>JAIOJX010000025.1:136793300-139703300 GCA_022376925.1 Tragulus kanchil
GTGGGTAACCATTCCCTTCTTCAGGGGACCATCCCAATCCAGGGATTGAACCTGGGTCTCCTGCATTGCAGGCAAATCCTTTACTGTCTGAGCCACCGAGCTTGTAAACCACAGCTTGATTGTGTTCATTCAATAGATATTTCATGAAGATGTACAAAATTCTGGACATCCTTTGACTCTTGTGCTTAAAATCTTTCAGTGGGTCTTTATTATTGATACAGTCCAAGGTCATTAGGACATCCAAGGCTATCTTATATAGGACATCACTCTCCTTTCTTGTGTTGTCTTTCACCCTGACTAAGTTAGTGTCCCAAAAGTTAGTGATGCTCTAAAGTTGGGATATCAGTTTGTGCTCCATCACTTACATGGTCATATGACTTTGAACACGTTTCTTAGTCCCACAAAGCCGCAGCTTTCCTATCTTCAATAAGAAGAAAATAGTGTCTATCTTTTCAGGTTAACTTGAAGATCAAAACTAATCTCATTCATAAATTGCTTAGCTATGTTCCTGACATAGAGGAAAAGTTCATTTCATGACAAAAGCTCATTTTCTCTTTCTTTGAACTCAACTCTTCTTCACTGATTTGTCCATTTGAGTAAACACCCCTCTAGATTAATTTGCCACATCAGAATTCTGAGTGATTCAGATAGGAGTAATACTATAGCTAGAACTCAAAGGTTAGAGAGATGACTGAGAGGAACTACATAAGGGATCCAGATCCTACCTAAATGGTAAGCAGTGCACAGCGGTCCCCTTGAGCTGAGAAGGCAGAGATCAGAAGTTAGGACAGTTGAAGCAGCTGGAATCAGCAGGACAGCTCAGGCTGTCATAACAAAATACCAGAGACTGAAGAGCTTAAACAACAGAAACTTATTTCTCACAGGTCTGGGAACTGGAAGTCCAAGACTAAGGGGGCTGGTCGACTTGGTTCGGCAGTGAGAAACCTCTTCCTGGCTAGTATAAAACTGCCTTCTCATTGTGTCTTCAATATGGTGTGGAGAGAACACTACTCTCCTGCAATCCATTCTCCAGAGCTTGTGGAAGTGTTAGTCGCTCAGTCATGTCCTACTCTTTGCAATCCCATGGACTGTAGTCAACCAGGCTCCTTTGTCCATGGAATTCTCCAGGTAAGAATCCTGGAGTGGGTAACCATTCCCTTCTTCAGGGGACCATCCCAATCCAGGGATTGAACCTGGGTCTCCTGCATTGCAGGCAAATCCTTTACTGTCTGAGCCACCGAGCTTGTAAACCACAGCTTGATTGTGTTCATTCAATAGATATTTCATGAAGATGTACAAAATTCTGGACATCCTTTGACTCTTGTGCTTAAAATCTTTCAGTGGGTCTTTATTATTGATACAGTCCAAGGTCATTAGGACATCCAAGGCTATCTTATATAGGACATCACTCTCCTTTCTTGTGTTGTCTTTCACCCTGACTAAGTTAGTGTCCCAAAAGTTAGTGATGCTCTAAAGTTGGGATATCAGTTTGTGCTCCATCACTTACATGGTCATATGACTTTGAACACGTTTCTTAGTCCCACAAAGCCGCAGCTTTCCTATCTTCAATAAGAAGAAAATAGTGTCTATCTTTTCAGGTTAACTTGAAGATCAAAACTAATCTCATTCATAAATTGCTTAGCTATGTTCCTGACATAGAGGAAAAGTTCATTTCATGACAAAAGCTCATTTTCTTATCATTACACCATGTGGGGCTCTCTGAAGGACAGTTGCATGTGTGCATGATAAGTTGCTTCAGTCATGTCCAACTCTGAGACATTATGGATTGTAGCCCACCAGGTTCCTCTATCCATGGGATTCTCCAATCAAGAACACTAAAGTGGGTTGTCATGCCTTCCTCCAAGGGATCTACCTGACCCAGGGATGGAATTCGCATCTCTTAACATCTCCCACATTGGCAGATGGGTTCTTGACCAATAGTACCACCTGGAAAGCCCATGTTAGAGACATGCAAGTACCTGCGTGCCCCCCAGTACTGCTTCAAAACCAATACTCTTCAAATATTTGTTTAATACGTAGTCTCAGAAGGATGACTGATGCTTCGATCCTGTATATATCTCCCTCATGAAAGAAAATACTCAGCAGCTGATCAGACCCACTCTCCTTAGAAGGCACTGTGTCATCTCTCTAGCACTGAACTTCTCTCTAGGGATAACCCATTGCCATCCCACTGAACCCAATTATCCTAGGTCCCAGGGCTTTATGAGTTCCTTGGCAAGGGACAGATATAGAGGAATGTACCATCAGCCTGGAGCCAAGTCAGCATTAATGTTCCATCTAGGAAGCAGCAGGGAGGGCTCCAAAAATCCTTTTCAGAAGGCAGATATCCAATGACAACTTTCATTTTACCATATTTGGAATGTAGAAGAACAAATCCTTCCTAGTTTTTAGAGATGTGCATGAAGCCAGCAAGGGTGTGTGCTAATGTATTTTCAGACCTTAAACCTTTTCTCTTAAAGTAGATGAAGCGAATGCTTTCGAAGGTCTAGCTGTACCTTGCCTATGAACAACAGACAGTGGAGGCAGCCTATTAATGGCCGAGTCAGAGTCTACCACCCCTGCTCTGGAATGTCCCTGAGGATCTTCTATAAAAAGAGGCCCAGGCGGTTTCACAACCCAGGTCTTTGCTCTGCTGTGTCCTCCGTCTACTATATTCTTCCATGTCCTTGTTTAGTTTCAAAGCGCCACCAAAAACGAAATACCACAAGCTTGTACACTTTGAAACAACAGAATGTATTGCCCCATAGTTCTGGAGCCTGAAAGTTCAGAATTAAGATTCCAGAGGGGTTAGGTCCTTCTGGAGGTTCTGAGAATCTGTTTCCTGCCTCTCTCCTAGCTTCTGGTGAAAGTGATTGAAACAAAAAAAAGGATGCATCCTTCTTACTTTTTAGAGACATGTACGAAGCAAGCAAGGATGGATGATAATGGATTTTCAGAACATTTAAAGTCCTTGCTTGCTCATTATTACACATCTTGCAACCTCTGTCCATGGGATTCTCCTGGCAAGAATACTGGAATGGGTAGCCATTCCCTTCTCCATAGGATCTTCCCAACCCAGGAACTGAACCCTGTCTCCAGCATTGCAGGCAGATTCTTTACTGTCTGAGCCACCAGGGGTTGCCAGAAATGCTCAGCTTTGATTCATAAATGTATCACTCCCTTCTCTGCCTCAGTATCACATAGCATTCTTGTGTATTTGTGTTCCAAACTTCTGTCTTCTTATAAAGACACCAGTCACCAGCCTCCCCAACCAGACTCCTCTTTAACCTGATTTTTTCTTCAGATCACATTACCAGGTCCTGGGACTTAGGGTTGTCGTTTGGCTTATAGGAAAACACAATTCAACTCACAACAACCTCCATATGGCAAACAACTAACTATGTTCACGACTAAGTTTAATTGTGTCAAAACCTATGGCCTGAGCCTAATTATTTTAACTGGCTGTGTCTCCTTGGACTCCAACTGATTTTTCCCACTTTTGTTTCTACATCTTGATGGCCAAGTCAGTTATTTCTTTCCCTGTGATTTCAGTTTAATAATTTGATTATAGATTTAAAGGCTTTGAAGATTCTGAATATGCACTTTTTCAGTCTATGATTCTAAATTGAACCTTGATAATTCTTGTTTACTGAATGTGACAGGGAATATCATTTTAATACTGATCAGTAAAGATGGTATCTTTTGAAAAAAAGATGAACCAAAACATTTTATAAGGAACATGTCAGTATGCCTGTATTTCTTAGCATACATATCTAAGTTTTATATATTATTCCCAAAGACTTAATATGAATAGCCACAGTAGGGAGCAGACAATAGACTGACAAATTATACTTCCTGGTCTTTCTAAATCTATTTTATTTCATGAATAAAATTATAATTGTGTTTCTAAAAGTGAACTTTTAGTCTCAACACCAGTCCTATAACTGGTGGTATAATATACTAACACATGTTAACACAGAAGGTATTTATGCACTAACATTTTGAGATTTTGATTAAATAATATACATATTGAATTCAACTTAATTATATATACAGAGAAAGGAGATGGGTAGGTATTGTTTAATGAGTGCAGAGGTTCATTTGGGGGTAATAAAAAGTTCTGGAGATCTGTAGTCTCCATGGCCCAAGAATACTGGAATGGGTAGCCATTCCCTTCTCCATAGGATCTTCCCAACCCAGGAACTGAACCCTGTCTCCAGCATTGCAGGCAGATTCTTTACTGTCTGAGCCACCAGGGGTTGCCAGAAATGCTCAGCTTTGATTCATAAATGTATCACTCCCTTCTCTGCCTCAGTATCACATAGCATTCTTGTGTATTTGTGTTCCAAACTTCTGTCTTCTTATAAAGACACCAGTCACCAGCCTCCCCAACCAGACTCCTCTTTAACCTGATTTTTTCTTCAGATCACATTACCAGGTCCTGGGACTTAGGGTTGTCGTTTGGCTTATAGGAAAACACAATTCAACTCACAACAACCTCCATATGGCAAACAACTAACTATGTTCACGACTAAGTTTAATTGTGTCAAAACCTATGGCCTGAGCCTAATTATTTTAACTGGCTGTGTCTCCTTGGACTCCAACTGATTTTTCCCACTTTTGTTTCTACATCTTGATGGCCAAGTCAGTTATTTCTTTCCCTGTGATTTCAGTTTAATAATTTGATTATAGATTTAAAGGCTTTGAAGATTCTGAATATGCACTTTTTCAGTCTATGATTCTAAATTGAACCTTGATAATTCTTGTTTACTGAATGTGACAGGGAATATCATTTTAATACTGATCAGTAAAGATGGTATCTTTTTGAAAAACAGATGAACCAAAACATTTTATAAGGAACATGTCAGTATGCCTGTATTTCTTAGCATACATATCTAAGTTTTATATATTATTCCCAAAGACTTAATATGAATAGCCACAGTAGGGAGCAGACAATAGACTGACAAATTATACTTCCTGGTCTTTCTAAATCTATTTTATTTCATGAATAAAATTATAATTGTGTTTCTAAAAGTGAACTTTTAGTCTCAACACCAGTCCTATAACTGGTGGTATAATATACTAACACATGTTAACACAGAAGGTATTTATGCACTAACATTTTGAGATTTTGATTAAATAATATACATATTGAATTCAACTTAATTATATATACAGAGAAAGGAGATGGGTAGGTATTGTTTAATGAGTACAGAGGTTCATTTGGGGGTAATAAAAAGTTCTGGAGATCTGTAGTAGTGACAATTGTGTAACAATGTAACTGTACTTAACGACCCTGAAATGTACACTTAAAAACGGTAAGTTTTGTTTTTAAAAAAATCTTTGCTTAATGGTAGCCTCACAGAAGGTGCTCTTAATCCAGTCCTCTCTGATAGAATTGGTTCCTCTCTTTTGGTGTTCCCTCTGTTCAACTCTGTCACCTGTATTCTGTAACTCTCTTTGTCCTTATCAAAATACCCAAGCGTTAAAAAATATTTAAATACCAATATTAAGAGTTTCCTTATTCCTCTCTCCCCCTCCTTCTCCTACTCCATTCTTCTTCTTTTTTTAAATTATTTATTCATTTTACTTTTGGCTATTCTGGGTCTTCATTGTTACTTTCTCTAGTTTTGGCAAGCAGGGACTACTCTTTCTCGTGTTGTGCAAGCTTCCCATTGCAGTGGAGAGGTATGGGCTTGTTGCAGAGCATGGGCTCTAGGCATGCTGGCTTCAGTAGTTGCAACTCCTGGTGTCTAGAGCACAGGATCAGTAGTTGTGTCCTACAAGCTTAATTGCTTCAAAACATGTGTGATCTTCCCTGACTGGGGATCAAATCCATGTTCCCTGCATTGGCAGGTGGATTATTATTCACTGGACCACTAGAGAAATCTCACTTCATTCTTCTTAAAGTGCATCTGTATTTGTATAGCAAACCATTTTGTACTAGTCAAGGTAATGAGCAGAGCAGCAAATTTGGCAAGAGTCTACAGGAAGTGGCTAAATTGATTTACATGAGAAATGGTGTGAATCACTCTCAAAGAAAGATAGTAATGTCCAAAAGTCAAAAGGAAGATGGGGAGATCTGAATGCTCCTTAAGATCCAACATGCGCCATCTATCTTTCCAAATCACCAATGAATAATACAGTCCTTGGATCTTGGTAGGCAACTATTGAACAAATTACTTCAGTTTCACAATTTGAGGAGCATTCAAATGTTTTAACAGTGTGAGAGTGAAGGCACCATAGGATTTGTGCTTTAGAAAGATTACTGTTGTAGAAGCCTGGAGCTTGTGGAGATTTACCCTAAGGATCTAGAATTCTTATTCTTGCATCTTTCACAAATAAGATGTGATCTCAATTATTTCACCTTCCTGGAGTTCTGAATTTTGAATGATAAAAATATCAAACACAAATTGAGGGACAATCTACTTAACCAACACTCCTTTAAAAAGGGGGGAATAAACCAAGGGAAGTTTTAGAAAACTGTCAGAGATTAGAGGAAGCTAAGACAACAATGACTGTAAGTAATTTGATATCTTGGGTAGGTCCCTGGAACAGAAAAAGGACTTCATGGAAAAACTACTGAAATCTGAGTAAACAGTGAAGTTTAGATAAATGTAAAGCAACAGTGTTGGCTCCTTAGTAGTGACACGTGTACCATCATAAAGTAAGCTGCTAATAGTGGAGGAAACTGGATGAAGGGTCTATGAGAACCCTCTGTACTACCGTCACATTTTGTAAATCTGGAAGTATTTTAAAATCTTAACATTTATTTTTAGAAAGTTTAGGGGGAAACTATTCTATTTTACCCTGTATAAATAAAATCCCGCTTTTTATTATATCTCTTATTAAATGCTTTAAACATATTTGACACTTTCTTTAACACTGGAGAATCTTACCTCAAATTAAGGGTCATCATTCTGACTCACAGGGTCACTTTATAGCAATGACCCCCATCTTTTTTGGCATCAGGGGCTGGTTTTGTGGAAGATAACTTTCCACGAACCCAGGAGCATGGGATGGTTTGGGGATGATTCAAATGCATTACATTTATTGTGCACTTTATTTCTATTATTATTATTGCAACTCCACTTTGGATCATTGGGCATTAGATCCTGGATGTTGGAGACCCCTGTTTTATAGGATCCTGTAACTGTGGTGTGAGGCAGATATCTCTAAATTCTTGAATTTCAAACACCAGCAAAAGTTTAGATAATATCCAGGAATCTATCAGTGTTACAAACTATGCATTTCATCAAGTAAGTAAAGTAACTCACAATTTGAGGAGCATTCAAATGTTTTAACAGTGTGAGTGAAGGCACCATAGGATTTGTGCTTTAGAAAGATTACTGTTGTAGAAGCCTGGAGCTTGTGGAGATTTACCCTAAGGATCTAGAATTCTTATTCTTGCATCTTTCACAAATAAGATGTGATCTCAATTATTTCACCTTCCTGGAGTTCTGAATTTTGAATGATAAAAATATCAAACACAAATTGAGGGACAATCTACTTAACCAACACTCCTTTAAAAAGGGGGGAATAAACCAAGGGAAGTTTTAGAAAACTGTCAGAGATTAGAGGAAGCTAAGACAACAATGACTGTAAGTAATTTGATATCTTGGGTAGGTCCCTGGAACAGAAAAAGGACTTCATGGAAAAACTACTGAAATCTGAGTAAACAGTGAAGTTTAGATAAATGTAAAGCAACAGTGTTGGCTCCTTAGTAGTGACACGTGTACCATCATAAAGTAAGCTGCTAATAGTGGAGGAAACTGGATGAAGGGTCTATGAGAACCCTCTGTACTACCGTCACATTTTGTAAATCTGGAAGTATTTTAAAATCTTAACATTTATTTTTAGAAAGTTTAGGGGGAAACTATTCTATTTTACCCTGTATAAATAAAATCCCGCTTTTTATTATATCTCTTATTAAATGCTTTAAACATATTTGACACTTTCTTTAACACTGGAGAATCTTACCTCAAATTAAGGGTCATCATTCTGACTCACAGGGTCACTTTATAGCAATGCCCCCCATCTTTTTGGCATCAGGGGCTGGTTTTGTGGAAGATAACTTTCCACGAACCCAGGAGCATGGGATGGTTTGGGGATGATTCAAATGCATTACATTTATTGTGCACTTTATTTCTATTATTATTATTGCAACTCCACTTTGGATCATTGGGCATTAGATCCTGGATGTTGGAGACCCCTGTTTTATAGGATCCTGTAACTGTGGTGTGAGGCAGATATCTCTAAATTCTTGAATTTCAAACACCAGCAAAAGTTTAGATAATATCCAGGAATCTATCAGTGTTACAAACTATGCATTTCATCAAGTAAGTAAAGTAACTTTTTAGAAAATCCATCATTCTAGAATGATGGAGGAGGAGACCTGGGTTTGATCCTTGGGTCAGGAAGATCCCATGGAGAAGGGAATGGCAATCCACTCCAGTATTCTTGCCTGGAGAACTCCATGGACAGTGGAGCCTGGTGGGCTACAGTCCATGGGGTCACAAAGAGGTGGACATGACTGAACAACTAACACTTTCACCATTTTTTATTAGTAACATATTATGAAAAGATAGTTTTAACACCCCTAAGTGGGCAGAGTGGCAATTAGAATAAAGAAAGTCTTTTTAGTATTTAGCATTTGGAGGTTTTTCTACATCCTGCCAATGCAACAACATGGATAGATATTGAGGACATTATACTAAGTGGAATAAACCAATCATAGAAGATCAAATATATCAGGTATTCAAAATACACTCACAGAAAGTACAATGATTATTGGCAGACTCTGGGGGGAGGGGGAACTGAGCAGTTGCTGTTCAATAAGTATAAAGTGTCAGCATGCAAGATGAATAAATCCTAGATTCCTTTTGTACAACATTGTACCTACACTGTTCTATGCACTTAAAAAAATTCATTGATAGGGTAGAGTGTTCCTACCACAATTTAAAAAAGATAAAGAAATATGGAAAGGCCCTTTTAACTGACTATTTGTCCTTATGAAAGCCTTTATATGATTCTTACTTTTCTTAGTTTGCTGCAGACTGGTCAAAATTGCTTCTTGGATGTAGAGCAACTTTTAGAAACTACTGGGATAAAGGATGGGTCTGAATCTGTACTGGTCCCAGTAAGTCACTGGAAGGGCTCTCTGTTGTTTTATTTTTAGTAAATTAGTGATATGGGCTTGTCTCCCAGTGACTCAGCTCTTTTTCCTTAAAAAAAAAAAAAAGATGTTGGGAACCAGTAAATGTGCATTTTCTATTTAAACCATTAAGACAAGAATTCACTGCTAGGGCTTCCCTGGTGGTCCAGTGGGTAAGGACACCGCCTTGCAGTGCAAGGGGCGCCGGTTTGATCCCTGGCCTGGGAAGATCCCACGTGCCGCGGAGCGGCTGGACCGATGTGTCCAATCACTGAGCCGGAGCTCTGGAGCGCATGCGCCCAGAGCCAGTGCTCTGCAACGACAGACGCCACCGCGATGGGAGGCCCGCAGGAGCCAAAGAACAAAGACGGATGAAAACAGAGAAATGAAAGACCAATAGAAGTGGCCCGCCCGCTCCCCTCCCTCCCCAACCCGACCCCCGCCCAAAAAAAAAAAAAAAGAATTCACTGCTAGCTTTACCAATGGCCAGTTGTAAGACCTTGATCAAGTTGCTCATCTCTTCAATCCCGCCTTTTTCTTCCTCTGCAAAGGAGGAATCATCATGCTGTGGTAGGCTGCCTCCAAAATGGCCCCTATGGTTCCAGTTTCTTGGTATCCACGCCCTTGTGTAATCCACTCCCCTGGGGCGGGGCTGGACCTAGTGATTCACTTCTAACGAACAGATTATGGAGAAAGTAATGGGAGATCACTCCAAGATTAGGTTACAAAGAGGCTATGAAAGCTCATTCTGCTTTCTTACTGAATTCACTGGGAGGGAAGCCAACTGCCATGTTGGGAGCTGCCTTGTGGAGAGAACACCACGGCAACCCACTGAAGGAGAGCTCAGTTAGGTGAGCAACTGAAGCCTATCAGCAGCCACTTGAATGTGCTGGGAAAGGGAGTTCTCCTCTGCCTTTAGATGATCCCACAGCCAAGACCAGCAGCAGAACTGTAGCCTCCCAGTATTGAATAAGGCCTAGATTCCTTTTGTACAACATTGTAATTTTTGTTCCTACCACAATTTAAAAAAGATAAAGAAATATGGAAAGGCCCTTTTAACTGACTATTTGTCCTTATGAAAGCCTTTATATGATTCTTACTTTTCTTAGTTTGCTGCAGACTGGTCAAAATTGCTTCTTGGATGTAGAGCAACTTTTAGAAACTACTGGGATAAAGGATGGGTCTGAATCTGTACTGGTCCCAGTAAGTCACTGGAAGGGCTCTCTGTTGTTTTATTTTTAGTAAATTAGTGATATGGGCTTGTCTCCCAGTGACTCAGCTCTTTTTCCTTAAAAAAAAAAAAAAGATGTTGGGAACCAGTAAATGTGCATTTTCTATTTAAACCATTAAGACAAGAATTCACTGCTAGGGCTTCCCTGGTGGTCCAGTGGGTAAGGACACCGCCTTGCAGTGCAAGGGGCGCCGGTTTGATCCCTGGCCTGGGAAGATCCCACGTGCCGCGGAGCGGCTGGACCGATGTGTCCAATCACTGAGCCGGAGCTCTGGAGCGCATGCGCCCAGAGCCAGTGCTCTGCAACGACAGACGCCACCGCGATGGGAGGCCCGCAGGAGCCAAAGAACAAAGACGGATGAAAACAGAGAAATGAAAGACCAATAGAAGTGGCCCGCCCGCTCCCCTCCCTCCCCAACCCGACCCCCGCCCAAAAAAAAAAAAAAGAATTCACTGCTAGCTTTACCAATGGCCAGTTGTAAGACCTTGATCAAGTTGCTCATCTCTTCAATCCCGCCTTTTTCTTCCTCTGCAAAGGAGGAATCATCATGCTGTGGTAGGCTGCCTCCAAAATGGCCCCTATGGTTCCAGTTTCTTGGTATCCACGCCCTTGTGTAATCCACTCCCCTGGGGCGGGGCTGGACCTAGTGATTCACTTCTAACGAACAGATTATGGAGAAAGTAATGGGAGATCACTCCAAGATTAGGTTACAAAGAGGCTATGAAAGCTCATTCTGCTTTCTTACTGAATTCACTGGGAGGGAAGCCAACTGCCATGTTGGGAGCTGCCTTGTGGAGAGAACACCACGGCAACCCACTGAAGGAGAGCTCAGTTAGGTGAGCAACTGAAGCCTATCAGCAGCCACTTGAATGTGCTGGGAAAGGGAGTTCTCCTCTGCCTTTAGATGATCCCACAGCCAAGACCAGCAGCAGAACTGTAGCCTCCCAGGAAATCCTGACCCAGACGCAGCCAGTGAAGCCACTCCCAGGATCCTGACCCACAGAAAGCATGAAATGATGAATATTTGTGGTTTTAAGCTGCTCAATGTTGGGGTAGTTTGTATATGGTAATAGGAACCAATACAAATGCCTACCTTGGAAAACTGTGAAGAGCAATTGGAAAAATATGCTTAATTAGATTACCTATGCTAATCAGCTGAAGCATGTGAAACAGCAAAACAAAGCCTCACTCATAAAAGTCAGCCTATAAATGTTAGCTCCCTCTTCCATTCTCCTCTAAAATGAGAACAATCATAACTGCTCTGTTGTGAAAATGTTTTGAAAAGTGCAATGTACTATGGAATTATAATACGTGTAATAATGTAAGGTATTATTGTAACAAGAAAGAAAACATTGTTACTTTAAAAGCTGTTTGCAGTTTACACTGGTCTGGTTGGCCCAAAAGGAAGGAAAAATTCTTAAGAAGAAACTCGTTTTTTTGTTTGCAAGGAGGGTACCCTAAATAAGCGGGTATGATTATGAGAAAGAAAGGAATTCACTGAAAGCTAGAATTCAAAACAGGAGGTGACCCTGATAATGTGAGATCCCCCAGGGAGCTTCGGCAATCTTGGAAAAGGTGTGGTTTCCCACAATACACGAGATTGGGCCACATACTATTTAATGTGCATGTTCAGAGACAGCATGTCTCTAAAAAGACAGAGGGCCTGGAGGTACACAGGCAGGAAATACATAGATCACATGACAGGTACAGGACAGAAACTTGAGTCAAGAATAAAGCTTAGTCTTGAGTTTGGGGGCAGAATGAAGGCGCAAATTATTATAGAAACACTCAGGGTAAAAGCTCTTTCTCAAAGCAGGAGGACAATCAGTTTTTTCACAATGTTTTCTCACAACCTCTCATTTTATTTGTTCTTATTAATTCTTAATTAGTCTTCTTGTAGTAATCTTGTGAATCTCTTATTCATTTAAGAGATACAGAGAGGGTGATTTACTAACCTAAGAACTGAGTCAACAGTAAGTGCCTTTAGATGATCCCACAGCCAAGACCAGCAGCAGAACTGTAGCCTCCCAGGAAATCCTGACCCAGACGCAGCCAGTGAAGCCACTCCCAGGATCCTGACCCACAGAAAGCATGAAATGATGAATATTTGTGGTTTTAAGCTGCTCAATGTTGGGGTAGTTTGTATATGGTAATAGGAACCAATACAAATGCCTACCTTGGAAAACTGTGAAGAGCAATTGGAAAAATATGCTTAATTAGATTACCTATGCTAATCAGCTGAAGCATGTGAAACAGCAAAACAAAGCCTCACTCATAAAAGTCAGCCTATAAATGTTAGCTCCCTCTTCCATTCTCCTCTAAAATGAGAACAATCATAACTGCTCTGTTGTGAAAATGTTTTGAAAAGTGCAATGTACTATGGAATTATAATACGTGTAATAATGTAAGGTATTATTGTAACAAGAAAGAAAACATTGTTACTTTAAAAGCTGTTTGCAGTTTACACTGGTCTGGTTGGCCCAAAAGGAAGGAAAAATTCTTAAGAAGAAACTCGTTTTTTTGTTTGCAAGGAGGGTACCCTAAATAAGCGGGTATGATTATGAGAAAGAAAGGAATTCACTGAAAGCTAGAATTCAAAACAGGAGGTGACCCTGATAATGTGAGATCCCCCAGGGAGCTTCGGCAATCTTGGAAAAGGTGTGGTTTCCCACAATACACGAGATTGGGCCACATACTATTTAATGTGCATGTTCAGAGACAGCATGTCTCTAAAAAGACAGAGGGCCTGGAGGTACACAGGCAGGAAATACATAGATCACATGACAGGTACAGGACAGAAACTTGAGTCAAGAATAAAGCTTAGTCTTGAGTTTGGGGGCAGAATGAAGGCGCAAATTATTATAGAAACACTCAGGGTAAAAGCTCTTTCTCAAAGCAGGGAGGACAATCAGTTTTTTCACAATGTTTTCTCACAACCTCTCATTTTATTTGTTCTTATTAATTCTTAATTAGTCTTCTTGTAGTAATCTTGTGAATCTCTTATTCATTTAAGAGATACAGAGAGGGTGATTTACTAACCTAAGAACTGAGTCAACAGTAAGTCAAAATTCCCCACAATTTATATTGCTTTAATAAAATCTTGTGATTCCTTGGGTATTCTCCTTTTTTTTCCCCTCTTTCTTTCTTTGAAGAGAGACTATAACATTTTATTTCTTATTTATTTTATTATCACTATTATTTAGCCAAGCCATGTGGCTTGCAGGATCTTAGTTCCCCAACCAGGGATTGAACCCTGACTCTGGTAGTGAATGTGCCAAATCCTAACCACTGGACCATGAGGGAATTTCTAATAAGAGTTGTTTGTTGTTTTTTTTTTAGTGAAGAACTAAAAATCCAGAGGAGTTCAGAGAATATGACACTGATATACTCAGCACGGGCATTGTGCCTACAGATGTGGCTGTCTCTCATTAATTTCAGTCTTTCATAAGTCACAGAGCAAAGTCTAAGCTGTCTGGTGCAGCACTCAAGGTCCTTCGTCATCTGCCTTCTGACCATCTCTCCAATGGCTCTTCCTACCCAATCCTTACCCATCCTTTAATACACACCAGTAACAGAAAACTGCTTGATTTCACCTGCTGTTTCAGACTTCTCTGTCTATAATCTACCACCCACTTCATCCTTAAGAACCCAACTCAAAGGTCACCTCCACTGGGAAGCATCCTCCATCCTGCATCAGTCCTTCCTCAAAACTCCTTCTACCCTGGGCATCTCTTTCCATAACCATATTATAGTTAGCTGTGTGGGCTGCCTAGAGCTACTACTTACTAGCTATGTGACCTTGAATGGATCATTTAATTCCTCTGTCCCTCAGATTCCTCATTTGTAAAATGATGTAGGCATATGGCAAAGATTAAATGAGTCAATCTTTTCAAACTCTTGAAGATGGTGAAGGACAGGGAAGCCTGGCATGCTGCAGTCCATGGGGTCACAAAGTGTCAGACATGACTGAGCGACCGAATTGAACTTGTAAATTTAGAATAGTTCCTGGCACATAGTAAGTGCTCAGGTTTTATTATAATTAATTTGCTTATCCTTCTATTTCCTTATTTGCTCCTGAGCTCCTTGGAATTTTTCTTATTCATTTAAGAGATACAGAGAGGGTGATTTACTAACCTAAGAACTGAGTCAACAGTAAGTCAAAATTCCCACAATTTATATTGCTTTAATAAAATCTTGTGATTCCTTGGGTATTCTCCTTTTTTTTCCCCTCTTTCTTTCTTTGAAGAGAGACTATAACATTTTATTTCTTATTTATTTTATTATCACTATTATTTAGCCAAGCCATGTGGCTTGCAGGATCTTAGTTCCCCAACCAGGGATTGAACCCTGACTCTGGTAGTGAATGTGCCAAATCCTAACCACTGGACCATGAGGGAATTTCTAATAAGAGTTGTTTGTTGTTTTTTTTTTTAGTGAAGAACTAAAAATCCAGAGGAGTTCAGAGAATATGACACTGATATACTCAGCACGGGCATTGTGCCTACAGATGTGGCTGTCTCTCATTAATTTCAGTCTTTCATAAGTCACAGAGCAAAGTCTAAGCTGTCTGGTGCAGCACTCAAGGTCCTTCGTCATCTGCCTTCTGACCATCTCTCCAATGGCTCTTCCTACCCAATCCTTACCCATCCTTTAATACACACCAGTAACAGAAAACTGCTTGATTTCACCTGCTGTTTCAGACTTCTCTGTCTATAATCTACCACCCACTTCATCCTTAAGAACCCAACTCAAAGGTCACCTCCACTGGGAAGCATCCTCCATCCTGCATCAGTCCTTCCTCAAAACTCCTTCTACCCTGGGCATCTCTTTCCATAACCATATTATAGTTAGCTGTGTGGGCTGCCTAGAGCTACTACTTACTAGCTATGTGACCTTGAATGGATCATTTAATTCCTCTGTCCCTCAGATTCCTCATTTGTAAAATGATGTAGGCATATGGCAAAGATTAAATGAGTCAATCTTTTCAAACTCTTGAAGATGGTGAAGGACAGGGAAGCCTGGCATGCTGCAGTCCATGGGGTCACAAAGTGTCAGACATGACTGAGCGACCGAATTGAACTTGTAAATTTAGAATAGTTCCTGGCACATAGTAAGTGCTCAGGTTTTATTATAATTAATTTGCTTATCCTTCTGTTTGCTTATTTGATTCTGAGCTCCTTGGAATTAAGCGCAACACAATGTCCAGCACATAGTAGAAACTGAAGACTATACATTTCATGCTAATCCAAATCTGATGTGTGTAGTTTTAAACAGAAACTTCTGTAGCTATGGATTCCTTAGTGAATTATTTAATAATGCCCAGATGTTGCAAGCACAAACTAAATTTGATTTTGTATATTCCATAAGCGTCTATTGATAATGATAATAAAATCCTATTTTTTTTAAACAATAAGCTCCCAAGCACCATCCTCAGATCCCATGGAGAAACAAACCAGGTATATCTTTTATTTTCCTCCATGTAAACAAAACACCAGATTTAATTTGCATCAGTATCAAGAAGCTTTTTTTTTTTTTTTTTAAAGATTTTCATTAAAAGCAGAGTATGAAAAAAAAAAAAGCAGAGTATGGCATTTGGGAAGGATAATTAAATGCATCTGAAACCCAGGAGATAACAAGAGATGAAGAATTTTGTAATAAAATCAGCCTAGTTAAATCCCCTCCCCTTCCTTCTAAGTTCAAAAATGACTGTCCTTGGAAGATAGAGTGGGCTCTTCCTTCAGAGCATCACTGGAGGCTTACAGTGTCCCTGGGAGCCTCCACTCCTTGAAGCAGGAGGTAGACGTTGTTACAGAATTGATTTCATATGGAAGTCTCAGCACGCATTCACATATTTTATCAAATCTGGGGAGTGCAGCCATATTGCTTCTCCTGCATGCCTGACCCAGGTTCTACGACCTCCGTGTGATCCTCCCTGACTACCCAAATGTCTCTGAAGTCATAACACTTACCAGCGAACTCAGAGACTTCCAAATAGTCTCCATTCACAACATCTTATGTCTCCCAATTGTTTTGTGTGTGGCTTTCCTTGGCCAAGAGAAATACCTACTTGTCTTCATCATTTAGTAGTTACATTCAACAAATCATGTCCTAACAACTTAGCAGATGTTTGAACTGGTCTGTGAGGTTTTATTCAACATGACCATAGTTACTTACTAATGGATATACGTGCCCGTTGGGCATTGCACCTCTTCTTAAACTTTGAAATCAGATCGGCCACCACCATTTTCTTTGCTCATTCTACATGGATTTGTGTGTAGTACATACTTTTTTTTTTTCTAAATAACAGTACAGCTACTGTGAGAATCCAGCTTTGCCAAGATATGAGATTAGAGGAATGTAGCATGATCTAATGTAGAAACAATGAACCACTAGTAATGCATATGATAGGGATTACTGTGTTTTGACCTTCTGAAAAAAAAAAAAATCCCATGGTGCTCTTGTGAATTTACTATAGCACCCTGGGTTGTACAGTTTGGAGATTTTAAATGTAATCCCTGGCTACTCAAAATTTGGCCATGAGCCTGAAACCTAGGCATTAAGTAGGAACTTATTCCCACTGCCTTCAAACTACAGATCAGAATGTGTGTCTTCACAAGATGCCTGAAGAGATTTGTCTGCATATAACAGTTTGAGAAGCAAAGCTATAAGTCATTTTTTAATTTACTCATTTTTAATTGAAGGATAATTGCTTTACTATATTGCGTGGGTTTCTGCTATATATCAACATGAATTGCCCATAAGTATATGTATGTCCCCTCCCTCTTGAACCTCCTTCTCACCTCCTACCCCATCCCACCCTTCTGAGTTGTCACAGAGCCCCGGATTCAAGCTCCCTGCTTCATACAACAAATTTTCACTGGTTATCTAATTTTACATATGATAATGTGTATGTGTGAGTGCTACTCTCTCAATTTGTCCTACCCTCTCCTTTCCCTGCTGTGTCCACACATCTCTTCTCTATGTCTGCGTCTTCACTGTGGCCTGGGGGATAGGTTCATCAGTACCATCTTTCTAGATTCCATATATACATACATGCATTAATACACAATATTTGTCTTTCTTTTTCTAACTGACTTCACTCTCTATAATAGGCTTTAGGCTCATCCACCTCATTAGAACTGAGTGAAATGGTTTTCTTTTTATGGCTGAATAATATTCCATTGTGTATTATGTACCACAACTTCTTGATCTATTCATCTATCAATGGACATCTAGGTTGCTGCCATGTCCTAGCTATTATTATAAATAGTGCTGCAATGAATACTGGGGTACATATGTCTTTTTCAGTTGTGGTTTTCTTAGGGTATATACCCAATAGTGGGACTCATAGGTCATATGGTGGTTTTATCTCTAACTTTTAAGGGAATTTTCATACTTAAAAGCCATCATTAATCACCAGATCATATCCCACTATTCATATCAGACATCTCAGTCCTATATTATTACATATTTTTAGATTCTTATGCTGTCACTGAATCTTTTCTGCACAACTTTCCCAAGTGAGTAGTTAGCTAGATGGAGGGCAGAGATGTCATTGTGTTTGTGATCTCCGCAGTGTCCAGAGTGGAGTATCTTATGTGGGGTGAGAGCTATAATATCTGTTGGACAAATAGATCCAATATCTAGGCCTCCCACACATGCTAGATAGAGTCACTTGTGCAAAAATTATTGGCAAAGCAAGATCACAAAAATAAAAACAACATTCTTAGTAGATACAGAAAGAATATGGCATTTTCAGATCTTGCACTTGATATGTTAGTTCTTTAAAAACGGATATATTCCAGTATTTGGGTCATAACAAGGAGAGAATTACAGCTTATTATTCAGCTTGATAGGGAATATAATTATGTTTTTGGGCTATGGCCAAAGCTTTTAAACCCTCCTTCTCACCTCCTACCCCATCCCACCCTTCTGAGTTGTCACAGAGCCCCGGATTCAAGCTCCCTGCTTCATACAACAAATTTTCACTGGTTATCTAATTTTACATATGATAATGTGTATGTGTGAGTGCTACTCTCTCAATTTGTCCTACCCTCTCCTTTCCCTGCTGTGTCCAAAATCTCTTCTCTATGTCTGCGTCTTCACTGTGGCCTGGGGGATAGGTTCATCAGTACCATCTTTCTAGATTCCATATATACATACATGCATTAATACACAATATTTGTCTTTCTTTTTCTAACTGACTTCACTCTCTATAATAGGCTTTAGGCTCATCCACCTCATTAGAACTGAGTGAAATGGTTTTCTTTTTATGGCTGAATAATATTCCATTGTGTATTATGTACCACAACTTCTTGATCTATTCATCTATCAATGGACATCTAGGTTGCTGCCATGTCCTAGCTATTATTATAAATAGTGCTGCAATGAATACTGGGGTACATATGTCTTTTTCAGTTGTGGTTTTCTTAGGGTATATACCCAATAGTGGGACTCATAGGTCATATGGTGGTTTTATCTCTAACTTTTAAGGGAATTTTCATACTTAAAAGCCATCATTAATCACCAGATCATATCCCACTATTCATATCAGACATCTCAGTCCTATATTATTACATATTTTTAGATTCTTATGCTGTCACTGAATCTTTTCTGCACAACTTTCCCAAGTGAGTAGTTAGCTAGATGGAGGGCAGAGATGTCATTGTGTTTGTGATCTCCGCAGTGTCCAGAGTGGAGTATCTTATGTGGGGTGAGAGCTATAATATCTGTTGGACAAATAGATCCAATATCTAGGCCTCCCACACATGCTAGATAGAGTCACTTGTGCAAAAAAATTATTGGCAAAGCAAGATCACAAAAATAAAAACAACATTCTTAGTAGATACAGAAAGAATATGGCATTTTCAGATCTTGCACTTGATATGTTAGTTCTTTAAAAACGGATATATTCCAGTATTTGGGTCATAACAAGGAGAGAATTACAGCTTATTATTCAGCTTGATAGGGAATATAATTATGTTTTTGGGCTATGTAGCCCCAAACCACAGTGACAAAACTGTATAAAAGTGAAAAGAAGCTGTTAAAAGTTAGGTACGCTACATTTCCTGAAAATATAATGCACTGAATATTCCAAGATAATAATGCCATTTATTAATTGCACTCACGAATCATTTGAATGCCAAGATCTGCATGCGTGCAAAATGTCAGGGAAATTGGATTTGGTTCTGTTTAAAACAGCTGTCTCCACTACAGCCAAACTGAATGTACCAAGTTCTTGAGAATAAATTTGAAAGGAAAAGAAAGCAGAACAGTTCCTTTGCTTTGTAAGAGGGTTCAAGTTTGTCTCAGTGCCACCAGGTACTCACTACTTTAATTTCTCCTTCAGAGATATTTCTGCCGTTGAATGTTCCACTGACTCATGAAGACAAAGCATCATAGCAGCAGATGCAAGGTCACTCTGGTCTCTCTGCAGCCAGTGTGGGTCTATCTCATAACCACAAACTACTTTCCTCATCCCAAGCATCCATCTCGTAGATGTGGGAAGAGAGGGACATTCAGTTGGGAGCGTAGAGTGATGGAATCTTAACAGACCAGTACTCATAGAAGCATGAACATCCACTCCTTAGCAAGCACTCTTGACTCCAGCTCTGGAACGTATCCCAGCCACTTCCACTGCAGCCATCTCTCTGTTGGGCTACTGTAGCAGGTGCTTACTTAGTGTCTTGGCTGTATTCTTTCTTATTAATACACACAGCCTTGGCTGTATCTCCACACAGTCCCCTGACAAATCTTTAAAACCAAGACAAAAATAGACCACATCACTCCCTTGCCCAAAACTATCCAGTGGGTCTAAAATTGTCCCTGACCACTTGAATAAAATCCAACCCGACCTTACAGGATCTGGTCACTATGCACCCTTCCAACCTTATTCTATATCCAGTCTGAGTAAACTACACTCCAGGCACACACATCTCCTTATCCCTGGAATGAACCAAGTTCTGTCACTCCACAGGGCCTTGCTCTAGTTCTTCTTTCTGCCTGGAATGCGCTTACCCTAGATCTTTTTGTAGATAACTGTTTCTCACCACTCAAGCCCTAGCAAAGAAGAAACCTCATCAGAGAAGTTTGCTTGTCTATCCACCCTACATAAATAGTTGCTCTTAACAAACACTTATCTCTCTGTATATTATTATCCCATTTAATTTTCTTATACACATACCCGATCTGCAGCATCCTATTTGTTTACTAACATGCTAGTTTTAGATTATGTTCCCTTATAAGAATAAATGCTCAGTGGGGTCAGGGATTTACTTTACTCACTTCCGTGAATATAGTCTGATATGAGGCACACTGTAAAGGCTTTAGAAATGAACTCCCTTGTTTTCCTAGAATAATTGAGAACCGGAAGGTCTGTGGGCATGTGCCACATCATATAGGCAGTTAACAATGAGACCAAGGACCCAGTCTGGAAGTTTCTGGTTTGCTGCTATTTCTGGTCTACCTCCTGGCTTTCATTCAAAGAAAATCAGTCTCATCCAAAGTGGCTTAGAAAATTGTTCAAAAGAAATGCAGATGACTCTCATTCAGACATGCCCCATCTTTGGATATGAAATTGTCTGCAAATTTCACTGTCTCAACCCTTCTGTGCAAAGACCTCTTCACCAAACTTCCATGGTATTCACATAAGAGTCGGTTTAGACTTCAAGGTAGAAGTGGTTGCTTTTTAAGTTTCTTCTTTTATTATTAAAATAAATCTGTTGTTGAAAATTAACATATCAGATGGAACAACAAAACTGGAAATAACTTAGATCTCTGAAGATAATTTATTCATTAAATGAGAACTTTTAAACACAGGCAAAAGAGAAAATAACTATTATTAAAATGTTCCAACCAAATTGCTGCTTATCTTACACTATGCTAATTAGTAACAGCACCCGAAATTCACTCTTCCACAACCATCAGAGAAAATGGGGGATTATAGACAGGCTGCAGGAGGAGGGCTGATAGGCAGGGAGGGGGTACGCTGTAGTTATTAGAAAGATGGAATACAAACCATTAAGGTTTGAGTTCAAAAACATCCTTGGGATTTGTGCCAGATTTTTAATACTTCTCTCTTCTTCCCACCATCCTGAGGACAACCCTGTAATACATGCAGGTTAGGTTTCTCATAGGATTACGAAAAACCCTTTTCTACACACAGATAGAATGATCCTAATAAAGCACAAAATATACTATCTCATGTTCCCACTAAAACCCTTCAAAGTCTTCCCATTTCCCTTCAGAGAAAAATACACACACCTTAGTATGAATTACTGGTCCCATCACAGTGGTACCCCTGCTGTATCTTTCCCTTGTGTTCTCTGCCTCAGTCACACGCAACTATTTTCAGTGTTTCACCTGAGAACATTTGTAGATACTGATCCCTCAGTTGGATGCATATTTTTCTTTTAAATGTTGAAATATAGTATAACAGTGCATGCTATGGACTGACTTGTGTACTCTGAAAATCTATATGCTGAAGCCCTAACTTCCAATGCGCTTGTATGTGGAAATATGGTCCTTAGGAGGTAATTAAGGTTAAATGAGGTCATAAGTATGAGGCCCTAAGAGGCTAAGATTAGTGTCTTCAAAAAGAGAGAAACCCAATAGCTCTCTCTCTCTCACTCTCTCTCTTGCTCTTGCTCTGTCTCTCTCCATGTGTGCACAAGTAAGCAGTCACTGAGCACACAGCAAGATAAATGGTGACCCCTTACAGAGGGAGAGAAAAAGTCTCAGAATTAAACCTACCTTTTTGTCACCTTGATCTTAAATAACATCTTTTATAAGCATCTGATGCAGCCTGCAGAATCATAAGAAGCAAATTTCTTTTAAGTTACCCAGTCTCTGGCATTTTGTTATGGCAGCCTGAGTTGGCTAATACATTCTAGATAATATTTTTAAAATAATTAAAATAATACTAAAAACAATAATGTGGCTTGCATATTCCAAGTATTGTACAAACCATTTTATAATGTAATAGCTCTCATAATCTTCAAGACAACCAATAATATAGCTATTGTTGTTTCCATTTTACAAATAAAATACAGTTCAGAGAGGTTATATCTTTCTTTCAGCAATGGTAAACCTGAAGTCAATAGGTTAAGTAATGTACACAAGTCACAGGGTGCCATAAAGAGCAAGGATTGTGACCTGGCCCTAACGACTGCAGGTGCTTTGCACCTAGTTGCTGCCCCATGCCTGCCTAGAGAAGATTAAAGTCCTAGCATCCTATGAGGGATTGCTGAAGGACCGGGGATGTTTTGCCTAAAATATACTCACCTCAAGATATCTAAAGGACTAGAGGGGGGATTAATTTGAAAGAGGGACTAGATTTATTTTCTCAGAACTGAAGCAAGGTCATTGGACAAATGACAGAAAGGTTCTGAAAATAGACTTCAGTCATTACAACAAAGATTTTCTAATAGTTCATGGGAACATTTGTAGATACTGATCCCTCAGTTGGATGCATATTTTCTTTTAAATGTTGAAATATAGTATAACAGTGCATGCTATGGACTGACTTGTGTACTCTGAAAATCTATATGCTGAAGCCCTAACTTCCAATGCGCTTGTATGTGGAAATATGGTCCTTAGGAGGTAATTAAGGTTAAATGAGGTCATAAGTATGAGGCCCTAAGAGGCTAAGATTAGTGTCTTCAAAAAGAGAGAAACCCAATAGCTCTCTCTCTCTCACTCTCTCTCTTGCTCTTGCTCTGTCTCTCTCCATGTGTGCACAAGTAAGCAGTCACTGAGCACACAGCAAGATAAATGGTGACCCCTTACAGAGGGAGAGAAAAAGTCTCAGAATTAAACCTACCTTTTTGTCACCTTGATCTTAAATAACATCTTTTATAAGCATCTGATGCAGCCTGCAGAATCATAAGAAGCAAATTTCTTTTAAGTTACCCAGTCTCTGGCATTTTGTTATGGCAGCCTGAGTTGGCTAATACATTCTAGATAATATTTTTAAAATAATTAAAATAATACTAAAAACAATAATGTGGCTTGCATATTCCAAGTATTGTACAAACCATTTTATAATGTAATAGCTCTCATAATCTTCAAGACAACCAATAATATAGCTATTGTTGTTTCCATTTTACAAATAAAATACAGTTCAGAGAGGTTATATCTTTCTTTCAGCAATGGTAAACCTGAAGTCAATAGGTTAAGTAATGTACACAAGTCACAGGGTGCCATAAAGAGCAAGGATTGTGACCTGGCCCTAACGACTGCAGGTGCTTTGCACCTAGTTGCTGCCCCATGCCTGCCTAGAGAAGATTAAAGTCCTAGCATCCTATGAGGGATTGCTGAAGGACCTGGGATGTTTTGCCTAAAAATATACTCACCTCAAGATATCTAAAGGACTAGAGGGGGGATTAATTTGAAAGAGGGACTAGATTTATTTTCTAAGAACTGAAGCAAGGTCATTGGACAAATGACAGAAAGGTTCTGAAAATAGACTTCAGTCATTACAACAAAGATTTTTCTAATAGTTCATAGATGGAATGGGCTATCAGGAGACCCAGGCTCAAGAAGTGGCCTCAAGAAGGAACTGAAAATTAATGGGGAGTATGGAGATGATCAGACACTAGATGGTGATTGAATCAGATGACTTTTAAGGTTCCATCCAGCTTCAGGAATTCCTTCGTTTTCACAATGGGTGGACTCTTCATGACCTTATTGTTGGTACAACCATTTGAGTTGGCAAAACATATGGTCTTAAACCAGCCAGACCAGTTTGGTGAAAATGTGGTTGAATTTTTCTGCCGCTTTTATAGCCAGACTTCCTTTTACTGAATGCCTGAGGGGAGGTACAATGAAGGCTCCATTCTTGATTGGGAATAAGCAACTGCACTTGCGAGTTGGCAAAGGTCATCCCAGTTTTCCACCCTACTTCACCCTCTTGCCCTGCCTCCTGAGACCCAAACTAGGATGGTGTGATACAATAAAACTCACGGAGGGAAGTTAAACCCTCTAGTTTCCATCTTTCATAAGCAAAATCGTAAGTATAAGTATATTACTTTGTAAAAGGAAGTTTTATATTTTACAAAAGGAAGTTTAACTTTGAAAACTATTGAAGAGGAAAGGAAACAAGTATTTCTAGCTTGCTGTAGTTCACTTTGCCAAGTTGGCAAATTTATTATTCTTTTTCTGAGATTGTTTTACTTTTTTACTGTATTTTTTCCCCACACTTAATTATACAAGCTATCAAGTTTTGTTCATTAATTCAGAGGTAAACCTGAAGTCAATAGGTTAAGTAATGTACACAAGTCACAGGGTGCCATAAAGAGCAAGGATTGTGACCTGGCCCTAACGACTGCAGGTGCTTTGCACCTAGTTGCTGCCCCATGCCTGCCTAGAGAAGATTAAAGTCCTAGCATCCTATGAGGGATTGCTGAAGGACCTGGGATGTTTTGCCTAAAAATATACTCACCTCAAGATATCTAAAGGACTAGAGGGGGGATTAATTTGAAAGAGGGACTAGATTTATTTTCTAAGAACTGAAGCAAGGTCATTGGACAAATGACAGAAAGGTTCTGAAAATAGACTTCAGTCATTACAACAAAGATTTTTCTAATAGTTCATAGATGGAATGGGCTATCAGGAGACCCAGGCTCAAGAAGTGGCCTCAAGAAGGAACTGAAAATTAATGGGGAGTATGGAGATGATCAGACACTAGATGGTGATTGAATCAGATGACTTTTAAGGTTCCATCCAGCTTCAGGAATTCCTTCGTTTTCACAATGGGTGGACTCTTCATGACCTTATTGTTGGTACAACCATTTGAGTTGGCAAAACATATGGTCTTAAACCAGCCAGACCAGTTTGGTGAAAATGTGGTTGAATTTTTCTGCCGCTTTTATAGCCAGACTTCCTTTTACTGAATGCCTGAGGGGAGGTACAATGAAGGCTCCATTCTTGATTGGGAATAAGCAACTGCACTTGCGAGTTGGCAAAGGTCATCCCAGTTTTCCACCCTACTTCACCCTCTTGCCCTGCCTCCTGAGACCCAAACTAGGATGGTGTGATACAATAAAACTCACGGAGGGAAGTTAAACCCTCTAGTTTCCATCTTTCATAAGCAAAATCGTAAGTATAAGTATATTACTTTGTAAAAGGAAGTTTTATATTTTACAAAAGGAAGTTTAACTTTGAAAACTATTGAAGAGGAAAGGGAAACAAGTATTTCTAGCTTGCTGTAGTTCACTTTGCCAAGTTGGCAACTTATTTATTCTTTTTCTGGGATTGTTTTACTTTTTTACTGTATTTTTTCCCCACACTTAATTATACAAGCTATCAAGTTTTTGTTCTCCCAGTATACCTAAGTAACACTGGATGCTTTCTTTTCATTTTAGACTGACCAACACAGTTCTCAGGAAATTAATTCAGCCAATTTGTGCTTTGCTTTAAAGCAATAAATAAATGTCTTGAATGCCTACTCTGTGCCAGGGTCTATGCTAGCTTTTGGGATACAAAAAATGAACAAGCCCTGGAGGAAAACCTTACTGAATTTTCTGGGTTGAAATTCACACACACACACACACACACACACACACACACACACAACTTCAATTAGCTGAGGCAAAAAGGGGAGTTCATTGACTCACGTATTTAAAGCTCAGAAAAGACCAGGACAACTTGAACCAGAGCCTTGAGTGCAGATGTTTCTTCCTATCTCTTATCTCAGCCTGATTTCTGCTTTGGCAATCTCCCATGAAACTGACACCATAATGACCAAGAACTCAGGTTCTGCCTTCTCTCTTTTTCCCACCCAAGATGAAAAACACTTTTCCACACGTTTGCATATAAAAAAATCCTAGGGAAGAGCTTGATCGGCCCAGCATAGGTCATACTCTGTCAGACATTGTGGCTACAGGGGAAACACCAGCAATCTTTAAAAAATAAACAAAAAAGGTTTATTGATATACTGAGCACTGCACATATTTAATATGTACAATTTGATGAGTCCAGACATCAGCTACCATTTAAATCTCATATTACAACAGATGCATTTTTAAGGGTAGAGAGAGAGGAACAGTTTCCTAAGACAAAGGGTGTGCTGGTACTGGTTAGCCCTCTAGTTTCCATCTGTCATAAGCAAAACCCTTTTAAGTTAAACCCTAGGATGGTGTGATACAATAAAACTCACGGAGGGAAGTTAAACCCTCTAGTTTCCATCTTTCATAAGCAAAATCGTAAGTATAAGTATATTACTTTGTAAAAGGAAGTTTTATATTTTACAAAAGGAAGTTTAACTTTGAAAACTATTGAAGAGGAAAGGGAAACAAGTATTTCTAGCTTGCTGTAGTTCACTTTGCCAAGTTGGCAACTTATTTATTCTTTTTCTGGGATTGTTTTACTTTTTTACTGTATTTTTTCCCCACACTTAATTATACAAGCTATCAAGTTTTTGTTCTCCCAGTATACCTAAGTAACACTGGATGCTTTCTTTTCATTTTAGACTGACCAACACAGTTCTCAGGAAATTAATTCAGCCAATTTGTGCTTTGCTTTAAAGCAATAAATAAATGTCTTGAATGCCTACTCTGTGCCAGGGTCTATGCTAGCTTTTGGGATACAAAAAATGAACAAGCCCTGGAGGAAAACCTTACTGAATTTTCTGGGTTGAAATTCACACACACACACACACACACACACACACACACACAACTTCAATTAGCTGAGGCAAAAAGGGGAGTTCATTGACTCACGTATTTAAAGCTCAGAAAAGACCAGGACAACTTGAACCAGAGCCTTGAGTGCAGATGTTTCTTCCTATCTCTTATCTCAGCCTGATTTCTGCTTTGGCAATCTCCCATGAAACTGACACCATAATGACCAAGAACTCAGGTTCTGCCTTCTCTCTTTTTCCCACCCAAGATGAAAAACACTTTTCCACACGTTTGCATATAAAAAAATCCTAGGGAAGAGCTTGATCGGCCCAGCATAGGTCATACTCTGTCAGACATTGTGGCTACAGGGGAAACACCAGCAATCTTTAAAAAATAAACAAAAAAGGTTTATTGATATACTGAGCACTGCACATATTTAATATGTACAATTTGATGAGTCCAGACATCAGCTACCATTTAAATCTCATATTACAACAGATGCATTTTTAAGGGTAGAGAGAGAGGAACAGTTTCCTAAGACAAAGGGTGTGCTGGTACTGGTTAGCTCAGTTGTGTCCAGCTCTTTGCAACCTCATGGACTGTAGCCCACCAGGATTCTCTGTCCATGGAATTGCCCAGCAAAGAACACTGCAGTGGACTGCTATTTTCTTCTCCAGGGAATCTTCCTGATTCAGGGATCAAACTCACATCTCCTGCACCACAGGTGGGTTCGTTACCACTGAGCCATCAGGGAAGCCTAAAAAGGGTGTTATTCCCTGAAAAAAGAATGCTTCTATGCAGACCAGTGGCAACCCACTCAAGTACTCTTGCCTGGAAAATTCCATGGATGGAGAAACTTGGTGAGCTACAATCCATGGAGTTACATATATATATATATATATATATATACACACACATATACACACACACAGACACATACACACACACACACATATGGTGTTTCCATGATGGTTGAGTAGTGAGAATCTGCCTGCAATACAGGAGACCTGGGTTCCATCCCTGGATTGGGTAGATTCCCCAGACGAGGACATGGCAACCCACTCCAGTATTCTTGCCTGGAGAATTCCATGGACGGAGAAGCCTAGTGGGCTGTACTCCCTGAGGTCACATAGAGTCAGACATGACTGAAGTGACTAAGCATACAGACCAAAGACCACAAATCCACACCAAGGAGCTTACTAGGTTATAGGAAGACAGACATGCAAGCACACAATGATAATGCAATGTTGCAACATACTTTAGTGGAAATATGTTTAAGAGTAATGTTGAGGGTCATCAAAGCATGAGAAAGAAATTAATTCTTCCTGGAGATTAAGGAGGAGCTGAATTCATGAAGGAATGAGAAAGGATGGGGAATACAGAAGCAAGCTTTTCCACACGTTTGCATATAAAAATCCTAGGAAGAGCTTGATCGGCCCAGCATAGGTCATACTCTGTCAGACATTGTGGCTACAGGGGAAACACCAGCAATCTTTAAAAAATAAACAAAAAAGGTTTATTGATATACTGAGCACTGCACATATTTAATATGTACAATTTGATGAGTCCAGACATCAGCTACCATTTAAATCTCATATTACAACAGATGCATTTTTAAGGGTAGAGAGAGAGGAACAGTTTCCTAAGACAAAGGGTGTGCTGGTACTGGTTAGCTCAGTTGTGTCCAGCTCTTTGCAACCTCATGGACTGTAGCCCACCAGGATTCTCTGTCCATGGAATTGCCCAGCAAAGAACACTGCAGTGGACTGCTATTTTCTTCTCCAGGGAATCTTCCTGATTCAGGGATCAAACTCACATCTCCTGCACCACAGGTGGGTTCGTTACCACTGAGCCATCAGGGAAGCCTAAAAAGGGTGTTATTCCCTGAAAAAAGAATGCTTCTATGCAGACCAGTGGCAACCCACTCAAGTACTCTTGCCTGGAAAATTCCATGGATGGAGAAACTTGGTGAGCTACAATCCATGGAGTTACATATATATATATATATATATATATATACACACACATATACACACACACAGACACATACACACACACACACATATGGTGTTTCCATGATGGTTGAGTAGTGAGAATCTGCCTGCAATACAGGAGACCTGGGTTCCATCCCTGGATTGGGTAGATTCCCCAGACGAGGACATGGCAACCCACTCCAGTATTCTTGCCTGGAGAATTCCATGGACGGAGAAGCCTAGTGGGCTGTACTCCCTGAGGTCACATAGAGTCAGACATGACTGAAGTGACTAAGCATACAGACCAAAGACCACAAATCCACACCAAGGAGCTTACTAGGTTATAGGGAAGACAGACATGCAAGCACACAATGATAATGCAATGTTGCAACATACTTTAGTGGAAATATGTTTAAGAGTAATGTTGAGGGTCATCAAAGCATGAGAAAGAAATTAATTCTTCCTGGAGATTAAGGAGGAGCTGAATTCATGAAGGAATGAGAAAGGATGGGGGAATAGGCTGAAAAAAGACTGTGGTAGGTCTTGTGTACTAAGTTAAGGAGTTTGGACACAATTCACATTACAAGATGGTGCTTGAGAACATGATGAAGGGGAGTTGCACAGTACGAGGCTTCCCAGTTGACTTGGATGGTAAAGAATCTGCCTGCAATGCAAGAGACCCAGGTTTGATCCCTGGGTCAGGAAGACCCCCTGGAGTAGGAAATGGCAACTCACTCCAGTGTCCTTGCCTGGAGAATTCCATGGACAGAGGAACCTTGTAGGCTATAGTCCATGAGGTCACAAAGAGTCGGCATGACTGAGTGACTAGCACTTGCTTATATGCTTGCTTGGCACAGCACCTCTCTTAGACAGGCTCTCTGGAACCTGTTCTTTAGGAGACCCAGTTGGCCTTCCAATAAACATATCGGATTCCACAACGCAAGGAGTCCACAGGGCCAGTGAGGTGTGTCCACCCACAGCCTGTGTTCTTTCCCACTTTAAGATCACAGTCTGAGTGATCAGGAACTAAAATTCCCTGCTCAAAGAATACCAAGGTTTATTTTAGGGTTTGTCAGTTCTGAAAACCTCTATAGGTCTATCCTCTAGGCCTCCACGTGTCTGTCCAATGAGAGAAGAATAATTTTTTCAATGAATGGTGCTGGAAAAACCAGATGTTCACATACAAAAGAATGAAGTTGAACCCTTACCCCAAGTTATATACAAAATTAATTCAAAATGAATCAAAGACCGTAGAGAAGAAGAAATTGGGATAAATCTTTATGACCTGAGATTTGGCAATGAATTTATATATATATGTCATTGAAAGCGTGAAAAACAAAAGGAAAAAAACAGATAAATTAGACTTCATCAAATTAAAATTTTGTGTTTCAAAGGACATTATCAAGAAATAAAAAAGAATGGGAAAAATATTTGCAAACCAAGTATCTGATGAAGAAGATGTATATATATATAAAGAACTCATACAGCTCAATAATAAAAAGGTAGATAACCCAATTTAAAAATCAGAAAATGAGCTGAATAAACACTCCTCCAAATAAGATAGACAAATGACCAGTAAGCATATGAAGTTCTTTGAAATTATTAGTCATTAGAGAAATACAAATCAAATCTACAATGACATAAATGTATAGTATGTGAATTCTCAATAAAAATGTTAATTCTTTTAAAACACAGCTTGAAGAGAAGAAGAAATAAGTAAATACATACATATATAAGCACATAAATAAAATGGACATATTTTTAAAACAAAATGTCCAGATTCTCTTTCGGGAATCGCCAGAGAAGTTAAGTTATTCTGCAATAAATAACATTTAGGTATTAAAATTCTTAACTACTTGAAAGCTTAAAAATGAAAAGCATTCCATCCAATCCAGGTGGCTATTAAAGGAGTAATTATCCTCATTTCCTGACCTCATATCTCCTTGTGGAAATATTCTTGCAGTGTAACATGCCTGGTCTCTCCCAACCCCTGTCCTCAATTTAGCAGAAACTTACCTGATCTGTGAATTTAAAATGAAACTTAGCATGTGCTCGAGCCCAGTTGGCCTTCCAATAAACATATCGGATTCCACAACGCAAGGAGTCCACAGGGCCAGTGAGGTGTGTCCACCCACAGCCTGTGTTCTTTCCCACTTTAAGATCACAGTCTGAGTGATCAGGAACTAAAATTCCCTGCTCAAAGAATACCAAGGTTTATTTTAGGGTTTGTCAGTTCTGAAAACCTCTATAGGTCTATCCTCTAGGCCTCCACGTGTCTGTCCAATGAGAGAAGAATAATTTTTTCAATGAATGGTGCTGGAAAAACCAGATGTTCACATACAAAAGAATGAAGTTGAACCCTTACCCCAAGTTATATACAAAATTAATTCAAAATGAATCAAAGACCGTAGAGAAGAAGAAATTGGGATAAATCTTTATGACCTGAGATTTGGCAATGAATTTATATATATATGTCATTGAAAGCGTGAAAAACAAAAGGAAAAAAACAGATAAATTAGACTTCATCAAATTAAAATTTTGTGTTTCAAAGGACATTATCAAGAAATAAAAAAGAATGGGAAAAATATTTGCAAACCAAGTATCTGATGAAGAAGATGTATATATATATAAAGAACTCATACAGCTCAATAATAAAAAGGTAGATAACCCAATTTAAAAATCAGAAAATGAGCTGAATAAACACTCCTCCAAATAAGATAGACAAATGACCAGTAAGCATATGAAGTTCTTTGAAATTATTAGTCATTAGAGAAATACAAATCAAATCTACAATGACATAAATGTATAGTATGTGAATTCTCAATAAAAATGTTAATTCTTTTAAAACACAGCTTGAAGAGAAGAAGAAATAAGTAAATACATACATATATAAGCACATAAATAAAATGGACATATTTTTAAAACAAAATGTCCAGATTCTCTTTCGGGAATCGCCAGAGAAGTTAAGTTATTCTGCAATAAATAACATTTAGGTATTAAAATTCTTAACTACTTGAAAGCTTAAAAATGAAAAGCATTCCATCCAATCCAGGTGGCTATTAAAGGAGTAATTATCCTCATTTCCTGACCTCATATCTCCTTGTGGAAATATTCTTGCAGTGTAACATGCCTGGTCTCTCCCAACCCCTGTCCTCAATTTAGCAGAAACTTACCTGATCTGTGAATTTAAAAATGAAACTTAGCATGTGCTCTAGTGCATCCAGGCCTGCCTACAAAGAAGCATTCAGTAAGCAACTTGAGGCAATCTTTGTCCCTGAAAGGGATTTGGAGCCAAGGGGAAAGGTGTTAGAGATCCATGTGATGACACACTGGGGCAGTTTTAAAACAAATCTGCAAATTCACTGGCATTTTTCCCAGATGGAGGTGGAGTCTCTACCTGTTTTCCTTTTGAATCTAGCTATGACTTTGCTTAATCAATAGAATGAGACAAACATGGTGCAGCCTGACTTTTGAGAGTACTTAAAAAAAAAAAAAAAAACAAAGGCACATGGCTTCTGTTCGTTTCTCTTGGAACAATCACTTTGGGACCCTTCAGTCACCAGGAAAGAACTTCAGGGACCCTGAGGTCACCATATGGAGAGAGCATATGCCAGTGGGGGGAGAGATGCTACTCCAGCCGCAGCTGCTGGAGGCTTTCCAAGCCAGGTGTTAGACATGGCAATGAACCGGCCCGCTCCCCGCCACTATCTGACTGCAACCACGTGAGAGACTGGAGTGAAAGTCACCTGCATGAGACCAGACGGTTTCCACATTGTGAGCAAATAAGCAATTGGTATTATTTTAAGAGACTGATTTAGGGTAGCTTATTATGCAGGAAAAAACATCTGGAACACATATCTTCTCCACCCCAATCTTTACCAGTAATGCAGTCTGATCCCTCCTCTCTTTTTTTTCCTTTTCTAAAAAATTTTGTCCCCACCTGTGGCACATGGGATCTTCGTTCAACCACTGGCAACTGAATCAGAGCTTTCTGCAATGGAAGTATGGAGTGTTAACCACTGAACTGCCAGGGCAGTCCCTGATCTCCTCTTATCTAACCCCTCATTCTTATTTATCAATTGGTTTCAAACTCAGAAGGGAAAAATGTATTCAGTGACTTTCAACTTTCAACTTTCAACTTTATCAGCACAACATAAGAATTTTTCCTGTCCACTCAGTGGGCATGGATGGTGTCTCTGCTTGACTCTCTAGTGGTCAGAAATGTCTCCCAAAACAATCAATTAGAAGGGCTTTTTCTTAGAATGTTCTTTCTTAAGCTTTTTGAGCACTCTTTAAACAGCACTGAACAAGTTGGTGCTATCTTGTACATATACATTTGTCAAACCTTTCATAGCAGACGTATTTCTCAGCTCCTTGCAACTTTTCCTTTTATAAGCAATACAAATAGTGCAATGGTCCTCAGACTTGCATGTGTATCAGAATTGTGTGCAGGGCTCACAACTCTGGGTCCACTCCCCAGAGTGTCTGATTCAGTAGGCTGGGGGTGGAGGGCAGGAGAATTTTCATATCTAACGAGTTCCCAAGTGCTGTTAATGCTCGGATGCAGGAATCACAACACAGATACTCTTTGAGAACTGCTGAGCTTGAGAAAGCAAATGTATAGGATACTAGAAAGAGTCCTCATGTTGGCTGTGCCATCTTCTAATAAAATACAAAGGTCCCTAATAAGGTGAAGATCCTCCAGTGAATAATGAGGAACAAATAGCAGATAATCAATTTGTAACTCCCATTCGTCAGCTGACAATGACCGAGGACATTTCATAAAGGTTAAGGCAAGCGTTTTCTTTAATCTCATTAAAATACATGGTTTGGTCATGAAGACAGTGCTGGGCTACAGGCACTAGCTACTGAATCCAAAATGCTGTCTGTTAATAATGAGTCCAACTATGAGTCTGTGAATCCTGAGATGACTAGTAATGTGTCGCATAAAAGAATTATTTGAATTAGGATATGCAATTCCTAAACAAACAAATGAATTCTTGAAAACAAAAAGACAAAGGTCCCCAATAAAACCAAGACTCCTGTCTATAACACAGTTGTGAGGATCAACAATGAAAATGACAAAGAAGTGCTTTGCAAACTGTCTGAGGTTATGTAACAGGGAAATGTGGCTTGAAGAGATTTGCCTGTGGATTTCATCTAAGTGTTAATATCCTTTTTCAAAGTGACATGAGAATCACAACACAAGGCTGTGGCAGAATCCACTAACCCATTTCCTGTTTGTTTCCTTTACAGGTTCCAGAAGCTCCTAAAACCAAGACGTAAAAGCAAAGGGAGTAATATGTACTGAGTGCTTTCATGTGCACACGGAAGAGGCCATATTCTTAGGAGAGAAGAGCAAACGCCCATCTTAGCTGGGACCATTATTCTGAGTCTCAGTTCCATCTACCGAAAGGGATAGCAATAGCCTTAACTCATAAATTGTTGTGAGGACTGAATGAATTAATATATGTAAAACTCTTAGCAACAGACCTGGCATGTGGTAATTAATATTGTTATTGTTATTGTTATTGCTATCATTTCCTCCCTTTTAAATATGGGGATTAGGCTCAGGGAGTTTGAGAAACACACCCCAAACCTCCTGACTGGAACTTCTCTGCAATTCTGCCTCTTAGTTAAGAGAGGAATTGGGGCAGGAAAATCAAAATAAAATATGCAAGCACACCTCTGCCATCATCACTGCTGCCTGGGAAAGACGTTGCTGATGGATCCCAGCACAGTGCTCTGCAGAGCCAAGTCTTCAGGGCCCTCCTGGAGCTGGCACTGTGGTTGGTGAGGGCTGCCTAGAAGCCCATGAAATGTACCTGTTCGACCACACCAGGAGTGGCGAAATTGAATCTGGAACACTTCTAGATCATTATAAAGTGAAAGTACTAGACCCAATGATGGAACCCTGGAATGAAAGGCTTAGATTGCTTATCAATAGAGGAAGAACCTCCCACCACTCTCCCTCTCCTTCCCAGTTATAGTTCCCTGACTCGCAGCCTTCTACATCTTGGGGGGACATCAAAGAAAATTATTTGAATTAGGATATGCAATTCCTAAACAAACAAATGAATTCTTGAAAACAAAAAGACAAAGGTCCCCAATAAAACCAAGACTCCTGTCTATAACACAGTTGTGAGGATCAACAATGAAAATGACAAAGAAGTGCTTTGCAAACTGTCTGAGGTTATGTAACAGGGAAATGTGGCTTGAAGAGATTTGCCTGTGGATTTCATCTAAGTGTTAATATCCTTTTTCAAAGTGACATGAGAATCACAACACAAGGCTGTGGCAGAATCCACTAACCCATTTCCTGTTTGTTTCCTTTACAGGTTCCAGAAGCTCCTAAAACCAAGACGTAAAAGCAAAGGGAGTAATATGTACTGAGTGCTTTCATGTGCACACGGAAGAGGCCATATTCTTAGGAGAGAAGAGCAAACGCCCATCTTAGCTGGGACCATTATTCTGAGTCTCAGTTCCATCTACCGAAAGGGATAGCAATAGCCTTAACTCATAAATTGTTGTGAGGACTGAATGAATTAATATATGTAAAACTCTTAGCAACAGACCTGGCATGTGGTAATTAATATTGTTATTGTTATTGTTATTGCTATCATTTCCTCCCTTTTAAATATGGGGATTAGGCTCAGGGAGTTTGAGAAACACACCCCAAACCTCCTGACTGGAACTTCTCTGCAATTCTGCCTCTTAGTTAAGAGAGGAATTGGGGCAGGAAAATCAAAATAAAATATGCAAGCACACCTCTGCCATCATCACTGCTGCCTGGGAAAGACGTTGCTGATGGATCCCAGCACAGTGCTCTGCAGAGCCAAGTCTTCAGGGCCCTCCTGGAGCTGGCACTGTGGTTGGTGAGGGCTGCCTAGAAGCCCATGAAATGTACCTGTTCGACCACACCAGGAGTGGCGAAATTGAATCTGGAACACTTCTAGATCATTATAAAGTGAAAGTACTAGACCCAATGATGGAACCCTGGAATGAAAGGCTTAGATTGCTTATCAATAGAGGAAGAACCTCCCACCACTCTCCCTCTCCTTCCCAGTTATAGTTCCCTGACTCGCAGCCTTCTACATCTTGGGGGGACATCAAAGAAAAGAGGGGCGTTGTCGACCATATTCTACTTTTGGTCTAGGCTTGGTTTCTTCATCTTCTAAAAGATTCACTTCGCATTTCAAAAGATATGCTTCAGCAACTCCATTTTGTCCAAGGCAACTTCACATTAGATGCTTCCTGATCAGCAGCAGGAACTCCATTAAAACCCAATAAAAAAGGAGAAACATTTTAAGGATCAAAGCAGATGAAAGACCACCATCATATTTGAAGGTCCAGTAATTCTACCCTGTGAGTTCCTGATTCTATACAACGCTGCTGGAAAAATTAATTGTTTAATCATGATGAAGACAGGGTTATACGTAATACTAATTGATATTGCCTTGGGCCTACACTGTATCCTGCTACCACACTGAGAAGGGGATTATTGTGCACAGTAATAAATAATCTTCAGAGAGTTATTTTGTCATTCTCCCCACCCCGTCTCCAGCACGCGCTTGCAGGCCCTTCCTCTGGCTGTGACTCCCTGGATGACTCCCCAAGTTCTTGTTCCAGTTAAGAGCTCAGAACAGAATCAAGTTCTCCTTGAAGGTGACCATGTTTAAAGTCATAACAAACACCTATTCAACTCTTAGATGTTCCAAACACAGTCATATCTATTTCGTAAGTATCTACTGCATAATGGTCTGAGCATTTCACAAATATGAACTCATTTAATCCTCACAACAGTCCTATCAAACTTTACAGAAGGACAAACCTAGCCGAGAAAGGTCAAGTAACTTGCCTGAGGTCACACAGCCGGAACGTGGCACAACAATGACCTTAGCCGAGTAAAGATTCCCAGCACAGTGCTCTGCAGAGCCAAGTCTTCAGGGCCCTCCTGGAGCTGGCACTGTGGTTGGTGAGGGCTGCCTAGAAGCCCATGAAATGTACCTGTTCGACCACACCAGGAGTGGCGAAATTGAATCTGGAACACTTCTAGATCATTATAAAGTGAAAGTACTAGACCCAATGATGGAACCCTGGAATGAAAGGCTTAGATTGCTTATCAATAGAGGAAGAACCTCCCACCACTCTCCCTCTCCTTCCCAGTTATAGTTCCCTGACTCGCAGCCTTCTACATCTTGGGGGGACATCAAAGAAAGGGGCGTTGTCGACCATCTTCTACTTTTGGTCTAGGCTTGGTTTCTTCATCTTCTAAAAGATTCACTTCGCATTTCAAAAGATATGCTTCAGCAACTCCATTTTGTCCAAGGCAACTTCACATTAGATGCTTCCTGATCAGCAGCAGGAACTCCATTAAAACCCAATAAAAAAGGAGAAACATTTTAAGGATCAAAGCAGATGAAAGACCACCATCATATTTGAAGGTCCAGTAATTCTACCCTGTGAGTTCCTGATTCTATACAACGCTGCTGGAAAAATTAATTGTTTAATCATGATGAAGACAGGGTTATACGTAATACTAATTGATATTGCCTTGGGCCTACACTGTATCCTGCTACCACACTGAGAAGGGGATTATTGTGCACAGTAATAAATAATCTTCAGAGAGTTATTTTGTCATTCTCCCCACCCCGTCTCCAGCACGCGCTTGCAGGCCCTTCCTCTGGCTGTGACTCCCTGGATGACTCCCCAAGTTCTTGTTCCAGTTAAGAGCTCAGAACAGAATCAAGTTCTCCTTGAAGGTGACCATGTTTAAAGTCATAACAAACACCTATTCAACTCTTAGATGTTCCAAACACAGTCATATCTATTTCGTAAGTATCTACTGCATAATGGTCTGAGCATTTCACAAATATGAACTCATTTAATCCTCACAACAGTCCTATCAAACTTTACAGAAGGACAAACCTAGCCGAGAAAGGTCAAGTAACTTGCCTGAGGTCACACAGCCGGAACGTGGCACAACAATGACCTTAGGAGTGAGCATGATGCTGTAGCCTAGGGAATGTGTAACAGGCATTCATGGGGAAGTTCTGGCTATCTGTGGATGCTCTTCACACTGGATGTGAACAGTACTCACTTACATGCTTGAATTCAGTTAACCCTAAATTAACCCTAAATGGTAGGCTCTGTAATGTCTTTCCATTTTGCAGTTGTTAAGAACCAAGACAGAAAATGGTGAAGTAACTTGCCTCTGTCACACAGCTAATACATGGGATGCAGCTCCAGGAGGCAGACCCCAAAGCAGGCACCTGTATCCAGCAAGCTGTACAGGAGAGACTGGTAGTTCTTATTTCTGCTATACTTTGTCTCAGACATAATTCTCTTGTTTTCAGATGAAGTCTTCACCACCAGTGCTGCTGCCTCATTACGTGGTCCCTGAGTAAACAGTGCCATTCCACTAGCCACACGTTCACCTCCTGGGTACTTCACCTCAGTGCTCTCAAGACAGTTCTAGACACATGAGTCAGTCTGTCTTCCTGTCTCATGTCAGGATGAAGGTCACATGTGATACCCAGAACTTAGTCACACTCCCCACAAGGCATCCCTCAAACCGCATCATTAAACCTGCTTAAATCATTGCGCTGAGAAACAGACAACTGCACTTCACATGGCTCTTGACCTAAGGATGTGCATTTCCTGGTCAATTAGTTTCTTGCTTGCACATCAGGAATGGTCATCATGGCAGAGTCTGGACCAAAGAATGAACCTAAGTTTAGTTTTAAACAGAAAGGTGGAGGAAAGGATCGCAGTACAAAGGGCAGTGAAAATGTTAGTTTCTCGGCCTTTTAATGTATTTAGCATCTGAGGGACGAAGACTTTCTCTGAAGGTTTTAGAAACCAAAACACCTGGATTCGAGAGGCTCATGCTAATGGTCATCTTACAGACATTCTGTTTCCCTCTCTGTCTCTGGGAAGCAGCACATAGCTGCTCATTTCCTGATGGAGAGCTCCTGGGACTTGGAAACAAGATGTTCGCGATGGATGCCCTTTATCTTTGGAATCCCTTCCTTCCTGCGCTGGCAGGATCCAAATCTCTGGGCCTTCCACAAAGCCTGTTCCAAGGTTTGTGTTTTTAATTGAGCTTCCGCTTAAGAATGCTCAAGACTCTACATGTTTGCTTACTACATAGTGACATAACCGTGAAATCTGGTCCAGCGGTGTTGGGCCCTCATTGTTCCCCCATCATTTAAAGACCTAACTCAATACACATTTAACTGGTAACTAACCTCCCTCTTGTAATTTTCTATTAAGAGTGCTTTCTTTCCTCAGGTCCTAGAGAAAGGTTTTACAATGATCTACTTAGGACTCTCAGGAAGTTGAACCCATTGTAAGAGGGAAGCACAGAGAGAAGACTGTAGAAGTGGATTAAAGAGCTGGACTAAGCCAGATCCCAGCCTCAGATGTGAGTTCCAACGTCTGGGTATTTCAGGACAAATGAGAAGGCATAAATTAATTTTGAAATATTTTAATGCTAATGACTTTAAACTTTTAGTTAGGAGAACTCTTTTCCCTAACTTTGTCTTGCACAAAAAATTGAAATGCTATGTTCTTTGTCCAGATGTGAGTAACCAAACTGACTTGAGATCATTAATTTTTTATGAAAAAAAAAAATTCCTGTAAAACACAAACTTTCCAAAAGCAACATATTTAGTAACTAGAGGTTTATTTTCTCCACGGAAATCCATTTTACTATGTGTCCCATTGTCCTAGTAAAACTTGAGTGAGGAAATCAAAATGCATGATAAAATAGGGGTAGATTTTGCAGATCTGGCTGGCTCTCATTAACTCTTGATTTGCACATTTCCACATGCTGGTCGCTATCTCCAAAGCCATTCACCCTTTTCCCAAGTCCAGCTCAGCAGGACTGGGCTTCGTGCTCACACTGGTTTGTCATTATCCTGTTCTTTTCCGGCACCTGTCAAACCCTGAGATGGCTTTTTAAGGCACTAAGGTCACTTGTGGCCATCCAGGCAGAGGCAGGAAGACCTCCTGGTGTTTGCAGATCAGAGTATTCCCTGAATCTTGGCTTCAGGGCTCCTGCTTCCTGCCCGTTCCCCCTTGAAAGAGTCCCATAGGGCCATGAACTGGAGGATGCAGTTTCCACAACTCAGAGGCTAGTGAGACTCCGGGTCTTAGAATGTTTTCAGTGACCTCTGGGCTCCTATCTTGCTCACTTTCCCCGCCCCTTTCCCATTCAGGTGTTTGAAATGACAAGCTGCTATTTATTTTGCTCCATTTCCCACTTTTAACAGAACCCAGTGGGTGAAGATGTGCCAGGTGGTCCTGTTGATAAACAATGAGTTCTAATACAAGACTTCCTCCTGGAACACCAGCTTCTTTTTTTCTGGCAGATGATCGAGGTGGGAGGAAACTTGGCGACGACTTCTAGACATTTTTCCCTTGGCAGCTCGTCTCCGTTCCCCAGAGTGACAGAAGAAGGAGAAAGGTACGCTGCATGTGCAGGAGATCCTGGGGCTATTTCTGGTGGTGGCTAACAATCTAACCTTACTCAAGTGACTAAATTCCTGAGACCAGGCCATCTCCCAGCTGAACACCTGGTTTTAAGGTGGCCCCTACTTGACTCTGAGATTTCCTGCTGATGTTCCTTCATCTGCCACAGCCATGCAAAATCCAACCTTTAGATCTCTTGCATCTTCCATCAAAATATTTCCTTTCTCTGATCCTGGACACAGGAAGTGCTCAATAGAGCTTTGCAAACGTTCAGTGAACTCCGCTCACTATTTTCCAGCTTCACTAATGCTCCATTATTGCAGAATTAATACATCAGTCCAGTCATTGATGTCCTACTTTCTCAGTTCCATGAGCAAAAGGGGAGCGTGCTGGAGGCTGAAAGTCTGATGGAGATCAGTCTGGTCACATATGGGTCATGTAGCATTGGCTAGTTTCTACCGATGCAAGAAGCACTGATCAAGTGACGATGGGTCAAGGCCTGTGCAGGACATGGAGATAGAGAAATGAAATGTATGGCGCCTGCCTGAAAGCTGCAGTCTAGCAGGGATGAAGGGTATGAAACATGGCAGTATCTGCACGATGTCAAATGATTCCCATGGCATGCAGGTGTAGTCAGGAAGACCTCCTGGTGTTTGCAGATCTTCCCTGAATCTTGGCTTCAGGGCTCCTGCTTCCTGCCCGTTCCCCCTTGAAAGAGTCCCATAGGGCCATGAACTGGAGGATGCAGTTTCCACAACTCAGAGGCTAGTGAGACTCCGGGTCTTAGAATGTTTTCAGTGACCTCTGGGCTCCTATCTTGCTCACTTTCCCCGCCCCTTTCCCATTCAGGTGTTTGAAATGACAAGCTGCTATTTATTTTGCTCCATTTCCCACTTTTAACAGAACCCAGTGGGTGAAGATGTGCCAGGTGGTCCTGTTGATAAACAATGAGTTCTAATACAAGACTTCCTCATGGAACACCAGCTTCTTTTTCTGGCAGATGATCGAGGTGGGAGGAAACTTGGCGACGACTTCTAGACATTTTTCCCTTGGCAGCTCGTCTCCGTTCCCCAGAGTGACAGAAGAAGGAGAAAGGTACGCTGCATGTGCAGGAGATCCTGGGGCTATTTCTGGTGGTGGCTAACAATCTAACCTTACTCAAGTGACTAAATTCCTGAGACCAGGCCATCTCCCAGCTGAACACCTGGTTTTAAGGTGGCCCCTACTTGACTCTGAGATTTCCTGCTGATGTTCCTTCATCTGCCACAGCCATGCAAAATCCAACCTTTAGATCTCTTGCATCTTCCATCAAAATATTTCCTTTCTCTGATCCTGGACACAGGAAGTGCTCAATAGAGCTTTGCAAACGTTCAGTGAACTCCGCTCACTATTTTCCAGCTTCACTAATGCTCCATTATTGCAGAATTAATACATCAGTCCAGTCATTGATGTCCTACTTTCTCAGTTCCATGAGCAAAGGAGGCGTGCTGGAGGCTGAAAGTCTGATGGAGATCAGTCTGGTCACATATGGGTCATGTAGCATTGGCTAGTTTCTACCGATGCAAGAAGCACTGATCAAGTGACGATGGGTCAAGGCCTGTGCAGGACATGGAGATAGAGAAATGAAATGTATGGCGCCTGCCTGAAAGCTGCAGTCTAGCAGGGATGAAGGGTATGAAACATGGCAGTATCTGCACGATGTCATGGAATTATGTGATTCCCATGGCATGCAGGTGTAGTGAAGGGCCAGTCCAGCTGTTGGTGGGAGCGGCAGACATGGAAGTCTTCTCAGAGGAAATTGCACTTTCGCTAGGTCCAGAATTATGAATCAGCCATTTGAGGATGGGATAGGAGTGTGCTTCTGGCACAGAGAACAGAACATACAAATTCAAAAACAGCCAGAGTCACACAGATGGCCAATAGGTACTTGCAAAGATGCTCAGCATGGCTAACTATTAGAGAAATGCAAATCAAAATGATGAGGTATCACCTCACACCAGTCAATGGCCATCATTTAAAAACCAACAAACAACAAATGTTGGAGAAGGTGTAGAGAAAAGGGAATCTTCTACCACTGTTGATAGGGATTTAAATTGCTGCATCCAGTATGGAAAACAGTATGCCAGTTCCTCAAAAAACTAAAAGTAGAATTGCCTTGTGATCCGGCAACTCCACTCCTGGGCATGTATTTGGACAGAACTATTATTTGAAAAGATACATGCACCTTAATGTTCATAACAGCACTATTTATAATAGCCAAGACATGAAAACAACCTAAATGTCTATTGACAGATGAATGGATAAAGCAAAGGTGGTATGTATATACATTGGATATTGCTCAGCCACTGAAAAGAATGAAATAATGCCATTTTCAGCAATATGGATGGACCTAGAGATCATCATACTAATTGAAGTAAGAAGAGAAAGACAAATACCATGTATCACTTATATGTGGAATCTAAACTATGAGACAAATGAACTTATCCACAAAACAGGAACAGACTCACAGATGTACAGAACTGACTTGTAGTTGCCAAGGAGGAGGGCTGGGTGAGGGATAGGTTGGGAGTATGAGATTAGCTAATGCAAACTACTATGTGTATGTATAACTGAATCACTTTGCTGTGTACCTGAAACTAACACAACATTGTAAATCAACTATACTTCAAGAAAATAAATTTTAAAAAGGGTCAGAGGTTATCAATGACAATTCAAAAAAGTTGGAACAAATACTGTCATGGCAGAACGGTAGAAAATGAGTCTATAAGATGAGGCAAGGGGTCCTGTATTTGATTTTTACCCTAAAGATGGTTGGGAACAAGTGAGGGCTTAAAAACAGGAGTAGCCTAATCAGACACGCATTTTAGAGTGCTCACTCTAAGGAATAAAAAACAGTTGAAGGAATTAAATTCATTCACTGAACAAATATTCAGTGGCATCTTCTGTGTAGGAGCCGCTTGTAGTCTAAGAGGAAGCCTTTAGAGGCCAATATTGGACAGAGGGAATGAAGAGGTCACTGATTTGAGAAATGTTTAGGAGGTATAATTAATAAAACCCGGGGCAGCTTAGCTGAGTGAAGGCAGAAGAGAGGATAAGGGATCTTGGATGACTTTCAGGTTTCTTTCATGGGCAATTAAATATCCAGTGAAGATGTTCATATAGCATTTCTTTTAAAATTTATTTTATTTTAATTAGAGGCTAATTACTTTACAATATTGTGATGGTTTCTACCATACATTATTTTTCCCTAGGGCATGTATTTGGACAGAACTATTATTTGAAAAGATACATGCACCTTAATGTTCATAACAGCACTATTTATAATAGCCAAGACATGAAAACAACCTAAATGTCTATTGACAGATGAATGGATAAAGCAAAGGTGGTATGTATATACATTGGATATTGCTCAGCCACTGAAAAGAATGAAATAATGCCATTTTCAGCAATATGGATGGACCTAGAGATCATCATACTAATTGAAGTAAGAAGAGAAAGACAAATACCATGTATCACTTATATGTGGAATCTAAACTATGAGACAAATGAACTTATCCACAAAACAGGAACAGACTCACAGATGTACAGAACTGACTTGTAGTTGCCAAGGAGGAGGGCTGGGTGAGGGATAGGTTGGGAGTATGAGATTAGCTAATGCAAACTACTATGTGTATGTATAACTGAATCACTTTGCTGTGTACCTGAAACTAACACAACATTGTAAATCAACTATACTTCAAGAAAATAATTTTTTAAAAATGGTCAGAGGTTATCAATGACAATTCAAAAAAGTTGGAACAAATACTGTCATGGCAGAACGGTAGAAAATGAGTCTATAAGATGAGGCAAGGGGTCCTGTATTTGATTTTTACCCTAAAGATGGTTGGGAACAAGTGAGGGCTTAAAAACAGGAGTAGCCTAATCAGACACGCATTTTAGAGTGCTCACTCTAAGGAATAAAAAACAGTTGAAGGAATTAAATTCATTCACTGAACAAATATTCAGTGGCATCTTCTGTGTAGGAGCCGCTTGTAGTCTAAGAGGAAGCCTTTAGAGGCCAATATTGGACAGAGGGAATGAAGAGGTCACTGATTTGAGAAATGTTTAGGAGGTATAATTAATAAAACCCGGGGCAGCTTAGCTGAGTGAAGGCAGAAGAGAGGATAAGGGATCTTGGATGACTTTCAGGTTTCTTTCATGGGCAATTAAATATCCAGTGAAGATGTTCATATAGCATTTCTTTTAAAATTTATTTTATTTTAATTAGAGGCTAATTACTTTACAATATTGTGATGGTTTCTACCATACATTATACAGTGTTTCTTAATAGAGACACTAGTGGCATTTTGGACAGGAAAATTCTTTATGTGTCGGACTTTGTTGTGCATTTAAAAATGGCATCTTTGGACCAATAGCTCAAAGTGATTCCTCATATCCCCTCGAGAGCCCAAATACAGAGGAAGAATAAATTAGAACTGGTGAGGAGGAATCAGATCAGTTGGGGAAACACTCAGTTTGAGATACTAAGGAAAACTTCCATGTCTGCATACAACCATCTCCTTGTGACTTCACTCCAATTCACTGCCACCAGAAAGATATCTTGGATTGAACCAACTCAAGTCTGATGACTCCTGTCACACAATATGCCCTGTATTATTTGGTCAGAACTCAGCATGGGGCATAAATGCCCAGCAGTGGTTTCCAATGTTCACATGGGTAGGAAATTTTATGAGAAGCCCAAGACCCCTGGGGTCAGGTTATAGAAGTCAGGTCTGTACTGGTTATTCTCCTGTGTTTCTCTGAATCCATTCTCTCCATTCCCTGTCTGACTCTGGGCTCCTCGAGGATGCCATCTGAAAATGACTAAACTCAGAGTCACATCTGGCTGCCCATTGGTTTGGCCAATAGGAGGCACCAGTACAAAGACTGGAAGGCGGAAGAGAGGCCAAGGTGTGTCTTCTCTAGCTGGCCTTCCCCTGCACTCTCCGATTCTGGCGTTCTACACCTCATCGTGTGGATGTAGCTCCTGTTGGACTCCTCTCTTCCATGTCTCAGCCTCCTGTAGCACTGTCCCATCTCCAGCTCCTTCATGAAGGCTAGCTCATGTCCTTTTTGATTGAAATTCCGTAATTAAAACTTGCAGAAGAGAGAGACAACCCCCTTCTTCTCCTGCTCCCTCATACAGACATTTAAGGCACTTCATTGGCCACCTTTCATCTACACTGACCTCCGGGTCCTTATAGTTTCCTCTTTAAGGTCATCTGCTAGCTGTGTTGAGAGGCTAGCAAGAGGCCCCTGTGAGGGCTAAATGAAACCCCTGCCTTCCAAAAGACAGATACCCTGATTGGAGTGATGGTTCATCTGGTCTGAACAATTTGTCTCTCTAAAAAAATCACTTGCCAGAATCAAACTATATAAAAATACATTCCTATAATCCAGTGCAGAAGACTTAGGGATCCCCTAGGAAGAGTTATCTTAACCTCAAAGTTTCTAGGTAAAAATGGAAAACAGCATGTTGACCATACTTGAATTACCATATGAAAACCCTTTAAAAATTTTAACAAGATATGTAAACATCCCAAAGAAATGACAGGTTTAGAAGACCTCAGAGGTCATCTTAATTTTCTCATGTTTCTGTAATTCCATTTTGTAAAAAGGTAGGGCATTAATTAATCAGCCTGTGGTAACAGGAGTTATCTAGACCTTGCCACTCAGAGTGACCTATGGACCAGCAAATCTGCATCACCCAGGAGCTTGTCAGAAATGGAGAATCTCCATCCCCACCCCGCAGACCTGCTAGATCAGAATCTGCACATCTAACAGGGCTCTCAGGTGACCCCTTTATAAGCTGAAATTGAAGAAGCACTGATCTAAGAATTCTCAAACTCTGTGCATGTTCTTTTTCTCTTTTAATCAGTTGTGGATTGATACATTTGAAAGTGTAATAAAATTAAATTATAGGAATAATGAAATTAAAAGGCTGAGATATATAAATATAAAATACAGACCCAAACTTTTATTGTTAGATTCAAAAGACATGAAAGTACTCAGTCAAATTGCTATGAAAATTTCTAAACGATGCATACTAGCTGTTTCTTGCTGACAAAAGTCAGTATAGTCAAAGCTATCGTTTTTCCAGTAGTCATGTACAGATGTGAGAGCTGGACCATAAAGAAGGCTGAGCACCAAAGAACTGATGCTTTCAAACTGTGGTGTTGGAGAAGACGCTTGAGAGTCCTTTGAACAGCAACGAGATTAAACCAGTCAGTCCTAAAGGAAATCAACCCTGAATATTCATTGGAAGGACTGATGTTGAAGCTGAAGTTCCAATACTTTGTCCACCTGATGCAAAGAGCTGACTCACTGGAAAAGACCTTCTTGCTGTGCAAGAGGAAAAGGAGGTGACAGAGGACGAGATGGTTAGATGGCATTATCGACTCAATGGTTGTGAGTCTGTGCAAGCTCTGGGAGATAGTGAAGGACAGGGAAGCCTGGAGTGTTGCAGTCCACGGTATTGCAAAAAATCAGGCGTGACTGAGCAACTGAACAACAGCAGGTGAAAAAACAGAGGCCCAGACAATGTACTCAAGGTGACACTGCTGGTTAATGAAAGATCCAGTCCTGAATTTCACATCTCCAGAACTGTTCCTGATATACCTTATTAATCCTAATGAAAATTTAAAATACATATTGAGAACATGATTAAGGTCAGCTGTAATGTTTTACAAGGATGATCTTGCAGTCACTTCACATCCTTGTCATTGAGATTCTGCCAATGTCTTCATTCTATGGTTGAGGAAACTGAAGTTTAGAGAGGTTAGAACCTAACCCAAGGCTCCTTGGTTAAATAAGTGATGAAGCTGGAGCTTTGAACTCAGGTTTAACCACAAACTGAACATGCTTATATCAGTCCGAGTTCTCCAGAGGAACAGAACCAATAGGGAGTTTGTGTGTGTGTGTTTGTAATGAGATTTATTATAAGAAAATGACTCATTCCATTACGCAGGTTGGCCAGTCCCAAGGTCTGCTGGGAGAGTCAAAGGTTGAAGACGCAGGAGAACCAAGAGAGCCAGTGGTATAGTTCCACTTGAAGGCTCGCGGGGTTAGAACACAGAAAGCCAATGCTAAGCCAATGCTTCAGCTTAGGTCCAAAAGCATGAGAAAACCTGATGTCCCGTTCAAAGGCAGGCAAGCAAGAACTCTCTCTTACTTATGGAAGAGTCAGCTTTCTTGTTCTATCCAGGCCTTCAACTGATTGAATGAGGCCCACCCACTTTAGAGAGAGCCATCTGTTTTACTCAGTCTACCAATTCAAATGTTAATTTTATCCAAAAACACCCTCACAGACATATCCAAATTCTCACTTGACCAAATACTTGGACAACATGTGACCCAGTCAAGGTGACACATATAAATAACCATCACAGTGTTTAACTACCGCTTCATCTCCACTCTGGTCATGAATTAGTAATCATGGGGACAAAAGCATCAGTTATGCAAACCACACAGACCTGGGCTTCAGGTAATTTACTTTACGTTAAAAGGCTATGCTTCCCCAAATCCCTTGGAGCATCTGGAAGTAAACCAAGTTTTCTGCCACTTTATAGCAAGGAACATTTTTTTCTCCAATGTTCAATAACGTAACCCTCATTTACACTGAGACTTTACCAGAAGAACCCTTAACATTCATATCTGTAGCAACATTCTGTTCCTGACAGTATATGCATAGCTCAGACAAGAGCTTTCTCTACAGATCTGCTCACTTCTTTGTGTGTCTTCATCAAAATTGCCTTTAACATTTACTTCTGCCAACAATCTTCTCAAGATAATTTCTATTATATACCTTAAAATTCTCCTAGCTGCTACTGTTACTCCATTTGAAAACATTTCCACATTTGTAGGCATTTATTACAGCAGCACCCTGCTTTCAGTACCAAAGTCTCTATCAGTCATGGTCTTCCATTTATTTTAAGGAATGGAAGCGTTGGCACATCCAAAATTCATAGGGCAGGCCAGTTGGCTGGAAACCCAAGCAGGAGCTGATGTTGCTATCCTGTCTTGAATCCAAAATTGGTAGCGTAGGCAAGCAGCCTGGAAACTCATGGAGGAGGTAAAGCTACAGTCTCAAGGCAGAATTTGTTTTTCTCTGAAAACCTCGGGTTTTCCTCTTAAGGCCTTCAACTGATTAGGTGAGGACCACCATATTAGCAAAGGTGACACCCTTACTTATCAATTGATTATAGATATTAAGCCCATCTACAGCACCTCCACAGCAACACCTGGATTAGTGTGTTTATTTTTTGCCATAGCATTTAGCACGTCCTAACAGATGTGGGCTTCCCTGGTGACCCAGTGGTATAGAATCCTCCTGTAATGCAGGAGACACAGGAGACATGGGTTCAATCCCTGGGTTGGGAAGATCACCTGGGGAAGGAAATGGCAACCCACTCCAATATTCTTGCCTGGGAAGTCCCATGGACATAGGAGGAATACAGTCCATGGGGTCGCAAAAGTCTTAAAGTCTGAACGATTAAGCAACAAACAGATAATTTACTTAATTATTATGTTATTTATTATACCCCTCTCTCCTTTGAGTTTATGAAAGAAAGGTACCTTTTCTGTTTTGTTCACTGATGTGGCTCAAATACCTAGAACAGTGTCTGGTACTCAATAAATAAGAATTGAATGAATAAATGCAGGCTTTGCCACTTAATCAAAAGCCACAACAAACAGATGAGTTATTTAACTTCACTGAACAATTAAAAGCAAGTGAATGAGGAAGAATCTATCTCATAGGAGTGTCACAGGAGTAAAGAAAATAATGTTCATAAAGTGTCTGGAACACAGAGAGCATTCGGTGAGTGGTATTGTTGGACTGTCACTTCCTCCTGTTGTCCATTCAGCAAATAAGGGTTTAGCAAGCAGGGACTACAAAGCTCCTACTATGTGTCACATACTGATCACCAAAGATATCACAGAGTGCAGCAAAGTCTCTGACATCCGGGAACTTACTCTCTAGTGTGAACAAATGTCCTGCCCTAGATAGCTAGTTCTATGTTTTCATTACGCATCTGTGGCTCTACTTCATGGTCAAGCTCATGGACAAGGTCTTTCCTCAAGGATATGATGGGCATCTGTTTCAAAACTCATCTCTTCTTCACTGTCAAGTCCTTTGCCCCACACATGTTTGCCATTCTGGGCAGCTGGGATTTTATTTGAGCTTCACAATGGAATGACAGATCTGCTGTGGAGGGTCAGGGTAATTAGAATCACATCTGAAGCCCCCTTGAATGTGGGCTGATTTCACACGCGACTTTAAAAAAATGGAGGAAATATCATTCAGTTCTCAGTCATGTCTGATTCTGCGACCCCACGGATTGCAGCACACAAGGCTTCCCTGTCCTTCGCCATCTACTGAAGTCTGCTCAAACTCATGTCCATTGGCTCAGTGATGCCGTTCAACCATCTCATCCTCTGTCGTCCCCTTCTCCTTTTGCCTTCTATATTTGCAACGTTAGGCTCTTTTCCAATGGATTGTCTCTTTGCATCAGATGGTCAAAGTATTGGAGCTTCTGCTTCAGCATCAGTCCTTCCAATGAATATTCAGAGTTGATTTCCTTTAGGATTGACTGATTTGATCTCCATGTGGTCCAAGGGACTCTCAAGAGTCTTCTCCCACACCACAGTTCAAAGGCATCAATTCTTCGGCGCTCAACTTTCTTTATGGTCCAAATCTCATATCCATACATGACTACTGGGAAAACCAGAGCTTTGACTATATGAACTTACATTGGCAAAGTGATGTCTCTGCTTTTGAATGCACTGTCTAGGTTTGTCATAGCTTTTCTTCCAAGGAGCAAGCATCTTTTAATTTCATGGCTTGAAATATTATTAGGATAGGATGAAAGAGAACTTTCTAGGCCAGTCTCATCTAAATGATGCTGACTTTATTACAATGACTGCTCTAAGGATGATGATAAGCACAGGCTGAACAGGCTTTTGATGCTTTCTGTAACCCTCATCCCAGGCCCAGGGGCAGAGGCAGATGTCTAGGTGTGGGAACATGGGTGAGCTTTGAGGAACCGCAGAGGTCAGCCAGGCATCCCCACCGTAGGGGTTCTCAATCTCAGCTGCACGTTAGAATCACCTGGAGAGCTTTTTAAAATTCCGGATGTTCAGGCTGCAGGTAGATCAGAATCTCTGGGGGTGGGATTCAGCCATCAGTCCTTTTTAAGGTTTCCTGGAACTCCCAATGTGTGGCTGCAGTTTAGAACTACACCCTTTGAGGCTCTCGTTCCCACTTAGACCTGTGCTTTGAAAACTTCATGTATACCCAAGTCACCTGGGGATCTTGCTAATGGTGCAGACTCTGGTTCAGTAGCTCTGGTACTGAGAGTCGGCATTTCTGAGAATTTCCCAAGTAAATGCTGAGGCTGCTAGTCAGCATTTACATTTTCAGGAGCAAGACTCTAGTCATTTTTGATCCAAAGCAGACCCGGAGGGTAGTTCTGGGAAGTCTGCTCAAACTCATGTCCATTGGCTCAGTGATGCCATCCAACCATCTCATCCTCTGTCGTCCCCTTCTCCTTTTGCCTTCTATATTTGCAACGTTAGGCTCTTTTCCAATGGATTGTCTCTTTGCATCAGATGGTCAAAGTATTGGAGCTTCTGCTTCAGCATCAGTCCTTCCAATGAATATTCAGAGTTGATTTCCTTTAGGATTGACTGATTTGATCTCCATGTGGTCCAAGGGACTCTCAAGAGTCTTCTCCCACACCACAGTTCAAAGGCATCAATTCTTCGGCGCTCAACTTTCTTTATGGTCCAAATCTCATATCCATACATGACTACTGGGAAAACCAGAGCTTTGACTATATGAACTTACATTGGCAAAGTGATGTCTCTGCTTTTGAATGCACTGTCTAGGTTTGTCATAGCTTTTCTTCCAAGGAGCAAGCATCTTTTAATTTCATGGCTTGAAATATTATTAGGATAGGATGAAAGAGAACTTTCTAGGCCAGTCTCATCTAAATGATGCTGACTTTATTACAATGACTGCTCTAAGGATGATGATAAGCACAGGCTGAACAGGCTTTTGATGCTTTCTGTAACCCTCATCCCAGGCCCAGGGGCAGAGGCAGATGTCTAGGTGTGGGAACATGGGTGAGCTTTGAGGAACCGCAGAGGTCAGCCAGGCATCCCCACCGTAGGGGTTCTCAATCTCAGCTGCACGTTAGAATCACCTGGAGAGCTTTTTAAAATTCCGGATGTTCAGGCTGCAGGTAGATCAGAATCTCTGGGGGTGGGATTCAGCCATCAGTCCTTTTTAAGGTTTCCTGGAACTCCCAATGTGTGGCTGCAGTTTAGAACTACACCCTTTGAGGCTCTCGTTCCCACTTAGACCTGTGCTTTGAAAACTTCATGTATACCCAAGTCACCTGGGGATCTTGCTAATGGTGCAGACTCTGGTTCAGTAGCTCTGGTACTGAGAGTCGGCATTTCTGAGAATTTCCCAAGTAAATGCTGAGGCTGCTAGTCAGCATTTACATTTTCAGGAGCAAGACTCTAGTCATTTTTGATCCAAAGCAGACCCCGGAGGGTAGTTCTGAAACTAATAGAGGAGTTCGTGTTGACTTTAGAGAGAGTGTGGATGGTTCCAAAAGTGATGAAGAAATCTAAAAACCTTCTTAAACCACACCTACTGCCTTGAAGTCTGCAAGCTGGTATAGTGCTGAGTAGTGCAAAATGATGCTCAAAAATGTGAATTGGAGTTAAATTATATGTGAATTCAAGCCCCAGTTCCACCGGTCTCCAACTGTGTGCATGCATGTGTGCTAAGTTAATTCAGTCGTGTCCCACTCTTTGCAATCTATAGACAATAGCTAGTTGGGCTCCTCTGTCCATGGATTTCTCCAGCTAATAGCACTGGAGTGGGTTGCCATTTCCTCGTCCAGAGGTTCTTCCTAATCCAGGAATAGAACCTGTGTCTCTTGCATCTTTTGTATTTCCAGGAAGGTTCTTTACCACCAGCACCACCTGGGAAACGCCCTACAGCTGTGTAGTCTGTAGCAAATCACTCATTTTCATACCTCAATTTCTCCACCTAGAAAATGGGCATGTTAGCAACATCTACTTTATTATCTTGTTATAAAGATTAAATAAATTAATACAGATAAGACTCTTGGAATACTGCCAGGAAAATAGTAAGTGCTCATTGTTTATTAGGTATGTACTTATTAGGGTGCAGGTATAGGTATCAAGGCAGACATGGGTTCAAATCCTAGCTTAGCTACATAACAATCACGTGACACTGAGTCAGGGATTTAGCTCCTGTAAGCCTGTATTTTATCATCTACATGTGACGACAATAATGCCTCCTCCCCAGACATGTTGAAAAGGTCAAAAGAGTATATGTAAAACACATGGCACATAGGAGGTGCTAGGCTTGAATGTCTGTGCTTCTCAAAATTCACATGTTGAAATTCTAACCTCCTAAGTGATGTTAGTAGGAGATGGGGCCTCTGGTCAGGGCCTTGGGAGCCTCATGAATGGGGTTGGTACTCTTATAAAAGAGACCCCAGGGAGTTCCCTGGCTCCTTCCACCCTGTGAGGACACAGTGAGAAGTTTGCGACCCCGAAGAGGTCCCTCACCTGACCAGGCTAGCCCTCTGAGCTAAGACATCCAGCCTCCAGAGCTGTGAGAAATAAATGTCTGTTGACCTTAAGCCCCCCAGCCTGCGAAATACTGTTACTGGAGCTAAGCAGACTCAGGCAGCAGGCATCCGTGAGCGGAGGCTGCTCAGGTGGGCTCAGGCCCAGACAGCCTTCAGGGAGGGGACGCCCACTGTGTGACTAGCAGCGGGGTGACCCCCTCCCGGGGTCTCCACTTCTGCATCATGACAGCAGACATGACAGCAGTGCCGCTGCTAGGAGACCGAGTCCACACGAAAGAGCTTGATCAACTGCGAAGTTAAAACTGCAAATATAAAGTGGTAATGTTGCAAAGGTATTTTTCCCCACACCTCCCCCCAGAGAAAAAGGAAAGTGAGACTCCTGCTGTGGGACCGGCAAAAACGTTCCCAAATACCGGCTGTCCACAAAGCCGGAAGCTGACGCAGGTTAACATCTCCATGGCCACTCGAGCCTGTTGCTACTGTGAAAGAAATGTCCTCACTCACTAAAAACAAAACCCCTCTTGCCTGTGGCTGGGACACTTTCTCTGAGACCAAGCTTCTCTCTCACGTGCATCTCGTCCCAGTTACAGGTTTTGGCGGTGCTCTTAGCCAAAGCCCCTCCAGACACATTCCAGATCCATTAAGGAGGGAGGAGGTGTGTGCTTAATGGGTATTGGAAAGCAAATTGGATAATGCGTTCTAGAGGGAACCCCCAGAGGGAGCGAGGTGGCACCCAGCAGTGCCAGGCCACTTGTCTGGGCTAATAAAACCTCCCCCCGGCAGCCATCCCCACACCCAGCTCCTAAGTGCCATCTGGCACCCACATCTTGAGATCTGCCACTTCTGTCTGTGCTCCAGACAGCTACAGCTCACTTCCATGTGGCAACATAAGTGTATTGACATTTATCATTGGATTCCACTTTCCAGAACAGAGAGACAGGCCTGGCAGGTGCGGAGGGCGTACATGGTTGCGGTATCACGCCCAGCAGCTGACACTGGGGAATTACTTTTCTATTCTGTCACCCTTTGGCACAGACTTCTCTGCTCAGTGCTAATGACAATCCCTGGTGTGTACTTCAAATAAGGAGAAGAGAGAGTGACTGAAGTCTCTACACTATGCGAGCTTCTCTCTCTAGGACAAAAGATGCAACTTTCATAAATGGAATCCACATTTCAAGAGACCCCACAAACACGTATATGTGTGTAGGTATACATGGGTATATAATTAATGTCTACATGTATATTCATACGTGCGTGTGCATCTCTATTTCTATACACCTAACACATCTTTGTATATCTCCATATGATCCTATTAAAAATACTATGGTGTTGCTTGAACATGTATCTGTGCATGTGTCAGAGTGCTCCCATGTGCATGCCTGTGTGGATAAACAGCATATAAAAATACAGGTTATTATAAACTGTATCCTGGTGCTGCATGAAGCAGCCAACTCAGTTTCCATTACAGCATAAAGACGGCTTTTTGCTCCCCAGTCCCCACTGAAGGGCTAAAAAAAATCGGCTCAATACGCCAAAATGTTTTCCCTCTCTGTTTAAACTCATGGTAGTCCCATTTGCTAGAGTCTCAAATGAGCTTTAAGCAAAAGAGAACACTTGACTCAATTGTTGGACTCACTGCAAATGCTATGTAAGCCAGAAAGTCCCCCACACCACCTCATTGGTTCAGGTGCTAACCCATTGTTCCTAGTGTTTTGGTTTTTTTCACTGCACACCATTGTTTTGAAAGCAAGTTCGTGGGTCAAAACAATGCATCTCCTATAACTGGGATTGTCAAAGAATGAACCTCTCACCCTTGGGATCAAGGGTTCTTGTTGGCTGTGATCTCACAGCTTATAATAAGCCTTGGAAACAGCCAGTGATTCACTCTGTTTTGGTGGCAGGGTGATGACGAGAGCCTGATGTCTGGAATCTTCTAGAGATACCAAGGAGGAAACATCAGTGGGTAAACAGGAGTTTACTGCAGGGAAAGGAAAGAAAAGGACCTTACCAGAAGGGAAGAATGTTTGTGGGCTTCTGTGACGCCTGGTGTATCTCGAACCGTATAGTCATTCAATAAATATTACCCAAGTTGAATTGCAAGATCTCTATCAACCTGAACAATGGCAAAGAGAGAACTCAAATTTCTATTAAGGATGTACATTTTCCAGGAAAAATAATGAGGCAGAATTGTGTCCAAATACGCCTGACTTTGGATTGACCTTCCTGTCCACAGATACTGAGGATGAGCTGGCAAGAAAGTCTTCCGTGAAACAGGAAGACAAAGGAGCTGGAAGGAAGTCAGATGAGATGCCTTCGGTCCAGGATATGAATAACTCCTGAGAACAAGACAGATGGCCCCCACTCCAGTGCTTTCGGACGTGAAACCATTTTGGCCTCCCTATGCTGTTATGTGTCCACGCCTTCTGGTGGCTTAAAAATGGTGGCCAAAACCTTCTTGCCAGAGGTCAATCAGTCCACTTAAGTAAGAGAAAAAGCCAAATGGAAGCAGTTTCATTCTTGCCATGGAAACAGAAATCAAGGGACAGAAGAAATGGACACAAGTCACTTTAGGCAAAGACTTTTTGGTGCTAATAGTAAGAGACATGGCATAGAAAAATGAATATGATCATATCACACTGGTAAAACAATTCTGGAGAATGGCAATATGTAAGAAAAACCTTCAAATTTTGCATATCCTTTGACCCATCTAGGGTATAATTGACCCAAATAGAGGATTTTATTCATAGGGAATAAATAATCATGGCTTTGCACAAAACTATAGCTAAAACAGTTATTCACTGTTGGGTCAGTGAAAAATGGAAACTGCACACCATTGTTTTGAAAGCAAGTTCGTGGGTCAAAACAATGCATCTCCTATAACTGGGATTGTCAAAGAATGAACCTCTCACCCTTGGGATCAAGGGTTCTTGTTGGCTGTGATCTCACAGCTTATAATAAGCCTTGGAAACAGCCAGTGATTCACTCTGTTTTGGTGGCAGGGTGATGACGAGAGCCTGATGTCTGGAATCTTCTAGAGATACCAAGGAGGAAACATCAGTGGGTAAACAGGAGTTTACTGCAGGGAAAGGAAAGAAAAGGACCTTACCAGAAGGGAAGAATGTTTGTGGGCTTCTGTGACGCCTGGTGTATCTCGAACCGTATAGTCATTCAATAAATATTACCCAAGTTGAATTGCAAGATCTCTATCAACCTGAACAATGGCAAAGAGAGAACTCAAATTTCTATTAAGGATGTACATTTTCCAGGAAAAATAATGAGGCAGAATTGTGTCCAAATACGCCTGACTTTGGATTGACCTTCCTGTCCACAGATACTGAGGATGAGCTGGCAAGAAAGTCTTCCGTGAAACAGGAAGACAAAGGAGCTGGAAGGAAGTCAGATGAGATGCCTTCGGTCCAGGATATGAATAACTCCTGAGAACAAGACAGATGGCCCCCACTCCAGTGCTTTCGGACGTGAAACCATTTTGGCCTCCCTATGCTGTTATGTGTCCACGCCTTCTGGTGGCTTAAAAATGGTGGCCAAAACCTTCTTGCCAGAGGTCAATCAGTCCACTTAAGTAAGAGAAAAAGCCAAATGGAAGCAGTTTCATTCTTGCCATGGAAACAGAAATCAAGGGACAGAAGAAATGGACACAAGTCACTTTAGGCAAAGACTTTTTGGTGCTAATAGTAAGAGACATGGCATAGAAAAATGAATATGATCATATCACACTGGTAAAACAATTCTGGAGAATGGCAATATGTAAGAAAAACCTTCAAATTTTGCATATCCTTTGACCCATCTAGGGTATAATTGACCCAAATAGAGGATTTTATTCATAGGGAATAAATAATCATGGCTTTGCACAAAACTATAGCTAAAACAGTATTCATTCTACTGTTGGGTCTAACAGTGAAAAATGGAAACAATTTAAATTTTCTCTAACAGAGATTGGATGAATAATTAGTACATAGATGAACCAAAATCCTAAACAGTAATTAAGTTGATATATAAGAATATTAATTAGCAGCAAACTGCCCATGCCATGTAATTCATTTTTTTTAAGTTATAAAAGTACATATCTGGTATGATTCCATTTTTGTATGATGCATGAACAGAAATACATACACCTAAATATAGAGGGTGATTATCTCTAGATGGAGGCATAATGTATGACTCTCATTTCCTTCTTTATATTTGTTTTTAATGTCTGAGCTTTTATAAACATGTATTATTTTAATTACACTTGAATAAATAGTAAATCATCTGTTTGTGAAAACTTTGTGGCTTATGGCCCTATTTTTGGGGTGGAGGTGGGGGTGGGGGAGAAAGACAATAAGTAGAGATCAAAACCACCTTTTAAAATTATTATTACTGTACATTATAATATATGCAATATAATATTGTCTTTTATTGTATATAATGTACCGTTTATAATAATGACTCCCTTTCTCCTATCTAACCACAGTGTCCTTGTTGGCTTTTGTTTCATTTGCTGCACTTTTTTGGCCTCCTTTGCTGGTTCCTCCTCACTGCCTGATAAAATCTTATACCATTGGGCTATCCTATGGCTCCGTTCTTGGATCCTTCTCTTTTCCGTCCACACTCACATTCCTGGTGTCTCATCTAATCTCATAGTTTTAAATATCATCTCTATGCTAATACCTCCCTGATCTATATCTCCATTGCTGGCTTTCTGTGCCCCTTCCCATGGAACTCCAGGCTCATAGATCTTCCTCCCTACTCAATCTCTTTACTTGGATGTCTAACTTAACAAATCGCAAAAGCAAGTCCCTGCTCTTAGCTGCCAAATCTGCTTTTCCTCAGCCATCACATCAAATAATGGCAATTCCCCATTCTTCCAATGGCTCAGGACAAAAACTTTGGTGTCATCCTCAATTCCTTTTGTTCTGTTATAGTGTGTATTTAATCCATCAAGAAATCCTGTTCACTCTGCCTTCAAAATGTATTCATGTTATGACCACTTCTTATCCTCTGTGGAGCTATTACCCTGGTACAAGCCACCATTATTGCTTGCATGGATCCTGGCTAACTGGTTTACCTTGCCTACCTTCAGTCTGTTCTCAATTCAGCAGAGTGATCCTGTCAAATCAGGTCATGCCTTTATCAAAATCCTCCCACCATTCCTCATTCCACTCCGAGAGTGAGTCAAATCCATTACAACAGCTTAGAGGGTCCTGGATGATCAGGTCACCTTCTCTAACCTCATTTCTTTCTTTGCTTCCCCTGCGTGGCAGTTTTAAAACCTGGTGCTTAAATCCTTTGACACTGCTTTTATTTAAAGGCCAGGGAGCTCTGTCTCTTGCTATTGATATGGCCTCTGTGACAGCTAGGCACAGTGAGACACATGGCAGTTACCACTCACTGCCTTTAGGGGTATTTGTTCAATGGACCCGGCCACCATGGCTGCGGGAGTCTAGGGAGTGTGCCACGTGGAGAGAAACTGAAGACTCCAGCCAGTAGCCCCCAGTGAGCGCTCAGCTGACAGCCAGAACCAGCTTGCCAGCTATGTGAGTGAGCCTCCTTCAAAGTGGATGCCCCAAGACTTCACTGAGTCTCCCCAGCTGATGCCACAGGGTAATGGAGACAAGCTGTCCCCCACCGCGTCCTGCTCATGTAAGCCAAAAGATGATTGTTGCTGTCGCCATTAGGTTTCACAGTGGTTCGTTCTACAGCCTTGGAGAGCCTCCCACTGGAGCAGCCTCACTCCCCCATGTTTGCCTCTCCGTCCACTTTACTGCCCCTGACGATGCAGACGTGGTCGTTTCAGGGCCCGAGCACTCGCTGTTCCCATCCACACCCCTGTTCTCACGCGGAGTCCTCACTCTTCTCCTGTAGGTCTGCAATCACTTGCTCTCTTTCCAGTAAGACCTTGCCTCCCAACTGGCAAATCACACATGCTTTCCCTAGGATCTTCCCTTTTTCTACTTTATGTTTTCCCTTGGTAATCATCACTGTCTAGTGAACTCTGTGATTTATTCATTTAGATTGTTTCTTGCACTTCATAGTTTCAAATACCATCTCTATGCTGATTGCGTGAAGGTAAACTCCATGAGGAAAGGAATCTTTGTTCCATTTCCTGCTGATTCTTTGTGCCTAAAACAGTGTCTTCCACATGGTCACTCATCAATTGATATTTGTGGTTCTATTGCAACTATGTATGGGAGACCTATTTCTTCTGAGATTTCACCTTCCCCTAAAACCTGTCTCCTCTCTGAGGCTGTCTTCCCTCTCCATGATCTCCCCATCTCTGCTAGACCGAAGCAGCAGCTCTGCTCACGTCTCATACCATCAGAGTCCCTGGACAAGCTATTCCCTGCTCTGTAAGGACTCTCCTTCCTGGGTGCCAGGAACCTCCTTTATATTGGGTCCTGTGTTCATTACACACCAGGGATAGATTTCGAAGTTTACGCTCAGGCTTCTAAATTTAGTTTTTGCTCGCAAAAATCAGCAAAAACTTCAGCTCAGACAATTAAATGAGCAAGAACAGGGTGAGCAATCTGCTGTAAGAATCTACTACTTTGTAAGAACTACCCCCAAACTTAGAGGTTTAAACCAACAATCACTTATTTTGTTCATGAGTTTGCAATTTGAACTGGACTTGGTAAGGACAGTTAACCTCTGCTCTACATACATCCACTGGGACAAATCAATTAGGGGATGAGGGACCTACTTTCAAGTGCATAGTTTTTAAATTTATAATATTATTAGTCTAATGGCTTTACAATGTGTGTTAGTTTCTGCTGCACAACAAAATGAATCAGCTATGTGTACACATACATCTCCTTCCTATTGAGCCCCCCGTCCCACTCCTCTAGGTCATCACAGAGCACTGAGCTGAGCTCCCTGTGCCTTACGGCAGCTTGTCACTAGCCATCTCCATTACACACGGTAGTCTACATAAGCCGGCGCTAATCATCCCACCCTCCCCTGCCTCCCATGTGCACAGGTCCATCCTCTACAGCTGCATCTCTTTCTGCCCTGCAAATACGTTTATCTGTACTCTTTTTCTAGATTCCATTGTTGTTCAGTTGCTAAGTCATGTCTGATCACAGCCCATGGACTGCAGTACACCCAACTCTGTCCTCCACTATCTCCCAGAGTTTGTTCCAGTTCATGTCCTTTGAGTCGGTGATGCTATCTAACCATTTCATCCTCTACCATCCTCTTCTCCTCCTGCCATCAGTCTTTCCCAGCATCAGGATCTTTTCCAATGAGTCAGCTCTTCACATCAGGTGGTCAAAGTATTGGAGCTGCAGCTTCAGCTTCAGCATCAGTCTTTCCAGTGAACATTCAGGGTTGATTTCTTTTAGAATTCACTGGTTTGATCTCCTGGCAGTCCAATTACTTTTTTTAAAAAAATTTACAATAACTCTAGAAGATGATAACATTTTGATTACCATTCTTGTTTTACGTACGGGTAAACTGAGGCACAGGGAGATTTAAGAACTGCTGTGAAATGGCAGAACTGAGATTCACACTCTGGCAATCAGACATTCATGCCCCTTTCCTAACCCTTACATATGAACGGGGTGCTGGGGGGACCACATAGGAAAATCATTATAACCCAGCTCTTGGGGGTTGAGGAAGGCTTCCCAGGGAGGTAACATCTAAACAGACTCCTAAAGGACAAATAAAACTAGAGTCAGACAAAGAGGCTGAGAAACAGCTTTCTTGACAGGTTTTGCAAGATTGCCTACAGAGAGTTCCAGGAGTGATGCTAGGAATACAAAGACAAATAGGCCATGTTCCTTCATGATATTCAGAAAATTAGATGAATTGTTGAAACCAAGTGTGTCAAGGGCTAGTAGAGATATACACCAGACATTGTAGGGAGATGGAGGAAGCAGGAGTTGAACTTGCTTGATTAATAGGTCAGTGAGGGCTTCCCAGAAGAGATGTTGTGGGAAGTTAAATCTTGGAAGATGAGTAAGAGTTTTCTGGACAAACCATGAGTTGAAGGAAAATTTCCAGTAGAGTGAAAGACACATGCAGTGAAATGCGAAAGAACTTATGGGGGCTAAGCAAATACCAAATAAGTTAGGAAGGTTATACTTTTTCTTTCTTTACTATTCCCAGAAAATGATTCTGCAGTGTTGCATAGCCTTGCCTCACACCCTCTGAGAGCAGCAAGTTCTGCTTGATGTTGAACTTTTGTTCATTCTCCTGAAACACAGACACACATATCCTTGCTCTCCAACCAAGGGTTACATAGGCTCATCCTCTTTATCAAGCATAGGATACTCCTTCACTAGGAGATCACTAGTCTAAGTCTTTCATCTTCCCAGACCACAGGGACTTCATTCTCTCCTTGGCCACTTCACTCTATAAGCAAGAAGTGCATATTGAAAGCCAGCCTGTGCACAGATGGGGCCAGCCAGTGCAGGGGATAGAGAAGAAATGCGAAGTGTTTTTCCTGACATCTTGAAGCTCCTCACTATTATCCTGTAAGGTCTGCTTTTCCAGCTTCAAAACACAGTGCTGTCTTCCATTCAGCATTCTCCAATGCCCCTCTATAGCACAGGAGTTTTAGGATGTGTCCATTGAAGTCATATGGACAAGTCATGTGACCTTGGACAAGTTACTAAACTTTTTGAGCCTTGGAGTCCTCATCTTTGAAATGTGATAATATCATTAACTTTATAGGGTATTCTTGGGGATTGAAAGGGTTAATGTATGTGTAGAAGTTTTTGGGAAGAAGCCACAGAAAAATAGTTTAATGTGCTTTTAGGAGAAAGGGGGAATTTGTTTATTCACATGATTGAAAAAGTCAGAGTGTTGCCAATTACAGGAAAAGCTTGACCCAGGGACTCAAATGCTGTCACCAGGACTTAATCCTTCTCCATCTTCAGTTCTGCTCTCGATTTTTTTTAGCTCTCCCTTCAAAACTCCACATTGTGTCAAGATGGCAGGCAAGAAGTACAGACTCTATTCTTCTATGATCCAGTGCAACATTCAGATCAAGTCCTGAGCCCAACACTCATTGATCTGAACACATTAAAATGCTCACCTTGAACTGAATACCTGGCCAGGTAATGAGAATGCTAATCAGTTGAAGGAAAATTTCCAGTAGAGTGAAAGACACATGCAGTGAAATGCGAAAGAACTTATGGGGCTAAGCAAATACCAAATAAGTTAGGAAGGTTATACTTTTCTTTCTTTACTATTCCCAGAAAATGATTCTGCAGTGTTGCATAGCCTTGCCTACACCCTCTGAGAGCAGCAAGTTCTGCTTGATGTTGAACTTTGTTCATTCTCCTGAAACACAGACACACATATCCTTGCTCTCCAACCAAGGGTACATAGGCTCATCCTCTTTATCAAGCATAGGATACTCCTTCACTAGGAGATCACTAGTCTAAGTCTTTCATCTTCCCAGACCACAGGGACTTCATTCTCTCCTTGGCCACTTCACTCTATAAGCAAGAAGTGCATATTGAAAGCCAGCCTGTGCACAGATGGGGCCAGCCAGTGCAGGGGATAGAGAAGAAATGCGAAGTGTTTTTCCTGACATCTTGAAGCTCCTCACTATTATCCTGTAAGGTCTGCTTTTCCAGCTTCAAAACACAGTGCTGTCTTCCATTCAGCATTCTCCAATGCCCCTCTATAGCACAGGAGTTTTAGGATGTGTCCATTGAAGTCATATGGACAAGTCATGTGACCTTGGACAAGTTACTAAACTTTTTGAGCCTTGGAGTCCTCATCTTTGAAATGTGATAATATCATTAACTTTATAGGGTATTCTTGGGGATTGAAAGGGTTAATGTATGTGTAGAAGTTTTTGGGAAGAAGCCACAGAAAAATAGTTTAATGTGCTTTTAGGAGAAAGGGGGAATTTGTTTATTCACATGATTGAAAAAGTCAGAGTGTTGCCAATTACAGGAAAAGCTTGACCCAGGGACTCAAATGCTGTCACCAGGACTTAATCCTTCTCCATCTTCAGTTCTGCTCTCGATTTTTTTTAGCTCTCCCTTCAAAACTCCACATTGTGTCAAGATGGCAGGCAAGAAGTACAGACTCTATTCTTCTATGATCCAGTGCAACATTCAGATCAAGTCCTGAGCCCAACACTCATTGATCTGAACACATTAAAATGCTCACCTTGAACTGAATACCTGGCCAGGTAATGAGAATGCTAATCATTTTAAGCCTGGGTCTTGACTAGTACTTTTGATGGAGACTTTGATCTTCATGATATTCACTGTAATGAGTTTCAAACAGGGACAACATGTAAAAGGAATTCATCCACTACTGGCTTGTATCAGGGTCCCGCATTCAGAGCATGGACTCTGGGGCCAGACTGCCTGAATGTGATGGTGGCTCTGGCACTTTCTAGCTATGTAACTACATGCAAATTATTTATTCTCTTTCTGCCTCAATTTTCCATCTGATAATTGGGCATATGGATAGTACTGATCTCATAAAATTGCTCATAATAATGAAGAGCTAATATTTGTAAAGCATTTAGAAAAGTGTTTTTCAGTGCCTTGTAAGTTCTACCACAATCTTGAATTTTTTTAAAAAAATAAGCTTCCAGTTAACTAAACTCTCAAATCTCTGTCATACATGTGACTGCTGACTTGGTCTCCTCCAATCTAAAATGTGCAATAGGGGCTTCTCTGGTGGCTCAGATGGTAAAAGTATGCAATTGACATTTTCCCCAGCAAATGCACGACTTTGCATTTAACCCTATTGAATTTCTTCCAGTGGTGCTGGCTCAGCGGCACTTTATTTCCCTCACGTTCTGCACCCTCCTGCATCCACCCTTTTCTGGGTGCAAGTGCTGATAGTGAGAGAGGTGGAAAGAAAAGGGAAAGCGGTGCCCTGCAGACTAAGCGTGAAACCTGAAGTCAGCCAGTTCTGCCCGCAGCTCATCATTGCAGGCCAGCCAAATTCAAGTGGCTCTAATCACTTTTAAATTCGGCATAGAGTTAAAATTTGACAAGCACATAAACTTAACAGCTAATCTCCAGGCAACTTTACTATCAAACTGCCATCAAAATAAGTCCAGGAGGTTGTTATCCAAAGCACCTCAGTAAAATGAAATGAACAGGACAATAATTGTGACAATTACAAAATGTCCATGTCCACAGGTGGAACGAAGTGTCTGTCCTGTAAACTAACAGAGGCACAATTCAGGGAAGCAAGCCATCCAAATGCATCCCTTGAATTTTTCTGACTAAGAAGATACCATGAATTCACTGTAATCAAAATTAAAATGCTCACCTTGAACTGAATACCTGGCCAGGTAATGAGAATGCTAATCATTTTAAGCCTGGGTCTTGACTAGTACTTTTGATGGAGACTTTGATCTTCATGATATTCACTGTAATGAGTTTCAAACAGGGACAACATGTAAAAGGAATTCATCCACTACTGGCTTGTATCAGGGTCCCGCATTCAGAGCATGGACTCTGGGGCCAGACTGCCTGAATGTGATGGTGGCTCTGGCACTTTCTAGCTATGTAACTACATGCAAATTATTTATTCTCTTTCTGCCTCAATTTTCCATCTGATAATTGGGCATATGGATAGTACTGATCTCATAAAATTGCTCATAATAATGAAGAGCTAATATTTGTAAAGCATTTAGAAAAGTGTTTTTCAGTGCCTTGTAAGTTCTACCACAATCTTGAATTTTTTTAAAAAAATAAGCTTCCAGTTAACTAAACTCTCAAATCTCTGTCATACATGTGACTGCTGACTTGGTCTCCTCCAATCTAAAATGTGCAATAGGGGCTTCTCTGGTGGCTCAGATGGTAAAAGTATGCAATTGACATTTTCCCCAGCAAATGCACGACTTTGCATTTAACCCTATTGAATTTCTTCCAGTGGTGCTGGCTCAGCGGCACTTTATTTCCCTCACGTTCTGCACCCTCCTGCATCCACCCTTTTCTGGGTGCAAGTGCTGATAGTGAGAGAGGTGGAAAGAAAAGGGAAAGCGGTGCCCTGCAGACTAAGCGTGAAACCTGAAGTCAGCCAGTTCTGCCCGCAGCTCATCATTGCAGGCCAGCCAAATTCAAGTGGCTCTAATCACTTTTAAATTCGGCATAGAGTTAAAATTTGACAAGCACATAAACTTAACAGCTAATCTCCAGGCAACTTTACTATCAAACTGCCATCAAAATAAGTCCAGGAGGTTGTTATCCAAAGCACCTCAGTAAAATGAAATGAACAGGACAATAATTGTGACAATTACAAAATGTCCATGTCCACAGGTGGAACGAAGTGTCTGTCCTGTAAACTAACAGAGGCACAATTCAGGGAAGCAAGCCATCCAAATGCATCCCTTGAATCCTGTTTGTTCTGACGTCGAAGAAGATAAGACAAAAGTATCAACTTGGGAGAGGTAAGATGTGGAACTATAAGAATAAACTTGTCATCTCTGACATCTGTGTGTATAAATGCATTATGTTAAATGGCAGAGACTTCCCTATGACTGGCAATACCAAGATGGCATCTTTGGTATTTAGTTTTTCCCATAGCCCCAGTTGTAGGGGATTTTCTTACTGTCTCTTTGCTTCCAGCTTTTGTTTCAGTCTCTTAGTAAAAGCTGGCAGAGACATAGCTGGGCAGTTTCACAAACAGTTTATAACCAACCTGCTACAAAAAGTGAGCCCTAATTGTTCTTGAATGAAGAAGTCATTGGCCCGCCACCGTGATCTAGATCTGCCCACTCCTACCCCCACCATCGCAGGTGGAGATTTTCTTTATCAGTAATCCCAGAGCACGTTTGAATCAAAGAGGTGACACACGCGGGAGCCAGATGTTTGGAGAGTAACAAGGGGAGGTATGTTCACACAATTGTTCTGCCTTCTTGCTTTCCGCTGAGGTTCTTTCCTGTGGGCTGAAGGACACATCAACAGCCATGGGACGCATGCGCAGACAGTCCCGCCCGCGCTGCAGTGGGAGTCCGCTCGCAGGCTGCCTTCCTGTTCCGGTGCAGCTGGTGTTTGCCTAAGGACATGATTTGAAAGTTGATTTATTTACCCTGTCTCTCTCTTTTTTTTTTTTTTTTATGAATGGACATCGATGTCTATTTGTTGAAACAGTTAATAAACTCTAGCGGTATGATTAAAATTTAACAGAAAAACATCCTTGGCTGGCAGGTAGAACTCTACACATTGACTTTTGGAATGTTCATAAGGTAAGTTAGAGTGAGATTAGAGGATATTTTTTTTGGTTTGTTCTGTTAAAAAAAAAAAAAAGAACAGCTGATTACTTTCTCTTGTGGAAGCCAACAGGCTCTGGTTCCTGCCCCTTCAGTTTCTCCTTGTTGTCTGTGGAGACGCCAAAGATGTTGATAGGAGGCTTCAGCTAAGAAGGGAAGAGAAAGTGCCTGTCCTCCTCTCAGGTCTCTTCAAAAGCTGAGGCATATGAGTCCTAAGAGAAAAGTTCTGACTGCAGAGAAAGGAGGGGCTAGGCCAGAGGAGGTAGACGTTTTCCCTCTAAGAAATTTAATCTTTCTTTTGAGTGGTAGTAGGAATATGCACCAGGTGGCACTGGTGGTAAAGAGCCCACCTGCCAATGCAGGTAGATGTAAGAGACGTGGGTTCAATCCCTGGGGTAGGAAGATCTGCTGGAAGAGAGCATTGCAACCCGCTGCAGTATTCTTGCCTGGCCTAATTCCATGGTCAGAGGAGCCCTGCGGGCTGCAGTCCATGAAGTGGCAAAGTACTTGATATGACTGAAGCAACTTAACACAGCACAGAAATATGCACACCCATTGATAAAGCTTTAAGGGAGTATTCAGTGAAAAATAGTAGTCTCTTATATCCCTGCCCCCCCCCACCAGCCATCTGTTCCCTTATCAGAGATAATCTTTATTATCAGTTTCTAGAGACTTCCTCAGGAGATATTCCATGTAAATGCAAAATTCATATATGTATATGCATCATAAATACGCATATAAAAACGTGCAATACACATTGCTATACACCTTGCTTTTTTTCATTTAACAATGCAGCAAAGGTTTTGTTTGTTTGTTTTCCCTAAGTGCTTTCAGAGGGAAAAAAAAATTATCCTTCAGTTCAATGATCTGACTCATTGTACTGACAACAAAGATGCCTAATTAAGCTCTACTTCAATCTCAGGTCACGTCAGTCTGGAGAAATAGGGGTCATATTTAAAACCACTAAGACTTCAAATAACAGAAAGTTTGGCATGGATAGAAAAGAAAGGGAAGGATGGGTTCTTTTTAATATTAATAGAATGCTAGATGGGACTGATGGTTGAGGAGAGGGACACTTTGAACCCAGTCTTGCAAAACGAAAAACCATTAGTGCCTTTCCCTGCCTTTGTAGGTAGGCCTCAAAGTTACTGGCCATAGTTGTGTCATTTTTGCTAAAGATCTCAATGGGTAGGAGAATGCCTGTATTCTGGATACAATACATTTGCCCCTTGAACAGTGTAGGGATTATAGGTACCAACCCACTATGCAGCTGAAAATCCCAGCACAGATATTATTACTTATTCCTAATTACTGGTTATTCTCCCAAATAACTAGTAATAGCCTACTGTTGACCAGAAGACTTACTGAAAATAGAAACAGTCCATTAACACACATTTCATATATGTGTTATACAACATTGCAAGACAGCTTCCCCCAGTGACTCAGTGGTGAGGAATCCGCCCACAATGCCGAGACACGGTTTTGATCCCTGGGTCATGAAGATTCCCTGGAGGAGGAAATGGCAACACACTCTAGTATTCTTGCCTGGAGGATCCCATGGACAGAGGAGCCTGGAGGTTGCAGTCCATGGGGTCACAAAGAGTAAGACAGGACTAAAGCAACAAAAACAAAAACAAAAAATGTATTATATCCTGTATTCTTAGAATAAAGTAAGTTATGGAAAAGATGTTATTAAGAGAATCTTAAGGAAGAGAAAGCACATTTACGGTACTATTTTTAGCGATAGTGCACATTTATGTCATCTAATTATAAGATGAATTGTCTGTCAGTATCTACATCAATATGTCTTATACAAAACATTGTAGCTGTTATGATACATATTACTAACACTAGACATCAAAAGTGAAAGATAGTGTGAGAACATTCAGATTTGTTTACTGGTATAATGATTCATGCATTGATAAACAAAGAAGCAGCAACATGATTGCCTTATGGTAGTCTTGTGTAATTGAGACAACAGCTTCACAGTAGCTTAGTCTAAACACTAATGTATCAATTGTAATAAAAGTTTTGGCATACGGCATTACAGTTATATTTATATTTCAACAGTGTTGAAAACTCTGATTTTTAAAAAATTTTGTTCTCATTTATTGGTTTTTTATTTATTTATTTTTCATCCATCTTAATTCTTTGGCTTGTGTGGCCATTCCCATTGCAGTGGCCTCCCTCATTGCAGAGCACCGGCTCTGGGTGCATGCGCACCAGAGCACTGGCTCATAACTGGACACACTGGTCCAGCCACTCCACAGCATGTGGGATCTTCCAGGGATTGAACTGGTGCCCCTAGAACTGCAAGGCAGACTCTCTACCCACTGGACGACCAGGGAAGCCCCAAACTGTGACTTTTTTGAAAAATCACTTACCTGTGATGATAGGCCGATAGGCAGTTTCTCCAACTACAAGAGAGTTATACTGTACATGTGTATATTATGTATATGACATATATGTCATACATGGAATTCTTTGAAAACAAAGTTAAAAACAGTAAGAAAACTAACACATTAATTTTATATTAAATACCACTCACCCCACTCACTTTATACCTATGTAAGATTAGACTAGTATATCGTATGCATTCATGACATACCTTTTTCTTAATCATTTCAATATTTCTTCAGTACGTGGTTCATCTATGAGTCTTTTCAAATTGTCACCAATCTCCAAATTTTTTTCTAATATATTAGTTTAAATAAATCCATGTGTAAGTTGACCTGCACAGCTCAAACTAGTATTGTTTAGGGATCAGCTGTAGAAGAGAGGTGGAGACGGAAGCATGCCAGGCTTTGAAATGGAACAGACCTGAATGTTAATACTGGTGGCTATGATAGTTTTTAACTTAAGTAAGTTATTGGACCTCTCAGAACCTTGATTTCCCTTTATCTAGAATAGAAGCACATATCTTAAAGAGTGGTTGTGAAAAGTTATTAAAAAAAAACAAAAGAATCAGGCACTGTAGGCATCCACTATTACTATGATAATGCCTCATAACAAACAATCCCCTATTGTCCATGACTTAAAGCCATGGACATCCATTTCACATGCATGGTTCTGCCCAGGTGATTTGGTGGTAGTCAGCCGTGCTTGCCTGAACATGGCTGGACTCTGAGCCCTGGGTCAAGTTCAGGTTGGTTCCACATGTCTTCATTTCAGGTCAAAAAGCAACAATTACCTGGGGACATCTTCTTGTGGTGCAAGAAGGCACCTCAAGAAGGCTGGCAGAAATTCATCAGGCCTCTTCTAGGTTCAGCTTGTAACTGGCATACTCTTACTTCTTCCCAAGTTATATCGGTCAGAACACCATACGGCCAAGGTCAAAGTCAATGGTACAGGAAGAATACTGTGCCCACAGTGAGCCTCAGGGAAGGAAGACTTGCAGACAAAATATTTAGGCACACAATCAAAGTGTTAATCACTCAGTTGTGTCTGACCCTTTGTAACCCTGTGGACTTCAGCCCACCAGGCTTCTCTGTCCATGGAATTCTCTGGGCATGAATATTGGTGTGGGTAACTAAAGAATACTACATGTGTATATTATGTATATGACATATATGTCATACATGGAATTCTTTGAAAACAAAGTTAAAAACAGTAAGAAAACTAACACATTAATTTTATATTAAATACCACTCACCCCACTCACTTTATACCTATGTAAGATTAGACTAGTATATCGTATGCATTCATGACATACCTTTTTCTTAATCATTTCAATATTTCTTCAGTACGTGGTTCATCTATGAGTCTTTTCAAATTGTCACCAATCTCCAAATTTTTTTCTAATATATTAGTTTAAATAAATCCATGTGTAAGTTGACCTGCACAGCTCAAACTAGTATTGTTTAGGGATCAGCTGTAGAAGAGAGGTGGAGACGGAAGCATGCCAGGCTTTGAAATGGAACAGACCTGAATGTTAATACTGGTGGCTATGATAGTTTTTAACTTAAGTAAGTTATTGGACCTCTCAGAACCTTGATTTCCCTTTATCTAGAATAGAAGCACATATCTTAAAGAGTGGTTGTGAAAAGTTATTAAAAAAAAACAAAAGAATCAGGCACTGTAGGCATCCACTATTACTATGATAATGCCTCATAACAAACAATCCCCTATTGTCCATGACTTAAAGCCATGGACATCCATTTCACATGCATGGTTCTGCCCAGGTGATTTGGTGGTAGTCAGCCGTGCTTGCCTGAACATGGCTGGACTCTGAGCCCTGGGTCAAGTTCAGGTTGGTTCCACATGTCTTCATTTCAGGTCAAAAAGCAACAATTACCTGGGGACATCTTCTTGTGGTGCAAGAAGGCACCTCAAGAAGGCTGGCAGAAATTCATCAGGCCTCTTCTAGGTTCAGCTTGTAACTGGCATACTCTTACTTCTTCCCAAGTTATATCGGTCAGAACACCATACGGCCAAGGTCAAAGTCAATGGTACAGGAAGAATACTGTGCCCACAGTGAGCCTCAGGGAAGGAAGACTTGCAGACAAAATATTTAGGCACACAATCAAAGTGTTAATCACTCAGTTGTGTCTGACCCTTTGTAACCCTGTGGACTTCAGCCCACCAGGCTTCTCTGTCCATGGAATTCTCTGGGCATGAATATTGGTGTGGGTAGCCATTTCCTTTTCCAGGGGATCTTCCCAACCCAGGGATCAAAACCAGGTCTCTTGCACTGTGGGTAGATTCTTTACCAGCTGAATCACTCCAGGGAAATTATTACACTTATGATTATATTATCCCAATAGAGCTATTATATTACTGCCAAAATGATATAACATATTAGTTATTATTACATACCTTTATCATGTGAAAGAGGTAAGAGATGGCCCTGAATTTATAATACTTGTAAAACATACTCTAAAAATTAATGTTTTTAACATTTAATTTTCTTAAACTTTACTTTAAAAAGGCATTCAGGGGGAAAAAAAAGGCATTCAGGGGCTTTCCTGGTGGTCCTGTGGGTAAGGACACTGCCTTGCAGTGCAAGGGGCGCCGGTTCGATCCCTGGTCTGGGAAGATCCCACGTGCCGCAGAGTGGCTGGACCGATGTGTCCAACTACCAAGCCGGAGCTCTGGAGCGCATGCGCCCAGAACCGGTGCTCTGCGACGAGAGTAGCCACTGCAATGGGAGGCCCACACAGGCCAAAGAACAAAGATAGATAAATAAATGAAAGATGGGGGCTTCCCCTGGTGGTCCAGTGGGTAAGGACACTGCCTTGCAGTGCAAGGGGTGCCGGTTCGATCCCTGGCCTGGGAAGATCCCACATGCCGACCGATGTGTCCAATTACCGAGCCGGAGCTCTGGAGCACATGCGCCCAGAGCCGGCGCTCTGCAGCGACAGACGCCACCGCGATGGGAGGCCCACACAAGCCAAAGAACAAAGACGGATGAAAATAGAGAAATGAAAGACCAATAGAAGTGGCCCGCCCGCCTCCCTCCCTCCCCAACCCGACCCCCGCCCAAAAACAAATAATAAAATAAATAAATCTTTAAAAATAATAATAATAAATAAAAGATGAATAGAATTGGCCAAGAAAAAAGGCACTCAGTTTGTTATCTTGTCATTGGTATCCATAATCAGCACTTGCATAGACTCAAGATTACACCCTCTAAGCAGGTGCCACCCCAGGGCCAATAGCATGGCAAGTACCTAACAAAAATAACCCTTTGCATGAGACAGACAGAGGAAACCTAGGAGCTGGGGCCTTGGTCAGCTGACCAAACGCTAAAGAGGAGCTGCCCCACCAGCCTGCAGGTTGCGCAGTGCACGCCGCACACAGTCTTGCTGCTCCTGCGAGGAAGACGGCCCAGGAGTCTCCTCTGTGGGTTCTGGTTCATTGCCGCCCGTGTTAGAAATCATTTCCTTGGAGTCATTTCCTTTGATCCACAGCCACCTTTCTGCTTCCAAAGGTCTGGACCAGAAGGGTGGTGCTTTGAGAATGCCATGACATTCATTTCCCAGAACTCCTGAAGCATTTCATGTCTGAACCCAGACCCAGGTGATGTGGGAGCTTGCAGGCAGCTCTAAGTCCTGGGAGCTGGGATCACAGAGAAACATACAGTCTTACACAACTTAATTTCTTTCATCCTGACTGACAGGATAAGGACAGAAGGAAGAGGAGAGAAATCTAAAGGAGCTTTACTGGTGCTGACAGTCTAAGCTTGTGAGAGATAAGCAGCTGGTGAGGAGGGGGCAAGGTCGGAGACAGCACACAGGGTGGGGGTGAGGGGAGAGCTTGAGAGAGGCCCCGGGGTGGGGTGGGGACTGGGGAGGCCCTCTTCTACACAGAACAATTGATGTGAGGAGAAAAGATGTGGACTTCAGTCCTGAATTGTGTTGGAAAAATGAATTAGTAAGTGGTTAGTGGACAATGGTTGCACTTAATGGCATATTAATCTTCCCTAAAGTTATTTAGAACCTAGACGTGGAGGGGAGAGGAAGAAAGTGAGGGAAGGGGAAGAGAGAGGAAGAAACAGAGACAGAGTGAGGAGAGAGAGACACAGCGAGGAGACAGAGAGAAGGGATAGGAACAGAGGAAAGAGAAGATGGGAACCTAGGGCTTTGCCCACCCTCCCTCCCCCACTCCAGAGCCCGTGTGCAGCACAGGACCCAGCACATTAATAATGAAGAAATCAATAAGAGGTGAGCTGACAGCATTGGTCTCTATGATGCTACAGAATGCATTGCACAGAGACCAGACTGGAACATCTAAAGTTCCCCCCAACCTGTTGACTGTCTTTGGAGAGCTTCACATACGCTCTCTAGTATAACTAGTCCATCTTTCTAGACGTTGTTCTTCCTTCCACTTCCCCTCCTGCAGGCAGAACAAAGGAAAGCTTCTCTGGCTCCCTGGCTCGAAGAGGCTCTCTTTGGTTTTCCTGTTTCCTTGCTGAGAGTCTGTTAGATACTTCCTCTAAGGTCTATCTGCAGTCTGACCTGTGAATCTTGGAGATCATCTCTCTCATGGTCTCTCACTGCAGCAACACCATGAAGACCCCATCAGCAAGGCCTAAAGAGCTGGAGATCTTAGCTTGCAAGCCTCTTCTCTCCTGTGCTGTGGAGGCAAGGCTGCTGAAGAAGGAAGACTGTGGAAGGATGCTCCCTGGGTAAATGCTCCTTGAATCCCTGTGAGAAGCTTGGTTTCTTTTCACCCTTTAAAATGTGATTGGGCTCAGGAGGTCTTACCTGGTTGTTCGGACTGCCACACTCAAGAATGACTCTCACCACTGGGCTTTCCCACCTCCTCCCCAGACCCTTTCCAGATCCATTCAGAGCCCAGCTGCCAGTGCAGGGATTCAGCATTCAGGGGACGGCATGTTTATTTCGAAACAATCATGAGGCTTGATTTGATGTAGTGAAAGAAATTAGTGCTTGCTGAATATGCCTCAATTATTACGGCATTAATTCATACAGATTAGCAGCTGACATTGGCTGAGAGGCAGGCAGCGGGACATTTCAGTAAGTTTGGCTGAAGAGAGCTGCATCTCCAGGGCGGCCACACACCCCTTCCCCAGGCCCAATGTGCAGATGCGGACTCCGTGTTTGGAATGACTTTAACGTCTGGGGTGCATGATGTCACTTTAGCTGGAAATAGGCAAATTAAAACATGATTGAGAGATGACCCCTCATCAAACTGATGCCCTTGGAGACCTGCTTTCTCCCAAGCCCATCATTAAATGACTCTTCAAAGATGGAAGAAATGATAACATGCTACAAGTAGATGTAGCAAGACACCTTCTTGTGGGTAATCAAACGTGGTATGTGAGTCTGTACCTTGCGTAAGCAGTTAGATGTGGTCTCAGCTGCAGGTAACAGTGGCAAACATACAGGATGATTTGCTTGCTGCTGTGAGTTGAGATGTACACCCCTCCCCAAAATAATATGTTGAAGCCCAAACTCCTAATACTGCAGAATGTGGCTATATCTGGAGATAGGGTCTTTATGAATTTGATTAAGTTAAAAGGAATCCTGGGGACTTCCCTGGCAGTCCAGTGGTTAAAACTTCACTTTCCAATGCAGGGGGTGCAGGTTTGATTCCTGGTTGGGGAACTAAGAGCCCACATGCCTCATGGCCAAAAAAAAAACACAAAATATAAAACAAGAGCAATACTGTTACAAATTCAATAAAGACTAATGATTAATATATAAAACAAAAAAAAAACTTTACCACACACAAACACAAAAGGAATCCCTCAAAAGGGGCTCTTGTTAATACATTCTTGTCAGCATTCTCCAAGGAAACAGAACCAATAGAATATACTCACATACACACACACACACTCACAGAGGAAGAGAGATTTATTATAAGAAACTGGCTTGCATGGTTATTTTGTCATTATTCAGTCACTAAGTCATGTCTGATTCTTTGTGACCCCATGGACTGCAGCACGCCAGGCTTCCCTGTCTTTCACTATCTCCTGGAATTTGCTCAAACTCATGTCCATTGACTCTGTGATGCCATCCAACCATCTCATCCTCTGTCACCCCCTTCTCCTCCTGCCCTTAGTTTTCCCAGGATCAGGGTCTTTTCCAATGAGTCAGGTCTTCACACTAGGTGGCCAAAGTACTGGAGCTAAAGCTTCAACATCCATCCTTCCAGGGCTTCCCTGGTGGTCCAGTGGGTAAAGACACCGCCTTGCAGTGCAAGGGGCGCCAGTTCGATCCCCGGCCTGGGAAGATCCCACGTGCTGTGGAGCAGCTGGACCAATGTGTCCAATTACCGAGCCGGAGCTCTGGAGCGCATGCACCCAGAGCCGGTGCTCTGTGACAACAGTGGCCACCGCGATGGGAGGCCCACAGGAGCCAAAGAACAAAGACAGATGAAAATGGAGAAATGAAAGACCAGTGGAAGTGGCCCGCCCATCTCCCTCCCTCCCCACCCCACCCTCCAAAAAAAGAAAACATCCATCCTTCCAATGAGCATTCAGGGTTGATTTCATTTAGGATTGGCTGGGTTGATCTCTTTGCAGTCCAAGGGACTCTAAAGAGTGTTCTTCAGCACCACAATTCCATGCATGGTTATGGAAACAGTTAAATCCTATGATCAACAAGACTGAGTCAGTGGGTTGGAGGGCCCTGGAGAGTAGATGGTTAATTCCAGTCTGATTTGAGGACCTGGGAGCCAGGAGGGCTGATGGGATAGCTCCATCCAAGGGCTGGCAAACTTGAGGTTCAGGAAGTGCTGATATTTCGACTGGAGTCTGAAGACAGGAAAAAAGTAAGCCCCTGTTCAAAGAAGGTACAGGCAGGAAGAATTCTTTCTTACTCGGGAGAAGGTCAGCCTTTTGGGGTTCTGTGTTCATTCTTTGCTAGTCTATCATCAGTTCCCAAACAGACTCTCCTTCAGATTGTCCTTACTACCTCAAAGCCCTCCCACTATTTATTCACACATGCATGCATGCACAAAAGACTATACTTGGCATGTGTTATCTCATTTAATCACTGGAGTAGAATAGGGGGAAAACCCCATGAAGCCTCTACTTTTATATAACCTATATATTACATGAGAAAAAATATTTATAATGAAATGTAGTCAGATTTCTAGGAGAGAAGCGGCTAGGAGATAGAGGAACAAACAGCTCTGGGAAAGGTCTGCTCAGCCAGATCCTGCCCATTCTGAAAGGCCTATCAGCCAGCGCTCAGCCACACCCATCAGAATACCTGTGCCTTGATGTTCTGCTGTACTTGATAATATCAATGACCACTTTACCTAGTCCTAGAACGTGAACATGTTAGTCGCTCAATGATACCCAACTCTGTGACCCCAGGGACTGTAACCCACCAGCCTCCAAGGAATTCTCCAGGCAAGAATACGGGAGTGGGTTGCCATTTCCTTCACCAGGGGATCTTCCCCACCAAGGAATCAAACCCAGATCTCTCACCTTATAGGCAGATTTATTACCATCTGAGCCTCAGGGAACCCTGGCTTTGAGCAAAATACTAAACACATTATCTCATTGATCCTTTGCAAAATCTCATTAAGTGAATTTTCTCCCAATTATTGACAAAAAAGCTGATGCTCAGAGCCTAAAATGAATAGAGCTTTGCACCAATATTCCCCTCTTCCTGGAATCCTCTTCCTCTTTTTCCTTCCTTAGGTCTTGGTTCAAATGTCACCTCCTCCAAGAAGCCTCCCTTGACCCACTCATTCTCAAAGAGCTAGCACTCTGAGTCGCTCTTACCCATCACTCTCTTTTTTTCACGGGACCCATCATTCTCTGTGTCCACACATGCTCGGTCACTTCAGTCGTGTCCAACTCTATGTGACTCTGTAGACTGTAGCCCACCAGGCTCCTCAGTCCATGGTATTTTCCAGGCAAGAATACTGGAGCGGGTTACCATGCCCTGCCCTAGGGGATCTTCTTGACGCAGGGTTCGAACCCATGTCTCCTGCATCTCCTGCATTCTTTACCACTGAACCACCAGGGGAACTCATCACTCTCTGAAATTACATTTCATTCATTATTACATTTCTTATTATGTGTCTCAAGCTTATTATCTGTCTTCCTCCATTAGAATGAGTAAGTTCTATGAGGAAAAGAAAGGTCACCTCCTCTAAGTCGGGCCACTCTGAACCTGGCTCTTAGAAGGAAGCCTGGTACATCATAGTCTGCCAATTGGTGTTCTTTGGATGAAATCTTGAATATACCCAGGGTCACAGAGCTAGTAAGTGACTGAATTGAGATCGAAACCCAGACGTGTCTTTCTCTAAAGTCCAAGATTTATGCCTTTTATAGACTTCACACTGTTCATTTTGCTTTAAACTTTGTTATTTACTTTTCTGGCTCTGCTTCATGGTTCTGAGGGCAATGCGACCACATCCTCTCATAGCTTTTATCAGGACATTGCCTTGCTCTCCAGATGCTCCGCCCCTGTGTGCTGAGATGACTAGGTTTCCATGACAACCCCAGAGGAGGAAGAAGGACTCTGGGACCCTGCAAGCTTTTCCTCTCCTAAGCATCACAGACTGAGAAGAGGTCCTCCTCAGCTCAACTCAGGCCAGCAGTGTCATTTACTGCCATGGGAGGAGCCATGGCCCTGGCGCTGAGCCAAGGGCTCCCCGCGAGTATGGCCACAGACTCCCCCCAGGTGACACACACACAGGGGTGCAGGCGTCTGCCCAGCCCCATTTAAGGAGTCAGCACAGGCCAAGTTTCTTAGAAGATGTTAGTCCTTTTGGCAGGGAAACTTGCTTGGCCTCTGTTCCCATGAGCAGGATTCTTCTTGACCAATGAGAGGCATGGTGATTCAGAGGGTGGTCAGCCATCCTCGCACTCAGCGAGTGCACAGAGTGAGGGCCCCAAACGCCATCCCACCTGAGGCTGCTGTGGCTGTTGCCATGTTCCCCTGAGTGAAAATACCAATGGAACCTTAGAAAACTCCCTGTTTCTGCTCCCTTTATCTGTGCCTGGAGAGTGAGAGCTATGAAGGAAGCCTTTCATTGAGGCTTCCAAATTATTCACTCTGCTGTCATCAGAAAACCCAAAGGAGTAAAGAAGGCAGATTCGGTTCCTGTCGGTGGCCCTGCTGAAGCCAAGGGCCCTCCTGGAGCCACGTGGAGAGGATGCACTTGCCTCCGCTTCTGTGGGACCGGCCCTCGCCGCCAAAGCTAAGCTGCCTCTGCTTTCCAGCGTGGGCTGTTTTGCACAGGGACTTGGAAGCGGTACTCCACTTTCCTGGACTGAGAGAGAAGGCAGCTGCCTAACGGGTATGGCTCGACAGCAGCTAGACATGACTTCCTCCCTCAAAATAGCTCCCTCTGCCTGAATTTCCCCCATTAACATAATACCCTTGAGTCCCGAGGAATTGACCTTTAAGAGAATGCAAAGAAAATGCAAACTCCCCTAGAAAGGCCAATAGCCCACTTAACAGGGGTCGGCAAACTTTTCTGAAAAGGACCAGATGGTAGCTATTTTGTGCTATGTGATCCACACCATCTCCACTAGATGCTCCGCCCCTGTGTGCTGAGATGACTAGGTTTCCATGACAACCCCAGAGGAGGAAGAAGGACTCTGGGACCCTGCAAGCTTTTCCTCTCCTAAGCATCACAGACTGAGAAGAGGTCCTCCTCAGCTCAACTCAGGCCAGCAGTGTCATTTACTGCCATGGGAGGAGCCATGGCCCTGGCGCTGAGCCAAGGGCTCCCCGCGAGTATGGCCACAGACTCCCCCCAGGTGACACACACACAGGGGTGCAGGCGTCTGCCCAGCCCCATTTAAGGAGTCAGCACAGGCCAAGTTTCTTAGAAGATGTTAGTCCTTTTGGCAGGGAAACTTGCTTGGCCTCTGTTCCCATGAGCAGGATTCTTCTTGACCAATGAGAGGCATGGTGATTCAGAGGGTGGTCAGCCATCCTCGCACTCAGCGAGTGCACAGAGTGAGGGCCCCAAACGCCATCCCACCTGAGGCTGCTGTGGCTGTTGCCATGTTCCCCTGAGTGAAAATACCAATGGAACCTTAGAAAACTCCCTGTTTCTGCTCCCTTTATCTGTGCCTGGAGAGTGAGAGCTATGAAGGAAGCCTTTCATTGAGGCTTCCAAATTATTCACTCTGCTGTCATCAGAAAACCCAAAGGAGTAAAGAAGGCAGATTCGGTTCCTGTCGGTGGCCCTGCTGAAGCCAAGGGCCCTCCTGGAGCCACGTGGAGAGGATGCACTTGCCTCCGCTTCTGTGGGACCGGCCCTCGCCGCCAAAGCTAAGCTGCCTCTGCTTTCCAGCGTGGGCTGTTTTGCACAGGGACTTGGAAGCGGTACTCCACTTTCCTGGACTGAGAGAGAAGGCAGCTGCCTAACGGGTATGGCTCGACAGCAGCTAGACATGACTTCCTCCCTCAAAATAGCTCCCTCTGCCTGAATTTCCCCCATTAACATAATACCCTTGAGTCCCGAGGAATTGACCTTTAAGAGAATGCAAAGAAAATGCAAACTCCCCTAGAAAGGCCAATAGCCCACTTAACAGGGGTCGGCAAACTTTTCTGAAAAGGACCAGATGGTAGCTATTTTGTGCTATGTGATCCACACCATCTCCACTGCAACTCTGAATATTAGCCTCTGCAGAGGTAGCCCCAAGCAGCCCCAGACAGTGTAGAAGTGAATGGACCCGGTTGTATGCCAGGAAACTCTATTCACCAAGCCCGCAGCAGGCTGGACTAAGCCCTGGGGCATGATCTGTCAGCCCTCCGTGAGGCTGTAAGTCGGTGACCTTTCCCTACCATCTCTCTACCTCCAGTGCCTCTCACAGGCGGTGCGCAGAGTGAAGAGATGCTGCCATGCTGTTTGTTGAAGCACTTATCAGCTAATGACAGTCCAAAGGAGGCTGTTTGATAGCCAACATTTCCAGAAGGATCCTCAATATAGCAGGGAACATCCACACACTGAGAACTAAGGAGGGTAGGGCTCTAAATTCCAAATTGCCAACTTAGCAATTTTAACTAAACAGATCTGTTGATTATCATCATAAATCTCCAGATTCCATATCCGGCTGAGATCACCATGTTCCCCATCTGGGATCCAGCAGAAAGTAAAGATTGGGAGCAAGGAGTCAAATAACACACCCTGGGCAAGATCACTCTTTCTAGCCTTGGAATTTTTATTCTATCCATGCCCTCAGAAACTGTTTTTACTGTTGTCACAAAGGAGAGCGAACCAGAGTTGATTATTCTGGCTCAGATGAACCACAAAACCCTTTGAAAACATTTTAGCTGTTCTATAAGCCAGGGCTTCAAGGCAACGTGTCACTGTCCTTCTCTCCTCCTGCTGGGTAGTTGCATCACTGTGGCAACCACAGCCTCAAGGTCTGCCTGTTGACCTCTTTCAAGATGGCGGAAGTGATGACGGCGAAGCTGAACAATGATTTTGGCAGATGCTTGGCTGCTTTTTGGGCTACCATATTGGTTTGGTAGAGCATAGAACACCAAAGCCCAAGGTGTGTGTACTCATTGCCATTCTAGACCTTTGAAGACCTTGTGTCTGTCAGGATAGGATGGGTTCTGCTGCAATAACCTCAAAACGTCAGTTTCTTCACACAACCCAAGTTTATTTCTTCCTCATGTTACGTGTCCAACATGGTTGTCAGGTAGGCTTTCCTTAGTCATTCTGACTTCACCATGACACATGTCTTCTTGGTCATCTCATCAGGGGAAAGGGCACAGTATATCATGCCCCAGATTCTAAAACCTCTGCCAAGAGCTGTCATAATCTTCTCACATTTCACTGACTGAACAAATCACAAGCTGCATGCTCACACACTCTCAGAGGGGAGTTAAGGGCAATCCTACCATGTGCCTGGAAGGATGACACAATAGCAAGTTGGCCTAATGACTGCTACAGGACCTGAACCAAAGGTCGAGGCATCTGCCTGTATGAAGAATCAAATATCCTTATGGGAAAGACGCATGACTAGAAAGTGAGTACTGATTCTGAAGGCCCCAGGAAGAGGAGTTAATATGACTGTTCCAGACGTACAGCACATGAGAGCAACACTCATTAAGGAAAGGCAGTGGCCGAGAGCCATGTTGAAGTTGAGGACGGAAGTGGGTATTAAAGATAACTGAAGGCTCCATGGTGGAAAATCATCAGACTGCCATGAAGACGCAGTTTTTTAAAAAGGCTGAGATAAATGCAATGCCATTGTCACTAGATTCAGTAGAAAGCCAAGGGTTAAACACAGAGGTAGCTCTGAGAGGAGGTAAGACTACTGACACGGGAAAGAGTTGACACATTCTGATACAAAATACAGTGGAGTGACGAGGAAGATGCTGGTAGCTCAGCTGGGAAAGAATCTGTCTGTAATGCAAAAGACCCTAGTTCAATTCCTGGGTTAAGAAGATCCCCTGGAGAAGGGATAGGCTAGCCATTTCAATATACTTATCTGGAGAATCCCCATGGACAGAGGAGTCTGGTGGGCTACCGTCCATGGAGTTGCAAAGAGTCGGATACCACTAAGCAACTAAGCACAGAGGAAGACGCTAGTATGTCAGCCCCACCCTGGTTCACAAGTAAAGCCCTCCAGGCACTATAGCAGCACCAGCGGCCAAGAGAAAACCAGGCCTTCCAGTAAGGCTGTACAGTCGAGCAGGTTGGGCACTGCATGCTTTGAGTTGTGGCCAATCACACTGTGATGTACGTGAATAGAGGACCCAGGAGATGACAATGAACAGCGTGAAGAATCCTGAGCGAGGGCTTCCCCTGGTGGTCCAGTGGGTAAAGACACCGCCTTGCAGTGCAAGGAGCGCCGGTTCGATCCCTGGCCTGGGAAGATCCCACGTGCCGCAGAGCAGCTGGACAGATGTGTCCAATTACCGAGCCAGAGCTCTGGAGCGCATGCGCCCAGAGCTGGGCCTCTGCAACAACAGACGCCACCGCGATGGGAGGCCCACAGGAGCCAAAGAACAAAGATGGATGAAAATAGAGAAATGGAAGACCAATGGAAGTGGCCCGCCCATCCCCCCTCCCTCCCCACCCCACTCCCTAAAAAGATAAATAAATAAAATAAATGTTTAAAAAAAAAAAAAAAGAATCCTGAGCGATAGCTCTGTCTCCACACCCTAGAGAAGGCAAGATCCGGACTCTCGCTCTTCACTTCCCACAGCTCCTGACCCCAGCACTGCGTTTTCCTGTTTCTGATCTTGCCCACCCCCTTTGACTCTGACAGCAGAGCTAGGTATTCTAGTTTCAGCAATCAGAGTTTACCACTGCCTCCCTTCCTTACTCCCCAGGAGTGAGGTCACAAAGGGTGAATTCAGGGCCATGCAAAGGATGTCAGCCTAGAGAGAAGAGGTAGGGGAGGAGAACTGTTTGCAGACACACGGGCATCCCCAAACCAGGAGAGGCTAGGATAAGACTGGGATTCCCGTGGGTAGAGGATGCAGGGAATTGGGTTTTTTGTTGTTAATTTTGGCCTCTTTTACTGGTTATTTATTTATTTATTTTCATCCATCTTTATTCTTTGGCCTGTGTAGGCCTCCCATCGCAGTGGCCTCTTTTGTTGCAGAGCACCGGCTCTGTGGCGCTCCAGAGCGCTGGCTGGCAATTGGACACACCGGTCCAGCCGCTCCACAGCACGTGGGATCTTCCCGGGCCGGGGATCAAACCAGCGCCCCTTGCACAGCAAGTCGAACTCTTTACCCACTGGACCACCAGGGAAGCCCAGAATTGGGTTTCTTGTTCCAGTTATTGTCATCCTCCTGGTTCACTGAGGCTGATCTGACCTGGAAGAATGTTTATAACAGGTACCTCAGTGCCTACCCAATCTCAGTATAAACTAGGTCCTCATTAAATGTCTGTGGAAAAATACCATGAATATGTACATTTAAAGAACTATTCAACTTCCTTCTGCCCATAGTCATAAGAAAGATGAGAATTTGACCACAAGGCATGTTACTGAAATGTGAAAAAGTCAACAAACCAAAGTGAAGGGAGAGGAAGTGGGTCTTTTTTCTACAGAAAACCAAGGTACCATCTAGAATTGGATTGAGGCTTGGGGGCTATGCCTTCTAGATAAACCCTCTTTTGTGAATTGGTCCTTACTGTGGTGAAAACTTGACTCGCCGTCAATAAGGCTCTGGTTTCGTAAATATCTGTTCTCAAATAAACAGAAAACCCCACCTAGAAACAAAAAAGTACGGAAGATTTTAAACGACATGACAGAGGGCAGAACTGACTTGATTTTTAGGACACTGTTAACCAACGGCTTGTTCTCTGCCAAGATGTGTGCCAGCCACCACAAAACGCATGCTTAACGAAAACTTCCATCAACACATTTGCATAATGCCTTATTTACACACGCAGAATTCCACACAGCATCACTTCTGACCAAGAAGCTCAGATCTTAGGGAAAAAGTGTGACATGGGGTTCACACCATGGACTTCACTGGGCTCACCACATAGCCCATCACCAGGAGCAGCTGGCCTAATAGGAAGTGGAATTGGCTGCGGAAGACTCAATTACAGCCCAATTTGGGTGAATAACCTGAAGGTCAGAGTTCTAGTTAATAGGACGCCACATATGCTTTGAATCAGTTACCGATGTGTTTCTCCCAAAGCCAGAACACATGGGTTCAGGATCAGGTTAGAAGTGGGTGTGGCTTTTCTCACTACGTCGCCTAATATCCATTCACAGCACGTTTGCTTTCCGTCTCTGCAACTTCGGGCTCTTCTCGTTCAAAGGCCCAATTTCATAATGGAGAAAAGCTTCCGACAGGTGACACGGAACTGCTGCCACTGATGTGGAAGCTGTGACTGCCAATCGGTCGTTTGGGGCTCCCCCTCCCGCTAAACTCGCAAGGTAAGGAAATGGTTCCTGTACTGGTGGATCCTAATTATGTACTAAGAGACATCCGTTTTCTACCTACACAAGACCTTTCTCTAGAATCCAAGGGGTTCTCCAAGGTATTATGTAGTAAGACCAAGTCCAATACTGAAAGATAATGAACATGATATCATCTATAGCCAAAGCAAGACGCTATCATTCTTGTATGGAATTTTAAACATATAGGAAAAGTGTGGACTGTAGCTGAGTAGCCAAGGGATGATCTGTGCTTTAAAGCTTCCTTTCTAGGTTCTGCTCAGTGATGTGAAAGCTGATCCTGCCGTTTTGACTGTTGGAGTCTGCTTATGTTCCATCAGTAGAGGGCACTAGCGAGATACCAAAAGGCTGGATTGGGGTAGGGTTCCCTGGTAGCTCAGCTGGTAAAGAATTCACCTGCACTTCAGGACACCCTGGTTTGATTCCCGGGTTGGGAAGATCCCTTGGAGAAGAGATTAGGCTACCCACTCCAGTATTCTTGGACTTCTCTGGTGGCTCAGACGGTGAAGAATCCACCTGCAATGTGGGAGACCTGGGTTGGGAAGATCCCCTGGATGAGGGCATGGCAGCCACTCCAATATTTTGCCTGGAGAATGCCATGGGCAGAGGAGCCTGGCAGGCTGCAGTCCGTGGAGTTGCAAAGAGTCAGACATGACTAAGCGACTAACCACACATGGAGACCTGGTGCTCCTATGAACATTGCCCACCCAGACCCTTCACCCCGGCATTGATGGGGTCTGTCCATTGCCAGCGTTACTTAAAGCGGCCTCATTGCATCCTCTTAGAAGTACAGGCAAAACCAAGTCCCTTCCCTGGTGCATCTAGGTTTTGATAATCTCATCTCCTCCTCTTTGTTTCCTCAACCCCAAGAGTAATTGCTACACTCACTGGTTATGATGTAGGTTACGTCATTGGTCCCTTTTTGCTCCCTTAACCCTCTCACACCTGTGTGATCAATTCTCCATCTTCTGGAGATATTCCAAACTTTTTTTTTTTCTTCTTTTTCCTATCTGGACCCTGACTGATACAGAGCTTTAGAAGGAAGCTGACAGTTATGTGACATTTTAGTTATTATCAATTCTTTTTTTCAGAAAAATTCATTAAGATACACAACTACAAAAAAAAAGAACGGATAAGTAAACTTAATATGGAATTAGTATTATTCAAAGACCATTATCCAATGAGACATCGGCGAGATTCCTATGAATGCCTGCTGGAAAATTCATTTTATTCAAAGGTTTTCCTCTTTGCTTTTGAATTCATCCGTTTTCTACCTACACAAGACCTTCTCTAGAATCCAAGGTTCTCAAGGTATTATGTAGTAAGACCAAGTCCAATACTGAAAGATAATGAACATGATATCATCTATAGCCAAAGCAAGACGCTATCATTCTTGTATGGAATTTTAAACATATAGGAAAAGTGTGGACTGTAGCTGAGTAGCCAAGGGATGATCTGTGCTTTAAAGCTTCCTTTCTAGGTTCTGCTCAGTGATGTGAAAGCTGATCCTGCCGTTTTGACTGTTGGAGTCTGCTTATGTTCCATCAGTAGAGGGCACTAGCGAGATACCAAAAGGCTGGATTGGGGTGGGGTTTCCCCTGGTAGCTCAGCTGGTAAAGAATTCACCTGCACTTCAGGACACCCTGGTTTGATTCCCGGGTTGGGAAGATCCCTTGGAGAAGAGATTAGGCTACCCACTCCAGTATTCTTGGACTTCTCTGGTGGCTCAGACGGTGAAGAATCCACCTGCAATGTGGGAGACCTGGGTTGGGAAGATCCCCTGGATGAGGGCATGGCAGCCACTCCAATATTTTGCCTGGAGAATGCCATGGGCAGAGGAGCCTGGCAGGCTGCAGTCCGTGGAGTTGCAAAGAGTCAGACATGACTAAGCGACTAACCACACATGGAGACCTGGTGCTCCTATGAACATTGCCCACCCAGACCCTTCACCCCGGCATTGATGGGGTCTGTCCATTGCCAGCGTTACTTAAAGCGGCCTCATTGCATCCTCTTAGAAGTACAGGCAAAACCAAGTCCCTTCCCTGGTGCATCTAGGTTTTGATAATCTCATCTCCTCCTCTTTGTTTCCTCAACCCCAAGAGTAATTGCTACACTCACTGGTTATGATGTAGGTTACGTCATTGGTCCCTTTTTGCTCCCTTAACCCTCTCACACCTGTGTGATCAATTCTCCATCTTCTGGAGATATTCCAAACTTTTTTTTTTTCTTCTTTTTCCTATCTGGACCCTGACTGATACAGAGCTTTAGAAGGAAGCTGACAGTTATGTGACATTTTAGTTATTATCAATTCTTTTTTTCAGAAAAATTCATTAAGATACACAACTACAAAAAAAAAGGAGGGCTAAGTAAACTTAATATGGAATTAGTATTTTTCAAAGACCATTATCCAATGAGGAATCGGAGAGATTCCTATGAATGCCTGCTGGAAAATTCATTTTATTAAAAGGTTTTCCTCTTTGCATTTGGAGGTTAAAGAGATGATAGAATTTATTATTCCACTAAACAAACAATTTCACTTATTTTTGGTAAATTGCACTAAATGTGGTTTAATTACTGTGTCCAGAATAGCATTTCACATCTGTGGCCCCCAAAGCTGTTACTGCCTACGACCTGTGGGACAAAGACATAGAGCCCTCTTCTGGCCAGTTTAAATACTACAAACACTTGCAATGCAACGTTGTTAGTATTAACATCCTGATCTTTGCTATTAGCATTTCTGATCTTTGAACAAAAAGATATCACAGAAATCCTGCCAAGTGTCACCAAAAAATAGAAAAGAAGCTCACTATCCAGAGAAATGATATTTCTTAGCACTACGCAAATATAACATAAAACATAAACTGCGTAAACAAGGTCAGTATTAAACACGCAATGTTTTAAGGAGCAAGCAGAGGGAGTGAGAGTAGGTCTGAGGTCAAAAGAGCTCCTTAAACTCCTTACGTGGCAGAAGTCTTAACACAAACACAGTGATTTCCTTCTGAATTTCCTTCTGAAATACACACAAGTGAGTCTCCTGGGTACCACAGAGAAGAACACTCACTAAACGCTGCCAGAGTTTGATGTGCAGGGAGCATATGATGAAATATGTACATTATTATCTTTTGTGGCAAAGGCAAGAGCGCCCGGAGAAGAGGAGCGTTACAGACCTCTCAGGACAAACCAGAGAGAGAGGGGGGGCATGGAAGGGGAAGCATTTGTGCTTTACAGTTGGATGGCACTGGGCTCAAATGCCATGTTAGCACATCCTAGCTGTGTGACTTAGGGCTGGTTGTGCAACCTCTCTGACTTTCAGCTTCCCATCCGTAAAGTGGATATAACCATATCTGCTTCAAGACAATATATAGTCTCGTGGTTCAGGGAACATGCTTCACATCAAAAGCTTCCGGGCTTGAAATCCTGACCCTGACACTTACTGTGTGACCTTAGGCAAGTTACTTAATCTCTCTGTGCCTACTCCATAAAAGGGACCAAAGTAATACTGACCTTGCAGGGTTGTTTGAAGACTAAATGACTCAATACACACAAAACATATTGATCCGGAATCACGGATGAATTTGCTAGCATTACTACTGTTTAAAGTGCCTCAGGATGCCTCCCACATGGTAAACACACAGTAAGTGTTGACTTTATTATTTGCTGTAAATCATCATGAACAATTTGCTTGTTATCTATTCCTTACCTGCTTATTTTTCTATTAAGTAGAGTCATGTGAAATTGTCATTTTTATAGGTAAAAAATACTTGAATGCCATAATATCTTGGTTTGATGGAATACAGACCACTGATGGTCCTCAGGTCTGTATTCAGGGTTATTGGCAAGAGCCCAACACAGAATACTAAAGTAGAACTTTCTGTCCACATCTGAGCCGCTGAACCCAGAAGCCCCTTCCCAACCTGTGAGGACAAATCCCTTGAGCAGAGTTAGTGCAACTTAGTCCTCCCAGGTCCTATGCTAGTCCAGGAAAGGAGGAGCAGGAAGTGATGACTGGGGTACCTGTACCCATCAGAGCCTGGCCAGGAAAGTAGAATTCACCCTGGGCAGTCTTTATAGAAGATACTGAGTATAGAGAACGTGTTGCAAAGGTGTGAGTAAAGTTTAAAAGCCACGCAGGAGACATTGAAGCAACCCAGGGATGAGCCAACAGTGCAGGGCACCTACTGCCTTGACTGCTGGAGGGGGAAAGGGCAGAGAGGGCATTACCAGAGCCAGAGCAGGCCCCCCAGCAAGAGGCGAGCCCTGCAGGGCTGCCCAGCCCCTCCCAGAGCTGCCCCACCCAAAGCAAAGAGGAGAGCAGGGGCTCTGTTTTCCTTCCTCTCCCTGGTCTCCTGCCAGGGTCTCCCCTCACCTAAGCCTCGTCCTTCTCTACTGGCAAAGAGGCATGGAGTCTGCAGGCACTGGCCACTTGAATACAGAGAAGAGCAGGAAAAAGAGAGAAATAGACTTTCCAGCAGAAAGACACATGTTTGTCTGGAGAAGCAGTAGCTGGAAGGAAGAAGGGAAAAGACTGGCAGGTGTCAGTGCCATGGCACGAAGCCCAGGTGCCACCATCACGTCTCCAGAGCTTCACAGCTTCTCAGTTCAGTGGAGGTAGACCTCTCACACTTCACTCCTCTAGCCAGGTATTTCCAAATAAAATCCATGGAAACCACAGTCATCTGTCTCTGGTGACTTTATAAGTTGGAGAGGGGAGCAGGCCACCAGGCAGGAACTGCTGGTTGACTCATGACCTCCGGGCCTAGAGGTTTAAAGACCTGCACTGTGTGGTCTTGGCCTCCACCCTTTTCTCCTGTGCCTAATCTGGTGGTCAGGGAAACGGACTTCAGGAAAAGCTGCCTAGTCTTAGAAGTTATTTCCTCTAAAAGTATGGAAATAAGACAACAGAATAGGATGTGGATAGCCTGGATGGAATGCTAGAGCCAAAGGGCGCATTCGTGGAGAAACTGGGTAAAAGTCTTTATTTAGTCAATAGTTCACTTCAGTCACTCAATCATGTCTGACTCTTTGCAGCCCCATGGACTGCAGAACTCCAGGCCTCCCTGTCCCCCAGCATCTCCCAGAGCTTGCTCAAACTCATGTCCACTGACTCAGTGATGCCATCCCACCAGCTCATCCTCTGTTGTCCCCTTCTCCTTTTGCCTTCTAGTTTTCCCAACATCAGGCTCTTTTCCAATGAGTCATCTCTGCTCTTAGGTGGTCAAAGTATTAGCTTCAGCATCATTCTTTCCCATAAATATTCAGGGTTGATTTCCTTTAAGATTGACTGATTTGATCTTCTTGCAGTCCAAGGGACTCTTAAGAGCCTTCTCCAACTCCACAGTTCAAAGGCATCAGTTTTCAGCCTTCTTCATGGTCCAGTTTTCACATCCATACATGACTACTGGGAAAATCACAGCTTTGACTATACAGACCTTTGTCTTTGCTTTTGAATACGCTGTCTAGGTTTGTCATAGCTTTTCTTCCAAAGAGCAAATGTCTTTTCATTTCATGGCTGCAGTCACCAACTGCAATGATTTCAGAACCCAGGAAAATAAAGCCTGTCACTACTTCCATTGTTTGCCCATCTATTTGCCATGAAGTGATGGGACTGGATGCCATGATCTTCATTTTCTGAATGCTAAGTTTTAGGCCAGCTTTGCCACTCTCCTATTTCACCTGCACAAAGAGGCTCTTTAGTTCTTCTTCACTTTCTGCCATAAGGGTGGTGCCATCCGCATACCTGAGGTTACTGATATTTCTCCCAGCAGTCTTGCTTCCAGCTTGTGCTTTATCCAGACTGGCATTTTGCATGATGACAAATGGAGTATGAATGGGCTTCCCAGGTGGTGCTAGTGGTAAAGAGCCTGCCTGCCAATGCAGGGGGAGACGTAAGAGATGCAGCTTGATCCCTGGAAAACTTTTCCCAGTGCCTAATCTGGTGGTCAGGAAACGGACTTCGGGCCTAGTCTTAGAAGTTATTTCCTCTAAAAGTATGGAAATAAGACAACAGAATAGGATGTGAATAGCCTGGATGGAATGCTAGAGCCAAAGGGCGCATTCGTGGAGAAACTGGGTAAAAGTCTTTATTTAGTCAATAGTTCACTTCAGTCACTCAATCATGTCTGACTCTTTGCAGCCCCATGGACTGCAGAACTCCAGGCCTCCCTGTCCCCCAGCATCTCCCAGAGCTTGCTCAAACTCATGTCCACTGACTCAGTGATGCCATCCCACCAGCTCATCCTCTGTTGTCCCCTTCTCCTTTTGCCTTCTAGTTTTCCCAACATCAGGCTCTTTTCCAATGAGTCATCTCTGCTCTTAGGTGGTCAAAGTATTAGCTTCAGCATCATTCTTTCCCATAAATATTCAGGGTTGATTTCCTTTAAGATTGACTGATTTGATCTTCTTGCAGTCCAAGGGACTCTTAAGAGCCTTCTCCAACTCCACAGTTCAAAGGCATCAGTTTTCAGCCTTCTTCATGGTCCAGTTTTCACATCCATACATGACTACTGGGAAAATCACAGCTTTGACTATACAGACCTTTGTCTTTGCTTTTGAATACGCTGTCTAGGTTTGTCATAGCTTTTCTTCCAAAGAGCAAATGTCTTTTCATTTCATGGCTGCAGTCACCAACTGCAATGATTTCAGAACCCAGGAAAATAAAGCCTGTCACTACTTCCATTGTTTGCCCATCTATTTGCCATGAAGTGATGGGACTGGATGCCATGATCTTCATTTTCTGAATGCTAAGTTTTAGGCCAGCTTTGCCACTCTCCTATTTCACCTGCACAAAGAGGCTCTTTAGTTCTTCTTCACTTTCTGCCATAAGGGTGGTGCCATCCGCATACCTGAGGTTACTGATATTTCTCCCAGCAGTCTTGCTTCCAGCTTGTGCTTTATCCAGACTGGCATTTTGCATGATGACAAATGGAGTATGAATGGGCTTCCCAGGTGGTGCTAGTGGTAAAGAGCCTGCCTGCCAATGCAGGGGGAGACGTAAGAGATGCAGCTTCGATCCCTGGATCAGACAGATGCCCCAGTGGAGAGCATGGAAACCTACTCCAGCATTCCTCCCTAGAAAATCCCATGGACAGAGGAGCCAGGCCAGATAGGATCCATTGGGTCACAAAGAGTCAGACATGACTGAAACAATTTACCATGGACGCACTTAGATGTTAAAACACATTATTGATGGGAGTGTGGGGAGGGAGGGGTTTGCAGAAATGAATGCCTATTGCCAGCGATTAGTTATGTAAGTAAACATGGACCAGTCAATAATGTTCCAATAACAAAAGATATATTTATAATATGTAACATTCTGTGCTATTTTCTCTTCTGTAGATCTCAATTTATTTTAAAAGAAATCCCATCAGATTTCTGGGACCTCCTCCAGAAAGACTTCTCTCTTTAGCCTCGGCGGGCAACTCCACCTGCCACAGTGAGACTCCACCAAGGAGAACTTGCTCCCTTCCACAAGACCCTGAAACACCAGTAAACATATTCAGGGGAGTGTCATATAGCCCACATCCAGAAAGACTTCTGTAGGACTTTCCATTATGCATAAAAAGCATGAATTCCTAACAGTAGCCTAAGCACCAAGAGCATGATTAACTCGTGTTGTGACCACAACTATGCTGAGTCATTCTCATCGATGGGGGTTTTTGTTATACCCTCTTTGGTTAAGGCAATGAACTGGGTGATGTTCAAACTTAGTGGATAAATTTCATGCTCTAAAGAAGATATTAACAAGTCCCAGGAAAATAAAGCCTGTCACTACTTCCATTGTTTGCCCATCTATTTGCCATGAAGTGATGGGACTGGATGCCATGATCTTCATTTTCTGAATGCTAAGTTTTAGGCCAGCTTTGCCACTCTCCTATTTCACCTGCACAAAGAGGCTCTTTAGTTCTTCTTCACTTTCTGCCATAAGGGTGGTGCCATCCGCATACCTGAGGTTACTGATATTTCTCCCAGCAGTCTTGCTTCCAGCTTGTGCTTTATCCAGACTGGCATTTTGCATGATGACAAATGGAGTATGAATGGGCTTCCCAGGTGGTGCTAGTGGTAAAGAGCCTGCCTGCCAATGCAGGGGGAGACGTAAGAGATGCAGCTTCGATCCCTGGATCAGACAGATGCCCCAGTGGAGAGCATGGAAACCTACTCCAGCATTCCTCCCTAGAAAATCCCATGGACAGAGGAGCCAGGCCAGATAGGATCCATTGGGTCACAAAGAGTCAGACATGACTGAAACAATTTACCATGGACGCACTTAGATGTTAAAACACATTATTGATGGGAGTGTGGGGAGGGAGGGGTTTGCAGAAATGAATGCCTATTGCCAGCGATTAGTTATGTAAGTAAACATGGACCAGTCAATAATGTTCCAATAACAAAAGATATATTTATAATATGTAACATTCTGTGCTATTTTCTCTTCTGTAGATCTCAATTTATTTTAAAAGAAATCCCATCAGATTTCTGGGACCTCCTCCAGAAAGACTTCTCTCTTTAGCCTCGGCGGGCAACTCCACCTGCCACAGTGAGACTCCACCAAGGAGAACTTGCTCCCTTCCACAAGACCCTGAAACACCAGTAAACATATTCAGGGGAGTGTCATATAGCCCACATCCAGAAAGACTTCTGTAGGACTTTCCATTATGCATAAAAAGCATGAATTCCTAACAGTAGCCTAAGCACCAAGAGCATGATTAACTCGTGTTGTGACCACAACTATGCTGAGTCATTCTCATCGATGGGGGTTTTTGTTATACCCTCTTTGGTTAAGGCAATGAACTGGGTGATGTTCAAACTTAGTGGATAAATTTCATGCTCTCAAGAAGATCTTAACAAGTCCCATCATGGTACTGGGCTATCTACAAATAAACTGACCTTGTGTAGACATGTATTCATCTTTTAAAGTTGCCTTCAATAGCTTTTAGAAAAAACAAAGTATAGCTACACACACACACACACACACACACACACACACACACACACACACACAAAACCAGTGTTGGAAGTAGTCTGACACTAGCACAAAAGTGCAAATTGATTTTTTCCGCCTTTTTCCCCATTGTCCTCTATCCAAGTTCTCATTTTCCCACTGGATGGTGGCTCCCTTTAAGGCATCTCGATCCAATCTTATAACTTTTAATTCACTTTTGGTAATTACAATAGTCTCATTCTAGTTACCAAGATTTCATTCTGTGCATTTTAAATTTTCAATACTGTATTTAATTCAGAGTTGCCCCTCCCAGCACAGGTTGCTGCAGCTAGCCTGGATGGGGTCTTTTCCCCCTCATCTTCTTACTCCTCTGACATGGATCTGAGACAAGAGAGGCAGGGGCTGGGGAAAGTCTCCCTTTGAGACTGGATATGATAAAGTATATTTACCTGCTTCCTGTAAACTCCTGGCCACTAATCAATCTTGTAAACCGTATACTCCTCTGTGGCTGCAGATAGAAACTGTAACAGTCTCTAATAAAGAGATATTTGACGTCCTTGACTTCCACTCCATGAATGCTAGCCCCAAATCTGCCTTTTCCTGATAGAATGTGCAACTATGGTCATCACTGTCACACTTGCTGGTGAGCCTGGGGCCCCCAACTCATGCATCGTCTGCAGATCCAATTCACTGGCTCAGTACTGCTCAGTACCTGAGTGGTCTCTGGTCCTTCCTCTCTGCGTGGCTGTGCTCTCCTCAGGTCAGGTGGGCTAGATCAGGAAGCTTGGGGACTGCTCACCAGGACAGGGAAGGTCACCTCTTCTTATAGAACACACAATTCTGTAAGTAATCTGAGGAGTTGCAGTCTCTGAATTTAGGGGGCAAGATCCAGCCCTGCTTATCTTCCCATCCCCAAAGTGAAGGCAGAAGGGAGGAAACGGCCTCTCTGTTGGGAGAGAAGGAAGCTGAAGTTGGGCCTCAACCTTTAGCTTCCTTCTCTCGACAGTATAGAACCTGACTCCAGTCAGCATCGCTGGCCGCCAGAATGACAGAGTCTAACACCGAGAGTTAACACTTAAACTTGGCCCTAGACAATGCAGAGGTTTCTCCCACCAGGAGACTGTCTTCTCTGTGTGTAAGCTCCAGAGAAGAACAAGAGCTCTGCGAGAACCTGCCCCCAGACTCCTTGGCACACACAGGTAAATACATTCTTACTTGAAAGAGCTGCCCCGTCCACATGACTGACCTCCACGGTTCCAAGGACATATCCTTTGAGATGCACAGCGGATGCTATAGATCTGTCCCACCTTGACATTCCTTTGAACTTCAGGAATTCCTTTTACTCTTATAACACAGTACTGGCAGGGGATTTGGGCCAAAATTAGCCGTGACTGTTTCAAAGCTCCATCCACATAAAATTGGAAGGATGGGGATGGTGCCTCCTGTGGACCACTCTTGGGGCCTGTTTCCCAAACTGATCTTCTTACTCCTCTGACATGGATCTGAGACAAGAGAGGCAGGGCTGGGGAAAGTCTCCCTTTGAGACTGGATATGATAAAGTATATTTACCTGCTTCCTGTAAACTCCTGGCCACTAATCAATCTTGTAAACCGTATACTCCTCTGTGGCTGCAGATAGAAACTGTAACAGTCTCTAATAAAGAGATATTTGACGTCCTTGACTTCCACTCCATGAATGCTAGCCCCAAATCTGCCTTTTCCTGATAGAATGTGCAACTATGGTCATCACTGTCACACTTGCTGGTGAGCCTGGGGCCCCCAACTCATGCATCGTCTGCAGATCCAATTCACTGGCTCAGTACTGCTCAGTACCTGAGTGGTCTCTGGTCCTTCCTCTCTGCGTGGCTGTGCTCTCCTCAGGTCAGGTGGGCTAGATCAGGAAGCTTGGGGACTGCTCACCAGGACAGGGAAGGTCACCTCTTCTTATAGAACACACAATTCTGTAAGTAATCTGAGGAGTTGCAGTCTCTGAATTTAGGGGACAAGATCCAGCCCTGCTTATCTTCCCATCCCCAAAGTGAAGGCAGAAGGGAGGAAACGGCCTCTCTGTTGGGAGAGAAGGAAGCTGAAGTTGGGCCTCAACCTTTAGCTTCCTTCTCTCGACAGTATAGAACCTGACTCCAGTCAGCATCGCTGGCCGCCAGAATGACAGAGTCTAACACCGAGAGTTAACACTTAAACTTGGCCCTAGACAATGCAGAGGTTTCTCCCACCAGGAGACTGTCTTCTCTGTGTGTAAGCTCCAGAGAAGAACAAGAGCTCTGCGAGAACCTGCCCCCAGACTCCTTGGCACACACAGGTAAATACATTCTTACTTGAAAGAGCTGCCCCGTCCACATGACTGACCTCCACGGTTCCAAGGACATATCCTTTGAGATGCACAGCGGATGCTATAGATCTGTCCCACCTTGACATTCCTTTGAACTTCAGGAATTCCTTTTTACTCTTATAACACAGTACTGGCAGGGGATTTGGGCGGCAAAAATTAGCCGTGACTGTTTCAAAGCTCCATCCACATAAAATTGGAAGGATGGGGATGGTGCCTCCCTGTGGACCACTCTTCGAAGGAGAACTGTCCATATCAAAGGAGCGAGTACTTGCCCAAACTGATCTCAAACCACAGCTTCACACAGGCTGGCTGGAGGGTCCCTGGGGGACATCCCTCGGTCTCTATTCAGGGCCACTTGTATTGATGACTTAACAATGAACATCTTTCGGCTGCTTGCTTCTGTGCTTAGACTGTGTTGAAAGGTCATCACTGCCCACAATTCTTTCCCTTTGCATGGCTCTTTCGAGAGGTATGCCTGGAATGGAGCAACAGGGGCCAGGAGCTACAAGGGCTCTCTCTAGTTCCATCCAGGCCAGATAGCCGTTTACAGCATTGAATACGTTTTGTATTTAGATGCGTTGGCTGATGGCCTACTAAATGCCAAGTATAAAATAAATACTGAGAGATGAAGATGAAGGTGGTGGGATCCCTGGGTTTCCAGGGGAGACAACTAACTGTGAGTGTGAGGGTAACATGTGCCCAGGGTCAAGGGAAGGGACTCTTCTGTTCTGGGTGCCGAGGCAAGGCTACAGGAAGGGAGTCACATAGGAGTTGGGGTCTTGAAGGGTTAAGAAGCTGAGGGTGGAGGTGGAGGGAGGCTCCAGCTAGACAAGAATTGGAGAGGCCAGAGTTTGTGACCCGCTTAGGGCTGGGCCTGTCCGGCAGAGCCAGAGCCCAGAGTGCAGGCCTTGAGAGTGGTTTCCCTAGGAACTACACGTCAGTAGATCCTGAAGGATGCCCTGAAGGATGTGTCCAGGAGTGAGATTCAAACTCTGCAGGACTGGGGAAAAGAATTGCCAGCAGCAAATCTTTGGTGCCTGTATTTTCACTAAGCACTTACTCAGATGCCAGGCGGTCCACTAAGCAGGCTCCACACAGCAAAGCTCACCGAACCCTATGACTACCAGACGAGTTGGTGTGATGCATCTACACCCTATTTTGCAGTGGAGGAGATAGGCTTAGCAATTTCAACAATTCTATCGACAGCGTACAGCAAACAAGTAACAGAGCCATGTTGTGAGCTCGGGTGAATATGACTCCAGATCTCCTATTCTTAGCCCCCTCTCCTTCATAAGAGGACATGGAGTTCCATTGATGAATCCTTGTGTGCAACTTAATCTCAGTTTCATAACCCAAATGGTACTTTGGTGGCTCCAGGACTCCTAATAATCAGGATCAGGTAATTTTCCCCAATATCACACGAGGGATTCATTACCTTAGGCTTGGATAAGGAGCATCTCTCCTAAGAAACAGGAAGATGAAAGCGTTTAATCTAGGTGAACGACAGGAACTTATCACACATCAGCAGGGGGTCTCCAGGAAGGAGATTCAGACATTCCTTAAGGGAGAGCCCCCACTTTGCCAACGTTTCCCCATTTCTACTCCTCTGTAATTTGCTACTTTGGATCCTACTGCAAACGACCTTTTAAAGCAGGTCAGGGCTGATTAAGACCATGGTATAAGAGAAAAACAATTTTCCACCTGGTAAAGTCACTAGACCAAACAGGGAATCTCGTATACAAAGGCGCATATACCTGCCATCAGAACTTCATTCACCTTCGAATTCGAGGTTTTGCCCTCAAATCAGGATTTTGATTATCTTGCCAGCATTTTACCTAGAGTTGTTAGTTTTGTTCAATTCCACTATTTCAGGGTAGAATGCTTTACTAAGCACTGAAGAAGGCTGAGAATTATAAGGAAAAGGCAGCCTTGCTCGTGAATCTTATTTAGAAAACTTCATTCATTCAACAAACGCAAATGGAGAACCTCTAGGTGCTGGCTTCAGGGTAACAACACAGGCCATGTTCCAGCCCTTGCCCTTGATGAAGGTGCACCCTATCGAATGAGAACCAGGCAAGTAGCCAATTGCAGATCACAGTGACAAGAACTACAACGTGTACAGACAATCTTAAAAATAAAAAGCTAGAGCAACCATCCAGCAGAGAATGAGAATGAAGAAAGATCGTGGAAGGCTTCTTGGAAGTGGTGAAATCTGAATCCTGAAGGATCAATTTTCAGGAGCTTTTAACTCATGCTTCAGAGTCAATCCTCATTTAACACCAATAAAACCAAATCATGCAATCACTTGGACAATAAAAACATGCAATATTGATAGTCCACCATACAGATAATGGGCAAATTCACTTTCAAAGCAAAGGTCAAAAGGAACAATCAGTACAGCAGACGACACAACAAAATATACTCTCCTACTCGCTGATGAACAAGTTTACAATTATTTCTTCCACTACAGCAGTCATTTCCAAATTAGACACTAGGTGGTGTTCTTAGCACAGTTTGCTATCCTTGACTTTGCCTACAGAGAGACATTTAGGGAAGATTCACTCGTTTCACGAAAAACAAAACTCTTAATACAACTATCATGGAAGTGAGTTGACAGGAGGAAATAATGGCTTTTGTGGTGTCTTTTTGTTTTGTAAAGGTAGCAATGCCTTGGGACAAGGGTGTCAAGAGTTCATATTCAAGAATCCCCAAGTAACTTTGACCTCTCACTCAACTTCATGGTCTCCAAGGAGAGGCTTGCAACCTGGGAGAAGTTGTTTAAAAGTCAACACCCAAATCAAAGATCTGAGACTTGATATGGAATGCCTGCCTTTCAGGGTAGAAAAAATGCAAAGGCGCATATACCTGCCATCAGAACTTCATTCACCTTCGAATTCGAGGTTTTGCCCTCAAATCAGGATTTTGATTATCTTGCCAGCATTTTACCTAGAGTTGTTAGTTTTGTTCAATTCCACTATTTCAGGGTAGAATGCTTTACTAAGCACTGAAGAAGGCTGAGAATTATAAGGAAAAGGCAGCCTTGCTCGTGAATCTTATTTAGAAAACTTCATTCATTCAACAAACGCAAATGGAGAACCTCTAGGTGCTGGCTTCAGGGTAACAACACAGGCCATGTTCCAGCCCTTGCCCTTGATGAAGGTGCACCCTATCGAATGAGAACCAGGCAAGTAGCCAATTGCAGATCACAGTGACAAGAACTACAACGTGTACAGACAATCTTAAAAATAAAAAGCTAGAGCAACCATCCAGCAGAGAATGAGAATGAAGAAAGATCGTGGAAGGCTTCTTGGAAGTGGTGAAATCTGAATCCTGAAGGATCAATTTTCAGGAGCTTTTAACTCATGCTTCAGAGTCAATCCTCATTTAACACCAATAAAACCAAATCATGCAATCACTTGGACAATAAAAACATGCAATATTGATAGTCCACCATACAGATAATGGGCAAATTCACTTTCAAAGCAAAGGTCAAAAGGAACAATCAGTACAGCAGACGACACAACAAAATATACTCTCCTACTCGCTGATGAACAAGTTTACAATTATTTCTTCCACTACAGCAGTCATTTCCAAATTAGACACTAGGTGGTGTTCTTAGCACAGTTTGCTATCCTTGACTTTGCCTACAGAGAGACATTTAGGGAAGATTCACTCGTTTCACGAAAAACAAAACTCTTAATACAACTATCATGGAAGTGAGTTGACAGGAGGAAATAATGGCTTTTGTGGTGTCTTTTTGTTTTGTAAAGGTAGCAATGCCTTGGGACAAGGGTGTCAAGAGTTCATATTCAAGAATCCCCAAGTAACTTTGACCTCTCACTCAACTTCATGGTCTCCAAGGAGAGGCTTGCAACCTGGGAGAAGTTGTTTAAAAAAGTCAACACCCAAATCAAAGATCTGAGACTTGATATGGAATGCCTGCCTTTCTTTCCGTTATTAGAAGAACCCTCTATATTAGAGGATTAGAGGCACTATGCAAAGCATATTACACCCCTTGAATTAAAGGCATTATAAGAATACCAGATGTTAGCAATAAGTCCCAGAGATGACAAAGATAAGGAAAACCTTAACTCTTAGAGCCATATCAAGAATTTGATAGCCCAAGGGAAAAAAGAAAAATGAAGGAAATCATTACAACTGCACATATTTTAGGCAAACAAGTAAATTATAGGGGAAAGGAGTGTAGATCTCATTTATTATAGGCAAAAGGAGTGGAAAAAATTTTTGATGCTGAACACCAGAAATCAGAAAGACACTAGGCAGAGAATAAAAAAGGGGAAAATGATTTATTTTTGATAATATTTTAGGCAAGCAAGTTATTTGTATCTGGTTTCCAAACACTGGTCTAAGAACCTGATTCATAGTCTGTAAGGGAAAGGGGAAAAGAAGGACATTGTAAAAGTTTTTCAAAAAGTTAAATGTGTTGAATTTTTTAAAATTTGCTTTTATCCTTAGATTAGATTTCTACTTTTATAAAATTGGAGAAAAGCCTTCCTTCTATGAAGTGGTCACCACAGAGCTGTGTGAGTGTTATTTTGTTATTTTGTTGTGAGTCTTAACACCACCAATATGTGGCATCGTTGTGTGGGTTTTGATATGTTTTTTTGGAGATGACATTGGTGTGAGAAATCCAGAAGTCTGAGGACTGTATCAACCACCCATTTAAGAGAGCGATAGTCAGACCAGTGTGAGTAGCTGATTCATTCAACAAGTTTTTGCTGAGCCCCTCCTGTGGGCCGGGTCCTTGTGTTGGGCCCTTGGGTGGAGAGTTGTGAACCAGATGACCACATCCATCTCTGACGCTCATGGTGCAGCTGCAAATGGGTGAGGCGTGAAGAGTCTGGTTGGAGGGTCATATTAAGAATGATGGTGTATTAGCCACGTATCTGCACAGGGAATCATTTTTAACATCTTACACAAAATGAGAAAACAGCGTGCAATGCCTTGGGACAAGGGTGTCAAGAGTTCATATTCAAGAATCCCCAAGTAACTTTGACCTCTCACTCAACTTCATGGTCTCCAAGGAGAGGCTTGCAACCTGGGAGAAGTTGTTTAAAAAAGTCAACACCCAAATCAAAGATCTGAGACTTGATATGGAATGCCTGCCTTTCTTTCCGTTATTAGAAGAACCCTCTATATTAGAGGATTAGAGGCACTATGCAAAGCATATTACACCCCTTGAATTAAAGGCATTATAAGAATACCAGATGTTAGCAATAAGTCCCAGAGATGACAAAGATAAGGAAAACCTTAACTCTTAGAGCCATATCAAGAATTTGATAGCCCAAGGGAAAAAAGAAAAATGAAGGAAATCATTACAACTGCACATATTTTAGGCAAACAAGTAAATTATAGGGGAAAGGAGTGTAGATCTCATTTATTATAGGCAAAAGGAGTGGAAAAAATTTTTGATGCTGAACACCAGAAATCAGAAAGACACTAGGCAGAGAATAAAAAAGGGGAAAATGATTTATTTTTGATAATATTTTAGGCAAGCAAGTTATTTGTATCTGGTTTCCAAACACTGGTCTAAGAACCTGATTCATAGTCTGTAAGGGAAAGGGGAAAAGAAGGACATTGTAAAAGTTTTTCGAAAAGTTAAATGTGTTGAATTTTTTAAAATTTGCTTTTATCCTTAGATTAGATTTCTACTTTTATAAAATTGGAGAAAAGCCTTCCTTCTATGAAGTGGTCACCACAGAGCTGTGTGAGTGTTATTTTGTTATTTTGTTGTGAGTCTTAACACCACCAATATGTGGCATCGTTGTGTGGGTTTTGATATGTTTTTTTGGAGATGACATTGGTGTGAGAAATCCAGAAGTCTGAGGACTGTATCAACCACCCATTTAAGAGAGCGATAGTCAGACCAGTGTGAGTAGCTGATTCATTCAACAAGTTTTTGCTGAGCCCCTCCTGTGGGCCGGGTCCTTGTGTTGGGCCCTTGGGTGGAGAGTTGTGAACCAGATGACCACATCCATCTCTGACGCTCATGGTGCAGCTGCAGGAGTGGGTGAGGCGTGAAGAGTCTGGTTGGAGGGGTCATATTAAGAATGATGGTGTATTAGCCACGTATCTGCACAGGGAATCATTTTTAACATCTTACACAAAATAGAGCACTGCATTTCTTTAAAGCTAGCTTGAATTGAACAGTGTTTCTTTCCTGTAACAGTAGAGTATGTGAAGGTTATTAGTGAGTTACCTTCAGAAGCATCTCCATCTCCACTGTGAGAGTTGCCAGGTTCTCTCTCCAGTTCTGCACCAATTCTGACTCCTGCTCTCTGTGCAGAGTGTACCACAAAGGAATCTCACTAAAGAGAGCCCCAGAGGTTCTCAGACTGGGTATCCATATCTATCCTGAAAAGGTAGACTGGGAAGGTCTGGACATGGAGAAGGTATTTTTCACAATGCCGTGGAAGGAAGAAACATCTGTTTAAGGGATCCATGGTTACTCCCTTTCTGATGTGTGCAGGTGCACCTGAAGGACATTTTGATACTCTTGAGATCATTGACTTACATTTGGAATTCATCCCAGCTACTATCTGGGTCTCCAATCCTTAATGGTCGAATCAGTAGGAGGATTTGACCTGCCAGTGTGTGCACTGGTTTCCAGTGACATGCTGGGTACTTACTACTCCTTAAAGACTAACAACATGAATAATTTAAATTATTTATTAAGAACTGCTTCCCTGGTGGTCCAGTGGGTAAAGAGTATGCTTTGCAGTGCAAGGCACACCGGTTGGATCTCTGGCCCAGGAAGGTCCCATGTGCCGTGGAGTAGCTGGACTGGTGTGTCCAACTATGAGCCAGCACTCTGGAGTACATGGGCCCAAGAAGAGAGGCCACTTCAATGGGAGGCCCACACAGGCCAAAGAACAAAGATAGATGAAAATTTAAAAAAATAAATAAAAGAACTGCCTAACCTAGAATATAGGGATCTGAGTTAAGAACAATTTTAAAGCCTCTGCTTCTGAAACAAAAGTGAGAAATAGAGATGTCTACAAGGAGGCTCAAAACTAATATTTTAGAGTGGTTTTCTTTATAGAAAAGTCAAAACATAGAGATTAGCTATAAACATTTACACAACAGAGAATGGTTTCAATACATTACCCGGGGCTTTCCAAGCTTTTCAGTCCCTTTAGCGAACTGTTTCAGTGCAGGTACAACCTTATTAATTATTGTAATACCACTTAGTTCTCTTAACTATGCACCTGTAGGCCTTACTTACATTTTTAATTTACTTGGAACCATTGTATCTACAGTATGCCTTTCAGCCCAAATCCATCTGGTCTGTTTGGGCCCCAATGAACCAGTGTGGGCTGCCAGCAGCCCTGGGTGGTGCGTGGTGGGTCCCCTCACTACTGCACAGTATCTGCAGACTTGGTCCAGAGGTGTCTTTCCTGTACGTCTCGACATTCTGGCTGGATTCCCAGGATCAACTTGGCACATATCTTTATTCACAACTACGTGGAAGCCATGATGCTGCCGGCACCTGATGAGGTCAGCCCCCCTGATCCCGGCCATGGTTACTCCCTTTCTGATGTGTGCAGGTGCACCTGAAGGACATTTTGATACTCTTGAGATCATTTACTTACATTTGGAATTCATCCCAGCTACTATCTGGGTCTCCAATCCTTAATGGTCGAATCAGTAGGAGGATTTGACCTGCCAGTGTGTGCACTGGTTTCCAGTGACATGCTGGGTACTTACTACTCCTTAAAGACTAACAACATGAATAATTTAAATTATTTATTAAGAACTGCTTCCCTGGTGGTCCAGTGGGTAAAGAGTATGCTTTGCAGTGCAAGGCACACCGGTTGGATCTCTGGCCCAGGAAGGTCCCATGTGCCGTGGAGTAGCTGGACTGGTGTGTCCAACTATGAGCCAGCACTCTGGAGTACATGGGCCCAAGAAGAGAGGCCACTTCAATGGGAGGCCCACACAGGCCAAAGAACAAAGATAGATGAAAATTTAAAAAAATAAATAAAAGAACTGCCTAACCTAGAATATAGGGATCTGAGTTAAGAACAATTTTAAAGCCTCTGCTTCTGAAACAAAAGTGAGAAATAGAGATGTCTACAAGGAGGCTCAAAACTAATATTTTAGAGTGGTTTTCTTTATAGAAAAGTCAAAACATAGAGATTAGCTATAAACATTTACACAACAGAGAATGGTTTCAATACATTACCCGGGGCTTTCCAAGCTTTTCAGTCCCTTTAGCGAACTGTTTCAGTGCAGGTACAACCTTATTAATTATTGTAATACCACTTAGTTCTCTTAACTATGCACCTGTAGGCCTTACTTACATTTTTAATTTACTTGGAACCATTGTATCTACAGTATGCCTTTCAGCCCAAATCCATCTGGTCTGTTTGGGCCCCAATGAACCAGTGTGGGCTGCCAGCAGCCCTGGGTGGTGCGTGGTGGGTCCCCTCACTACTGCACAGTATCTGCAGACTTGGTCCAGAGGTGTCTTTCCTGTACGTCTCGACATTCTGGCTGGATTCCCAGGATCAACTTGGCACATATCTTTATTCACAACTACGTGGAAGCCATGATGCTGCAGGCACCTGATGAGGTAAACAGGACTCCCAACCTGCTCATCCACCTCTGGCCACCTGGTCTCTATGTTGTTCTTCTGGCCGGACTCTATCATGGATAGAAGAAGGATTGCAGCCTGGCAGGCTCCAATGTCCATGGAATCTTCCAGGCAAGAATACTGCAGTGGGTTGTCATTCCCTTCTCCTGGGATCTTCCTGACCCAGGGATCGAATCCATGTCTCTTGTGGTCTCCTGCATTGGCAGACAGATTCTTTACCAACCGCACCACCTGGGAAGTTCATGGCTAGATCTGCCCCGAATAATCTTCTTTCAATGATCTCTCCAATAAGCAACTTCCTTGAGGCCAGCCTTGAATGGTAAGGCCTTGGATCATCCTCTTTGAAGACCACCCTTGCGACACCAACTGACTCAGCTGGAAGGCCTGGCTCAGAGTCACCTTCCACTTCCATTGCTTCCTGTCTTCCTCTCTCCCTCCTTTCCTTTTTTTTTTGTAAATTCCACATCAGATCTCAAATCCAAATCCTCAGCTCATGGTGCATCATCACCATCGATCCATCCAAGGCTTCTCTCCATACCTTTCTGGTATGTACGAAATTATGTATATCTTGTGGAAAAAAATATTGATGTCTCCTATGCAGGTATTTTTGATGTGCACAAATCATATTGCACTATACACCTCAGTCTGTTCCTCACCTTTTCACTCAGCAATCTGGTTCAAAGATCTCTTTATGTTGCTAACTAGGTAGGAAGCCTTGGTCAACCGCTGCCTATAGCGTGCACTAAGAACCATTTTTGTATCCTTAGTTCTCTTAACTATGCACCTGTAGGCCTTACTTACATTTTTAATTTACTTGGAACCATTGTATCTACAGTATGCCTTTCAGCCCAAATCCATCTGGTCTGTTTGGGCCCCAATGAACCAGTGTGGGCTGCCAGCAGCCCTGGGTGGTGCGTGGTGGGTCCCCTCACTACTGCACAGTATCTGCAGACTTGGTCCAGAGGTGTCTTTCCTGTACGTCTCGACATTCTGGCTGGATTCCCAGGATCAACTTGGCACATATCTTTATTCACAACTACGTGGAAGCCATGATGCTGCAGGCACCTGATGAGGTAAACAGGACTCCCAACCTGCTCATCCACCTCTGGCCACCTGGTCTCTATGTTGTTCTTCTGGCCGGACTCTATCATGGATAGAAGAAGGATTGCAGCCTGGCAGGCTCCAATGTCCATGGAATCTTCCAGGCAAGAATACTGCAGTGGGTTGTCATTCCCTTCTCCTGGGATCTTCCTGACCCAGGGATCGAATCCATGTCTCTTGTGGTCTCCTGCATTGGCAGACAGATTCTTTACCAACCGCACCACCTGGGAAGTTCATGGCTAGATCTGCCCCGAATAATCTTCTTTCAATGATCTCTCCAATAAGCAACTTCCTTGAGGCCAGCCTTGAATGGTAAGGCCTTGGATCATCCTCTTTGAAGACCACCCTTGCGACACCAACTGACTCAGCTGGAAGGCCTGGCTCAGAGTCACCTTCCACTTCCATTGCTTCCTGTCTTCCTCTCTCCCTCCTTTCCTTTTTTTTTTGTAAATTCCACATCAGATCTCAAATCCAAATCCTCAGCTCATGGTGCATCATCACCATCGATCCATCCAAGGCTTCTCTCCATACCTTTCTGGTATGTACGAAATTATGTATATCTTGTGGAAAAAAATATTGATGTCTCCTATGCAGGTATTTTTGATGTGCACAAATCATATTGCACTATACACCTCAGTCTGTTCCTCACCTTTTCACTCAGCAATCTGGTTCAAAGATCTCTTTATGTTGCTAACTAGGTAGGAAGCCTTGGTCAACCGCTGCCTACTCCCTAGAGAATATCTGATACAAATGCTTCTCCATTCTCCCAGTGAGGGACCCCAGATGGCCTCTACTCTCTGAAAAACAATGAGCATCTTCCCATACACCCTTTTATGAACCTTTGTCAGACTTTCTCTGACACAGTCACCTGGATATCCAGCCCACAACAAACCTCTGGCTACCCCAACAGGATGACTGGGTCATTGGATTTACTTAATCTTAACATGACCAAATAACGCAGGCGGCTAGCCAACCAGACTGTGCCAGTCCATGGGGCCACCAGCAGAAAACAAGGATCTTTACATCCGCACCTCTCCACAACCCTCAGAGTGAACTCCTGCTTCATAATTCGTGCTCATCTGATGTAGGTAAAGCAAAAGATTTTGTTTTAATTTGCATTTTTTGCAAACCTCAGTGAGTCTGAACACCTTGCCACAGAATGGATATCATTTTTTGTTTTATCTTCTTATATATAGAGTGTTTCTTTTTTCCCTTTGACTTATTTTTTTTTTTTTTTTCAATCTTCACTTTTTGATTTTGGCTGCTCTGGGTCTTAGTTGCTACTCACAGGATCTTTGCTGCAACATGTGGACTCCTTAGTGACAATATACAGGATCTAGCTCCCCAACCAGGGATCAAACCCAGGTATCCTGCACTGGGAGCACTAAGTCTTACCCACTGGACCGTCAGGAAAGTCCCTAACTGAATTCCTATTGGAATTGACAAACTCCCTACCTGTTCTCTGCCTCTATCTTTGTCTATGGTTATTTTCATTGGACAGAAATGAACGCTCTTGTGCTCCAGAGCTCTGGCTTGTAATGGGACACACTGACTCAGCTTTTCTTCAGCATGTGGGCATGTGGGATCTTCCTGGGCCAGGGATCGAATCTGTGCCCATTGCACTGCAAGGTGGACTCTTTACCCACTGGACCGTCAGGGAAGCCCCTTTGGGGATTTTTTTTTTAAGAAGTCTCTTCCCATTTCTGAGTCACAAAAATATTCTCCCATGTATCTCCTATTAACCTTATGCTTTCTGCTTTTGTATATTTAGGTCTTTATCTAGGTAGAGTCCACCCATGTATGTAGTGTCAGACAGGAATGTAGTTATGTCTCTTAGTCCCAGTTGTGTTTCACTGGACTATTTGTTCTTTTATCAGACTCGTACTGGTTTTTATTCCTATGGGCTTTGTGATAAAGTGAGCCCTTTTTTCCTCACCCTTTGCTCTTCTTTTTCAACACTGGCTTGGTTACTCGCGAATCCTTAAACTTCCTTATCAAGTTTAAATTGTTAGATTTCTAAAAGGAAAATATAGCTGGAATTTCATTGGGATCCCATTGAACTTACAGCTTTCTTTGCTAAGAATTGACATCTTTATTCTATGAAGTTATCCCATTCAAGGGTATGAAATAACTCTTAATTTACTCTTATCATATTTATATCTCTTGATCGAGCTTTCTATTTTTTCCCCTGAGATTCTAAGTATTAATTTCTTCATCAAACTGTTTCAGCAACTGTTGCTTAATAATGCTTCCAAATTTCTGGTCAATCTAGTTCCCCCTTGTTGTCTCATTTTTCTCTCTTCAGAATATTCTGAGCTAGTCTTTCCTTTTTTTAAGCATATATACTTATATCTAACCTCCATACAGATTTATTTTTACAGCCTGATGAAAATTCCATAAGATGAATATTACAGACTTGTATACAAGAGACATCCCTAAATGTTCTTTGATAAACTAATCCCTGAGTACTATATTGTCTTTGTTCTTGTTGTGAAGCATAACCTATTTTTAAAAATATATTTGGTAAATTGTTGTCACTGGTGTAGAGAAATAGTACTGATTTTTTAAGTTGCATCTGGCAACCTTGCTGAACTCTTATTTATTTTAATAGATGGTTGATTATTCCAATGGTTTTCTATTACTATATAGATGATCTTATCCATGGCAAATGACAATTACTTCGTTTCCCTCCAAATCCGTTTGCCTCTTATTCAATTTCTTTCCTTAAAGTACATTGCTCAGGACCTCCAAAATTAAGTTAAACCAGAGCAGTGAGAGTGAGCATCCTGTCTTGTTCCTAGTCTTAGAAGGAATTCCTCTAGAATTTCTCCACCAAACAATGTTTTCTATAGATACTTAGCATATGACCTTTATAAAATCAGGGTATTTCCTTTCAGATCTGATTTTCTAAAAGTTTTTATTTTTAATCATACATAGTTATTAAATTTTACCAGTGCCTTTTCTGGTCCTGTTACAATAATTGTATAGGTTTTCTCCTTTAGCTCATTGGTATGGTAAGGGACGCTGATTGATTTTCTGGTTTTGAGTAATCCTTGCTTTTCTGGAGGTACAACTTGTCATTGTTGTAATATAGATGATGATGATATAGTTAGATCGGCCTCACTCATGTTTTTAAACGTTTTTTTAAAAGAAGCTTTGGGTTCACAGCAAAACTGGGCAGAAAATACGGAGCTTTTACATACTTTCCCCTCTGCACATGCATAGCCCCCCACTATCCACACCCCACTACAACTGATGAACCTACATTGACGTATCTTCATCACCCAAAGTTTATCGTTTACATTCTGGTTCAACCCTGGCACTGTATATTCTATGGATTCGCAGAAATGTATAATGACCTGTATCCATCGTTAGAGTGCGATAGAGAATTTTCCATGTCATAAAAACCTTCTGTTCTCTGCCTATGTGTCCTCGCACCCCCACCACCACTTCTGGTAACCACTGATGCTTTTGCTGTCTTGTGGTTTTGCCTTCTCCTGAAGATCATCGATCATGCAACCTTCTCAGACTGGCATGTTTTAGTTAGTGATATACATTGAACATTTCTTCTTGTCTTTTCATGGCTTTATAGTTTCCTTTTCATGCTAAATAATATTGCACTATCTGGATGTATCAAAGTTTATTCCTTCATTTGCATTTTGAAGGACATTTTGGTTGCTTCCAAGTTTGGGCCATCATGAATGAAGTTGCTATAGAGATCTTTGTGGAGGTCTTCATGGGAACATAAATTTTCAACTCCCGTGAGTAAACATCCAAAAGCACAAATACTGGCTCATATGGTGAGAGTGTGCTTAGTTTGTAAGAAATAACAAAACTATCTTCCAAAGTCACCATAGATTTACATGTTCGCCAGCCACAAATGGGAGCTCCTATGGCTGTACATCTTCACCAGTATCAGTATCATCACCAGTTGTCAGTGTTCTAGATTTTGGCCATTCTAATAGGAACACAGTGAAAATATCTTTTTTTGACAAAGGAAATGACTATAACATTACTCTCCTACTTAAAATGTTCTGTTGTTTTCCCATCACAATTACATCCGAGCTCCTTACCATAGTCTGTTACGAAAGTGACCATATAATTTACCTATTGGAACTAGGCATGCTTGAGGCTCTCTGCGTAATGTTGCCAGGGTGACCTCACACCTAACCCTTTCCTGGATCCCTCAGCTCCTGCCACATTGGCTATGTTGCTCTTCTCCATGGTTCCCATATGAAGGCTTCTGTGCCAGCAAAAATTCAGCAAGGATGTATGAAATGCTTGTGTGGCAGGTGGTGTATCTGGGGATTCAGTAAACAAAACCAAGTTTCTACTTTCATGGGGTTCAAATTCTAGAAGGTCCTTCCATCTAGAAGACTCTTCCCCCAGATTCCCAGATGGCTCACCCACTCACATGACTCAGGTATTTGTTCAAATGTCCTTCAAAAGGTCTTTCCTGGCTATCCCATCTACAATAGACTGCCCCGACCACCCTCTTCATCGCTATTCTCTGCTTCTAACACTGTTTTCATCAGTACTTGAAATTTTGTCAATTGTTTAGTTTTCTTATAGTCTCCCTTAGAGAGGAAACTTCAAGAAGGCTAGCGTTTTGCCTGCCTCAGGCACTGCTCCTGGAACACTGCTTGAACCATCAATCAGTTATCTGTTTACTAAATAATGAACAGTTCCTAGGGATATTTGCTACAGACAAATCTTTCCCTTTGGGAAACATCTAACTATGTTTTTCAAGAGTATTTAATAACAGTGAATTCCTGAGAGATATCTGAAGAGAGGAACCCTATCACAACATTTTTCTTGGGGAAAAACTTTGTCATATATTTTTTTTTTTATGGGAACATAAATTTTCAACTCCCGTGAGTAAACATCCAAAAGCACAAATACTGGCTCATATGGTGAGAGTGTGCTTAGTTTGTAAGAAATAACAAAACTATCTTCCAAAGTCACCATAGATTTACATGTTCGCCAGCCACAAATGGGAGCTCCTATGGCTGTACATCTTCACCAGTATCAGTATCATCACCAGTTGTCAGTGTTCTAGATTTTGGCCATTCTAATAGGAACACAGTGAAAATATCTTTTTTTGACAAAGGAAATGACTATAACATTACTCTCCTACTTAAAATGTTCTGTTGTTTTCCCATCACAATTACATCCGAGCTCCTTACCATAGTCTGTTACGAAAGTGACCATATAATTTACCTATTGGAACTAGGCATGCTTGAGGCTCTCTGCGTAATGTTGCCAGGGTGACCTCACACCTAACCCTTTCCTGGATCCCTCAGCTCCTGCCACATTGGCTATGTTGCTCTTCTCCATGGTTCCCATATGAAGGCTTCTGTGCCAGCAAAAATTCAGCAAGGATGTATGAAATGCTTGTGTGGCAGGTGGTGTATCTGGGGATTCAGTAAACAAAACCAAGTTTCTACTTTCATGGGGTTCAAATTCTAGAAGGTCCTTCCATCTAGAAGACTCTTCCCCCAGATTCCCAGATGGCTCACCCACTCACATGACTCAGGTATTTGTTCAAATGTCCTTCAAAAGGTCTTTCCTGGCTATCCCATCTACAATAGACTGCCCCGACCACCCTCTTCATCGCTATTCTCTGCTTCTAACACTGTTTTCATCAGTACTTGAAATTTTGTCAATTGTTTAGTTTTCTTATAGTCTCCCTTAGAGAGGAAACTTCAAGAAGGCTAGCGTTTTGCCTGCCTCAGGCACTGCTCCTGGAACACTGCTTGAACCATCAATCAGTTATCTGTTTACTAAATAATGAACAGTTCCTAGGGATATTTGCTACAGACAAATCTTTCCCTTTGGGAAACATCTAACTATGTTTTTCAAGAGTATTTAATAACAGTGAATTCCTGAGAGATATCTGAAGAGAGGAACCCTATCACAACCATTTTTCTTGGGGGGGAAAAAAAACTTTTGTCATATATTCTCTCTCTGCAATAAAAATACATATATGAAGACTCCACCAGTAATACTGAGCTCACGTCACTAAAATCCTGACGAAACGCACATGCATGAAAAAGTTAACAAGTCCTTTTGCTGAGGTTTGCCATGGCAGATTCATCCACCAGGCTTCCTTCCAAAAAAAACTGCACTTATGAAACGGCACAGCAAACTCTTGAGAGGGAGTCCTATCTTCCCCAATACACTCAGTGCGTAAGTTTGTGCTGCAAGTGTTCGTCAGGGGTGTTTGCGCCTGTGGCCCAAGTTCAATTGACTGAAGTTATTTCATGTTTTGCCTATGTGCATCCAAAAGCTCTCTGTAGATAAGCCTGCGAGTGAGAAGGAGCTATAATTATGAAATAATGAAAACAATTTTCTGTAGGACTTACAGGTATTGTTCTCATGAAGATTGTCTGGCTAGTCCAATGTTTTTCCTTCATTCTGCCAAGTTTCTCAGAAATTTAATTAAAAGTGGCTTTGATTGTGTGTATCCAAGGGAAACTGATTCCTGGTTTTAACTAAGGAGGTAATGAATGCTTACGGCAGGTTGCTATGATGGACCAGGAGAGCTCAAGAAGGATTCTGAACTGGCTTGCATGCGTAACAGAGCTGACTTAGAGAATCTGTTGAGAAAGATGTTTCTTGGGAGGAGAGAATATCATGGAAACATTTCACTCCATGTGACTTTTTAAGAGACTCATGTGAAGTATTCCTTGGAAAGTAATTCCTTGGAACCTGATAGTCATTCTGCTTTAGGCATACAGTTATCTCAATTTCAATTACAATGCTTCTTGAATTTTATATGCTTCAAGCCTGTATTGCCTAATTCCCTATGCTGTCTTTCATCTATTGTCCTAGACTTCAGTTTTATTTTTGTAGTTAGAATGCAGCTGGTGTTCAAATTTGACTTGAACAGGTTATACTTTTCCATTATCTGTATGAAGCTGGGCAAGACACTGAATCTCCCTGTGGCTCAGTTTATTTCACCATAAAATGGAGCTAACATTCCCTCCCTCTTGGGTTGTTATGAACAATGAATGCGATCCTATATGGGAATATTTGTCAACCACAAGCTGATATAAACCAGGCCAGGACCAAAGTGAGGTAAGTGAGGAGAAAACCTGATGCGGAGCTCCCCAAAACTCAGCAGTCCAAGTAAATATTTAAATACCATATTTTTTAAAAGTCAAATCCAAGGAACAAGCTATCAAAAACATTGACCCTGGGTGCGAAAATGTGAGTGTTGTAGTCATCTGTGTGGTAAAGGGATAAAGGATAGATATTTGATCCACAGGTGGTGCTAGGTCACACATTTTAAAGATTGTCCTTTGCTGATTGTCCTCAGTGACTGGTTTCAGAACTGGGCCTCCACCTGCTTTTGCTCCCTCGCTGTCCTGTCAGCTGGAAGTTATTCAGCATGCTATTTAAAAAAAAAAAAAAAAACCTTTATTTTACTTTGAACTTTTACAGAGTTTTGTTGTTTACAGATATGCATGTTCCCAGATTAGTCGTTTGTATATTTGCTCAAACTCCTGCTTTCTCTTTTTTTGGCTGACCTTTCTTTCATTCTTCAAGTTCCTCTGTTGTCCTGCAAGGGGCACTCTAGTTCTTTGAAAAAGTCTTCTTTTAGTCCACGATTTAGGTGTTCTTTAAATCTTGGTTTACTTGGACTCCTGCATCAAACGCGGGGCTTTTTCTGAGGCTCTCAGGGTGATGCAATGATACCAAAAGAAATGCTTTGCGGTACACTCTCAGTGAGTTTTCACACGGATTTGCATCCACTGGAAGAGTCAGATGCCAAGCCCAGGCATGCTATCCTCAGATTTCATGGAAGCACAAAGACAACCAATAAGTTTGGATATGGATGACATGAAGCAAGTTTAGACGTCCAGCACATTGTCCCTGACACATAGAATTTTCTCAAGTTCTCTCCTCCTGTGCAGGCATGGAGTATTCATTGATCTATTGTCAGTAGCAGCAGAAGCTGCTGCTTTTTCTTTTTTTTGAAAAAGTAAACTTTACTTTTTAAAGCGATTTTAGGTTCACAGCCAAGTTGAGCAGACAGTACAAGAGATTGATCTTCAGATCCCTTTTTCTACAAAACTCCCCAAACTCCTCTTCATTGCTTATGTACCATGTCCTAGTTGCTGTGCATACGCTATTTCATCCAATTTTTACAGCATCCTTTTGGAGTTAGGCATTGTTAGTCTATTTGGATGAGGAAGCCCAGTTATAGGCTATTACAGCTAGCAACAACAGGCTCATTTGCTTAGTTCAAGCCCAGTTATAGGCTATTACAGCTAGTCAACAGTCTGATCCAAAGGTTGGAAATGTGAGTGTTGTAGTCATCTGTGTGGTAAAGGGATAAAGGATAGATATTTGATCCACAGGTGGTGCTAGGTCACACATTTTAAAGATTGTCCTTTGCTGATTGTCCTCAGTGACTGGTTTCAGAACTGGGCCTCCACCTGCTTTTGCTCCCTCGCTGTCCTGTCAGCTGGAAGTTATTCAGCATGCTATTTAAAAAAAAAAAAAAAACCTTTATTTTACTTTGAACTTTTACAGAGTTTTGTTGTTTACAGATATGCATGTTCCCAGATTAGTCGTTTGTATATTTGCTCAAACTCCTGCTTTCTCTTTTTTTGGCTGACCTTTCTTTCATTCTTCAAGTTCCTCTGTTGTCCTGCAAGGGGCACTCTAGTTCTTTGAAAAAGTCTTCTTTTAGTCCACGATTTAGGTGTTCTTTAAATCTTGGTTTACTTGGACTCCTGCATCAAACGCGGGGCTTTTTCTGAGGCTCTCAGGGTGATGCAATGATACCAAAAGAAATGCTTTGCGGTACACTCTCAGTGAGTTTTCACACGGATTTGCATCCACTGGAAGAGTCAGATGCCAAGCCCAGGCATGCTATCCTCAGATTTCATGGAAGCACAAAGACAACCAATAAGTTTGGATATGGATGACATGAAGCAAGTTTAGACGTCCAGCACATTGTCCCTGACACATAGAATTTTCTCAAGTTCTCTCCTCCTGTGCAGGCATGGAGTATTCATTGATCTATTGTCAGTAGCAGCAGAAGCTGCTGCTTTTTCTTTTTTTTGAAAAAGTAAACTTTACTTTTTAAAGCGATTTTAGGTTCACAGCCAAGTTGAGCAGACAGTACAAGAGATTGATCTTCAGATCCCTTTTTCTACAAAACTCCCCAAACTCCTCTTCATTGCTTATGTACCATGTCCTAGTTGCTGTGCATACGCTATTTCATCCAATTTTTACAGCATCCTTTTGGAGTTAGGCATTGTTAGTCTATTTCTGGATGAGGAAGCCCAGTTATAGGCTATTACAGCTAGCAACAACAGGCTCATTTGCTTATTCAACCAATATTTATAAAGTTTTTACAATGACTGAGGGTCTGTGTGACTGAGTGCAGCTGAGTGAGGCAGGAAGGGGTTCATAGAAGGATATTGAGTAGCTCACAGAATCCTGGAGAAATGTGGCTCTGGCAACAGGAACAAACCCGAAAGTCACTTCTGGTAAGGAGATTGTCACCCCTGACTGCACCATCATGGGCACCAGAAGATGCCATCAGCACACCACCACTGCTGTGCTGTCACTTCCACCAGAGAGTACCTTTGAAATCCTTGCTGCTCTGCATCATTATCTCTCCAGCTGGGTATCTATTTGGAAGACCATACATCACATGGACAAACCCTAGCCACAAAGAAGGTTGGGAACATGAGTGCCTAAGACCTTCTATAATAGGATGCAGGTTGAGTCTTTAACAAAAGACTCAATTCCCTAAATACAGAAAGGGATTTCTGATGCTGGTACAACCAAACTTAGGAGAGGCGACCCCTACTTGGAAGGGAGTCCTTGCCCTGCAGGTCCTTGTACCTAACAGGTGAGAAGACACACACATAAGAGCATGGTGTGTAAGAGGTGCCACATCAAAAGCTGATGCATTTTCTTTGGTGAGGCTCTCAGTGTGGATGTCTTGCTTTTTAGTCTTGCTCCTCTGAGGTCAGGTGATCCAAGCAGGGTTTGGTGATTAATAGGAGGGCAGGATTTATGACATTACACAAGGGCTGGAGGCTTTCCACTACACTCCCTGGGTAACAGCGGTGAGGCGATAGGAAACATTTTTTAAATTAAGTTGCTTCAGTCAGAAAAGGGAGCAGAACTGTTGCTTCCTTACGGTTAGCTGTTTCTCTCCCAACACTAAGAAAAGTGGATGCTGTACCTCTGCTGCATCTTCCTGAGCTCAGGTAGAGATCACAACTGAATCTGGGTCGCAAGGATCTCAGAAGAAACTAAATTATTCAGGCTAGCAAAGAGGGGACACATCTGAAGAAGGAAAACCAGGTAGGGGACGTTTGTGGCTCCGAGCTCCTCAGCGGCCTTGATTTGGAGAACAGAACCCATACCTCAGCTTAGAAACAAGGTACAGGATATTCATAAGCTAATTCTGGCTCAAATAATACAATTTATTTTTCAAAGCATAGGGATATCTGAGACAACACTGGTCAGTGTCTACAACAAGGGGCTTTTCTTGACTCTTACAAGGTGGAATGTTTGGTTTTCCTGAAACATAACCCCAGATGTGGAGATGGTGCTGGTGGTATGAGTTCTTTGCTGGGCTTCTGCTCTGATCAGCAAGGATTCACCCTAAATCATGGGCACCAGAAGATGCCATCAGCACACCACCACTGCTGTGCTGTCACTTCCACCAGAGAGTACCTTTGAAATCCTTGCTGCTCTGCATCATTATCTCTCCAGCTGGGTATCTATTTGGAAGACCATACATCACATGGACAAACCCTAGCCACAAAGAAGGTTGGGAACATGAGTGCCTAAGACCTTCTATAATAGGATGCAGGTTGAGTCTTTAACAAAAGACTCAATTCCCTAAATACAGAAAGGGATTTCTGATGCTGGTACAACCAAACTTAGGAGAGGCGACCCCTACTTGGAAGGGAGTCCTTGCCCTGCAGGTCCTTGTACCTAACAGGTGAGAAGACACACACATAAGAGCATGGTGTGTAAGAGGTGCCACATCAAAAGCTGATGCATTTTCTTTGGTGAGGCTCTCAGTGTGGATGTCTTGCTTTTTAGTCTTGCTCCTCTGAGGTCAGGTGATCCAAGCAGGGTTTGGTGATTAATAGGAGGGCAGGATTTATGACATTACACAAGGGCTGGAGGCTTTCCACTACACTCCCTGGGTAACAGCGGTGAGGCGATAGGAAACATTTTTTAAATTAAGTTGCTTCAGTCAGAAAAGGGAGCAGAACTGTTGCTTCCTTACGGTTAGCTGTTTCTCTCCCAACACTAAGAAAAGTGGATGCTGTACCTCTGCTGCATCTTCCTGAGCTCAGGTAGAGATCACAACTGAATCTGGGTCGCAAGGATCTCAGAAGAAACTAAATTATTCAGGCTAGCAAAGAGGGGACACATCTGAAGAAGGGAAAACCAGGTAGTGGACGTTTGTGGCTCCGAGCTCCTCAGCGGCCTTGATTTGGAGAACAGAACCCATACCTCAGCTTAGAAACAAGGTACAGGATATTCATAAGCTAATTCTGGCTCAAATAATACAATTTATTTTTCAAAGCATAGGGATATCTGAGACAACACTGGTCAGTGTCTACAACAAGGGGCTTTTTCTTGACTCTTACCAGGTGGAATGTTTGGTTTTCCTGAAACATAACCCCAGATGTGGAGATGGTGCTGGTGGTATGAGTTCTTTGCTGGGCTTCTGCTCTGATCAGCAAGGAATTGTTTAACCTTGACAGGTTCTCTTTTCTAATATGGAGTTAGCATTGTTCACTGCACAACTCCATTTGGATTCGTGGGTGAGTGTTTGAAATAATTTTGAATACCAAAAAATTCAAGGTTGTTTCCATCTTAGTTGCAACGTTAACCCTTGTCTTTGTGAAAGACAAGTGAACTTAAAATGTCTTTCTATTTTACAAAAATGTTTTCCTTAAGAGGCATCCGAAGTTAACAGAAGAAACAGGTAGAGCTTGCTATCGGCAAAACAGAACCCAAACTGGACATCTGAATATGACTCAGGGACACCAAACAAGGGACACAGAATGAGGGGGTGGGCATAGCCTAAGACTTGCAGGGGGCACGGGACCATCAAGATTTCCAGGAGAAATTACGGAAACATCTGCAAGGTCAGGGCAGGAAATCCAGGGCCACTACTCAGAGAGGGAAGTGCCTTCCCTGGGACTGTTGAGCAGAGCTGAAATAACCAGGGCCAGGGGGGCAATGGTAGCCAGGGACTAAACTCCAAGAACAACCAATGGTTCATCCACACAAGTCCAAATTCCTCAGCCGCAAGGAAGGGAGGATCGGAGGATCGTGTTGGGGATTTGGGACCCAGTAAACTGCATTAGCCTGGCGCATTAGCCTTGGGTGAATATTAATTGCATTACAATAAAGAATGTGTCTTTAGGGACTTTCCTGGTGGTCCACTGGATAAAACTGTGCTTCCATTGCAGGGAACAAGGTTCGATCCCTGGTGAGGGAAGGTCCACATGCTGCACAGTGTGACAAGAAAAGAAAAGAATCTGTGTTCAGAAAAATCTCTTGATTGCCTTTGCTTCTATTTCCACCCAGGCGTTGCCGATCATGGCATTGCAAAGGGCTAATGAAAGGATAAGGCAAACAGGGTTGATTGCAGTTATAATCAAACAGTGGGGAAACGTTGCAGTTTCAGTGCTTGGAAAATACAAAGTCTACAAAACCTCAGCTGAATAGTAGATAATTGGCCAGGGAAATACATCCAGGAGGGGCTTGGAGTGTTTGGGTATGAAAGGAATGTCTCCTCTAGCTCCATGGGGGTGTGGTGAGGTAGGACAGGGGTGGGGGCTGGACTACTGGGGACTCACTTCAAGTCCTGCCAATTTGGCAAGAAACCTCCTGCTTCGCTGGGTTGGCTCACCCAGCAGACAACCACCCCCTCTTTCACACCGTCTCCCCAGGAGAGATCACTTTCAGCCCCGACCCTTCAGCATCTCCAACCTTTGTGACCCTCACACTCTACATCAGTCCAGCATTGTTCAGCCTGACAGATGACCCGGCCTCCTCCTGGTTTTCTTTAAATAATAGGAGAACGTTTGCTCTCTGGAAATACCGGGTTGCATCCAAATTTAAAAAAAGAAAAATAGGAGAGGAAAGCATTCAAACAAAACTCTTGGAGTGGGACTCCTGTGGTAACATACCGAATAAAGGAAAACAGGAAAGCAATTGCAATATTAAAAATAGATGACTTCCTGCATGCAAATTCTTCGCTGACCTTGTTGATTGGAGTGTGGTCAGTGTTTGCTGGCCTGCCACCTCCTGACTTCATGAGAGTTTGTACCAACCAACATTTGGTTTGTAACCCTCCACATACCTCGGGGGCCTCAGCCGCAAGGAAGGAGGACTAAACTCCAAGAACAACCAATGGTTCATCCACACAAGTCCAAATTCCTCAGCCGCAAGGAAGGGAGGATCGGAGGATCGTGTTGGGGATTTGGGACCCAGTAAACTGCATTAGCCTGGCGCATTAGCCTTGGGTGAATATTAATTGCATTACAATAAAGAATGTGTCTTTAGGGACTTTCCTGGTGGTCCACTGGATAAAACTGTGCTTCCATTGCAGGGAACAAGGTTCGATCCCTGGTGAGGGAAGGTCCACATGCTGCACAGTGTGACAAGAAAAGAAAAGAATCTGTGTTCAGAAAAATCTCTTGATTGCCTTTGCTTCTATTTCCACCCAGGCGTTGCCGATCATGGCATTGCAAAGGGCTAATGAAAGGATAAGGCAAACAGGGTTGATTGCAGTTATAATCAAACAGTGGGGAAACGTTGCAGTTTCAGTGCTTGGAAAATACAAAGTCTACAAAACCTCAGCTGAATAGTAGATAATTGGCCAGGGAAATACATCCAGGAGGGGCTTGGAGTGTTTGGGTATGAAAGGAATGTCTCCCTCTAGCTCCATGGGGGTGTGGTGAGGTAGGACAGGGGTGGGGGCTGGACTACTGGGGACTCACTTCAAGTCCTGCCAATTTGGCAAGAAACCTCCTGCTTCGCTGGGTTGGCTCACCCAGCAGACAACCACCCCCTCTTTCACACCGTCTCCCCAGGAGAGATCACTTTCAGCCCCGACCCTTCAGCATCTCCAACCTTTGTGACCCTCACACTCTACATCAGTCCAGCATTGTTCAGCCTGACAGATGACCCGGCCTCCTCCTGGTTTTCTTTAAATAATAGGAGAACGTTTGCTCTCTGGAAATACCGGGTTGCATCCAAATTTAAAAAAAGAAAAATAGGAGAGGAAAGCATTCAAACAAAACTCTTGGAGTGGGACTCCTGTGGTAACATACCGAATAAAGGAAAACAGGAAAGCAATTGCAATATTAAAAATAGATGACTTCCTGCATGCAAATTCTTCGCTGACCTTGTTGATTGGAGTGTGGTCAGTGTTTGCTGGCCTGCCACCTCCTGACTTCATGAGAGTTTGTACCAACCAACATTTCTCAGGGCTTGTAACCCTCCACCGCCATTTTGAAAGCATTGGTTTGTACCTCTGCCTGTGGCCATCAAACCTTTTTGCCTTGATGCTCAGTACCTATCAGAGACGGATTCTTTTCTCTTTGTCTTATTCCTACATGTCTAAGGAGAACCGACTGAATATGAGGCACCTTGGAGGACCCTGGAGTGGAGAGGTTACCTGTGCAGGAAGTCGTGTACCTTCATGATGTCAGGGTCGATTGCCAACAAAATGTGAAAGTAATAATGGAGGAAATAAAGCATCATCCTGCTGGAAGAGTATTCATCCACCCAGTGAACACTCACCACACACAAGTGCTGCTCTGTGCCCTGGCACTCCCATGCCCTTGTGAGCTGGTACTCTAGTTGGATAAAACAGAAAGTAAACAATAAGCATAGTACATAAATACATTTGTGCATCCTAAGACAGATGTGGAGGGAAGAAAGGCAAAGAAAAGTATGGTAAGGAGGATGGAGTTGGTGTTAAATAACACAGAGAAGACCTTGGTAAGAAGGTAGGAGATAAGTAGAGACTTCATATGCAGCAGGTATCTTGAGAAAGCATGCAAGTTGACATGCAGCCCGAGCAAAGGTCCTGAGGCAGGATCATTATGCTTTATGAACAATAAGGTTGATTCCCTTTCTTCCTCTGCCAGGGGGGCCCCAGACAAGAGAGTTTCTCTCCATGGGCAACAGAGGGAATGGCTTTGAAGTCGCAGGAGCAATGATGCAAATGGTTTCAACAAGGGCAGTTCTTTCGAATTGGGGTGTGCACGGGTGAAAAGGCGAAGCCAGAGGTTAAAAAAAGGAGCATGTTCCAAGATTCCACTCCCTGAGTGGAGAATTAGGGTTGGAATCTCAAAGGCACACCCAAAACAAGTCAGCAGGAGACAGGAGGGTCGTTGTGTTTTGATTCCCCACACGGCTACAAGTGTGGCCCAGTGCGTGCCTTCTGAAGCACTCACGGAATTTGGCCCTAGATCATAGAATTTTAGGATTGTTCCTCCCTCGCTGTGCTTGTGACCTAATCCCCTTCTTTGGATGGCTTTGGTCACTGGGGTTCTCTTAACCATTTTCTGTTTAGGGCCACTCTTGAAATTAGATCTCACCAAGGGAATATCCATTCCCTAGGACGGTCCCCTCTTTTCTTGCTATCATCAGAAGGCCTGGGCAGCGATTCACATGCACAGTTGAAGAGGCATGGGAGTGGCCAGGGCCTGGAAACTCAGGTATTTATCAAAAAAAAAAAAAAAACCTTGATTTTTCTCTCATTAGAGTTCTTAGGATGAAGGAGAAAGATGGAGCTAGAAGTTTGTGTATTTAAAACATTTCCAGTTTCCCATGGTTCTTGAAAGTCAAGATCCCTTAACAACCTTAGTGCTTCTATACACAAGTCCTCCTTCTTGCTAACTGAACACCTGGGCGCTTCTCTGAGGGGTGCTGCTTCTTACTGCCTCCAGATATATGAATCTGCTGTCCTGAAATTCCTTCCCAGCCCCCTCTTCACCTGACTAAAGCCTACTCATCCTGCCAGTCCCAACTAGTCAGTCCTTCCCCAGGGAATGATCTCCTAACTGCCCAACTGGGTTGGGCCACTGCCCTTTCAGAGCTTAGCGTGGCATTGGTTCATAGAAGTATTTAGAAAATATTTATGCTTTCTAAATGTAGTTTGTGAATGACTGAGCCTATGAACAGAAAGAGAAGCGAAAATCAATGGATATTTTCTTTAAAAATGGATAACTAGGTGGACCAAAGTCCCTGCCACAAAGGAAGGAGAGGAGAATACAAGAAAATAAATTCTTTAAGGTCTGAAGTGCTTTTACTTAAGGCAATATTCAGACCAGGTCAACCAGGTCAATCGCCAGAAAAGGCAATGAGGATTCGTTCTAGGACATTCATCTTCAGGCTTTGTGTTGAAAGTAACATTGTCAGCCTTGTTCATTGAGACTGAAAATAAGCTGAACTGCCCCAGGCAAAGGGGGCAGAAGGGCACAGTCAGGACAGCTAAGCACATCCATTCTGGAGGGGTGAAGAAACTACATTACAAGAACATAATTTTAACTTCTTGCCGGGTCTTGATCCAGTGAGGATGACCTTGGGCAAGTCACTTAACTTTTTGAATTATACTCTCATAAATAAATCTGGGGACCTAGGGATTAAAAAAAAGGTATCAGCCAAGTGTATGTATGCCCAGAGGTCCCACACCATAATGGTATTATTAATGATCACCGATGCTATCCCCAGCTGTTCCCCAGTATGATTTTATTAGTCCACTGCTGTTTCCTGATTCGTTTCCATTCAGGAAGCTTTGAAATAATGGTTAGCAGAGGGGCACATTGCAAAAATAAAAATTCTCACTCTTTTAACTTTTCCATCCACTTTAACCCCACTGCCCATCCTTCCTCTCTCCCCAGCTTCAGCTGGAGTCCTGCCATCCCTGTGATCAGTCACGCTCAGGGGGGAGACTCTTGCTCGTGGTGGGGGCGGAACGGTGGGGCGGGTGGAGTTCTGGCCCAGCATGACTGTTGAGTGTGATGTCCTTTCGTGGTGCCCTCGAAAACAGAAGTGAGGAAACAGGCCGTCATTTATCATGTGGCTTTGTAATACATGCTGATAATGCAAAACAGCCAGGCCGCTCCTGAGGTCGCTTCAACCAAGTCCCGAGTCAGCTGTGGGGGGCCAAGTCGGAAAACGAGGTTCCCGGTGGGATCTACCCTTGGGCCAGGAATCTCCCTGCAGCCACAGCTTCCCACTTGGGCTGGCATCTGCCATTTGCCCTCTGGAGGGCACACAGCCACCTGCCTTCTATACACTGTCTGGGGCCTCTGGGGGAAGAGGAAAACTTTCCTATTCCAGCCACTCACAGTCCAGTCCTCCCCAAGCTAGGTACGCTATTGGACGCGGGTGCTAGAGGGTGGAGCTCTTGGTGTGATGTGACTGCTGGCCCTTGAACCAATCACTGTTGGGAGGCAGCGTTCGGATTGGCTAAGCCTAGGTCCCCTGCCTGCTCTTGGTAGGGTGTAAGGCCACCTCAGTTATATCTATGCCACAATGAAGAATGTTTTCAGGATGAACGAAAAAGAAAGTGTGATGGAACCTCTGGAATAACATCTCCTAGTTCTCTGAATTCCCTCTAACCTCCCACTACCCTCCCAACCGAGCACACCAACTAGCACTACACCTTTGCCCAAAGGAAGCTTCCATCAATAACAGTCTTATAGCAAAACAAAACAAACAAAAAATTTTCACTTGACTCCGCAAATGAACACATGCTAAAAGCCATGCAAAGGCAAAACATCACGGAAGCACATTTTTAAAAGGGACCTTTTCCCCACCAGGTACCCACCTAAGAAAACACCAAGCCAAGAGAATGACATTGCTAAAATAAAATAGGGGTTTAGCCTCTTAAACCACTCAGACCCACTTTACTTTGGACTTTTGCTGTTCTGAATGTCACAAAGGCTCCACGTAGCTCAGTCGGGGGCTCCTTTCTCAGGCCTCATAGGATTTGTCCCCTCAGCAGCATTTGACCCAGCTGATAACACCCTTCTCCTTGAAACCCTTTCTTGCCCTGGTTTCCAGGATATCACACTCACTTTTGTTTTCTTCCCACCTTGCTGGACTTTCTTCTTGGGTTACTTTGCTGGTTCTCCTCTTTCACCACTGAACTTCTGACTGTTCAGTGCCCAGTACCTGGATCTTTCTTTTCTAAGTATATCCCCTAGCTGATCTCATCTAGTTTATGACTTGCATAGCATCCATGTGCTACGATCCAGCATGTGTGTTTAGCCTAAACCCCTTTTGTTAACCCCAGATCTTACATTTATCTTCCCGGCTGATATTTCTACTTGGATGTTTAGTAGAACTCACCAGCCTATCCCATCTACAGCTGAGCCCCTGATGGCCCACCTACCACTACTACCAAAGAGAAAACAGGTCCAATCACTCAGGCAAATTCATCAGCCTGTCCCTGACACCTGTTTCTCTTCCTCCACATTTTGTCTAAAAGAAAATTCTATGCACTCCACCTTAAAACATACTCAGAATCGAATATTCTCTTCCCTGCTGCCACCCTGTTCCTGGCAGGTCTTCCTGCTTCTACCATTGTCTCCAATCCCAAGCTCTTCCTCCTGGCTGAGTCTCAACACAGGAGTCACACTGATTCCATGGAAATTTTACTCAGATCATGTCAGTTCTCTGCTTCAAAACTAGAATGGCCTCAGAGTAAAAGTTCACTCCTGGTTAGGACCTATGTGGGTCACATGATCTATCTCTCACCTGCCTCACTTACTTTGCCTCTTGTTAATTACATCCTTTCTCCCTCTACTTCTTTTCCTCACACATCTCAGGCTTCCCCTGCCTCAGGGCCTTTGCACTTGCTCTTCCTTCTCCCCCAGAAGCTCTTCCTCCAAAAATCCACATAGTTCCATCCTCAACGCCTTCAAGTATTTATTCCAGTCACGTTCTTAGACAGTTTTTCCTTGGAAATCCTGTCCAATATTCAATACTTGCATTTTTCTTGTCCCCCTCCCCTTCTTATTTTTCCTTTTATCATTATCTAATATTCACATATATTATATAGATAATATATGTGACATGTTTAGTCAGTAGGATGAACTTTCTCTTAAGGTCAATGAATGGGAATTCTTACTAAGATTCTTATAAGTCTGTGTCATTGTCCAGAAACATAGTACACAAATGTGCACATTTATGTTATTTATACTTTTTAAAATATTGAGCTATAATTGATAAATAACATTAGTTTCAGGTATACAACATAATAATTTGATATCTGTATATACTGCAAGATAATCCCTGAATACCTTCTGACTGTTCAGTGCCCAGTACCTGGATCTTTCTTTTCTAAGTATATCCCCTAGCTGATCTCATCTAGTTTATGACTTGCATAGCATCCATGTGCTACGATCCAGCATGTGTGTTTAGCCTAAACCCCTTTTGTTAACCCCAGATCTTACATTTATCTTCCCGGCTGATATTTCTACTTGGATGTTTAGTAGAACTCACCAGCCTATCCCATCTACAGCTGAGCCCCTGATGGCCCACCTACCACTACTACCAAAGAGAAAACAGGTCCAATCACTCAGGCAAATTCATCAGCCTGTCCCTGACACCTGTTTCTCTTCCTCCACATTTTGTCTAAAAGAAAATTCTATGCACTCCACCTTAAAACATACTCAGAATCGAATATTCTCTTCCCTGCTGCCACCCTGTTCCTGGCAGGTCTTCCTGCTTCTACCATTGTCTCCAATCCCAAGCTCTTCCTCCTGGCTGAGTCTCAACACAGGAGTCACACTGATTCCATGGAAATTTTACTCAGATCATGTCAGTTCTCTGCTTCAAAACTAGAATGGCCTCAGAGTAAAAGTTCACTCCTGGTTAGGACCTATGTGGGTCACATGATCTATCTCTCACCTGCCTCACTTACTTTGCCTCTTGTTAATTACATCCTTTCTCCCTCTACTTCTTTTCCTCACACATCTCAGGCTTCCCCTGCCTCAGGGCCTTTGCACTTGCTCTTCCTTCTCCCCCAGAAGCTCTTCCTCCAAAAATCCACATAGTTCCATCCTCAACGCCTTCAAGTATTTATTCCAGTCATGTTCTTAGACAGTTTTTCCTTGGAAATCCTGTCCAATATTCAATACTTGCATTTTTCTTGTCCCCCTCCCCTTCTTATTTTTCCTTTTATCATTATCTAATATTCACATATATTATATAGATAATATATGTGACATGTTTAGTCAGTAGGATGAACTTTCTCTTAAGGTCAATGAATGGGAATTCTTACTAAGATTCTTATAAGTCTGTGTCATTGTCCAGAAACATAGTACACAAATGTGCACATTTATGTTATTTATACTTTTTAAAATATTGAGCTATAATTGATAAATAACATTAGTTTCAGGTATACAACATAATAATTTGATATCTGTATATACTGCAAGATAATCAACACTATAAACCAGGTTAACATCCATCACCTTACATAGTTACAAGATAGTTTTTTTCTTGAGATGAGAACTTTTAAGAACTATGTCCTTAGCAACTTTCAGATATGCAATATATTCAAAATGCACACATTTCCTTTATTTTTTATATTGTGCATTATATCTTCTCCCTCTAGATTGTTAGCTCTTTGAGGATAGGACTATTCTTGTTTCTTTTCATCATTAATATTGTCTTAGGACCTGAAATAGTGTTTTTACATGGAAAAGGAAAGTAAACAAAGTAGCATAATTGTATAACTGAGCTCTGAGACCTTTGGAATCCATGCTGTGTATTTGGCTTTAATTTCTAACTAAATTCAGTCATTGCAGGATAGGTTTCCAAGTCTGAAGGTCCATTTTTGGTCTAAAGGAAGCCAGGAGGATTTTCTACTCATGTGGTTCACTAATCTAAAAGTTTTCAATAGCTTCTCATTGCCTTCAGGGACCAAGTTCATCCCACCATCATCTGTACCTTATCTCCTGTGTCAGCACATTTGTCTTCTCCAGCCAACTGGTCTGTCCACTATGTCTTCATATTGCCTTGAATTTATCTTCTTCCATATTCTTTCTCTTACCTTTTTTTCCTCTTAAACACCCTTTTTCATCTCTTCTACTCATCTATGCAAACCCACCTCATTGTTCTTGACCTCTTTCTTTCCCACTTGCTGAAATCCAATTGGTCTTTCAGCTTACATTGTGCCTCCTTTAGAAGGTCTTCCCTGAACTCTCCAGATAGAATGAAATGCTCCCTTATCTAGTAAGTTCATCATATTTTTTCCCAACATTATTCCAGCTCTTTGCACAATAGCTTTATGGAGTAGTTAAAGTGAGGGTCCACAGCATATAGTCTAGAGCTTAAGTGTATTGAGTCAGATCCAGGTTTTGCTGCTCATGAGCTTTATGACCTTGAGCAAGTAATGTATCCTCTCTGTGCCTCAGTTTCTTGCTTTTTTTCTGTTAAATGAAGACCACAATAGTACCTATCTTATAGAGCTACATAAGAATTACATGCATTAATATGTAAAATACTTAGAATAATGTCTGTACTCTGTATTTGCTGTTACTGTGGTGGTGGTGATAGTGGTGGTGAACAATCCACTTTCCAGTCTATTTGATTTTTTGAAAGTGAAACATAATAGCTAGATTTATTTCCAAGTGTTTAAAATGTATGACCTAATGTATGTTTAATATATTATTAAGTAATGAGTATATCATTTTTTTCTTTCTCAATTTGAAGATACAGGTGAATTAAATCCACTATATGGACTTCTTGATACTATAAATAATTTCACTGATTTTTTTTCTGCATACCCAATGTATAACCATAATGCCAGTGTGACACTGAGTTGGATTCAACAGCTTTGATTGAATTCACGCATTATGAGAAACAGAAAGATGAGACAAGATCCTTCTCTGAACCACTATGCATAGAACCTGTCTCTTCAGGAGGATCAATGTATACACAGTTAACTTCCTGATATTGACTATATATTGCATACAATACGGCTCTTCTTTTTTTCTTCTTCTTTTCAATGTGCTGGACCTCAGTTTCAACGAGGAGATGATAGAGAGTTCTCACTCATTTTGTTCAGCGTTTTCTTTTTTTGCCAACTGGTCTGTCCACTATGTCTTCATATTGCCTTGAATTTATCTTCTTCCATATTCTTTCTCTTACCTTTTTTTCCTCTTAAACACCCTTTTTCATCTCTTCTACTCATCTATGCAAACCCACCTCATTGTTCTTGACCTCTTTCTTTCCCACTTGCTGAAATCCAATTGGTCTTTCAGCTTACATTGTGCCTCCTTTAGAAGGTCTTCCCTGAACTCTCCAGATAGAATGAAATGCTCCCTTATCTAGTAAGTTCATCATATTTTTTCCCAACATTATTCCAGCTCTTTGCACAATAGCTTTATGGAGTAGTTAAAGTGAGGGTCCACAGCATATAGTCTAGAGCTTAAGTGTATTGAGTCAGATCCAGGTTTTGCTGCTCATGAGCTTTATGACCTTGAGCAAGTAATGTATCCTCTCTGTGCCTCAGTTTCTTGCTTTTTTTCTGTTAAATGAAGACCACAATAGTACCTATCTTATAGAGCTACATAAGAATTACATGCATTAATATGTAAAATACTTAGAATAATGTCTGTACTCTGTATTTGCTGTTACTGTGGTGGTGGTGATAGTGGTGGTGAACAATCCACTTTCCAGTCTATTTGATTTTTTGAAAGTGAAACATAATAGCTAGATTTATTTCCAAGTGTTTAAAATGTATGACCTAATGTATGTTTAATATATTATTAAGTAATGAGTATATCATTTTTTTCTTTCTCAATTTGAAGATACAGGTGAATTAAATCCACTATATGGACTTCTTGATACTATAAATAATTTCACTGATTTTTTTTCTGCATACCCAATGTATAACCATAATGCCAGTGTGACACTGAGTTGGATTCAACAGCTTTGATTGAATTCACGCATTATGAGAAACAGAAAGATGAGACAAGATCCTTCTCTGAACCACTATGCATAGAACCTGTCTCTTCAGGAGGATCAATGTATACACAGTTAACTTCCTGATATTGACTATATATTGCATACAATACGGCTCTTCTTTTTTTCTTCTTCTTTTCAATGTGCTGGACCTCAGTTTCAACGAGGAGATGATAGAGAGTTCTCACTCATTTTGTTCAGCGTTTTATGGCTCTTTTATTTCTATCTTAAAGTTTCAGCTTTCCTCAGTCTCTCAGTCATAGCTATTTCATAATTTTGAATCCAGGATAGATTCATTCAGTTGAACCAGTTTTCTGTTTTGTTTTCTTCTCTTTTTTAATTTCAAATGCTTATTTCTTCAAAATGGAGAGAATTAAGAATATTTAAGAAGCAACTTAAGGATATAATCCTTTAGAAATCTTGTGATTTTTCCCCAATTACTAGAACAATCTCTTTTAAGCTATATTTCATATATTTATTTAATTAAATATTAAATAAACTTCTAAAGTTTATTTAATATTTAATTATTATGTCATGTACTAATGACAATTTGCATATTAAATCTATAAAGGAAAACTACTGACTCTTGGTAATGTTGATTGTTAGAAGAAAATATGCAGAGGTATCGTACTTGCTGTAATGTAGGAACATGTAAGTTGTAATCTATCAGTGTCTACTTAATGAAATTGTTTTTGAAATGTTGGCCATTAACCTTTAACCTTGAGCTCGTGCATAGTTTCCTTATTCATTAAGTGATTAACTCACTGACCAGGGATATTTACGAGTTCTTGGCTCAGCCTGCAACTTTCTGGCCTAGTCCAGAGACTAAGGACGTTTCCAGAACGATCTCTCCAGCCTTCCCCCAGAGACACGTCTCTGGCTGCCCTGTTCCTCTTCCTTTTGGTTGTCATCCCCACATGCCCCCCACCTCCCCTTGAAGATACAGGTGAATTAAATCCACTATATGGACTTCTTGATACTATAAATAATTTCACTGATTTTTTTTCTGCATACCCAATGTATAACCATAATGCCAGTGTGACACTGAGTTGGATTCAACAGCTTTGATTGAATTCACGCATTATGAGAAACAGAAAGATGAGACAAGATCCTTCTCTGAACCACTATGCATAGAACCTGTCTCTTCAGGAGGATCAATGTATACACAGTTAACTTCCTGATATTGACTATATATTGCATACAATACGGCTCTTCTTTTTTTCTTCTTCTTTTCAATGTGCTGGACCTCAGTTTCAACGAGGAGATGATAGAGAGTTCTCACTCATTTTGTTCAGCGTTTTATGGCTCTTTTATTTCTATCTTAAAGTTTCAGCTTTCCTCAGTCTCTCAGTCATAGCTATTTCATAATTTTGAATCCAGGATAGATTCATTCAGTTGAACCAGTTTTCTGTTTTGTTTTCTTCTCTTTTTTAATTTCAAATGCTTATTTCTTCAAAATGGAGAGAATTAAGAATATTTAAGAAGCAACTTAAGGATATAATCCTTTAGAAATCTTGTGATTTTTCCCCAATTACTAGAACAATCTCTTTTAAGCTATATTTCATATATTTATTTAATTAAATATTAAATAAACTTCTAAAGTTTATTTAATATTTAATTATTATGTCATGTACTAATGACAATTTGCATATTAAATCTATAAAGGAAAACTACTGACTCTTGGTAATGTTGATTGTTAGAAGAAAATATGCAGAGGTATCGTACTTGCTGTAATGTAGGAACATGTAAGTTGTAATCTATCAGTGTCTACTTAATGAAATTGTTTTTGAAATGTTGGCCATTAACCTTTAACCTTGAGCTCGTGCATAGTTTCCTTATTCATTAAGTGATTAACTCACTGACCAGGGATATTTACGAGTTCTTGGCTCAGCCTGCAACTTTCTGGCCTAGTCCAGAGACTAAGGACGTTTCCAGAACGATCTCTCCAGCCTTCCCCCAGAGACACGTCTCTGGCTGCCCCGTTCCTCTTCCTTTTGGTTGTCATCCCCACATGCCAACCTCCCTCTTCCATCCACTCCCTTTTCCAGGAGGCACGTGTGCATCCGGTCCTCGCGGCGGTGGTTATTTGACTTTGAATTTATTTTTATAGATGTTTAATCAGGTGTGCAGGTGAAAAGATGAAAAGTGAAGAGTCCATGTTTCCACATATTTCCTCAGAAAACAAATTCAGCAATATTCCACCTCACCTCTTGTCTTCCGCCAGAGGCACTGGCATCAGCATTTTCTTATTCAACAGCAGTCCCCAGACATTGATTCCTTGAAGGTGAAGCCTGGAGCTACAGCTTAACACCCGTGAAATTGTTTTTCATGCCTATTATTGTTCTCACCCTCCACTCTGGATAGACAGGCTCAGAAGTGGTGTATATGTCAGGCTGTTTTCCTTCTGAAAGATGATCCTTAAAGTAACTTCAGAAAACAGTAGGGCAATTCTAGAGACGAGAAAAGGAAGCCACCATTATGTTTAAAAGTCCCTCAGTAAGCTGCTATTCACAGAAGTGTAAAATAATCTTCCACCAGTTTCTAACTTTAATTTAGAACAGGACTTAAAAGATGCCTTATGAGAGTAATATCTTGGGTCATTATTCTGAAGGTAGTTGAGAGGAAACAAAAGAACTGCATTGCCTAATCTGGGCCTACTTCAGGCTATGAAACACTGAGCATTTAACTCTTGAAAGGGACAAAGAATCAGCAAACAATGGTGTGGGGGAGAAAGGCTGTGGTGATGGGTCATTTTCGTAAAAAGTCAACAAGTTTTGCCAAAAGAGATTGGGCCTTCGATATTGCTCTGTGTGTGTGTGTATGTGTATATGTGTGTGTGTATTAGTCACTCAGTATTGTCCAACTCTTTGTGACCCCATAGACTGTAGCCCATCAGCCTTCTCTGTCCTTGGAATTCTCCAGGCAAGAACTCCAGTTAGTGGGTTGCCATGACCTTCTCCTGGGGATCTTCCTTACCCAGGGATCAAGCCCAGGTCTCCTGAACTGCAGCCAGATTCTTTACCGTTTGAACTACCTATTGCTTTGGAAATCCTCTTGAACTGTGGCCAGATTCTTTACCGTTTGAACTACATATTGCTTTGGAAATCCTCTAATACAGAATCTACAGGAAAGTAGGAGCTTTTCTGTTGGAGATACCTCTGCAAGGCAAGCTCAGGAACTACAGGTCATCTTTTCCAAATGTATTCAATGCCCTTGGCCCCAGGCTAACAATGACAAAGAGAGGGAGACACACACTTGAAGACTCTAGAATAGGACATACAAAACTCATTTTAGAAAGTTTAGAAAATTGCTTTTCCTACAGAGGCCATAACCAAGCAAAGATCACAAGTATTTTGATGGACAGAGCCTGGCTTTTATCAGGTACAGATATCCCCCGCTTGTCAAGAGTTCACTTTACCTAGCTGTTATGAAAGCTTTTCATCTGTACCTGTTTTATCTAACCAAAAGAAATGTAGAGGTTTTTGCTATCACACACACACAAAGACAAAAAAAGTGCAAATAGCATTCAGTGCTGGTCTTGCAGCTGCTGTTATAGAGGAAGCGTGAACCTCAGCAGAGAGAGTGGTCCATCAAGCTCCTGCCTGGGAACTATGCTCAGCTTCAGCTGCTATAGCTTTGAACTGTATCTGTGAGCAATCCTGCTTCATCCCCATTCATTTTGTGTCTCTCTTACAGGACATGCCCTCAGGTCATTGTTTCTTCACTTTAAACCATTTCAGCTTAGGACAGTCTTCAGAGAAACACTGAGCATTTAACTCTTGAAAGGGACAAAGAATCAGCAAACAATGGTGTGGGGAGAAAGGCTGTGGTGATGGGTCATTTTCGTAAAAGTCAACAAGTTTTGCCAAAAGAGATTGGGCCTTCGATATTGCTCTGTGTGTGTGTGTATGTGTATATGTGTGTGTGTATTAGTCACTCAGTATTGTCCAACTCTTTGTGACCCCATAGACTGTAGCCCATCAGCCTTCTCTGTCCTTGGAATTCTCCAGGCAAGAACTCCAGTTAGTGGGTTGCCATGACCTTCTCCTGGGGATCTTCCTTACCCAGGGATCAAGCCCAGGTCTCCTGAACTGCAGCCAGATTCTTTACCGTTTGAACTACCTATTGCTTTGGAAATCCTCTTGAACTGTGGCCAGATTCTTTACCGTTTGAACTACATATTGCTTTGGAAATCCTCTAATACAGAATCTACAGGAAAGTAGGAGCTTTTCTGTTGGAGATACCTCTGCAAGGCAAGCTCAGGAACTACAGGTCATCTTTTCCAAATGTATTCAATGCCCTTGGCCCCAGGCTAACAATGACAAAGAGAGGGAGACACACACTTGAAGACTCTAGAATAGGACATACAAAACTCATTTTAGAAAGTTTAGAAAATTGCTTTTCCTACAGAGGCCATAACCAAGCAAAGATCACAAGTATTTTGATGGACAGAGCCTGGCTTTTATCAGGTACAGATATCCCCCGCTTGTCAAGAGTTCACTTTACCTAGCTGTTATGAAAGCTTTTCATCTGTACCTGTTTTATCTAACCAAAAGAAATGTAGAGGTTTTTGCTATCACACACACACAAAGACAAAAAAAGTGCAAATAGCATTCAGTGCTGGTCTTGCAGCTGCTGTTATAGAGGAAGCGTGAACCTCAGCAGAGAGAGTGGTCCATCAAGCTCCTGCCTGGGAACTATGCTCAGCTTCAGCTGCTATAGCTTTGAACTGTATCTGTGAGCAATCCTGCTTCATCCCCATTCATTTTGTGTCTCTCTTACAGGACATGCCCTCAGGTCATTGTTTCTTCACTTTAAACCATTTCAGCTTAGGACAGTCTTCAGAGAAACCTTTACTTTCAGATACCAGAGGGATATATGAACATTTCAATAAAATAGCTATGCCATTTACACAACTAGAAGAATCCATGTGATTCCCCAGACCAATGTCTGCTGCTGCTTAGTCACTTCAGTTGTGTCCAACTCTGTGTGACCTCATGGACTGCAGCCCCTCAGGCTTCTCTGTCCATGGAATTCTCCAGGCAAGAATACTGGAGTGGGTTGCCATGCCTTCCTCCAAGGGATCTTCCCAAACCAGGGATGGAACCTGGGTCTCCTGCATTGCAGGCAGATTCCTCACCACTTAGCCATCAGGGAAGTTCTATCTATCTATCTATCTATCTATATTTGAGACCCCATGGACTGAAACTCGTCAGGTTTCTCCATTCATGGAATTTTCCAGGCAAGAATACTGGACTGGATTGCCATTTCTTTCTCCAAGGCCAAGAACTACTAATAGGGCTATAAAATTCAATCAAGGACCACAGTGGATAAATAGAAATTTGAGATCACAAACCTCAAAGGGATAAATGAGACCATTGAGGCCTTCATGTGCAGACAGAGAAGCAGAAGCAGCAGCGTCTCCATTCATGGGGCTCAAGCAAACAAAGTCGTGTCAGACAATACTGAACTATGAGAGAATTTGACTGCAGTCTCCAAGGGCCACATGAATAGGAAGGGGTTGGGGACGATGTTTTCTTGAAGAATGACTTTCTGGAACTTCATGAAAGTGAAAGAGGACCCTAACCAGTTAGTCAGAGCCTGTCAGAGACACACCTTGGAAGATTAAATGTAACATTCAGTAAAGCGAGGGTCAGATTCTCAGACCTCAATGAATGCATTGGTACAAAGGTGTTTTTTGCTGAAAATATCTTCGGCCAAGATGGTGACATTAAAGCATAAGGACACTACTCATCAATTACAATAAAGATAGGGGAAACTAGCTGTGTCAAACACCTTTATATTACCTTAATTTATCTTCACATTATGTGAGGTTATAGGAAAAGAAATGGAGGCTCAGTGAAGCAAAGCAGTTTTACCCAATGTTTTCTAGCTCGTAAGTATTTACCCAAAATTTAAATCTAGAATTAAGTTTCTAGAACCCTTGTTATTTCCACAATCTGCTGTCTCCTTATAGGGAAATGGACTCTGTGTGAATGAAAGAGGGAAAAGACCAATAATGCTTTGAAGAGAAAAGCATGAGACTTTACTGTTACTGAATAATAAGGCAACCCCTGAGGGATGAATTGGTAAAGCATTTTGCATGCAGGGGCTAATGAGATAGTGTTAATATGTCAGCTTTTGCTGGTTCAAAAGTCCTCATCAGCTGAACAAAGGGACCCTACTTCTCCACTTAAGATTCTTTCCGCCTTAGAACCTCCATATGTGCTAAGTTACTTCAGTCATGACTGACTCTGCTACCCTATGGACCATAGCCTGCCTGGCTCTGCTGTCTATGGGATTCTCCAGGCAAGAACACTGGAGTGGATTGCCATGCCCTCCTCCAGCAGATCTTCCCGACCCAGGGATCAAAGTCCCCATCTCTTATGTCTCCTGCACTGGCAGGAGTGTTTTTCACCACTGGTGCTACCTGGGAACCCCTAGAATCTGCAGGAATCCCCAGAGTGCTGCAGGCACAGCAGACTAAAACTAGTCTGTAGTAACACCACTGCTCTTATTCAGGTCCCTGTTGGTTATCCACATCCCTCAGGGTTCTAGCTGCGCATTGCCATCTCTGAGTCATCTCCCCAAAGGTAAAGTCACTTCAGCAGCTTCTCTCCTCCCCTCTATCCTGGCTACCTTCTCTTGAGTTCTGAGCCTATATATTCAGATGCCTTTCAAACATCTGAGCAGAATGTTCCCAAGATATCTCAGACACAACACATTTGACATTAATGGCAAAAATAATGGCAAAATAAGTTATCTTCTTCCCCCCAAATCTTCTCCTCTTGCTATTTGAATTTTGATGAATAAAGTACACCAGAACTCACAGTGACTTAAGTCAGAAAACTGGCACTATCCTACCTGTTTTCTTCAACCAGAAACAAAGTTCATCATTTTCAGCTTCCTAACAACAACCCATAGTTCTCTCCATTCCCTGAAGGGTGAGAGGGTAAACCAAATGCCCTTGGGCTATACCCATATTTCTATTCATGCTGTTCCAAGACTCATCTTTGTTATTTCCTTCCATGTTTCCCACCAGGATCACCTTTCCTAAACGCATATTATATCAAGTTACCACATTCTGTACAACGCAAAGACCTAGGTTTGGTATTTAAGTCCCTTCATGATTTGCTCCCTACTTATTGGACCAAATCTGACCCATTTACACGTCCTTAAATCTATGATTCCATAACAGCATGGAAAGACAATATATACTTGGGCTCAGGATGTAGACTGTGAATTGTAGAGTTCTACTCTACTAAGAATAAGAAAGTCAGACTATGCATACTTGATATGTCAAAGAAGAAATGAAGGATGGCTTGTTATTTATTTTTTTTAAAGATTTATTTATTTATTTATTTGGGGCAGGGGTCGGGTTGGGGAGGGAAGGGAGCAGGCGGGCCACTTCTATTGGTCTTTCGTTTCTCTATGTTCATCCGTCTTTGTTCTTTGGCTCCTGTGGGCCTCCCATCACGGTGGCGTCTGTCATTGCAGAGCTCTGGCTCAGTAATTGGACACATCAGTCCAGCACTGGCAGGAGTGTTTTCACCACTGGTGCTACCTGGGAACCCCTAAAATCCCCAGAGTGCTGCAGGCACAGCAGACTAAAACTAGTCTGTAGTAACACCACTGCTCTTATTCAGGTCCCTGTTGGTTATCCACATCCCTCAGGGTTCTAGCTGCGCATTGCCATCTCTGAGTCATCTCCCCAAAGGTAAAGTCACTTCAGCAGCTTCTCTCCTCCCCTCTATCCTGGCTACCTTCTCTTGAGTTCTGAGCCTATATATTCAGATGCCTTTCAAACATCTGAGCAGAATGTTCCCAAGATATCTCAGACACAACACATTTGACATTAATGGCAAAAATAATGGCAAAATAAGTTATCTTCTTCCCCCCAAATCTTCTCCTCTTGCTATTTGAATTTTGATGAATAAAGTACACCAGAACTCACAGTGACTTAAGTCAGAAAACTGGCACTATCCTACCTGTTTTCTTCAACCAGAAACAAAGTTCATCATTTTCAGCTTCCTAACAACAACCCATAGTTCTCTCCATTCCCTGAAGGGTGAGAGGGTAAACCAAATGCCCTTGGGCTATACCCATATTTCTATTCATGCTGTTCCAAGACTCATCTTTGTTATTTCCTTCCATGTTTCCCACCAGGATCACCTTTCCTAAACGCATATTATATCAAGTTACCACATTCTGTACAACGCAAAGACCTAGGTTTGGTATTTAAGTCCCTTCATGATTTGCTCCCTACTTATTGGACCAAATCTGACCCATTTACACGTCCTTAAATCTATGATTCCATAACAGCATGGAAAGACAATATATACTTGGGCTCAGGATGTAGACTGTGAATTGTAGAGTTCTACTCTACTAAGAATAAGAAAGTCAGACTATGCATACTTGATATGTCAAAGAAGAAATGAAGGATGGCTTGTTATTTATTTTTTTTAAAGATTTATTTATTTATTTATTTGGGGCAGGGGTCGGGTTGGGGAGGGAAGGGAGCAGGCGGGCCACTTCTATTGGTCTTTCGTTTCTCTATGTTCATCCGTCTTTGTTCTTTGGCTCCTGTGGGCCTCCCATCACGGTGGCGTCTGTCATTGCAGAGCTCTGGCTCAGTAATTGGACACATCAGTCCAGCCGCTCCACGGCACATGGGATCTTCCCAGGCCAGGGCACAAACCGGCATCCCTTGCACTGCAAGGCGGCGTCCCCACCCACTGGACCATCAGGGGAAGCCCTGGCTTGTTATTTTAAATAAGCATCTCTATGGGGGATGAAGAACATTGAACTTGAGTCACTCCCTTTTTGGAGCTTTTTTTTTTAAATATCATTGATTTACAATATTGTGTTAGTTTCCGATGTAAAGTGAATCAGTTATACATAGAAATATAATCACTCTTCTTAGAGATTCTTTTCCCATATATCACCACTCTCCCAATCATATCTGTTCTGCTGTGTTCCATCCTCCAATTAATCAAAGGGAAATCAAAGCAAACAGTTTGGGAATTAAAATCACTTTATTGAGAATGCGTAGGTTGAACACAATTTGTGTAAGAAACATGACTGAATGAATGCCAGTGGAGGTCAAAAACAAGACTAATGGCTTGAGAAAGAACCATTGGAGACTCAGAAAAAGATGAAAATCATTAACACTGAAAGATATGAATAGCCTGTTGAAAAGTCTGGGAGAAATTTTTCCTAACTGGAAGGCAAATGGAAGTGTACTGAGAAAACAAGATGGTGGTCAGCTCGTGCTTTCTCTCATGAACCAGAACAGGCCTAGCAACCTGAGAAAAGGTGGTAAGACACATGAGATTCCTTTCTCTTGCTTGAAGACACAGAGTGGGTCTAAGCAGAAGTTCATACCTAGGTGATTGTCTTTGGAGATGGAGAAAGAACTCTTTCTTACCTTACTTTATACCCACTTTTCTGGCCCCTATTTGTAGACTGTTAACTTCCTTAAGGCAAGATGATGGGTATGTGTGTCTGTGTGTTGTTGGCGGGGGTGGTGGGGTGGTGAAATGCATCCATATGCAGTTGGCTCATCATAAGTAGAGTAACAAATAAAGTGGTAAAGATGTAAATGAAAAACAAAATGGTCCATTCTAAGAATTATGGTTCTTTTAAGAAGGAGAAGTGGGAGGAAGGAAAACATTTTTATAGCACTTAATATTCTAGGCATTAATCCAAGTGCTTTTTATGTATTAATCAGTGTTTAGAAAAACTCTATATTAGTATAAACTATGCTGTGGTTAGAAATGAAACAGATAATTCCCAAATCTTCACAGTTAGCATAAAATAAGCTTATTTGTTGCTCTTGCAAAATTGGATTTGAGTAAATGGAGATTATCCTCCACTTGGTAACTCAAAGATTCAGACTCCCTCTATTTTGTGATACTACCCAAAGGCACTGGTAGAGAAAGAGAGGATGCAAAGGCAAACCAGCTCCTAGCTGCTCCAGCCTGGCAGTGACTCATGACACTTCTACTCTCAGGTCATTGGCCAGAACTGGTCACATGGCTCCAATCACAGCAAAGACACCTGGGAAATATCAAGGAGCTCCTGGGTATCCTAGTGAGCACTAGCTGTCTCATTCACAACACTTGTAAGGAAGGTAATAGCATAATTCCTATTAATTTTACAGATGATAAGAAATCAGAACAAAGAAAAAATAATTGACCCAAACCTGATAGGGACAGAGTAGAATAGGTAGGTGGTTGTAGAGTCCTAGTAGGGGATGGTAGGTAGAAGGAGACACCTGAGAAAGGTGGGAGGCCAGTGAGTTGATGACAACTCAGGAGAGCTGCTCCTTGTTCAGTAAAGCAGGTTTGACTGGGTATAAACAGCTGATGAAGGAGGAGCTGGCGAAGAAGGAACTAATGATGGAAGACTAAAAAAGTGGTCAGCTTGAACCCTAGCAACCTGAGAAAAGGTGGTAAGACACATGAGATTCCTTTCTCTTGCTTGAAGACACAGAGTGGGTCTAAGCAGAAGTTCATACCTAGGTGATTGTCTTTGGAGATGGAGAAAGAACTCTTTCTTACCTTACTTTATACCCACTTTTCTGGCCCCTATTTGTAGACTGTTAACTTCCTTAAGGCAAGATGATGGGTATGTGTGTCTGTGTGTTGTTGGCGGGGGGGTGGGGGGGGGTGGTGAAATGCATCCATATGCAGTTGGCTCATCATAAGTAGAGTAACAAATAAAGTGGTAAAGATGTAAATGAAAAACAAAATGGTCCATTCTAAGAATTATGGTTCTTTTAAGAAGGAGAAGTGGGAGGAAGGAAAACATTTTTATAGCACTTAATATTCTAGGCATTAATCCAAGTGCTTTTTATGTATTAATCAGTGTTTAGAAAAACTCTATATTAGTATAAACTATGCTGTGGTTAGAAATGAAACAGATAATTCCCAAATCTTCACAGTTAGCATAAAATAAGCTTATTTGTTGCTCTTGCAAAATTGGATTTGAGTAAATGGAGATTATCCTCCACTTGGTAACTCAAAGATTCAGACTCCCTCTATTTTGTGATACTACCCAAAGGCACTGGTAGAGAAAGAGAGGATGCAAAGGCAAACCAGCTCCTAGCTGCTCCAGCCTGGCAGTGACTCATGACACTTCTACTCTCAGGTCATTGGCCAGAACTGGTCACATGGCTCCAATCACAGCAAAGACACCTGGGAAATATCAAGGAGCTCCTGGGTATCCTAGTGAGCACTAGCTGTCTCATTCACAACACTTGTAAGGAAGGTAATAGCATAATTCCTATTAATTTTACAGATGATAAGAAATCAGAACAAAGAAAAAATAATTGACCCAAACCTGATAGGGACAGAGTAGAATAGGTAGGTGGTTGTAGAGTCCTAGTAGGGGATGGTAGGTAGAAGGGAGACACCTGAGAAAGGTGGGAGGCCAGTGAGTTGATGACAACTCAGGAGAGCTGCTCCTTGTTCAGTAAAGCAGGTTTGACTGGGTATAAACAGCTGATGAAGGAGGAGCTGGCGAAGAAGGAACTAATGATGTATGCCTTGCATCTGTGTCTACTTGAGGGGGGCAGTCTTCTACCATCCTATATATATTGGTGCCCACTCAGTCAAAGAGAGAGAGCAGAGCAGAGCTTTCCTGCCTGCCCGCCCACTTGCACCTCTTACAAGTGCACTATCCTAATGAATCCTTTTCTTGTCTATCACTCTGCTTCTCGCTGGATTCCTTCTGCGTTGAGGCACAAAGAACCTGAGCCTCAGTGGGTCCAGACATTGGGTGAGTACTAGATTAAGTCCCAGCCATGTGGGTTCAAGTCCCAAGAGGGTTTTGACTGGGGTTAAGCCTTAGCCATGTGAGTTTGAGTCCCAAACAGGGTTTTTGCTGGAATTCAAGCTCCAGCCATGTGGGTTCAAGTCCCAAGCAGGGTTTGATCTGGTGTGGGCTCTGGGTTTAAGTCTCAAATCGAGGTAAAACCCTTTAAAACCCACACTGTTAGTAAATGATAGACCTGAGATTTTAGCCAAACAATCTGATTACAGAATCTGTGTCTTTAAAAATTGTATTATGCAGTTGATCCTTGAAAAACATGGTTTAAACTTCATGGGTCCATTTATATGTGCAAATATTTTTCAGTGAAATGTGTGTTGTAGTATTACATGATTCATGGTTATGGAGGGCCCCCTGTAAACTGATATGTAAATTTTTGACTGCACAGGGGTGGACATCCAACCCTCGCATTGTGCAAAGGACAACCGTATTACCTTTCAAAAGTAATAGAAATATAAATGATTTTATCAGTGATTTGTAACAGAGAAACAAACTGGATGGAAGATAGAAAATTTTCCCCGGGAAATTTTGAGGAGCTCCTGGGTATCCTAGTGAGCACTAGCTGTCTCATTCACAACACTTGTAAGGAAGGTAATAGCATAATTCCTATTAATTTTACAGATGATAAGAAATCAGAACAAAGAAAAAATAATTGACCCAAACCTGATAGGGACAGAGTAGAATAGGTAGGTGGTTGTAGAGTCCTAGTAGGGGATGGTAGGTAGAAGGGAGACACCTGAGAAAGGTGGGAGGCCAGTGAGTTGATGACAACTCAGGAGAGCTGCTCCTTGTTCAGTAAAGCAGGTTTGACTGGGTATAAACAGCTGATGAAGGAGGAGCTGGCGAAGAAGGAACTAATGATGTATGCCTTGCATCTGTGTCTACTTGAGGGGGGCAGTCTTCTACCATCCTATATATATTGGTGCCCACTCAGTCAAAGAGAGAGAGCAGAGCAGAGCTTTCCTGCCTGCCCGCCCACTTGCACCTCTTACAAGTGCACTATCCTAATGAATCCTTTTCTTGTCTATCACTCTGCTTCTCGCTGGATTCCTTCTGCGTTGAGGCACAAAGAACCTGAGCCTCAGTGGGTCCAGACATTGGGTGAGTACTAGATTAAGTCCCAGCCATGTGGGTTCAAGTCCCAAGAGGGTTTTGACTGGGGTTAAGCCTTAGCCATGTGAGTTTGAGTCCCAAACAGGGTTTTTGCTGGAATTCAAGCTCCAGCCATGTGGGTTCAAGTCCCAAGCAGGGTTTGATCTGGTGTGGGCTCTGGGTTTAAGTCTCAAATCGAGGTAAAACCCTTTAAAACCCACACTGTTAGTAAATGATAGACCTGAGATTTTAGCCAAACAATCTGATTACAGAATCTGTGTCTTTAAAAATTGTATTATGCAGTTGATCCTTGAAAAACATGGTTTAAACTTCATGGGTCCATTTATATGTGCAAATATTTTTCAGTGAAATGTGTGTTGTAGTATTACATGATTCATGGTTATGGAGGGCCCCCTGTAAACTGATATGTAAATTTTTGACTGCACAGGGGTGGACATCCAACCCTCGCATTGTGCAAAGGACAACCGTATTACCTTTCAAAAGTAATAGAAATATAAATGATTTTATCAGTGATTTGTAACAGAGAAACAAACTGGATGGAAGATAGAAAATTCTCTCTTGGAACCCCAGAGCCAGGTTACATGAGCACCAGTTGGATACTGAGGACTAGGAATTGAATGTGCAGTCACTTTTCTGTAGCCCTGAGAAGGACTCAACCAGGCAACTACTGATCAACAAGGACAATTGAGAGAAATCCCTACATCCCACTTAGTGACACGCACCTAGTACAGATACATCTCTCCCTAACTGAGTAGTATGAAAAATCAACTCAAGACATACAGCAATAGAAAATCCAAGATAAAAGGAATAGGAGATTAACAATTCAGGAGTCTATTCTCTAGATAGGATAGCAAAAGATTTCTGTAAAGATCCAGACGGTGAGGTTTTTCAGTTGTTATAGATCATACTGTTCTGTCACCATTACCTAACTCAACAGAAGGGCACAAAAGCAGCCATGGTGTTTGCCAGTCAGTCGTGCCAGACTCTTTGTGATCCCATGGGCTGCACCGGCTCCTCTGTCTATGGAATCTCCAGGCAAGAATACTGGAGTGGATTGCCATTTCCTCCTCCCAGGATCTTCCAGGCCCAGGCATTGAACCCCAGTTATCTGCATTGCAGGCAGATTCTTTACCATCTGAGCCATAAAGGAACCTCAAAGCTTCCATAGGCAATGCATAAATACAAAGCAATAAATACATGTAAAGCAGTCATGGGCAATACATAAATGAAAGGGTATGGTTGGGTCCTGATAAAATTCCATTTACCAAAACATGACAGACCAGATTGGTCCAAGGACTATAGCTTGCCAACCCAACACTTGCTCTAAAATAAGAAAATTAACAAATATAAAAGATTATTACACATTTGAAAAATAATCAACTTAGTAGAAACCCCAAAACTATACATCTAAAGAGTAATGGAATTGTTTACATCAACAAACAAGTGACAAATATTTTTAACAAGTTATTGTTAGAAGAGATTCAGTTTATATACTTCTAGCAAAAGTTTAAATAGGTATAATTTAACTCAAAATTAACTTTTTTTTTTAAATTTTGGCCTCTTTTATTGGTCCTTCATTTATTTATTTTCATCCATCTTAATTCTTTGGCCTGTATGGGCCTCCCATCGCAGTGACCTCTCTCCTTGCAGAGTACCAGCTCTGGGCGCATGTGCTCCAGAGCACTGGCTCCCAACAGGACACCCTGGTCCAACTGCTCTGCGGCACATAGGATCTTCCCATGTCAGGGATCAAACCGGTGCCCCTTGCACTGCAAGGTGGACTCTTTACCCACTGGACCACCAGGGAAGACCTTCAAAATTAACTTGCTGTAGGAAATTATGTAGTGTCCGACATGGACCGTAGACTGCCAGGTTTCTCTCCATGGGATTCTCCAGGCAAGAATACTGGAGCGAGTTGCCATGTCCTCCTCCAGGGGATCTTCCCGACCCAGGGACTGAATCCAGGTCTCCTGCATTATAGGCAATTCTTTACTGTCTGAGGCACCAGGAAAGCCCACATGTTCTGTACATGTATATAAGATACATATACATAAGTGAAATAAGTCAGACGGAGGGAGACAGATATTGCTTATATATGGAATTAAAATGTCAAATAGATTGGCATAGTAGCCACCAGAAGTGAGGGTTAGGGTAAATGGGGAAATATTGGTCAAAGGATATAAACCTTTCATTTAAACAATAAGTTTTGGGGATGCAGTGCACAGAACAACTATACAGTTAACAACACTATATTGTATACTTGAAGTTTCTAAGAAAGTAGAGTTTATATATATTCACCACAAAAAAATGGTAGTTATGTGAGACAGACGTGCTAATAATCTTATTGTGACATTCATTTCACAAGACATGTGTATCAAATCATCACCTTAAACTTACACAGTATTATGCATCACTTATACCCCAATTAAACTGGAAAAAGTATATACATGCATACATACGAGCCAATTTTATAAATATGTATTGAAAATCGCATAAGTTGAAGACAGGACAAAAACATAAAATATCAATAGTGAGATAAGATGTACGAATATAGGAGGCAGTGTCTTTATTTTTTGTATTATTTGGGTTTTTCTACATAAATATTTCATAATAGGAAAAACATTTTATAAAACACAAAAGAAAACTCGTGGGCTTTTGAGTCAGACCTGACATGGGTTCTCTGTTATATGCTAGCTGGTGATCTTGAACAAATTATACCTTTGACTCCCAGTGTTCTTATTTGTAAAAACATGGATATGATCACTTTTACTTCACATGACTCCTTGAAGGATTAATTAAATGTGTATAAGTACATATATGTGTGTATACATATACACACGCACACACACAGAAAGAGAGAAAAGGGGAGGCTGACCATTGTGGCTGAGAGATTTCCATGAATAGGGGGTAAAGGATGCTTTTGTTAGTCAGGGTTAAGGGGACTGTAAAACATTTTCTGTCAGGAGTTGAGACAGAACTAGGATGCAGGGAACAAAGGACTATGCTTTCTTTTCTGAATGGAGGAGTTGAAAGAATAAGCTTCTCTTAGAGGGAAGACAGCAAAGAGGTCTCAGGGGTTAGGAAGCAGGGCCAAAGTGGGCTCGACATGGCAGGAAGTTTGGACAGCAAGCGTGCCTGCCTGATGAACAGCTGTAGCTTGAAGGGAAGGTGGTGGCTGCACCCCAACCCCGGAGGGAGACAGATATTGCTTATATATGGAATTAAAATGTCAAATAGATTGGCATAGTAGCCACCAGAAGTGAGGTTAGGGTAAATGGGAAATATTGGTCAAAGGATATAAACCTTTCATTTAAACAATAAGTTTTGGGGATGCAGTGCACAGAACAACTATACAGTTAACAACACTATATTGTATACTTGAAGTTTCTAAGAAAGTAGAGTTTATATATATTCACCACAAAAAAATGGTAGTTATGTGAGACAGACGTGCTAATAATCTTATTGTGACATTCATTTCACAAGACATGTGTATCAAATCATCACCTTAAACTTACACAGTATTATGCATCACTTATACCCCAATTAAACTGGAAAAAGTATATACATGCATACATACGAGCCAATTTTATAAATATGTATTGAAAATCGCATAAGTTGAAGACAGGACAAAAACATAAAATATCAATAGTGAGATAAGATGTACGAATATAGGAGGCAGTGTCTTTATTTTTTGTATTATTTGGGTTTTCTACATAAATATTTCATAATAGGAAAAACATTTTATAAAACACAAAAGAAAACTCGTGGGCTTTTGAGTCAGACCTGACATGGGTTCTCTGTTATATGCTAGCTGGTGATCTTGAACAAATTATACCTTTGACTCCCAGTGTTCTTATTTGTAAAAACATGGATATGATCACTTTTACTTCACATGACTCCTTGAAGGATTAATTAAATGTGTATAAGTACATATATGTGTGTATACATATACACACGCACACACACAGAAAGAGAGAAAAGGGGAGGCTGACCATTGTGGCTGAGAGATTTCCATGAATAGGGGGTAAAGGATGCTTTTGTTAGTCAGGGTTAAGGGGACTGTAAAACATTTTCTGTCAGGAGTTGAGACAGAACTAGGATGCAGGGAACAAAGGACTATGCTTTCTTTTCTGAATGGAGGAGTTGAAAGAATAAGCTTCTCTTAGAGGGAAGACAGCAAAGAGGTCTCAGGGGTTAGGAAGCAGGGCCAAAGTGGGCTCGACATGGCAGGAAGTTTGGACAGCAAGCGTGCCTGCCTGATGAACAGCTGTAGCTTGAAGGGAAGGTGGTGGCTGCACCCCAACCCCACCCCTGAGAGTCTGTTCCTTGAGAGACCCCATGAACAGCGGAGCTCCCCGGCAAAGCCCAGGGTTCAGTAGAAATACGTTGGGAGGAGAGGGAGCATTCTGGGAGAAGGAAACAAAGGATACCAAAGGGAAGAAGGGATTTGTCTCTCACAGGGGCCTCCTTAGAACCCTCCACACAGCTGAGGAATTGCCCACAGCTGACAGAGTCCCTGCAAGACACCACGGAGGTGCCAACCAACAGGAGTCAGGCAAGCAGTTCCTCCACTATGCCTGCTGCTCTCACCTCCACACACTGCAGGAGGTGTATCTTCGTACCAGGAGCACATTCCGAACACTCTTCCTCTGGTCTCCTTTGAGCATGCCTGCCCCACCCTACATCATGCTAAGCACACAGGGGCACATCCATGCATGTGCACACATGTCTGCTCTTTTGGCCGACTTGCTACTTACACCTTTCTGTCTCAGCACAGGCATTCCTACCTCTGACGTGCAGGAGGGTTCGCTGTGACATCTAGTGCCCTGTGCTGAAGCCTGCATGGCACTCCCCACTCTACAGTGGCACGGCCTGTGCGCTTGTTCATCTCATCCACTAGATGCTGGTTCAAAAACTGAGGACAGAGATGGTCATAGTCATGGTTTCCTGGGCCCCAGCGAGGCCTTGGGCACACGAATGTAGCCAGACTATTCTTACTTCACATGATTTGGATAAATAAGTAACATATATGTGTGTATACATATACACGCACACACACAGAAAGAGAGAAAAGGGGAGGCTGACCATTGTGGCTGAGAGATTTCCATGAATAGGGGGTAAAGGATGCTTTTGTTAGTCAGGGTTAAGGGGACTGTAAAACATTTTCTGTCAGGAGTTGAGACAGAACTAGGATGCAGGGAACAAAGGACTATGCTTTCTTTTCTGAATGGAGGAGTTGAAAGAATAAGCTTCTCTTAGAGGGAAGACAGCAAAGAGGTCTCAGGGGTTAGGAAGCAGGGCCAAAGTGGGCTCGACATGGCAGGAAGTTTGGACAGCAAGCGTGCCTGCCTGATGAACAGCTGTAGCTTGAAGGGAAGGTGGTGGCTGCACCCCAACCCCACCCCTGAGAGTCTGTTCCTTGAGAGACCCCATGAACAGCGGAGCTCCCCGGCAAAGCCCAGGGTTCAGTAGAAATACGTTGGGAGGAGAGGGAGCATTCTGGGAGAAGGAAACAAAGGATACCAAAGGGAAGAAGGGATTTGTCTCTCACAGGGGCCTCCTTAGAACCCTCCACACAGCTGAGGAATTGCCCACAGCTGACAGAGTCCCTGCAAGACACCACGGAGGTGCCAACCAACAGGAGTCAGGCAAGCAGTTCCTCCACTATGCCTGCTGCTCTCACCTCCACACACTGCAGGAGGTGTATCTTCGTACCAGGAGCACATTCCGAACACTCTTCCTCTGGTCTCCTTTGAGCATGCCTGCCCCACCCTACATCATGCTAAGCACACAGGGGCACATCCATGCATGTGCACACATGTCTGCTCTTTTGGCCGACTTGCTACTTACACCTTTCTGTCTCAGCACAGGCATTCCTACCTCTGACGTGCAGGAGGGTTCGCTGTGACATCTAGTGCCCTGTGCTGAAGCCTGCATGGCACTCCCCACTCTACAGTGGCACGGCCTGTGCGCTTGTTCATCTCATCCACTAGATGCTGGTTCAAAAACTGAGGACAGAGATGGTCATAGTCATGGTTTCCTGGGCCCCCAGCGAGGCCTTGGGCACACGAATGTAGCCAGACTATTCTTACAGTCACACATGTCTCCTTCACTGCCCTACCCCACACAGGTCCCCTTGGTGCTTGAAGACCCAATTCCTAGCACACAAAGTGATTTCATGAATCCTAGACTGAGAGGCAAAGAGGAGCTGCAGGCAGTAGACACCGCTACATCATGAGGAATGATGGGCCCAGGCTATGGCAACAGAGGGACTGCAAAACAGCTGTATAATTTCAGTCTACCCCACTTTCTGCTAGTCCTTCCTTTGTTTCACATTTCTTGCAACGTTATTTGCCAAAGCCTGGGCAGAGATGAATGTATATAATCTGTCTACCAATTTGGTCACTCTGGCTCTTCATACATGCTTGAATGTAAATGTGTAGCCTCCGTCTTCTTGGCAATGAGTTGGCAACCCATTCTTGGCAAAACTGTGGACCTCATGCCCTTATTAGTAAGGATTCAGAGCAACAGCTACTATTTATTGAGTGCCTATAAGTCATGTCCCATTCTAAATATTTTATATACATTATTTCACTTAATCCTTGCACACAAAAAATTGAGATGAATATCATTTTCCCAATTTTGCGGATAAAGAAACTCAAATGGAGTTTGAGTAACTTGGCCAATGTCACACATTTAAAAAGTGTTAGAGTCAGGATTTGAAACTAATCTCTCTGTCCTGTCCAAACTGTACTGCCAAGAATTATGGCCATAAAGGATCCTCTAGCAATCACTCAACAAAAGTTTAGTTAGGAAAGACCCCTACTTTGAATTAAATGTCCAGCTCTGATGGTTAAGTGACTTATCTAAAAGACCAAGGGTCAGTTTGAAGTATGCAGCATTTAAGAGACTTTGATTATAGAGGCAGCAAACACAGACCTCAAAAGCATGTTGGAAGATGACCCCAATTAACACCACTGGGCATACTCAGTTTAGCTGTAATATCATGTAACCGCTACAACATCCTTAAAGTTCCAGGTTCTGTTTTCCAGGGTCATTGATGACACGGCCTGTGCGCTTGTTCATCTCACAGATGCTGGTTCAAAACGGGGAAATGGTCATAGTCATGGTTTCCTGGGCCCCCAGCGAGGCCTTGGGCACACGAATGTAGCCAGACTATTCTTACAGTCACACATGTCTCCTTCACTGCCCTACCCCACACAGGTCCCCTTGGTGCTTGAAGACCCAATTCCTAGCACACAAAGTGATTTCATGAATCCTAGACTGAGAGGCAAAGAGGAGCTGCAGGCAGTAGACACCGCTACATCATGAGGAATGATGGGCCCAGGCTATGGCAACAGAGGGACTGCAAAACAGCTGTATAATTTCAGTCTACCCCACTTTCTGCTAGTCCTTCCTTTGTTTCACATTTCTTGCAACGTTATTTGCCAAAGCCTGGGCAGAGATGAATGTATATAATCTGTCTACCAATTTGGTCACTCTGGCTCTTCATACATGCTTGAATGTAAATGTGTAGCCTCCGTCTTCTTGGCAATGAGTTGGCAACCCATTCTTGGCAAAACTGTGGACCTCATGCCCTTATTAGTAAGGATTCAGAGCAACAGCTACTATTTATTGAGTGCCTATAAGTCATGTCCCATTCTAAATATTTTATATACATTATTTCACTTAATCCTTGCACACAAAAAATTGAGATGAATATCATTTTCCCAATTTTGCGGATAAAGAAACTCAAATGGAGTTTGAGTAACTTGGCCAATGTCACACTTTTAAAAAAGTGTTAGAGTCAGGATTTGAAACTAATCTCTCTGTCCTGTCCAAACTGTACTGCCAAGAATTATGGCCATAAAGGATCCTCTAGCAATCACTCAACAAAAGTTTAGTTAGGAAAGACCCCTACTTTGAATTAAATGTCCAGCTCTGATGGTTAAGTGACTTATCTAAAAGACCAAGGGTCAGTTTGAAGTATGCAGCATTTAAGAGACTTTGATTATAGAGGCAGCAAACACAGACCTCAAAAGCATGTTGGAAGATGACCCCAATTAACACCACTGGGCATACTCAGTTTAGCTGTAATATCATGTAACCGCTACAACATCCTTAAAGTTCCAGGTTCTGTTTTCCAGGGTCATTGATGACAGCTTTGTTTTTAGAATAAACAGGTAGAGTGGGATAAAGATTCCCAGTGGATATTTAGTCCTTAACAGAGTCTATGACCCACATTTTAAGCCCTAGAAATAAACAGAACACTCTCCAAAAGGTCTGTCCATCACGTCATTTCAGACAAAGATAAACCCAATTAGGTGTAACCCATAAAGTGAAGAAAGTTGTTGAGCAAAGAAAAATTCCTTATCATTATATATATTAAAAAAAAAAAGGCAGCAAGACAAATCTACCTTTCTAGGGGGTTTAAGAGTGCCTAGAGGTAATGGGATTAACTCTGACATCTGTGCTTAGATTCGAACCTTTGGTGGAAGAAAAGCTTATAGGTTAATTTTGCAAGACCCAGCATAGAAACTGTTGGCCAGTAGGGAGATGGGGCCTGAGAAAATTGGATTGGAGCTTCTGATATAAGGACTAGTGTGATCAAGAAGAATGTGCAATTATAGGCAATTGTACCAGACAAGTCTTTTCCTGTGTGATGATTCAATTTTAGAAAAGACCACAAGCTGGATAACCAAAACAACACTGATCTGTCCCATCCAACAAGTGAGCTGATCCTGTAGTGTGACAGCTTTGTTCCTGGTGACTAGAAAGAATAAATGCTTCTTAAATACAATCATTTTGAGTTCTAATGTCCCTCTTTTTAGAAAAAAGAAACAGTTCTTGAAAAAAGAAAGACTGCTCCTTCACTTGTTATTGATGTTCCTACCTCTACATGACTACCCATTTCAGTCAGGAACCACCTTTCCTTTTCTACCTCAGACTACTCATGAGCTGGTCTCAAGACTGATACCCTCCTCCATGTTCTCATAACTCCTATCATTTAACTTATGATATAGTCTTCCCATATGAGACTGTGAGCTCTTTGTCTTATTTTTGTAGGTCACTGTCTAGCACACTGTCATCCTCATGGCAAGTTCTCAAGAAAACTTTCTTTAAATCAACCATACCCCGATAAAATTTTTTTAAAAAAAGAAGAGCTTCTTGAATGAGTTCACAAATGAGTGGATAAGTAAGTAAATGGTTAACTCACAGGTCCTCTGAAGGCCTGCTCTAGGAAGATGTGTCTGGATTTTTCAGAACATTTTGCTCCTCTGTATCCTTAACAGAGTCTATGACCCACATTTTAAGCCCTAGAAATAAACAGAACACTCTCCAAAGGTCTGTCCATCACGTCATTTCAGACAAAGATAAACCCAATTAGGTGTAACCCATAAAGTGAAGAAAGTTGTTGAGCAAAGAAAAATTCCTTATCATTATATATATTAAAAAAAAGGCAGCAAGACAAATCTACCTTTCTAGGGGGTTTAAGAGTGCCTAGAGGTAATGGGATTAACTCTGACATCTGTGCTTAGATTCGAACCTTTGGTGGAAGAAAAGCTTATAGGTTAATTTTGCAAGACCCAGCATAGAAACTGTTGGCCAGTAGGGAGATGGGGCCTGAGAAAATTGGATTGGAGCTTCTGATATAAGGACTAGTGTGATCAAGAAGAATGTGCAATTATAGGCAATTGTACCAGACAAGTCTTTTCCTGTGTGATGATTCAATTTTAGAAAAGACCACAAGCTGGATAACCAAAACAACACTGATCTGTCCCATCCAACAAGTGAGCTGATCCTGTAGTGTGACAGCTTTGTTCCTGGTGACTAGAAAGAATAAATGCTTCTTAAATACAATCATTTTGAGTTCTAATGTCCCTCTTTTAGAAAAAGAAACAGTTCTTGAAAAAAGAAAGACTGCTCCTTCACTTGTTATTGATGTTCCTACCTCTACATGACTACCCATTTCAGTCAGGAACCACCTTTCCTTTTCTACCTCAGACTACTCATGAGCTGGTCTCAAGACTGATACCCTCCTCCATGTTCTCATAACTCCTATCATTTAACTTATGATATAGTCTTCCCATATGAGACTGTGAGCTCTTTGTCTTATTTTTGTAGGTCACTGTCTAGCACACTGTCATCCTCATGGCAAGTTCTCAAGAAAACTTTCTTTAAATCAACCATACCCCGATAAAATTTTTTTAAAAAAAGAAGAGCTTCTTGAATGAGTTCACAAATGAGTGGATAAGTAAGTAAATGGTTAACTCACAGGTCCTCTGAAGGCCTGCTCTAGGAAGATGTGTCTGGATGATTTTTCAGAACATTTTTGCTCCTCTGTATCCTTCAGATGAGTTGCTTCATGTCTTTGAGGTTCAATTTTCTTATAAAATGAAAGTAATGCTACTAATTTCATTAAGTTATTGCTCAAAATAAGTACTTTATGCTGCGTACATACCCATGACTCAGACACTGTCCCTTCTCACCTTATGGTCAGTCTATCTTCCACTGGAAGAAGTTACCCAGTGTTTCACTGGGACAGCAGCCATGCTGTAATGGGGATTAAATGGTAACTTGGCCCTAATAACTCAACTATTTGAGTCTGATGTGTTCAGAGGATTTTCACCTGTTGGTGGGGGTGGGGGAGTGGTGAGAACTATCTCAGTTCCTCAATTCAGCTTACCTTACACTAGAAACCTTGTGAATCTAAGAATAGTGCTCAAATTTCTGCTTCCCCCAACATTAAAAAATAAATAACGCAGGGAATCTCCTTGGCTCAAAACACAGAAAAATGTGTGGATAAAATGCTTATCTGAGCTGTGAGAAAATTATGGAAATCATCAGAGGCTAAAAGTGTGAGAAAGCACAAATCTTCAGAGGTGACCAACCACTCTGAAGCAATGGGTTTCTGTGATCATTAACTTATCACTGGTGGTCTAGAGTCTTTATTTTAATTAGCATTAAGCAGAGTTGAGAATAAAAGGCCTAGGACATGAACCAGATGAAGACAGAAAAGGACCCCTAAATAGCTGAGGACACAGAAGTTGACATGTTTAATGCAAATATAAACCAAAGGAAGAAAACCTATCCAAAAAAAGAAAATAGTAAAGAAACTTCTTTGTTTCAGCCTTGCCACTAGATAGGCTATCTTGAAAATTGTTGTTCACAAGTGGTCTTCATGATGGTTTAGAGGCATAATCTAGAATTCATACTACTTTTGTGGTCCCACAATACTCAACTTTGGAATTTAAAGTGTGTCAAGATTCATAATGTATTTCTGGATATTTTTAAATCAAGGCCTGAAATAGTTTCTTCAGGTAATTATAAACTAACTGAAATATAAATATTATAAAAACATAAGAGGGGAGCTTCCCTGGTGGTCCTGTGGGTAAGGACACAGCCTTACAGTGCAAGGGGCGCCTGTTCGATCCCTGACCTGGGAAGATCCCACGTGCCGCGGAGCGGCTGGACTGATGTGTCCAATTACCAAGCCCGAGCTCTGGGGCGCATGCGCCCAGAGCCGGTGCTCTGCGACAACAGAGGCCACTGCGATGGGAGGCCCACGCGGGCCAAAGAACAAAGCTGGATGAAAATAGAGAAATGAAAGACCAACAGAAGTGGCCCGCCCGCCCCTCCCCCCACAACCCGCCCCTCCCGCCCCTCCCCGCCCCCAAAAAACGTAAGAGGAATAAATTTTTAAAAATGGAAAAACACAAGAGGAAGTAAGTCATTGGAGTGAGAATAGGTAGAAATAAAAAATGACAAGATTATAGCTATAAGAAGAGATGATATTAGAATTATAAATTAAGAAATATACAATAAGTAGATTGATACTCTTAATAAATGAGAATGTTTGCAGTCTAACAGGATACCAAAAACTATAAAATTCAATCAAGTGGTTTGTGAAAAAGAACCAAATAGAACTTCTGGGTGAAAAAGCACACATAATAAATGAAACTAGAAACAAAGTGGATGGGTGCATTAGATACAATGGAGGAGTGTATTAATGAATTTGGAGAAAAAAAACTGAAGAGTTACTCAGTATTCAGGAGAAGGGGGAAAAGACTGAAAAAATAAAACAGAGGTTAAAAGACATTAAGAAGAGACGGTAGCAGTAGATGTCCCAGTCGTGCTGATGCCCATGGTATGGTGGTGGTGGTGGTGGTGGTGGTGTTTCACTGAGAGCCTCCTGATCAGATGGACCAGTGGGTTGTCAGAATTCAGAGACAACAGATTGAGAAATACAAAAGCCACGGTATAAGTTGCTCTGCATGTTTCTGAAGCATAAGTAAGGTATTTGGAAAATGAGCTCAGAGTGGCCTCTGATTGTCTGGATTGTCAGTGCCCCCATTAGTCTCTGGATTGATGTATTTCTGGATATTTTAAATCAAGGCCTGAAATAGTTTCTTCAGGTAATTATAAACTAACTGAAATATAAATATTATAAAAACATAAGAGGGGAGCTTCCCTGGTGGTCCTGTGGGTAAGGACACAGCCTTACAGTGCAAGGGGCGCCTGTTCGATCCCTGACCTGGGAAGATCCCACGTGCCGCGGAGCGGCTGGACTGATGTGTCCAATTACCAAGCCCGAGCTCTGGGGCGCATGCGCCCAGAGCCGGTGCTCTGCGACAACAGAGGCCACTGCGATGGGAGGCCCACGCGGGCCAAAGAACAAAGCTGGATGAAAATAGAGAAATGAAAGACCAACAGAAGTGGCCCGCCCGCCCCCCTCCCTCCACAACCCGCCCCTCCCGCCCCTCCCCGCCCCCAAAAAACGTAAGAGGAATAAATTTTTAAAAATGGAAAAACACAAGAGGAAGTAAGTCATTGGAGTGAGAATAGGTAGAAATAAAAAATGACAAGATTATAGCTATAAGAAGAGATGATATTAGAATTATAAATTAAGAAATATACAATAAGTAGATTGATACTCTTAATAAATGAGAATGTTTGCAGTCTAACAGGATACCAAAAACTATAAAATTCAATCAAGTGGTTTGTGAAAAAGAACCAAATAGAACTTCTGGGTGAAAAAGCACACATAATAAATGAAACTAGAAACAAAGTGGATGGGTGCATTAGATACAATGGAGGAGTGTATTAATGAATTTGGAGAAAAAAAACTGAAGAGTTACTCAGTATTCAGGAGAAGGGGGAAAAGACTGAAAAAATAAAACAGAGGTTAAAAGACATTAAGAAGAGACGGTAGCAGTAGATGTCCCAGTCGTGCTGATGCCCATGGTATGGTGGTGGTGGTGGTGGTGGTGGTGTTTCACTGAGAGCCTCCTGATCAGATGGACCAGTGGGTTGTCAGAATTCAGAGACAACAGATTGAGAAATACAAAAGCCACGGTATAAGTTGCTCTGCATGTTTCTGAAGCATAAGTAAGGTATTTGGAAAATGAGCTCAGAGTGGCCTCTGATTGTCTGGATTGTCAGTGCCCCCATTAGTCTCTGGATTGATGTGAAATTTGATATGAAAAAAGAATTGTGGAACAGCTCATTCTCTGGAACATACAAACTTCAAGGTCACCAAAAAGACAATGAAAACAAGGGGCCCATTTCAATGCCTTTATCTCCAGAAAGCAGATGATACATTATGCCAAAGAATTCTCGAGCATAGAGTAATCCTTAGATACATGAATTGATATTCAATTTACAAAGAGTTGGTTTTTTATTATCTTCATGGCACAGCACATCAAAATGTTGCATTTGGATTGATAATTTGGGGACCAACTGAAAATATCAAATCTATAAATTATGAAGACTTAGCAAACTATATAATCATGAACTATATAAGAACTATGAACTATGTAAGAATAGTCCTCACTATGACTAGAGGAGCCTCCTATGGTAGAAAGCTTAAGTTAGCAAAGTTTTATTTTGGTGACTTCTTGTGCACACACAAAGGAGAAAGAACAACTCTGCCTGCCTGCTAATTCATAGGAAGTGTGTTTTGTTTGGGTTGCCTTTGACACACCTTGCAAGAGCTGTTGGTTGGAAACATCCAAGGTACAATTTCTCTTATAGTTGCAAGCACACTCATGGGCAACTTGGATTGACATTTCAGAGAAGGAATGAATGTATCTAGTAAGTCAGCTCATCTCATCTGTCATGGCAGCCTCTGCCATAGCTTCTAGTCTTTCGGCACTTCCCATACAGTTACAGAATTGTGAGGAATCTATATGAGTTGAGAATCTGACTTTGTTGCAGACACGCTATATGTTGTTCAAACAGAATGTGATTCTGTATAAGTTTCATTGAAAGTAAAGTTGCACAAAAAGTCTTCTGAAACATAGAGGGAGAGAACATATGTATGCCTATGACTGATTCATGTTGATGTTTAGCAGAAAAGAATAAAATTCTGTAAAGCAATTATCCTTCAATTAAATAAATTTTAAAAATAAAATCTTTTAAAAATGGAGAAAATCCTTCTAAAACATTTTTTGTAGTTCTATGGTTCATCTCTACAAAAACTGTTGTTGTTCAGCCACCCAGTCATATCCAACTCTTTGTGACCATAAACTGCAGCACACCAGGCCTCTCTGTCCCTCACCATCTCCTGGAACTTGCCCAAGTTGATGTCGATTGCATCCGTGATGCTATTCAGCCACCTGATCTGCTGATGCCCTCTTCTTCTGCCCTCAGTCTTTCCCAGCATCAGGGACTTTTCCAATGGGTTATCTGTTTGTATCAGATGATCAAAATACTGGAGTTTCAGCTTCAGCATCAGTTCTTCCAGCGAGTATTCAGAGTTGATTTCTCTGAAGACTGACTGGTTTGATCTCCTTGCTGTTCAAGGGGACTTTCAGGAGTCTTCTCCAGCACCACAGTTCTAAGACATCAATTCTTAGCATTCTGCCTTCTTCACAGTTCAGCTCTCCCATCTACATGTGACCACTGAGTATCTCTGAAGATACAGATAGACAAATGTTATACTATAACAGAATTCCCATCCCTTAGCTTAGAATCAGGAACTGATGCTGTAGATCTTGAGATAATTCAAAAAGTCTATACCAAATATACTTACGGTAAGGGTCCAGTTATTGCTGCTATTGGCTCTGTTGAGCAAGATTTTAACGGAATTTGTAGTAACATGCTGATTTTGTGATTTAAATGCTCTCATTCAAAATATTTTGAACATACTTATTAATAAAGCTGATAGTTGCAAGTTTTGAGCTATAAATTATTTTTTCATGTACAAGTATTTGGAATATCATGTATGTGGAAAAGAAGATGTAGTTAAGACATCTAACATATCTAATCAGAACTCAAGATACAATAGAAGAAATATAGAATAAGGCAATATTCAAAGAGATGTTGAGTAAGAATTTTCATTGAAAGTAAAGTTGCACAAAAGTCTTCTGAAACATAGAGGAGAGAACATATGTATGCCTATGACTGATTCATGTTGATGTTTAGCAGAAAAGAATAAAATTCTGTAAAGCAATTATCCTTCAATTAAATAAATTTTAAAATAAAATCTTTTAAAAATGGAGAAAATCCTTCTAAAACATTTTTTGTAGTTCTATGGTTCATCTCTACAAAAACTGTTGTTGTTCAGCCACCCAGTCATATCCAACTCTTTGTGACCATAAACTGCAGCACACCAGGCCTCTCTGTCCCTCACCATCTCCTGGAACTTGCCCAAGTTGATGTCGATTGCATCCGTGATGCTATTCAGCCACCTGATCTGCTGATGCCCTCTTCTTCTGCCCTCAGTCTTTCCCAGCATCAGGGACTTTTCCAATGGGTTATCTGTTTGTATCAGATGATCAAAATACTGGAGTTTCAGCTTCAGCATCAGTTCTTCCAGCGAGTATTCAGAGTTGATTTCTCTGAAGACTGACTGGTTTGATCTCCTTGCTGTTCAAGGGGACTTTCAGGAGTCTTCTCCAGCACCACAGTTCTAAGACATCAATTCTTAGCATTCTGCCTTCTTCACAGTTCAGCTCTCCCATCTACATGTGACCACTGAGTATCTCTGAAGATACAGATAGACAAATGTTATACTATAACAGAATTCCCATCCCTTAGCTTAGAATCAGGAACTGATGCTGTAGATCTTGAGATAATTCAAAAAGTCTATACCAAATATACTTACGGTAAGGGTCCAGTTATTGCTGCTATTGGCTCTGTTGAGCAAGATTTTAACGGAATTTGTAGTAACATGCTGATTTTGTGATTTAAATGCTCTCATTCAAAATATTTTGAACATACTTATTAATAAAGCTGATAGTTGCAAGTTTTGAGCTATAAATTATTTTTTCATGTACAAGTATTTGGAATATCATGTATGTGGAAAAGAAGATGTAGTTAAGACATCTAACATATCTAATCAGAACTCAAGATACAATAGAAGAAATATAGAATAAGGCAATATTCAAAGAGATGTTGAGTAAGAATTTTCATGAATTTAGAAAGACAGAAATCCTCATCATTAGGAGCCCAGTGAAACCCTAGCAGAATAAATAAAAAGAAATACAAGGCTAGATAGATATATTGTAGTGCTACAACAGACTGCCAAAATAATAGAAAGAAAGAAGTGGGGATGGAAGGAGAAAAGAGAGTAAAAGGAAAAAAGAATCTTAATGATTACCAGAGAAAAAGACAGACTACTGACAAAGAAATAAACTAGGTTGACATTTAATTTCCTAATAAGCAGTATGAATATCAGAATAGAATGGATTTTTTTAAGGAGAGAGGAAATAATCATCAACCTAGAGGGATATTATCACACAATCCAGTAATTACACTCCTGGATATATTTCCAGGAGAAAAAAAAAAAAAAACCAAAATAGTAATTGAAAAGATACATGCACCCTAATGTTCACAGTAGCATTTATTTACAGTTGCTGAGATATGGAAACTAAGTGTCCATCAAAAGATAAACAGATAAAGAAGATGTTGTACATACACACATACAGTGAAATACTACTCAGCTATAAAAATATTTTTTGCCATTTTCAGCACACAGGTGGACTTGGAACATACATGGCACCAATGTCAGTTTTCTAGTTTTGAACTTGTTCCGTAGTTACGTAAGATGTAAGCACTGTGGAACCTGAGTGACGGGTACATAGAACCTGTCTACTATTTTTGCAACTACCAATGAATTTATAACTTTTCAAAATAACAACCTATTAAACACTTCATTTTCCAAGTTTTGGCAGCAAGGATGAACAAAATAGGGTTTTATAAAATACTGCCCTCAGGTTAACTTTATCATCCTTTTGGGAGAATAGGTGAGACCTAAATACATTAAAGACAGAAATAACAAAAAAGGGTTGTAGCTATATGAGTAATGCCAGAATTACTAGGGCTTCCCTGGTGGCTCAGATGGTAAAGAATCCACCTGCAACACAGGATACCTGGTTTCAATCCCTGGGTTACAAAGCCCAACAATTTCAAGACTTCAGTATTGAGTCTTTCAAATTACAATTCAAAGTGCCAACTGTTGAGAAAACAGCCTTGTTTCACCGCTGATTTCATGCAGTCAAGGTGTAAAGTAAGGTATCTCCAAGATTAGACCGAAAGGGCTTGCCCCAGAACAGCCTTCAGTTTTCTGTATGGAAAATCATCTAGAACAGATTTTTCCACATTCATGCGCTAACTGGCACGCATTTTCCATAACTGATCACCACTTGCCCACCCAGGCCACATGCCAACCAAGGCTAGATAGATATATTGTAGTGCTACAACAGACTGCCAAAATAATAGAAAGAAAGAAGTGGGGATGGAAGGAGAAAAGAGAGTAAAAGGAAAAAAGAATCTTAATGATTACCAGAGAAAAAGACAGACTACTGACAAAGAAATAAACTAGGTTGACATTTAATTTCCTAATAAGCAGTATGAATATCAGAATAGAATGGATTTTTTTAAGGAGAAAGAAAAAAATCATCAACCTAGAGGGATATTATCACACAATCCAGTAATTACACTCCTGGATATATTTCCAGGAGAAAAAAAAAAAAAAACCAAAATAGTAATTGAAAAGATACATGCACCCTAATGTTCACAGTAGCATTTATTTACAGTTGCTGAGATATGGAAACTAAGTGTCCATCAAAAGATAAACAGATAAAGAAGATGTTGTACATACACACATACAGTGAAATACTACTCAGCTATAAAAATATTTTTTGCCATTTTCAGCACACAGGTGGACTTGGAACATACATGGCACCAATGTCAGTTTTCTAGTTTTGAACTTGTTCCGTAGTTACGTAAGATGTAAGCACTGTGGAACCTGAGTGACGGGTACATAGAACCTGTCTACTATTTTTGCAACTACCAATGAATTTATAACTTTTCAAAATAACAACCTATTAAACACTTCATTTTCCAAGTTTTGGCAGCAAGGATGAACAAAATAGGGTTTTATAAAATACTGCCCTCAGGTTAACTTTATCATCCTTTTGGGAGAATAGGTGAGACCTAAATACATTAAAGACAGAAATAACAAAAAAGGGTTGTAGCTATATGAGTAATGCCAGAATTACTAGGGCTTCCCTGGTGGCTCAGATGGTAAAGAATCCACCTGCAACACAGGATACCTGGTTTCAATCCCTGGGTTACAAAGCCCAACAATTTCAAGACTTCAGTATTGAGTCTTTCAAATTACAATTCAAAGTGCCAACTGTTGAGAAAACAGCCTTGTTTCACCGCTGATTTCATGCAGTCAAGGTGTAAAGTAAGGTATCTCCAAGATTAGACCGAAAGGGCTTGCCCCAGAACAGCCTTCAGTTTTCTGTATGGAAAATCATCTAGAACAGATTTTTCCACATTCATGCGCTAACTGGCACGCATTTTCCATAACTGATCACCACTTGCCCACCCAGGCCACATGCCAACCTGAGTAATAGGGTGTAACCCTGGGCACAGGTCCTGGTTACTGGGCCAGCTGCCCAAGTTCTGGGAGGACCTCCAGGCACACATGCAGACCCTCCCTGACAGAGAGCAGTCCATCATTTCCTGAGTGGCCCTTCCCCTCTTATTTTACTGAGGCTGATTTTACCAAGATATGCTTTCCCTAGCACTGAACCATTAAGATTTTGTTCTTTGTTCACCCATTTCTTTTCTTAACAAATGAAAAGCAATTTATTATGTAATATTCCATGCCTACAATGAGATATGTGAACTATACATAAAGCCACTGGGCAACAGAGATTCCTAACATTAACAACATAATTAAAACAGACCATGTCTTCACCCCTATTTATTTCCACCTTCCTGCCTTCCCCACAAACCAGCTTCCTGAATTTTGTGTTTATCATCTCTTGTCTTTTAAAAATAGTAGACTACAAATAGAATAAAATAGAAGGCAGAAGGAGAAGGAGACAACAGAGGATGAGATGGTTGGATGGCATCACCGAGTCAATGGACATGAGTTAGAGCAAGCTCTGAGAGATGGTGAAGGACAGGGAAGCCTGGTGTGCTGCGGTCCATGGGGTCACAAAGGCTTGGACACCACTGAGTAACTGAACTAACTGAACTGAACTGAACTGAACAATTCCAAACAATGGTGCTCAGCTTTCTTTGTGTGTTTGCTATTAACAATAGAGATTGTGCTTCTTTCTATTTATTGTCATTCATGTCTCCTAGTGCATATATGTAAGAGTTTCCACACCTAGGATTAGAATTGCTGGGTCACAGAAATGTAGTCTTCACTTATTTTTTATAGTGTCAGGCTGTTTTCCAAAGAAATCATACTAGTCTATAGCCCAACAATAGTAAATAAGATTCAGCTTTTCCACACTCTCATAGATTACCAGATTTCATCAATTTTTGTTTATCTAGCCGAAAGGGCTTGCCCCAGAACAGCCTTCAGTTTTCTGTATGGAAAATCATCTAGAACAGATTTTTCCACATTCATGCGCTAACTGGCACGCATTTTCCATAACTGATCACCACTTGCCCACCCAGGCCACATGCCAACCTGAGTAATAGGGTGTAACCCTGGGCACAGGTCCTGGTTACTGGGCCAGCTGCCCAAGTTCTGGGAGGACCTCCAGGCACACATGCAGACCCTCCCTGACAGAGAGCAGTCCATCATTTCCTGAGTGGCCCTTCCCCTCTTATTTTACTGAGGCTGATTTTACCAAGATATGCTTTCCCTAGCACTGAACCATTAAGATTTTGTTCTTTGTTCACCCATTTCTTTTCTTAACAAATGAAAAGCAATTTATTATGTAATATTCCATGCCTACAATGAGATATGTGAACTATACATAAAGCCACTGGGCAACAGAGATTCCTAACATTAACAACATAATTAAAACAGACCATGTCTTCACCCCTATTTATTTCCACCTTCCTGCCTTCCCCACAAACCAGCTTCCTGAATTTTGTGTTTATCATCTCTTGTCTTTTAAAAATAGTAGACTACAAATAGAATAAAATAGAAGGCAGAAGGAGAAGGAGACAACAGAGGATGAGATGGTTGGATGGCATCACCGAGTCAATGGACATGAGTTAGAGCAAGCTCTGAGAGATGGTGAAGGACAGGGAAGCCTGGTGTGCTGCGGTCCATGGGGTCACAAAGGCTTGGACACCACTGAGTAACTGAACTAACTGAACTGAACTGAACTGAACAATTCCAAACAATGGTGCTCAGCTTTCTTTGTGTGTTTGCTATTAACAATAGAGATTGTGCTTCTTTCTATTTATTGTCATTCATGTCTCCTAGTGCATATATGTAAGAGTTTCCACACCTAGGATTAGAATTGCTGGGTCACAGAAATGTAGTCTTCACTTATTTTTTATAGTGTCAGGCTGTTTTCCAAAGAAATCATACTAGTCTATAGCCCAACAATAGTAAATAAGATTCAGCTTTTCCACACTCTCATAAATACATAGTATTACCAGATTTCATCAATTTTTTGTTTATCTAGTGGATATAAAATACCTCATTATGATTTTAATTTGAATTTCCCTGATTACTAACTCATCATTTTTTGTTCACCTAGTGAATGTATCCAGGTGGCACTAATGGTAAAGAATCTGCCTGCCAGCACAGAAGACATAAGGGATGCAGGTTTGATCCCTGGGTCAGGAAGATCCCCTGGAGAAGGAAATGGCAATCCACTCCAGTATTCTTGCCTGGGAAATTCCACGGACCTAGGATCCTGGCAGGCTCTGTTTACAGGGTCACACAGAGTCAGATACGACTGAAGTGACCAAGCACACACCTACATATAGTGGATGTAAAATGATATCTCTTTATGACTTAATTTGCATTTCTCTGATTACTGAAGAAGTTAAGACTCTTTTGGGAATTCCCTGGTTGCCCAGTGGTTAGGACTTGTCAGATGTGGTATCAAGATTTTCTCCCAAGATTGTGGCTTATCTTTTTACTCTCTTTATGATATTTTCAGCAAGCAGAAGTTATTCCTTTTAGCAAAGAGAAATTTATTCATTTTTTTCCTTTTTGGTTTGTGCTCTTTATGTCTTTCAGTTCCATAGAGAAGGAGGAATCCATTGTGAAAGGGAAAACTTTAAATCTTCTAGAAGAATCTTTTAGGAGAACATCTTTAGGACCTTTGGGTAGAGATGGATTTCTTAGAAGACACTCAAGAAGAGCTAATCATATACCATTGCTATGTAAACAAACTTTTTTACTGACTGTTAGGCTAAGTCAGGAGGATAATGCTGAGCTGTAGCCACTTTTGTTTTAATTGTATTCCCTGGAGAAATGCTCTGAGCGGCGGCTGAAGGGGCCGTTTCAGAACAATAGGCAGTCGGTGCAGTCAGGGCCACTGCCTCTGTCCTAATTCCCATCCTTCTGCCCCCATGGCCACCACCTTCCCAGAAGGCAGGCACAGGGACCCACAGCAGTTTCTTCACCTTTAATTCTTCTTTGTTACTAGTGCTGATGGGGGTCTGTTTCCGCTAATCTTAACTGTGACAAAATGCTCCAGGATGTCTATTCTTCTGGTTACATATGGAATTTCCTGGACTTCAGTTGATTGCTTGGGATGGGGGCTGATTAGATGCAGCTATTTCCAGGCATCCTTGCCTTTTCTTTCCTGAAAAACCATTGTGTTAGCAACATATTTTTAGGTGAGGCTACCTTATTCACATACATTTTCTTTTCTTTTTCATCATACAATTTCAAACCAAGTTTTCTTCAGAAAAGAAAAAAACATGATAGTATGAGTGCTACTTTCAACGGTACCATCCTTTAATACTATTTGGGTAGTCTGTGTAATAATTTTATCGTTTTAAGGCCCATTTTTTCCTCTCTGCAATCTCCTGTGGCTTGCCTTCCCTCCCCTCTCCTTTCCCATACGTCTATTTATGGACCATTATGCCCTTCTCCATCAACATCTCAGCCCAGTGCTCCAGGGGGACTCCGCCGGTGTGAGGCTCTCACATGGTGAATGTTTTTTAGTTTTGTTTTGTTACCACTCTTTGTAAAGTGCTGGTTGCCCAGTGGTTAGGACTTGTCAGATGTGGTATCAAGATTTTCTCCCAAGATTGTGGCTTATCTTTTTACTCTCTTTATGATATTTTCAGCAAGCAGAAGTTATTCCTTTTAGCAAAGAGAAATTTATTCATTTTTTTCCTTTTTGGTTTGTGCTCTTTATGTCTTTCAGTTCCATAGAGAAGGAGGAATCCATTGTGAAAGGGAAAACTTTAAATCTTCTAGAAGAATCTTTTAGGAGAACATCTTTAGGACCTTTGGGTAGAGATGGATTTCTTAGAAGACACTCAAGAAGAGCTAATCATATACCATTGCTATGTAAACAAACTTTTTTACTGACTGTTAGGCTAAGTCAGGAGGATAATGCTGAGCTGTAGCCACTTTTGTTTTAATTGTATTCCCTGGAGAAATGCTCTGAGCGGCGGCTGAAGGGGCCGTTTCAGAACAATAGGCAGTCGGTGCAGTCAGGGCCACTGCCTCTGTCCTAATTCCCATCCTTCTGCCCCCATGGCCACCACCTTCCCAGAAGGCAGGCACAGGGACCCACAGCAGTTTCTTCACCTTTAATTCTTCTTTGTTACTAGTGCTGATGGGGGTCTGTTTCCGCTAATCTTAACTGTGACAAAATGCTCCAGGATGTCTATTCTTCTGGTTACATATGGAATTTCCTGGACTTCAGTTGATTGCTTGGGATGGGGGCTGATTAGATGCAGCTATTTCCAGGCATCCTTGCCTTTTCTTTCCTGAAAAACCATTGTGTTAGCAACATATTTTTAGGTGAGGCTACCTTATTCACATACATTTTCTTTTCTTTTTCATCATACAATTTCAAACCAAGTTTTCTTCAGAAAAGAAAAAAAAAAAAAACATGATAGTATGAGTGTTACTTTCAACGGTACCATCCTTTAATACTATTTGGGTAGTCTGTGTAATAATTTTATCGTTTTAAGGCCCATTTTTTCCTCTCTGCAATCTCCTGTGGCTTGCCTTCCCTCCCCTCTCCTTTCCCATACGTCTATTTATGGACCATTATGCCCTTCTCCATCAACATCTCAGCCCAGTGCTCCAGGGGGACTCCGCCGGTGTGAGGCTCTCACATGGTGAATGTTTTTTAGTTTTGTTTTGTTACCACTCTTTGTAAAGTGCTGGCTTCCATGAAGGACAGCTAATTTCTTTGTACCTACTTGGAGTAAGTAGATTAGGTTACCAGTACTGCTGCTTATCTCATTCTAAAATCAATGATCCAATTCCCATGATCACCACTTATAAAATGTGGGGAAATTATTACACAGAAGCCCTAGAAATTGATTAGTAGATACTTCCTGAAATGAATCACTTACAAGACAATGCTTTGGTTCTCAGCGTATTTCTAAGACAATTAAGACCTAGTGAGTTGCTTATTTTTTGACGGTTGGACAACGGTCATATTTTCCTGGTGTAATGTCTGAACTATACCCTAATTTTCTCAGTGTTCTGCCCACCAGCTCCTTCGCATGTCTTTGTCCTGTGTTTCTATGTGAAACCTCCTCAGGTAGATGCTTATGAAATAGCTGATCTTGAGTTTCCACTTGTCTTGGTTTGGATGGCACTGAAACATCATGGGTTGTTTTGATCCTTGAAGCAAATTGCAGCCCAGCTCTTCCTCCTCCTACTTTGCCTTCACAAGTTCAACCTATCATGTCAGAGGGCAAGTGAAGGGGATGTGTAGGTGGGGGACAGAGGACCCTGCTTCTCCTCCTGAAACCTGGATGGTCATGAGGCATGCCCACAGAGAATATCTCCTTTGCAGTCTGCGAGGCTGCCTGAGGCCAGAATCCTTGGTTTTCTATGCATAAGGTATTTATGACTTTGTATATGCCAGACACTAAAATTGCAGAGCGTGCCTTAAAATCTGGGTGGGATAGGAAGTCAGATAATAATTGCTATCTTACAGCAAGTATTTTCTGTGAACAAGGTGTTTCATGATAAGAGCTTGACTTACAGCATCCTTATTTAATCTTAGAAACACTGTGTACTAGACATGATCACCCACGTAAGAAACCCAAGGCTAGGAGAGGTTGGGTGCATTCTCCAGTTCATTCAACTCAAGAGTGAAGAGATTTGATTCAACCATAGATTTATCTAACTCCATAAGGTACTTTCTTTTTTTTTTTTTTAAAGATTTATTTATTTATTTTGGGCGGGGGCTGGGTGGGGGAGGGAGGGGAGCAGGCGGGCCACTTCTATTGGTCTTTCATTTCTACATTTTCATCTGTCTTTGTTCTTTGGCTCCTGTGGGCCTCCCATCGCGGTGGCCACTGTCATCACAGAGCACCGGCTCTGGGTGCATGCGCTCAAGAGCTCCGGCTCGGTAATTGGACACATCAGTCCAGCCACTCCACGGCACGTGGGATCTTCCCAGGCCAGGGCTCGAACCGGTGCCCCTTGTACTGCAAGGTGGTGTCCTTACCCACTGGACCACCAGGGGAAGCCCAGTACTTTCTTTATTAATTATTTTTATTTCACTTTTTGCTTTTACAAAACTTTGTTGTTTACATATATGCATAATTCCAGATTAGTCATATGCATATCCCTGACCCCTCCCTCATAAGGTGGCTTTAACCACTACACTGTCCTACCTCTCTCTTAAACAAAATAAATGATAGGCCACAAACATGTGCTGCTAACTAAAAGGAGGTTACAGAAAGGTGAATTTGCAGTAGACTGGCATAGTCAAGGGCTATAGAACAGAAGGAAGGGTCCATGGAGAACATCTGATCCCATGTTTCTCAAACTCTTTTTTTTTTAAGTTGTAAAAAAAAAATAATGTAACATTAAAAAAATATGGAGTGCTTCATGACTTTCAACAGGGGCCATGCTAATCTTCTTTGATTCTTTCCAGTTTTAGTATATGTACTGACAGTGAGTATTCTTAAACTTTTTAATTTACAACCCACAACATAACATGTATTTTACATTATGAACCAGTACATGCATATATTTATAACTGAAGCAAAATTTTTAGCTCAATACTTGCCCCAATTCTATGCAATGCACTCCACTTTTCTATTATTTTTTACATCATTCTTTTTTTCTTAAAGATTTTTTTGATGTAGACCATTTTTAAAGTTTTCATTGAATTTGTTACAATATTGCTTCTATTTTACGTTTTGACTTTTTGGTCCCAAGGCATGTTGGATCTTAGTTCCCCAATCAGAGATGTAACCCACACCCCTGTATTGGAAGGTGAAGTCTTAACCACCAGACCACGAGGAAAGTCCTTATATTGTTGTTCAGTCAACCAGTCATGTCCAACTCTGCGACCTCAGGGACTGCAGCATGCCAGGTCTCCCTGTCCCTCACCATCTCCCAGAGTTTGCCCAAGTTCATGTCCATTGCACCAGTGGTACCATCCAGCCATCTCATCCTCTAACACCTGCTTCTCCTTCTGCCCTCAATATTTCTCCCAGAATCAGGGACTTTTCTAATGAGTTGTCTGTTCACATAAAATAACCAAAACACTGGGGCTTCAGCCTCAGTATCAGTCCTGTCAACAAGTATTCAGGATTAATTTCCCTTAAGATTGACTGGTTTGATTTCTTTGCTGCCCATAGGACTTTTTGATGCTTTTTCCAGCATCAAAATTTGAAGGCATTAGTTCTTTGTGGTTCTGTCTTCTTTATGGTCCAGCTCTCACAACCGAGTGTGACCACTGGGAAGACCATAGCCTTGAGTATATAGACTTTTCTCAGCAGAGTGATGCCCCTGCTTTTCAACAGACTGTCTAGGTTTGTCATAGCTTTCCTGCCAAGAAGCAGTCTTCTTCTGAGTTCACAGCTGCAGTCACCATCCGCAGTGATTTGGGAGCCCAGGAAGAGAAACTCGGTCACTACTTCCACCTTTTCCCCTTCTATTTGGCAAGAAGTAATAGGGACAGATGCCATGATCTTAGGTTTTGTTGTTGTTTTTTTTTAATATTTAGTTTTAACCTGGCTCTTTCACGCTCCTCCTTCAGCCTCATTCTTTAAAAATAATTCTGATCCTAAAGAGGCTCTATAACCTACAAATCTTGATCTAGAAATCTCAACAGCTGGGTGCTATCAAAGCCCAGAGATGCCTTGAGTCCTTAGCATAGTGTCTTGCAAATATTGAAACTGAGTCTTTATCTCTTTATGTGGCCCAGCACGCTCATGCAGCACCTCGGTGGCAGAACTGGGATAAAAGCCAGATTTCCTGATTCCCAGGCCAGGCTTTTTCAGTCAAGGCAAGGGAGAGACTCTCCCATGGCAGAGCTTCTTCACCGGCATGGGAGAAATGAGAGGAAATAGCAGTCATAGGACACTGAGGCAGCCCCCACAACGGGCCTAGTCCAAGGGCGTGGGAACAGAATTGTGGAACTCCAGCTCCCGTGCTCCTCCTGTGGTTGTTTCTCTTGTTTGCTCAGTAAAATCACCTGGGAGCCCGTCATCAATGCTAATGCCCAGGTGACATGCGGATCAATTAAACCCAATTATTTAGTAATGGGGGTTGCTTTAAACCTTTCCCAGGTGATTTTACTAGAAAGCTACAGCCTCAGTGCAGTGGAAAACCTTTCCTGTTTATCTTTCAAGCTTCAGCTCAAATGCCCCTCTCCCAGGCCCATGGAGTCCTGACTCAAATTCACAACCCAAAGTGACTGTCTTTCTTTACTGTATTCACCCAGCACTCATAGGCCCTCTCATCCTATTTGTCTCCCCTGCTGTGTGGTGCTTGGATTGAGTCTTGAGCCTACGCCGTCCTTAGCTTTGTATGCAAGTGTGTAACGAGTATTTACAGAATGCCCTTTGCTCTTCTTCCCTCAACCATCCAGACCTCTGAAATCTATTCTGATCCAGCTACCACTGCTAATGAAGGGGGATGAACACTCTCCCCGGGATCAGTTCCACCAAGGACAGGAAGGCAAAATCCTGACCAGTGAAAACAACAGTTGCTAATCGCAGTGAGACTGCAGCATCCCTCCCCGCGTGGTCGGGCTTCCTCTCCCATGCATCCCCGCCAGGGATCTCCTCCAGCTTTTCAGATTTCTGATGAGGCAGTGTTGCCCTGTGGGCAGAACCCTGGACAGGAAGTTGAGGATAACGATCCTAAAGAGGCTCTATAACCTACAAATCTTGATCTAGAAATCTCAACAGCTGGGTGCTATCAAAGCCCAGAGATGCCTTGAGTCCTTAGCATAGTGTCTTGCAAATATTGAAACTGAGTCTTTATCTCTTTATGTGGCCCAGCACGCTCATGCAGCACCTCGGTGGCAGAACTGGGATAAAAGCCAGATTTCCTGATTCCCAGGCCAGGCTTTTTCAGTCAAGGCAAGGAGAGACTCTCCCATGGCAGAGCTTCTTCACCGGCATGGGAGAAATGAGAGGAAATAGCAGTCATAGGACACTGAGGCAGCCCCCACAACGGGCCTAGTCCAAGGGCGTGGGAACAGAATTGTGGAACTCCAGCTCCCGTGCTCCTCCTGTGGTTGTTTCTCTTGTTTGCTCAGTAAAATCACCTGGGAGCCCGTCATCAATGCTAATGCCCAGGTGACATGCGGATCAATTAAACCCAATTATTTAGTAATGGGGGTTGCTTTAAACCTTTCCCAGGTGATTTTACTAGAAAGCTACAGCCTCAGTGCAGTGGAAAACCTTTCCTGTTTATCTTTCAAGCTTCAGCTCAAATGCCCCTCTCCCAGGCCCATGGAGTCCTGACTCAAATTCACAACCCAAAGTGACTGTCTTTCTTTACTGTATTCACCCAGCACTCATAGGCCCTCTCATCCTATTTGTCTCCCCTGCTGTGTGGTGCTTGGATTGAGTCTTGAGCCTACGCCGTCCTTAGCTTTGTATGCAAGTGTGTAACGAGTATTTACAGAATGCCCTTTGCTCTTCTTCCCTCAACCATCCAGACCTCTGAAATCTATTCTGATCCAGCTACCACTGCTAATGAAGGGGGATGAACACTCTCCCCGGGATCAGTTCCACCAAGGACAGGAAGGCAAAATCCTGACCAGTGAAAACAACAGTTGCTAATCGCAGTGAGACTGCAGCATCCCTCCCCGCGTGGTCGGGCTTCCTCTCCCATGCATCCCCGCCAGGGATCTCCTCCAGCTTTTCAGATTTCTGATGAGGCAGTGTTGCCCTGTGGGCAGAACCCTGGACAGGAAGTGAGGATGATGACCTTCCTGTCCTGATGGAGACCATCAAGTGTATCCTGCCGTAGGACCTCACTTTTCTGTTTTATAAGCTAGGAATGACAGCGTTCCAAACTCAATTGTCACCCTCTGCCCCTTTCCCCTTGGGAATTTTATAAGAACTCTTATATATGAAAACAAGCTTTGTTCAGGTCCTTAAACTTCTCTGAGGATGGTGTTGTATAAATATGAGATACCTTTTGTTATTGTTTATAACCCAAGGGATTTGCGGAAAGAAGTTGAGAGCCAGCGATGCTGGTTTTTATAGGCAGAAAATAGCTGCTGGAAAAACAACCTGGTGGCGGAGCACAATGTTCTTAACGAGCAGACAGAATTATCTTTCCCAGGCAGCCATGAACACAAAACACCTGGTGTACATGTTTCCTGCCCCTTCACATATTTTGAAAAAAAGAGACCTTTACCCTGACCTGTCAAGCAGAGATCTTCATGAACTTCTGTCCACAGACCGAGACTGTTATCTTGGCTTGCCACTGTGGAGTTAAATGGTAAACATAGCTGATTGCCACTCCAAGGGCATCTTCTCCACATGTCACTCAGATCTTATCAGGTCCACACATGCATTTCTTCTATTCAAATAAAGCCCCTGGATAGGCTGAGAGTCAGGGGCCTCCTGACACATCTACCGAACCCAAGTCCCGTGCTGTGGAGAAGATGGGAACCTTGAAGACTTGATCCTGACCCAGCCATGGATTAAAATCTTCAGAGAGAAAGCAAAATATAAATCTATTCATAAGAAGATTCAGTCTCTACTTTAAAGACTAAGGTGTTTAAAGAAGGTAGAGATCAGTGTGGGAAAGCTTCACGGAGGACAAGGAGGCAATAGACACAGAAGGTGCTTGATGATCAGAGTTAAGTGAAGGAAGGAGAATGGAAATGGGCTTTGAAGGACAAAAGGCAATTGAAATGGTGCAGTGTGTTAATTGCTTGTCATGTCCAACTCTGTGCAACCCTATGGGCTGGCTGTAGCCTGCCAAGCTCCTCTGTCCATGGGATTTTCCAGGAAAGAATATTGGAGTGGGTTATCATGCCCTCCTCAAGGGGATCTTCCCAATCTCCCCTCCAGGGATAGAACCTGCATCACTTGCATCTCTTGCATTGGCAAGCAGGTTTTTACCACCAGCACCATCTTGGAAGCCTTGGGAATAGTGGAGGAAGGAGCAAATAGCCATGCTGGGAAAGCCAGAGTTTAAGGATTGACTTTAGAGAGAAACAGACTGACCCAGGTATGCCACTCACTAACTGTGTAATTCTATGCAAGTCAGGCAAGCTCATTAAGCTCTATTCCCCTAGTCCATTATAAGTCAGTACCAACAACACCTCCACCATAGGTTTGAAGCAGAATTAAATGAGATTAGTGTAGGCAAAGTTCTTAGGCCAATGCCAAGCATATAGTAACTATTCAGTGTTTATTTATTGTTATTGTTGATATTAGTACTAGGGAAAATATGGACAAAGGCAGGAATTGTTCAATCTGAAAAGAGATTTTCTCCATAATAATCAAGATACTTGATATTAAATGACATTGATATAATAAATTTGAGCAGCCAACACCTGTCCATTTCAGCACTGTGAAGGAAAGAAAATGTCTACGTATACCTCCCTCAAGCTCTGATTTCCTGCTTCTTGCACGACCTTTCCTCATTCCTACCACCCCTGTATCCCCACAGTACCACGGAGAGCCCACCGCCTCTCATCTTAGCCTTCTCCTCCCTCTGGTCCCCACCTTCTTCCCCAGCCTGGTGGGAGACTGATGAGTCATGGGGATTGACGTACTGTAGCCTTTCAGGCAATGAAGACAGACTGTGTGGTCTGAAGACAGAGATTCTCTTAAGTATTCCTTGATCCTATCAAGTCATGTATGGAAGGCTAATCACCTCTAACACAGGAAGCACTGAGTGGGAGAATTTCAAGTTCCATTATCAATCAAATTTTCAAGAGTGAAAACAGGAATTCTTCCTGGCAGAGACATGGATTGGATCACTGGTGCCACAGCTAAACCATGACATCATAGGTCATTAGGGCTGTCAGTAGTGGCACACAAGAGCCTGAGGCAGGCCTCTGCTTGTCAAGCTGTGAGCTCCCACCCATCTCCCTCAGTTGCTGACAATCATGTTCCTACTGAAATGGCCTTGGCTTCATTTCTAGGTTCACAGGGCTGTCTTGGCTTCACGTGGTTCAGTTGGGTCCAACTCTTTGTGACCCCATGGGCTGCAGCTTGCCAGGTTTCCTGTCCTTTACTATCTCCCACAGTATGCCACTCACTAACTGTGTAAAATTGGACTTTAGAAACAGACTGACCCAGGTATGCCACTCACTAACTGTGTAATTCTATGCAAGTCAGGCAAGCTCATTAAGCTCTATTCCCCTAGTCCATTATAAGTCAGTACCAACAACACCTCCACCATAGGTTTGAAGCAGAATTAAATGAGATTAGTGTAGGCAAAGTTCTTAGGCCAATGCCAAGCATATAGTAACTATTCAGTGTTTATTTATTGTTATTGTTGATATTAGTACTAGGGAAAATATGGACAAAGGCAGGAATTGTTCAATCTGAAAAGAGATTTTCTCCATAATAATCAAGATACTTGATATTAAATGACATTGATATAATAAATTTGAGCAGCCAACACCTGTCCATTTCAGCACTGTGAAGGAAAGAAAATGTCTACGTATACCTCCCTCAAGCTCTGATTTCCTGCTTCTTGCACGACCTTTCCTCATTCCTACCACCCCTGTATCCCCACAGTACCACGGAGAGCCCACCGCCTCTCATCTTAGCCTTCTCCTCCCTCTGGTCCCCACCTTCTTCCCCAGCCTGGTGGGAGACTGATGAGTCATGGGGATTGACGTACTGTAGCCTTTCAGGCAATGAAGACAGACTGTGTGGTCTGAAGACAGAGATTCTCTTAAGTATTCCTTGATCCTATCAAGTCATGTATGGAAGGCTAATCACCTCTAACACAGGAAGCACTGAGTGGGAGAATTTCAAGTTCCATTATCAATCAAATTTTCAAGAGTGAAAACAGGAATTCTTCCTGGCAGAGACATGGATTGGATCACTGGTGCCACAGCTAAACCATGACATCATAGGTCATTAGGGCTGTCAGTAGTGGCACACAAGAGCCTGAGGCAGGCCTCTGCTTGTCAAGCTGTGAGCTCCCACCCATCTCCCTCAGTTGCTGACAATCATGTTCCTACTGAAATGGCCTTGGCTTCATTTCTAGGTTCACAGGGCTGTCTTGGCTTCAAGTGGTTCAGTTGGGTCCAACTCTTTGTGACCCCATGGGCTGCAGCTTGCCAGGTTTCCCTGTCCTTTACTATCTCCCACAGTTTGCCCAAGTTCATGTCCATTGACGTGGTGGTGCCACCCAACCATTTCATCCTCTGCCTTTCTCCTTTTGCCTTCAAGTTTTCCCAATATCAAGGCTTCAAATTACCTACAGGATAAAAAAAGCCCAAACTTCTTAACCTGGCAGATAATGGTCTTCAGTTTATCCCAGCCTTTTTCTCTGCCTTCTCAATTTCTGCTGAGATAAACTTCTCAGTTTCCCCAAACACCATATCTTTTCAGATCATTGTTCTGCAATCTGAATGCCTTCCCTAACCTTCACCTGGTCAACACTTGCTCGCTCTACCAGAACCAGCTCCAATATCATTTCCTAAATAAATACTATCATCTCTTCTTCAGTCTTTGGTTACTATAGTTCTTTGTCCTGGGCTCTTTAGACTCCAAAAGTTTAACATAAGATGCTAAAAGTTTAGTAAGAGACTTGAGAAACATTTATTGAATGAATAAATGAGCTCAAATTTCAATAACAGTATTTATTTTGACGTATGGTAATTGTCCTACTCGTAGGTTTCTTCATCAGGCTGTGTTTCTCAAAAAGATGAGGTGAAGGGAAATTGTGTCCTTTATATCTGTATTCTAGGACCCTAGAACAGTGACTCATAAGGTAGACTTTAAGTTGAACTCTGACAAATTAAAATTTTTCTAATATATTTTTTGCAAAACTAATTTTTTTCTTACTATGAATTATTTCTTTCATGATTAGGTTCCCTTCTCAAAGTTAGAATTTCAAGTTCATTCGATAAAATTTTCAAGAGTGAAAACAGGAATTCTTCCTGGCAGAGACATGGATTGGATCACTGGTGCCACAGCTAAACCATGACATCATAGGTCATTAGGGCTGTCAGTAGTGGCACACAAGAGCCTGAGGCAGGCCTCTGCTTGTCAAGCTGTGAGCTCCCACCCATCTCCCTCAGTTGCTGACAATCATGTTCCTACTGAAATGGCCTTGGCTTCATTTCTAGGTTCACAGGGCTGTCTTGGCTTCAAGTGGTTCAGTTGGGTCCAACTCTTTGTGACCCCATGGGCTGCAGCTTGCCAGGTTTCCCTGTCCTTTACTATCTCCCACAGTTTGCCCAAGTTCATGTCCATTGACGTGGTGGTGCCACCCAACCATTTCATCCTCTGCCTTTCTCCTTTTGCCTTCAAGTTTTCCCAATATCAAGGCTTCAAATTACCTACAGGATAAAAAAAGCCCAAACTTCTTAACCTGGCAGATAATGGTCTTCAGTTTATCCCAGCCTTTTTCTCTGCCTTCTCAATTTCTGCTGAGATAAACTTCTCAGTTTCCCCAAACACCATATCTTTTCAGATCATTGTTCTGCAATCTGAATGCCTTCCCTAACCTTCACCTGGTCAACACTTGCTCGCTCTACCAGAACCAGCTCCAATATCATTTCCTAAATAAATACTATCATCTCTTCTTCAGTCTTTGGTTACTATAGTTCTTTGTCCTGGGCTCTTTAGACTCCAAAAGTTTAACATAAGATGCTAAAAGTTTAGTAAGAGACTTGAGAAACATTTATTGAATGAATAAATGAGCTCAAATTTCAATAACAGTATTTATTTTGACGTATGGTAATTGTCCTACTCGTAGGTTTCTTCATCAGGCTGTGTTTCTCAAAAAGATGAGGTGAAGGGAAATTGTGTCCTTTATATCTGTATTCTAGGACCCTAGAACAGTGACTCATAAGGTAGACTTTAAGTTGAACTCTGACAAATTAAAATTTTTCTAATATATTTTTTGCAAAACTAATTTTTTTCTTACTATGAATTATTTCTTTCATGATTAGGTTCCCCTTCTCTGTTAATGTTGAGTGGAGGCTTGCCATCTCCTTCTCCAGGGGATCTTCCCAACCCAGAGATCAAACCCAGGTCTCCCACATTGCGGGCACATTCTTTACCATCTGAGCCACCAGGGAAGTGAGAAGGAATAGGGAGATGTCTCCAAAATTCATCTGAGAATATGAACAGCAGGAAAGCAGGTGAGCCTGCCTTAGGTTAGAGTCTCTGAAATCAGAAGCTGAATCTCGGGCAAGTGCTCTCAGGGACACTTCATGGATAAAGCAAAGCCAGACAAGGATTTAGCTGCACTTCAGCCTCAACCAGATTCCATGGTAAGCTCTAGGAAAAGGGACAAGAATGACCTCACAGAATCATACCACTTGGAGGCAAAGAGGCTGGTATTTTATACCTTTTAATTAGTAGTTGGCTGCAACCACACCAGAGGCAGGGGGACACCTCCCAGGCATTTCTGGGTAGAGGAGTTCCTGTGGATAAAAAGCAGGTCTTCAGGGAAGGGTCAAGCTGTAAGTCAGTGGTCACCAACTCAACAGCAGCTAAGCAACAAGAGAGCTGGTCTGGGAACCTATCTGAGCAGTACAACAAAAGCTCCTACCAGACCCCTAAAAACAAAGATGATAGAAGGGTTTACTCCTAGGAAAGATTATGCAAACCTTTATTTAAAGCCTACCTCCTTCTATTTCATCAACAAGTCTCTCAGGACCAGTTGCCCACCTCTTGCCAAGCAGAGAGAGGGTAAGAGTCAGTCTTTGGTTACTATAGTTCTTTGTCCTGGGCTCTTTAGACTCCAAAAGTTTAACATAAGATGCTAAAAGTTTAGTAAGAGACTTGAGAAACATTTATTGAATGAATAAATGAGCTCAAATTTCAATAACAGTATTTATTTTGACGTATGGTAATTGTCCTACTCGTAGGTTTCTTCATCAGGCTGTGTTTCTCAAAAAGATGAGGTGAAGGGAAATTGTGTCCTTTATATCTGTATTCTAGGACCCTAGAACAGTGACTCATAAGGTAGACTTTAAGTTGAACTCTGACAAATTAAAATTTTTCTAATATATTTTTTGCAAAACTAATTTTTTTCTTACTATGAATTATTTCTTTCATGATTAGGTTCCCCTTCTCTGTTAATGTTGAGTGGAGGCTTGCCATCTCCTTCTCCAGGGGATCTTCCCAACCCAGAGATCAAACCCAGGTCTCCCACATTGCGGGCACATTCTTTACCATCTGAGCCACCAGGGAAGTGAGAAGGAATAGGGAGATGTCTCCAAAATTCATCTGAGAATATGAACAGCAGGAAAGCAGGTGAGCCTGCCTTAGGTTAGAGTCTCTGAAATCAGAAGCTGAATCTCGGGCAAGTGCTCTCAGGGACACTTCATGGATAAAGCAAAGCCAGACAAGGATTTAGCTGCACTTCAGCCTCAACCAGATTCCATGGTAAGCTCTAGGAAAAGGGACAAGAATGACCTCACAGAATCATACCACTTGGAGGCAAAGAGGCTGGTATTTTATACCTTTTAATTAGTAGTTGGCTGCAACCACACCAGAGGCAGGGGGACACCTCCCAGGCATTTCTGGGTAGAGGAGTTCCTGTGGATAAAAAGCAGGTCTTCAGGGAAGGGTCAAGCTGTAAGTCAGTGGTCACCAACTCAACAGCAGCTAAGCAACAAGAGAGCTGGTCTGGGAACCTATCTGAGCAGTACAACAAAAGCTCCTACCAGACCCCTAAAAACAAAGATGATAGAAGGGTTTACTCCTAGGAAAGATTATGCAAACCTTTATTTAAAGCCTACCTCCTTCTATTTCATCAACAAGTCTCTCAGGACCAGTTGCCCACCTCTTGCCAAGCAGAGAGAGGGTAAGAGAGAAGAGGTTGCAGAAACTCTTAAAGGTAAGTTCCCCTGTAGAAGTCAAAAAGAACAGGAATTCCAAAAAACATAGCAGTTTGGAACCTTGTAGTGCAAAGCCCTAGAGGATTATAAATTCAAGTCTAAAAACATTGAGATTTACAGTGATGCCTTAAGTCAACAAGAAAGGTTAACAAAACCACATTTTGCATTCTATGTTTAAAAACACAGCATGATGTGCCATCAGCTTTAAAGGATTTCATTTGAAATTTGGAGCTTAAAGAATGAGAATAATTACATAGAAATTTTATTTTGCAGATTATCTCTTTCACTGCCAGCCCTTGAATAAGTGAGGTATTACTGAGCTACACCTTGGAGAACATCTGGCCTCTAGTAGCCTGTTGAAACTCCTTGGATAGTAGCATAACTGCAGACTAGTTTGCATGTTCTGGTGGTTCTGATGCTACCTGGCGTGTGGGATTACACAGTCAGAGCTGATAGAAACCTCCAGTCTCAATATGTACACTGTCTGGTGTAGAGCGAGTTCTAGCTTGGCATCAGACATAAGGAGTTTAAGGTCCTCCACTGTCATATCTGCATAATTCTGAACAAGTCATTTATCTTCTCTGAATTTCAGTGTCTTTGTCTGTAAAGGAGAAGTAGTAATATTTATCAGATTATTATTAAGATTTATTATATCACATATTATATCAACATAGTATATGTAATATGTGCCTATATTTATTATATTAACACTATTATTATTACGTATCATCAGCCTGCTATGAGGTGCAGATGAAATAATGAGAAATTGCTCTGAAAGGGGTGAAAAAAATGAAAATGAAAGTGGAGCATTTGGGAAAGTAAACACTTTCATTCCTTCTTTCTGATGCATTTTTTGATGGTTTTTGTAAACCCATAAAAATGGCAAATAGACATGCATGCCATCTTCCATACATAGATATATTCTGCTCCAATTATCTGCCACCTGGACTCCTAAGCCACCCTCCTGGTGGCCAGTGTGTCCCCCTATTTCTTGCTTCAGTTTCAGAATGACTGCCTTTGGAGAATGGGGTTTCTCAGGAAGAACATTGCACAATCAGAAAAGGCTGATCTGCCAAGTCTGTAACATTTTTTTTCCTGGAGCCCTTTCAGGAATGTGTCACAGGAGGTGGGGGAGATGGGCCATGGAACAGAGAGTACTAGGCACCAGCCACCAGGTAATAAAATGTCCGAGCATTCCTTTTCAGAATCTAATGAAGACATCAATCTTCATTAAATCAAAGGGTCTGGGGTCCACAGCAGTGAGATTCACTGAGCCGCTTGAAAAAGTGGGAGGAACAATGACCAAAATGCAGGCCATAAAGGAGGAGGCAGTGAATTCTAGAACTCGATGATGTCTTTTTTCAACAAGGGTTGGATTTGCCAATAACTATAGCTATTTTCACTAAATATGAGCTCAGTGTTGTGCCAGAGCTGACTTGCCCCTAATCAAGACAGCCAGTTTTTCAAATCTCTTCCCAACCCCATGCTCAGTGATGTCACGTTGGTAGCCTGTCATCGACCCAGGTGGCAGTATTTACACCATGAAAACCACCAGATGCCACCAACAGGGTCCCTCACTCCCCACCCAGAGAGCCAGCCTACCAGCACGTCACTGCTTAAGCTTGTATCCAAATGTCAACAAGATGCGTGGAATCCTGAAATGGCTTTCAGAAGAACTGTTGTTCTTGAATTTCCATGTGAACCAGTGAGGGAAAAGGTCTGTGTATATAAATATCAGAAATCGTTTGCTTTCAGATTCCAAGTGGCCTTCCGCATGGAGGCTCTCTTTCCTTCCCTTCAGGCTGGATGTGACGAATGAGTGGCTACTACTACTGCACTGAGAAAAACCTGAGTCAGTGCTACATCCTTAGCATTGTCCACTGATTGTTTTTTTCCCACAAGTGTTTCCCAGGCTCTAGCCTTTGCCAGTACAGAGGACCCCTGTGGACAGCAATTATCCTGTGGGGAGTACACCCTCATTACCGGATCCTGTAGAAAAGGAGGGGCAAGATGCTGGGCTCTGCTTGGAGGAAATTTGCAAAGCGATTGGGTTCAGTTGAAAGTGGCTAATCTTAGTAGGAATAAAATTTTCTTTTTTCTTTTCTTTTTTTTTCGTCACATGACATGACTTGCAGGATCCTAGTTCCCAGACCAGAAATTGAACCTGTGCCCTCAGACGTGAAAGTGCAGAGTCCTCACAACTGGACCACAAGAGAATTTTCTCTTCTTTCTTTTCATACCAAACTGTGGTACTAATGAAGAATCAAGAGGCATAAAAACACAAGCATGCACATTATTCACTTCCACAGACCTTTCTTTGTGACACTATGTGGCTGTAGCTGGCAATCTGTACCACTCTTCCCCATAACTTATCTAGAGGTTGAAAGGAAAAGGGGTACGGAAAAATCAGCATTCATAGAGTACCAACTGGCGGTCAGGTACTAGAGTGTCTGAAGCTAGTCACCATGGCAACCATGCAAGGAAGGTACTATTCCATTTTCTTTCTCAGAGAAGGAAAGGTAAGAATTACTTAAAGTTACCTAGGTAATATGTTTAGGTGCAGGAATTTGAGTACTGGTTGGTCTCTGACTTTATATTTTGTGCTCTTTCCCCCCTTCTATGACTTCATGGACCCATGGAAAAAACAAATCCCAACTGTGGAACCAATTCTGGAGACATAGTGCAGGCTGAGTCTGGTTCCCTGGGGTTAGCCTTCTCCAGGGATATGCTCTGGATTGCCCAATGAGAGAAAGCTAACAAACTTTCAGGTCCCGGACTTGAAACTTCTCCGGGGGGAGTGGGGGTGCAGTTTTGAGACAAATACCAAGTCTTTGTCGTCATGCTCACTAAAGATGCAAAACAGGACAAGAGCATGGGAATCAGAGACAAATCCTAGACAAGGTTTTTAATAATTAGAGAAATGCAAATCAAAACTACAATGAGATATCACCTCACACCCATCAGAATGGCCATCATCAAAAAATCTGCAGACAATAAATGCTGGAGAGGCTGCGGAGAAAAGGGAACACTCCTGCATTGCTGGTGGGAGTGTAAATTGATACAGCCTCTATGGAAGACAGTCTGGAGATTTCTTAAAAAACTAAAAATAGAAGCACCATATGACCCAGCAATCCCACTCTTAGGCTTATACCCTGACGAAATCAAAACTGAAAGAAGCACCTGTACCCCAATGTTCATTGCAGCTCTCTATACAATAGCTAGAACATGGAAGGAACCTAGATGCCCATCGACGAACGAATGGATCCAAAAGCTCTGGTACATATATACAATGGAATACTACACAGCTGTAAAGAGAAATGCAGAAGAATCAACCCTAATGAGGTGGCTGGATCTAGAACGTATCATAAAAAGTGAAGTCAGTCAGAAAGAGAAGGACAAACACAGTATATTAACACATATATATGGAATCTAGTAGGATGGTGATGATGGCACATGCAGTGAAGCGACAGAAAGACAGACATGGACAGTGGACATATGGACATTGTGGGGAAGGAACAGTGGGTGAGAGGTGTAAAGGAAGTAGCACGAAGGCCTGTACTATCATATGTGAAGAAAATAGCTCTAGTCATTGCTCTGTGAGAAAAGGGGATCCTTCAGGGGTGCTGTGTGATGGTCGGGAGGGGTGGGAAGGGGGGGATATACATATGACTAATCTGAGAACATACATATCTGCAAACAACAAAACTCTGTAAAAGTTAAAAGTAAAATAAAGGTTTAAAAAAAAAAAAAGAGTATTTTTTCAAGCTCCTCTGTTCTACAGCCTAAGTAGCCAATTCCTTCTAATTTAGTCTCAAATTATCACCTATGTTCTTTAAAGAAAGAAAGAAAAGAATTTTCTTTCCAGTTATTTTACACTAGGAGAAATGCAGTCTTATCTAAAGACTTCACACTGGCAATTTGGCCTCATGTCTCAGGCTAAGGAATGTGACACATACCTTTTGGTTTTCTGGGATACACACTAACAAAGGACTTTGTCTTTTCAGATTTCAGTAATAAAGATGTTATGGATAGTCATACCTTAAATTCACAGAATATGCCAAGTTGGATTGACAGACAGGTTTTTTCTTAGATTTTGGATGAAGTGGCAAAGAGATATTGCATTGATTTCTGCACACTACATCTTTCCACATTTAAAAACAATCATTTATGTTGCCTCTAAATCATCTTTTTGCCTGGGCCATGTAAATAATAGATATTCAAAGGTTAAACAGTGAAAAAATTTTAATGTAAAATTATAGAAGAGGATGTTGGTTTAATTGTTAAAGTGAACAATTTAACAAGAAATCATTCATTAGGAATCTAATGTTGGTACTCCAAATTTTTATTTAACTTTATGTACAGTTTTATGTAAAATATTTTTAAAATTTTTCCTTTGATATGCTAGAGTCTGGATTCCCTGGAGGTTCAGACAGTAAAGAATCTCCTGCAATTCAGGAAACCTGGGTTCAGTCTCTGGACTGGGAAGATCCACTGGGGAAGGGAATTGCAACCTACTCCAGTATTCTTGCCTATAGAATTCCATGGACAGAGGAGCCTGGCAGGTTGCAATCCATGATGGTGATGATGGCACATGCAGTGAAGCGACAGAAAGACAGACATGGACAGTGGACATATGGACATTGTGGGGAAGGAACAGTGGGTGAGAGGTGTAAAGGAAGTAGCACGAAGGCCTGTACTATCATATGTGAAGAAAATAGCTCTAGTCATTGCTCTGTGAGAAAAGGGGATCCTGCAGGGGTGCTGTGTGATGGTGGGGAGGGGTGGGAAGGGGGGGAATATACATATGACTAATCTGAGAACATACATATCTGCAAACAACAAAACTCTGTAAAAGTTAAAAGTAAAATAAAGGTTTAAAAAAAAAAAAAGAGTATTTTTTCAAGCTCCTCTGTTCTACAGCCTAAGTAGCCAATTCCTTCTAATTTAGTCTCAAATTATCACCTATGTTCTTTAAAGAAAGAAAGAAAAGAATTTTCTTTCCAGTTATTTTACACTAGGAGAAATGCAGTCTTATCTAAAGACTTCACACTGGCAATTTGGCCTCATGTCTCAGGCTAAGGAATGTGACACATACCTTTTGGTTTTCTGGGATACACACTAACAAAGGACTTTGTCTTTTCAGATTTCAGTAATAAAGATGTTATGGATAGTCATACCTTAAATTCACAGAATATGCCAAGTTGGATTGACAGACAGGTTTTTTCTTAGATTTTGGATGAAGTGGCAAAGAGATATTGCATTGATTTCTGCACACTACATCTTTCCACATTTAAAAACAATCATTTATGTTGCCTCTAAATCATCTTTTTGCCTGGGCCATGTAAATAATAGATATTCAAAGGTTAAACAGTGAAAAATTCTAATGTAAAATGATATAAAATAGGATGTTGGTTTAATTGTTAAAGTGAACAATTTAACAAGAAATCATTCATTAGGAATCTAATGTTGGTACTCCAAATTTTTATTTAACTTTATGTACAGTTTTATGTAAAATATTTTTAAAATTTTTCCTTTGATATGCTAGAGTCTGGATTCCCTGGAGGTTCAGACAGTAAAGAATCTCCTGCAATTCAGGAAACCTGGGTTCAGTCTCTGGACTGGGAAGATCCACTGGGGAAGGGAATTGCAACCTACTCCAGTATTCTTGCCTATAGAATTCCATGGACAGAGGAGCCTGGCAGGTTGCAATCCATGAGATCACAAAGAGTCAAACATGATGGAAAACTAACACTTTTTCACAAGTCTAGTAAGGAGACAGAGAGAGAATGTATACAGGTTTTAAATTATGAATATACTCAGTTTAGAGTGCCTTTATGACATGCAGATGGAAATGTATGTGGTGGATATATAGATCTGGAATTCAGGATGAAGGTTTGGGCTGTAAGGATAGTTTTGGAATTTATCAGTATATAGATGGTAATTGGAGCCATAAGAATGGATAGGATCATCCAGTAGATGAGCCTATTTCTTATTCCATAGAGTAAGAAAAGGATAAGGTCTCAAACTGAATCTAGAAAATCCCCTACATTTGAAAGCCAAGACTGTTCAGATGTTTAAAGCCATCCAGATACTTCCACCATCTCTGGGCCAACTCCAGCGGGGTTCTGTTGTCTTCTTCTATCTGTTGGGTAAATTCTAACCCAGGGAAGAGACTTCATTGATATTTCAGATCATGTTGGATTTCTTTCCACAACAATTTGAAAGCTGCATCATGGGAGAATTGACATTTAAAAAAAAAATAGCATGGGAGAATGCACACATGAAGTTAGGTTGTAGGAGCAATCAATAGATACAAATCCAAAGATAACTCAGTAATTAGAATTAGCAGAGCAGGACTTTCAATCAAGTATTGTAACATGTTAAAGAGATTATATAAAATATGGATATAATATGTAAAGAGGTGAAGTATTTTAGGAGAGCAATTTAAACACTAAAAACTGAAAATAAAGAACTTAACAATATGGTATCTAAGACATATGGTGCTTATGAATAGCATTTAGTTACAGCAGAGGAAAGGATCAGTGAATGGGAAGAAAGCACAATAGCAATGATTAAAACAGGAGGAAAGAGAGAAAAAGAGAGAAAAATTGAAAAGATTATCAATCAACATGAAATAATATCAAGTTTCTAATGTACATTCATTTTTTTTTTTTTTTTTTTAGACACTCTCCATCCTTTCCTTGCCTCAGCCCCTGGAAACTGTCTTCTTTACTTTTTATTTTGTTACTTTTTTGGTCACTTCAAATGGCATGCAGAACTGCCCTGACCAGGGATTGAAACTGTGGCCCATGTAGTGGAAGGGTGGAGTCTTAACCACTAGATTTCCAGGAAGTCCATGTACATGTAATTTTATTATGAGGGGAGAAAACTAAGCAGGAATAAAAAATGCTTCAAGAAATAATAACTGAAACTCTCCAAATCTGATGAAAACATCAACCCATGAATCCAATATATTCAACAAGCTCCATGTAAAAGAAATACAGAGAAAACCCCTCATAAGTACGTGATGGCCAAATTGGTGAAACATAAAAGAGAAAGAGAACATCTTAAAAGCAACCAGAAAAATAAGGTATATCTACTAGGAACAATGATATGAATAATAGCTGATTTCTCATTAGAAACTATACAAGACGAAAAGCATATCAGAGGACAACGCAACATCTTCTTTAAAAAAAATACAACTGTCGGGCTTCCCCTGGTGGTCCAGTGGGTAAGGACACCGCCTTGCAGTGCAACGAGCGCCAGTTCGATCCCTGGCCTGGGAAGATCCCACATGCCACGGAGTGGCTGGACTGATATGTCCAATTACCGAGTCGGAGCTCTGAGGCACGTGCGCCCAGAGCTGGCGCTCTGCAACGACAGACGCCACCGCGATGGGAGGCCCACAGGAGCCAAAGAACAAAGACGGATGAAAATAGAGAAATGGAAGACCAATAGAAGTGGCCTGCCCATCCCCCTTCCTTCCCACCCCACTCCCCAAAAAGATAATAAATAAAATAAATGTTTAAAAAAAAAAAACAACTGTCCCCATTGAATCCTATACCTAACTTAAAAATACTTCAAAAATGAAGGTAAAATAAGAATATTTCCAGATGAAAGAAGGCTGACAGAATTTGCTGCAAGCAAATTTATATTATTCAATACAATATGTGCTAAAGAAAACATTTCAGACTAAAGAGAAATTCATCAGATAGAAATTTGGATATACAGAAAGTAACAAATAATGAAGGCAATGGGAGCCCCGTTTCCAGTCCAACATGTAAGGAGCTTTAAGAAGTCACTCCTCTGTCCTAACAGCAGTGAAAAGCTGAACAAACTGGAAAATCAACAATTCTTAGACTTCTCGGTTGGAGACAGAGGTCACAGGTCAAACTGCTGACCTTCAGATTGGAGAAGCAAGTGAATACAGAGAGCCACAACTTATTGGAGCAGAAATTCACAAGTAGAAACTTCTGTGAGAATCACTGCCTGGGCAGGAAAACCTCAAAGAAAAACTCAGCTGGAGGCTGTGTGTGGACAACAGTGGAAATTTTCAATGAAGAGTAAAATTTGAAACTAAAAATGCACGTTCTTTCTTTGTAAAAAGGCACCTATTTGGCTTTTAGTACAAAATAACTCAAAAGGAGCACAGAAAGCCAGTTTACTGAAAAAAATTCCCCAACAAATTTTAGTCACAGTCCTTGTCTTTAGCTTCGGTTAGAAAACAGTAAACTACAAACCAACCAATACTTGCCTTTTTGAAGAAGCTGTATTCTAAGAACAAAAAAGAGAGAAAATAAAATAGTCCTTGAAATGTGGCAGGTGGTTTTTAGAGAGGCCTGGAAGGTTGCCTTAATTGTTCTGGTGAAATGGAATTACATGTGATCATTGGAACACTGCCATCTTGTTTCTTGTTAGTAATGATCTTCCTCTGAAGAGAGGAGGCTGGCCTGGGCACCATGTCTCTTTTACAGTCTGAGACATCAAGGTCAAGTAGTCTCAGGCCTTTCCATGCCGTATCTTCATGAATCTCCCCCATATATATTTCCTGTCACTGGTTGATGAGAGAGTGATGGGCTCATTGGGATAGAAAAACACTTCACATACAGAGCCAGCATGATCAGGCAGCTTATGCAAAGTCCTCCTATGACTTCTGATACCCCACACAAACACAAACCTGTCGGCTGAGCCAGCTGCTAGCTTGCTTCCATCAGGTGATCCAGATTATCTCAGAAGAGTCTTTTGAACTTGGTACACATTTTCTTGAAATACTTTATCATTTACTGATCACCCTCCAAAACCAAATATTTGAAAATATAACAACATATTTATGAGATCTATATAAGGACATCTACAAAAGTCTACTGAACAAAATCAAAGAACTAAATAAGTGGAGACCACTGCAATGAGAAGCCCAATGAACCACAATGAAGAATAGCCTCTACTCACTGTAACTAGAGAAAGCCTGCAAACAGCAATGAAGCCACAACATAGCCAAAAGTAAATTAACTAACTATATAAAATTCAATACATAAGTACATTGAAAAAATAAATTCTATAAAAAATTTTTCAGGGAGGCCCAGTCACAGGGAGTCCCACACTTTTGGAATTTTATTTTCAAGAGTTTTACCAGGTCTTCAACAGTGGAGAAATCTCTCTCTGTGCTTCCAGAAGAAAAGTAGAAAAGAAAGCATTTTGAAATGTGCTAGAGCATTCTGTTGTTCTTAGAAAGACCTGCATTCAAAATAAACTATTTTATCAAAGCCGAACTTCCTGGGGTTCTATCAGAGTCTAACCTCACTGGAGAAAGGGAACTATCCAACCCTAGCCCCCACCAACCATTCTGTCCTACCTAAAAGAAACACTGATGAAATTCACTGTCCAGGACACCAGTCACAAAAAGACTGAGACCTAATGACAGGATGGTTGAACCCTTTCTCTCTCCTCAGATGTTACCACCACATTACTAAAGGCATATTTACTGCAGTTCCTTTATACATTTTGTCCGCCTTTCAATAAAAAAAGTTTAAGGCATACTAAAGGGCAAAGAAAATACAGTTCGAAGAGATGAAACAAGCATCAGATCCAGAGTCAGATATGACAGGAATGCTGGAATCATCAGACAAGGGATTTTTAAAACTATGATCAATATGCTAAGGCTTTATGGGAAAAGTAGACAACATGCAAGAACAGATGTATGACTTAAGTGGAGAGATAAGAAGTCTTAAAACTAGTTGAAACAAAATGTTAGAGACCAAAAATTCTGTAACAGAAATGAAGAATGCCTTTTGATGTCACGGGTGGACTGAACACGGCTGAGGAAAGAATCTCTGAGCTTGAGGATATGATGATAAAAACTTCCAAAAAAAGAAACAAAAAAAAGGCTGAAAAAACAGAGCAGAGCATTCAAGAACAGGTGTAACTACCAAAGCTGTTAACAAACACAAAATGGGCATCTTGGAAAGAGAAGAGAGACAATAAAAGAAGAAATATTTAAAGCAATAAGGACTCAGAGTTTTCCCAAATCAACACTAGACATGAAAGCACACATCTAGGAATCTCAGAAAACACCAAACTTGGTAAATGAAAAATAAACACAGAAGAAACACACCTGGGTATATCATATTCAAATTTCAGAAAACCAAACATAAGGAAAATTTCCTGAAAGAAACAGTCATGTATAGAAGATCAAAGATAACACTTACATCCAATTCCCTTCAGAAATTATGTAATAAAGAAGACAGGAGAGTGAAATATTTAAAATGTTAATTGAGAGAGAAAAAAACTGCCAATGTAGAATTCTGTCTTCTGTGAAGTTATCCTTCAAAAGTGAAGGAGAAATACTTTTTCAGAAAAACAAAAACTGAGGGAATTTGTTGCCACTAGACCTGCCTTGCAAGAAAATGTTTAGAAGATTTTTAGAGAAGGAAAAGGGTATTGATAAAAAACTCAGATTTTCAAAAAGAAAGAAAGTATACCAGATTATTTATTAAGAAGTGATATCCACTTCATTGACAGTGGGAGCCTTATCTCTCCTTCCTTGAATCTGGGTAGGCTTGTGAATACTTTGATCAATGTGACTTTTGAAGCTAGGTCATAAAATATCATACAACTTCCACCTTGATCTCTGAAAATACCCACTTTTGAAACCCTGAACCAGTATGTAAACATTTTAACTGTCTTGAGGCAGACATACTAAATCTGTGGCTTAGCCATAAAATGGAGTGCGACTCAGTAATATAAACCACTGATGAATCACTAATACACAAAATAATGTGACTGACACTTAAAGATCTTATGCTGAGTGGAAAAATCCTTACACAAGAATGTATACTATATGACTATATTATAGGAGAACGAACCTATGATAGAAAAAATGAGAACTATGGTTGACTTTGATGGGTGGGCATTGACAGAGATTGATTGGGAAAGGCAAGAAACAACTTCCTGAACCTGAAGTTACTGTTCAAAAGAAGTATGGGTATTACAAGTTTACGAATTGTCAGAATCAGCATATATACGTAAGATTAATTAAGATTTGTTTTGTTTTATATCAAAAGAAAAAACTGTAAATACTGGATTCTCCTTAAGGTTATGCAAACTGAAATATTTATAGGGAAACAAACTTGTATCTGCAATTTGCAATGCAATAAAGAGAAGATGCATTAATGGATGGATAGGGGAGAAATAGATGAACAGATACGCAATAAAGCAAATTTAGTGGTAGACTCTAGGTGGAGGGTGTACAAGTATTTACTGTCAATTTTATCACTGTGCTGTAGCTTGAAATTTTTCACATTAGCATGTTGAAATCCCCCTCCCTCAAAACAGAAAAAGGTGAGGGGGACTAGCAAGCAGGGAGTGCATAGTTAGAGAGTTGCTTCTTCTTCTTTGCTGTGATTGTTGCTTCTCCAGAAGAAACTGCTTCTATAAAAACTGATTAAACAAAGATCCCAGTAGAATGGAGTTCTACAGGATATCTATATTAAGTGGTTTTCAAATCCTTCCAGAATAATTCGGAAATGCCTAGGTTCCTGAAGCTGTAGGAGATTTGCTTGCCTGGATTTGCCATGGCTTGTTCATGGCTAGTGACCTGTTTAGGGTTGAGCTAGGGATCCCCAAATGCAGCAGGCATGGCTTCCAAGTGTGCTCAGACTGAGAGATCTGTTGAGAGGACAAGGTCTCCAGATGGACATCTCAAAGGATCTCATTATTCTAGTACAAAGAATATTTCCTATATGGCCCTAAAAAGGATACAAGGGGGAAAAATCCCTTGTGCTATCAACTCCAGGAAAGCAGAAACCTATTTATCTTGCTCACTGTTTTATCTACAGCATTTTAGTACAGTGTCTGGCACAAAGTTAAGATCTGATAAACATTTTTTGAACAAATAAGCAAATTCAATGATGCTCTCTCCTAGTGGAAATCTTGGAATAAATTTCAAAATAAAAGATCCACACATTTCAACTGCTGTTTCTACCTAGCATCAGTAGAAACAACTTTCAGCAAGGTCCTGATAAAGTATAGAATTGTGTATCTTTGTCAAAATGGTTAATATTTTTCCAGTGAGATAACAAACAAAATGACAATTACAACTGCTACTGTATTTATTAAGCAAGTATTATAAAGCTTCCTGGTGGCTCAGATGATAAAGAATCTGTCTGCAATTTCCAGTGAGAGCAACCCACTCTAGCTGTATTTTGGTTATGCAAACTGAAATATTTATAGGAAACAAACTTGTATCTGCAATTTGCAATGCAATAAAGAGAAGATGCATTAATGGATGGATAGGGGAGAAATAGATGAACAGATACGCAATAAAGCAAATTTAGTGGTAGACTCTAGGTGGAGGGTGTACAAGTATTTACTGTCAATTTTATCACTGTGCTGTAGCTTGAAATTTTTCACATTAGCATGTTGAAATCCCCCTCCCTCAAAACAGAAAAAGGTGAGGGGGACTAGCAAGCAGGGAGTGCATAGTTAGAGAGTTGCTTCTTCTTCTTTGCTGTGATTGTTGCTTCTCCAGAAGAAACTGCTTCTATAAAAACTGATTAAACAAAGATCCCAGTAGAATGGAGTTCTACAGGATATCTATATTAAGTGGTTTTCAAATCCTTCCAGAATAATTCGGAAATGCCTAGGTTCCTGAAGCTGTAGGAGATTTGCTTGCCTGGATTTGCCATGGCTTGTTCATGGCTAGTGACCTGTTTAGGGTTGAGCTAGGGATCCCCAAATGCAGCAGGCATGGCTTCCAAGTGTGCTCAGACTGAGAGATCTGTTGAGAGGACAAGGTCTCCAGATGGACATCTCAAAGGATCTCATTATTCTAGTACAAAGAATATTTCCTATATGGCCCTAAAAAGGATACAAGGGGGAAAAATCCCCTGTGCTATCAACTCCAGGAAAGCAGAAACCTATTTATCTTGCTCACTGTTTTATCTACAGCATTTTAGTACAGTGTCTGGCACAAAGTTAAGATCTGATAAACATTTTTTGAACAAATAAGCAAATTCAATGATGCTCTCTCCTAGTGGAAATCTTGGAATAAATTTCAAAATAAAAGATCCACACATTTCAACTGCTGTTTCTACCTAGCATCAGTAGAAACAACTTTCAGCAAGGTCCTGATAAAGTATAGAATTGTGTATCTTTGTCAAAATGGTTAATATTTTTCCAGTGAGATAACAAACAAAATGACAATTACAACTGCTACTGTATTTATTAAGCAAGTATTATAAAGCTTCCCTGGTGGCTCAGATGATAAAGAATCTGTCTGCAATACAGGAAGACCCAGGTTCAATCCCTGGGTCAGGAAGATCCCCAGGAGAAGGGAATGGCAACCCACTCTAGTATTCTTGCCTGAAGAATTCCATGGACAGAGGCGCCTAGCAAGCTACAGTCTATGGAGACACACAGAGTCAGACATGACTGAGAGACTAACACACACTATAAAGCTAGGGAATATGTTAAACACCTTACCTTGTTGCCAATGCTTGTAGCAATCCTGAAAGGTAAACATGGGATGAGAAAACCAGTGCTTAGTTAAATTGCCAAACCATAAGCTACTAGTAAGACCTGAGGCATTTGAATGCATGCTGCCTGACTCCAGAGCTTATTATAAGCTTATTATAAGACATCATAGTATAAGGTATACATGCTCTGTACCAAATAACCCATAAATAAATGTAGAGCTAGGTTGCTTTTCACCATGTGCATATATGGAGAATATACTCTTGGCAAATACCTACTGTAGACCATGGTGTGTGTGTGTGTCTGTGTGTGTGTGTGTGCGCGTGTGGTAGCTTCCTAAACAATTAAAAGAAGGAAGGAAGCACATCCTCCCTGACCTTTGGCCTCTCCCTTCCTTAACCTCCAGTAAATACAAATCCAAACCAGAAAGCTCTTCCTAACTCTAGTAGAAATAGTTGCCCCAGCATTATTATTCTCCACCCAACATAGTTTTTTTTAAATATCTCTTCTCATGAAAGGATGTTCCCGGGGGTTTGTTGTTTCCTCGTGTCCTCAGTGGACACTCCGGAGTTCTTTTCCTCTCTCCAGTGATGATGTATTTGAACACTGGACGTGTGCAAACGATCCTGCTTTGATCACAACTATCCCTAAATATGGGTGCACAAGAAATAGCATTCATACGGGGACACAGGAACCATCAACCTGAAGAAAAAGCTCATACTGCAGAGAAGCAGGACATACTTAAAGAGTTCCTGATAAAGTATAGAATTGTGTATCTTTGTCAAAATGGTTAATATTTTTCCAGTGAGATAACAAACAAAATGACAATTACAACTGCTACTGTATTTATTAAGCAAGTATTATAAAGCTTCCCTGGTGGCGCAGATGATAAAGAGTCTACCTGCAATTCAGGAGACCGTTGTTCAATCCCTGGGTCAGGAAGATCCCGTAGAAAAGGGAATGGCAACCCACTCTAGTATTCTTGCCTGAAGAATTCCATGGACAGAGGCGCCTAGCAAGCTACAGTCTATGGAGACACACAGAGTCAGACATGACTGAGAGACTAACACACACTATAAAGCTAGGGAATATGTTAAACACCTTACCTTGTTGCCAATGCTTGTAGCAATCCTGAAAGGTAAACATGGGATGAGAAAACCAGTGCTTAGTTAAATTGCCAAACCATAAGCTACTAGTAAGACCTGAGGCATTTGAATGCATGCTGCCTGACTCCAGAGCTTATTATAAGCTTATTATAAGACATCATAGTATAAGGTATACATGCTCTGTACCAAATAACCCATAAATAAATGTAGAGCTAGGTTGCTTTTCACCATGTGCATATATGGAGAATATACTCTTGGCAAATACCTACTGTAGACCATGGTGTGTGTGTGTGTGTCTGTGTGTGTGTGTGTGCGCGTGTGGTAGCTTCCTAAACAATTAAAAGAAGGAAGGAAGCACATCCTCCCTGACCTTTGGCCTCTCCCTTCCTTAACCTCCAGTAAATACAAATCCAAACCAGAAAGCTCTTCCTAACTCTAGTAGAAATAGTTGCCCCAGCATTATTATTCTCCACCCAACATAGTTTTTTTTAAATATCTCTTCTCATGAAAGGATGTTCCCGGGGGTTTGTTGTTTCCTCGTGTCCTCAGTGGACACTCCGGAGTTCTTTTCCTCTCTCCAGTGATGATGTATTTGAACACTGGACGTGTGCAAACGATCCTGCTTTGATCACAACTATCCCTAAATATGGGTGCACAAGAAATAGCATTCATACGGGGACACAGGAACCATCAACCTGAAGAAAAAGCTCATACTGCAGAGAAGCAGGACATACTTAAAATTTGTCTTCAGTGCAGTCCACCACTCCCAGTCAGGTTCTTCTTTTCCATAATGAAAACCGTCCTACCCAGCTAGAATCTTGCTTAGAAATGACCATCTACTAATTACACAGGTCTGAGTTAGAACAAGGGATTTCTAGGCCACAGTCACAATGTCAAGCTGTTACAAAACTCTCATGTTATGCAGACTCAGTATTAGAACCAGAGTTCTATTCCTGAAAAATGATGTGACTTAAACATTATTAAATTCCTCTAAATTTTCTTCTTAATATGACATGAGGTAAATCATCATTTAGAACAGTGCATAAGATTTATATGTACACTTAAAACAATAATTACAATGTCAATATCCATCTTGATACCTAGATTCCAAAAGAGATCCACCTCTCAGAACAATGAGCTAATTCAAGAAATTGAATATAGTCAGTGTTCCAGAAGGCTCCTCACAACCCTCCCAAATTCACATCTCCCTATTTCCTCATCAGAATTTGTCACTTTCCAACTTTTCAGTGATGAAAAAATTCTCAGAGTTACAGATGCAGAAAACAAACTTATTGTTACCAGGGTATAAGGGGGAGGTGGGATAAACTGGAAAACTGGGATTGACTTAGACATACCACTATATACAAAATAAATAACTAATAGGGACCTACTGTACAGCACAGGGAATTCTGCTCAACACTCTGTAATGGCCTATATGGGAAAGGAATCTAAAAAAGGAGTGGAGATACATATATACACATATATATACACATATATATATACATATATATATATAAAACTTTGCTGTATATCTGAAACTAATACAACACTGTGAATTAACTATACTCCCATAAAAATTGTTTAAAACATTTCTTGTTTCTCATTCTTTACAATTTTAACAAGTATACACATGTTCTAACACAATATAATTTTGGTTTGCCTGTTTTGGGACTTTAGATAAATCAACTTTGACTATAAGAACCAACCACAAGTACCTTTTGTCATTTGCATCTGCTTAGAACATTACATCAATAGACTTCATCCATGTTATTGCTCTATTAATGTTTTAAAACATTAATTTGAACTATTTGTACATATTTACCTGTATGAATCTTTTTATATATTGGACATTATCTGTCGGTGGACTGCAGACCTTGTGTTTCTTTCTGGATACATCCCCAAACAGGAAGCATGGGCATTATTCATGGCTACACACAGTCCAAAACATTTTTGTTACACATTTGACTTGTAGAAATGTCTTTAAAAAGAAAAGGTTGGTTATGCTAACTTCTCACTTTTCCTTTTCCTTCTTTTTCTCCTTCATCTCTTTCTTTGTTCTTTTTTCCTTAAAGATCACCAGAGACCACCTTTGAGGCTGCTCACCAACACATTTGAGCCTTCCATGACTTGTGAGAATTATTAGGACCACAGTCACAGATGAGGAAACAAAAGCACGGAAATGTGAATTACCTTAATACAACAGAGGGAACTAAGAGATGTGAAAGAAAAATCACAGAAATCTGAAAGAACAAAATCTCTGATTTCTAATTCATCGAATAAAAAGTCTGGACAGAATAGAGAGTAGAAGAGAGGCAATGTTCAGAAAGATGATAGCTGAGAATTTTCTGGAGATAACAAAATAAATGAGACCTCAGGTTGAAGGAACACACCAGCTTCTGAGCAATATAAATAAAAATTAAATCTGCACCTCATATCACTCTAGTAAAACAACAAACATTAAATTCAAGAACAAAAGTCTTAAAGATGCAAAGGAGAAAAACCAATTATATTCAAAGACATGATAATCAGACAGACAGCAACTGTGTCATCAGCAACGACAGGTACCAGAAGATAGTGGAGTAATGTATTCATAGTCAAGAAAAAAAACTGTTAAGAATCTTTATCTCACCTTAGGTTGAGGAAGTCTTTAATGCATAAATCCTCAAAGGAAAAATATATAAAAGAAATTGAAAACAGAAGAAATGCATAAAATAGTGGTAAACAAAAAATTGATAATGTTATTAAATCTAAATAAGGATACATTTTAAAAATTAATACTAATTTTAGAGAATTTAAGTTCTATTTAATATGAAGATGAAGACTGTGACAGTGTAAAATTAATGCATTCTAAATTCCTGTGCTATTTCAGAAGAAATTAGAAATAGGAGCTAATGTTTTGCTTTGTTCAGAACAGGTAGATTTTCTTACAGATCATTGTTTTTAAATATACCTTTTCTATAAAAAAAATTTTCATTTTTTCCTAATTTTGTAAATAATACTATCTTATAAGCAGTGTACAATAAAGCTTAGGTAAGATAAATAGCTTTGCAATGCTTTAAAATCTGATGAGATTTTACATTTGTAAAGTTACCCTATTTTGCCTAGTTCATACTCACGCAAAAAAGATTTAAATTATATTTTGAAACCTTTATTTCTCCCAAAAGAAATTAAATCATTAAGGGTTGAGAATTTCAATATTTTGGAAAAAAGTTAAGTGAGAATGTTAGTCGCTCAGCCATGTCTGACTGTTTGTGACTCTGTGGACTGTAGCTGCCAGGCTCCTGTCTAAGGAAGTCTCCAGGCAAGAATACTGGACTGGATAGCCATTCCCTTCTCTAGAGGATCTTCCTGACCCAGGGATCAAACCTGAGTCTCCTGCCTTGTAGGCAGATTCTTTACGGTCACAAGTTAAACTTTTACAAGCCTCTTGCTACCGAATAGAAGTCATAACACCTCCGTTTTCCGTGTGATCTTACAGAAACTATTTTAACTCTCTGGATGCTAGTTTCCCACACGTGAAAAGTAAGAGATGATCTCCAGAATGCTTCCAGTATGTGTTTCTAAAGCCTTTAGTTGTTTCCAAAAGTTTACTGTTATAAAAGATGCTGCCAGTAACATCTTTGTGCAGATATCTTTCTCCTACTTTTGTTTAGTTCAGTTTAATTCTGAAGTACAAATCCCCAGGAACAGGATTAGTAGACATAAATATTTTTAAGGCTTTTGATACAATGGACCAGATACATTCTGTAAGTTGTTCTCCTAAGGCATCGTGCCACTCTTATCAGCTGATAAATTGGCAGTAGCTAATAAAGGCTTTAAAACGTTCTTACTCTTCAGTATGCTGCTCCACCTCTAGGAATAGATCTCTAAGAGAAAGAAAAAGGTGACACAGTTATGTTTATCAAATTAATATTTATAATTAAAAAAAAAAACATGGGAATGAACAAAGGTCAAACAGTGGGGGACTGGTTACTACACATTTGACAATGGAAGACTATGTGACTATCAAAAATCATAAGTTTTAGAGGAGTATTTACTAACACAGGGAAATGTTCACTATATATAGTTAGTGAAAATGCAGACTTCAAAATACCACACATATCATCATTCCATTATATACTTACATATCTATGTATGACACACATAGATAGCTAAAATATATACACACATATAGACATAAAATATATACTTTTGTGTTACTATTTGGTTTCTAATCATATATATTCTAGATATACACACATATGTTAAATACATATACATTTAAAAGGTGTGTGTGTGTGCTCAGTTGTGCCCAACTCTTTGAGACCCCAAGAACTGTACCCTGCCAGGCTCCTCTGTCCATGGGATTTTTCAGGGCAGAATACTGGCCTAGGTTGCTGTTTCCTTCTCCTTATGGATCTTCCTAACCCAGGGATTGAACCCACGTCTCCTGTGTCTTCTGCAATGCAGGCAGATTCCTTGCCTGCTGAACCATCAGGGAAGCTCATATTTAAAATATATATAGTCAAAACCAAATTACAATTGTGTTATTAGGTAGAAAGTTGTAATTTTAATTTCCTATATTTTAAAAATTTTGTACAAAGAACGTGTATTGGTTTTGTGACTACAAATTAAAAAGGCAGTAAGGGACTTCCTAGCTTCCTGAAAGCATTTTGACAGATGAAGATACCTCTGTAGACACCTCCATTGCTGTTTTCCTTAAGCCTTCAAGGCAAGGATTTGCTTTGGGGTTTTCTCACATCGGTTCCCTCTGTGCTGAGATCTTTGCCTCTAAAGTGCGCCATTGCTGATGTCTTTTTCCTGGGGAACTAACAAAACCCACCCAAAGTCTGTTCCATGTGACTCTGCATATCTGTAACATGTTATGGATAAATGGTGTGGATGAATATACTCAGACATTCCATAAAAGTGCTTATGTTTTAAAAGATATCTTAAAAGATATTTTGTGAAGAGTTATGTTTATCAAATTAATATTTATAATTAAAAAAAAAAACATGGGAATGAACAAAGGTCAAACAGTGGGGGACTGGTTACTACACATTTGACAATGGAAGACTATGTGACTATCAAAAATCATAAGTTTTAGAGGAGTATTTACTAACACAGGGAAATGTTCACTATATATAGTTAGTGAAAATGCAGACTTCAAAATACCACACATATCATCATTCCATTATATACTTACATATCTATGTATGACACACATAGATAGCTAAAATATATACACACATATAGACATAAAATATATACTTTTGTGTTACTATTTGGTTTCTAATCATATATATTCTAGATATACACACATATGTTAAATACATATACATTTAAAAGGTGTGTGTGTGTGCTCAGTTGTGCCCAACTCTTTGAGACCCCAAGAACTGTACCCTGCCAGGCTCCTCTGTCCATGGGATTTTTCAGGGCAGAATACTGGCCTAGGTTGCTGTTTCCTTCTCCTTATGGATCTTCCTAACCCAGGGATTGAACCCACGTCTCCTGTGTCTTCTGCAATGCAGGCAGATTCCTTGCCTGCTGAACCATCAGGGAAGCTCATATTTAAAATATATATAGTCAAAACCAAATTACAATTGTGTTATTAGGTAGAAAGTTGTAATTTTAATTTCCTATATTTTAAAAATTTTGTACAAAGAACGTGTATTGGTTTTGTGACTACAAATTAAAAAGGCAGTAAGGGACTTCCTAGCTTCCTGAAAGCATTTTGACAGATGAAGATACCTCTGTAGACACCTCCATTGCTGTTTTCCTTAAGCCTTCAAGGCAAGGATTTGCTTTGGGGTTTTCTCACATCGGTTCCCTCTGTGCTGAGATCTTTGCCTCTAAAGTGCGCCATTGCTGATGTCTTTTTCCTGGGGAACTAACAAAACCCACCCAAAGTCTGTTCCATGTGACTCTGCATATCTGTAACATGTTATGGATAAATGGTGTGGATGAATATACTCAGACATTCCATAAAAGTGCTTATGTTTTTAAAAGATATCTTAAAAGATATTTTGTGAAGAGTTACCTTTAACACAGCAGTTATACAATATTTTAGTAAATGTTGAGTTTTAATTATCAAGTGAATACAGTATCTGAATATCTTATGTTTGGGGCTGGCACACTGTGGATGGTATAGGATGCTAGAATCTTCATACATTCTATTTTTACAAATTGCCAGTAAGCTTCAAAAATACTTTTCATGCAAGTGCATTCATAAAATCACTCTTAGCAAGGAAAATGTTATAAATAGTACTTGCTTAAAAGAATTCAACAAGGTATTAAAATTGAAGTCTTCCAGAGCATTGATTCTCAATGCAGAGCATCAGAAGAATCATGTCTGAGCAATTGCTGGGTTCAGTGGGGGTATGTATCATGAGATACACAGTGAAAAAAAAAAAGATCAGAGAGCCACAAATAAGAATGACAGCTTTCAAACTGACTCACCACTCTACCCAACCAGGCCCTAGAAAGCAAACTGATCTCAAGAGGGTCAACCCTGCACCTTTCAGGGACTAACCCTTCATAGGGATGGCTGTACCATTAATATGAGCTGTGGGCTGCCAATGGGCCTCCCAGGTGACACAGTGGTAAAGAATCTGCATGCCAATGCAGAAGACTCCAGAGACATGGGCTCAGTTTCTGGGTCAGGAAGATCACCTGGGGTAGGAAATGGCGGCCCACTCCAGTATTCTTGCCTGCAGAATTCCATGGACAGAGAAGCCTGGTGAGCTACAGTCCGTGGGGTCGCAAAGAGTTGGCCACAACTGAGCACGCATGCATGCCTGTGGGCTGCCAATAAAATACAGAGAGCTTGCCCCACAAGACAGCAGGATCCCCGTAGGAATCCAGTCAGCTCCACCACACTATGGACGGTTTTTGTGCCATTAAACAGCAAGTAAGTTAATAACTGCAGTGGTTTATCTCCACACTCCCTGCTGCTTTTAGCACTTAACTCAAATGTGGTGTTCATCGGCTTTTACTAACAGCAAGAGGCAGAGCTTTATCAGAAAATGTAAAGATCACTTTGTGATTATTATTTTGCCTTAGGGCAAGGCTACCCTAAGTGCTTCCTCAAGACTTCTGATGGAACGTTATCTCCTGAAGGCTCTGGAAATGAGTACCATGGTATTTATATTTCTGTCCATGCCTGCCCACTCTATCAACTCCCCACCTTCTTTTTTAAAAAATTAATACTAGGTTGACTTAAGTCACACAAAATGGCAATTGATAAGATATGGAGTGAGCGGTGTTTTTGTCTCAACATAGCCTGGCTGACTTGATCACTCTCTACTCCAGACCTAATCTGTTTCTTTCTGACCACAAAGAACTTTCTTGTCATCCTGAGTCTATCGCACAAACTCCATCATCTGGTGCACTCAATAATCAAGGCAGTCATGCTTGCTCTGTATGGGTTCGGCACTTCACATACAATGCAGGGTCCAAGGGAAACCATGGATTAGGAACCCGAGCAGGTTGTGGAGGTCAGTATAGAGCCGAGACTAACTTTTAATTGCCTGGTGGGAGACTCTCTTGTCATTTAAGAGAAATTGAGAAAGCTCCCACTTCAAGGGAATCAGTCTCTAGGAACTGCCCATAACAAGTCAGTGGATGGAAGATCTGACCAGCATCTTAAAGAGAGCAGTGACATCACTAAGCTATCACATCATAACCTGCTTTGTCAGGGAATGCACGTTAGATTCTTAGATCTGGTATCATCAGTGTTCAAATATTTCTGACTGGAAGTGGCATTGAGGAGACCAGAAGAGAAAAAGTCACTTCTCAAAAATGTCTTCTGCCACCCAACCCACCCTTAAGCATCTTATCCTGCCCAGGGACACAAACTCCAGAAAGCCTGACAGGTGGCATGCTAGTTGGTCAATTCAAAGGAAAGAGGCTTAGATTCTGCTTAAACATCCAAAATCTTAACTGGCAATGATTTCCCTAGCATCCCACCTGAAAAACTGGTTATTTTTCTGAAAAACTCTATAAAGTTTGAAGATACTCAAAGATATGAATACAAGTGTTTTCACAGATTGCTTTGTTCTTACACCTTCTTAAAAAGTTCCCAAACAACATAAAGCCAACTAAGACTTAAAAAAAAAAGCCCCAAATGAGTTTCTGAAGGTCAGGCTGAATCAGGCTGACGAAACGAGAGAACAGAGTAGAGCAGGTTGTTATGGGCGCTATAACATACTCTTGTAATACATCCTATTTTGGGTTAGTCTCTTACCTATTGGAAGTCTGAGGAATGGCAAATTTCTCCACAAGCCTAGTGGAAGATGTTTCTAATGGATCCTAAGATCTTTATTATGAGTTTCAACACTTGAATCAGCTTCTGCAATTAAAACCTAGTCCCACTATTTCTTCCTAACTGTACATCTTTGTACAAATAAGTGAACCTGCAAAAACTATTTCCTCATCTGTGACCTGGTGACAATATCAGCACCTGGCTCATAGGGTTGTTATGAGAACTATATTTATTATAAACTGCTTCATACTCAATCTAGGACAGACTTAAGTTCCTAATAATCTATTGATTATTGTTGTTGCTATTATTATCATTTCTATGAAATCAATGGAAGTAATGAGGAGGAAGTAATGAGGCGGGGGGTGGGGAAGCATTTGGTAGCTACTTGCCCAGAAATGAGACTTCAAGTCTCCTTCCGACAGATGCAGCTTTATATCTTTAGCAGGAAGCAACTTGTTTTGTTTTTTTTTTAATATTTATATTTATTTATTTATTTGACTGTGCCAAGTCTTAGTTGCAGCATGCGGGATCTAGTTCCTTGACCAGAGATGAAACCCAGGCCCCCTGCATTGGAAGCGTGGCGTCTTAGCCACTGGATCACCAGGGAAGTGCCCCAACGGCCTTGCCAGCCACCCAACTGGCTATTCTGGAGGGGCGCTGGACCTTCACCAAGATCACCTGGCGACCTAATGCCACAGTGCCACACCCTGTGTTATCAGGAAACCCTGAGTGAGTTGGGTACCACACAGAGCAGTGATGGGACTTCAAAGTCTTCCTCAGAGATGACTCTTCTGCCCTCCCAATATCAGGAAAACAAATTGGTCCTTGGTAGCTGCGCCTCTCCCAGGTCCTTCCTCCTCAGGGGCCTCGAGGTTGCTGAAGCTGCAGAAAGCTCAGCTTCTTGATCCATTATCGGTCACCATTCTAATGATCTGGCAGGAAAACATCCCTGCCCTCAGTCCCCCTGGGACAGACTCACATTCATTTATGAGCCGACAGAGCACCCCTTCCTCACGACTTGATATGCTTAACAGCTAATTGCATCTGTGTAGGGATTACACTTTACATTGTGCAGCATTATGGAAACAAACCCCAGGCTTCCTCAGAGTCTCTTAAACAGCTCCTTATCATGGTGAGCAAGATCCTTATCAGGGCCATATGTTAGAGGGCCTGGGCTGCTTCCAGATGACCCCAGGAGAGCGTGGGGCCTCATCAGACTGCAGGAGCCTGCCCAGAGTCCCAACCTGAACCGGCTGGGAGCCCAAAGCCAAGGGAGGAGCTTCCTCCCTGCCTTCTGTCCTCCATAAACATGTCAAAGGCCACATCAACTCCTCTCCAGGTGACTTCCTACGCTGACCATGCGACTGATTATTGTTGTTGCTATTATTATCATTTCTATGAAATCAATGGAAGTAATGAGGAGGAAGTAATGAGGCGGGGGGTGGGGAAGCATTTGGTAGCTACTTGCCCAGAAATGAGACTTCAAGTCTCCTTCCGACAGATGCAGCTTTATATCTTTAGCAGGAAGCAACTTGTTTTTTTTTTTTTTTAATATTTATATTTATTTATTTATTTGACTGTGCCAAGTCTTAGTTGCAGCATGCGGGATCTAGTTCCTTGACCAGAGATGAAACCCAGGCCCCCTGCATTGGAAGCGTGGCGTCTTAGCCACTGGATCACCAGGGAAGTGCCCCAACGGCCTTGCCAGCCACCCAACTGGCTATTCTGGAGGGGCGCTGGACCTTCACCAAGATCACCTGGCGACCTAATGCCACAGTGCCACACCCTGTGTTATCAGGAAACCCTGAGTGAGCTGGGTACCACACAGAGCAGTGATGGGACTTCAAAGTCTTCCTCAGAGATGACTCTTCTGCCCTCCCAATATCAGGAAAACAAATTGGTCCTTGGTAGCTGCGCCTCTCCCAGGTCCTTCCTCCTCAGGGGCCTCGAGGTTGCTGAAGCTGCAGAAAGCTCAGCTTCTTGATCCATTATCGGTCACCATTCTAATGATCTGGCAGGAAAACATCCCTGCCCTCAGTCCCCCTGGGACAGACTCACATTCATTTATGAGCCGACAGAGCACCCCTTCCTCACGACTTGATATGCTTAACAGCTAATTGCATCTGTGTAGGGATTACACTTTACATTGTGCAGCATTATGGAAACAAACCCCAGGCTTCCTCAGAGTCTCTTAAACAGCTCCTTATCATGGTGAGCAAGATCCTTATCAGGGCCATATGTTAGAGGGCCTGGGCTGCTTCCAGATGACCCCAGGAGAGCGTGGGGCCTCATCAGACTGCAGGAGCCTGCCCAGAGTCCCAACCTGAACCGGCTGGGAGCCCAAAGCCAAGGGAGGAGCTTCCTCCCTGCCTTCTGTCCTCCATAAACATGTCAAAGGCCACATCAACTCCTCTCTCCAGGTGACTTCCTACGCTGACCATGCGACTTGGAGCTTGAGTATCAGAGTCCAAGGGATTTGTGAGCACCTCATGCAAAGCCACAGTAAAGCCTCTGCCCTTTCCCGGGGTGCTTTGGAAGTACTCTTTGGGTAGTAACACTCGGCTTTTTAACTCACAAGTGACGTGATCCCTCTAACCCGTGAGGATATCAGTCAGCACTAATGGCTTCCTTTTGCCAAAACGGCAAGGTGGGCTCCAGCCAGAGAACCAACTTTCTTCCCACACAATTATTGCAAGGCTTGGGAGATTCCTGGCCTTGACAGACACTAAAAACACTCCTTCCCCTGGGTTATAACAATTCAGTGAGAGACCTTGTCCTAAGGAACTCCTGGGGCGGGGGAGAGGGGGGCAGTCAAACGCAAAGAGCAGGAAATGTCTCCCAGTGAGAGGGGCCTGGAGCCAGAGGGGCCCTGTTGGAGTTTTCCAGCCTGTGACTCACGGAGCTACTTCCCTACTTGACCCAGCCTGGACTCCTACTCCTTGGCCACTGTGTCTCAGAGCCTCTTCCTGTCTCCATTCCACCCAGGCCCATGAACAAAGCAGAAGTCTGGAGCCTGTGGCAGAGACTGAAGTGTTGTGTAAATAGTTGGGCGTCATCTATGGAAGCAGCTCTTTTGAAAACAAAAAAAAATAACTTCCCTGCCTTGAGAAGAACTTGGTGAGCTCTTAGAAGTGTCTAACAACTGGAGACCGAAACCCTGATTATCATATCTTGAAAAATGAAAAGAAGACCTAGCACATTCTTTCCTGTTGATTCATAGTACTAGGTAAGGCACCTGTTGAGCGCTTAGGTGCCAGGCACTGTATTAAGAGCTTTAGATCCACTACTTTACTTAATCCTATCACAGTCTTTTGAGATCTGTACTGCTGTTATCTCCATATCTGAGAGGACAGGCCTCTCATGGTCAAGATCCTTATCAGGGCCATATGTTAGAGGGCCTGGGCTGCTTCCAGATGACCCCAGGAGAGCGTGGGGCCTCATCAGACTGCAGGAGCCTGCCCAGAGTCCCAACCTGAACCGGCTGGGAGCCCAAAGCCAAGGGAGGAGCTTCCTCCCTGCCTTCTGTCCTCCATAAACATGTCAAAGGCCACATCAACTCCTCTCCCAGGTGACTTCCTACGCTGACCATGCGACTTGGAGCTTGAGTATCAGAGTCCAAGGGATTTGTGAGCACCTCATGCAAAGCCACAGTAAAGCCTCTGCCCTTTCCCGGGGTGCTTTGGAAGTACTCTTTGGGTAGTAACACTCGGCTTTTTAACTCACAAGTGACGTGATCCCTCTAACCCGTGAGGATATCAGTCAGCACTAATGGCTTCCTTTTGCCAAAACGGCAAGGTGGGCTCCAGCCAGAGAACCAACTTTCTTCCCACACAATTATTGCAAGGCTTGGGAGATTCCTGGCCTTGACAGACACTAAAAACACTCCTTCCCCTGGGTTATAACAATTCAGTGAGAGACCTTGTCCTAAGGAACTCCTGGGGCGGGGGAGAGGGGGGCAGTCAAACGCAAAGAGCAGGAAATGTCTCCCAGTGAGAGGGGCCTGGAGCCAGAGGGGCCCTGTTGGAGTTTTCCAGCCTGTGACTCACGGAGCTACTTCCCTACTTGACCCAGCCTGGACTCCTACTCCTTGGCCACTGTGTCTCAGAGCCTCTTCCTGTCTCCATTCCACCCAGGCCCATGAACAAAGCAGAAGTCTGGAGCCTGTGGCAGAGACTGAAGTGTTGTGTAAATATTTGGGGCGTCATCTATGGAAGCAGCTCTTTTGAAAACAAAAAATAACTTCCCTGCCTTGAGAAGAACTTGGTGAGCTCTTAGAAGTGTCTAACAACTGGAGACCGAAACCCTGATTATCATATCTTGAAAAATGAAAAGAAGACCTAGCACATTCTTTCCTGTTGATTCATAGTACTAGGTAAGGCACCTGTTGAGCGCTTAGGTGCCAGGCACTGTATTAAGAGCTTTAGATCCACTACTTTACTTAATCCTATCACAGTCTTTTGAGATCTGTACTGCTGTTATCTCCATTGCATGACTGAGGAAACTGAGAGGACAGGCCCTTCTACATGGTCACACAGCTAGTGAGTGCTAGAGCCAGGATCCAAACACAGATTTGTCTTATCCATGCACCCAGCTTCTTGATACTCTGATCCCCAGCTCTTCTAACTATCCTTCACTCCTCTCCAACAACCTCACAAAACAGTCTCTACTTCCTGCAGGGAAGGGAGACTCTAGGCACAAAGGAAAGAACAGTAGCCATCAGATGACCTAGGGTCTGCCATTCTCATGGCTTCTATCCATTGGTCTAATCCCCCTTGGGGAACATCAAACAAAGTCATAGCACTTTCCATGGACACCTCTTCATATATTAAAAGAGAGTCCATGTTTAGTCCCTTATATCTTCTCCAGTCTAACTAGTTCTAGTTTGGCAACCATTCTGTATGGAAGGCCATCACAGGCACCCTCCTCTGGGTGTGCTGCAGCTCATCAGGCTGACTCTTAAGTGTGGTTGCAGTAATGAAGAGTTAGAATCAAGTTGATCTGATCAGCTTGGAGTCAGTGGGACCACCCCTTTCTTTATCTCTCCATATTCACCTACTTGTATAACTTAAAATTTCTTCCTTCACCTCTTTAGAAACCCCAACACATCTGGAAAAACGCAGTCAACAAATGCCTTTGTTTTTAGCTCTTGCTTATGCCTAGAAAAGCAAATTAAAATGTCAAAAGTCAATTCGCTGAGAGGCAGTTGGCTAAAATTCTATTTACCAAATGATGGGTCTTATTGCATTCCACAGATATGGAGTACCTACTACTGTCCAGACCCCATCCTAGCCAGAGATGAAGCAATGACGAATTAGACAGAAAATTCTTGTCTTGATGAAGCTAACATTCTTAATATAATGGAATTGTTCCAGTCACTTTTGAGTTCTTCTGATTGCTTTGAATGGCATTTCACAATGTCTCCAGGAGTCTTCATCTGGCATTTCTAGCAGTTAGAAGGAAAAATTCAGCATTTCATACCAGTGTGATTAGTTTGGATCCCTTTACAGAACTTACATATAAATGGCAAATAATATTTTTACGCTGAAATTGATGAATTTGAATGAATCATTGAAAATGATTAAATGTATTCATGGGAAATGTAAGCCTATGTCCATCCACTTCTGAGAAATTGAACTTTCTGTAAAACTGTGCTATGAAGACAGAGTGAAAACCAGTCTATCACAACCTCACAGAAATCTTCAGTACAAATTGACATAAACTTTACAGATAATTCTGAAAGTTTGGGATTTTTTGATAATTTTTTTTTCACTTTTTTAAGATGTTATTTTATTGAGCAGTTTTAGGTTTACAGGATAATTGTGTAAAAAGAACAGAGAGTTCTTCTACACCCCTATTCCCCAATACTGTCCCAATACTATCTCCCAATTCTTTTTTAAATAACATTTAAAATTTTGTGGCAGGGGCTTCCCTGGTCCATAGCCCCTGTCTAACTAGTTCTAGTTTGGCAACCATTCTGTATGGAAGGCCATCACAGGCACCCTCCTCTGGGTGTGCTGCAGCTCATCAGGCTGACTCTTAAGTGTGGTTGCAGTAATGAAGAGTTAGAATCAAGTTGATCTATCTGATCAGCTTGGAGTCAGTGGGACCACCCCTTTCTTTATCTCTCCATATTCACCTACTTGTATAACTTAAAATTTCTTCCTTCACCTCTTTAGAAACCCCAACACATCTGGAAAAAACGCAGTCAACAAATGCCTTTGTTTTTAGCTCTTGCTTATGCCTAGAAAAGCAAATTAAAATGTCAAAAGTCAATTCGCTGAGAGGCAGTTGGCTAAAATTCTATTTACCAAATGATGGGTCTTATTGCATTCCACAGATATGGAGTACCTACTACTGTCCAGACCCCATCCTAGCCAGAGATGAAGCAATGACGAATTAGACAGAAAATTCTTGTCTTGATGAAGCTAACATTCTTAATATAATGGAATTGTTCCAGTCACTTTTGAGTTCTTCTGATTGCTTTGAATGGCATTTCACAATGTCTCCAGGAGTCTTCATCTGGCATTTCTAGCAGTTAGAAGGAAAAATTCAGCATTTCATACCAGTGTGATTAGTTTGGATCCCTTTACAGAACTTACATATAAATGGCAAATAATATTTTTACGCTGAAATTGATGAATTTGAATGAATCATTGAAAATGATTAAATGTATTCATGGGAGATGTAAGCCTATGTCCATCCACTTCTGAGAAATTGAACTTTCTGTAAAACTGTGCTATGAAGACAGAGTGAAAACCAGTCTATCACAACCTCACAGAAATCTTCAGTACAAATTGACATAAACTTTACAGATAATTCTGAAAGTTTGGGATTTTTTGATAATTTTTTTTTCACTTTTTTAAGATGTTATTTTATTGAGCAGTTTTAGGTTTACAGGATAATTGTGTAAAAAGAACAGAGAGTTCTTCTACACCCCTATTCCCCAATACTGTCCCAATACTATCTCCCAATTCTTTTTTAAATAACATTTAAAATTTTGGGGCAGGGGGCTTCCCTGGTAGTCCAGTGGGTAAAGAGTTCGTCTTGCAGTGCGAAGAGCGCAGGTTCGATCCCTGGCACGGGAGGATCCTGGACTGCTGTGTCCAGTTGAGAGCTGGCACTCTGGGGTGCATGCACCCAGAGCTGGTGCTCTGCAGCGAGAGGTCACTGCAATGGGAGGCCCACACATGCCAAAGAATTAGGATGGATGAAAATAAACAAATGAAGGACCAATAAAAGAGCCTAAAATTTAAAAAAAAATTTTTTTTTAATTTTGGGGCTTCCCTGGTGGTCCAGTGGTTAAAGAGTCTGCCTTGCAGTACAGGGGGCACTGGTTCGACCCCTGGCCCGGGAAGATCCTACGTGCCATGGAGTGGCTGGACCAGTGTGTCCAATTACGAACCAGTGCCCTGGAGCGTGTGCGCCCAGAGCCGGTGCTCTGCAGTGAGACAGGCCACTGCAATGGGAGGCCCACACATGCCCAAGAATAAAAGATGGATGAAAAATAAATATAAATAAAAAAGAGGAATGATAGGGGGCAAATATTTTTTAAAAATTATTTTGTGTAGGAATATAGCCAATCAGCAAACAATGTGGTGATAGATTCAACTGAACTGTGAAGGGACCCAGCCATACATATACATGCAATTTGATGAGTTAGTTATTAGGCAAACTGATCATCTGACAAACTGATTCTTAGCCAATTGGTCACTGTCTAGCTGATTTGCAGCAAACTGATATTTGTTAACCAATTTAAAGTTACTGCTAAACTACGGTGTCCCATTCCAAAATATGTGCAGAAAAATTGAATTAATTTGATTCACTGACCAGTGAGATGCTTCTGAATCCTGACTCTATCACACTGCAGGATTCCCAGGCACTTGTCAGTTTTCAAACCTAGAGGGCCAAGGACAGCAGATAGTTTCACTAGAAACTGCCATCTAGTTTGTCAAAGGTAAGTTAATTAATAATCTTTAAATCTCTCAATAAGTTATAAACTTAACTTCCCTATTTCCAGCATCATGATAAGAAAATAGGCACCTTTATTGAATCTTTCCATTTATCAGGCAGTATGGTAGGTGCTTACACACATACCTCATTTAACCTTCATCCGTTTGAGAAAGGAAGACTCAAAGAGGTTAAGGAAGACATGACCATACAAAGAGCAATAACACACTTTCTTCCCTCTGGCAATCAGCTGTTTATTGCATTGCTAAGCTTCTACATTTAGTCAAAATGGATTTAGCTTATAGATAAAGCTGCCTGAAAGATCAGAGTACTGAAGGCAACATACATTAACTAAGACAGGGTTCCCCTGGTGGCTCAATGGTAGTAAGTCCATCTGCCAGTGCAGGAGACACAGGTTTGATCCCTGGTCCAGGAAGATCTCACATGCCATGGAGCAACTAAGCCCGTAAGCCACAACCATTGAGCCTGTGCTCTAGAGTCCAAGAACTGCAACTACTGAGTCCACACACCACAACTACTGAAGCCTGCATGCCCAAGAGCCCATGCTCCACAAGAGGAGAAGCCATCACAATGAGAAGACCAAGTACTGTAACTGGAGAATAGCCCACGCATAGCCAAAAATAAATAAAATAGACAACTAAGACACTTAAAGGAACCAGACTACCTTTACATGTATCTTTTATTTGGTTGGTTGAGCTATCAGAAGATGAGTCAATTCACTGCCTCCCATCAGGAGAAAGGATCCCATCTCTGTTTCCATTCCAAATATGAACATGTCCTCAGGATATGAGTAGACTGGATTCCACCCTGGCATGACTTTCTTCTGGGGCCAAATTATGTAACCCAGTGATGACAGCATCTAACACAAGGGCCATGACAAGGATTATAGTAACCAATTTAAAGTTACTGCTAAACTACGGTGTCCCATTCCAAAATATGTGCAGAAAAATTGAATTAATTTGATTCACTGACCAGTGAGATGCTTCTGAATCCTGACTCTATCACACTGCAGGATTCCCAGGCACTTGTCAGTTTTCAAACCTAGAGGGCCAAGGACAGCAGATAGTTTCACTAGAAACTGCCATCTAGTTTGTCAAAGGTAAGTTAATTAATAATCTTTAAATCTCTCAATAAGTTATAAACTTAACTTCCCTATTTCCAGCATCATGATAAGAAAATAGGCACCTTTATTGAATCTTTCCATTTATCAGGCAGTATGGTAGGTGCTTACACACATACCTCATTTAACCTTCATCCGTTTGAGAAAGGAAGACTCAAAGAGGTTAAGGAAGACATGACCATACAAAGAGCAATAACACACTTTCTTCCCTCTGGCAATCAGCTGTTTATTGCATTGCTAAGCTTCTACATTTAGTCAAAATGGATTTAGCTTATAGATAAAGCTGCCTGAAAGATCAGAGTACTGAAGGCAACATACATTAACTAAGACAGGGTTCCCCTGGTGGCTCAATGGTAGTAAGTCCATCTGCCAGTGCAGGAGACACAGGTTTGATCCCTGGTCCAGGAAGATCTCACATGCCATGGAGCAACTAAGCCCGTAAGCCACAACCATTGAGCCTGTGCTCTAGAGTCCAAGAACTGCAACTACTGAGTCCACACACCACAACTACTGAAGCCTGCATGCCCAAGAGCCCATGCTCCACAAGAGGAGAAGCCATCACAATGAGAAGACCAAGTACTGTAACTGGAGAATAGCCCACGCATAGCCAAAAATAAATAAAATAGACAACTAAGACACTTAAAGGAACCAGACTACCTTTACATGTATCTTTTATTTGGTTGGTTGAGCTATCAGAAGATGAGTCAATTCACTGCCTCCCATCAGGAGAAAGGATCCCATCTCTGTTTCCATTCCAAATATGAACATGTCCTCAGGATATGAGTAGACTGGATTCCACCCTGGCATGACTTTCCCTTCTGGGGCTTCATATTTTAACTGCCAGTCTTCACCTGTAACCCAGTGATGACAGCATCTAACACAAGGGCCATGACAAGGATTTAATAAGATAATACATGCAGAGTGCATAGTTCAATGCCTGGCATATAGTAGTCAACAGTCAATGTTATTTCTCTTTAAGACTACTCAGGTCTGGATGACTGCGGAAATGTCTATCACTATGAAATAGAGAAACATAATGAAAGTTGAATCTATGATACATATTTATCTAAAAACTCTATTATCATGAGTAAACTGGCTCTAATATATGTGTCACCCAAAATGAATACTTATTGGTACTTTCTTTTAAAGTGAACATGACTAATTCTGAAGGATCTGGCTTAGGAATAGTTTCTGGCACGACATCTTCCTGTCTTGTTCATCACTCAAGAGAAGTAATCAGCTCTCCTGCAGTGCAAAAAACTACAAGAATGAAAGCTGGGAAAAACACTGAAATTTACTGATAAATGTGGTGATAAGAGAGGAATGAAGATCTTTTATTTCTGTCTTCATGACAGGTCCTCAAGGCAATTTGCCAACCATATTAGACAGGGGAGGGAGAAGAAAGGGCACAGAAATGTCTCATGATCTATTCACAGTGACTGAACAAAAAGAAAATTCTCTTTCTATTTACTTCAAGTATATGCTCCTTAAAAGTTTCTCACATTGGTTTATTCAGGAATGCATTTTGATTTGTAAAACAGATGTATTTGTGAAATGCTGCACCTTTTCTGATAATATTTTATGAGTCCACACACCACAACTACTGAAGCCTGCATGCCCAAGAGCCCATGCTCCACAAGAGGAGAAGCCATCACAATGAGAAGACCAAGTACTGTAACTGGAGAATAGCCCACGATAGCCAAAAATAAATAAAATAGACAACTAAGACACTTAAAGGAACCAGACTACCTTTACATGTATCTTTTATTTGGTTGGTTGAGCTATCAGAAGATGAGTCAATTCACTGCCTCCCATCAGGAGAAAGGATCCCATCTCTGTTTCCATTCCAAATATGAACATGTCCTCAGGATATGAGTAGACTGGATTCCACCCTGGCATGACTTTCCCTTCTGGGGCTTCATATTTTAACTGCCAGTCTTCACCTGTAACCCAGTGATGACAGCATCTAACACAAGGGCCATGACAAGGATTTAATAAGATAATACATGCAGAGTGCATAGTTCAATGCCTGGCATATAGTAGTCAACAGTCAATGTTATTTCTCTTTAAGACTACTCAGGTCTGGATGATCTGGAAATGTCTATCACTATGAAATAGAGAAACATAATGAAAGTTGAATCTATGATACATATTTATCTAAAAACTCTATTATCATGAGTAAACTGGCTCTAATATATGTGTCACCCAAAATGAATACTTATTGGTACTTTCTTTTAAAGTGAACATGACTAATTCTGAAGGATCTGGCTTAGGAATAGTTTCTGGCACGACATCTTCCTGTCTTGTTCATCACTCAAGAGAAGTAATCAGCTCTCCTGCAGTGCAAAAAACTACAAGAATGAAAGCTGGGAAAAACACTGAAATTTACTGATAAATGTGGTGATAAGAGAGGAATGAAGATCTTTTATTTCTGTCTTCATGACAGGTCCTCAAGGCAATTTGCCAACCATATTAGACAGGGGAGGGAGAAGAAAGGGCACAGAAATGTCTCATGATCTATTCACAGTGACTGAACAAAAAGAAAATTCTCTTTCTATTTACTTCAAGTATATGCTCCTTAAAAGTTTCTCACATTGGTTTATTCAGGAATGCATTTTGATTTGTAAAACAGATGTATTTGTGAAATGCTGCACCTTTTCTGATAATATTTTGAAATACGCAAGGAGAAGTCATTATATGAAGCAATCCCTACTGAAGAATTCTTAGTAAAAGTAATGGCAATGATGGAATTTACTCTTTCTGGACTTCGAATTTTTACCAACTGGAAAAGTTTAAAACGTAGAACTGTAGTATAATGGTCAAACAATGCTACTCATGACAAAACAAAAGATTCTTCCATGTTGCCATACAATGCCTGCCAACATGGAATTCTTCTGAATATATTATCAGAATCTCCTCTTGCTTTATAAGTGAAATGTAAATTTTTCAACGTGAGGTGAACCAGATCAAGAAAAGCCTTATTCCCTCAACAGTCTGTCAAACAGCTTCTTACTTGTGTTTTCCCATGAGCATTCTGACTCTATAAAGTCAGGTTAAGTACCCCCCCACGGTGGAATCTATGTATTATAATACCTAGAATTGTCCTTGAACTCTCTGATCTTTGTTTTAGAATGACTGAATGAAGAATGAGCCAATGATGAGAAGTATGCTCAATTCATTAAAGGGATATCTTAAGAATATGTAGAGAATTCTGAAATAAGATTGGAATTCCTCCTTCTAGGGTTCTGCTGATAACCTTTAACCCAAGCAGCTAAGAAAACAGTCTTGACCAATCTGCTAAGGTGTCTGGCACATAATAAATGCCTAACAAACATTTGTAGAAACCATCAATGAGATCCTTTTGTCTCCTCCACTGGCTTGCCACCTGACCTACACTGTAATTGCTTGCATCTTGTTTTAGGATCCTTATTAATTTCAGTTCGGTTTAGTCACTGATTCATGTCCAACTCTTTGTGACTCCATGGACTGCAGGCTTCCCTGTCCTTCACCAACTCTCAAAACTCGCTCAAACTCATGCCCATTGAGTCAGTGATGTCATCCAGCCATCTCTTCCTCTGTCCTCCCCTTCTCCTTTTGCCTTCCATTTTTCCCTACATCAGGCTCTTTTCCAATGAATCTCTTTGTATCAGGTGGCCAAAGTATTGGAGCTTCAGCTTCTGCAGTAGTCCTTCTAATGAATATTCAGGGATTATTTCCTTTAGGGTTGACTGATTTGATCTCCTTGCAGTCCAAGGGACTCTCAAGAGCCTTCTTCAATACCACTGTTCAAAGGCATCAATTCTTCAGCACTCAGCCTTCTTTATGGTCCAACTCTCACATCCATACATGACTACTGGGAAAACCTGAGTTTTGACTATATGAACTTTCATTGTCAAAGTGAAGTCTCTTCTTTTGAATACACTGTCTAGGTCTGTCATAGGTTTTCTCCCAAGGAGCAAGTGTCTTTTAATTTCATGGTTGCAGTTACCATTTGCAGTGATTTTGGAGCCCGAGAAAATAAAGTCTTTCACTGTTTCCATTGTTTGCCCATCTATTTGACATGAAGTGATGGGACTGGATGCCATGATCTTCTTTTTCTGAATGCTGAGTTTTATTAATTAAATGAGTTGATATTAATAAACTCTTTTCAAAAGAATATCTGGGGGCTTCCCCTGGTGGTCCAGTGGGTAAGGACACCGCCTTGCAGTGCAAGGGACGCCGGTTCGATCCCTGGCCTGGGAAGATCCCACGTGCCGCGGAGCGGCTGGACCGATGTGTCCAATTGCCGAGCCGGAGCTCTGGAGCGCGTGCGCCCAGAGCCGGTGCTCTGCGACAACAGATGCCACCGCGATGGGAGGCCCACAAGAGCCAAAGAACAAAGACGGATAAAAATGGAGAAATGAAAGACCAATAGAAGTGGCCTGCCCGCTCCCCTCCCTCCCCAACCCGACCCTGCCCAAAATAAATAAATAAATAAATCTTTAAAAAAAAAAAAAAAAAGAATATCTGGCATAATGTAGCATTTTAAAAGCATAGTTAAATGTAAACAAACAAATATTATTCCTTAAAATTGAGTAGTAAGGGCCTAAGTCTTTGATGTCTGATTTCTCTGGAAGGCCTTACTTCCCCACTGCTTCCAACCAGTGTTCTCGTCAGCTGAGGGGACGAATGTGGAACGCTATTGCTCACTGTACATCCAGCCTGAACTCTCTATGTTGGGCCTGGGTGTTCATGTCCATTTCTGTTCTCTCTGTGGCAACGAACAGAATGTTTTCAATCCCATTTGTCAAGATAAGTCATTTCAGCTTAAAGAGATTCCCCATGCAAAGCACCAGGCTCCCATGAAATCTCTCCCCCTAACAATGGCTCAGAGGGCTCTTGATGAGTCATTTCTTACCCCATATCCTGTGAAGCACACATGGGATTAGGGTCAGTTAGTGTGAGTATCCTTCCCACTGAAGAACTCAACCCCCTTCCTGGATTTATTCTCTCCAGATGTCACTCCTTGAAGAAGGGAGAAGACAAAGAGCAAAGAATGAAACAAAATTGGAACAAAGGTCAGTTTTCTCATTCCCTGGCCTTTTGCAGTGCATCTCAAAGTCAAAAGCTTCTGACAGTTCAAGGATGGTGTACATTGTCACCAGTTACTGCTTAAGTACACTGATCGTAGGTTCAAAAGTGTTCAGAATAAACAAAAGGTGAGACTAACATGAAAGAATCAAGCCATAGGCTTTCATTCTTTTCTTTTTAAACCAAAAACTATGAGTGAAACTACTGAATGTCATGTTGTTCTAGAGGTATTAAGAAATTACAGAAAGGTCTTATGTTGTGTTGTAAAAAACATACAATCTAAGATACAATGTGCCGCCTTCACGTTAGCATCCACACTTGTCACTTATCTGTCAGTTTACTGTAATCCTCCTCTTATCAATAGTCTTCTTTAGAATAAGTCTTTCTTAACTCAGAGCGGTTTTTTATCTCTGAGTCAGACCTCAGCTGAGCTGGTATGTTCTACCACTTGAGCTCCAGAACTTCAGGCTTGATGTTACATTTCTCTCTAAATTCCTCTCCTTCTTTCCATTCTGATCAAAATGAGAGTAAATGCCATTATTTTACCATTTTAACCTCTATTACCTAGGAGCATTCTGTAACTCCCCTTCCCCCCTCAAAAATTACTTTCAAAGACTGCCCAGATTTTCACTTATGTCTAAACTCTTTTGCATAAGAGACTCATGTCCAAAACAGGATTTTATAAAAGCAGATTGGACCTCCTTTGATCTGTGCTCACTCCTTATCCGAAAGCCTGGATATGACATAGCTTACTGCCCCTAAAGGACAAGGGCACACAAATGTGGAAAGATGTACATTAGGAGCTACTCTCTGATTACCCTCCAGTTTAAACAAAAAAAAAAATCAAAAAAAGAACTTAAAAAAAAAAAAAGACAGCTACTCTCTGAAAGACATTAGCTTTCTGGGTTTGCCTACATTTTACAGTCTGGGTGATAGACATATCTGAGTGAGAGTTAGAAAGAAAGACATACTAGGGGTGACAGGAAAACGGTTCATTACAAAGTGCTGGGTTTGAGATTTTTACTTTCCTTCTTTCGTTGAAACAGAAAAGGAACATGCATTGGTAAGAAAAACTACTCTGTGGGTAATAACTTAAACCTCCCACACTCTGCTCTCTGCTGTGATGCATTTGAGGAGAAGGCTGCTGGCAGTGGGGGAGGTGGGCGGGTTGAGAGGAGAGGAAGTTCAGTGCAAAGAGAGAAACAGAAGGCCAAAAGGACAGAGTTTGAGAGGAGGGAGAAGAACAAAGCAAGTCAAGGGAGAAAATGAGAGTGGCCAGGAGCCAAGGGGAGAGAACGTGTGGCCTCACCTAAAACACACCAAATGTCTCTAGTGAAAACTTTGAAAATGAGACCATGCAGGAAGCACTTTAAAATTCTACAAGGTTCTCTTCAATACAAGGGTAAATGAGGAGAGAAAAGGAGCTAAGAACAAGGGCGTGGAAAACAGAAAGAGCAGAGGGCCAAACTTCACCTCCTAATCATTCTGCCTGAGGTGCTGAAAGCATTTCTTTATAAAGTGTGAAGTTTCAACTGAATCCAAATCCCTCACACTGGAAAGAGTGCCACAGGCTGCTTAGGAGAACAAAATCTCTTTTTGCTAAAATGAAGAAAATGCTGTTTTTCTATGAGTTCTTCTCCATCTTGAATAGCCTAGACTCACCTTCCATCCCTTTACTGGACAACACTGTAATGACAGGAAAGACAAGACCAGGCCTGACGTACAGCTTAGCATCTCTCAGAAGACCCCGCTTCACTAACTCCAGCCAATGGCCCAACCTGGAAGTGCAGTGCCCAGGAGTTCCACAGACCTGGAACCGCCCTCTTTTCCATTTTCCATCATAAAGTTGTGCAGAATGCCTCAGTGAAATGATAGGGCTTTAAAATGGTACAGTGATTATTTCCCCAACCAACCAAGGGGAAAAGAGGTACATTTAAAAAACAACACTGCCACAATTGACAATTACTTGAAGAAAACAAAGCTAGATCCCTTTCCATTACTGCTGTTCAGTTGCTAAGTGAGGTCCAACTCTTTGTGACCCCATGGACTTCAGCACACCAGGCTCCCCTGCCCTTCCCTATCTCCTGGAGTTTGCTCAAATTCAAGTCTATTGAGTTGGTGATGCTATCTAACCATCACATCCACACTCCATATACAAAAGTCGATCCCCAAAGGATTTCAATGTAATAAAAGGAAAAAGACAATTTAGAATTTTGTGTTATTTTAGAATTGGTGAGACCTTCCTCAGTATGATTTAAAAACATGAAAGACACTTTAAAAATATACATAAGCCTATCTTTTGACTATATAAACATTTTAAAATCTTGTATGAAAAAATCCCACAAATAGGAACACTCTTAGTGTCAATGATCTTTAGATGATTCTACTCATGCGATTCAGGCAAAAGTAATCACTCTAAATGGCAATGTTGGATCTGAGGTTCTGACGCTGTAAGGATAGTGTGTGTTAGTCACTCAGTCATATCCAACTCTTTGTGACCTCATGGATGTAGCCTGCCAGGCTCCTTTGTCCATGGAATTCTCCAGGCAAAAATGCTGGAGTGGTTGCCATTCCCTTCTCCAGGGGATCTTCCAGACCCGGGGGACCAAACCCAGACCTCTTGCATTGCAGGCAGATTCTTTACCATCCAAGCCACCCAGGAGGCCCCATAAGGATAGAGTAAAACATTGAAAACTGTAAATATGCTCCATGTTTCCCCATACTGCTGGGTCTGGCCTGGTGTCTCATACCTCTTGGCCCCTGATTTTCATGGTCAGCTGTTCTAAGAGGCATGGGGGTTACTAGAGGGCCAGAAATACTGTTAAAACACTTACCACATATCTCTCGATCCATGTTTTAAGAATCGCAAAAGTGCTCGGAATTTAACAAGTGTATGTGTGTGTGTGTGAATTACTTGTGCAATGAAGAAGAAGAGGGAGAAGCAATTACACCTCAAGCCAGAAATATTCACCCTCAAAACAGCTGTGATTGTATTATACCAATGTATTTTTTAACTAAGAATACATTTATTGGTTTATAAAGTATATAAGCATTTTATGAAAATATCCTTTATAAGAAGAATAAAGGAACAAGTGAAAATAAGAAACAGCCACAAGGAAATGATGTCCGAGACTCACTCCTCCATTTCACAAATGAGAGAAATGATGGGTAACAGTGATGCAACCTTGCAAGGCACTCCTTCAAGTTTTTCACTTTTTTTTTTTAATAAAATGGCATCTACTGCTAAAAGCATTATGACTTTTGTTACGCTACATAATACTGATACGAAATGTGAATAGTACAAAGTTCATTATATATAATATAAGGTTTCAATATATTACATTTGTTTCTACATAAACAGACTATAAATATATTGTGCCATAGCATGTTTTATAGTCATTGCTCCCAGCCTCTCATACTATGGTACCAAACAGAAAATACATCTTCTTTTTTAAAAAGAAAAGAATAAGGGCAGAACCAGTAGAAAGAGCTTTACATGTTAAAAGTCTAAATAATACAATAGGCATTGTTATAACTTGGGCTACAAGGTAATTCTGAAATCTGGCTAAGAATTACTCAGAGAGTCAACAAACCAAATCAGTTTTTACTAGGATACACAGGCCGAATTTCTAGAATACTGACTGACAGGGCGGGGAGGTCAGGAAGGGGCAATCAGTAAAATACTGAAGGGAAGAGGGTAAGACATGAAGCTTTTGACACCACAGCTCCATATTGAGTCTACTGCATTCAGGCTCATATCACGCCAGGACAGATACATGGGTATTCATCCAGAAGAAACCAGAAGCTGGTTTACACAGTCAGAAATCTTCGACATGACAGGGAGTCTCTGTCTGAGTGTCCTTCTTTGTGGCATCCTGAATAACGGATCAGCCTCAGGAACGAGGGGCCAGAGCTGCATCATTTCCTTCCTGGGGCTTGGCCAGGAGACACGTAAGAGTCCGGAAGGAACTCTCATTAGGAGTTGGAAACAGCACAAGGAACTCTCATTTAGCCCAAATGGGAAGAGCACGCAACCGTCTAAAACCAGGCACCTTGTCTGAAGACTTTATGTTTCCTAACAAACCCTATGTCCGACACCTCCACCAGAGCCAACACAATGCACGCACAAGCTCCAGGGTGCTCTCAAAGCAAGCTAGCGTCTTCCTTTATTGGTTTATAAAGTATATAAGCATTTTATGAAAATATCCTTTATAAGAAGAATAAAGGAACAAGTGAAAATAAGAAACAGCCACAAGGAAATGATGTCCGAGACTCACTCCTCCATTTCACAAATGAGAGAAATGATGGGTAACAGTGATGCAACCTTGCAAGGCACTCCTTCAAGTTTTTCACTTTTTTTTTTTAATAAAATGGCATCTACTGCTAAAAGCATTATGACTTTTGTTACGCTACATAATACTGATACGAAATGTGAATAGTACAAAGTTCATTATATATAATATAAGGTTTCAATATATTACATTTGTTTCTACATAAACAGACTATAAATATATTGTGCCATAGCATGTTTTATAGTCATTGCTCCCAGCCTCTCATACTATGGTACCAAACAGAAAATACATCTTCTTTTTTAAAAAGAAAAGAATAAGGGCAGAACCAGTAGAAAGAGCTTTACATGTTAAAAGTCTAAATAATACAATAGGCATTGTTATAACTTGGGCTACAAGGTAATTCTGAAATCTGGCTAAGAATTACTCAGAGAGTCAACAAACCAAATCAGTTTTTACTAGGATACACAGGCCGAATTTCTAGAATACTGACTGACAGGGCGGGGAGGTCAGGAAGGGGCAATCAGTAAAATACTGAAGGGAAGAGGGTAAGACATGAAGCTTTTGACACCACAGCTCCATATTGAGTCTACTGCATTCAGGCTCATATCACGCCAGGACAGATACATGGGTATTCATCCAGAAGAAACCAGAAGCTGGTTTACACAGTCAGAAATCTTCGACATGACAGGGAGCCTCTGTCTGAGTGTCCTTCTTTGTGGCATCCTGAATAACGGATCAGCCTCAGGAACGAGGGGCCAGAGCTGCATCATTTCCTTCCTGGGGCTTGGCCAGGAGACACGTAAGAGTCCGGAAGGAACTCTCATTAGGAGTTGGAAACAGCACAAGGAACTCTCATTTAGCCCAAATGGGAAGAGCACGCAACCGTCTAAAACCAGGCACCTTGTCTGAAGACTTTATGTTTCCTAACAAACCCTATGTCCGACACCTCCACCAGAGCCAACACAATGCACGCACAAGCTCCAGGGTGCTCTCAAAGCAAGCTAGCGTCTTCCTTTCTATCAGTCCAAACTCCACATGGAAGACGTGGTAAGACATGGCGCAAACAGGCAAAGCTTCTTAGGTGGACTTGGCCCTGTGGGTCCATCCCATCTTCAGCACCTAAAGTACTTCCATTGCCTGGTTTATCTTCTGGTTTGACAGAGGTATCCACTCCCCAGGTACTGCTGCTTCTCAGAGGGTGAAGCCATTTCTTGAACTTCTTCTTCTGCAAGCCCTGGGGTAACCCAGAGTCGGGTGCATCCACTGTGCTTTTTAAATGAATGAAAAAAAGGGTAAGGTCAACACAGGGAGAAGACACAAACACATTCTTGGGTCATAAGCATCTCAGGAAATGCCTAGGGGACTGGCTCCCTGCAGTCTGAGGTCCTTTCTTTGAAATGAAAATCAAATGCGGCTACTTCCTGGTGGTGGAAAGAGAACGACACTTGAAAATCCGAGCAGCATCTCTCTTGTGTGATTTCCAGGACTGGGGGATATGGGTGCCTCCTTTTAAACCGAAGGAGAGCTCCGTGTGGTCCCAGAGTCAGCCTGGAGAATGTGAGCTGCACTGCCGGCTGGTGGTCCAATCTCCATCAGCTTTAAAAGTTCTGCCTCCTCACTGGAGTACACAGTGGTGTCTGTGTCATCAGAATGGTACCCCGACTGGTAGCCACTCGTCTGGTTTGAGCCTTCAGATGCCACAGACTCCTTGCTTTTGCTGGGCATCAGTCCACTGCGGAAGAGACGGCAACCAATTGAGCTGGCAGAGAAAAGGCAGTTCTTGTACATCTTATCTTAACCCCAAACCCAATCCCGTGTGGGCTGTCAACTTCCTGGAGATACCAAGCCATCCCACCCACTTGTTAATCAACATAGCAGGTTTACTCAGACAATGTCTATTTTCAGGTACTAAGATGAAATCCGGGTTTCAGATAAGTCCTCTTATTCAGGTCCAAGTCTTTCAAGCCTGAGCTGAGATGAAAGGCAGTTGTCTTGAGCTATGCAAAAGCTCCAACCAATGGAAACTTTTTATGGCCTTGCAGACTGACAGGTTTGTATACAAGAATAGGAGCCAAAGGGACTCTTTCATGACGTGGGAGGGAACTGGGATGTTCTGAAAGGCCACTGGGGCTTGCACCAGACTGCCAAGCACGGGATCACAGGGCCTGTGTATGGTGTTAATAAAATTCTTGAGCAACTTTAAACTTTAGTAAGCTGAAGCGTGTGTGTACAATCAAGCTAGACATGTCAAAAACTGCTTTTTACTCATCAAAACCACATTCTTTGGAAGCATGGAGGACCGGATCACTCAGCAGCAACTAGGAAATGTTTTCAATGGTGTGGAATCATGACAGACGGTAATCATGTCAAAGCTTAGAAAAAGCTTAAAAAGGCTTTTTGTAGCTTGGTATCAGCTGGGTGGTGCTTAAGCCATTCCAAAGCTATCATTCTTGGGTCATAAGCATCTCAGGAAATGCCTAGGGACTGGCTCCTGCAGTCTGAGGTCCTTTCTTTGAAATGAAAATCAAATGCGCTACTTCCTGGTGGTGGAAAGAGAACGACACTTGAAAATCCGAGCAGCATCTCTCTTGTGTGATTTCCAGGACTGGGGGATATGGGTGCCTCCTTTTAAACCGAAGGAGAGCTCCGTGTGGTCCCAGAGTCAGCCTGGAGAATGTGAGCTGCACTGCCGGCTGGTGGTCCAATCTCCATCAGCTTTAAAAGTTCTGCCTCCTCACTGGAGTACACAGTGGTGTCTGTGTCATCAGAATGGTACCCCGACTGGTAGCCACTCGTCTGGTTTGAGCCTTCAGATGCCACAGACTCCTTGCTTTTGCTGGGCATCAGTCCACTGCGGAAGAGACGGCAACCAATTGAGCTGGCAGAGAAAAGGCAGTTCTTGTACATCTTATCTTAACCCCAAACCCAATCCCGTGTGGGCTGTCAACTTCCTGGAGATACCAAGCCATCCCACCCACTTGTTAATCAACATAGCAGGTTTACTCAGACAATGTCTATTTTCAGGTACTAAGATGAAATCCGGGTTTCAGATAAGTCCTCTTATTCAGGTCCAAGTCTTTCAAGCCTGAGCTGAGATGAAAGGCAGTTGTCTTGAGCTATGCAAAAGCTCCAACCAATGGAAACTTTTTATGGCCTTGCAGACTGACAGGTTTGTATACAAGAATAGGAGCCAAAGGGACTCTTTCATGACGTGGGAGGGAACTGGGATGTTCTGAAAGGCCACTGGGGCTTGCACCAGACTGCCAAGCACGGGATCACAGGGCCTGTGTATGGTGTTAATAAAATTCTTGAGCAACTTTAAACTTTAGTAAGCTGAAGCGTGTGTGTACAATCAAGCTAGACATGTCAAAAACTGCTTTTTACTCATCAAAACCACATTCTTTGGAAGCATGGAGGACCGGATCACTCAGCAGCAACTAGGAAATGTTTTCAATGGTGTGGAATCATGACAGACGGTAATCATGTCAAAGCTTAGAAAAAAGCTTAAAAAGGCTTTTTGTAGCTTGGTATCAGCTGGGTGGTGCTTAAGCCATTCCAAAGCGCGGGTAAAATACCTAGTAAGGTATTCACATTACAAACCACAGAAAGGATTTTATTAACTCTGTGTACATCTATGGCTTAAAATAACTAGATTATTTCAAATAACTAGAAATGCACCTTTTCTTTCAATCCAACATCAATAAAATGGACTTAGTGTCTCAGACAGTGGGATAGTAACTAGTCATTGCCAAACAAATATATTTTGAATCAGTGAATGAAACATGATTGGGTTCTCACAATTTCTCATCGTGGGCCTATGGCAAACAATAAAATTGCACAATGGCACATTTTAACCGCTTTTACACGAACATCACTCAATAATGCAAAGGCGCTCCCATTTAAGCAGCAGTTAGGTTATATGTAGATCAAACACTTCTCAATTTGTACCTAGAGTGAACCTGCCAACAGATAATGATTCTGCATCCCTTTATTCTTAAAAATACAGAGTCCTATTCATTTGTTATGTTAAAAGCAGGTACATCTATTCCAAATAACTGCAAATTCCTACAGACCTGGAGAAAATTATATTCAAAACAAAATTTAGTATTTTCCCACAGTTCATTACTTAATAATTCAGCCAATAGCATGTAAGTATCTTAAGCAAATAGACAATGGTTTACTTATATATCATTCTTGTTAAGGAGAGGTGCACCCACTTCTGTTCAGGTTTTAAAACCCTTCATTGTAGAGATCACCCAGATTTTAACTATTTCAAGAGTTTTAAGGATCACACCCAATGACCTCTTTGCTACTTAACAATATCACACAAACCACTGACCAGAGCAAATATGGTCAGAAATTCCCTGATATACATAAATTCTCATAAACGCCAACCAAAACCTGAGCAACTTTAAACTTTAGTAAGCTGAAGCGTGTGTGTACAATCAAGCTAGACATGTCAAAAACTGCTTTTTACTCATCAAAACCACATTCTTTGGAAGCATGGAGGACCGGATCACTCAGCAGCAACTAGGAAATGTTTTCAATGGTGTGGAATCATGACAGACGGTAATCATGTCAAAGCTTAGAAAAAAGCTTAAAAAGGCTTTTTGTAGCTTGGTATCAGCTGGGTGGTGCTTAAGCCATTCCAAAGCGCGGGTAAAATACCTAGTAAGGTATTCACATTACAAACCACAGAAAGGATTTTATTAACTCTGTGTACATCTATGGCTTAAAATAACTAGATTATTTCAAATAACTAGAAATGCACCTTTTCTTTCAATCCAACATCAATAAAATGGACTTAGTGTCTCAGACAGTGGGATAGTAACTAGTCATTGCCAAACAAATATATTTTGAATCAGTGAATGAAACATGATTGGGTTCTCACAATTTCTCATCGTGGGCCTATGGCAAACAATAAAATTGCACAATGGCACATTTTAACCGCTTTTACACGAACATCACTCAATAATGCAAAGGCGCTCCCATTTAAGCAGCAGTTAGGTTATATGTAGATCAAACACTTCTCAATTTGTACCTAGAGTGAACCTGCCAACAGATAATGATTCTGCATCCCTTTATTCTTAAAAATACAGAGTCCTATTCATTTGTTATGTTAAAAGCAGGTACATCTATTCCAAATAACTGCAAATTCCTACAGACCTGGAGAAAATTATATTCAAAACAAAATTTAGTATTTTCCCACAGTTCATTACTTAATAATTCAGCCAATAGCATGTAAGTATCTTAAGCAAATAGACAATGGTTTACTTATATATCATTCTTGTTAAGGAGAGGTGCACCCACTTCTGTTCAGGTTTTAAAACCCTTCATTGTAGAGATCACCCAGATTTTAACTATTTCAAGAGTTTTAAGGATCACACCCAATGACCTCTTTGCTACTTAACAATATCACACAAACCACTGACCAGAGCAAATATGGTCAGAAATTCCCTGATATACATAAATTCTCATAAACGCCAACCAAAACCTCTTATTTAAGATTCTTTCTAGACTTGCCAGGTAATTTGTTTGGTTTTGTTCTTTATTAGTTAGGTTGATGGAAATTTGTTTAACCAGTAAAGATACCAAAAGGGAAAACTCTGCACCTATGCTCCAAGTCCCAAGTTCCTTCCACAAATTTGTGCTGAAAATTGTCTTTTCTGGTTGGCTGAACCTTACCTAAAAGATGGGGCTAATTTGGTTCTGTCTTCCAAGGTTTTCAGCTCTTCAGATGCAAGAACCATACCACTGTCCGTCTGGTTGTCCTTTTTAAGAGACAATGAGATGGCAGTTGATTGAGTGTGCATACTGATCAATCACTTAGTCCAAATGATTTCCTAACCCCTCTATCAGACAGCATTTCCATGTTCCGCCAGAGAGGTAAAGGCATTAAAGCCAGAAATTGTACCAGCTATGACAGGACTTTAAGGATTCCAAAATAGACCCAGGCCTTCGAAAAAGAGAGGAATTTAGGAAGAAGACACTGAGGAGACCCATATCCATCCCTCGTTCCACAATAATATTATTTCCACTTCGGTAGAAATGGGCATGAAGCTCCATGGTCTTACACCTGGGGCTTCACTTATGGAAAAACCAAGGCGGCCCAGTAAGTTCCATCGCTCTAATGACCCCATGACACATAACCACAAGGACAGCCTTATAACGAGGTTCCAAGACTCTAATGCTTAGGCTAATATTTATCCAGCTAATGTTTCGTCTTTGGTATTAGTTCTAAGACTATTTTTAAAGGATGTACTTACATCTGGGATTACTTTGACTTCTGGTTCTGAGGTTCCAAACTCGAATATTTTCAAAACAAAATTTAGTATTTTCCCACAGTTCATTACTTAGTAATTCAGCCAATAGCATGTAAGTATCTTAAGCAAATAGACAATGGTTTACTTATATATCATTCTTGTTAAGGAGAGGTGCACCCACTTCTGTTCAGGTTTTAAAACCCTTCATTGTAGAGATCACCCAGATTTTAACTATTTCAAGAGTTTTAAGGATCACACCCAATGACCTCTTTGCTACTTAACAATATCACACAAACCACTGACCAGAGCAAATATGGTCAGAAATTCCCTGATATACATAAATTCTCATAAACGCCAACCAAAACCTCTTATTTAAGATTCTTTCTAGACTTGCCAGGTAATTTGTTTGGTTTTGTTCTTTATTAGTTAGGTTGATGGAAATTTGTTTAACCAGTAAAGATACCAAAAGGGAAAACTCTGCACCTATGCTCCAAGTCCCAAGTTCCTTCCACAAATTTGTGCTGAAAATTGTCTTTTCTGGTTGGCTGAACCTTACCTAAAAGATGGGGCTAATTTGGTTCTGTCTTCCAAGGTTTTCAGCTCTTCAGATGCAAGAACCATACCACTGTCCGTCTGGTTGTCCTTTTTAAGAGACAATGAGATGGCAGTTGATTGAGTGTGCATACTGATCAATCACTTAGTCCAAATGATTTCCTAACCCCTCTATCAGACAGCATTTCCATGTTCCGCCGAGAGAGGTAAAGGCATTAAAGCCAGAAATTGTACCAGCTATGACAGGACTTTAAGGATTCCAAAATAGACCCAGGCCTTCGAAAAAGAGAGGAATTTAGGAAGAAGACACTGAGGAGACCCATATCCATCCCTCGTTCCACAATAATATTATTTCCACTTCGGTAGAAATGGGCATGAAGCTCCATGGTCTTACACCTGGGGCTTCACTTATGGAAAAACCAAGGCGGCCCAGTAAGTTCCATCGCTCTAATGACCCCATGACACATAACCACAAGGACAGCCTTATAACGAGGTTCCAAGACTCTAATGCTTAGGCTAATATTTATCCAGCTAATGTTTCGTCTTTGGTATTAGTTCTAAGACTATTTTTAAAGGATGTACTTACATCTGGGATTACTTTGACTTCTGGTTCTGCCAACGGGATATCCTCAAACGTTTTTACACTCACCGGCCGGCTCTTTCTCTTACTGCTCTGCAGATACTGACTGCAAAAGAACAAATATTTATATTTTAGTGGTGGTATATTTGGCTGCCAATTCCACAAGTGATACCTAAGTTCATTATCGTTGAACCACAAGTTTAAGAGCGACCTTCAAAACATCCTCTGGAGAAAGATACACAAAACAAAAATCTTTCTCTGCTAGCGCACACTGAAGGTTTCATTTCCTGTCAAAGTTCATTTAAAAGTATAATATGACAAAGGGACCTACTTGAGCCCCCTTTCCTTTGAATCTTACTTCTGAGGTCCAGGGCTGGATTGAAGACAACAACAGCAGACTCAATGTCAGCTGCCTACTACTTGGCTTTCTCATGGCCTGCAATTTCTCCACTAAGCTCTCAGCATATCACCGAGTGTTTCACATTTTTCTGGTCATCTTCTAGGTGAGTTTTCTAGACAATGTCCACAAAGCAACCATTTCATGAAAGATGGGCAGAGGAACCACCTGAAGATCTCACTGAATCTCACTTGGATTCAGTAAAAAGATGTGGAATCCAGCAGGATCTAAAGATAACCTTCTCCTGCTGCATGTAATAGAGGTTTTATGGGCAGAGGTGGGCTGAATCTCACAGTCTCCTATTATCAGCCCACAGAGTTGTAACTATAGTTTGAGAATCACAAGATATTGTGTCTATTTCAAAGTCTACCAAGGACTATACAGACTTAGAAAAGTCATGAATATATTTCTATGTCCCTATTGCCCCATGTTTAAGATGTACTGGCAAAAGCTTTCCTTCCTTTACCCACAAAGATATCTGAAGGATGAAGGAGGGCGACCCGTGATGGGTGGTAAAGGGTCTTAGAAAGAATGACGATGCATCAACCTAAGCTTGTTTTCCTCCTCCAGATTCCAAAGACTACAGTTTCTTTCAAGAGTCCAGAGGACAGGACTTGTCAGACAGCACATCACCTGTTCCCCAGGGGTGCTTCTTCCCTACCGTGCAACTTTGGGTGAGTCTGAGTGATTCTGTGAAACTCAGCCCCAGTGGAGAGAAGCAAAATCCTTTTTAAAGGAAGGGACAGCAAATTCACTCGTACCCTAGTGTACTTTCCACCCTAAGCAGCCTTCTGAATATAGTGCCTGTTCCTTGTGCTTTCTGTGACCAAGTGAAGAGCAAATTCATTCGGGAAAAGAAGGATAATGGAAACCAGGTCTCCCTCCCCTGCCCCAGGAGGCTGCTTCCTCCTCTACAGAGAAGAGAGAATGAGGTTCACCAGTGACATCCTCACTCCCAGGAAATCCCACCAAAGTCAAACGATCACAGACACAAGCAGACTCTAACGGGTTCAGCTTTGCCTACTACTTTCCTTTGAATCTTACTTCTGAGGTCCAGGGCTGGATTGAAGACAACAACAGCAGACTCAATGTCAGCTGCCTACTACTTGGCTTTCTCATGGCCTGCAATTTCTCCACTAAGCTCTCAGCATATCACCGAGTGTTTCACATTTTTCTGGTCATCTTCTAGGTGAGTTTTCTAGACAATGTCCACAAAGCAACCATTTCATGAAAGATGGGCAGAGGAACCACCTGAAGATCTCACTGAATCTCACTTGGATTCAGTAAAAAGATGTGGAATCCAGCAGGATCTAAAGATAACCTTCTCCTGCTGCATGTAATAGAGGTTTTATGGGCAGAGGTGGGCTGAATCTCACAGTCTCCTATTATCAGCCCACAGAGTTGTAACTATAGTTTGAGAATCACAAGATATTGTGTCTATTTCAAAGTCTACCAAGGACTATACAGACTTAGAAAAGTCATGAATATATTTCTATGTCCCTATTGCCCCATGTTTAAGATGTACTGGCAAAAGCTTTCCTTCCTTTACCCACAAAGATATCTGAAGGATGAAGGAGGGCGACCCGTGATGGGTGGTAAAGGGTCTTAGAAAGAATGACGATGCATCAACCTAAGCTTGTTTTCCTCCTCCAGATTCCAAAGACTACAGTTTCTTTCAAGAGTCCAGAGGACAGGACTTGTCAGACAGCACATCACCTGTTCCCCAGGGGTGCTTCTTCCCTACCGTGCAACTTTGGGTGAGTCTGAGTGATTCTGTGAAACTCAGCCCCAGTGGAGAGAAGCAAAATCCTTTTTAAAGGAAGGGACAGCAAATTCACTCGTACCCTAGTGTACTTTCCACCCTAAGCAGCCTTCTGAATATAGTGCCTGTTCCTTGTGCTTTCTGTGACCAAGTGAAGAGCAAATTCATTCGGGAAAAGAAGGATAATGGAAACCAGGTCTCCCTCCCCTGCCCCAGGAGGCTGCTTCCTCCTCTACAGAGAAGAGAGAATGAGGTTCACCAGTGACATCCTCACTCAGGAAATCCCACAAGAAACAGGAGACCGTGTATTAAATACAAGGAGAGAGAAAAGCCTACTCCTAAATCCAGTCCCTAAAAATGGCAGTTGTCCAAAATGACTAGTACCACAGTCAATCATCCATTCATTTCCTCATTCAGGACCCCGCTACTGAGACAATGTGCCAGGCACCATGCTAAATGATCCTCAACCATCGTCTCATGGCATCTCCACAAACAGTACCTCTCTAGGTGGGTATCATTAACCCAACTTCAGATGAGGAACTAAGACAGAAAGGTTAAGGAACTTGTCCAAAATCACATAATTGGAATGCCTGGATTATCATCTTGAAGGCCATCAGCCGCCCCTGAAGAATTTTAAGCACGAGATTGACATAAGCCCTTTAGAAAGGTGACTCTGGGTTCAAGAAGGTAAGATCAGAGGCCATGAGATAAATTAGAGGTTGTTCCACTTATCTAGGAGAAAGACGGGCAGCCTAACTCAAAGGTGATGCTCAAAAGTCTGGAGAAGTGGACAGATTCCAGAGGTATTTGGGCTGTAGCATCAAGTAGAGATGGTGAGCTTGGGCAGTAATGCAGGGGCCTTGGAAAGGCTACATCCTTGATTTCTGAGCCCCATAAGTTCAAACACTGCTCAGCCTATCACAGACGAAAAGGCATTTTCATGGACATTGTTGCATCTGCTCTTAACAAATATATACCATAGGTTTTTAAATATTTCTTGTTTAGAAAAGAGGAAGCTATGACTTAGGGAGGAAATAACTAGAACTGCGGACCAAACTTAGGTTTCAAGAGTCCAGAGGACAGGACTTGTCAGACAGCACATCACCTGTTCCCCAGGGGTGCTTCTTCCCTACTGCAACTTTGGGTGAGTCTGAGTGATTCTGTGAAACTCAGCCCCAGTGGAGAGAAGCAAAATCCTTTTTAAAGGAAGGGACAGCAAATTCACTCGTACCCTAGTGTACTTTCCACCCTAAGCAGCCTTCTGAATATAGTGCCTGTTCCTTGTGCTTTCTGTGACCAAGTGAAGAGCAAATTCATTCGGGAAAAGAAGGATAATGGAAACCAGGTCTCCCTCCCCTGCCCCAGGAGGCTGCTTCCTCCTCTACAGAGAAGAGAGAATGAGGTTCACCAGTGACATCCTCACTCAGGAAATCCCACAAGAAACAGGAGACCGTGTATTAAATACAAGGAGAGAGAAAAGCCTACTCCTAAATCCAGTCCCTAAAAATGGCAGTTGTCCAAAATGACTAGTACCACAGTCAATCATCCATTCATTTCCTCATTCAGGACCCCGCTACTGAGACAATGTGCCAGGCACCATGCTAAATGATCCTCAACCATCGTCTCATGGCATCTCCACAAACAGTACCTCTCTAGGTGGGTATCATTAACCCAACTTCAGATGAGGAACTAAGACAGAAAGGTTAAGGAACTTGTCCAAAATCACATAATTGGAATGCCTGGATTATCATCTTGAAGGCCATCAGCCGCCCCTGAAGAATTTTAAGCACGAGATTGACATAAGCCCTTTAGAAAGGTGACTCTGGGTTCAAGAAGGTAAGATCAGAGGCCATGAGATAAATTAGAGGTTGTTCCACTTATCTAGGAGAAAGACGGGCAGCCTAACTCAAAGGTGATGCTCAAAAGTCTGGAGAAGTGGACAGATTCCAGAGGTATTTGGGCTGTAGCATCAAGTAGAGATGGTGAGCTTGGGCAGTAATGCAGGGGCCTTGGAAAGGCTACATCCTTGATTTCTGAGCCCCATAAGTTCAAACACTGCTCAGCCTATCACAGACGAAAAGGCATTTTCATGGACATTGTTGCATCTGCTCTTAACAAATATATACCATAGGTTTTTAAATATTTCTTGTTTAGAAAAGAGGAAGCTATGACTTAGGGAGGAAATAACTAGAACTGCGGACCAAACTTAGGTTTCTAGAGCCCATGTGGGATTGTGCCTGTTTCTACCCCCACTCCACATTGATGCCCTGATGTCACATTACAAAGAAAAAGGGAGAAAAGAGCAGTGGGTATGATTGTTCAAGGCTTTATTAAGCACCTGGTATGCATGCAGCCCTACTGCTCCATGTGTGCATGTACCATGCAGTGAGATGGGGTGGAGGAGGGGGAATGTGGGCTATGAGACAGACAAAAGGTGGAGAAAGGACAGGTTCATTTCAAGCTGTCTAATATCAGAGCCAAATTCAGGAACATCTAGCCAGCAGGCTGTCCCAGGCATCAATCTGCAAGGTGCATTTAAATCATCACTAGCAATTAACTGAAATGAAAAGAAAAAAAAAGTATGTGCCAGAACCTTTCTCTGGGAGAGAACTGAAAAGAAATCTTTGATAAGCTGCTTGGAGTGGGAGGTAAAACTCCCAGAGGAAACATTAGCGCAACCATAGACGGTCCCCAAACTGACCTCCAAGGAAGATGAGTCCAATTAAGATGTGTTTTCTTGTAGGAAGCATGCAAACTTGGGGCTGGAGCTGATCCATAAGGAAATTAGAGACAAAACAGAGTCTAAACACTAGTGGTTCTTTCTTCTCACCCTTCCCTCACATACCTCTCAGCCTCTTCTCTAAATACATGATGGACATAAGCCCTTTAGAAAGGTGACTCTGGGTTCAAGAAGGTAAGATCAGAGGCCATGAGATAAATTAGAGGTTGTTCCACTTATCTAGGAGAAAGACGGGCAGCCTAACTCAAAGGTGATGCTCAAAAGTCTGGAGAAGTGGACAGATTCCAGAGGTATTTGGGCTGTAGCATCAAGTAGAGATGGTGAGCTTGGGCAGTAATGCAGGGGCCTTGGAAAGGCTACATCCTTGATTTCTGAGCCCCATAAGTTCAAACACTGCTCAGCCTATCACAGACGAAAAGGCATTTTCATGGACATTGTTGCATCTGCTCTTAACAAATATATACCATAGGTTTTTAAATATTTCTTGTTTAGAAAAGAGGAAGCTATGACTTAGGGAGGAAATAACTAGAACTGCGGACCAAACTTAGGTTTCTAGAGCCCATGTGGGATTGTGCCTGTTTCTACCCCCACTCCACATTGATGCCCTGATGTCACATTACAAAGAAAAAGGGAGAAAAGAGCAGTGGGTATGATTGTTCAAGGCTTTATTAAGCACCTGGTATGCATGCAGCCCTACTCGCTCCATGTGTGCATGTACCATGCAGTGAGATGGGGTGGAGGAGGGGGAATGTGGGCTATGAGACAGACAAAAGGTGGAGAAAGGACAGGTTCATTTCAAGCTGTCTAATATCAGAGCCAAATTCAGGAACATCTAGCCAGCAGGCTGTCCCAGGCATCAATCTGCAAGGTGCATTTAAATCATCACTAGCAATTAACTGAAATGAAAAGAAAAAAAAAGTATGTGCCAGAACCTTTCTCTGGGAGAGAACTGAAAAGAAATCTTTGATAAGCTGCTTGGAGTGGGAGGTAAAACTCCCAGAGGAAACATTAGCGCAACCATAGACGGTCCCCAAACTGACCTCCAAGGAAGATGAGTCCAATTAAGATGTGTTTTCTTGTAGGAAGCATGCAAACTTGGGGCTGGAGCTGATCCATAAGGAAATTAGAGACAAAACAGAGTCTAAACACTAGTGGTTCTTTCTTCTCACCCTTCCCTCACATACCTCTCAGCCTCTTCTCTAAATACATGATGGACAAATATTTCAAAAAATAGTTTAAAGGAACAAAAACCCAGGAGGTTGGCTCCCACAGGGACATTTCTGTCCAGCTCTACTTAATAACGCAATGACATTGAAAATTATAAGCAGGAAGCAAGTGAGAAAGACACTCTCCTCCCTGACTGACAACGTGGAAGATGAGAGAACAGTTCCCCCGAGAGGCACCCCAGCCTCCCCTCTCCCTCCCCAGGGAAGGAGAACCACAAGAGAGCATCGAAATGAAGTGTGCTGTGTACAGATGCCTCAATCCTGCCTCTCTTTCAACCCAAATGATTAAAATGTGACCGTAGTGTCTTATTTTTAGAAAAGGGTTTATAAAGATGGAGGGGGCTGAGTGGGGAAGTAGATAAAAGATTTCAATTTTCATTTTCTTTTTCAAATTATGGCTGGATAAAAGAGAAACTGGACTGCAAAGACCAATTCAAAAATCACAGACAGCAAATAGCAGCCAGGCCTGTGCTGGGAGTGGGGTGTCACATTTGTCCACGCTTCTGGGGATAAACGTTAGCAGCCCTGCTGCAGATCCGGCATCCCATTTGGCACTTCGCTCACACATACATGACTTCATCGACTCTTGGCACCATATACAAAGCGCCCGAGCGAGCCAAGAGGCTGCCGGCTTGGGTCCTCACCCCACCTGGTCACAGAAAGCCCAAAGAATACAGCTCATGGTCCAATGGCTTTCTGATCAAGCAGAAGGCAGCAGTATGGCGGGAAGGATTACCACACCAGAACTGAAAAGAAATCTTTGATAAGTATGTGCCAGAACCTTTCTCTGGGAGAGAACTGAAAAGAAATCTTTGATAAGCTGCTTGGAGTGGGAGGTAAAACTCCCAGAGGAAACATTAGCGCAACCATAGACGGTCCCCAAACTGACCTCCAAGGAAGATGAGTCCAATTAAGATGTGTTTTCTTGTAGGAAGCATGCAAACTTGGGGCTGGAGCTGATCCATAAGGAAATTAGAGACAAAACAGAGTCTAAACACTAGTGGTTCTTTCTTCTCACCCTTCCCTCACATACCTCTCAGCCTCTTCTCTAAATACATGATGGACAAATATTTCAAAAAATAGTTTAAAGGAACAAAAACCCAGGAGGTTGGCTCCCACAGGGACATTTCTGTCCAGCTCTACTTAATAACGCAATGACATTGAAAATTATAAGCAGGAAGCAAGTGAGAAAGACACTCTCCTCCCTGACTGACAACGTGGAAGATGAGAGAACAGTTCCCCCGAGAGGCACCCCAGCCTCCCCTCTCCCTCCCCAGGGAAGGAGAACCACAAGAGAGCATCGAAATGAAGTGTGCTGTGTACAGATGCCTCAATCCTGCCTCTCTTTCAACCCAAATGATTAAAATGTGACCGTAGTGTCTTATTTTTAGAAAAGGGTTTATAAAGATGGAGGGGGCTGAGTGGGGAAGTAGATAAAAGATTTCAATTTTCATTTTCTTTTTCAAATTATGGCTGGATAAAAGAGAAACTGGACTGCAAAGACCAATTCAAAAATCACAGACAGCAAATAGCAGCCAGGCCTGTGCTGGGAGTGGGGTGTCACATTTGTCCACGCTTCTGGGGATAAACGTTAGCAGCCCTGCTGCAGATCCGGCATCCCATTTGGCACTTCGCTCACACATACATGACTTCATCGACTCTTGGCACCATATACAAAGCGCCCGAGCGAGCCAAGAGGCTGCCGGCTTGGGTCCTCACCCCACCTGGTCACAGAAAGCCCAAAGAATACAGCTCATGGTCCAATGGCTTTCTGATCAAGCAGAAGGCAGCAGTATGGCGGGAATGATTACCACACCAGAAGGGCAGCTAAACTTGAACTAGGACTTCTTAAACGTGGGGGGTGGGGGAGAACTATGGCTTTTCATTTCATTCCTCCTTCTATTTGACACCCCTCCACGGTGTGGGAGAAAACAGCCCTAAGCTAGATGTCAGAGGAACTGGATTCATCCCTGGGATGTGATTTTGAGCAGTTCACTCAATAGTTATCATTTATTGAGCATTTTCTAGGTACCAGGCCCTTAGGAATTCATAATGCCATGTGATTCTCAAAGTCACCCTTTTCGTACAACACCAGGGTCCTGGCCTGGATCACACGAACAACTTGCCCCACCCAGATCACAGCTGCAAAGACCAGACTTGGGAATCCAACCCAGTTCTGTCTGACTCTAAAATCTGGACTTTAACCACAATAGTGTATTCTCTCCAGGTAATTGCTCTGAGTCTCACATTCAAAATCTACATCAAAAGATAAAAGTAGCTACTTTACCTAATTCTGCCAAAACCTGGTAAGACAAAGTTCTTTGAAAAAATGCTGAAAGTTCTTGACACAAATGGAAAGGAAAGCTTACTAGGGGGGTTCGACCCATTCTGAGTTTCTTCTCCCCCACAACAACATTCCTGCTGTCCTCCCTGTGCTCGTCCAAACTGGTCGGAGTGACTCCCCACCTGCCATCTGGCACCATGGCCATGGGGCTAGAGTTCCATGGCCCTCCCTGCAGCCTCCACACGCTCAAGAAAGGGCAGTCTGGGCCTATGCTGTCAGGAGTCTGGTTACAGGAGGAAAACACCCAAAGGGGTGGGAATGGGAACAAAGCGAAGCGAAGTCTAGGAAGAGGCGATTTTAATATCACATTGTAGAAACCATACCAACTCTTTCCTTATGCACAGGTGCTGGGAGAGAATAAAAAGAAAGCTGCCTTTAGAACCCTCTACAAATCAGGAAAATGCTGCCACACATGTGTTTTAAATAAGCCCAGAAGTCTCATTATGCAAATAAAATGCTGAAAAGCAGACTTGGGAGGGGCTTCTGAAGACGTGCTGTCCAGTCTAATTCAGAAGCATCCCTACGGCACACTGTATCCCAGCTAGAGAGGCAAAAGTGTGTTTTCATAAATGCATAGAACTCTTCCTTCCTGAATCTTTTCCTAAGCCATTTAATTCACATTAATAAAAGAGTACATGGGGATGATTTAAATACAGATGTCTCTGTAAAATTGGTCTCTTTTTCTGGAGATTAACAAACTGTGGCATTCCAGCTATTTGCAGCTGCAGGCCTTAGGATTCTGAAAGGAAGAGCTTCGGCAGCAATGTGGACCGCAGATGCAAAGAGACTCACCTACCCGGGCCTTCTTCAAGGAGGACCCCTCAGAGCCTAGGGTGAACGTGCAAGTGAAATGCACCAACTTTATCCAAGATCCTTCCTCCACTCTGCTCCCCAGGATGACCCTGAAGCCCTTCCCCCAGGGGATGTTGACCTTAGATGGTACCTGATTCCTGCTGTGTTGTCATAATGGAATTTGGGGTCACACACTTCCTCTTCCTCCATACAGGAAACAGGTGAGGTAGGCAGAGAGCCAATCCTCTTCCATGCTCAAAGTCTCTGTAAAAAACTTTCATTCCTGCTGTATGTTGTTTAGGGCCTTGACATGGCCATGGGATACTAGGGGTTCGACCCATTCTGAGTTTCTTCTCCCCCACAACAACATTCCTGCTGTCCTCCCTGTGCTCGTCCAAACTGGTCGGAGTGACTCCCCACCTGCCATCTGGCACCATGGCCATGGGGCTAGAGTTCCATGGCCCTCCCTGCAGCCTCCACACGCTCAAGAAAGGGCAGTCTGGGCCTATGCTGTCAGGAGTCTGGTTACAGGAGGAAAACACCCAAAGGGGTGGGAATGGGAACAAAGCGAAGCGAAGTCTAGGAAGAGGCGATTTTAATATCACATTGTAGAAACCATACCAACTCTTTCCTTATGCACAGGTGCTGGGAGAGAATAAAAAGAAAGCTGCCTTTAGAACCCTCTACAAATCAGGAAAATGCTGCCACACATGTGTTTTAAATAAGCCCAGAAGTCTCATTATGCAAATAAAATGCTGAAAAGCAGACTTGGGAGGGGCTTCTGAAGACGTGCTGTCCAGTCTAATTCAGAAGCATCCCTACGGCACACTGTATCCCAGCTAGAGAGGCAAAAGTGTGTTTTCATAAATGCATAGAACTCTTCCTTCCTGAATCTTTTCCTAAGCCATTTAATTCACATTAATAAAAGAGTACATGGGGATGATTTAAATACAGATGTCTCTGTAAAATTGGTCTCTTTTTCTGGAGATTAACAAACTGTGGCATTCCAGCTATTTGCAGCTGCAGGCCTTAGGATTCTGAAAGGAAGAGCTTCGGCAGCAATGTGGACCGCAGATGCAAAGAGACTCACCTACCCGGGCCTTCTTCAAGGAGGACCCCTCAGAGCCTAGGGTGAACGTGCAAGTGAAATGCACCAACTTTATCCAAGATCCTTCCTCCACTCTGCTCCCCAGGATGACCCTGAAGCCCTTCCCCCAGGGGATGTTGACCTTAGATGGTACCTGATTCCTGCTGTGTTGTCATAATGGAATTTGGGGTCACACACTTCCTCTTCCTCCATACAGGAAACAGGTGAGGTAGGCAGAGAGAGCCCCGAATCCTCTTCCATGCTCAAAGTCTCTGATATGGGAAGAACAATGTAGTCTTTGCCATCCTGAAACAATAAACACAGAATGCTATTGTTATGGCTTTGGTCCTTCAAGGGCCTTGACATGAAAAACAAAGCCCATGGGAGCTTCTTGTTTACTGGGAACATGGCTTTCACATCTGAATGTAAATCTTGAGGACAACTTTAAAAATGGTTTGTCAGAAACACAAGGGCACTTGAAAGGGATGTGTATATAAGAGTCTATGTAAGGAACTCACAAAACAAGGGATGGGCAAGGGGACCACAACGGACTACGGCTACAATGAAGACGAAGTGGGTTGTGGTTACAGATGGAGCAACAGAACAGGCAGAGCTCTGCAGAGCTGAGAAATCATTCCTTCACAAAGTCCTACCAACACCAGCCAGATCCTTTAAAGGGCATGTCATCCAATTTTAGCCTCTACACTTGAAGGCAATGGAAAAACTGATGAGTCTAAAGAAAAGTCATAAACGTTCAGGGAAATGGGTCTTCAGAGAAAAGGCTGTACAGCTTAACATTATTTCTTCAAGAGAAAGAAAGAAAGGGCAATTTGATACCTCTCACTGTTTGGAAGGTTTATTGATAAAGAAAGATTTGATCCATTGTCCCCCAGCTGTTTAAAAGAAAAGCTGGAGGAAATTGGCTTCCATTCGCTGTGGTAACAGGTGCTGACTGGAGAGTAAATAATTTTCTAAGGGAAAAGTCAATATAAAATCCTCCGATGGAAGTTACGGGTAGGGGGCTGGGATTTTTACCAAGGAAATAAACATCTATTTTGCAGTGTTCCGATGTGTTTTTGCCTGAAGAATGAATTTAAAATTCCTTGAAATTCTGTCTACTGTTGATATTCACTTAATCAACTAGGGTTTTTTTTTTCTTTCAATTTTTGCGTTTTGCTTGTTGCTCTTTGTTTGCTTTTTTACCTGTAAGAACATCCAAAGACACCAAAATACACATCAGTAAAATTAAAGTGGTCAGCTCCCAGCTTATGAATTAGGATCTCATCTGCTTAATAGGGTAATTAAGGCTTTTAGAAAAGTATCACTGCTCAGATCTGGAAGAAGGTGGCTCCTCATTTAGTGGCTGAGAAGACAGCGTGGTGGCCATGAGAAGGCGGACGCAGCCGAGAGGCCCTGGACACCTAAGTACCCTCTGTAGAAGCTTCTTGGATGGAGGTCACAAACCTGCTGGGCATTAGCTTGTAATAGATTTCCCAGATGTTCCACCAGCTCTGAAAACGTGGGTCTCTGGTTGGGATCCCCATGCCAACAGTCAAGCATGGTCTGGTACCTAGGGAAGCAAAACACTGACGTCATTGACTGCCTCCTTCCTCCTGATCTTGAATGAGTAAACATTTATAAAGAGTCCACTCAGGAGTCAAGATGCTAAATAGGAATATGAAACTATGCAAGACACAGCACCCTACACTTGGAGCATGACATGTGTATAGAAAAGGAAACATCATAGATCAACTCAAGTAAAAATAACTGACTGGTTTGTATAGATAAAGTGCTGTCACTTCAAGAAGGATGACTCTCTGCTTGAGATTATCCAAGAAGACTTCAAGGGAGAAGCACGACACAAACTGGGCCACACAGAATGAAAAGTCTTCCAGGCAGAGAGAATTTTTGTGAGCAAAGGAGGAGGATAGAAAAATACGTGTAAAGTCTTACATTTCTGGTGTGGTGTAATCAGGGGCTCTCATTCTAGTTCCTTCTTTCAGTCGCCTACAAAATTCCTCATCAATCTTTACTCCAGGATATGGAGAAGCACCTAGAAGACAAGAATGGGACACTGTTGATTTGATTTTCTCCTGCAGAAAGCCCTGAGTCTATTTCACATATATATGAGCCTGATGCACACTTTCTTCATATATATATATATATAGATAGATAGATATATAGATATATAGATATAGATATAGATATAGATAGATATAGATATAGATAGATATAGATATAGATAGATATAGATAGATATAGATATATATATATATCTTTTTTTCCCTTTCTTTCTCTCTCTGTTTTCTTAGATTTTATAACCCAGTGTTTTCAAGTAAGTTTCTTCCAGCAAAGATGAGATACAGGAGTCACTGACATTTATCATTTTCTTTGCAGTACAACCAGAGGTTCTAAGAGAAGGGACTTACCTAAGGAAAATATTTCCCAGAGCAGGACACCAAAAGACCACACGTCACTCTGAATAGTGTACACTCGGTCAAAAATTGTTTCTGGGGCCATCCACTTCAAAGGGAGGCGAGCCTACCAGGGTAGGAGACAAGGAATGAGAACCCAACTTAGCAAAAGTCTAAAGAAAAACCGTCCACTTTGCCTGTACACAGGTCTTGAGGCTGGTTCAGAAGTGTTTGAATTCTGCAACTTAGCAAATCATGGGGTACAACTTTGAAACTTACATCTCCTTTTCTGACATAGTCTGGGTCTTTATAAATATCCCGGGCCAAGCCAAAGTCACAGATTTTAACCACGTTCTTTTCCGACAGGAGGACGTTCCCTTTTCGCAGAATAATGCAAATAGACTATGCAAGACACAGCACCCTACACTTGGAGCATGACATGTGTATAGAAAAGGAAACATCATAGATCAACTCAAGTAAAAATAACTGACTGGTTTGTATAGATAAAGTGCTGTCACTTCAAGAAGGATGACTCTCTACTTGAGATTATCCAAGAAGACTTCAAGGGAGAAGCACGACACAAACTGGGCCACACAGAATGAAAAGTCTTCCAGGCAGAGAGAATTTTTGTGAGCAAAGGAGGAGGATAGAAAAATACGTGTAAAGTCTTACATTTCTGGTGTGGTGTAATCAGGGGCTCTCATTCTAGTTCCTTCTTTCAGTCGCCTACAAAATTCCTCATCAATCTTTACTCCAGGATATGGAGAAGCACCTAGAAGACAAGAATGGGACACTGTTGATTTGATTTTCTCCTGCAGAAAGCCCTGAGTCTATTTCACATATATATGAGCCTGATGCACACTTTCTTCATATATATATATATATAGATAGATAGATATATAGATATATAGATATAGATATAGATATAGATAGATATAGATATAGATAGATATAGATATAGATAGATATAGATAGATATAGATATATATATATATCTTTTTTTCCCTTTCTTTCTCTCTCTGTTTTCTTAGATTTTATAACCCAGTGTTTTCAAGTAAGTTTCTTCCAGCAAAGATGAGATACAGGAGTCACTGACATTTATCATTTTCTTTGCAGTACAACCAGAGGTTCTAAGAGAAGGGACTTACCTAAGGAAAATATTTCCCAGAGCAGGACACCAAAAGACCACACGTCACTCTGAATAGTGTACACTCGGTCAAAAATTGTTTCTGGGGCCATCCACTTCAAAGGGAGGCGAGCCTACCAGGGTAGGAGACAAGGAATGAGAACCCAACTTAGCAAAAGTCTAAAGAAAAACCGTCCACTTTGCCTGTACACAGGTCTTGAGGCTGGTTCAGAAGTGTTTGAATTCTGCAACTTAGCAAATCATGGGGTACAACTTTGAAACTTACATCTCCTTTTCTGACATAGTCTGGGTCTTTATAAATATCCCGGGCCAAGCCAAAGTCACAGATTTTAACCACGTTCTTTTCCGACAGGAGGATGTTTCGTGCTGCCAGGTCCCTGTGGATACACTGCAAGAAGAATGGTGTGCATTAGAGTTCAGCCGAGCTGATCTCTTCTCCATCTGTTGTGACCTCATGCTTAAAAAAAAAAAAAAAAAAAAACCCACATCAGAAAACCAACTGATTAATAAGCACTGGGTTAACATCTTTTAGCAACACTGCGGGAAAAAAAAAGTCCGTGAGTTTCATTGATACACACATCTGCTTATTCCATAAACAGCCTCAGACTCTGGAATTAAATAATTAAGTTATAGCATGCTGATGGAGTCATAAATAGATCTCTCTTGGACACAATTAAGAATGTGTTTCTGGTCACATACACACATCCCTTGTGCTTGGCACCATATATGGTGAAAACATGTTATTCTAAGGAGGCCTTAGAATGAGTGAATGCACGGAAATCAGAAACAAGGGGCTCTCCTTGGTTTGGTGCCCTTTGTTGGCCTCTCCATTCCATAGGCAACCAAAGCTGGACCAGCTCTGAGCAACAATGCTCAGTGGAGCTCACCCCGTTTTCACAAAGTGCTGATTTATCACAGAGGCCCACAAAAGCACTCTCAGCCTCTCACCTATCAAGGGGGTTCTCTGGTACACAAAAAACGAAAAGCCAATTCTCCTCGGCTTTCCTTCTATTCTTTTCTGTTCCTCAGTTTCTCTCTTCTCTGTATCTCCTACCTCCATTTAACTTTCTACACTTAACAGCTCTCTCTCCACCTGATAGATTTGTGACTGAAGATTTGTGGTGCAACAAGAGTCTTGGGAAACATTTAGAAATGAATGAAAGGCTCCAGTGAAAATTCTTAGGTCAGTAGAAAAGTGATGTCTGAGCCAGCCGATCCCACACCTCATATTTATATAGCACTTTCCTCTGAACAAAGGCACAGGGATATATTGTACAACACGGAGAAAAAAGCCAATATTTTGTAATAACTGTAAATGGAGCATAACCTTTAAAAATTCTGTCAACATTTTTTAAAAATAATTTTTGTTTAAAAAGCACTTTGTAGGGCTTCCCTAGTGGTCCAGTGGATAAAGAGTCCACCTGGAAGTGCAAGGGGCACCAGTTTGATCCCTGACCCAGGAAGATGCCGCAGAGCAGCTGGACCGGTGTGTCCAATTGTGAGCCAGCACTCTGGAGCCATATGCACCTAGCGCTGGTGCTCTGCAGCAAGAGAGGCCACTGCAATGGGAGGCCCACACAGGCCGAAGAACAAAGATGGATGCAAATAAATAAATTTTAAAAAGTAAAAGAGGTCAAAATTTTAAAAAAAAATCTTTTAAAAAAAGAAAAAGCACTTTGTATAGTATAATTGAGCAAGACAGGAGACTCCAAAACACACAGTCCTTCCTATTCCACTCCCTACCAAAGAGCTTCCATTTAAAAAAGCAACCAGGTGGTATTCAAGAATCAGCTGGTAGATGCAGGAAAGTGAAAGGATGCCCCTCCACCCCACCATTCTCTTCCCTGTGAAAGGAACCCCAACTAACCAGCAGGCTCTGGCCTTTTAAAATCTAGTAAAATAAAATCTTCAAGAAGGGCAAAGGATTCTTTTTGGATTCTCAAAGGAATTTTCTCTTTGGGAAAATCCTCTAAGACACTTCTCTCCCTTCTGGTTGGGAGCAAGAAGACAAGACCTCCCAGGCAGAAACCTCTGGGACCCTGAGCCTCTGAAAGCTGTGACGAGCTTTAAACTCCAGAAAGAGACACGGGTGAGGGAGTTCACTCTCATTCAGAAACAAACAACAAAAGAAAAATGTTGTCTTCTGCTGCAGTAGGCTGCAGCAAATGCATTCTGTCAACGGACCATTTTTCCTGCAGCTGAATTTGAAGTTTTCTTCTTTCATGTAAACCATCCATTTTACCCTTTCCAGGGTGGTGACTTCAACCTTGCTCCCTCCATGATGTTTACAACCTTTGGACTGTTTGTGACTTGTCACGTACCCACCTCAGCCTTTGTTCAGCCGACTTTTCTAATTTTAGCTCTTTTAATCACTTGCCTCCAAAGCCTGTCCTTCCTGGTTTCTAATTATACTACTAACAAATACTTTTTGATGGATGGTGATGGATATAAAAGAAATGAAAAATAGACGCTTGCGCCAAGATATCTACAAGGCTCAGTCCCTCACCTCTTCCAGGCCATTTCTCAATTGTCACGTTCCCCAAGTCATGCCCAGCTTAAAAGTCAATTGTGAGCCAGCACTCTGGAGCCATATGCACCTAGCGCTGGTGCTCTGCAGCAAGAGAGGCCACTGCAATGGGAGGCCCACACAGGCCGAAGAACAAAGATGGATGCAAATAAATAAATTTTAAAAAGTAAAAGAGGTCAAAATTTTAAAAAAAAATCTTTTAAAAAAAGAAAAAGCACTTTGTATAGTATAATTGAGCAAGACAGGAGACTCCAAAACACACAGTCCTTCCTATTCCACTCCCTACCAAAGAGCTTCCATTTAAAAAAGCAACCAGGTGGTATTCAAGAATCAGCTGGTAGATGCAGGAAAGTGAAAGGATGCCCCTCCACCCCACCATTCTCTTCCCTGTGAAAGGAACCCCAACTAACCAGCAGGCTCTGGCCTTTTAAAATCTAGTAAAATAAAATCTTCAAGAAGGGCAAAGGATTCTTTTTGGATTCTCAAAGGAATTTTCTCTTTGGGAAAATCCTCTAAGACACTTCTCTCCCTTCTGGTTGGGAGCAAGAAGACAAGACCTCCCAGGCAGAAACCTCTGGGACCCTGAGCCTCTGAAAGCTGTGACGAGCTTTAAACTCCAGAAAGAGACACGGGTGAGGGAGTTCACTCTCATTCAGAAACAAACAACAAAAGAAAAATGTTGTCTTCTGCTGCAGTAGGCTGCAGCAAATGCATTCTGTCAACGGACCATTTTTCCTGCAGCTGAATTTGAAGTTTTCTTCTTTCATGTAAACCATCCATTTTACCCTTTCCAGGGTGGTGACTTCAACCTTGCTCCCTCCATGATGTTTACAACCTTTGGACTGTTTGTGACTTGTCACGTACCCACCTCAGCCTTTGTTCAGCCGACTTTTCTAATTTTAGCTCTTTTAATCACTTGCCTCCAAAGCCTGTCCTTCCTGGTTTCTAATTATACTACTAACAAATACTTTTTGATGGATGGTGATGGATATAAAAGAAATGAAAAATAGACGCTTGCGCCAAGATATCTACAAGGCTCAGTCCCTCACCTCTTCCAGGCCATTTCTCAATTGTCACGTTCCCCCCAAGTCATGCCCACTTAGCTTAAAAGTCAATGTGCACGAACACAGAGGCATATGTACATACAAACACACAGCTCCTGTAGACGCTAACTCATTTCTGCTTATCTTCTCCACAGTGCCCACTCCATCTAACTTACTAGGTATTCTACTTGTTTCTACTCTTTGTTCTACCCACTAGAATGTAATCTCCATGAAGGCAGATGACTGGCTCACACCCAGTGTCCTCAGCGCTTAGAACAGCAGTCCCCAACCTTTTTGACACCCGGTACCAGTTTCATGGAAGAGTTTTTCCATGGACTGGGAGTCAGGGGGATGGTCTCAGGATGATTCAAGTGCATTACATTTATTGTTCACTGTCTTTCTATTATTACGACATCAGCTCCACCTCAGATCATCAGGCATTAGATCCCAGAGGGTGGAGACCCCTGGCTGACTGGTGACACTTGGGAGCTCTTTATCACATGAATTAATTTCATGAACTCCTAAGACCCCTTTAATGAGCAGAAATGGGGCCTCCCCAATAGGCTCTCAACAGTCCCAGGAGTGGTGAATGAATCACAGTCTCAGACAAAAACCAGTGGCTGGCACTGGACAACTCATTTCCAAATGTGTGATGTAAAGAGATACTCTGCCTCACCTTCCGTGATGCCAAAAACTCCATGCCCTTTGCCACTTGGAAGCTGTAACAGATGAGATGCTCCAAGGTCAGGAAGTTCTTGTACAGATCTTCAGAAACTGTCAGAAGATGCAAGAAGACAGAGATTGGTATTTTGGCCAGAAACTATTTGTTTCTAAGCTTGATGGAGTAATCTTTACTTTAAAAATTGGGAGCTAAATTTCAGGAAATAGAAGCAGACAGAAAATGCTTCTATCTTCCTATAAGTACTGTGCATCCTGGTAAATTATTAGCCTTCATCATACTCTTTAGGAAAAATATTGGTTTTTCCATTTTTGCCAAATCGGATGAACATGTCCGGGAGGCAAAATGGGCATAGATAACAGGGAGGTAAAAGAGAGTCTTTACAAATTTGCTGTTTTAAACTTTTTTTTTTTCACATACCCAGAGGGATAAACAATAGTTTCATATCAAGAACTCTAAAAATAAAACAACAATCTCCAGGGTCATTGCATCTTTTCTCTCCAGGCTTTGTCCTGGAATAAAGGCCAAAGGTCAAATTATAATCTACAATGGATAACTAAAAATACCAGAAATATATCTACATCTCTCACTTTCAAGCTGAGAAAATGCTGTAAACATGTTATATCGGGCCTATGAGGAAGCTTTTTCCTTCAAGGATGTGAACCAGAGATGACAGGAACAGCGAAAGAAAGATAAATTTATGTAAACTGGGGGTATTTACTTCCGGGCAACTGGTACAAATAAACACTAGGACATTACTGGGTGTTTCAACATGATCTCTTAACTTTGGTCAGATAAGATAAGACATGGCTTCTCTCCTGGAGACAAATGCCAGAGTAAATGAAAATCCATTGTAATAATAACCTTTTAAATATTAACCCAGAGGGTGGAGACCCCTGGCTGACTGGTGACATTGGACTCATCCATGAATTAATTTCATGAACTCCTAAGACCCCTTTAATGAGCAGAAATGGGGCCTCCCCAATAGGCTCTCAACAGTCCCAGGAGTGGTGAATGAATCACAGTCTCAGACAAAAACCAGTGGCTGGCACTGGACAACTCATTTCCAAATGTGTGATGTAAAGAGATACTCTGCCTCACCTTCCGTGATGCCAAAACTCCATGCCCTTTGCCACTTGGAAGCTGTAACAGATGAGATGCTCCAAGGTCAGGAAGTTCTTGTACAGATCTTCAGAAACTGTCAGAAGATGCAAGAAGACAGAGATTGGTATTTTGGCCAGAAACTATTTGTTTCTAAGCTTGATGGAGTAATCTTTACTTTAAAAATTGGGAGCTAAATTTCAGGAAATAGAAGCAGACAGAAAATGCTTCTATCTTCCTATAAGTACTGTGCATCCTGGTAAATTATTAGCCTTCATCATACTCTTTAGGAAAAATATTGGTTTTTCCATTTTTGCCAAATCGGATGAACATGTCCGGGAGGCAAAATGGGCATAGATAACAGGGAGGTAAAAGAGAGTCTTTACAAATTTGCTGTTTTAAACTTTTTTTTTTTCACATACCCAGAGGGATAAACAATAGTTTCATATCAAGAACTCTAAAAATAAAACAACAATCTCCAGGGTCATTGCATCTTTTCTCTCCAGGCTTTGTCCTGGAATAAAGGCCAAAGGTCAAATTATAATCTACAATGGATAACTAAAAATACCAGAAATATATCTACATCTCTCACTTTCAAGCTGAGAAAATGCTGTAAACATGTTATATCGGGCCTATGAGGAAGCTTTTTTCCTTCAAGGATGTGAACCAGAGATGACAGGAACAGCGAAAGAAAGATAAATTTATGTAAACTGGGGGTATTTACTTCCGGGCAACTGGTACAAATAAACACTAGGACATTACTGGGTGTTTCAACATGATCTCTTAACTTTGGTCAGATAAGATAAGACATGGCTTCTCTCCTGGAGACAAATGCCAGAGTAAATGAAAATCCATTGTAATAATAACCTTTTAAATATTAAAAATTCTATGAATCTTTTTCTTAGTGATTCTCTATGTTTAGGGCTGGAGGGCTCTCCGTGGATAATTAGTGAAACCTCTTCATTTTCCAAATGAAGCCATGGAGGCAAAATTCCAGGCCAACATCCCCTCTACTCCAATGACTCCCTCAAGCCCCTGGCTCTCCTGCTCACTGGCCAGCATCCTAGGAGAGAGAGGAGCAGGCACAGACAGTTGCACTTGGTGTGTGCCCAGTTATGTGAGATCTACATGGCTTCTCCATGCTTTCCCAGACTACATTCTAGCCTGACACTGCCTGTTTGGCTTCCGTGGGAAAAGACCAGTTTTATGCTTTATCTGTGGCCTCATGTCAATAGGAACAGAAGTGGGTTTCTTCTACTATTTCAATAGTGAATTCTCCTAAGCTCACATCTTGAGAAGAGTCAAATGTCAGGAAGCCCCATCTCTGCCTCCATAGAGCTGTCTCTGCTCCTACTGAGGGAAGCAGATATAGGCGTATCCTGAGAAGCTGGATGAAGTCATGGAAGTTAGGCTGGGAGCACAGCTCTCATCCTAAAGAGCACTAAAATGTCACTGGAAGCATAAGTGGATAAAGAAACATGTATTTACCAAGATGCCTCTGAAGAAGTATGGAAGACCTGATAAGCCACTTGGGATGCAGAAGAAACAGCAGATGCCTACACTGTCTTGGAGAAAATTGGGTATGACTGACTGTCGTGCTGCTAACAGACAAGGTGGGACCACTGTGGACCATTGGGAGGCTGACCAGCCACCAGACAGTCTCCTTTGCACTGAGACTCTCCTGCTCATACATGTTAAACCAACTCTTGAAGAGCATTTGTTTGACTGTTGTCAACTGCTTAGCTCTCCTGGGGAACTGAGATGGCTCAGGCTACCCATGCTCCACCTCACAACGTCACTCACAGCTTCTTCAGACCTTCTGCCCTTGACTTTTGGAGACATAGAATGGAAGCTTTCTAGAATTTTAGGTCTCTTCCAAATATTAGGTAGCACTGGACTTTTCCAGGACAGAATTCCTCGTCACACCCCATCACCTGGTCTTTTCCCCAAGAGCATGCATTTGGCATGGAGGAAGCAGCGGCAGGTACCTTCCTCCTCCTCCACATCACTGAGGGATTTCTCCTCAACAAACCCGGAGCTGGCTGAGCTCTGGCTGCTGGTGATGCTGTCTAAGCGGCGTTTAGGATCCATGGTGATCTCCCCAACATATTCTTTCCCTTGCCGGAATCGTGCCCCTTTAGTCTGCAAAGAAAGAGAGGAATAAACTCTGTGACTACCAGAAAACCTCTGAAATATAGTTATACTGTAGAAACACCTGTACTATTAAAAGAAGACAAGGGACGTCAATTTCAGGATCATGAAATCTCTATCAGGGACATATTTTCCCATTGGGGGCCAGTTATGTGAGATCTACATGGCTTCTCCATGCTTTCCCAGACTACATTCTAGCCTGACACTGCCTGTTTGGCTTCCGTGGGAAAAGACCAGTTTTATGCTTTATCTGTGGCCTCATGTCAATAGGAACAGAAGTGGGTTTCTTCTACTATTTCAATAGTGAATTCTCCTAAGCTCACATCTTGAGAAGAGTCAAATGTCAGGAAGCCCCATCTCTGCCTCCATAGAGCTGTCTCTGCTCCTACTGAGGGAAGCAGATATAGAGCGTATCCTGAGAAGCTGGATGAAGTCATGGAAGTTAGGCTGGGAGCACAGCTCTCATCCTAAAGAGCACTAAAATGTCACTGGAAGCATAAGTGGATAAAGAAACATGTATTTACCAAGATGCCTCTGAAGAAGTATGGAAGACCTGATAAGCCACTTGGGATGCAGAAGAAACAGCAGATGCCTACACTGTCTTGGAGAAAATTGGGTATGACTGACTGTCGTGCTGCTAACAGACAAGGTGGGACCACTGTGGACCATTGGGAGGCTGACCAGCCACCAGACAGTCTCCTTTGCACTGAGACTCTCCTGCTCATACATGTTAAACCAACTCTTGAAGAGCATTTGTTTGACTGTTGTCAACTGCTTAGCTCTCCTGGGGAACTGAGATGGCTCAGGCTACCCATGCTCCACCTCACAACGTCACTCACAGCTTCTTCAGACCTTCTGCCTTTGACTTTTGGAGACATAGAATGGAAGCTTTCTAGAATTTTAGGTCTCTTCCAAATATTAGGTAGCACTGGACTTTTCCAGGACAGAATTCCTCGTCACACCCCATCACCTGGTCTTTTCCCCAAGAGCATGCATTTGGCATGGAGGAAGCAGCGGCAGGTACCTTCCTCCTCCTCCACATCACTGAGGGATTTCTCCTCAACAAACCCGGAGCTGGCTGAGCTCTGGCTGCTGGTGATGCTGTCTAAGCGGCGTTTAGGATCCATGGTGATCTCCCCAACATATTCTTTCCCTTGCCGGAATCGTGCCCCTTTAGTCTGCAAAGAAAGAGAGGAATAAACTCTGTGACTACCAGAAAACCTCTGAAATATAGTTATACTGTAGAAACACCTGTACTATTAAAAGAAGACAAGGGACGTCAATTTCAGGATCATGAAATCTCTGGGTTGAAATTTTGGGCAGGTGTGCTACATCATACATTTTCTTCCATAAAGCTGGTTCCTTTTTAGCTTAGAGGTAAGGGCCCTGCTTCCAGTTTCACCCTTCCAACACAAGGGCATCTGACGGTGGGCATGACACTCGATAGGGCCAAATATGGCCAGGGAAGAGGCAGAACAATCCAGAGCTGTCCTCCCTGCTGCCATCCCCTTTCCTTTACCACACCCACCTTCCCCTCCTCAGGATCACCTATTAGACTCACAAAAACAAAACACGAGATGTGCCCTCCAGAAGGAAAATCAGGACAGCCAAGAGTACAAGATAAAAAGATTTCTCACAAGTTCCTCTCAAAATTCTACCCAAACAATTAACCTGTACCACTCTGAGTTTTCCTCTACTTCACAGTGTGACCAGAGTTGAGGGAGGACACTACATACCTTGTAGGGGACAAATTCATTTCTCTTGCTCCTTAAGTAAGATGACAAGTTTCCAAACTTGCAGAATTCCACAATCACCATGAGTGGCCCTGTGAACAGCATAGCATGCCAAGAAGGGAAAATGTATTTTCACTCATGTTTCTTACCATCAGTGTGTCAGAAAATACCATAGAAGAGGCTAACCTTCCACTGGAAGCAGAATCATAGAAATAAGCTGGTTGCCATTCCCTTCTCTTGTAACTTTTCTTTTTCCAACAGGCAATTCCACAAAAGAGTAACCAAATATTCAGAAGAAAACCCACCCACTTGCTTTTCAACACAATCACCTGAGATGACTCCATTTTAGGGAGAACTACTCTTAAAGTCCTTTACTCTCAAATTTGGCGGGCAGTTTACTTTTCTCCTCTGAACACTTTTTAATAGGTAGCAAATGGTATTATAGAGATGTAGCATGTTTTAATTCATTGGAAGTTCTAGAACAATCTACAGTGCCCATGGGTTCGTGAAATGTATTTGTATTAGGTATCTATCAGAGTTCCCTAAGTTAAGGAAACCCACTCCATGGTAATTGGGTGGTCCCCCTCAAATACCAGCAGGAAAGTATATTCCAAAATCCCAGAACCAGAGCCATCCATAGGCACTCACCCCCCGGCTTGGTACAGGCACCAAGGATTACTATTAAAAGAAGACAAGGGACGTCAATTTCAGGATCATGAAATCTCTGGGTTGAAATTTTGGGCAGGTGTGCTACATCATACATTTTCTTCCATAAAGCTGGTTCCTTTTTAGCTTAGAGGTAAGGGCCCTGCTTCCAGTTTCACCCTTCCAACACAAGGGCATCTGACGGTGGGCATGACACTCGATAGGGCCAAATATGGCCAGGGAAGAGGCAGAACAATCCAGAGCTGTCCTCCCTGCTGCCATCCCCTTTCCTTTACCACACCCACCTTCCCCTCCTCAGGATCACCTATTAGACTCACAAAAACAAAACACGAGATGTGCCCTCCAGAAGGAAAATCAGGACAGCCAAGAGTACAAGATAAAAAGATTTCTCACAAGTTCCTCTCAAAATTCTACCCAAACAATTAACCTGTACCACTCTGAGTTTTCCTCTACTTCACAGTGTGACCAGAGTTGAGGGAGGACACTACATACCTTGTAGGGGACAAATTCATTTCTCTTGCTCCTTAAGTAAGATGACAAGTTTCCAAACTTGCAGAATTCCACAATCACCATGAGTGGCCCTGTGAACAGCATAGCATGCCAAGAAGGGAAAATGTATTTTCACTCATGTTTCTTACCATCAGTGTGTCAGAAAATACCATAGAAGAGGCTAACCTTCCACTGGAAGCAGAATCATAGAAATAAGCTGGTTGCCATTCCCTTCTCTTGTAACTTTTCTTTTTCCAACAGGCAATTCCACAAAAGAGTAACCAAATATTCAGAAGAAAACCCACCCACTTGCTTTTCAACACAATCACCTGAGATGACTCCATTTTAGGGAGAACTACTCTTAAAGTCCTTTACTCTCAAATTTGGCGGGCAGTTTACTTTTCTCCTCTGAACACTTTTTAATAGGTAGCAAATGGTATTATAGAGATGTAGCATGTTTTAATTCATTGGAAGTTCTAGAACAATCTACAGTGCCCATGGGTTCGTGAAATGTATTTGTATTAGGTATCTATCAGAGTTCCCTAAGTTAAGGAAACCCACTCCATGGTAATTGGGTGGTCCCCCTCAAATACCAGCAGGAAAGTATATTCCAAAATCCCAGAACCAGAGCCATCCATAGGCACTCACCCCCCGGCTTGGTACAGGCACCAAGAAGATTGACCACGTTGAGATGGTGGCCAATATGGATGAGGATCTTGAGTTCAGACATGAGGGCTCGGTGCTCACTGTGAGTTGCTCCTTCTACAGACACAGAACAGAGAGGGCGATCAAACATGGGGGCGTCACCTCAGGAAGATGACTGCCATGCATACATCTGTGTGACCTTCCCTCCAGGGATAACCTAACTGTAAACTAGCTTATAGACTAGGTTCATTAAAGGACAAATATAAATTATATTTTATCATTCTAGACCAGCTTCTTTAAGTGGACCCTGAATCTTTGATATTTGAAGGAAGTGACTGTAAGGTCTTTTTGCAAAGTAGAGAAATACATCTGCAAATGAAATCATGCCCAGATTTTCTTCTTTTACAAAACTGGATTTTCACATATCAGGTTTACCATGCTTCTTAGGGTCTGATTATTTCAGTGCTTCCTCATAAGAAAACAACACCATGTACTAAATATCCTCATGTGTTAGGGGCTATGCTGAAGTTCCCACCAATCTGAGCTGAGCAGGAAACTTAACAAGGGCCAGCTGGCAAAGCCAGTTGGCACATGAGGCTCATGAGGCTAAGACTGTGAGTTTGATCCTGTTACAGATGGGTACACTTCACTGTAATTCACAGGCATGGTCTATACCTCAGGTCCTGATAAGCCACCTCAAAATTACAGACCCCCTAGGCTACAAGGGAGGGGAGGCTAAAGAAGAGAGACAGCTTCAAAATGCACGAGACTCATCAGCAGCAGGTCAGCAGAGCTGCCTCCATCATGAAAGAGCATTGCAATCCTAGTACAGAGCTTTATATGCGTGAGCTCTCCAAGTTAAAATGGCAAGGCCAAAATTCCATTACTATGAGGCTTAATGATTGCTGTTGTTGTTGCTTAGTTGCTAGGTCATGTCTGACTCTGTTGTGACTCCATGACTGTAGGTTCGTAATGTTTAATTTCTATCAGAGTTCCCTAAGTTAAGGAAACCCACTCCATGGTAATTGGGTGGTCCCCCTCAAATACCAGCAGGAAAGTATATTCCAAAATCCCAGAACCAGAGCCATCCATAGGCACTCACCCCCCGGCTTGGTACAGGCACCAAGAAGATTGACCACGTTGAGATGGTGGCCAATATGGATGAGGATCTTGAGTTCAGACATGAGGGCTCGGTGCTCACTGTGAGTTGCTCCTTCTACAGACACAGAACAGAGAGGGCGATCAAACATGGGGGCGTCACCTCAGGAAGATGACTGCCATGCATACATCTGTGTGACCTTCCCTCCAGGGATAACCTAACTGTAAACTAGCTTATAGACTAGGTTCATTAAAGGACAAATATAAATTATATTTTATCATTCTAGACCAGCTTCTTTAAGTGGACCCTGAATCTTTGATATTTGAAGGAAGTGACTGTAAGGTCTTTTTGCAAAGTAGAGAAATACATCTGCAAATGAAATCATGCCCAGATTTTCTTCTTTTACAAAACTGGATTTTCACATATCAGGTTTACCATGCTTCTTAGGGTCTGATTATTTCAGTGCTTCCTCATAAGAAAACAACACCATGTACTAAATATCCTCATGTGTTAGGGGCTATGCTGAAGTTCCCACCAATCTGAGCTGAGCAGGAAACTTAACAAGGGCCAGCTGGCAAAGCCAGTTGGCACATGAGGCTCATGAGGCTAAGACTGTGAGTTTGATCCTGTTACAGATGGGTACACTTCACTGTAATTCACAGGCATGGTCTATACCTCAGGTCCTGATAAGCCACCTCAAAATTACAGACCCCCTAGGCTACAAGGGAGGGGAGGCTAAAGAAGAGAGACAGCTTCAAAATGCACGAGACTCATCAGCAGCAGGTCAGCAGAGCTGCCTCCATTATGAAAGAGCATTGCAATCCTAGTACAGAGCTTTATATGCGTGAGCTCTCCAAGTTAAAATGGCAAGGCCAAAATTCCATTACTATGAGGCTTAATGATTGCTGTTGTTGTTGCTTAGTTGCTAGGTCATGTCTGACTCTGTTGTGACTCCATGACTGTAGGGATCTCCCAAGCAAGAATACTGGAGTAGGTTGCCATTTCCTTCTCCAGAGGATCTTCTTGGCCTGGGGATCAAACCCACGTCTCCTGAACTGGCAGATGGATTCTTTACCACTGAGCCACCAGGGAAGTCCCTAATATTTATTTATGAAACTTTCATTCTAAAAATGTCACCTCTAATCCTTTCTTTCCCAGCACAATCATTCTTATTTTGCATATTATCTTTTACATGTGAAAATCTTTTATATATTCCAGTTCTAGGGAGCATGCTGCTTTTTTGCATATCACTATCTTTACTTCTGATATCAATTTTTTTAAGCTTTTATTTTACTTTTAACTTTTACAAGGTTTTATTGTTTATAGATATGTATGTTCCCAGATTAGTCATATGCATATCCCCCCCATCCCACCCCTCCAGACTGTCACACAGCATTTTATCTTTGTTGCATTTTTTTCCTTGATGGTCTATAAATTATCTTACTAATGTACCAAACTAATAAGCTATTTTTATGTAACTATTTTTTGTTCCTACTGTCTGGCCACTAAATATGGAAATAGTTGTAAAAGCTGTGTCCTAAATGAGGGCTCCCAAGCAAGGTGGGGCAGTAGGGTAGCTGAAATCTATCCCAACTTTGTCCGCCAGGCCATGGACCCTGGCATGAGAGGAATTTTTTCCAGTTTGCACAAAGGCATCATATAATCTGGCTGCAGTTTTGGCTAACGGGGCCACCCAGCCACAGAGCCACTGATACAAGCCTTTCATCATGTTTAAAGATGGGAAGAAATGGATTAGAGGGACACATCACCAGGTAATTTTGCTTTTACCTTTCAACATTTTGACTGCCACTGTTTTGCAGGTTGCTGTCTTGTCAATTCCAAAGGCATCAGCTTCAATCACTTGCCCAAAGGCACCACGGCCAAGAGGCTTACCTGGAATCAACAACAGATGGGGACTACATCAGCACCAAAATCACACGCAGAGATTGACATCCTTGACAGGATGACCATACATTCCAGCTTCTCATGGAGGCTTAATGATTGCTGTTGTTGTTGCTTAGTTGCTAGGTCATGTCTGACTCTGTTGTGACTCCATGACTGTAGGGATCTCCCAAGCAAGAATACTGGAGTAGGTTGCCATTTCCTTCTCCAGAGGATCTTCTTGGCCTGGGGATCAAACCCACGTCTCCTGAACTGGCAGATGGATTCTTTACCACTGAGCCACCAGGGAAGTCCCTAATATTTATTTATGAAACTTTCATTCTAAAAATGTCACCTCTAATCCTTTCTTTCCCAGCACAATCATTCTTATTTTGCATATTATCTTTTACATGTGAAAATCTTTTATATATTCCAGTTCTAGGGAGCATGCTGCTTTTTTGCATATCACTATCTTTACTTCTGATATCAATTTTTTTAAGCTTTTATTTTACTTTTAACTTTTACAAGGTTTTATTGTTTATAGATATGTATGTTCCCAGATTAGTCATATGCATATCCCCCCCATCCCACCCCTCCAGACTGTCACACAGCATTTTATCTTTGTTGCATTTTTTTCCTTGATGGTCTATAAATTATCTTACTAATGTACCAAACTAATAAGCTATTTTTATGTAACTATTTTTGTTCCTACTGTCTGGCCACTAAATATGGAAATAGTTGTAAAAGCTGTGTCCTAAATGAGGGCTCCCAAGCAAGGTGGGGCAGTAGGGTAGCTGAAATCTATCCCAACTTTGTCCGCCAGGCCATGGACCCTGGCATGAGAGGAATTTTTTCCAGTTTGCACAAAGGCATCATATAATCTGGCTGCAGTTTTGGCTAACGGGCCACCCAGCCACAGAGCCACTGATACAAGCCTTTCATCATGTTTAAAGATGGGAAGAAATGGATTAGAGGGACACATCACCAGGTAATTTTGCTTTTACCTTTCAACATTTTGACTGCCACTGTTTTGCAGGTTGCTGTCTTGTCAATTCCAAAGGCATCAGCTTCAATCACTTGCCCAAAGGCACCACGGCCAAGAGGCTTACCTGGAATCAACAACAGATGGGGACTACATCAGCACCAAAATCACACGCAGAGATTGACATCCTTGACAGGATGACCATACATTCCAGCTTCTCATGGACAGTCCCGTTGACCCCCTTGTCCTGGCTTAATAATTTAATACCTCCCTCTTCATTCTCCAAATGTCCTGATCTGGGTGATTATACAGGAATTCTACTTCTCAGTGGCTAAATGAATGCTTACTCAAATTCAAGAGATGGAATGAATTTTTCTAGACCAGAAGCCAACATTTGAATAGACTAGGTTTGTCGTCAGCCTAAACAACGAAGAGATGGCCTGGGAAACCCAGTATCAAATTAATATCGATTGAAAACACACCTAGTTTCAGCCGATCCCTGGGGAATTCCCACTTGTTGGCATCATAAGGCAGGCGTTCACAGTGCTCATCCAAGGGGAGTTCATCTGGATCCATGACGATGGATAAGTAGCCCGTCTTCAGTTCCCCTCCACTGGCCTGGAAAGCATTCCCTTCCAGTCACACACACTGTTGTTTGGCTGTTGTTTGGTGTGCTTGTTATTGTTGTTTATAGAAGCCCCATTTTTGGTGTCTCATTTTCTAAATGGCTCATGTATTGTAAGAGTCATCCTATTATAATTTTGTTCCCAGTGTCCCCTCAACCCCCAAATGAGCTCAGAATTGAATTCTCAAATCTTAATTACACTAGACAGTCCAAGCCCATTTCTTCCTTAGTTGCTTCTATCAATTAAAGCCCAGTGGTCCAGCCAAAAGTAAGTGGGTAAGAACATTATTGTATAGAAATAAAATTGTGCCTATTAAGACGATAACAATGGAAAGAATCAACTCAAAGACCCAAGTCAGCTTTCATTAATCATGAAAACCAACGTGCATGGGACAGAAGCAAAATTATTCTGTTACCCGCTTAACGGTCCGTAGAACGATGACAAGAAGTAGCCAGAAGAACATGGCAATCACTGCAGTGCCTACTAGAATAATGACTTCCAAGTTTGTCTTTTCCTGGGCACCTGGAAATACGCAAATGAATGAGCATCAACAACTGGAAACTCATTCCTTCTGACATAAAAACAACAAAGTTCAATCCTAAAGCAAAATCTCAATCTTACAAACTCAGAAAAATCCTAGGTGGTAATAGTCACAAACCTCTAACTTAGACGGAGTTTATAATATTCTTAATGGACAATTTAAAGTTTGCAAAACATTGTTCATGAAAACTCCCAACAATAAATTCTAAAGTAATTAAGGAGAGTAGTATCTTAAAAGACAAACTTTTAAGTGCTTGTAAGTAGAGCAGATTTTGATGATAAGAAAACAGATTATGTTCTATAGAGGAGAAAGGTACTCTATTTGGAGAAAACAAACGTCTGGTTTCTGTATGGAATTTGAGGAAGGACTGTTTAAGAAACAAGTAGGGAAATAAATGTAGTCCTTCGACTAGAGAACCACTGATGACCACACACCTACCAGGTACGCATCACTTTACATATGTCATGTCACTTGGTCTTCTCAGTCATCCTGTTTTCAGATGGAGATGCAAGCTCAGAGGGGTCAAGCTATTTCATTGAGGGCACACAGCAAGTTGGTGGAACAGTCAAGAATTAAGCAAGGTCTGTCTAACACCAGCTAACATTGCCTTACCCCATGCTCATGGGGTAGGAGTCTCAGTGAGAAAGGAAAGGGAAAGCTGGGGTGAATGCACCCTACGTGGCCTGGCAATATGAATGCACAATCACTCATGGAAGGAAAGAGAAGAGAAAAAGCTGGAGGTCAGCAAGGAAGCTGCAGATGCTCAGGACTCCAGAGGACAGCTCTGAGGGGAAAGATTAACTGCAGAGGGGGCTTTCAACTAAGAGTGATCAGCAAAGTGGTGATAAGGAAGCAATTATCACTTAGGGTTGCCCATGGGATGAGTGCAGTGTGAATCAAACTGGGCCACAAGCTGTGAGGGTGGCTCAAGCACCCTCAAGAAGACAGGAAGACAAGTAATTAATTAGTCAGCAAAATAAGAGTTACAGTTGAGAGACAAGCATGCTTGGAAGCAAGCAGACTTTGTTTCTCTGGTGGTCTTACTGAAGGGCTTCTCTGTTTATACATAGAGATTGAAAAGTCTGTTTGTTCAGAGTAAAAAGGTCAAAGATTTAATTGTCTATATAAGTTGGTACATTACTATCCCCATATCTTGGGAAACTGGCAAGGGCATTAAGTATGTACCTCTTCCCTTCTTAGTATTCTCTCTTGGTGGAAGTAAATACAAAATCTCTGTGCCAAGGTTACCTAGTTAGGCCTCTTGCTAACCAGCTGCAGAAAGCTAAGAGAGCTGAGGCAAAGCATGGGAGAGAACTGGAAATCTCCCTTAGGATTTGCCCTAAAACACAAAGCAAGGTGTGAAAGGGTGACAAAATGCACCGCTTGGTATCTTAAAGACAAACTTTTAATTTGAAAAAAAAAACGTTTTTGGTTTCTGTATGGAATTTGAGGAAGGACTGTTTAAGAAACAAGTAGGGAAATAAATGTAGTCCTTCGACTAGAGAACCACTGATGACCACACACCTACCAGGTACGCATCACTTTACATATGTCATGTCACTTGGTCTTCTCAGTCATCCTGTTTTCAGATGGAGATGCAAGCTCAGAGGGGTCAAGCTATTTCATTGAGGGCACACAGCAAGTTGGTGGAACAGTCAAGAATTAAGCAAGGTCTGTCTAACACCAGCTAACATTGCCTTACCCCATGCTCATGGGGTAGGAGTCTCAGTGAGAAAGGAAAGGGAAAGCTGGGGTGAATGCACCCTACGTGGCCTGGCAATATGAATGCACAATCACTCATGGAAGGAAAGAGAAGAGAAAAAGCTGGAGGTCAGCAAGGAAGCTGCAGATGCTCAGGACTCCAGAGGACAGCTCTGAGGGGAAAGATTAACTGCAGAGGGGGCTTTCAACTAAGAGTGATCAGCAAAGTGGTGATAAGGAAGCAATTATCACTTAGGGTTGCCCATGGGATGAGTGCAGTGTGAATCAAACTGGGCCACAAGCTGTGAGGGTGGCTCAAGCACCCTCAAGAAGACAGGAAGACAAGTAATTAATTAGTCAGCAAAATAAGAGTTACAGTTGAGAGACAAGCATGCTTGGAAGCAAGCAGACTTTGTTTCTCTGGTGGTCTTACTGAAGGGCTTCTCTGTTTATACATAGAGATTGAAAAGTCTGTTTGTTCAGAGTAAAAAGGTCAAAGATTTAATTGTCTATATAAGTTGGTACATTACTATCCCCATATCTTGGGAAACTGGCAAGGGCATTAAGTATGTACCTCTTCCCTTCTTAGTATTCTCTCTTGGTGGAAGTAAATACAAAATCTCTGTGCCAAGGTTACCTAGTTAGGCCTCTTGCTAACCAGCTGCAGAAAGCTAAGAGAGCTGAGGCAAAGCATGGGAGAGAACTGGAAATCTCCCTTAGGATTTGCCCTAAAACACAAAGCAGTGTGAAGGTGACAAAATCACCGCTTGAAGTCTTTATTCACAAGTGCGGGTTATGAAACGGTCATAAGCCTACAGATTTGAAACGAAGTCAAAGTACTGAGACGTAATACTCGGCAACATAGATTAGAGAGATTAAAGGGGGATTGAAATCTAGACCATGAGAGAAAAATTAGGATGAGTTCGCAGAAACCTGTCAGCTCCTCCATCTCTCATCGCTCCTCTCCTTTCCCCCTGCATACCATTCCTTCACCCACATAACACAGTTTCATTGTCCCCACCGTGGGTTTTTTTTTTAAAGACAGGAATACACTTTTGAAGGTAAAATATTTAGTCACAAATTATCTTTCCCATCTGAGAAAAACACCCAATTTCACACCATTCCTGCCTACACATTTAGATAAGAACCCCAAACTTCCATTTCAGAGAAGCGATGGTCTATTGTTCACAAATGAACCTTAATTATCTTCAGTCCAATAAAAACTATGAACTCTTGTGACTATCTAGATAGCACTGACTTTCATGACTAGGCAGTAATTCTACCTAATAAATATAGAGGCATAATTTTCATAACAAGTTAACTCAGCCGTTCATATGAAGACAGAATCAAGGAATGAAGGACATTCCACCTGCCTGGATAAGAAGGTTTCCACAATAGAACTGCGGGGGAGCTGTGAGGGTGGCTCAAGCACCCTCAAGAAGACAGGAAGACAAGTAATTGATTAGTCAGCAAAATAAGAGTTACAGTTGAGAGACAAGCATGCTTGGAAGCAAGCAGACTTTGTTTCTCTGGTGGTCTTACTGAAGGGCTTCTCTGTTTATACATAGAGATTGAAAAGTCTGTTTGTTCAGAGTAAAAAGGTCAAAGATTTAATTGTCTATATAAGTTGGTACATTACTATCCCCATATCTTGGGAAACTGGCAAGGGCATTAAGTATGTACCTCTTCCCTTCTTAGTATTCTCTCTTGGTGGAAGTAAATACAAAATCTCTGTGCCAAGGTTACCTAGTTAGGCCTCTTGCTAACCAGCTGCAGAAAGCTAAGAGAGCTGAGGCAAAGCATGGGAGAGAACTGGAAATCTCCCTTAGGATTTGCCCTAAAACACAAAGCAGTGTGAAGGTGACAAAATCACCGCTTGAAGTCTTTATTCACAAGTGCGGGTTATGAAACGGTCATAAGCCTACAGATTTGAAACGAAGTCAAAGTACTGAGACGTAATACTCGGCAACATAGATTAGAGAGATTAAAGGGGGATTGAAATCTAGACCATGAGAGAAAAATTAGGATGAGTTCGCAGAAACCTGTCAGCTCCTCCATCTCTCATCGCTCCTCTCCTTTCCCCCTGCATACCATTCCTTCACCCACATAACACAGTTTCATTGTCCCCACCGTGGGTTTTTTTTTAAAGACAGGAATACACTTTTGAAGGTAAAATATTTAGTCACAAATTATCTTTCCCATCTGAGAAAAACACCCAATTTCACACCATTCCTGCCTACACATTTAGATAAGAACCCCAAACTTCCATTTCAGAGAAGCGATGGTCTATTGTTCACAAATGAACCTTAATTATCTTCAGTCCAATAAAAACTATGAACTCTTGTGACTATCTAGATAGCACTGACTTTCATGACTAGGCAGTAATTCTACCTAATAAATATAGAGGCATAATTTTCATAACAAGTTAACTCAGCCGTTCATATGAAGACAGAATCAAGGAATGAAGGACATTCCACCTGCCTGGATAAGAAGGTTTCCACAATGAGAACTGCGGGGGGAGAAAGGTAATGTGAGCAGAATTAAAATGATATTAATATGGCTTCTGATTAAGATAATATATACTTAATAGCAGAAGACTTACCAAAGTACAAAGACTATTCAAAATGAGCCATAACCCTCCTGCCCAAAGCATATGAGTATAGATACAAGCTAATTCTTAAAAACCATTGTCTGTGAGTTCCCACTGACCTTCCACTATGAAAAACGCCTCCACTTTTGCACATCCGAGAACACTGCATGCCTGGCAGGTGTACAGGCCTTCATCCTCCTTCCTCACCCTGCGGATAGTTAGGTTTCGGTTCCCATCTTTTAGCACGATGCCTGAGAAAGGGGAAGATATGGCTTTTGTTTTATTTTAAATTCTTTTTTGGAGTTGCTTTACAACGTTGTGTTAGTTTCTAACTGTACAGCAAAGTGAATCAGCCCCTCTTTTTTGGATTTCCTTCTCACTTAAGTCACCACAGAGCACCGAGTAGCTCCCTGTGCTACACAGCTGTTGTTGCTGTTTCGTTGCTATGTCGTGCCCCATTATTTTGTGATCTCATGGACTATCACGCCATCCTCTGTCTGTGGAATTTCCCAGGCAAGATTATTGGAGTGGGTTGCCATTTCCTCCTCCAGGTGATCTTCCTGACCCAAGGATCAAACCTGCATCTCCTGAATTGGTAGACGGATTATTTACCATCTGAGCCACCCGGGCAGCTATGCTATACAGTAGGGTTTTTATTTTATGATGTAATCTGGTGGAGCTTTTCAGGAAAAAAACCTTCTAAATATACATGCTTTCCCTTTATCCAAAGAGTCACACAGGGTCAACTTCTGTCTCAGTCCCCATGGCTTCCATGAGAATTTAGCAGGCTCTGAACACTCAGGCTCTGAGTCTACAAAAGGAGTCAGACCTTAATTATCTTCAGTCCAATAAAAACTATGAACTCTTGTGACTATCTAGATAGCACTGACTTTCATGACTAGGCAGTAATTCTACCTAATAAATATAGAGGCATAATTTTCATAACAAGTTAACTCAGCCGTTCATATGAAGACAGAATCAAGGAATGAAGGACATTCCACCTGCCTGGATAAGAAGGTTTCCACAATGAGAACTGCGGGGGGAGAAAGGTAATGTGAGCAGAATTAAAATGATATTAATATGGCTTCTGATTAAGATAATATATACTTAATAGCAGAAGACTTACCAAAGTACAAAGACTATTCAAAATGAGCCATAACCCTCCTGCCCAAAGCATATGAGTATAGATACAAGCTAATTCTTAAAAACCATTGTCTGTGAGTTCCCACTGACCTTCCACTATGAAAAACGCCTCCACTTTTGCACATCCGAGAACACTGCATGCCTGGCAGGTGTACAGGCCTTCATCCTCCTTCCTCACCCTGCGGATAGTTAGGTTTCGGTTCCCATCTTTTAGCACGATGCCTGAGAAAGGGGAAGATATGGCTTTTGTTTTATTTTAAATTCTTTTTTGGAGTTGCTTTACAACGTTGTGTTAGTTTCTAACTGTACAGCAAAGTGAATCAGCCCCTCTTTTTTGGATTTCCTTCTCACTTAAGTCACCACAGAGCACCGAGTAGCTCCCTGTGCTACACAGCTGTTGTTGCTGTTTCGTTGCTATGTCGTGCCCCATTATTTTGTGATCTCATGGACTATCACGCCATCCTCTGTCTGTGGAATTTCCCAGGCAAGATTATTGGAGTGGGTTGCCATTTCCTCCTCCAGGTGATCTTCCTGACCCAAGGATCAAACCTGCATCTCCTGAATTGGTAGACGGATTATTTACCATCTGAGCCACCCGGGCAGCTATGCTATACAGTAGGGTTTTTATTTTATGATGTAATCTGGTGGAGCTTTTCAGGAAAAAAAAAAACCTTCTAAATATACATGCTTTCCCTTTATCCAAAGAGTCACACAGGGTCAACTTCTGTCTCAGTCCCCATGGCTTCCATGAGAATTTAGCAGGCTCTGAACACTCAGGCTCTGAGTCTACAAAAGGAGTCAGAGCATGGACACCAATACTGGTTTCTGTCCTGGCTATAAAACAAATGAAGAAACAACACAGATGCTGTACTGTATGACACTTTTATGTGGAATCTAAAAAATGAAACAAGTTAGTGAATATAACAAAAAAGAAGCAATATAACAAAAAAGAAGAGGTCACAGGCACAGAGAACAGACCAGTGATGACCAGTGGGGCGAGGGGTGGGGTGGGGGAGGCACAACAGGGTAGAGGATTAAGAGATACAACCTACTATGTATAAACTAAATAAGCATCAAGGATATATTGTGCAGCACAGGGAATATAGTTACTATTTTATAATAATGATAAATGGAATGATAATGTTCAAAAGTGGAGAATCACTATGTTGTTAGCCTGAAACTTAAATAACATCTTACATCAACTAAACCTTAATAAAAGGAAATGAATAAGTATATAACGTTAAAAAGAGATAACATGAATTTTAGTCAATATCTCTAGGAAAATTTTGCAGCCAAGAGAGAGAGACATGCTTTATTCACCTGAGTCTTCCACAAGGGTCTCATTATCTTTAAACCACATAATCTGTGGAGAGGGATTCCCAGACGCTGTGCAGGAAACTTCAATGGTTTCTCCAATACTTGTGGTCTGATTCTCCAGGTTTCCTGTGATCATGGGTGCCATGCGTTCTATGCACATGCACAAAAAAAAAAAAAAAAAAAAATCACAGGATATTTAGTTATGACTTTTGAAGTGGTTTTCGTATTAGTAAACTATTAAACCATTCAGGAATCTGTTAATTTACTAAGCTGAAAATACACAGAGGTGGATATAAGAAGGTTTGGTTAAAATTAAATGAAACAAGTCAGTTCAGACAGATTTCTACATCTCTTTGAACATTCATACTTACTGATTCAACATGGTAATCACATCACAAAATTAAAGGTGTCATTCTTATGAACTTCCCTCCTATTCAATGAATAAATAGATGAATTCTAGTCAGTTATGCTGACGAATTCTGCCATGTTTCTCCTGGAAAGTGTATAACTTCAGTATAATTCAACAAAGCACCATATATTTATTTGGTACAAAACTCATTTGGCCTATTTCTGTTGCTCATTATCAACCTCATGGTAGGCAGTATTAGTCTTATTTTGCAAATGAAAAGGGTAAACTCTTGTTCAAATTCCTATAAGTAAGTAAATAGTTGAATTCAGAATCCAGTGAGACTAAAAGATTAGTCCAATACTATTTCCACTAAACCACAGACAAAACAATAATACTCTAACAAAAGTCAAAGATTTGAGGAAAATTAGGCCCATGGGTACTTGTTTAAATGTACAGGACAATTTTAAATGTAACCTTTCCTGCAAATCAGCAAAATGTCATGGAAACAACTTGTCCAAACTAACTGAATATCAAAAGGAATCATGCAGAAAGAATCCAACATTTAGCAAAATGACAGTATCTCAACAGTGAACTACATTGGGGCTTAAGCAAATGGACTCTAGGTCTATTTCCAAGAATAATTTTTAGAGAAACATCTTGGGAGTCCTTAGGGAAGTAAACCAGCCCACTGTGAGCACATATTTCCTGGGCATAGCAAGCTGGGAGCCTCCTTCACATCTCTCTCTGAATTTTTTCATTAGCTTGAAACCAGACCATTCACCAAGATGAACAGAAAAACCATGATCATATATGGGGTGTGATATGAAGAGCCTTGGGATGACTACACTCCAAAACATCTCTTCTTCTGACACCAGAGTCTTAACAGTAGCAAAAGCTATTCTAGTTCCTGTCTGAAAATATCTCTGAAAATATGTCTAGGCCTTTGAAGATGTTATTCCTCTGAAACTTCAGTATAAATTAGCTTATCTGGGCAATTCCCCTTAAAAAAAAAAAAAAAAAAAAAAAAACAGAACACATGCATCCTAGAAACCAGGAAGGGATATTAAGGAGAGGAGAAAATGGGAAGAGATGGCACAAAGAGAAACTGCCTAAGTTTGCCTAATTTTCCCAGAGACAGAGCCATGGCTGTGTAGATTTGGGGCAATGTGCAAAGGTAGAGAAGGAGTAAAGAATGGCTTTGTGTGGAAGTTACAAACTTTTGGTTCATTAAGACGATCATCTTGTTGATTTTGAGCCATATCACAGATGTACACGCACCAAGTACAGCGCCCTTCCCGGGGCGCTCACAAGTCTTCACCCTACCACCACACTCTCCAGGCAGCAGCTGTTTTATCAAGCAAAATATGGCACTACGCTCTTAAGTCTGGAGCTTAGCAAGGAGTAGAGCACAAAACAAGTCCTATCTTCATAGATACAGAGTACTCACAGGACTGAGACAGCCCAGTTGTTGTCTGTGTTCTCATCCTGTCCAACTATTCATCACTGTGAACTTCCAGAACCCTCCAAGCTTACAGTAGGCATAGCCTCACAGTGTTTGTCTAAATAAATGAATGCCCAAGAATGAGGCAGAAATGTCTCTGGTTCAGGGTAATCCTCTGCGGAGAGCAGTGAGTGACCCCACCACCAGGGCTGGAAAGAATGGGATTATTCTTTTTAATACATCACTTCAGCACGATGAGCTTCCTTCTGCCTTGAGGACTTTCAGTGAGTCAGACAAGCAAGTGCTCACTGGTCTACTTCATAAGCACATAAAGGACAATCTTCCCCTGAAAGCATTACATGGAAGGCATTCCAATTGCCTCTGGATGGTCCAGAGTACTCTCCCTTACCTAGGACTGTGAGTTGCTTGACCACGCAATGTCTTTTCTTGGTCTTTCTGTCCTGAGCAAAGCAGATGTAGTCTCCTTGGTCTTGCAAGGATGCATTCTGCAGCTCCATGATCAAAATGTCATTTGTGCTATTAGAGGTCATCGTGGCATTCATTTTCCAAAGAGCATCCAAGTTCTTGCAGACAGGTGTGGGTAACTCACCCATGTGGACGGGCAGAGCCTGTGGGCCAAGCTTATACCACGTGAGGTTCTCAAACATAGTTCTGTCTGCAGAGCACCACAGGGACACACTCTCCTGCTCGGTGGGCGGGCTGCTGGGTTGCAATGTGATTTCAGGACCCCCTGAAATATAAAACCCATGGTTAGAAGACAGTGAATTACCTTGGGCTTTTTGCTACTGCTTTCCCATTGCCTTCAGTCTTTGACAAAGCACCAAGAAAAGTGATGCTCTGGCACTCCCAGACAACAGAATACAAGGAGACAACCATACCACACAATGCCAGTTTCAAAATGTAGTATTTTACCAAAATACATTATTTGGGAATGTTAATGAATTTCTCAGATATTTAAGATATCTCTACTCTGAGTTATAAGCATGGTTTTAAGATTTTAAAAATTCAAAAAGAGGATAATTATAATAGGGTATTTACAAAATTAATTCCTCATTGATAATCTAACACTCACTGACAGGAAAGCTATGTTTATTACAGTGAATTGGCCCAGACTAAAATACTGTACCCCATCCAGTCAGCTAAAGCCAAGCCACAAAATTCAGATGAACAGGCAAAATCAGCAGCACTGGGCTGGCCCTGCGCCAGGGTCATAACATTGTCTCCCAAAAACCCAACCTCGTCAACTGTTTAACAGCAAGCCCATAACTACTGGTTAAATCGCGCTAAGCCTAGCACCGTGCCAGACTCTGATGACCAAGACAAAAGCATGATGTAGGACTCGAGGGTCAAAAGCAATGGTGAAACCAGGTTCCCTCTCCTGTGAAGTCAAATTCACTGACTTCACATGAGCCCAGGAGCTACTGCATGCATTCTCATCTAGGAACACAAGCATCCATTATCTACCCGGGTCCCCTTCCTAAAGCCACGCCCTTCCGGGACCCGTCAGGGTCAGGATGACAGAGGATCAGCCAGCCCAGCCCCTGGAGAGCACTTACTGGTCACGTGGAAGGAGATAACCCTCTCTCCTCGTCCAACTTTGTTCACTGCTTCACATTTGTACAAAGCAGACACGTTGGCCGCTTGGATAACAAGAGTACTTACAGTCTGTGAAAAAAATAAATCCCAGGCCATAAACAATGGAGTCTCTGTTGATGAACATGCACTCAGACTAAAATTCAGCGTCCCATCACACTGCTGTGACCTGCCTACCCCATTCACACTTCAGCACTGACAGCACTCAGACCCATGCAATTATAATTATGCTGATGCCGCTGACACATCACAGAAAACCAGTTTTGGAAACCATGAAATTAAAAATTTTCAATATAACACCACATGCCTTTTCTCACTTTCATGTTTTATTACCATACAACTAATACATAGAGTTAATGGCATATGTGCTTTATGTTTCTCCGATATGGCAATAGTAACACCAAGTCAACAGTGCTTCCAAACGTCAATGGTGTTTCCAAACTTGACTCAATACACTAATATTTGATCACCCCATTTATTTCGTGGTCAGTCTCCAATATTTCTCACCTAGTATTTTACCCTGCGTTCACTCCATCCCTCCATTAAAAGAGAGACAGACTTTCAAATTCAAAAACTTAACACTCACTTTGTTTTTTCCTTCAATTAGGGCAAACTGATTTTTGTTGACTTCGATTTTGTTTCCCCCCTGGAAGTCTGCCAGGTTTCTCCATTCTCTACAAGTATATGGGTTTAAGGCAGCCAGGCTGTAAGACAGAGAGTAACAGATGATGTCATGACTTAATTTTTCTTTAATTCAAGTCAATAGCAAGGAAAAGAGTCAGACAGGTTACTACGCTCTTAGAAATAACTTCGAATGCACTCGACCACGTTACAAGACTTGGCGCCAATTAAAAATAGGTCTCCACAATGAAGGAAAAGGTTCTAGGTAGATTCATTCAGGATACAGGAGGGAAGCAGCTATTCTGGGAACAAACCTCCATTCATAAATTGGATCGACAAGACAATTCAAGTTAATTTAGTTCAAAGGAAGACAAGGAAACTAAGAAGCCACTGGGCTCCTTAAAGTAATTTCCCTGGGACTGCACCCTTTGTGTAGGAAATGGTCAGCATCTGAGGAAGAAACCAGAGAGGCCATCTCAAAAACAACAACAGGAAGTGCACTGCTTAGGGTGGTGGTGGGTAACTTGTTGTTGTTTTTCCGAAGGATGTCTGGACTTGTGTGTTAGGACCTGATAAGCCAGGCCTGAGACACTGAGGTCTATCGCTCCCTTGTGTTCATCAGCACTTCCTCCTCTGAGATGAACCTTCTCACAGATAAGGACACTGGGCTATTCACTGGTTGACCAGCAGCAAGCAGAGGAACCAAGGACTGGCAAGAGCAAAGCGGCAAAGAAACTGCATTCAGAGAGGTGGACATAAGAGTTAACCTGAAGAGAGAGCTAATCTCAAAGCAGGATACACCAAGGAAGGACCAATCCCTAAAAATTTTCAATATAACACCACATGCCTTTTCTCACTTTCATGTTTTATTACCATACAACTAATACATAGAGTTAATGGCATATGTGCTTTATGTTTCTCCGATATGGCAATAGTAACACCAAGTCAACAGTGCTTCCAAACGTCAATGGTGTTTCCAAACTTGACTCAATACACTAATATTTGATCACCCCATTTATTTCGTGGTCAGTCTCCAATATTTCTCACCTAGTATTTTACCCTGCGTTCACTCCATCCCTCCATTAAAAGAGAGACAGACTTTCAAATTAAAAAACTTAACACTCACTTTGTTTTTTCCTTCAATTAGGGCAAACTGATTTTTGTTGACTTCGATTTTGTTTCCCCCCTGGAAGTCTGCCAGGTTTCTCCATTCTCTACAAGTATATGGGTTTAAGGCAGCCAGGCTGTAAGACAGAGAGTAACAGATGATGTCATGACTTAATTTTTCTTTAATTCAAGTCAATAGCAAGGAAAAGAGTCAGACAGGTTACTACGCTCTTAGAAATAACTTCGAATGCACTCGACCACGTTACAAGACTTGGCGCCAATTAAAAATAGGTCTCCACAATGAAGGAAAAGGTTCTAGGTAGATTCATTCAGGATACAGGAGGGAAGCAGCTATTCTGGGAACAAACCTCCATTCATAAATTGGATCGACAAGACAATTCAAGTTAATTTAGTTCAAAGGAAGACAAGGAAACTAAGAAGCCACTGGGCTCCTTAAAGTAATTTCCCTGGGACTGCACCCTTTGTGTAGGAAATGGTCAGCATCTGAGGAAGAAACCAGAGAGGCCATCTCAAAAACAACAACAGGAAGTGCACTGCTTAGGGTGGTGGTGGGTAACTTGTTGTTGTTTTTCCGAAGGATGTCTGGACTTGTGTGTTAGGACCTGATAAGCCAGGCCTGAGACACTGAGGTCTATCGCTCCCTTGTGTTCATCAGCACTTCCTCCTCTGAGATGAACCTTCTCACAGATAAGGACACTGGGCTATTCACTGGTTGACCAGCAGCAAGCAGAGGAACCAAGGACTGGCAAGAGCAAAGCGGCAAAGAAACTGCATTCAGAGAGGTGGACATAAGAGTTAACCTGAAGAGAGAGCTAATCTCAAAGCAGGATACACCAAGGAAGGACATCTCCTAAGGACCTAAGCACAGAAAAAGACAGAAAGAGATGAAGAGTACTGCTTGACAAACAATCTGAGTGATCTCCCTCTCAGTTTAGAATGGAATCATATCATAGCCTGGCTGTGCCCACCAACAGAGGAGTGGATAAAGAAGATGTGGTACATATTTGCAATGGGATACTACTCTGCCATGTAAAAGAATAAAATAATTTGCAATTTGCAGAAATATGGATGGACCAAGAGATTATCATACTAAGTGAGGTAAGCTAGACAAAAACAAACACTGTCTGATATCACTTACATGTGGCATCTAAATAATAAAACAAATACATAAATATCTTTTTTAATGCAAAAGAACAAGAAAAATGGGTGTGGCCCTACTCACGTGGGCTGGTAGGTGCACTCTGTCTCCAGCTGCCAGTACCAGCGAATGTGACTCGGAGGAGGCACGGAATAGACCGTGCATGTCAGCGTTTGGGAGGTGCCATACTGGTAAGAATCCACGGGAGAGAGTAGAGACTTCTCACCAATCTGGGGTGGGACTGGAAATAAGAAAGACAGCCTTTGAACTGTCCATCAGCTTTGAGGAGTGGAAAGTCAACGTTTTCAGCAACTAAAGCCTATGTTTTACCAAGCGTAGGATTCTTGGCCCCATTTTCTTTTTCAAAGAGCATTCAGACTTGGAAACAGCACACCTGATGCATAGTGATACTTGTGATAATAATAAACCAATAAGCTAGGTGACTTTGCGCCAGGCTGCCCACCCTGTGCCTCGCTTCCTCTCATCTGCCTTAGAGGAGCAGTTCTCCTCGCCTTCCCAATTTCACAAGATTGGGCAAGCCTCCAGAAAGAAAATATTGTAGTTAACTTGTTGTTGTTTTCAGGATCCCTGATAAGCCAGGCCTGAGACACTGAGGTCTATCGCTCCCTTGTGTTCATCAGCACTTCCTCCTCTGAGATGAACCTTCTCACAGATAAGGACACTGGGCTATTCACTGGTTGACCAGCAGCAAGCAGAGGAACCAAGGACTGGCAAGAGCAAAGCGGCAAAGAAACTGCATTCAGAGAGGTGGACATAAGAGTTAACCTGAAGAGAGAGCTAATCTCAAAGCAGGATACACCAAGGAAGGACATCTCCTAAGGACCTAAGCACAGAAAAAGACAGAAAGAGATGAAGAGTACTGCTTGACAAACAATCTGAGTGATCTCCCTCTCAGTTTAGAATGGAATCATATCATAGCCTGGCTGTGCCCACCAACAGAGGAGTGGATAAAGAAGATGTGGTACATATTTGCAATGGGATACTACTCTGCCATGTAAAAGAATAAAATAATTTGCAATTTGCAGAAATATGGATGGACCAAGAGATTATCATACTAAGTGAGGTAAGCTAGACAAAAACAAACACTGTCTGATATCACTTACATGTGGCATCTAAATAATAAAACAAATACATAAATATCTTTTTTAATGCAAAAGAACAAGAAAAATGGGTGTGGCCCTACTCACGTGGGCTGGTAGGTGCACTCTGTCTCCAGCTGCCAGTACCAGCGAATGTGACTCGGAGGAGGCACGGAATAGACCGTGCATGTCAGCGTTTGGGAGGTGCCATACTGGTAAGAATCCACGGGAGAGAGTAGAGACTTCTCACCAATCTGGGGTGGGACTGGAAATAAGAAAGACAGCCTTTGAACTGTCCATCAGCTTTGAGGAGTGGAAAGTCAACGTTTTCAGCAACTAAAGCCTATGTTTTACCAAGCGTAGGATTCTTGGCCCCATTTTCTTTTTCAAAGAGCATTCAGACTTGGAAACAGCACACCTGATGCATAGTGATACTTGTGATAATAATAAACCAATAAGCTAGGTGACTTTGCGCCAGGCTGCCCACCCTGTGCCTCGCTTCCTCTCATCTGCCTTAGAGGAGCAGTTCTCCTCGCCTTCCCAATTTCACAAGATTGGGCAAGCCTCCAGAAAGAAAATATTGTAGTTGTGAATAATCCAGCAAGCACATGTATTACCTGCTGAACATGGTTCTAAGTGCTTTACATCAATTAATTCACTTAGTTCTCACAGCCCCAAAATTAAAAAGTGAAATTATTTTCCCAGAGTCACCCACCCTGCCTCCTTCTCCATATCTCCATCCTTCCTCTTTCACTTCCTCTCTCCCATCCTTTCTTATTTTCTCCCCTCTATTCCTTCTCTGCCTTCACTCCTTCCTCCCTTTTTTCTTTCTATTCTTGACTCCAAAGTCATTAATGTGAAACTGTCTTCTCATCACTACCAACCTAAAGCCTATGATTATACTTTCAAAATGTGACTTCTGGGCTTCTCTGGTGGTCAGAGGGTAAACAGTCTGCCTTGCAGTGCAAGGGGCACCGGTTTGATCCCTGGCCTGGGAAGATCCCACGTGCCGTGGAGCCACTGGACTGGTGTGCCCAGTCATGAGTAAGAGCTCTGGAGCACATGTGCCCAATGGGAGGCCCACACAGGCCAAAGAATAAGGATGGATGAAAAATAAATAAATAAAAAATCAATAAAAAGCGGCCAAAATTTTTTTTAAAAAGTGACTTTTTCTTTTTAAATTTTGGCCTCTTTTATTGGTTTTCCATTCGTTTAATTTTCATTCACCTTTATTCTTTGGCCCGTGTGGGCTTCCCATTGCAGTGGTGACTTCTTTTTTTGTTTGACAAATGCTACGGTGAATCAAATGTTGAGTGACATTCTGGATGCATGAAATGGTTATTCGCTGTCCATTCTCACATCTTTATTTCTCATTCATTTCCTTACCCTACCCTATGTGTGCTTGCATACTAAGTCGCTTTTTCAGTTTTGTCTGACTCCCTGAAATGCTATGGACTGCAGTCCACCAGGCTCCTCTGTCCATAGAGTTCTCCAGGCAAAACTACTGGCGTAGGTTGCAATGTCCTTCTCCAGGGGATCTTTCCAACCTGGGGATCAGACCAATGTATCTTTACATCCCTGCATTGGCAGGCAGGTTCTACCACGAGCACCGGGATACCTAAAAGGCTTTGTTCTCCTCGCCTTCCCAATTTCACAAGATTGGGCAAGCCTCCAGAAAGAAAATATTGTAGTTGTGAATAATCCAGCAAGCACATGTATTACCTGCTGAACATGGTTCTAAGTGCTTTACATCAATTAATTCACTTAGTTCTCACAGCCCCAAAATTAAAAAGTGAAATTATTTTCCCAGAGTCACCCACCCTGCCTCCTTCTCCATATCTCCATCCTTCCTCTTTCACTTCCTCTCTCCCATCCTTTCTTATTTTCTCCCCTCTATTCCTTCTCTGCCTTCACTCCTTCCTCCCTTTTTTCTTTCTATTCTTGACTCCAAAGTCATTAATGTGAAACTGTCTTCTCATCACTACCAACCTAAAGCCTATGATTATACTTTCAAAATGTGACTTCTGGGCTTCTCTGGTGGTCAGAGGGTAAACAGTCTGCCTTGCAGTGCAAGGGGCACCGGTTTGATCCCTGGCCTGGGAAGATCCCACGTGCCGTGGAGCCACTGGACTGGTGTGCCCAGTCATGAGTAAGAGCTCTGGAGCACATGTGCCCAATGGGAGGCCCACACAGGCCAAAGAATAAGGATGGATGAAAAATAAATAAATAAAAAATCAATAAAAAGCGGCCAAAATTTTTTTTAAAAAGTGACTTTTTCTTTTTAAATTTTGGCCTCTTTTATTGGTTTTCCATTCGTTTAATTTTCATTCACCTTTATTCTTTGGCCCGTGTGGGCTTCCCATTGCAGTGGTGACTTCTTTTTTTGTTTGACAAATGCTACGGTGAATCAAATGTTGAGTGACATTCTGGATGCATGAAATGGTTATTCGCTGTCCATTCTCACATCTTTATTTCTCATTCATTTCCTTACCCTACCCTATGTGTGCTTGCATACTAAGTCGCTTTTTCAGTTTTGTCTGACTCCCTGAAATGCTATGGACTGCAGTCCACCAGGCTCCTCTGTCCATAGAGTTCTCCAGGCAAAACTACTGGCGTAGGTTGCAATGTCCTTCTCCAGGGGATCTTTCCAACCTGGGGATCAGACCAATGTATCTTTACATCCCCTGCATTGGCAGGCAGGTTCTTTACCACGAGCACCATCTGGTAAGCACCTACCTAAAAGGCTTCTCTCCACTCCCAAACCCCTACACCCAAGTGGCTGTTAAGTGACATTTCTGGAACCTGTTATCTTAAATATACTCCCTGAAGCTGATGTCTCAGCAAAAGAAATGAAGCCAACCTCAACAGACATATAGAGCATGGCAGGATATATAAAGAAGTACCTTAACGTCACACAAGAAGATTCTGAAGTTTTAATCTGCTATGTCAGTAGAAAGCACAAAGAATTACCACAGCAAGGCATTTCCCAACCTGTGTCTGGAGCAAGATATTAATGGCTGCATGGGGGAGGGGTGCTCTGGTCCAATGAGTTTGTTAAACCTTGGCTGCTCTTGGTCTTCCTTCCCTTCCCACTGGAGGATGGTGATGTAGTATGTCCATCAACTTAACCTCTCTCACACTTACTTGACCATGATGACCTTTTTCTCCCACCCAGAAGACTTGTAAATAAGTATCTTTCAGGTTAGAAAAATTTCTAACTATCTAAGGATAGTTTAAACTATCCTTACATTAAAATTTTAATATCTCCTGTTTACAGACTCAGGTCACACACTCCTGTTGAAAAAAAATTGAAACACCTCCAACCAGTGTACACCGAGAAAAGTCTTCTGTGTTGGATTCTGCCTGTGCATCACTGATGCATCAAAAAATAAAGCTAGATGTTTCCCAGAAAGTTCAACGAGAATCTTAAACCTTTTCATGCCAAGGCACAATTCAAAGGTAGTGTAACTACCAGATGACGGAGTTTTTAACTTGAGAATCTTAACGGTGAATCAAATGTTGAGTGACATTCTGGATGCATGAAATGGTTATTCGCTGTCCATTCTCACATCTTTATTTCTCATTCATTTCCTTACCCTACCCTATGTGTGCTTGCATACTAAGTCGCTTTTTCAGTTTTGTCTGACTCCCTGAAATGCTATGGACTGCAGTCCACCAGGCTCCTCTGTCCATAGAGTTCTCCAGGCAAAACTACTGGCGTAGGTTGCAATGTCCTTCTCCAGGGGATCTTTCCAACCTGGGGATCAGACCAATGTATCTTTACATCCCCTGCATTGGCAGGCAGGTTCTTTACCACGAGCACCATCTGGTAAGCACCTACCTAAAAGGCTTCTCTCCACTCCCAAACCCCTACACCCAAGTGGCTGTTAAGTGACATTTCTGGAACCTGTTATCTTAAATATACTCCCTGAAGCTGATGTCTCAGCAAAAGAAATGAAGCCAACCTCAACAGACATATAGAGCATGGCAGGATATATAAAGAAGTACCTTAACGTCACACAAGAAGATTCTGAAGTTTTAATCTGCTATGTCAGTAGAAAGCACAAAGAATTACCACAGCAAGGCATTTCCCAACCTGTGTCTGGAGCAAGATATTAATGGCTGCATGGGGGAGGGGTGCTCTGGTCCAATGAGTTTGTTAAACCTTGGCTGCTCTTGGTCTTCCTTCCTTCCCACTGGAGGATGGTGATGTAGTATGTCCATCAACTTAACCTCTCTCACACTTACTTGACCATGATGACCTTTTTCTCCCACCCAGAAGACTTGTAAATAAGTATCTTTCAGGTTAGAAAAATTTCTAACTATCTAAGGATAGTTTAAACTATCCTTACATTAAAATTTTAATATCTCCTGTTTACAGACTCAGGTCACACACTCCTGTTGAAAAAAAATTGAAACACCTCCAACCAGTGTACACCGAGAAAAGTCTTCTGTGTTGGATTCTGCCTGTGCATCACTGATGCATCAAAAAATAAAGCTAGAAGTTTCCCAGAAAGTTCAACGAGAATCTTAAACCTTTTCATGCCAAGGGGCACAATTCAAAGGTAGTGTAACTACCAGATGACGGTCCCTGCCAGTCCTCTTATTCCACAGCATTTAGCCATCTGCTGTACCATCTGCCTTAGTCTCACCTTTGACTAGGGTTCGTTCACCTGGCCTCTTTAGCAAATGTGTGCAGAGCACACCGCTGCCACCTGGCTTCAGCCACACTGCTCTATCCACAGGAGCCTATGTGTGACGTGGGTGAGGCAGAGGTGTCCGGCTGCTAAGGAGGACATCAGACTCTTTACAATAGATGTGGGGCAGGGAAGGAAAACTGATTGGACTTACCGTTCACAACCAGGGATACCACGTGGCTGTGTTTCTCCTTTGAAACAGGATTGGTAAGGATGACAGTGTAATTTCCTGTATCTTTTTCACTCACTTCCAGAATAGTCAGGACATGCCCCACTTTAATTGTGTGATTGGACTCAAGGGGTCTTCCATTTTTATACCTATGGGGAAAACATATCCCAGGAATTAGTCCTATCTAAGGACTTCCTTTCATGTGGAACAAGGCTCTGCATTTATGTGCCATCATTACCATTTCACTTCTGGAGGAGGGTAACCAAGGTACTTCACAGGGATTCTGACACGGTCCCCCACAGCGGCTTCCACCGAAGATTCCATGCCGCTACCGAAAGCCACGAAGGCTTTTCTGGAAGAAAACACAGATACATGTTTTTCCTCACAGATGGCAACTTCTTATAAACAGCTGTTCGGTTTAGCTTTTCGTTTCAAGTGCAAATCAGGATGGTGATGTAGTATGTCCATCAACTTAACCTCTCTCACACTTACTTGACCATGATGACCTTTTTCTCCCACCCAGAAGACTTGTAAATAAGTATCTTTCAGGTTAGAAAAATTTCTAACTATCTAAGGATAGTTTAAACTATCCTTACATTAAAATTTTAATATCTCCTGTTTACAGACTCAGGTCACACACTCCTGTTGAAAAAAAATTGAAACACCTCCAACCAGTGTACACCGAGAAAAGTCTTCTGTGTTGGATTCTGCCTGTGCATCACTGATGCATCAAAAAATAAAGCTAGAAGTTTCCCAGAAAGTTCAACGAGAATCTTAAACCTTTTCATGCCAAGGGGCACAATTCAAAGGTAGTGTAACTACCAGATGACGGTCCCTGCCAGTCCTCTTATTCCACAGCATTTAGCCATCTGCTGTACCATCTGCCTTAGTCTCACCTTTGACTAGGGTTCGTTCACCTGGCCTCTTTAGCAAATGTGTGCAGAGCACACCGCTGCCACCTGGCTTCAGCCACACTGCTCTATCCACAGGAGCCTATGTGTGACGTGGGTGAGGCAGAGGTGTCCGGCTGCTAAGGAGGACATCAGACTCTTTACAATAGATGTGGGGCAGGGAAGGAAAACTGATTGGACTTACCGTTCACAACCAGGGATACCACGTGGCTGTGTTTCTCCTTTGAAACAGGATTGGTAAGGATGACAGTGTAATTTCCTGTATCTTTTTCACTCACTTCCAGAATAGTCAGGACATGCCCCACTTTAATTGTGTGATTGGACTCAAGGGGTCTTCCATTTTTATACCTATGGGGAAAACATATCCCAGGAATTAGTCCTATCTAAGGACTTCCTTTCATGTGGAACAAGGCTCTGCATTTATGTGCCATCATTACCATTTCACTTCTGGAGGAGGGTAACCAAGGTACTTCACAGGGATTCTGACACGGTCCCCCACAGCGGCTTCCACCGAAGATTCCATGCCGCTACCGAAAGCCACGAAAGGCTTTTCTGGAAGAAAACACAGATACATGTTTTTCCTCACAGATGGCAACTTCTTATAAACAGCTGTTCGGTTTAGCTTTTCGTTTCAAGTGAAAAGTCAGAGATCTTAGGGGTCTGAGTGGCTGCAGTTCCCACACTCTTGCAGGCCCCACTCCAGTTTCTCCCTCCCCTCTGGTCCCTGCGTTACCTTCTCCCCCAGCCTGCTCTACAGTCTACCAAGTGCTCCACTCGCACTCATTTCAAGCATTTGCTTCTCTGTGAAGCTTTCTCTGTGTCCCCCAGGGGCCCTAGGTGCTTCTCCTCTGGTCTTTCACACCCTACACATATCCCCATGTGCACCAGGACTGTCCTCAGACCTCTTCTCTCTTTCTCTCCACCCTCCTCTTGTCAATTACATTCCTCCTAAATTTATATCTTCTGTCCTGACTTCTCTGGGATCTAGGCTATTGTATGAAAGTCTCCCCTTGGATGTTTCATGGGCATGTCCCAATTAAGCCAGTCAACCCAGTGTCCCAGATCTGACTCCCCTCCTAATCTTCCCTATCTCTGTTAAGAAAACTACCATTCACTCAGCTGCTCACAATAAAAACTCAAAGATCATCCTCCATCCCTTTTCTCTACATCCCACAGCCAGAGAATCAACAGGCAGACCCTAGTGGCTCTATCTTCAAAGGTATATCCAGAGTCAGGTCACTTTCCACCACCCCCACGGACTTTGTCCAGGGCACTCACCATCTCTCACCTGGACAACTGCAATTTGCCTTCTAACTAGTCTATTTCTGCCCTTACTTCCCTAACGTATTTCACATTGAAAAATATAAACTCATATAGTGATCCTATAAAAACATAAAACAGTGTAATTTCCTGTATCTTTTCACTCACTTCCAGAATAGTCAGGACATGCCCCACTTTAATTGTGTGATTGGACTCAAGGGGTCTTCCATTTTTATACCTATGGGGAAAACATATCCCAGGAATTAGTCCTATCTAAGGACTTCCTTTCATGTGGAACAAGGCTCTGCATTTATGTGCCATCATTACCATTTCACTTCTGGAGGAGGGTAACCAAGGTACTTCACAGGGATTCTGACACGGTCCCCCACAGCGGCTTCCACCGAAGATTCCATGCCGCTACCGAAAGCCACGAACGGGTTTTCTGAGAGAAAACACAGATACATGTTTTTCCTCACAGATGGCAACTTCTTATAAACAGCTGTTCGGTTTAGCTTTTCGTTTCAAGTGAAAAGTCAGAGATCTTAGGGGTCTGAGTGGCTGCAGTTCCCACACTCTTGCAGGCCCCACTCCAGTTTCTCCCTCCCCTCTGGTCCCTGCGTTACCTTCTCCCCCAGCCTGCTCTACAGTCTACCAAGTGCTCCACTCGCACTCATTTCAAGCATTTGCTTCTCTGTGAAGCTTTCTCTGTGTCCCCCAGGGGCCCTAGGTGCTTCTCCTCTGGTCTTTCACACCCTACACATATCCCCATGTGCACCAGGACTGTCCTCAGACCTCTTCTCTCTTTCTCTCCACCCTCCTCTTGTCAATTACATTCCTCCTAAATTTATATCTTCTGTCCTGACTTCTCTGGGATCTAGGCTATTGTATGAAAGTCTCCCCTTGGATGTTTCATGGGCATGTCCCAATTAAGCCAGTCAACCCAGTGTCCCAGATCTGACTCCCCTCCTAATCTTCCCTATCTCTGTTAAGAAAACTACCATTCACTCAGCTGCTCACAATAAAAACTCAAAGATCATCCTCCATCCCTTTTCTCTACATCCCACAGCCAGAGAATCAACAGGCAGACCCTAGTGGCTCTATCTTCAAAGGTATATCCAGAGTCAGGTCACTTTCCACCACCCCCACGGACTTTGTCCAGGGCACTCACCATCTCTCACCTGGACAACTGCAATTTGCCTTCTAACTAGTCTATTTCTGCCCTTACTTCCCTAACGTATTTCACATTGAAAAATATAAACTCATATAGTGATCCTATAAAAACATAAGCCAGAGAGTGTCTTTCTCTGCTCAAAACCCTTCTATGCATTCCCATATGATAAAATTCAAATGCTTATGAAGGCTCACAAGTTAGGAGCTAAACAAATTACCATCTAACTGAGACATTTATGTGAGTGAAAGAGAATAAATAAGAAATTAAGTTATTTTCTCAAAGCTCCACAGAAAGTAACTAAACCCAGGTTTATCCAATGGCAAGGCCCCTGTTTATTCAAGGATGCCTCTCAGCCACTATCTGCTTATTACAGTGACAATAAGAGTAGCAGCAACAGGTGCTATTTAGTGAACACTTACTACATCAGCTCAGCTCAGCTCTGAAGTTGGAATCTGAACTCACACTATGCTCTTGACCTTGAGGTTGTAGCAAGAGCTCAAAAACATCTTCTGAATCACTAGCTGACCTAAATTTACTTGAATTCTCTTACTTTTCAAGGCACAGCATAATTCCAAAGGCAATCTGTGCTTACCGTGGACCCTGACGAATGTGCTGTTCTTCTTGGTCATTAGCCCAGTGAAAGCTGCACATATGTACCAGCCCTGGTCACTCCGGGTTACACTATCTATAGTCAAGGTGCTCAAAAACTTCTTCATGTCATTCCCAGACTGGGTTTTTAGGTCCCGGTTTACAAGTTTCTTATGCTGATGCAGAAAAAGAGTTTGTGAACATCCAAAGGCCAGCAAAATATTCCCCAGTAGCTTCTTGATACCCACAAAAGCCTTGTTTCTTGGTGAACATTACTTAAAGTTAATCATACAAACTTCTGAACACTTAACATTACACAGATGACAATTACATTTGGTTTCAGGAGAAACAAATAGAATCAACTGAATTAGGAATTTTAAACCCTCACATAACAGGAATGAGAGACATACAAACTGCAGAAACACAAGGAAATATGACCACTATTTAAGGGAAAGTGTGTCTCATGCCACATCTTAAAAAGAAATGCCCTTAAAGGGAAAACAGACCAAAGACTTTAGAGAACAGAGAAATAATGCAACCTGGAAAACTAGAGAAAACTGATCTTTACAGCCTGGACAGAGTTCTTGGTTCTGCATCTTTCTTTCTTGGTTTTTGCATCTTTCTTTTGCTGTATGTCCTGCTGTTCTTTTAAAACATGTGTGTGACTATGTGTGTGTGTGTGCTAAGACCCTTCCATTTTATCTGGCAAAGAGGTCCATATCTCTCTCAAACAAAATTTTTTTTTTTCCATAGATGCTGGCTTTTATTATTGCAGTAATGCCCTTCACAATAAACCTATGAGACAAACAGTAGTATTTCTCAGTTTACAGATTGGAAAACAGATTTAGAGATGTTGAGTGGCATCCAAAGTCACATCACACAGCAGGTCTCTTAGAATCCAAAACGCAGAGTTTTTGGAATTTGTTTTTTCAGACTTTTGCTGTTTACTGCCAGATATCAAGATGAATTAGCCCTAGGTATACATATGGCCCCCCCCTCTCGAACTTCCCTCCCATCTCCCTCCCCATTGCACCCCTCTAGATTGTTACATAGCCCCTCTTTGAGTTCCCTGAGTCTTATAGCAAATTCCCATTGGTTATCTATTTTACACATGGTAAAACAAGTTTCCATGTTACTCTTTCCATATATGTCACCCCAGCCCTCCCTCCCCCTAATGTCCATAAGTCTGTTCTGTTCTTCTTGGTCATTAGCCCAGTGAAAGCTGCACATATGTACCAGCCCTGGTCACTCCGGGTTACACTATCTATAGTCAAGGTGCTCAAAAACTTCTTCATGTCATTCCCAGACTGGGTTTTTAGGTCCCGGTTTACAAGTTTCTTATGCTGATGCAGAAAAAGAGTTTGTGAACATCCAAAGGCCAGCAAAATATTCCCCAGTAGCTTCTTGATACCCACAAAAGCCTTGTTTCTTGGTGAACATTACTTAAAGTTAATCATACAAACTTCTGAACACTTAACATTACACAGATGACAATTACATTTGGTTTCAGGAGAAACAAATAGAATCAACTGAATTAGGAATTTTAAACCCTCACATAACAGGAATGAGAGACATACAAACTGCAGAAACACAAGGAAATATGACCACTATTTAAGGGAAAGTGTGTCTCATGCCACATCTTAAAAAGAAATGCCCTTAAAGGGAAAACAGACCAAAGACTTTAGAGAACAGAGAAATAATGCAACCTGGAAAACTAGAGAAAACTGATCTTTACAGCCTGGACAGAGTTCTTGGTTCTGCATCTTTCTTTCTTGGTTTTTGCATCTTTCTTTTGCTGTATGTCCTGCTGTTCTTTTAAAACATGTGTGTGACTATGTGTGTGTGTGTGCTAAGACCCTTCCATTTTATCTGGCAAAGAGGTCCATATCTCTCTCAAACAACATTTTTTTTACATAGATGCTGGCTTTTATTATTGCAGTAATGCCCTTCACAATAAACCTATGAGACAAACAGTAGTATTTCTCAGTTTACAGATTGGAAAACAGATTTAGAGATGTTGAGTGGCATCCAAAGTCACATCACACAGCAGGTCTCTTAGAATCCAAAACGCAGAGTTTTTGGAATTTGTTTTTTCAGACTTTTGCTGTTTACTGCCAGATATCAAGATGAATTAGCCCTAGGTATACATATGGCCCCCCCCTCTCGAACTTCCCTCCCATCTCCCTCCCCATTGCACCCCTCTAGATTGTTACATAGCCCCTCTTTGAGTTCCCTGAGTCTTATAGCAAATTCCCATTGGTTATCTATTTTACATATGGTAAAACAAGTTTCCATGTTACTCTTTCCATATATGTCACCCCAGCCCTCCCTCCCCCTAATGTCCATAAGTCTGTTCTGTATGTCTATCTATGACTATCTGCTTCCAAGAGTGGGAAAAAAAAAAAACTTGCTACAGACAAAAATCATCAATAATAGCGTCCTTTTGGGTCCTTTTTGTTCTTTTTTAAAAGTTTCAGTTTTTATCACCTAATTAGAAAATAAAACATTTCTTGTAGAATATACAGTATAACATAGAAAAGCAAACAAACAACAAAAAAGAAGCATTTCCTCATGATGCTATTTTTTGGGCAGTTACATCACACTGACTCATTCTGAGCTGCTGACACCTAACCTACTTCCACACATGTGTTGAGTAGTCTGTCAAACAAATTTTGATAGAGCTTATTATCAAGGTATTTGGAGGTCTGGCTTTGAATTGTTAGAGTTACCTTCAAAGAAGGGTATTCCCAGTGGAAATCGAGCCCCACATTTAGTTCAGTCCTTGCGGTACAATTTAAGACAAGCTTCTCTCCTACAGACAGCTCGACTCTGTGAGGAGGGCTCAGAACCACATCATAAATCCTGTACCCTAGAGGGAGTAAATAAGAAAAACAAAAAGTGAGAGGGAAACTAAGTCTATAACTTGGCTTACATTCTTTCAGAAATGATGCAACTTCAAAATGTGTCACATTATTGTCCCCTGAGGCCTCCCCAAACCTTTCCTGGTAACTCCCAGGAAAATCACCTACAGAGATTCACAAGGCGGCCCTGAAGGGATCTCCAACATGTTGTAGCCCAGTGGATAGAAAAGCAGTAAAATCTGAGAAGTCGATAGTCAATGGGACCAGCTTTAGAAAGCTACTGAACTTTCCATAAAATAGGTATATTTGAAATAACTGATGCCAAACAAAGCCTTGAACGTTGAATTTTGCACAAAATATGCTCTTATAATAGAACTCTTATTCATCTTTGATCATGATAAGAAAAGAGAAAAACCACAATTGCACATAGGTGTATTGGAGAGAAAAGAAGGGATGTAATGAACTACTTAACACTAAATCATAAATTAATATATTTCTCAGTAACTTTTGTCCTCCAGGATCTTAATACAAGAAGCTAATTTTTATTATCTAGTATTAATGACAGAGAAAGGAATTGTCCTCTTACCTATAACCACAACTATGTACATAATAGACTGATAACTTTCATCATTAATTTTTGCTTCACAAAAGACCATGCCAGCATAGCTGATCATGTAGCTGGGAATCATGAAGCCTTTCTTGCTGTCCCAGAAAATTTTCTTACCATCAGGAAAAAATCTCCTTTCTGGATACCTCTGGGTAGAAAAAGAAATAGCAAATATTTAATCAAGGGCTTTCCAAAAGTGAAAACCATGAACACTAGAGAATTCATCTTAAGAATACAAATTGGGGGCTTCCAGTGGTCCAGTGGGTAAAAAGTCTGCCTTGTGGTGCAAGGGACACCGGTTCAATCCCTGGCCCGGGAAGATCTCACATGCCGTGGAGCAGCTGGGCCAGTGTGTCCAATTGCGAGCCAGCACTCTGGAGCGCATGCACCCAGAGCCAGTGCTCTGCAAGACAGAGGCCACTGCAATGGGAGGCCCAAGAGGGTATGTGAAATCGAGCCCCACATTTAGTTCAGTCCTTGCGGTACAATTTAAGACAAGCTTCTCTCCTACAGACAGCTCGACTCTGTGAGGAGGGCTCAGAACCACATCATAAATCCTGTACCCTAGAGGGAGTAAATAAGAAAAACAAAAAGTGAGAGGGAAACTAAGTCTATAACTTGGCTTACATTCTTTCAGAAATGATGCAACTTCAAAATGTGTCACATTATTGTCCCCTGAGGCCTCCCCAAACCTTTCCTGGTAACTCCCAGGAAAATCACCTACAGAGATTCACAAGGCGGCCCTGAAGGGATCTCCAACATGTTGTAGCCCAGTGGATAGAAAAGCAGTAAAATCTGAGAAGTCGATAGTCAATGGGACCAGCTTTAGAAAGCTACTGAACTTTCCATAAAATAGGTATATTTGAAATAACTGATGCCAAACAAAGCCTTGAACGTTGAATTTTGCACAAAATATGCTCTTATAATAGAACTCTTATTCATCTTTGATCATGATAAGAAAAGAGAAAAACCACAATTGCACATAGGTTTATTGGAGAGAGAAAGAAGGGATGTAATGAACTACTTAACACTAAATCATAAATTAATATATTTCTCAGTAACTTTTGTCCTCCAGGATCTTAATACAAGAAGCTAATTTTTATTATCTAGTATTAATGACAGAGAAAGGAATTGTCCTCTTACCTATAACCACAACTATGTACATAATAGACTGATAACTTTCATCATTAATTTTTGCTTCACAAAAGACCATGCCAGCATAGCTGATCATGTAGCTGGGAATCATGAAGCCTTTCTTGCTGTCCCAGAAAATTTTCTTACCATCAGGAAAAAATCTCCTTTCTGGATACCTCTGGGTAGAAAAAGAAATAGCAAATATTTAATCAAGGGCTTTCCAAAAGTGAAAACCATGAACACTAGAGAATTCATCTTAAGAATACAAATTGGGGGCTTCCAGTGGTCCAGTGGGTAAAAAGTCTGCCTTGTGGTGCAAGGGACACCGGTTCAATCCCTGGCCCGGGAAGATCTCACATGCCGTGGAGCAGCTGGGCCAGTGTGTCCAATTGCGAGCCAGCACTCTGGAGCGCATGCACCCAGAGCCAGTGCTCTGCAAGACAGAGGCCACTGCAATGGGAGGCCCACACAGGCCAAAGGATAAAGATGGATGAAAATTAATCAATAAATAAAAAACCAATAAAAGAGGTCAAAATTTAAAAAAAGAAAGAATGCAAATTGGTTTCATTTATTGTCATGTTTACGCTTACTAATATTTCCTTTAAAATTCATTGTCGATTGTAATGTTATAAAATATATATAATATATGTAATATATATAACTACAATATAAACAGGCTAACCATCTTCATATTAGCTTAAAATTATGAAAGGGTAAGAGATGACAGAAGAAGATGTAACTTACTGCACAAAGCGACACATTGAGGTTGGAAACCGTCCCCAAACATGGAATCACCACAGTTTTGTTTTTGTTCTCAGTCATATACACAACTCCATGTTGGTCGCTAACAGAAGCAATAAATGGAGATCTGTAATCTAGACAAGAATGGAATTCCATTCATTAATGGAATTTACTAGAAAAATTGGTCATCTTTCAGGTTCACAGACTCTAACCAGAGTAGTGAATGACTGGGAAAGACATTACACACTAGGCAAAGGAATCTGGAGGTAGGTTTACTGATAGATAGCTGGGTCCAAGGTCATGCTACAAGAAGTGTGTGTGTGTGTGAGTGTGTGTGTGTGTGATAAGTCTGAGAGAAAATTCCCAAAATAAGACTGGTTTCTTCTGCAAAAATGATCAACAAGTTGAGTATATCTTATAGAATCCACATTTAAGCAGATTGATTGCTACGGTTTTTTCAAAATGAAGGAGCGTATGTCTTCATTTTTGTATGCACTACATATCTTTCATATACACAAATTTTTAAGTAAATTTAAAGTTAAATGTGTATAGTTTACCTACTGAGTCTTATTGATACTAAAAAAATTCATGTTTTTTCTCTTTAGGCAAATAATGCAAATGTCACGAGAGAAGATTAATGGCTCTCGGAGGATCTTTAAAGAAATACCATTTTTAATTCAAGAGAAAACTTTGGTGAGCATTTTAAGATTTTGAAGAGTAAATACAAGATTCTGTATAAAGTAATGTTTAATATTATTGCATCTAGTTTAAGATTCAGTAGTCATTACTGTCTTCAGTAACCAAAACATGAAAAAGCACCAAGGCAAAGACTGAGGAAAAAAAAAAAGATTTTAAAGCTGGTCAAACATTGTTCCTATGATGTTAATATGCTGCTGGGAAATGACTCCTTTCCCCAGAGACAGACTTGGGCTAAAGTCATGCTTGAAATCTCAGAGAGATAATGGGTCATACCGCTGTCCCCAACATACCTGACTAAGCATTTTCAGAGCGCTTCAGGGTCACTGGTCCAAGTGAAGAAAGAGTTAATTAAACCAAAGGGGAGAAAAGCGGTGAATTCTCTGCAAGGCAGGAGTTTGATTTCCTTCCCAGCTGGAAAGCACAGAAAGGCAGCCAATCCAGGCCACCACATGCCACAGCCATTATCTTACGAGGCCAAGACCCACTTCCTGGCTCCGTCCATTGCTGGAGGGGATGGGGTCAGAAGACTAAGGAAGTAAGGTGGGGACCACTGGAGATATTAAAAGAGTGTCCACAGGGAATACTTCAATGTTTTCTTTCCCATTGTTAAACTTCATGACCAAAATCATGGACAACTCACCTCCTAGAATACTAGGCTTAGACAGGAAGCAGAATTTGATGGTATACTCAAAGACAGGCAGTGTACAAATAAACAGTGTTGGAGATGGCTACTTCTTAATATTACCTACCTTTCAGCTACAGGTTATGAAATATTACATGACTTGCTAATAGAGCAAGTCTTTGGAAGTTAAATTAACCCCTTGACGTAAGACTAAAGCCATTCAGTAAATCAATTCTATTTCAGCATCCCAATAAAAGGAAATAAACAAAAGAAACCCAAACAACCACCCATCCTCTCAAAATAAAATATTTACTGGAACTCCTGAAATGAATTTTCGCATGTCTCCAGGTTTCCTGACTTGGGGAGAAGGAAATAACCAGATATTATGGGAGAGGTTCGTCTTGTAGTATTTCCAGACAGCCTGAAAGCAGGAAATCCTTGCAATCTTCTGAGAAAGCCTGAGATCCCAAGACTGCCAGATCAAAAGGAGCCAGAAATTCTTAAAGATCTGAGCCCTGTCTCTTTCAAACTCTGCAAAGGGGAGGAGGAGGACACAGAATTCAATCCTGGATTGTGCTTATCCTGTGCAAAATTTTCAAATATTGTGTGATCCAAGAGTCACATACATTATTGTGATGTGGTCTGCATTCTTCCATTGCACTAAACGTATGGCACTACTGAAATTAAGTGGAGATAATGCAAATGTGCTTCCCAAAGCTAGGAAATCCCTGTTCTATAAAAGATGCTTCTGGAAAAAAGTCTAAGTCATCTGCACCTGCTTCAAATTCTCTGGGATGTACAGGGGTATCCAAATGTATACATGCAATTTAGCTCATCTTTACTGAAAAGAAAAACAGTTAGTATGTCTAAGCAAAATACTATACTATACACTTAACCCGCCAGTTACATGATTGGTATCTCACACTAGTTAAGTCAGGTTTTCCCAGGAAAGTTAGGTTAATAGAAGATTTTTGAAACACTAGGAAAGAACAATTCAGATCATAAATACTAAATACATGTGATATGTATTTTACCCTATGTGGATTATAAATTGGCTTTCATAGTGTAAATTCCAAATTTGCAAACTCCAGGAAGCTAGAGCATGTCATCCAAGATCTCAGACCACACAAGCAAAGAAATCCTGTCTTCCAAAGGTCCTTTGTGTCTTCATTTGCACACGTGTATGGAAACTGTTTTTCATAAAGTGTAAGTTGGGGGTAGGGAAGCTCTTATGAACAAAAAATCTCCAGAGTCCTTGGCTGATTCCCTGTGCATTCCTGGGGAAATCTCTCAATCTGCTGTAGATAACCTATCTCTCTACAGAAACCACTCCGTAATTCATCTGTGAATCTTCCTTTTCAGGAATTTCAGGGGTTTTCTCTCAAACATCAGAAGACATCTTACAAACCTCCATCGCCTCAGAACAAAGATCAGAACCGAACTCACTGGGCAAAAGAGGTGTAACAGGGCCACACTGCAGAACAAAGTACTGAGTCTTGTTCTCAAGTGAGGCCTTGGGAGAGAGGAATTCTGTAGGTTCCTGTTGGCAGACAGCCTGCAGAGCAAGCTTTTGTTGTCCTGATTCTTCTGTGCACGTACTGTGCTTTGTAACTGGGAAATCAGCTCGGGACATGACCTGCATTTAACCACTTACCTTGAACGTACACATAAATGACGGAGGCCATCTCAGTGTCCTGGTAAAAGCACTTGTAGGTTCCAGTGTCATTTCCGATCACTCTCCAAATTGTGAGCATTTTACAGAAGATGCCTTCACTGCAATCTGTCACCTCCACTCTTTCCTCAGCGCCACTCTGATTGTTGGGCCAGAGCCAGTCCAAGTCCCTCTGACCCCTGAAAAATTCATTCCAAGCAAGTATTCAAGTGAAATGCCTGTGAGGCTGTTTCTGAGAAAATAGAAGGCTTAGTCCTCCAACTTATACAAACTCCACAACAGATTCACAGCCTTCTAAGGACAACGACGGGATATATGGACTAATGACAGAAAGCCAGAGTCTTGGCTTCAGAAATTAACTCATTCATTCACTCAACAAATATTTATAAGCATGTGCTATGTGCCAAACGTTGTTAAGGACTAGGAATACAGCAGCAAACGAGTCACATCAAAATCAGTGCCTTTGTGGAACCTCAGTCTAATTGCAAGAGACAGGCAGAAGAAAAGTGAGCATCAACAAAGCTGAAACTTTCAGGGCTTCCCTGGTGGTCCAATGGGTGGGGATTCTGCCTTTCAGTGCAAGGGGCACCAGTTCGATCCCTGGCCCGGGAGGATCCGCACACAAGAAACAAAAAATCCTGTCTTCCAAAGGTCCTTTGTGTCTTCATTTGCACACGTGTATGGAAACTGTTTTTCATAAAGTGTAAGTTGGGGGTAGGGAAGCTCTTATGAACAAAAATCTCCAGAGTCCTTGGCTGATTCCTGTGCATTCCTGGGAAATCTCTCAATCTGCTGTAGATAACCTATCTCTCTACAGAAACCACTCCGTAATTCATCTGTGAATCTTCCTTTTCAGGAATTTCAGGGGTTTTCTCTCAAACATCAGAAGACATCTTACAAACCTCCATCGCCTCAGAACAAAGATCAGAACCGAACTCACTGGGCAAAAGAGGTGTAACAGGGCCACACTGCAGAACAAAGTACTGAGTCTTGTTCTCAAGTGAGGCCTTGGGAGAGAGGAATTCTGTAGGTTCCTGTTGGCAGACAGCCTGCAGAGCAAGCTTTTGTTGTCCTGATTCTTCTGTGCACGTACTGTGCTTTGTAACTGGGAAATCAGCTCGGGACATGACCTGCATTTAACCACTTACCTTGAACGTACACATAAATGACGGAGGCCATCTCAGTGTCCTGGTAAAAGCACTTGTAGGTTCCAGTGTCATTTCCGATCACTCTCCAAATTGTGAGCATTTTACAGAAGATGCCTTCACTGCAATCTGTCACCTCCACTCTTTCCTCAGCGCCACTCTGATTGTTGGGCCAGAGCCAGTCCAAGTCCCTCTGACCCCTGAAAAATTCATTCCAAGCAAGTATTCAAGTGAAATGCCTGTGAGGCTGTTTCTGAGAAAATAGAAGGCTTAGTCCTCCAACTTATACAAACTCCACAACAGATTCACAGCCTTCTAAGGACAACGACGGGATATATGGACTAATGACAGAAAGCCAGAGTCTTGGCTTCAGAAATTAACTCATTCATTCACTCAACAAATATTTATAAGCATGTGCTATGTGCCAAACGTTGTTAAGGACTAGGAATACAGCAGCAAACGAGTCACATCAAAATCAGTGCCTTTGTGGAACCTCAGTCTAATTGCAAGAGACAGGCAGAAGAAAAGTGAGCATCAACAAAGCTGAAACTTTCAGGGCTTCCCTGGTGGTCCAATGGGTGGGGATTCTGCCTTTCAGTGCAAGGGGCACCAGTTCGATCCCTGGCCCGGGAGGATCCCGCATGCCGTGGAGCGGCTGGACAAGTGTGTCCAACTGTGAGTCAGTGCTCTAGAGCGCATGTGCCCAGAGCCAATGCTCTGCAAGGAGAGAGGCCACTGCAATGGGAGGCCCACACAGGACAAAGAATAAAGATGGATGAAAATAAATAAATAAATAATCAAAGAGGCCAAAATTAAAATAAATAAATAAATAAAGCTTAAGCTTTCAAAAAGTAAGTAAAACACATTGTATAAGAGTCTGCCTTGCAGTGCAAGGGGCACTGATTTGATCCCTAGTCCAGGAAGATCCCACATGCCTTTGAGCAGCTGGACTGATGTGTCCAATTACAAGCCAGCACTCTGGAGTGCATGCGCCCAGAGCCGGTGCTCTGCAAGGAGAGAGGCCACTGCAATGGGAGGCCCACACAGGCCAAAGAATAAAGATGGATGAAAACAAATAAAAAATACCACTAAAAGAAGCCAAAATTAAAAAAAAAAAAAAAGGTGGTATTAAGTATTATGAAGGAAACTTAGAAGATGTCAAGAAATGAGTGAAGAGTTAGTTCTGGAGGGAGATGGCTTGGTGAGGTGGGCCACATGGATACCTAGAGGAACAGAGTTTCAGGCAGAGGGAATACCAATCTCAAGGCCTTGGGGTGGACACCTATCTGGAGTGCTAGGAAAATGGCAAGGAAGCCAGAGTAGCTACAGAAGAATGGACAGTTGGGAGAGTAAGAAGGGACATTAGGAAGGAAGGGGACGCAAATGTCTTAAAAGGGCCTCATAGGACCTTGGAAGGATGACATTAAAGCACAGATTACTTTCATGGAAGCATTTCTCTGCAAAGCCCTAAAGAAGACAGTCAACATGAAGACAAGTGTAACATCACTGTCCCTTCTCTAGAGAATCTGACATTTCCACCAAGTTACAGATACACTGACGAAGTTACTTTTAACACACTTCATCGTTCTTCCAGGATGTAAAGAGAGTATGGAAACTCAGGGATTTTAAATAACCTTTGTTGTCAAGGGTGGGTAAGAGGAAAAATCTACTGAGAAATGCTTCTTGAAATAGCAAAGCTAGGCCAACAGCACCTCTTTCAATGTTTTTTTTTTTTCCCCCCAAGTGCTGGGTATTGGTGACATACCCTTGATAAGGCGGCTAGGGTATGCTTTACATTTGGCAAGCTAAAATAGATTGGTGTCACTGGGCTGAACATTGGGCATTCATCAAGCAGAGACAATGGTAACAAGCTCTCCAAGGTTCTTTGTGGATCCTCAGAACTCTTCTCAGAGGGCAAGGTCACCTCCACCCATTATCTCTACCAAAATCACACGGGTTCCAAGAAGCTTCTGTGTCTGACATGCACCATCACTACATTAAAGCCTAAGGTCTTCCACTCTCCTTCCTGCAAGGAATAAGGCTGCAAGGCCAAGTTTAAAAACCTCCTTTTCTTGTCAAAGAGGCCTATTTCTCCAGTTAGCAAGAATCAAGATCATGACTTCTTACCAGCTGGTGAATGAGAGACACGTCAGAACCTCATGCCAGAGCCTGATATGCACTCAGTAACATTAGTAACTGAATATTAAATCACTACAGTGACAATTTTGTCATAAAGTAAAGTACTTTGAAAAGTTCTAAACACATGTCCAAGAGCCATGTTGAGCATAACAAATACATCCTCAGACTTCTTTAACTCTAAGGGTACATCTTTGATTTCACTTATTTATTCAGTCTTATAAAGTGGCATTACCAACTCAATGGACACGAATTTGAGCCAATTCCAGGAGACAATGAAGGACAGGGAAGACTGGTGTGCCGCAGTCCTGGGTTGCAAAGAGTTGGACATGACTTAGCAACTGAACAACAATATAATATTGCATACGCCAGGTGCTATCTATCCTGGTTAGTGAGATGCATTGTATAGATTACTTTCATGGAAGCATTTCTCTGCAAAGCCCTAAAGAAGACAGTCAACATGAAGACAAGTGTAACATCACTGTCCCTTCTCTAGAGAATCTGACATTTCCACCAAGTTACAGATACACTGACGAAGTTACTTTTAACACACTTCATCGTTCTTCCAGGATGTAAAGAGAGTATGGAAACTCAGGGATTTTAAATAACCTTTGTTGTCAAGGGTGGGTAAGAGGAAAAATCTACTGAGAAATGCTTCTTGAAATAGCAAAGCTAGGCCAACAGCACCTCTTTCAATGTTTTTTTTTTTTCCCCCCAAGTGCTGGGTATTGGTGGCGTACCCTTGATAAGGCGGCTAGGGTATGCTTTACATTTGGCAAGCTAAAATAGATTGGTGTCACTGGGCTGAACATTGGGCATTCATCAAGCAGAGACAATGGTAACAAGCTCTCCAAGGTTCTTTGTGGATCCTCAGAACTCTTCTCAGAGGGCAAGGTCACCTCCACCCATTATCTCTACCAAAATCACACGGGTTCCAAGAAGCTTCTGTGTCTGACATGCACCATCACTACATTAAAGCCTAAGGTCTTCCACTCTCCTTCCTGCAAGGAATAAGGCTGCAAGGCCAAGTTTAAAAACCTCCTTTTCTTGTCAAAGAGGCCTATTTCTCCAGTTAGCAAGAATCAAGATCATGACTTCTTACCAGCTGGTGAATGAGAGACACGTCAGAACCTCATGCCAGAGCCTGATATGCACTCAGTAACATTAGTAACTGAATATTAAATCACTACAGTGACAATTTTGTCATAAAGTAAAGTACTTTGAAAAGTTCTAAACACATGTCCAAGAGCCATGTTGAGCATAACAAATACATCCTCAGACTTCTTTAACTCTAAGGGTACATCTTTGATTTCACTTATTTATTCAGTCTTATAAAGTGGCATTACCAACTCAATGGACACGAATTTGAGCCAATTCCAGGAGACAATGAAGGACAGGGAAGACTGGTGTGCCGCAGTCCTGGGTTGCAAAGAGTTGGACATGACTTAGCAACTGAACAACAATATAATATTGCATACGCCAGGTGCTATCTATCCTGGTTAGTGAGATGCATTGTATATTGTGTGTGTTGGCAGAAAGTAGTAGAAAAAAAGGTCAGCAAAAAATTGTGCAAAATTTTTGGAGAACACCTCATGTTTTTATTATTATAATAGTTCTTAGAAACCTCACTACTTATGAACAATTATGACTCTATTATAATTCTACTGTATGGAAATTATGTTTTCTTTAATAAATGATGAGATAGTCAACAAAGAAAATCTGAATCTAAAAGGAATCCTTACCTGCAAGTAATCTGAAGCGTTGTGTTAGCCATAATTGTAAGGATGTCTTTTTGGATGCTGAGCCTGGGTGGATCAAGAGAAACACTCGACAAACCTAGAAAGAAATTAAATAAATGAATATAACTACCACTGAGTCAGAGCCAATAGGAAACACCTTCCATAAACAATGCACACTCTATACTTTAAAAGACCTCTTCAGCAATTCATTGTGTAAAACTTGTGAATTTACTTTTCACCATTCCCAGTAAAAGTTCACAAGCTGTGTCATAACAGGAAGAATGGGCAGATGGTCATAAACCAACACAACAGTTTCTGCAATTCATGGAGCGAGGGCGGAGTTCCTGTTTTCCCGCACTGCCAGCTCCAAGGTCTTACAAAAGGATATGGGACATTGAAACCAAATGAACCTTCATCTGATGATCTCATTCCTTTGGGAAAGGACCCACTGACATTTCTTATAAAACATAGGATGCGCCCACTGACATTTCTTATAAAACATAGGATGCGCACATTTGACCAAACTGCTGATTAATGAATACTACATAGACAGACTTCCATATAGTTCATCTGTGTACTTGGTGGGAGGGAGGTACATCAATGACCTTGTCTTATTTTCCTTTATCAATTTTCTAGCGCACTTCCTCTGGTAACTGAATTGCCAAGGTTGAAAGATTGTACATTAAAACTATGTGAGAGGAATTGAGAAAAGAAACATTTCCCAATGTCATATAATATGCATGTATTTTTCCTCAGAGAACAGAATTTTAAAAAGGATAATGCTAATGAATTACAACTGAGAAAATCTTAAATTATTAATCAAGGACTTCTCTGGTGGTCCACTGGGTAAAGAGTCCGCCTTGCAGGGCAAGGGGCACTGGTTCCATCCCTGGCCCGGGAAGATCCCATGTGCCATGGAACAGCTGGACCAGTGTGTCCAATTACAAGCCAGTGCTCTGGAGCATATGTACCCAGAGCTGGTGCTCTGTAGAGAGAAAGGCCACTGCAATGGGAGGCCCACACATGCCAAAGAATAAAAAACGATGGATGAAAATAAATATAAATAAAACAAGAGGTACGATGGAGAAAAGAAAAAATTAGAAAAAAAATTATTGATCAAAGCATTGCATTTGTCCAGACACCAAGCGTGGAACACAGGAAAAGTGTCTACCTAAATACACCACAGGACAGATTCCTTGTCATGGGTCACTCCACAGCAAGCAAACTTATTTCTCTGCCAAATAGATGCAAAGAGCCACCAAGTGTTGAAAAGGCACCAGAGAAAGAAAAACTGCCCACTGTGCTAGAGTCTTAACTGATATCCAGATTTTCAAAAAAATACCACCTTAAAAATTGACTGATACTACGTAAGCACCCAAGCTTCATATGACCCTCAACTCACATCCACTAAGAACAAACGACTCTCTAGGCCTAAACTGGGATTGACATTGTTGGACAAACAAAAGACTATTAGCAAATATGAAAGAGTATGAGTAAACAGAGTATGAGCAAATATAACAGCGAAAATATGCAGAGCATTGACTCTGTGGACCCCAACCTGAACAGCTGCAGGCAAAATGAACGACTGATCACCCGTGCTCTCATGCACTCATTCAGATGTGCAAAATAGGTTGTTAGCAGATTTGTTGATCAATATTAAAATTTATTTTAAAAACTGGAAATTGTTATATCAATAAATCTTAGAAGCTAATAGCCATTGAACTGAGATGGGTTTGGGACAGTAGTCTTAAATGTTAGCCTATACCAGAATGTGCCTAGGCCTACAAATCTGTGTTTTAACAAGCATTTCAGGTAACACAGTCATGTACATGGTCTAAGGGAAGCTGTTGGTCTGGGGGTCATGTTCAGTTAAGTCAGCAGAGCACTTTTTACTATGGAGGAAATAACTGCCCCCTGCAAAGTAGGCAAACAGTAAAACAAAATGTTTAAAAACAAAAGAAAAGTCTTCTAACAATGGAGCCCCGCTGTACCTAAATGAAAACCATTCGTTTGGATGACTGCTGCTATCAAACTCAAATGAGAAACACTCAGTTGAGAAACGTGTCAAAAACAGAAAATACAATTCGCATGATGACCCAAATGAGAAACAATCCCTTATTTGTGCACATTCACATGAGAAGAAAACGGTAGTAAAGACTAAGCTTTAAATAAGCAATGCGCCCACCATCATCAAAATAAAACATTCTTGAATATGCCTCGTAAATCACCTCCATAGATTATCACACACTCTGGACACACTCTTCTATGTTAAAGAAAAAAAAAAAAAAAAGAGGTTCTCCATTCACAGGGACTCAAAACAACACCATACTATTCTAGAGACACTTATTCAACAAAAAACTATTCAACAAGGCAATCAATAAAGATAACTTCAAATTCATATCTGTAGACCCATGGTCCATTTCTTTTTGCTCCATTTCAAAAAAATACCACCTTAAAAATTGACTGATACTACGTAAGCACCCAAGCTTCATATGACCCTCAACTCACATCCACTAAGAACAAACGACTCTCTAGGCCTAAACTGGGATTGACATTGTTGGACAAACAAAAGACTATTAGCAAATATGAAAGAGTATGAGTAAACAGAGTATGAGCAAATATAACAGCGAAAATATGCAGAGCATTGACTCTGTGGACCCCAACCTGAACAGCTGCAGGCAAAATGAACGACTGATCACCCGTGCTCTCATGCACTCATTCAGATGTGCAAAATAGGTTGTTAGCAGATTTGTTGATCAATATTAAAATTTATTTTAAAAACTGGAAATTGTTATATCAATAAATCTTAGAAGCTAATAGCCATTGAACTGAGATGGGTTTGGGACAGTAGTCTTAAATGTTAGCCTATACCAGAATGTGCCTAGGCCTACAAATCTGTGTTTTAACAAGCATTTCAGGTAACACAGTCATGTACATGGTCTAAGGGAAGCTGTTGGTCTGGGGGTCATGTTCAGTTAAGTCAGCAGAGCACTTTTTACTATGGAGGAAATAACTGCCCCCTGCAAAGTAGGCAAACAGTAAAACAAAATGTTTAAAAACAAAAGAAAAGTCTTCTAACAATGGAGCCCCGCTGTACCTAAATGAAAACCATTCGTTTGGATGACTGCTGCTATCAAACTCAAATGAGAAACACTCAGTTGAGAAACGTGTCAAAAACAGAAAATACAATTCGCATGATGACCCAAATGAGAAACAATCCCTTATTTGTGCACATTCACATGAGAAGAAAACGGTAGTAAAGACTAAGCTTTAAATAAGCAATGCGCCCACCATCATCAAAATAAAACATTCTTGAATATGCCTCGTAAATCACCTCCATAGATTATCACACACTCTGGACACACTCTTCTATGTTAAAGAAAAAAAAAAAAAAAAGAGGTTCTCCATTCACAGGGACTCAAAACAACACCATACTATTCTAGAGACACTTATTCAACAAAAAACTATTCAACAAGGCAATCAATAAAGATAACTTCAAATTCATATCTGTAGACCCATGGTCCATTTCTTTTTGCTCCAATAAGCTTCATTCATTTTCACTGGCAAGTTTGAGTTCTGCTCTTCAGAAAGTTCTAAAGAAACAACTCAAGAAGTACATAACGCTGCTACTCAATAAAAAGCTCTTCTATGTTCAAATCCCATAACCAAAATTAATTCATTTGTGCACTATTACCCTTCCAGCTCAAAGACAGGAAGGAAAAACAACAGTGCCTCTGTCTCTAGAATTTGATGGCATCAATTATAGCCCAATCCAATTAAGCAAGTCACACACTCCAAAAGGGCAACCTCATCATCATATTCAGGGCAACCCCGATTACAGTTACTACTGCTGTGCTATGGAGTACCCTGGGCTTAAAAGCAACTCACATCTTTGTGGGATACAGAACAAATCACAAGTTCCAGACCTTCATTCTCTCCCCCTAAAGGGCGAGAGAGAGATCTGGCTAGGGACAAATGAGTGTCCCTGGTAGAGACGGCATGGGTGAACCGTCATTATTAAGAAAATTCAGTAACTATAGACAAATGATCCTATTACTGCATATGCATTTGAGTGTCTTTTTTAAAAAGACCCATGATCCTTTAATTTATAAGGAATTTTAATTTTATAAGGTATATTCCCTTGAATATGCTACTTTTTTTTTTTTTGCTTTTTTACCCTCTCCCCTTTCTCGTCCTCCTAAGACAGGAAATCTGGAAACCAGCAAATTGGCTACGGGGGTGGGGGAACTGGGCAGAAGGGAGAGCGGGAGCAAGAAAACTGCAACAAGGGCATGTGTGTTCCTAATCTTGAAGAAGAGAAATTTTAGACGGCAAGGAGAGTGGCGAGTGGCGCGAAATCTAGGTACCAAAACCCTCAGAGTACATTTTCCGAACGTGAACTGACCATGTCTTTACCCAAAAGACCAAAACGCTCTTTAGGATGTTACACTGATTTACAGTAAGAAGGTGTCTATTCCTTGGAGACACTTTGGGAAGCTGTCACAGCCCCGGGTCCAAGCCCAACTGCCCTTTCTCTCCACGAGGAGAGCGGCGTTCTGCACCAGGAAGAAAAAGTTTTGCTCTCTCCTGGACCCCACTTCATATAGTGGGTGTAATCAACAGGGAACACCAGACTATCAGACCGGGACTCCGTTCTGCACCTACAGAGGCAGAGCTTAGGGCCCAATGGCCATCCGGCCAAGCGGGCTCCCGGCTCCCGCAGGGCTTCCTCCCCCGCGCTAGGGCGAGGATGGTGCGCGCAACAGGGCAAGGTTTCACCGCCTGTTCCCGCCTGCGGGGGCTCCTCCTGCCTGCTAGCCCGGGGCGCCTTCCCACTCCCGCCTCCCAAAAGCCCGAGGGTGCATGAGCTCTGCAGGACACACTCCAGCCCAAGTCCCTGTCGGAGGCCAGGGTCGTGGAAATGGACCTGGGCTCAAGAGCCCACCAACTTGGTGGTTAAACTCGGGTCTGTCACTGAGCTTCCGTTTCCTCCTTGGTAAATGAAAGAACACAAAGTGTTCTGTCACTTTCACCTCACCAGCTCCGACTGCCAGTTAGGTCCGGCTTCCGCGATCCTCTAGCATCCCTCTCTCTCCGCCCGCACCCTACTTCTCCGTTTTCTTCCTAGGGAGTGGGCTCCTTACCCACAGAGGCAGCCCGGGTCTCCACGCAGAGCCACAGAGCAAGGGCCAGCAGAGCCTTGCTCTCCATCCCGCACCTCGCGCCGGGCGCAGTGCCCAGAACTCGGGCGGCGGTTCTCTCTCCCTGGTCCTGCTCCTCGAAAAAGGCGCGGAGGTGGAACGCGAGCCTTCGCGCAAGGCTTCGGGGCGCGCAAGGAGAAGGTGCCCCAGCTCCGGCCACGGCTCCAGGGGCGTGTGCGGGTGCCAGTAGGAAAGGATATCCCTTCTGCCGGAGAGCTTCGGGCTGTCGGTGGCGCGCAAGTGATGCCCCGCGCGGGCAAAAGAAACGCCACCATACACCTCCGGCTATCCCGGAGTCCCAGGACTCAGTGCTGGGTGGCAGCCAGAGCCGAGACTCTAGAGCGCGGGGGCGGGGCTATGAGGGGCGGGGCTTCCCTTCGAGGCTGGCCCCGCCCCTCAGCCGGGTTCGGTGCGCGGATTCGGAGCTTCCCACGCCCACTCCATCTCCCCACTAGCCGGGACTCCGTCTGGAGCGGCCCAAGGTAAATGTCCCAGGAGCAGCAGCCTCATTTCTGGCGGAAAGAAAATGCAGTCCGCAACGGGTTCGCCAAGGCATGCCAAGATGCAGTCGGTCGCGACCTCCCCACCCCAAGATGCCGGGAAGCAACACCGGGAGCGCGGCGGGGAACACTGCGCTCTCAGAAGGCGCGCCAAAGTTTGGGGCAAGTCGTGATTCCGCGCGCGCCCGGAATGGCTAGGGAAAACGGGACTAAGGCTCAGCGGCAGGTTGAAGCAACCCAGGAGAAGCGCATACTGAGCCGAGGCGAATACAGGATCGCAGCGTGACGGTGTTTTGCTTGGCCAGCACAGTCGTAGTTTAAAAATCTGAATCTGAGTGCCCTTCGTCGGAATGGTCACTTGCCCAGTTCTCCAAAATCCCTATTTCCTCTTACACCTGACGGTTTCAAACGTTCTTGTTACCGGTCTCGCCCACAAAAGTATTTATATTTGAGACCCTTCTCCTGTACCCGCCTTTCACCAAAAACCTACCACAGGCCTCCAGGGAGCTGGAGGTTTCCGGGTTTCTGGCGTACCTTCCGTGTGTGTGAGGGTCTCCTTGAGAAGGGGTTTTGTCTGCCCAGTGGCCCGACCAGGAGTTCCTACTGTGATGCTTCCAGGACCTTTTCAAAGCACAGCTTCTATACAGGATCCGCTTAGGTGGAGGGGAAGGAGACCCCCAGTGGAAGGCTTCACTGGAGGGGCAACAAAGCAAAGCTCCAGAACCTGGGCACCTGGAACGCTGTGTACCAAATCTCACTCTTTCTGCAGGTGTAGACTCTTCGTGGCTCTGTCGGAGGAGAACTTGGATTCATTTCTAACCACATTTGTTCTTTTCTCTCCATTTCTCCCCACACCTGGGAAGTGAAAGCAGATGTCTCCTAACTTCATTAAGTAGGATCTTCCAGATCCTAGGAACTACTAGGTGCTTTTTTTTTTTTTCTATTTTTAAACATTAAAAAAAATTTTTTTACAATGTTGTGTTGGTTTCTGCCATACAACAATGCCAATCAGTCACAATTCTACATACCTTCCCTCCCTCTATAGCCTCCCTACTCCCCGCCCCAACCCCCATCACATCCCTCCAGGACCTCAGGGAGCACCAAGTCTGGTCTCCCTGTGCTACACAGCAATTTCTCACTTCCCTGGTGCTTTTAAATGGCAACTTATTTCTACATCTAGGCCAAACATTTCCTCCTGAAATATACCATTAATGTAGTCTTCCTTTTTTCTGCTATTTTTTTTTTTTAATATTCACGGTATCTACTCTTCTACTTTGTCAGGTTGACAATCGAAATGCTTTTAACTCTGAAATGTAATGAATGTATATGGTTTAAATTATTTTTAATATGGAAAGGTTTAGACGAAAAGTCGTTCTGCAGAGACAAGCTTTTTATTTTATTTATTTTTGGCAGGGCTGGATTTTGGTTGCTGAGCACAGGCTTTCTCTAGTTGTGGGGAGCAGAGGCTAGAGGAGCTACTCTCTAGTTGCAGGCTTCTCACTCTGTTGGCTTTTGTTGCAGAGCACCAGCTCTCGGGTGCGATGCAGCAGCAGGGCTCAGTAGTTGTGCTTAGCACCAGGCTCTCGAGGTGCGTATGCCCGCAGCAGGTTTATATTTGAGACCCTTTCCTGGCTTTAGGAAGGAGACCTTCCGTGTGTGTGAGGGTCTCCTTGAGAAGGGTTTGTCTGCCCAGTGGCCCGACCAGGAGTTCCTACTGTGATGCTTCCAGGACCTTTTCAAAGCACAGCTTCTATACAGGATCCGCTTAGGTGGAGGGGAAGGAGACCCCCAGTGGAAGGCTTCACTGGAGGGGCAACAAAGCAAAGCTCCAGAACCTGGGCACCTGGAACGCTGTGTACCAAATCTCACTCTTTCTGCAGGTGTAGACTCTTCGTGGCTCTGTCGGAGGAGAACTTGGATTCATTTCTAACCACATTTGTTCTTTTCTCTCCATTTCTCCCCACACCTGGGAAGTGAAAGCAGATGTCTCCTAACTTCATTAAGTAGGATCTTCCAGATCCTAGGAACTACTAGGTGCTTTTTTTTTTTTTCTATTTTTAAACATTAAAAAAAATTTTTTTACAATGTTGTGTTGGTTTCTGCCATACAACAATGCCAATCAGTCACAATTCTACATACCTTCCCTCCCTCTATAGCCTCCCTACTCCCCGCCCCAACCCCCATCACATCCCTCCAGGACCTCAGGGAGCACCAAGTCTGGTCTCCCTGTGCTACACAGCAATTTCTCACTTCCCTGGTGCTTTTAAATGGCAACTTATTTCTACATCTAGGCCAAACATTTCCTCCTGAAATATACCATTAATGTAGTCTTCCTTTTTTCTGCTATTTTTTTTTTTAATATTCACGGTATCTACTCTTCTACTTTGTCAGGTTGACAATCGAAATGCTTTTAACTCTGAAATGTAATGAATGTATATGGTTTAAATTATTTTTAATATGGAAAGGTTTAGACGAAAAGTCGTTCTGCAGAGACAAGCTTTTTATTTTATTTATTTTTGGCAGGGCTGGATTTTGGTTGCTGAGCACAGGCTTTCTCTAGTTGTGGGGAGCAGAGGCTAGAGGAGCTACTCTCTAGTTGCAGGCTTCTCACTCTGTTGGCTTTTGTTGTTGCAGAGCACCAGCTCTCGGGTGCGTATGCAGCAGCAGGGGCTCAGTAGTTGTGCTTCCCAGGCTCTAGAGCACAGGCTCAGAAGTTGTGGCACACAGGCTTAGATGCTTCAGGCATGTGGGATCTTCCCAGCCCACGAATCAAACCTGTGTCTCCTCCATTGGTAGGCTATTCTTTACCACTGAGCCACCAGGGAAGTCCCAGAGGCACACTGTTTTTTTTTTGGGGGGGGGGCGGGGGGGCCACTTCTATTGGTCTTTCATTTATCTATTTTCATCCATCTTTGTTCTTTGGCCTGTGTGGGCCTCCCATCGTGGTGGCCCCTGTTGTCGCAGAGCACCGGCTCTGGGCGCATGCGCCCCAGAGCTCCGGCTCGGTAACTGGACACATCAGTCCAGCCGATCCGCGGCACGTGGGATCTTCCCAGGCCAGGGATCAAACCGGCGCCCCGTGCACTGCAAGGCGGTGTCCTTACCCACTGGACCACCAGGGAAGCCCAGAGGCACACATTTTGACCGTTACTTTTCTTTGAAGCAAAGAAGCAAGTATATCACAATCCTCCTTCCACAAAGGGTAGCTTTGGTAAACATACCGTTTGGCTTTTTTCACTCTAAAGTATACCTTTGAGATCCTTCTGCATCGAGGCTTACGGCTCCATCTTGTTGTTTTTTATAGTGGCATGGTGTGGCATGGTATAGACATGCGAATATTTAATCTAGGAGCCATTTGTCAGGACCAGGGTATACTTAAAAGAAACTCCCCTCTTCCTGCAAGTAAACTTAGCAAGGAAAACAGGATGGGCTCTGGCAAAGTTGGATAAGGAGGAGGGAGATGGAACCTGGTTTGGAGCAGGCAATTTTTCTCCATCTCCAAACAATTCTTCTCTCTTAACTTTATTTACAATTCATGACACTTCCTCTTCCGCGTCTCACTTAAGAAGATAGTGTCTCCTCTGAATGCAAACCAGAACCTGCAGGCCCATGGTAATAGCCCCTTTAGAAGTCTTAGAGGAAATGATGCGTCTTTGATGGCCACAAGACCAGAATTTGGCAGGGTCTCAATGAAATCAGTCTACCACATTCCCTCCCACACAGCACTAAGAAGTGCCTTGTGTTCATGAAAAATGACAAAGTCTGGTGTGTTTTTGTTTTGTTTTGTTTGTAAGTCTGTTCCATGTGCAACACCCTCCCATTATCTGGCACTGCTGCAAAGGAGTGATCTGTGGGTTCATAGGCAGTGCAGGTAAGATCACCAACGCACAAAGGATGCAAGTGTGTTCAATGCCGTGTAAATGGCATTCAGACAACTTTAGGAGAGAAGCAACCAACAAGGGTGCTAAGTACAGGGGCCATTGGCTGGGCTTACCTCCCAGATCTAACTCTTACTAACCATGTGATCTTGACCAACTTACTGGCTGCATATCTAAGAAATGCAAAAGATAGTAAGAGTACCTTCTCCCTAGGGTTTTTGCAAGAATTGAATGAGTTACTGTCCAGCCGATCCGCGGCACGTGGGATCTTCCCAGGCCAGGGATCAAACCGGCGCCCCTTGCACTGCAAGGCGGTGTCCTTACCCACTGGACCACCAGGGAAGCCCAGAGGCACACATTTTGACCGTTACTTTTCTTTGAAGCAAAGAAGCAAGTATATCACAATCCTCCTTCCACAAAGGGTAGCTTTGGTAAACATACCGTTTGGCTTTTTTCACTCTAAAGTATACCTTTGAGATCCTTCTGCATCGAGGCTTACGGCTCCATCTTGTTGTTTTTTATAGTGGCATGGTGTGGCATGGTATAGACATGCGAATATTTAATCTAGGAGCCATTTGTCAGGACCAGGGTATACTTAAAAGAAACTCCCCTCTTCCTGCAAGTAAACTTAGCAAGGAAAACAGGATGGGCTCTGGCAAAGTTGGATAAGGAGGAGGGAGATGGAACCTGGTTTGGAGCAGGAAATTTTTTCTCCATCTCCAAACAATTCTTCTCTCTTAACTTTATTTACAATTCATGACACTTCCTCTTCCACGTCTCACTTAAGAAGATAGTGTCTCCTCTGAATGCAAACCAGAACCTGCAGGCCCATGGTAATAGCCCCTTTAGAAGTCTTAGAGGAAATGATGCGTCTTTGATGGCCACAAGACCAGAATTTGGCAGGGTCTCAATGAAATCAGTCTACCACATTCCCTCCCACACAGCACTAAGAAGTGCCTTGTGTTCATGAAAAATGACAAAGTCTGGTGTGTTTTTGTTTTGTTTTGTTTGTAAGTCTGTTCCATGTGCAACACCCTCCCATTATCTGGCACTGCTGCAAAGGAGTGATCTGTGGGTTCATAGGCAGTGCAGGTAAGATCACCAACGCACAAAGGATGCAAGTGTGTTCAATGCCGTGTAAATGGCATTCAGACAACTTTAGGAGAGAAGCAACCAACAAGGGTGCTAAGTACAGGGGCCATTGGCTGGGCTTACCTCCCAGATCTAACTCTTACTAACCATGTGATCTTGACCAACTTACTGGCTGCATATCTAAGAAATGCAAAAGATAGTAAGAGTACCTTCTCCCTAGGGTTTTTGCAAGAATTGAATGAGTTACTGTACATAAAGCGTGACCTAGCACCTGGCAAGTACAAGCACCAAGCATACAATAAAACACCCAAAGCCCATTAGAAAGCATTCTGCAAAGATTAATTGTGCCATACTCACAGTCTCCTTTATGTTGCTAAGATCTGAATGGCATATCAGGCTCATTTCTTTCTTTCAACAGTGTCCTGGATCCTACACGAGGGACTAGGGTACAGTGGTAAAAATACAGGCAGCGTGAGCAGAAATGAGCAGTCCTCGCATCAACTCTACCCAGGACAAACTGAACTTAATCACAGAGTGCCCTGTATCTCCAGCTGTTCCATCGGGCTTGTGTACAAAGAATGTAAGTGGTTCCTATCACCAAAGCATCAATTATATCGTAACATCAAAGCATCAGTGTAATACTGCATCAATTACACTCCACGACGCCAACTGGGCTTCCATTGCCACCAGTACTTTGGACTGTATGTCTTAAAGTGTATGAAGGCTAGCAAAAGATTAGTAACTGTGGAAGTTGGATGATGAGTAAAAATGGGTTCGTTTTTACTCTCCTCTCTACATTTGCACATTTAACATTTTCCATGATTAAAAAATCTGTTTTAAGTCACTATAATGAAAATGCTGCCTAGTCTTAGTTAATACCACTGACTCTCCACAGTCATTAATATCTTGACATTCCCCCTGGGAAATGATTGAGGCAGAGAGGCAGGGGGAGGGGAACTTGACCATTTTAATTCTATATTTTGAAAACATTCTGTCAAGATGAAAAAGTGTAACTTTTGCAAATAAAATACATACATCAAGATCACCTCTTCTCTTCCAACAGCTGTTATATTTTTCAACTACTGCCATTGGTTGATTACATATTTGCATGTTACTTTCCCCTGTTTACTTCGCTTAATTTGTTTCCAGTATTTGTTTTTCCTCTAACTTATCAGAGCCCTGACTACCTTGCCAGATGTTGGCTGGATTTCATAGCCCATTGTACTCCTGATGCTCATGCCCTGGGAGATTGAGAGCTTGCTTTATCTCTCATTATCCACCTTCCTTACATACCCACTGTATTTTATTTTCGGTGTGACGTATTTTTAACTGAAATTTAAAACATATTTGTATGTTCAAGAAAAGGAAGCTTGTCTCCATAAAGCTAAGCTTGCCTTGGATGTTTCTATCAGTATTAGTTACATTCATAGTCTTCTATTCTGATAAATATATTGCAAACTACCCCAAAGGATGAAACAAACTTCACTATTTATGCCATACTCACAGTCTCCTTTATGTTGCTAAGATCTGAATGGCATATCAGGCTCATTTCTTTCTTTCAACAGTGTCCTGGATCCTACACGAGGGACTAGGGTACAGTGGTAAAAATACAGGCAGCGTGAGCAGAAATGAGCAGTCCTCGCATCAACTCTACCCAGGACAAACTGAACTTAATCACAGAGTGCCCTGTATCTCCAGCTGTTCCATCGGGCTTGTGTACAAAGAATGTAAGTGGTTCCTATCACCAAAGCATCAATTATATCGTAACATCAAAGCATCAGTGTAATACTGCATCAATTACACTCCACGACGCCAACTGGGCTTCCATTGCCACCAGTACTTTGGACTGTATGTCTTAAAGTGTATGAAGGCTAGCAAAAGATTAGTAACTGTGGAAGTTGGATGATGAGTAAAAATGGGTTCGTTTTTACTCTCCTCTCTACATTTGCACATTTAACATTTTCCATGATTAAAAAAAAATCTGTTTTAAGTCACTATAATGAAAATGCTGCCTAGTCTTAGTTAATACCACTGACTCTCCACAGTCATTAATATCTTGACATTCCCTCTGGGAAATGATTGAGGCAGAGAGGCAGGGGGAGGGGAACTTGACCATTTTAATTCTATATTTTGAAAACATTCTGTCAAGATGAAAAAGTGTAACTTTTGCAAATAAAATACATACATCAAGATCACCTCTTCTCTTCCAACAGCTGTTATATTTTTCAACTACTGCCATTGGTTGATTACATATTTGCATGTTACTTTCCCCTGTTTACTTCGCTTAATTTGTTTCCAGTATTTGTTTTTCCTCTAACTTATCAGAGCCCTGACTACCTTGCCAGATGTTGGCTGGATTTCATAGCCCATTGTACTCCTGATGCTCATGCCCTGGGAGATTAAGAGCTTGCTTTATCTCTCATTATCCACCTTCCTTACATACCCACTGTATTTTATTTTCGGTGTGACGTATTTTTAACTGAAATTTAAAACATATTTGTATGTTCAAGAAAAGGAAGCTTGTCTCCATAAAGCTAAGCTTGCCTTGGATGTTTCTATCAGTATTAGTTACATTCATAGTCTTCTATTCTGATAAATATATTGCAAACTACCCCAAAGGATGAAACAAACTTCACTATTTATGAAACAGACTTCATCACTTGCCACCCGCAGAGGAAAAATCTCAGTTACTATAAATAAGCATGCCTGTGTGCCCTCCGCAAGCTCATCCACATAGTTTCTTGTTATATCTCACAAGGATCAATATAACAATTTTAAAAAGTGGAAAGCATGCAGGGAATTCAAATAATCAACTGAAAACCCACATGACACCAAAGAAGGATGTTGGAAAATAATAAAAGCAGTCCGCACTCACTGAACACAGTCTGAGCAGGCACTGTTCTGAATGTCCCACTGCATCCCTCACTTCATCGTTGGGACATCTCATGAAGGCAGCAAGTACTGCTGGCAATTCCCAGTGAAGAAGAGTGACGAGAAATCACGTATCCTTAAATAAATGCTCCTTTGCCTTCCTCAAAGTCTTCAAAAAAGAAAATAAGTTATTTTATCTCTTTGCAAACAATCAATGCATGGTTTTCACAACCTTAGTTAATGACTGGCCCAAAGGCAAGACCCTCTTTGCTTTTTAATAATAAGAAAAATAAATCAATTCTTGGAGTACTTATTATGTGCCAGGTATTTTCCTTGGATTATCTTACTAAAGTGTTTACAATAACTCAGTGGAGACGACACTATAATTATTTTCATGTGAGGGTGGGGGCAAGAGATTTGATGGTTTAAGTAACTTTTCCAAAATCCCATCAAGATAATGAAGTCAGGACTTCAAAGCAGAGAGGCAGTAAATACATAAGAAACACTCTTCCAAACACATACAGTTTCTTGAAAGTCTGGTCACCTTCAAGGTATGAGGCTGATTCAGTAGGTGTCATTGGCTTCCTCAGCCTCTCCATGATGATGGTTTCCATTTTTCTAGGTGGATGGAAGGCCCAAGGGTGACTTAGGAGAATCACGCTGTGATGAATAATCAAGGCATGGGCTTCCCTGGTGGTCCAGTGGGTAAGGACACCACCTTGCAATGCAAGGGGCACCGGTTCGATCCCTGGCCTGGGAAGGTCCCACATGCCGTGGAGCGGCTGGCCTGATGTGTCCAATTACCCAGCTGGAGCTCTGGAGTGCATGCGCCCAGAGCCGGTGCTCTGCAACAACAGAGGCCACCGCGATGGGAGGCCTACATGGGCCAAAGAACAAAGATGGATGAAAATAGACAAATGAAGGACCAATAGAAGTGGCCTGCCTGCTCCCCTCCCTCCCCACCCCACCCCCACCAAAAATAAATTTAAAAAAATAATAATAATCAAGGCAGAATTAAAGGCAGGTCATTAGATCTCATCTCCGACCTAAGAAACCCTGTCCCAACTGGATCTTCACCTTATCCCTTCAAAGAAAAGCAGGTGCTCCTATATGCATAATCACTTGTGCATTTGGAGTATTTGTTTTCTGCATGGATTTTTTGGGGGGGGCCTTTAGTCTCTTAGAAAACTTATTTGTCCTTCAATATTCAGCTCAAATGTCCTTCCTAAGTAATGGTTTAGCTTTCTATTCAAATGTTTTCTTCAGTTGATATCCTCCCAAAAGAAACAGGGAGAGGTCAATTCTTACTTGAGCAGGAAGCTGAGTTTAGAAGGATGGTTATTAATTTATAATAAGAATGATGAAATGCATAATATTGATGCTTATTTAATAAAATATACCCTGTATATTATATACTTATCATGATATGTTTGATTAAGTAGAGCTATTGTCAAAACTACTGTGGGGTTCAAATTATATGTGCTACCTATACAAAATGTACCTTACAAATCATTCTTAAATTCACAAGTAACAGCCATATAAAAATAACAAATATATCCAGAGCTATACTGAATTTATACTTTATCCTAGACAAATTAATTTGGACTACTTTGTTATGCACAGGGATAGGAAATTATTTTTCTTATATACACACAGCACTTACATAATATATGATGATATAACTATGTTTATGTAAACATTTCTCCCTCAAAAGCAGGAATTAAATTAAAACTATTTTGCATTTTCAATACCTAGCATAATCTTTGTGTATCCTTTCTTAATACACTGATGAAGTTCAAGCTATTTTTATTCTTTTGTTTTCTGCTGTTCTTTGTTTCTTCTTTACTTTTTTTCCTCAGAATCATGTGTCTCTTGAGTCTCCATTACAATTACCCTTACAGAAAGCAACTTACTGGAGAAGATAGAACTATACAATATCAACAGACACAGAGTGAAAAAGTTCTTAATTTACTGAACAGTGAAGATTGGAGTTTTGTTTTTAATTTGAGTAACAAAGAAAAAGAATATTTATGAGATTTACATACGCTATACAAAAAATGTGTGACCTGAATTTCATGTCTGTGCCCTTTGTAGACTGTAACCATTTTCCAGTGAATTAATACCATCTCCCCTATTAAAAGCTTATCAAGCTTTCAAACGACTAAATAGTGCAAAAACCAAACACTTTTGTCTCCTAGAAAATAGTTATAAGTCACTCATCCTTCATGGGAAGAATATACACACTTCCTGGTTAATTGTATTCGTTTTCAGTGCTTCTCACATTTCTGCAAAATACAGACAGCATTTTCCAGTAATGTTGCTTCACCAGCAATGAGAGCTAACCAATGAAAGCAGAAAAGTTTTACATTCTTTGTATATAAATTTAGTTTTCAGAGTTTCCAAAATATTGGTGAGGAATCCCCTGAGGCACCAATAAAAATTTTCCTTCCTTGTGTTTCTGAACATTCATGTCTCACTGGTTTGGTGTACGTAAGAAAACCAAGTGGAACAACTCAGCGAGGAACACCTCACACAGAGGGAAAGTTTTAAATAAAATAAAAAGTACAACTTCAGATCTAACTGATAATCATCCCCAAATTGGTCAGGCTGGTTATAAGCAGATGAAAGGCCATAAGGGAGTCATTTCATGCATCTGACCACATAATATAAATAGAAGTTCCAGATGTGGAGAAAATGAGTCTGGTAACAAAGTAACACATCAAAAATATTAGACAAAATGATCTTTGGAGTGTATACAAAACACATTTCTTGATCCTAAGGAGTAAGGAGTTTGACCTTTATTCTCCCTAAAGGTCTTAGGGAGTTGGTTACTTTTACGTTTCCTCATTGTAAAAGTGCTGGGAAGAGGAAGGCCATCCTGCCTCTTCTCTTCTCAAACACAGTAGCTTCTTCTCAGACTTCACTCTGGCCAGCACCTCCACCACATCCACCCGTTGTCCGGCCCATCTTGAAGCTCTGTTTTTGCTCGAGCGCCCTTGCACTGTACGTGCCTACCCCTCCAGCGAATGCCTTTCACCAGCTTAAGCTCCTTTGCTCAACTCCAGACATAGGGAGTTGAGCAAATCCTTCCTGGTCATCATCCCTTTTCCACTCCTATGAATCTCTCAGAAATCTCATTCTCCTTTGAGCCATCAACTCTCTTCTTTATGGGGACAACACACAAAGCTGTGCTTTCCAGCTCCGATTTCTACTGTAGCTCCAGACTTTCCTCTCCAGCCCATCCTAGGTAGCTCCACGTGTATCTCCCACCAATCTCTTAATCTACAAGTGTATGATATTGAACACTTTGTCTCTTCACTCCTACACTGCAGCATTCTCAAGCTTCTAAATGTTTGTGCTATACCTTGCCGCCTTGCCACTCACCTGCCTTTTTTCTTCCACACAGACCAATCTTGACCACATTCTTTATGTCTCTCATATCTATCCCCTATTTTCCTTCACAGACTATCCTGATGCATGACCATTTGCCTTTGTCCGGGAATTTTCCAATCCATCCATCACTCTGCTGCCAAAGTTATCTTCTTAAAACACCAGGTTCATCTGTCCTTTATCTTTGACTGCTGGCACTTGCATACAACATAAAGCCCCCAATACTAATACTGTGAGGGAGCCAGGATTTGAGCCAAGGCAGGATACATCTAAAGCCATAGTCTAAAGCTGATTCCCTGAACTTCCCTGGTGGTCCAGTGGTTAAGAATCCACAGTGGGGCTTCCCCTGGTGGTCCAGTGGGTAGGGACACCGCCTTGCAGTGCACGAGGCGCCGGTTCGATCCCTGGCCTGGGCAGATCGTGTGTGCTGGAGTGGCTGAACCGATGTGTCCAATTACCGAGCTGGAGTTCTGGCACGCAGGCGCCCAGAGTCGGCACTCTGCAGCGACAGAGGCCACTGTGATGGGAGGCCCATAGGAGCCAGGGAACAAGGACAGATGAAAATAGAGAAATGAAAGACCAGTAGAAGTGGCCTGCCTGCTCCACTCCCTCCCCAACCCGACCCCCGCCCAAAATAAATAAATAAATAAATCTTAAAAAAAAAAAAGAACCCACAGTGGACTTGAGTTCGATACTGGTCCAGGGAACTAAGAACCCATATGCTGTGGTGCAACTAAGACTAACTGAGGTCACACAGGCTGCAACAACAGAGCCTGCACGATACAACTAGAGAGCCCATGCACAGATCTCATTGGAGGTTGAGCAAATCCTTCCTGGTCATCATCCCTTTTCCACTCCTATGAATCTCTCAGAAATCTCATTCTCCTTTGAGCCATCAACTCTCTTCTTTATGGGGACAACACACAAAGCTGTGCTTTCCAGCTCCGATTTCTACTGTAGCTCCAGACTTTCCTCTCCAGCCCATCCTAGGTAGCTCCACGTGTATCTCCCACCAATCTCTTAATCTACAAGTGTATGATATTGAACACTTTGTCTCTTCACTCCTACACTGCAGCATTCTCAAGCTTCTAAATGTTTGTGCTATACCTTGCCGCCTTGCCACTCACCTGCCTTTTTTCTTCCACACAGACCAATCGACCACATTCTTTATGTCTCTCATATCTATCCCCTATTTTCCTTCACAGACTATCCTGATGCATGACCATTTGCCTTTGTCCGGGAATTTTCCAATCCATCCATCACTCTGCTGCCAAAGTTATCTTCTTAAAACACCAGGTTCATCTGTCCTTTATCTTTGACTGCTGGCACTTGCATACAACATAAAGCCCCCAATACTAATACTGTGAGGGAGCCAGGATTTGAGCCAAGGCAGGATACATCTAAAGCCATAGTCTAAAGCTGATTCCCTGAACTTCCCTGGTGGTCCAGTGGTTAAGAATCCACAGTGGGGCTTCCCCTGGTGGTCCAGTGGGTAGGGACACCGCCTTGCAGTGCAAGGGGCGCCGGTTCGATCCCTGGCCTGGGAAGATCCTGTGTGCCGCGGAGTGGCTGAACCGATGTGTCCAATTACCGAGCTGGAGTTCTGGCACGTGTGCGCCCAGAGTCGGCACTCTGCAGCGACAGAGGCCACTGTGATGGGAGGCCCATAGGAGCCAGGGAACAAGGACGGATGAAAATAGAGAAATGAAAGACCAGTAGAAGTGGCCTGCCTGCTCCACTCCCTCCCCAACCCGACCCCCGCCCAAAATAAATAAATAAATAAATCTTAAAAAAAAGAAAAAAAGAATCCACAGTGGACTTGAGTTCGATACTGGTCCAGGGAACTAAGAACCCATATGCTGTGGTGCAACTAAGACTAACTGAGGTCACACAGGCTGCAACAACAGAGCCTGCACGATACAACTAGAGAGCCCATGCACTGCAATGAAAGATCCCACATGATGTGACAAAGGTCCTGCATGATGCAACTAACACCCAATGCAGCCAATAAATAAATAAAATACTTTTTCAAAGGTAAATAAAGTGGATCTATGCTAGTTCATCTCCCAGTAGAAAACACTCTTATATTAAACTGACCGTCAAGTTCTGACCATTTCTTGAGTCAACTTTTAGAACAATATATTTGAAAATCAACCAATCTCATGTGCTAACTATCCTCCTAGTCTCTACACTCTTCTTCCTGACTTGATTTCCAATATCAAAGAGCTAATGTTTTTCACCTCATAATCAAGTACCATGAGAAACCAATGTTGGGTCACATTTGGAGTTGCTCCTGACAATAATTTTTATGAGACTGCCTGTCAACTAACTCCTTGATGTTGTCCCTCCCATGAAATGAAATTCAAAGAACTATGGGGCCCTGAAGAGATTATTTAGTTCAGTCTCCTGTCTTCAGTTCAACAGCCGTTAGCCACGAAAGACAGGTCTTGATTATGTGCCTCTTAAAGAAGTATTGAAAAGATTCTCCACAACCGTACTCAGCAGCATAGACTCTCTTCTATCATGTGACAGTGAGAGAGTCTTCCCAAGATGTCAGCACCATAAGGTCTCACCTCACACTGTGTACCCAGAAACCCATGTTAGTATCAGAGGTCTGATTCTTGAGGACAGATGGCAGACTTTTGAGAAATCCCTATTCATTCAGCAAATTGCTAATTTCCTTTTTTGTAGCAAGGGAATTATGACATATATATGCAAATATTGGAATTTTAGACTTTTTAAAAGTAGTTGAACTAGATACACTGTTCATGCTTCTTATTAGAGGCTTTATTGGGCATTTCTTTAGTTTTATTTTTAAATGTATTAAATTATTTTATTTACTTTTTTATTTATTAGAAAATTTATTTATTAGCAACAAAACAGTGGTTCTCAATCCTGACTAGACATTGGAATCTCCTGGGTCTGGGAAGCTTTGAAAAAATAATGGTACCTGGAACCACTTTACATCAGTTAAATCAGAATCTTCGGGAGAAAAACTTGACCAACCAATGTTTTGTGTGTTTGAATATGATTTTAATATGCAACCAGAGTAGAGAAATATCATGTTAAACTCTTGTTCATGAGAACAGAAAAGATCCCCAAAAGTTTGAAATGAAAACATGATAGTCCCAGGACTATTTCATGGACTGGGTGTGACAGTCATAGTGAGCTTTCTCAAGAGTACAAACATATGTGAGAAATTTTAAAAGTGCAACTCATAAGAATGAAATTACTCTCAGCAAACTCAAAATTATTAAAAAAGACTTTTAAATATTTTTCAACCAAAAAATCTATTTAATGTGAGACGGCAGTACCTTTGAATGTATCTGCCATGATTCCAGGTGTGTCTTCCAAAAGTAAGAGCATTTACAACATAAAAAGGTCTTAAAGCCTTCTTAATAGAGTATTTCAAATTAAAATCCAGCATTGGGGCTTCCCCTGGTGGTCCAGTGGGTAAGGACACCGCCTTGCAATGCAAGGGGCACCAGTTCGATCCCTGGCCTGGGAAGATCCCACATGCCGCGGAGCGGCTGGACTGATGTGTCCAAATGCCGAGCCGGAGTTCTGGAGCACATGCGCCCAGAGCCGGTGCTCTGCGACAACAGAGGTCACCGTGATGGGAGGCCCACACAGGCCAAAGAACAAAGACGGATGAAAATAGACAAATGGAAAACCAATAGAAGTGGCCCGCCCGCTCCCCTCCCTCCCCAACCTGAACCCCGCCCAAAATAAATAAATAAATAAATCTTTAAAAAAAATAAAAAAATAAAATCCAGCATTTACAGCTTGAAATGTTCTTATCTACTGCTGAAGAAAATGTTAAGGAAGCAAGAAAGTCTGAAGTCAATACTCTGGTAACAATCATTCATTCTGATACAAAAAAGTATAGCTTTAAACAGAAGATAAGCTTTTAATGTTTATTGAGGCAACTTTTCCATTTTTTCTGAGTTATGTTTTTTGAAAAAAAAATGCTATTCTGAGAGAAAAAAACCACTTGGAGGAGGCTGGGAAGGAGGAAGGCACAAATGGTTTAGGAGAGATGAATTATCAAATCAGTAATAATGGTACCTGGAACCACTTTACATCAGTTAAATCAGAATCTTCGGGAGAAAAACTTGACCAACCAATGTTTTGTGTGTTTGAATATGATTTTAATATGCAACCAGAGTAGAGAAATATCATGTTAAACTCTTGTTCATGAGAACAGAAAAGATCCCCAAAAGTTTGAAATGAAAACATGATAGTCCCAGGACTATTTCATGGACTGGGTGTGACAGTCATAGTGAGCTTTCTCAAGAGTACAAACATATGTGAGAAATTTTAAAAGTGCAACTCATAAGAATGAAATTACTCTCAGCAAACTCAAAATTATTAAAAAAGACTTTTAAATATTTTTCAACCAAAAAATCTATTTAATGTGAGACGGCAGTACCTTTGAATGTATCTGCCATGATTCCAGGTGTGTCTTCCAAAAGTAAGAGCATTTACAACATAAAAAGGTCTTAAAGCCTTCTTAATAGAGTATTTCAAATTAAAATCCAGCATTGGGGCTTCCCCTGGTGGTCCAGTGGGTAAGGACACCGCCTTGCAATGCAAGGGGCACCAGTTCGATCCCTGGCCTGGGAAGATCCCACATGCCGCGGAGCGGCTGGACTGATGTGTCCAAATGCCGAGCCGGAGTTCTGGAGCGCATGCGCCCAGAGCCGGTGCTCTGCGACAACAGAGGTCACCGTGATGGGAGGCCCACACAGGCCAAAGAACAAAGACGGATGAAAATAGACAAATGGAAAACCAATAGAAGTGGCCCGCCCGCTCCCCTCCCTCCCCAACCTGAACCCCGCCCAAAATAAATAAATAAATAAATCTTTAAAAAAAATAAAAAAATAAAATCCAGCATTTACAGCTTGAAATGTTCTTATCTACTGCTGAAGAAAATGTTAAGGAAGCAAGAAAGTCTGAAGTCAATACTCTGGTAACAATCATTCATTCTGATACAAAAAAGTATAGCTTTAAACAGAAGATAAGCTTTTAATGTTTATTGAGGCAACTTTTCCATTTTTTCTGAGTTATGTTTTTTGAAAAAAAAATGCTATTCTGAGAGAAAAAAACCACTTGGAGGAGGCTGGGAAGGAGGAAGGCACTGAAATTGGGTTTCAGGAGAGATGAATTATCTAAATCAGTTTCTCTAATCTAGAGACACTGCTGAACACAATGCAGTTTGTGACGTCATTTTCGCCCTCCTTTAACTTCTAAAATCAAAAGCCAGACTCCAGTGATGTGGAGTAATATGGAACGCTAGCTCTTATGACCAGTAACAGGAATTCTTCAGGGTCTAAAATGAGGACCCCAGACTACAAACATCTCTAAAATTCTTTAGGGGCTTTAGGAGAATGAAATTATTATTAGCAAACCCAAAAAGCTGGAAAATGTATGTGTGTGCTTCTGTACAGAAAACAGACTGAAAACATAAATATCAGAATTGAACAGTGATGATTCAAGAAAAAAATATGGCTGACTTAAATTATCTTGAGGAATTACAGAATACTTTTTACTGACATAGGCAGAAAAGAAAACTGATGAAGGGCACACATGAAACTTAAAAATAATTACTTCTGATGACCAGGATGGGAATGGGAGATAGGTTTCATGTATTATCCTAAGGTCTTTTGTATTCTTTAGTATTTTCATTGGTAATTTAGAATCGTAATTTAAATAATAATAAATGTGACAAATGATGGATTCTCAGAAAGCTCTTAAAGACCATGCTCATCCTCTGTAATTTGGAGGTGTCTTTATTAACATCTCATCTGCGCAGGCGGGTAATAGAATATGAACAGAAGTGCTTGCCCTTCTCTCTCCTGCTTGGAAGGCATGGAGTAGTTCTCCTGGAATGCTCCCTGCCTCCTCGTGGGTTTCATGGTGGTGTCAAAGCAGGAGCCTGGCCTTAAGAGCTCACATGCATTTAAGTACTTGCTGCACAAAAGGTTTTCTTTTATGTTATCTCATTTTCTCTTCAAAACAATCCTAGGAGACTCAGAAAACTTAGGTATCTTTGACAGTCCACACCATTAGTAAATGGAAGGGCCACGATTTAAATCTACACCTTTCTGGGCTTCCCTGGTGGCTCGGTGGTAAAGAATCTGCCTGCCAATGCAAGAAACATGAGTTCGTTTGATCGCTAGACTGGGAAGATCCCACATGCTGCGGAGCAACTAATCCCGTGCAATACAACTATTAAATCCTGTGCTCTAGAGCCCAGGAACCACAACTACTGAAGCCCACATGCCCCAGAGTCTGTGCTCTGCAACAAGAGAAAACTACCACAACGAGAAACCCATGCACTGCAACTAGAGAGTAGCCCCTGCTCTCCATAACTAGAGAAAAACCCGAGCAGCAACAAAGACCCAGCATAGCCCAAAATAAATGAATAAATAAATCAAAATTACAGGGACTTCCCTGGTGGTCCAGTGACTAAGACTCTAAGCTCCCAATGAAAGGGACCTGGTTTCTATCCCTGGTCAGAAAACTAGATCCCACATGCTGCAACTAAGAGTTCACATGCCACAACTAAGACCTGTTGCAGCCAAATAATTACACAAATGAATATTTCAAATAAATAAAAATTATAAATCTACATCTTCTGGTTTCATAAACCAGTGCCCTAAAATGGAAAGAAATTAAAATGGTGAGACAATCAGGAAATTAGAACAGTAAGTGGATATCCCTCTAAGTTGGTAACATTTCTCCTGAGACAATCCTCCTTCAAACTTTGTAGTTCTACAACTCCTCTAGAGGTTCACTTCATAGTCAAAGTCCACATTCACAAATCTCCCTGAGGCAAGTGTTTCTTGGGCTTCTGCTGATATCATTGGGGGACAACAGTCTCACATTTCTTAGAAACTCAATTGAGCAACCCTGAGACAACACCTTCCATCTTTCTGCTAAACTTGCTGCCTCCAGCGTCCAGTGATATTTCCCTTCTAGCCCTCACTGACAGGCTTCTCAAATGTCATCATGCTTTTGCTAACAACTTCAACAATATTATTTATACACACACACACACACACATATATATATATACACATGCATATACATATATAATTCCTCCCACACATATATATTGGAATAGTTTTTTTTAATTTTGTGGAGGAGTTTCAAGATACAAGGTTAGGTCCATATTACTTTTTTAAAAATTTTACATTGACTGATTGCAATTTTTGATCCCTGTTCAATTCTTCAACCCAGGTTCTTTCTTCATAATAAGCTCCCTAAAACCATCCCCATGAGTGAAAAGGGGGAAATCCTTCAAAATATCTCCCATTACTGTGAAAGGGGAAGACTCCTTAGAACACAATAGGTGATTTTTCATAAACATATATACTACATACATAATAAAACCTTACATGTAAAGGCTGTCATTGTTTCTTTTCATCGATTTCCTATGGAATAACATATTGTATTTAGTTTCAAAGGGCTTGTTCTAAAGATATTTTCCTCTTCCAGTTTCCCATATTTGTTTGCAGGGGAAGTACAATGAGGTAGTGGTGGAGTGGGAGGTTGGCGCCAGATGAACCAAGATTAGACTCTCAGCTCTGCTACGGGAGCGATTTTAACTGCGCTTGACCCCAATTTTCCTCTTTACATTTTATTCTACCTAAAAAAATGTTATTGTGGTAAGAACCCTGAGCATGAGATCTATCCTCTTTGTAGTTTTTGAAGTGTAGAATAGGGTATGGCTATCACAGGCACAATGTTATACAGCAGATCTCTAGAACTTATTCATCTTTCACAACTGCAACTTAATTCCACCAAAACATTTAAAGAAGCATGAACACTAATTCTCCTAAAGTTCCCTCCCCCCACAAATATAGAGGAGGGAAGATTTCCAAACTTATTTTATGAAGTCAGCATAATTCTGATACCAAAGCCAGACAAAAACACCAGAAGAAAACTGCAGGACACTATCCCTGATGAACATCAAACTGAACTCAAAAGCATGTCAAAAAGAGCATACACCAGAATTCAGTGGAATTTACCCTCGATGCATGGATGACTCAACATACGAAAATCAATTAATGTGATAACCACATTAACAAAATCAAGGATGAAAATCCCATGATCACCCCTCTTTAACATCCCTTCGGTTTTCATTCACAAGCTTCTCAACATTCTGACGGCCTTTTCCAACTGCCCTATTTGAAAGCCACTCCCAAATTTCTGAATGTTTGTTGTGGCAACAACGCATTTCCAGGTACCAAAACCTGTGCTAGTTTTCTGTTACCACATGACCAATTAAACCAAATCCTAGTGGCTTCTAACAATAGGTGCTTATTATTGCAGGGTTTTTGCGATTCAGGAGCATTGTAAAGAAAATGTGAAAAGGGAAATCCTTCAAAATATCTCCCATTACTGTGAAAGGGAAGACTCCTTAGAACACAATAGGTGATTTTTCATAAACATATAACTACATACATAAAACCTTACATGTAAAGGCTGTCATTGTTTCTTTTCATCGATTTCCTATGGAATAACATATTGTATTTAGTTTCAAAGGGCTTGTTCTAAAGATATTTTCCTCTTCCAGTTTCCCATATTTGTTTGCAGGGGAAGTACAATGAGGTAGTGGTGGAGTGGGAGGTTGGCGCCAGATGAACCAAGATTAGACTCTCAGCTCTGCTACGGGAGCGATTTTAACTGCGCTTGACCCCAATTTTCCTCTTTACATTTTATTCTACCTAAAAAAATGTTATTGTGGTAAGAACCCTGAGCATGAGATCTATCCTCTTTGTAGTTTTTGAAGTGTAGAATAGGGTATGGCTATCACAGGCACAATGTTATACAGCAGATCTCTAGAACTTATTCATCTTTCACAACTGCAACTTAATTCCACCAAAACATTTAAAGAAGCATGAACACTAATTCTCCTAAAGTTCCCTCCCCCCACAAATATAGAGGAGGGAAGATTTCCAAACTTATTTTATGAAGTCAGCATAATTCTGATACCAAAGCCAGACAAAAACACCAGAAGAAAACTGCAGGACACTATCCCTGATGAACATCAAACTGAACTCAAAAGCATGTCAAAAAGAGCATACACCAGAATTCAGTGGAATTTACCCCTGCGATGCATGGATGACTCAACATACGAAAATCAATTAATGTGATAACCACATTAACAAAATCAAGGATGAAAATCCCATGATCACCCCTCTTTAACATCCCTTCGGTTTTCATTCACAAGCTTCTCAACATTCTGACGGCCTTTTCCAACTGCCCTATTTGAAAGCCACTCCCAAATTTCTGAATGTTTGTTGTGGCAACAACGCACTTCCAGGTACCAAAACCTGTGCTAGTTTTCTGTTACCACATGACCAATTAAACCAAATCCTAGTGGCTTCTAACAATAGGTGCTTATTATTGCAGGGTTTTTGCGATTCAGGAGCATTGGGAGCAATATGGCTGGGCTGTTCTAGGTTCAGGTCTCTCATAAGGTCACATGCAAGATGTCAACCTGGGATGCAGTCTTATGAAGGCTACACTGGGGCTAAAAAAACTCACATGACTCTGGCAGAAGGCTTCAAATCCCCACTGAATGTCTGGAGTTTCCATAGGGCTCCTTGTGTCCTCAGACATGGAGGCTGGCTTTCCTAGAGCAAATGATCCAAGATAGCAAGGTGGAAGCCACAGTGTCTATGATTACCTAGAACCTGAAGTCATACATGATCATGTCCACAGTATTCTATTAAGCAGTTCAACCCTATTCACAGCCTGAGGACATTAATACCCAGGGATTACATATAGGATACAGGGGTCATTCGGGATCATGAAGGATTTGACTGTTATTTCTCTTATTAGTGGTGTATAGCTTTCAGCATTCAAATCTTGACCATATTTTGGCAGATTTACCCCAAAGTATTTCATGTTCACTGATGCCATTGTAAATTCTAATTTTCACTGTAAGTTTTAATTTTCCACTATAAAAATACAATTGATTTTTTTGTATGGTCCTAGTAACTGGTGCCCTTGCTAGACTCACACAGAAGTTCTAAGATGCTTTCTGGCAGATTCTTGGAGATTTTCTTTGTAGCTAATAGGGTTTCTGTGAATAAAAACAATTTTGATTTTTTCCTTTTTAAAATGTATGCTTTTAATTTGCTGGCTTCTTACCCAGGCTAGGATTTCCAGTATACTCTCAAATAGAAGTCATGAGAGTAGATAACCTCGCCTCAAGTCCATGCTTGAGAAGAATGCAAGCAGTCCCTCATCATTAGTATGGAATTATAAATTCTGCATCAACTGAGCAACTTAGCACCCATTACATGCCAGCTCCTTCCCCTCTACCTTCTAGCCAAAAAAAAATGGTTTAACCCTAGCCACTCTCAAATTTCTGAATGTTTGTTGTGGCAACAACGCATTTCCAGGTACCAAAACCTGTGCTAGTTTTCTGTTACCACATGACCAATTAAACCAAATCCTAGTGGCTTCTAACAATAGGTGCTTATTATTGCAGGGTTTTTGCGATTCAGGAGCATTGGGAGCAATATGGCTGGGCTGTTCTAGGTTCAGGTCTCTCATAAGGTCACATGCAAGATGTCAACCTGGGATGCAGTCTTATGAAGGCTACACTGGGGCTAAAAAAACTCACATGACTCTGGCAGAAGGCTTCAAATCCCCACTGAATGTCTGGAGTTTCCATAGGGCTCCTTGTGTCCTCAGACATGGAGGCTGGCTTTCCTAGAGCAAATGATCCAAGATAGCAAGGTGGAAGCCACAGTGTCTATGATTACCTAGAACCTGAAGTCATACATGATCATGTCCACAGTATTCTATTAAGCAGTTCAACCCTATTCACAGCCTGAGGACATTAATACCCAGGGATTACATATAGGATACAGGGGTCATTCGGGATCATGAAGGATTTGACTGTTATTTCTCTTATTAGTGGTGTATAGCTTTCAGCATTCAAATCTTGACCATATTTTGGCAGATTTACCCCAAAGTATTTCATGTTCACTGATGCCATTGTAAATTCTAATTTTCACTGTAAGTTTTAATTTTCCACTATAAAAATACAATTGATTTTTTTGTATGGTCCTAGTAACTGGTGCCCTTGCTAGACTCACACAGAAGTTCTAAGATGCTTTCTGGCAGATTCTTGGAGATTTTCTTTGTAGCTAATAGGGTTTCTGTGAATAAAAACAATTTTGATTTTTTCCTTTTTAAAATGTATGCTTTTAATTTGCTGGCTTCTTACCCAGGCTAGGATTTCCAGTATACTCTCAAATAGAAGTCATGAGAGTAGATAACCTCGCCTCAAGTCCATGCTTGAGAAGAATGCAAGCAGTCCCTCATCATTAGTATGGAATTATAAATTCTGCATCAACTGAGCAACTTAGCACCCATTACATGCCAGCTCCCTTCCCCCTCTACCTTCTAGCCTCTGGCAACCACCATCCACTTTCTGTCCCTCTTAATCTGATTACTACAAGTAACCCATCTAAGTGGAATTACACAGTGTTTCTCCTTTTGTGACTGGCCATTTCACTTAGCATAATGGCTTCACAGGACATTATGCAGAAAGTCATATGGCAAAAGTCATATGAGATACCTAATCAGAATGTGTCATAAGTGGATGTGGATTGGCTGAGAGGGAGTATACTCTATCATATGGATTTCAGAGGTACGTAGCCTGAGCCCCAATTCTGGCTTTGTCTATAGTATCCATGTCACTTCTGTGTACTTTGGGGCTTCGCTGGTGGTTCAGACGGTAAAGAATCTGCCTGCAATGCAGGAGACCTGGGTTCAGGAAGATCCATTAGAGAAGGGAATGGCAGTCTACTCTAGTATTCTTGCCTAGAGAAATCTGTGGACAGAGGAACCTGGCTAGCCACAGTCCATGGGGTCACAAACAGTTAGACACAACTGAGAGACTAATACACGTAAGTATTGCATGGATTCCTTCCATTAGGTTGAAGAAGTTCCCTTCTAATCCTAATTTATTAGAAGTTAATATGAATGTTGAATTTTACCAAATGCTTTTTCTGAATCTTTTGAGACAAGCCTATGGTTGTTCTGGTAAATCACAGTTATTGATTTTTTTAATGTTGAACCAAACTTGCATTCCTGGATAAACACCGCTTGGACATGATGTGTTACTGTTTTCATATTTTGCTAGATTTGTTTTGATAATCAAGTTTTTAAATCCATGTTTAGGAGGGATATTTGTCTATAGTTTACCATGCTGGTAATGACAGCTTCTTCTCTTTTTTTTTAAATCACGGTAATGGTAGCCTCATAAAATTGGTTGAGAAGTGTTCTGTTCTCTTATATTTTTCTGGACCATATTTATTTATAGATGAAATGATACCATTATCTTAGATTTGCTTAGAAATAATCTGGAATGAAAGAAGAGTTGAACGTGAATATAGATAAAGTGAGATAGGCCAGGAGTTGATTATTGCTGAAGCTCAGCAATGAGTATGTAAGGATTTATTAAACTTTGCTCTTCTGTGTAGGTTTGAAATTTTCAATAATAAAATATTTTCTCATAGAAATAAATGTGTCCTTTCCACAGAGAGTTCCCAAATCCTTTTAAAGACTGTACTGATCATTATCATCCAAATGTGTACCAAGAGGAGAGTACGATAAATCAATTACAACTTCAGTTTAGACACAGGATTTAAAACAGTCTTCACTTCTTGACTATTTCTCCCACTTAGCTTTGAAAAATTCTATCCTGTAATGCAATGGTTTCAAAGTCTAATGTACATGAGAATCACCTAGAGGGCTTCTTAAAATACAGATTGTTGAAGGCAGTGAAACTACTGTCTGTGATACGGTAACAGTGGATCCATGCATACATTTGTCAAAACCCATAGAGTATACAGCACCAAGAATGAACCTAATGGAAACTAGGGACCTGGGTGATAATGGCGTGTCAATGTAATTTCATTGCCTATAACATTCGTAACATGCTGGTAGGGGTGTTGATAGGGGAGAGGCTGTCTGGACAGATGGGAATATATAGGAATTCTCTGTACTTTCTGTCCAACTTTGGGGTGAACCTTAAACTGGTTTAAGAAAATAAAATCTAATTAAAAGTCAACAACAAAGACACAGGTTGTTAGACTCCTTCCTCAGCGTTTCTCATGCAGCAGATGTGGTGAGAGCCCAAAACTCTGCATTTCAAGAAGTCCCTGGTAATAATGATGACATTAAAACTTCTGCTTTAATATAAAGCCCCAGAGTTCATAAATTCCAGCTTTCTCGGTTGTTCTGGTAAATCACAGTTATTGATTTTTTTAATGTTGAACCAAACTTGCATTCCTGGATAAACACCGCTTGGACATGATGTGTTACTGTTTTCATATTTTGCTAGATTTGTTTTGATAATCAAGTTTTTAAATCCATGTTTAGGAGGGATATTTGTCTATAGTTTACCATGCTGGTAATGACAGCTTCTTCTCTTTTTTTTTAAATCACGGTAATGGTAGCCTCATAAAATTGGTTGAGAAGTGTTCTGTTCTCTTATATTTTTCTGGACCATATTTATTTATAGATGAAATGATACCATTATCTTAGATTTGCTTAGAAATAATCTGGAATGAAAGAAGAGTTGAACGTGAATATAGATAAAGTGAGATAGGCCAGGAGTTGATTATTGCTGAAGCTCAGCAATGAGTATGTAAGGATTTATTAAACTTTGCTCTTCTGTGTAGGTTTGAAATTTTCAATAATAAAATATTTTCTCATAGAAATAAATGTGTCCTTTCCACAGAGAGTTCCCAAATCCTTTTAAAGACTGTACTGATCATTATCATCCAAATGTGTACCAAGAGGAGAGTACGATAAATCAATTACAACTTCAGTTTAGACACAGGATTTAAAACAGTCTTCACTTCTTGACTATTTCTCCCACTTAGCTTTGAAAAATTCTATCCTGTAATGCAATGGTTTCAAAGTCTAATGTACATGAGAATCACCTAGAGGGCTTCTTAAAATACAGATTGTTGAAGGCAGTGAAACTACTGTCTGTGATACGGTAACAGTGGATCCATGCATACATTTGTCAAAACCCATAGAGTATACAGCACCAAGAATGAACCTAATGGAAACTAGGGACCTGGGTGATAATGGCGTGTCAATGTAATTTCATTGCCTATAACATTCGTAACATGCTGGTAGGGGTGTTGATAGGGGAGAGGCTGTCTGGACAGATGGGAATATATAGGAATTCTCTGTACTTTCTGTCCAACTTTGGGGTGAACCTTAAACTGGTTTAAGAAAATAAAATCTAATTAAAAGTCAACAACAAAGACACAGGTTGTTAGACTCCTTCCTCAGCGTTTCTCATGCAGCAGATGTGGTGAGAGCCCAAAACTCTGCATTTCAAGAAGTTCCTGGTAATAATGATGACATTAATCCAAAAACCACAAGAGAATTTCTGCTTTAATATAAAGCCCCAGAGTTCATAAATTCCAGCTTTCTCACTGCTTAAACCCCAGGTCCAATTCAAGTAGAATATGATTTAGATCACAAGCCTCACTGACTCTAAATTCCATTTCATTTTTGGCACACTTTTTTGAATATCAACCATGCACCAGGTCTTCTGCTAGCCTCTGGAGATACAGGGATACATACTAATGCATTGTCCCTGACACTGAAGAATTTATAGTCCAGTATCTTTATCCTAAATCCTGTCTATTAATTTTTATAGAATATTTTCATTGTTATGTATGCTGTTTCATTGCTTAGACTGCTATTACATTTGTCTTGGTAAATTAAATTAACAGTGGAGTTCTTGGTAGAAATAGTACACTGTTTTTTTCTATATCTTGGTTTTAGAATCTAGGTTTTCCCAAGCTTCTTCCAAAAGAGACCTTAGAAATCATCTTATTCATTCATCTACCCCCATTCTACAGTTGAGGAAACAGAAGCCCAGATAAATGTGGCAACTTTCCCAAGGTCATTAAGCTGGTAAGTGACAGAGCTAGAAAAGCCAAGTCACTGGATTCCAAACCTGGTGACCTTCAAATGACATCTGGCCTCATGACTTAAATTCCAACATCAAAGAATGGTACAGATTCCTATATCCAGGAAATAGTTTATAAATTTCAGTGGAGTTTCATGATTATATTAAATTATTGACAATGCTTGTGAATTAAAGGAGGAAAGGGGGAGAGAAAAAGATTTGAAAGACTGGAGTGGGATGGCTGTTGTCATAACTGTGTAAGTGCAGTGGTCATAGATGACTTCTGTGTACTGTGAACTGTGACTTTCTTAGAACATTCACTTCCCTCTTCTCAATAATCCCACAGGACAGGTACAATTATGATACCCATTTTACAGATGAGGAAACTGAAGCACAAAGAAGTCAGTAACTTGCCCAATGAGACACTGCTTTTGCATTTGTTCAGTCACTAAGACATATCTGACTCTTCATGACCCTGTGGATTGTAGCCCGCCAGGCTCCTCTGCCCATAGGATTCTCCAGGCTAGAATGGTGGAGTGGGTTGCCATTTTCTTCTCCAGGGGGTTACATTCCACTCAGGGAGCCTGAGTATAATGAATCCCCAACTATAATTAAATTCTGCTAGGAGGAAAATTTAAATAATATTTAACCATTGTGTAAAGTTGCATAGTGCTTCAGTGCCCCAAATCCTTTCTGGATAGCTTAACAAATCTCAGTGAGATAGCTGAAAACAAGGAAATTTAAATTGCTTTCCATCTATGCCTGTGAGAAACAAATTTAACAACCCTATTCTTCTGAACAGGTCAAATATTAAATCAAAATATTGTCAGTAATTGGAATTCATAAGTGGGACAATAGGGTTCACTGGAGTGGAGCACCAGGTTCACACACAGACATAGACACGTACACACACACAGACACCCTTGTTCAATCTCATGTGTAAACAAGCATTACCTTATACCCTTGGGAATTATTTTTAGGTATCTTTGGCCAAACTGGTTTCGCTTGGCAAACTGTAACCCCTTACAGGTGGCACCTATTCTCGGTGAAGTGTTTCCTTTTCCCAGAACTGAGACATTGGCACCACATACCTCCTTACCCTTTACGACATCTGTTTCTACTTACGTGCCAGCTGAGGCCACCTGACCTATGAAAGGAAACAAAACAAAGGTTCGGGGTCATTGTCTACTGAAATGTCGTGTTTTGGTCCAACCAGATTGTTTTGGTCCAATCTATTTAGAAACACAGATTGGGATAGGAGATGCCAAGCATCGGGCCACCTTAGGAAGGGGCATAGGAAAAAATACTTCCTTTACTCATCAGATGGTGTTGGATGAAAAAAAAATAAGGCAGGACTCTAGCGTTTAGAGAAATCAATTTATAAAGTGACTGAGTATTCACTACCATTTTGAAAGCAATGTGCATTGCTTCAGAGGTGCTACCAGGGACATAGAGAGGACCAAGCTTGCCTTGAAGAGGCTTAGAAGATTATAAGCAAGATACAATATATATATTAGAAAATAAATCTGTAAGGCTGAATACACAGCATGCCAAATTTACAAGACAGGCAGCAAATATCATAGGCATTTCTTAGAAGCAATAAAAACTGAGAGTTGGAAATGATAGGAAAACCTCAGTGATGCTAAGACTTAAAGAAGGAAATAATAACTTCTTTTGTGACAAATGGAATCACTTTCTTCTAAATATTTTACCAGGATAAAATTACCCAAGTTGCACTTTCTCTCCTAAAAAAGTACAATTAAATTTCTGCTAGGAGGAAAATTTAAATAATATTTAACCATTGTGTAAAGTTGCATAGTGCTTCAGTGCCCCAAATCCTTTCTGGATAGCTTAACAAATCTCAGTGAGATAGCTGAAAACAAGGAAATTTAAATTGCTTTCCATCTATGCCTGTGAGAAACAAATTTAACAACCCTATTCTTCTGAACAGGTCAAATATTAAATCAAAATACTGTCAGTAATTGGAATTCATAAGTGGGACAATAGGGTTCACTGGAGTGGAGCACCAGGTTCACACACAGACATAGACACGTACACACACACAGACACCCTTGTTCAATCTCATGTGTAAACAAGCATTACCTTATACCCTTGGGAATTATTTTTAGGTATCTTTGGCCAAACTGGTTTCGCTTGGCAAACTGTAACCCCTTACAGGTGGCACCTATTCTCGGTGAAGTGTTTCCTTTTCCCAGAACTGAGACATTGGCACCACATACCTCCTTACCCTTTACGACATCTGTTTCTACTTACGTGCCAGCTGAGGCCACCTGACCTATGAAAGGAAACAAAACAAAGGTTCGGGGTCATTGTCTACTGAAATGTCGTGTTTTGGTCCAACCAGATTGTTTTGGTCCAATCTATTTAGAAACACAGATTGGGATAGGAGATGCCAAGCATCGGGCCACCTTAGGAAGGGGCATAGGAAAAAATACTTCCTTTACTCATCAGATGGTGTTGGATGAAAAAAAAATAAGGCAGGACTCTAGCGTTTAGAGAAATCAATTTATAAAGTGACTGAGTATTCACTACCATTTTGAAAGCAATGTGCATTGCTTCAGAGGTGCTACCAGGGACATAGAGAGGACCAAGCTTGCCTTGAAGAGGCTTAGAAGATTATAAGCAAGATACAATATATATATTAGAAAATAAATCTGTAAGGCTGAATACACAGCATGCCAAATTTACAAGACAGGCAGCAAATATCATAGGCATTTCTTAGAAGCAATAAAAACTGAGAGTTGGAAATGATAGGAAAACCTCAGTGATGCTAAGACTTAAAGAAGGAAATAATAACTTCTTTTGTGACAAATGGAATCACTTTCTTCTAAATATTTTACCAGGATAAAAATTACCAAGTTGCATCTCTCCTAAAAGTAGAACTAGATGACACCCAAAAAAATTCTTGCCCCGATTTCATAAATACACCTCTTTTCTGCTTCTCTTCTTTTCCTACAGTCAGCTTTCAATTTTCTGTAGCAGTTGAGGACAGAGACTCAAGAGGATAAATTTAGGAACATGTCATACCCTTTACTTTTGCCTCCAGGCTCTGTTTCCAGTTTTCAAAACTTTGCTTTTGAAGACTTTGATAATAAGCACCAAAATGTAATGATTTGAAGACATATATGTACAAGTCTGGAAAGCTGCCTATACTGAGGATATTCATTGTGATATTAGATGATTAAAAAGTTTTGAAAACAATGTTAACATTCATCAACAAGGAGGATTTAAACACATTACAAATGGAAAAGAGAAAACTGCCAACCAGTAGCGGCTCATAGGATCCCATTTAGTTAAAAAAGGATATCTATACCTCATGACTGCCTCTCATCCTTCAACCAATTCCAGGAGGCAATGAGAGACATTGTGAAAAATGTGCTGTCTGTGGCATCCGTGAAGACAGCAGGGCCATGGCGGAGAAGGGTTACCACCGGAAGAGCACCTAGAGAAGTTCGTGGAGAACATCTTGCAGCTCGGCTTCATCATCAGCAACTTTCAGCCCAGCAGCCACGCCAGGCTCAACCAGAAGCTGAATTTCATTGTTACTGGCTTGAGGGATATTGATCAATGCCGAGAGCAGCATCATGACATCGCTGTCCCTTTAAAAGTATTTGAGGGCTTCCCTGGTGGTCCAGTGGGTAGGGACACCAACTTGCAGTGCAAGGGGCGCTGGTTCAATCCCTGGCCTGGGAAGATCCCACGTGCCGCGGAGTGGCTGAACCGATGTGTCAAACTACTGAGCCAGGGCTTTGCAGTGCATGTGCCCGGAGCCAGTGCTCTGCAACAAGAGAGGCCACTGCGATGGGAGGCCCACACAGGCCGAAAGAACAAAGATGGATGAAAACACATAAATGAAAGACCAACAGAAGTGGCCAAAAAAAAAAAAAAAGGAATTTGAATACATAGATCAAGGTTGAACCTCCCAGTTCTATACCAAAGAGTGCCTAAAGCGGGCCCTGGCTAAGAACAAGCAAGTTAAACGCAAGATTGATACAATGAAGAAATTTTAAAGCCTGTTGATTCAAGAGCTTTCTAAAGTATTTCCAGAAGACATGGCTAAGTACTGCAGCATCCCGGGGGAAGACCCCCCTCTCCTAAAGGCACCTGCCCTGTGGACCCTCCTCGTCTGGCACAAGTGTCCGTGACCTCATGACCTTCAGGAAGCTGGGACCAGAGCACTGATGCTGTTTCCTGGGTGCTTCCTCCCGCCACCTTACCTCGTTGCTGGCCTCTGGGGATGGCGGGGCCTGAGGGCGGGCTGTCTGCACCACCAGCCACCCCCTCCACCACATGCTCTGTTTGGTCCTCTAACCCTCAGGAGGCTGGTGATGGCCCAACTTTGAGTGTGAAGCACAAGATTCTCCAAGGTCAAGTAGTCTTGGGAACAGTAATTGTGATATACATAAACGAAAAGTTTTTTAAAAACCCTACATATGTTTTTTTAATATACTCTCTTTTTTTTTGGTTTTAATGATGTCAAAGCTAAAAAAAGAAAAAGGAAGAATTGGTTTAATATGAAAGTATATTTTTTTAATTGTTAATTTATTTATCGTTGGCTATTCTGGGTTTTCACTGCTGACAGGCTATTAGTTGCAGGGAGTAGGGGCTACTCTCTAGTTGAGGTGAGCAGGCTTCTTGCTGCAGTGACTTTTCTTACTGTGAACTCAGGCTCCAAGCGGTTGAGGCTTGGATCAGCAGCAGCATCATGACATCGCTGTCCCTTTAAAAGTATTTGAGGGCTTCCCTGGTGGTCCATGGTTCAATCCCTGGCCTGGGAAGATCCCACGTGCCGCGGAGTGGCTGAACCGATGTGTCAAACTACTGAGCCAGGGCTTTGCAGTGCATGTGCCCGGAGCCGGTGCTCTGCAACAAGAGAGGCCACTGCGATGGGAGGCCCACACAGGCCGAAAGAACAAAGATGGATGAAAACACATAAATGAAAGACCAACAGAAGTGGCCAAAAAAAAAAAAAAAGGAATTTGAATACATAGATCAAGGTTGAACCTCCCAGTTCTATACCAAAGAGTGCCTAAAGCGGGCCCTGGCTAAGAACAAGCAAGTTAAACGCAAGATTGATACAATGAAGAAATTTTAAAGCCTGTTGATTCAAGAGCTTTCTAAAGTATTTCCAGAAGACATGGCTAAGTACTGCAGCATCCCGGGGGAAGACCCCCCTCTCTCCTAAAGGCACCTGCCCTGTGGACCCTCCTCGTCTGGCACAAGTGTCCGTGACCTCATGACCTTCAGGAAGCTGGGACCAGAGCACTGATGCTGTTTCCTGGGTGCTTCCTCCCGCCACCTTACCTCGTTGCTGGCCTCTGGGGATGGCGGGGCCTGAGGGCGGGCTGTCTGCACCACCAGCCACCCCCTCCACCACATGCTCTGTTTGGTCCTCTAACCCTCAGGAGGCTGGTGATGGCCCAACTTTGAGTGTGAAGCACAAGATTCTCCAAGGTCAAGTAGTCTTGGGAACAGTAATTGTGATATACATAAACGAAAAGTTTTTTAAAAACCCTACATATGTTTTTTTAATATACTCTCTTTTTTTTTGGTTTTAATGATGTCAAAGCTAAAAAAAGAAAAAGGAAGAATTGGTTTAATATGAAAGTATATTTTTTTAATTGTTAATTTATTTATCGTTGGCTATTCTGGGTTTTCACTGCTTCGACAGGCTATTAGTTGCAGGGAGTAGGGGCTACTCTCTAGTTGAGGTGAGCAGGCTTCTTGTTGCAGTGTCTTCTCTTGTTGTGGAACTCAGGCTCCAGGGCACATGGGCTTCAGTAGTTGTGGCACATGGACTCAACAGTGGCGGCCCTGAGGCTCTAGAGCACAGGCTCCATAGTTGTGGCTCACGGGCTTAGTTGCTCCGCAGCGTGTGGGATCTTCCCAGATCAGGGATGGAATCCGCGTCTCCTGCATTGGCAGGAGAACTCTTCACCACTGAGCTACCAGGGAAGCCCCCTGAAAGTATTTTAAGTTGGCTTTGTATTGGACGTTTCTGAGTAAACTGCATAAGGAGTGAGTTCAGCGGGGCTGTGTTTCCAGGGACCTGAGTTAGTCCAGCACAGTGAAGTCTTGACGTTCTTACAGGAAAAGTGCTACCTGTGAAACTGGTAGCAGGATTTTATTATTTTATGTGCTGGTGAATTTTTAAAAAATACATCACAATTATACTTTTAAAATGATGTATCTACATTTAAAAATAATATATCTACATCTACAATATATAATATTGACAGTTTTTGTTTCTCAGATATTCTGCTTTGCCAATGTGGGGCAGAATAGTAACAAAAGGGTCATAAAAACAAACCACTAGGTATGAAGAGTGGTCACTATACACAGATTTTTTTTTCCTGTGTAGGGAATGTACTGGTCATTCCCTCACATAAAATCAGATATTCCTCAAGTAGATCTGAAGGAGAGATGGATGACTATTGTGACTTTTGGGTGATAATAAACAGTTCAAAGGCTCATAAGCTTAAATTCCATAGCCAAAAAAGCACATGGTTCTAGAACTAACCGTAAACTCTAAGAGGCTAGCATAAGGGTTTAAGAAGAACATGTGACTATGATGCTCTCTTAGCTGATGACATTCTTTAAGGGCCTTGAGCAAGACTGAGGCATTCCAGATGCCCAAGCGGCCTTTCTCCTTTCCTATACTCTCTTTTTTTTTGGTTTTAATGATGTCAAAGCTAAAAAAAGAAAAAGGAAGAATTGGTTTAATATGAAAGTATATTTTTTTAATTGTTAATTTATTTATCGTTGGCTATTCTGGGTTTTCACTGCTTCGACAGGCTATTAGTTGCAGGGAGTAGGGGCTACTCTCTAGTTGAGGTGAGCAGGCTTCTTGTTGCAGTGTCTTCTCTTGTTGTGGAACTCAGGCTCCAGGGCACACGGGCTTCAGTAGTTGTGGCACATGGGCTCAATAGTTGCGGCTCTGAGGCTCTAGAGCACAGGCTCCACAGTTGTGGCTCACGGGCTTAGTTGCTCCGCAGCGTGTGGGATCTTCCCAGATCAGGGATGGAATCCGCGTCTCCTGCATTGGCAGGTGAACTATTCACCACTGAGCTACCAGGAAGCCCCCTGAAAGTATTTTAAGTTGGCTTTGTATTGGACGTTTCTGAGTAAACTGCATAAGGAGTGAGTTCAGCGGGGCTGTGTTTCCAGGGACCTGAGTTAGTCCAGCACAGTGAAGTCTTGACGTTCTTACAGGGAAAAAAAAAAGTGCTACCTGTGAAACTGGTAGCAGGATTTTATTATTTTATGTGCTGGTGAATTTTTAAAAAATACATCACAATTATACTTTTAAAATGATGTATCTACATTTAAAAATAATATATCTACATCTACAATATATAATATTGACAGTTTTTGTTTCTCAGATATTCTGCTTTGCCAATGTGGGGCAGAATAGTAACAAAAGGGTCATAAAAACAAACCACTAGGTATGAAGAGTGGTCACTATACACAGATTTTTTTTTCCTGTGTAGGGAATGTACTGGTCATTCCCTCACATAAAATCAGATATTCCTCAAGTAGATCTGAAGGAGAGATGGATGACTATTGTGACTTTTGGGTGATAATAAACAGTTCAAAGGCTCATAAGCTTAAATTCCATAGCCAAAAAAGCACATGGTTCTAGAACTAACCGTAAACTCTAAGAGGCTAGCATAAGGGTTTAAGAAGAACATGTGACTATGATGCTCTCTTAGCTGATGACATTCTGTGACAGTTGCCGGCCTTGAGCAAGACTGAGGCATTCCAGATGCCCAAGCGGCCTTTCTCCTCCTTTGCCTGCTGGGACTCCAAACAGGGCAGCTGGATGGCCATGAACTCCGTGTGTGGGATCAAGAGGTAAGTGGGAGAGGCTCAGCCCATTCTGCTGATGCACCAGTTCAGGGAAAGTTAGATGACACAGCCCTTTGCCTTCCTCTTGGCTTGAATAAAATCAGGAAAAGTGGTTTCAGCTCAGTACTTTCTCTGCACTCCTCAGGGTCCACATGTTTCCTGACCCTTGCCCGTTTTTCTGCCCAGGGGCAATCACCTGCACAGGAGATTCGCTGACAATGACATCCTGCTCATCTCTATGTCCTGGATCCATCGTTGTGCTTCATCAGGTTGCCCATGTCTTCTGCAGATAATTTGCTTCATATCCAGCCACCACCTGACCACACCACCACCTGGCCACACCACCACTTGACCACACCACCACCTGGCCGCACCATCACCTGACCACATCACCACCTGACCACACCATCACCTAACCATAGCACCCAGCTGGGATTTTTTGGCTTCAGAGGAGCAAAACTTTTTGAAGGGATCTCTATAAAATCAACTAGATAATTTACATAGTTAAACATAACCCCCAGGAAATTAATTGGACCTCCTTAATTTTTAAGGAGAGTATAATGGCCAAACCTTTGAAGCTGCTGATAAAACATGAAGTCAACACTGGCTGTTCAGTTCTTTCTTGCCTTCTAGGGAAATCCATAGGATTCTCCAGGCAAGAATACTAGGAAACCTTCTCCAAGCCTTCTTTATATATATATATATATATAAAAACTTCCTTCGAACCCTTTACTCCAACATTATGGGAAAAAGAAAAGCCAACAGTTAGAATGCCTCATCTCCCATTATTTACCATGTCAACCTACCTACATCTGTTCCTGGCCTATTTTTTGTTTCTTCTGACCCAAAATGATCTCTCCTTCTGTGCTCTGGGACCCATCCTCTCCCATTTTATTAGGACCCTAATACTAACAATTTGCTGTTGTTGTTCAGTAGCTCAGTCACATCCAACTCTCTGTGACTCCACGGACTGCAGCAAGTCAGGCTTCCCTGTCCTTCACTGTCTCCCCCAGTTTGCTCAAACTCATGCCAATTGAGTTGATGATGCCATCCAACCATCGCCTCCTCTGTTGTACCCTTCTCCTCCTGCCCTCAATCTTTCCCAGCATCAGGGTCTTTTCCAATGACTCAGGTGGCCAAAGGATGAGAGCTGCAGCTTCCGCATCAGTCCTTCCAGTGAATTTTCAGGGTTGATTTCCTTTAGGATGGATCTGTTTGATCTTCTTGCTGTTCAAGGGACTCTCAAAGGTCTTCTGCAACACCACAGTTCAAAAACATCAATTCTTCAGCACTCAGCCTTCTTTATAGTCCAGCTCTCACATCTGTGCATGACTACTAGAAAAATCACGGCTTTGACTACATGGACCTTTGCCGTCAAAGTGATGTCTCTGCTAAATACACTGTCTAGGTTTCTCATAGACTTTCTTCCAAGGAGCAAGAGTCTTAATTTCATGGCTGCAGTCATCATCCACAGTGGTTTTGGAGCCCAAGAAAATAAAGTCTGTCACTGTTTTCCATTGTTTCCCCATCTATTTGCCAGGAAGTGATGGTACCAGATGCCATGGTCTTAGTTTTTTGAGTGCTGAGTTTTAAGACAACTTTTTCATTTTCAACTCCATCCTTAGTCCCTCTTCGAGGCAGGTAAGGTGGTCTGGTATTCCCATCTCTTTCAGAATTTTCCACACTTTATTGTGATTCACACAGTTAAAGGCTTTGGCATATTCAATGCAGCAGATGTTTTTCTGGGATTCCCTTGCTTTTTTCTATGATCCAACAGATGCTGGCAATTTGATCTCTGGTTCTTCTGTCTTTTCTAAATCCAGGTTGTACATCTGGAAGTCCTTGGTTCCTGCACTGTTGTTGAAGCATAGCTTGAAGGATTTTGAGCATTACCTTGCTCTTACTCATACAGATGTTTCAGTGTCCACTCTGATGCACATAATACTTTCTGCTTGGTCCCTGAGGCCATTGACGTTTATGATGCTTGCCTTAAATTAACAGTGTGGTGTATATCCCTCACATTTCTTACACTTATATAACATAAACCTATTTACATATTTAAAGCTCTTCATATTGTTTTTCTTTTTATAAAATAAAAGGGGTCATGAAGTTTAGATGTTCTTTTTAATGGCTGCTCAGTTGCTTAGTTGTGTCCACCTCTTTACAGTCCCATGGACTGGGGCCCACCAAGCTCCTCTATCCCTGGAATTTTCCAGGCAAGAATACATGAGCGGGTTGCCATTTCCTTCTCCAGTTCTTTTTAGTAGCTGTATCAAATTCTATGGGCTTCCCTGGTGGCTCACTGGCAACAATTCCACCTGTCAATGCAGGAGATGCAGGTTCAAATCCCTTGGTGGGGAAGATCCCCTGGAGAAGATCCACTGCAGTATTCTTGCCTGGGTAATCCCTGAGCAGAAGGAGCCTGGCGGGCTACAGTCCACAGGGTCACAGAAGACTCAGACACGACTTAGCAACTAAACAACAACAGTCATATTCTATTATATGAATGTGCTATAATTTATTCAATTATTCCTTGATAGGCATTTGGTTTGTCCAAGAGCCTCTTGATAAATAATTTTTCAAAATGTAACCTTGTAAGTAAACCCATACCTCAGGTGCTTTTGCTTCTTCAGGCTCAATTCATAGCTGTATACTGATATATCATACTTTATAGTAATTTAAATTTTAATGAGTACAGGCATGTTTTAACAATTCCTAGAAATGTCAGCAATTCACCTCACAACAATATATAAGGGTATCTTCTCAAACCCCTCCCAACTCTGGCCTCTATTGGATGTTCTCAGTATTTTAAACTTTGATCAAGCTAATGGGCAAAAATTAAAGGTCATTTCATCGTTATTTGCATGTCTTGAGTACCAGAGAAGTTAAAAACACAGACTTCTGACAAGATAACCGTATCAAAATGTTACTCTAAGCGTTTTCCACGTTCTCTCCCTGGTAACTTTGATCTCGGGTGGTTATTTTTCTATTATCCCACCCTCAACCACCATCTAAACTGAAACAAAGACTCAAAGACGCTTCAGGCCCAACTGCAGAAGAGGAAGAGTTTAATGCCTGCTTTTCCTCTCCCAAAGGCTAGCTAGAACTGGGGCCGGAAGATGGAAATCGGAGGCAGAAAATCCGTCCTAATTGGGGGCAGAGAAAGGGATGGAAAGGATTCCAGATCACAAAGTAGAAAGGAGGAATAGCTTCTGCTAAGAGGACCAGGAAACAGAGCAGCAGGGAGTCACTGCCAGGTAGCTCTCCAGTGTTCACTTGCCGTTGCTCCTCCACACAGCAGTCCTGGACTCTCTGCACGGAGGATAAGGAGGAACTTTAACATCTCGAGAGGTGATGGGGTGGAAGGTGCGGCGGTGGAGAAAAGAAGCAGGGTGGAGGAGGAAGACTTAAAGGAAAACCTTAGTTCCCTGACCAAAGCAAACCCAAACAGAACAACTGGGAGTTTCCTTAAAAACCTATTAGCACCATACAGGTTGCCAGTATTACCTACTTATTGTTCGCTTGCATTTCTTCTTCTGTGAATTGCCAGTAACATATCCTTTTCAACTAGATTTTGTTTTTATAAATGTCATTTTATAAAAGTTCTTTGTAGAGCACAGACACAAATGCTTTTTCTGTCAAATCTATTGTAAATACATTTCTTCTTTGGTAAACACTGGTCTTTTGATTTTGCTCATGGTATCCTGTCAAGAGAAATTTTGGGGTTTGCTTTTAATATTGTCAGATGAATGTTTTTCTTTATTTTTCTCTGGAATTTCTGTCTTGCTTAAGAAAGTCTCTTTAAACAAACTTATGGATGTTGTGGGGAGGGAAGAGTGGGTGAGATGTATGGAAAGAGTAACATGGAAACTTACTTTACCACATGTAAAATAGATAAGCAATGGGAATTTGCTGTAAGACTAAGGGAATTCAAACAGGTGCTCTGTAACAGCCTAGAGGCTGGGATGGAGAGGGAGATGGGAGGGAAGTTCTGGAGGGAGGGAACACATGTATACCTGTGGCCAATTCACGTTGAGGTCTGGCAGTAAACAACACAACTCCGTAAAGCCGTTATCCTTCAATTTAAAAAACAAAAGAAAAAAAAAGAAAATCTCTCTAATTTCAAGATTAGAGACACTAATTGTTCATCTGGTTTATCTTTTTATAGTGTAATGATGTTATAAAGATCCTATTTTATACAGTTACTTTCTTTATTACTTTTATTTTTTTATGGCTATTCTGGGTTTTCACTGCTGCCACAGGCTCTTCTCTAGTTACAGGGAGTGGGGGCTACTCTCTAGCTGAGGTGAGCAGGCTTCTTGTTGCGGTGACTTCTCTTATTGCAGAACTCGGGCTCTAGGGCACACGGGTTTCAGTAATTGTGGCTCCATAATTGCAGCTCCAAGGCTCTGGAGCACAGGCTCAATAATTGTGGCTCCCGGGTTTAGTTGCTCCACAGTATGTGGGATCTTCCTGGATCAGGGATCGAACCTGTGTTTCCTATACTGGCAGGCAAACTTTTTACCACTGAGCTACCAGGGAAGCCAACAGTTAGACATTAAATCCATCCGGAATTTCAGTTTTCATCCTATAGCATAAACCAGGTAATGATCAGATGTTATGGCCTAGGTTCAAATCCTGACTCTATCACTTATTAGCCGTGTGACTTTGGACCAGTTACTTAACCTACCTTTTTTTTTTTTTTTTCATCTTCAAATGGGGATAAATAAGTTTCTATCTCAAAAGACTGTATTGAAGATTGAGTTAATATATGAGAATATCTTAGACTAGTATCTGTATGTGGGTGTGTTAGTTACTAAGTCGTATCTGACTCTCTGTGACACTATGGAGCCCATCAGGCTCCTCTGTCCACAGGTTTCTCCAGGCAAGAATACTGGAGTGGGCTGCCACTTCCTTCTCCAGGGATCTTTCCAACCCAGGGATCAAACTGCAGGCATACATTTTACCATCTTAGCCACCAGGGAAAAACCTAGACTAGTATCTGGCATACCGTAAATGCTCACTAAATGCTATCTGTTAACTGACCCAGTTGAAAAATCCTGCCACCATCCACTAAACTATTTTTTCAATCAAAAATGCACATTTTAGGAATATAAAGTAAGCACACACACTTTAGTCTGTTCCAGATTCTCTGCACTCCATTGATCTATATATGAATACTATATTGGTTTTCCTTTTTTTTTTTTAATTTTGACCTCTTTTATTGGTTCTTCATTTATTTATTCTCATCCATCTTAATTCTTTGGCCTGTGTGGGCCTCCCATCGCAGTGGCCTCTCTTGTCGCAGAGCACCAGCTCTGGGCACATGTGCTCCAGAGTGCTGGCTCATAATTGGACACACTGATCCAGCTGCTCTGCAGCATATGGGATCTTCCCGTGCCAGGGATCAAACCGGTGCCCCTTGCACTGCAAGGTGGACCCTTTCCCCATTGGACCACGAGGGAAGCCCCCTATATTGTTTTATTATTAGCTTTACAACAGATTTTAAAATCTGGTGGTACAAGTTCCTCTCTCTAATCTTCTTTTTCAAAACTATCTCAGTGATTTCCCATAGTATTTATCTACATAAACTTTAAAGCACTATTATCCTCTAATATTCATCTACAAAAATGGAAAACATTCTGAAAATAATTTTGGATGGAAGAATAGAACTAAGAGACTAGCTTCACCCTGTATGGAAAGGAACTAGTACCAAACTAGTACAAAACTATTACCAAAAGTGGAGATTGAGTCTATCATGATTTACTTGAAGGCACTCACAACTTTTGGCATAGGACGCAAACTCCTAAAGTTGTTGGGGGAAGAAAAGCAATCCTATTCATTCACTCATTCAAACAAATGCTGTTATTTTGCTATGCATCACTACATTACAGAAATCCAAAAACTTACACCCACAAGAAGACACACAGGCAAACAAGTCACTTAGAGGCAACTGTCACCAAATTATCCTTAATCTGGAGAAGTGCTAGCTTCTCCCAACACTCCACCCATGGGGCACAACACAAGGATTCTTATGTGTTTACTTTAAGCTGTGTTTGGCATGCACACTTTCTAGGATAAAATAGTTTATCTGGATTTGCAAAATCATTTCCTGTCGTTCCAAGATCAAGTACCATCTTGACTGTAGTACTCTTCTGTCAGCCCAAGCAACATAGAGGGCACCAATTCAGGTTTCCCTTCCGATCGTGACCAGGAAGAGGCCCAATAAATATTTCAAACATGAAAGGATTGTTGTAACAAAGCGGTCTTAAAATCCTCCTGGGTTATCTGAACAGCTTTCCGTTTCATTTTGTTTTCACCTCTACCCCACTGAAATTGGAAGATACTTTTTTCTTGGGATAAAACAAAAGTTCATGCAGAGAAAGTGTGAGATTAGAAAATAAAATGAACAACAAAAGCAACCCCCAAAAGTGAGAATCTCATAAGTAAAGGCATAAATATGAATGGGGAGAGTAAGCTATGTGAAGACGATGATCTGACCACAGGCCAGCCTTGGTAATCCCCATGTAGGCTGCACCTCCTGAAAGCAAGCAATTCCCGCCTCAATGACAACTCCAAGTATGTGTGTTATAAACACAATCCCATCAAAGCATGTATTACATACACTTTACTGTCACATGGCAAACGGTGCTTGGCTTCCAAGATAAGCTTTATGGAGAGTGAAGAGGAAGGGACAAGAGAAACAGGTGAGAAGTCTAGGGAAAAACTCTTCCCTTAATCCTTTGATGTCACCAAAGTGATCAGTGATGAAAGAAGCATCATTCTTTCTCTACTTCCTTAGATTGAAACAAGAGGCTAAATATCATCCAACATGGCTTTCTCTTTAAAGAGATGACTTCCTATGATCTTCAAACCAAAATCCAAAGCAAAGGACAGTGGATGTGCTGGCAGGGCACAGCTGCAAGGTGTTTCTCCAGTTTTATTTCTGCCCAGTTGCTCACAATGAGTGGCATTCTGAACCATTCAAAGAAACTTCATTGTCTTAATCCTCTCTAGATTAAAAAAGGGAAATGATAACCCCTTGAGACTGTTACAGAAGTCTGAGAGCCCAGGGTAACTGATGAGACATTTAACTTTACAAAAAATATACACTGACAACAGAATATTTAGCTCAATTAGGGATAACAATATCTGGCCCAACAGAAACAAATCACATTATAGCAAAAGCATCTAGACAATGAAATGAGTCAAAGATACATACGTTACATAATTATTTTAGGCTTAGTTCTGTGAAAGACAGTGAGAGGAGGGGCATAAGAAAGAGGCACACAGTCTCTCTGTGCCAAGGACTGGCTTTCTGTTAGAATAATACTCAGGCTATACAATGAAGTGATATGAGGCAATATATGATTACACTTTTAAAACTGTACAGAAACCATGCATGCAATTAGACTTCCATCAGGGAGAAAATAGTTCTTTGGATTTAATTACAATGAAATTATAATGTAGAACTCAAGCTACACGGTCAGTACTTTGTGATCGTGCTCATCGCTCAGTCATGGCTGACCCTTTGCGACCCTAGGGACTGTAGCCCACCAGCCTCCTCTGCCCATGGGATTCTCCAGGCAAGAATACCAGAGCGGGCTGCCATGTCCTCCTCCAGGCTAGTCCTTTAAATTATAACTTATTCTAGTTAAAGTATACTTCTTTATTTAAAATGCAACTTAGGATTTTTTTCCTCCTCCAAACTATTATGCAGTTGTTTGTGGAAGGTCTTTCCTCTCTCTCTAGAGTTCTCACATTTATGTACATATTTACTATATTTAACTTAATTCACCTATTTGAAAATATTCTAACCTGAAATAACATCAATAATAAAATTGTATTCTCCCCCTTGAACAAAGTCAGTCCTAGCTTGAACTGTGAAGCCTCATATTAAACCATTTAATAGTGTTTAATGCAGTTCTAAATAAGATTAAATTAGCTATAGGAAACAACAAGGAAACAAAGCCAATGCCATCGTAACAGGCATTTTCCATAGCAGAAATGGAAGGTCAACAAGCAGTCTTGGAGAAAATGACCTGAAGAGTTGAAGTTGACATGTCAATAATAAATACCAACTCTCCCAAAAGTCACTGACACAATCATAAAGGAGGCTCATGTTATCAGACCAGCCGTCCACACTCAGACAGCTCTTTGGAACAGGATTCATTCAATAAATATTTATGAAATTGAGCTGAATATTCAACTCTCCACTTTAAGCAGTTATACCCTTAAATCATGAGATGAATCAGACAGCACATGGAGGAGCGAATTTTAAATTGTTTTGATAAAAGCTAAGGTGTAAACGAACAATACTTGATCAGAATGAACGTTCACTCAGAAACTGCCTCACTTGACCCTAGCAACCCGGTGAGGTGACTGAGAGGTTATTACCAGCCTCTCATTCAAGAAGAAATTGAGTCTCAGAAAGCTAAATGGCTGCTCACCCGAGGTCACCCCAAAGTAAACGGTCTTGGCCAACACTGCCATCCACTCTGGCTGAGCTGCAAAAGCTGTCCTGCCCAGGCCTGTGTAACTCAATTCATCAGAGGCACACATACATGAAATGCTTTTACTTTTTTCAAATAACTGTAACCAATGGCTCTGTGAACAACCTCACCCACCCCCTTTTCCATCTATAAAGTACCTCCTTTAATCACATCTCAGGCCAGTTTCCTAACCCCTCACCCCTTTTGATTAATAAACATTTACTTTCAGTTAGCTCCCTTCCTTTACTGAGCAGGCAGTGGAGGGTGACCCAGGGCTTAGAGTTGGGGCTCAGAGGGCATCCCTGCTGGTGTACGGCGAGGTGGCGGTCCCCTTTCCTGGGCCAGCAGGGCTGTGGGTGGCTGGGACTTTGTGGAGGCCTCAAGCAGACATATGTGCTAAGGGGGAGTTCTGCCTGGGGGCCCCATGTGGGTGGGCTATAAGCTGGTCTGATCTCCGTGGAGACTGCCACTGTGGGCCAAGAAACACGCCTCTCCCACGTGGCTTCTTCAATGCCCAGTCAGCTGGCAGCCCAGGCTTGGAGGACGGGACGCTGGGGCCCTCCTTGCAGACGGCGCCTGCTCCGCTCGCCTAGCCTCCCGGCCACCCCGTCACTCTCCTTCTCCCCGGGCTCCTGCTCGAGGTCCAGCTGCAGTCGGTGTCAGACTTACCTCCTTTCAGACACCTATGAAAAAATTCAGATCAAAATCTTTTGAAGATGCACTTTTACCCTAAGCTTTGGGAAGAAGAACCCAGGAAACAGGCGTTCCCACCCACTGTCCAGGTCCCCTTTCCCACCATGCAAGCCCCTGATGCGTCCTGTTCAGCTCCCCACAGCGGGCCGGGGGCCACCTGTCTGCGTAATCTCAGAACTCACAACTGATGTTTATCCCTGTACACCCGCACTGCCAGCCAACCTCTGAGGGTAGAAAAGGGGCTCAGGAAATGCCCCCACACCAGCCATACACTGGTGTGTATGGACAGGGATACTAGCTTGAAGGAGAGGTGTGCACCTCTCTATGTGTATTGTTTTAGCTTGGCTTCTAGGCTTTACCATGTGCACTGCACACAACCGGCTCTCAGCAAATTTTTTTTTTTCTCTAATCTATGTGATTCTTATCTAGATTAGTTTTGTAAAACCTGCTTTTAAAGAACTTAACATAATTGCATTCATTTTGTTACTCTCTACATTTTCATACCTTTCACTGGGGATGTGAAGTGGCCTTGATAACAGTAAGTAAACCTTTCTACCTCTTCAAGTTAAAAATAATTGCATCAAGTGTTATTAAAGTTAGTGTAGTGTAAACCACAAGTTCCAAGATATGTGTACAGTCTTACTCAAATGACAAAGTAATGAGCTGTGAAAACTTCACTGCAATCATAGTTGTGTAAACTTTCATTCCCATGGCCCTTTATTGTGTGTCAGACCCTATTCTGACACACATTTCAGGAACGCCAACTCAGTTATAAGTGTAAAATCATATAGTCCTCAGAATCTATGGAGATAGACAACCTTTTATCTCCATTTTAGTCAGAATGTGGGTGGGCTATAAGCTGGTCTGATCTCCGTGGAGACTGCCACTGTGGGCCAAGAAACACGCCTCTCCCACGTGGCTTCTTCAATGCCCAGTCAGCTGGCAGCCCAGGCTTGGAGGACGGGACGCTGGGGCCCTCCTTGCAGACGGCGCCTGCTCCGCTCGCCTAGCCTCCCGGCCACCCCGTCACTCTCCTTCTCCCCGGGCTCCTGCTCGAGGTCCAGCTGCAGTCGGTGTCAGACTTACCTCCTTTCAGACACCTATGAAAAAATTCAGATCAAAATCTTTTGAAGATGCACTTTTACCCTAAGCTTTGGGAAGAAGAACCCAGGAAACAGGCGTTCCCACCCACTGTCCAGGTCCCCTTTCCCACCATGCAAGCCCCTGATGCGTCCTGTTCAGCTCCCCACAGCGGGCCGGGGGCCACCTGTCTGCGTAATCTCAGAACTCACAACTGATGTTTATCCCTGTACACCCGCACTGCCAGCCAACCTCTGAGGGTAGAAAAGGGGCTCAGGAAATGCCCCCACACCAGCCATACACTGGTGTGTATGGACAGGGATACTAGCTTGAAGGAGAGGTGTGCACCTCTCTATGTGTATTGTTTTAGCTTGGCTTCTAGGCTTTACCATGTGCACTGCACACAACCGGCTCTCAGCAAATTTTTTTTTTTCTCTAATCTATGTGATTCTTATCTAGATTAGTTTTGTAAAACCTGCTTTTAAAGAACTTAACATAATTGCATTCATTTTGTTACTCTCTACATTTTCATACCTTTCACTGGGGATGTGAAGTGGCCTTGATAACAGTAAGTAAACCTTTCTACCTCTTCAAGTTAAAAATAATTGCATCAAGTGTTATTAAAGTTAGTGTAGTGTAAACCACAAGTTCCAAGATATGTGTACAGTCTTACTCAAATGACAAAGTAATGAGCTGTGAAAACTTCACTGCAATCATAGTTGTGTAAACTTTCATTCCCATGGCCCTTTATTGTGTGTCAGACCCTATTCTGACACACATTTCAGGAACGCCAACTCAGTTATAAGTGTAAAATCATATAGTCCTCAGAATCTATGGAGATAGACAACCTTTTATCTCCATTTTAGAGATGAGAAAACTGAGGCTCAAGGCTCATGGCTAGAAAGAAAGCAAGATTTGGCTCCAGGGGTTATACCACTCTTAAACATCACACAATATTGACTCTGACTTTATGCTTCTGAAGAATACAAAACACCTTACCTGAATTTTAGTGAGCTCTAGTCACAGAATTGCTAGCATGTATGAAAGCTTTTACATTTAAAAACCTAGAACAAGAGCTTTAAGGGCATCATGTCACTTAACCTTAAATTCTGCTTCCCCGAAGCCCACCCGCAAGCCAGATGAAACCCATTTTACAAATATGAAAATTGCATTTCTAAGATGTTAAACTCCTTGGCTGAAGTCATATTCGTAAGTGTCAAAGCAAGGCCACAAACCTAAGTCAGCCTGACACGAGACCCTGTACCCTAAACCATGACATTTGGGGTTCTATTCAAAGTGAACCAAATTAGCTTCAAAGACAACCCAACACCCAGCCACCTGGAACTGTCACCTATATTATTACCAAGTCCGTGGTCACAAACTGATGACTTCTGGGATCCAGGCATGTGAGATCCAACAGCACAGAATCCATGCTGCACGTGCACACGGCCCTCCAATGGCACTCAACAGTGACAGTGTCCTTGAATCGCGCAAGCATGTACTTGGGTCCTACCCAGCCCACTTCACCCAACTCTGCCAGCTGCCTGGCACTTGAGTTCCTAAACTTTAATCTACAGATACTCAGGCCGGGGCTGGGACTCATCTGACCATTGCACACTGGTGCAGAATATGAGCCACTGGAAAAGATCCTGATGCTGGGAAAGCTTGAAGGCAAAAGGAGAAGGGGATGGCAGAGGATGAGATGGCTATATAGTGTCACCGACTCAATGGACATGAATTTGAGCAAACTCTGGGAGGCAGTGGAGGAGAGAGGAGCCTGGTGTGCTACATATAGTCCATGAGGTCACAAAGATCAGATATGACTTAGCGAATGAACAAAAATAGGCATAAATTCTTATGAACTGAGCATAGTTTCCTATCATATAAAGCAGACACGTGGAGTGAGGGACTTCCAATTTCTATGCCCCCTTGTCATTCAGTTCAGTCCAGTTGCTCAATCAGGTCTGACTCTTTGTGACCCCATGCAATGACGCATGCAAGGCTTCCCTGTCCTTCCCCTGGAGTTTGCTCAAACTCATGTCCACTGACTCAGTGATGCCATCCAACCATCTCATCCTCTGTCGTCCCCTTCTCCTTCTGCTAATTCTACTTTACAATCCCACATCAAGAGTCTAGGAGATGGATCCGGGCAACAGATGGGTGGCACTAACTCTGCTCTCTGGGGAAAAGGATTCCTCTAACATAGGGCTAAAGTCAACCTCCTTTTGCATGTGTGGGCTCAGCAGTCTTTATTTCCTCTCCATAGACTTGTCACTATACAGTTATGTAAACCTTCCAAGCCTTCTCTTTTCCTCAGAACTGGGAGGGTAAGCATAGTCTGTACTGTCAGTGTGATTCATGTGTTAACATGGGGAGGTGCTCATTTGAGAAGAGAAACTTGGCTTCCACAGAGCTCCAGATATGACCTAGGATGTGCAGAGCAGACAAAAGAGGGAGAAGGGACACCTCGTCTCTGCAAAACAGAGATCTAGTGGACACAGTAAGTCTGGACAGACAGGGGATTTCTACACGGGTGCTGGCTATCTGAACACCACGTGCCTGTCAGAAACAGATTTGGGAGCAAGGGCAAAAAAACACAAACACAAAAACAAAATGATTCATTGGGCACTTGAGTTCCTAACTTTAACCCCCCTACCAGATTAATTTCAGGCCGGGGCTGGGACTCATCTGACCATTGCACACTGGTGCAGAATATGAGCCACTGGAAAAGATCCTGATGCTGGGAAAGCTTGAAGGCAAAAGGAGAAGGGGATGGCAGAGGATGAGATGGCTATATAGTGTCACCGACTCAATGGACATGAATTTGAGCAAACTCTGGGAGGCAGTGGAGGAGAGAGGAGCCTGGTGTGCTACATATAGTCCATGAGGTCACAAAGATCAGATATGACTTAGCGAATGAACAAAAATAGGCATAAATTCTTATGAACTGAGCATAGTTTCCTATCATATAAAGCAGACACGTGGAGTGAGGGACTTCCAATTTCTATGCCCCCTTGTCATTCAGTTCAGTCCAGTTGCTCAATCAGGTCTGACTCTTTGTGACCCCATGCAATGACGCATGCAAGGCTTCCCTGTCCTTCCCCTGGAGTTTGCTCAAACTCATGTCCACTGACTCAGTGATGCCATCCAACCATCTCATCCTCTGTCGTCCCCTTCTCCTTCTGCTAATTCTACTTTACAATCCCACATCAAGAGTCTAGGAGATGGATCCGGGCAACAGATGGGTGGCACTAACTCTGCTCTCTGGGGAAAAGGATTCCTCTAACATAGGGCTAAAGTCAACCTCCTTTTGCATGTGTGGGCTCAGCAGTCTTTATTTCCTCTCCATAGACTTGTCACTATACAGTTATGTAAACCTTCCAAGCCTTCTCTTTTCCTCAGAACTGGGAGGGTAAGCATAGTCTGTACTGTCAGTGTGATTCATGTGTTAACATGGGGAGGTGCTCATTTGAGAAGAGAAACTTGGCTTCCACAGAGCTCCAGATATGACCTAGGATGTGCAGAGCAGACAAAAGAGGGAGAAGGGACACCTCGTCTCTGCAAAACAGAGATCTAGTGGACACAGTAAGTCTGGACAGACAGGGGATTTCTACACGGGTGCTGGCTATCTGAACACCACGTGCCTGTCAGAAACAGATTTGGGAGCAAGGGAAAAAAAAAACAAAAAAAACATGATTCTTCATCCTGACCTATTTTGGAAATGAGCCAGTAGGGAAACGTTGAGATATTTTTCTCTTTTCAACACCATGAAAATTAACAGAATGCTCTGACACTTTATTTCTCTAGGCTATAAATCTGTATATTGATAGAGTCTTCCTTTCTGGGTATAGAATACTTAGGATTTAAGTTATTACTGACTTGAACAACAACAGAAGAGTTTTTGTTTGTTCCTGTAACAAATATTCAAGTAGTTCTGGCTTTACGTGCAGCTGGATCCAGATCCTCATACGGTGTCATCAGGAATTAGCATCCGTCCATCCCTGGCTCTGCTCTCCTTTATGTTGGATTTCTTCTCTGGCAGGCTCTCCTCCTGTGGTAGCAAGATGACTTCCAGCAGCTCTGCAGGCACACACTGCCAGTTTAGCAATCCCAGCAGAGAAACGCTCTCTCCCCAAGGGTCTGAGCAAGAGGTTCAGGGCTGTGTCTGTTTCGTATGGCATTGGTCAGGGGTCAGTCCCAGCATTAGCTTCTGCAGCCGCAGGGATGTGGTGTTCTCACTGGTTGGATCTGAGTTTCCACCAGAGCCAGAGGGCTGTGTCCTCTCCATCAAAGCCACAAGAGAAGCGTCAGGGAGACATGATTTTCCTGAAGAAAGAGATAGACCCTGTATAGAAGAAGGGCACTGGTCACAGATGGTCTCTAGAACATTCTTCAATCAGGGCTTGGGTAGGCTTCATTAATTCATTTTTCCCCTGGTCCTTTTTTCCAAGTGTTGAGTTCCTTAGTTTCTCAGTCCAACCCATAAATACACCAGAAAAGTAAAAATTATTATTTTCATTAGATCACTGCACCAAATACAATAAAACAGGAGCCAATATATCAAGAAAAGAACTCTTTGCATAAGATTTCCTGGCTAGTCTTCCAGACCCAATAGTTACCTCTAGGTAATAACAAGCATCAAAACATTATTCACCCAAACTCCCACATATTCATTCTGAGACTTCCATGTTACTTGTATGGGGCCAACTCTGTATTATTAAACGCACAGAATATGAGAAAGCATGGATAAAACCCAAAGTCTTGTTTTAGCCAACAGACTCGGCCTCCTCCCTAGACAGACCTTCACCCCAGCTTCAGGGAGCAACTTCACTAACTAATTTGACTTTTGAATCTGGTGGAACTGCTCCCACACATGCCTAGATAAGTCATACACTCCTCGACACGCTTCACAGAGTCTGATTAATTCCTATCAACTTATCCCCAATGCAAAAGGGGAGCACTTTATCATTTTGGCAGAAAGACTCAATTAACCAAGACTCCAAAAGCCAAGACGGAAAATCAAGTCCAAAGGGTGACATTTTAAACTGAATTCCTTCCTGCCCTATCCCGCTCTCCAAGTTAGCCAACATTTCCAACTCTCTTCCTGCCCATCTTCATAACATAAAACCACTTCTTTCTCCTCTGTCCTTAATGATTCTCTATGATGCTATAACCACTGAAGCATAAACAGATCATCGGGGAGAGGCTGTAGATGAGAAATGGCAAAGCTGGAAGAGAGAACCTCGAAGGCAGGAGGATGCAGAGGAGCCAACTGGCCAGAGATGCTGGAGGGACGTGAAGGGGGTTTTCCAAAGGAAGGCAACTTAGAAGGGGTTGCCTATGGCATCCCACGCAGTGGTCAGTTTTATTTCATGTTACATTCTTCTCGCCCCTTTCACACCAATTGTGAGATAACCTTGTTTTCATCATTCAGAAGCCTTCTCCATGCTCTCTTTGGAATACTTCGCATATTGAACCAGTTTACCTGCTAACAAATGATCCAGTCTTGATGCTGGTCCGTGCTGCTGTCCCTGCTGCCTGCTAACACTGATTCAGGCTTCTGGTATACCAGGCACAGGGTCAGTGCTGGGCAGGAGTTCTTTGCTTTGATCTTCACAATAATTCCGTATTAATGGGATACTTTCACTACTCCCATTTTCCAGATGAGGACAATTTCTTAACTTACCCAAAGTTAATCTATTAACAAGCAACAGGGCAGTGATAATACACAAGAATGGAGAGAAGAAAAAAGAAACCTAGAAAATCCATGTGTTGCCTATTGTTCCATGATCAGACTGTGTTTATGTTTTTAAGTATAGCTATGATCCTCTTTTTAGAATGGCCACTCAACAAATACTTGATAAAAAATTGTATAGGCTGTTTTCTTTGGTTAAGGCATGTTAAAACACTAAGAATAACTAAAATTATAGGGGGATTAAATAGAAGTGGTGAAAAGACACACACTTCCAGTTTTAAGATAAATAAATACTAGGGCTGTAATGCACAAGGTGGTTAATATAATTAACACTGCTTTATATTACATCCAAAGATCATTAGGTGATAAAAACCTAAGCACTCTTATCATGAAGAAAAAATGTTTTTCTTATTCTTTTATTTTGTACCTATATGAGATGATGGATATTCACTAAATTGTGGATATCATTTCATGATGTATGTACGGCAGATCATTACACTGTACCTCGTAAACTTCTATAGTGCTGTATGTCAATTATATCTCCATAAACCTAAAAGATATAAGAGATGCAGTTTTTATCCCTGAATTGGGAAGATAGCCTGGAGGAGGGCATGGCAACCCACTTCAACATTCTTGCCCGGAGAATCCGATGGACAGAGGAGCCTGGCGGGCTGCAGTCCATGGGGTCACAGAAGAGTCAGACGCGACTTAGCGACTAAACAATGAAAACTAGAAGAAGAAAACCCTACAGGGATCATTTTTTCAAGACCAGCATATTCTAGTTACATTGAATTCCAAAGAAATACTTGAGTTTTTTCTAGGAGCACAAATCCCTTTCTTATCTGAGAGAGAACAGAGACCCCATGACAGTGACTGCTTGATGATTTAAACTTAAATTTTGCCTTGCAAGAAGAAATCACACATACATACACACAAACCCATTGCGATTCCAGCACTCAAAGTTAGTGTACACTGGAATTTACACAAGATACGAAGCTAGGAGAGTGAGGTTGGGATTTCATGTATTTATTAGCTATGGGACTCAGGACAAATCTCTTAACTTTCACCATTATGAGGACAATCACCATATATGTGCGTGAGACTGCTATGAAGGCTCAGTATGATGGTGAATAGAAAATCCATGTTGCCTATTGTTCCATGACTGTGTTTATGTTTTTAAGTATAGCTATGATCCTCTTTTTAGAATGGCCACTCAACAAATACTTGATAAAAAATTGTATAGGCTGTTTTCTTTGGTTAAGGCATGTTAAAACACTAAGAATAACTAAAATTATAGGGGGATTAAATAGAAGTGGTGAAAAGACACACACTTCCAGTTTTAAGATAAATAAATACTAGGGCTGTAATGCACAAGGTGGTTAATATAATTAACACTGCTTTATATTACATCCAAAGATCATTAGGTGATAAAAACCTAAGCACTCTTATCATGAAGAAAAAATGTTTTTCTTATTCTTTTATTTTGTACCTATATGAGATGATGGATATTCACTAAATTGTGGATATCATTTCATGATGTATGTACGGCAGATCATTACACTGTACCTCGTAAACTTCTATAGTGCTGTATGTCAATTATATCTCCATAAACCTAAAAGATATAAGAGATGCAGTTTTTATCCCTGAATTGGGAAGATAGCCTGGAGGAGGGCATGGCAACCCACTTCAACATTCTTGCCCGGAGAATCCGATGGACAGAGGAGCCTGGCGGGCTGCAGTCCATGGGGTCACAGAAGAGTCAGACGCGACTTAGCGACTAAACAATGAAAACTAGAAGAAGAAAACCCTACAGGGATCATTTTTTCAAGACCAGCATATTCTAGTTACATTGAATTCCAAAGAAATACTTGAGTTTTTTCTAGGAGCACAAATCCCTTTCTTATCTGAGAGAGAACAGAGACCCCATGACAGTGACTGCTTGATGATTTAAACTTAAATTTTGCCTTGCAAGAAGAAATCACACATACATACACACAAACCCATTGCGATTCCAGCACTCAAAGTTAGTGTACACTGGAATTTACACAAGATACGAAGCTAGGAGAGTGAGGTTGGGATTTCATGTATTTATTAGCTATGGGACTCAGGACAAATCTCTTAACTTTCACCATTATGAGGACAATCACCATATATGTGCGTGAGACTGCTATGAAGGCTCAGTATGATGGTGAATAGAAAATATGCTGACAACTACTCAAAAAATAAATGTAGGGGGCTTCCCTGGTGGTCCAATGGGTAAAGAGTCCACCTTGCAGAGCAAGGGGCACTGGTTCAATCCCTGGCTGAGGAAGACCCTACATGCGGCAGAGTGGCTGGACCGGTGTGTCCAATTATAAGCCAGCGCTCTGGAGCGCATGCGCCCAGAGCTGGTGCTCTGCAGCGAGAGAGGCCACTGCAATGAGAGGCCCATACATGCCAAAGAATAAAGATGGATGAAAATTAAAAATAAATAACCAATAAAAGAGGGCAAAATTTTAAAAATAAATAAATAGCTTTAATTGAAATCTGACATACACTATTCTTTGATCCAGCAATCCCACTTGTAGGAGATTAACTTCAGACAGAAAAACAAAAGGACATAAAGACATATGTGCAGTTGGACCATAAAGAAGGCTTAGAGTCGAAGAATTGATGCCTTTGAGCTGTGGTGTTGGAGAAGACTCTTGAGAGTTCCCTGGACAGCAAGGAGATTAAATGAGTCAATTCTAAAGGAAATCAACCTTGACTATTCATTGGAAGGACTGATGCTGAAGCTGAAGCTCCAATACTTTGGTCACTTGATGTGAAGGGTTGACTCCTTCAAAAGCACCCTGATGCTGGGAAAGACTGAGGGTAGGAGGATAAAGGGGCATCAGTGAATGAGACAGATGAATGCATTATCAACTCAATGGGCATGAGTTTGAGCAAACTCTGGGAGACAGTGAAGGACAGGGAAGCCTGGCATGCTGCATTCCAAAGAAATACTTGAGGTTTTTCTAGGAGCACAAATCCCTTTCTTATCTGAGAGAGAACAGAGACCCCATGACAGTGACTGCTTGATGATTTAAACTTAAATTTTGCCTTGCAAGAAGAAATCACACATACATACACACAAACCCATTGCGATTCCAGCACTCAAAGTTAGTGTACACTGGAATTTACACAAGATACGAAGCTAGGAGAGTGAGGTTGGGATTTCATGTATTTATTAGCTATGGGACTCAGGACAAATCTCTTAACTTTCACCATTATGAGGACAATCACCATATATGTGCGTGAGACTGCTATGAAGGCTCAGTATGATGGTGAATAGAAAATATGCTGACAACTACTCAAAAAATAAATGTAGGGGGCTTCCCTGGTGGTCCAATGGGTAAAGAGTCCACCTTGCAGAGCAAGGGGCACTGGTTCAATCCCTGGCTGAGGAAGACCCTACATGCGGCAGAGTGGCTGGACCGGTGTGTCCAATTATAAGCCAGCGCTCTGGAGCGCATGCGCCCAGAGCTGGTGCTCTGCAGCGAGAGAGGCCACTGCAATGAGAGGCCCATACATGCCAAAGAATAAAGATGGATGAAAATTAAAAATAAATAACCAATAAAAGAGGGCAAAATTTTAAAAATAAATAAATAGCTTTAATTGAAATCTGACATACACTATTCTTTGATCCAGCAATCCCACTTGTAGGAGATTAACTTCAGACAGAAAAACAAAAGGACATAAAGACATATGTGCAGTTGGACCATAAAGAAGGCTTAGAGTCGAAGAATTGATGCCTTTGAGCTGTGGTGTTGGAGAAGACTCTTGAGAGTCCCCTGGACAGCAAGGAGATTAAATGAGTCAATTCTAAAGGAAATCAACCTTGACTATTCATTGGAAGGACTGATGCTGAAGCTGAAGCTCCAATACTTTGGTCACTTGATGTGAAGGGTTGACTCCTTCAAAAGCACCCTGATGCTGGGAAAGACTGAGGGTAGGAGGATAAAGGGGCATCAGTGAATGAGACAGATGAATGCATTATCAACTCAATGGGCATGAGTTTGAGCAAACTCTGGGAGACAGTGAAGGACAGGGAAGCCTGGCATGCTGCAGCCCGTGGGGGCACAGAAAGTCAGACACGACTGAGTAACTGAACAACAACACGGAAGTGTTCATTAAGTAGTGAAATTACAATGTGATTCCAGTAAAGGCTGGAAAGGCTGATGAAGTCATGGTCCATTCGTGGCACAATGGCTGCAAGTATGAGCAGTGGACTGGGCAGGAGGGGTGACGGAGCTGACTCGCCTGAGCTGGGGTCCTGCTGGCACTAATGTTTATGACCCCGGGCAAATCACACAGCCTTTCAAGACCTCAGGCTCCTCTCTCCAGAAAGTGGGAATGAGAAAAGTAGTTACCTCAGAGGTGGTTGTGAAGATTAAAGTTCGTTAACTCTTGGAAAATTCTTAGAAGCACAAATAGCACCTAATAAAATTTTCTAAATATCATTTTGTAACCATACTTTTAAAAAAGAATAACCCTAAGTGCTGAGGTAGTAAATCCAGTTAAAAAGCAGCACACTGCATCCTGTTCTGTTTAAGAAAGTAGATAGGTGTGTGTGTGTGTGTGTGTGTGTGTGTGTGTGTGTGTGTGTGTGTGTGTGTGTACGTGCATGTTTGCACAGTTAACAAAAGAATTGCAATGAATATACTTTTTTTCTTTACGACGTTACCTTAGGGACACATGGAATGAGAGAGTTGAAAAAGACACTCTTCTTAGAGAATTTAAGTGCTCAGAATATGAGTGATTTTTTTCTTTATCATTTTTAAGTATTTTTCAAAGAAATGAAAACATTAATGTTACTTGAATCTATTGCTCCATTGAGGGCTTCCCCTGATGGTCCAGTGGATAAGGACACCACCTTGCAGTGCAAGGGGCACCGGTTCGATCCCTGGCCTGGGAAGATCCCACGTGCCGCGGAGCAGCTGGACTGATGTGTCCAGTCACTGAGCCGGAGCTCTGGAACGCATACGCCCAGATCCTGCGCTCTGTGACAACAGACGCCACCGTGATGGGAGGCCCCCAGGAGCCAAAGAACAAAAGACGGATGAAAACAGAGAAATGAAAGACCAATAGAAGTGGCCCGCCCGCTCCCCTCCCTCCCCAACCTGAACCCCGCACAAAAATAAATAAATAAATAAATCTTTAAAAAAAAAAAAAAAAATCTATTGCTCCATTGAAAACGAACCTCCTCCTTTCGTAGGAATGCTGCAAAACAGAGGCTACAGCTGCGTGCTCTCCAAAGGGCCTGAGGAGCTAGAACAAGGGGTCCATGGGAGCTAGTCAACGTGACACAAAGCCTAAGAAAAACCACACATTTGTCAGTAAGAAGGTGGCTTCGCATAACTCAAGCATCGTGTGCGTCCACTCGTGCCCCAGATTACACTAACTCAGTGTAATAACACTGATTACATCAGGCTGATGAAATAGTCAAAGAAACCAGTTTTATTTTTTTACAAGTCATGATTAATTATAAAGAGAAAAACCAATCCTGGCTTAATATAAGCAGTCAAAGTCCTTCAAAACAGAGAAATCAGTGGATGAAAAGATGGAGGACTAACAGGTCAACAGACCTTCACTGTCTGCTACCATTTTTCAGACATTTCAAAAACTTCCAGGATGTTTCCTTTACCCAAGTGAATGAAAGAAGTCTCTCTGGCTGTCCCTGGCTGATACTAGGAACTCCTTAAAGGCTTCAAGTCAGGCAGCAGTTTTTGCCAATTAACAACTTGATGGTCTCCAGGTCCAGTGTAACTGCCCTAATCTCTCGCTTATTTTCACCAGATAGGGAGGAGTCAGTCATACCCTCGACTGAACTGCCCATCTCTCTGAGGTTGCCTCTGGCCCCTCTCCCCACCGCGGCCGTGGCCTCGCCTCTGCTGGTTAAGCCCAGCATGTCTGAACATTTAGTCATCACTTCAGAGCCACTCTTCCAGGAAAAGGCTATTGTTCCTGAACTTCCTGATCACTTACTTCCTGTCATTTTTTTTTTTTCACAAGGGAAAGAATAAAGCCCCTTCTAACATCACAGAGGATTCAGCTCAATTTCATAAGTGTAGTTCACTGGATTATAATTATTTACTTTATTTGGCCATCCAAACACACCAATGCTAGGTAGGGTAGCCCACGTAATCAACAGTGTCCCTGAGCCACAGGCAACTTCCACATGACTGCTCAGTACAAGCATCACTTTTTCATTCACAAGTCCATGTGGCTTACAAGTGATTTTGATCCAAGACCTCAAAGAAAGCTTGTAAGAGACTCCACTTTATCAATACTACCCCATGACCCAGTTGATGAAGAAAATAATCAGATACAGAAAGGGTTGACCTCTCCCCTGGCTGGAGAGGAGGTGGCAGGCACATGAAAACCTGGAAATGCCTCCCCGCCTTTCTGCTCCTGCCCTGCCCCCGCCCCACACAAAGATAACAACTGGGTCAGAAAACTGAGTCTCACTGTCCAGAGGGACTAAGTCACTGGGAGGGGCAAAATGAAGAGGCGGGAAGCTCAGGAAACCCCAGAACCTGGGTTTTAATACTGACATACATGCACACACACACACATACAAATGCACAAAAACACACACTTGTTTAAGAGATTGAAATACATACCATCCCAATTAATTTTGACAACGCTCCCACAGGGTAGGTAATTTTAGTCTCCCAACTTTATATATTAACACACTTGTCTAAGTTCACACCGTAAAGCAGTTCATTCACTTGTCTGACAACACAGTTGCACTATTAGCCCCTTCATTTGCTGTGTAACTTCTGAGTCACCCAGCCATGCGGAACCTCAGCGTCCTCATCTGTAAAATGGGAATAATAAGGTGTATAAAATCTGCTTCCATAGTGAGTTGAGAATTAAATGAATTTCTGTATATAAGGTATTCACCGCACACTGAGGTTCATGTCTCCTTGTCTCAGCTTTAGTTTGTGTGCGTGCGTGCTCGGCAGCTTCAGTCATGTCCAACTCTTTGCAGCTCTATAGCCTGAAGCCCACCAGGCTCCTCTGTTCATGGGATTCTCCAGGCAAGAATCCTGGAGTGGGCTGCTGTGCCCTCCTCCAGGGGATCTTCCCAACCCAAATCCATGTCTCCCGTGTCTCCTGTACTGCAGACAGGTGCTTTAGAGCTGAGCCACTTTCAAGTCCCCAACTTTAGCTTGCTGCTAGGTAATTGTTTACATCACCAGGTTATTATAAGATTTGAATGAGAAAATGTATGAAAGTGCTTTAGAAATGATAATTTGCTATATAAAATCAGTCATTATTATTCTTAAGATATATTTTAAACAAAGATACTTGACCATGTAGTTTGCCAAGTATCAGACTGGCAAAGACCCAAATGTCTGATATGACACGTATTAGGGCGGGAAGGAGCATGAGCAAGTTTATGGGTGTATAAACCATCACATAAGGAGACAAAGGACAAATCTGTCAAAATTAAAAATGCAAATAAATATGCTTTGATCTAGTTTATCCAATTGCATCCGTGTGGTAATATAAAAGGCTACTTCTTACAGACTCATCTGAAAAAACTGGGGGAAAAACTTTTGAAACAACCCAAGTGTCCACCACTTTAGAGTTGAAATATAATGCAAGCTGCAAATGTGAGCCACATATGTTAACCTAGAATTTTCTAGTTGCTACAAAGAAAGTTAAAAGAAACAGACAAAATGCACTTAAGAAGAGCCAAAATATGATCACTTCAATGTGCACTCAAGGCAAAAACTATTTATGAGATATTTTACATGCTCTCTTTTTAAGTCTCTAAAATATGGAGTGTGTTTTACCCTCAGGCACATGGACTAGCTACCTTTCTGTTCTCAGCTCTGCTCAAAACACATTGACACATAAGCACCATGTCCTCATTGGACATCACAGGTATAGTGAACTCCGAAACAAACTGATAACAATAGCAGTTACCTCTGGAAAGAAGAACTTCTCTGGGAATGGGGATGAAAGGGAAAATTAACTTTCACTCTATACCCTTTCATGTTTTCTTAATTAATGTCTTGTACGTGTAGGGTCTTTTCAGAATAAAATGAATAAAACAATTCTTTACAGTAACTTCTTAATCACCTTGGCTTACAAATAGGGACAGATGATTCAGACAGTGTGAGGACAATCATCAGCGATGAGTGACTCTATTCCTTTTACTCTTGTCACTATTTAGTAATGTAAAGAGTCTGTCTGGCAGGTGATGGGAGAGTCATGGTTTGCCACCAACAGAATATGGTGTCAGGCTGGGGAACTATTTCTAAAGTGTGGACATCAATCAAACTAGAAAGGGAGTTTTGTAATTAACTGATAGCTGAGTCAGTGTAATTCACAATGATCCTACCTGGTGGGGATTCTCTCAAACATTCCGCTATGAGCTCAGAGAAACCTCATGGTAAAGCAGGAAATTGAGGGGCCACATGAAGGCAAAGACCCAAATGTCTGATATGACACGTATTAGGGGAAGGAGCATGAGCAAGTTTATGGGTGTATAAACCATCACATAAGGAGACAAAGGACAAATCTGTCAAAATTAAAAATGCAAATAAATATGCTTTGATCTAGTTTATCCAATTGCATCCGTGTGGTAATATAAAAGGCTACTTCTTACAGACTCATCTGAAAAACTGGGCGAAAAACTTTTGAAACAACCCAAGTGTCCACCACTTTAGAGTTGAAATATAATGCAAGCTGCAAATGTGAGCCACATATGTTAACCTAGAATTTTCTAGTTGCTACAAAGAAAGTTAAAAGAAACAGACAAAATGCACTTAAGAAGAGCCAAAATATGATCACTTCAATGTGCACTCAAGGCAAAAACTATTTATGAGATATTTTACATGCTCTCTTTTTAAGTCTCTAAAATATGGAGTGTGTTTTACCCTCAGGCACATGGACTAGCTACCTTTCTGTTCTCAGCTCTGCTCAAAACACATTGACACATAAGCACCATGTCCTCATTGGACATCACAGGTATAGTGAACTCCGAAACAAACTGATAACAATAGCAGTTACCTCTGGAAAGAAGAACTTCTCTGGGAATGGGGATGAAAGGGAAAATTAACTTTCACTCTATACCCTTTCATGTTTTCTTAATTAATGTCTTGTACGTGTAGGGTCTTTTCAGAATAAAATGAATAAAACAATTCTTTACAGTAACTTCTTAATCACCTTGGCTTACAAATAGGGACAGATGATTCAGACAGTGTGAGGACAATCATCAGCGATGAGTGACTCTATTCCTTTTACTCTTGTCACTATTTAGTAATGTAAAGAGTCTGTCTGGCAGGTGATGGGAGAGTCATGGTTTGCCACCAACAGAATATGGTGTCAGGCTGGGGAACTATTTCTAAAGTGTGGACATCAATCAAACTAGAAAGGGAGTTTTGTAATTAACTGATAGCTGAGTCAGTGTAATTCACAATGATCCTACCTGGTGGGGATTCTCTCAAACATTCCCGCTATGAGCTCAGAGAAACCTCATGGTAAAGCAGGAAATTGAGGGGGCCACATGAAGGCAAAGACAGGAAGAAGGGAACAGGAAGGACAGGTGAAGAAAGATGAGGTTACCATAAACAGGAAAGAACCGTAAGGCCTCTTTACCTCTGAAATCTTATGTGTGGACAAGCAGAGAACCCCAGTCCCAACCGGGAGAGAGGACCTGACTTCTCCCACCTGGCTTAGCCTGGTAAATACTCAACTAGACTCAAGTGAGGTAAATAAGGCTCCTCCAATCCCTTCACTGTGGGGCAAGGTGGGGTTTTGGGGAAAGAGACAGAGCAGGGTGGACTGGTGAGCTGACAGGAAGGGGACAATGGATGTGCCATGGGGACTCCACAGAAGTCAGGGGGACCTGGGATCCAGGAGAGCAGTAACCAAGAAGACAGCTATGGCTGTGCTCAAAGGCTTAGCCACCAGGACACTCAGCAGGGCTTCATTCATGACCCGGAAGCACACTCCAGTATTTTCATATGAGGATTGTTTATGATAAAAGCAAATTATACAACAAAAGGATATGGTAATTCCACTCAAAAATAATTATACACATACACATATACACGTACACATGCACATGTGACCGGACTGGACGGATATTTATTAAAACAGAAAGGGAAGTGGCAGGACTCTAGATGTTAATTTTTCCTTTTAACTCATCTCTATTTTCCAGATATTTCAACAATGAGCACACATTCATTAACAACAATATAAAGTGGGGTCAGAAATGTACCTCACAACCTTTAGATACAGAAAAGAGGTAATTTCTTTCTTTGATCTGTAGGTAATTTTTCTTTACAATAACCACTCATGAGAATGGAAGCATTACCTTTTCATCTTTTTTACTTTAAAACATAGTTCAATTCAGTACATTAAATAGCCCTTCCAATATATGGTCACTAGCCAAGAGTGGCTGCATAATTTTAAATGTTAATTAACTCATATTTAAAACTCAGTTCTACACACCACTGTGTGATTTGATTTCCCTTTTAATTCTTTAAAATAATTCTCAAAAAACTACAAAACAAATTTTAATTTCACTGCCCTTTACTCAGAAATATTTTAGCTTTCTTCCTAGATATCCTTCGAGAAAATAATCAAAAGTTGATTTTTATCTTGTATGTGTTCAATGATTTTTAAAATGTAAAAATAGATATATTATTGTTTAGTCACTAAGTCATGTTTGACTCCTTTGCAAGCCCATAGACTATAGCCTGGTAGGTCCTCTGTCCACGGGATTTCCAGACAAGAATACTGGAGTGGTAGCCATTTCCTTCTCCAGGGGACCTTCTCAACCCAGGGCTCAAAACCCTCATCTCCTGCATTACAGGTAGATTCTTTACCTCTAAGATACCTGGGAAACCCCCAAAATAAATACACAAAATAATAAAGACTCAAGGATTATATACAAATAACTTTATGTTAGGATATAAGGGTTTTGTTTTTTGGATTTTTTAAAAAGATTTATTTATTTATTTATTTTGGGCGGGGGTCGGGTTGGGAGGGAGGGGAACTGGCGGGCCACTCCTATTGGTCTTTCATTTCTCTATTTTCATCCATCTTTGTTCTTTGGCTCCTGCGGGCCTCCCATCGCAGTGGCGTCTGTCGCTGCAGCATGCCAGCTGTGGGCGCATGCGCTCCAGAGCTCCGGCTTGGTAATTGGACACATCAGTCCAGCCGCTCCGCGGCACGTGGTATCTTCCCAGGCCAGGGCTCAAAGCGGCGCCCCTTGCACTGCAAGGCGGTGTCCTTACCCACTGGACCACCAGGGGAAGCCCTGATATAAGGGTTTTGAGTGGCAATATTTCCTATTTTAAATTCTCCTTTTATACTGTTAAATTGTTTTTTAAATAATACAAATCATGGTTAAAATTGAAAAAAAATTCATTTCCTCAGGGTCTCTAGCCACATTTCAGGTGTTTAATAGCCACATGCGGCTCATGGCGCCCATACTGGACATTAAGATAGCCTGCATCACTGTAGAATGTTCTACTGGACAGTGTCACTTCAGGTGTCAGATTTCTCGGCCATTCAGCTCCTCCCTGACTGGACTGGGTCTGGGGGAGGTCTGAAGGGGGTCTGTGTATGTGTGTGCGGAAAGCGGGGGGACTTCCCCTCCTCCAGCAGCCCTATGACCTGGAGCTGGTCTTCCGTGAGCTCAGGCTCCGTGAACTTTGGGGTCTCTCAGCAGCCATCCGGTACCCATACAAACATTCCCCCTCAACTTCCTGACTTCAGAGTCTTACAGAGGCCAAGTCTATTCCTTCCACTGACACAATCCTCCAGTCCTTAAGGAGGGCTGAGGTGGTCAGGAGGAAACCCGCCAGCCTCCCTCGGTCCACCACCTTCTGTGACCCACTCTTCCCACGGCACTGTCCGGCTTCCCACCACTCCAGCTTCAGCGCCTCAGGAAATTGGGAGCCCTGTTCCACCAGAGCCTTCCTTAGATCTTAATTCCAAAGGCCTCCCAGTTTTTCCAGAGTCTGATGCACTGAGGAGACAACAACTATAGTCTCTCTACCATCTCTCTCTTGGAAGACTATAGTGGTCCCAGCTGTGCCCATGAAGCAGGCCAGAGCTCCAGCCCTCAGACACCCTGGAACTTCTCTGGCTGCATTTAACATATACCCTCCCTCAGAAGTTTCAACCCAGAGCGGGCAGGCTCCTGCTTCTCTCCTCTCTCCCTTTTTTCTCCGCCCACTTCTTTCCTTCCCATCACTCCTCCGGGCTGAGAAGGAGTGGGATGGGCTGGAGAGGGGTAGGATATTCACTTACTGCCCAGTGTTCTATGTCAGGGGCTTCTCAAGTGGCGCGAGTGGTAAAAGAACTCGCCTGCCAATGGAGGAGACGCCAGAAACATGGGTTTGATCACTCAGTTGGGAAGATCCCCTGCAGGAGGGCACTCCAATATTCTTGCCTGGAGAATCCTGTGCACAGAGGAGGCTGGCCGGGGCCACAGTCCATAGTGTCAGAAAGAGCCAGACACAACTGAAGTGACTCAGCATGTACGCACACACGTCCTCTGGCAGGGGTACTAACCAGGCTTTCTCATCCTCAGTCAAGAAAGCAATGGCTTTTCCTCTGTGTTATTTTAGGGGGAAATGAAGGAATTTAGAAAAGCCCTCTTCAAGACAATGGCTATCTATTACCTTCCCTCTTTGGGGAGGTCTGAGGGGTCGATGTGTGTGCGGAAAGCGGGGGGACTTCCCCTCCTCCAGCAGCCCTATGACCTGGAGCTGGTCTTCCGTGAGCTCAGGCTCCGTGAACTTTGGGGTCTCTCAGCAGCCATCCGGTACCCATACAAACATTCCCCCTCAACTTCCTGACTTCAGAGTCTTACAGAGGCCAAGTCTATTCCTTCCACTGACACAATCCTCCAGTCCTTAAGGAGGGCTGAGGTGGTCAGGAGGAAACCCGCCAGCCTCCCTCGGTCCACCACCTTCTGTGACCCACTCTTCCCACGGCACTGTCCGGCTTCCCACCACTCCAGCTTCAGCGCCTCAGGAAATTGGGAGCCCTGTTCCACCAGAGCCTTCCTTAGATCTTAATTCCAAAGGCCTCCCAGTTTTTCCAGAGTCTGATGCACTGAGGGAGACAACAACTATAGTCTCTCTACCATCTCTCTCTTGGAAGACTATAGTGGTCCCAGCTGTGCCCATGAAGCAGGCCAGAGCTCCAGCCCTCAGACACCCTGGAACTTCTCTGGCTGCATTTAACATATACCCTCCCTCAGAAGTTTCAACCCAGAGCGGGCAGGCTCCTGCTTCTCTCCTCTCTCCCTTTTCTCTCCGCCCACTTCTTTCCTTCCCATCACTCCTCCGGGCTGAGAAGGAGTGGGATGGGCTGGAGAGGGGTAGGATATTCACTTACTGCCCAGTGTTCTATGTCAGGGGCTTCTCAAGTGGCGCGAGTGGTAAAAGAACTCGCCTGCCAATGGAGGAGACGCCAGAAACATGGGTTTGATCACTCAGTTGGGAAGATCCCCTGCAGGAGGGCACTCCAATATTCTTGCCTGGAGAATCCTGTGCACAGAGGAGGCTGGCCGGGGCCACAGTCCATAGTGTCAGAAAGAGCCAGACACAACTGAAGTGACTCAGCATGTACGCACACACGTCCTCTGGCAGGGGTACTAACCAGGCTTTCTCATCCTCAGTCAAGAAAGCAATGGCTTTTCCTCTGTGTTATTTTAGGGGGAAATGAAGGAATTTAGAAAAGCCCTCTTCAAGACAATGGCTATCTATTATTTGCAACATCAGGACGGACTGTTACTTGCACCTTTATCTTTGCATTTTTTAATGTAAGATTTCTAATCCAGATCCCTCTTGTTTTTCTACCCCACTCACCAAGGCAGATGAATGCCCTGCTGTCCTCCCAGAGTCAAGGTCATTTCCTCAGAAAGACGGGCACTAAAAAGCACACAAAGTAGTTTCCCTGGTGGTCCAGTGGGTAAGGACACCACCTTGCAGTGCAAGGGGCGCCGGTTTGATCCCTGGCCTGGGAAGATCCCACATGCCATGGAGCGGCTGGACTGATGTGTCCAATTACCAAGCCGTGGCTCTCGAGTGCATATGCTCAGAGCCGGTGCTCTGTGACAACAGAGGCCACCGCGATGGGAGGCCCACACGGGCCAAAGAACAAAGATGGATGAAAAAGTGGACAAATGAAAGACCAATAGAAGTGGCCAGCCTGCCTGCTCCCCTCCCTCCCCACCCCACCCCCACCAAAAATAAAAAAATAAAAAATAATAAAAAAGCACACAAAGTTCCAACCCATCATACCAGCTATGAGGAGGAGGAAAAAGGTTAATTAAAATGTTTTACTACGATTGCTCGTTTCACCTAATCAGAAACTGTCTTTAGAGAGAAGGTAATTACCAAGGCCACATTTTTTGGACGTAACTCAGAAGAGGTCAAAGGTATTGTAAAAAATGGATGTTAAGGGGCTGACTTCCCAAGTCTTCACCATACTACTAGCTCTGTGACCTTGAGCAAGTTGCTTTACCTCTCTTGGCCTCAGTTTCCTCATCCATAAAATGGAAATAATAATCATGCTATCATTCATTATTATCAAAATTCACTGAGATTGCATGTGCAAAACGTGATGTCTACAACACAGAAGTCATTCAGGAACTATCTCAGGATAATCATACAACTAAAGAGATGAACAAACCTACATCAACAGAGGAAACCTTTTAACAGGGAATAATAGTGTTAGTTTAAGTCCTGCTTTGGGGACCAGGATTATAGTTTAAAAAGGTTCTAAGTGTAACCATTAAAGGGAACCTTGCTTATCTCCAGGGAAGGGGAAATTAGTAATCCCAAAGGCAACTGATGTTCTTCTTTCAAGTTCTGATGGTTCTAATCCTTTTCCTTACATTATGTGTTACTTCCTCTCATTATAACTTTCCCTCATTTATTCTTTAAAAAAAATCCATGATAAACAACATGGCAGTCTGTAATATAAAGCATTATCTAAATTGGAAAAGAAAAACCTTGAAGTTCTTCCACTACACTCTATCAAATTCTTTTCTCCAGAAATACCTCCTCTTAAACAATGGTTTCTTCATTCTATTTACTCAGACATTTTCTATGTATACACAAAGTTCTATACGTATGCAGATATATATAATAATTGGGGTGAGATTCTATACATTCTTCAGCCACCAGCTTTGAAAAAAGTGAGCAGTGTATTGTGGATGTAGTCCCGTATCCTGACACAAGAACTGACCGCACTGTGTGGACGGGCCGTGATTAATCTAATTGATTTCCCATCGGGCCTCTCCCTGGCCCTTGCTTGGCTTTCAGGTGCCACCTGGGAGACTCTTGATGGTTTTAAAACATTTTAAATCAGCTATCACATTAGACCTTTCTCTAAGCTAAGCATCCGTAGTGCCTAATGGTATTCCTCATATAACAGAGTTCTAGAAACTTCCAGCTATGCCGGAGTTTCTCTGAACCTGGCATGTCCAGCACAGCTACGCAGGCTGGTGCAGAGCACAGGAGGCCTTGCCAGGGAGCTTGGGAGCCCACTCACATGACACGCAGCCGGGTCCACTCGTCATTCTTAGTTTTGTGACTTTCTCTTCCAAACCAGAACACTTTTGAATACGTAAAATAGACTAACTTGCTGTGATAAGGAGAAACCAAGACTATCCAAGGTGGAAGAGAGAATTCTTCATCCAAAAGTTTGTCAATTAAAATGTTAAGGCTTTTCTTTGTTATATCAACAGCTTTTAAGCTAAGCTCCAAAGCTACAATTTCTCTGAGACAAACCGACCTCCTAGGTAGGTATGGTAGATCATAGGAACTATCTCAGGATAATCATACAACTAAAGAGATGAACAAACCTACATCAACAGAGGAAACCTTTTAACAGGGAATAATAGTGTTAGTTTAAGTCCTGCTTTGGGGACCAGGATTATAGTTTAAAAGGTTCTAAGTGTAACCATTAAAGGGAACCTTGCTTATCTCCAGGGAAGGGGAAATTAGTAATCCCAAAGGCAACTGATGTTCTTCTTTCAAGTTCTGATGGTTCTAATCCTTTTCCTTACATTATGTGTTACTTCCTCTCATTATAACTTTCCCTCATTTATTCTTTAAAAAATCCATGATAAACAACATGGCAGTCTGTAATATAAAGCATTATCTAAATTGGAAAAGAAAAACCTTGAAGTTCTTCCACTACACTCTATCAAATTCTTTTCTCCAGAAATACCTCCTCTTAAACAATGGTTTCTTCATTCTATTTACTCAGACATTTTCTATGTATACACAAAGTTCTATACGTATGCAGATATATATAATAATTGGGGTGAGATTCTATACATTCTTCAGCCACCAGCTTTGAAAAAAGTGAGCAGTGTATTGTGGATGTAGTCCCGTATCCTGACACAAGAACTGACCGCACTGTGTGGACGGGCCGTGATTAATCTAATTGATTTCCCATCGGGCCTCTCCCTGGCCCTTGCTTGGCTTTCAGGTGCCACCTGGGAGACTCTTGATGGTTTTAAAACATTTTAAATCAGCTATCACATTAGACCTTTCTCTAAGCTAAGCATCCGTAGTGCCTAATGGTATTCCTCATATAACAGAGTTCTAGAAACTTCCAGCTATGCCGGAGTTTCTCTGAACCTGGCATGTCCAGCACAGCTACGCAGGCTGGTGCAGAGCACAGGAGGCCTTGCCAGGGAGCTTGGGAGCCCACTCACATGACACGCAGCCGGGTCCACTCGTCATTCTTAGTTTTGTGACTTTCTCTTCCAAACCAGAACACTTTTGAATACGTAAAATAGACTAACTTGCTGTGATAAGGAGAAACCAAGACTATCCAAGGTGGAAGAGAGAATTCTTCATCCAAAAGTTTGTCAATTAAAATGTTAAGGCTTTTCTTTGTTATATCAACAGCTTTTAAGCTAAGCTCCAAAGCTACAATTTCTCTGAGACAAACCGACCTCCTGAGGTAGGTATGGTGAAGAAATTTATTTAATGTCATTCAGTTAATTAGTGATATATAATTTTAAGGAAAAAAAACTATTGGGAAAATAGGGCCAAAATTCTAACCAGCACCTACTATGTGCCAGTCACCATAATAAGACTCTTTTCCAGTTTTATTGAAATATAATTGACATATAGCAGTGTGCAAATTTAAGGTGGACAGTACAATAATTTGACTTACATACATTATGAAATGACTAGCACAATAAGTTTAGTGAACGTCCATGTATCTCATATAGATCCATCATTAAAAAAATGGAGAAAACTTTTCCTTGAGAACTCTTACAATTTACTCTTAATAGCTTTCACATATAACGGACAGTGGTATTAATTATCTTTATTGTGTTGTATGCTACATTCTTAGTAATTCTTCATCTTATAACTGGGAGTTTGTACTTTTCAACTACCTTTGTCTAATTCCCCTCGTCCCCCCCACCACTGCCTCTGATCTTTTTCTATGAGCTTGTTTGCTTGTTTGTTACTTTTGAAGTATAATTAACCTACAACACTATGTTAGTTCCTAGTACACAACACAGTGACTCAATATTTCTATAACATTTCAAAATTGTCACTATGCTAAATCTAGTTGACATCTGTCACCACAGAAAGATATTATGTAATCACTGACTATATTCCCCAAGGGCTTCCCTAGTAGATCAGTGGTAGAGAACTCACCTGCCAGGCCTGGAGACCTAAGTTTGATCCCTGGGTGGGGAAGATCCCCTGGAGGAGGAAATGGCAACCCACTCCAGAGTTTTTCCCTGGAAAATACCACGAACAAAGGAGCTTGGCAGGCTGCAGTCTATGGACTTGCAAAAGAGTCGGACACCACTGAGCAATTAAACAACGTATTCTCCATACTGTATATTTCATACCTGCAGCTCATTTATTTTGTACTTAAAACTCTGTACCTCAATCTCCCTCACCTATTTCTCACATCCTCCCCTCTTGCAACCACCTATTTTGTTCTCTGTATCTGTAACTCTTTCTGTGCTTAATTATGTTTGTTCATGTGTTCTGCCTTTTGGATTCCATCCACAAGTGAAATCATACATCATTTGTCATTCTGCGTCTGTCCGACTTATTTCACTTAGCACGGTACTCTCTAGGCCCATTCATGTTGTTGCAAATGGCAAAATTTCATTACTTTTATGGCTGATTAATATTCCATTGTGGGTGTATATATATATACATATACATATTCCACATCTTCATTATCAATCCATCAATTGATGAGCATTTAGGTTGCTTCCATCCTCTGGCTAATGTAAATGATGCTGCTATGAATACAGGGTTCCAAGTATCTTTTCAAGTTAGCGTTTTTGTTTTCTTCAGGTAAACACCCAGAAGTGGACCTGCTGCATGGTATGATGGTCTATTTTTTAGTTATTGGAGGAATCTCCATATTGTTTTCCATCGGAGCTGTGCAAATTTACGTTTCAACTAACAGTGCACCAGGTTCCCTTTTCTCCATAGCCACAAGGATTTTTAAGAATATACTTTTATCCAGCTAACACACAGTGACTATGTACTGTCAGCCACGGGGCTGTCTGCTCGGGAGGCAGTCTCCGTCCTCATCCCTTCCAGGATCTATGGGGATCCACAGGAGAAAGATACATGGGCAGAAATGGAAGCTTAGAAAAGCGAACATATTTTCTCAAAATCACAAAATGAGTAAGTTTGGATTTCGATCGCTGCCTTATATCCATGAATCACAGGATAACTGCTCTTCCCCGGTGGAGACTTCAGCACTGGGAAGCCCTTCTTCTTGCCGTTGCCTGGGAGGGGTTTAAACTACAAGGGCATGTTCCCTGCACAGACCTCAGGCTGGGTCACATCACAGCAAGCTCGCCGACGGACTACTCGGGTTTCCTTTCCTTGGTGTTTTCTTATCTGCCTCCCACCAATGGCTTAGCCTCCATGGGTGAGTGGGGTCAGGAAGTGGCACACAGCCTCTGTTTTTATTCTCTGTGTGGAAATTTTCTAATTATAGGTCACACCGAGAGTTTCCATTCTCCCCCATGGCACTTCACTCTGTTTATGTAACTCAATAAGTAAAGACCCAGAGCTTTTTTTAAAAAAAAAAAATACTTAAACCATGAAGCTTTTAATGAGGAATCAAACTCATTCCCCTTTTCTTACTGATTAGTGAATAGCCATCGTCTGTTATCTGCTTAGTCTATAGCTGAAATTACGATCTTTTCTGTGGTTGGGGTTTTATAGTCTGATTATGCCTTAAGCTTCCTGTGTAAGCCATCAGGGGAAGTAGAAACATTAACTACTCCCACCTCCACCACCAATAAATAGATTCAAATACAGTCCTTTAAACCATCAGGCGTCATTGAATAAAAAGATGATACAGCACAGAATGAAGAAACAAGAGCTATCGTTCAGGATGGTAGATACAGCAAGGCATTGGAGGCAACTGAAGGTCCCCATTGAGAGCATAAAAGGAATGAGATTTCAATCATTATGCTCTGAGAACACAAGCTAAAGGCCAACCTTTGAACACCTTTATTTAAATTATATGGCTATTTCTTCCCTAAGTTAACACCTAAAATTTTTAAGAATATACTTTTATCCAGCTAACACACAGTGACTATGTACTGTCAGCCACGGGGCTGTCTGCTCGGGAGGCAGTCTCCGTCCTCATCCCTTCCAGGATCTATGGGGATCCACAGGAGAAAGATACATGGGCAGAAATGGAAGCTTAGAAAAGCGAACATATTTTCTCAAAATCACAAAATGAGTAAGTTTGGATTTCGATCGCTGCCTTATATCCATGAATCACAGGATAACTGCTCTTCCCCGGTGGAGACTTCAGCACTGGGAAGCCCTTCTTCTTGCCGTTGCCTGGGAGGGGTTTAAACTACAAGGGCATGTTCCCTGCACAGACCTCAGGCTGGGTCACATCACAGCAAGCTCGCCGACGGACTACTCGGGTTTCCTTTCCTTGGTGTTTTCTTATCTGCCTCCCACCAATGGCTTAGCCTCCATGGGTGAGTGGGGTCAGGAAGTGGCACACAGCCTCTGTTTTTATTCTCTGTGTGGAAATTTTCTAATTATAGGTCACACCGAGAGTTTCCATTCTCCCCCATGGCACTTCACTCTGTTTATGTAACTCAATAAGTAAAGACCCAGAGCTTTTTTTAAAAAAAAAAAATACTTAAACCATGAAGCTTTTAATGAGGAATCAAACTCATTCCCTTATCTTACTGATTAGTGAATAGCCATCGTCTGTTATCTGCTTAGTCTATAGCTGAAATTACGATCTTTTCTGTGGTTGGGGTTTTATAGTCTGATTATGCCTTAAGCTTCCTGTGTAAGCCATCAGGGGAAGTAGAAACATTAACTACTCCCACCTCCACCACCAATAAATAGATTCAAATACAGTCCTTTAAACCATCAGGCGTCATTGAATAAAAAGATGATACAGCACAGAATGAAGAAACAAGAGCTATCGTTCAGGATGGTAGATACAGCAAGGCATTGGAGGCAACTGAAGGTCCCCATTGAGAGCATAAAAGGAATGAGATTTCAATCATTATGCTCTGAGAACACAAGCTAAAGGCCAACCTTTGAACACCTTTATTTAAATTATATGGCTATTTCTTCCCTAAGTTAACTACCTAAAAAAAATCTTCCGAAAGCATGTCATCTCAGTCTAGGACCTCCCAGAACCATATTCAGTAACAGTAACTTGTAGGTAAAACTTGTTCAGTAGCAACAAGTCAGTTCCATAAAACAAAATGAAAAAGAAGAGCCCGCAAAAACACATTTTTAAGCCACATTTTTTAAAGTCCAGAAAACAACAACGTAGGAAAGATTGTGCTCTCTCCTGCCAGCACTGTGTAAACAGAAGCCTTTTTTTGCAGAAACTTTCAACAATGGAATCTGCAAAGGAAATCTAAAAGAAGTGGGATTGGGGGAGAAGATTCTGACCTTGAAGAGCTTACACTAATATTAACTATCATACAATTAACTTCTTAATTATCCTTGAGGGGCGGCAGGACAAAGGATAATGAAGGGAAACGAGTTTATGAAAAAGGCTGCCAAGTAGGATCAAGGAAGCGAACAGCACCGAGGCGGGCAACAGGGCCCAGAAAGACAAGAGCAACCGACTCCAGGAAAGTCACCCAGCTTGGTTGAAACAGCAGAAGTAGAAGTCTTACCACCATTTTTACCTTCCTCCTTGACAAGGTGGGGTGTAGATGAAACCACGTGGGATGCTCCTGGCACAGAATCTGGCACCAAAACCAATGTCATCACATCATGGCTGCTTCTATTCTTTGGGAATTCCCAAGAAGTGTTCATTTAAAAGATAATTGAAACCAGATAAGCAGACATTTTCCAGCCTTTGGTTTCTTTTCCAATTTTGTTTTAATCCAGATTCCATTTCGATAAATGGAAAAAGAATATGACCTCACTGTCTCAACTAGAGTGTAGTCTGTTTCCCTCTAAGGGAATATCCCTAAGCATTCCTGAAGAGTCTATCTTCCAGGCAGGAACATTTTGTTGAGGTTTACTTTTTTGCTGACTATATAATGAAAAGAATACATATTTTGTATTGTTCAATATAACAGAATATTTCATGTATATAATCTTATGCTGCTTTATATATTATCTAATAGATTTTCATACTGAGTATGTCTTTCCCAAGTATAATATGCATGCTATTTCTTCCTCTCCCCAACACCCCTCATTAGGCCCTTCATAAAAATCAATGCTTTAGAACTCAGCCTAGGAGAATTATGCCATGTCTAATACATATTGCAGGGTGGTTTTCTGAAAGAAGTGGGGCTTCACAAGATTGCTAAATTCCTGTGCACTGAAGGCAGAAAATATTCAGAAACATAAGGCTCATGTAGAGATTAAGTTGGAGGAAAGAGGGAAGAGATATACCTAGGCTGCTCTTTTTTTTTTTTAAAGATTTATTTATTTATTTATTTTGGTGGGGGTGGGGTGGGGAGGGAAGGGAGCAGGCGGGCCACTTCTATTGCTCCTTCATTTGTCCATTTTCATCCATCTTTGTTCTTTGGCCCGTGTGGGCCTCCCATCGCGGTGGCGTCTGTTGTTGCAGAGCACCGGCTCTGGGCACACGTGCGCCAGAGCTCCGGCTCGGTAATTGGACACATCCGTCCAGCCGCTCCGCTGCACGTAGGATCTTCCCAGGCCAGGGTTCGAACCGGCGCCCCTTACACTGCAAGGCGGTGTCCTTACCCACTGGACCACCAGGGAAGCCCCCTAGGCTGTTCTTTATCCCCTCAACAAAATGAAATGTTCACCTAAGTATCCAAAGTCTTAACAATGGGTGAATCCAGGTCTATTTTAATGTAAATGCCAGGTCCACTACCAGCCCACACAGTGCCTTTAGGAGAGGCAGCCCTTCCTGAAAGCACTTTGTTTTCGTATTCTGAAAAATCACTCTAACGTACTGACTTTTCAAAAAAAAAAAAAAATTAACTCTCATCTATTTGAAAAGTATCGTGTAAGTCTGTGTGAGTTTGCACAAATTTACCATGCCTATGATGTGAGCGACGCTCCCTGAAAGGTCCTTCTTCAGCCTACAACTCCAGCTCAAAGACACACAGCTGCCCTTGGAATCACTTGGTTCATGTGCATCACACCAACCATGAGGAGCTGTGTCTATTTTATGAATGGCTTCATCTAGCTCAGTTCCTGGTACATAGTAGGTTCCTAATATTGAATTGGATGATTCAATACCCACTGAATGTATGAATAAGTGAATTAAAGGTCCACCTTTAACATAAGAATCTACTGCAAAAGTAAAAATTAATGAAAATGTACATTGGTTTGGCTGCTGTGGAAAACGATATGGAGGTTTCTCAAAGAGCTACAAATAGAACTGCCATGTGATTCACCCATTATACTTAAAAAAATGAAAACACTAACTCAAAAGGATACATGCACTCTAACATTCATAGCAGCACTCTTTACAATAGCCGTGATATGGAAGCAACCAGTGTCCATCAGTAGACAAATGGATAAAGATGTGGCATATGTACACAAGGAATACTACTCAGCCATAAAAAAGAACAAAATTTTGCCAATTGCAACAACAGGGATGGATTTGGAGAGTATTGTGCTAGGTGAAATAAATCAGAGAAAGATAAATACTATATGCTATCATTTATATATGAAACCTAAAAAAATAAAGCAAACTAGTGAATACAACCAAAAAACAGACTTACAGATGCAGAGAACAAATTGAGGTGACCAGTGGGGAGAGACTAGGGGGAGGGGCAATATAGGGTGGGAATTAAGAGGTACAAACTGTTACATATAAAATAAATAAGGATATATGCTCACATATATTCACCCAATACAGGGGACACTGTCAATATTTTATAATAATCACAAATACTCATAACTCTTTAAAAATTATGAATCACTCATTGTACACCTGTAACCAACTATAAAAACATTGTAGTCAGTCAAAAATATTATAATCAACTGTATCTCAATTTTAAAAAATCAAAAAAAAGTGAAAACTAAGCATGGCTAATGTGAACTGAGCACCTTCTATGCATGAAGCCCTATGCTAAGCACAGACGTATGCTCCCAGGAAAACCCTGTGAGGTAGGCACTATTTCCCTTCACAGCCCCAGAAGCTTAAGGAGGTTCAGTAACTTACTGATGTCGTTCTGCTTATGAGTCAGAGACCACGTGACCACCATAATCACATTCCTCATCACTCCACTGGCAAGTCAGTCTGGAGCCTACATGCTCAACGAGGTTGCTACACCTGTTGGAAACACAGAGTTCCCTTGTGTGGCCCGTCCAAGGAAGAGAAGACACCAGAGGCTCCCAGCTCTGACTTCCTTTTCTGACTATCGAGGAAAAACTATCCTCTAGATGCCACTCAGGCCAGCAATGAGGTCACACAATATTCCCAGGTCTGGCCTTCATGTCTAAGACTCACCTTTGAAATCAGTTAGCAGCAATTCATTCAGTACAGAATAAAAGGCTCTTTGTCATCTATGGGTGCAACTCCCATACCCGTTGCATATTCTGAAATATCCTGGCCGCTAGATGGCACTGAAGCTCAAATGTGCCAAAGCTCAAAACAGGAATCCTTCTCCAGCCATATTTTAATTATGATAACAATGACACATTAGCAGCATTGTTAAGCACTTACTATGCCCCTACCGGGGCTTTCCAGGTACCATTAGTGGTAACAACAACAACAACAACGAAACGCCTGCCAATGCAGGAGACAGAGGAGACATGGGTTAGATCCTTGAGTCCGGAAGATCCCCTGGAGGAGGGCACGGGTAACCCACGCCAGTACTCTTGCCTAGAGACTCTCATGGACAGAGGAGCCTGGAAGGCTATAGTCCACAGGTTTATAAAGGGTTGGACACAACTCAGGCGACTTAGCACAGCACGGCACATACCACTACAAGCATTATCTCATCTAATCCTCAGAGCAACTCCATGGGGTCAATCCTTTACTAATTCCAGGTTACAGGTGAGGAAACTAAGCTTTAGAGCAGTGACTCCCGTGACCAAGTTCGCATGGCTAGACAGAAACAGAGCAGGGATTTTCATTGAAGTAACAGGACTCTCTTCAGTCTAGCATTCTTACCACTGTTTGCTTCCTCCCACGCTATCATCATCCGGTCGCTCAGCTGCTGGGCACAGGTTCAATAAGACCACAGGTTATTTTTGAAACTCCTCTTGGGAAATCCTCTCGATGAGGAAGAAGAACAACTCCATTCAAGCCATATAAACACGCCAGGCACAAGTGAAGATTCAGATGAACTGAAGCTATTTATTCAACCTCAAAAGGGCATCGTGCTGGTGGTGGGAAAAAAAAGGACCCGGCCTGCGGTGCTGTGAAGTCAAGTCAGCTGGATGTGGCTACAGGGTGTCACGTGCTAGAGAGGCCCCAGCAGACAGACTGAAGGAGAGCCCAGGCTCCCCCTCACCCATCGCAGGATCTAGAACAGGTTCTTAGCTTCTCCAACTTCTGACAGTAAAAGGGGTAAATAATTGATGCCCTGTCTTCTTTGCTGGGTAAAAATAAAGCGTGTGAACGTTTTCATTGTTGATGCAGTTTCTTTTCGTTGTTGTTTAGTCACTAAGTCATGTCCAAATCTTTGAGACCTCACAGACTGCAGCATGCCAGGCTTCCCTGTCCATCACTATCTCCCAGAGTTTTCTCAAACTCATATCCAATCAGTGATGCTGTCCAACCATCTTCTCCTCTGTTGTCCCGCCTTTCTCCTCTTGCCTTCATTCTTTCCCAGAATCAGAGTCTTTTGCGATGAGGCAGCTCTTCACATCAGGTGGCCAAAGTATTGGGTGTTCAGCTCGAACCCAGGTCTCCTACGTCTTCTGCAATGCAGGGGGATTCTTTACCACTGGGCCACCAGGGAAGCCCCACTGAAGTAGTTTAACAGTAAGTAAAATATAATATCACTATAAGCCTTCTCACCTCCTTTTCGACCTTTCTGAAGCCAGTCTTCTCTTTCCACAACCCAAGTCTGTTTCCAGAAAACTTCTTAACAAAGAGGTCTTACCAGATCTGCTCCTCCCACAGTGAATCATTCTATCTCCAATTTTAAGCACCGTGACCCAGGCTTTCCATAGACCTCCTCTGATCAGCCTCTCCTTCCTCAACTCTTCCACATTCCACCCCACCTTGATTTTATGCCCCTGACACACTAGATTCTCTGCAATGCTCAAACACGCCCCTTATTTCTTGATTTCTGCATCTCAGCCATTCCATCCACCTGTCTGTGGTTTGCCCAACATCTGAGCCACTGACCTTTTTTGCTTTTCTTTTTCTTCTTTTTAATTGAAGGATAACAGCTTTACAATGTTGTCTTGGTTTCTGCTGCACATTAGCACGAATTGGCCATAGGTATCTATACGTTCCCTCCCTCTTGAATCCTCCCTCTCACTCCCCTCACCTCATCCCACCCCTCTAGGTTGTCACAGACCATAGCTTGAGCTTCCTGCATCTTTTCTTTTTTTTTTTTAATTTTGGCCTCTTTTATTGGTTAATTTATTTATTTATTTACATCCATCTTTATTCTTTCGCACGTGTGGGCCTCCCATTGCAGTGGCCTTTCTCATTGCAGAGCACCAGCTCCGGGCGCATGTGCTCCACAGTGCTGGCTCATAACTGGACACACAGGTCCAGGCGCTCCGCGGCATGTGGGATCTTCCCGGGCCAGGGATTGAACCAGTGCCCCTTGCACTGCAAGGTGGACTCTCTACCCACTGGATCACCAGGAAAGCCCCTCCCTGAATCTTTGATTAGATCTCAGAGCTCATGATCTTCCTTAAGGAACGACTCCCCTAGCACTGCAATGGCCTGGAGGCAGACACATGATCCAAGTCATACCTACCAGGCCCCATATTACCTTGAAATCTGTACTTTAAGAGGAGTGAGTTAGCCCAACAGAGTTGGAGTTGACCATGCTCCGAAATAAATCAGTCACCAGTTTTCTACATCAATCCACAATGCCAGTTCCCTTAGAGGTTCCATTTTTATTTAAATTCAGGAGCTACTCCCACAATCCCCAAGAGATTCCCCTGTATTCCTTCCTCCCTTCCCTTTTCAAAGTTAGCTCCAGCCCACCTCTGCTGCTTACAGCCACTAAACAATCCTTAAAGTTTCAGTTCACATGGCAACTTCTGCAGGAAGCTTCATTTCAAGCACTGCGGCAGTCATTTTATATATTTCATTTCCCCTCCACATGATTCACTCAAATTTAAGAGATGGGGCTTGTTCATCTTCATATCCCCAACAGTCCCTAAACATAGTGCCCTGCACATGACCATTTCTTGATAAACAGTATTTGTAGACTTGGATAGCAAGCCATTTAAGGATTCTTTAAGTCATTTAAGGAGCTGAGTTTGCATCTGGCCATGCCTTTTTGCTTTTCTTTCTTCTTTTTATTGAAGTAACAGCTTTACAATGTTGTCTTGGTTTCTGCTGCACATTAGCACGAATTGGCCATAGGTATCTATACGTTCCCTCCCTCTTGAATCCTCCCTCTCACTCCCCTCACCTCATCCCACCCCTCTAGGTTGTCACAGACCATAGCTTGAGCTTCCTGCATCTTTTCTTTTTTTTTGAATTTTGGCCTCTTTTATTGGTTAATTTATTTATTTATTTACATCCATCTTTATTCTTTCGCAGTGTGGGCCTCCCATTGCAGTGGCCTTTCTCATTGCAGAGCACCAGCTCCGGGCGCATGTGCTCCACAGTGCTGGCTCATAACTGGACACACAGGTCCAGGCGCTCCGCTGGCAGGGGGGATCTGCCCGCGCCAGGGGTTGAACCAGTGCCCCTTGCACTGCAAGGTGGACTCTCTACCCACTGGATCACCAGGAAAGCCCCTCCCTGAATCTTTGATTAGATCTCAGAGCTCATGATCTTCCTTAAGGAACGACTCCCCTAGCACTGCAATGGCCTGGAGGCAGACACATGATCCAAGTCATACCTACCAGGCCCCATATTACCTTGAAATCTGTACTTTAAGAGGAGTGAGTTAGCCCAACAGAGTTGGAGTTGACCATGCTCCGAAATAAATCAGTCACCAGTTTTCTACATCAATCCACAATGCCAGTTCCCTTAGAGGTTCCATTTTTATTTAAATTCAGGAGCTACTCCCACAATCCCCAAGAGATTCCCCTGTATTCCTTCCTCCCTTCCCTTTTCAAAGTTAGCTCCAGCCCACCTCTGCTGCTTACAGCCACTAAACAATCCTTAAAGTTTCAGTTCACATGGCAACTTCTGCAGGAAGCTTCATTTCAAGCACTGCGGCAGTCATTTTATATATTTCATTTCCCCTCCACATGATTCACTCAAATTTAAGAGATGGGGCTTGTTCATCTTCATATCCCCAACAGTCCCTAAACATAGTGCCCTGCACATGACCATTTCTTGATAAACAGTATTTGTAGACTTGGATAGCAAGCCATTTAAGGATTCTTTAAGTCATTTAAGGAGCTGAGTTTTAAGCAACTGATAGGATTTGGTAAAACTTCAATTTCTGTTCTGTAATGTTCAGACATGTTGTTAGGTAACCAAAGTTGTTTTACTTTAGGAATCATCTATCCAAATTCTACAACCATTACCCCATTTTCAAGAAATTTGAAAGTGCTCCTCAGACCCAGAGCTTTCTGACTTTCTTTTTTTTTTTTTTAAAGATTTATTTATTTCTTTATTTTGGTGGGGGTGGGGTGGGCCACTTCTATTGGTCTTTCATTTCTCTATTTTCTTCATCCATCTTTGTTCTTTGGCTCCTGTAGGCCTCCCATCGCAGTGGCCTCTGTTGTTGCAGAGCACCGGCTCTGGGCGTATGCGCTCCAGAGCTCCGGCTCAGTAATTGGACACATGGTTCCAGCCGCTCCACGGCACGTGGGATCTTCCCAGGCCAGGGATCGAACTGGCACCCCTTGCACTGCAAGGCGGTGTCCTTACCCACTGGACCACCAGGGAAGCCCCCTTTCTGACTTTCTTGTCCTCCTTCTCTCCCTGCTGAAATGTCAGGGCTCTGGCAGCTGCCCCGATTAGCTCCCAAACAAGCGTGTGAGGAACAATGGGAAGTATGACAATTCCCCAGGCTTTTTTTTTTTTAAACCTTCACAGGAAGAGCTTGACTATGGAGAAATCTATGTTTAGACTGTTGCCTTTTGTATTTAGTTTAGTAAACTGAATTTCAAGGCCCCTAGGATGCAAGTTATACTCATATGCAAAAACAATTTCCCCTTCAACATGATTTTCCTGTCAGAATGATAAAGGGTAACCAAAAAGTAAAAACCATTGTAGTAAAAAATAGACCCACAGTTAACATAAGACCTTAAATGAGTACAATTAAACTGTTGAAATATATGTAAACTATAAAGCCAAGCATGATTGTTGTTATCGCTACAATGAAATGGTGTTTCTTCTCTCCTTCCAGATGTGAGCTCATTTTGAAGTGAAGGAAGAGGAAGGGAAAAAAGAAGTCAATGACTGCCCCTTCCCTTCCTACCGAGACATTGGCTATTTAGGAGAAATCCTGATGGCAGCTGAAGCTGAAGCTCCAATCCTTTGGCTGAGAAAGACAGAAGGCAGAAGAAGGGAGTGGCAGAGGAATAGATGGTTAGACAGTATCCCCAACTCAGTGGGTGTGAATGTGAGCAAACTCCAGGACATCGTGGAGGACAGAGGAGCCTGGAGTGTTGCAGTCCACGAGGTGAAAGTCAGACACAACTCAGTGACTGAACAACAATCTGATGGCAGCAGCCACCAGAAGTGTAGGAAAAGTTTCAGATCTACTGTAAATATTAGATTAGCCTTGCCCTAAGTTACTTCTTATCTATTTTCATTAATTACTTACTGAACATCTATAACAATAAGAATGGAAAATTATCACAAAAAAACATTTCCCAACACACTCACATTTCAAAGGTTGTCCCATAATATATAAAATAAGGTTGAACTTGACCTCAGGTCAGTAAAATCCAAGGACATTATCCACACAAAAGCAAAATGTACAGTCTGAAAAGATGGAATAGAGATACTTTTCCTTACTCCTCCCATTAACTATATCTAACAATCCAGACATTATATATATAACAAATATTAAAAGATTCTTAAAGGTGGATAGAAAGCAGATTGAGAGGAAGGAAGGAAATAATAAAGATAAGAAGAGAAGTCAATAGGGGGAATAAAGAAGAAAAACATAGATTAAAGGTCAATGAAATTGAAAGTGGACTAAACAGTAGAGAAAATCAAGAAAACAGAGAACTGACACTTTGAAAAGATCAGTAAAATTCACAAACCTCTAGAAAGACTAACAAACAATAAAGCAATCCAAAAATGCCAATATAAGGATCAGAAATGATAAAGGGTTATTTCTACAAACTTTGCAGACATTGAAAGAATAAGGGAAGATTACAAAAACCCTGGGCTTCCCAGGATGCGCTATTGGGAAAGAACCCACCTGCCAATGCAGGAGACATATGAGTCTCAGTTCGATCCTTGGGTCCAGAAGACCTCCTGGAGGGAGGCATGGGAAACCACCCCAGTATTCTTGCCTGGAGAATCCCATGGACAGAGGCGGACTACAATCCATAGGGTCACAGGGTCAGACATGACTGAAATGACTCAGACACACACAAAACACTCTACACACACTTAATCACCTAGAAAAAAACAGACCACCAGGGTGGGGAGGGGGAGACCAAGATCACAGAGTAGAAGGATGTGCACTCATCTTCTCTTGCAAGAGCAACAGAATTGTAACTAGCTTCTGAGAAACAATCAACAGGAGAAAGTTGGATCCCACCAAAAAAAAGATACCCCACATCCAAGAGTGACTGAGAAACCACAAGATGGTATGGGGGTGCAATTGCATTTTTAAAATCAAACCTCAAAGTCGCCCGAGACACTGGGAGGGCACAAACAAAACCTTGTGTGCACCAAGACATGGGAAAGGAACAATGACCCCCACAACGGGCTGAGCCAGACCTGCCTTTGAGGGCTTGAGTACCTCCTGAGTGTCTCCTGCGGAGGCATGGGCTTATGAGTGGCCTATAGCAGTCCTTGGAAGCACTGCCTTTAGCATAAGTCCTCCTGAAGGAGGTTGCCATGAACCAGACTACAGAGCCGCTAAGCAGGACTGGGCAAACAGATTGGAGGGCACAAACAAGACTATGCATGCACCGGGATCCAGGAGAGAGGAGCAGTGACCCCACATGAGACTGAGCCAGACTTGCCTCTGAGTGTTCTGGAATCTCGGAGAGGCGTGGGTCGACAGTGGCCTGCCATGGGGTCAGGGACACTGTGGCAGCAGTCCTGGTGCTCTGGAGTTGCTTCTGGATTTCTTGTTTCTTTTTTTTTCTCCTCCCCCTAACTCTTATATATATATTTTTCCTTTGCCCTCTGCTGTTAGAGTTGTCAATTTTATTAGTATTATTAAATACATTCAAGTTTTTAAGTCTTTTTTTTTAAACATTTATTTATTTTTGGGGGGGACGGGTTGGGGAGGGACGGGGTGGGCGGGCCACTTCTATTGGTCTTTCATTTGTCTATTTTCATCCGTCTTTGTTCTTTGGCTCTTGTGGGCCTCCCATCGCGGTGGCCTCTGTTGTCGCAGAGCACAGGCACTGGGCGCATGCGCTCCAGAGCTCCGGCTCAGTAATTGGACACATCAGTCCAGCCGCTCCATGGCACGTGGGATCTTCCCAGGCCAGGGACTGAACCAGCGCCCCGTGCACTGCAAGGCGGTGTCCTTACCCACTGGACCACCAGGGAAGCCCTGCTTTTTTTTTTTAAATCACATTTTATTTTGGTTATATACTTCTCCTTCTACATTGGCCGTTTGTAGTTCTGTGGGGGGTTGTGATTTTGTTTTTGTTTTTCTATATTTTTCTCTCTCTTTTAATATTTACGTTTGTACATTTTTTATATCTATTATTAGTTTTTCTACAACTACTCCTTTGTTTGCTTTCTCTATTGTTCTCTTCCTGTTGTGCTAAACTTTAATATATACAAATCTTCTTTATCTTCCTCTATTTAACTTTGCATTACTATTCTCTCTCTCTTTCTATCTTTCCTTTCTCTTCTTTATTTTCCTCATCATATTTCTTAGTTTGTTTTGTTTTCATTGCTTTATCCCCAGTTGGGACCTTGCTCTTGTATTGTTTCCCAATTTGTGCTTTAGTTAGTTTGGTTCTTAACTGGTAGATATCATTTTTTGGTTTCCTCCATTTGCTGAGTTAATCTATTGCACTGTATTTTTTATTTTTTTGGACTGTTTGGGCTTTGTTATGACTGTGTACATTTGTGCGTGTATTCCACTATGTTAGATTATACTTGCATGACTTTTAAATTGTCATTTGTCAGGGATGCACCTTCTGTGCCTCGTTTGCGCATATTTGTTTTAATACCATTTAACGCCATAACAAACTAGCCACAGAGTCTCCATTCCCCAGCCAGAAATCAAGCCCTGGGACTTCAGAGAGGGAGCACTGACTCCAAGATCCTACCCTACCAGAGAACGCCTAACACTAGGGAACATTAAACAGCGAGAACTCCCACAAAGGCAAGCACTTGTATGCAAGACCCAGCATCACCTAACCACCAATAGCATCCTGAGCAAGACGCCTCATCCAAACAACAAACAAGACAAAAATACAAAACCAATCATCAGCAGACCTAAGTCAGGCCTGCCCATCAGAAGTAAAAAATAAAAACAAAAAATAAAAACTCACCTCCTGCCACATCCTACACAAAGCATACACAAATCACTGGACCAAAAGGAAGAAAGAGTTCAACTGCCAAGCCTAGGAAAAGGAGATGTCAAACAAGTAAGTTAAAAAATTAATAATAATAATGAAAACAGCAGAGAAATACTGCACAAATGAAGGAACAACCTACAAACACACAAGTCCAAATAAATGAAGAGGAATTAGACATACTATCTGAAAGAGAATTCAGAATAAAGATAGTAAAGATGATCCAAAACCTCAAAAATAGAATGGAGAAAATGTAAGAATCAATTAACACACTGAAGAAAGACATACAAAAAATTAAGAATAAACAGAGACAAACAACACAATTACTGAATTTAAAAATACTCTAGAAGGAATCAAGAGCAGAGTATCTGAGGTAGAAGAACAGATAAGTGAGCTAGGAAACAGAATTGTGGAAATAACTGCTGAAGAACAAAATAAAGTTCAAAGAATGAAAAGAACTGAGGATAGTCTCAGAGACCTCTGGGATAATATCAAACGTACCAGCATGCAAATTACAGGGGTTTCAGAAGAAGAGAGAAAAAAAGGGTGTGAGAAAATTTTTGAAGAGACCGTAGTTGAAAAATTCGTCAACATAGGAAATGAAATAGTTAATCAAGTCCAAGAAGCACAAAGAGTCCCATACAGGATAAGCCCTAAGAGAAACATGACTTTTAAATTGTCATTTGTCAGGGATGCACCTTCTGTGCCTCGTTTGCGCATATTTGTTTTAATACCATTTAACGCCATAACAAACTAGCCACAGAGTCTCCATTCCCCAGCCAGAAATCAAGCCCTGGGACTTCAGAGAGGGAGCACTGACTCCAAGATCCTACCCTACCAGAGAACGCCTAACACTAGGGAACATTAAACAGCGAGAACTCCCACAAAGGCAAGCACTTGTATGCAAGACCCAGCATCACCTAACCACCAATAGCATCCTGAGCAAGACGCCTCATCCAAACAACAAACAAGACAAAAATACAAAACCAATCATCAGCAGACCTAAGTCAGGCCTGCCCATCAGAAGTAAAAAATAAAAACAAAAAATAAAAACTCACCTCCTGCCACATCCTACACAAAGCATACACAAATCACTGGACCAAAAGGAAGAAAGAGTTCAACTGCCAAGCCTAGGAAAAGGAGATGTCAAACAAGTAAGTTAAAAAATTAATAATAATAATGAAAACAGCAGAGAAATACTGCACAAATGAAGGAACAACCTACAAACACACAAGTCCAAATAAATGAAGAGGAATTAGACATACTATCTGAAAGAGAATTCAGAATAAAGATAGTAAAGATGATCCAAAACCTCAAAAATAGAATGGAGAAAATGTAAGAATCAATTAACACACTGAAGAAAGACATACAAAAAATTAAGAATAAACAGAGACAAACAACACAATTACTGAATTTAAAAATACTCTAGAAGGAATCAAGAGCAGAGTATCTGAGGTAGAAGAACAGATAAGTGAGCTAGGAAACAGAATTGTGGAAATAACTGCTGAAGAACAAAATAAAGTTCAAAGAATGAAAAGAACTGAGGATAGTCTCAGAGACCTCTGGGATAATATCAAACGTACCAGCATGCAAATTACAGGGGTTTCAGAAGAAGAGAGAAAAAAAGGGTGTGAGAAAATTTTTGAAGAGACCGTAGTTGAAAAATTCGTCAACATAGGAAATGAAATAGTTAATCAAGTCCAAGAAGCACAAAGAGTCCCATACAGGATAAGCCCTAAGAGAAACATGCCAAAACACATACTAATTAAGCTAGCACAGATTAAACACAAAGAATATTAAAAGCAGCAAGAGGGAAGGAACACTTCCAAACTCATTCTACAAGGCCACCATCACCCTGACACCAAACCAGGCAAAGACAGCACCAAGAAAGAAAATTACGGCCAGTATCACTAATGAATATAGACAGAAAAATCCTCAACAAAATTCTAGGAAACAGAATTTAACAACACATCAAAAAGCTCATACACCATGATCAAGCTTGGTTTATTTCAGGCATGCAAGGATCCTTCAATGTTCACAAATCGATCAATATGATATACCATATTAATAAATTGAAAGATAAAAATCCTATGATAATCTCAATAGATCCCAAAAAAAGCGTTTGACAAAATCCAGCACCCATGTATGACAAAAATTCAAAAAATAGGCATGGGAGGAATCTATCTCAACATAGTGAAAGCCATATATGAGCCATATATGAGCAAATATTATTCTCAGTGGTGAAAAACTGAAAGCATTCCCTCTAAGATCAAGAATAAGACAGGGGTGTCCACTCTCACCACTATTATTCAACATAGTCTTGGAAGTCCTAGCTATGGCAATTCAAGAAGAAAAAGAAATAAAAGGAATCCAGATTGGAAAGGAAGAAGTAAAACTCTCACTGTCTGCAGAAGACATGATACTATACATAAAAAACCCTAACGATATTATCAGAAAATTAATAGAGCTAATCAGTGAATTCAGCAAAGTTGCAGGATACAAAAATCAATACACAGAAATCACTCACATACCTATATACTAACAATGAAAAATCAGAAAGAGAAATCAAGGAAGCAATCCCATTAACCACTGCAACAAAAAGAATATAATACCTAGGAATAAACCTACCTAAGGAGACAAAAGAAATGTACACAGAAAATGATAAGACACTGATGAAAGAAATCAAAGAAGACAAACAGATGGAGATATAATCCTTGTTCCTGGGTTGGAAGAATCAATATTGTAAAGAGACCGTAGTTGAAAAATTCGTCAACATAGGAAATGAAATAGTTAATCAAGTCCAAGAAGCACAAAGAGTCCCATACAGGATAAGCCCTAAGAGAAACATGCCAAAACACATACTAATTAAGCTAGCACAGATTAAACACAAAGAATATTAAAAGCAGCAAGAGGGAAGGAACACTTCCAAACTCATTCTACAAGGCCACCATCACCCTGACACCAAACCAGGCAAAGACAGCACCAAGAAAGAAAATTACGGCCAGTATCACTAATGAATATAGACAGAAAAATCCTCAACAAAATTCTAGGAAACAGAATTTAACAACACATCAAAAAGCTCATACACCATGATCAAGCTTGGTTTATTTCAGGCATGCAAGGATCCTTCAATGTTCACAAATCGATCAATATGATATACCATATTAATAAATTGAAAGATAAAAATCCTATGATAATCTCAATAGATCCCAAAAAAAGCGTTTGACAAAATCCAGCACCCATGTATGACAAAAATTCAAAAAATAGGCATGGGAGGAATCTATCTCAACATAGTGAAAGCCATATATGAGCCATATATGAGCAAATATTATTCTCAGTGGTGAAAAACTGAAAGCATTCCCTCTAAGATCAAGAATAAGACAGGGGTGTCCACTCTCACCACTATTATTCAACATAGTCTTGGAAGTCCTAGCTATGGCAATTCAAGAAGAAAAAGAAATAAAAGGAATCCAGATTGGAAAGGAAGAAGTAAAACTCTCACTGTCTGCAGAAGACATGATACTATACATAAAAAACCCTAACGATATTATCAGAAAATTAATAGAGCTAATCAGTGAATTCAGCAAAGTTGCAGGATACAAAAATCAATACACAGAAATCACTCACATACCTATATACTAACAATGAAAAATCAGAAAGAGAAATCAAGGAAGCAATCCCATTAACCACTGCAACAAAAAGAATATAATACCTAGGAATAAACCTACCTAAGGAGACAAAAGAAATGTACACAGAAAATGATAAGACACTGATGAAAGAAATCAAAGAAGACAAACAGATGGAGATATAATCCTTGTTCCTGGGTTGGAAGAATCAATATTGTAAAAATTACTACACTACAAAATGTAATCTATAGATTCAATGCAATCCCTATCAAATTACCAATGATAGTTTTCACAGAACTAGAATGAAAAATATCACAATCCATATGGAAACACAAAAGACCCTGGATAGTCAAAGCAGTCTTGAGAAAGAAGAATGGAGCTGGAGGAATCAACCTTCCTGACTTCAGACTATACTACAATGCGACAGTCATCAAGACAGTATGGTACTGGCATAAAAACAGATATATAGAGCAATGGAACAAGATAGCCCAGAGACGAACCCACACACATATGGTACCTTATGTTTGACAAAGGAGGTAAGAATACACAGTGGAGCAAAGACAGCCTCTTCAGTAAGTGGTGTTAGGAAAACTGGACAGTTACATGTAAAAGAACGAAGTTAGAACACTACCTAACAGCATACACAAATATAAACTCAAAACGGATTAAAGACCTAACTGTAAGACCAGAAACCATGAAACTCTTAGAGGAAAACCTAGGCAGAACACCTGATGACATAAATCAAAGCAAGATCTTCCATGACCTGCCTCCTAAAATAATGGACATAAAAACAAAAATAAACACGTGGGACCTTATGAAACTTAAAAGCTTTTGCACAACAAAAGAAACTATAAACAAGGTGAAAAGACAATCCTCAGAATGGAAGAAAATAATAGCAAATGAAAAAAAACAACAAAGAATTAATTTCCAAAATACACAAGCAGCTCATACAACTCAACACCAAAAAAAAAAAAAAAAAACCCAATCAAAAAAATGGGAAAAAGACCTGAACAGACATCTCTCCAAAGAAGACATACAGATGGCTAACAAACACATGAAAAGATGCTCAACACCGCTCATTATTAGAGAAATGCAAATCAAAACTACAATGAGATATCACCTCACACCAGTCAGAATGGCCATCATCAAAAAATCTACAAACAATAAAGCCTGGAGAGGCTGTGGAGAAAAGGGGATACTCTTGCACTGTTGGTGGAAATGTAAGTGGATACAGTCACTATGGAAGACAGTATGGAAATTTCTTAAGAAACCAGGAATAAAATCATCATATGACCCAGCAATCCCACTATTAGGCATATACCCTGTGGAAATCAAAATTAAAGAAGACACATGTACCCTGCTGTTCATTGTAGCACTATTTACAATAGCTAGAACATGAAAACAACCTAGACCTTCATCAACAGATGAATGGATAAAGAAGCCGTGGTACATATATACAATAGAATATTACTCAGCCATAAAAATGGAATGCATCTGAGTCAATTCTAATGAGGTGGATGGACTTAGAGCTTATTATATAGAGTGAAGTAAGTCAGAAAGAGAAGATAAATATTGTATACTGACATATATGGAATCTAGAAAGATGGTACTGACTAATTTTTATGCAGAGCAGCAATGGAGACATAGACATAGAGAAGAGACTTACGGACACTGCGGGGAGGGAGGAGTGGGTGAGATGTATGGAAAGAGTAATATGGAAACTTACTTTACCACGTGTAAAATAGATAAGCAATGGGAATTTGCTGTAACACTGAGGGAACTCAGTAACAACTTAGAGGCTGGGATGGGGAAGGAAATGGGAGGGAAGTTCAAGAGGCAGGGAATGTATGCATACCTGTGGCCGATTCAGGCTGGTTCTTGGCAGTAAACAGCACAACTTAAAAGCTTTTGCACAACAAAAGAAACTATAAACAAGGTGAAAAGACAATCCTCAGAATGGAAGAAAATAATAGCAAATGAAAAAAAACAACAAAGAATTAATTTCCAAAATACACAAGCAGCTCATACAACTCAACACCAAAAAAAAAAAAAAAAAAACCCAATCAAAAAAATGGGAAAAAGACCTGAACAGACATCTCTCCAAAGAAGACATACAGATGGCTAACAAACACATGAAAAGATGCTCAACACCGCTCATTATTAGAGAAATGCAAATCAAAACTACAATGAGATATCACCTCACACCAGTCAGAATGGCCATCATCAAAAAATCTACAAACAATAAAGCCTGGAGAGGCTGTGGAGAAAAGGGGATACTCTTGCACTGTTGGTGGAAATGTAAGTGGATACAGTCACTATGGAAGACAGTATGGAAATTTCTTAAGAAACCAGGAATAAAATCATCATATGACCCAGCAATCCCACTATTAGGCATATACCCTGTGGAAATCAAAATTAAAGAAGACACATGTACCCTGCTGTTCATTGTAGCACTATTTACAATAGCTAGAACATGAAAACAACCTAGACCTTCATCAACAGATGAATGGATAAAGAAGCCGTGGTACATATATACAATAGAATATTACTCAGCCATAAAAATGGAATGCATCTGAGTCAATTCTAATGAGGTGGATGGACTTAGAGCTTATTATATAGAGTGAAGTAAGTCAGAAAGAGAAGATAAATATTGTATACTGACATATATGGAATCTAGAAAGATGGTACTGACTAATTTTTATGCAGAGCAGCAATGGAGACATAGACATAGAGAAGAGACTTACGGACACTGCGGGGAGGGAGGAGTGGGTGAGATGTATGGAAAGAGTAATATGGAAACTTACTTTACCACGTGTAAAATAGATAAGCAATGGGAATTTGCTGTAACACTGAGGGAACTCAGTAACAACTTAGAGGCTGGGATGGGGAAGGAAATGGGAGGGAAGTTCAAGAGGCAGGGAATGTATGCATACCTGTGGCCGATTCAGGCTGGTTCTTGGCAGTAAACAGCACAACTCTATAAAACTATTATCCTTCAATCAAAAAAAATTTTTTTTAAGTGCTAATGCTGGGTTAAATGGAACCTGAATCACAGAACCTTTGGGAGTGCATAGAACAAACTCTTGAATAAAACAGCAGCAGGACGCAAAGAACCTTCCACAACCTACTGAGCAAGCTCAGAATTACATATCAGAATGCACAGAACCTTTTAGGGCCCACTGAGCAAACTTGGAAATGAAACTGGAACTCACAGAACCTTCCAGAGTCTGTGGAACAAACTCTGAAGTCAATCACAACCAGAATGCAAAGAACCTTCCAGAATCCACAGACCAAACTCAAAATGAAATGGAATGAGAACACACAGAACCTTCCAGACCCCATCGAGCAAACTCTAAATAAATTAAACAGGCAGAACTCACCCCGAGGCCCTGGGCTCGCAGAACCTTTGGAAGTTCACCACGAATCCTTCCCAGGTGTTGTGCTTGGTGCTCGGGTTGGTCACCGCCGTGTTCTGGGCTGCGTTCGCTTGTCCCGGCAGCCTGGCTGCTCTCACCCCTCCTGCGACCTGAGCCTGCTGATGCTCGCAAAGCTTTACCTTACTGCCTCTCAATGCAGTAGGAGCAGGGGCTGAATCCTCCACCTCTGCCTCTGCCTACGCTTCCGCCTCCACCTTCTCCTACCACCTCCTCCTACGCCTGCGCCTCGTTGACCTCCAGCCCGCCCACTCGCACCACCTGTATCTTGTTAAAGTGCTGAGTTCTAGGCTTTCCACGGCGAATTGTTAAGAGAATCCGCATTTGGCAAGGTTTCTCAATTATCTGTAGCTACATAACAACTCACTACAATTATAGATGCTAAAACCAAAAAGGGAAAAAAAAATAATAAAAAAATTGTAACTGTGTGAGATGATGTGATGGATATGTGAAAAACCCAATTGTAATTTGTTCACCATACATACATCTAATCATTATGTTGTATACCTTAAATTTAGTTTTGTTAATCATGTTTGAAAGCTAAAAAAATTAATATTAAAAAAGATATTTTCTTAAAAAAAAAAAAGCTCCTTGAAAAACACAAACTACCATAACTCATACAAGAGATTTTAAATACTCGTATAACTACTAAGGAAATTGAGTTCAAAACTTCAAAACTTTCAACAAAGATATCTCCAGGCCTACCTAGATGGTTTCGGTGGTAGAGAATACCAAACCCTTAAAGAGTAATTAATACCAATCCCACTAAACCTCTACCAGGAAATAGAAAAGAAGGAAATTCTTCCCAATCATTTTATAAAGCTAGCATTACTCTGATATCAAAGTGAGAAAAAGAAAGTACAACAAAAGAAAACTATAGACCAATATCCATCATGAACAAAAGAAAAATAATTAACAAAATATTCACAAACATAATTCAATGATATATAAAAAGATTTATATATCATGTCCAAGTGGGATTTATTCCAGGGATGAAAGACAGTTCAATACTTAAAAAATCATCAATGTAATCTACCATATTAACAGAATAAGGAAGAAAAGTCATATGATCATATCAATACAAGAAAAGCATTTGACAAAATTCATTATGTTCATGTTAAACACTCTCAGAAAAATAACAGAGAGGAATTTCCTCAGCTTCCTTTACCAAAACTTGCAGTTAACATTATATTTAATGATGAAAGACAATGCTTTTCCTCTAACATCAGGAACAAGGCAGGATGTTCACTCTTAGCACTCTTATTCAATATAGGGTTGAAACTTTTACCCAATGTCAGTAAGGCTTCAAAAAGCAATAAAAGATATACATAGGATAAAGGAAGAAATAAAACTGTCTCCCTATTTTCATATGACATAATTACCAACTATAAAACCCCCAAGGAATCTATAAAAAATATCCCAGACCTAATAAGTGGGTTCAGCAAGGTCACAGGATAAAAGATACACAAACTATGCTCAATCATACTTTTGTATACTAGCAATAAACACATGAAAACATTAGAAGTATAGTTACATTTTTACAATGATTCAAAATGAAATGCTTAGGTATAAATCTAACAAAACATGTACAAAATTGCCTGATGAAAACTACATAGCACTGATGAAATAAAGACCTAAATAGACAAAGACATACCATACTTATGGATTAGAAAACCAACATGTTAAGATCTCAGTTTTCTCCAAATTGATATCCTGGTTTCATTAAATTCTAGCAAAATTCCATCAAGACTGATTCGTATAAATAGATTATTTTTAAATTTATATGAAAAGGCAAAGGAACAAGAATAGCTAAAACAATTTTGAGAAAGAAGAATAAAGTGGAAGGTATGCATGTGTAGTTGCTCAGTTGTGTCTGACTCTTTTCCACCCCGTGCACTGCCCACCAGGCTTCTCTGTCCATGGAATTTTCCAGGCAAGAATTCTGGAGTGGGTTGCCACTTCCTATTCAAGATCTTCCTGATCCAGGGATCAAAGCAGTGTCTCCTGCATCTCCATGTAATACATGGGCAGCTGAATTCTTTACCATTGAGCCACCTGAGAAATCCAAGGCAAGGCGGTTCTGCCTATGGGAGGGCAGCAAAATGGGAAATATAGCCTACTCAATTTCAAGACATGATGCAGTTATAGGAATAAAAGCTGTGAGGGACTGTCAGAGGGACAGATATATAGACCAATGCAACAGAACAGAGAACCCAGAAACAGATCTCCATGAATATGCCCAATTGTTTCTGTTTTGTTTTTTGTTTTTTTTTTGAGGGGGGGCGGGTTGGAGAGGGAGCGGGGCGGGCGGGTCACTTCTATTGGTCTTTCATTTATCTATTTTCATCCATCTTTGTTCTTTTGGCCCATGTGGGCCTCCCATCGCAGTGGCCTCTCTTGCTGCAGAGCACCGGCTCTGGGTGCATGCACTCCAGAGTTCCAGCTCGGTAATTGGACACATCAGTTCAGCCGCTCCATGGCATGTGGGATCTTCCCAGGCCAGGGATCAAACCGGTGCCCCTTGCACTGCAAGGCGGTGTCCTTACCCACTGGACCACCAGGGAAGCCCCAATTGGTTTTTGACAAAGGTGCAAAACTACGCAGTGGAGGAAAGGAAACTTTTTTAAGATTCTAAACAAACTGTATACTCCATGAAAGGAAGGAAGGAAAGGCAGAGAGGATAGAGAAAGAGAAGAGAGAAGGGAGGAAGGGAAAAAAGGAGGGATCAGAGAGAAGAGAAGAGGGAAGAGGAAGGAAGGAAGGAAGAAAGAAAAGAAAAAAGGACAAAATCTTGAGCTAAGTCTCATACCTTTTATCTAGAAACAATTCAAAATGGATCACAGATTTAAACGTAAAAGAAAACTGTAAAATGGAAAATAAAATGTAAAATTTAAAAATGTAAACTAAAACTTAGAAGAGAAGAATCTGACTAGACTTTCACCTTGGCATAATGAAGCTTTACAGCTATTGAAACTCAGCCATCATGCCTCATTCCAAGAAGTAGGAAGAAGGAAGTAGGCAAGGTTTACAAAGTGTGACAGTTTCTATTTTTCTTAAGGAATGTTTCTGGCAATCCTAATCAATACCTTTTGCTCACATCCCAGGTGGAAACTAATAATTTAGCTGAGACAACAAGCACACTGCCTAAGTAACTAATTCTGATGAGCTAGGCCCCAGACTGAATCTTTATATTTATCCTGCTTGGGGTCCACAGCACTTCTGTAACAGTAGTTTCACATCTTCCATCAGTTTTAGGAACCTCTGCTCATGATTTAAACACAGAGTTTGCTCTGTTCTCTCTTTCCTCACCTGACAGTTCAATCATACACATGTGACCCCTTTTCATTATGCCCCTGTATTTCTTACATTCAATTTTGTAGCTTCCAGACTTTCTTCTCTTGGTTCCTCAGTCCAGATATTTTCTCCTTTTTCTTGCTTTCTAATGTATTTTAAACCCATCTATTAAATTCTTAATATCAGTTACTGAAATTTTCAGTTGTAAAACTGCTATTTAACTTTCTTTCATGGTTTCCAGTTCTCTGTGGAAAATTTACACCTTCCCCTCTAATATCTTTGATAAATGATTTAAAACCTTTTACTTCAGGGGCTTCCCTGGTGGTCCAGTGGGTAAGGACACCGCCTTGCAGTGCAAGGGGCGCTGGTTCGATCCCTGTCCTGGGAAGATCCCACTTGCCGCGGAACGGCTGGACCGATGTGTCCAATTACCGAGCGGCAGCTCTGGAGTGCATGAGCCCAGAGCCGGTGCTCTGCGACAACAGAGGCCACCGCGATGGGAGGCCCACACAGGCCAGAGAACAAAGACGGATGAAAACAGACAAATGAAAGACCAATAGAAGTGACCCGCCCGCCCCACTCCCTCCCCACCCCACTACCCCCCGCAAAAAAATAAAAATAAAAAATAAAACCCTTTACTTCAAATATCAGGTTATTTTGTTGGTCTATATGTATTGTCTGGGGTTCTTTCCCACTGACTTTTTTTTTTTTTAGATTTTGGTCTCTTTTTATTGATTATTTAGTTATTTATTTATCCATTTTTATTCTTCGGCCTGTCTGAGCCTCCCACTGCAGTGGCCTCTCTCGCTGCAGAGCAACGGCTCTGGGCGCATGCACTCCAGAGCGCTGACTCACAATTGGGACACACAGGTCCAGCCGCTCCTTGGCACATGGGATCTTCCCAGGCCAGGGATTGAACCATTGCCTCTTGCACTACAAGGCAGACTCTTTACCTACTGGACCACCAGGGAAGCCCTCCCCTTGATTTTGATCATTTAGTCTTGTCTGGTAGTATGCCTGATAAATTGCCAGACATCGGAGAGAAGCTATAGAGATCATTTGAGCCTCTGTGTGATATTATTGTCTTTCAGAGTTTGCTCTGTTCTCTCTTTCCTCACCTGACAGTTCAATCATACACATGTGACCCCTTTTCATTATGCCCCTGTATTTCTTACATTCAATTTTGTAGCTTCCAGACTTTCTTCTCTTGGTTCCTCAGTCCAGATATTTTCTCCTTTTTCTTGCTTTCTAATGTATTTTAAACCCATCTATTAAATTCTTAATATCAGTTACTGAAATTTTCAGTTGTAAAACTGCTATTTAACTTTCTTTCATGGTTTCCAGTTCTCTGTGGAAAATTTACACCTTCCCCTCTAATATCTTTGATAAATGATTTAAAACCTTTTACTTCAGGGGCTTCCCTGGTGGTCCAGTGGGTAAGGACACCGCCTTGCAGTGCAAGGGGCGCTGGTTCGATCCCTGTCCTGGGAAGATCCCACTTGCCAGCTGAACGGCTGGACCGATGTGTCCAATTACCGAGCGGCAGCTCTGGAGTGCATGAGCCCAGAGCCGGTGCTCTGCGACAACAGAGGCCACCGCGATGGGAGGCCCACACAGGCCAGAGAACAAAGACGGATGAAAACAGACAAATGAAAGACCAATAGAAGTGACCCGCCCGCCCACTCCCTCCCACCCACTACCCCCCGCAAAAAAATAAAAATAAAAAATAAAACCCTTTACTTCAAATATCAGGTTATTTTGTTGGTCTATATGTATTGTCTGGGGTTCTTTCCCACTGACTTTTTTTTTTTTTAGATTTTGGTCTCTTTTTATTGATTATTTAGTTATTTATTTATCCATTTTTATTCTTCGGCCTGTCTGAGCCTCCCACTGCAGTGGCCTCTCTCGCTGCAGAGCAACGGCTCTGGGCGCATGCACTCCAGAGCGCTGACTCACAATTGGGACACACAGGTCCAGCCGCTCCTTGGCACATGGGATCTTCCCAGGCCAGGGATTGAACCATTGCCTCTTGCACTACAAGGCAGACTCTTTACCTACTGGACCACCAGGGAAGCCCTCCCCTTGATTTTGATCATTTAGTCTTGTCTGGTAGTATGCCTGATAAATTGCCAGACATCGGAGAGAAGCTATAGAGATCATTTGAGCCTCTGTGTGATATTATTGTCTTTCAGAGATTATTTACCTTTGCTTATGGCAGGTATTCAGAGTAACAACAGATTCTTTTAATTCAACTGAGCTGGCATAATAAACAATTTTTTGTGCGTGTGACGGCTGCCTACTTCTATTTCATCCTTACTCCTAAAGTATAATCTTCTAGGGATCCCAAATGAAACCCTGGAATATTTTGTTCCCAAGAGTCCCACCTTCTTGATAAGTCCTAGATTCTATATTGTTTCTTCAGCTATAGCATTAGTAGAAACTCAGCCTCTTAGCCACCATTTTCTGTGTAGTCTCTTCATGTTTCTTCCTCTATTTATGAGTCACTCAGTGCCTTAAGAGAGAAACTGGCAACAAAAGTTGGATTCATCTTTGTGTTTCTCTTTTTTTCAGCGTCTTGACCCCACGACCTCTGTCTTGGTAACTCTCAGATACCTTTGAATCTATATTTTAAAATTTTGTATCCATCATATATAATCGTTGTCAGTTGAATAATTAATCTGCAATTCAGTTTACCAGAGCATCCTGATTGATGAATTTTGAATAACTGCCCTAGAATGAATCATAATCTCTCATAACCTACATTTGTCAGATTGACCCCTTAAGGGCAGGAATTCTGGCTTTTCACTGTCAGCCTCAATTAGAGATCTGCAGCATAGAAAACTGTTAAATGAATGAAATCTTTTAAATCTACACAACTGGTCAAGACAATACATGCTCTAGGAACTGACAGAAAGAAAAATTTGAACTGAAATTATTGTGTAAAAACATCATGAAGATGCAGGTTGAGGTAAATTTCTGCTAACATTTGAGTCAAAGTGGATATTCTTCGGCCTGTCTGAGCCTCCCACTGCAGTGGCCTCTCTCGCTGCAGAGCAACGGCTCTGGGCGCATGCACTCCAGAGCGCTGACTCACAATTGGGACACACAGGTCCAGCCGCTCCTTGGCACATGGGATCTTCCCAGGCCAGGGATTGAACCATTGCCTCTTGCACTACAAGGCAGACTCTTTACCTACTGGACCACCAGGGAAGCCCTCCCCTTGATTTTGATCATTTAGTCTTGTCTGGTAGTATGCCTGATAAATTGCCAGACATCGGAGAGAAGCTATAGAGATCATTTGAGCCTCTGTGTGATATTATTGTCTTTCAGAGATTATTTACCTTTGCTTATGGCAGGTATTCAGAGTAACAACAGATTCTTTTAATTCAACTGAGCTGGCATAATAAACAATTTTTTGTGCGTGTGACGGCTGCCTACTTCTATTTCATCCTTACTCCTAAAGTATAATCTTCTAGGGATCCCAAATGAAACCCTGGAATATTTTGTTCCCAAGAGTCCCACCTTCTTGATAAGTCCTAGATTCTATATTGTTTCTTCAGCTATAGCATTAGTAGAAACTCAGCCTCTTAGCCACCATTTTCTGTGTAGTCTCTTCATGTTTCTTCCTCTATTTATGAGTCACTCAGTGCCTTAAGAGAGAAACTGGCAACAAAAGTTGGATTCATCTTTGTGTTTCTCTTTTTCAGCGTCTTGACCCCACGACCTCTGTCTTGGTAACTCTCAGATACCTTTGAATCTATATTTTAAAATTTTGTATCCATCATATATAATCGTTGTCAGTTGAATAATTAATCTGCAATTCAGTTTACCAGAGCATCCTGATTGATGAATTTTGAATAACTGCCCTAGAATGAATCATAATCTCTCATAACCTACATTTGTCAGATTGACCCCTTAAGGGCAGGAATTCTGGCTTTTCACTGTCAGCCTCAATTAGAGATCTGCAGCATAGAAAACTGTTAAATGAATGAAATCTTTTAAATCTACACAACTGGTCAAGACAATACATGCTCTAGGAACTGACAGAAAGAAAAATTTGAACTGAAATTATTGTGTAAAAACATCATGAAGATGCAGGTTGAGGTAAATTTCTGCTAACATTTGAGTCAAAGTGGATAGAATTCGAGTAGTCTGTGACATAGGGTAGAATGCTACATTAATCTCTAGCTACTGCTGAAATCAACTGCCACAAACCTAACATCTTAAAACAACACAAATTTATTAATATTACAGTTCTGAGGTTAGAAGTCTGAGATGAGTCTTACAGAAGTAAAATCATTATTTTGGAGAAAACTTCTTTTTAGAGGCTCCAGGAGAGAAGGTTCCCTTGTCCTTTCCATCTTCTAAAGGTCACCTGAATTTCTTGGTTTGTGGCCCCTTCCTTCACCTTCAAAGTGCATCTCCCTTGAACCCCAGCTTCTTTCATCAAATCTCTTTTTTCTGCCTTTGATCCTCTTGCTTCCCCCTTATAAGGACTGTTGTGATTTACACTGGACACAGCTGGGTAATCCAGGATCATCTCTCCACTTTGAGAGCCTTAAAACCCCAGCTGTAAAGTCTCTTTTGTGTAACTTAACATATTCACAAGTTCTGGGGATTGGGACATGAACATATTCAGAAATATATTATTCTGTCTTGGAGAAGACTACCCTCTCCAGTATTCTTGCCTGGAGAATCCCATGAATAGAAAAGCCTGGCAGCTAAAGTCCATGGGGTCGCATAGAGTCAGACATGCTGAAGTGACTTAGCATGCATGCATGCATTATTCTATCTACAACACGTTTCAGCAAAGGTCTAATGAAGTGACCCCGAACCGTCAGCATCAGCATCAGCATCAGATGGAAATTTGTTAGAAACACAAATTCTCAGCCCTCATCCCAGACCTACTGGATCAGAAACTCTGGTGAGGCCCAGCGATCTGCACTACAGAAAGCCCTCCAGGTAACCTGATGCACACTAAAGCCATTTGAGAGATACTACCCGAGTGTGTGGGAAACAGCAAAGCAGGTGCACAGGGCTCGTGAGTAGGTACACTTCATGGGGACAGAGAATTCCTAGAGCATAACACAGAGGGAATCAGCATGGAGAACCTGTAATCTCAGGCAAAAGGTGATATCACAGGTAAATTTTCATTCCAAATATGAATTTGATGGACATATTTCATAGAATAAAATACTCCACTGAACATCCCCATTGATTTCATGAGGCATAAAATTAATCTGTTCAAATACACGAATTTAACAAATTGGCCTAGAAAAATCTTTTCTTTATTTTCAAAAATGAAAATCAGGGGCTTAGCTACTGCTGAAATCAACTGCCACAAACCTAACATCTTAAAACAACACAAATTTATTAATATTACAGTTCTGAGGTTAGAAGTCTGAGATGAGTCTTACAGAAGTAAAATCATTATTTTGGAGAAAACTTCTTTTTAGAGGCTCCAGGAGAGAAGGTTCCCTTGTCCTTTCCATCTTCTAAAGGTCACCTGAATTTCTTGGTTTGTGGCCCCTTCCTTCACCTTCAAAGTGCATCTCCCTTGAACCCCAGCTTCTTTCATCAAATCTCTTTTTTCTGCCTTTGATCCTCTTGCTTCCCCCTTATAAGGACTGTTGTGATTTACACTGGACACAGCTGGGTAATCCAGGATCATCTCTCCACTTTGAGAGCCTTAAAACCCCAGCTGTAAAGTCTCTTTTGTGTAACTTAACATATTCACAAGTTCTGGGGATTGGGACATGAACATATTCAGAAATATATTATTCTGTCTTGAGAAGACTACCCTCTCAGTATTCTTGCCTGGAGAATCCCATGAATAGAAAAGCCTGGCAGCTAAAGTCCATGGGGTCGCATAGAGTCAGACATGCTGAAGTGACTTAGCATGCATGCATGCATTATTCTATCTACAACACGTTTCAGCAAAGGTCTAATGAAGTGACCCCGAACCGTCAGCATCAGCATCAGCATCAGATGGAAATTTGTTAGAAACACAAATTCTCAGCCCTCATCCCAGACCTACTGGATCAGAAACTCTGGTGAGGCCCAGCGATCTGCACTACAGAAAGCCCTCCAGGTAACCTGATGCACACTAAAGCCATTTGAGAGATACTACCCGAGTGTGTGGGAAACAGCAAAGCAGGTGCACAGGGCTCGTGAGTAGGTACACTTCATGGGGACAGAGAATTCCTAGAGCATAACACAGAGGGAATCAGCATGGAGAACCTGTAATCTCAGGCAAAAGGTGATATCACAGGTAAATTTTCATTCCAAATATGAATTTGATGGACATATTTCATAGAATAAAATACTCCACTGAACATCCCCATTGATTTCATGAGGCATAAAATTAATCTGTTCAAATACACGAATTTAACAAATTGGCCTAGAAAAATCTTTTCTTTATTTTCAAAAATGAAAATCAGGGGCTTCCCTGGTGGTCCAGTGGGTAAAGAGTCCGCCTTGCAGTACAATGGGGACCGGTTCGAACCCTGGCCAGGGAAGATCCTGTGGGCCACGGAGCGGTTGGACCCGTGTGTCCAATCATGAGCCAGTGCTCTGGAGCGCATACACCTATAGTTGGTGCTCTGCAAGGAGAGAGGCCACTGTGATGGGAGGCCCACACATGCCAAAGAATAAAGATGGATGAAAATAATAAATAAATAAAACAGAGCTCATGGCATGAAGTTGAGGAAAAAAAAAAATCAAAAATTATTCTAAGAATTTTCAGGCTAAAGACATAATTTCTTATATATTCAAAATAAAAAATAGAGAACTATTCAATGGATTAATTAATATTTTCATTCCGGAATGTCTTCCTCAAATTAGCTATAACAATAGCTGTAATTCATCATCAATTTTACTATTTTCATTTTTTCTTCTAATGAGCAGCACAGTGAGGAATTCTTAAAAACACTATTATCTCTAGATGGATAGGCCCTCCAAAGAATCACAGGTGACTTCCCAGGAGGGGTGATTAACAGCAGAGGACAATTGTCTTTCCAAAGGCAGCGAACTGGGACCATTTCAAACTGTGCTCTCCTAGAGGCAAACAGGAAACAGGAAGCTCTCTGTCAGCCACTCTTTCCTTGCCCCAGAGCAGGAAAAGCAATAGGAGGAGCCATATCAGTTACTTTGACTTAGCCCAGGAAACAAGACGGCTTATTCATTTGCAGACCTGGGCTGCTAGGTACAGTGCACCTGCAATCCACTATAACTCTCCCTGACAGCCAGATAACATTCATTCAGTTTTAATGCTGAGGAAATGAAAAGGAATGTTACTCAAAACACATTTACTAGGCTTTACACAAAAGAAGGGGCTTTCCAGGTGGCAACGGAGTTAAACTGCCTGCCTGCCAATTCAGGAGACATAAGAGACCCAGGTTTGGTCCCTGGGTCAGGATGATCCACTGAAGGAGGGCATGGTAACCCACTCCAGTATTCTTGCCTGAAGAATTCCAAGGACAGAGCAGGCTGGTGGACTATAGTCCACAGGGATGCAAAGGGTTAGACACAACTGAAGCAACTTAGCAGCAGCAAACAAAAGGGAGGATCGTTTTGTCATCTGTAGAAGTCTTTTGCTGGGCCCCAGACTCCGCTGGGTGAACACCACCCTAAATCACCCTAGCACACCACTATAAAAACTCATAATGAGCAGAAACAGTAAGACAAGTTACAGAGTCCCCTAGTAAATGTAACAATACCAAGAGAATACAGACATGGGTTGCCATGTACTCCTCCAGGGGATTTTCCCAAGCCAGGGATTGAACACGTGTCTCTGGGGGTCCCTGCATTGGCAGGTAGCTTTTTTTTTCACTACTGAGCCACTTGGGAAACTAGTCCATGCTTCCACATAACTTCCTGTACCGTAGCCCCCTGGATTGGGTACTTCAGTGCACCCACAGCTTGTTGTGTTTGCATTTCTTTGCAAAGTTGAACAACGCACCAAAACAAACCTGAGTTTAGAAGTAGAAGAGAGCTAAGTGCTGAATGTGGCAACGTATGACAGTTTATAAGTGTCACCATGACTAAACCCTTGAAAACTTCTCTTTAGGTACTAAAAAGGGTCTACATAGGATCTACCTCACACATAGTATAAGAGATCCCATGCTTTGAGAGCATAGTCATAGAAGAAAAAAAGGAGAATTCAAGTCATATAACAGGTGCCATTCATTAACTCAAATGCTAGTTCTGATTAGGGCTAAGTCAAACCAACTGGCCATATGATTTAAAATATTTCCAAATGTGTTTTTTTTCCTCCAGCCTTCTCCATTAGCAATGGCATCAGCAACCCAGATATCCAAAGGGGAACTCACTGATCCATTCTTGCTTTTCCCTCTCCTTTACCATATCCTACCCTCTTTACACACACGTGCAGTTTCAATCACTTGAGACCCTTTCTCATTCCACCCCTGAGACACGCTCCCCTCTGCCTCACTCCCTTCATGGTGCCCTACTTTTGGTCCCAATCATATTTCCCTTTGGACTATAAACACTGCCTCTTGACTCATGGCCAAATCCTTGCAACCTCGACCAGAAGGGCCAAACTCCCTCAACACAGTAGCCCAAGTGTCCCTCACGAGTGCCTCTCACTCCCCAAGGAAAAGTCAAGGGTCGCCTCATCTATGTTTCCACATCATTCTCTTTTGATTTTAACATAATCAATGTATAAAAGTGTTTTCTTGAGTTATCACTGGCCTATAACAAAAGTCATCTGTAGAAGTCTTGCTGGGCCCCAGACTCCGCTGGGTGAACACCACCCTAAATCACCCTAGCACACCACTATAAAAACTCATAATGAGCAGAAACAGTAAGACAAGTTACAGAGTCCCCTAGTAAATGTAACAATACCAAGAGAATACAGACATGGGTTGCCATGTACTCCTCCAGGGGATTTTCCCAAGCCAGGGATTGAACACGTGTCTCTGGGGGTCCCTGCATTGGCAGGTAGCTTTTTTTTTCACTACTGAGCCACTTGGGAAACTAGTCCATGCTTCCACATAACTTCCTGTACCGTAGCCCCCTGGATTGGGTACTTCAGTGCACCCACAGCTTGTTGTGTTTGCATTTCTTTGCAAAGTTGAACAACGCACCAAAACAAACCTGAGTTTAGAAGTAGAAGAGAGCTAAGTGCTGAATGTGGCAACGTATGACAGTTTATAAGTGTCACCATGACTAAACCCTTGAAAACTTCTCTTTAGGTACTAAAAAGGGTCTACATAGGATCTACCTCACACATAGTATAAGAGATCCCATGCTTTGAGAGCATAGTCATAGAAGAAAAAAAGGAGAATTCAAGTCATATAACAGGTGCCATTCATTAACTCAAATGCTAGTTCTGATTAGGGCTAAGTCAAACCAACTGGCCATATGATTTAAAATATTTCCAAATGTGTTTTTTTTCCTCCAGCCTTCTCCATTAGCAATGGCATCAGCAACCCAGATATCCAAAGGGGAACTCACTGATCCATTCTTGCTTTTCCCTCTCCTTTACCATATCCTACCCTCTTTACACACACGTGCAGTTTCAATCACTTGAGACCCTTTCTCATTCCACCCCTGAGACACGCTCCCCTCTGCCTCACTCCCTTCATGGTGCCCTACTTTTGGTCCCAATCATATTTCCCTTTGGACTATAAACACTGCCTCTTGACTCATGGCCAAATCCTTGCAACCTCGACCAGAAGGGCCAAACTCCCTCAACACAGTAGCCCAAGTGTCCCTCACGAGTGCCTCTCACTCCCCAAGGAAAAGTCAAGGGTCGCCTCATCTATGTTTCCACATCATTCTCTTTTGATTTTAACATAATCAATGTATAAAAGTGTTTTCTTGAGTTATCACTGGCCTATAACAAAAAGCACCAATCTTAAGGGTACATCTTGACTACTTTTTACCTATGTGCACAACCTGGACCCAGATCAAGACATCAAACATTTCAGCAGGGGCTTCCCTTGGTGGTCGAGTGGGTAAGGACACCGCCTTGCAGTGCAAGGGGTGCTGGTTCAAGCCCTGGCCTGGGAAGATCCCACGTGCCGCTGAGCGGCTGGACCTATGTGTCCAATTACCAAGCCGGAGCTCTGGGGCACATGCACCCAGAGCCAGTGCTCTGTGACAACAGACGCCACCACGATGGGAGGCCCACAGGAGCCAAAGAACAAAGACAGATGAAAATAGAGAAATGAAAGACCAACAGAAGTGGCCCGCCCACTTCCCTCCCTCCCCAACCCGACCTCCGCCCAAAATAAATAAATAAATAAATAAATCTTTTAAAAAAAAGAAAACATTTCAGCAACTCCTCCAAGTTCTCCCATCCAAGTACTAACCAGGCCCAGCACTGCTTAGTTTCCAAGATCAGACGAGATCAGGTGTGTTCAGGGTGGTACGGCCATAGACCCTCCAAGCTCTCTTTACCCCTTTCTCAGTTAAAACTTTGCCACCCAGAGGTAACCACTATTCTAACTTCTATCACCCTAGATTAATTGGTCTATTTTTTTTAATTGTATAATGGAATCACACAGTATGTACTCTTCTCTGTGGTGCTCTATTTTATGAATGCACCATGTATCCATTCTGTGAACAGGTATTTGGGATGCTTCAATTTGGGGGGCTATTATAAATAGAGCTGTCATGAATATTAGTGTACATATTTTTTGAGGACACATGCACTGTGTCTGTTGGGTGTATATTGAGAAGTGGAATTGTTAGATCATAGGGCATATATATATATATATATATACACACACACACATATATGCAGGGTGACACATGCCTACCCTAAGCCCTGTTAACACCTCAGTCACCCAAATCAAGGTGGAATATTCAAATCAGTTCCTTATATTCCTTGGTCCCCAGAGAGTTTCCCAAAAGTCCATTTGCATCTCTCTGCCTGGTATTACTGAGTTTTAAACTTGCTGATATGTATTTGGTCCGCGATTAAATTGCTGGCAAATTTAACAGGCTAGGAAACTTCAAAAGTTTCAACTCTTTTTTCTTCCCCTCTGCAACTCTGTGCAGATTTATTCTGAAACGTGCTAAGGGAAACCATGCTCATTAACTATTCATTCTGTTTTTTAGGTGGAATCAATTAGTTCTGAAGTCCTCCACCTCAGCCCGGAGATAGAAAAGGCCTCCCAGAGAAACACCCGAAAAAGATACACGGCCCTTGATCTGTTTGCGCAGATGGTGGGTATTAGTTACACAAACACATGGAGAGAAGATAGGATTACGGTAGGAAGTTCTCCAAAGTCCTCCAGCGCTCCCTGAGAGTGAACTTCTTTTCCTTCCTGTTTTCGCTTCTGAGTCTTCAAATTTTCACTGCCCTTGTATTTCTGCGAGTGTCATGGCATCAGCCACTTTCTACTCCTTCTCACAGGGACAAGTCTCTGCATTTTGATGTTGCTTCTAATAAAACATTGATTCCAGACAGTTTCAGCAACTACATCCAAAAGAAGCCCTCTGCAAACCTGAAACCATAACCCTCCCTGAGCTAAAAGTAGAACAAAACTTCCAAAGACCAAGCTGCAAAAACCTATGCAGATAGAAGATATACAAGACTATTATTTCCTTTTACCTCGAGAAGCATTAACAAAATGTAAATGTCTTTTTGATTTTAAATGAAGATTTCCTTTTAATTGAGAGACTCGATGTGTCTGAGCTACTCACTTGTTGCAAGCCTATTCAGGAGGAGAGATTTCATGGAAAACATTCTGATGTGGCAGCAGGCAGCCTTTCTGTGCAATTAGGCACCTTAAGAAAATGCTTCTAAAATGCGTCCCACAAATAAGCATTTCTGAATACCCTAAGGCAAAAGTCACCAGCATGCAGCTTTCAATTCCCCCTCTCAAAATCACAGTAAAATGATTGCTACTAAGTCACTGAAACCTAGCAAATACTGTGACTCACCCTGGGACAGGGGTCAAGTTACCATTGGTAGAGCAGGACACACAGCATAATAATCTGGCTACTTCTTTAGGAAAGCCTCAGGCAGTTTTAATAAAGTCATCTGTCCTCTGACATTTGTATACGATTTACAAATGTCCCACCCAATCCTCTCTGCCAAATCGTGATGCCACTTACCCCTCAGGATTCCTGATAAAGATGGCTTCTAACCACCAGCTCAATGCCTTTTAATTTAAATATCAAAAATATCAAAGGAAGTACATTTAATATTTAATTTAATTTAGTATTAATTTAATTTAAATATCAAAGAAGTATAGACATTGGAGGTGCTTTAATTATCATTGAAAACAAAATATGTAATTCATAGCTGTCTGCATGTTTCCTACAAATTGTAGCCAAAGGAACCTTGCCCTCTTCAAACTCTTTTATCTTAGGTCTCACTTTCCTCACCTGTTACTTTTGCACCTACCTCTATCTTTTCTTCTCCTTCCTTTCTCACAACACACACACACACACACACACACACACGTATGCATGAACCTTCCTGAATTGGAATACTTGTCCCCACAATACCATGACACCACACCTAACTGATGTAGCTGATCTGAACAACCTCAGACTATGTAATTGTTCAAACTAACCCAACATGTTAGCCTCTTGGGAGTACCACTCTGCACCAAGCAAGTACCCCCTCTACACATCCCTTCCAGGTCCAAGTTCCAAAGAGACAGCAGAGATCACACTGTCATCCAACTTACAGAATGACTACCATTCAACAGACACCATATTTTTCAAAATAATTTGACACAGAAAGATTAAAGTAACAACACCAAGTCTAATAATGATGATTACAGTAAATCACGTAAAACCCAACTCTACTAATACTAATTTTATTTTGTGTATTTAATTTTACAAAAACGAATATACCACATGTACACATTAATTTTACATTTGTCTTTTTCCACTTAACATTATACTAAACATTTTCACATTTCCACATAGTCATGTTTATACTGACTGCACAATATTTTTACCTAAAATTCATTTAATTTTGTCATTAGTAATGTCAACTGTTTATCTTGTCTATTCTAAGACTATGCTGCTAAGTTGCTTCACTTAATATACAATAAGCATAAATATGTTGTTAGTCGTTCAGTCATGTCTGACTCTTTGTGACCCACTGGACTATCAGTCCACCAGACTCCTCTTTCCATAGAATTCTCCAGGCATAAATACTGGAGTGGATAGCCATTCCCATCTCCAGGGGATCTTCCTGACCTTGGGGTTGACCCCAGGTTTCCTGTACTGCAGGCAGTTATTTACCATCTGAGCCACCGGTGGAACCCAAAGATAAATATATCAAAATATTAATAAATAGTTGTTCCAGGGGATAGACCACTGGGTAATTTTTCTGTTTTTGTGCATCTTAAATTTTCTATAATGAACATGTATCTTTTTATGTTAAGACTTTATCTAAGAATATCAGTAGGGCGTCCCTGGTGGTCCAGTGGGTAAGGACACCGCCTTGCAGTACAAGGGACGCTGGTTCGAGCCCTGGCCTGGGAAGATCCCATGTGCCACGGAGCAGCTGGACCGATGTGTCCAATTACCGAGCCGGAGCTCTGGAGCGCATGCGCCCAGAGCCGGCGCTCTGCGGCGACAGACCTCACTGCGATGGGAGGCCCCCGGGAGCCAAAGAACAAAGACGGATGAATATAGAGAAATGAAAGACCAATAGAAGTGACCCGCCCATCCCCCTCCCTATCCCACCCCCCAAAAAGATAAATAAATAAATGTTTAAAAAAAAAAAAAAAAAGAATATCACTTCTCAGGTGCTCACTATATAGCAGGCACTTTTCTAAATCATTTATATAATATTCAACCTTCTAACACTGAAGCCTCCAACCACCCTAAAGAAATAAATACTATTACTATTCTCATTTCACAGATGAGGAAATTGAGGCACACAGCAATTAAGGAAACTACACAAAGTTACAGAGCCAATAAGTAAAGTAGCAAGGATTTTAACTCAGGCGGTTCAACTTGAGTCTACACTCTTGCCCTTTATGCTGTATTTTTAAAAAAGAACCTGCCTTCTAAATGTATTTAAGGTGTAACCATTTTTAAATAGCCCACTGACTGGCTTCATGTTGTAATAGGACTTTGTTATGTTATTGCCATTCTGAGATGGCTATATGCCTCATACAGCACCCTCTGTATCATCACCACTGCCACTTCCCTCATCCTCACTACCAATTGTACTACCACCATTCCAGGTGGCTCAGTGGGTAAAGAATCTGCCTTCAATGCAGAAGGCAAGCATATACAAGTTCGATCCCCGGGTGGGGAAGATCCCCTGGAGGAGGGCATGGCAACCCACTCCAGTATTCTTGCCTGGAGAATCCCACGGATAGAGGAGCCTGGACTACAGTCCATGGGGTTGCAAAGAGACACGACTGAACACACACACATTGAGCTGTTAGCATGTGCAGAACACTGTACAAGGAACTTGGGGGAATACAAAGTATGTAAAACACATGTTCTTTACTCTTGAGAATATTAGAGAACAGCTTCAAAGTGTAAAGGAAGGAAGTATCACTGAAATATGAATTGAGAATTTACATAAATATCTGAAAATTATAGGCAAAAAATAAAAACTTCTTCATTAAAGATAATGAATGAAAAATGAATGGCTTTTTCAAAAAGTTTGGCCTCTTTTATTGGTTTTTTATTTATTGATTTTCATCCATCTCCACTCTTCGGCCTGGGTGGGCCTCCCACCACAGTGGAGCCGCTTGCCACAGAGCACCTGATGCAGGCGCATGCACTCCAGAGTGCCGGCTCATAACCGGACAAACCCGTCCAGCCGCTCTGTGGCACGCGGGATCCTCCCGGGCCAGGGACCGAACTGGCGCCCCCTGCATTGCAAGGCGGACTCTCCATCCACTGGATCACCAGGGAAGCCCAATGAAGGGCTTTTTATTTACTTAGGATAATAGCCTCAGATCCCCTTTCCATCCTACACATATATATAATTATATATATATATATATATATATATATTTACATATATATATATAGAAAGAGAGAGAGAGAGATACTTTCACAAAGGAAAAAAGTGAAGGTCAAAGTCAGCTACGTACACCACACCAATTCCTTTAGGATATTTTCAGCCTGGATCACAATATTTCCTAGTTCTGTGTCAAATTAAATTGTTTTCATATGTAATTGCATGCCACAAGTTCAATGAAATAAGGTTCTGATCTCTTTATCTTCCTAAATATTCTAAATACCATTAGTGGAAAGAAGTTTCTAGTTCTAATCAGTAGGTTGCAGGTTTAAAATTAAGCTCTGCCAGTCTAGTCAAATGAATGTGCTTGGCTCGTATAACCTTTCTTGTATTTTTAAACTCACCTGTTTATTTGACATAATATCCTAAAAGTAAACATATATTTTGAAGAAAAACCACCTACTTTGTACTAATTCCTATTTTAAAGATTTTTATAACTGTACATTTTATGTTCAAATAAATACTAAAGCCAAACTAATTAAAACAAGGCTTAGAAGATGGCCTTAAGAAACTATTTTGGCAGATAATAAAAAATTATTTGCTTGTAGTAGATAAATTATATATAAAAGGTTTTTCTGAAACACTTGGAGGGGCTTAATTATGATTTATACTCTCAAGCACTTTAAATATCTTCACAACATCTTGTTTAGACTGTTAAATTATCTGGCAATTGTTTCATTATAAATACAAAAGTAAACCATGAATCTGGAACCCATGGTATCTAATTAAAGAGAATATCTTCAGCTTAGAGTGAAATCTCAATCACATAAGACATATCACATCATTCTCAGCTCTGACTGTGTTGATATCCTTGACCCTGGTTCTAATGAAACCTCCTTAAATGGAGCAGATTTATTTTCTTTTATATCAGCAGAGTATTTCTTTTGATTTTTCCAGACAATTTGTTTTTTCCCTGTGACTGTAATCTTCATCACTACCTTGTTTCTCATTTATTCTATTTATAAATCCCAACAAAATAATGTCTTCCATGTTTTACACATATTCAAATTTAGTGGAGCCCTTAATTTAACAAGATTCTTTTCTGTGAAAAACTTACAAGTTTTTAGGGACATATCCAACCTCACATACTCACTTTTTTCAAAATAATTTTTAAGCTTTAAAAGTCTGGGGTAGTCTTCCCTCAGTGGTAAAGAATTCACCTGCCAATGCAGAGGACACGAGTTCAATTCCTAGTCCAGAAAGATCCACATGCTGCAGAGAAACTAAGCCCCTGCACCGTAATTATTGAGCCTGTCCTCTAGAGTCCAGGAAAGGCAACTACTGAGTCCATGTGCCACAACTCTTGAAGGTTGCAAGCACTAGAGTCCATGCTCTGCAACAGGAGAAGTCACTGCAATGAGAAGTTCTTGCACCACAACTAGAGAGTAGCCCCTGCTCACTGCAACTAGAGAAAGTCCCCGCAGCAATGAAGACCCAGCACAGCCAAAAATAAACAAATAAAATTAGTATTTTTTAAAGTTTGAACATATTCCAAAATTTTTGAAGAAAAACCACCTACTTTGTACTAATTCCTATTTTAAAGATTTTTATAACTGTACATTTTATGTTCAAATAAATACTAAAGCCAAACTAATTAAAACAAGGCTTAGAAGATGGCCTTAAGAAACTATTTTGGCAGATAATAAAAAATTATTTGCTTGTAGTAGATAAATTATATAAAAAAGGGTTTTTTCTGAAACACTTGGAGGGGCTTAATTATGATTTATACTCTCAAGCACTTTAAATATCTTCACAACATCTTGTTTAGACTGTTAAATTATCTGGCAATTGTTTCATTATAAATACAAAAGTAAACCATGAATCTGGAACCCATGGTATCTAATTAAAGAGAATATCTTCAGCTTAGAGTGAAATCTCAATCACATAAGACATATCACATCATTCTCAGCTCTGACTGTGTTGATATCCTTGACCCTGGTTCTAATGAAACCTCCTTAAATGGAGCAGATTTATTTTCTTTTATATCAGCAGAGTATTTCTTTTGATTTTTCCAGACAATTTGTTTTTTCCCTGTGACTGTAATCTTCATCACTACCTTGTTTCTCATTTATTCTATTTATAAATCCCAACAAAATAATGTCTTCCATGTTTTACACATATTCAAATTTAGTGGAGCCCTTAATTTAACAAGATTCTTTTCTGTGAAAAACTTACAAGTTTTTAGGGACATATCCAACCTCACATACTCACTTTTTTCAAAATAATTTTTAAGCTTTAAAAGTCTGGGGTAGTCTTCCCTCAGTGGTAAAGAATTCACCTGCCAATGCAGAGGACACGAGTTCAATTCCTAGTCCAGAAAGATCCACATGCTGCAGAGAAACTAAGCCCCTGCACCGTAATTATTGAGCCTGTCCTCTAGAGTCCAGGAAAGGCAACTACTGAGTCCATGTGCCACAACTCTTGAAGGTTGCAAGCACTAGAGTCCATGCTCTGCAACAGGAGAAGTCACTGCAATGAGAAGTTCTTGCACCACAACTAGAGAGTAGCCCCTGCTCACTGCAACTAGAGAAAGTCCCCGCAGCAATGAAGACCCAGCACAGCCAAAAATAAACAAATAAAATTAGTATTTTTTTAAAGTTTGAGAAATATGATTTTTCATATGAAAATAAATCCGAAAAACAGAAATAGTTCAGGTTCACAATTAACCCTTAGATAAAGTCTTAGTGTTTCACTTAGTATTCAAAGTCCATAACCTGGCTCCTGATCTCCCCTTTCCCAATCTTAACTTCGACTCCATCTCAAAACAACTCTCTTTGGTACTTAAGTTCATGCCATCATTCCAGAATCCTCAACTGTAAAACTGGTTAATAATCTTTATTTCTGCTAGTAGTGAAATTTAAAGTAAATGAAGCATGAACATACCTAGTATGGAGACCAAGACACAGTTAATTGTTCAAAAAATGGGAGGAGGCATAGCTGTCTCACAGAGTTGCGCCTAAACCTCAGAGAACTTCTCATGGTAACATTAATCTCTAAGCCTCAGTCTCCTCATCTGTAAAACAGAATTACACCATTAAAGATGGTTCAACATAAGGAATTTAGCACAGAAGCTGGGACAGGCTAAATGTAGACACACATTATACATGGAAAAAAAAAAAAAAGAATTCTACTATCCTCCACGTAAAGCAAGAGAAACAGACATAAACTTTCAGAGAATCACTTTAAATTGACTGAGATCAGTTCACCTCTCCTAACCAGAGAATGTGGGCTCCTGGAAGGCAGAGGTAAAGCGACTGTACTGGAATAAGTTCTTCGTGAAAAACTTACAAGTTTTTAGGGACATATCCAACCTACATCTACTTTTTCAAAATAATTTTTAAGCTTTAAAAGTCTGGGGTAGTCTTCCCTCAGTGGTAAAGAATTCACCTGCCAATGCAGAGGACACGAGTTCAATTCCTAGTCCAGAAAGATCCACATGCTGCAGAGAAACTAAGCCCCTGCACCGTAATTATTGAGCCTGTCCTCTAGAGTCCAGGAAAGGCAACTACTGAGTCCATGTGCCACAACTCTTGAAGGTTGCAAGCACTAGAGTCCATGCTCTGCAACAGGAGAAGTCACTGCAATGAGAAGTTCTTGCACCACAACTAGAGAGTAGCCCCTGCTCACTGCAACTAGAGAAAGTCCCCGCAGCAATGAAGACCCAGCACAGCCAAAAATAAACAAATAAAATTAGTATTTTTTTAAAGTTTGAGAAATATGATTTTTCATATGAAAATAAATCCGAAAAACAGAAATAGTTCAGGTTCACAATTAACCCTTAGATAAAGTCTTAGTGTTTCACTTAGTATTCAAAGTCCATAACCTGGCTCCTGATCTCCCTTCCTAATCTTAACTTCGACTCCATCTCAAAACAACTCTCTTTGGTACTTAAGTTCATGCCATCATTCCAGAATCCTCAACTGTAAAACTGGTTAATAATCTTTATTTCTGCTAGTAGTGAAATTTAAAGTAAATGAAGCATGAACATACCTAGTATGGAGACCAAGACACAGTTAATTGTTCAAAAAATGGGAGGAGGCATAGCTGTCTCACAGAGTTGCGCCTAAACCTCAGAGAACTTCTCATGGTAACATTAATCTCTAAGCCTCAGTCTCCTCATCTGTAAAACAGAATTACACCATTAAAGATGGTTCAACATAAGGAATTTAGCACAGAAGCTGGGACAGGCTAAATGTAGACACACATTATACATGGAAAAAAAAAAAAAAGAATTCTACTATCCTCCACGTAAAGCAAGAGAAACAGACATAAACTTTCAGAGAATCACTTTAAATTGACTGAGATCAGTTCACCTCTCCTAACCAGAGAATGTGGGCTCCTGGAAGGCAGAGGTAAAGCGACTGTACTGGAATTACATTCCACAATTTATTCTAGACCTCGGCTTTGTGCAGAATAACTGATCTGAAATGTGGCTCCTTGTGCGTACTGGGCTTTGGCAGAGTTAAACATGAACGATGAAATACCTTGGTCAAAGATGGTCTGGCCAATTACATGAAACAATACTCAGACACAGATTAATCCATTTGCAAAGTTTACGAGGGCAATTCTTATCTCTATCAGACCTTCTACCCTTGGACATCTCTCCATGGAGAATGAGAAATGACAAAACTAAATAAAGTAAATGGTACCTCCTTGTTTGCTTGAAATAAATAAGAAATATTGAATTCACTAGTTTTATGTTTAGAATCAAAAACTTAAGAGTTTATGTAATAAACATAATGTACTCTTAAAACAGAAGCCTCTTTCCCTCTTAAGAGTTCCCAGAGATAGACATTAGGTATCAAGAAACCTGGGAAAAGATAAGCTGCTGGTCAACTGAAGGAGGAAAGAGTCTGAGGGGAAAAGAGCATCCAAGGGGAGGAAAGAGGGACCTGAGGAGGAGAAAGGGAAATGAAATAGCCATGGAAGAAATAATAAGTTCATCTGAGAAAGAGGTGAAGTTCCAATGCTGAGGAATCAAGTTCAACAGAGAAAGGAAAGAAAATGAAGCACCCAGGATACTGACCCAAGCACTTTCACATTTGTAATTATGACTCATGTATCTTGGATGAGGAAAATAAACAGGGACTAAATAAACTTTACAGAGTGATTAGCACAAAATTCAGCCAAGTCTCTCCCAACATAAGAAAAAGAAGACAAGGAAAATATCCCACTGGATTATGTATCTGACCCTCACTCAGTCTTTATCTCACCTGTAAAACAGAATTACACCATTAAAGATGGTTCAACATAAGGAATTTAGCACAGAAGCTGGGACAGGCTAAATGTAGACACACATTATACATGGAAAAAAAAAAAAAAGAATTCTACTATCCTCCACGTAAAGCAAGAGAAACAGACATAAACTTTCAGAGAATCACTTTAAATTGACTGAGATCAGTTCACCTCTCCTAACCAGAGAATGTGGGCTCCTGGAAGGCAGAGGTAAAGCGACTGTACTGGAATTACATTCCACAATTTATTCTAGACCTCGGCTTTGTGCAGAATAACTGATCTGAAATGTGGCTCCTTGTGCGTACTGGGCTTTGGCAGAGTTAAACATGAACGATGAGATACCTTGGTCAAAGATGGTCTGGCCAATTACATGAAACAATACTCAGACACAGATTAATCCATTTGCAAAGTTTACGAGGGCAATTCTTATCTCTATCAGACCTTCTACCCTTGGACATCTCTCCATGGAGAATGAGAAATGACAAAACTAAATAAAGTAAATGGTACCTCCTTGTTTGCTTGAAATAAATAAGAAATATTGAATTCACTAGTTTTATGTTTAGAATCAAAAACTTAAGAGTTTATGTAATAAACATAATGTACTCTTAAAACAGAAGCCTCTTTCCCTCTTAAGAGTTCCCAGAGATAGACATTAGGTATCAAGAAACCTGGGAAAAGATAAGCTGCTGGTCAACTGAAGGAGGAAAGAGTCTGAGGGGAAAAGAGCATCCAAGGGGAGGAAAGAGGGACCTGAGGAGGAGAAAGGGAAATGAAATAGCCATGGAAGAAATAATAAGTTCATCTGAGAAAGAGGTGAAGTTCCAATGCTGAGGAATCAAGTTCAACAGAGAAAGGAAAGAAAATGAAGCACCCAGGATACTGACCCAAGCACTTTCACATTTGTAATTATGACTCATGTATCTTGGATGAGGAAAATAAACAGGGACTAAATAAACTTTACAGAGTGATTAGCACAAAAATTCAGCCAAGTCTCTCCCAACATAAGAAAAAAGAAGACAAGGAAAATATCCCACTGGATTATGTCATCTGACCCTCACTCAGTCTTTATCTCACCTGCAGTACATCAACGAGGAGGTCTGAATCAACACAGTTGTGAGAGAACATACCTCAGCCACATGTAGGCAAGACAAAATCATTCCTTGTTCATCTTTGCCCTCTTGAACAGCAGCTTGTACATAATAGCTACCTCATGAAAGTTAGTTGAATTTAATTGAATAGATTATGCATTACTAAAGAGTGTCCATATTCAATTTTTTTATAACAACAAAGGCTTTAAATATGGCAAACTCTAACCTTCTAATCAAGGACCCCAGGAAACATCCAACTTCCTCTCCTGCCTCTGGCCTCCTGCTATGAGTTGTTGATGCCATCAGAATAAATAAAGTTAACTGAATTCTTCTTATTAGAAAAACAGACGCAGGAACACCATGTTCCTGGTGCATTTTATTATCTAAACCCTTAACTGTATGTGTTGCTTTATACCCTTGGTTATTTTCTTATGATTCTTTGTCTGGTTCTTCAACATGATTAGTGACTTTTTAAGTCTTTTTTCCTTTCATATATCCCCTAGGCAGACCTGCAAACTCTAAGGGTTTAATAAATGCTTTTGGATAGTCTAACATAGAATTTAGAAATGGTCTCTTTCTCCATTTGCTTTTTTAAAAATTATATCATTACCTTCATTCTGTAAGTGTTTCTGGCAATTAACTATTTTTAAACTACAGGAAAGAACTACGTAGATGAGGCTGATAGTTGTGAGTCCTTTTATTGTCCTTGTTTAGGCTCCCCTTATCTCTTGTTTGGATAAGCTCCTTACCTGGTTTCTCTGCTGAGGACTTCTTCCCTTCAATTTATCCTAATTTACTGCTGCCAGGATGGTGTTTGTAAAACACAACTTAATTCAGTTCACTGTCCTTCTTAGAAAACTTTAATGAGTCCCTCTCATCAGCAAAGAAAAAATTCCAGGGTCCTTGATATATAGTATTCAAGATCTTCTAGAGCTCCACACCAGCTTTCTTTTTCCGACCTCAATACCTTAACTCTATCCATCTGCCCCAAATTCCCAACCCAACTGACAGAGAGCTGAATATGCTGCGTTTTCAAGCCTCATTAGCCATGTTCATTCCATTTCTTCAGTCTAGGTTGCCCTCTCTGTTCTTCATCTACAAAAATTCAACTCATCCTCTAAGACTCATGCTAAGTTTCACCTTTTTGTAAAACAGTCACAGACATCCTCAAATTTAATTGATTTTTCCTCTTCTGGGTTTCTATTGTATTATACACCACCAATAAATACTTATTTTCTGTGAATCTCTATAATGGTTGGTTGTATAACGGTGGTCTTTGCTACTCATCTAGAATATCATTGAAAGCAGGCATCAGGAATTTTTTAACTTTAACATTATATTTTATTTAATTCAGTGTATTCAAAACATTACCATTTTAGAATATTATTAGTGAGACATTTTACTTTTTTCATATTGAGCATTAAAATCAGGTATTTTATAGTTGAGACACTTTTTTCTAATAATTCAGGTAATTTTATCAGTTGAAAAGTAGGGTTTTTGCATTTATTATAAACCCTTAACTGTATGTGTTGCTTTATACCCTTGGTTATTTTCTTATGATTCTTTGTCTGGTTCTTCAACATGATTAGTGACTTTTTAAGTCTTTTTTCCTTTCATATATCCCCTAGGCAGACCTGCAAACTCTAAGGGTTTAATAAATGCTTTTGGATAGTCTAACATAGAATTTAGAAATGGTCTCTTTCTCCATTTGCTTTTTTAAAAATTATATCATTACCTTCATTCTGTAAGTGTTTCTGGCAATTAACTATTTTTAAACTACAGGAAAGAACTACGTAGATGAGGCTGATAGTTGTGAGTCCTTTTATTGTCCTTGTTTAGGCTCCCCTTATCTCTTGTTTGGATAAGCTCCTTACCTGGTTTCTCTGCTGAGGACTTCTTCCCTTCAATTTATCCTAATTTACTGCTGCCAGGATGGTGTTTGTAAAACACAACTTAATTCAGTTCACTGTCCTTCTTAGAAAACTTTAATGAGTCCCTCTCATCAGCAAAGAAAAAATTCCAGGGTCCTTGATATATAGTATTCAAGATCTTCTAGAGCTCCACACCAGCTTTCTTTTTCCGACCTCAATACCTTAACTCTATCCATCTGCCCCAAATTCCCAACCCAACTGACAGAGAGCTGAATATGCTGCGTTTTCAAGCCTCATTAGCCATGTTCATTCCATTTCTTCAGTCTAGGTTGCCCTCTCTGTTCTTCATCTACAAAAATTCAACTCATCCTCTAAGACTCATGCTAAGTTTCACCTTTTTGTAAAACAGTCACAGACATCCTCAAATTTAATTGATTTTTCCTCTTCTGGGTTTCTATTGTATTATACACCACCAATAAATACTTATTTTCTGTGAATCTCTATAATGGTTGGTTGTATAACGGTGGTCTTTGCTACTCATCTAGAATATCATTGAAAGCAGGCATCAGGAATTTTTTAACTTTAACATTATATTTTATTTAATTCAGTGTATTCAAAACATTACCATTTTAGAATATTATTAGTGAGACATTTTACTTTTTTCATATTGAGCATTAAAATCAGGTATTTTATAGTTGAGACACTTCTTTTGTTTTGACAGTAGGATATATTTCACATTAGAGTAAATTTTAACCTAAAATACATGTCTTGTGAAAACAGTATTACATTAACATTGATTTTTAAAATATAAATAAAAAGCCCGCACCATAATGTCCATATTTATGTATCTATTTTCATGTTTCATTAGTTCTAATTTTGTCATTTTTTTCACTGAACATATAAATATTTCTCTGTATTTGTATACCATTTGAATACTTCATACTTCCACTTTGTCGTCATAATATTTCTTTTAACAGGATGCTCCAACATAATATTTTTGGAATGTTTCGGCCATAAGGACATTGTTTTCACCTTTTGAAGATTACAAACAGTGTTCCAAAGTACCTCTTCAGCATATTTTCTTTCCTTTTATTACTCCCTAGGATAAATTTCCTGAGGTAAAAAGTAAAAAAAAAAAAAAAAAAATGACACTTCTTAATACATACTTAAGAAGTGATTTCTAAGATCACAACCAAAACAACCCAAGCAAAAATGGGAGGGATTTATTATCTTCATGTGTTTCCTTCACAGTGATGAGCCCAGGGTCTTGCACAGATACTGATAAATGAAAATGAATGAATGAGTGAATGACAGAACGTCGTCAGAGAACCATCAGCAGTTCCTTAAGCCACGGAGTGGGACACTGCAAGTTCCTGATGGAACGGTTGGCTGAGCCCTTTCAGAGGTGAGAGAGCAAATCTGTGAGCTTAACGGACGATATACATTTTGTTCAAAATGATGGAAAGGCATCCCGTGGTGAAAACGATGTCACATTCTGAGGCCCCGGCTCCTTAGATATTCAATGACAGAAGGCTGTTTCCCCTCCTTCTGCCTCAATGCCCAGCACATGGGAGGTGCTCAGTGAACACTCACCCCAGCTTCTGCCCAGGCCTGAAGCCCAGCTGGCAGTGATACTCAGACCGAGAGTTTCTGTGGAGGGGGCTTCAGGTTTTCCTCAGCAGATCAGGATGCCAGTGCCAGGCACTGACACAGTGGCCACAGAGGAGAAATGCTGGACAGAAATGAAGGCGTCCGGAAGGTGGTGGAGAGTATGGAGAACACCAGGACAGGTGGACAACAGACAGCAGACGCTAACAGAAGCTCTTTGGTGAGGGCTGACGGGCTGTGGAACCTTCCACTTTTTCAGTAATGTTACCATTTGAATACTTAACATTGATTTTTAAAATATAAATAAAAAGCCCGCACCATAATGTCCATATTTATGTATCTATTTTCATGTTTCATTAGTTCTAATTTTGTCATTTTTTTCACTGAACATATAAATATTTCTCTGTATTTGTATACCATTTGAATACTTCATACTTCCACTTTGTCGTCATAATATTTCTTTTAACAGGATGCTCCAACATAATATTTTTGGAATGTTTCGGCCATAAGGACATTGTTTTCACCTTTTGAAGATTACAAACAGTGTTCCAAAGTACCTCTTCAGCATATTTTCTTTCCTTTTATTACTCCCTAGGATAAATTTCCTGAGGTAAAAAGTAAAAAAAAAAAAAAAAAAATGACACTTCTTAATACATACTTAAGAAGTGATTTCTAAGATCACAACCAAAACAACCCAAGCAAAAATGGGAGGGATTTATTATCTTCATGTGTTTCCTTCACAGTGATGAGCCCAGGGTCTTGCACAGATACTGATAAATGAAAATGAATGAATGAGTGAATGACAGAACGTCGTCAGAGAACCATCAGCAGTTCCTTAAGCCACGGAGTGGGACACTGCAAGTTCCTGATGGAACGGTTGGCTGAGCCCTTTCAGAGGTGAGAGAGCAAATCTGTGAGCTTAACGGACGATATACATTTTGTTCAAAATGATGGAAAGGCATCCCGTGGTGAAAACGATGTCACATTCTGAGGCCCCGGCTCCTTAGATATTCAATGACAGAAGGCTGTTTCCCCTCCTTCTGCCTCAATGCCCAGCACATGGGAGGTGCTCAGTGAACACTCACCCCAGCTTCTGCCCAGGCCTGAAGCCCAGCTGGCAGTGATACTCAGACCGAGAGTTTCTGTGGAGGGGGCTTCAGGTTTTCCTCAGCAGATCAGGATGCCAGTGCCAGGCACTGACACAGTGGCCACAGAGGAGAAATGCTGGACAGAAATGAAGGCGTCCGGAAGGTGGTGGAGAGTATGGAGAACACCAGGACAGGTGGACAACAGACAGCAGACGCTAACAGAAGCTCTTTGGTGAGGGCTGACGGGCTGTGGAACCTTCCACTTGGAAGCTGACTCCTATGCCTGGCTGCTGAACACAGTCCCTGTGGCCTCTCATGACTCCGCGCCAGCCCAGGACTTAGATGTCAGCTTAAGCCAAACCTACCCTTGCTAGAACCAAACATATTCAACACAATGGGGGAAATTAAGCTTGTTTTCAACCACTCCCCCTACCTTGCTGGTGTGAGCTTAGAAGTTTGAAGAAATGGAATGTCTTAAACTCTCTGATTGTGTCAACACAGTGTGGTGCTTTTAGGAGTATTTATTTCAGCAATCTTGAAATCGATGTGACATAAGACAGGACAGTGCCAAGCGAAATCATGATCATTTTAAAAGCAGGTTGATCAGGGAATTCCCAACCATATGAAGTCATGGGAAGGAGCTCAGGCCTTCTGCCCAGTTAACCCAATTTGAGTGTAAAAGAGAAAGAGTAACTCCTATTCTAGACTGTAGAATTTTGGCTCCAAGTAATTAAATTTACAAGAAACAAACATCCTATTAAACAGCCCCACGACTCCCTGATTATGGGGGAGTGACCACTCCTGCTTCCTCCAAACAGGCCTGGAAAATAGATCCTCAGGAGGCTGCAGAAAGCAAGACACTTAACAGAACTCATGATCAAAGTATCTAGTTGCCTGCGTGGGGAAGCTGTCCAGGCTGTGTTTACCAACCCCCTGCCTCCCTTCCTCCTAAATTCAAAAGAAAAACAAAGTGGACTCCTGAAGTGCATTTCAGAAAACTCTGTGCAAATTTCAGGAGTAAGAGCCAGGGCAGTCAGAGTTATAGAAGGAAGCAAGTGACTAGGTCAAGATGGATGCTGACACACAAGCGCAGGAAACACGGGGGACAAGACCCGTCACGGAGAGGCAAAAAGGCACAGGCCTCTTACATATTCTGACTGATATTTCCCCCTAGTCATTCACAGTGATAGTTATATATTTAGATGAGTGCTCTCCCTCCTGTTCAGGAGGACAAGTCATCTATAAAAATAACTAGAAGAGGCAACAGGGAGAGTTAAGTTCTCCAACTTAACGTATATATGATATGTGTTTGATGCACAGAAGAGGGAAACTTTCCTGGCCGGGGAAGTGAGATAATGGCACGGCCGTGGTGAGGGGGCTCTAGGGTGGCATCTTAAAGGAGTTAGAGATGAGTGTAAAGGGCCTTCAAGGAGAAGAGAACAATGTGGTTAAAGGCGTAGAGACGATCCAGATTGGTTGATGGGTTAAGGTGTGTGAGTTATGAGAGTAAGGCAGAATGAGAATTGAGCCGTGAGCTGGGACCCAATCATGAAAGGCATTTAGTACAATAAGCCTTGAGTGCAAGAAGCCTGGGCTATACTCGGGAAGCACTATGGAGTGACTGAAGTGTCATGGGGAGTAAAGCCAGATAAGCTATGATTTTTTTTTTTTTTGATTGGCTGATGGTTTATTTTCCAGGCAAGAAGGCAGAGGATAGACTAGGCCAGGAAGGAGAAGGAGGAAGAAAAACCATTTAGGAGTCTATTGTAATAATTTCGTAAAAGGGGGTGATGGTTTCAACTACAGAAATAGAGACAGCTGATGATGCTACTGACATTGATGGTCTGGAATAAGCAAAGAGCCTTTAAAGTGATTAAATCAAGCCAGAACTGTCGGTATGAGCATCTCTGTGAAAAAGAAAATGTTTTTTCTGTTCATGGAACTAAAAGACAAAGTCCACAGTGGTGGGTCTTCTGAAAGGCTGATGTGGCTAATCATGGAATGACCACGTATTCATTCCCTGTTGGGAAAATAGGCATTCTGGAAGCTACAGGCCTGGAGGACAATCTTCAAACATAAAACACAAGAAATGTATTAAGAAACAGATGGTTAAATACAGAACTGTTCTAGAATTCACAAAAGGAGACTTATCAGTGACCTACAATACTTATTTAAAAATCTGAACCTCATTGCCACCAACGCTGATTCCTCATTGCCTTTGAGAATAAACCTAGGAACAGTAGTTTCCCCAGCTCCAACCACATAGGATGGGTAGGGGAGTAAAAAGCTGATTATATATTTAGATGAGTGCTCTCCCTCCTGTTCAGGAGGACAAGTCATCTATAAAAATAACTAGAAGAGGCAACAGGAGAGTTAAGTTCTCCAACTTAACGTATATATGATATGTGTTTGATGCACAGAAGAGGGAAACTTTCCTGGCCGGGGAAGTGAGATAATGGCACGGCCGTGGTGAGGGGGCTCTAGGGTGGCATCTTAAAGGAGTTAGAGATGAGTGTAAAGGGCCTTCAAGGAGAAGAGAACAATGTGGTTAAAGGCGTAGAGACGATCCAGATTGGTTGATGGGTTAAGGTGTGTGAGTTATGAGAGTAAGGCAGAATGAGAATTGAGCCGTGAGCTGGGACCCAATCATGAAAGGCATTTAGTACAATAAGCCTTGAGTGCAAGAAGCCTGGGCTATACTCGGGAAGCACTATGGAGTGACTGAAGTGTCATGGGGAGTAAAGCCAGATAAGCTATGATTTTTTTTTTTTTTGATTGGCTGATGGTTTATTTTCCAGGCAAGAAGGCAGAGGATAGACTAGGCCAGGAAGGAGAAGGAGGAAGAAAAACCATTTAGGAGTCTATTGTAATAATTTCGTAAAAGGGGGTGATGGTTTCAACTACAGAAATAGAGACAGCTGATGATGCTACTGACATTGATGGTCTGGAATAAGCAAAGAGCCTTTAAAGTGATTAAATCAAGCCAGAACTGTCGGTATGAGCATCTCTGTGAAAAAGAAAATGTTTTTGCTGTTCATGGAACTAAAAGACAAAGTCCACAGTGGTGGGTCTTCTGAAAGGCTGATGTGGCTAATCATGGAATGACCACGTATTCATTCCCTGTTGGGAAAATAGGCATTCTGGAAGCTACAGGCCTGGAGGACAATCTTCAAACATAAAACACAAGAAATGTATTAAGAAACAGATGGTTAAATACAGAACTGTTCTAGAATTCACAAAAGGAGACTTATCAGTGACCTACAATACTTATTTAAAAATCTGAACCTCATTGCCACCAACGCTGATTCCTCATTGCCTTTGAGAATAAACCTAGGAACAGTAGTTTCCCCAGCTCCAACCACATAGGATGGGTAGGGGAGTAAAAGTGGAAAGGAGGTGGGAGAATCTCCAGGGGAGAAGAGGGCTGAAGCTGATTCGGACAGGCTAAGAGAGCATAATAAGAATAGTAAAAAAAAAAAAAAAAGATAAGTGCACCCTACTCTGGACTCTGAGAATGTTTGTAGTCAGTTACTAGTAAGATTGTATTTGGACTGTACAGACATGCCTCTTTTGACATTATAGACTGGAACAGAAGGTTTCATATAGAATGTGAAGTAAATGGCTAAATGTTCAGAAAATAAAATCTCGTATTTTACACATGGAAATATATATGTCTGTATATATATGTATGTGTGTGTATATATACACACATACATATATATGTCTGTGTCATATATATATATATATATATATATATATATATATATAGGACTTCCCAGGTAGCAGTAGTGGTAAAGAACCTGCCTGCCAATACAAAAGATTTAGGAAAAATGGATTTGATTCACTGGAGAAGGAAATGGACACCCAGTCCAGTATTACTGCCTGAAGAATCCCATGGACAGAGGATCATGGCAGCCTATAGTCCATGGGGTTGCAAAGAGTCAGACACAACTAAAGTGTGTGCGCACATACTCACTCTCTCATATATAAACTGTACTAATAACAAGTCAAAATAAATAGAAAGATAATATTCTTACCTATCAATTTTTCAAAGATTTTTTAAAAATGTTAATACTCAGGTTAGTGAGGATACAGAGCCATTGGGCAAATATATATCAGACATTTTAAACTGTTCATACCCTTTGGCTCAGTAATTCTATCTCTAGGAAATGATGCTAGTATTAATTGATATTTTTAAATACTATTTGTTTACATTATTCAAAACTAGAAGTAACCGAAAAGTCCATAATTGGAAATTTCTTAAATAACCTTTAGTTCATCCACACAATGAAACACCATGTAGCCATTTGAAAGCATGCTGCAAAACATTATGCAGTGGCTTGGAAAGTGGTGTGCCATACATTAACTGAAAAATTTGTCAACAAATCAGTATATGAAATACAGCATAATTCTGAAAAATATGCCACAACCATGGCTAAAGTTAACCATGCTTATCTCTGAAGGGTAAAGTAATGAATGATAGTTATCTCTTTTTATCTTTTCAAATAAAGTTTCTATAACAAAAAATTACTACCATAATAAGAAAAAGAGGTATTTGGGGCCTCTCCACTACAATTATTGTAACAAATATTTGTTGAGCACCTACTATGGGCCAGGCAGTATTTCTGTTACTGTGTTAGTAAAGCAGGCAATATCCCTGCTCTTCTCATTTAGAAGAGTTCATTTTTATTGCTTAGTCAGTTGAAGTGGAGAAGATAAGAGTCTTTATACCAAGACTCTGTCCATTGCAAAAAAACAGTATCAACCCCCTCAAAAACACAGAAACTATCCTTCCAATAATAAAGAAAAAGAAGGTTTTCTAAAAAAGGGTTGAGCCCAGTCAGTTCTAACAGGATCATGTGCTGGCCCCTGAACCACTCACCACAGCCTAAGGACCATAATCCTCTGACCAGCCAATCCCAGGTTCATCAAACCTCTCTTGGAAATAGACTGAGTAGAGGAGAGATTGTCCCCCCACCAAAAAAAAACCAAAAAACCCACGAGGCTGTTACCAGAACAAGCCACAGATGCTGAGACAATAAAAAATAAACAAAACTGAGCTGTCCTCCACAGCCTTATGGTAGAAGCCAGAGGCAAGATGAACAGGTGGGAGTCCTGGCTTCAAAGAATTAAATTTCATCCAGAACACCAAGCTGCATTTTAACACTGTATGATGTAAGCAAAGGATGGGAATGTCACCAAGAAAATTTACTTTTATACTCTTATTCACCCTACTGTAGATATGTTTTGAAAACAGTTACTTATATGTATCGATACATTTTGCCGTAAGAATTCTGATCTCATAATACAGATGTGAGATCTACAGAAAAACAGAGAATCAAGCACGTTAGACCTCTGCTCATCTGAGAGATGATGTGAGGGGGGACCCACAGTCTTATTGCTACCTACCAGCAAAGCCAGGCTAGAGCTTTTACTCATCTCTCCACTCTCAGCGCTGCTGTACCTTGAGGGTGCTACCCCATATAACTCTAGCCAACAGTAAGTCTTCAGACTTTTAAAATTTCACTGTGAACTAAGCAGACTTAAAACCTTTAATAGATCAGCTCATAAACACCTCATTTTTGTTCTGGCTAAAGATTAAACAGTGCCTATCCATCGGAAAACTTAAAAGCCCCAAAAACTTAAAACCTTTAATAGATCAGCTCATAAACACCTCATTTTCTGTTCTCTCACTACAATTATTGTAACAAATATTTGTTGAGCACCTACTATGGGCCAGGCAGTATTTCTGTTACTGTGTTAGTAAAGCAGGCAATATCCCTGCTCTTCTCATTTAGAAGAGTTCATTTTTATTGCTTAGTCAGTTGAAGTGGAGAAGATAAGAGTCTTTATACCAAGACTCTGTCCATTGCAAAAAAACAGTATCAACCCCCTCAAAAACACAGAAACTATCCTTCCAATAATAAAGAAAAAGAAGGTTTTCTAAAAAAGGGTTGAGCCCAGTCAGTTCTAACAGGATCATGTGCTGGCCCCTGAACCACTCACCACAGCCTAAGGACCATAATCCTCTGACCAGCCAATCCCAGGTTCATCAAACCTCTCTTGGAAATAGACTGAGTAGAGGAGAGATTGTCCCCCCACCAAAAACCAAAAAACCCACGAGGCTGTTACCAGAACAAGCCACAGATGCTGAGACAATAAAAAATAAACAAAACTGAGCTGTCCTCCACAGCCTTATGGTAGAAGCCAGAGGCAAGATGAACAGGTGGGAGTCCTGGCTTCAAAGAATTAAATTTCATCCAGAACACCAAGCTGCATTTTAACACTGTATGATGTAAGCAAAGGATGGGAATGTCACCAAGAAAATTTACTTTTATACTCTTATTCACCCTACTGTAGATATGTTTTGAAAACAGTTACTTATATGTATCGATACATTTTGCCGTAAGAATTCTGATCTCATAATACAGATGTGAGATCTACAGAAAAACAGAGAATCAAGCACGTTAGACCTCTGCTCATCTGAGAGATGATGTGAGGGGGGACCCACAGTCTTATTGCTACCTACCAGCAAAGCCAGGCTAGAGCTTTTACTCATCTCTCCACTCTCAGCGCTGCTGTACCTTGAGGGTGCTACCCCATATAACTCTAGCCAACAGTAAGTCTTCAGACTTTTAAAATTTCACTGTGAACTAAGCAGACTTAAAACCTTTAATAGATCAGCTCATAAACACCTCATTTTTGTTCTGGCTAAAGATTAAACAGTGCCTATCCATCGGAATAACTAGCTAAATGGCAACATATGTACCCCAAAGCTCACTTTAAGTAAGGTCTTCCTTTACTAATTATTTTTCATAAGTATTTTAACATTTCAAAGCTCAAACTTAATACTAAGAACAGGCTTGCCAAGTACCTTCACAGTAAAAGATCCTGCACTCTGTATACTTAGTTCTACCCTCTGCTAAACTCATTTCTCCATAACTGCGAACAAGACCAATGTTCAAATCTAGGACTTGGTTACATGGAAGGCACTGAGTTTTGGGAATAAGATCAAGAATCAGTAAGTAGGACTGGGCACAAGCTCAGAACTGGTCCAGTAGAAAGTCTGACTTCATGCTGAGTGAATGAATCTAAGTCACTGCCTTAATGGCTTCCTTTCCACCTGTGCACTTGGTCAAAGAGCCTTTAAGACGCTGTATCTATGAGTCCACGGCTCAGGGTCTTCCTCCCAGCTTCCATCTCCCATTCTTTACTTTGAACTCTATTTTCAGTTTGGTTTCCCTGGTTCCTTCCTGTTTCCTTGAACCTGGATTTTCCCTCTCTGCCTATTCTCTTTGGGTGGATAACTGAGTTGTCTGGCTTACCTTGCTCCATCTTGTACTTTCAATGATATGCTCTGTAGCCCTTGGCTCGTCCTTCTTAAGCTTCCCTGAACCTGGCTACAGCAATTCCAGCTGGGCTAGGAGCAGCCTGTGTTCAGTAGCCTGGCACCTTGCTTGCCTGGGAAGAAAGACTGGACATTGAGTTCTCTTGGACTGAGTTTCTGGGGTCTCTTAAGACTAAGATGAAGACTGAGTCCATCTTCCTCAGGGCAACTCAGTGACAAATACTAGCTGAGCACTTACTATGTGCCAGGCACTGCCCTAGGTGCTGAGAATACAGCAGAGCAGGAAACCAGGTCTCTGATCACAGGAATTTAGATTCTATATAGACAGTGGGGGGAAGACAATTACCAGTAACTCTAGCCAAAAAAGTAAGTCTTCAGACTTTTAAAATTTCACTGTGAACTAAGCAGACTTAAAACCTTTAATAGATCAGCTCATAAACACCTCATTTTTGTTCTGGCTAAAGATTAAACAGTGCCTATCCATCGGAATAACTAGCTAAATGGCAACATATGTACCCCAAAGCTCACTTTAAGTAAGGTCTTCCTTTACTAATTATTTTTCATAAGTATTTTAACATTTCAAAGCTCAAACTTAATACTAAGAACAGGCTTGCCAAGTACCTTCACAGTAAAAGATCCTGCACTCTGTATACTTAGTTCTACCCTCTGCTAAACTCATTTCTCCATAACTGCGAACAAGACCAATGTTCAAATCTAGGACTTGGTTACATGGAAGGCACTGAGTTTTGGGAATAAGATCAAGAATCAGTAAGTAGGACTGGGCACAAGCTCAGAACTGGTCCAGTAGAAAGTCTGACTTCATGCTGAGTGAATGAATCTAAGTCACTGCCTTAATGGCTTCCTTTCCACCTGTGCACTTGGTCAAAGAGCCTTTAAGACGCTGTATCTATGAGTCCACGGCTCAGGGTCTTCCTCCCAGCTTCCATCTCCCATTCTTTACTTTGAACTCTATTGTTTCAGTTTGGTTTCCCTGGTTCCTTCCTGTTTCCTTGAACCTGGATTTTCCCTCTCTGCCTATTCTCTTTGGGTGGATAACTGAGTTGTCTGGCTTACCTTGCTCCATCTTGTACTTTCAATGATATGCTCTGTAGCCCTTGGCTCGTCCTTCTTAAGCTTCCCTGAACCTGGCTACAGCAATTCCAGCTGGGCTAGGAGCAGCCTGTGTTCAGTAGCCTGGCACCTTGCTTGCCTGGGAAGAAAGACTGGACATTGAGTTCTCTTGGACTGAGTTTCTGGGGTCTCTTAAGACTAAGATGAAGACTGAGTCCATCTTCCTCAGGGCAACTCAGTGACAAATACTAGCTGAGCACTTACTATGTGCCAGGCACTGCCCTAGGTGCTGAGAATACAGCAGAGCAGGAAACCAGGTCTCTGATCACAGGGAATTTAGATTCTATATAGACAGTGGGGAAGACAAATTTATGAACAATTAAGTCAAAGTAATAATTGTTAAAAATCAAGTTAGGATTGTGCTAAAACAAAAATTAAACAGCGTGGCACAGACAGATTCTGCATGATTAGGCAAGACCTCTTGAGGGGAAAGAGTGAGTAGCAATAAGGAGCTACTTGGGAGGATCTGGGAAGCTTTGAAGGAGAGAGGGTAACAGATATAAAGGCCGTGAGGCCAGAGTGAGCTTGGCATCTTACAGGGATGGAAAAGAGACCAGCGAGGCGAGAGCTACAATTGACAGATCATTCACTTTAAACATGAAAGTGGACTTAAAAAGTCAGCTTGAAAACACAACAGGTTTTCCTCCCACTTCAACTGAATTTGCCACATAAATATCATGCATAATCGTACATGTTTGTCACAAATCTTATTAGCAGTTCTGGTAAATAAATGTAGGACCAGTGGAGTCTCCTTGACGCCTATCACAACTGTGAACACAGCCTCCGATAACATTGTTTTGTCACTTTTCACTCCCACCAGCAAAGAAGACAGATAAATGGCTTCCTGAGACAAATGGCCCCACTCTCCATGGCCCGGGGCTCTAAAGGAAGGAGACGTGAGCCTTGGAACATTTCTTGGGGTGGTTCCTTGAAGAGTTCATGGCCACAAGTTCTCAGTTTCAGAAAGAGTGCTGCATTAATTCTTCTGAAAACTTTGGTTTTGTTTGAAGTCCATTTAAAATTACAGAAGACTTATGAAATAAATTCCAGACTAATTATGTGCCATGGCAAGCTGTAACAGAAAATCCCTGATTATAGCAATGACAGAGATTTAAAGTGAAAAAATACCTTGTGTTTTGCCTGTATCTCACCCAGTGGCCTGGACAAGACAAAAACACGTCCTTTTGGGGAGTGAAATCTCATGCAGATAACATTCTTTCCAGGTATAACAGTTGTGGAGGGTTGAATCATAACCCCCCAGAAATTCACGTTCAACCAGAACCTCAGAATGTGATCTTATTCAAATACAGAGTCTTTGTTGATATGATCGTTTAAGATGAAGCCACACTAAATCACTAGGCCTGGGTAGGGTCTAGATTCTATGACTGGTGCCTTCATAAAAGAAACTAGAGGGAGACTCTTTTACACACACACACAGACACACACACAGAAGGAAGCAGGCCATGTGAAACCAGAGGCAGAGACTGAAGTGATGCAGCTATAGGCCAAAGAATACCAAGGATGTTGGGTAAGGACCAGAAGCTAGCAGAGACAAGAAAGTGTTCATTCCTAGAACCGTCAGAGGAAGGAAGACCCAATCAACACCTCACCTTCAGATATCTAGTCTCCAGAACTAAGAACAAATGCCGATAATTTTAAGCCACCAGTTTGTGGTCCTCTGTTATGGCAGCCCTAGGAAACTAAGAAATCAGTCACACCTTGGTCCCAGCACCAGAAAACAGGGAAACTACCAGGTATGGGGAACCAACTAAATCTACATTAGCAAAGTAGAAAGGTGAGCACTTATTTGATGAATTTGACCACCCACAAGGAAAGTGGAGTCTCCTTGACGCCTATCACAACTGTGAACACAGCCTCCGATAACATTGTTTTGTCACTTTTCACTCCCACCAGCAAAGAAGACAGATAAATGGCTTCCTGAGACAAATGGCCCCACTCTCCATGGCCCGGGGCTCTAAAGGAAGGAGACGTGAGCCTTGGAACATTTCTTGGGGTGGTTCCTTGAAGAGTTCATGGCCACAAGTTCTCAGTTTCAGAAAGAGTGCTGCATTAATTCTTCTGAAAACTTTGGTTTTGTTTGAAGTCCATTAAAATTACAGAAGACTTATGAAATAAATTCCAGACTAATTATGTGCCATGGCAAGCTGTAACAGAAAATCCCTGATTATAGCAATGACAGAGATTTAAAGTGAAAAAATACCTTGTGTTTTGCCTGTATCTCACCCAGTGGCCTGGACAAGACAAAAACACGTCCTTTTGGGGAGTGAAATCTCATGCAGATAACATTCTTTCCAGGTATAACAGTTGTGGAGGGTTGAATCATAACCCCCCAGAAATTCACGTTCAACCAGAACCTCAGAATGTGATCTTATTCAAATACAGAGTCTTTGTTGATATGATCGTTTAAGATGAAGCCACACTAAATCACTAGGCCTGGGTAGGGTCTAGATTCTATGACTGGTGCCTTCATAAAAGAAACTAGAGGGAGACTCTTTTACACACACACACAGACACACACACAGAAGGAAGCAGGCCATGTGAAACCAGAGGCAGAGACTGAAGTGATGCAGCTATAGGCCAAAGAATACCAAGGATGTTGGGTAAGGACCAGAAGCTAGCAGAGACAAGAAAGTGTTCATTCCTAGAACCGTCAGAGGAAGGAAGACCCAATCAACACCTCACCTTCAGATATCTAGTCTCCAGAACTAAGAACAAATGCCGATAATTTTAAGCCACCAGTTTGTGGTCCTCTGTTATGGCAGCCCTAGGAAACTAAGAAATCAGTCACACCTTGGTCCCAGCACCAGAAAACAGGGAAACTACCAGGTATGGGGAACCAACTAAATCTACATTAGCAAAGTAGAAAGGTGAGCACTTATTTGATGAATTTGACCACCCACAATTTAGGAGAAGGAACTTAAATTGAACAGGGGTTAAAAACTGGGGCTTTGGACTCAGTCCAGAATGAGTCTTAACTCTGTCCTTTACCTTGTTCAAATTACTAAACTCTAGGTTCCAGCTATTCTTAGGTAAAATGAGAACTGACCTTATAAGGTGCTGTGAGATTCAGAGAGGAAACCTCTGTGTAGAGCTCAGCAAATGCCCATCCCATAGTAATCCCTCACTAAAGGATAGCTGCTATAACATTGTTGTACGATTGTCACTCTTTCATATTGAGGAACACTTCTGACCCTTGCAGGAAGTTGATGTGTGGTTATAGTCCAATGTGCTTTTAGAGTCTACTCTTTTTCTTTTGGTAAGCTACTACTCAGCAGGACCCATCTACAAATGAGAAAGATTTCATATTCACCAGATCTGAATGCGAGACAGCCTCCCTATGTTTAGGGTGAGCCTCGATGCCCCCAGAACATATTTTTAAATTCTTGCCTGTCTTAAAACACATTTTTCAAAAACATGGGTTTTAAGGACCACAATGTTTTCAACAAGTGCATTTCTTGAAAGCTCTTCATTTGCCAGGCACTTCCAAAAGGTCACTTCACTCAGACCTTACCACAGCCCTGCCAACACGGCGAGAATCATCTGGTTTTACAGATGAGGAGGCTGAGACTCAGAGAAGCATCTGAAAATCACAGACTGACTCCAAATTAAAGTAAGAAATGAAAGCCATGTTGGGGAAGGAGTGGACGAGGCAGGGATGCTGCTGCAAGCGCTCCTCTTTCCAAAAGGCAGAATGAAGTCCAGACCAGAGAGCCAGAACTCCGCATGGTGTGGCCCGCCTGGGTTCAGGCATGGGCTCAGCCTTCAGTCAGCTGACTGAAGCATGGTTTCTCTCTGGGCCTCAGTTTCCCTACTTGTGTAGCAAGGAATGTGAACCAGATGATCTCTCATCGCACCTTCTGCTGTTAAACCAGAATCAAAATTATTTTAAAAATCCAGAGCATAAAATACAAATTCTCTGATATGCAGTGTCAATTAATCTTAGGCACTATTTTTTTTAAGCAGTGCAATGTGGAAACAAAGCTTAAAGATGCTGAGGCTGAGGTTTTCCAAACAAATTCATAATATTTACAATATGGCATTGTAATTTTAGTTTTCATAACACTGGTCCTACTCCTTGATTTCAGTAGTTAGCTCTTATCAAAACAAAAGTTGGGGCATTTTTCACTAAAACCCTATTTTTTTTCTCTTTTGGTAGGAAAGTCTGAGTAATACAAAAAATTAAAAATAATAATGCTTCTTAAATAGTGTCTTTGATGTGAGGCCTTCCTGTATGGTATTTTTATAAGCCATGTGTGTTATTATTTCTTTTGATAGGTCACATTTAAGTCCTAGGATGTCTAGACCACTGATATTATGGGAGCTTTTCAAAGTAACAAAATGATATTTAATAATAAACTCAGCTTTTTCTTCAGTTGTACCTTACAACCAGGAAGTGCTGAATCTTTTAGATTTAAATGATGTTTCATCACTCTGTGTATTTTATAGCTAGAAAAACTGAATCCAGGAAAATTCTAAAGAAGACACCATGTATCTGTGATGTTTATTAGTCATAGTAGCATGCACTTATGAGGTCTCTCTTCTGGACATTGTTCCAAATGCCTTATAAGTATTAACTCCTTTAAGCCTTGAAACCTTATGAGATAGCTTATGACACTCCAATTCACAGATGGGTAAATTAAGGCAGAGAAAAGAGAGTAACCTGGTTCAAGAACAGAGCTGGGACTGACTCCAGCAAGCCTGGCTCCAGAGCTTACAGTCATTGCCTCTGCTCTCATGTAGGCAAAACTGAGGTTCACCGAAGTTTAGTAACTCAAACGTTTTCCAAAAATTCCCATATAATCACTCCCCAGTGGTAACATTCCATCAGTTAGTCCACTCCAGAAGGAAATAAACAGCTCTTTCCATCAATATTGTTGGCTGGCTCCACTTACCTGCACTGGTCCTTATCTTTAGTGAAGCACCAAGCTAGAGATTCCACTATACCACATTAACCTGTCGTATCTAATAGTGGATGCTTCAGCTGTCAGATATGAACGCTCATGTACATGAAAATACAGAGCAAGAAAGAGCAAAGTGTATGCTAGTCTTGAGTTCTGAACAGACTGAGTTTCACATCAAATATTTCATCTTTTGCCAGTATATAATCCAATTACTTCCAAATCCCCATTATTATTTTCAATGAATATTCATGCATTGCAAGGAAGAAAAAAACACCTGAAAAAACCTTCACGAATGGGCCAAATCCATTTCTGAACCAGCTATTGCTATTTTTATTCCCTGGATTTCTCTGGGTCACATTGGTTAAAATTGCTATCATCTGTGAAACATTTTAAATCCCTTGAGTCAGAAGCACATTGCTCAAACTTGATTTTTAGTGCATTCTTTTACCAGACATTACCTTACTCCTACGACGTCAACTCTAGCTCAGAGAAACAGGCTTCTTTTCTCCCCCGGAGGAAGATGGAATGACCTTGGAATTTATTTCTTTTGATAGGTCACATTTAAGTCCTAGGATGTCTAGACCACTGATATTATGGGAGCTTTTCAAAGTAACAAAATGATATTTAATAATAAACTCAGCTTTTTCTTCAGTTGTACCTTACAACCAGGAAGTGCTGAATCTTTTAGATTTAAATGATGTTTCATCACTCTGTGTATTTTATAGCTAGAAAAACTGAATCCAGGAAAATTCTAAAGAAGACACCATGTATCTGTGATGTTTATTAGTCATAGTAGCATGCACTTATGAGGTCTCTCTTCTGGACATTGTTCCAAATGCCTTATAAGTATTAACTCCTTTAAGCCTTGAAACCTTATGAGATAGCTTATGACACTCCAATTCACAGATGGGTAAATTAAGGCAGAGAAAAGAGAGTAACCTGGTTCAAGAACAGAGCTGGGACTGACTCCAGCAAGCCTGGCTCCAGAGCTTACAGTCATTGCCTCTGCTCTCATGTAGGCAAAACTGAGGTTCACCGAAGTTTAGTAACTCAAACGTTTTCCAAAAATTCCCATATAATCACTCCCCAGTGGTAACATTCCATCAGTTAGTCCACTCCAGAAGGAAATAAACAGCTCTTTCCATCAATATTGTTGGCTGGCTCCACTTACCTGCACTGGTCCTTATCTTTAGTGAAGCACCAAGCTAGAGATTCCACTATACCACATTAACCTGTCGTATCTAATAGTGGATGCTTCAGCTGTCAGATATGAACGCTCATGTACATGAAAATACAGAGCAAGAAAGAGCAAAGTGTATGCTAGTCTTGAGTTCTGAACAGACTGAGTTTCACATCAAATATTTCATCTTTTGCCAGTATATAATCCAATTACTTCCAAATCCCCATTATTATTTTCAATGAATATTCATGCATTGCAAGGAAGAAAAAAACACCTGAAAAAACCTTCACGAATGGGCCAAATCCATTTCTGAACCAGCTATTGCTATTTTTATTCCCTGGATTTCTCTGGGTCACATTGGTTAAAATTGCTATCATCTGTGAAACATTTTAAATCCCTTGAGTCAGAAGCACATTGCTCAAACTTGATTTTTAGTGCATTCTTTTACCAGACATTACCTTACTCCTACGACGTCAACTCTAGCTCAGAGAAACAGGCTTCTTTTCTCCCCCGGAGGAAGATGGAATGACCTTGGAAGCTGATGTAACTGAAACTGAGGAGCAGTGATAGCAACCGCTCCAGAAGCATTTCCTATGAAATTGCAAGGACACTGAGGTTAGCAGCAAAGCAAGCTTCTGGATTATTTAGTTATTTTAAATGTATCTGGTCTTTTATTTTTCTGCCTTGATCCACCAAAGACTCAAAGTACATCCTTTTTTTTTTTAGATATGCTACTTAAGAATTTTTATCTTTCAAGTGACAGATTTATTCATAGCTATAGGCAATGCTTCCCTCATTTATCTGATGTTCCTCCACTCTTGTGGCAGGTAAAAGCTTTGATCCAAAAAAATATAAATGTTCCTCTCTCCCCAACTCCCCCTCCCGACCACCAATTTCCTAGGGATCTCTTTAAAGGAGTCCAGAAATTCAATGTAGAACTATCAGACTAAGCACATACACACACACACACACACACACTAAAGAGGTTCTGTAGTGTGTGGAAATTGGCTTTATCTCTCATGCATTTGCTCCTCTTATTAAGGAACCCCTGAGGCCCACCTTCTCTCTGTCTGCCAAAAAGAGCTGACATCAGTTTGAAACATTCAAAGTTATCAAGGGGTGTAGGGGAGGAGGGGCACCGGAGGAGGGGGTGGACTGGCAGACTTGCAGAGCCCGGCCGTGTCATAAGCATTCTTTCCAAAGGAAACCAGGCTAAAAGGCTGATAAACCCCAATCTCTTTTCACAGCTTGCCTTCGGAGCCCCTTAATGCAACTCCCTCATTTGTTCATCAGCACTTTATGAGAAAATAAACAAAAACATAGTCTGTTTCCTCATTGTCAGCACATCAGAACACTTCCTGCTCAGAGAGGCCACCATCCCACCAAAGAGTCAGGGGGTCCACCCTCTATTTTGCCTCAACTTTTTAACAGCTCGTTTTCTAACCTGAATTCCAAGGGCTTAATCGAATCTGAATCCCCCTCTGGGTGGATTAGATGTCCTAGATTCCGATGCTCTGCAGGACAGAAGGCTCCCCTGGAAGGATCCTTAGATGAGCAACGCTGCAACCATAGAGCTTGCTTCCTGTTTTTCCATTCCTACTTTACTTCAAAAAAAAAAAACAAAAAAAAGTAGGCTAAAGGAAAAACACTTAAAATAATTAACTTTTCACCAAATCACCAGTTTTATAGGCATCATAAATTCTAGAGCGGCTTGTAACATTTTCAAATCAATTCAATCCTTCCAGATTTTTCAGTAAATCTGACTTTTACAAAGCAAGTAGGAAAGAAAAGGAAAGGAAGGGGAGGAAAGGGCTGGGAAGGAAAGGGATAGTACGAATGTAAGAGCTGAAGAGTCAGGACTCTTAGGTTTAAATTCCCAAAGGCACAACCGTGCCCTGAGATAGTCATTGATCTCTCATGATTTCACATGGAAATGATGTGAGCATTGGTGGGGGGAAAGCACAGGCTAGCAGGAAGATGCAGTCAAGATTTTGGATTGGGGCTTTAGAGGTTAAGAATCCACCTCCCTTGGGCTTCCCTGGTGGTCCAGTGGGTAAGGACACCGCCTTGCAGTGCAAGGGGTGCCGCTTCGATCCCTGGCCTGGGAAGATCCCACGTGCCGCGGAGCAGCTGGACTGATGTGTCCAATTCGAGCTGGAGCTCTGAGCGCATTGGGGGTGCTGTCTGCCAAAAGAGCTGACATCAGTTTGAAACATTCAAAGTTATCAAGGGGTGTAGGGAGGAGGGGCACCGGAGGAGGGAGGACTGGGAGACTTGCAGAGCACGGCCGTGTCATAAGCATTCTTTCCAAAGGAAACCAGGCTAAAAGGCTGATAAACCCCAATCTCTTTTCACAGCTTGCCTTCGGAGCCCCTTAATGCAACTCCCTCATTTGTTCATCAGCACTTTATGAGAAAATAAACAAAAACATAGTCTGTTTCCTCATTGTCAGCACATCAGAACACTTCCTGCTCAGAGAGGCCACCATCCCACCAAAGAGTCAGGGGGTCCACCCTCTATTTTGCCTCAACTTTTTAACAGCTCGTTTTCTAACCTGAATTCCAAGGGCTTAATCGAATCTGAATCCCCCTCTGGGTGGATTAGATGTCCTAGATTCCGATGCTCTGCAGGACAGAAGGCTCCCCTGGAAGGATCCTTAGATGAGCAACGCTGCAACCATAGAGCTTGCTTCCTGTTTTTCCATTCCTACTTTACTTCAAAAGAAAAACAAAAAAAAGTAGGCTAAAGGAAAAACACTTAAAATAATTAACTTTTCACCAAATCACCAGTTTTATAGGCATCATAAATTCTAGAGCGGCTTGTAACATTTTCAAATCAATTCAATCCTTCCAGATTTTTCAGTAAATCTGACTTTTACAAAGCAAGTAGGAAAGAAAAGGAAAGGAAGGGGAGGAAAGGGCTGGGAAGGAAAGGGATAGTACGAATGTAAGAGCTGAAGAGTCAGGACTCTTAGGTTTAAATTCCCAAAGGGCACAACCTTGCCCTGAGATAGTCATTGATCTCTCATGATTTCACATGGAAATGATGTGAGCATTGGTGGGGGGAAAGCACAGGCTAGCAGGAAGATGCAGTCAAGATTTTGGATTGGGGCTTTAGAGGTTAAGAATCCACCTCCCTTGGGCTTCCCTGGTGGTCCAGTGGGTAAGGACACCGCCTTGCAGTGCAAGGGGTGCCGCTTCGATCCCTGGCCTGGGAAGATCCCACGTGCCGCGGAGCAGCTGGACTGATGTGTCCAATTACCGAGCTGGAGCTCTGGAGCGCATGCGCCCAGAGCTGGTGCTCTGCAGCGACAGAGGCCGCTGAGGTGGGAGGCCCACACAGGCCAAAGAACAAAGATGGATGAAAATAGATTAATGAAAGACCAATAGAAGTGGCCAAAAAAAAAAAAACCAAAAAAATGAATCCACCTCCCTGTGCAGGAGACACGGGTTCAACCTCTGGTCTAGGAAGATTCCACATATTGCAGAGCAACTAAGCCCATTAGCCGCAACAATTCAGCCTGTGCTCCAAAGCCCACCAGCCATAACTATTGAGCCCACGTGCTGCAACTACTGAAGCCCGAGCAGCCTAGAGCCTGTGCCCCACAAGAGAAGCCACCGACTGTAGTGAGCAGCAGGCACACCTCAACTAGACAGCGGTCTCCACTCTCTGGAGAAAAGCCCACACAGCAACAAAGACCCAGGACAGCCAAAAATAAATAAATCAATAAAAAAAAATTTTTTTAAAGATTTTGGATGGGTGTTGGAATGCTTTACTGGCTTGGACATGTGGTGAATGCCCACAATGCCAACTTTTAGGAGGCTGATGTTTACACAGATAACTATGGGGCTGCAGCTCAGGCATCAGGCTCTGGAGCCTGAGTCTTTGGTTTCAGAATGTAACCCCAGCACGTGCTATCTCTTAGAACTTAGACTAGTTTCTTATACTGTCTAAGCGTCAGTGTCTGCTTCACGGGGTGACTACGACAATGAAGTCAGGTGGTGAGTGGAGAGTGCAGGCCTGGACCACTGGGCTCAGGAAATGTTTGCTGTCAGGACTCTTAGGTTTAAATTCCCAAAGGCACAACCTTGCCCTGAGATAGTCATTGATCTCTCATGATTTCACATGGAAATGATGTGAGCATTGGTGGGGGGAAAGCACAGGCTAGCAGGAAGATGCAGTCAAGATTTTGGATTGGGGCTTTAGAGGTTAAGAATCCACCTCCCTTGGGCTTCCCTGGTGGTCCAGTGGGTAAGGACACCGCCTTGCAGTGCAAGGGGTGCCGCTTCGATCCCTGGCCTGGGAAGATCCCACGTGCCGCGGAGCAGCTGGACTGATGTGTCCAATTACCGAGCTGGAGCTCTGGAGCGCATGCGCCCAGAGCTGGTGCTCTGCAGCGACAGAGGCCGCTGAGGTGGGAGGCCCACACAGGCCAAAGAACAAAGATGGATGAAAATAGATTAATGAAAGACCAATAGAAGTGGCCAAAAAAAAAAAAAACAAAAAAATGAATCCACCTCCCTGTGCAGGAGACACGGGTTCAACCTCTGGTCTAGGAAGATTCCACATATTGCAGAGCAACTAAGCCCATTAGCCGCAACAATTCAGCCTGTGCTCCAAAGCCCACCAGCCGTAACTATTGAGCCCACGTGCTGCAACTACTGAAGCCCGAGCAGCCTAGAGCCTGTGCCCCACAAGAGAAGCCACCGACTGTAGTGAGCAGCAGGCACACCTCAACTAGACAGCGGTCTCCACTCTCTGGAGAAAAGCCCACACAGCAACAAAGACCCAGGACAGCCAAAAATAAATAAATCAATAAAAAAAAATTTTTTTAAAGATTTTGGATGGGTGTTGGAATGCTTTACTGGCTTGGACATGTGGTGAATGCCCACAATGCCAACTTTTAGGAGGCTGATGTTTACACAGATAACTATGGGGCTGCAGCTCAGGCATCAGGCTCTGGAGCCTGAGTCTTTGGTTTCAGAATGTAACCCCAGCACGTGCTATCTCTTAGAACTTAGACTAGTTTCTTATACTGTCTAAGCGTCAGTGTCTGCTTCACGGGGTGACTACGACAATGAAGTCAGGTGGTGAGTGGAGAGTGCAGGGGCCTGGACCACTGGGCTCAGGAAATGTTTGCTGTTAAATATCAGATGACATTTGTGAATTCCAACATTTCTTACACTATGCATATTATGGGCATAATCCTAAAGGGTTGTTTTTCTTTAAAAAGTAAAAAAGAAGAAGGAAAATACAGACACACCAGAAACTATTATATATTTGCTAAAGAGTAGAGTTCAGTATGAGTTGCACCTATCTTAGAACCCACGCAGCAGGGGCTTTATTATCACAAAACAAAGGCCTCGTTTAGAAACAAAGCAAACTCTTGGCGTGAGCCTGGGGCCCTAGCATACCTGGGAACCAAAATCCAAATAAGCGAGAAATAAGTGAACAATGCCACTGACTGTGTCAGCATGTGCTCTTGGACAAGCCACTCAACCTCTTGGTGTGCTGTGTGCTCGGTTGCTTCAGTCGTGCCCAACTCTTTGCGATCCCATGGACTGCAGCCCATCAGGCTTCTCTGTCCATAGGATTCTCCAGGCAAGAATACTGATGTCACCTCTCCAAAGAGGACACAGATGGCCAAAAAACACATGAAACAATGCTCAACAATGTTCGCTTATTATTAGAGAAATGCACATCAAAACTACAATGAGATATCACCTCACACCCGTCAGAATGGCCATCATCATCAAATCGACAGACAATAAATGCTGGAGAGGGTGCAGAGAAAAAAGAACACTCTTGCATTGCTGGTGGGAATGTAAATTGATACAGCCACTGTGGAAGACAGTATGGAGATTCCTTTAAAAACTAAAAATAGAAGCACTATATGACCCAGCTATCCCACTCTTAGGCTTATACCCTGATGAAATCAAAACTGAAAGAAGCACCTGTGCCCCAATGTTCATTGCAGCTCTCTATACAATAGCTAGAACACGGAAGCAATCTAGATGTCCATTGACAAATGAGTGGGTTAAAAAATCTCTGGTACAATGGAATACTACACAGCTATAAAAAGAAATGCAGAAGAATCAATCCTAATGAAGTTCCTGGATCTAGAACCTATTATAAAAGGTGAAGTAAGTCAAAAAGAGAAAGAATAGCACAAAATACTAACATATATATATGGAATCTAGTAGGATGGTAATGATAACACACAGTGAAGCGATGAAAAAACAGACATGGAGAATAGATGTATGGACATCGTGGGGAATGAACAGTGGGTGGGAGGTGTAAAGGAAGTAGCATGAAGGCCTGTACTATCATATGTGAAAAAAATAGCTATTGTCATTGTGCTGTGAGAAAAGGGGATCCTGCAGGGGCGCTATGTGATGGCCTGCAGGGATGGGATGGGGGGGATATACATATGACTAATTTGGAATCATAAATATCTGTAAACAACAAAACACTGTAAGAGTAAAAAGTACAATAATTTTTTTAATTAAAAAAAAAAAAAGAATACTGGTGTCAGTTGCCATTTCCTCCTGCAGGGGAATCTTCCTAACTCAGGAATCAAACCCACGTCCCTTAGGTCTCCTGCATTAGCACACAGGTTCCTTACCGTTAGCGCCACCTACAGCTCGTCTAACCTCCTGGTGTCCTCAACTTAAAAAAAGGAGCTGGATGAAAAGGTATCAAAGGCTTCTGAGAGGTCTCATTTCACCCAGCATTCTATAACTCCACCTAATGCCAGGAACTGTCTGAAGAAGAATAAAACCAGATGCTGAAAGTACTAGCCCCCAAGCCCTCACATCTAGGATAGACTATTTAGCACTAGATCATTTACACTCCCCTGAACATGTGATTGTGGAAAGTCTTTTAGTCTTGTCTCCCCAGTTAGATCAAAAATTCTTTGAAGACAGAGATCTTGAATGATTCTTCTTATTCTTCCTTGTCCTCTGCCCAGCATCTAACAGGTGGTAGCCGTCAGGAATGTGCATAAGTAGAGCATAATTCCATAAGCCACCCGTGTCCTGGCTTCATAGGCGGAATCCCATAATCCACCCACGCTATAAACTTCATAGTCATGCTGGGTACCTATTGCTTAATCACAGCAACCTAACCCAAAACAGGTGGCAGTGAGGACAGCCAGCCATGTGCTCAGTAACTCCTATTTCATTTGTTCAGCCTTTCATTTGTTCACAAATGTCTATTTAAGAACTATGATTATCAGACCTTAGGGATGTTCTACGAGCCCCATCTGGAGAAGGAAACAGCAACCCACTCCAGTATTCCTGCCTGGAGAATCCCATGGACAGGGAAGCCTGGCAGGCTACAGTCCATAGGGTCACAAAGAGTCAGACACGACTGGAGTGACTGAGTACACATGCACACACAAGCCCCATCATCACCCTAAAGTGATCTGAAGTCATCTCACACAGGCAGTGCGTAAGTCACAGGTGTATACCAATGGACCACAACTAGAAACTGAATTGAGTCAACGACGTTTTCTTTTCCTCAAACTATGCTTCCCTTGCAGAGGAAGGAGCTTCCTAGTTCATCCGTTAAGTGTTATTACTATTTACCATGGCGATAGGTATGGAATTACTAAATGTAAAGAAAAACAAGCACACATTTAAAAGCCTCTGTATAGATTAAAAACCTAGTGTTTATCAACAATATTTTGACCTTCTTAAAGTAGAAGTATTAATTATACTACAGACTGGCGACTCTTATTCCTAGAAGCCTTCTGAACTTAGCATTTCCTGATGCGGTATTTCTGGTCCTAAGTACGTTAGCAGAATACTCTAGGTCTGTAGATTATCTGTAAACCAACTGACAGGTACCTAGTGCAGACCATGCGAGGACATTTCTTCGCCCCTATCACTGCCCTCACATGATGCTGTGAAAAGTAAGAGTTCATCAGATGCTGACCGGGTTCACAATAGATCCGCACTGTGAATTCCTCAGGCTGAAAGGCCAATTGCGATTTATCACTCCTCCTGCTTATCAGCCATGGAGTGACCTTCCTCCATTTAAATAGCAGCCAGCTTCCCTCCTATGGCTCCATTCCCGTTGCCAGGGTTCTCTAAATGCTAATCAGGAGATAGAGAGCAGTCTGTGATCTTGTAAAGTGCTCACTCAGCAATCTGGCAAAAACAGAGTGTAAACACCAAGCCTGAATACCTGCATTTGTTGGTCAAGGATCAAGGCAGAAATGACCATCACAGAGGCTGTGTCTGCCACCACAAAACGAAACAGAACACTCTAATGTTTTTCTAGACGTTTCAGCTGTGTTGAAAATAATACTAGGAAAACCGTAGCTACTTATATCAATGGTTATTTGCGGCAATCAAAACAGAGCAGGCGATTGAAATTATAAAGCTCACAAGCCTAAGCATATTATATAGAGATATAACTTGGTTCTATGGAAACTATTTGAGATGGGAATCTGTGACCGCTTCCAAACGATGTGAATAAGAGCATCAGGATGCTGAGCCAGCAAATAAAAGAATCAGCAGTACTGTGGTATTGCTGTGGTTTCCTGGATCGAAAAATTAACTTGAAGTGAGAAGTCTTTGTCTGATTCACTAAGTGTTCACTGAGAGCATTCCCAGCTTCACCACAGATATAAAGGCCTACCTCCTCCCTACAGTCCTCAGTGAAAGGATCCAGGTTGAAGTCATCAGCAATATTTATAAGAAGCAAGCAAGATAATCAACCAGCAGATTATTTCACTTAAAACTGTAACAGAGTTCTGTGCGATGACTTCTTTCAAGAATCACCTACAAATTTTAGACACAATCCTCTATTCTGTTCTGTTTCATCGCTCAGTCATGTCTGACTCTTTGTGACCCCGTGGACTGCAGCATACCAGGCTTTCCTGTCCTTCACTACCTCCCAGAGTTTGCTCAAAACTCATGTCTCAAGAGGTCCCAAAATGAAGTAACACTTGGCACATACCGTTCGAAAATCACTGCCCTCACATGAATGCTGTTGAAAAGTAAGAGTTCATCAGATGCTGACCGGTTTCACAATAGATCCGCACTGTGAATTCCTCAGGCTGAAAGGCCAATTGCGATTTATCACTCCTCCTGCTTATCAGCCATGGAGTGACCTTCCTCCATTTAAATAGCAGCCAGCTTCCCTCCTATGGCTCCATTCCCGTTGCCAGGGTTCTCTAAATGCTAATCAGGAGATAGAGAGCAGTCTGTGATCTTGTAAAGTGCTCACTCAGCAATCTGGCAAAAACAGAGTGTAAACACCAAGCCTGAATACCTGCATTTGTTGGTCAAGGATCAAGGCAGAAATGACCATCACAGAGGCTGTGTCTGCCACCACAAAACGAAACAGAACACTCTAATGTTTTTCTAGACGTTTCAGCTGTGTTGAAAATAATACTAGGAAAACCGTAGCTACTTATATCAATGGTTATTTGCGGCAATCAAAACAGAGCAGGCGATTGAAATTATAAAGCTCACAAGCCTAAGCATATTATATAGAGATATAACTTGGTTCTATGGAAACTATTTGAGATGGGAATCTGTGACCGCTTCCAAACGATGTGAATAAGAGCATCAGGATGCTGAGCCAGCAAATAAAAGAATCAGCAGTACTGTGGTATTGCTGTGGTTTCCTGGATCGAAAAATTAACTTGAAGTGAGAAGTCTTTGTCTGATTCACTAAGTGTTCACTGAGAGCATTCCCAGCTTCACCACAGATATAAAGGCCTACCTCCTCCCTACAGTCCTCAGTGAAAGGATCCAGGTTGAAGTCATCAGCAATATTTATAAGAAGCAAGCAAGATAATCAACCAGCAGATTATTTCACTTAAAACTGTAACAGAGTTCTGTGCGATGACTTCTTTCAAGAATCACCTACAAATTTTAGACACAATCCTCTATTCTGTTCTGTTTCATCGCTCAGTCATGTCTGACTCTTTGTGACCCCGTGGACTGCAGCATACCAGGCTTTCCTGTCCTTCACTACCTCCCAGAGTTTGCTCAAAACTCATGTCTCAAGAGGTCCCAAAATGAAGTAACACTTGGCACATACCAATATATAAGTAAATCCACCTACACAGAACAATTAATGCTCAGCATTAATCAAGGAGGGAATCATAAGGGACCTAAAACTGCACAGAAATCAAGATGAGATGACTCCCAGAAGGAAACAACAAAGATAAGATGCTGAGCCAGGATTACAAAATCAAAGTTAACCTCAAAACCATCAGAGAAACGTGTTCTCTTGGGAATGCTTGCACTTTCAGTTCAGCATAACTTCTTTTGAATTTTTATTCATTAATGTCAAGCCTGGTTTTAAAATTAATGGCTACGGGTCAAGTTCAGACACAAAAAGCATCAGCATGCAAGCAGATACAACCTGACGTGTTTATCTTTTCAGCGCACACTTTCTGAGGCAGGCGTGTGCCAGATGTGACAGCAGCTGTAGGAAGTTGTTTATCTACCCTCTTGACCTTTGTAAAGTGTCAGGAGATGGTGAAAATCATGTTTTTAAATTATAGGCGTCTCCTTTCAAACTGGCATCTTCTTAGCATCAGTCAGAACACATCGCTAAAGGCATAAGAAGGTCAAGAAGATACGAACGCATCCCCATGATATCTGAAAAAACATACTTCTGCGATGATTTACAGTGCCACAAGAGATCTCTGCTAATTTCCAAATTCACATCATTGATTCCACATTCAGTAAATATTTACTGTGCTCCTGTGTGCAAGGCACAAAAACTGCAAAGCAAATGGTTTCCTGGATCGAAAATTAACTTGAAGTGAGAAGTCAATAAGTGTTCACTGAGAGCATTCCCAGCTTCACCACAGATATAAAGGCCTACCTCCTCCCTACAGTCCTCAGTGAAAGGATCCAGGTTGAAGTCATCAGCAATATTTATAAGAAGCAAGCAAGATAATCAACCAGCAGATTATTTCACTTAAAACTGTAACAGAGTTCTGTGCGATGACTTCTTTCAAGAATCACCTACAAATTTTAGACACAATCCTCTATTCTGTTCTGTTTCATCGCTCAGTCATGTCTGACTCTTTGTGACCCCGTGGACTGCAGCATACCAGGCTTTCCTGTCCTTCACTACCTCCCAGAGTTTGCTCAAAACTCATGTCTCAAGAGGTCCCAAAATGAAGTAACACTTGGCACATACCAATATATAAGTAAATCCACCTACACAGAACAATTAATGCTCAGCATTAATCAAGGAGGGAATCATAAGGGACCTAAAACTGCACAGAAATCAAGATGAGATGACTCCCAGAAGGAAACAACAAAGATAAGATGCTGAGCCAGGATTACAAAATCAAAGTTAACCTCAAAACCATCAGAGAAACGTGTTCTCTTGGGAATGCTTGCACTTTCAGTTCAGCATAACTTCTTTTGAATTTTTATTCATTAATGTCAAGCCTGGTTTTAAAATTAATGGCTACGGGTCAAGTTCAGACACAAAAAGCATCAGCATGCAAGCAGATACAACCTGACGTGTTTATCTTTTCAGCGCACACTTTCTGAGGCAGGCGTGTGCCAGATGTGACAGCAGCTGTAGGAAGTTGTTTATCTACCCTCTTGACCTTTGTAAAGTGTCAGGAGATGGTGAAAATCATGTTTTTAAATTATAGGCGTCTCCTTTCAAACTGGCATCTTCTTAGCATCAGTCAGAACACATCGCTAAAGGCATAAGAAGGTCAAGAAGATACGAACGCATCCCCATGATATCTGAAAAAACATACTTCTGCGATGATTTACAGTGCCACAAGAGATCTCTGCTAATTTCCAAATTCACATCATTGATTCCACATTCAGTAAATATTTACTGTGCTCCTGTGTGCAAGGCACAAAAACTGCAAAGCAAATGAATGCCAATACCTGTAATATTTGTGTCTTGCCTGAATTTATACAAACGTCATTCGTGTTTTCCAAATTTATCCTTTACATTGTTCAAGACCATTTTAATATTCTGAGGATGAGAGATGACTCAAAATCTTCAAGTGTACTTCTTATGAAAACACCATTTTGGGGATTCACAGTCAAATGTAAAGATTTCAGAAGTAAATGTCACATCCCTCTTTATAGAGAGGAGAGCTTTGGCCAAGCTTGAGGGCTACACAGCTTCTGTACAGATAGGTCACCCCTCAGGTCTGGAGGGATTACACTAAATGCAAGTGGGATTGATCTATCAACCTAATCACTCATGAGAAATAATAACAATGTCAGTAGGTAAGTTTCCAAAAACAACTCAGTTCCTGCTTGAAAGCCAATCCCTCAGAAGACTGCTGAAACTTACTTTTGTTATGACATTTGGATGAAGTCACAAAAGTTCCTTTGGTCTCTCTCTGTCAATGTGAACATCCTCTGGGGAAAGCAGGGTGGTGGTATCAAGAAACAAAAGAAAACAAATCAGAGTCACCAGAGAGAAAGATGCAAACAGTAATTCTTTTTAAGAAACCCAGTAACTTTCTCATTTTGGTCAAGGAATAGTTAGAAAATACATTGCCTTCCCCAAAAGGTCAGCTTGGAACCGAAATCAATATGTAGTGTCGTACTTCTTTCCATCATGTTTACTGATTTGCCAGAATTCTCCTAACGGATAAAATATTTGTACACTTGGACATTCACATTAAACTCTTATTTAGGCACATTTAGCATGTGCATGCAATTATACAGGTACAAAGTGACACAAAATTTTATTTCTCTTTGAGACGTGTGCACATACATGTGTGCATGCACAGCTCTTGTGTGTGTTGGCACAGACTGACAAATATGGCCTTTGCCTTCAAGGAGCCCTTAATCTTGTAGTTGCACCTTAGAGCTGATTCACTTGACGTGATTTTCTCTGACAATCTCTGTTATATAATCAAAGGCCATTCATTCACCGAGCAGTGATATGATACAAGATTTCAAATTTTCATCTTTCATGACTTGCTGTCTTGTTTTCCATTCAGTTAGCCTTAAACCCTTTAAACTCTCTGAGTCTCAACTTTTTTCTACCACATCAACTTGCCTTAGAGAGATGACATAAGTTTTTCAAAACAACAATTTTCAAGCATTCTGTGGCAATGGCAACCTGTTGACTGAAGTTCCAGTTGTGCAAATTGTAGACAATCAGTCTGAGGGAATGACTGGAGTAGGACTAAAAGAAACATGAAAAAAATTCCGAAAATATTTTCAGATGCCAAAAAATGAGCCACTCATTCAATAAGTATGGCCTAGATGTCTACTTGGTACTGATTTTTGCAACAGAAAACTGCTTCCAAATGTCTTCCTCACTTACTCCAGAGCCACAGGGAATCACGATGACCAAGTCTTGGCCATGGTCACAGAAAAACAGGCCAAATCTCTGTCCTATGAAATTTTTGTTAGGATTCCTGTGAGTGTATTGGTGGGTAAAATGGTGAGTGTTACTGAAGGCAAAAAAATGTGTACGATTGGAGTGATATATGAACCCCCCTATTCGTATGGTGCAATGTACATTAATATGGTATGATTTTAGAAAAATAAGGGGCCTCCCTGGTGGTCCAGTGAGTAAGGACACTACTGGGAAGATACCACATGCTGCGGAATGGCTGGACTGATGTGTCCAACTACCAAGCCAGAGTTGTGGAGCACATGCACCCAGAGCAAGTGCTCTGTGACGAGAGAGGCCACTGTGGTGGGAGGCCCATACAGGCCAAAGAGCAAAGATAAATGAATGAAAGATCAATAGAAGTGACAAAAGGGAAAGCTTAAAATTTAAAAAAAAATGGGCCCTATAATCTCAAAAGCATAGACAACAAAAGAAAAACTAAACTGGACTACATGAAAACATCCGTGTCAAAAGACATAATCAACAGAGTGAAGTGTCAAGCCAAGAAATGGAAGAAAATAGCTGTAAGTCATAGATCTGATAAGAGGTTATCTAGAATATAAAAATAAATCCTACAACTCAAAGACAAAGTCCAACCAACTCAATTAAAAATGGCCTTTGCCTTCAAGGAGCCCTTAATCTGGGCACCTTAGAGCTGATTCACTTGACGTGATTTTCTCTGACAATCTCTGTTATATAATCAAAGGCCATTCATTCACCGAGCAGTGATATGATACAAGATTTCAAATTTTCATCTTTCATGACTTGCTGTCTTGTTTTCCATTCAGTTAGCCTTAAACCCTTTAAACTCTCTGAGTCTCAACTTTTTTCTACCACATCAACTTGCCTTAGAGAGATGACATAAGTTTTTCAAAACAACAATTTTCAAGCATTCTGTGGCAATGGCAACCTGTTGACTGAAGTTCCAGTTGTGCAAATTGTAGACAATCAGTCTGAGGGAATGACTGGAGTAGGACTAAAAGAAACATGAAAAAAATTCCGAAAATATTTTCAGATGCCAAAAAATGAGCCACTCATTCAATAAGTATGGCCTAGATGTCTACTTGGTACTGATTTTTGCAACAGAAAACTGCTTCCAAATGTCTTCCTCACTTACTCCAGAGCCACAGGGAATCACGATGACCAAGTCTTGGCCATGGTCACAGAAAAACAGGCCAAATCTCTGTCCTATGAAATTTTTGTTAGGATTCCTGTGAGTGTATTGGTGGGTAAAATGGTGAGTGTTACTGAAGGCAAAAAAATGTGTACGATTGGAGTGATATATGAACCCCCCTATTCGTATGGTGCAATGTACATTAATATGGTATGATTTTAGAAAAAAAAGGGGGCCTCCCTGGTGGTCCAGTGAGTAAGGACACTACTGGGAAGATACCACATGCTGCGGAATGGCTGGACTGATGTGTCCAACTACCAAGCCAGAGTTGTGGAGCACATGCACCCAGAGCAAGTGCTCTGTGACGAGAGAGGCCACTGTGGTGGGAGGCCCATACAGGCCAAAGAGCAAAGATAAATGAATGAAAGATCAATAGAAGTGACAAAAGGGAAAGCTTAAAATTTAAAAAAAAATGGGCCCTATAATCTCAAAAGCATAGACAACAAAAGAAAAACTAAACTGGACTACATGAAAACATCCGTGTCAAAAGACATAATCAACAGAGTGAAGTGTCAAGCCAAGAAATGGAAGAAAATAGCTGTAAGTCATAGATCTGATAAGAGGTTATCTAGAATATAAAAATAAATCCTACAACTCAAAGACAAAGTCCAACCAACTCAATTAAAAATGGGCAAAGGATCTAATAGACATTTCTCCAAAGAGGATGTACAAATGGCCAATAAGCATAAGAAAAGATGCTCAATCTTACTAACCATTAGAGAAATAGAAATCAAAACCACAATGAGAGACCACCTTACACCCATTAGGATGGCTCCTATCAAATAAACAAAAAACAACAGGTGTTGAAAAGGATGGAGAGAAACTGAAATTTTTGTGCACTATTGGTGGGAAGTAAAGTGGTTTGTCCACTATGAGAAATGGTATGGTAGTTTTTCCAAAAAAATTAAAAATAGAACTACCATAAGATTCAGCAATTCTACTTCTGGGCATATATTAAAGAATTGAGAGTAGGGCCTTAAAGAGATATTTATACGACCACAGCTATATTAGCATTACGCACAATAGCCAAGGGGTAGAAGCAACCCAAATGCCCATCAATGGATGAATGGATACATAAAATGTGGTATATACATACAATAGAACGGCATTTAGCCTTAAAAAGGAAATAAAATTATAACAGATGTTATACCACGGATGAACCTTGAGGACATTATGCCACATGAACCCACTAGTTACAGAAAATAAATCCCATATATTTCTACTTATGTGAGGTATCTATACTCATACAGCAGAACACAGAATGGTGGTGTTTAGAAGCTGCGGTGGGGAAGCAGTTAGAGACAAATGACAAGTTGTTTAATGGGTACAGAATTTCAATTATGCAAGAATAAAGCAATTCTAGAGATCTGTTTCACAATATAATGTGAATATATGTCACACTACTGAACTGTACACTTAAAGATGATTAAGATAGGAAACTTTATCCTATATGTATTTTACCACAGTTAAAAATAATAAGTGAATGAACCTAATGTAATTTTAGAAAGTTGATTTCTTTAAACAAACACTGTTCTCAATGTTTTTAAAAATCTGCTGTATATCAAAATTAGAGTCAACAGAGGGCCATAGGCCCAAAAGGAATATGGAATCCAAAATCTAAGACAAAGTCAGCATGCATAGTCCTCACAATCAATACTAGTAAAACTAACACACAACAGAAGGGATTTGGGCACAACTTTGAATTAAGGTTCACAAGAGAAACAAAACCAATAGGGTATATAAGGGAAGATTCCCTTTAAGGGCATGGCACACAGCTGCCTCATCACTGTGAGGCTGGCATGTCCAGAATCTACAGGGTGGGCTGTAGACAGAAAATTCTGGCAAGAGTTGGTGATGCAGTCTTGAGTCCAAAGGCTAGAAACTCAGGCCGGATTTTTTTTTCCCCTTCTCTATTAAAATAATATTACTGTTCATTGGAACTTTTAAAGTTTACTTAAAGGATATATTCAAATTATCAGAAAACAATAATATTTAAATTATAAGAGGTATGCTGTGTTGTGCTAAGCCACTTCCGTTGTGTCTGACTCTTTGCAACCGTATGGACTGTAGCCGGCCAGCCTCCTCAGTGGGATTCTCTAGGCAAGACTAGAGAGGTTGCTATGCCCTTTTCCGGGGATCTTTCTGAGTCAAGGATCAAACATCTATGTCTTCACATCTCCTGGGCAGGTCTAGAAGCAACCCAAATGCCCATCAATGGATGAATGGATACATAAAATGTGGTATATACATACAATAGAACGGCATTTAGCCTTAAAAGGAAATAAAATTATAACAGATGTTATACCACGGATGAACATTGAGGACATTATGCCACATGAACCCACTAGTTACAGAAAATAAATCCCATATATTTCTACTTATGTGAGGTATCTATACTCATACAGCAGAACACAGAATGGTGGTGTTTAGAAGCTGCGGTGGGGAAGCAGTTAGAGACAAATGACAAGTTGTTTAATGGGTACAGAATTTCAATTATGCAAGAATAAAGCAATTCTAGAGATCTGTTTCACAATATAATGTGAATATATGTCACACTACTGAACTGTACACTTAAAGATGATTAAGATAGGAAACTTTATCCTATATGTATTTTACCACAGTTAAAAATAATAAGTGAATGAACCTAATGTAATTTTAGAAAGTTGATTTCTTTAAACAAACACTGTTCTCAATGTTTTTAAAAATCTGCTGTATATCAAAATTAGAGTCAACAGAGGGCCATAGGCCCAAAAGGAATATGGAATCCAAAATCTAAGACAAAGTCAGCATGCATAGTCCCTCACAATCAATACTAGTAAAACTAACACACAACAGAAGGGATTTGGGCACAACTTTGAATTAAGGTTCACAAGAGAAACAAAACCAATAGGGTATATAAGGGAAGATTCCCTTTAAGGGCATGGCACACAGCTGCCTCATCACTGTGAGGCTGGCATGTCCAGAATCTACAGGGTGGGCTGTAGACAGAAAATTCTGGCAAGAGTTGGTGATGCAGTCTTGAGTCCAAAGGCTAGAAACTCAGGCCGGATTTTTTTTTCCCCTTCTCTATTAAAATAATATTACTGTTCATTGGAACTTTTAAAGTTTACTTAAAGGATATATTCAAATTATCAGAAAACAATAATATTTAAATTATAAGAGGTATGCTGTGTTGTGCTAAGCCACTTCCGTTGTGTCTGACTCTTTGCAACCGTATGGACTGTAGCCGGCCAGCCTCCTCAGTGGGATTCTCTAGGCAAGACTAGAGAGGGGTTGCTATGCCCTTTTCCGGGGGATCTTTCTGAGTCAAGGATCAAACATCTATGTCTTCACATCTCCTGCATCGGCAGGCTGGTTCTTTATCACTAGTGCCACCTGGGAAGTCTCACGAAAGGTATATTATGAAGTTAAACTGTTCTAAAGTCTTTGTATAATCTGGGAGCTGAGTAAAAGTTTCCATTAAATTAAGACTTTGGTAAATTAAGTTAGCATGTTGTGATTGGCTGGATTACCAATGAAAGTATGAAAATATCACAAATAGCTTCCAAACTAGTAGAGGTAAAAATTAAAATGATCAAGAAAGAATATTTATGCAATTCAGGCCAGGTTTCTCTGTTATAGTCTGGAGGCAGATTCCTTCCTCTTTAGGAGACCTCCGTCTTTGCCTTGCGACCTTCAACTGATTAGACAAGACCCACTCCATTATGGAGGATAACTTGATTTACTCAAAGTCTGCTGATAAGAATAATCTCATTTAAGTGTTAAATGACACACCAGTCCAGCTGCTCCACAGCATGTGGGATCTTCCCAGGTCGGGGATTGAACCACTGCCCCTTGCACTGCAAGGTGGACTCTTTACCCACTGGACCACAACAGAAGCCCTGAATGTTGAATTGTTTTTTTTTTTTTTTGAATGTTGAGTTTTAAACCAGCCTTTTCACTCCCCTCTTTCACCCTCATCAAGAGGGCTCTTTAGTTCCTCTTCACTTTCTACCATTAGAGTGGTATCATCTTCATATCTGAGGTTGACATTTCTCCAAGCAATCTTAACTCCAGGTTGTGATTCATTCAGCTCAGCATTTTGCATGCTATACTCTGCATTTAGGTTAAATAAGCAACTGAAAATATACAGCTTTGCCATACAACTTTCCCAATTTTCTATCAGACAGTTGTTCAATGTTAGGTTCTAACTGTTGCTTCCTGACCCACATACAGGTTTCTCAGGAGACAGGTAAGGTGGTCTGGTACTCCTGTTTCTTTAAGAATTTTCCACAGATACACAGTGAAAGGCTTTAACATAGTCAATGAAGCAGAAGTAGATGTTTTTCTGGAACTCCCTTGATTCCTCCATGATCATAGTGATGTTTCCTAAGGCCTACTTGACTTCACACTCCAAAATATGTGGATCTAGGTGAATGACCACACCATCATGGTTACTTGGGGTCTTTAAGACCTTTCTAGTATAGTTCTCCTATGTATTCTTGCCATCTCTTCTTAATCTCTTCTGCTTCTATTAGGTCCTTACTATTTCTGCCCTTTATAGTGCCCATCCTTTCATGAAATGTTCCGTTAATATCTCCAGTTTTCTTGAAGAGGTCTCTAGTCTTTCCCATTCTATTTTTTCCTTTACCTCTTTGCTTCATTCATTTAAGAATGAGTCTATCCTATCTCTCCTAGCTATTCTCTGGCACTCTACATTCATTTGGGTGTATCTTTCCTTTTCTCCCTTGCCTTTTACTTCTCTTCCTCAGTTATTTGTAAAGCCTCCTCAGACAACTTCTTTGCCTTCTTGCATTTTGAGGGGGGCAGGGGATGGTTTTGGTCACCACCTCCTATACAATGTTACAAAGCTCTGTCCATAGTTCTTCAGGCACTCTAACAGATCTAATCCCTTGAATCTATTCATCACTTACACTGTATAATCATAAGGGATCTGATTCAGGTCCTATCTGAATGGCCTAGTGGCTTTCCCTACTTTCTTCAATTTAAGCCTGAATTTTGCAATGAGAAGCTCATGATCTGAGCCACAGTCAGCTCCAGGTCTTATTTTCACTGACTATATATAGTTTCTCTATCTTTGACTGAAAATAACATAATCAATGTGATTTCTGCATTGACTGTCTCATGATGTCCATGTGTACAGTCATCTCTTGTGTTGTTGGAAAAGGGTGTTTGCTATGACCAGTGTATTCTCTTGACAAAACTCTGTTAATCTTTGCCCTGCTTCATTTTGTACTCCATGGCCAAACTTGCCTGCTACTCCAACTATCTCTTGACTTCCTACTTTTGCATTCTAATCTCCTGTGATGAAAAAGATATTTTTTTTCTGGAAGGTCTTATACGTCTTCATAGAACTGGTCAACTTCAGTTCCTGTGCCATCAGTAGTTGGGGCATAGACTTGTATTACTGTGATGTTGAATGGTTTGCCTTGGAAATGAACCAAGATCATTCTGTTGTTTCTGATACAGACCTAAGTACTGCATTTCAGACTCTTTTGTTATCCATTTCCATCCATTTTAGTTCATTGATTTCTAAAATGTCAATGTTCACTCTTGCCATCTCTGGCTTGACTAAGCCCAATTTACCTTGATTCACAGACCTAACATTCCAGGTCCCTATACAATACTGTTCTTTACTGCATCAGACGTTACTCTCACCACTAGGCACATTCACAATTGCACATCATTTCTTCTATGGCCCAGTCGCTCCATTCTTTCTAGAGCTATTAGTAATTGCCCTCTGCTCTTTCCCAGTAACATATTGGACATCTTCCAACCTAGGGGAATTCTACACAGTGGGGCAGTGAGGATAGGGGGTTCATCCTCTAGTATCATACCTTTTTGCCTTTTTTTACTGTACGTGGGATTCTACAGGCTAGAATACCGATTTGGTTTGCCATTTCCTTCTCCAGTGGATCACATTTTGTCAGAACTCTTCACTACGACCTGTCCACCTTAGATGGCCCTGCATGGCATGGCTCATAGCTTCACTGAGTTAAGCAAGCTCCTTTGCCATGACAAGGCTGTGATCCATGAAGGGAACCAGCCCATTAGCTCATTTTAATTTTGAAGTTTACAGAAATTAATTTATTATATTACAATCTTAGTCTCACAGGAACTAACACTATCTCAATTGTTAGTCTCAGACTTGACATCCCTTTAAAGTAAGTGCACATGAATACCCCTACTGTCAGCCTTTGGGTGTCACGGATTGCTTAAACCCACAGGTTGGAGGACTGACTGTATTAATTGTATGATACCATCTTATATAAATGGTCTGAGCAACTGAAGATTTTGGTGTCCACAGGGACTCCTGGAACCAACCCTTCCCAGATACGAAGGAACATGATAATGTACAATAATGACTAGACAGAGCTAAGCATCCTTATTTTCTTGACCATCTATTTTCAAATTCGTTCCGCTGACAGAAGGACATGCTTGGTTTTCTTATACGCTTCATAGAACTGGTCAACTTCAGTTCCTGTGCCATCAGTAGTTGGGGCATAGACTTGTATTACTGTGATGTTGAATGGTTTGCCTTGGAAATGAACCAAGATCATTCTGTTGTTTCTGATACAGACCTAAGTACTGCATTTCAGACTCTTTTGTTATCCATTTCCATCCATTTTAGTTCATTGATTTCTAAAATGTCAATGTTCACTCTTGCCATCTCTGGCTTGACTAAGCCCAATTTACCTTGATTCACAGACCTAACATTCCAGGTCCCTATACAATACTGTTCTTTACTGCATCAGACGTTACTCTCACCACTAGGCACATTCACAATTGCACATCATTTCTTCTATGGCCCAGTCGCTCCATTCTTTCTAGAGCTATTAGTAATTGCCCTCTGCTCTTTCCCAGTAACATATTGGACATCTTCCAACCTAGGGGAATTCTACACAGTGGGGCAGTGAGGATAGGGGGTTCATCCTCTAGTATCATACCTTTTTGCCTTTTTTTACTGTACGTGGGATTCTACAGGCTAGAATACCGATTTGGTTTGCCATTTCCTTCTCCAGTGGATCACATTTTGTCAGAACTCTTCACTACGACCTGTCCACCTTAGATGGCCCTGCATGGCATGGCTCATAGCTTCACTGAGTTAAGCAAGCTCCTTTGCCATGACAAGGCTGTGATCCATGAAGGGAACCAGCCCATTAGCTCATTTTAATTTTGAAGTTTACAGAAATTAATTTATTATATTACAATCTTAGTCTCACAGGAACTAACACTATCTCAATTGTTAGTCTCAGACTTGACATCCCTTTAAAGTAAGTGCACATGAATACCCCTACTGTCAGCCTTTGGGTGTCACGGATTGCTTAAACCCACAGGTTGGAGGACTGACTGTATTAATTGTATGATACCATCTTATATAAATGGTCTGAGCAACTGAAGATTTTGGTGTCCACAGGGACTCCTGGAACCAACCCTTCCCAGATACGAAGGAACATGATAATGTACAATAATGACTAGACAGAGCTAAGCATCCTTATTTTCTTGACCATCTATTTTCAAATTCGTTCCGCTGACAGAAGGACATGCTTGGTTTTCTCTACATAAATTCTGGCATCTGTTAGTCATGGAGTATTATTATTACCATTAAAGATAATAACAACAAAAATATATATTTTTTACCTGAAGGCTTCAATTTCCTTTAGGTATTTCCTTAGTTTTGGAGCCTCAGCTGGGCATTTAAAATGCAAGTTGGGTCTATTCTCTTTCTGTTCATCTACCAATTTTGCCCCTTCCAGTTTATCACCTCAAACTTCCTTGAGTTAGAGACAGGGGAATATTGAGGGGTAGAGGATAGAACATATATTCTATAATCACTTGAAAGTAGGAAGGGGATAGAATAGAAACCAGCAATGGAAGTTTCCAAAGACAGGATTATAAACTTTCCCCTTGACCTCTGAATACTGGAAAATGAAAGACAGTCATAGATAAGCCATGCTTTTTTCCCATACATTTCACAGATTGACAGTTTCAGACTTCACAAGGCTAGTTGACCAAAGCTAGTCTCTAGACTCTGGGTGGGGAGCTTTTCTTTAAAACTTGGAGAAAAAAAGAAAAAAGCAAAGGAAATTTCATTATGTTCCGTCTTTAACTCTTGGGTAAAATTGTCACTCAAATGTGTGTGTTCCTGATAAGGAAATCAATTTGATTAAAAGTGTGCTAAATGCATAAGTTTTTCCCTCCTATAGCCAGTAAGCAGTCACCCCTTTGTGAGTAATGACTTCCCATACTAATCAACAGAGCTTAACTACAGCAACTAACTCAAACATAAGCCATTTATCAAATTAGTTGTTGATTCAAAAATCTATTACTCTCAAAAATCTGTATTTTCAAATTTTTATTCAAAATGCATAATTTTCCACCATTACAGATCACCAAGAATTCGAAAATATTGATCACTTTTGAGAAACATGCAGCAGAATTATATCATTACCAAGCACAGAGTTCATTTTCATGAAGTAAAAGTCAGGACTCATTGCTCATTTCAGACCACAGTCTATGAAATTTATTTTTCCCTGGACCCCAGTCTCAGATAGGAAGGCAACTCACTAGACAAGAAGAGCATAGACTTGGTCTCCAGACACAAAAGAGGAAAAGAAAGAAGCAACTGGAACTATAGAGGTTGATGCAATTGTAAAAACACAAATAAAACTCATAACAGAAGTCAACTTGATAACCAGAAGAAGCCACAGATGGTTTGAGCAATTGGTAGATGTGTATCATTCATTCATTCTATTATCAAGCAGTTAACTATGTACCAACAGCATGCCAAGCTTATCTGGAGATGAACAGTGTTAATCATACTGCAAAGTTTCAGGAAACCCCAAAAAAATCTATCATACAAGTAACCTCATGCTTCTGATAACAGGTTGGATTCATAATAACTGGTCCATGCCTGTGAAAGGGTGGGGTGGTTTCTACTGTAAATAACTCCTCCTCCCCTACCTCTGATATCTCAGATGATAAAATGTATTTCAAGATTTCTGTAGTTTGGGGGCTTTCGTGATGGTCCAGTGGGTAAAGAGTCCACCTTGCAGTGCAAGGGGCGCCAGTTTGATCCCTGGCCCGGGAAGATTCCATGCTTTTTCCCATACATTTCACAGATTGACAGTTTCAGACTTCACAAGGCTAGTTGACCAAAGCTAGTCTCTAGACTCTGGGTGGGAGCTTTTCTTTAAAACTTGGAGAAAAAAGAAAAACGCAAAGGAAATTTCATTATGTTCCGTCTTTAACTCTTGGGTAAAATTGTCACTCAAATGTGTGTGTTCCTGATAAGGAAATCAATTTGATTAAAAGTGTGCTAAATGCATAAGTTTTTCCCTCCTATAGCCAGTAAGCAGTCACCCCTTTGTGAGTAATGACTTCCCATACTAATCAACAGAGCTTAACTACAGCAACTAACTCAAACATAAGCCATTTATCAAATTAGTTGTTGATTCAAAAATCTATTACTCTCAAAAATCTGTATTTTCAAATTTTTATTCAAAATGCATAATTTTCCACCATTACAGATCACCAAGAATTCGAAAATATTGATCACTTTTGAGAAACATGCAGCAGAATTATATCATTACCAAGCACAGAGTTCATTTTCATGAAGTAAAAGTCAGGACTCATTGCTCATTTCAGACCACAGTCTATGAAATTTATTTTTCCCTGGACCCCAGTCTCAGATAGGAAGGCAACTCACTAGACAAGAAGAGCATAGACTTGGTCTCCAGACACAAAAGAGGAAAAGAAAGAAGCAACTGGAACTATAGAGGTTGATGCAATTGAAAAAACACAAATAAAACTCATAACAGAAGTCAACTTGATAACCAGAAGAAGCCACAGATGGTTTGAGCAATTGGTAGATGTGTATCATTCATTCATTCTATTATCAAGCAGTTAACTATGTACCAACAGCATGCCAAGCTTATCTGGAGATGAACAGTGTTAATCATACTGCAAAGTTTCAGGAAACCCCAAAAAAATCTATCATACAAGTAACCTCATGCTTCTGATAACAGGTTGGATTCATAATAACTGGTCCATGCCTGTGAAAGGGTGGGGTGGTTTCTACTGTAAATAACTCCTCCTCCCCTACCTCTGATATCTCAGATGATAAAATGTATTTCAAGATTTCTGTAGTTTGGGGGCTTTCGTGATGGTCCAGTGGGTAAAGAGTCCACCTTGCAGTGCAAGGGGCGCCAGTTTGATCCCTGGCCCGGGAAGATTCCATGAGCCATGGAGCGGCTGGACGGGTGTGCCCAATTATAAGCCAGCACTCTGGAGCACATGCGCCCAGAGCCAGTGCTCTGCAGCGAGACAGGCCACTATGATGGGAGGCCCACACAGGCCAAAGAATAAAGATAGAAGAAAATAAATAAAAATTAATAAAGATAAATAAAATAATATATAAAATACATAAAAATAAATAAATAAATAAGAAATAAATAAAAAGCCAATAAATGAATAGTGGGTGGGAGACATAGAGGGAGTAACATGGAAACCTAAACTATCATATGTGAAAAAGATAGCTATCGTCATTGCACTGTGGGAATAGGACTTCCTACAAGGGCTTGGTGCGACAGCCTGGAGGGGTGAGATGGGAGGGCCTAGGAGGGGGGAGGGGCCCAGGGATATGCATATGACTGATCTGGGAACATACATGTCTGTAAAAAACAAAGCTCTGTAAAAACTTTTAAATAAATAAATAAATAAATTTTTAAAAGAGGCCAAAATTAAAAAAAAAAAAAAGATTTTTGTAGTTTAGATTTCTTTCAGGTACAAACTGAAGAACAATAACCAGATAGTTCTGCATTAAGGTCAAAGGAAAAAAAGGTCAATGAAATAAGGGATATTCCACCCTATCTACCTCACCCCTAGGTTTTCAGATTCCTAGTGTGCATAAAATTCCCCACATAAGTCACTTGATCCTCTCTTTATGTCCTGACTGTAGAAAAAAAAAAAAAGAGCAAAGGTAGCTTAGGTACACAGTACACAGCTCAGAGAGCTAAGGCTTTAGTGCAACTTTGTTATTGAAGTTTGGAGTCTACTATACGAGTATAGGCAGAAGTAGGATTCATGGCGGTCACAGGTCCCAGCATAAACATAATTACAGGAGCTGTAAAGTCACAGAAAAGTATTTGCTATTCTGGAAAGCTTCGTTCATCCTGGCCTTTCAACAAACCCCAGTATATATTTGGTTCCCTTTTATGGAGACAGCATAATGCTCTTAGCCACAAGTCATTAAGAGGCCACAGAGGACAATTTTAGTGTCAGTTTTCATTTTCATTCCAATGACCCTCATTCTTGTCATCTTTATTAAAGACATCAATCGTCCACTCAATTGCCTCTGTCCTTCAAGTCAGGAAAAGCAATCCCCTGGAGAAAACTGAAGGAAAAACAAAACTGATAGAGCACTTGAAGATGAGATCAAAATGGGTGAAGAGAAGGTTCATATTCCCTCAACCCCAAAAATAATTGGGTCAACTCAGGAAATTCACCCTTCAGTTAAAAATCTATGGCAAAACAGCACAAAGCAACTCGGCCACAAAGTTTGCATGACTGGCTTCCAGGGGATCTGGTAGGTTAGGATTGGTAAAATAGAGACTAAAACAAAAATAAAGAAAAATGGCATAAATGATTGCATTTAGAAGAAACTTTCCATAAAGCCACTAATTTCAATGATTGTTAGCATAGCTTACATTTAGTCTGTGCTTAGTATATGCCAGGTACCATATTCAGTCCTTGACATACATCATCATCTTTAATTCTCACAAAAATCCCATGAGGAATGTACTATTATTATTTCCATTTTACAGAAGAGAAGATCTCTGCATGAGGTCAAGAAGCTAGCAAGTTCCAGATTCTAACACCCAAACCCCCGTGACTAACCCTAACTTAGGAGTCTGACCTCTTCCCAGAGGAACTGTTCCAGTTATCTATTGCTATGTTTCAATAAACCACCCAAAACATAATGACCTAAAGCTCTATAATTTCTTCTTCTCTCTCTGTGAGTTGAATAAGCTCAGGGAGGAAGCCCTTGCTTAAGGTCTCTCATACAGTTACAGTCACATATGATGGCTGAGCCAAAAGTTATATGACAGCTGGCCATTTAAATGATGGGTCCAGGTGGTGCACTCACATGGCTGCCAGGTGATGCTGGCTGTCAGTTGGGAGGCCAAGAGGGGCTATTAATCAGAGCACCAGTACATGCCCACACATGTAACTTGGGTTTTTCACGACAGCTGATTTCCAATAGGGCAAGTTCTGAAAAGGCAGTACCCTAAGAGCAAACAGTCCAAAAGAGCTCAAAAGAACCAAGAAAAGAACCAAAATTCATTATGATCAAGTCTCAGAAATTCTGCAGTAGCATCTTCACCAAATTCCACTGGTCAACAGTGACTACCAGGCACAGCTAGATTCAAAGGGAAAATACCATAAAGTATATAAATTCTGAGAGGTACTGGATTAATCTTTGGGAGACTAACTACTCTGGTCATATCTGCGAAGCACAAATCTTTATGTTCCACTCCCAGGAAGAAGCCAGGAAAGGGAGTCTGACCCCCAAGAGACTCTGGAAATGGGGAGGTCATTACAACAATGTTAAGCCAACTACATTACTGAAAGACTAATATGAAAACAATGACAAGAGAAGCAAACACCAATGAAAGACCCAAATTTAAATCACAGAATGAATTTAGCATCCTCCCCAAAGCACTGCCGTAAAGACAGCCTTCTGAAGGCCTCATCTGTTTTATGGAATACGTGTGATTTCCTCTTTTGTAACTTATCCTGCCTTTATGTATCCTAGTGACTTAGGGGCACTATGATGTAAGTACAAAGGTAGGCTTTGGAATCAAACAGCCTTGAATTCAAATTGAGACTCTCACCAGTACTAAAACTTTATCCCTCTGACATTGTGATTCCTCATGTAATAGTAAATAACATGAGTAATAATCTCTGCATTTATAGCTGGGTATACATATCTCTAAGTCACTAATATACACGGTCATCACATAATTCAGGTCCTTTTCTCTAAGGCTCACAATACCAAATAGAAAAAATTTTAATTACATGTTACTATTTATTATTATAAATAAAAAACAAAAGGGAATTAAATGACTTACTAAGAACTTCAGCTAATCAGCCGCCTCAGAGCTTTAGCCCGTAGGGATATTCCCTGGTCCACTCTGCTCAGTAGTGGGGCCTCTGTCTAGCAAGGTCCTGTATCTAGGAACGTGTAGACCTAACAGTTTTATACCTAGACAGGAAAACCAGATGAGACAGGTGAAGGTGAGAAGGTGAGAGAAGGCATAGCGCAAAGATGATTCTCATGGCACCGTACCTGATGGGCAGGTGGGTGGATGGACAGACAGTCAGATGAGTTTTAATTCCAAATCTTTTTCCTCCTGTGGTGTTGGAAGATGAACTCTCACTTCCACCTTGGGGAGTTCCAGCCATTTAATATTCCTTCAGCAGAGAGTAGAAGCTCAGTTTCCCTTCACCAAATTCCACTGGTCAACAGTGACTACCAGGCACAGCTAGATTCAAAGGGAAAATACCATAAAGTATATAAATTCTGAGAGGTACTGGATTAATCTTTGGGAGACTAACTACTCTGGTCATATCTGCGAAGCACAAATCTTTATGTTCCACTCCCAGGAAGAAGCCAGGAAAGGGAGTCTGACCCCCAAGAGACTCTGGAAATGGGGAGGTCATTACAACAATGTTAAGCCAACTACATTACTGAAAGACTAATATGAAAACAATGACAAGAGAAGCAAACACCAATGAAAGACCCAAATTTAAATCACAGAATGAATTTAGCATCCTCCCCAAAGCACTGCCGTAAAGACAGCCTTCTGAAGGCCTCATCTGTTTTATGGAATACGTGTGATTTCCTCTTTTGTAACTTATCCTGCCTTTATGTATCCTAGTGACTTAGGGGCACTATGATGTAAGTACAAAGGTAGGCTTTGGAATCAAACAGCCTTGAATTCAAATTGAGACTCTCACCAGTACTAAAACTTTATCCCTCTGACATTGTGATTCCTCATGTAATAGTAAATAACATGAGTAATAATCTCTGCATTTATAGCTGGGTATACATATCTCTAAGTCACTAATATACACGGTCATCACATAATTCAGGTCCTTTTCTCTAAGGCTCACAATACCAAATAGAAAAAATTTTAATTACATGTTACTATTTATTATTATAAATAAAAAACAAAAGGGAATTAAATGACTTACTAAGAACTTCAGCTAATCAGCCGCCTCAGAGCTTTAGCCCGTAGGGATATTCCCTGGTCCACTCTGCTCAGTAGTGGGGCCTCTGTCTAGCAAGGTCCTGTATCTAGGAACGTGTAGACCTAACAGTTTTATACCTAGACAGGAAAACCAGATGAGACAGGTGAAGGTGAGAAGGTGAGAGAAGGCATAGCGCAAAGATGATTCTCATGGCACCGTACCTGATGGGCAGGTGGGTGGATGGACAGACAGTCAGATGAGTTTTAATTCCAAATCTTTTTCCTCCTGTGGTGTTGGAAGATGAACTCTCACTTCCACCTTGGGGAGTTCCAGCCATTTAATATTCCTTCAGCAGAGAGAGTAGAAGACTCTCTTTCTTCCCCACACATGGTCTTCCTCCCTTGGTTTGTTCTCACGACACATATTTTCTTCTTGCCTTCTCTACCTGCCGTAAAATATTTAAAAGAAGAGACCAACAGCCAACAGAGAAAATTGTGGGCTCTTAGTCTATGAAGGGAGAGTGTTCCTTTCCTCTTTGTTTAATCTGGAGAAGGTGGTTCTACCCTCCAGTTTCTATACCTAGGCTCAGGCCCAGTGTCAAGACTCTGGAAGTTTTCCCCAGTAGGCTGCTTTTATGTGAGAGCAGGTTGAGTAGGATTTTTCCTGTTGCCCTGGGACAGGGACTAAGGTTCCTGACTGAGGACAAAAAAAGAACCTAAATAACCACCTATGAAAGTGAGCTGACAAAGGACTTTCTGAAAATGGCCAGAACTACTAATTTTATATTTTCATCACCACCACCCCAACCCCTGCTACACCCTGCATGCATAAAACTTTTATCAATGTAATCTAAAAGAAAGAGAGGGGATATAAAAATTAGAATTGAGATCTACCAACTTCATGGGTCCTTGAGGAGAAACATTTTTATACTAGACTGGAGAGGTATGCTTCCTCGCCATTCAGAAAGCCAGGGAATGGCCAGGTTGCAAAATAGCCACCTTTAGATGACGGGGGGGACACATGAAAAAGAGGACACTGTTCCCTCATGCTCGGTGCATACTCACTGAATTATACAATCTGAGGTCCCACAACAGGATTGCTCTCCAAGTATAGTGTTGGATGTCTTCTGGGAGAGCTCAACATGCCTTCTCTAGAGTTTGGAGACCTCCATGAATGTAGAGCCTGGTATCTGATGCTCTTCTGGAGATCAATGAAGACCAAGTCCTTGCCAAACAGTTCTGGAAAGAAGATGGAGACAACCTATTAGAGGTGCCACAGAAGTGCTCCAGAAGTCCATGGCTACCGTACAGGATGCGGGGTTAGAGAAGCATGGAGTTAGAAGGAAGAGCAGAATTTGAGAACTGCTCAAGGGACAGTCAGGTGAAGGAAAGTGAACCTATTTACCCTAGGGTCACTAATTTCCCTGAGAAAGTGCTAGAGGCATGGATCACTGCTGGGAACAAAGGATGACACAAGTATCTTCTCTAAGGTGGTCCTCAACAACTGAAAGGTCCAAAAGAAGATGAACAACAGTCTTCGATTTTCAATCACATTGATCTGCTGCCACACAGCAGCAGAAAGATCCAAAGAAGCCCAGATCCAACCAATAGACAAGCAAGATCCTTTCCCACCACTGTCTCAGGCCCAGGAACCTAAGATCTTGCTCCTCCATTCCTTCTGCTCGGCCCCAACCCAGGAAGGTTTCAGTGGTTCTCAACCAGGGTAGAATGGCTTTGGTCTGAGGCATTTGGGAAAGTGTTGTTTGTCATAAAGACTGAAGGGTGCTATTTCACAGAAAACAACAAAATTCTATAAAGCAATTATCCTTCAAATTAAAAAAAATGCACACACACACACACAAAGACTGAAGGATGCTATGGGAATTTGTGCAGGGGTCATGGGGAGAAATGTCAGAATTCTGAAATGCATAGAACAGCTATACCCTAAGAACTGTCCCATCCACAATGACAAGAAGACTCCCCAGGAGAAACACACTGGTAGACCCAGGAGAGGGAGGAGGTAAGGAGCTCAAGGTAGCCTTTCTCCTCCATTGTCCACCCCACCCCCAACTCTTGCCAATTACCCTTGCTCTATTCCAAGTATCTGGAGTTGTGGGAAAGTGAAAAGGCAGTGTATACATTCCTGCCCCCAGATCTCCCAGGACTCAGGTCAAACCTGTGGTTTGGAAGAGGGAGAAGCTCAGATTTAAACTGAGTCTGAGATTGACACTTTCAATCATAATGGATAACTGAAAGAAAGCAGAGAGTTATGGAGTCTACAGAAGACGTTCAAGGGTGCGAAAAGGGAACTCAGCTGAACGCTTCAGAAATCAGTAATTCTAAGAGACACAAACATTTCATGTTTATGCCCACTGAGTTAAAACTCCTCCGTTGCCTCCTCCGTAAAGGAGAGTAGGGTCAGGTTTTCAAACACGCGAAGGAAGGAAGGTCAAGAGAACGTTTCTGTCTGCCTCACTGACCGCTGGAGATAAGCCTCTGCTGCTCACCGTGCTTGGAAACACTGCATCCTGTTTCCGCCAAGGGCTCTGGGTGGAGCCCAGGGGCTGCATGGGGGGCTGCGGCAGCTGGATGGAAAGCTCATAGGAAGCCCGGCAGGGGTGCCTGCCCGCCACACAGATGGTGCACTCCTGTGAAGGTAACAATGGGTAAATCATGATCATGAGCTGGGTTTTCCTCTCCTGCTGCCATGGCAGGTGCTTGATGTCAGAGCCTGCTGCCAAATGACCCATGTGGGAAATGCCCAGGGCAGGGCAAGGGGGGCTGGGATGTGGATACGGGGAAGCATGCACCTCGGACGCACACCAGACTCTGACGGGGTGGTCTCCACTCACACAGAAGGTACAGCCTGAATCCCGTCTGCCCTTGGATTCTTCCTCACTCCCTTCTCACTCCCACTCATCCACATTTAGAGAAAGAAATCCTTGGGAAGTTCCCCCATTAATACCACATCAAAAATACCTCACCTAGTAAGAAATACCGGTTGGTGCTGACTTTTGAAGGACCACTTATTCATAGCAACAACTGTTAAATTTTAGTTGTTCTTACCCTCTGACCCTAACGCTTCTAGATATTTATGCTGTAAGTGTGTCATTCATAACTGTATCTGCCTGTGTAGAGTCCTGGAACTGTACTATAAATAGATATAGATTTAGATATAAGACATATCTGCTCCATAGAAATGTGTTAAATATTAAATGAATGAACATACAATTAAAAAATAAATTGGCTGGGCTTCCCTGGTGCTCCAGTGGGTAAGGACACCGCCTTGCAGTGCAAGGGGCGCCGGTTCGATCCCTGGCCTGGGAAGATTCCACGTGCCGCGGAGCAGCTGGACTGATGTATCCAATTACCGAGCCGGAGCTCTGGAGCGCATGCGCCCAGAGCCGGCGCTCTGCAACAACAGAGGCCACTGCAATGGGAGGCCCACACGGGCCAAAGAACAAAGACGGATGAAAATAGACAAATGAAAGACCAATAGAAGTGGCCCGCCCATCCCCCTCCCCCCCACCCCTCACTAAAAATAAATAAATAAATAAATGTTAAAAATAAATAAATAAATTGGCAAGCAGACCAACACATGATTTCACCTAGATTTGCAAAAAGCACAAGTTATATCTTTTCCTGACACTTAGAAAAAAAACTTTTTGAGTTCACAGCACATCATGGGAGATAGAGAAGCTAGCAGGCTCTCTGTGCATCGGCTCTTACCTTATTTTACTCCACTGTGCCCCTTTCTTCCCATCACACCCCACTTCCATCCCCTGCCCCACTCTAGTGTTTACAATATACCTTTGCATCTGTATTTATTACTGAAATATAATGTTTTACATGTGTTTTTTCATTTAATATATTGCAATTATCACCCTTTTTTTAAACTCCCAGGGCAGGGCAAGGGGCTGGGATGTGGATACGGGGAAGCATGCACCTCGGACGCACACCAGACTCTGACGGGTGGTCTCCACTCACACAGAAGGTACAGCCTGAATCCCGTCTGCCCTTGGATTCTTCCTCACTCCCTTCTCACTCCCACTCATCCACATTTAGAGAAAGAAATCCTTGGGAAGTTCCCCCATTAATACCACATCAAAAATACCTCACCTAGTAAGAAATACCGGTTGGTGCTGACTTTTGAAGGACCACTTATTCATAGCAACAACTGTTAAATTTTAGTTGTTCTTACCCTCTGACCCTAACGCTTCTAGATATTTATGCTGTAAGTGTGTCATTCATAACTGTATCTGCCTGTGTAGAGTCCTGGAACTGTACTATAAATAGATATAGATTTAGATATAAGACATATCTGCTCCATAGAAATGTGTTAAATATTAAATGAATGAACATACAATTAAAAAATAAATTGGCTGGGCTTCCCTGGTGCTCCAGTGGGTAAGGACACCGCCTTGCAGTGCAAGGGGCGCCGGTTCGATCCCTGGCCTGGGAAGATTCCACGTGCCGCGGAGCAGCTGGACTGATGTATCCAATTACCGAGCCGGAGCTCTGGAGCGCATGCGCCCAGAGCCGGCGCTCTGCAACAACAGAGGCCACTGCAATGGGAGGCCCACACGGGCCAAAGAACAAAGACGGATGAAAATAGACAAATGAAAGACCAATAGAAGTGGCCCGCCCATCCCCCTCCCCACCCCTCACTAAAAATAAATAAATAAATAAATGTTAAAAATAAATAAATAAATTGGCAAGCAGACCAACACATGATTTCACCTAGATTTGCAAAAAGCACAAGTTATATCTTTTCCTGACACTTAGAAAAAAAACTTTTTGAGTTCACAGCACATCATGGGAGATAGAGAAGCTAGCAGGCTCTCTGTGCATCGGCTCTTACCTTATTTTACTCCACTGTGCCCCTTTCTTCCCATCACACCCTCACTTCCATCCCCTGCCCCACTCTAGTGTTTACAATATACCTTTGCATCTGTATTTATTACTGAAATATAATGTTTTACATGTGTATTCCTATTTTTCATATTTCAAATAATATTGCATAAATCTTACTCACTTTCTTCCCTTTGTTTTAAAACTCAATAGATGTTAAATCATGGGTGCACCTACTTCATTGACTGCTGTATAGTACATATTCCATACAAGATGTCCATCTTGGTTTATTAATCCATTCTCATTGAGATAGACAAAGTGCTTCTAACTTTGTACCACCAGAAACAACTGCCAAAAAAAAGAAAAGGATTCTCGTATAAGAGTCTCTCTGGGGCGTATGGCTACAAAGGGGACTGTGGGATTGTTTATAATAGAGAATATGCATTCTTCTCAGTTTTACAGGGAGCACTAGACTGCTTTTCAAAAAGGCTGGCCAGCCCACCCTCCTGTCAGCAACACATAAAAGTTTCTCTTTCCCCATGTGAAATTATCTGACCAATGCTTCAAATTATCAAGCCTTCAAATTTTTTGTTCATTCTATCATTGCAAAGTGGTATCTCATCTTAAATAAAGCAGTGTGTATATGTCAATCCCAACTATCCCTCTCCCACTGACAAGGACCTGCACAGGAAGCATGGCTCAATATTATGTAACAACCTAATGGGGAAAGAATTTGAAAAAGAAAAGATCTGTGTATATAGTGGCTCAGATGGTAAAGACTGCCTGCCACGCAGGAGATAAGGACTGCATCCCCAGGTGGGGAAGATCCCCTGGAGGAGGACATGGCAGCCCACTCCAGAATTCTTGTCTGGAGAATCCCATGGACAGAGGAGCCTGGTGGGCTATAGTCCATAGGGTCACAAAGAGTCAGACATGACTCAGCCACTAACACTTTCACCCATACACACACACACACACACACACACACACACATAATGGAATCACTTTGTTGTACACCTGAAACTAACTCAACATTGTTAATCAACTACACTCCAATATACAATAAAATGTTTAAAAAAATAAATACATAAGTGGTGTCTCAATGCTCCACATGCAGTTCTTATTTCAACAGGATTCACGTTCCTTTGTATGTAGTCTACTTTCTCTTTCTGGAGAAACTTAGAATTTTTTATCTTTTTATTGGAGTATCTTTCTTTTTCTTTTTTTTCTTTTTTCTGGCTGCACCCTGCATGGCTGGTGGGATTTTAGTTCCCTGACCAGGAATCACACCTGCACGCTCAGCAGTGAAAGTGAGTCCTGGCCACTGGACTGCTAGGGAATTCCTTTTCCCCCATTTTAATACACCTAATTGTCTGGTGTTCTATTCTCAGCAATCTTGAAGACTGGTAAGTAGCTGAGATTACCCACACATTTCTAACAGTGAACAGATCTGGGAAGCCATTCATCTTCTATTCCAACCACTTGCATCATGCTGAAATTCCTTCTACAGGATCTTTGTCCAGCACTAATGGGCCCCTGTTTGGTATGTCCAGTTGTTCACTTTGAGAGAATTCTTATCATAGTGATGGACATTTCAGCCTGTTTTTCCATCTTCCTTAGGTTGTGTTCAAGTACTTGTCCCAGATGCAGTGTCTGATACACAGTACAAGAGGTCTCAGTAAATAAGTGATTCTTTCCCTTCTGATTTTCTGGTCCACTGTCTTGAGCTACACATTCTCTCCTCCTAGCTCTTTACTTTTCTGAAAACAGCTAACATATCTGAGTGTTCTCTTTCTCCAGCTTAAAATCTGCCTACAACAGACTTTGCATATAAGATTTTTAAAACCACCAACTTCCTGTTGGTTCTTTTAGCAACCACACTGATTTGAAAGTCTCAAAGTATTACTTAAAACGTGGTTACCTGGACCTCCAGGTAAATCCTAAACAGAACAAACCATGGTAGGTCTATGACCTCCTACAATCTTTGCGTAATTCTATTTTGCCTATTTAGAACACTTTCCCTTCTTAGTAGTAGCAGTTGCCTGATGGCTCACTGAACTGTAGGCCAGCTCAATCCTCTGGGCCTTTTTCACATGAATGGTTGCTTATCCCCATGGAATTTATTAGGGGAAGTGCTCGGATGATTCAAAGTACAAACTAGAATCAAATCTGTAGCCTTTTAAGCCCTCTCCACCAATTTAATTAATTCAACTTCATTAATTAAGTTAATTAATTTCCCTTCTTTCCTCCTTTCAATTGCAGTATAACCATACAGACAATAAACAAACCAGGCTTCAAATCCTATCTCTGCTGCTTCTTCCTAATTGTGTAACCTGGAAAATGCTCTAGTCTCTCCAAACTTTTGTGGCTTTTGATTGCCTTGGAAATAATAACCTTTGTTTCCTACTAGTGTGACTTGCTACAAAAGCTAAATGAGATCTAATGTTACAAAAACCTCTGACATACAGAAGACCTCAGTTTGCGCATTCCATTCTCTACACTCCTTGCCTTTCCTACCTGGATCTCATAAGGGAAAAAAGGGACTTCCCTGGTGGTCCAATAACTAAGACTCTGAGCTGCCACTGCAGGAGACATGGGTTTGATCTCTGGTTAGGGAACTAAGATCCCAAATGCCATGTGGCAACCAAAAAAGAAAAAGAAATCAAAAGGGAAAATAAAGCACCCAATTCCTCCCAGATATGCCTATACTCCTGATTCCCACAACAAAACCTACTTATCTGCTTTCGTATTTCCTCAATTCTGTGCCTCTGGTACAGAACGCATTAACTGAGCTGAGATGGTGCAAGAGGGCATTAGGAAGGAGCGAGGTGTTCCTCTTCTGGGTGATATCTTTTAACCCTACCAAGCTTAAAATCTGCCTACAACAGACTTTGCATATAAGATTTTTAAAACCACCAACTTCCTGTTGGTTCTTTTAGCAACCACACTGATTTGAAAGTCTCAAAGTATTACTTAAAACGTGGTTACCTGGACCTCCAGGTAAATCCTAAACAGAACAAACCATGGTAGGTCTATGACCTCCTACAATCTTTGCGTAATTCTATTTTGCCTATTTAGAACACTTTCCCTTCTTAGTAGTAGCAGTTGCCTGATGGCTCACTGAACTGTAGGCCAGCTCAATCCTCTGGGCCTTTTTCACATGAATGGTTGCTTATCCCCATGGAATTTATTAGGGGAAGTGCTCGGATGATTCAAAGTACAAACTAGAATCAAATCTGTAGCCTTTTAAGCCCTCTCCACCAATTTAATTAATTCAACTTCATTAATTAAGTTAATTAATTTCCCTTCTTTCCTCCTTTCAATTGCAGTATAACCATACAGACAATAAACAAACCAGGCTTCAAATCCTATCTCTGCTGCTTCTTCCTAATTGTGTAACCTGGAAAATGCTCTAGTCTCTCCAAACTTTTGTGGCTTTTGATTGCCTTGGAAATAATAACCTTTGTTTCCTACTAGTGTGACTTGCTACAAAAGCTAAATGAGATCTAATGTTACAAAAACCTCTGACATACAGAAGACCTCAGTTTGCGCATTCCATTCTCTACACTCCTTGCCTTTCCTACCTGGATCTCATAAGGGAAAAAAGGGACTTCCCTGGTGGTCCAATAACTAAGACTCTGAGCTGCCACTGCAGGAGACATGGGTTTGATCTCTGGTTAGGGAACTAAGATCCCAAATGCCATGTGGCAACCAAAAAAGAAAAAGAAATCAAAAGGGAAAATAAAGCACCCAATTCCTCCCAGATATGCCTATACTCCTGATTCCCACAACAAAACCTACTTATCTGCTTTCGTATTTCCTCAATTCTGTGCCTCTGGTACAGAACGCATTAACTGAGCTGAGATGGTGCAAGAGGGCATTAGGAAGGAGCGAGGTGTTCCTCTTCTGGGTGATATCTGCCGCTTCACAGAAGCTTCCCAGATTTTTAATGCCTTAATGCTCTTAGGATCAAAGTCGGGATGCCAGACACAAAGTCAGGCAGACAGAACTCTCCCCACCTCAGTGGTTTGATGTTGGCACAGTATGGTTGTGATACGGCTCAGTGGGGGACGGCAGACATGGGGGCAGCAGGCTGAGGAGCCACCCTGGGTCAGTGGCCATCACAGAAGTGGAGGAGCTCTGCGGAGCTCACACATCAGCAAACTACAACACAGGGCCCCGGCCGCCTGTCTGCCATCACACACACACACATTTCAGAAACTGCTGGGGGGAAGCTGCGGTCTGTAGTGAGTGGTCTTCGTGAAGCCTGCCACTCCAGCCTGCCTGTTCTGCACAGCTACCATGGGCAGTGTTCCATGTGCCATCAGATTCCAGCTCAAGTCCCTGCCTAAGCATCCTCAGCTTTTCTGCTCAGAGATTTTTCTCCCAACCCACAGAAGGCAGCGGAGCCTGTATGCAGCCACAGCCCAGAAGAGAAAAAAAAAAAAAATAACACCTCTCAAAGCAACTTTCAACCAGTGGCCAGGGATAAATGCCCAAACTTCTTGCCTAACTGAAAAACTATTTTGAGGTCCTTTCTATTATACAAAGTTCTTCTGGGCCCTAGTTGCCCAAAGCAGCCACCAGTTCAATAAAACGAACATTTTTCCTTTCCAATCTCATCCTCCCCCACTTTCTCTATGGTTTCTGGGATCATCTCCCTTTTGGATCTCATAAGGGAAAAAAGGGACTTCCCTGGTGGTCCAATAACTAAGACTCTGAGCTGCCACTGCAGGAGACATGGGTTTGATCTCTGGTTAGGGAACTAAGATCCCAAATGCCATGTGGCAACCAAAAAAGAAAAAGAAATCAAAAGGGAAAATAACGCACCCAATTCCTCCCAGATATGCCTATACTCCTGATTCCCACAACAAAACCTACTTATCTGCTTTCGTATTTCCTCAATTCTGTGCCTCTGGTACAGAACGCATTAACTGAGCTGAGATGGTGCAAGAGGGCATTAGGAAGGAGCGAGGTGTTCCTCTTCTGGGTGATATCTGCCGCTTCACAGAAGCTTCCCAGATTTTTAATGCCTTAATGCTCTTAGGATCAAAGTCGGGATGCCAGACACAAAGTCAGGCAGACAGAACTCTCCCCACCTCAGTGGTTTGATGTTGGCACAGTATGGTTGTGATACGGCTCAGTGGGGGACGGCAGACATGGGGGCAGCAGGCTGAGGAGCCACCCTGGGTCAGTGGCCATCACAGAAGTGGAGGAGCTCTGCGGAGCTCACACATCAGCAAACTACAACACAGGGCCCCGGCCGCCTGTCTGCCATCACACACACACACATTTCAGAAACTGCTGGGGGGAAGCTGCGGTCTGTAGTGAGTGGTCTTCGTGAAGCCTGCCACTCCAGCCTGCCTGTTCTGCACAGCTACCATGGGCAGTGTTCCATGTGCCATCAGATTCCAGCTCAAGTCCCTGCCTAAGCATCCTCAGCTTTTCTGCTCAGAGATTTTTCTCCCAACCCACAGAAGGCAGCGGAGCCTGTATGCAGCCACAGCCCAGAAGAGAAAAAAAAAAAAAATAACACCTCTCAAAGCAACTTTCAACCAGTGGCCAGGGATAAATGCCCAAACTTCTTGCCTAACTGAAAAACTATTTTGAGGTCCTTTCTATTATACAAAGTTCTTCTGGGCCCTAGTTGCCCAAAGCAGCCACCAGTTCAATAAAACGAACATTTTTCCTTTCCAATCTCATCCTCCCCCACTTTCTCTATGGTTTCTGGGATCATCTCCCTTGAACCACCTGTACTTGGCTTTGTGTCTCACTCTGCCACTGGAGTATTCCACCAAGGTCTTCCAGCAGACAGAGAAATGGCCACTTGCTTGTTACTGATAATATGGCATCACTTTGTCTTCAGACTGCTGTGGTCTGAATGACAGAGAAACTTCTTAAATGGGATGTTTGGTTCTTTTGTATCCTCTCTTCTACTGCCAACAGAAGTAACTGTTACTCCATCTGCGATCGTCATCATATCCTCCTATGTGCCTTGATGACACTTTGGGCATTGCAACACAGCTACTTGTTAAACATCTGTCTCCTTCTCAATCCAGAAACACTAGATCTGTATCTGAAAAACTATATCTGATTCCAATTTGTATCTCTAGTGCCTAAGCCAGCACCTGCTAATATAATATGTGTGCAACAAGTATTGGTGAATTAATAATTTCCAAAAGATAGTGAGGACTTCTATACAAGATATTAGGCTAAGAAGAGTTATTTCCTCTCCTTCCTAGACTCTATTAATAAGAAAAAATATTAAAATGATATAAACTCACAATAACCAAAGATTATGAGCAAAGATCATGAGCACTCAAGAAAGTTCAGCAAAAGTCTAAAAGATGGAAAATACATGAAAGTCTGGTGACTGAACAAGGGGAAAAAAGAAGCCACAGTTTGGGATTTCTGCTACAGCAGGGCAGGGGTGGGAGCAATCTATCCAGCCGAGTCAGCCGAGTTCCAAGGAGACTCTAGATTTGAAGAAAGCAGGCATCAAGCTGATGGAAGTGAGGAGTGCCACTAAAAACAGAGGATGACTGAAGACCCACAGAGAGTACAATTCACACAGCCCCCCTCTTTTCCTGCCCCTTCACAAAGAACTGCCCAGAGCTAAACCCAGGGCAAAGATCAGAACATTCTTCCTCAAGGAAACTGGACACACTGTCCAGAGAGAATCAAGCACAAATGCAAGGCATAGAGCAAGCATTAGTGCCCCCAAATAAAGACCTCCCAAAGCTTGCCTTCACGCTGCACTCCTGTTCCGGCTAGCTCTCTAGGGACTCACTAGAGCAAAGCATGACAGTCAAGAAGCCGTACTCACATAAAAGGAACCTTTCTGTCCCCATATTTGAGAGAAGTCTGCACCATAACAGAGAAATATGAAGACAGACAGAGACATGGGAAAAGAGAGGAAGAAAGAGAAACAGGGAGGGAGAGAGAGGGTAGAGCAAAAGGAGGGAAAACTCAGAGCTAATAGATCATTTTTTGGGGGGGTCCACTTATCTTTTTTGTTTTTTGGCCTGTGTGGGCCTCCCATCGCAGCGGCCTCTCTCGTTGCAGAGCACCAGTTCTGGGCGCATGCGCTCCAGAGCTTCGGCTCAGTAGTTGGACACATCGGTCCAGCCACTCCACGGCACGTGGGATCTTCCCAGGCCAGGGATCGAACCGGCACCCCCTGCACTGCAAGGTGGTGTCCTTACCCACTGGACCACCAGGGAAGCCCAACAGATCATTTTTTAAAGTTGACACATTCTCAGATTTTAGAAGAGACTGTATTTTTTATAACAAGAACAAAAATGCTATTTTTAAAAGTATAAATAGAGAATTAGTAGAAGCCAGGGTTTAAATTATAGTTGCCAATATAGAAAGCTCAATAGAAGATCTGATAAGTAAAGATGAAGAAAGCTCTCAGATGGTAGAAAAATACAGATATATACAATGCACATGAAATACAAATATATGTGGAAGGAAAAATGACATGGAGCTAAAACCAGAATGTCCATTACCCAACTAATACACATTCTAGAGAAAGAGAACAAAAAATATAACTTAAAAGAATACAAAATATAAAAAGAATACAAAGAGGACATAATTATTAAGGAAATTACAGATGCAAATTTTTCATAAGTCAAAAAATACATCAGTCTTCAGACTGAAATAAGCACCATGTTCTGAGAAGGATGAATAAGAATAGACTGATGATAAAACACAACCACATAAAATTTTAAAACAATAAAATAAATGTAAATTTATATATGATAAATAAATTTATGTATTTATACAAAGATAATTGTGTATTAATATATAAAGATAAATATTTTATATACATAAATTTCAGAGAGAAAAAGGGGCCACCTATAAAAAAATGAGAATAAGACTAGCATCAGGTTTCTCATCAGCAATACTGTATGCCAGAAAACACTAGAGCAAAGCCCTCCCCTTTGTGAGGAAAGATGATTTTCAACCCAGAATTTTATACCCCATGAAATAATCAGAAAGAAAAATAAAAGCCATATTCAGTCATACAATGGTCCATGAAAGAAAGGAGCACCTTTACTTAATAAGTTACTTGAAAATATACTCCCATAAAAGAAGGAGATAAAAAAAGAAACAAAGCTTTTTTTTTTGAAGCTGAACATAGACGTACAAACTCTTCTGAGAGGAAATGAGGTATGCATGAAGTGATATAAGTGAGCTATATTATCATCAATAGAAAATACAAGTTGGAATTAAGAACTATTCTAGAGGTACATATTTTAGACCTATGAACAGACTGCCCAAAAGGAGCTAAAACATTAACTGTTGAAAGTGTTTGCTTCAAGAGAATGAAGTACAGAGAAGCAGAGGCATGTACTGACTTCTTCTTATAAGCTTCTATTTCAATTCTAATTTTTTAGCAAGTGCATTGATTGATCACATTGATGAAATTATCTTTGTTTTTAATGCTTTCAAGATTTAACAGTACTTCAGCCTATGAAATGGCAACCCACTCCAGCATTCTTGCCTGGAGGATCCCATGGACAGAGGAGCCTGGAGGGTTACAGTTCACAGGGCTGCAATGAGCTGGACACAACTGAGTGACTGACTGAGCACAGCTTAGGAACATCCCCATCAACATACTGATAAATGGCTGAAGTACACACTAAGCCATTCCAATTACTCTGCCTCCACTTCTGTATCTCTAAAATAGCAGGATTAGTGCCTGCCTCATGCAGATGCTGCAGTAATGTGTGAAGTGCACTTAGCATGATTCCTGGCACATCATCAGCTTTTCATTGAATGGTCATTACTAAAAGACTCATGCTACTCTGTGTCACTGATCATAAGACAGGCTGGTTTCTATCAGCCTTATTTTTCTCATCTGTAACTTAAGAATAATACTAATCCTGCCTTGAAATAAGTCAAAGTACATAAAATGTTTATCTCAGTATCTTCACTAAATACTCAACCAGTGGTGGATATTATTAAATAAATCTTTATTGTGATTATTTTGATAGTGTTCTTCATTAAGGTGAAAGTTGTGTCTGACTCTTTGCAATGCCATGGAATGCAGCCTGCCAGGCTTCTCTTGTCCATGGAACAATTCCAGGCAATTCTACTGGAGTAGGTAGCCATTTCCTTCTCCAGGGGATCTTCCCAATTCAGGGATCAAAGCCAAGTCTCCTGCATTGCAGGCAGATTCTTGATGGTCTGAGTCACCAGGGAATTAGGTATGTCTTAAATGACATATCCAGGTTCACTCAGATGCACCAGAAAGCATGTCTTCTCTCTTCTTTTTCTTTTTTAATTTGGGCCTCTTTTTATTAATTTTTTATTTATTTAGTTTCATCCATCTTTATTCTTTGGCCCGTGTGGGCCTCCCATTGCAGTGATGTCTCTCGTTGTAGGGCACCAGCTCTGGGTGCATGCGCTCCAGAGCACTGACTCATAACTGGACACACAGGCAGCAGCTCCTTAGTACGTGGGATCTTCCTGGGCCAGGGATCGAACCAGTGTGCCCTGCACTGCAAGGTGGACTCTCTACCCACTGGACCACCAAGGAAGCCCCATGTCTCCTCTCTTAATTCCCATACACTCTACATACTCCACTCTTCCTAGAATAATCACCAGTCTTAATATTCTGCTTATAACTGTTTCCCATCCCAAATTTAACAATAAACAGAAAGAAAGCCAAGTAAATTATCTCCTGTGTGATCTTGTGAGCCCCACAATGTGAGGAGGAAGAGGCAAAAAAGGAATCTACATCCCGACTTCTGTTAATAAGGATGGGAACAGGGGACTGTAATAGGTAAAAAGTGACTCATGCACTCTGTGTCACTGATCATAAGACAGGCTAAAGGATTAGTCCTGCCTCATGCAGATGCTGCAGTAATGTGTGAAGTGCACTTAGCATGATTCCTGGCACATCATCAGCTTTTCATTGAATGGTCATTACTAAAAGACTCATGCTACTCTGTGTCACTGATCATAAGACAGGCTGGTTTCTATCAGCCTTATTTTTCTCATCTGTAACTTAAGAATAATACTAATCCTGCCTTGAAATAAGTCAAAGTACATAAAATGTTTATCTCAGTATCTTCACTAAATACTCAACCAGTGGTGGATATTATTAAATAAATCTTTATTGTGATTATTTTGATAGTGTTCTTCATTAAGGTGAAAGTTGTGTCTGACTCTTTGCAATGCCATGGAATGCAGCCTGCCAGGCTTCTCTTGTCCATGGAACAATTCCAGGCAATTCTACTGGAGTAGGTAGCCATTTCCTTCTCCAGGGGATCTTCCCAATTCAGGGATCAAAGCCAAGTCTCCTGCATTGCAGGCAGATTCTTGATGGTCTGAGTCACCAGGGAATTAGGTATGTCTTAAATGACATATCCAGGTTCACTCAGATGCACCAGAAAGCATGTCTTCTCTCTTCTTTTTCTTTTTTAATTTGGGCCTCTTTTTATTAATTTTTTATTTATTTAGTTTCATCCATCTTTATTCTTTGGCCCGTGTGGGCCTCCCATTGCAGTGATGTCTCTCGTTGTAGGGCACCAGCTCTGGGTGCATGCGCTCCAGAGCACTGACTCATAACTGGACACACAGGCAGCAGCTCCTTAGTACGTGGGATCTTCCTGGGCCAGGGATCGAACCAGTGTGCCCTGCACTGCAAGGTGGACTCTCTACCCACTGGACCACCAAGGAAGCCCCATGTCTCCTCTCTTAATTCCCATACACTCTACATACTCCACTCTTCCTAGAATAATCACCAGTCTTAATATTCTGCTTATAACTGTTTCCCATCCCAAATTTAACAATAAACAGAAAGAAAGCCAAGTAAATTATCTCCTGTGTGATCTTGTGAGCCCCACAATGTGAGGAGGAAGAGGCAAAAAAGGAATCTACATCCCGACTTCTGTTAATAAGGATGGGAACAGGGGACTGTAATAGGTAAAAAAGTGATTAAAAACGTGCATTAGTGTTTGGCAGGAAACACTCCTCAGTACGGGTACAGATATGTGATACAGGTATTTCATAAATAATGCCATTGAATATATTATTTAAAAAGTCCTGGAATTTCCCTGGTGGCCCAGTGGTTAAGAGTTTGTGCTTCGGGCTTCCCTGGTGGTCCAGCAGGTAAGGACACCACCTTGCAGCACAAGGGGTGCCGGTTCGATCCCTGACCTGGGAAGATCCCATGTGCCGCAGAGCGCCTGGACCGATGTGTCCAACTACCGTGCTGGAGCTCTGGAACGCATGTGCCCAGAGCCGGTGCTCTGCGACAAGAAAGGCCACTGCAATCAGAGGCCCGCACAGGCCAAAGAACAAAGATAAATAAATGAAAGATCAATAGAAGTGACCTAAAAAAAAAAAAAAAAGAGTTTGTGCCGCCATTGCAGGGGGCATGAGTTTGATAGCTGGTAAGAAACTAGAGCCTATGTGCTGATTGGCAGGGCAGAACAACAACAACAAAAAAAAGAGTCCAAAAGAGCATGCAACAAAAATTATTTGGACATTTTTCCTTAGCTTTTGAGCAGGACTTTTTTCTGAGTGCTCAGAATAAGATTCATCCTCTGTCAGAGAGGCTCACACATGATTACCAACCAGAAGCAGGAGGAAGAGGACACAGACAACTTCACGTGGGCTCCATGTTCGACACTTACAGTAATCTCACTCAATACTCACAAATAACCTCCTGATGGGCATGTGTTTGACCAATGAGGCAAACGAGGGTCAGAGACCTCAAATAACTTGATCAAGTTCACAAAGGAACTAGTGAGCTAGTAAAGGGAAGAACCGAGATCTGAACCCATGACTCCAGAGGCTATACTCTTTTCACCAACTCTCCCAAGGATGTCAACTAGACCTCCACCACCTTCCAGGGTACCCTGGCCTAGGGGAATTTGGAGACAAGGGTTTAATTCCTGGCCTGACCAACCAAGTAATTTAGACCAATTTGCCCTTTTAAGGGTTTTTCTGACTGCACTCAAAATATAACTGTAGTTTGCATAGTATCATAAGAACTCAGAAAGAACAAATTCATGTTTATAAAGTACTATGTAAAGCCTAAGTACACTCTTATTCTTAAAATATTCTTATATACAGATAAAAATTATATTCTTAAAAAGATATTCTAGGACCCCAGACTAAGATTAGATTTCCATGTCTCCATTTCTTAGCTAACCAGACACCAAATAATATCATTCCAAACAACATAGATAATGTTTTCTTGGAACCTAGAAAATAAATGTCAATACTTGTGGTAGTTTCTGAGACTTTAAACATGCTAGCCCCAGAATAAATATATATCAGAGAGAAAAGTAATACAACCCAGGCAAATAAATATTCATCAAAAATGCTCACATAGAAAACATGCGGGAATCCCAGTGTGTTGATTCAAAAGAAAGAAAAAACATGGCTAAGATTGAGCTGTGATAAGACTTTAACTTAGGGCTCTCCTGGCTGCCTGGCAGGAGACTGATCATCATCGCCCTTAAGTCAGGGCCAGGCAGGAAACTCACACATTCCTAGTCAGGTGGAAATGCACTCCTCATATCTAAAACAGCCTTCTTTTTACAATCATGATAAACTAATATAGACAGGCTGTATTAATACAGATGCTACAACCACAGTCATATCATCATTCCATACTTCCAGAAATATCAAATACATCTGGAAACTGCAGCTAATCCATATCTCCCTTACCAAAATGAAGCAGGCCAAACCATCACTAGAGGTCTCATTCTAAAGACTGTAAATGTTGATTATCCAAGTGTAGGACGTTCCAAATTCAACAAGTGCTGAGTCACACTTTCTCCCACGTCAGCAAGGTTACCTGCAGTGCATGCTAAGTTTTTGCCACAGCCCTTGTTTTCTGAACCCTGGTGTGATGGTTAATTTTATACATCAACTTTGGCAGCCAAACATTTGGTCAAACAGTATTCTAGATGTCTCTATGAAGATATTTTTAAAGAAGAGATTAACATTTACATCAGTAAATTTTCCAATCAGTTCAAGGCCCGAAGAGAAAAAGACTGCCCTCCCTCAGAGGCGAGGGAATCTGCCAGCGGACTCAAATATATTAGTCCCAGACTTGAGTTTGGACTCAAACTGCAACTCTTCCTTGAGTGTCTAGCTTCTAGCCTATGCTATAGATTCTGGACTTGCCATAATCGGGTAAGCCAATTCTTTTAAATGAATCTTGATAGATGATGGATGGATAGATAGATAGATAGACAGATAGACAGACAGACAGATAGACAGACTATTCTCTGAAGAACTCTGACATACTTTGGTTAAAATCACAGAACAGACAATGACACTCAGAGGGCCTGAAAAGCATTGGCAAAGTGGCTTGTGGGCTATCTTCCAACGAATCTGCAAGATATAGCCACAGAAGAGCAGAAACATCACTTTGCCTACTAAGGTCCATACAGACAAAGCTATGGTTTCCCAGTAGTCGTGTACAGAGGTCAGAGTTGAACCATAAAGAAGGCTGAGCACCAGAGAACTGATGCCTTTGAACTGTGGTGCTAGAGAAGACACTTTTTCTTTTTAGAGAAGATTCTTGAGAGTTCCTTGGACTTCAAGTTCAAATCATGCAATCCTAAAGGAAATCAACTCTGGATATTCATTGGAAGGATGGATGCTGAAGTTGAAGTTCCCAATCCTTTGGCTACCTGATGCAAACAGACGACTCATTGGAAAAGACCTTGATGCTGGGAAAGATTGAGGGTAGGAAGAGAAGGAAGTGACAGAGAATGAGATGGTCAGATAGCAACACTGACTCAATGGACACGAGTCTGAGAAACTAGCAGCTAATCATATCTCCCTTACCAAAATGAAAAAAGCAGGCCAAACCATCACTAGAGGTCTCATTCTAAAGACTGTAAATGTTGATTATCCAAGTGTAGGACGTTCCAAATTCAACAAGTGCTGAGTCACACTTTCTCCCACGTCAGCAAGGTTACCTGCAGTGCATGCTAAGTTTTTGCCACAGCCCTTGTTTTCTGAACCCTGGTGTGATGGTTAATTTTATACATCAACTTTGGCAGCCAAACATTTGGTCAAACAGTATTCTAGATGTCTCTATGAAGATATTTTTAAAGAAGAGATTAACATTTACATCAGTAAATTTTCCAATCAGTTCAAGGCCCGAAGAGAAAAAGACTGCCCTCCCTCAGAGGCGAGGGAATCTGCCAGCGGACTCAAATATATTAGTCCCAGACTTGAGTTTGGACTCAAACTGCAACTCTTCCTTGAGTGTCTAGCTTCTAGCCTATGCTATAGATTCTGGACTTGCCATAATCGGGTAAGCCAATTCTTTTAAATGAATCTTGATAGATGATGGATGGATAGATAGATAGATAGACAGATAGACAGACAGACAGATAGACAGACTATTCTCTGAAGAACTCTGACATACTTTGGTTAAAATCACAGAACAGACAATGACACTCAGAGGGCCTGAAAAGCATTGGCAAAGTGGCTTGTGGGCTATCTTCCAACGAATCTGCAAGATATAGCCACAGAAGAGCAGAAACATCACTTTGCCTACTAAGGTCCATACAGACAAAGCTATGGTTTCCCAGTAGTCGTGTACAGAGGTCAGAGTTGAACCATAAAGAAGGCTGAGCACCAGAGAACTGATGCCTTTGAACTGTGGTGCTAGAGAAGACACTTTTTCTTTTTAGAGAAGATTCTTGAGAGTTCCTTGGACTTCAAGTTCAAATCATGCAATCCTAAAGGAAATCAACTCTGGATATTCATTGGAAGGATGGATGCTGAAGTTGAAGTTCCCAATCCTTTGGCTACCTGATGCAAACAGACGACTCATTGGAAAAGACCTTGATGCTGGGAAAGATTGAGGGTAGGAAGAGAAGGAAGTGACAGAGAATGAGATGGTCAGATAGCAACACTGACTCAATGGACACGAGTCTGAGCAAACTACAGGAGATGGTGAAGGACAAGGAAGCCTGGCATGCTGCAGTCCATGGAGTCACAAAGAGTCAGACAAAACTGAGTGACTGAAAAACGACATCTCACAGACATCTCAAAGATCACAGGTCCCAAACCAAGAGGCAGGGCTCAAATTCTGGCTGTGCCATGTCTTAGCTGTGTGCCTTCAGGCTATTACTGGAACACTCTGTGTCTCACTATCCTCATCTGTCAAAGAAAAATACTACTCACTGCATAAGGCCATCAAAAGGATAAGTTACTGTACATGGAGCAATTTGAGGCACATCTGCCATAGACTAAGGGCTGATTAGACGCTGTCACAATCCTCCCTCAGTCACCACTGTGCAGCAATGCTCATTACTGCAAAAAAAGAAAGGCCCAGACAGAAAACTCATGTGCTCCTAGGAGGCGTGGAAGGCACTCCACAGGTTGGAAACAGCTGCCAGTTTCTTTCTTTCCTACTCCTGTCCTGGTAGTAGCACCCCAACCATAGAGACACAACACCTAACCCCTCATCTTATCTTCACCTTCTTCCTTTCCCCACCAAGCTCCACTCACCCTCAGAGCTTATTAAGACTCTGTCCATTTCTGTCTGTGCTGTATTTACTCATTTGTTCTACAATCATTTACTGACCACTGTATCTGAGCCTGGCACTGGTGATGAAGACAAGGATAAGTAAACAAAGGCTGAGCACTGTACAGGGGAGGGGATGTTGCATGCCCCTCACCCCCGCCTTTGGTCATTCTCAACCCTCTTCCATGGATTAGCAATAGAGCTTCTGAACCAGGTTTCTACCCACTTGTGGCTCAGATGGTAAAGAGGCTGCCTGCAATGCGGGAGACCTTGGTTCGATTCCTGGGTTGAGAAGATCCCCTGGAGAAGGATATGTCAACCCACTCCAGTATTCTTGCCTGGAAAACACCATGGACCGAGCAGCCTGGTGGGCTACCAAGGGGTCACAAAGAGTCAGACACAACTGAGCAACTAACACAACAACCCTCTCTCCCTTCCTGCCATCCTTCACTGTGACACTTCCCAAAACTCCTTGGCCTTAAGAATAAAGTCCAGGACTGTCCCCAAACAACCTTCCTTTCATTGCCTCCCAAGATTATTCTCCACAGTGGGTTTTCTGACCCCTGCCCCACAGCCCTGTGCTCCTAGCATCCCTGTGACCTGCTCCTGCAGCTGGTCCCTCACTCTGACCACCCGTCCTGTGTCTTCCTGGACCCTCCCTAGTCAGAAACCCCAGCATTTAACATTCCAGCTGTCATTTAAGAGCTAAGGCCTGGCTAGGGCCCATGCCATCTTCACTCCAGGAACAAAGATAGGGCCTGGACAAGTCTGCAGAGCCCCTGGAACGAGTCTGCTAAGGTCCTAGTGCATGAGGAGCTGGGGAGCCTCCTGAGAAATGAACTCATGCTGACGGGAGAGAGGCCAAGTGCCACAAACACGTTCCAAGGACAGTCAGCCAGTGTCTAAGGAAGGGCTCGTTGTGAGTACAGCAGGGTGTCTGCCACCCTTGGCCAAGGTCACAGGGATGCATGCCTGAGTCATGTAGTCATCCGTTTGCACTTAACCAACATTTAGTGAATTCCTACTCTGAGTCAGGCACTGAACTGGCCACTGACAGTACACAAGAGAGCAAGACAGACCCGTTCCCTATCTTAAAGAACCTAGTGGGAGTTCTAAACATAGGGAAACTGCAATGTCACAAGTAGGTGGGTTTTGTTTGTTTCCTTTTTTAATATTTTTTATTTGTAATTTGAATCTCTGTAGGACCAGGAGAATAGACGGTAACTCTGTTTTGTGATCAGTAATGTGAGGGTGTAACAGAATTAGGGATAAAGGAGGCTTTTCCTCTGATGTGAAAGTTGGGGAAAGTGAGGCAAGAAATGGCTCAATGGTGTGAGACTAGAAGCAGGAGACAGCATTATCATCCACAGCATCCAAGAATCTGGGGTGACTGGCAGCCCAGTTCCACAGCAGGAGCAGGAGAAGCAGCCCTGGGAAGGGTACTTCTAGAAGCCCTGCAATCCTATGTGAGTCAGGACCCTATTTCCCACTCAAGAGCATGTCCTAGGGAAATAAAGCTTTTTTTTTTTTAACTTCTCATCTACCAATTTGTCACTTCTATAAGGGCAGGTACTGCGTGTCTTATTGTTTGAAGAAACAAATCATTAACTAGATAAAAGTAGGCACAGAACAAAGTTTTATTGGATTTACATGAATATGAAGAATGTTCATAGCACCACTATTAACAATAGCCAAGACATGGAGGCCACCTAAGTGTCCATCAACAGATGATTGGATTCAGATGGTGTCTTGTATACAAGCTTTCCTGGTGGCCAAGTGGTAAAGAATCCACCTGCCAATGCAGGATATGTGAGCTGGATCCCTGGGTCGAGAATATCCCCTGGAGGAAGAAACAGAAACCCACTCCAGTACTCTTGTCTGGGAAATCCCATGGACAGAGGAACTTGGCAGGCTACAGTCCATGGGGCTGCAAGAGAGTCAGACAAGACCTAGCAGCTAAATAGTAACAACTTGTGTATAGACAGTGAGGTATTACTCAGCCATTAAAAAGAATGAAATAAGGCCATTTGCAGCAACATGTGTGAACCTAGAGATTATCAGGCTTAGCAAAGTAAGTCATACAGAGAAAGACATACACTGCAAATACTCTATGATATCACCTATAAGTAGAATCTAAAAAATAATCAAATGGATATCTATGTAAAACTGAAAGACTCACAGACATAAAAAACAACCTAGTAGTTACCAAAGGAGAAACGGAGAGGGGGAACGCCAAATTAGGGGTATGAGATTAAAAGATATAGACTACTGTATATATAAAATAGATAAGCAACTATATATAAAATAGATAAGCAATAAGAATAGGCTGTATAGCACAGTGCACTATATCCAGTATCTTATAATAACCTATAATGGAATAAACCTGTAAAAACACTGAATCACTCACTATGTTGTACACCCAAAACTAACATAATACTGCAAATTAACAATACTTCAATTTAAAAAAATAAAAGAATATGAAGAATCTTCATTTAAATAAAAAAGCCAAGGTATGCAAATGTGTATAGGGAGAAATGTAAAGAATATTTAGATTTGGGTGATTTTTTCACCCATCATATCACAAAGCAAATTCTCATTCTTCATTCTACTATGCAATCTCAAGTCAGAATTAAAATAGTCAATCTGTTGCTGGTCATTTTATATTAGATATTTGTTGCTATTATAAGAATAATATATTCTCATGATGAAAAAAGTCTGGTGAAGGATGGAAAGGGGACAGTAAAAGTGGACGCCACACAAATCTAGGGTGGAATGTGCAGTGGTGGAAGACATGGAGGCCACCTAAGTGTCCATCAACAGATGATTGGATTCAGATGGTGTCTTGTATACAAGCTTTCCTGGTGGCCAAGTGGTAAAGAATCCACCTGCCAATGCAGGATATGTGAGCTGGATCCCTGGGTCGAGAATATCCCCTGGAGGAAGAAACAGAAACCCACTCCAGTACTCTTGTCTGGGAAATCCCATGGACAGAGGAACTTGGCAGGCTACAGTCCATGGGGCTGCAAGAGAGTCAGACAAGACCTAGCAGCTAAATAGTAACAACTTGTGTATAGACAGTGAGGTATTACTCAGCCATTAAAAAGAATGAAATAAGGCCATTTGCAGCAACATGTGTGAACCTAGAGATTATCAGGCTTAGCAAAGTAAGTCATACAGAGAAAGACATACACTGCAAATACTCTATGATATCACCTATAAGTAGAATCTAAAAAATAATCAAATGGATATCTATGTAAAACTGAAAGACTCACAGACATAAAAAACAACCTAGTAGTTACCAAAGGAGAAACGGAAGAGGGGGAACGCCAAATTAGGGGTATGAGATTAAAAGATATAGACTACTGTATATATAAAATAGATAAGCAACTATATATAAAATAGATAAGCAATAAGAATAGGCTGTATAGCACAGTGCACTATATCCAGTATCTTATAATAACCTATAATGGAATAAACCTGTAAAAACACTGAATCACTCACTATGTTGTACACCCAAAACTAACATAATACTGCAAATTAACAATACTTCAATTTAAAAAAATAAAAGAATATGAAGAATCTTCATTTAAATAAAAAAGCCAAGGTATGCAAATGTGTATAGGGAGAAATGTAAAGAATATTTAGATTTGGGTGATTTTTTCACCCATCATATCACAAAGCAAATTCTCATTCTTCATTCTACTATGCAATCTCAAGTCAGAATTAAAATAGTCAATCTGTTGCTGGTCATTTTATATTAGATATTTGTTGCTATTATAAGAATAATATATTCTCATGATGAAAAAAGTCTGGTGAAGGATGGAAAGGGGACAGTAAAAGTGGACGCCACACAAATCTAGGGTGGAATGTGCAGTGGTGGAATCAGAAAGAATCGTATGATTGAGAAGCCCTAGGACAGCATTTCCTCTCCTACTTCCCCACACGTCAGGTACAGCAATGCCATCAGTCAGGACAAAGGTGAATACAAGAACAAAGAGATAACGTGACTTACTCCTCACAGTCTCACACATCAGTTGGCTTCAAAAATCCAAAAATTCAGTGAGAATTAGCCTGATTTCAGGCAAAAGGATTTAAACATCCTTGGTGCAGCATACCAAGTCTTGGCCCTTCTGAAGTCACTCATCACAAATTCCAGACACAACCTGCTGCAATTGGTCAGTGGGAATGAAGGTTGCAGCAATGGCCAAGCAATAGTCCACAAGGACACCAAGTTCATTTTCATTCCTTGCTTCCTGGGGAAGCAATATAAGCATACAAATAGTACATTCAGAAGATTATTTCATATTAAATAAAACAAATTATTAAGATAGACTATGGTTGTTTTTATTCATTCTCTGCCCATCGAATGGAAAAAGGAGCTATAGAAGAAAAAGGACAGAGACAGAAATATTAGACCTGCTTTCTTGCTTAGTAGCTGGTGACCTACAGCAAATGGTTTCACTTTGGGAGCCACTGTTTTCTCTTTGGCAAAAAACGGCAGGAAGTTCTACCCTACCTACTTCATGAAGCTGCTGCAAAGATAGATGAGTTTCTGTTTTTGAAAATTCTAAAGAGTGGTAGAAATAGAAGGTGTGAAACCTACATCACTCTACAACATTACACTAAAGGATCTCAGACCCTTTTCCCTGTATTTTCCCTTAAAGGCTTGCCACTAAGCTCCACCCTAGACTTAGCCTCCACTACTTCCTACTGTCACGACACCCTTCCTCAGGCAGAAGTCTCCTATTACTGGAAAGAGTGCCCAGTACCAAGGATCACTCAAGCACAAGGTCAAGAGCACAAGAAAGAAAGGCAGACCAAAGAAATGAAGACCACATGAAAATAAAACATTTTGCTTTCAAGGCTTTTCCTAAAGGTCCACTTGAAGGTGAGTGCAACATTAAAAACTCTAACTGCCACAGCTAGGATGTGGAAGATGTAGGATATTTGCTAGAGTGGTACAGAGCACAGAGGGGACGCTGTCCCTAGAAAAATCCAGGCAGGTGTAAAGCACAGGCCCTAGGGCCAGACTACAAGGGTCATTTAACACTACGTGCTACGTTGCATGCTTAGTCAATCAGTCATATCCGGCTCTTGTGACCCCATGGACTGCAGGCTGCCCAGGCTCCTCTGTCCATGGGATTCCCCAGGTAAGAATCCTGGAGTGGGTTGCCATGCCCTCCTCCAGGGGATCTTCCCAGCCCAGGGAATGAACCCAGGTCTCCAGCACTGCAGGCAGATTCTTTACCACCTGAGTCATAAGGGAAGTCCAAGAATACTGGATTGGGAGTGGGTAGCCTATCCCTTCTCCGAGCGAACTTCCCAACCCAGGAATCGAACTGGGGTTTCCTGCACTGCAGGCAGATTTTTTACCAGCAGAGCTACCAGGGAAACCTCGCAACACCATGTGATCTTGAGCAAATCAGAGTCCTTCCATACTTTAAAAGGAAGATTACAGTAATGGCACCTACTCCATAAGGCTGCTGTGAGGATTCAGTGAATGAATATGGATGAGATTCCCAGCACGGTAGCTGAGCAAGTGACGGGTGCTGATGGTACTGATGGTGGTGGTGGTGAGGACAGCAGCCTGGTGGTGGTTTTAGCTGCACTGCCACTGTGCCCACATAAAGCTAAGAGACAGAACAGTGCACAGAAAGGGGTGCCCAAGGAAGACGAAGGCAGCCTCTGCTTTCTCCAGAGAGCACTCTGAAGGAAACCGTCTGTGTTGGTCCATTCAGGCTCCTATAGTAAAAATATCATACACTGCATGCTTCAACAACAACTATCTATTTCTCACAGTTTCAAAGGCTAAACGTCCAAGGTTAAAATACCAGCAGCTTTGGTGTCTGGTAAGAACTAGCTTCCTAAATGGCCATCTCCTCACGTGGTACAAGGGGCCCACATGTGTCCTCATGTGACACAAGGGTGAGGGAGCTCTCTGGAGTCTCTTTTATAAGTGTGTTGATCTCATTTATGAAGACGCTGCCCTCATGACCTAATCACCTACCAAAGGACTTACCTCCTCAGACCATCACCTGGGAGTTAGGGTTTCTGCACATGTACTGGGAGCAGGGGATACAAACACTGACAATAGCCCCAGTTTCTTCAAGGTCAGAGCAACACAGAGGTCTTACAATGACAAATTAGAAGTAACAAGAGGCCAACTTACAGAAATGAGGTCTTTTTAGACTAACTATGCACAACTTCATTCAAACTGAGAAGTCCTGATATGTGCATGCATGCTAAGTCACTTCAGTTGTGTCCGACTCTTTGCTAACTGGGTGACTTCCATTAAAATCCTGGAAAAGGAAATGCCCATTGCAGTGCACACAAGCACAGAGAAGTCTGCGCAGAGAAGAGGCTCTGGGACAAGGTAAAAAGAGAAAACAGCCAAGGCACATGGAGCCAGATAGAAGGATTCCCCCCAGCTTCTCTCCACTGAAAGGGTTCCTGCACTCATGGTGAGGAGAGACAAATAATTCTACGTCCATCCTCTTCATATACTTAATAGTGTACTTTTGTTTCAATAAGACATTTGTTTAAACTAATTGTTTAGGAAAGTGTTTTCAGCTTTTCCCCCAGTTTGGGTTCATACATGAATGCTTTCATTCGTTCATTCAGCAGCTATTTACAGACTGCTACAGAATTCCACATCCTGTGCTCAGAAATGGGGGTCCAGAGTCTCGACTTAGCAGAGGAGATAGAAGGGTAAACCATAGTTACAGTGAGACTCAGGTTCTACATGAGTGCTGAGTACCAGGCAAGGGAAGCACTGAGATGTAGACGGATATGTCATGAAGGGCTTTGAAGCCTAGTTAAGGAGTTGACACTGACTCAGTGGACATGAGTGTGAGCAAACTCCAGGAGATGGTGAAGGACGGGGAAGCCTGGTGTGCTGCAGTCCACGGGGTCGCAAACAGCCGGACACAACTGAGCAACTGAACAACAACAGCACTAAAGTAGCCATTGAAAGGTACATTAACTAAATGTTCCACCAGCATTTCTACCCATGCTCACATGGGGTGAACCCCACTCATCTAGATTCTGACACTCAGATAAACTAAATTAAAACCTCCCTTGAGAAATCACTGTTACCACAAACTGAAACCTCTGTAGGGTGGTTCAAAGTTCCAATCATCTCACCCAGCAGCAGTAGAGCCAGGTGATGTCTTCCCTGAGATTTCCCCAAAGAGGTAGACCGAAAGCCCAAAATACTCTCATTTTTTATAAAACAGGAACCATATTCAGGCAAGCCAAGTTTTCATTTACTGTAAGATTCCCAAGATTTTCCACATCATAAGATCAGAAGTGCCCAAGGCCAGGACTTTGCCTTAAAAAAAAAATGACTACTAAAATTCTAAAGGCAAAAGGAAGGAATTTGAGTCACTTTAGTGGTAAGTATAGAGTATGTTGGATGGAGGCCAGCTCCCCCATTGTAATAAGACATTGCTCTTTCAGCTTTAGAGGGACAATGTCAAAATTCACACTAGAAATTTTCTAAAACCCTATGAAGGACTTTCTCAGCTACAGTGTTTCCACAAAGAAACTTAAACTTAAGGCTGACAACCTGCATGGAAGAGATTTGTACAAATTTCTTTGTACAATGAAGCTACATTTGGGTAACCAGGACATTTTTTATTCAGATTGTATGTTTATTTTTAATGGCTTGGAGATTATAGAAAGGCAGCTAGAATATTCCTGAACTACTCTCTTGTCATGCCACCACTGCCCAATAAATATGGGGCAACGTAATGAACCCCACTGAGTTCTCCTTCATTATGCTTCATTACCCACTGAGCATAATGAACGTATGAGGCTGAGAAATACAACTGATGGGGAAATGAAGGCGATTCCTAGAAGGACATGTGGCCACACCTACGTCCTTTTCTCCACTGACACCTTCTTCTCATTCTACGGGAATCATCTCGGCATCCAGGAATGAAATGTAGTAACAAAAGCCACTACCCATTGGTGACACATTCAGTGTGAACTGAACTTGAGGAGTACAGAACTCACTTCATCTCATTCCACTCCTTGAGCTCTGCCCGATGCTGAAAATTCACGTTTTTTTAAACTTTTTTAGTGAAGATATTAAAAGCTACTATGAAAATGCACATTTTATCTGGAAGGGGTAGCACACTGAGTCATTAGTAATAACAATTACTCCAATGACTTCATCGAGTTAAACTCCATCCAATTATTGGGCAGTTTCCAGTGTCATAGGAAAGATGCCGCTTGATCCTGGGGAGGCCAGAAGACGTCTGTCTGAAAGACAGAGTCTGGGTGTGGGCCCAGGAAGACAGAAAAAGGAACCTTACCGCTTCCCTTGGGACTGGCCCAGGCTCATTGTTTGAGTGGTTTGGGCTGAGATCATGAGAATTATTCTGGTTTGAGCTAGTAGCTTTATTGTTAACTTCAGGCCACGTGAAGAGACTGGAACAAGTGCCTGGTTACACATTCACCAACTATATGAACTTATACGTTTTACTTTAAAGTCTTAGAACCTCAGTTTTGCATAATAATATAGGCCTCATTTAACTTCAGAGAATTTCTATGAAAATCAGAGTTGACCAATGAATGGGAGTGCATGGCGTGCTCAATAGTCATGTCCGACTCTCTGCAAACCCATGGACTGTAGCCTGCCAGGCTCCTCTGTCCATGGGATTTTCTAGACTACAACACTGGAGTGGGTTGTCATTCCCTTCTCTGGGGGATTTTGCCAACCCAGGACCAAACCTGCATCTCCTACTTGGCAGGTGGATATTTTGCTACTGTGCCACCTGATGGTGCAGTGAGTATGAGGGTGCTGTGCAAATAAAGGCGAGTCAGTCAAAGAGTCATGGTGGATCCTGCAGTCACTTTCCTTAGTATTTAACCCAAAGGAGTTGAAAACTGATGTCCACACAAAAACCTGTGTACAAAAGGGCAATCATGAAACCACCAGCATTTGGAAGTTACAACAATGTCCTTCAAAGGATGAATGGATAAACAAAAGTTTATATCTATATGATATTATTCAGCAATAAAAAAGAATAAGCGGGCTTCCCCTGGTGGTCCAGTGGGTAAGGACACCGCCTTGCAGTGCAAGGGGCACCGGTTCAATCCCTGGCCTGGGAAGATCCCACGTGCTGCAGAGCCGCTGGGCCGATGTGTCCAATGACCGAGCCGGAGCTCTGGAGCACATGCGCCCAGAGCCGGCGCTCTGCAACAACAGACGCCACCGCGATGGGAGGCCCACAGGAGCCAAAGAACAAGGACGGATGAAAATGGAGAAATGAAAGACCAATAGAAGTGGCCCGCCCCTCCCCAACCCGACCCTCGCCCAAAAAATGTAAAATAAATAAATTAATTAAAAAAAAAAAAGAATAAGCTATCAAGCCATGTAAAGGCAAGGTGGAACCTTAAAAGCATATTGGTAAGTGCAGGAAGTCAATCTAAAAAGGATACAGGAATTTCCTGGCAGTCCAGTGGAAATTAAATTAATTAAGAAAGGCTCATTACCGCTTTGGAGGTTGGATTTGGGCTGAGATCATGAGAATTATTCTGGTTTGAGCTAGTAGCTTTATTGTTAACTTCAGGCCACGTGAAGAGACTGGAACAAGTGCCTGGTTACACATTCACCAACTATATGAACTTATACGTTTTACTTTAAAGTCTTAGAACCTCAGTTTTGCATAATAATATAGGCCTCATTTAACTTCAGAGAATTTCTATGAAAATCAGAGTTGACCAATGAATGGGAGTGCATGGCGTGCTCAATAGTCATGTCCGACTCTCTGCAAACCCATGGACTGTAGCCTGCCAGGCTCCTCTGTCCATGGGATTTTCTAGACTACAACACTGGAGTGGGTTGTCATTCCCTTCTCTGGGGGATTTTGCCAACCCAGGACCAAACCTGCATCTCCTACTTGGCAGGTGGATATTTTGCTACTGTGCCACCTGATGGTGCAGTGAGTATGAGGGTGCTGTGCAAATAAAGGCGAGTCAGTCAAAGAGTCATGGTGGATCCTGCAGTCACTTTCCTTAGTATTTAACCCAAAGGAGTTGAAAACTGATGTCCACACAAAAACCTGTGTACAAAAGGGCAATCATGAAACCACCAGCATTTGGAAGTTACAACAATGTCCTTCAAAGGATGAATGGATAAACAAAAGTTTATATCTATATGATATTATTCAGCAATAAAAAAGAATAAGCGGGCTTCCCCTGGTGGTCCAGTGGGTAAGGACACCGCCTTGCAGTGCAAGGGGCACCGGTTCAATCCCTGGCCTGGGAAGATCCCACGTGCTGCAGAGCCGCTGGGCCGATGTGTCCAATGACCGAGCCGGAGCTCTGGAGCACATGCGCCCAGAGCCGGCGCTCTGCAACAACAGACGCCACCGCGATGGGAGGCCCACAGGAGCCAAAGAACAAGGACGGATGAAAATGGAGAAATGAAAGACCAATAGAAGTGGCCCGCCCCTCCCCAACCCGACCCTCGCCCAAAAAATGTAAAATAAATAAATTAATTAAAAAAAAAAAAGAATAAGCTATCAAGCCATGTAAAGGCAAGGTGGAACCTTAAAAGCATATTGGTAAGTGCAGGAAGTCAATCTAAAAAGGATACAGGAATTTCCCTGGCAGTCCAGTGGTTAAGACCTTACATTTCCACTGCAGGGGGTACTGGTTCATCTCTGATTGAGGAAGGAAGATCCTGCATGTCACACGGAGTAGCCAAAAACAAATAAACATTTTAAACATAAAAAAATAAAAGGGACACATACTATACAATTCCAACTATCTGACATTCTGGAAAAGGTAAAAGTAGGGAGACAGTCAAAAGACCAGTGGTTGCGGGGATTTAGCGGGAGGAAAGGAAAAGTGTAGGGAATATGTGCAGCACAGGGGATTTTCAGGGTAGTGAAATGAACTATCCTCTCATTGGACATCTCAGAAACTAGATTGAAACCTGAATTTTTGCTGCATCTCTGCCACTTTGTGGGAAGGCCCTGCCTAAATAAAACCAACAGAGAGAAAGAAGCCTGGAGAACGTTAAGCACCCCAGGCCTAATGGCATCCATTGAGTGTCTGGATCCAGCTGTTTCTGGAGCTGCATTTCCCACCCCCTTAGATTTTTCAATTATGCAAATCAACAAATATGCCCTTTATGTTTAAACCCATGTGAATTGGTTTTCTGTTATCTTACAGCCACGAGTCACACAAGAAGGATGCTTTTTCTGTGCTTTGTTCTGTTTCTTCTCATCACACCCTTGGGATGTGATCAACTCCATCTGTCTTCAAAATTCACTTCTAGGGAATTCCCTGACAGTCCAGTGGTTAGGATTCAGTGCTCTCACAGCCATGGCCCAGGTTCAATCCCTGGAACAAAGATCCCACAAGCTATGTGGCACAGCCGAAAAACAAGACAGATTCAACTCTATCACCGCCTTTCCATGAACCTTTCTAAAGAAATCTTTGGGCTTCCCCTGGTGGTCCAGTGGGTAAGGACACCGCCTTGCAGTGCAAGGGGCGCCAGTTCGAGTCCTGGCCTGGGAAGATCCCACGTGCCGCGGAGCAGTTGGACCGATGTGTCCAATCACCGAGCCAGAGCTCTGGAGCGCATGAGCCCAGAGCCGGGGCTCTACAACAACAGGCGCCACCGCGATGGGAGGCCCACAGGAGCCAAAGAACAAAGATGGATGAAAATAGAGAAATGAAAGACCAATAGAAGTGGCCCGTCCGCTCCCCTCCCTCCCCAACCCGAGCCCCGCCCAAAATAAATAAAATAAATAAATCTTTAAAAAAAAAGAAATCCTCATCTCCACTCGACTTATAAAGGACTGGTGATCCTGATGAGATTTAAGTCATTGATGGAACTTCCTTTTTTTTGCTCTGGCTGCCAGAAAGTTCACAACGTTCAAGTTCTATTCTAGCATCTACATTAATTCTTACAGTATATACATATCAATATTCTTTTTCCTGAATATATTCTTTTCCCTAAATTCTTTTCCCAATCCTCTATTTAGAGTGAGATTCTAAATGGAGTGTAACAGTTAATCTTTTGTGTCAATTTGATTGGCCCATGGGGTACCCAGATATATGGTTAAATATTATTTTGGAGTGTGGCTAGGAATGTGTTTCTGGATAAGAGTAATATTTGAATTGGTAAGCTGAGTAAAGATTCATTCATTCAAGGCCTGAACAGAATAAAAGCCTGAGTGAGAAAGAATTCTGTCTCTGCCTCACTGGCTTCAGCTGTAGCATCGGTTTGGATATTTTGGGTCTAGATTGCTCAACCTCCATAATCACATATATACTGTTATCTGAGATAATACATGAAATGATACACATATATATGAAATCAAAAATTTATCATAAAGAATTGGCACATATATTTCTATATCTATGTATATATAGACACATGTTGCATGTGTGCATGCTCAGTCATGTCCAACTCTTTGTGACCCCATGGACTGCAGCCCACCAGACGTCTCTGTCCATGGGATTCTTCAGGCAAAAATATAAGAGTGAGTTGCCATTTTCTTCCTGACCTAGAGATCAAGACAGATTCAACTCTATCACCGCCTTTCCATGAACCTTTCTAAAGAAATCTTTGGGCTTCCCCTGGTGGTCCAGTGGGTAAGGACACCGCCTTGCAGTGCAAGGGGCGCCAGTTCGAGTCCTGGCCTGGGAAGATCCCACGTGCCGCGGAGCAGTTGGACCGATGTGTCCAATCACCGAGCCAGAGCTCTGGAGCGCATGAGCCCAGAGCCGGGGCTCTACAACAACAGGCGCCACCGCGATGGGAGGCCCACAGGAGCCAAAGAACAAAGATGGATGAAAATAGAGAAATGAAAGACCAATAGAAGTGGCCCGTCCGCTCCCCTCCCTCCCCAACCCGAGCCCCGCCCAAAATAAATAAAATAAATAAATCTTTAAAAAAAAAGAAATCCTCATCTCCACTCGACTTATAAAGGACTGGTGATCCTGATGAGATTTAAGTCATTGATGGAACTTCCTTTTTTTTGCTCTGGCTGCCAGAAAGTTCACAACGTTCAAGTTCTATTCTAGCATCTACATTAATTCTTACAGTATATACATATCAATATTCTTTTTCCTGAATATATTCTTTTCCCTAAATTCTTTTCCCAATCCTCTATTTAGAGTGAGATTCTAAATGGAGTGTAACAGTTAATCTTTTGTGTCAATTTGATTGGCCCATGGGGTACCCAGATATATGGTTAAATATTATTTTGGAGTGTGGCTAGGAATGTGTTTCTGGATAAGAGTAATATTTGAATTGGTAAGCTGAGTAAAGATTCATTCATTCAAGGCCTGAACAGAATAAAAGCCTGAGTGAGAAAGAATTCTGTCTCTGCCTCACTGGCTTCAGCTGTAGCATCGGTTTGGATATTTTGGGTCTAGATTGCTCAACCTCCATAATCACATATATACTGTTATCTGAGATAATACATGAAATGATACACATATATATGAAATCAAAAATTTATCATAAAGAATTGGCACATATATTTCTATATCTATGTATATATAGACACATGTTGCATGTGTGCATGCTCAGTCATGTCCAACTCTTTGTGACCCCCTGGACTGCAGCCCACCAGACGTCTCTGTCCATGGGATTCTTCAGGCAAAAATATAAGAGTGAGTTGCCATTTCTTCCTCCAGGGGATCTTCCTGACCTAGAGATCAAACCTGAATTTCCTGCATGTCCTGAACTGGCAGGTGGATGCTTTACCACTGAGCCACCTGGGAAGTCCATATATAGATAGATATCTCCTACTGGTTCTGTTTCTATGAAGAATGCTGATTTATACAGGGTATGAAGGATAAATCATATAGTGTAATAGTGACCTAAAAAAATACCTCATTATTTCCCTAACATGCAATATATAATAAAATACATATGCAAAATTTCATAATATAGTTACTATTTCATTTGTATCCTTGAATTTCTGTGTGTGTATACTTTTATATGCCATCTATTTTTGTGTGTGTGTATGTGTGTGCACGTATGCACATGTATCACTCCACAGTTTCTTTTTTTTTTAATTTTGGCCTCTTTTTTAATTGTTTATTTATTTATTTATTTTCATCCATCTTTATTCTTTGGCCTGTGTGGGTTTTCCATTGTAGTGGCCTCTCTCGCTGAAGAGCACTGGCTCTGGGCACACGTGCGCCAGAGCACTGGCTCGTAATTGGACACAATGGTCCAGCCTCTCCGCGGCACATGGAATCTTCCTGGGCCAGGGGTCTAACCCACACTCCTTGCACTACAAGGTAGACTTTTTACCCACTGGACCACCAGGGAAGCCCTACACCATAGTTAAGAGCATACAGGAGTCTGCTCCTAGCGATATCTGTAAAGATGATGCCTTCCAAAAGATATATAGCACTTTACCCTTGACAAAGCTTCCATAGCCTCCAACTTTATTTCAATCCTCATATTTTCCATTTTCAAGCAGGGAAAATGAGGCTCGGGAAGTTTAAAGGAATTCTCCCTGACCTCATGGAAAAAAACCCTTGGGAGTAGCATCGGTTTGCATATTTTGGGTCTAGATTGCTCAACCTCCATAATCACATATATACTGTTATCTGAGATAATACATGAAATGATACACATATATATGAAATCAAAAATTTATCATAAAGAATTGGCACATATATTTCTATATCTATGTATATATAGACACATGTTGCATGTGTGCATGCTCAGTCATGTCCAACTCTTTGTGACCCCCTGGACTGCAGCCCACCAGACGTCTCTGTCCATGGGATTCTTCAGGCAAAAATATAAGAGTGAGTTGCCATTTCTTCCTCCAGGGGATCTTCCTGACCTAGAGATCAAACCTGAATTTCCTGCATGTCCTGAACTGGCAGGTGGATGCTTTACCACTGAGCCACCTGGGAAGTCCATATATAGATAGATATCTCCTACTGGTTCTGTTTCTATGAAGAATGCTGATTTATACAGGGTATGAAGGATAAATCATATAGTGTAATAGTGACCTAAAAAAATACCTCATTATTTCCCTAACATGCAATATATAATAAAATACATATGCAAAATTTCATAATATAGTTACTATTTCATTTGTATCCTTGAATTTCTGTGTGTGTATACTTTTATATGCCATCTATTTTTGTGTGTGTGTATGTGTGTGCACGTATGCACATGTATCACTCCACAGTTTCTTTTTTTTTTAATTTTGGCCTCTTATTGTTTATTTATTTATTTATTTTCATCCATCTTTATTCTTTGGCCTGTGTGGGTTTTCCATTGTAGTGGCCTCTCTCGCTGAAGAGCACTGGCTCTGGGCACACGTGCGCCAGAGCACTGGCTCGTAATTGGACACAATGGTCCAGCCTCTCCGCGGCACATGGAATCTTCCTGGGCCAGGGGTCTAACCCACACTCCTTGCACTACAAGGTAGACTTTTTACCCACTGGACCACCAGGGAAGCCCTACACCATAGTTAAGAGCATACAGGAGTCTGCTCCTAGCGATATCTGTAAAGATGATGCCTTCCAAAAGATATATAGCACTTTACCCTTGACAAAGCTTCCATAGCCTCCAACTTTATTTCAATCCTCATATTTTCCATTTTCAAGCAGGGAAAATGAGGCTCGGGAAGTTTAAAGGAATTCTCCCTGACCTCATGACTAAAAAACATCAGCTCTGGAGTCTGAACCAAAGTCTTTTGGAGCCAGAAGATCCTTGGACTGACTGAAGGAAGTGTTGATCCAAGGGAACAGAATATGACTTTTAAGTGAGCCCCTTGGTACTACCTCAAGTATAAAGTACAATTATGTGTATTTGCATAACTGTCCATAACAGCAAATAAGGATAAGATCTTTGAAGCACAGCTGTGCTCAACAATCTACCACCAATGCATGCATAAAGAAGATCTTTGAACCTTTGATTCCACAAAGGAGCACAGCAATGAAGCCAACGGGTATTCATTACTCATCCCCCCAGGGTCACACTAGCCTGAACAGAACTGTCCTGAAAATTTAGGAAGCCTCTTGGGGACCTGAGATGCCCTGCGTTCTGGTCTACTTAGCTGATAAGTAAAAGTAGAGTGACCATAGGGCCCACTCGCCGCAGCTGGAGGTCTTTGCTAAGTGCTAGGCAGCCTTGACACTGAACTTCATGACCCTGAGTCCCTCCATTCTCTTCCTCCTCCCTTTCATATTCTCTCCCCTTCCTCCTCTCTTGTTTCTCCTACTCCCTCGTTTACCATGGGGTGGCCCTGCCAAGATCACAACTAGGTGTGACATCCAGTTGGCTGGCTCACTCTAGAATTCTGCTCACCCTAGAATTTAGAGCTTTCTTCTGAGGATAGTAATCCCAGCACAAGCATCTTAGTTTGAATACTGAGTCCTCCTTTGAGAATGCTGCCAAAATTACAAGCAAAGTAAGAGTTTTCACCAGCTCTCCTGAAAGCTAGCTAGCCCCTGGCCTGTACCATCAACCTCCATTCTTGATGCACCGATTGAGTCTAACTTAGCCAAGTCTTCCTTGATGGCTCAGACAGTAAAGAATCTGCCTGCAAAGCAGGAGACCCAGGTTTCAATCCCTGGGTTGAGAAGATCCTCTTGAGAAGGGAATGGCAACCCTCTCCAGTATTCTTGCCTGGAGAATTCCATGGACAGAGGAGCCTGGCGGGCTACAGTCCACAGGGTCTCAAAGAATCGGACACGACTGAGCAACTAACACACACAGCCAGGGAACCACTGCTTTCAGCCAATTGATCCAAAGATATAATAGGACTTTTAAACATCAACAAATATTGGGAAATGTCTTAATTTTTAAAAGAACTGCTGCCAGGAATCACAGGCTCAGTTCATAAATCAGGCACTTTCAGAGAGCACTGTCTCTATAACAGCATGAAATCTTCTGTTCTCAAGCAGATCATTTCAATCATTGCTTAGCATTCAGAGTCAATTAAATAAACCGAGGATCAAGAAAGGAAACAAGTAACAACCAACAAATAATAGAACGGAAACGAAGCAGAGCATTTAAGTCAATATTCCTCCTACCCAAATGTGAAAAATGACACAGCCTTGTGCCTTTACCTTAGCCACAATGTGAAGAATAAGTTTCTGTGTTTATGGAGAAGAACTCTCTCCAAGGATTTGGTATGCATAATTAACAGCCAATTGACTCTCCCTCTGGCTGCACTGAGGAGTAAGGGGGCAAGTTGGTGTCTTTATCTCCCAGTCTTGGAGCTCAGCAGGAGGGCTGAGACACCAGGCAGGCTCAGGCTCCTGGGAAACTTGGAGACACTGCTCTCCTCCACTCAATCTGACCACGCGCAAGACTTCTCCCCAGAGCCTCAGGCTTCTCCTTAGGTCTATGCTTCCCAACACCAGTTACGGAAAGGATTTGTGTTCTTGCCAGCAGGGGTTCTTGCATGTGTGCATGCTAAGTCGCTACAGTTGTGTCCAACTCTGTGTAACATTATGGACTGCAGTCCACCAGGCTCTTCTGTCCATGGGATTCTCCAAGCAAGAATACTAGATGCGGTTGCCATGCCCTCCGCCAGGGGATCTTTCTGACCCAGGGATCAGACCCAGGTCTCTTAAGTCTCCTGCACTGGCAGACAGGTTCCTGACCACTTGCACCATGCGGGAAGCCCCTGGGGCTCTTGGCCTTGTGCCAACTAAAGGTTGCTCCTGAGCAAACTGTGAGATAGTTGTGAACATACCTTACCACTTAGGGTGGGTTAAGAGTCCTGCCTAGGGCTTCCCCTGGTGGTCCAGTGGGTAAGGACACCGCCTTGCAGTGCAACGGGTGCCGGTTTGATCCCTGGCCTGGGAAGATCCCACGTGCCGCGGAGCGGCTGGACCCATGTGTCCAATTACCGAGCCGGAGCTCTGGCGTGCATGTGCCCAGAGCCGGCGCTCTGCGAAAACAGACGCCACTGCGATGGGAGGCCCACAGGAGCCAAAGAACAAAGACAGATGAAAACAGAGAAAGACCAATAGAAGTGGCCCGCCCGCTCCCCTCCCTCCCCAACCCGACCCCCACCCAAAATAAATAAATAAATCTTTAAAAAAAAAAAAAAAGAATCCTGCCTATCCTGAAGAGACATAGCATCTCAGGAGCTGAAATCCTATTCAACCAAGACAGCCTCGTAGATTCATGAGCTTTTTGGCAGACACATGAGACAAGCAAACCACCTCATGTCAGGCTTAAACACGTGAATAAAGATTGTTCAAATGAACGATGCAGGAATATACTCATAAATAAAATAACAGACAAAATAAAAAGAAAATGACCCCTCTGGGGGGTTAAAAAAGTAAGTATAGCAGATACTTGTTAAATCTGGATAGAAGAACAGATATGCGTATCTGAAAACTCATCTTTCAAGACAAATATTTCCCCCTTATCCACAGTTGCCTCTGAGTGGAAGATAGTCTTTTACTTCTTTACGCGTCTTTAAAACTGTTTCAAGTGTTAAAAAATGCGCATGTGGCATTTTCATAATCAGAAAATATACATACATTGTTTAAAGGCCAAAGGCAGGTCCCCATATTTAAAAACAAGTGACCTCTTAGGCATAAAATATAATACCTACAATGGGTAAACTAAGAACAAGGAGAAAGTGAGCGTGTGGGCATTTCACAGCATCTCTGAAGAACTTCTAAACATAGCCTAATAATACAGGGCTGGACTGGGACACTCCGAGAATTTCCAGTAGAGTCCAGAGCTCTTGGGGAGAGGAGGTTGTGTGCGAATCATGGACCTCACCACTGCTCCAGGCACTTTCTCTTGTCCATATCTAGGGGTGCGGAGATGGAAGAACTCTTTTCCATATCTAGGGGTGCTGAGATGGGGGAAGGGGCTCCCCACTGTTTAATGAGGATGCAAAAATTCTCTAAGGACATTTTCATCATACAAAGAAAATTAGGGCAAAAATGCAAATTAAAACAAAAATAAAATCTTAATTTCACCCATCTGATTAGACTGGCAAAATGTTTAATGTCTGAAAATGTCAGGTGTTGGTGAAGGCTTAGGAAATGAGTCTTCTTGGACCGTGCTGGCAGGAACATAAGTTATTCATAGTTATTAGCCATTTTAAAGGGCAATGTGGACGACACTGTTAATTTCTGAACTGTCCACACACACAACCACATCAAGGGCAGGGTTGGTTATTAACAGAGTGATGCAAACATTTTTCAGTCAGTCTGTGAGATCACAAAAGCATAAATAATAAAGATCATGAAAATTACATCATACAAAACTGATGATCTTCTGAAATGAGAGAATGTCAAGTGATCATGGTAAGACGTTTTTAGCTGACGGCCTTTGTAAATATATATATATATATATACACATATACATACACACACACACACACACACACACACATATATATATATATATATATATACACACACATTATTTATTTGGCTGCACTGGGTCTTAGTAGCAGCACACAGGATCTTTCATCTTTGATGGAAGAGTTTGCAGATACTTAGTTGGTCCATGTGGGATCTAGTTCCCTGGTCAGGGACTGAACCTTGGACCCTATATTGAGAGCATGGAGTCTTAGCCACTGGGCCACCAGGGAAGTCCCTAGCTAACTATTACCTTTTGAGGACAGGGGTCAGATGGAGGATGGAAGCCAATCAACCAATTTCACTATCTCCAAATTCACACATCATAGTACTTACTATAAAGAAACACTCACATATGAGTACAAGAGTACTCATTAGAACACTGTTTCCAATAGAATGGAAACCACCTAAAAGTCCACCAGAAGGAAAGCACTTAAACTATCAACACTTCACACTATGAAGCAGTCAAGGAATGAGATAATGCCTGAAACTAACACAGTATTGTAAATTACCTATACTTAAACAAAAAAAAGAGGCAAATACTTATGTCCAAACACTGGGCTTCTTAGACTGGCACTCGTGGTAAAGAATCCACCTGCCAATGCAGGAGATACAAGAAACGTGGATTTGATCCCTGGGTTGGGAAGATCCCCTGGAGAAAGGAATAGAAACCCACTCCAGTATTCTTTCTTTGGAAATCCCATGGACAGAGGAGCCTGGAGGGCTACAGTCCATGGGGTCACAAAGAATTGGGCACAACTTAGCAACTAAATAACAACAAAAGAAAGATGCAAATACATATGTCAACATAGGAATATCACCAAGATAAGTTATTGAATAAAAACTTATAAATGATAAGTACAACTGATGCCACTCACATAAAAATAAAATGCACACATATTTGAGGCTAAATATGAAATTTTTAATTTTTAATTTAATTTTAGAAAAGATATAATTTTAAAACATGTGTGCTTAGTTGCTCAGTTATGTCTGACTCTTTGCGGTCCCACGGACCTGCCAGGCTCCTGTGTCCACGGGATTCTCCAGGCACGAATACTAGAGTGAGCTGCAATGCTCTCCTTTAGGGGATCTTCCCAACCCAGGGATTGAACCCAGGTCTCCCACATTGCAGGAGGATTCTTTACCATCTGAGCCACAAGAGACATATAAAATGAAAAATTAATTTTTATATTAAAAATTAATAAATATAATTTAAACATAATTTTATAGAAAATTGATTTTATCTGTTATAGGAAAACATATATTAAAATGACAGTAATACTTATACCTGGAGTAGCAAATAGAATAAAACAGGTCAAAAGAGACTTTAACTTACCCTGTAATGCTCTAAAATTTACAATAAAAATTTTTTGTGTGTACTTCCTGTACAATTTATGGAAACAACATATTTTTTAAAAAATTTTAACCTCTTCCTTTTTTGGGGATTAATTTATTTTCATCCATGCTTATTCTTTGGCCTGTGTGGGCCTCCATCGCAGTGGCCTCTCTGGCTGCAGAGCACTGGCTCTGGGCACATGCGTTCCAGAGCACCGGCTCATAATTGGACACACTGGTACAGCCGCTCCATAGCACGTGGGATCTTCCTGGCTAGGAATCAAACTGGTGCCTTTGCACTGCAAGGCGTTAAACAAAAAAAGAGGCAAATACTTATGTCCAAACACTCCACTGGCACTCGTGGTAAAGAATCCACCTGCCAATGCAGGAGATACAAGAAACGTGGATTTGATCCCTGGGTTGGGACGATCCCCTGGAGAAAGGAATAGAAACCCACTCCAGTATTCTTTCTTTGGAAATCCCATGGACAGAGAAGCCTGGCAGGCTGCAGTCCATGGGGGTCACAAAGAATTGGGCACAACTTAGCAACTAAATAACAACAAAAGAAAGATGCAAATACATATGTCAACATAGGAATATCACCAAGATAAGTTATTGAATAAAAACTTATAAATGATAAGTACAACTGATGCCACTCACATAAAAATAAAATGCACACATATTTGAGGCTAAATATGAAATTTTTAATTTTTAATTTAATTTTAGAAAAGATATAATTTTAAAACATGTGTGCTTAGTTGCTCAGTTATGTCTGACTCTTTGCGGTCCCACGGACCTGCCAGGCTCCTGTGTCCACGGGATTCTCCAGGCACGAATACTAGAGTGAGCTGCAATGCTCTCCTTTAGGGGATCTTCCCAACCCAGGGATTGAACCCAGGTCTCCCACATTGCAGGAGGATTCTTTACCATCTGAGCCACAAGAGACATATAAAATGAAAAATTAATTTTTATATTAAAAATTAATAAATATAATTTAAACATAATTTTATAGAAAATTGATTTTATCTGTTATAGGAAAACATATATTAAAATGACAGTAATACTTATACCTGGAGTAGCAAATAGAATAAAACAGGTCAAAAGAGACTTTAACTTACCCTGTAATGCTCTAAAATTTACAATAAAAATTTTTTGTGTGTACTTCCTGTACAATTTATGGAAACAACATATTTTTTAAAAAATTTTAACCTCTTCCTTTTTTGGGGATTAATTTATTTTCATCCATGCTTATTCTTTGGCCTGTGTGGGCCTCCATCGCAGTGGCCTCTCTGGCTGCAGAGCACTGGCTCTGGGCACATGCGTTCCAGAGCACCGGCTCATAATTGGACACACTGGTACAGCCGCTCCATAGCACGTGGGATCTTCCCTGGCTAGGAATCAAACTGGTGCCTTTTGCACTGCAAGGCGAATTCTTTACCCACTGGACCACCAAGGAAGCCCGTGGAAACAATATTTTTTTAAAAAGAAGCTCTTAAAGAGACAGTCAGAAAGAATTTACCTCTTTAGTGCTTTCCCTGAGGACTCTGGAACAAGACAGAGTTTCAACTCCTCCTCACCTGTGTTTTCATTCCTTTTTAGATTTCTTGTGTTTATTTAGTGAAGAACGCTTCACATCTCAAGAAAAAGAACTGGGGAAGAGCAAAAGAGGGAGCAGAAGAAAGAAGGATGATAAGGAGGGGCAGAGGAAGAGGGAGAAGGGGGAGGTAAGGTGAGGAAAGCCAGGGTAACCATTCCTGTACTTTTACTTTGTGGGGAAAAGGAGCTCCAGTCTCAGACTCCTGGCCCTCCCACTTCACACTGCATCGACCGGAGCAAGTATCTTCACTACTGGATCCTCCATTTCCCCTCCTGCAAACCACAGAGTAAGAAAGCCTACGCTGTCTAGCTTGGGGTCAGGCACACAGTAGGGTGTAAGAAAACTTCTGACAGGGCTATAGTGCCAGAGCCTCCGGGCAGGTGCTGGCTGACTCTTCTAAGGCTGGACGATGATGAATTCCATCTGATGGAGACCAGCTATGTCGTCCTATCTGTTCTCTGACCAAGAGAAGGAAAGGAGACCTCATCAGCAAACCTGAACTTTGCATCTGCAGAAACCCTCAGACACAGCTTCATCCGTCCTGTGGGCTGCTGTCGTCAGGAGGCTACGTCTGCAGCACCTGACAGTTTGCACCACATTTTTGTCCAATCCCAAAATGCTGATTCTCTGACTCACTTGTGTTTTTTTACTTCCTGTACAATTTATGGAAACAACATATTTTTTAAAAAATTTTAACCTCTTCCTTTTTTGGGGATTAATTTATTTTCATCCATGCTTATTCTTTGGCCTGTGTGGGCCTCCATCGCAGTGGCCTCTCTGGCTGCAGAGCACTGGCTCTGGGCACATGCGTTCCAGAGCACCGGCTCATAATTGGACACACTGGTACAGCCGCTCCATAGCACGTGGGATCTTCCCTGGCTAGGAATCAAACTGGTGCCTTTTGCACTGCAAGGCGAATTCTTTACCCACTGGACCACCAAGGAAGCCCGTGGAAACAATATTTTTTTAAAAAGAAGCTCTTAAAGAGACAGTCAGAAAGAATTTACCTCTTTAGTGCTTTCCCTGAGGACTCTGGAACAAGACACATTTCGCAGAGTTTCAACTCCTCCTCACCTGTGTTTTCATTCCTTTTTAGATTTCTTGTGTTTATTTAGTGAAGAACGCTTCACATCTCAAGAAAAAGAACTGGGGAAGAGCAAAAGAGGGAGCAGAAGAAAGAAGGATGATAAGGAGGGGCAGAGGAAGAGGGAGAAGGGGGAGGTAAGGTGAGGAAAGCCAGGGTAACCATTCCTGTACTTTTACTTTGTGGGGAAAAGGAGCTCCAGTCTCAGACTCCTGGCCCTCCCACTTCACACTGCATCGACCGGAGCAAGTATCTTCACTACTGGATCCTCCATTTCCCCTCCTGCAAACCACAGAGTAAGAAAGCCTACGCTGTCTAGCTTGGGGTCAGGCACACAGTAGGGTGTAAGAAAACTTCTGACAGGGCTATAGTGCCAGAGCCTCCGGGCAGGTGCTGGCTGACTCTTCTAAGGCTGGACGATGATGAATTCCATCTGATGGAGACCAGCTATGTCGTCCTATCTGTTCTCTGACCAAGAGAAGGAAAGGAGACCTCATCAGCAAACCTGAACTTTGCATCTGCAGAAACCCTCAGACACAGCTTCATCCGTCCTGTGGGCTGCTGTCGTCAGGAGGCTACGTCTGCAGCACCTGACAGTTTGCACCACACTTTCCTCTGTGTCTCCTAATGTGATTCGCACAACAACTTGGCTAGGTTACTGGGTCAGAGATCGTTTGCATTTCCAGAGGAGGAAGCTGAGGCCCTGCACAGCTGACTCGCTTGCCAGACTCACTTGAGGAGTCCAACTGGGATTCGCAGCCGTTCTCCTGCGGCTACTAGCCTGTACTCCGTCCCCTGCCCCTCTGCACCTCACCCCGGGCTGCTCAGCAACAGCAGGCTGGAGGCGGGGGACGGCCAAGGAAAACCGCGCCTGAACTGTCTCCCACCGCAGTCCTCCACACATCACTGTCTACTTCACAGCTCCTCCACGAAAAAGACAGCAGACCCCAGCTTCCTTTGCGGGAAAATCCTCTCTCAATTCCACCTTGTATATAATCTAATCACCACGCTTGAATCTCCCTTATCCATGTTAAGATACCATTCACATCTGGCCATTGTCTGCCTTTCTCCTTGATAAAGTCTTCCTTCTTTCTCCAACTCTCTGCTCCTTTCCCAAACACAGGACACAGGGAAATTGTTATACTCCGTATTTGTTTGGGCACCTTCTGAGTCCTTGGAGAACATTCTGAGATCATGTTCTGTCCATGAGTCGTTTTTTCCAAGATCCCATTCAAGTGTCAGAAGCAGGCTATCTCTGAATCTTCAGGGAATTAAAACAGATTTTCCTTCTCCCTATGTGTGAAGTGAACGGTGACCATTTGGCTTAGGTGGCTATGTTCCTGACGAGGAAAAATGATCTGAGCCGGTTTTCAAGAATCCAGGGAAATGTTTCAAGCCCTGTATGTTCTTAGATGCAGTCACACACACAAAGGAGGAGGAGGAAGAAGAAGAAAGAAAAGAAAAATCAAAACAGAAAGAAAATAATTCCTTCTATATGAGGAAATGTTGACATTTTTAAAATAATGTATTCTTTCTACCTGGGAACCTGAAGCCATGCATCCAAATTGGGACCTATAAAATGTCAGGCCAGAGTCACATGTCTGTAGTGTCTCTTAGCTTCAGTAATATGCTAAAGTAGTTATAAATCCTTTGTCTGAAAGATGGGAAGGAAAGACAAATCTTTCATCCAGGGGACTTGGAGCCAAATACCATAATGTCTTCATAAGCCCTTAAACAAGATGACTTAAGAGCCTGCTTTTCACTGCCAAGGCAAGGTAAAGAAGGAAAACAGTTTGCTGCATAAATTAAATAAAATTGGCCCAATTTCATAAAAATTGGGAAATCGGGGGAGCCGATGTTCTTTGCTGGGGTGTAGCCTCCCTTTTTTGATTCCATTTGTTAGTAGATATCAAGGAAAAAGTAAACAGGTATGGACGCAGCTTCCTGATATTTCTATTGATGGAACTGAGAGGTCGCAAAGAGTTGAGTCAATCCCATCATCCCATGCTGGCCACAACTTCCTGGAGTCTCCGCCCCTACAAAGCTCTCCACTCACCGGGCACCGCCCTCTCCCCTCCTTCAGCTTCCGGTCCTTACCCGCCCCCTCATCCAGCTGCTGAAAACACCCTTCTCCTGGTGCCTTGTTCTCTTTGGACTCTTGATCATCTCTCTTCACGCAACTCAAATAAACTCATCCTGCCTGTCTGAGGTCGGTGTTTCTCTCTCTTTAATCAACACTTTTCTTACACCTATCTCATCATTCTACAAAATTAGTATTAGCTGGACTATACCATACAGCTATGTAGGCTAGAGACTTTACCTATACCATCTCACTTAATCCTCAGAAAAAATACATCAACACCCGATTTTCAGCTGGGGAAACTGACATTCCAAGATAGTTTTGAAAGGGTTTTACCTCAATTTGAGACTTAAACCCAGGACCCAGACCTAATTGAACCCTGCTTGGGACATGAGCCCACGTGGCTGGAGCTTGAATTCCAGCCAAAACCCTGTTTGGGACTTGAACCCACGTCACTGGGGCTTGAACCTAGCCAAAACCTGGTTTAGGACTCAAACCCACGTGGCTAAGGCTTAACCCCAGCCAAAACCCTGCTTTGGACTTGAATCCATGTAGTCAGGACTCAATCACAGCCAAAACCCTGTCTGGGACTCGAACCCACGTGGCCAGGACTTAATCCAGCACTCACCCAACGTCTGGACCCACTGAGGCTCAGGTTCTTCATGCCTCATGCAGAAGGAATTCAGCGAGAGGCAGAGTGATAGGCAAGAAGAGGATTTATTAGGATAGGGTACTTGTAAGAGGTACAAGCAGGCAGGCAGGAAAGCTCTGCTCTGCTCTGCTCTCCTTCAATTGAATGGGCAGCCATATATATAGGATGGTAGAAGACCGCCCCTCCCCAAGCAGGCGCAGATGCAGGACATACATCATTGGTTGCTTCTTCACCAGCCCCTCCTTCATCCGTTGTTTATACCCAGTCAATCCTGCTTTACTGAACAAGGAGCAGCTCTCCTCAACTCACTGGCCTCCCAACCTTTCTCAGGTTTCTTCCTTCTACCTACCATCCCCTACTAGGGCTCTACAACCACCTACCTATTCTACTCTGTCCCCATCAGTTTCACTAAACTGCCCAACAGAGCCAAAGGGTGGCAAAGAAAGGATATGAACTCAATTCTGTATCACTCTCTCTCTTTCTCTCTCTCTCTCTCTCTCTCACACACACACAATTTTGTATCAATATTATATGCATCAAGATGAAAGCACATAAAAAACAAATATCATATGTGAACGCATACATGTGGCATCTAGAAGCATGGTACTGACGAACTCACTTGCCGGGCAGGAACAGAGACGCAGATATAGGGAACAGACTTGTGGACACAGTGGGGGAAGAAAAGAACAGGACAAACTAAGAGAGGAGCAATGATATAAATACATTACCATATGCAAAATAGCTAGCTAGTGGGAAGCTGCTATATAACACAGGGAGCTCAGCTCCGTGCTCTGTGAGGACCTGGAGGGGTGGGATGGAGGGGTGGGAGAGGCAATATACATATGCTTATAGCTGATTCACATTGTTGTGCTGCAGACACTAATGCAATGTTGTAGAGCAATTATATTCCAAGTAATTTTTTTTTTAATTTTAGAGTAAAAACTAAATAAAAAAACAAAGCACATGAAAACCATTGGGAATCATGTCATGAATTCAACCTATACATCCCTATATAAAAGAGATTCCCTATTCTCTATTCACTCTGTCTTATAGAAAATAAAGCTGACGTGACTTAGAATTGAGAGTTACTAGTCAGATGAGAACTGAGACCAAAGATAACTAAGCTTTTGGCCCTCTGACCTTGTCTTAAACATGTATGACTTATCATCATTAAAGAGAATCTCCTGCCCATCATGGATATTATAGATTTGAATAGTGTAGAGTAGTTTTTGTAAATTCAGCGTAAGACAGAGGAAGAGAGTCTCCTCCATACAGTGTGGTAATTAAGGGAATGAACTTGAGGGTTCAACAGAATGGATGTGAGTTCACACTCCGTCTCGTCTTAACAGTCATGTATTCAAGACAAATAATTTAATCTCTAGGGCATCCATTTCCTCACTTGAAATGTGGGGATAAGAAAAGTACCTACCTTACTGGTTTACTGTGAGGATGGGTCGACACATTCAACTACTTGTTCATGATACCTGACATTTTAGTTATCATTAGAGCCAGAAGCAGACGAAAGAAATAATAGCAAGCTTTAAAAAAAAAAAAAAAACTTGGATATTTTAATTTATTTTGCTGTGCTAGGTCTTAGAGCTTCCCAGGTGATGCAGTGGTAGAGAATCCACTTGCCCATGCAGGAGACACAGGAAATGCAGGTTCAATCCCTGGGTCAGGAAGATTCCCTGGAGTAGGAAATGGCATCCCTGGAGTAGGAAATGGCAACCCACTCCAGTATTCTTGTCTGGAAAATTCCATGGACAGAGGAGCCTGGTAGGTTATAGCCCAAGGGATACAAAGTGTTAGACATGACTGAGCACACACACTCACATGCTGGGTCTCAGCTGCGGCATGTGAACTCGTAGTTGTGGCATATGGCATCTAGTTCCCTGACCAGGGATTGAATCCTGCTTCCTGCATTGAGAGCATGGAGTCTTAGCCACTGGACCACCAGGGAAGTCCTGGACATACCTTCTTAAAACTAAGTCCAAGTACTAAAATTATTCTTCTAGAATAATTTTCTCTATATGCCTGGAGTACAGACAAAATTATAGAGTAAAACTAATTTTTTTTAAAAAACTAAATAAAAAACAAAGCACATGAAAACCGGAATCATGTCATGAATTCAACCTATACATCCCTATATAAAGAGATTCCTATTCTCTATTCACTCTGTCTTATAGAAAATAAAGCTGACGTGACTTAGAATTGAGAGTTACTAGTCAGATGAGAACTGAGACCAAAGATAACTAAGCTTTTGGCCCTCTGACCTTGTCTTAAACATGTATGACTTATCATCATTAAAGAGAATCTCCTGCCCATCATGGATATTATAGATTTGAATAGTGTAGAGTAGTTTTTGTAAATTCAGCGTAAGACAGAGGAAGAGAGTCTCCTCCATACAGTGTGGTAATTAAGGGAATGAACTTGAGGGTTCAACAGAATGGATGTGAGTTCACACTCCGTCTCGTCTTAACAGTCATGTATTCAAGACAAATAATTTAATCTCTAGGGCATCCATTTCCTCACTTGAAATGTGGGGATAAGAAAAGTACCTACCTTACTGGTTTACTGTGAGGATGGGTCGACACATTCAACTACTTGTTCATGATACCTGACATTTTAGTTATCATTAGAGCCAGAAGCAGACGAAAGAAATAATAGCAAGCTTTAAAAAAAAAAAAAAAACTTGGATATTTTAATTTATTTTGCTGTGCTAGGTCTTAGAGCTTCCCAGGTGATGCAGTGGTAGAGAATCCACTTGCCCATGCAGGAGACACAGGAAATGCAGGTTCAATCCCTGGGTCAGGAAGATTCCCTGGAGTAGGAAATGGCATCCCTGGAGTAGGAAATGGCAACCCACTCCAGTATTCTTGTCTGGAAAATTCCATGGACAGAGGAGCCTGGTAGGTTATAGCCCAAGGGATACAAAGTGTTAGACATGACTGAGCACACACACTCACATGCTGGGTCTCAGCTGCGGCATGTGAACTCGTAGTTGTGGCATATGGCATCTAGTTCCCTGACCAGGGATTGAATCCTGCTTCCTGCATTGAGAGCATGGAGTCTTAGCCACTGGACCACCAGGGAAGTCCTGGACATACCTTCTTAAAACTAAGTCCAAGTACTAAAATTATTCTTCTAGAATAATTTTCTCTATAGTATGCCTGGAGTACAGACAAAATTATAGAGTTGAAATAGAGATTTTTATAAGCATCATTTCCCTTACAGCAAATTCAACACCTAAATCACCCCATGGAGTATCAGTCATCCTGTATTAGATAAAACTGAAGGAGAAATATCTTCCTCCTCTTCATAAAGCAACCATATCACAACGTTATTATTTAAAGCTTTTATATACTAGTCAGCAATTTTCCCGTTTCTACATTAGCTCTGTTAAATAGCTGGTCACCATCCTGTGTCTAAAAGTATATAATCAGCGATCAGTTTCATATACCTCCACCCCACAAGAATGACTTTAAGCATTCCCTCTGTAATTCACTTTGGCATACTTAATGATAATTTTATTGTATTTTAGTTCCTGGATAAAGTTTCAGAGACTATAATACACTAACCATTAGTATAGCCTCTAAACATATATTATAGGATGAATGGATTCGGAGATGGGACTAGATGAGTAAATAAATATGTTAAGTAACCTTTTGTAGAGCTCTCACCCAAGCCAAAGGAAAAAAAAAAAAATTTCGGGATGAACCAAAGAACATTAGCGCCACCTGGAGACAGGAATCAAGAAATGCAAGGAAGATGAGAATGACCGCCCTGAATCTGGCAGCAGAGATGTTCTAGCCCTGGATGTAGCACGCCTGTGGCTGTTGAGCACCTAAAACGTGGCTAGATGTGCTGCAGAAGTAAAACACACACCAGATGCCTAAGGCTTAACATGGAAAAAAAGAATCTAAAATATTCCATTCATAATGCTTATACTGATGGTATGTTAAAACATAGCTCACCTTATCTTTGCATCAGACCTTGCTGCTCTCACCCTTACCACTCAGAATGTGGGCCACAGTCCAGCAGCGGGGGTGCTCATTACCAGAGAGCCTGTGAGAAATGCAGAATCTCAGGCCCCACTCTCAGCCCACTGAATAGGAATCTGCATTTTAGCCAAATCCCAAGGAGACTGGTAAGTACAGTCACTTTGCGACTTGCTGATGTAATCCAGTCCTCTTGTTTTAGAAATGGGCAAACTGAGACCTAGTGGTCTTCCCTGTGGCTCAGATGGTAAAGAATCTGCCTGCTATGCAGGAGATCCGGTTCAATCCCTGGGTCGGCAAGATTCCCTGGAGAAGGTAACGGCTACCCACTCTGGTATTTTTGCCTGCAGAATTCCACAGGCAGAGGAGCCTGGTGGGCTACAGTCCATGGGACCGTGAAGAGTCGGACACAACTGAGCGACTTTCACAAACTGAGACCTGGAGTCACTTGTCTCTGATTACCTAGCTGGCCACTGAAAGCCTGATTCATCAACAGTGTTGAAACCGCCAAATTCCCTACCCCACACCACATCATCCCAAAGACCCTTCCATCTCATCGAGTAAATATAAAACAGACTGCTTCTTCACTAGCAAAAAAAAAAAATTAACGTATTATTACAAAAATATAAAAAACAGACTGAGATCTCAGGGATATTTTAGGATATTCTTCAGTCCTTGAGCAAGTCAGTCACTAGAAGTCACTACATAAGAATGTAGAAAACCTGTGCTTCCTGAACTATTCCTACAAACAACATCCATGACCAAGAAGACAGGCCAGAGTCTGAAATCGATAATGTGCATTCCAGTCACTGAGTCAGTTTTGTAATCCGGCTCCTTGCAGGAGGGTCTTATTCTTTGAATGTCTAGCTTCTCACAATGTGTTTAGCTCATAGTTTTGAATAAATGTGTTGAATGGACATATTTGTTTTTGTTACTTAGGTTCTATACCTCAGGAAATGTTCCTTTTTTATACATTGTCTAACAACAATGTAAAGAAATTTTAAAAAACACTTAAGTAGGAACTACAACCAAAATCAGTAGTGCTTTTATGCCAAAATCCCTTTGTAATTAAGCACATTGTTAAGAGAAAATTCAAACAGATACTAACTTCACTCATGAAAATATAATTCATCCTATAAAAAAAGGAGGTACCAGGCAAAATAAGACAATATTAGCAAGTAATTCCAAGGAGCAGAAGTTGTTAAAATATTCTCACTCATTTCTGTAAAGGGTTTTTCAGGACAGATTAATCAAACCTAATCAATGTCCAGTGTACTGTGTGTATGACCAAAATGGCTTTTCTCATAAGAAATTACTTTTTTGTATGCCAACTGGAAAATGTAGACTTAGCTTAGGAAATTTCTGTGCCATAGGAACTGAATATACTAACTAGAAGAGGAAGCACATTAATGAAATGACTTTTTTAAATGATGTAAGTCGTATAGGAAGGAAAGTTTAACTCCCACTCTCTTCCTTTCAATTGTCCCATTTCCTCATGTTTTATCCATTACTCATGTCAGGTTTTGTTATTAACCTAAATAAAACAGCAGGACATCAATCTTGCCTGTTATATATAATAATGAGCAGATGACTGTTGCATGTAATTATTGGTCATAACAATAAAATAATAGGCAGTTAGCAGCAACATGAATGGACCTAGAGATTATCATATTAAGTGAAGTCAGAAAAAAAAGACAAATATTGTATGATATCACTTATATGTGGAATCTAAAACAATAATACAAATGAACTTATTTACAAAGCATAAACACTCATGACATAGAAAATAAACTCATGGTTACCAAAGGACAAAGAGGAAGAGGGATAAATTCGGAGCTTGGAAATAACAGATACACATTAGTTTACATAAAACAGATGAACAACAAACTCCTACTGTATAGTACAGGCAACTATATTCAATATCTCATAATAACCTATAATGGGAAAAAATCTGAAAAAAGAATATACATATAAAATAATAATAGACAAATATATATATAAATCATAATTGATTACCATTAATATCCCCAAAATGCACATATCATTTCTGTGGCAATGAGGTATGCAATGCCTTATAACATTTCTTGTATTAACATACTGGACAGCTGTGAAACGATTCATTCATTCAACAATATACACTGAGCACTTACATGCCAGGCACTGACCTAGCACTAGAGAAAGTTAAGGAATAAAACAATCGCTGCCCTCCTGGAGCATTTGTTCTCAATAAGCACGTAAGTATCGACAGTACATCAGATTGTAATGAGTGATGCGGGGAATGTTAAGGGTAGTCTCTCTTCATTTTGAGTGGAGACCCCTAAGAAGCAAACGAGATCATGCAGGTATCTGAAGGAGAGCTGCCTGCTCCCATGGAACAAAGTGGTCCTAAGGCAGGGAGTGTGCTCAGCAGGTTGAGGAGCACTGAGGAGGCCGCGTGAGGGCTGGGGGAGTGGACATGAGAAAGAATAGGAGAGGAAGTCAGAGAGGGATCAAGGGCCAGACCAGGGAGGACGCTGGACGCCACCATGAGCACCCTGGATGTTCTTTAAGCACAAGGAAGACCCACTAGAGGGTTTCCCATGACATGACACGATCTAGACTTTCCCTTTAGGACTCACTCCCCTTTTAGATGCCGGGCTGGAACCAGACCTCAGGGGTCAAGACAGAAGTGAGAGTTAGAAGATTATTATAATCACCCAGGCAAGAAATGATGGTCACTTGGACCAGGATCATCGTGGCGGAGACAAGGAAATGGTCTCCATAAAATTCTAGACATATTTTGAAGGTAAAACTAGCAGGATTTTCAGGCGGATCAGATGTGCTACATGAAAAGACAACACCTCAAGTTCTTTGAGCAATCGAGATACCAGCTCCTTGGAAAACTGAGATGTGAGTAGATTTGGTTGGAGAGAGGTGTGGGAGAGAGATCAGAGACTGATTTTAGAGAAAATTGTTTATGTACCAAATCTATGTATAGTACAGGCAACTATATTCAATATCTCATAATAACCTATAATGGGAAAATCTGAAAAGAATATACATATAAAATAATAATAGACAAATATATATATAAATCATAATTGATTACCATTAATATCCCCAAAATGCACATATCATTTCTGTGGCAATGAGGTATGCAATGCCTTATAACATTTCTTGTATTAACATACTGGACAGCTGTGAAACGATTCATTCATTCAACAATATACACTGAGCACTTACATGCCAGGCACTGACCTAGCACTAGAGAAAGTTAAGGAATAAAACAATCGCTGCCCTCCTGGAGCATTTGTTCTCAATAAGCACGTAAGTATCGACAGTACATCAGATTGTAATGAGTGATGCGGGGAATGTTAAGGGTAGTCTCTCTTCATTTTGAGTGGAGACCCCTAAGAAGCAAACGAGATCATGCAGGTATCTGAAGGAGAGCTGCCTGCTCCCATGGAACAAAGTGGTCCTAAGGCAGGGAGTGTGCTCAGCAGGTTGAGGAGCACTGAGGAGGCCGCGTGAGGGCTGGGGGAGTGGACATGAGAAAGAATAGGAGAGGAAGTCAGAGAGGGATCAAGGGCCAGACCAGGGAGGACGCTGGACGCCACCATGAGCACCCTGGATGTTCTTTAAGCACAAGGAAGACCCACTAGAGGGTTTCCCATGACATGACACGATCTAGACTTTCCCTTTAGGACTCACTCCCTTCTAGATGCCGGGCTGGAACCAGACCTCAGGGGTCAAGACAGAAGTGAGAGTTAGAAGATTATTATAATCACCCAGGCAAGAAATGATGGTCACTTGGACCAGGATCATCGTGGCGGAGACAAGGAAATGGTCTCCATAAAATTCTAGACATATTTTGAAGGTAAAACTAGCAGGATTTTCAGGCGGATCAGATGTGCTACATGAAAAGACAACACCTCAAGTTCTTTGAGCAATCGAGATACCAGCTCCTTGGAAAACTGAGATGTGAGTAGATTTGGTTGGAGAGAGGTGTGGGGAGAGAGATCAGAGACTGATTTTAGAGATGAATTTTTAAGATGACTTTTAAATATTCATTTTTTATCAATTGGACAGACTAGTGCAGCATTCAAGGGAAGGCTGAGGCTGGAGTCCATGGCATTATTTCAGTCCTGGGGTATGAGGTCAACAAAGACATCAGTAGAAATGGAGTCAAGAAGAATTTCAGGACTGAGCTTTGGAATATCCAGTACTGAAAGAAGCTGACTGCTGTTTATCTGTTGAGGTGTTTAGTGTTGTCATCCCCTAAGCAAAACGCTAGCTCCCTCAGGCTGCAGTCCAGTCTTCACATTTTTCACCACGCATTCGGCCCATGGGTGGGTGCTCAATAACTATCTGGTGAATGAATCAATCAATAAATGTACCATGCAATGTTTGGAAAGGCTGCCAAGAAGAAAAGGAAGAAAAAGTATAGGAGGGCCATAACTGGCATCTTTCTCCAGTCTCCTTCACTCACTTCTCCCCATCGGGGAAAGAATGACATACCTACTGGATGAATCTCAGAAAGAAATTGAGTCTGAGAGGCTCAGCAGTTTCTGGGCTCTTATCTTCCAGGGAGTGTTCTCAAGTTCTAAGATTACCATCTGGGGGCTATGAGAGGGAAATGGGAATGATACATTATTCTCCCTTCAAATCTCAATGTAGGGCTTCCCCTGGTGGTCCAGTGGGTAAGGACACCGCCTTGCAGTGCAAGGGGCGCCAGTTCGAGCCCTGGCCTGGGAAGATCCCACGTGCTGCGGAGCCGCTGGACCCATGTGTCCAATTACCGAGCCGGAGCTCTGGAGCGCATGCGCCCATAGCCAGTGCTCTGCTACGACAGACGCCACTGCGATGGGAGGCCCACAGGAGCCAGAGAACAAAGGCGGATGAAAATAGAGAAATGAAAGACCAATAGAAGTGGCCCGCCCTGCCCCTCCCTCCCCAACCCGACCCCCGCCCAAAAATAAAATTAAAAAAAAAAAAAAATCTTAGTGTATTGCTGTATGGTCTGTGATTGGTTTCTTTCACTTAACATACATACTTTTTTCAAGGCCCATCCACACTGTAGTATGTATCAGTCTTTCATTCCTTCTTATGGTCAAATATTATCCCACTGTAAGCATGTTTATCCATTCATCAACTGAGATACACATGGATTGTTCCCACCTTTGGCAATTATGAATAATGCAGGTATGAACACTTGGGTACAAGTTTTGGTGTAAAGATATGCTTTCAATCCTTTGGACATATCCCTAGGAATAAAGGGCTTTCCTGGTGGCTCAGACGGTAAAGAATCCACCTGCAGTGTGAGAGATCTGGATTCGATCCCTGCATTGGGAAGACCCCCTGGAGAAGGGATAGGTTTACCCACTCCAGTATCCTTGCCTGGAGAATTCCATGGCTCGTCCATGGGTCGTAAAGTCAAGCACGACTGGGTGACTGACTTTTTTGCTAGATAAATTTGTACCATGCAATGTTTGGAAAGGCTGCCAAGAAGAAGGTAGAAAAAGTATAGGAGGGCCATAACTGGCATCTTTCTCCAGTCTCCTTCACTCACTTCTCCCCATCGGGGAAAGAATGACATACCTACTGGATGAATCTCAGAAAGAAATTGAGTCTGAGAGGCTCAGCAGTTTCTGGGCTCTTATCTTCCAGGGAGTGTTCTCAAGTTCTAAGATTACCATCTGGGGGCTATGAGAGGGAAATGGGAATGATACATTATTCTCCCTTCAAATCTCAATGTAGGGCTTCCCCTGGTGGTCCAGTGGGTAAGGACACCGCCTTGCAGTGCAAGGGGCGCCAGTTCGAGCCCTGGCCTGGGAAGATCCCACGTGCTGCGGAGCCGCTGGACCCATGTGTCCAATTACCGAGCCGGAGCTCTGGAGCGCATGCGCCCATAGCCAGTGCTCTGCTACGACAGACGCCACTGCGATGGGAGGCCCACAGGAGCCAGAGAACAAAGGCGGATGAAAATAGAGAAATGAAAGACCAATAGAAGTGGCCCGCCCTGCCCCCCTCCCTCCCCAACCCGACCCCCGCCCAAAAATAAAATTAAAAAAAAAAAAAATCTTAGTGTATTGCTGTATGGTCTGTGATTGGTTTCTTTCACTTAACATACATACTTTTTTCAAGGCCCATCCACACTGTAGTATGTATCAGTCTTTCATTCCTTCTTATGGTCAAATATTATCCCACTGTAAGCATGTTTATCCATTCATCAACTGAGATACACATGGATTGTTCCCACCTTTGGCAATTATGAATAATGCAGGTATGAACACTTGGGTACAAGTTTTGGTGTAAAGATATGCTTTCAATCCTTTGGACATATCCCTAGGAATAAAGGGCTTTCCTGGTGGCTCAGACGGTAAAGAATCCACCTGCAGTGTGAGAGATCTGGATTCGATCCCTGCATTGGGAAGACCCCCTGGAGAAGGGATAGGTTTACCCACTCCAGTATCCTTGCCTGGAGAATTCCATGGCTCGTCCATGGGTCGTAAAGTCAAGCACGACTGGGTGACTGACTTTTTTTTGCTTAGGAGTAAAATTGCTAGATCAAAGAGCACCTCTATGTTTAACTTTCTGAGGAATTTCCAGGCTGTTTTTCAAGGAAGACACTCCATTTTGCCTTCCCTCTAGTACAGTACGAGGGCTCTGATTTCTCCACAACACTTGTTACTTGGTCACAGTCATCTCACTGGGTGGTATCTTATTGAGGTTTGGATTTGCATTTCCCTGATGGATAACAGTGCTGAGAATCTCTTGATGTGTTTATTGGTTTTTGTATATTTTTCTTTATTCTTCCCTTACCACATAGGCTGCTTTGGATCTATGGTACTGGTTAACTTCTGTTTTGATTTTTTGTTTTGTTTTGTGTTTTGAGGCTTTAAGTCAAACATGATAGCTCTTATCCTTCTCTCAAAACACAAAAACCTTAGAAGAATTTATCACTTCATCCCATTTTAATTGTTTTATAGTATTTATTCCAGCTTTATTTTTTATACCTTACAAAGTGGTCATTATTATTATTTTATGAAGTCAGAGCTTACTTAAACACTCATATTTGCTAATACATTCATTTTTAATTTATTTATTTTTAATTGAAGGATAATTGCTTTACATAATTTTGTTGTTTTCTGCAAACATCAACATGAATCAGTCACAGGGCTAATTACATTCTTTAACACTGTTTATTGATTCTCACTCTTCCCTTCTGGGTTCAATTTCCTTCTTCCTATAGGATATGGTCAAGTATTTTTAAACACCCTATAAGTGATAAATTATATTTCTTCAGTTTTTTTACTCTTTTATTTTTGAATGATAGCTTATTTTGTATGGTTTCCAACTGACAGTTTATTTAATATTTTAAAATATGATTCCATTGATTTCTGGATTCTATCATTGCTCTTCTGGGTCTAATTATTACTTCTCTAGATAAATGTCTTCCTTCTGCCCATACTTTGACCACTAAGCCACGAGGGAAGCCCTGTTTTCTGTCTATGGAAATAATCAATAAGTAAATCTATAATAGGAAGAGAAAAGAGTTTTATTTGAGCCAAACTGAGATCTATAGACCAAGCGACAGATTCAAGAAGTGCTTGAATCGTGCTCCTCTGACTATAAAATGTGGGGGGGAGGGGGGAGGCTTATGCAGGCAAAACCTGCAAAATTATATAAGTTGTTGTTCAAGAATTATCACTGGTTTAAAAAAAAAAAAGAGGGCTTTTTAGGTAAGGATTGGCGGGGATACAAAATGGCTACATAGCTACAAAGGAGAGACACTGAGACCCTAACTAGTGACTGCTAGCAAGTATTGTTTTGAAAATGCTCAGTGGTGTCCTTGAGTCTGATACAGCTCAGAAAATTCAGGTTCTCAGTGATGCAGAAGACATCTGAAATCAAATCCCCAGTGGCCACCCAGCTCCTTTCTGGATGCCTGAACGGCAGTTGCTCCATTTTGATTTTTTTAATGCATTCTTTTCTTCAATGGTTAAAGCAGATTAACAATGTATACCTAATAGGCCATAAAATGGCTGTTCTGGTTAGCATAAAGTTTAAGTTAAATCACAAACAGGCCATAATGCCTTCCCCATACCTCGATATGTAAAAACTGCTTCCATCACTTCTCGAATTGCACTTAAGAGTTTCTGTGTATGTGTTTTGTCTCTGATATTCATGTTTACTTCTGTGTCTAGATGTCTAATTGTATTTATTCTGTTCATTACATTATGTTTCTTAAATACAAAGATTCACAATTTTAATCAAATTGGAAAGTTTTTCAAATTTTATCTATTTTGCATTTACTCTTCTCTGACTTTCTGGCATCCCTGGTTATATGTTGGTTCTCTTTCTTCCACCTTGCTCTTGCCTTCCTTCGTTCCCCATCTCTATCAATTTTTTCTGCTCTCTAAGTATCTACCCTAGATTTAACTTTCAGGTTTCTTGCCAGTGACACATGATTCCATTAAAAATAAAGACACAATAATTCTTAATGAGTATATACCTAATAATATAGCTTGAAAACACATTAACATGACTAAAAAATAAAGAAGAAAAGGGAAAGATAGGCAAATCCATAACCATCTTTATATATTAACATATCTCCTTCAGGAAATGATGTAGCAAGCCGACAAGAACATATACAATATTTGAATACTATCAGCCAATTTGATCTGAATGATATTGGTGAAATACTATGCTCAACTACCATAGAACACACTCTTCTCAAGTATACTTAAGCATTTACAAAATACCATGTACTGGAACATAAACCAAGTCTCAACACATTCCAAAAGATATAAACCACACAAACATGTTCACTGACTACAGTAGAATTAAACCAGAAATTAATAACAAAAAGAGAGCTAAAGAATCAAGGAAAGCAGTCATAATGGAAATTTTTAACTAAACAATAATGTATCAAAATTTGTGGGATATAGCCAAAGCAGTGTTTAGAGGGAAACTGACAGTTTAGGTTTCCACCTTAAGAAGCCAGAAAAAATGAATAGTTACAGCCAAGAAATTAGAAAGAAGGGAATAAAGATAAGAACAACAACAATAACAATAACAAAACCAATGAAATGGAGGAAAACAAAACTGGGAAAATAACAAATCCAACAGTTCATTCTTTGAAAAATATTATAAAATTAATAAAATACTAGCAGAGACTAATAAAGAAAAAAAAATTATCAATATCAGGAAAGAAAGAGAAAACCATGATAGATCACTATAGATGTTTAAAAAATGGAGACAAGAACATTGTAAATGATTAAAATTAGTAAATACAATTATTCTGAATAACTATACAACTTCGAAGAAATGGACATATTTATTTCCTAAACAGACACAAAAATAAACATTACGTTTAGTCCCAAAGAAACATTCAGATCCATATGCTGTCACTGGTAAGCTCTGATGTTTAATAAATATCTAATGAAAAAATAAACCATTTTTACATGATTTTTTTTTTAAGAGAAAGGAGGAAGAAGGAATAATTCCCAACGTGTTTTATGAACTAACAGGACACGAGTACCAAAACTTGACAAGGACATTATAAGAAAAAACTTATAGGCCAGTATCCCTCATGAGAAAAGACAACAGCAAAAATTCTTACAAAACATCAACAAATCAAAAAAATTCTGTAAAAAATAATAATAAAAAATACATATATAAACAAAATTTTTAAAAAGAAAACAATTTCAACAAATCAAACCCAACAATATACAAAAGTATGTCAAATTGTAACCAGGTGAGATTATCCCAAGAATGTAAGATCAATATATTTTTCATAAATCAGTGAAATTAATTACACGAGGAGAATACAGCTGACCCTCAAACACAAGTTTGAACTGCAAGAGTCTACTTATACTCAGATATTTTTCAACAGCAAATACTATAGCACTACACAATTTTCAGTTGGTTGAATCCTCTGACATGGAGGAATAGTAGTTACAGAGGAACACTGGATACAGATGGATTGATTATAAATTATACATACACAGATCTTCAACTTCATAGAAAATTAGGGTTAGGGTTGTCATCCCTAAACTGCTCTGTTGTCCAAGGGTCAAGTGAAAATGGAAAAGTTATTGATTATCTCAATAAGGGCTTCAGATTATATAATAGCACCTTTCATGACATTTAAGACTTCTAATAAAACTTGAATAAAGGGGAACTTTTTCAACCTAACAAAAGGCATTTATATAATATTTACTACTAACACTATATTTAATGATGAAAGACTGAATCCCTAGACCTAAAATCAGGAATGAGACAAGCGTGTCTGGCAAGAAGACAAAGATGTTTCCTTTCCCCATCTCTATCCAGCATTGTGCTGGAGGCTTCACCCAGTGCATACAATAAAACAAATAAGAGCCATCCATTCAAGAGAAAGGAAAAAGTAAAACGTTCACAGATAACACAAACACAGAAAATCCTAAGGTAGCTATAAACTCTTGGAATAACTCAGTTTTTCAAGATCAAAAATTGTTATCTTCACTTAACCCTTTTTTCATGATTTTTTTTAAGAGAAAGGAGGAAGAAGGAATAATTCCCAACGTGTTTTATGAACTAACAGGACACGAGTACCAAAACTTGACAAGGACATTATAAGAAAAAACTTATAGGCCAGTATCCCTCATGAGAAAAGACAACAGCAAAAATTCTTACAAAACATCAACAAATCAAAAAAATTCTGTAAAAAATAATAATAAAAAATACATATATAAACAAAATTTTTAAAAAGAAAACAATTTCAACAAATCAAACCCAACAATATACAAAAGTATGTCAAATTGTAACCAGGTGAGATTATCCCAAGAATGTAAGATCAATATATTTTTCATAAATCAGTGAAATTAATTACACGAGGAGAATACAGCTGACCCTCAAACACAAGTTTGAACTGCAAGAGTCTACTTATACTCAGATATTTTTCAACAGCAAATACTATAGCACTACACAATTTTCAGTTGGTTGAATCCTCTGACATGGAGGAATAGTAGTTACAGAGGAACACTGGATACAGATGGATTGATTATAAATTATACATACACAGATCTTCAACTTCATAGAAAATTAGGGTTAGGGTTGTCATCCCTAAACTGCTCTGTTGTCCAAGGGTCAAGTGAAAATGGAAAAGTTATTGATTATCTCAATAAGGGCTTCAGATTATATAATAGCACCTTTCATGACATTTAAGACTTCTAATAAAACTTGAATAAAGGGGAACTTTTTCAACCTAACAAAAGGCATTTATATAATATTTACTACTAACACTATATTTAATGATGAAAGACTGAATCCCTAGACCTAAAATCAGGAATGAGACAAGCGTGTCTGGCAAGAAGACAAAGATGTTTCCTTTCCCCATCTCTATCCAGCATTGTGCTGGAGGCTTCACCCAGTGCATACAATAAAAACAAATAAGAGCCATCCATTCAAGAGAAAGGAAAAAGTAAAACGTTCACAGATAACACAAACACAGAAAATCCTAAGGTAGCTATAAACTCTTGGAATAACTCAGTTTTTCAAGATCAAAAATTGTTATCTTCACTTAACCCTTTTTTCATGATCTTCCTTTATGTATATTGAAGTTTCTGACTTGCATTGTTTTACTTCTTTTTAAAATATTTCTTTAACATGTCTTGCCAGGAAGGTCTACTAGAGACAAATTTTCTGCATTTTTAGTCCCTGAAATTCTTTATTTCCCCTTACTCTTGTAGAATAAGTCTATGAATTATTTGAATTAAATTTTGTGTATGGTATTAGGTAAGAATCAAGAATATATTTTTTCCCATGTGGATAGTCAATAATTTCAGCACCATTATTGAAAATCCCTTCTTTTTCTTCACTATATTACAAGGGATCTCCATCATAAATCAAGTAAACAATATAAGTTGGTGTTTTTACAGAATCAGTTTTATTCCACAAATTTATATATTCTTACACCAATATTATACCCTTAATTACTGTAGCTTTATATTAAGTCTTAAAATACTATCACTTAAATCTTCTACCTTTTTACCTCTTCAGTCTTATCTGGGCTTACTTAAGTTTCTTTGTTTTCCATATCATTTTAGATTCATCTTGTCAATTTTCTTGTGAAAATTCTTACTGGAATTTTGACTGTGGTTATGTAGAATAATTAGAACAATAAAGGATGAATTAACATCTTAATAGCACTGAATCTTATAACAGGAACATGAGAAACATGATCTATCTCTGCATTGAGTAGCATGTCTTATTTTTCTCAAGCTCACACAAATATTCACTAAATAAACCACATTCTAGGCCAGAAAACACCTCTTAACCAAATTTTAAAAATAGGAATCATATAACACCTGCTCTCAGATGACAAGAAAATTAAGCTAAAACCAATAACAGAAAGATAACTGGAAATTTTCAAAATATGTAGATATTAAACAACACACTGTAAAATAATACACGGGTCAAAAATAAATAAGTAATGCATGGGTGAAAGAAAAAAATCTCAAGGGAAATTTTAAAATACTTTGAATTAAATGATAATGAAAACACAACTTATCAAAATTTGTGGGAAGCAACCAAAGGACCACTTAGAAGGAATTTTATAGCACTGAATGTATATAAAGAAAAAGGAAAGAGCTAAAATCTCAATTCCTACCTTATAGAGCCAGAAAAAGAGGAGCAAAGTAAGCAGGAGAAAAGAAATAATAAGAATTACAGCAGAAATCAATAAAATTGAAAATAGGAAAACAATAGAGAAAACTGACAAAATCAAAGGCTGGTTCTTTAAAAAAAATAAATAAATAAAACTTGTAAAACTGATAGGCCTCTAGCCAGGCTAAGGAGAGAACACAAGTTACTAATATCAAAAAGGGGGTCATCACTACAGAGTCTATGGACATTAAAATAAAGAAGTGTATGAAAAGTGAAAGTGTTAGCCACTCAGTTGTGTCCAATTCTTTGTGACCTCGTGGACATAGCCCATCAGGCTCCTCTGCCCATGGAATTCTCCAGGCAAGCATACTGGAGTGGGTGGCCATTCCCTTCTGCAGGGGATCCTCCCCACCCAGGGATTGAACCCAGGTCTCCTGCCTTGCAGGCAGTTTCTTTACCATGGAGCCACCAGGGTAGCCCCAAAGAAGTATACGGGAGTTTGTCTATGCTTTCTGCTCATTTCTACGTAAACCTAAAACTGTTCTAAAATAAAGCTATGTCTATTAATAAGGAAAAAAATCTCTGAGACATGTCCTATCAGCCGGGTTGAGCCTGGAAGGGTGGGGAGAAGCAGATGATTCTTAACGTATGAGGAATATGGTATGTAGTAACAAAAAGTGCTTCTACTTGAAAAATACAGCGAATGAATACATATGATTTCCACATAAGATTACATTCTGGGCTGCTGAGGCTAGAACTTCAACGTACAAATACTGTGAAACACAATTCAACTCACACCGTGCACACCGTGGAGGGATGGAATGGAAGACATAAGGCAAAGTGGGCCCTTAGGGCAGGAAAGCCCTGACCTAGAGCAAGAGGCACAAATATGCCCCCTAAGTTGAGAAATGAAGGCACATGGCACTGCATGTGGCAGCATGCAGAAATAGGAAGAGAGTGCAGGAAGTAGGAGGAGGTTCTGCATCTGGACTCTCCACTGCCCTCCACGGCCTTCCTGTCTAGCCCTGCTTCCACACAGCACTGACATCAGTACTGCATCTAGGTATTAATTACATAATTCACCTCATGAAGCAAGTCCTCCGACCTTTTTATCTTCAAGAGTACCTTGGCCACCTTTAGTCATTCTTACTTCCACATAAGTTTGTTTTTTTTTCTGGAGATTTCAAACATCTGTTTTTTTTTTTTTAATCTTTATTTTACTTTTTACTATTACAGAGTTTTGTTGTTCACATAAGTTTTAGAATCAGCTTTTTAGCCAGGCTAAGGAGAGAACACAAGTTACTAATATCAAAAAGGGGGTCATCACTACAGAGTCTATGGACATTAAAATAAAGAAGTGTATGAAAAGTGAAAGTGTTAGCCACTCAGTTGTGTCCAATTCTTTGTGACCTCGTGGACATAGCCCATCAGGCTCCTCTGCCCATGGAATTCTCCAGGCAAGCATACTGGAGTGGGTGGCCATTCCCTTCTGCAGGGGATCCTCCCCACCCAGGGATTGAACCCAGGTCTCCTGCCTTGCAGGCAGTTTCTTTACCATGGAGCCACCAGGGTAGCCCCAAAGAAGTATACGGGAGTTTGTCTATGCTTTCTGCTCATTTCTACGTAAACCTAAAACTGTTCTAAAATAAAGCTATGTCTATTAATAAGGAAAAAAATCTCTGAGACATGTCCTATCAGCCGGGTTGAGCCTGGAAGGGTGGGGAGAAGCAGATGATTCTTAACGTATGAGGAATATGGTATGTAGTAACAAAAAGTGCTTCTACTTGAAAAATACAGCGAATGAATACATATGATTTCCACATAAGATTACATTCTGGGCTGCTGGAGGCTAGAACTTCAACGTACAAATACTGTGAAACACAATTCAACTCACACCGTGCACACCGTGGAGGGATGGAATGGAAGACATAAGGCAAAGTGGGCCCTTAGGGCAGGAAAGCCCTGACCTAGAGCAAGAGGCACAAATATGCCCCCTAAGTTGAGAAATGAAGGCACATGGCACTGCATGTGGCAGCATGCAGAAATAGGAAGAGAGTGCAGGAAGTAGGAGGAGGTTCTGCATCTGGACTCTCCACTGCCCTCCACGGCCTTCCTGTCTAGCCCTGCTTCCACACAGCACTGACATCAGTACTGCATCTAGGTATTAATTACATAATTCACCTCATGAAGCAAGTCCTCCGACCTTTTTATCTTCAAGAGTACCTTGGCCACCTTTAGTCATTCTTACTTCCACATAAGTTTGTTTTTTTTTCTGGAGATTTCAAACATCTGTTTTTTTTTTTTTAATCTTTATTTTACTTTTTTCTTTTTACAGAGTTTTGTTGTTCACATAAGTTTTAGAATCAGCTTCTTACATTCCACAAAAAGCTGGGATTTGATTTGGACCTACAGTTATTCCACGTATCAGTCTGAGGAGAATTGTCATTTTAACTGTATTGAGTCTTCCCATCTATGAGTTTAGTATATCTCACCTTTTAAAGATGTCTTCTTTAAAATCAGTAATATTCTATTTTCTTTGAAGACATATCTTTCATTAGGTTTATTCCTAGACATATAATAGTTTACGCCATTGAAATGGTATCTTTAAAAGATTTCTTTTCTGTTTTTTGCTCAGAAATAGAAATGATCAATATTTAGAACTGATTTCTGTATCCAATTCTGCCAAACTCTATCAGTTTTAATACCTGCAGACTCTGTTGGAGTTTCATATTATCTACAAATAATGACAGTTCATTTCTTATTTTGCAGTCTGCAGACCTTTTATTTCTTTTTTTTATTTACTGAACTGGCTAAAGCCTTCAAGAAAGCACTGACTCCAAAACGACTGAATTCTGGTTTCACATTTTGAAAGTAGAGCCAACAGGATTTGCCGACAGATCATATTTAGCAAGAAAGGTATCAAGTTTGAATTCAAGGGTTCTGGCCTAAATAACTGGAAAAACAGCATTGTCATTTACTGCAGGCAAGTCAGAAGTCTGTAGTGCAGGTAATTAAATGAAGAAGGATAAAAACTGACTGACACTTATTGGCAATGATGTCTCTAACAGGCTTTAGCCTGGTTTCCCACTTTTGAAATAATTCCACGGACCTGCCACGGCACTCCACGGCCTTCCATGGAATGAGAGTGCAGGAAGTAGGAGGAGGTTCTGCATCTGGACTCTCCACTGCCCTCCACGGCCTTCCTGTCTAGCCCTGCTTCCACACAGCACTGACATCAGTACTGCATCTAGGTATTAATTACATAATTCACCTCATGAAGCAAGTCCTCCGACCTTTTTATCTTCAAGAGTACCTTGGCCACCTTTAGTCATTCTTACTTCCACATAAGTTTGTTTTTTTTTCTGGAGATTTCAAACATCTGTTTTTTTTTTTTTAATCTTTATTTTACTTTTTTCTTTTTACAGAGTTTTGTTGTTCACATAAGTTTTAGAATCAGCTTCTTACATTCCACAAAAAGCTGGGATTTGATTTGGACCTACAGTTATTCCACGTATCAGTCTGAGGAGAATTGTCATTTTAACTGTATTGAGTCTTCCCATCTATGAGTTTAGTATATCTCACCTTTTAAAGATGTCTTCTTTAAAATCAGTAATATTCTATTTTCTTTGAAGACATATCTTTCATTAGGTTTATTCCTAGACATATAATAGTTTACGCCATTGAAATGGTATCTTTAAAAGATTTCTTTTCTGTTTTTTGCTCAGAAATAGAAATGATCAATATTTAGAACTGATTTCTGTATCCAATTCTGCCAAACTCTATCAGTTTTAATACCTGCAGACTCTGTTGGAGTTTCATATTATCTACAAATAATGACAGTTCATTTCTTATTTTGCAGTCTGCAGACCTTTTATTTCTTTTTTTTATTTACTGAACTGGCTAAAGCCTTCAAGAAAGCACTGACTCCAAAACGACTGAATTCTGGTTTCACATTTTGAAAGTAGAGCCAACAGGATTTGCCGACAGATCATATTTAGCAAGAAAGGTATCAAGTTTGAATTCAAGGGTTCTGGCCTAAATAACTGGAAAAACAGCATTGTCATTTACTGCAGGCAAGTCAGAAGTCTGTAGTGCAGGTAATTAAATGAAGAAGGATAAAAACTGACTGACACTTATTGGCAATGATGTCTCTAACAGGCTTTAGCCTGGTTTCCCACTTTTGAAATAATTCCAGTGAGGATTTAAACCTTTACAAATGTACTTAGTCAGGTTTGACTTCCAGCTTCCTGTTCACCACTGCCCTCTGCAGGGAGCTTGTGTGAACAGGAGCTGTGCACTCTGATTAGAATCCAAACCAGACAATACGCGATAATTCTTCCCTCCAGCTTCAGTCTTACCCGTTTCCACCACACACACACACACATACACCCACCCCCACACACACACCCACACACACACACACACGTCTTTCACCAGATCAGGTAACTACAAGAGAACCTCCCACTCAGGAAACTTGCTCCCTGCAATGAATTTCCAGGTAGCTTTCTAGAAAGATGTCCTAAAAAGCTAGCAGTATTTCTATGGGGTTAATCTAAGAACGAGAGCTTCCCAGGTGGATATTTATTGGAACTGATACATTTAAGGCTTTAAGAAAATATTTCCTGGGGCTTCCCTGGTGGTCCAGTGGGTAGAGAGTCTGCCTTGCATTGTAAGGGGCGCCAGTTTGATCCCTGGCACAGGAAGATCCAACATGCCCCGGAGCGGCTGCACCGGTGTATCCCAAATTTTGAGCCAGCGCTCTGGAGCGCGTGCGCCCAGAGCCGGTGCTCTGCTACAGGAGAGGCCACTGCGATGGGAGGCCCACACAGGCCGAAGAACAAAGATGGATAAAAATGAATAAATGAAATACCAATAAAAGTGGCCAAAAATTTTTTAAAAAATAAAATAAAACGTTTCCTGAAAGACTTAAAGTTTCCTTTGTCCTAAGCAAAAAAAAAAAATGTTATTTAAAACTGATAAGTCCACAAAAACAGCACTGTCACTACGTAGAAGTAAATACAAGAAATAGAAATGGAGTTAAGAATCCACCTGTGTTAAGAATCTGTCTGAAAAAAATTAAAAAGAAAAAAAAAGAAAAGAAGCTGCCTGTCAGTGCTGGAGGAGCAGGAGATGTGGGTTCAGTTCCTGGGCCAGGAAGACTTTCTGGAGAAAGAAATGGAATCCGGTCTAGTATTCTTGCCTGGGCAATCCTATGGACACAGGAGCCTGGTTTCCCACTTTTGAAATAATTCCAGTGAGGATTTAAACCTTTACAAATGTACTTAGTCAGGTTTGACTTCCAGCTTCCTGTTCACCACTGCCCTCTGCAGGGAGCTTGTGTGAACAGGAGCTGTGCACTCTGATTAGAATCCAAACCAGACAATACGCGATAATTCTTCCCTCCAGCTTCAGTCTTACCCGTTTCCACCACACACACACACACATACACCCACCCCCACACACACACCCACACACACACACACACACACGTCTTTCACCAGATCAGGTAACTACAAGAGAACCTCCCACTCAGGAAACTTGCTCCCTGCAATGAATTTCCAGGTAGCTTTCTAGAAAGATGTCCTAAAAAGCTAGCAGTATTTCTATGGGGTTAATCTAAGAACGAGAGCTTCCCAGGTGGATATTTATTGGAACTGATACATTTAAGGCTTTAAGAAAATATTTCCTGGGGCTTCCCTGGTGGTCCAGTGGGTAGAGAGTCTGCCTTGCATTGTAAGGGGCGCCAGTTTGATCCCTGGCACAGGAAGATCCAACATGCCCCGGAGCGGCTGCACCGGTGTATCCAATTGTGAGCCAGCGCTCTGGAGCGCGTGCGCCCAGAGCCGGTGCTCTGCTACAGGAGAGGCCACTGCGATGGGAGGCCCACACAGGCCGAAGAACAAAGATGGATAAAAATGAATAAATGAAATACCAATAAAAGTGGCCAAAAATTTTTTAAAAAATAAAATAAAACGTTTCCTGAAAGACTTAAAGTTTCCTTTGTCCTAAGCAAAAAAAAAAAATGTTATTTAAAACTGATAAGTCCACAAAAACAGCACTGTCACTACGTAGAAGTAAATACAAGAAATAGAAATGGAGTTAAGAATCCACCTGTGTTAAGAATCTGTCTGAAAAAAATTAAAAAGAAAAAAAAAGAAAAGAAGCTGCCTGTCAGTGCTGGAGGAGCAGGAGATGTGGGTTCAGTTCCTGGGCCAGGAAGACTTTCTGGAGAAAGAAATGGAATCCGGTCTAGTATTCTTGCCTGGGCAATCCTATGGACACAGGAGCCTGGCAGGCTATAGTCCATGGATTCACAAAAGAGTCAGACACGACTGACTGAGTCCACATGCACACAACCTAAGAACAGTGAAGAGACAATGAAGAGGTGACCCCTGCAGATGATATGCTGGGTCATACAAAGAGACCCCACTGTCCCAGCTGAAAGGCCAATTTGACCATCCTTTATCACCTGTTTCTCAAGTCACTGATAGCCTGCGGTGTCCTTGCACAAAGAAGCAAAATTCCATGAAGTTGGCACATTTAACAATCCCAAGGGCTGTGCATGCCACATGAACCTTCCCCCTCAGTTCCCTGATATTCAGCTGACACACATAGAATGTGTCACATATACCCGGTAAGTGCTGCCACCCCTCACCTGCCACCCCTTCTCAAGAAAGTAAGCTCCGAAAAGGGAAGGACATTGCCCCATAAACCTCTCTGTCCTCAGTGTCCAAAACAATGCCTCTAACAGTCATTGCTGTTTAGTTGCTAAATTATGTCCGACTCTTTGTGATTCTGTGGACCCACCAGGCTCCTCTGTTCATGGAATTTTCCATGCAAGAATACTGGAATGGGTTGCCATTTCCTTCTCCAGGGGATCTTTCCAACCCAAGGATCGAACCCACATTTCCTGCTCCTCCCTCATTGACAGCTGAATTCTTTACCACTGAGCCACTAGGGAAGCCCATCATATAACATATACCATCTTTTGGAACTGACATATTTCGGGCTTTAAAAAAAATTTTACAAAAAAAAAAAAAATGTCCTAAAAGGCTTAACGTTTTGTCCTAACCAAAAAACAATGCTGTTTAAAACTGATGAGTCCATAAAAATACACTGTCACTACATGGAAGAAAATACAAGAAATAGCAATGGAGTTAAGAACTTTGCCTCTAAGGAGTGGAATTCTAGTAGGGACAGAGTTGCAGTTTTTAAATTTTTACTACTTTCATTTCTGCATTTGCAATTGCCTTTACTTTCTATTTTACATGTTTAAATTATACACATTCCTAACTTTCTAATACAACTCCATTTCTGTGTGTAACCTGCCTTCTTCACCCACGTTCATACTAATATATTGTCAGTGCTGGAAAAATTTTCCTAAATTTTGGAGAAAGAAATGGAATCCGGTAGTCCCCAATCCTATGGACACAGGAGCCTGGCAGGCTATAGTCCATGGATTCACAAAAGAGTCAGACACGACTGACTGAGTCCACATGCACACAACCTAAGAACAGTGAAGAGACAATGAAGAGGTGACCCCTGCAGATGATATGCTGGGTCATACAAAGAGACCCCACTGTCCCAGCTGAAAGGCCAATTTGACCATCCTTTATCACCTGTTTCTCAAGTCACTGATAGCCTGCGGTGTCCTTGCACAAAGAAGCAAAATTCCATGAAGTTGGCACATTTAACAATCCCAAGGGCTGTGCATGCCACATGAACCTTCCCCCTCAGTTCCCTGATATTCAGCTGACACACATAGAATGTGTCACATATACCCGGTAAGTGCTGCCACCCCTCACCTGCCACCCCTTCTCAAGAAAGTAAGCTCCGAAAAGGGAAGGACATTGCCCCATAAACCTCTCTGTCCTCAGTGTCCAAAACAATGCCTCTAACAGTCATTGCTGTTTAGTTGCTAAATTATGTCCGACTCTTTGTGATTCTGTGGACCCACCAGGCTCCTCTGTTCATGGAATTTTCCATGCAAGAATACTGGAATGGGTTGCCATTTCCTTCTCCAGGGGATCTTTCCAACCCAAGGATCGAACCCACATTTCCTGCTCCTCCCTCATTGACAGCTGAATTCTTTACCACTGAGCCACTAGGGAAGCCCATCATATAACATATACCATCTTTTGGAACTGACATATTTCGGGCTTTAAAAAAAATTTTACAAAAAAAAAAAAAATGTCCTAAAAGGCTTAACGTTTTGTCCTAACCAAAAAACAATGCTGTTTAAAACTGATGAGTCCATAAAAATACACTGTCACTACATGGAAGAAAATACAAGAAATAGCAATGGAGTTAAGAACTTTGCCTCTAAGGAGTGGAATTCTAGTAGGGACAGAGTTGCAGTTTTTAAATTTTTACTACTTTCATTTCTGCATTTGCAATTGCCTTTACTTTCTATTTTACATGTTTAAATTATACACATTCCTAACTTTCTAATACAACTCCATTTCTGTGTGTAACCTGCCTTCTTCACCCACGTTCATACTAATATATTTGTTTGCAATTATAGTTCTGTATTTCACATTAGAATTTTTTTCACTTAACCTACAACTTCAGTTATCACCAAGTTTACGGGATTTCTACCGTCTTCATAATTATGTTAATGGATGCATTATATTCCAATGTGTTACTGTACCATACTTTAGCTGAATACCTTAACGTGGAACATTCTGAATTGTTTCCATTTTTCCAATGAAAATAATGCTGCAGTGAAGACTGGCAGTTCCTTGGCTCCTGCGCTTCGAATCATTATTTCTGGGGTGCCAACTAGGTACCCTGGCTCAGACAGTTAACCGACAACTACTAGCGAGCACCAGCCCGACTGTAACCCGCGAACTCGCGAGACGGGGCGGTGCCTCCATCCCAGGGGGCGTGTCCAGAGCGAGTCCCCGCCCCACGCTGCGTCCCCGACGTCCCGCCCGGCAGAGGGAGGCTCGCTGCGCGCCAGGAAACTGTCCTCCGCCAGCTGGCGGCGCGGGAGGCGCGGGCTGCAGGTGCGCGGTACCCGGGAGCGCCGGCTATGGCTCCGTGGGCGGGTACCGAGCTGTCGGTGCTGAACCCGCTGCGTGCTCTGTGGTTCACGCTGGCCGCCGCCTTCCTACTAACCCTGCTGCTGCAGCTTGTGCCGCCTGGCCTGCTCCCCGGCTACGCGCTCTTCCAGGACCTGATCCGCTATGGGAAAACCAAGGAAGGGGCGCCGCCGCGGCCGGCCGCCTGCCGGGCCTTTGATGTGCCCAAGAGGTAATCGCGCCCGGGCGCGAGTCCTGGTTGCTAAAGTGCGGAGAGCCGGGGCACGCCGCTCGAGCAGCCGGCAGGGGGCAGCAGAGGCGGGCCCAGGGCCGGCGCGAACCGGGCCCGGGAGGCCCAGGCGGGATCCCCGAGGCCGGCCAACCCGCCGGCAACTGCCAGCGTCCGCTCGATGGCGCTTAAGGGGCTGAATGCCCGAACTGTTGCCGACCCGGAGGAAGCGGAGCCACGCACACCCCCGGGGGCTCAGGAACGTAAACTTGTGGCCTCGCGTCGTCTTTCCTTTGGGGAAAATGGCAGTGCTTCCAAATTTAGACCTGGTCACCGGGCGGTAATAGTCTCCTTTGACCCCAGATTTCACATTAGAATTTTTTTCACTTAACCTACAACTTCAGTTATCACCAAGTTTACGGGATTTCTACCGTCTTCATAATTATGTTAATGGATGCATTATATTCCAATGTGTTACTGTACCATACTTTAGCTGAATACCTTAACGTGGAACATTCTGAATTGTTTCCATTTTTCCAATGAAAATAATGCTGCAGTGAAGACTGGCAGTTCCTTGGCTCCTGCGCTTCGAATCATTATTTCTGGGGTGCCAACTAAGTACCCCTGGCTCAGACAGTTAACCGACAACTACTAGCGAGCACCAGCCCGACTGTAACCCGCGAACTCGCGAGACGGGGCGGTGCCTCCATCCCAGGGGGCGTGTCCAGAGCGAGTCCCCGCCCCACGCTGCGTCCCCGACGTCCCGCCCGGCAGAGGGAGGCTCGCTGCGCGCCAGGAAACTGTCCTCCGCCAGCTGGCGGCGCGGGAGGCGCGGGCTGCAGGTGCGCGGTACCCGGGAGCGCCGGCTATGGCTCCGTGGGCGGGTACCGAGCTGTCGGTGCTGAACCCGCTGCGTGCTCTGTGGTTCACGCTGGCCGCCGCCTTCCTACTAACCCTGCTGCTGCAGCTTGTGCCGCCTGGCCTGCTCCCCGGCTACGCGCTCTTCCAGGACCTGATCCGCTATGGGAAAACCAAGGAAGGGGCGCCGCCGCGGCCGGCCGCCTGCCGGGCCTTTGATGTGCCCAAGAGGTAATCGCGCCCGGGCGCGAGTCCTGGTTGCTAAAGTGCGGAGAGCCGGGGCACGCCGCTCGAGCAGCCGGCAGGGGGCAGCAGAGGCGGGCCCAGGGCCGGCGCGAACCGGGCCCGGGAGGCCCAGGCGGGATCCCCGAGGCCGGCCAACCCGCCGGCAACTGCCAGCGTCCGCTCGATGGCGCTTAAGGGGCTGAATGCCCGAACTGTTGCCGACCCGGAGGAAGCGGAGCCACGCACACCCCCGGGGGCTCAGGAACGTAAACTTGTGGCCTCGCGTCGTCTTTCCTTTGGGGAAAATGGCAGTGCTTCCAAATTTAGACCTGGTCACCGGGCGGTAATAGTCTCCTTTGACCCCAGATTCTCCCCTTTCCCCTCTCCTGCATTCTAGGAGAGTCATGCTCTAACCTGAGGTCTCCAGAACTCACTAGAAGTGAAGACAGGCCCTGTCTTTTCTCGTCTGTGGAACCTATTTGTCTCCCCTTGGCTGTCTACAAGAGGAAGGGTGAGACGCTGGTCCCTAACAGGCGCCGCCTCCTGCCACACGGACCCTCCTAACCCGTAACAAGGCAGGTGCCCCTGGAGAAAGTTGCTCAAGATGGCACATTTAGGCAAGCGTGGTCCCTAAGCGCCACATGACTCAACAAATAAGTTAAATGAGAGATTAGATCATCATGCCTTCAATATAATTGTTTAAGAAATTGTAAGGCTTATAATAGTTCAGGGGGTGTTTTCGTTTGTTTTTACTAAATTTACAACATAACCAAGAAGAGTCAGCCAAACACTTAAACACTTCTAGGTGGTAGGAATATAGCAGTGGCTTCTCTTGGAGATACAGCCTAAGTTGGCGTTCAGGAAGGAATCTGGGGAAATGTGATAGGGCTTCTGATGTTCTCAAACACCCCGATTCTCTCTTAAAACTCTCATAGGCGGTTCCCCAAGTCTGCAGACAGGAAAGGGTGTTATAAGCAAACTTGGCTTCCCCCTTTGACTGTTGGATAAATGCTTATCAGATATAACACTGAGCAGCGGGCAAGCTAGATCATTCTGAAGAATGGTAATTGGGGAGGAGGCCCTGGGAAGAAGTAGATTCGGTGATGAAACCTCCTATTTCTCAGAGGTTCTTTTGAAGCTGAAATTCCATGTTACCCTATTTTTCGTCAGATTTTGAGTAAAATAAGAACTTTTCTATTTCACAGCAGGGACATTCCTAGACTGTCATTTCTTTAATGTTACAAAGTCAAGAAAAAAATTCTTTTGAGCGTGTCAATTCTAAGAATTTTCTGAATTTTAAAAAAGGAACAAAGGGCACATTTCAAATCATCCCCTGCTCTTACCTGTTTCTTTGGCTCCTATACCCCACCTCTTACTGCTCCAGTCTGTCATTATATGGCAGCCAGGAAACAGATTTTGTACCTTTTTCTTATATAGCATTACAGAATGGGGGCTCTTGAGGCTTCTTATAATTATTACTATCTTATAAAATAATTTATACCTTTTCTTCCAGAATTCTAGAATGGACTCTCCCATGGTGTTTTGTTTGACTCTTTTCCCCCTATATTTAAATTAAAATTTCTGTTCATACTATAGCAGGTACAGCAACTCCAGGCCAATAATTAAAAGCAAAAATGTTTATATGCTGTATTTAAGTACGTTTCCTTGTTTAAAATTCAGTAGTACTCTTTTTAAAATGGCTGTGTTGGGTCTTCATTGTTTTGCACAAATTTCTCTAGTTGTGGCAAGTGGGGGGCTACTCTCTAATTGCAGTGCACGGCTTCTCATTGCAGGGGCTTCTCTTGTGGCAGAACCCAGGCTCTGGGCATGTGGGTGTCAGTAGTTGTGGCACACAGGCTCCATAGTTGCAGCTCACATCCTCCAGAGTGCGGGCTCGGTAGTCGTGCATGGGCTTAGTGGTTTCACGGCATATGGAGTCTTCCCGGACCAAGGATTGAACCCATGTCTTCTGCACTGGCAGGCAGATTCTTAGCCACTGCACCACCAGGGAAGTCCCAGTAGTGCTCTTGAAAATAAGCCTGTAATTTTTACACTTAGAAATAGGCATCTGTGACTCATGTTTCTGTACCCAAGAGCTCAAGTTAATTTGGTAGTGATTATTTTTTCTTATATGGGAAAGAATTAAACCTTAATTGAGTTCATGGAATGTTTGACTCCATTACCCCTTTTTGGTAGTTTTTTTTTTTTTTTTTTTAATTAAGGTGATAGTGCTTGTCTTGTTTTCTTTTGGCTCCTGAAGTTTTGATTTCCCAGAAAGTCTGAATAAATACTTGACCTCAAATATGAGTCATAATGCTCTTGAATTGCATAGTACACATGGAAGTATTTCTATTTCTAATATTTCAAAATGTTATAGAAACATTACAATTGAATTCAGCTCTAGAGACAAAGAAAGCCATCCAGTATTTCCCTACTGGGGTTCTGGGATCCTAACCAGCAGTGCAGGAGATCTGTAGATAGAAGTAAGGGCAAATTGGATTGGAAAAAATTGCATCTTTATTTCACTAACCTCAAGCTGAAAATCAGCATTTTCTTAGTGATGAATGTGATCAACAAGCCACAGCAGAATTAGCAATACCTGTAATTTAATACTATATTAAAAACACTGAAAAGACTCAAAACATTATTTTCATCACTGTAAAAATACTATATTATCATCCACTATGTCTCATTATTTAATACATTAATTAAGAAGCACATATATCACAAATGTTTCTTAGTGGTTGTGTTACCTATATTTGAGTATAAGTGGTTTTCTTTGTATCCTCATGTATTTTCGGCTGGGGAAGGGTCATGTAGCATTCACCAGAGTGCCAGAGGAGTCCATGGAAGTAAAAATGTCAAGAAACCCTACTCAAGGAAAACTCCAAATGTTTACAAATCTTGTTTGTTATCCAGGTTCAATGCCTGACAAATAACAAAGTCCTCAATAAATGTTTTGAATGAATCAAAAAAAAAAAAAGATTTTTGGTTTAATTGGTTTATTAACTTGACTGCTTTCTGTAACTTTGGATGAGGTACCTTCCCTTTATTCATTCATTTAACTGATGCTGATAGAGTATTTATTATTGCCAGGAGCTATTCGAGGTTGCTTGGAGCCTTAGTTTTTGTAAAACAGTAAATATGTAAACAAACTTTTAAAACAAACAAGGTAATTTCATACGGTACTAAGTGCTTCAGAGGAAGCCGAGCATGCTTGCTTGATCATGAGCAAGATGAGGGTGGCACCGCCAGCCCTGGGAAGGATCAGAAGAGGGTAGGGCAGGAGAGGAGTTCATTTCGGGAGGCAGAAACAGGCCTTACGGACCAGGATGGAGATTAGGTTTCATTCTGGGTATATGGAAAGCAGCTTTAAGACTGGGAAGGGGGCGTGGCATTATTGATTTACTTTTGAGAGAATGACTAGCCATTGTATGAGAGGCTGTTAACAGAGGTCCGGGCAGGAAGTGGCAGTGTGGATTAGAGTTAGCATAATAGCACGTATTTGTCATATAGGCGGTGATGACAGTAGAGCATGTACATAGGCGCCGGGGCAGGACTCGGTCAGTTTCCTTCCTTGTGTCTTGTGTTTTTTTGCTCACTGAGGCATGTCTGACTCTACTACCCCCTGAACTCAGAGGAGTGGTGGGCTTCTCTGTCCATGGGATTGCCCAGGCAAGAATCCTGGAGTAGGTAACCATTTCCTCCTCCAGGGGAATTTCCCCAACACAGGGATCAAACCCACATCTGCTTGGCAGTTACCACTGAGCCACCAGGAAGCCTAGTTTCCTTCCTTAGTGAGCCCTGTAACTCCCCTGGCTGGTCCCGGGATCTGTTCTGGCAGTCAGTAAATATGTATTAAATCAGATCACATCCCTTGTTTCAGAACTATCCAGTGGCTTCCAGCTCACAGAAGAGTCCAAGACCTTATACAGTCTTGTTCTCACCAGCTCACTGAGGTCCTATAGTTTGCCCCTTCTGTTTTCTGGGTCTCTCTGCTTGTTCTTTCTCCCACCTCAGGGCCTTTGTGCTACCTGTTTCCTCTGTCTAGAAAGCTTTAACCGGATGGTTTATGCCCTCACTTCAATACTTCTGCTCAGATACCACCTTCTCAGTGAGACCTGCCCTATCCACCATGTTTAAAAATATAATGCTGTCCTCCACAACACTGCTCTTCCCAGCTTTAGTTTTCTTGTTAGTTTATCACCTACTGACATGCTATACATTTTACTTCTGTGTGTAACTGTGAGTATAAACTCCATGAGGTCAGGAATTGTCCTTTGTGTCCATCACTATATCCCCAGAGCCTAGAGCAATCCCTGGCTTATAATAAACATCAAAATGTTGGTTAAATCAGAGGAGTGCCTGCTTGGGGCCCTCTATGCCAACAGAAGGGTCACAGTTTCCTTGCTCCCAGGGGCTCTCACTTCAGTTAAGCAAAGTGCCAATGGAGGAAAAAGAGGGAGAGCATTTAGAACAGAAGGGAAGTGGGGTTTTCAGATCTGCTTTTGAGTAGAGCTGGGTCTTTTCAAAAAGAAGTATAGGGACTTCCCTGGTGGTCCAGTGGTTAAGACTTCACACTTCCAATGCAGGGGACCCGGGTTCAGTCCCTGTTCAGGGAACTAGATCCTGTATGTGTAACTGAGAGTTTGAGTGCCATAGCTAAGACCTGGCACAGCCAAATAAATAAACAGAAATATAGCATTGAATAAAGAGTAGAACACATTTCCTGTAGCAGGAAATCAGGCAAACAAAACAGGAGAAAGTGCAAAATGTAGGAATGAGAAAACCAATCTCCCTGTGACTCAAAACCCCACAGCTCAAGTAGGGCACAGGAAAATGTGGATTAGAAGCTTATATCAGACATACTTGAGTGATTTGATTGAACTGGGGTTTGGTATAAAGTGGGATGTGTGATGGTAGAGGTGGAAAAGTAGGTTCGGGCATGTCTCGATCACATGACTAGGAGGACAGCCGTGTGACTCTTAACTCAGAGTCATCAGGGCTGAGTCTGGAGCCAAGCACTGCCACGTACTGTGTGACGCTGGATCAGTAACTTAACCTCCTGAGCCTTGGTTTTCTCATCTGCCACAAGAAGATAACCACACAAACCTGAGAGGACCGTTGGGAAGATGAACTGAATACTCTTAACTGGTCTCCCCACAACTAGATGATCCTCTTACCTGGGCACCAGGGAGATTTTTTTAAACAGTAAAGACTGAAATGAATGAGCCGTGTGCGCTCGCTCTCACTCTGTCTCTGGATTGTGATAAAATATACATGACATAACTTTTTCCACTTAGCCCTTTCTGAGTGTACGATCCGGTGGCTTTAAGCACATTCTCAGTGTTGTGCAGTCATCACCACCATCCATCTCCAGGACTTCCCATCAGCCAGCAGGGTTTTTAAAGCATAAATTATTCCTGCAAGTCGCTGTGTTCAAATCACGCTTAAAAGCCAGTATCCTGACAGGACCCTGCAGCATCTGCCCCTCCTTTGGCGTGCCCTGTGCTCAGTTGCTCAGTTGTGTCTGATTCTTTCCATGGACTCTAGCCCGCCAGGCTCCTCTGTCCATGGGATTCTCCAGGCAAGAATACTGGAGTGGATTCCCATGCCCTCCTCCAGGGGGTCTTCCCAACCCAGCGATCAAGCCCAGGTCTCCTGTATTGGAGGCAGATTCTTCACCACTGAGCCACCAGGGAAGCCCACTCGCCAACATAGGTGTTCTTTGTTGTTCCTCAGGGCCCTCGTTGTTACTGTTTCCTCTGCCTAGAAAACTTTCCTCAGAAATTCACAAGGGCTACTCATTCTAGCCAAGCATTACTTTTAGACGGGCCGTCCTTGACGACCCATCCAGAATAGCCTCTCCTCTCACCCTCCATCTCCTCACCCAGTGTCAGACTGTATGGATCAACTTCTTCCAAGCACTGCATCCTGTTCCTGACTTTCCTGACTTGAGTCCATGTATAATCATCGTGACTCCAGGCTGTCTTACTGCATCACAGATTAATGAGACAAGGAAAGCTTAATACAGGTGTGATGCACTGAAGACCAGGCAAAGCCCGGTGACCTCCAGGCAACTTGCAGAGTCCGAAAGATTTTAAGTTGATTTGAATAGAATAGTAGACTTACAGGTAAAGAGACCTCAAAAAACCTGCATTAGGCCCTTATGCCATATTAGGTGATTTCATTGCAGCAAGCCAACGTCGTCTTTCATATGAAAGTAATATTGCTAATGGCAGTTTTTGTTGGCTTTGTGGTGGTGTTCCTGTGTTGATTACAGAACACATGTTTTGCTTGTATGAGACTAATCATCAGGAATTGATTACTGGTGTTATGAATTCACACTTGTCATGTTATCACAGAAGTAATTTAGGTTGACACAATTTAGGAAAGCACTGACTCAGAAGACCTTTAAGGTTTCTTGCAGCCCTGAGAGCCTGTGATTGTGCAAATCTTGTGTAACAGTTGTATGGCTATTGCAGCGATATTATTTGAGATTTAGAAATCTTCCACAGATTTGGCTTGTGTTAGCACCAGCTAGACTCTCTCTGCCAGGCCCTGGAGCCCCGTTTTTTTAGTTTGAGCCCAATCTCAAGATGAGAGAGGTCGCTGTCTTCACAAGGCCATTCGTGTTATTAATCTCAGGAAACCTCTTTTTCCTGTGGGTTAACCAGTCCCATCATTTGAAAGGGAATTTAAAAAATCTGAACATCTGTAGGATTCAGGCTGTATTAAAAAAGGAAAACTATAGGCTTCCCTGGCGGTCCAGTGGATAAAGAGTCTCCCTTGCAGTGCAAGCGGCACCGGTTCAATCCCTGGTCCAGGAAGATCCCCACATGCTGAGGAACAGCGGGGCTGGTGTGTCCAATTACGAGGCAGCGCTCTGGAACACATGCGCCCAGAGCTAGTGCTCTGCAGCGAGAGAGGCCACTGTGATGGGAGACCCACGTAGGCCAAAGAATAGAGATGGATGAAAAATAAACGATGACTTACAGGCAAAAAAAAAAAAAAAGCAAATCTATACTTATGGCATGAGGCAAAGAAGATGAGGAAACAAAACATAGTCTTTCAGCATAATGGCCTCAAGTAGATCTACTCTGATCATTATCTAACTTGTTTTCCCAGGTATTTTTCACACTTCTATATCATCTCAGTGCTATGGAATGGCTTCCTGCTTTGGAGCCTTGCTCAGTCTCTGTTCATGGGAGCGCCTTTTCCAAACTGGCTTCATGGTCTGCTCAGAATTCTTGGGGCTGCGCAGTTCCGAGGTAACAATTCCCCCGGCTTCTTCCAACCACTGCATCCTGTTCCTGACTTTCCTGCCTGCGGAGAGGTCTTCTGAGCGTCTCACAGCCACTCTCAGGCTCCTCCCCGGCGGGTAGAGGGTGGGGGCAGAAAGGCTTCTGTGTGGATCATAGCCAGGTGGCCCAGAGGAAGGCCCCAGGTCCTGCACTGAGATCAGGGCAGAACTGAGAGTCAGCTCTTCATCCCTGACTTCCCAGCAAGTGCTCTGGTGAACAGAACTGGCCATTCTCCCTCTGATATTTTTAGTACTGTGGATAAATTTGTACAGAAGTTTTTACACTTAAAGGGAAAGGCTTTTAGGATCCCTCAGGCTTGCCTTGAAACATTTACCATATATGTAGTTCCAACCAGAATCATGCCTCCAGACTCCAGAAATGTGATAGAAAATTACATTCTGACCACAGGTTAAAAATGTTTTTATGCTGTGGGGCTTGGTTATATAATAAAATTGACTCTAAATAGTTGTTGACCAGATGATTACAAAAATAGCGTTTAAATTTGCCTCACTGTGCCTTGAATAAAAGATACACGGAACGATTTAAAAAGTAAGGAACTGATGTTGAAAACCAGAAAATGGCCTCAGTCAATGTCAGGCAGTGGGAGGAGGGAAGAATTAGAAACAAATTGTTCTGGTGCTATCTCTGTCCTTTGTTCCAGCAGCCAAACCACTGGCTCCCTAGGGACAATCCTTTTTTGTATCAACAGAGGAACTTTCTGCAAAAGATGACAGTCAGAAGGGAAAAGCCCGGCAAATGCTACTTGGGAGGGTAGGATACCAGAGGGATTTCACTTCACCCATTAACACCTTCTTTCTTCACTTGCTAACTGGAGGGCCAGCGGGGTTCTAGCATTTGGAGGGTGGTTGTAAGGGGTTTTATTTGGTTGGTTGGTTTAACCTATTCCTGAAGAGTGAGAACTAGATTGTTACTATATTTGAAAGAGAAAAGCAGACCGAGCCAGTCTGTGTGCTGGAAGTCTCCTTAGAGACCTGGAGGGGCTTGGGAGGGGCGGTGCCTGGAAGGGAGCCCCGGGCTGCAGCTGGTGTGCTCTGTTTCTGGATCTGGTCATATGGGCTCAGTTTGTAAAAATTCATTAGGCCATGTCCTGTTGTATTTTTATGATGCATGTGATAACCTTTTTTTTTTTGAATCTAGATTTTTAAGTTATTTTAAAAGCCAGCATTTCTTCTGACTTCTTTTGTGGCAGAGGGGCAAAAGGCAGATGAGAAGATAAATCTCAAGGCTCACAGTCCCCGCAGAAGTGTTATTTCTTCTTTTTTCTTATAGAAAGAAATGCATTATTTCTTCCTGACTCATGCCTGAGTCACTTGTCTGCCGGACCTCAGAGGTCCCACGAGGGGGCGGTGCTCAGAGGTCAGCCAGGGACCCAGAGACGGTGGAGCTGGGTTCTGAGAACACAGCCGCGTAACCCAGACAGCTTTCACATCATGAAGTCGCATCAGGAGACCCGAGTTTGTCTCCGCTCTGTCACTAGCTGACTGTGTAACTCTGAGCCGAATTCCTCGACTTCGTCGGACTCACTTCCTCATTGCCGCAAGAAGGGCGATGTCAGACTGGAGGGTGTCCGGGCCGCTTGTCTAGCCTCAGTCGTGTTAACTGCTGTCTAGCAGCGGGGACGGCCGTGACCTAGTCCAGGGAGGAAGGTGCTGAGCGTGTTGTGTTCTGACTGCAGGCGGTGAGCTCGCGCTGTCTGCCTTCCTCGTGCTCGTGTTTCTGTGGCTGCACAGCCTGCGAAGACTCTTCGAGTGCCTCTACGTCAGCGTCTTCTCCAGCGCCGTGATCCACGTCGTGCAGTACTGTTTCGGACTTGTCTACTATGTCCTGGTCGGCCTAACTGTGCTGAGCCAGGTGCCGATGGACGGCAGGAACGGTGAGTGGTCGCCGGGGTCTCAGCCGAGTTACTGAGTACGCGAGGGACTCCGGGAGACGCACTGCACAAGCATTAGGGAAGTTGGAAAGGGGGAGACTTGCCCAATCCCCTTTGCATTTGAGGAGTCTAGGCTCTAACTGTAGCTTTAAAAAGTCAACATACGTAGACACTGTCACAGAAAGTGAAGTCAGGAAGAGAAAAACACTGTATGTGAATGCATATATGGGGAATTTAGAAAAATGCTAGAGATGATCATATTTTCAAACCAGAAGAGACAAAACAGACATAGAGAACTGGTGTATGGACACCAAGGGGAAAGGGGGGGAGTGGGATGAGGTAGGAGCCGGGGGCTGATGTATACACACTGCTGATGCTATGTACAAAATAGGTAACCAAGGAGAACAGACTGCAGAGCCCAGGGAGCCCTCCTCTGTTCTGTGGTGATTTGGGCAAAAGGCAGATGAGAAGATAAATCTCAAGGCTCACAGTCCCCGCAGAAGTGTTATTTCTTCTTTTTTCTTATAGAAAGAAATGCATTATTTCTTCCTGACTCATGCCTGAGTCACTTGTCTGCCGGACCTCAGAGGTCCCACGAGGGGGCGGTGCTCAGAGGTCAGCCAGGGACCCAGAGACGGTGGAGCTGGGTTCTGAGAACACAGCCGCGTAACCCAGACAGCTTTCACATCATGAAGTCGCATCAGGAGACCCGAGTTTGTCTCCGCTCTGTCACTAGCTGACTGTGTAACTCTGAGCCGAATTCCTCGACTTCGTCGGACTCACTTCCTCATTGCCGCAAGAAGGGCGATGTCAGACTGGAGGGTGTCCGGGCCGCTTGTCTAGCCTCAGTCCTGTTAACTGCTGTCTAGCAGCGGGGACGGCCGTGACCTAGTCCAGGGAGGAAGGTGCTGAGCGTGTTGTGTTCTGACTGCAGGCGGTGAGCTCGCGCTGTCTGCCTTCCTCGTGCTCGTGTTTCTGTGGCTGCACAGCCTGCGAAGACTCTTCGAGTGCCTCTACGTCAGCGTCTTCTCCAGCGCCGTGATCCACGTCGTGCAGTACTGTTTCGGACTTGTCTACTATGTCCTGGTCGGCCTAACTGTGCTGAGCCAGGTGCCGATGGACGGCAGGAACGGTGAGTGGTCGCCGGGGTCTCAGCCGAGTTACTGAGTACGCGAGGGACTCCGGGAGACGCACTGCACAAGCATTAGGGAAGTTGGAAAGGGGGAGACTTGCCCAATCCCCTTTGCATTTGAGGAGTCTAGGCTCTAACTGTAGCTTTAAAAAGTCAACATACGTAGACACTGTCACAGAAAGTGAAGTCAGGAAGAGAAAAACACTGTATGTGAATGCATATATGGGGAATTTAGAAAAATGCTAGAGATGATCATATTTTCAAACCAGAAGAGACAAAACAGACATAGAGAACTGGTGTATGGACACCAAGGGGAAAGGGGGGGAGTGGGATGAGGTAGGAGACGGGGGCTGATGTATACACACTGCTGATGCTATGTACAAAATAGGTAACCAAGGAGAACAGACTGCAGAGCCCAGGGAGCCCTCCTCTGTTCTGTGGTGACCTAAATGGGAAGGAAACCCGGAAGAAGAGGGACACCTTTATCTGGAATTAGGGGCATGTATACCTGTGACTGATTCACTTTGCCGTACAGTAGAAACTAGTGCAACATTGGAAAGCAGCTATACTCCAATAAAAAGTTAAAACATAGCAGTGCCCAGGGGTACCTAGCAGATACATACCACATTAACCGTAACTGCTAAAACCTGAGAGACACCAACAAGCCGCAGTGCCTTCACTAAAGACAGCTAAGTGCAAAGTCTTCAGGAGTTTTGGTTTAGGGGTGAAGAAACGGGACGTGGGGTTTCCCTCAGTGAAGTCGGTGAACTTCTGTGGGTTAGTGTGGAAAGAAAGAGGCAGTGTGGTCAGGAGTGGACCAGGAAGCAGGGGAACGCAGGGAGCAGGAGAAAGGTCAGCAAGCCCAGTTGCCTCACCAGAGCCTTGTCCGGGGGTGAGGGGATGAGGGTGGGGGAGGGGAAGTTGTCCTGCAGGGTGGAAGCAGGGAACACCAGAGGAGGGAGGGGTGGCCCCAGCTGTCCTGGTGGAAAATTGGGCTTTGAGAGTAGGCAGGGAGCCGTTCTGTTACCATTTAGTTCTTGTGATTGTTCCCATGACAACAAAGCTTTTCCCTAGTGAGGCAGTCTGAGCCAGAGGACAAGAGGACTGTGGTAAATCAAGATTGTGTCTTAACACTTCTGAGCTCTCACTTGCCCGGGAGAGGGATTTGGGGACGGGTGGGGCAGGGCAGGGAAGGGAGTGTTGGATATGTAACATATCTGACCCTCCTCTTTTAAAAAATCTGTGTGTGTTTGTCATAAAGAATTCTAGTCATTTGGGGTGATGGCACCCTTAGTATCCATCGGCTCACACTCTAGGATAGGTCGTTCACAGTTGTTTCCTAAAGCTGCCCTCTCCCTCCTTATAAACTGAGCCCACCGTCCGGATATTGCCAGGACTCAGTGAGTGATTTCTCCTCAGGGTTGATTTCAGTGCGGAGTGCCCCTTGATCAGCCCCTCTGTTGCTATGGGACAAGCCTTCCTGGCTCAAGGGATGATTTAAGCATGACTTATTGAGGATCCTTCTCAGTTCCTGAATTATCTATGGTCCCAAGTCAGTTATCTATGGTATCAAGTCAGTTCTTCCTCCCTGGGCTTTTGGCTGTGGCATGCTTGTGCAGCCCATGTCACTGTCTGAGTTGTCATTCCTGAAGGACAGTCCTGGGTTTTCACCCAAAGGAACTTTCCAGAGCACTTGCAGTGTGTTAGCACAACGTGTCTCTCCTGGAGTTTCCTCTGTTGCCTGGACCCCAGTCAAGGAAAGGCTGCTGAGACACTCACACATTAGCTTGCAGACACTTCTTTCTGAAGCTTTCTGAAATTTGAGTTTCACCTGCCTGTCCTTCAGGAGGTCATCTGCAGTCATTTGGGGAGGGCGAGGACTAGTTTCAGGAATTCACTGGAAGAGAACGCACTGGGGCATTTGCCAGCTGCCTGGTCTCCTGGAAGTGACAGGAGAGAGCCTGGGAGTCAGATGGGTCTGAGTCTGAATTCTGGTTTATTTAACTTATCACAGCTTCAGAACCTTTATCTAGAATTAGAGACATACACTGATTTCAGAAGGTTCTTATGAAAGTGGAAAGAAAGTGTGTCTGAGTTACCCAGATCTTTATGCCTCCTTATCTTCAGAGCCTGCCCCCTATCACTCTCCCTTACATTGTTCTGTGCTATTCTCTTCAGAGCACGATCTCTCCCTTAAATTACCTTGACTTTTTTTTCTTGTTTCATCTCCTGCTACTAGAATGTAAGTTTATGAGGACTGGGGTCTGCCTGCCTTACCCACTGCTTTACCCCTCATGAGACTGCACTCAGTAGACACACCATAAGGAATGAAAAAATAAACAAATAAATACTACGCGGATTAGACCCTCAGTGAATAGCCCTCCCTTTCCTGTATTAGAATCCCAACTTACTCTTAAAAATCTTTTTTCTCTCATAGGTAATTTCTCTGCCTTTAGAGTAGGTGACTTGGCAGTGACGTGACCACTTCAACGTCTAATCCTATGTTGACTTGTTCTTAAAGCCCTCTGATTTAAAACTACTTTAAATATTTTATTTGTTCTTAACTTATAAAAATCTAACCATTTAAATGGCTGAACCTAGTAAACATTAAGCGACTACAGTGAACTGTTGATAGAGACCAAGTTTTTAAAAGACATTAGCACAGGTTGACCGTGGTGGACTGCCACTAGTCATTAGCCATCATCAGCTGAGTTCTGCCTCCAGGCACCCCTATGGAGTAGCTTAATCCTTGGTTGTCGTTCCTGAATCAGCTTTCAGGGGCTCCCTCGTGGCTCCAGAGCCTCAGGCTCTTCCCCAGGGTCAGCAGACAGCTTTGTTTCCTCAGTCAGATCCCTGACTAGTCTCACCGCTTCCTGCTGAACATAGGGAAGTCCTCAGTTTGCTTTTCTGATGTCACTCCTTAGAAAATCTGCATTATTCCCATCTTCCTGGTGGCTGGAGGAGGAGGAAGAAGATGGAACTTTGAATGTTTCTACTCCTAATGTGAAATCTCTCTGACTGGGTTCTCTGTGATCAGCGAGGGATACTGCTTGGGTCTTTATGTTGCAGTTTATATTTCTCCTCCTTTTGAGAAGCTCCGCCCTTCACATTTACTTCCAATGATTTTCTTCATTGGCTGGAGCCAGTCAAGTCAGCATTCAAGGTTTCCCTAGAAATGGCTCCGGTGAAATCCTTCAGAAAGTGTTTTTCTGATAGAAGACTGCAATAAAGAAGACATCAAACCAGGCTTAGCGGGCTTCCCTGGTGGTCCAGTGGTTAAGGACACCACCTTGCAGTGCAAGGGGCGCCGGTTCAATCCCTGGCCTGGGAAGATCCCACGTGCCGTGGAGCGGCTGGACCAATGTGTCCAATTACCGAGCCGGAGCTCTGGGGCGCATGCGCCCAGAGCCGGCGCTCTGCGACAACAGAGGCCACCATGATGGGAGGCCCACACGGGCCAAAGAACAAAGATGGATGAAACTAGACAAAGACCAGTGGAAGTGGCCCGCCCACCCCCCACCCTTGCCAAAATAAATAAATAAATAAATGTTTTTTTAAAAAATCAAAAACAAAAAAACCAGGTTTATCTATAAAAATGCCAAGTCATCTCACCACACAAGAGTGCATCACAAGAGGGTGAGACAGAGCCGACCCCTGTGCCTGAAGCCCTTGGAGAAGGAACAAGAGCATGTCCCCATCTGGGCCCCTGGAGCTGTCCCTGGCTGAGTGCACGCCTCCTTCATCCTCAGGGATGGCATTTTTACCTCTGTACTTGGGAAATTACATCAGGATAGTTTTCAAGTCATAGGAAAAGAATAAGTAGATAATTGTGTGTTCTACAGACTATGATTTTTTTTGATGTGCTGAGCCTCTGAAATTTTGCAGAGTTGGCTAATACAGTAATTCTTACTCCTATAGTCTATGTGATAGGAAAGAATCTCCTGATGCAGGCTCGGTGGTTCCATATTCTTGGAATGATGATGTTCATCTGGTCATCTGCCCATCAGTATAAATGTCATGTCATTCTCAGCAATCTCAGGAAAAATAAAGCAGGTAAGTTGTGTTTTAGAACTTCTGACTGTGAGACTTTAGCCCTGAGGACTTTAGTTGTAGTTTATATTTCTCCTCCTTTTGAGAAGCTCCGCCCTTCAGATTTACTTCCAATGATTTTCTTCATTGGCTGGAGCCAGTCAAGTCAGCATTCAAGGTTTCCCTAGAAATGGCTCCGGTGAAATCCTTCAGAAAGTGTTTTTCTGATAGAAGACTGCAATAAAGAAGACATCAAACCAGGCTTAGCGGGCTTCCCTGGTGGTCCAGTGGTTAAGGACACCACCTTGCAGTGCAAGGGGCGCCGGTTTGATCCCTGGCCTGGGAAGATCCCACGTGCCGTGGAGCGGCTGGACCAATGTGTCCAACTACCGAGCCGGAGCTCTGGAGCGCATGCGCCTGAGTCAGTGCTCTGCGACAACAGAGGCCGCCGCGATGGGAGGCCCACATGGGTCAAAGAAAAAAGATGGATGAAACTAGACAAAGACCAGTGGAAGTGGCCCGACCACCCCCCACCCTTGCCAAAATAAATAAATAAATAAATGTTTTTTTAAAAAATCAAAAACAAAAAAACCAGGTTTATCTATAAAAATGCCAAGTCATCTCACCACACAAGAGTGCATCACAAGAGGGTGAGACAGAGCCGACCCCTGTGCCTGAAGCCCTTGGAGAAGGAACAAGAGCATGTCCCCATCTGGGCCCCTGGAGCTGTCCCTGGCTGAGTGCACGCCTCCTTCATCCTCAGGGATGGCATTATTACCTCTGTACTTGGGAAATTACATCAGGATAGTTTTCAAGTCATAGGAAAAGAATAAGTAGATAATTGTGTGTTCTACAGACTATGATTTTTTTTGATGTGCTGAGCCTCTGAAATTTTGCAGAGTTGGCTAATACAGTAATTCTTACTCCTATAGTCTATGTGATAGGAAAGAATCTCCTGATGCAGGCTCGGTGGTTCCATATTCTTGGAATGATGATGTTCATCTGGTCATCTGCCCATCAGTATAAATGTCATGTCATTCTCAGCAATCTCAGGAAAAATAAAGCAGGTAAGTTGTGTTTTAGAACTTCTGACTGTGAGACTTTAGCCCTGAGGACTTTAGTTGTATTAATACATATTCTTCTTTGCTTTTCTTTCCTGCCCTAATTAGTTGACTAATCTATCAAATACTCATTTTTACAAGACTCTCTGGGTCTTGATCTTCCCATCTGTGAAATCAGAGCATTTTACTGACAGCCCTCCCTGGTACCATCTAGCCCTGATATTCTGTCACTCTATTCTGTGCCCACATTTTGGGGCCTATGCTATATATATGTGTCTAACCCACATGTCAGCACTACTGTTATGTGCCAAGTTACTATCATTCCATCCAAAGCAAAAAAAAAAAGAACTTTCTTAGCTTGTGTTGACTTATCACAAGCACAGCTGTTTGGTTTGGTTTGGTTTGGCTTTTTTTTTTTGGCTATTCTACTCTACCCCTACTCTAACTCTCTAGCTGAGGTGAGCAGGCTTCTTGTTGCGGTAACTTCTCATTGTGGAACTCAGGCTCTAGGGCACATGGGCTTCAGTAGTTGAGTAGTTGTGGCTCATGGGCTCCATAGTTGCGGCTCTGAGGCTCTAGAGCGCAGGCTCCATAGCTGTGGCTCACTGGCTTAGTTGCTCCGCAGCATGTGGGATCTTCCCAGACCAGGGATCGAACCCGTGTCTTCTGCATTGGCAGGCAAACTCTTTACCACTGAGCTACCAGGGAAACCCCACAAGTACACTTTTTAAGCTTTCTGAAATAAAAATGGAACAGTACGGGGCTTCCCTGGTGGTCCAGTGGGTAAGGACACTGCCTTGCAATGCAAGGGGCACCAGTTTGATCCCTGGCTTGGGAAGATCCCATGTGCCACGGAGCAGCTGGACTGATGTGTCCAATTACTAAGCAGTAGCTCTGGAGCGCATGCAGCCAGAGCCAGTGCTCTGTGACAACAGAGACCACTGCGATGGGAGGCCCACACGGGCCGAAGAACAAAGATGGATGAAAAATAAATAAAAATGAAAGACCAATAGAAGTGGCCCGCCCACCCCCCTCCCTCCCCAACCCACCCCCACTAAAAGAAACCATTAAAAAAAAAAAAGGAACAGTACTATTCAGCATTTATCAGGTACTTGTTTTGTGCCAGCCCTGTTCGGGGTGTTTTATGTGTAACTTCACAGTACTTACGAGCAGCAAATACAGCCTTATCCTCATTTTACAGATGCGCAAACAGAGAAACAGAGAGGTTAAGCAATTTACCTAAAGTTTGTACATGGCAGAGCTAGGATTTTTTTTTTTTGAAGTAAATCATCTCAAATTTTTATTGTCTGCATAACAAATCAAAATATGGAGCTCAAAACTGGATCACCTGGTGCTTTCTCTTCTTATCACCTCCCAGCTCAAAATGCTTGCATCCCTTAATAGCCAGTATTCTCTTAGATCTGCAGTTGGGCTCAACACATTCAAGCCTTGGCACAATCTTTTTTGTAGTTTTAGCCGCTTTCCAGAAAATTGGCTTTGTCCGCCCACCATAGCCACTCTGCTTCCTGTCATAACGCCGCTTTCCCTGTGCATACAGAGAATCCTTTCCCTTCTTGTACTGTGTCACTTTGTGGGGTTGGTGCTTGCCACACTTCTTACAGAAAGTCTGGCGGGTTTTAGGAATGTTCACCATGTTTGCAAGAGCGCTACCAGCACAGAAAGAAAGCCAGAGCTAGGATTTGAACTCATGCAGTCTGACTCTAGAGTCTGAGCTCTTAATCACTAGCTTAGAGGATTGTTGCAGAAATAGCGTCTCTTTTGTTAGTTACAGTTAGTATAGGTTCCCCAGGTGGCGCTAGGAATGCGCCTGCCAATGAAGGAGACATAAGAGATGCGGGTTCAATCCCTGGATCAGGAAGATCTCCTGGAAGGGGGCATGGCAACCCACTCCAGTATCCTTGCCTAGAGAATCCCATGGACAGAGGAGCCTGGCAGGCTACCGTCCGTGGGTCGCAAAGATTCAAACACAACTGAAGCGACTTAGCACGCACACAAGCACCACTGTATAACCTCAGTGTGTGACTTTTTAATATGTAGATTGACAGGGCAGTGTGACAGGATGATGGTTTGTAGAGGTCTGTGGCACCCTTTTCTCAGTGAGTTTTTATAAATTATTTGGGGAGTGAAGTGGTAAAACTTTCTTCTGGCATCTTCAGACCTTCAGGGTATCTTCTTTTCCTGTTTCAGGTGTGGTCATCCACTGTAACCACCGGATCCCTTTTGGAGACTGGTTTGAATACGTCTCCTCCCCTAACTACTTGGCAGAGCTGATGATCTACGTCTCCATGGCTGTCACCTTCGGTTTCCACAACTTAACTTGGTGGCTTGTGGTAACGTACGTCTTCTTCAGCCAGGCCCTGTCTGCTTTCCTCAGCCACAGATTCTACCAAAGCAAATTCATCTCCTATCCAAAGCATAGGAAAGCTTTCCTGCCATTTCTCTTTTGAGGTAACCTCAGCTATGAAGAACGCAAACCAGGTGACTGGTTCAATTCCTAAGGACAAGGAACTTAATAGCCAGTATTCTCTTAGATCTGCAGTTGGGCTCAACACATTCAAGCCTTGGCACAATCTTTTTTGTAGTTTTAGCCGCTTTCCAGAAAATTGGCTTTGTCCGCCCACCATAGCCACTCTGCTTCCTGTCATAACGCCGCTTTCCCTGTGCATACAGAGAATCCTTTCCCTTCTTGTACTGTGTCACTTTGTGGGGTTGGTGCTTGCCACACTTCTTACAGAAAGTCTGGCGGGTTTTAGGAATGTTCACCATGTTTGCAAGAGCGCTACCAGCACAGAAAGAAAGCCAGAGCTAGGATTTGAACTCATGCAGTCTGACTCTAGAGTCTGAGCTCTTAATCACTAGCTTAGAGGATTGTTGCAGAAATAGCGTCTCTTTTGTTAGTTACAGTTAGTATAGGTTCCCCAGGTGGCGCTAGGAATGCGCCTGCCAATGAAGGAGACATAAGAGATGCGGGTTCAATCCCTGGATCAGGAAGATCTCCTGGAAGGGGGCATGGCAACCCACTCCAGTATCCTTGCCTAGAGAATCCCATGGACAGAGGAGCCTGGCAGGCTACCGTCCGTGGGTCGCAAAGATTCAAACACAACTGAAGCGACTTAGCACGCACACAAGCACCACTGTATAACCTCAGTGTGTGACTTTTTAATATGTAGATTGACAGGGCAGTGTGACAGGATGATGGTTTGTAGAGGTCTGTGGCACCCTTTTCTCAGTGAGTTTTTATAAATTATTTGGGGAGTGAAGTGGTAAAACTTTCTTCTGGCATCTTCAGACCTTCAGGGTATCTTCTTTTCCTGTTTCAGGTGTGGTCATCCACTGTAACCACCGGATCCCTTTTGGAGACTGGTTTGAATACGTCTCCTCCCCTAACTACTTGGCAGAGCTGATGATCTACGTCTCCATGGCTGTCACCTTCGGTTTCCACAACTTAACTTGGTGGCTTGTGGTAACGTACGTCTTCTTCAGCCAGGCCCTGTCTGCTTTCCTCAGCCACAGATTCTACCAAAGCAAATTCATCTCCTATCCAAAGCATAGGAAAGCTTTCCTGCCATTTCTCTTTTGAGGTAACCTCAGCTATGAAGAACGCAAACCAGGTGACTGGTTCAATTCCTAAGGACAAGGAAGTCTAAAGACCAAAGTACAGTTTCTATGGAATGGCTTGAAACTCTTTCCTTTTCTGTTCCCAAAAGTCTTCACCATGTGAGCAAAGCCACGCCCCTCCAGAAAAATGAATCTTCGGAGAAGAACTACTTCCGGCAGATGTGGGAGTGCTGTGTCTGCTTTCTGAGATGTGCTATAGAACCACCAAGTGCTAAAAAGCAAAGGAGACTTCAAGCTGCTTCAAAAACAAACTAACCAATACAGGAACAGCCTCTCTCACACACAGATACATACAAAGGAAGAGACGGCTCATCTGTGGCTTTGTTTTTGCTCTGGTCAAACTAGACAGCAGGGTAAGCAATATACTAGGTGCTTAGTAATGCTTGTTGCATTTCAGTCAAAGCAGAATAGCCCTTGAAAATAACAACAGTGTATAATTTCACAGCATGGATTCCGGGAAAGTGAGCCTACTGAAGTGAGTTTACGCTTTCACTTGTTTCACAAAGGCTTCCTGTTACGTAACCATCAGTAGTCATCTCCCCCTCAAGGCACAGCTTCACAGAAAGTCTGAAACCTCTTCTATTTAATATTTTTTGGACATCCTTTCTAGAGAGTACCTTAAAAGTGAAAGCATCTAAAATAAAATATTTTTATATTTATGCATAAAAAGTCTTCTTGAATGGAACTGACTTACACTCCAGATTGGATAGCACTGTAGCCTCATTCATATGGAGTTATTCAAATTGGATTAATATTTGCCTGAGTCAATTTTAACTAATAGAATGAATCCAAAGATGTTTAAAGTTCACACTTAAAATAGCTTATATTAAAGAAAATGCTGGGCTTCCCTGGTGGTCCAGTGGGTTGAGGGTCCGCCTTGCAGTGCAAGGGGCACCAGGTCAGTCCCCGGCCAGGGAAGATCCCACGTGCCATTTAGCAACTGTACCGGTGTGTCCAATGGTTAACCATCGCTCTGGAGCACATTCGCCCATAGCCAGTGCTCTGCAACAGGAGAGACCACTGCAATGGGAGGCCGCAGGCCAAGGAATAAAGATGGATGCCAGGAAGATCCCACGTGCCATTTCTCTTTTGAGGTAACCTCAGCTATGAAGAACGCAAACCAGGTGACTGGTTCAATTCCTAAGGACAAGGAAGTCTAAAGACCAAAGTACAGTTTCTATGGAATGGCTTGAAACTCTTTCCTTTTCTGTTCCCAAAAGTCTTCACCATGTGAGCAAAGCCACGCCCCTCCAGAAAAATGAATCTTCGGAGAAGAACTACTTCCGGCAGATGTGGGAGTGCTGTGTCTGCTTTCTGAGATGTGCTATAGAACCACCAAGTGCTAAAAAGCAAAGGAGACTTCAAGCTGCTTCAAAAACAAACTAACCAATACAGGAACAGCCTCTCTCACACACAGATACATACAAAGGAAGAGACGGCTCATCTGTGGCTTTGTTTTTGCTCTGGTCAAACTAGACAGCAGGGTAAGCAATATACTAGGTGCTTAGTAATGCTTGTTGCATTTCAGTCAAAGCAGAATAGCCCTTGAAAATAACAACAGTGTATAATTTCACAGCATGGATTCCGGGGAAAGTGAGCCTACTGAAGTGAGTTTACGCTTTCACTTGTTTCACAAAGGCTTCCTGTTACGTAACCATCAGTAGTCATCTCCCCCTCAAGGCACAGCTTCACAGAAAGTCTGAAACCTCTTCTATTTAATATTTTTTGGACATCCTTTCTAGAGAGTACCTTAAAAGTGAAAGCATCTAAAATAAAATATTTTTATATTTATGCATAAAAAGTCTTCTTGAATGGAACTGACTTACACTCCAGATTGGATAGCACTGTAGCCTCATTCATATGGAGTTGTTCAAATTGGATTAATATTTGCCTGAGTCAATTTTAACTAATAGAATGAATCCAAAGATGTTTAAAGTTCACACTTAAAATAGCTTATATTAAAGAAAAGGCTGGGCTTCCCTGGTGGTCCAGTGGGTTGAGGGTCCGCCTTGCAGTGCAAGGGGCACCAGTTCAGTCCCCGGCCAGGGAAGATCCCACGTGCCATGGAGCAACTGGACCGGTGTGTCCAATTGTGAACCAGCGCTCTGGAGCACATGCGCCCAGAGCCAGTGCTCTGCAACAGGAGAGACCACTGCAATGGGAGGCCCACGCAGGCCAAGGAATAAAGATGGATGAAAATAAATAAAAAACCAATGAAGAGGCCACAATTTTAAAAAGAAAATGCCTATCACTAAATAAGGTAGATATAAATGCCTGGTGTGAAAGTAGAAAATAATGCTATAGGCTGAGCAACACAGTAAAACCTTCACATTTGTGCAACATAAGATTGACTGGCTTACTGGCAAGGTATTAACTTTATTCCTTTTATGTGCTCAGTCACTCAACAGTGTCCGACTCTGCGGCCCCATGGACTATAGCCCGCGAGGCTTCTCTGTCCATAGCACTTTTTTAGGCAGGAATACTGGAGTGGGTTGCCATTTCCTCTTCCAGGTGATCTTCCCGACTCAGGGATTGAAGCCCCATCTCCTGCATTGCAGGCAAATTCTTTACTGTCTGAACCACAAGGGAAGCCCTTATTATAATCTACTAGGTACTAAAGTTTTACACTAAGATATACTCTGCTCTGAGGGAAAACACCTCATTAGTAACCAGATGTATGTGGTCTAAGAATATCCTCCCCACCTGCGTCTCTGGAGTAGTAAACTAAAGCTGTCAAACAGATTCTTCTTAATATGACTTTCAATATGTGTTTATCAGCACATATTCTAAAGTTCTTACAATTCTGAAGTAGCATATTCTCCCCAACAATCAAATGCCACTTCATGAACTGCTCAGTCTACTCAAATAAAAGACATACCCATTTATCGTTTAGATTTGCCATCCTCAGGACCAGGATTCGGGAACAAAACTTTCTATATCAGAAATGCAAAGCCTATTGCATTTTGGTCTTAATTTCCACACAAATGGCATAAATAATTCCAGTGGCATACTATTTGGGGAGAAAGATGTATTTTCCTTTAGTGTGCAGTTTTGTACTAGGTTAGAGAAGGAATGTGGCTGCTCTTCTGGAATTTCACTGCACTCGAGTAAAACAATGAGCATCCCCGGGGGAGGCCTGGGATGAGAGGCGCCGGTCCACCCCGCTCTACCGCGCCCTCACTACCCACCTCCCACTTCTGTCTCCTGCTCTCCCTTCCCCTTTCTGGCCCAAACGCTGCAAGTCTAGGTGAAAACAGAAAAGGAAGTAATGGTTTTCTCAAGGGGGTTCAGAACAAAGTCATGTGGTCTTTGATGAACACGCAACCATGGAGAATTGAAAATTGTGCTGTGTTGCAAGATCACTACCAGCAGTGCTCTCTGTACCTAAAGGAAGAGCACCAGAGAGCATCTGCCAGTTCTTCCCAAGGATAATCCAGAAAATACCTTGGGGGTTGGGGGTTGTTGACTTACCTGTTAGCTTAGCTGAACAGCTTTACTCTGTTATTCTCTGTTACTATTAAGTTCAAGGGAAATGATACTGAACTATATAACAGCATTCCCTGGGTTAACTACTGACTAGAAAAGTATGCTAAAAATAGCCTCTGTTTTTAAGTCTCCAAGTTGTAGCCCGGCCTCTATGTTAACATTTGCTTCCAGTGAGCATGGGTGATTTTCTCTCCACAAAGCTTTGTCCTGTATTGTTTTTAATTCAGTGAGTGGTTATTGCTGGAATTCCTATCCAAAAAGAAGAAAAGCCTTTGCTGATATTTTTATATGAAGCAAAATGGATAGTCTAAGACTGTAAACATTTACATAACTAAAGTTACCTGAAAATTCAAGGACCGTTGATAAGTAATCTGTCTCAAAATGAATGGATATATTAAAGAAGTCATAAAATAGTAAATGAGCAAGTAGAAATCTTTTACACTTATCTAAGCAGTATCTGTCCACTTGCTCACATTGTTTATCAGAAAAGAATTAGTCACCTGATTTTCATCAGTGTCTTATACTGGTCTGACCTAAGATGTTTCTGAGAAATGGGTAAGAAACAATGGAGGTGGCAGTGATCCCTAAACAATTCCTATGCTGCAGACGTCAGCATTTTTCTCAAATGCCAGTGACCTAGAAAGCCATGTATTGGTTTTAAATTTCATTATTTGAATAATTATTTGAAATAAAATCTAATTATTTGTATAAACATTGTATTATAAAGAGCTACCCTACGCACATGTCAGGTCTCTTCAAAGAAGATCTGAGCATCCCTGGGAGGCCTGGGATGAGAGGCGCGGTCCACCCCGCTCTACCGCGACCTCACTACCCACCTCCCACTTCTGTCTCCTGCTCTCCCTTCCCCTTTCTGGCCCAAACGCTGCAAGTCTAGGTGAAAACAGAAAAGGAAGTAATGGTTTTCTCAAGGGGGTTCAGAACAAAGTCATGTGGTCTTTGATGAACACGCAACCATGGAGAATTGAAAATTGTGCTGTGTTGCAAGATCACTACCAGCAGTGCTCTCTGTACCTAAAGGAAGAGCACCAGAGAGCATCTGCCAGTTCTTCCCAAGGATAATCCAGAAAATACCTTGGGGGTTGGGGGTTGTTGACTTACCTGTTAGCTTAGCTGAACAGCTTTACTCTGTTATTCTCTGTTACTATTAAGTTCAAGGGAAATGATACTGAACTATATAACAGCATTCCCTGGGTTAACTACTGACTAGAAAAGTATGCTAAAAATAGCCTCTGTTTTTAAGTCTCCAAGTTGTAGCCCGGCCTCTATGTTAACATTTGCTTCCAGTGAGCATGGGTGATTTTCTCTCCACAAAGCTTTGTCCTGTATTGTTTTTAATTCAGTGAGTGGTTATTGCTGGAATTCCTATCCAAAAAGAAGAAAAGCCTTTGCTGATATTTTTATATGAAGCAAAATGGATAGTCTAAGACTGTAAACATTTACATAACTAAAGTTACCTGAAAATTCAAGGACCGTTGATAAGTAATCTGTCTCAAAATGAATGGATATATTAAAGAAGTCATAAAATAGTAAATGAGCAAGTAGAAATCTTTTACACTTATCTAAGCAGTATCTGTCCACTTGCTCACATTGTTTATCAGAAAAGAATTAGTCACCTGATTTTCATCAGTGTCTTATACTGGTCTGACCTAAGATGTTTCTGAGAAATGGGTAAGAAACAATGGAGGTGGCAGTGATCCCTAAACAATTCCTATGCTGCAGACGTCAGCATTTTTCTCAAATGCCAGTGACCTAGAAAGCCATGTATTGGTTTTAAATTTCATTATTTGAATAATTATTTGAAATAAAATCTAATTATTTGTATAAACATTGTATTATAAAGAGCTACCCTACGCACATGTCAGGTCTCTTCAAAGAGACTGAACACTTGAACTGCTTAGTGGACCAAAGAACACAGAGATTTCTCTGCAGAAAGACTGTCTCCTGAGTCGAGCCCTCTGGGCGAAACCCGGAAGCACATGTGCAGTTTTCATCAGGGCTCCCTGGCCTACATGGCACCTTCTGTGAATGTTATAAAGCTGTTCTTCTAGGAGGACCCAGTGAGAGCAGGCATGAGCCTCTGTGGGCACCATGGGCAGCTGCTGATGGGACTGCAACTCAGTGAGCAGCTCTTGAGCTGATCTCAGCCCAGTCGTTCTTCTGCTCAGTGCCCACTGTGTGGTGAACAGGCTGCACCACTGTCTAGTAGAGCCCCGGCTCATCGCACTGCCTGTCTGCAGAGTCTGTTCCCTCTAAGAAGACAAGGCTTGGTTTCATGGAATCCTCTCGTTGAGAAAGACTGTAAGAATAAAACTAGAAAGGGAAGTAAGCACTCCATGCAAAACATCTGTGCTTCCACCCGCCAAAAGAGCAGCAGGTAAGTGACTCGCAAAAGCAGCAAGCTCAGATGCGAGTCCCAAGTCGAGTGTTTTGCTCTCTGATCACCGTCTCCTTTCCAGCCAATTGTTCTCATACAGCAACTCCAACAGCCCTTCTTCCCCTGCTGGGACCCGCAGTCTATTAACACTGATATCATGACATCATTATTGTCCTTCTTCTCTAGGTCTTATCTCCTGACCCTACTGAAGAGAATCATTTGAATTATCCCTTTGTATAAATCCCTGACTCTCCTGCCTCCCTACATTGCTTCTTCCTGCTGATTTAACTAAGCACACCCTGGTCAAATTCAGCCCTCCCTCCTGGAGTGTGCTCCTATGCACCTTAAGTATGGCCGGAGAAAGAGTCCCCAAAGGTCCCCCTTCACGTTCCTGGCCACCACCCCCAAGTGGTCCTCGCTGCTGCCGTCTCAGTGCCCATCCCTGGTCCGTTCACTCTCCCGCTGCGCTAACCGAGTCACGTCTGTGCCCTCAGGAGGGTGGAGATGCTGGAAGTCAACTTCCACAGGTTACCATCACTGCACCCTCCCAAGCAGCTGCCTTTTTATGGTGTCTGCCCTCGTTACCATTGTTGAAAGATAAGAATCATGATTCTCATGCAAATATAAAATAAACATGTGCCAAAGGATTCTACTGAAGTCCTGGTGAAGGAACTAGTAAGACATCAGAACCCATTCAAAGAAGAATCAAAGAGCAGACATGTACATGGAGAACGTGTGTGCATGTATGCGTGCTCAGTTGCTTCAGTTGTGTCCGAGTCTGCAACCCCGTGGACTGTAGCCCACCAGGTTCCTCTGTCCATGGGAATGCTCCAGGCAAGAGTACTGGAGTCTGTTACCATTGCCTTCTCCAGGGGATCTTCCCCACCCAGGGATCGAACCTGCCTCTTACGCCTCCTGCATAGGGAGGTCAGTTCTCTACCACAAGCCTCTGCACGGGGACAGTCCCAGGGCTTGCCGTGGGAAGCCAGCTGGCCAGTCCTTGTCATCTGCACATCCACCCATGCTCCCTCCTGACCCTGGGACAGGAAGTGCTGGCACTCAGGCGGCAGAATTTATCAGTAAATTAGTACCAAACACACGAGCATATCAGGGAAATACTACAATTCTTAGAATTTACAATCTCTAACAGCTGCAATGTTGTGAAGCAAATAACCACATGTGTAGAAATGAAATGAAGAGATTATCACATTCTACAGAAAAAAGAAACAAAGCACCATAAAGAAGATGTGGGACGTATACTCAGCTGTTAAAAAGAAGAACTTGTTTAACCTTGGTGGTCCAGTGGTTCACTGTGTGCTTCCAAGGCAGGGGACATGGGCTCAATCCCTGATCGGGGAAGTTCTGCGAAGAAAAAAATGAAATTTCGCCATAGGTGACCTTGGCGGGTGTTATACTTAGTGGAGTAAGTCAGAGAAAAAGAAATACTGAATGTTATCACGTATATGTGGAATTTAAAATAAAACAGGTGAATATAACAAAAAGGCTCACAGATACAGAGAAAAAACCAGTGGTTATCAATGAGAAGAGAGGAGAGGCAATATATAGGTAGGGGATTGCCCAAGGGTGGAGATGCTGGAAGTCAACTTCCACAGGTTACCATCACTGCACCCTCCCAAGCAGCTGCCTTTTTATGGTGTCTGCCCTCGTTACCATTGTTGAAAGATAAGAATCATGATTCTCATGCAAATATAAAATAAACATGTGCCAAAGGATTCTACTGAAGTCCTGGTGAAGGAACTAGTAAGACATCAGAACCCATTCAAAGAAGAATCAAAGAGCAGACATGTACATGGAGAACGTGTGTGCATGTATGCGTGCTCAGTTGCTTCAGTTGTGTCCGAGTCTGCAACCCCGTGGACTGTAGCCCACCAGGTTCCTCTGTCCATGGGAATGCTCCAGGCAAGAGTACTGGAGTCTGTTACCATTGCCTTCTCCAGGGGATCTTCCCCACCCAGGGATCGAACCTGCCTCTTACGTCTCCTGCATAGGGAGGTCAGTTCTCTACCACAAGCCTCTGCACGGGGACAGTCCCAGGGCTTGCCGTGGGAAGCCAGCTGGCCAGTCCTTGTCATCTGCACATCCACCCATGCTCCCTCCTGACCCTGGGACAGGAAGTGCTGGCACTCAGGCGGCAGAATTTATCAGTAAATTAGTACCAAACACACGAGCATATCAGGGAAATACTACAATTCTTAGAATTTACAATCTCTAACAGCTGCAATGTTGTGAAGCAAATAACCACATGTGTAGAAATGAAATGAAGAGATTATCACATTCTACAGAAAAAAGAAACAAAGCACCATAAAGAAGATGTGGGACGTATACTCAGCTGTTAAAAAGAAGAACTTGTTTAACCTTGGTGGTCCAGTGGTTCACTGTGTGCTTCCAAGGCAGGGGACATGGGTTCAATCCCTGATCGGGGAAGTTCTGCGAAGAAAAAAATGAAATTTCGCCATAGGTGACCTTGGCGGGTGTTATACTTAGTGGAGTAAGTCAGAGAAAAAGAAATACTGAATGTTATCACGTATATGTGGAATTTAAAATAAAACAGGTGAATATAACAAAAAGGCTCACAGATACAGAGAAAAAACCAGTGGTTATCAATGGGAAGAGAGGAGAGGCAATATATAGGTAGGGGATTAAGAGCTATAAACTACTAGGTATAAAATAGACACAAGGATGTAATGTGAAGCACAGGGGATATAGTCAATATTTTTATTTTTGTTTTAAATTTTGGCCACTTTTATTGGTTTTTTATTTATTTATTTTCATCCATCTTTATTCTTTGGCCATGTGGGCCTCCCATCGCAGTGGCCTCTCTTGCTGCTGAGCACTGGCTCCGGGTGCATGCGCTCCAGGACACTGGCCCCCAACTGGACACATCAGTCCAGCCGCTCCATGGCACATGGGATCTTCCCGGGCCAGGGATCAAACTGGTAATAACTTTATTATATAAAGACAGTGAATCACTATACTGTACACCAAAACTACTATTATGCTGTTGAAAGCAACTATACTTCAGTTTTTAAAAAACACTATTTTCACTTGAAGGTTTGAATAAATCCATTGTTTCCTCTTGCTGGTCTGGGTTTTTTGGAGTATAACTGCTTTACAATGTTGTGTTAATTTCTCCTGTACAACAGCATGAATCAGCTGTATGTACACACGTATCCCCTCTCTCCTGAACCTCCCTCCCACCCCCGTCCCACCCCTCTAGTCCCCACGGAGCACCAGCTCCCTGTGTTACACAGGTGCACCCCACCAGCAGCCTATTTCACACCTGGTGGTGTGTATATGTCATTACTACTCTCCCAGCTGTCCCCACCCTCTCCTCCTGTGAATGAACCAATTGTTAATGAGAAAGGCAATTAATTTTCTTTCCTTGCAACTGAAGCTAAAATAACAAAAAGCTTAAACAAGCCTTTCAAATTATACTCAGATCATGAATTCATTTTCAGTTACTTCACCTCCACAAGTTTCAAGAAACATTTTCTCACATCTGAGGAAACATTAAAATGACATCATGTAAATTCATACTTCAAAGTCGGACTTGCATAAAACGAATCCATGTGAAAAATTAAATCTGTTTAGAAAAATAGTCCCACAAGAACCAACACTAAAATGGACTAGAACTACTAGGATTCATATTTCAAAATATGTCATTAGAAATTTATCTTAGTGTTGTCATCACAGCCTATAAAATATTCTTAACAGTTGCATCAGCAAAAAGAGCCCTTTCAAAATGAAAATGATCATAATTTGTGATCTTAAATTTCCCGAGGGATTGATACTACTTTCAGTCATAGCCCTTGAAAAAGAAACTGTGAAATGAATTTCTTACCTGTTAAAAATAAGCATACGGCTTCCCTAGTGGTCCAGTGGGTGGAGAGTCCACCTTGCAGTGCAAGGGGCGCTGGTTCGATCCCTGGCCCAGGAAGATCCCACATGCCATGGAACGACTGGACTGGTGTGTCCAATTATGAGCCAGTGCACTGGAGCACATGTGCCCAGAGCTGGTGCTCTGCGAGGAAAGAGGCCACTGCAATGGAAGGCCCACACAAGCCAAAGAATAAAGATGGATGAAGATAAATAAAAGTCCAATAAGAAAGGCCAAAATTAAAAAAAAAAAAAAGTGTAAATCTTAATTTGCAGATAACTGAGCTAGAACAATATTCATAATCAATTATCATAATAATATATATGGTAGTTTGTTGTATAGAATAGTGACCCTATATTTTCGCAGTTTTTAAATTCACTGAGTTACCCAGGTATCTCCATTACTCCTATTACACTAGTACATTTAGCTGCTTTTCCCCCACCCCAGCTTTTGAACAGGCATCCCACATTTTCATTCTGCACTGGACCCAGCAAATTATGTAGCCAAACTTGGTCAGATAGGAGTATGACAGATTTTTTTCATCATAACCCATTATTAAGACAGGTTGTGCTGTGAATGCTTAAGAAGTATAGAAAATAGCAAGAAGTACAAGAAAATGCATGTTCTTAATGTGTTCCATACAAAGTATGTGTTTTATCCACAGTAAGAGTAAAACTGTATAATACTATGGGCCAGAGTGCAGAATTTGGCATAAGGAGAAATCTGTATGTGGTCCAAAATGAATGTCATGAAATAACAGTTTGGGACAATGCCTCCAATGGATTGGCATCCTGATTAAAATTATAGTGTTTACCGTCAAACATGAAGCAGGGTAAATGGACTAGAACTACTAGGATTCATATTTCAAAATATGTCATTAGAAATTTATCTTAGTGTTGTCATCACAGCCTATAAAATATTCTTAACAGTTGCATCAGCAAAAAGAGCCCTTTCAAAATGAAAATGATCATAATTTGTGATCTTAAATTTCCCGAGGGATTGATACTACTTTCAGTCATAGCCCTTGAAAAAGAAACTGTGAAATGAATTTCTTACCTGTTAAAAATAAGCATACGGCTTCCCTAGTGGTCCAGTGGGTGGAGAGTCCACCTTGCAGTGCAAGGGGCGCTGGTTCGATCCCTGGCCCAGGAAGATCCCACATGCCATGGAACGACTGGACTGGTGTGTCCAATTATGAGCCAGTGCACTGGAGCACATGTGCCCAGAGCTGGTGCTCTGCGAGGAAAGAGGCCACTGCAATGGAAGGCCCACACAAGCCAAAGAATAAAGATGGATGAAGATAAATAAAAGTCCAATAAGAAAGGCCAAAATTAAAAAAAAAAAAAAGTGTAAATCTTAATTTGCAGATAACTGAGCTAGAACAATATTCATAATCAATTATCATAATAATATATATGGTAGTTTGTTGTATAGAATAGTGACCCTATATTTTCGCAGTTTTTAAATTCACTGAGTTACCCAGGTATCTCCATTACTCCTATTACACTAGTACATTTAGCTGCTTTTCCCCCACCCCAGCTTTTGAACAGGCATCCCACATTTTCATTCTGCACTGGACCCAGCAAATTATGTAGCCAAACTTGGTCAGATAGGAGTATGACAGATTTTTTTCATCATAACCCATTATTAAGACAGGTTGTGCTGTGAATGCTTAAGAAGTATAGAAAATAGCAAGAAGTACAAGAAAATGCATGTTCTTAATGTGTTCCATACAAAGTATGTGTTTTATCCACAGTAAGAGTAAAACTGTATAATACTATGGGCCAGAGTGCAGAATTTGGCATAAGGAGAAATCTGTATGTGGTCCAAAATGAATGTCATGAAATAACAGTTTGGGACAATGCCTCCAATGGATTGGCATCCTGATTAAAATTATAGTGTTTACCGTCCAAAGCATGAGATAAGCAGGGATAAACTCCTATTCAAGTGAGGGTCAAACTTGTACTTTATAAGCAGGAAGTCAGTCAGATTGTCCTGTCAGCATTCTGAGATTTTCAAGTAGGAAGAGTTACTTTTTCCCAAAATCAAAGAAATGGCATTATAATAAGAGTCCTCCCCTCCTTGTCTTCTTCAGAATTGATGACTTCCAATGAACTTTAATGTAGATACAAAATCACCATAGAAATGTCTGACATTTGAAAATGAAATATTAGGGGAAAGCACCTAGACCAGATAAATCACGTTTTCTTCCCATAAAAGCTGAAAAAGATCCATGTAATCATAATAATTTTATTTTATATTATGATTGTTAAATAAAAGAACTTTAAAAGAAGATGCATATCTACCCAAAACAAATTTAATTCTATCTTTTGACTTTCAATGAAGTTATGGATTTCTAAGTGATGTAGTTCATTTATCATGCTTTTAATGGGCCACATTTCCAGTACCTATAATGTTAAAATAGCCTGAGAAAACCTGCAAGCATGTTCTGAATTACAGAGAAAGGCATCACAAACAGTGTTCACAAAATTAGGAAAACAAATAGCAAAACATATAAGAATAAGAAAATAAATCTCATAATATGCAAAGTCCCCTTACACATTAGTGACAAAATGACTTTGCAGCAGGCCTCTGTTTTCTAGGCTGACTGAATCAAAGTCAGCCTAGAAAGAGCACGTTTAGGAGAACTGTCTGAAAAGAGTGTGGGAAAAGAGTGGCATTCCTCTGCCTGGGTGGTCCTCAGGGAATGGAGTGACAGGTGATCGATTAAGGGTGGAAAGGCCATGGGGCTTTAGTAGCCAAAATCCCCACCTGTCCCCTCAGCCCTCCCTCCAGCGCCTCTTTAAACAACTGGCACCAGAAAGCTTGGAATTTACAGTGAAAATAAATTAGTAAGCTAGAACAAGATCAAAGAGAAAAGGCTACTGGTTGGTTATCAGATATCATCAACACAGTGGCAAAACAAACACTCAACACACACAGACACAAACCCTGAAACTAGCTATTTATCTAGGTATAGTCTCTGGGAAAGGGTGGGGGACTGCAAGCCTCTTGTTACCGCACCAGTGTGATTCCAGCTGTGTGGAAGGTGTGCATAGTTGTTACATTGTACATGGGGTTCTAGAGCACTGTTCCTAGGTGGAGCTAGTAGTAAAGAAACTGGCCTGCCAATGCAGGAGACATAAAGACTGGGATTTGATAACCGGTGAGGAAGATTTCCTGAAGAAGGAAATAGCAACCCACTCCACTGTGCTTTCCTGGGAAGTACCACTGATAGAGAGGCCTGGTGGGCTACAGTCCATCGGGTCTCAAAGAGTCAGACATGACTGAAGCAACGTAGCATGCACACACAGGGTTCTGTAAAGAAGTTCCCTGCTCTAGCGTAGGGGAAGGACAGCGAACTGGCAGCCCAAAACCCAAACTGGAATCACAGAGAGGTACTATTTTGCCTGTACAGTTTTAAACATCTTTTACTCTTTTTTTTTTTTTTTAATACTTATTTAATTGTTGACAATTCTGCACATCTTGTAGAAACCCAGGCCCCTCAGCAGTGAAAGCACGGAGTTCTCATCCCTGGACCGCCAGGGAATTCCTGGAGCGGTCTACTTTAGATGGATGGACAAGAAGTCATCTTTGAGGAGGTGGTATTTACCCTAAATGACGCAAAGAAGATCTGAAAAAAGAGTATTCTCGGAAAAGAGTGAGACCCTCAGAAGTGATTTTAGGTCTGGTAGCCAGGTGTGCTGAGTTAATACTGCATTTCCAGAATTAAGGCCTGTCCCCACCCAGTTCCAAGCAGCTGTAGGCTGGGAGCATGCAGGCCCCAGAGAAAGCAGCAGAAATTAGCTTTTCCCTGTGGGCTGCACCTCCCAAGAGGAAAAAGGTAATAGTATGCTAGTATGCTCAATTACTCTGCCCAAACTTACTTTCCATCTTCAGAGGTGAAATGCTTATGCCTTGGTGAAAAGCTAGGGAATGGTCCCCCTCGTGGAAACCCGGAGTGGAGAAAGGGACATTCTCCCTGGTGATAACGGAAATGTTCGCCATTAATTGCCTGGGTTCATATGTTTGGCTTTTCAGTAAGTAGGACACCAGTAAGTTCAACAAGCAGATACCAAGCACAGACACAAACTATGCAATTTGGGGAAAGTTAGTTGAGCTGTTTCAGATTTGTCATTTGTAGAGATGAGGATAAGAGTACCTGCCTTGTGAGACTGTTCGTGTAGCACACTGAGTACACTGCAGGGATCAGAACAAGCACTCAAGAAAGATTTTCTGCTACTATTACTGTAATAATGAGTATCACTATTACCAAGTTAGACAATGTGTTAGGTGCCAGGGATATAAAAGATAAAAGATATACGATTCCCATTTAAAGCTCAGTAAGGAGGCAGGAATTAAAAAAAGAAAGAAAAACATTAAAATACAGTGTCATGCAGGTGTAGTAGGGTTTTCTATTGGAAGGGTGCCTACCAGTGATTGCATTTTAGTGAGACTGTATGCAGTCTTGAAATTGTTGAGCACCCTATATCCTTATCGGGTGGGGACCATGTAAGTAGCTCTGCCTGTCTGCAGACAGAGTATTGGAAATTGCCTGTGTTTTTAGATGTTATTTCCTTATTTTTCCAAAGGAGTTAGTCACCAGCAACGAGTAGAACAATGATGACTAAATCTTCAAGGTAGTGAAAGCTAGAACCAGCCTTGATTTAGCACTCCTGGGCATGGAAAGAGCTGATCACTTTGGAATCTGACACTTGGAGCCTAAGTGGGCAGAGTTGGAGGGCCCTTGGCTCAGGGGGACACTGGAACAGGCCAGAAGGGCCGGCTCTGGCCAAATTCTGACCCTGCACTGACCCCACCGTGCAGGTGCCCCCTGAGGGCAAGGCTTTCTGTCTCTTCTTTACATCTGCTACACAGGGCCACCCCTCAGCCACAGACATAATGCAGCTTAACCCATAAGTCCACAGTGCCACACCTGCTGAGGTGACTGGAAATTCAGTCATGAGTGCTTTCCTGTTAGCTCTGGATTATGGGAGCCCACCCCCCAAAAATACGCCAAACATCTTCCAGGAATCAGGGACACGTGGCCAGTTTGGCTGCATTCACTCTCTGCTTCAGCCATTAGACTGAGCCACCAGACTGCCCTTCCGGTACCTCTTAAGCACTGCTGGGCTGTAGGTGTGGAGAAGGAGTTGGAGGGAGGATAGTGCACATCCCCAGGTTCTCTATTATTAGTATGTGAGGCTCAAACATTTGCACCCCAGGGATGAACTGGGAGGCAAAATAGTTGTATGTCAAACTGTAAGGCATCCCGGTTACTAACACAGCAACAGAGCATGCGTAAGCTACACTAGCATGAAGCAAGGAGTGAGGAATTCTGCAAGAGGAGGTGTTTGGGGAAGACTTTTTAGCTGTCAGGTTGAACGGGTTTTGAAAGCATGAGGAGGAGTTTACAGTGACAGAATGGAGGAAGTTAATTACAGACAGGAAGCATGGCATGGACAAAGGCTTAATTAACCCATGACAGCAGGGTATCCTCAATGAATTAAAAGTAGGTTTGTCCACTTTACTACAGATTGTTTGGGTGGATTCATTTCTTGTTCCAGTATTTACTGATTACCTTCCTTAGCTCCTCAGGAAGTACAGGTTTAATACATGTAATATAAAGTGTAACAGTATCTTAGTCACACTTAATGGCTCAACTTTTTTTTTTAACAAGATGGAAAAATATTCTCAACCTATCATTCTTCCGTTTTCTACTCTTACCTACCGCATCCTTCAAAAACCTAAATACTCCATTTCGAAAGCCAAACATTTTAAGAGGCCAGTCTTAAGATCTATGTGACACAAAACATGTAAAACAAAAAGGCATTGCAGGAAAGGGGTAATGTTAGATCTTTTCGGTCTGGGTGTGATTACAGGCAAACAAACAATATCTAAAACAAGGCTTGGAAATATTCTTGGAAATACTCTTCTCTTATTTTCTAAGTCTCATCTCAGAGGTTTTAAATAATCGCACCTTGACGCTCAGGAACACTGTCCTCAGCGCATCGTCACGTCGGAGGCGGCCCTAAGACGCGGTGAAGCGGTGCAGAACCTGTGCAAGGTGTGGCAGTTTCCCAAAGTGCCACGTAACCGCGGCGCTCGAACTAATTTGACATCTAGGAAAGGCTAAAGGAGCCAGGCTGGCCTGGATCTTACAGCAGAAGGCTCAGGAACAAACGAATTAAAGAGCCGCGCGGTCCTGGAACGGAACGCACAGCGAGGGGAAGAGGGTCCGGGGGTAGAGCGCGAGAAGGATGCGAGACGAGGAAGGTCACGAGGCGACGGGTACCTCGGAAACGCCGGGTCCAATCGGAGGCCGGCGCGAGTCGCACCTCAACCTGCCCGAGGACGTCACGACGCCGAGACGGACGCCGGGCCAATGGGTGGCCGCCACAGGCAGGGGCGGGGCCCGGAGGAATTGGGCCCGGCCGCCCTGAGACAGTTGGCAGAGCTGTGTGGGCTGGGTGGAGGAAGAGTTCCCGGCTGCGGACGCCGGCCTGCCCAGTTCCACGTCCTTCCCGGTCATTTCCCGCATGTTGCAGGCTCCTCCCTGAGCGGCGGCGGCGAGGCGTGGGGGGCGCGCCCAGGGACGGCTCGGGGTCGAGGCTTCCAGTCGCCCGTACTTCTTCCTGGGGCGCCCGTGCGCGGCCGTCTCGGCGGGCGGGATGGCGGCGGCGGCGGCGGCCGGAGGGAGCGGCCGCGCATCTGCGCTCTGGCTGCTGCTGCTCCTGTTGGTTCCGCTGCTGGGGGCCCCGGCCGGGGTCCGGGCGGTTCCCGATGAAGATCTCAGCCACCGGAACAAGGAACCACCGGCGCCTGCCCAGCAGCTGCAGCCGCAGCCCGCAGCCGTGCAGGGCCCCGAGCCGGCCCGGGTCGAGGTGAGAGGGACCGGCCCGGGCGGGAGAGGCTGCGGAGCCGGCTTTGCAGGGTACCAGGCTCGCCGCCGCTGGAGCGCCGCCCTCGGCGCAGGCTGCGGGCGCGGGGAGGGGAGCCCGGCTCCGGCTCCCTGGGGTGGAAGACCGGGGAGTGCGCTCTTCCCGGGTGGGGCCTGGCCTCGCACGGCTCCCTATCGGCGCGGGGAGAAGAGGGGAGAGCAGAGCTGGGAGTCCACTGTAAACCTAGAGTTCGGGAGGAGGCAGATGCGAAGGGGGCGCCTTGTTGATCACATGTATCCTCTGTTCAATTGCTCAGTCGTGTCCCAGAGAGCTGGAAATAACTCATCCCAAGTAGAAACTTTTTAACCGAGGGCAGCTGGGAGGCTTTTAGTATTCCCTGAGAATAATAACATCGGCAGTTTCTTTGTTGAAACGGTTTATCCCAAACCGTTTACTAGATTCAGCTTTGCACAACTTGTGATTTTTGCCAATTGTATATGGATAAGGAAGCGGGACTCTCACTCTGTTCAAAACGTGCTCCGACTTGCAGGCAGCACCCCTGAGGAATGCAGGGGAATACGCAGCCTTTGACTGTATGAAGTGCAGCCGCAGTTGTGAGATGCCAGAAACTATATTTATAAGCGTACCGGAATTCTGCATTTTAGCCTTCACTAAGTAGATACTAACATTTAAATCTATGTTAATAGAATCACTTAATCACTACTGTTCCAATTCTCAGCAGCGTTTTTGTGTTTAATCCCACTCTGGGTTTTGGGCTTTCTTCTGGTTTCCAGTTTGGATTCCGGAATCAGGCCCTCTGTAGTCTCTTCCAGTAGGGACACCGGCCACTCAGCGGTCACAGAACCCAGGCTACCTCCAGCCTGTCCCCACTTAACTATTCTTTCTATGCACTGAATTCCATTTTCCTTCGCATAAGTCGTCACTGAGTTGCCCGGCACACTTGTTTTCAGTCCAGCCTCTTCAGCAATATGTTTTGGTTTCTCGGTGATCTGACCGCGGTCCACCCCTTCCAGGCTTTTCAGCCCCACTTCCTTGCTCAGTTGCTGTACTCACACCCAAGACATGCCATGTGCTCTCTCCATCTCTCCAACAAAGGCTTCTAACTAGAAGGGGTTTAGTGAGTTTGAAGCCTGCTGATAGGAACCTTTCCCACCTTTCAGGAAGCCGCAGGTACCTCCTCTCTGAAGGCCTCCCTGAAATTTCCTTGGCTAAAAATGATTTCTCGCTCCTGCCTGTCACTCCTGGGCCCAGTTTGGACCCAGCTTGTCGTTTCCACTTTTGAAACTGAACAGAAATGCTGATTCATGAAATGCATTGTTCATCATTTAACCTTCTGTCATTTAACTCATTATTTTAAAGCCATAAATATTTTGGGTTATATAACTTTCCAGGCCTTGCATTAAAGTTTTAGTCATACAGTCATTTTTGAGATACAAATAGTGAATAGTGGTAGGTATGCCTATTAATACCCATTTAGAAGTATAGCTGTGTTTAAAAAAAAAAAATGCAGCAGTGTCCAGTGACCATATAGAAGTGTCTTAAGGATCTTATTTTTAAAACTAGGGATGTGGAGGGAAGGGACAGGTACCATATAATTTTTGTCTTTACTTATTTTGATATATTCTTGGTGGGTCTTCTAAGATACTAGGAAGATATTCTGTACTATAGAAGAATCTGATTCTTGTGTTCTGATGTAACTTTTTGTAACTTTCATGTAACTTTTTGTCTGGCTCAAGTGTTTCTTTCCACCTTGTATTACAGTATAATGGAAGAGGTTTTTTTCACATATTTTCTAAACTGTGTAATATAAGTATCGTGCTTTGTTTTGTTCATTTGGTGGAAGTAAGGTATGATCAGAGTTAAGTTTAATAGCCTTGTAGGCAAGGATTCAGCATCATGGAATATCCAGAAGTTTCAGCTGTTTTGTTTTGCAACTACATGCAGCAGATCTTTTTCAGGTGTTAGATACATAAATGTATGTTTTTGTGCCACTATGTTAATGTGGACTTTTGAAAATGGAGAAGAAAAAAAAATCTGTTTTATTAGGAAGCTTGCCAATAAATGTAAGATGTATTTTAAAAATGTAGTTGTATCTTATAGAATGTTTCGAAGCAAGATTATTGAACTACTAATAGGATTTTCTACACTGGATTTTTTTTCTTTCTATAATCAGGTTAAAAAGTTGAGGGCATTTACTCTGAACTTATGGTTAAAAATAAGCCCCAGTTCACAAACCCATGAACAAAAACTTGTTAATCACTAGGTTTTATGCCAGTGCCTCACCTTTCAGAAATTTGGCTGAAATTCCAAATGATTTCTCGCTCCTGCCTGTCACTCCTGGGCCCAGTTTGGACCCAGCTTGTCGTTTCCACTTTTGAAACTGAACAGAAATGCTGATTCATGAAATGCATTGTTCATCATTTAACCTTCTGTCATTTAACTCATTATTTTAAAGCCATAAATATTTTGGGTTATATAACTTTCCAGGCCTTGCATTAAAGTTTTAGTCATACAGTCATTTTTGAGATACAAATAGTGAATAGTGGTAGGTATGCCTATTAATACCCATTTAGAAGTATAGCTGTGTTTAAAAAAAAAATGCAGCAGTGTCCAGTGACCATATAGAAGTGTCTTAAGGATCTTATTTTTAAAACTAGGGATGTGGAGGGAAGGGACAGGTACCATATAATTTTTGTCTTTACTTATTTTGATATATTCTTGGTGGGTCTTCTAAGATACTAGGAAGATATTCTGTACTATAGAAGAATCTGATTCTTGTGTTCTGATGTAACTTTTTGTAACTTTCATGTAACTTTTTGTCTGGCTCAAGTGTTTCTTTCCACCTTGTATTACAGTATAATGGAAGAGGTTTTTTTCACATATTTTCTAAACTGTGTAATATAAGTATCGTGCTTTGTTTTGTTCATTTGGTGGAAGTAAGGTATGATCAGAGTTAAGTTTAATAGCCTTGTAGGCAAGGATTCAGCATCATGGAATATCCAGAAGTTTCAGCTGTTTTGTTTTGCAACTACATGCAGCAGATCTTTTTCAGGTGTTAGATACATAAATGTATGTTTTTGTGCCACTATGTTAATGTGGACTTTTGAAAATGGAGAAGAAAAAAAAATCTGTTTTATTAGGAAGCTTGCCAATAAATGTAAGATGTATTTTAAAAATGTAGTTGTATCTTATAGAATGTTTCGAAGCAAGATTATTGAACTACTAATAGGATTTTCTACACTGGATTTTTTTTCTTTCTATAATCAGGTTAAAAAAAAGTTGAGGGCATTTACTCTGAACTTATGGTTAAAAATAAGCCCCAGTTCACAAACCCATGAACAAAAAAACTTGTTAATCACTAGGATCATTTCATTTATGCAGTTTACCTCTAGTGACATACTCATTTTTTTTTTTTTCTTATTTCTTCTCTGAGCAGAGTCTGTACTGCAGGAAGCATTAAGTCCTTTTAGTTGTCGGAGATCAGACAGACCTAATAGAGGTCATTTATGATTTGCTGTGTATTCTGGAAGGCCAGAGAAGGACTGCTTTGACTGCAAAGCACTGTTGATAAATCCACAGAGGCTTAGCCCTCGAGCCACTACAAATTCTCCTCGCTGCATTTCTACGTTACTGTTTCTTGGCATTTCTTCTGTGTATTCTCTTTATGAAGGCCTTTCCCACTATATCGTAAGCCTTTTCCGTTTTTCACTGAGTTGCAGTCCTGCTCCATCCAGCGCAGACTCCCAGTTCTAGCCTCTTTACAGCTTAGACTGAAGCCGTCAGGTAGGAAGACCCTTGTCCTACTCATGACTCATAATGAAACTCATGTTTCATAATGAAATGATCATGATGTTACTGCATTTATTTTTTGGTGTTCTATTATCAAAGCAATTACTTTAAATAAAATCAGTGAAACTAAATACATTCAATAAATTTCAGGTGTCAAAACTCATAAACAAATTGCCTATCTGTGACATTCATAAAAATAAATGTAAACATTCATTAAAATAAAGGTGTAGTTATTAAATATATTTGTTCTAATATGAATTAATAGTAACATTCATCAAAAATATTATTTAAATAGCTAAACCACCCACAAATAAAAAGATGATAATGAACATTTATAGTAAAATATAATTTTATTTCTTTATTTTAGTGCAACCTTTTAAAACCAACTTTATCCATGGTGTCACGATGTAAGCTGAATTTTCAAAATGGAGAAGAAAAAAATCTGTTTTATTAGGAAGCTTGCCAATAAATGTAAGATGTATTTTAAAAATGTAGTTGTATCTTATAGAATGTTTCGAAGCAAGATTATTGAACTACTAATAGGATTTTCTACACTGTATTTTTTTCTTTCTATAATCAGGTTAAAAAGTTGAGGGCATTTACTCTGAACTTATGGTTAAAAATAAGCCCCAGTTCACAAACCCATGAACAAAAAAACTTGTTAATCACTAGGATCATTTCATTTATGCAGTTTACCTCTAGTGACATACTCATTTTTTTTTTTTTCTTATTTCTTCTCTGAGCAGAGTCTGTACTGCAGGAAGCATTAAGTCCTTTTAGTTGTCGGAGATCAGACAGACCTAATAGAGGTCATTTATGATTTGCTGTGTATTCTGGAAGGCCAGAGAAGGACTGCTTTGACTGCAAAGCACTGTTGATAAATCCACAGAGGCTTAGCCCTCGAGCCACTACAAATTCTCCTCGCTGCATTTCTCGTTTCTGTTTCTTGGCATTTCTTCTGTGTATTCTCTTTATGAAGGCCTTTCCCACTATATCGTAAGCCTTTTCCGTTTTTCACTGAGTTGCAGTCCTGCTCCATCCAGCGCAGACTCCCAGTTCTAGCCTCTTTACAGCTTAGACTGAAGCCGTCAGGTAGGAAGACCCTTGTCCTACTCATGACTCATAATGAAACTCATGTTTCATAATGAAATGATCATGATGTTACTGCATTTATTTTTTGGTGTTCTATTATCAAAGCAATTACTTTAAATAAAATCAGTGAAACTAAATACATTCAATAAATTTCAGGTGTCAAAACTCATAAACAAATTGCCTATCTGTGACATTCATAAAAATAAATGTAAACATTCATTAAAATAAAGGTGTAGTTATTAAATATATTTGTTCTAATATGAATTAATAGTAACATTCATCAAAAATATTATTTAAATAGCTAAACCACCCACAAATAAAAAGATGATAATGAACATTTATAGTAAAATATAATTTTTATTTCTTTATTTTAGTGCAACCTTTTAAAACCAACTTTATCCATGGTGTCACGATGTAAGTTGCATGTGTATTTTTGCACACATTTTTCCAACTTCTGAAATGTTTTCTTGACTTCATATAATAAAGTGATGGCAAGGGGGCAGTGGTGTTTTCCTGCAACTCCTTTATGTTCAAATAATCTCATCTCTAGTGTGGTAACTGGTTAAACGTCTTTGTTTTTGCTTTTGCAGGGACATCCATGTTTTTCTTGGTAGAAGGTGTAGATTTAATTTCAGAGAAAGCATCTTCATCTTCTCAAGTTTCATCCTGTGTAGATGGAGGTTACGGTCCAGTCAATTTCAGTACAGTCACATATGTGACTTGATGCGAGTTCATTTGAATTCACATTAGAATAGGAATTATTTTTTTCATTGTTAATTGTTATTTTCTTCCTTCTCTTGAAGATCAGGAAAGAATAAAAGGTTGCTCACTAAACGAGGGTGTCTTTTCACAGTTTATCAATTTGGAACTAATTTTAACTTAAAGTGGTGCTTTTATTCAATAAGTTCTTTTGTTGTTGTTTTTGTTTTTTACCACTTCTATTGATCTTTCATTCACTTATCTTTTTTTTGTTCTTTGGCCTGTATGGGTCTCCCATTGCAATGGCCTCTTTTGCTGCAGAGCTCCGGCCCTGGGCGCATGTGCCCCAGAGCTCCGGCTCAGTAGTTGGATACATCGGTCCAGCTGCTTCGCGGCACGTGGGGTCTTCCCAGGCCAGGGATCGAACCAGCACCCCCTGCACTGCAAGACAGTGTCCTTACCCACTGGACCACCAGGGAAACCCTCAATAAATTTTTTATTTATGTTTTTCTAATTATAAGTTGTTGACTCTGCTCTCAGGATGTAAATAATTTGGATTTTAGATCCAAATTAAAATGCTGAAAGAATGGCGTTTGTACTGAGGAAAACAGTGTATTTCCTTACTTTAACACTATGTAACTGACTGGTGGAATGCCAAAATTAGAAGTATAGTCACTGCCTCTGACCTTACTGTACTAATCTAAATATTTGCTTCTACACCAGTGCTTTCTGCCTTTGCTCCATATTGGACGAAACTGTCACCCTCTCCATAGAGCCTCTCTCTGTCCACATGGCCATCTGACCTCTAGTCTAACCTCTAGTCTGACCTCTTCCTCACTATCTTTATTCTCTTCTTTAGTTCCTTTCTCTCGGCTTACACATGCCCACAGGTTTCTTCTGTTTGGAAGGAGTTGGGAGAGAGGCAATTATTTTCACTACTTGATTGCATTAGTTTCTAGTCTTTTTATAAATGAAATCTCTTACTAAGGAATTAGCTGCTTTTTCACCTTGCTTTGGTCTTCCATTATCTGACATCAGCACATGTCTTTACATTGAATTTCATTTTTGAAGGATACCTAGAGTAACCGCCTCCTTAATTGCTAAATCCAGGACTCTTTTTCTGTTCTTCTTTGATACTATTAACTGTCCACTTTTTTAAGAGTTTCTAACTTTTTATCTCAGTTTGCATTGTTAATTGTTATTTTCTTCCTTCTCTTGAAGATCAGGAAAGAATAAAAGGTTGCTCACTAAACGAGGGTGTCTTTTCACAGTTTATCAATTTGGAACTAATTTTAACTTAAAGTGGTGCTTTTATTCAATAAGTTCTTTTGTTGTTGTTTTTGTTTTTTACCACTTCTATTGATCTTTCATTCACTTATCTTTTTTTTGTTCTTTGGCCTGTATGGGTCTCCCATTGCAATGGCCTCTTTTGCTGCAGAGCTCCGGCCCTGGGCGCATGTGCCCCAGAGCTCCGGCTCAGTAGTTGGATACATCGGTCCAGCTCCTCACGGTCCGGTGGGGTCTCCCCAGCCCAGGGACCGAACCAGCACCCCTGCACTGCAAGACAGTGTCCTTACCCACTGGACCACCGGGGAAACCCTCAATAAATTTTTTATTTATGTTTTTCTAATTATAAGTTGTTGACTCTGCTCTCAGGATGTAAATAATTTGGATTTTAGATCCAAATTAAAATGCTGAAAGAATGGCGTTTGTACTGAGGAAAACAGTGTATTTCCTTACTTTAACACTATGTAACTGACTGGTGGAATGCCAAAATTAGAAGTATAGTCACTGCCTCTGACCTTACTGTACTAATCTAAATATTTGCTTCTACACCAGTGCTTTCTGCCTTTGCTCCATATTGGACGAAACTGTCACCCTCTCCATAGAGCCTCTCTCTGTCCACATGGCCATCTGACCTCTAGTCTAACCTCTAGTCTGACCTCTTCCTCACTATCTTTATTCTCTTCTTTAGTTCCTTTCTCTCGGCTTACACATGCCCACAGGTTTCTTCTGTTTGGAAGGAGTTGGGAGAGAGGCAATTATTTTCACTACTTGATTGCATTAGTTTCTAGTCTTTTTATAAATGAAATCTCTTACTAAGGAATTAGCTGCTTTTTCACCTTGCTTTGGTCTTCCATTATCTGACATCAGCACATGTCTTTACATTGAATTTCATTTTTGAAGGATACCTAGAGTAACCGCCTCCTTAATTGCTAAATCCAGGACTCTTTTTCTGTTCTTCTTTGATACTATTAACTGTCCACTTTTTTAAGAGTTCTACTCTATCTCAGTTTGCATGAACTTGAGAAAGTTGTTTAACCCTTTTGGTGCTCAGCTTCTCCTTTTATGTTAAGTTGAGATAACTTAAAGATTTTTGAGTATCCAATAAGACAATGCATGTGAAAATTGCTGGCATTTAGTTAGTGGCTCAGTGAAATGCTGATTGCCCCTAACTTGACCATCTGTGGTGCTTTTCTGCCTGCCTCTCTAAATATCTAAAAGACAATTTTCTCTTTGTATCTCTCCTCCACTCCCTTCCCTAAATATAGACATTGTCTGAAGCTCATTTTTTTTTTTTCAATGTAATTTCTGCCTTTTCCCTTAGAAATCTAGTCTTGCAGAGTTCTAGCTGATAAATTCAGGTTGCCAACAACCAACCACATACATACCTTGAGACTGACCTAAAAACTCAGGCTTTCATTTCTGATTACCTCTTGGAAACCTTTGTTTGAAATGGTTTTTATCCTCAGGTTGAACATGTGTAAAACCAACCCTTTATTTTTATTCCTCTTTCCCATATACCTTAGAGGAATATGAACAACATCTTTGACTCTGCCTTTTTAAAATTCTGTAATTTTTCTTTTTTTTTTTTTTTTTATCCTGTACAGAATTTTTTCCTTTATTTTGTCTTCGATGTTTATCATGGGCAGTAGACCTCCTAATTGATTGACCCAGTGGCTGGTATTCTTTACCTTCTGTCCTGATCTGTTAGTCACAGTGCCTTAGTTACAGTTGTGTCTTCTACTCAAAAACTTTAAAGGGCTTCTCCCTTGCCTCTCAGCTGGTCCATAAACATACAGGCTTTTCAGTGTGGGCCCAGTTTATCTTTCTTATCTTATTACTCCAGTCATTCGTCTGATGGTTTACTCCCTGTTCTCAGAGTAAAGCCTGTTTTCTTTCAAATTGTCAGTCCAAGGAAGGAGGAGAATGTGCCTGATGCATTTTTCAGGTTATCCACTTCATGAGTGCCTAGCATGCATCCTGCTGAGACTTTCCAGGAGACTTATGAAATGAACTTCAGAATTGATGCCTCTGCATTGGGAAAAGGTTGCCCCACAGGGTTTGGCTCCTCCATACTTTTGGGTAGTATTGTGAATAAGTGTGTGTAGAACACTTATGTTCTGGTTGGATCTGTCTGAAGCCAGTTACAGCTTGCAGGATTGATCATCCGTGGCTGGAGTACAAGATCAGGTCAAGAGATTTTTGAGGTGGTGCACAATAGGTGTTGTTAGTCACGGGCATGGTAAAAAATCCAGAAGACGCAGAAAAATGTAGAATGAAAAGTGTGTCTCTTCCTCTTGTATTCTAGCTCAGGGGTCAGCAAACTACAGTTTACTGATGACTGCCTCTTGTTGTAAATAAAGTTTTATTGCGGTAGAGCCAGGGCATTCATTTTAAGTAATACCTATGGCTGATCTCAGACTATAGCACCGGAGTTGGATAATTACCAAAGACACTTTACGGCCCCTAGGTTAAATATTTGCCTCTTTAAGAAAGAGTTCTAGTCATCTTGGTTCCTTCCCTGGCCACTATTGCTGCTTCCTGAGATTTCCGGAGCATTAGCAACTATGTGTATACTTTATACACCAGCCTGACACCCCATAACGTACATACAATCACCATATACATAAGACATACTTTTTTCAACTTAAAAAATGTTTAGTGATTTTTTTTTCTTACTCGCATCTGTAAAACGTTCTTGCTTTTAGCCTCATAATATTCCATTGTATTGGAGAAGGAAATGGCAACCCACTCCAGTATTCTTGCCTAGAAAGTTCCATAGACAGAAGAACCTGGCAGGCTACAGCCCATGGGGTTGCAGAGAGTCAGCCACGACTGCGCACATTCCAATATATGGAGCTACCATTTACTTAACTAGTTCCCTGCCTATGGGACATTTAGTTATTTTGTCTCTTTGAACTATTGCAAATGATAACAGTATATTTATATGTGTTTCAAAAAAAGCTTAACTCCCTGAGTGTTACTGTCTCCAACTGTTGCAGTCATGTTCTCGCCGTGACTCGCTACCCACAGCATGCATTCAGTTTGAGGGGAGTGGGGTCCTTAAGGGGCTGGGGTTGTGGTAGGCCTTGCCCAGGAGGTTACACGTCAGGTGGATCTTGAGGAATCCAGATGAATAGGAGGATGACAGGAAGGGAAGTAGGGCTGCCCGATTGAAGGCTTGTGTTTACCCAAAACTTGATGTGCTCTTGAGCCGTGGGCCATGTGGCTACTTTTAAGCATTTGAAAAGATGTGGCAGGTCCAGACTGAGACGTGATGAGATGTGTGTGTGAGTAGATACACACTGGCATTGGAAGATTTGATGAGAAGAAAAAAAAGAGGGTTATATATCTGATTAGTCATTTGAAAAATATTCCTAGAGTAGTATTTTGGGTCTATTGGGTTAAATGAAATAACATTTAAAATAATTTTATGTTTTTACTTGTTAATATCTGGCTAGCCACTGGACTGCAAGGGAGTTTTCTAGAAATTAAAAAATTATGTGGCTTGCATTATTTTCTGTTATACAGCGCTACTTTGGCTTGTCCTTCACTAGGGAGTGTAAGGTTCATTTTGGGAATTAGTATATGATTACATGGGACATGTATAGTTATCAGAATTAAATATATACATTTTATGTTATAGGCATAATAAGATCATGATGAAATTAGTTTGGGGAAGATTAAACTAGTCATGTTGTGGTGTGCTGTAATAACTATAAGTGAGTGCTCACTGTGTATTAGGCACCACCCTAAGAGCATTATGTGTAGTAACTCATTTAATCCTCATAACAACCCTGTAAAGTATAGATCACCCTAATCAGAGGACTTGAGTCACAGGGAGGTAAAAAAAAAATTACATCCTGTGTCATTCCGAAGATGAGTTAAAAAAAGGAGCTGGTCCTTGCACACAGTAATCCCTTGGGTATTTGACAGCAACTGAATAGTAATTGGTAATTCTTTGCATTTAGTAGCATTTCAGGTTTTTAGCATCTGTCTTCATAAGCGGCTTTCCAGGTGGTGCAGTAGTTAAGAATTTGCCTACCATTGCAGGAGCCACTTGAGACACAAGTTCGATCCCTGGGTTGGGAAGATCCCCTGGAATAGGAAAAAGCAACCACTCCAGTATTCTTATTTGAAAAACTCCATTGACAGAGGAGCCTGGTGGGCTTTAGTCCATGGGGCTGCAAACGGACACAACTGAGCACACACACACACCCCTTCATAATACCCTGGTATTTTTTGTTGTTGTTTTAAATTCTTAACTCACTGTAGTTACTGGCTGTTTCACACTGTTTTGGGCTGTCCAGGGCCAGCTCAATATATAACAAAAACTATAAATTGATTTTTATTCTGTATATAGAGAGGTTTTAAGAATATGTAGTTTCTGTCTTGCTGTTGTCCAGTTGGTAAGTTTTGTCCAACTCTTTGCAGCCCCATGGACTACAGCACACCAGGCATCCCCGTCCTTCACTATCTCCTGCAGTGTGTTCAAAATCATGTCCATTGAGTTGGTGATGCCATCCAACCATCTCATCCTCTGTACCTCCTTCTCTTCCTGTCCTCAGTCTTTTCCAGCATCAGGGTCTTTTCCAGTGAGTCAGCTCTTCGCATCAGGTGGCCAAAGTGTTAGAGCTTCAGCTCCAACCCTTTGTATGAATAATCAGGGTTGATTTCTTGTAGGATTGACTGGTTTGATCTTCTTGCTGTTGAAAGGACTCTCAAGAGTCTTCTCTAGCACCACAGCTTGAAGGTATCAATTTTTATTTTGCTTTATGCTTTTCTGGCAAGTTTTATTTTATCCTCATCATTTCACAGAAGAACAGAGAGGCTAAGTAATGTGGCCATGGTTTTATAGCTGGAAAACAGAAAACCATATGAATATGTGGTTTTGCCACTATTGTGTTTGCTTTTAAAAGTAAACATTTTATGTTTGAACTTGGTCATAAATGGTGTATATTTGTTCCTAAAATATTTTCTTGGATTTCAGATCCTAAATTTTTTGCAACAAAATTTTTTTCATACAAAAATGTATTTCCAAGAGGAAAATGTTGCATTAGTGAAAGTTGAATGAAAATGCATATGTTTATGGTGCTTAATGCTCATAGGGTATTGGGGTAGAAAGGCAGCTCATTTTCAAAGGAAAATCAGCATAGCTGGGTTGGGAAGATCCCCTGGAATAGGAAAAAGCAACCACTCCAGTATTCTTATTTGAAAAACTCCATTGACAGAGGAGCCTGGTGGGCTTTAGTCCATGGGGCTGCAAACGGACACAACTGAGCACACACACACACCCCTTCATAATACCCTGGTATTTTTTGTTGTTGTTTTAAATTCTTAACTCACTGTAGTTACTGGCTGTTTCACACTGTTTTGGGCTGTCCAGGGCCAGCTCAATATATAACAAAAACTATAAATTGATTTTTATTCTGTATATAGAGAGGTTTTAAGAATATGTAGTTTCTGTCTTGCTGTTGTCCAGTTGGTAAGTTTTGTCCAACTCTTTGCAGCCCCATGGACTACAGCACACCAGGCATCCCCGTCCTTCACTATCTCCTGCAGTGTGTTCAAAATCATGTCCATTGAGTTGGTGATGCCATCCAACCATCTCATCCTCTGTACCTCCTTCTCTTCCTGTCCTCAGTCTTTTCCAGCATCAGGGTCTTTTCCAGTGAGTCAGCTCTTCGCATCAGGTGGCCAAAGTGTTAGAGCTTCAGCTCCAACCCTTTGTATGAATAATCAGGGTTGATTTCTTGTAGGATTGACTGGTTTGATCTTCTTGCTGTTGAAAGGACTCTCAAGAGTCTTCTCTAGCACCACAGCTTGAAGGTATCAATTTTTATTTTGCTTTATGCTTTTCTGGCAAGTTTTATTTTATCCTCATCATTTCACAGAAGAACAGAGAGGCTAAGTAATGTGGCCATGGTTTTATAGCTGGAAAACAGAAAACCATATGAATATGTGGTTTTGCCACTATTGTGTTTGCTTTTAAAAGTAAACATTTTATGTTTGAACTTGGTCATAAATGGTGTATATTTGTTCCTAAAATATTTTCTTGGATTTCAGATCCTAAATTTTTTGCAACAAAATTTTTTTCATACAAAAATGTATTTCCAAGAGGAAAATGTTGCATTAGTGAAAGTTGAATGAAAATGCATATGTTTATGGTGCTTAATGCTCATAGGGTATTGGGGTAGAAAGGCAGCTCATTTTCAAAGGAAAATCAGCATAGCTGGAATTAAAATGATGATGGAGAGAAAGCTTGATCCCCTAAAATGGTGCTTCCTTAATCAAAACGAACTGACATCCAAGGCTACCCCTTCAATTTAGCCCTAACACCAAATATTTTCTAAATTGTTAAACTTTCCAGATGTTTAGCTTAGAGGTCTAATCTGAGTGATGCAGTTTTCTGATGCTTAGTGTGGAGTTCGTGAATCAGGTTTATGTCATATGGGCTTCCCAGGTGGCTCAGGGGTAAAGAATCTGCCTGTCAGTGCAGGAAAGGCCAGTTTGATCCCTGGGTTGTAAAGACCCCCTGGAGGAGAAAGTGGCAATCACTCCAAAATTTTTGCTTGGAAAATCCCATGGAGTGAGAAGGCTGGCCAGCTGCAGTCCACGGGGTTGCAAACAGCCGGACATGACTGAGCACGCACACACGCTAGTAGTTCATTTCAACCTCGGGGAGTCCTCTTAGGGTGGAAATCTTTTCTTTGTTAAACTACAGCCCGCCACCTGTGACTTTAGTTCTGCCTCTTGTTTCCATAGAGACATTCATACAGTCATAGAGATCGTTCTTTCTCAATTATTAGAACATGGCACCAGCCCTTCCCTATGTGATTGTTTGAGAGACTGAGTTAGCCAACTTTTTTTTTGGCCATGGGCCAGATAATATTTTAGGTTTGGCCACCAATTTGACTCCTTAAGGCCTCTGTTGCATAATGTTCCTTTCTGGTTCCCTCCATTTCTTTCCCTCCCTCCTTCCCTTTTTCATTTTTTTTGCAATCCCTTAAAAAAATGTACAAATCATTTTCAGTTGGATCTACTCGTAGGAGTAGCTTGCCAGTCCCTGGTTTTAGAGTCTCTTCTGTCTGGGGTGATCTTCAGAGGGCAGTGCCTTCTTAACATGTGGTGCCTCAGAGCCAGTACAGAACTTTAAGGGCTGTGCGGCACAGCAATATATATGTACCTAGAGAGTGTCATACTGAGTGAAGTAAGTCAGACAGAGACGGAAAAATATATGACATCCCTTTTATGTGGATTCTAAAAAGAAATGATAGAAATGAACTTATTTATAAAACAGCAAGAGACTTGAATGAACTCATGTTTGCATGGGGAGGAGATGCTTAGGGACTTTGGGAAAGTCAAATACGCACTGCCATGTTTGAAATGGATAACCAACAAAAATCTATTGTATAGCATGTGAAACTCTGCTTAATGTTAACTACCAGCCTGGAAGGGAGGGGAGTTTGGGGGAGAATGGATACATGTATATGTATGGCCAAGCCCCTTCACTGTTCACCTGAAACTAGCTTAGAGGTCTAATCTGAGTGATGCAGTTTTCTGATGCTTAGTGTGGAGTTCGTGAATCAGGTTTATGTCATATGGGCTTCCCAGGTGGCTCAGGGGTAAAGAATCTGCCTGTCAGTGCAGGAAAGGCCAGTTTGATCCCTGGGTTGTAAAGACCCCCTGGAGGAGAAAGTGGCAATCACTCCAAAATTTTTGCTTGGAAAATCCCATGGAGTGAGAAGGCTGGCCAGCTGCAGTCCACGGGGTTGCAAACAGCCGGACATGACTGAGCACGCACACACGCTAGTAGTTCATTTCAACCTCGGGGAGTCCTCTTAGGGTGGAAATCTTTTCTTTGTTAAACTACAGCCCGCCACCTGTGACTTTAGTTCTGCCTCTTGTTTCCATAGAGACATTCATACAGTCATAGAGATCGTTCTTTCTCAATTATTAGAACATGGCACCAGCCCTTCCCTATGTGATTGTTTGAGAGACTGAGTTAGCCAACTTTTTTTTTGGCCATGGGCCAGATAATATTTTAGGTTTGGCCACCAATTTGACTCCTTAAGGCCTCTGTTGCATAATGTTCCTTTCTGGTTCCCTCCATTTCTTTCCCTCCCTCCTTCCCTTTTTCATTTTTTTTGCAATCCCTTAAAAAAATGTACAAATCATTTTCAGTTGGATCTACTCGTAGGAGTAGCTTGCCAGTCCCTGGTTTTAGAGTCTCTTCTGTCTGGGGTGATCTTCAGAGGGCAGTGCCTTCTTAACATGTGGTGCCTCAGAGCCAGTACAGAACTTTAAGGGCTGTGCGGCACAGCAATATATATGTACCTAGAGAGTGTCATACTGAGTGAAGTAAGTCAGACAGAGACGGAAAAATATATGACATCCCTTTTATGTGGATTCTAAAAAGAAATGATAGAAATGAACTTATTTATAAAACAGCAAGAGACTTGAATGAACTCATGTTTGCATGGGGAGGAGATGCTTAGGGACTTTGGGAAAGTCAAATACGCACTGCCATGTTTGAAATGGATAACCAACAAAAATCTATTGTATAGCATGTGAAACTCTGCTTAATGTTAACTACCAGCCTGGAAGGGAGGGGAGTTTGGGGGAGAATGGATACATGTATATGTATGGCCAAGCCCCTTCACTTTTCACCTGAAACTATCACAAAATTGTTAATTGGCTGTACCCAATAAAAATGTTTTTTGGGGTTAAAAAAAAAAACTGCATGCTTAAGGATGAAACATTAGTAATGTTCCCTTTAGAATTGGAATAAGAGAAATTTGCCTGCTCTAACGTATTACTCAGCATTGTTCTAGCAACAATCCTGGGTACAATGCAAGAGTTAGTAGAATTAAAGATATACATAGGGCTTCCCTGGTGGTCCAGTGGGTAAGGACACTGCCTTGCAGTGCAAGGGGCGCCAGTTCCATCCCTGGCCTGGGAAGATCCCACGTGCCACAGAGTGGCTGGACCGATGTGTCCAACAACTGAGCCAGAGCTCTGGAGCCTATGCCCCTGGAGCCGATGCTCTGCAGTGAGAGAGGCCACTGTGGTAGGAGGCCCACACGGGCCAAAGAACAAAGATGGATGAAAATAGAAAAATGAAAGACCAATAGAAGTGGCCAAAAAAAAAAAAAAGGTATATGTAGTGCTCCCCTGGTGGCTCAGACGGTAGAGTCTGCCTGTAGTGCGGGAGGCCTGGGTTCGGTCCCTGGGTCGGGAAGATCCCCTGAAGAATGGAATGGCCACCCACTCCAATGTTCCTGCCTGAAGGATTCCATGGACAGAGGAGCCTGGCGGGCTGCAGTTCCTGGAGCCACAAAGAATCAGACATGACTGAGCAACCAACCGTTTCCCTTCCATAGAGATGAATAACCCAAAAAAGTAGAAAGTTTGCATTACATAGAGGTGAGGTGATTGTTTACCATTAAAAACAGACAAAGATTATCGGAAAACTATTCAAAATATATGACATCCGAGTGAAGTAAGTCAGACAGAGACGGAAAAATATATGACATCCCTTTTATGTGGATTCTAAAAAGAAATGATAGAAATGAACTTATTTATAAAACAGCAAGAGACTTGAATGAACTCATGTTTGCATGGGGAGGAGATGCTTAGGGACTTTGGGAAAGTCAAATACGCACTGCCATGTTTGAAATGGATAACCAACAAAAATCTATTGTATAGCATGTGAAACTCTGCTTAATGTTAACTACCAGCCTGGAAGGGAGGGGAGTTTGGGGGAGAATGGATACATGTATATGTATGGCCAAGCCCCTTCACTTTTCACCTGAAACTATCACAAAATTGTTAATTGGCTGTACCCAATAAAAATGTTTTTGGTGTTAAAAAAAAAAAAAAACTGCATGCTTAAGGATGAAACATTAGTAATGTTCCCTTTAGAATTGGAATAAGAGAAATTTGCCTGCTCTAACGTATTACTCAGCATTGTTCTAGCAACAATCCTGGGTACAATGCAAGAGTTAGTAGAATTAAAGATATACATAGGGCTTCCCTGGTGGTCCAGTGGGTAAGGACACTGCCTTGCAGTGCAAGGGGCGCCAGTTCCATCCCTGGCCTGGGAAGATCCCACGTGCCACAGAGTGGCTGGACCGATGTGTCCAACAACTGAGCCAGAGCTCTGGAGCCTATGCCCCTGGAGCCGATGCTCTGCAGTGAGAGAGGCCACTGTGGTAGGAGGCCCACACGGGCCAAAGAACAAAGATGGATGAAAATAGAAAAATGAAAGACCAATAGAAGTGGCCAAAAAAAAAAAAAGGTATATGTAGTGCTCCCCTGGTGGCTCAGACGGTAGAGTCTGCCTGTAGTGCGGGAGGCCTGGGTTCGGTCCCTGGGTCGGGAAGATCCCCTGAAGAATGGAATGGCCACCCACTCCAATGTTCCTGCCTGAAGGATTCCATGGACAGAGGAGCCTGGCGGGCTGCAGTTCCTGGAGCCACAAAGAATCAGACATGACTGAGCAACCAACCGTTTCCCTTCCATAGAGATGAATAACCCAAAAAAGTAGAAAGTTTGCATTACATAGAGGTGAGGTGATTGTTTACCATTAAAAACAGACAAAGATTATCGGAAAACTATTCAAAATAATACAGTTCAGTAAGATGATTAGATATAAGATACATATGCCTGTGTGTATTGCTTTCCTGTCAGCAGTCAACAACTAGAGAATATATTTGAGAAGAGCCTGGATACCAAAGGAGTAAGATGATAAGATGCCTCAGAATACATCTATCAGGAAATACGCAGGGCCTGCCTATCCACTCTGTGGTTAAGGGGCAGGTTCTGGAGGACACTGTCTGGGTGTCATCTCAGATCCAGGGTTTATGAGCTGGTGACCTTTGGGAAGTTTATCTATAGGGAGAAACCACAAAAAACCCTGTGCGCCGGATGCCGTGATTCCTGGCTTTGGAACTGTGGAGTTTGAAGCCAGCCTTTTCACTCTCCTCTTTCACCTTCATCAAGAGCCTCTCTAGTTCCTCTTCACCTTCTGCCCTGAGGGTGGTGTCATCTCTCTGTCTGAGGTTATTGCTATTTCTGCTGACAGTCTTGATTCCAGCTTGAGCTTCATCCAGCCCCACATTTCCCATGGTGCACTCTTCATATAAGTTAACTAAGCAGGGTGAAAATAGACAGCCTCGACAGATTCCGTTCCCAATTGTGAACCATGTCTGGTTCTAACGGTTGCTTCTTGGCCTGCATACAGGTTTTTCAGGAGGCAGGTGAGGTGATCTGGTATTTCCAGCTCTGTAAGAATTCTCCAGGGTTTGCTGAGACCCACGCAGTGAAAGGTTTTTGCATAGTCAGGGAAGCAGAAGTAGATTTTTCTCTGGAATTCTTTTGCTCTTTCTATGATCCAACAGATGTTGGCGATGTAATCTGTGGTTCCTCTGCCCTTTCTAAGTCCACTCTGTACAGGGGGAAGTTCTCAGTCCACGTACTGTTGAAGCCTAGCTTGGAGGGGTCTGCACCATACCTTGCTAGCCTGTGAAATGAGTGCAGTCATGTGGTCTCTTAGCAGTTGCTGGGTCGGGAAGATCCCCTGAAGAATGGAATGGCCACCCACTCCAATGTTCCTGCCTGAAGGATTCCATGGACAGAGGAGCCTGGCGGGCTGCAGTTCCTGGAGCCACAAAGAATCAGACATGACTGAGCAACCAACCGTTTCCCTTCCATAGAGATGAATAACCCAAAAAAGTAGAAAGTTTGCATTACATAGAGGTGAGGTGATTGTTTACCATTAAAAACAGACAAAGATTATCGGAAAACTATTCAAAATAATACAGTTCAGTAAGATGATTAGATATAAGATACATATGCCTGTGTGTATTGCTTTCCTGTCAGCAGTCAACAACTAGAGAATATATTTGAGAAGAGCCTGGATACCAAAGGAGTAAGATGATAAGATGCCTCAGAATACATCTATCAGGAAATACGCAGGGCCTGCCTATCCACTCTGTGGTTAAGGGGCAGGTTCTGGAGGACACTGTCTGGGTGTCATCTCAGATCCAGGGTTTATGAGCTGGTGACCTTTGGGAAGTTTATCTATAGGGAGAAACCACAAAAAACCCTGTGCGCCGGATGCCGTGATTCCTGGCTTTGGAACTGTGGAGTTTGAAGCCAGCCTTTTCACTCTCCTCTTTCACCTTCATCAAGAGCCTCTCTAGTTCCTCTTCACCTTCTGCCCTGAGGGTGGTGTCATCTCTCTGTCTGAGGTTATTGCTATTTCTGCTGACAGTCTTGATTCCAGCTTGAGCTTCATCCAGCCCCACATTTCCCATGGTGCACTCTTCATATAAGTTAACTAAGCAGGGTGAAAATAGACAGCCTCGACAGATTCCGTTCCCAATTGTGAACCATGTCTGGTTCTAACGGTTGCTTCTTGGCCTGCATACAGGTTTTTCAGGAGGCAGGTGAGGTGATCTGGTATTTCCAGCTCTGTAAGAATTCTCCAGGGTTTGCTGAGACCCACGCAGTGAAAGGTTTTTGCATAGTCAGGGAAGCAGAAGTAGATTTTTCTCTGGAATTCTTTTGCTCTTTCTATGATCCAACAGATGTTGGCGATGTAATCTGTGGTTCCTCTGCCCTTTCTAAATCCACTCTGTACATGGGGAAGTTCTCAGTCCACGTACTGTTGAAGCCTAGCTTGGAGGGGTTTGCACCTTACCTTGCTAGCCTGTGAAATGAGTGCAGTCATGTGGTCTCTTAGCATTCGTTGGTCTTGCCCTTCTTTGGGATTAGAGTGAAACTTGACCTTTTCCAGTGTGGCCACTGCTGCAGTTTCCAAATTCGCTGGCCTGTTGAGTGCAGCACTTTAACAGCATCATCCTTCAGGGTTTCAGATAGCTCAGGTGGAATTGCATCATGTCTCCCAGCTTTATTCCCAGTGATACTTCCTAAGGCCCATTGAACTTCCCATTCCAAGATGTCTGGATCTAGCTTAGCGACTGCACCATCCTGGTTATCCAGGTCATGAAGATTGTTTCTGTAGGGTTCTTGTGTGTCTTCTTGCAACCTCTTCTGAACATCTTCTGCTTCTGTTCTGTCTGTATTGTTTCTGTCCTTTATCGCACCCATGTTTACGTGAAATGTTCCTTAGGTGTGTCTAATTTTTCTTGAAGAGATCTCCTGTCTCTCCCATTCTGTTGTTCCCCCGCCCCTCCCCCCCCCATTTCTCTGTTCACTTAGGAAAGCTTTCTTATCTCTCCTTGGTATTCTCTGGAACTCTGCCTTCACCCGGGTCTATCATTCCTTTTCTTCTTTGCTTCGCTTTACTTCTTGACTCAGCTCCCTGTAAGGTCTCCTCGGACAACCATTTTGCCTTTTTGCCTTTCTTGTTCTTGGGGATGGTTCTGATCGCTGCCTCCTGTACCATGGTGTGAACCTCTGTCCATAGTTCTTCAGGCTCTCTGTCAGATCTCATACCTTGAGTGTTTGTCCCTTGCACTGATCATTGTGAGGGATTTGATGGAGGTCCTATTCGGGCTCTGTATCTACTGAATTCTTTCCCCTGGCCTCTGTTCTAAGCTCGCACGAGAAACTCTGTTCTGGGCCACGTGGTTTCCCACCCTGCTATCCAGCACACACACACACACACACACACAAACGTGCGCACACACCCTGTACTGTTTCCCTGGAAGTCTGGCTTCCATTCATAGTGCTCTGCCAGGAAGCAGTGGCCTTCACTGCCTTAGCCCTGGGGCCCTGCTACCTCCCATCCTGTAGGGCCATCTGAATTCTCATCTCCTGTGTCCATCCTTCCCTGGCTGTTTTGGACCTCGGCTTTCTCTGGTCTCACCCCTTGGTCCCTGACTGAGTCCCGACACGTGTTGGCGTCCAGTTGTCTCCTCCACTAACTCGTGGGTCCCTTGCTGCTCGCCAGTTCCGTTCAGTTCCCCACATCAAGAGGAAACACTGGAAAACGCTTCATGCCGTCAGTGTACTTGGTGGAGCAAGCTGTGGACACCTCTGGGCACTGTCAGGTCCTTGTGACCACAAGAACGCCCGGCCCTGTCTGGGGTCCTGCACAAGTCCGCCATTGTCCCGTCCTGCCTCGTCTCCTTACCAGGTGTCCAAAGGGAAGGGAAAGGCTGCTTGAAATGAGGACTCAAAGCAAGCAAAACCAAACATGATCACTTGAAGTGGTGAGCTTCAGCTTTTGTAAGAAAACTCCCCTTTTCGCCTGTCTGGATGTCTCCATGAGTGAGGATTTATTCGGCCTCAGGACTAATCTGAAGTGTAGGTTAACAGTGAGTGGAGAAGTAAGAATGGAATTGAAATGCATCTTGAACCTTTCTGCTAAATCCCAGTTCCCCGCGAAATCACCTCTCATCTCTCGGCCTGATCTGGTTTTGAGAGCGTGAACCCCGGAGGGCATCCCCCCAGAGAGCCTCCCCTGTCCTGTCTTGTCCCGTTGGCTCTGCGTGGAGAGCCCCGAGGCGCGGGCCCACTGCGTGGCGCGTCTCCTCCTCCTCTCTGGGCCTTTCTGGCAGGCCCAGCTGGTCCGCGACTGCCCCTCTCCCATAGGAGGCTGTGGTCCGAGGGCTGTACCCCGGCTGCCGCCCCCCCACCCAGTTGTTACAGCAGAGCAATCCCACATCTGGTAGGCCTTTGGCCCCTGTGGTTAAGGACTTCCCCTGGGCGGTTAGGACTTTGTCTTCCAGGGTGGTGGGGGTGGGGGGGGCAGGTTCGACCTCTGGTTGGGAAGCTGAGATCCCACATGCCCTGAGGCGCCCAGACCAAAACCGAAAGCAGAAGCCATCTTGTAGCAAAGAAGCCCCCACCCAGCAGGGCCCTCCCCACGGGGAAAGGGGCGAGCCCGCCTCCTGGGGGAGGCTCAGGAGACTCGCCTGCACAGGGACCTGACCACACCGCACACCGGCTGGCTCCCGGCGCTTCCTGTCCTGTCCTCCACTTGCCAGTGGTGATGGACACAGGCTGCAGGGACCACGAGGTGCCCCTCGGCCCTTCTGAAAAGGCTGGGTCACGTCACGGCAGGGGGAGGATGCTCCATTTCCGCATTTCTGCCCTGTGGTGCAGCTGCTGTTGCTCCTGGCAAGGACTGTGCTGATTCTCAGCTCATTAGCTCCAAGTCCTCCCTGACTGCCCCCTGCTCTACCTGCGCACGAGGAAAACAGAGGGGCCCGTCTTTCTGGAGAAATCAAGTTTATTAGGATCCCCGGCAAGGGGTGGGGAGGAGGAAGAGGTGGGGGTGGGCGGGGGGTAGGCCAGTCTGGTGAAGTCTCAGGCAGTAGGGGAGGAAGGGCAACCAGGCCAGGCGGCCGCCTCCCTGGTCCCCCAGGAGGCTCCTGACTGTCCTCTTCGCTGGAAGAGGATAATGGAGGACATGGAGGTGCGGGCTTTGAATCCCAACATCCAGCTGTGACCAGGTGCGCTGGTCCGTTGTGTGGGTGTTTTATTCCTTTGCTTTCTTCTTGCGTTTCTTGCACACTAACCCACAGGACAGGTATCTCAGAGCATGCCTTAGCCTCCTAGCCAGGCCCTTCTTTTTCTTGGCACTCTGTCCAGAGACAGTGGGTGAGGATTCAGGCTTGGGAGGAGCCTGGGGGGAGCTTCTGGCAGTATCCGAAGGGGAGCGGGTTGCCCCAGGGCCTGTGGTGCCTGGGTCTCCGGTGCCAGAGGCGCGTCGAATGCTCTCTGTGTCTTGAGCCCTGATGCGGCGAGACTCACTTTTGTCCCTGGTGGTGCGTGATCCAGGGGAGCAGCTGGGACCTTGAGTGCCCGGGTCTCCCCTGTGTGTGCCAGGGGAGCAGCTGGAGCACTGTGTGGTAGGGCTGCTGCCAGTGAGTGCTTTGCCGCAGATGTGGCAGGTCTCGTGACTGAAGGGGGGGACTGGGGTACGGAGGTGGCCAGAGGTCCCATTTGGGGCAGAGGTGCTCCCTGGCTCAGCATCGGGGGCGGGGCGGGGCTCGGAGGTGCTCGCCACTGGGGTGGGCGGGGACGTGTCATCGGGCTTGATGGTGTCCTCGGAGGCGTCGTTTGTCTCCTCAGGGGTGTAGTTCGTCTCCTTGGACGGGGAACCTGTCTCCTTGGCGGTGTGGCTCGTCTCCTCCCCCCGGCTCGGCTCTCGGAATGGCACGACAGGTGTAAGGTAGGAGCCCTCAGAGCTGGAGCGCTTGGGGTCTTCTCCCTGGTTTCTGGACAGGTCAGGTATCCACGCTTCCCTGGGTGGCGGGGGTGACTCCTCCCAGCCCACGGTAAACCAAGGATGGTGCCAGAGGGCGGTTGTGGGAGCTCGTTTTTCAGGCTGGAAGGTGAGCATGCATGCCAGTAAGCTGGCCAGCTGAGGGGATAGGTGGCTGGGCTTACGATACTGCCCTCTCATCAGCCTCGGTGCCTTCCTATAGTAATCCTCCTCTTTAAAGGGGAGGGAGGCCGTTACCATTTCGTAGAGGGTGACGCCAGTACTCCATACGTCGGCGGGCGGCCCCTGGTAGCCGGTGTCCTGGAACATCTCTGGGGCCATGTAGCCAGGAGTGCCACACACATACTTTAGCTCCTCGTGCAACTGATATTCTGTGCTTAGACCAAAGTCCGCAAGTTTTATGTTGTGTTGCTTATCTATCAGGATGTTGTCAGGTTTTATGTCCCGGTGCACGATGTTGCGCTCGTGGCAGTGCTGCACGGCCGCGAGCAGCTGTACGAAGGGCACTAGGGCCTGCCCCTCTGTCAGGGGGCCTTCGTGTTCCAGGAGCGTGTACAGGCTTCCCATGCTCATATACTCCAGCACAAAGTAGAGATTTTTTTCTGTATTAATGACGTCAAGGAGTCGGATGATGTTTGGATGGTCCAGCCTTCTCATGATCCGCACCTCCTGAAACAGCTGGTCTTTGGAGAGGAACCACCGCTGTTTCCTGATGATTTTAACTGCCACCTCTTCCCCGGTCATGTTGTCCTGTGCCAGCGCGACTGTGGCAGAGCTGCCCTCTCCTATCTTGTGGAGGAAGGTGTATCGGCTGGTGTCTCCCCTGCGGGTGGAGAGGTCTGCGAGGTCCTCCATGGTGACCACCACTAACTGCTCCACCAACTATTCTAGCAGCTAACTACTCTAGAAACGGCTCTACCAGCTAACTCCAACTGCTAGTTCTAGCAAAGCGTATGCCTACTCTACAAACACTATGCCAACTGTACGAACACAAACCAACTACACTGACTATAACAACGATAGTAACTGGACGAACACTAGCAACACGAACTGAACATACAGGACAAATCTCACTCACTCTTGGTCTCGCCGACAGGTCACCAGTAACAGCTCCCTGGGCTCCAAATGACCAAAAGCCTGAGCCCAGCCTCTTGCTTATATATGTGTGAGTTGTATCACAGTTAGGCTGTCTGAGGTCACAGTAAGCAGTGGACCCGTCACGGCTGGGGCTACACCCCAGTGGTTGTCTCCTTTTTCAGGTTCAAGGCCCCTTTACACTTAGGAAAAAGGGTCCCAAGGAGATTTTTTTGGCCTTCTAGGATGTCTTAGTGTGGGGCCCTGAAGGAAAGAGGGCCTTTGCAACCATAAGGAAGCTTAAGCACATATTTGCAGTTTGGTGCTAAAAGGATGCCTACAGGAAGAGACAGGGCCTAATCTAAGGTCCGTTGTCAAAGCTTCTGATTGATCCCCCTGGTTTCCGCAGCTCTGGGCAATGCAGGCTCACCGTGAGTTCCTATTGCAATGTAAATACGTGACTGCTCTACCTTTTGCTTGATTGGTGTAACTATACCCCCCTTGCAAACCCCCCTTCGTTTGCCGGTAAAAGCTGTTAGTTTACTCTAATAAACCGGAACTGCTCTGACCGAATCCTTGCTGTGTCTGATTGTCCCTGGCCCGCACCAGTGGGCTGGAGGGGGCACGGCAGCAAGGCCCATCTCTCTCCGAGACCTCCCAGTTAGGCCAGGGGCCATCCCGCTGCCTTCCCTTTCTGCGGAAGGTCCCCGCATCTTAGAGAATGTCTTATTCATTTTGTTTGAACTGAAAATCTGGAAGGTGCTTCAGCAGCTTTTCTGCACGACAGGTAGATTCTTTACTGTCTGAGCCACCAGGGAAGCCCAGGGCTTCAGCTTTGTAAATGAAAGGGCTGAGCTTGAATGAGCTCTGATTTCTTTTTCTTTTTTTTTTGAGGGGCGGTGGGGTGGCGGGTTGGGGAGGGAGGGGAGAGGGAGAAGGGTGGGCGGGCCACTTCTACTGGTCTTTCATTTATCTGTTTTCATCAGTCTTTGTTCTTCGTCCCGTGTGGGCCTCCCATCGCGGTGGCCTCTGTTGTCGCAGAGCACGGGCTCCAGGCACATGCGCTCCGGAGCTCCGGCTCGGTAATTGGACACATCTGTCCAGCCGCTCCACGGCACGTGGGGTCTTCCCAGGCCAGGGATCGAACCGGCGCCCCTTGCACTGCAAGGCGGTGTCCTTACCCACTGGACCACCAGGGAAGCCCGAGCTCAGATTTCTTGCCATGGTGGCATGCTTGTGTACTGCCCTTGTGCTAGAAATACTAGCTTCTCCATGCTAAACTTCATGATCAAGGATTCCTCGTGGTCCACGGCATCGGGGCCACATCCCGTAGCCTGGAGCTCAAGGGTCTGTATGGTCTGTCCCAGCTCATCTCTCCAGTCTTGTCTCCCACTGGTTACTTCCTGTGGATTACCTATTCCATGGCTTTGTGTGTCTCCTTTATGCAGAGATCACCTCCTGCCCCAGCGCCCTGACCAGCAAAAGCCCAGCTAGTCCTTTAGCTTCCATTTAAGATGCCGCCTCCTTCAGGCGCTGCCTCCTAAAATCCTGAGTTCAGGCTTGTGATCTTCCCTGCCTGTATCCACCATTGCTGCCTTCACCTGAATGTGTGTTGTACTTATCTAGTTATTCAGTCCACTGAATATTCCTGACTGATCAGCAGGTGCTATGACAGTGACAGATTTGGGCATAGTTCTTCTTTCACAGTGGGAAAGGGGAGACATTAATCAGATAATGGAGCCGAGGCAGGTGTACCTGCAAACAGAGAAGTGTGAAGAAGGAAGAGGCCAGAGTTAGTTCCCTGAAAGCTCATCTAGTGTCTGGGAAGGAGAAGGGGTGGGAGGTGGAAGGAGATGCTCCCTGGAGGGAAGACCACGTGCAGAGCCTGGCTGAAGGGAGAGAGGAGGGTGAGAGGGGCTGGAGGAAGGGCCGGCTGCGGGGAGGCCTTGCAGAGGCATCCGGGTGGGGTCGGGGTGGTGGTGAGCATGGAGGGGGCTGGGGTTGGCCCGCAGTGGGCTGGGCGGAGGGTGTCGTCCTGATCAGAGGGGCCATCTGGAAAGCTTAGGAGGGGTTTAAAGAGGGGAATGACGGATCAGATATGTGCTTTAGAACAGTTGTCTTGGCTGCTTTGCGGCGTGGCTTGGAGCTGTGCTTTTAGCCCCAGATGTGTTGGAAGTTTGAGACAGACCCGTGCCTTGGCCTCGCCGCTGGACACCCCAGTTCAGTTAGTCCTTGCTGTGTGCTTGGTCGCTCAGTCATGTCTGACTCTTGGCGACCTTATGGACTGCGGCCGCCGCGCGCCTCTGTCCATGGGGCTTCTCCATCAGAGTGGAGTGTCACCCACATCCAGTCCTTCCTCCAGGGGATCGTCCCGGCCCAGGGATCGAACTCAGGTCTCCCCCAATGCAGGCGGATTCTTTACCATCAGGGAAGCCTTCAGTTCGTCTGGAGGGAGGTAAAAAGGGAAGAAGGTGCCCAGAAGGAGGCCCTGCATTGGTGCAGCCTGAAGACAAGGGCAGGAGATGAAGACAGGAGATGACACGGACAGGGTTTGGTCCTCAATTCCCCTGGTGCTGAAGGAGGAGGTGGTCTCAAGGTTGAGCCCTGCATTCCTGGCACGTCCACTCAGTGGAAAGGGTGGAATTTTGAGTTGAGAACATGGGCAACGATGGGGTGTTGGCGGGGAGGGAGTGATCACAGGCACAGACCCCTACCTCGTAATGGCCAGCATTTCCAGGCCCTATTTGCCAGCCTGGGGAGGTTTGAGACGGACTAGGCCTAGCCGGGCCTCTGAAGTCCCTAGGAGTGCTCTCCTGTGGAGGCTGGGGTGTAGATGATAGGGAGACCCAGAGGCCGGCAGCGCCCAGGCCAGCAGAGCCCAGGCAGCCCGGTGTACGGCAAAGGCATGAAACAGCACATCTGGAAAGAGTGGTGGCGCTGAGTGGTCCCCAGGAAGTCGGGGGTTGTCAGCGGGACTCTACCTGCCTCCAGATCAGGGGGCACCATCGGGCAGGAAAGTGAAGAGGCAGTGAGCTCCCTGTAAGCAGCTCCCCGGGGTGATGGGAGCTGGCGGGCACCTTCCCTGGTATCAGACCCACAGAGGCAGCCATCCTCTTGCTCGGGTGCCCCCTGCAGGGATGACAGAGCAGTTGGAAAACTTGTCCACCTTCATTTCCTCCAGCCACTTGATGCAGGAGAGCTGGGGAGCTGGGTGCTAGGCTTGCTGTGGTGGTGGTGTGGGAGGTGGCGGCGGGAGGTTGTGGGGGAGCATTCCAGATCCTGGGAGGGACAGAAGCAGGAGGAAGGCCCAGACCTGCCCTCTCTGGAGGCGCTCTGGCTCTCTGGTGGTGTGACAGACCCTGAGCGAAGAGCAGGCCCAGCCAAGCGTCCTGGAGGGAGAGGGCAGGAAGAGGGGGAAGGAGAATTGGTGGGGGGAGGGGGCGGAGGAGGAAACCTGTCCCCTCATCAGGAAGGCCCCACCCCAGTTCTCGGTCTTCACGTCTGAGCAGGAGGAACTGTAGTGTTTGTTCAACAAAAAGTGCCTGTTGTTTGTCTCTCTTTTTCTTTTTAATTGAAGCACAGTTGACTTGCAATATTGTGTTTCTGATGCACAGCTAAGTGATTCAGTTATACATCTATATTCATATTCTTTTCCATTTTGGTTTATCACAGGATATTGAATATAGTTCCCTACGCTCTGCAAAAAAAAAAAAAAAAAAGATGATGGACTTGTCATTAACTCTTGAAAGTGCTTCCTGCCTTTTTAGCGCTTTGCCACATTTTCAACTCAAAAAACAGTCTTAATTCACATACAAAATAAAATAATTTAAAATAATGTCATTTTAAAAAAGTTATTAAATATGCATTTTTTTAATTTCAGAAAGGACTTACACCAGCTGCTCCAGTTCATACCAGTAAAGAAGATCCCGCTACCCAGACTAATTTGGGATTTATCCATGCATTTGTGGCTGCCATATCAGTCATCATTGTCTCTGAACTGGGTGATAAGACATTTTTTATAGCAGCCATCATGGCCATGCGCTATAACCGATTGACAGTGTTGGCTGGTGCTATGCTTGCCTTGGGCCTAATGACGTGCTTATCAGGTGAGTGCTTTTTCCGCTTAATGAGTTTATTGAATTAAAGAGAAAGCTGTTATTGGTAGGTCAGACAATAAAGAATCTGCCTGCAATGTAGGAGACCTGGGTCCAATTCCTGGGTTGGGAAGATACCCTGGAAAAGGAAATGGCAACCCACTCCAGTATTCTTGCCTGGGAAATCCCATGGACAGAGGAGCCTGGCAGGCCACAGTCCATGGGGTCATAGAAAGTCGGACATGACTGAGCAGCACACATTTGTTTCATTTTTATGGAAGTACTGAGGGCTTCCCTTAACAACTGAGCACACAAGCACATGGTAGCATTGAGTCACTGAATCCTTCAAGTAGTTATGTTGGAATTTGGTTCATTTTCCAGCACTTAAGAAACAGGAAATGTTTTCAGTACATAAATTCCTAAACACCATGTTGCACTTTTAAAATTAAATTTTAGCTATTTGCAATCAATATACATACTTGTTTTTTTTTTCCACGTAGATTCTTTTCCATGTAGGCCATTACACAGTATTGAGTAGAGGCACCTGTGCTATACAGCAGGTTACTATTAGCTGTCTATTTTCTAAGTGTGTATATGTCAGTCCTGTTTTCCCAGTTATCCCTCTTGCCACCCAGCCTCCAGTAAGTTCATTTGTACCGTCTCTTTTTTTAGATTCCACATATAAGTGATATCATGATATTTGTCTTTCTGTGTCTTATTTCACTCAGTATGAGCATTTCTAGTTCCATTCATTTTGCTGCAAATGCTGTTTACTGTTTTTTTTTCTTTACTACTGAGTAATAATCTATTGTATATATGTACCACATCTTCTTTATCCATTCCTCTGTTGCTGACCGTTTAGATTGCTTTCATGTCCTGGCTGTTGAAAATAGTGCTGCAGTCAACATTTGGGTGCATGTATCTTTTTGAATTACTGTTTTCTTTGGGTATATGCCCAGCTGAGTCATGTGGTAGTTCTTAGTTTCTTAGGGAAATTTCACACAGTCCTCCATTGTGGCTCTACCAGTTTATATTCCCACTGACAGTGTAGGAGGGTTCCCTTTTCTTCACACCTTTTCCAGCATTTATTCATAGACTTTTTGATGATGGCCGTTCTGACTGGTGTGAGATGATACCTCGCTGTGGTTTTAATTTGCATTTCTCTAATAATTAGTGCTTATCAGGTGAGTGCTTTTTCCGCTTAATGAGTTTATTGAATTAAAGAGAAAGCTGTTATTGGTAGGTCAGACAATAAAGAATCTGCCTGCAATGTAGGAGACCCGGGTCCAATTCCTGGGTTGGGAAGATACCCTGGAAAAGGAAATGGCAACCCACTCCAGTATTCTTGCCTGGGAAATCCCATGGACAGAGGAGCCTGGCAGGCCACAGTCCATGGGGTCATAGAAAGTCGGACATGACTGAGCAGCACACATTTGTTTCATTTTTATGGAAGTACTGAGGGCTTCCCTTAACAACTGAGCACACAAGCACATGGTAGCATTGAGTCACTGAATCCTTCAAGTAGTTATGTTGGAATTTGGTTCATTTTCCAGCACTTAAGAAACAGGAAATGTTTTCAGTACATAAATTCCTAAACACCATGTTGCACTTTTAAAATTAAATTTTTAGCTATTTGCAATCAATATACATACTTGTTTTTTTTTTCCACGTAGATTCTTTTCCATGTAGGCCATTACACAGTATTGAGTAGAGGCACCTGTGCTATACAGCAGGTTACTATTAGCTGTCTATTTTCTAAGTGTGTATATGTCAGTCCTGTTTTCCCAGTTATCCCTCTTGCCACCCAGCCTCCAGTAAGTTCATTTGTACCGTCTCTTTTTTTAGATTCCACATATAAGTGATATCATGATATTTGTCTTTCTGTGTCTTATTTCACTCAGTATGAGCATTTCTAGTTCCATTCATTTTGCTGCAAATGCTGTTTACTGTTTTTTTTTCTTTACTACTGAGTAATAATCTATTGTATATATGTACCACATCTTCTTTATCCATTCCTCTGTTGCTGACCGTTTAGATTGCTTTCATGTCCTGGCTGTTGAAAATAGTGCTGCAGTCAACATTTGGGTGCATGTATCTTTTTGAATTACTGTTTTCTTTGGGTATATGCCCAGCTGAGTCATGTGGTAGTTCTTAGTTTCTTAGGGAAATTTCACACAGTCCTCCATTGTGGCTCTACCAGTTTATATTCCCACTGACAGTGTAGGAGGGTTCCCTTTTCTTCACACCTTTTCCAGCATTTATTCATAGACTTTTTGATGATGGCCGTTCTGACTGGTGTGAGATGATACCTCGCTGTGGTTTTAATTTGCATTTCTCTAATAATTAGTGATTATAAGCATCTTTTCATGTGCTTTATGACCATTTGTATGTCTTTAGAGAAAGATGTATTTAGACCTTTCTTCCATTTTTTGATTATTTATGTTTTTGATATACAACTGCTTGAGCTGTTTGTATTTTTTGTAGGTTAATCCCTTGTCAGTTTATGAATATTTTCTCCCAGTCTGAGGATTGTCTTTTTCTTTTGTTTATGATTTCCTTTTCTATGTAGAAGCTTTTAATTAGATCTCATTTGTTTATTTTTGTTTTTATTTCAATATTCTAGGCGGTGGATCTAAAAAGATCTTGCTGCGGTTTATGTCAATGAGTCTTCTGCTTAAAATTCAAAATACTCATTATGTTTAAAAAGACATACTTTAAAAAAAAAAGACATACTTTAACGAGCAAGTGTAATATGAATTTAAATACTGTGTAATAAGTGTTAAAACACTTTTAAGACAGACATTTTTATAAAACAACTATAACGATTTTACACAATATACCCAAAATTAGATCTTTGAAACTCTTTGAACTTAAGATGAAAAGTGAGAGGGGTTAGTTTTTCCAAATGACTTTAGAGCTTTGCAAGCAAGAGGTTTGAAGACACTGGTACAACCTGTTCCTTCACATAGTCCAGGTGAGGGGGCTGTCAGTATCCTGATCCCTGCTTTTGCTATGGGTATTTTTGCCTTTTTTTTCCTATTTAAGTCCAGATAAATTTATTTATGTCTGATATCTAAGAAATAGGACTCAAGCCACTACAGAGCAATGCATGTTTCCTGTTGAAGGACATTTGGTAATTAGAAATGAGTAGTCACGTTCAGTGGATTGTGTTCTGTTAAGCAATTTTGCCCATTATATTAATAGTAAAGGAAACATTCTTAGATGCCCAATTTGAGTTATATATAAACCCATTATATAAGTTTCAGTTTTTTCAAAAAAATTAAGACTAGAAGAATGTAAACTTAACACTATGTACTTGAACATATTTTAATCTCTAATTCAAAAGCTACCTTGAGCCATGTAGTTAGGTGGAAAATAGCAAGTTTTTCCTTTAGCATCAGACTTGGATTAGAGTCTGATTCGGCTGTGTTTTAACCTAACGATAAGTTGCTTATCCTCTTTGAGCTTCTGTTTCCCATCTGTAAACTAGAGATACTGTCTCATGGAGTTGTGTATTAAAATAAGATCTTATATTTCAAGTGCTCAGTCTTCACCGCTCTCTTTCAGCATGCCTCGGATTTCCATGAAACAAGTTTTTAAAGTACAGGACAGGTTCTGTTTCTGGCTGCTTGGATGCTTGCAAAGTCTGTCTTTTTAAACATGACGAATATTTTATTGAACTAAGAAATGTACTCCTTTCACATTTGGATATTAGCATTAGCATTATTCATATTTCACAATAAAAATCAATTTTCTCTTCAAAAGCAAATTCTGATTCTAGGAAACAGGATAAGTAGGGCGGGTTGTAAATAGTGAAGTCACCTGTTTGAATGAGCTTGAATAATGTTAGAGAATTTTATTTTTGAAACTTCCATCTTTACGGGTAACTGGAAGGCTCTTCCCCCTGTTCCCTCCTCAGAACCTGGTTCCCTCCGTTCCCCCACCTCTGCCGTGGGTTCAGCTCCTTTCCCTTCGCTGTGAGCAGGGCTTGTCTCTTCTGTCCTGGCCCTCGGCCCACCTCCCCCGACTGCTAGTCCTGACGACTCGTCTGGACTGTTTGAAGGAACATGCTGTCTCGGTGGTCTCCAGACCTCTTCCCTGCATGCCTCTAAAATCATTTTGAAAACCTATGTACCCCCCTCTCACTTTTCATCTCAAGTTCAAGAAGTTTCAAAGATGTTAATCTTTGGTACGTTGTGTAAAAGTGTTATAGTTGGTGGTTTTTTAATGTTTGTTTTATAAGTATTTTAACATTGATTACACAATATTTAAACGCATATTCCACTTGCAAACTGATTAAAAAGAAATTTTAAAACAAAAGAAATTTCAGACGTCATATACTTTTGTTTTTAAGATTTATTTATTTATTTATTTTGGGCGGGGGTCGGGTTGGGGAGGGAGGGGAGCAGGCGGGCCACGTCTATTGGTCTTTCATTTCTCTATTTTGATCCATCTTCGTTCTCTGGCTCCTGTGGGCCTCCCATCGCAGTGGCCTCTGTTGCGGCAGAGCACCGGCTCTGGGCGCATGCGCTCCAGAGCTCCGGCTCAGTGATTGGACACATCGGTCCAGTTGCTCCGCGGCACGTGGGATCCTCCCAGGCCGGGGATCGAACCGGCGTCCCTTGCACTGCAAGGCGGTGTCCTTACCCACTGGACCACCAGGGGAAGCCCCGTCATATACTTTTAACGTAGTCTTTCAAGATAGATTAAACTCTGCTTCACCCGTCAAATCTGTTTGCCACGTTTGTTTTCTCATCAGCCTTGTTCCCACTGAACCGATTCCCACTAGATGGTTGAGTTCAGTGCTGGGGAATTTCTGTCCTGGCGGGGCTGCTGCTTTCCTTTGTAAAATTTTCACTTTGATTTCTTTTCCACTAGATATTAGCATTAGCATTATTCATATTTCACAAAAAATCAATTTTCTCTTCAAAAGCAAATTCTGATTCTAGGAAACAGGATAAGTAGGCGGGTTGTAAATAGTGAAGTCACCTGTTTGAATGAGCTTGAATAATGTTAGAGAATTTTATTTTTGAAACTTCCATCTTTACGGGTAACTGGAAGGCTCTTCCCCCTGTTCCCTCCTCAGAACCTGGTTCCCTCCGTTCCCCCACCTCTGCCGTGGGTTCAGCTCCTTTCCCTTCGCTGTGAGCAGGGCTTGTCTCTTCTGTCCTGGCCCTCGGCCCACCTCCCCCGACTGCTAGTCCTGACGACTCGTCTGGACTGTTTGAAGGAACATGCTGTCTCGGTGGTCTCCAGACCTCTTCCCTGCATGCCTCTAAAATCATTTTGAAAACCTATGTACCCCCCTCTCACTTTTCATCTCAAGTTCAAGAAGTTTCAAAGATGTTAATCTTTGGTACGTTGTGTAAAAGTGTTATAGTTGGTGGTTTTTTAATGTTTGTTTTATAAGTATTTTAACATTGATTACACAATATTTAAACGCATATTCCACTTGCAAACTGATTAAAAAGAAATTTTAAAACAAAAGAAATTTCAGACGTCATATACTTTTGTTTTTAAGATTTATTTATTTATTTATTTGGGGGGGGGGTGGGGTTGGGGAGGGAGGGGAGCAGGCGGGCCACTTCTATTGGTCTTTCATTTCTCTATTTTGATCCATCTTCGTTCTCTGGCTCCTGTGGGCCTCCCATCGCAGTGGCCTCTGTTGCGGCAGAGCACCGGCTCTGGGCGCATGCGCTCCAGAGCTCCGGCTCAGTGATTGGACACATCGGTCCAGTTGCTCCGCGGCACGTGGGATCCTCCCAGGCCGGGGATCGAACCGGCGTCCCTTGCACTGCAAGGCGGTGTCCTTACCCACTGGACCACCAGGGGAAGCCCCGTCATATACTTTTAACGTAGTCTTTCAAGATAGATTAAACTCTGCTTCACCCGTCAAATCTGTTTGCCACGTTTGTTTTCTCATCAGCCTTGTTCCCACTGAACCGATTCCCACTAGATGGTTGAGTTCAGTGCTGGGGAATTTCTGTCCTGGCGGGGCTGCTGCTTTCCTTTGTAAAATTTTCACTTTGCCAGTGTTCTTTTCTTCTTGTTAGAGTTCCATATTTGCTCCTAAATTGGCTTGCCTCTGGGTTCTGAGCCTTTTTTCTGCATCCTGTTTAGGGGCCTGGAGCTGCTGTTGGGGAGGCAGTGGCAGGAGAGGCAGGAGATCTGACGTCTTGAGCCTGGGGCTGAATCCAGCCTCTGCAGCTTGCTCACTGTGCACATAGGAGCAGGTCAGTGGCAGCTGTTCGCTGTGCACCATCTGTGTGCAGGATGCTTTGGGCCTACTTGAGGACAAGCCCCCATCCCAGGCGGACAGAGAGCAGGGACATGTCACACATTCATGGCTCACAGGCAGTGGAACTGTGATTCAAAGGCAGCTATGTCTGACTCTAAATCCAGGGGTTTCCGATGGTTTTCTTTCTTTTTTTTTTTTTTAAACATTTATTTTATTTATCTTTTGGGGGGTGAGGTGGGGAGGGAGGGAGGGGGACAGGCAGGCCACTTCTATTGGTCTTTCATTTCTCTATTTTCATCCATCTTTGTTCTTTGGCCCATGTGGGCCTCCCATCGCGGTGGCCTCTGTTGTCTCAGAGCACCGGCTCTGGGTGCATGCACCCCAGAGCTCCGGCTCGGTAATTGGACACATCAGTCCAGCCGCTACGCGGCACGTGGGATCTTCCCAGGCAAGGGATCGAACCGGCGTCCCTTGCACTGCAAGGCAGGTGTCCTTACCCACTGGACCACCGGGGGAAGTCCCTCTGATGGTTTTCTTAATGATAAGAGGTTCTGCAGGCAGGGGTGGAAGAAGGCTGGGGGCTGCAGAGTCAGGTTAGCTATGGGCCCCCAGTCTTTCCTTTGAGAAAAATTTACTGTCATCTATTTGATAATTAAGACTTTACTGGGAGAAGGTTTAAAGCTAAACAGTCATTGGAAAATAATTTTATTTTTACTCCATTATGACTTTCTAAGTTATTTAAGCCTGTGGAGAATCTTTGCTCTAAACTCAGGATTTAATAAGTTCTCATCAGCCTTGTTCCCACTGAACCGATTCCCACTAGATGGTTGAGTTCAGTGCTGGGGAATTTCTGTCCTGGCGGGGCTGCTGCTTTCCTTTGTAAAATTTTCACTTTGCCAGTGTTCTTTTCTTCTTGTTAGAGTTCCATATTTGCTCCTAAATTGGCTTGCCTCTGGGTTCTGAGCCTTTTTTCTGCATCCTGTTTAGGGGCCTGGAGCTGCTGTTGGGGAGGCAGTGGCAGGAGAGGCAGGAGATCTGACGTCTTGAGCCTGGGGCTGAATCCAGCCTCTGCAGCTTGCTCACTGTGCACATAGGAGCAGGTCAGTGGCAGCTGTTCGCTGTGCACCATCTGTGTGCAGGATGCTTTGGGCCTACTTGAGGACAAGCCCCCATCCCAGGCGGACAGAGAGCAGGGACATGTCACACATTCATGGCTCACAGGCAGTGGAACTGTGATTCAAAGGCAGCTATGTCTGACTCTAAATCCAGGGGTTTCCGATGGTTTTCTTTCTTTTTTTTTTAAACATTTATTTTATTTATCTTTCGGGGGTGAGGTGGGGAGGGAGGGAGGGGGACAGGCAGGCCACTTCTATTGGTCTTTCATTTCTCTATTTTCATCCATCTTTGTTCTTTGGCCCATGTGGGCCTCCCATCGCGGTGGCCTCTGTTGTCTCAGAGCACCGGCTCTGGGTGCATGCACCCCAGAGCTCCGGCTCGGTAATTGGACACATCAGTCCAGCCGCTACGCGGCACGTGGGATCTTCCCAGGCAAGGGATCGAACCGGCGTCCCTTGCACTGCAAGGCAGGTGTCCTTACCCACTGGACCACCGGGGGAAGTCCCTCTGATGGTTTTCTTAATGATAAGAGGTTCTGCAGGCAGGGGTGGAAGAAGGCTGGGGGCTGCAGAGTCAGGTTAGCTATGGGCCCCCAGTCTTTCCTTTGAGAAAAATTTACTGTCATCTATTTGATAATTAAGACTTTACTGGGAGAAGGTTTAAAGCTAAACAGTCATTGGAAAATAATTTTATTTTTACTCCATTATGACTTTCTAAGTTATTTAAGCCTGTGGAGAATCTTTGCTCTAAACTCAGGATAATAATAGCACAATCCTTATAGAATTGTAAGATTAAATGAAGTAAAACAAGCCAACCATCTGACATAGGATGGTTGGTTATACATCAGTTAAGTATCTTCCCCCTTATCGTAAAAAGGCTTTGCATCTAAGTGTGGCTCAGTTGTGCCCCGTACACTCTGTTGAACCATTTATTTGGGCATTTTCCCATTATTTAGAATGCATGCTTAACTGCTCAGTCATGTCCAACTCTTTTTGACCCTTTGGACTGTAGCCCCACCAGGCTCCTCTGTCCATGGGTTTTTCAGGCAAGAATACAGGAGTTGGGTGACCATTTCCTCCTCCAAGGGATCTTCCCCACCCAGGGACTGAACTCACATCTCCTGCATTGCAGGTGGATTCTTTATCCATTGAGCCACTCGGGGAAGCCCTTATTTACAATTCAACAGATACTTGTTTAGAACCAACTGTGCATGGCTAGAAATATGTTGCGGCTGTGGCCAGGATGCCTGGTGGAAGTGGCGTGGCCCACCAGCATTACGGCAGCTCTGAGAGTGAATCCGCCTGCCGCATCCCACCCTGCAGTGTGCTTGACATGGGAACAGCCTCCATCTGGCATTCTTGTCTTTAGCTCTTTGCCGAATTTCTCACTATAATTCAGACCCGTCAAGAGGGGCAACTTCTCAGTCTGTGTGTTTGTTCCTTAGGAGGAATGACCGTAGAGAAACCCAGGACAGATTTGAATCTGTCCACAACCTCAAAGGGATGAGCTAGGAGGCAGAGCAGCTGTGGGCATATCAGATGACACTAGTGTTAAAGAAACCTGCTTGCCAGTGCAGGAGGATGCAGGAGATGTGGGTTTGATCCCAGGTTGGGAAGATCTTCTGCAGAAGGAAATGGCAACCGACTCCAGTACTCTTGCCTGGAGAATCCCATGGACAGAGGAGCCTGGCCGGCTGCTGTCCATGGCGTCAGCGTCAGCCATACCTAGGCAACTAAACAAGAAGCAGCAGCTATACATTAATTTCCTTCCTGAATTGGCCAGAGTGGGCCCGCACAAGTTGTCCCAGATGTCCGGTCTAATTGCCCTGTTCTTTTAAAATACACCCACTGGTGGACTTAGCTGGTGGTTCAGTGGTTAAGACTCTTGCTGTCACTGCAGGGGACTTGGGTTCAGTCCCTGGTGAGGGAAGTTCTGCATGCTGAGATGTGGCCAAAAATAAAAATAAAGTATATCCAGCAGAATCTAAATACCATTAGCAGTTTGATCCTTACCATCACCAACACCATCATTCCTTTACAAAAAATACATGAATAATAAATATTTGGAAATTTACATTGTTCTTTTTTTTAATTCTTCATTTATTTTCCTCACAATTTTTTATAATGGTATGTTTTTTGCTTGAAAATCTTTTATGGATCACACTGTCATATTTATCTGTAGCAAAAATATACATTTAAATTGAATTGTTGAAGGTAGTGAAAATTTGTTAAGTCTATAACTGTTAAAATTTTTTATTGGTGGAGTTATAGTTATTAGTACATAGTTAATGAAAACAATATATCACAAGTTTAAGTAAATACTTTTACACTTGATCTTAGCCAAAAGGCCAAGAAGCGATAAGTAAACATTTTTAGAAAGTTGGAAATGCATCTCTTAATGAGATGATAGAACTGCACTTGTCCATGGATGATAGAACTGTAATTGTCCATGGATGATACATAATGAAGCTAGGTTAAAAATCAATTCTGATCTTTTTTAAAAAAATAGATTAAGGGCTGAGATTTTTATTTACAAAAGTAGACCGGAAGGAATTTTGTTATAGTCTTGTCACTCAGTTCATTGAACTCTCTTGAGTTATATGCTAAAAATTACATACTAGTGTATCATCAAGTGATTTTAAATGATTTGCCAACTGACAACTTAATAAGGTATTCTGTCAAATTTTGTTAAAAGCAGTTGGATACCATCAAGTATACCAAAGATTTTTCTGAAATTCATCATATGACTGTACTTATGCATGTTAGTCTTTTATTTAAAGCACTTTGTTTAACTGGATATATTTAGAAGTAGTTGAGAAAATTGAAATATTTTTAGTTTCAGTGTACTTTTACCAATAAAGGATTTTATTTTTAAATTTATGCTAGTTAGATGTAGGCCAGAGTGGCCCGCACAAGTTGTCCCAGATGTCCGGTCTAATTGCCCTGTTCTTTTAAAATACACCCACTGGTGGACTTAGCTGGTGGTTCAGTGGTTAAGACTCTTGCTGTCACTGCAGGGGACTTGGGTTCAGTCCCTGGTGAGGGAAGTTCTGCATGCTGAGATGTGGCCAAAAATAAAAATAAAGTATATCCAGCAGAATCTAAATACCATTAGCAGTTTGATCCTTACCATCACCAACACCATCATTCCTTTACAAAAAATACATGAATAATAAATATTTGGAAATTTACATTGTTCTTTTTTTTAATTCTTCATTTATTTTCCTCACAATTTTTTATAATGGTATGTTTTTTGCTTGAAAATCTTTTATGGATCACACTGTCATATTTATCTGTAGCAAAAATATACATTTAAATTGAATTGTTGAAGGTAGTGAAAATTTGTTAAGTCTATAACTGTTAAAATTTTTTATTGGTGGAGGTATAGTTATTAGTACATAGTTAATGAAAACAATATATCACAAGTTTAAGTAAATACTTTTACACTTGATCTTAGCCAAAAGGCCAAGAAGCGATAAGTAAACATTTTTAGAAAGTTGGAAATGCATCTCTTAATGAGATGATAGAACTGCACTTGTCCATGGATGATAGAACTGTAATTGTCCATGGATGATACATAATGAAGCTAGGTTAAAAATCAATTCTGATCTTTTTTAAAAAAATAGATTAAGGGCTGAGATTTTTATTTACAAAAGTAGACCGGAAGGAATTTTGTTATAGTCTTGTCACTCAGTTCATTGAACTCTCTTGAGTTATATGCTAAAAATTGCATACTAGTGTATCATCAAGTGATTTTAAATGATTTGCCAACTGACAACTTAATAAGGTATTCTGTCAAATTTTGTTAAAAGCAGTTGGATACCATCAAGTATACCAAAGATTTTTTTCTGAAATTCATCATATGACTGTACTTATGCATGTTAGTCTTTTATTTAAAGCACTTTGTTTAACTGGATATATTTAGAAGTAGTTGAGAAAATTGAAATATTTTTAGTTTCAGTGTACTTTTACCAATAAAGGATTTTATTTTTAAAGTTGTGTCATATCACATGCTTAAAATGTATTCTTCTGGAGCCTTAGAGCTTCAGATTTCACTCATTCGATTTATAGAAAAGGTCTGTCACACTGCCTAATTGCCATGGCAATTGGTCCATAGTAAATCATCTAAGTCAGGCTTATTTTCTATCAGAAAACATTTACTTGGTTTTTGAATTTAATAAACATTGATATACCTCCCCATGGCAACCATCTGTTTAGAAATCTAATTCTAAAATGGCTGGCTGGCTGGACTGAGCCTGGAACCCAGCTACACTGAGCTGCCTGGGGAAGTAAGCCACTGGGATTTAGTATCTTTTTGATGCTCTCTTTGTGGGTTGAGACTCTGCCTTAGGGAAAAAGCATCCCCCAAGTTGGGGGATGAAAGAAACACAATTTCAACGTAAAAATTATTCATACTGAGGCCAAAATACTCACCCATGGCCATTGTTTCCAGTGCCTGTCACACTATTATTTCTAATGCCCTGGCATCAGAAATTAGGGACGACCCGAAGCCCCGCCTCCAGTTTATGATGCTTAACCAGAGATGGAGGTATTTCCAACCCTCTTTGGTGGCCTGGATTTCTCACCGTGGGAAAGGCCCTGTAGGGAGCTGGGTGCAGGCATCTTGGTGGAGGGGCAGAGAGCAGCTGTGGAGGGACATGGGAAAGGAGAACCCCACAACTCCTCAGCTACAGGCAAGTTTTTAGTCTTTTTCCGTGAGCTGAACTCAGGCAAGCAGATCTCACAAACTTCATCTTCCACCGAGGATTTTGTTATAGTCTTGTCACTCAGTTCATTGAACTCTCTTGAGTTATATGCTAAAAATTGCATACTAGTGTATCATCAAGTGATTTTAAATGATTTGCCAACTGACAACTTAATAAGGTATTCTGTCAAATTTTGTTAAAAGCAGTTGGATACCATCAAGTATACCAAAGATTTTTTTCTGAAATTCATCATATGACTGTACTTATGCATGTTAGTCTTTTATTTAAAGCACTTTGTTTAACTGGATATATTTAGAAGTAGTTGAGAAAATTGAAATATTTTTAGTTTCAGTGTACTTTTACCAATAAAGGATTTTATTTTTAAAGTTGTGTCATATCACATGCTTAAAATGTATTCTTCTGGAGCCTTAGAGCTTCAGATTTCACTCATTCGATTTATAGAAAAGGTCTGTCACACTGCCTAATTGCCATGGCAATTGGTCCATAGTAAATCATCTAAGTCAGGCTTATTTTCTATCAGAAAACATTTACTTGGTTTTTGAATTTAATAAACATTGATATACCTCCCCATGGCAACCATCTGTTTAGAAATCTAATTCTAAAATGGCTGGCTGGCTGGACTGAGCCTGGAACCCAGCTACACTGAGCTGCCTGGGGAAGTAAGCCACTGGGATTTAGTATCTTTTTGATGCTCTCTTTGTGGGTTGAGACTCTGCCTTAGGGAAAAAGCATCCCCCAAGTTGGGGGATGAAAGAAACACAATTTCAACGTAAAAATTATTCATACTGAGGCCAAAATACTCACCCATGGCCATTGTTTCCAGTGCCTGTCACACTATTATTTCTAATGCCCTGGCATCAGAAATTAGGGACGACCCGAAGCCCCGCCTCCAGTTTATGATGCTTAACCAGAGATGGAGGTATTTCCAACCCTCTTTGGTGGCCTGGATTTCTCACCGTGGGAAAGGCCCTGTAGGGAGCTGGGTGCAGGCATCTTGGTGGAGGGGCAGAGAGCAGCTGTGGAGGGACATGGGAAAGGAGAACCCCACAACTCCTCAGCTACAGGCAAGTTTTTAGTCAGATGAGTTTGAAGGGAATGTACCTGTGGAAGCTGAACTCAGGCAAGCAGATCTCACAAACTTCATCTTCCACAAACTGGAAAGTGATGGATAAATGATTGGTTAAATCTGAAGGTTCAGTATTGGTGGAGGGAAAGAAGTAGAATGTGAATCATTTTCCCTTTAAAACAGTGGCGAATGATGATTTCTGAAGTTAGCTGCTGCATTGGTTGGAGTATAATCTGCTGATTAATCAGATATACCCTTGTATTTCCTTGCAGTTTTGTTTGGCTACGCCACCACAGTCATCCCCAGGGTGTATACATACTATGTCTCAACTGCATTATTTGCCATTTTTGGCATTAGAATGCTTCGGGAAGGCTTAAAGATGAGTCCAGATGAAGGTCAAGAGGAACTAGAAGAAGTTCAAGCAGAATTAAAGAAAAAAGATGAAGAAGTAAGTCACCGCTGTTAAAAAGGCACTCAACCATTAAGAGTCAACACTACCTAGAGATTTTTCCCTGGTGGCTTAGGTGGTAAAGAATCCATCTGCAATGTGGGAGACCTGGGTTTGACCCCTGGTTTGGGAAGATCACCTAGAGAAGGAATACTGAAGAAGGGATGGCAACCTACTCCAGTATTCTCGCCGGGAGGATACTGTGGGGTAGAGCAGCCTGGTGGGCTACAGTCCATGGCATTGAGAACGAGTAGGACATGACTTCATGACTCACCATAGCACAGATTTTTCAGTAGTCACCCATACCTGTGATATGTGTGGGCTACACAGAAATAGCTTATTTTGTTTGGTTTCTATTCTGACATTTGGCTGTGATAGAACTAGATAGTGTAAATGTGGTAGAGAAAGGCCTCGGGGATTAATATTGAACACCTGAAGTGAAGTTCCTTAATTAGATTGATTATAAGATCCCAAGAAACAGGAAACACATTTATAATTTGATCTGTTTTCTTTCCACAACATCTAAGATAACAAGTGATCAGTAAATAGTGTTTTGTTTACTTTGTTGGGGAGAATTGGAAAAATTGAGAGAGCAACATTTGTTGCTATGTGAGACCAGTGGCTCAAAAGATAAGTTTGGGGTCATGTAGCTTTAGTTTCTGAGAACATATTCCTAGAGAAATTAAACACTCTTTAAAAGAAAGATTAAGTGATTTTGTGCTGTACTGACTTGATTTCTGGGTTAATGTCTTTTTTTTTCATTTTAGTTTCAAAGAAGTAAACTCTTAAATGGACCAGGAGATGTTGAAGCGGGTGCAAGCACAACAATACCTCAGAAAAAGTGGCTGCATTTCATTTCACCCATCTTTGTTCAGGCTCTTACGTTAACGTTCTTGGCAGAATGGGGTGACCGCTCGCAGTTGACTACCATTGTTTTGGCAGCTCGAGAGGTGAGTGTTCCTTGGAGATGACTGCTTCTGTATTAAAACCAAGCATAACTAATGCTACTTTGCTGTAGGGGTCACTGGACAGAGTCAAGGGGGGGTCAGGGGATGACTTCATATGCTAGATGATTTTAGATCTAATAACGCTACCCATTACAACTAAACTTTCTCCCTAGTTTCTGCAGTTGGTCCGGTTACTCTAGAGATTTTCCTGGTGGCTTAGGTGGTAAAGAATCCATCTGCAATGTGGGAGACCTGGGTTTGACCCTGGTTTGGGAAGATCACCTGAGAAGGAATACTGAAGAAGGGATGGCAACCTACTCCAGTATTCTCGCCGGGAGGATACTGTGGGGTAGAGCAGCCTGGTGGGCTACAGTCCATGGCATTGAGAACGAGTAGGACATGACTTCATGACTCACCATAGCACAGATTTTTCAGTAGTCACCCATACCTGTGATATGTGTGGGCTACACAGAAATAGCTTATTTTGTTTGGTTTCTATTCTGACATTTGGCTGTGATAGAACTAGATAGTGTAAATGTGGTAGAGAAAGGCCTCGGGGATTAATATTGAACACCTGAAGTGAAGTTCCTTAATTAGATTGATTATAAGATCCCAAGAAACAGGAAACACATTTATAATTTGATCTGTTTTCTTTCCACAACATCTAAGATAACAAGTGATCAGTAAATAGTGTTTTGTTTACTTTGTTGGGGAGAATTGGAAAAATTGAGAGAGCAACATTTGTTGCTATGTGAGACCAGTGGCTCAAAAGATAAGTTTGGGGTCATGTAGCTTTAGTTTCTGAGAACATATTCCTAGAGAAATTAAACACTCTTTAAAAGAAAGATTAAGTGATTTTGTGCTGTACTGACTTGATTTCTGGGTTAATGTCTTTTTTTTTCATTTTAGTTTCAAAGAAGTAAACTCTTAAATGGACCAGGAGATGTTGAAGCGGGTGCAAGCACAACAATACCTCAGAAAAAGTGGCTGCATTTCATTTCACCCATCTTTGTTCAGGCTCTTACGTTAACGTTCTTGGCAGAATGGGGTGACCGCTCGCAGTTGACTACCATTGTTTTGGCAGCTCGAGAGGTGAGTGTTCCTTGGAGATGACTGCTTCTGTATTAAAACCAAGCATAACTAATGCTACTTTGCTGTAGGGGTCACTGGACAGAGTCAAGGGGGGGTCAGGGGATGACTTCATATGCTAGATGATTTTAGATCTAATAACGCGGCTACCCATTACAACTAAACTTTCTCCCTAGTTTCTGCAGTTGGTCCGGTTACTCTCTTTTGATCTGTTGCTTTCAGTTTTGCTGATATGATGGTGTGGCTGGTGTTTTGGCTTACGTTTTTTCTGTTTTCAGAACCTTTATATACTTGTCAAGAACATAAATTAGTGTATTATTATTTAGGTATTTATTTACCTTTAGGCCAGTTTGGCAATAAATACCTAAAGCCTTGAAGGTAGGTATCTCTGGTTTCTTCTCTTCCTTAGGCTAAAAAATAATTTGACTGCTGCAGTTACTTAGAAAATTTAAGTCTGAGCTCCAGGTTACTCAGTCCTAGGATGTTAAGGCTGAAGAGACCTCAGATCATCTTGTTTTAGCCTTTTCCCTACAGATAAGTTCCTGAGGCCGAGAGAGACTGGGCAACTTGTCACCAGGACATAAGCTAATTGGTACCAGGGACAAGGACGAGAGCCAAGACTACTAGACTTTGCTGCTGTATCTTGTTCAGGGTTGTCAGGTGCCACTCTGTAAAAGATAACTTTTTAAAGAAAATGTTTAATCCTTACTTCTCTTGAAGTGAATAGGAAAGGTAATAGGAGGGTCTGTGGTTCACACGGATGAAGATATACTAAGGGATGGCTGTGGACAGAAGGCTGCTGCTTCTTTTCAGCTCTTGTTGGTCTCAACTCATGCTGTTTCTTACATTTTTATATCTATTAAATTACATTGTTTTTAGTTAGATGGTAACATTTTGAGATAGCAAGGTGGATTTGAATTTGTTTTTAACTCCCAGGAGATACCTACCTTGAAAGAACTCAGTTCTTCAGCATAGGCTGTAGTTAGACATATAAAATGAGTTAAAGACCAGGGCTAAAATAGTTGAGGCTGTCAAAGAAACTTCAAAAATGCTATATCTTGAGGAGAGGGGAGAAAGGAATTTGATTTTCCATTTGAGTCCTATGTTTAAAAATACACTTTCGGGCTTCCCTGGTAGTCCAGTGGGTAAGGACACCGCCTTGCGGTGCAGGGGGCGCCGGTTCGATCCCTGGCCTGGGAGGATCCCACGTGCCGCGGAGCGGCTGGACTGATGTGTCCAATTACCGAGCCTGAGCTCTGGAGCGCATGCGCCCAGAGCCGGTGCTCTGCGACAACAGATGCCACCGCGATGGGAGGCCCACACGGGCCAGAGAACAAAGATGGATGAAAATGGACAAATGAAGGACCAATGGAAGTGGCCCGCCTGCTCCCCTCCCTCCCCACCCCATAAAAAAAAAAAAACACTTTCTTTTTAAATGCCATTTTAATGGCTTTGCCTTATATTTTCCTTGATTTATAGCCCTTTTTACTGGCATTCAGATTGCCAGAGTTGAGACTTGAAAGTAAGTGATCATTTTGTGGTGGTGGTGGTTCTGCCGTGTGAGCTGTCCTGATGGCAGAGTCGTCGTTTTTTTCTTAACATTGTCACCTAAATGGCACCGGGTGACTTGTGACAGGCTCAGCATTCCCCGAGTTCCTGTGGCCTGCTGCCTAGGGTCAAGTGTCTTGCCACGCGAACACATTCCAGCAGCTTCCGCTTCCTGGGTGGTGCTGGGCGGAAACAGGACGAGGCACGCAGGGTCTCAGACACGGGGAGCGCTCGGCGTTCGCCGCCTTCCCCACTCAGCCCCACGGGGACTGGTAATGAGCTCTTCCGCAGCACAGATGTACATACGTGTCTATGCTTGTTACTTTAATATTCCCAATATAAATTCTAAATTAGGGGGTAGCTTTTTAGTATAACCCATACAGTAGTCTAGTCCAGTCCCTATTAGTCTGAGCTTCGTTCTGCTTCCAGTAGAATTCAGTGTTCACACTTTTAATTTCACAGAATCCTCCTGTCCTTTGAGTCCCTGATAGATGCTAAACAGCAACAACAACAAAAAGTTGAGGAAAAAGGTTCAAGGGTCAAATAAATTTGGCAAATACTATGTCCTAGTTTTTGTTGTTGCTGGTTTTTTTTTTTTTTTGTCTTGAAGATGGCGTATACAAAATAACAAAGACTCTGAAAAAATCCTGTGTATTGAAGGAACCATTTAGTTTTATTTAATCCAATGATTGTTCAAGTGTCCTTTTCAAATAGAAAGAAACCATCTTCTGGGGTGTTAGTTTTAGAGGTGTAATACACAGGATTTGAGGAATATAGTCCCATTCTTCTGTCTTGCACAGAAAGCATTTCCAGCTGTCTCTGTTTCCCGAGTCTGCACGCACACTGCCCTCCCCAGCAAATGGCCTGCCTCCTGCCTCACAGAGGAGAGCGGAAGTCATTTCTTCATTAGCACCCATCCCAGGGGCAGTCCCTAGTCCGTCCCAGCCTGTCTTCTGGGTCACAGCCTCCCATGCTCCCACTTAGAGCTTAAACTGCCTTTCTTCCAGCCCAGTATTGTGAGCATTTTAGCATGCACAAGTCTTCATCTAAAATAGTTCTACCCCCCTTCCACAATTCTGCTTCTCTTCCAAATATAAGCTTCCTTCCCCAACACTTCCCTCGGTCTTGGAGGGCTTGGCTATGATGGGAACAGGAGTTGGCTCTGTTTCCTTGCTTACTAAACACACTGGAGTCCAGTTTCTGACTCACTGGTGCTGTAAGTGCACCGCAGCCACTCACGGGTCTTGCTGTGGTCTCCCTGGGAGGCTGCTTGCTTGGCCACCTGTTCGGTCTCCCGTGAGATCCTTCAGTCTTGCCTTGCTCATGATCATATTCTTTTCCTCTGTTCTCTCGTGGGTTAGTGTGCTCAGTCCTGTCTCGCCTTCTCCACTGAACTCAGCTGACTCTTGGGCTTGTGTGCTTTTAACTCCTGTTGGCATCTGCACATCTTTTCTCTGTTGCTTCCTCAACCTTTTTAATCACATTGGTGTCCCCATAGTTCATCTAGAGAATTGTAGTTGAGGTATTAAAGTGTCCAGCCTGAGTTTTTTCATACCTATCATTCACTTATTACGGTGTATCAATTCATTATATACATTATGAGTTTTTTCATACCTGTCATTCACTAAATCTCTGTTTCTCTCAAATCCATCTGCTTTTATTTTCTCTCTGCCTGGACTCCCATGCCAATCCAAACCAGTATTCTCTTCCCAGGGCTACTGCAGGGGCCTCTCAGTTGATCACTTTCCCTCCAGTTCATTCTCTAGTCTTAGCTTTTAAAGCATAGCCTGGGGCTTCCCTGGTGGTCCAGTGAGTAAAGAGTGTGCCTTGCAGTGCAAGGGGCACCGGTTCGATCCCTGGCATGGGAAGATCCCACATGCTGCGGAGTGGCTGCACCGGTGCATCCAATTAGGAGCCAGTGCTCTGGAGCACATGTGCCCAGAGCCGGTGCTCTACAGAGAGAGAGGCCACTGTGACAGGAGGCCCACACAGGCCAAAGAATAAAAGATGGATGAAGATAAATAAATAAAAAACCAGTAAAACACAGCCTGTGTGGCACTCCCTAGTTGGGAACCAGTCAGTGTCTTCAAAAACCTAAACTGGAAGCTTACGGGTGTCCTTCATGACCCAGCACCTCCTACCATGATGGACCCCTCGCTCATGACTCACTGGTTCTCTCTAGAACACTCCAGCGCTCCATGGCTGTCTCCTGTCACTGATCTGCTGCCAAGTCAGGTGCTCCAGCTTGCCCTTCAAGACTGTCTTTTCTGGAAAACTTCCGCTGGTCTCCCCCGTCTAGGTGCCTCCAGCTTGCTTTGGGGCGGGTGTTCACTGAGTCATTCAGTCCTGGGGCTGCGCTAACGCACAGGGGGCCCAGGAGAGACCGAGAGGAGGTCTCTGGTCTCAGGAAGCAGAGCCCGCCTGCGCTGGGGAGGCTGGCGGAGTTTCTCCACAGGACAAAAGCTGCCTGAGGCAAGGAGTCCAGGGTGAGTACCCTTAGACTCATCACCTAAGTTAAATACTGCCCGTGACATAGGTTCAAAAGCTGCTGGAAGACTGGATTAGGTTTTTTTGATCTTACACAGAGTTCATTCTCCTTTTACCTCTGGTCTTCAGCCATTACACTCTTCATAGTACACACCTGAATTTGTAAACTTTTTCATGCAGTTTTGTTGTGATTACTGACAGCTCTAGAGTCATCTTTCTCAGGTAGCAGCTGCCACCCTGGTTTTACTGTTCCGCTTGTTTCCAGGACCCCTATGGTGTAGCAGTAGGGGGGACGGTGGGCCACTGCCTCTGCACCGGGCTGGCCGTTATCGGAGGAAGAATGATTGCACAAAAGATCTCCGTCAGAACAGGTAAGTCTCTCTTTGTTTTAATTAGAAAGTACCGTTTACTTTTAGAATCACTGAGGTTACATAGTGTATGTCTTCTTAAGTAAACTTGGTCTTCATTTGGATCCTCTCGTAGAGTTCTGCTGTTGCAAACATGGGTGTTTTTCACACATGTGGACGTTGTGCTAAGTTGCTCAGTCTGTCTGACTCTTTGTAGCCCACCAGGCTCCTCTGTCCAAGGGATTTCCCAAGCAAGAGTGCTGGAGTGGGTTGTAATGCCTTCCTCCAGGCGATCATCCCAACCCAGGGATGTCAGTAAAATATAAAATCACCTCCAAGCATTACTGGATTCATAGTAGCTTTCTATCAACACATTATAGTCAGTGAAACAATCATGTGGAAATGTGAGAACTTTCAAGCTCTGAAAATGTCTACAGGATTGGGAATCACAGGTGGAGATCATGTGTATTGATTCAACTGAGAGTTTCCTGCATAGCTGATAGATGTTAAAAGTGGAATAAAAATAGTCTCTTTGCTTGTTCAGAACTTGTTGAAAATTCTTTTATAACTTTTTAATGGAGTCTAATTGTTTGCAATGTTGTTAGTTTCTGTTGTACAACAAAGTAAAATCAGCTGTAGTTCTGTAGTTGCGTTAGCATTGTCTGAATTTAATATAAGTCTATTATTAAAACAGTGCTGGAAAATAAACTGATTCTTAGATGTTTAGGACACATTTTACTGTGGAAATGAGGTTAATGTGTTTCTAATTTGCTTTTAATGTTTACTAGATTGGAAGAGGCAATATCATGACTTATTTAGAGGAATTTGCCTTAAACTTTCTCTTACAGTGACAATCATAGGAGGCATCTTTTTTTGCATTTGCTTTTACCTCTGGTCTTCAGCCATTACACTCTTCATAGTACACACCTGAATTTGTAAACTTTTTCATGCAGTTTTGTTGTGATTACTGACAGCTCTAGAGTCATCTTTCTCAGGTAGCAGCTGCCACCCTGGTTTTACTGTTCCGCTTGTTTCCAGGACCCCTATGGTGTAGCAGTGGGGGGGACGGTGGGCCACTGCCTCTGCACCGGGCTGGCCGTTATCGGAGGAAGAATGATTGCACAAAAGATCTCCGTCAGAACAGGTAAGTCTCTCTTTGTTTTAATTAGAAAGTACCGTTTACTTTTAGAATCACTGAGGTTACATAGTGTATGTCTTCTTAAGTAAACTTGGTCTTCATTTGGATCCTCTCGTAGAGTTCTGCTGTTGCAAACATGGGTGTTTTTCACACATGTGGACGTTGTGCTAAGTTGCTCAGTCTGTCTGACTCTTTGTAGCCCACCAGGCTCCTCTGTCCAAGGGATTTCCCAAGCAAGAGTGCTGGAGTGGGTTGTAATGCCTTCCTCCAGGCGATCATCCCAACCCAGGGATGTCAGTAAAATATAAAATCACCTCCAAGCATTACTGGATTCATAGTAGCTTTCTATCAACACATTATAGTCAGTGAAACAATCATGTGGAAATGTGAGAACTTTCAAGCTCTGAAAATGTCTACAGGATTGGGAATCACAGGTGGAGATCATGTGTATTGATTCAACTGAGAGTTTCCTGCATAGCTGATAGATGTTAAAAGTGGAATAAAAATAGTCTCTTTGCTTGTTCAGAACTTGTTGAAAATTCTTTTATAACTTTTTAATGGAGTCTAATTGTTTGCAATGTTGTTAGTTTCTGTTGTACAACAAAGTAAAATCAGCTGTAGTTCTGTAGTTGCGTTAGCATTGTCTGAATTTAATATAAGTCTATTATTAAAACAGTGCTGGAAAATAAACTGATTCTTAGATGTTTAGGACACATTTTACTGTGGAAATGAGGTTAATGTGTTTCTAATTTGCTTTTAATGTTTACTAGATTGGAAGAGGCAATATCATGACTTATTTAGAGGAATTTGCCTTAAACTTTTTCTCTTCTCTTACAGTGACAATCATAGGAGGCATCGTATTTTTGGCATTTGCATTTTCTGCACTATTTATAAGTCCCGATTCTGGTTTTTAACATGATACTGTTCATTTGTATTTAGTTTAAGATAGGTAACTCTTTATGTACATAGTGTATATTACAACTAAAAATGATGGAAAATACTGTATTTTGTAGCATTGATTTGTGAACCTGACCCATTTAATTATGTCCAAAAGAAATAATCATTGATTCTGTTTGCAAAATGGGTTTTTAAAAGAAGCCTCGTTATCTGTGTGTGTTTTTCCTTTTCCCAGCATAATTATGTTAATATAGTCTCTGTTTTAAAAGGTTTTTTTTTTTTTTTTAATTACTGGCTATTTTCTGGGTGGGGGTAGTATATAGAGAACCTTCATCCAGGGGGTCTGCCACTGACTTGCTTTCAGCACTGACCCCTTCGTAAAGAATACAAATTTTCTCCTGGATAACTGAGGTGTTTTAAGATGTTTATCTTAAAATTCTTCCTGGGGAAAAGAATGAATTAATTTCTATCTATCTTTTAAAACATCTTCCTGAGCCAGTAAGTGGTGGTTTAATCGGAAGTCTTTTCAAAATTAGGTTTTGTTTTTTTTTTTTTAACAGCAAGAGAAATGTGTTGCCATTAATACTATGACAGCTGCTTGCCAGGCCGATGCCTCTTCGTTTTTTTAATTGGGTAGAAAGCCCAATACAGTAACAGTCAATATTTGACCTCGTGGAATTACCAAATCAAAAGCGAATACTGTGAGTGTATTCCTATTTTTTCTATATTGAATAAACAATGTAACATAGATACAACATAAATAAAAGTGGTATGACCAGTGCTTGTTTTTCCTGATGTGTTATGTCAGTTCATAACTTTGACAAAGTTTCGTATAAGACTATTCTAAAGCACTGTCTTAGCCTTCACAGTCCTGAAGGATCAACCCTGAATATTCATTTAAAGGAGTGATGCTGAAGCTCCAATACACTGGTTAGGACACATTTTACTGTGGAAATGAGGTTAATGTGTTTCTAATTTGCTTTTAATGTTTACATGACTTATTTAGAGGAATTTGCCTTAAACTTTTTCTCTTCTCTTACAGTGACAATCATAGGAGGCATCGTATTTTTGGCATTTGCATTTTCTGCACTATTTATAAGTCCCGATTCTGGTTTTTAACATGATACTGTTCATTTGTATTTAGTTTAAGATAGGTAACTCTTTATGTACATAGTGTATATTACAACTAAAAATGATGGAAAATACTGTATTTTGTAGCATTGATTTGTGAACCTGACCCATTTAATTATGTCCAAAAGAAATAATCATTGATTCTGTTTGCAAAATGGGTTTTTAAAAGAAGCCTCGTTATCTGTGTGTGTTTTTCCTTTTCCCAGCATAATTATGTTAATATAGTCTCTGTTTTAAAAGGTTTTTTTTTTTTTTTTTAATTACTGGCTATTTTCTGGGTGGGGGTAGTATATAGAGAACCTTCATCCAGGGGGTCTGCCACTGACTTGCTTTCAGCACTGACCCCTTCGTAAAGAATACAAATTTTCTCCTGGATAACTGAGGTGTTTTAAGATGTTTATCTTAAAATTCTTCCTGGGGAAAAGAATGAATTAATTTCTATCTATCTTTTAAAACATCTTCCTGAGCCAGTAAGTGGTGGTTTAATCGGAAGTCTTTTCAAAATTAGGTTTTGTTTTTTTTTTTTTTAACAGCAAGAGAAATGTGTTGCCATTAATACTATGACAGCTGCTTGCCAGGCCGATGCCTCTTCGTTTTTTTAATTGGGTAGAAAGCCCAATACAGTAACAGTCAATATTTGACCTCGTGGAATTACCAAATCAAAAGCGAATACTGTGAGTGTATTCCTATTTTTTCTATATTGAATAAACAATGTAACATAGATACAACATAAATAAAAGTGGTATGACCAGTGCTTGTTTTTCCTGATGTGTTATGTCAGTTCATAACTTTGACAAAGTTGTACGTATAAGACTATTCTAAAGCACTGTCTTAGCCTTCACAGTCCTGAAGGATCAACCCTGAATATTCATTTAAAGGAGTGATGCTGAAGCTCCAATACACTGGTTACCAGATGCAAAGAGCTGACTCACAGGAAAAGACCCAGATGCTGGGAAAGATTGAGAGCAGGAAGAGAAGCGGGTGGGAGAGGAGATGGTTGGATGGCATCACCGACCGACTCAGTGGACATGAGTTTGAGCAAGCTCTGGGAGACAGTGAAGGACGGGGAAGCCTGCCGTGCTGCAGCCTGTGGGGTCGTGAAGTCAGATACAGCTTAGTAACTGAACCTGCCTCAGAGTTCTGTGAGGGTGCAGGTACTGTCAAGTGTTTTGAAAAAAGGTTAACTCAGCATAGCAGGGGATCACACTCAGTTCGGTTCTGGAGACCAGAATCACTGATGGTGAAGGCTGCCTCATGTTGTCATAGCAACTTCAGTCATCACTGTCATTTAAGTTGTTCTAAGTTAATGACTGATGTGCTCTGTTACCATGTGCAGTAACACTGCTACCAGAAGCCTCACAGACCCGAAGGACAGTGCTACAGGAGCCTCCCCGTGTTCCTGCGTGCCGTGTAATAGCTGACGCAGAGCAAGGCAGGTTTACTACAAGGTCCTCGAGGCAGGCGCACTGGTAACCTGAAGAAACTGGGAAACCGCCTAGCTAATCACCCAGCTTTCTCAACGTAGCACTCTGTGATTGTAACTGCGCGGGAGACAACTACCCACTACTGTGAGGACATGAGAAGTGTCGGGTAAAAAGCAGTTCACCCACTGCTGAAAAAGTCTTGTTTTGAAACTTTGAAGGAGTCTTCTGCTACAAAAAGAGTGTATTACAGGGTAGAAAAAAACACAACGCCCATAAACTCATCAAAGAAATCTCAGATTAAGTCCTCAGACTACACCAGAATTCTCTGCAGTTAAAATATCCATAATACTGCCTTATATTGTTATGAACAGAGTTAGCGAGCAATTGTGTTCTTTCTTTTCCAAGGTTAGAAAGGATACTTCCTGGTTAGAAAGTAGCTGGTACACTGGCAATGCAGGCAGCCTGGTCCCTGCCCCAGCCTAATGATGAGAAACAGTGAGGCTTTGAGGCCCCACACTCTTGCAACAGGACACAACTACTCAGAGTATCTGGCAGCTCAGACCTTGACTACAGAGTACAATTGCTAACTGCAGCTAATAACTCCACTGCTGAATAAAAGAGAGGAAAATATCATTGGTAGTGATTTTAAAATATTTAATATTCTTTAAAATAGAAAATAATGTGATTCTTACAAGTTATGTACCACATAAAGCAGGTGTTATTTTGAGAAATGCAGGTGATACTGGAAAACATAGCACTGAGGTATTTTTTATTTTTAAAACTGAATAGAAAACAAAGTCTGAATCTAATTATTTTTACATTTATTAAAAAAAAACTCAATGCTACTGCTTGGCTCTTTTGCAGTCATTTTAGATTCTGAATACAGGGAAAGAGCATTATAACAGAACATACAGTTTCTCAAACTGCACATCATAATCTGGAAAAATGATCACACACAGCAAGAGGCCTGAGTGGAGGTAGGCTAATAACACACTCTTCTCAAAGGATAGCTCTGAGAAACAAGTGTAACTAACTGAAACACCCAATTAAAATGGCCATATTAAATTGGTAACAAAATGATCCACATTGTATACAATACTGTATTTCCAAACAGCTCATGAAAATGCAGAAAACCTGATATAGCACCGTGGAAACCGTTCATGACCATCGTGCTTCTGTGTATTCTAGGACTGGGGCTGAGGGACACCAACTTGGAAAATGTCCATCTTAGTTTTGTAAGTCAATCTGCATTTCAATGAAATGTTTACTTTAGGGAAAACAGGGGTTCTTAGCCATTTATAGCTCCACCCTTTCAGAAGGAAGAATGACAGGCTCTGTCTAATTTTAATTTAAAACCAAGAACCAAGCAGTTAAGGACACATTAGTGTCAAGAGGAGCACACTAAGAACGACACAGAACATTAGAATTTGGTTGTGTGTTTTTAAAACTACCAACGGATATTAACAATTAAAAACTTACAGAGATAAAACTTTTTTTTTTTTTGCACTAAATGGTTTTAATACAGCACGGAATTTAAATCGTCTTTGGGCCAAATACTTGCAGGTTAAAAATTCACTGGCAATGCAGGCAGCCTGGCCCCCCAGTTAGGGTACGGCCCACATTAACAGGACACAACTACTCAGAGTATCTGGCAGCTCAGACCTTGACTACAGAGTACAATTGCTAACTGCAGCTAATAACTCCACTGCTGAATAAAAGAGAGGAAAATATCATTGGTAGTGATTTTAAAATATTTAATATTCTTTAAAATAGAAAATAATGTGATTCTTACAAGTTATGTACCACATAAAGCAGGTGTTATTTTGAGAAATGCAGGTGATACTGGAAAACATAGCACTGAGGTATTTTTTATTTTTAAAACTGAATAGAAAACAAAGTCTGAATCTAATTATTTTTACATTTATTAAAAAAAAACTCAATGCTACTGCTTGGCTCTTTTGCAGTCATTTTAGATTCTGAATACAGGGAAAGAGCATTATAACAGAACATATAGTTTCTCAAACTGCACATCATAATCTGGAAAAATGATCACACACAGCAAGAGGCCTGAGTGGAGGTAGGCTAATAACACACTCTTCTCAAAGGATAGCTCTGAGAAACAAGTGTAACTAACTGAAACACCCAATTAAAATGGCCATATTAAATTGGTAACAAAATGATCCACATTGTATACAATACTGTATTTCCAAACAGCTCATGAAAATGCAGAAAACCTGATATAGCACCGTGGAAACTGTTCATGACCATCATGCTTCTGTGTATTCTAGGACTGGGGCTGAGGGACACCAACTTGGAAAATGTCCATCTTAGTTTTGTAAGTCAATCTGCATTTCAATGAAATGTTTACTTTAGGGAAAACAGGGGTTCTTAGCCATTTATAGCTCCACCCTTTCAGAAGGAAGAATGACAGGCTCTGTCTAATTTTAATTTAAAACCAAGAACCAAGCAGTTAAGGACACATTAGTGTCAAGAGGAGCACACTAAGAACGACACAGAACATTAGAATTTGGTTGTGTGTTTTTAAAACTACCAACGGATATTAACAATTAAAAACTTACAGAGATAAAACTTTTTTTTTTTTTTGCACTAAATGGTTTTAATACAGCACGGAATTTAACTCGTCTTTGGGCTTCAGTCTTTACATAGAGCGAATGTGCAGGAGCCACGCTTGAGGGCCGTCCCCAGCTCACACCACAACCACGAATTTCAACAGGATTCTAGGATCATTGAACGACAGCTGCTAGGGCTGACCTCAGTTAAAGGAAAACGACATTTCCTGGCCATTGTTCTTTTTCTTTTTGCTTGATGACAGCTATCTGGTTACATAATACATCTATCTGAGGACGAGACAGCTTTTTCTACGTTTGAACTCTTTAGCTCTGGCACAGCCACTGCGGGCAGCGAGTCTGTCCCGGGACAGGCCAACTCAAGACACACATCGTAAAACATCTGGATGTCATTTTAAAAACGATGTCACAGTTTGCTTCCTCAGAAACTTAAAAGCATACATTTAAAAACATCAAATCTCCACTGTAACCCTTAAAGAGTCAAGAAACGTTTCTTACATCATTAAATCCAACTTGTGGTTGACCTGCTTTAATTACTGTTCTCTAAGGGATCTCAAAAGCTAGTGTGCGCAGGACGTGCCCTGTGGGACTCGAGAGCCCCAAGGTGGAGAATTCTGTTCCAATGCAGACCAGCAAGACACATCCTCAAATTTCTCGGCTTCAAATGTTCAAACACTGCTTTTACTGGACGGTGCTGTGTACAGAGGTTTGGTTTGGCTTTGATGTTAAAGGAACAATCAACATTACACTCTATAAAGACAGCACACATTTTTTTGTAGAAGAGTTTGCAGTGTTTATACATTGTTCCACCTGTATTTAAGGACTTTTGATGGATTTTAATAATGGATAGAATAGTGACAGCCATTAGAAGATGTGGATTGTTTTCACAACATCTTTCCCAAATGGGCAAACAGAGGCAACACGCGCATGGGTTTTGTCATACTGGCCTTTGGCTGCATTGGGAAGTTACATAAAAGTGCCGAAAAGGCAGCAAGTGAAACTAGGAACCAGTTGGAGCTATATGAGCAGATCTGAAACGAGTTACCTTTACTTAAAATTGAGAACAGGAGAGGACCAGGGGCATCTGGATTGGGCTCCACTGCCGTGCTGAAGTGGAACAGATTGGGACTGCCACAAAGAGGCATCACAAGGGCTAAGGACTGGGCTCAGTCTTTACATAGAGCGAATGTGCAGGAGCCACGCTTGAGGGCCGTCCCAGCTCACACCACAACCACAATTTCAACAGGATTCTAGGATCATTGAACGACAGCTGCTAGGGCTGACCTCAGTTAAAGGAAAACGACATTTCCTGGCCATTGTTCTTTTTCTTTTTGCTTGATGACAGCTATCTGGTTACATAATACATCTATCTGAGGACGAGACAGCTTTTTCTACGTTTGAACTCTTTAGCTCTGGCACAGCCACTGCAGGCAGCGAGTCTGTCCCGGGACAGGCCAACTCAAGACACACATCGTAAAACATCTGGATGTCATTTTAAAAACGATGTCACAGTTTGCTTCCTCAGAAACTTAAAAGCATACATTTAAAAACATCAAATCTCCACTGTAACCCTTAAAGAGTCAAGAAACGTTTCTTACATCATTAAATCCAACTTGTGGTTGACCTGCTTTAATTACTGTTCTCTAAGGGATCTCAAAAGCTAGTGTGCGCAGGACGTGCCCTGTGGGACTCGAGAGCCCCAAGGTGGAGAATTCTGTTCCAATGCAGACCAGCAAGACACATCCTCAAATTTCTCGGCTTCAAATGTTCAAACACTGCTTTTACTGGACGGTGCTGTGTACAGAGGTTTGGTTTGGCTTTGATGTTAAAGGAACAATCAACATTACACTCTATAAAGACAGCACACATTTTTTTGTAGAAGAGTTTGCAGTGTTTATACATTGTTCCACCTGTATTTAAGGACTTTTGATGGATTTTAATAATGGATAGAATAGTGACAGCCATTAGAAGATGTGGATTGTTTTCACAACATCTTTCCCAAATGGGCAAACAGAGGCAACACGCGCATGGGTTTTGTCATACTGGCCTTTGGCTGCATTGGGGAAGTTACATAAAAAGTGCCCGAAAAAGGCAGCAAGTGAAACTAGGAACCAGTTGGAGCTATATGAGCAGATCTGAAACGAGTTACCTTTACTTAAAATTGAGAACAGGAGAGGACCAGGGGCATCTGGATTGGGCTCCACTGCCGTGCTGAAGTGGAACAGATTGGGACTGCCACAAAGAGGCATCACAAGGGCTAAGGACTGCACCCCTGCAGGAAGAGCCAATCCTCCACACAGGATTACCAGGCAAAATAAAAACAAACCACAATTAAATACATGACACTGAAATCACTTGGATGAGAAAACAACACAAACATATTTAAAAATATAAAGAAATACATTGAGCCATTTTTATTCAAGAAACCCATACAACTGCTTTCAAAGCAACTGCTGCTTTAAACACCATTTTCTAAATTCTTCCATAAATATTATTTTGATTGTCACTTAATGCAGCACCTCAGTGTTTGCTGGTGGTGGTGATGGAATTTCACTTACTGTCTCTTCATAAACTATATTCTATTTCACGAAAGAACATTTCCCTAGGAAAACCCAGGCAGCTTAGAAAATAGTTAAATACTCAAAAACAGAACCTGCAAAGTTATCTTTTTTATTTAAGAAAAACAAGGAATGTAGTGTTAAATTATGACATGGGGAAAAAGTATGCAAAACAGTCACAGGGAGTTTTAATTTTTCAATCCATTCACGTTTGCTTAATTTCTTGTGAGTTGTTCAACACTGTTTCAAATATCCTGAATTATTAACTATACCAAAGATTCACCCCCAGTGTTTCCACAGGAGACATTAAAATACGACCAAATTATTTTTTTCCTTTTCTTCAACCAAAGTAACATTTCTCAGTTCTTTTTGTGCAAAAATATTACAAGAGCAATTCAAATGGAAACACTGAAACGACATGCCAACATTTCAGAGCACATTTAAAACACCCAGAATAATTCTTGAAATTACTATATTCTAAAATATGACTACCAATCACTTTTAGGTTAGTTCTACACATCTATTCACACTGATGCAATTTTCCTAGGTCTCTGAAAACAAACAGGCTCATTGGTCTCTTTGGGTGTCCACACAATAGGCAAGATAGGTTTACAATATAGTGTCTAAATGGATCTAGGCATCTACAATCCCTTGACTCTACCACATTCAAAACAAAAAGTCCAAGTTCATTTGGCTACCTTTAAATCACTCCCATAAACCTACTATGGTTCACTGGATCTCAACATTTCTCAGAAATGGGTCAAAATTCCCTTTTTTAGACAATAAAGAGGCATCACAAGGGCTAAGGACTGCACCCTGCAGGAAGAGCCAATCCTCCACACAGGATTACCAGGCAAAATAAAAACAAACCACAATTAAATACATGACACTGAAATCACTTGGATGAGAAAACAACACAAACATATTTAAAAATATAAAGAAATACATTGAGCCATTTTTATTCAAGAAACCCATACAACTGCTTTCAAAGCAACTGCTGCTTTAAACACCATTTTCTAAATTCTTCCATAAATATTATTTTGATTGTCACTTAATGCAGCACCTCAGTGTTTGCTGGTGGTGGTGATGGAATTTCACTTACTGTCTCTTCATAAACTATATTCTATTTCACGAAAGAACATTTCCTAGGAAAACCCAGGCAGCTTAGAAAATAGTTAAATACTCAAAAACAGAACCTGCAAAGTTATCTTTTTTATTTAAGAAAAACAAGGAATGTAGTGTTAAATTATGACATGGGGAAAAAGTATGCAAAACAGTCACAGGGAGTTTTAATTTTTCAATCCATTCACGTTTGCTTAATTTCTTGTGAGTTGTTCAACACTGTTTCAAATATCCTGAATTATTAACTATACCAAAGATTCACCCCCAGTGTTTCCACAGGAGACATTAAAATACGACCAAATTATTTTTTTCCTTTTCTTCAACCAAAGTAACATTTCTCAGTTCTTTTGTGCAAAATATTACAAGAGCAATTCAAATGGAAACACTGAAACGACATGCCAACATTTCAGAGCACATTTAAAACACCCAGAATAATTCTTGAAATTACTATATTCTAAAATATGACTACCAATCACTTTTAGGTTAGTTCTACACATCTATTCACACTGATGCAATTTTCCTAGGTCTCTGAAAACAAACAGGCTCATTGGTCTCTTTGGGTGTCCACACAATAGGCAAGATAGGTTTACAATATAGTGTCTAAATGGATCTAGGCATCTACAATCCCTTGACTCTACCACATTCAAAACAAAAAGTCCAAGTTCATTTGGCTACCTTTAAATCACTCCCATAAACCTACTATGGTTCACTGGATCTCAACATTTCTCAGAAATGGGTCATTTAAAAATTTCACCTAAGTGATGATTTGGGGATCCTTTAAAAATGGTAGTATCTAAGACAATAAACTTTATCAAAATGAATAATTGCAATAAAGTGCTTGTTACCTTTCAAAATGATGCTTTTCAACTGTGGTTGTGGTGTCTGTGAAGCGTGTGCTGTTCCCACCTAAAGGATCCCCAGGCGTGAGAGTCGGGTCTTCTCACCTGTCTCAGAAAGCAGCAGCACTGTCTTTTGGTAGGCTGACGATAGGCACGGTACCCATGCAGATGAGCTAGGCTAGTGCTATGGCCAAAGGGGAAGTAAACTAGAAAAGTGGGAGGCATGTGAAGGGTTCCTATTATATTCATAGTTATATACAAATATATTAAATATGCTATAAAAATAGTCAACTCTTTTCCTTTGCAACTACTTCAGAAGCTCCTTTTAGAAGAATGTTCACCCACCCCAAACAAAAGACTCTTTCTCTGATCACTATAAAAACGGCAAGTGCCTTTGTGCTGTTTGTTTTCCTCCACTTAAAAACGCCCATCAGCTTATTCTTAGCTAGACTCACTCAGCAATAGTAATATCCAGTGTGTATACCTTCCAACACTGACTCCTGAGGGACGAAGAACAGGGTCACAGATATTGGGAAGGTTATAGACTTGAATGAGTTTTGCACAAATATTCGTCAACAAACTTTCAATCACCAAAGAAATACAGGAAAAAAGAGAAATGTGCAATACCAGAGCAAAATGCAATTTGCAGTCCACTTAAAAAAAAAAGTTTACCTCAATGTAGTGGAAACATTTTAAAACAGGTTGACTAATATCCAGTTTAAAATAATGTTCCCCTCTCTGTGTAGAGCAGGCAAACAGAGTCCTATTTTAAGGGGCCCCTTTCTAAGGCTTCTTGAACAAGGGTTCATGTCCCTTCAACACAGTGCCCTTAACTAACTGCAGGCAGACTGCTTTAAGGCAATGACCATCAACCCAAGCACTTCTGAAGAATTCCTTTTAACAGTTTTGGTAATCTGCATTGAGTATTATAACAAACTATTTAAAGTCATGGCATCCCTTTATCACTAATACATTCTTAAACCAGATTTAAGTGACAGAGCACAGGACTCAAACTGAACTGTCTTACTTACATGCTACCTCCCCTGTCCCTCACATGTGCTTTACAACCAATATTTTCACTCAAAATTAAGTACTGTTAAGTGTCTTGGTTCTGCTTTGACCCCACTCTCAGCAGCAACTTTGTTAATCCGTATAGTCCTCACTGGCAGGTGCAAACAACAGCACCTCACCCAGGGCCACAGCAGTTCAAAGGTGACACCTAACAACTGCAGCACAGAATAAAGTGGGTTTTTTTTGTGTTGTTGTTAAGAAAAATTGATTATGAGAGTTAAGACTTTTAAGTAGCTGAAAAGTGTTCCTATTTGGTGTTTTTTCATACCTTTGGCTACAGAAACTGATTCAGCAACTGCTAAATCTTCATCAGGATGCTCAAGTCTTAAATTCATAGAGGCAGGGCAAGTTCCAGGGAAGCACAGAAAAACAAAGAAGGAGCTGAGGGGCAGTTACTAGCTCTTCTGACACAACCCTTCAATCTGACAGCAAATGAAAAGCAGCCCCCCGTTTTCTTTATGTGGATGAAAAAGCACTTCTATGAGGCAGGGAAAAAATGAGCTGTGAGAACAGTTAGGAATTATAAAGCAAAATCTCATCTAATTTTCTTTCTCAAATACTTGAGGATGGAAAAATACTTGAAGGTACGGGTAGAGGAGAATGAATAAACATTACGAATTTACCTTCTGGCTTATCTTATGCTTTGCTTATGTCAAACCTGAGTACACAGTACTCATGGCTCACCATCTTTCTTTTTACATATGGGTCTTGGAGAATAAATCTTAATATAGTAATTCTTCATATCTTTGTTTGCTAAATCCATATCACTATATATTGCCAATAAATAAATGAGGCACACCTCACAAATGGAATGGCATGATAAGGTTAAGAAAGGCAATTGTGACGGGAAAAAAAAAATACTGCTGCCATCCTCCACAACAGCATTGTCCATGTGTACATCTGAAGTCCACACATCTGGAATCTATTCTTGACATTCAGGAGAAAGTCAGGAAGCTCTTCCGGATGATCATTTACCTAGAAGAGGAGCTCTTTGATATGTTAATTACTGACTGGCATCTAGTAACACTTCTTTTGTAGAAGGGTAAGGACCAAATTTCTTTGGTTTTGAATTTTCTACTAAGTGTGCCCAGGTATGATTTCCTACACGAAGACAAAGTCTATCCCTTAAGCGTTAGCAAAACTGAGAACAGAAAAGTTTTAAGAACTGACTGAGAGTTCCTCTGACTCCTTCATCTGGCAATTCTGTATTATCTTTATCACCAAAATCTTCTGTTTAACAACTCAGTTCTATTACACAATTTTTTTAAGGTTAATTTTGATTTCTTAAAGCTTGCTGTCTTCTCTTCCCTCAGCAATTAATTTTTAATGTCCTCATATTTTCCAATTAATTTTCCTTTTTTCTATAATCATTAAATGTAATTATCAGTACCATAAAATCTATACAATGCTTTTTTTTTTTAATGTATGCAGTTCTGGTTGGAACTTACTATCTTTAAAATATGGTATCACCAAATGAAATCTTAGTTCATGTTTATGAAGCACGTGAGCTACAATATTCTAATACTGTAGTGAAAGCAAAGCCAGTCTCTAATGCTTCTTTTTACTTTGTGGGGTTTTAAGATCACATCGAGCAAATATTTATTGGTGATTCCTAGATGACTACCTAGCTTTAAGGAGAATGCTGATTTAGAAAAACAACTTGGTGACACACTGTAGCTCTGACAGTCACCCGGATGTCATCTCTCATTCCGGAATGATTTGTAGCTCTAATCCAAGAGACTCAGAGGAGTCTTCACTAGGAACCTGATGGCACGGACACCCACCTGCTATTAAAAATGTACCAAGATTTCAAAACTGCTACTGAAACTAGAGAGTGAGTTCAAGATGATGCATAATCACCTGAATCAAAATCAAGGCACTATGGGTTTTTTTTTTTCTCCCTCAAATAACCCTGAATCATTTCTGACTAAAAGAAGCACTGAAATTGTGGAGGATAATAAAAAGATTCCAACAAATCCTACAAGTTAAAAATTCCTACCAGTGAGAACATTAAAAAGTGCCTAAAATATTTTGTGTGCAAATTCACTCCTATTAACTGAAACATACTTGAAATTACTGTCAGGCCTGTTAAAAACCATTTACACAACTATTTCCAACTAGGAACTAGATCAAAATATGTGATCAAAACACCCAACCATATGAAAACAAAGCAGTGCAAATCCTATTTTCAAACATAATTGAAGAATAATGAAATGAGGGATATTTCGGAGTAACTTGAAAATCCTGTTTCCAATAATTTAACCTGAAAAAAGAAAAAAGAAAAAAAAAAACAAAACTCCATTCCCAGCAGCACATCATACCTCACTGAACAAACTGTGACATCACAGTCAAAGTACAAACAACAACAACAAAAAACCTCCTGCCCCGAAAGGGTGACTAGAACACTACCGTACTGTAAACAAAAGGGGAAAGGGGATGTGTTAGTCTGCACATGGCATCAAAATCTAAGGAAATGTACTCATACCTAGAGGAGGAGATAATGCTTTCATGCAGCATACAACATGTTTTGCTTTCTCTCCTTTTATCCAGACATATACATTATTTTTACAGCATCTGTACATAGAGAATTTGAACCCACACAACATTCTGAAATTAATTACGATTCCATCATTATCTGAGGAAAGGGGGGATAATGGCTCTTCATGCAGCAATACAACATGTTTTTTGAAGCTACAATATTCAACGTAGGAACCTGCTTCTTTACTTTGTGGGGTTTTAAGATCACATCGAGCAAATATTTATTGGTGATTCCTAGATGACTACCTAGCTTTAAGGAGAATGCTGATTTAGAAAAACAACTTGGTGACACACTGTAGCTCTGACAGTCACCCGGATGTCATCTCTCATTCCGGAATGATTTGTAGCTCTAATCCAAGAGACTCAGAGGAGTCTTCACTAGGAACCTGATGGCACGGACACCCACCTGCTATTAAAAATGTACCAAGATTTCAAAACTGCTACTGAAACTAGAGAGTGAGTTCAAGATGATGCATAATCACCTGAATCAAAATCAAGGCACTATGGGTTTTTTTTTTTCTCCCTCAAATAACCCTGAATCATTTCTGACTAAAAGAAGCACTGAAATTGTGGAGGATAATAAAAAGATTCCAACAAATCCTACAAGTTAAAAATTCCTACCAGTGAGAACATTAAAAAGTGCCTAAAATATTTTGTGTGCAAATTCACTCCTATTAACTGAAACATACTTGAAATTACTGTCAGGCCTGTTAAAAACCATTTACACAACTATTTCCAACTAGGAACTAGATCAAAATATGTGATCAAAACACCCAACCATATGAAAACAAAGCAGTGCAAATCCTATTTTCAAACATAATTGAAGAATAATGAAATGAGGGATATTTCGGAGTAACTTGAAAATCCTGTTTCCAATAATTTAACCTGAAAAAAAAAAAAAGAAAAAAAAAAACAAAACTCCATTCCCAGCAGCACATCATACCTCACTGAACAAACTGTGACATCACAGTCAAAGTACAAACAACAACAACAAAAAACCTCCTGCCCCGAAAGGGTGACTAGAACACTACCGTACTGTAAACAAAAGGGGAAAGGGGATGTGTTAGTCTGCACATGGCATCAAAATCTAAGGAAATGTACTCATACCTAGAGGAGGAGATAATGCTTTCATGCAGCATACAACATGTTTTGCTTTCTCTCCTTTTATCCAGACATATACATTATTTTTACAGCATCTGTACATAGAGAATTTGAACCCACACAACATTCTGAAATTAATTACGATTCCATCATTATCTGAAAAAGGAAAGGGCTTGGGGAAGGGAGTCTACCGAGTCTACTGGACTGTCTTCATGGCATCATCGTAAGCAAACCCCTGACGCAGATGGCAGTGGTGTATCCTCTGTAACACTTGAAAACCGGCAGAGAACCTCTCAACGTTAACTAACGTTGTTAGTGCCTTTCTGACTCACTGGAGGTCACGTTTCATAGCTGAGCTTCTCAACATTTGGCAATATACTCTTTTTCCATTAAAAAAATATCTGGGCAAGTAAAACACTGTCAGAATTGGCTGTGGCTCTGTGAGCATCTCCGCTGGCTGGTATCTAATGTTCATCTGCAGCACTAGGCAGCATTTTCCCTGCTAGCTAATTCCAGGAACTAGAACACTCAGGACTGCATTCCATGAAACCGCTGGAACTTCTCATCATAGGCTTAGATCATCTGAGCAACTCTTTATGGGCCACCCCCTTCCTCCCTTGAGGGCAGAGAGGATGCGTGTGTGCTACTATGGTTGAACCTTGGAAGGATCTGTCAAACTTTCAGTCCTGTGCCGACTCAGTTGCTGTTGCTGAGACTGGTGTTGCTGGTGATGTGACTGAGGGAAAGTGCTCTGCTGTAGTGGAAATGTGGCAGAGAGGATAAGCTGAGCTGAAGGGTTCCCATGGAGCAACCTAGAAGTCTGAAAAACAAGCGGATTATGCAACACTGCTTCACCCCCATTACTCTGTGTACATTAATACTGACTCAAGTTTTCTACTGTCCACAGGGACAAAACCTGTACATACGCTTTGCTCTTTAAAAACAGCATTTTGGAAAATGCTTATGAGGCTTTCCCTCTTTGAAGTTTAACGGAATTCCATTTTTTAAAAGGAAATTGAGCTAGACATGTTACATATAGGTATACAAGTCCTGAGACAAGCCATTCTTTCACTTTATGCCCTAAAGACCGCGTTTGAAACAGATGATACAACGTAAGCATTGCTGAAACATGAACATTCTGTGGTCAAACAGAAAGTGCCTCTGTGCACAGGCTCTGCGACTAGTGACAGCAGCAGTTGCATTCCATGCTGAGAGCACGGGCCCTGAGGCGCACTGTGGTTTCAAACTCTGGCTTTCCGTTTAGGAGATGTGTGACTGGCCAAGATGTTTACAACTCTGGTCCTCACTTTCTTCATTTACCAAATAAGCATAATCAGAGTACCTCCCATACTGGGTTTTTGCAAAGATTAAATATTAACATTATTATTATTATTGGGTTTCGCTGATGGATCAGTGGGAAAGACTCTGCCTGCAATACAGGAGATGCAGGAGACCTGGGTTTGACCCCTGGGCTGGGAAGCTCCCTGGAAGAGGGCATGCCAGCCCACTCCAGGATTCCTGCCTGGAGAATCCTGTGGACAGAGGAGCCTGGCGGCTACAGTCCATAGGACTGCAAAGAGGTGGACACAACAGAAGTGACTTACCATGCACACATATACATTATTACTTTAAAATACCATTAAACTTAGGACAAAGTCAAAAACTAAGTCCTTTATGTAATAGTGTGATGTAACAAAGAACAAAACAAAACAAGAGTACAGGATCTGAAGTTGGAAGCCCTGGCTTTGAGTTTTGTTCTTCTGTTTATTAAGCCTTGGGCAATGCCAAACTCCATGAACCTGTTTCTTTTGCCTAATTTCTCCTTCTAGAGATACAAAAGACAGTGGAATTTTAAAATCTTTCTTCACTAAGGACAATCCATCTTGATCAGGGTTCATACTTTTATAAAGGAACTGTGATGGGTGATTTCTACAAATGTATATGAAAGACACTGGCACACACACAGAGAAGGACACATCTCTGAACTTTAAAGCCTGTCAAGCTTTGCTAAGTATCTGGAGACCTTTTTTCCTTCTCTTTGTTATTAGGAAAAGCTTTTTTAAGATTAAGAATTCAGGGTATTTATAGCCTTATAGGGTTACAACGAAAGTACATTTTGGAACTAGATTTTACATAATCATAAAAGACAAAATGTCTGTTTCTATCTACATATGAGTGTTTTTCTTTTTTTTTTTTTAAGATTTATTTATTTATTTATTTTTGGGGGGGGGGAGGGGAGGGCGGGGTGGGTGGGCCACTTCTATTGGTCGTTCATTTGTCTAGTTTCATCCATCTTTGTTCTTTGGCCCGTGTGGGCCTCCCATCGCGGTGGCCTCTGTTGTCGCAGAGCACCGGCTCTGGGCGCATGCGCTCCAGAGCTCCGGCTCGGTAATTGGACACGTTGGTCCAGCCACTCCGCAGCACGTGGGATCTTCCCAGGCCAGGGATCGAACCGGCGTCCCTTGTACTGCAAGGCGGTGTCCTTACCCACTGGACCACCAGGGAAGCCCCATATGAGTATACTTCTAAAGGGTACTGCCTATCTTACTTCTTGGAAATGTTTTTTTCAGAAGTGGAAGAGAATGTTCATTCTTTTAAGAGCCCTTGTTCCTGAGAGACTCAGCAAATGAGTTCTTAAGGCAAGTCTTCCTTTCTAAGATTCTGCTCTCATTGAATCCTCTTTCCCCAGAAAACAATTTGTAACATAAATTCTTATCATTAATTCATTTATAAAATAGTTACCCTCAGTCAAAACTAAGTCCTTTATGTAATAGTGTGATGTAACAAAGAACAAAACAAAACAAGAGTACAGGATCTGAAGTTGGAAGCCCTGGCTTTGAGTTTTGTTCTTCTGTTTATTAAGCCTTGGGCAATGCCAAACTCCATGAACCTGTTTCTTTTGCCTAATTTCTCCTTCTAGAGATACAAAAGACAGTGGAATTTTAAAATCTTTCTTCACTAAGGACAATCCATCTTGATCAGGGTTCATACTTTTATAAAGGAACTGTGATGGGTGATTTCTACAAATGTATATGAAAGACACTGGCACACACACAGAGAAGGACACATCTCTGAACTTTAAAGCCTGTCAAGCTTTGCTAAGTATCTGGAGACCTTTTTTCCTTCTCTTTGTTATTAGGAAAAGCTTTTTTAAGATTAAGAATTCAGGGTATTTATAGCCTTATAGGGTTACAACGAAAGTACATTTTGGAACTAGATTTTACATAATCATAAAAGACAAAATGTCTGTTTCTATCTACATATGAGTGTTTTTCTTTTTTTTTTTTTAAGATTTATTTATTTATTTATTTTTGGGGGGGGGTGGGCAGGCCACTTCTATTGGTCGTTCATTTGTCTAGTTTCATCCATCTTTGTTCTTTGGCCCGTGTGGGCCTCCCATCGCGGTGGCCTCTGTTGTCGCAGAGCACCGGCTCTGGGCGCATGCGCTCCAGAGCTCCGGCTCGGTAATTGGACACGTTGGTCCAGCCACTCCGCAGCACGTGGGATCTTCCCAGGCCAGGGATCGAACCGGCGTCCCTTGTACTGCAAGGCGGTGTCCTTACCCACTGGACCACCAGGGAAGCCCCATATGAGTATACTTCTAAAGGGTACTGCCTATCTTACTTCTTGGAAATGTTTTTTTCAGAAGTGGAAGAGAATGTTCATTCTTTTAAGAGCCCTTGTTCCTGAGAGACTCAGCAAATGAGTTCTTAAGGCAAGTCTTCCTTTCTAAGATTCTGCTCTCATTGAATACATTTCCCCCAGAAAACAATTTGTAACATAAATTCTTATCATTAATTCATTTATAACAATAGTTACCCCAGTCATTACTGCCTGTACTATACAGGCTTAATGTCTACGGGGCTGTATGACTCTCACAGATATTTAGCCAACTATCCTCTTTTAGTTTAGCACATCACCAAGTATAAAAATTATACTTATACCAAAACACCAATGATGATAAAACTAACAGTGCATTTATACCTGAGGTACATTCAGTATAATACTGAATCTTCTAATTTTACCATATGCTGTGTAACTTTAAAACTGGTATCTCCCTGGCATGCATGGAATGGTGGTCAGTACAAATCTTCGCTTAGCCGACATTCAAAACTGCTGGCCAGTAGGAAAAAGCTGGATTTCCAGATGTCATAACCTGCTACTATGATCCCCCCATGAGGGTACTTAGGCCCAGAAATTTGCATGCTGATTTCTTTGCCGAGGATCCCAATCTGGGTGACTTTGTCCTGCATCCTTCAGATAAGCAGATCCTGTCTGATACACCCACATGAGATGTGTGTCTGCAATTTGGTTAATCTTGAGTGTCTCTCACTTTACTCAAGATAATGGTCATTCATGAAAGCAAGTTATATACCTTATACTATGGTCAGTGATTTACATGCACCTTATTCATGGGCTATGAACTACTAGCACCTTCATATTACAGATGAGGAAACTGAATCTTAGCAAGTTAAGTAACCTGCTGAAGTTTGTACAGCAGGTGATACAGCAGTGACTCAATCTCAGAATAGCCCGTGTCTCCACAGTATTTCTCTTCCAATTATTAATTTATAACCAAAAGTTATTACAAAATTTAATCCAATAAAATAATTTAAGATAATGCCTAAACTAATTTTTTTGAAAAATCCCTTTCAATACCTATGGCCTATAGAGAGCACAGTTTAATGGGCCCCTAGGGAAAACAAGAGAACAGAGAAAGGCGCCTTTGTTTCGATTTCAGAAACTCCAGCCAGATTAGACCTCTATGTAAAGTGCCTTGATATGGGCAGGAAGCAGTCAATATATATACTGTATCCAGCAATTTAGGTATTTGGGTATCTCCACAACAGGACTAAAAGTCTCCTAGAGAAAAGAGAAAATAGCCAACTGGAATGAGCTTTCTGTCTTCACAGAAATTTAAGCAGTACAATAAACTTGTATGGATCTTTCAGCTCGTTTACAGAACTGTTCATTTAATCCCTGATTTCACTACACGAAAAGTAAAAACAGGCTGGGGGAGCTTCCCCGCCCAGGGAGGCTTACCTGTAAAAACTGCTGCGATGGCTGAGTCAGCTGTGCCTGGGACGGCTGCTGAACTGAAGAGAGCGGCTGCTCCTGGGAACCCTGCGGCGGCGGCGGCGGCGGCGGCTGCGTGACTGGCAGTGTCTGGGCCGGCGGTTGTTGTGGGGCAAAGGCAGGGTAGGCAGTCACCACCTGACCCATCAGCATAGCGCTAGGTACCATGACCGCCCCACAGGCTACAGGAGCAGTTACTAATTTGGTCACGAGTTGCTGACCTTGAGGAAATCTGTTAAGAGGAAAGAAAGGGAAGGGGAGTCAGAAGCACAGGGCATACACCACCAAAGGCGGTGGGCTCAGTAGTTCTCTAAGATAATGCCCATGATATTGCCAATTTAGTTTTTTAAAAGCTGTATGCTCCAATTTCATTTCATTGCTTTTAAAGATTCCCTTTGGGATAACAGTGAAACAAAAATGTATAGAAGTGATCACAAACAAAAATACAAGCTTTTTTTTTAATATTCACATGCAAAAGAATGAAATTTGACCTTTACGTCATAGAGAAAATATATAAAAATTAACTCAAAATGGATTAACATAAATGTTGAAAACTATGGAACTCTTAGAATAAAACACAAAGAGAAAGTTTCATGACACTGGATTGGGAAATAGTTTCTTGGATATAACTCCAAAAGCATAGACAACAAAAAATACACTGTACAACATTAAAAATCTTTATGTATCAAATATCAAAGGACACTAACAACACAGTGAAAGGGCACTACAGAGTGGGAGAAAATATTTACAAATCATTTACTGGATAAGGGATTAGTAACTAGGAAATATGAAGCAATCCTACAACGTGGCAACAATCTGATTAAAAAACAGCCAGGAGGGCTTCCCTGGTGGTCCAGTGGGTAAAGAGTCCTCCTTGCAGTGCAAGGGGCACCAGTTTGATTCCTGGCAAGGGAAGATCCCACGTGCTGCAGAGTGGCTGGAACGGTGTGTCCAATTACTGAGCCAGAGCTCTGGAGCGCATGCATCCAGAGCCGGTGCTCTGCAGAGAGAGACCACTGTGACAGGAGGCCCATGCACGCCAAAGAATAAAGATGGATGAAAATAGATAAATGAAAGACAAAAGTGGCCAAAAATCAAAATAAAAAAAAAACAAAACCTATTAAAAAATGGCCAAGAGTCTTGAACAGATATTTCTTCAAAGATGATAGACAAAATGGTCAATAAACACTGATGCCCAACCGATCATTAGGGAAATGCAAATCAAAACCACTGTGAGATACCACATCACATCCTTTAGGTTGGCTACTGTCAAACCAACTGTTGACAAGGATGTGGAGAAACTGGATTCTCTGTGCACTGTTCATGGGAATGTAAAGTGGTTTGTCCAGTATGGAAAATAGTATGGTGGTTTTTCATCAAAACTAAAAAGGTAACAACCATATCATCCAGCAAGTTCATTTATGAACATATACTCAGAAGAATGGAAAACAGGGACAGCTGCAGTGTACCCGTGTTCACAGCAGCTTACTCACAACTGCGAGAAGATAGATATAACCCAAGGGAGCTCATCAGTAGAGAAGTCAATCAACAAAATCCAGTAAATACATTACAACTGAATATTATCTAGCCTTCAAAAGGAAATTCTGACATATGCTATAGCACGAATGAGCCATGAGGACACTATGCCAGGTGAAATGAGCCAGTGAGAAAAGACATACGTTATGTGATTCCATTTATACCAGGTATCTCGAATAGTCAAACCCAGACTTCTGTGCTTAGAAAGTGGAACAGTGGCTTCTAGGAGCAGGGGGAAGAGAAAAGTTACTGTCTGATGGATGCAGACTTTTGGTTTGGGGAGAAGGAAACATTTCTGGAGACGGAAGGCAGTGACTGTCACGATGGTGCCACACCCTCGTACGTCAGCGAGCTGCACACGTGGACGTGGCTAACAGTAAACACCACGTTCAGTATATTTCACAATGACAGTGTTAACACAAGCACACAAAAAATATTAAGCCTGTTAGAAACATCAACTTGTTTCTTTTTATAAAATTACTAGGTACTTGGAAGTTAGCTATATACGTGACACATGGCTCATTTTGGTAATCAAAATAAAATTAAGCTGTCATAAGGGAATTAAAAAAGCCTTTCTAGGCTTATAGATGTTTACATGTAAGTTGTATCGTATAAACATAATTCAAAACTAGATGACATTATATCATTTCTATCTCCCTTTGCTGTGAGATTAAGTTAGTTTCTAAGATTGGTCACTATGGTGAGGAAACTGAGATAGGACTCTACCAGAGATTTAACATGACACAAATGCAATTACAAACTGTCTTAAAGTACACAGTTATAACTAAACTTAGCACATCTATATACTTAAAATGTTCCACAAGATAAACTATATCTATTTTGAAAGTTAGAAATAAAAATTTAAAAAATAAAGCACTGTATTATTATGTGCTATAAAATCAAATGTATTATGTAATGCAAAAACGTATCATGAAAAATTTGCATATAAAAAGCACAAAGAACATTACAAAGTGGCTTAATCACAGAAGAGCTAAGCACTAATTTCTCCATAATCTTAGAAGATTTAGTATCTCAATTGCCCAACTGCCTGCTGCTAAGCTGTAAGAATACCTCACCACTCTCTGGCACTAAAAGACATTGTGCAGTCTACTTTGGCTTAACTTCTCTGGTTTTGTATACATTTCTCCTTCTGCCTAAAATGCTCTCCTGGACTCCCTGCCACATGCATATCTAAAGCCAACCTCCCAAGACTCAGGCCAGGTCTCTCCTCCTTGGAGCTTTCCCTGAGGGCACTCCTCTCTTCACCTGCTTGTCTCAGTTCATTAAACTGATAACTTCCTCCTTTTTAAATATCTAATATATATCACATCAAATAATACTGATTTATTTACCTTTCTACAGCTTAGACATTTAAATGTTTGCTGAAGTATGTTTCTGCCCCTTCAAAAAACAGTTGTTGGCCGTTTCTTCCTTGAGCTCGCCCGCTGGACTGGTAGCAACTCTCCCTTCCCCAATTCTGATAAACTTTATTTTCCTCTCAAAAAAAAAAAAAAGTTGTCTACAAATAATTGCCAAATTGTGTCCTCTAAAACTGTAAGTCCATTCTATGTTAATGGATTTTCCCCTCAGGCTTTAAATCTAGTCCTCTGTATTTCTATGGAGTATATTCATAATACTTCTTTGAAAGTCAGACTTTTTAACTTGAAGGAATGAAGTTCCAAAGAGAAGCAATGAGTTTTTCTCCTGTCTTTTTGTTTCTGAAATCCTGCAGCTTCCTTATGCGCTGGAAATTACTAGTAGGACTTTAATAAAATCCATTATAAAATTGAATACAAAAGATTTTTTTATAAAAGCAGCATTAAAGTAAGTAAAAGGAAAAATGCATTTAAAATACAATTTTTAAGACTATAGAAATCCTATAGCTGTTGAAAGATGTCTTTCTTCCTAATATCTGTAACAGGTATTCCTCTAAAATATTTGTTTCTAAGTCAGCTATTTGGAAGACTAAATCAGTCATAGATGGTGGTTTTTCTAGAATTGCCCACAAAACTTCAGTGTAGTATATGTTTAAGCATTTGAGCTTTGAAATCAGATACCAGCTTTGAATTTGGATCCCCTTCTTCACTTCCTTAACAGCTTTTGACCCTTCACCAAATTATTTATTCTTACCTGAGAAATAAAAGACCCTCACACATATTTTCTTTTAATAAGAATTAAATGAGCTAATGTATTTTAAGCATTCAGTACACCACTGAACGAAAGTCAAGAAAGGAGCTCCCCTCACTCTACAACATGGGTAAACTATGGTCGCATCCACCGTAACCGCTGTTCTTAGGCTGACAACTCAGCAGCATCTGTCCTAGAAGACAAAGGTCTTACAGTGACGCAGACAACCTACGATAAAACCTGGATGACAGTGTGCTGTAGACTTTGGACTCTGCTATATATTAGCACTTTTTTGAACATGAAACAAAATCTGTTGTTACTATTTTATTATAGAGTACTGACACAAAGATATACTGTTTTTACTTCAAATTTCAGAGTGAGCAACAAATTAAAATCTTGTTTAATCAAAATATTGTTTTTAATCAAACAATTTATATCTTTGGAAACATGACAACTACCTGATCTGCCTGTCCTGAGTGAAGGTGGTTACGGCAGCACTCTGGGAACTGTTCTGTGGCACACTGGATGGAATCTGGACCATGCTTCCGGCCGTCGGCTGAGAGATCACCATAGTGTTATACAGAGGGGCCGTGAGCGTGCTCTGTGTCTGACTGGGAAGGGATGTCTGTTGACTGTGCCCGCTCAGCACATTCTGTTGACTCTGCTAAAAAAGAGGCGATTTTACAGAGAAAGATTTACTCAGGAAGTATGCTTCCACTACTCATCATTTTAACACTAGTTAACACGACAGAAAAAGAAGTGGCAGAACATACTACTCTGGGAGAACTCTAACTGAGAGGAAGAACTTGTAGCAACTGAGGACAAATTAGTCTTCAACATCCTGCTGTAAGGAAAGCTATGACTTCTTTTTTTTTTTTTAAGAAACATTTCTAATCTGAACGTGTCTTTTTTTTTTTTAACATTTATTTATTTATTTTTTTTGGGGGGGCTGGCGTGGGGGGGGGGGCAGGTGGGCCACTTCTATTGGTCTTGGATTTGTCTATTTTCATCCATCTTTGTTCTTTGGCCAGTGTGGGCCTCCCATTGCGGTAGCCTCTGTTGTCGCAGAGCACCGGCTCAGGGCGCATGTGCTCCAGAGCTCCGGCTCAGTGATTGGACACTTCAGTCCAGCCGCTCCGCGGCACGTGGGATCCTCCCAGGCCAGGGATCGAACCGGCGCCCCTTGCACTGCAAGGCGGTGTCCTTACCCACTGGACCACCAGGGAAGCCCAAGCTATGACTTCTGAAAAGGAGCATGATCTTATCAAGGGGGATGCTGTAAAATACCCATGAAGAATTCTTCTAAACACCCAAAGTGTGTCACTGACATCTGACCTTTTCATGTATTTCATTTGTAACCACAGATGCATATCAATTACCAAAATTTCCTAGAATGTTAACTAACCAATCACTTCCCTAACAATACATTCTTCACATGTTGTAACGTATGTGCTAGTCAGAATCCTGCCAAGTTAAATTTTTTTTTTTTTTACACACAGAAGTAGTCTGTATGTTCATTTTAAGCCAATTGCAAAAATTTTTAAATGTTGAAATACAGAGAGCATTCAACATTCAACAACTTAAGAACAATTTTGCACAAAATACTTTATCATTCTCATACTGTAATTTCTAATTATTACTATTAAAGTTTTACATATGGCATTGTTCAAAATGAAGCTTTTATTTTTGTTTTAGCAACAGTATATGCCTCCATCAGCGAGCATTCCTTAGCCCACTGTACTCAGTAACATTACCTGACTTGATGTACTCTGTAAAGTCTGCTGTTGTATCATATGCTGAGTTGTGCCAATGTGTCCAGTATTTATGCCACTTGGAATCTGGTTAGCCTGAACAACCTGGCTTTGCATATTTACAGGTGCAAGCTGCTGGATGTTAGATGAATTTCCAGAAGAAAGTTGAACAGAACCAAAATTCAATCCAGGGGTTGACTGTTGTAAAAACATCTTTAAAAATAAAGATTACATTAAATTGATCCTCTAAATTAAAAACGGTGAGAGCATTTTAGCAAAGAGAACTAAAAATTAAGTTAAAGAGCAAGGAATAAGACTAAGTCATTCTGAATGAACAATGAGCTATAATTACTGAATAAAACAGGAGACATTCTTCCAGTCATCCTAACCCTTTCGTGTTTCTAATTGTCAGAAGAAGTGTTAAAAATTTTCAAAGCCCCATTCTGGTCTGACATTTTACACACTGGGGACTTCGGTATCAGCTACTACTACCCTAGCTCTGTGTCTCAAGCACCGTGGACTGGCAGCTCTGCCCCACGCATCATGTATACTTCACGGCACTAGAGAGAAGTGGTTTTCACTTCAAGTTTTTCTTTTTACCAAAGTCCTAGCAGAACTGGATAGATATACCTTTAGAGTGGCCCTGATGGTTGACCAAATAAAACTAAATTGAATTACACCTACTAGTAAATTATTTAAAAAATGACGGATGATTAAACTATTACTCTAATACTATGGATTTAAACTTACTAAAAACTAGACTGCTGAAAGATGACTCTAATCTGGAGAAACAAGAATGCTGATGGAAATACTCTTTAAGAATGAATTATCTTGAGTGACTATAAATGCAATCATTGAGTAGTGACGAGTGAGTACTGAACTAAACTGGGGAATTGTATCTTTTGCATCTCACTTTTTATTAAGAAAAGTCAGCTTCCTAAGAAGTCAAAATGCAAGCAGCATGCTTAAGTTTGTAATCAAATGTCTAATAACTTACCTGCAGCCCTTGGCCATGAACCATTTGAAGCTGTTCTTGAATTTTCCTTAGTTCTTCTTGTTGACGATGAATATTCGCCTCTATCATCCGAGTCCGCTGCTCCAGCTGATCTTTCAGATGCTGCATGGCTCCTAACTGAGCTGAGAACTGAAACTTAAATGTCACGGATAGAAAAAGTGTAACATATTTTACAATCACTTCTCATAACTGTAAAATGTGAAATGTAAGCAGTATATCATGAGCTACGAATGTCATGCCAGTTATTAACTTATTGTTTCTCAACTCTTAACCCATCTTATCTTTGCTCAGCTTTGTGATACTAGAACTGGACCCTATAAACATCTCTCCTTAGTCAGGAGGCACCACACCCACGTCAGTGATGATGCTGAGGGATACTACAAAGGGGTGCTGGGTTAGGGCTCTGGTTCTAGTGATGTGCCAGTGGGGAGCATCCTAGTATTACCAGGATCCGGCAGGTGGCTTTCCCGCAAGTCTCATTGGCATCCTAGTGGACAGCTCCCCAGCAAACCCAGCAAGGGGCTTCTCGCTCCCTAGCCCTAGTCTGTGGCATCTCAGTGAATGCATCAACCAGTGGCTACAGCCACACCTGCCCCAATGGGACCTGAGCCTCAGCCTGGCCTGGAGGAGCAATTCAGGAGTCTTCTGAGCTGGCAACTCTCTCTTTCACTTACCTTTAGTGGCTGCTCTCGACACCTGTCTTCCCTGTGTATTCTTCTGAATTCTGGTAACTGCTCTCAGTAGTCTCTGTTACCAGGTAATTTTGTTTGTTTGTTTGTTTGTTTTAAAAATTTTTTTCTACCAGGTAATAATTTTTTATACCATCCCTGTTCAAATTTATGGTCCAGCCACTGATCCGAGCTTGACTGCTTACAAGATGAGTTAACAACACTGGATTTAGAAGACCTAAGTTCCTACCGTGGCAGACTACGAGTTAGAACAAGTTACTGAACTGCATTCCTAATCTTTAACAAAGTGAAAAAATAGCCTGCACCTAGAGTTATTCACATCAAATTCTGTAATTCCAAGAATATCCTCTGTACAGGTCATTAGAAAGTTATAAAAATGTGACATATTAACCAAACATAATATTTTCCTCTGAAATTGTTCTCAAACACAAAAACCTCGGCTTTTAAAGACTAAGCAATTACAAGTGAATGCATGTGTACGTGAAGGAAAGCAAAGTCATTTTACTTATAGCGTAAGGCTTTCAATGTCACTTATTTCTCTGCTTCACCTGAGTTATTGGCAGCTCCTATTTACTACTGAGACTTAGCCACATTTGGGGATTCACCACTTAAATCTAAATAGGCTCATTTACTTATTTCCAGGAATATTCAGCACAGGATACAGTAAAAGCGCAGAAAGAATTTTACTTCACTGGAAATCTGTCTTAAATTAGTCTCCTACAATGTTTGTAAATGTGAGAAGTGACCCATCATAGCTTTTTTACTGTCTTCAAAAATGTGTATTGAGAATACTATTATTTTTCAAAGTATATAACTCTGACTTCTAAGCTGACAATGACCAGATCAAATCATACATCATTCAACAGGGATGAGAAAGTATTACAAATGTAGTATCCTCATGCCTTATTTTTTAATATTTGATATTTTATATTTATATCATATAAATCTATTTTATCCTAACTAAAGTTATTTATACCTTTAGGTAAATATTATACTGTCACCACTTAAAGAATGTCTATAAAATACAAATAAGAAAATAAAAATAAACACAGAAAGCAGAACAATGGGAAATAAAATCACAGAACTAAGAGGCACTGTGTTTGGCTTTATCACTGTTGAGGTATTTTCTTTCAGAAAATTTTACATTATTTCTAGCATAACTTAGTATTTTTCACGTGTCTGAGGCACTGAATGACTGCAGTCATAAATTACAAATTGCAAAGTTATAATCAAAAGTGTCACTTTTGTAATACTTATCTTTTGTCTTATTGTTTTTATATTTATGCTTTCTTTGGGACTCAGCCCAAGTAACAATTCTCCCAGAAAGTTCTCTTTCACTTCCTCAGTTTACAAGAGTCCATCTAATGTGCTCCTGTATCAGGCCTTCAGACCTTGAACACGGACTATGTAACATTATATCGCAGTCACCTATTATTCCCTCTAGATGTAAGAAAGTCTCTTAGTATAGGTATATTCATACTGCCAGTACCTGCAATATTTGATAATACAAGAAGCTTGTCCTATATATAAACAAATGAATGAATATATAAATAAAATCATTCAGTTCTCTCAATATCCATGGGAAGAACAAACTGAACAATTACATTCAACTTTAGTATCTGTGAAAATGAAAGTCTTAGTTGCTCAGTTGTGTCCGTTGCTCAGTTGTGTCCGATTCTTTGCAACCCCAGGGACTGTAGCCTTCCAGGCTCCTCTGCCCCTGGAATTCTCCAGGCAAGAATACTGCTGTGGGTAGCCATTCCCTTCTCCAGGGGATCTTCCTGACCCAGGGGTCGAACCCAGGTCTCCTGTACTACAGGCAGATTTTTTACCATTTGAGTCCTCCACAGTTTCTCAATATGGATTAATCAAGATTGTTTTCTGTTGTGCAAAACTGGCATGCATCCTAAAAGACAACTAAAGGACCAGTCATACCCCAACATCACTGACAACCAAAAAGCCCCCAGATATTCTAAATGTCCATGGGTGAGATTTACTGCATCTGTAAGTATGTATTTTTTCAAATCACTAGTAGCTTAAAGACAATCTATAATTCTAAAATACTTAACTGAAACAAACAAACAAAAATACCTGGGACATGCCTTGCGGAACTGGCAAATTTGCAGCTTGAGTCATCACTGGCTGTGTTAATGACTGACCAACAGACTGGGCATTTATGGACTAGAAGCAAAATAAAAAACAGCACTGGGTGACACTCATTTTCATACATGAGTACTCCTACCATACATATCACCATGGTATCTTTATAGCTGGATTACAATGAGCCTCATCTAATTACAACTGAATTACAATTAGATGAGCACAGGCCTGTCTCCCCCTATGACTGGAAGTGCTTATTCCCTATTTATCTTTTACGGAATCTGCCATATTATTTTGCACAAGCTCTCAATAAAGTTGCCTGGACTTTACTGAAAGTCAATAGTATTTGAAAAAGGCTCAGTTATCAGTTTTCCTTAAAAACAGGCCTTCAGACCTTGAACACGGACTATATAACATTATATCGCAGTCACCTATTATTCCCTCTAGATGTAAGAAAGTCTCTTAGTATAGGTATATTCATACTGCCAGTACCTGCAATATTTGATAATACAAGAAGCTTGTCCTATATATAAACAAATGAATGAATATATAAATAAAATCATTCAGTTCTCTCAATATCCATGGGAAGAACAAACTGAACAATTACATTCAACTTTAGTATCTGTGAAAATGAAAGTCTTAGTTGCTCAGTTGTGTCCGTTGCTCAGTTGTGTCCGATTCTTTGCAACCCCAGGGACTGTAGCCTTCCAGGCTCCTCTGCCCCTGGAATTCTCCAGGCAAGAATACTGCTGTGGGTAGCCATTCCCTTCTCCAGGGGATCTTCCTGACCCAGGGATCGAACCCAGGTCTCCTGTACTACAGGCAGATTTTTTACCATTTGAGTCCTCCACAGTTTCTCAATATGGATTAATCAAGATTGTTTTCTGTTGTGCAAAACTGGCATGCATCCTAAAAGACAACTAAAGGACCAGTCATACCCCAACATCACTGACAACCAAAAAGCCCCCAGATATTCTAAATGTCCATGGGTGAGATTTACTGCATCTGTAAGTATGTATTTTTTCAAATCACTAGTAGCTTAAAGACAATCTATAATTCTAAAATACTTAACTGAAACAAACAAACAAAAATACCTGGGACATGCCTTGCGGAACTGGCAAATTTGCAGCTTGAGTCATCACTGGCTGTGTTAATGACTGACCAACAGACTGGGCATTTATGGACTAGAAGCAAAATAAAAAACAGCACTGGGTGACACTCATTTTCATACATGAGTACTCCTACCATACATATCACCATGGTATCTTTATAGCTGGATTACAATGAGCCTCATCTAATTACAACTGAATTACAATTAGATGAGCACAGGCCTGTCTCCCCCTATGACTGGAAGTGCTTATTCCCTATTTATCTTTTACGGAATCTGCCATATTATTTTGCACAAGCTCTCAATAAAGTTGCCTGGACTTTACTGAAAGTCAATAGTATTTGAAAAAGGCTCAGTTATCAGTTTTCCTTAAAAATATATAACATTTTATCTGAAAAATAATCAAAAGGACTGGTATGCTTGACAACTATTTCACAAAAAAATGAAGATCTTTTCTCTTTTCAAATATATGCGACTGTACTAGCTCTTTCCATATAAAAGAATTCTTATTTAAATAAAAACCTTAAAAAGTGAAGACCTTGAGTGTTATATATCAACAACTATTTTAAATTTCATAGCAAGGGATAATGAATAAATGAACTGATGAAGATTCAGAAGGTCCCGCCCCCAACCCCTCTTAATAAATCTTTATTCAGAAGAATGTTATCTGAAGAGTTTACCTGACTACTGAATGACGACCTCCTTTGTGCCGTCTTTTCATGAGCTGGTAGATGCTGTCTGGGAGGAGTGCTAGTATCCGGTGGGATCTTTGTTGGTGTAGCTAAGGTTGGTCAACAAAAACGGAATAGTATTAGTACCTTATGAAGTACGATTTTCAAAGATCAATCTCAAAATGCACTTCAGTGAATAAACGTGATTTTTATTTTTCTAAACTAATAAAAGTGAAATTTATACCAATAAGATGAATAATTTTAATTACTTCTTTTTTTAATTTGCTACAGAGTTTTGTTGTTTACTGCCACACATCCACCAGAATCAGCCACAGGTACGCATGTTTCCTCCCTTTTGAACTTCCCTCCCACCTCTCTCCCCATTACACCCCTCAAGGTTGTTACGGAGCCCCAGTTTGAGTTCTCTTAGTCTTATAGCAGATTCCCACTGGCTGTCTATTTTACATATGGTAATGTAACTTTCCATGTTACTCTTTCCATACATCTTATTATAAGTATAAAGAAATTATTTGATACAGGAAAACTTCAAATATAAAATGGTTCCTACCCTTACAACTCAACAGTAGAAAAACTGAGCTGACTTAATTAAAAATGAGACATTATTGATGGGCATAAAGTTTCAGATAAGCACGATAATAAGCTCTAGAGAGCTGCAGTACAGGACCAAACCTCCAGTCTACAATAAAGTATTGTACACTTAAAAATGTCAAAGGGTAGATTTCATTTTAAATATTACCACAGTAAAATCTTTTTCTTTAAGAGAAATAAGCATAATAAAGGAAATTTTTCCCTTAAGATCCTAGAAATTTTACGTTTAACCTCTTTGCTCTTCTACCCACAATGTCAAGTAGTTCAAACAACCCTGTGTCATTACATATAGTTTTAATACTCTGAGAATAAAAGTGCTAGGTTCTTTTCAAAAATTTGACAAGTATTTTAATTTAACAACAGTTATGCAAGTCTTCATATACAAAATGCAGAGAACACTTTCAAAAAGCAAACTTAAAGAACACTTACAGGTTATACCAACAAAAAAGGAATTACTGTAATAGTTTTGCTTTCTTCCTGAGGGATGATTAAAATACCAATACCAAGTTTACTGCCTACATATTTTATAAGCTTCTTATAAATTAATTCTTTGCTAAATGTGAGTAATGTACCTCTTGAAAAGGTTAGTGTCACCACTGAAAAGGTTAGTGTATTTCAGAAACGTATGTACTTATCATATGAAAGTGACAGTTGATGACAAAAACTGGTAATGGTAATATAAACAATTTAGAAGGATGCTCTTGGGGCTTCCCCTGGTGGTCCAGTGGGTAAGGACACCGCCTTGCAGTGCAAGAGGCGCCGGTTCGATCCCTGGCCTGGGAAGATCCCACATGCCAAGGAGCAGCTGGACAGATGTGTCCAATTACCAAGTCGGAGCTCTGGTGCATGTGCGCCCAGAGCGGGCGCTCTGCGACGACAGAGGCCACCACGATGGGAGGCCCACAGGAGCCAAAGAACAAAGACGGATGAAAATAAGAGAAATGAAAGACCAAGTGAACTGGTTGAGCCCCAGTTTGAGTTCTCTTAGTCTTATAGCAGATTCCCACTGGCTGTCTATTTTACATATGGTAATGTAACTTTCCATGTTACTCTTTCCATACATCTTATTATAAGTATAAAGAAATTATTTGATACAGGAAAACTTCAAATATAAAATGGTTCCTACCCTTACAACTCAACAGTAGAAAAACTGAGCTGACTTAATTAAAAATGAGACATTATTGATGGGCATAAAGTTTCAGATAAGCACGATAATAAGCTCTAGAGAGCTGCAGTACAGGACCAAACCTCCAGTCTACAATAAAGTATTGTACACTTAAAAATGTCAAAGGGTAGATTTCATTTTAAATATTACCACAGTAAAATCTTTTTCTTTAAGAGAAATAAGCATAATAAAGGAAATTTTTCCCTTAAGATCCTAGAAATTTTACGTTTAACCTCTTTGCTCTTCTACCCACAATGTCAAGTAGTTCAAACAACCCTGTGTCATTACATATAGTTTTAATACTCTGAGAATAAAAGTGCTAGGTTCTTTTCAAAAATTTGACAAGTATTTTAATTTAACAACAGTTATGCAAGTCTTCATATACAAAATGCAGAGAACACTTTCAAAAAGCAAACTTAAAGAACACTTACAGGTTATACCAACAAAAAAGGAATTACTGTAATAGTTTTGCTTTCTTCCTGAGGGATGATTAAAATACCAATACCAAGTTTACTGCCTACATATTTTATAAGCTTCTTATAAATTAATTCTTTGCTAAATGTGAGTAATGTACCTCTTGAAAAGGTTAGTGTCACCACTGAAAAGGTTAGTGTATTTCAGAAACGTATGTACTTATCATATGAAAGTGACAGTTGATGACAAAAACTGGTAATGGTAATATAAACAATTTAGAAGGATGCTCTTGGGGCTTCCCCTGGTGGTCCAGTGGGTAAGGACACCGCCTTGCAGTGCAAGAGGCGCCGGTTCGATCCCTGGCCTGGGAAGATCCCACATGCCAAGGAGCAGCTGGACAGATGTGTCCAATTACCAAGTCGGAGCTCTGGTGCATGTGCGCCCAGAGCGGGCGCTCTGCGACGACAGAGGCCACCACGATGGGAGGCCCACAGGAGCCAAAGAACAAAGACGGATGAAAATAAGAGAAATGAAAGACCAATGGAAGCGGCCTGCCCATCCCCTTCCCTCCCCAACCCACTCCCCAAAAAGATAAATAAATTTAAAAAAAAAAAAAAAAGAAGGATGCTCTTTAAATCTGCTTTCAAGCTGGGGTACTCACAAGAAGGGTCTGAGACTGCTGTGTGAGATGATTTTCTTGAACTCCTGGAGGAAGCAGAAGGAGTCGGGCTGTGATCAAACCTTTCCAATGCTTCCTTGAGACTGACTGTATTTATACGATTATCAGACCCAGAATCTTGGCTCTAAGGAGATAAGAGTAAAGTAAATGTCCTCTGTGGTTCAGTTTAGAGATCCCGAATCAGTATACCTCTTGCGAATTTCTCATCCCCCAGAATCAGCATACTGATTGCTAATTCCTCCTCCCCAAAATCAGCTTTAACCCATAACAAAGGCAAGTGTACCTGTATAATAACTAGGTAAAGAAATGGAAATTTATTTTTTTATAGCCAGAAAGTTCTGGTTTCCTTCTCTAACAGATATAAAAGAATGAAACTGGACTATTACCTTATACCATATATAGAAGTTAACTCAAAATGGATCAAAGATCTAAACACAAGAACTAAAACTATAAATTTTATAGGGAAAAAAAGAGGGGGGAGGGCTTCCCTGGTGGTCCAGTGGGAAGAGTCCACCTTGTAAGTGCAAGGGGTACCGGTTCGATCCCTGGCCCAGGAAGATCGCACGTGCCGCAGAGCGGCTGGACCACTGTGTCCAATGACAAGCCAGCGCTCTGGAGTGCATGCGCCCAGAACTGGTCCTCTGCAACGAGAGAGGCCACTGTGATGGGAGGCTCACACAGGCCGAAGAATAAAGATGGATGAAAACTAAAAAAAAATAAAAGAGGCCAAAATTTTACAAATGGGCGGGGGGAAGCTTTCTAACACTGCACGCACAATGATTTCTTAGGACACTCAAAGCACAAGCAACCAAAGTGCAACACAGGACACCATAAACAAAGTGGAAAGGCACCAAGGCATGGGAGGAAACACCTGTAAGTCACTTATTTGCTAAGGAATTAATACCCAGAATATAGAAAGAGCTCCTACCACTCACAGTCAAAATAAAAAAAACCAACCAAAAAGAACCTATAAAAACTTCAATTAAAACATAGCAGAAGTCTTACATAGACATTTCTCCAAAGAAGATATATAAAAGGCCAATAAACACATGAAAAGGTGCTTAATATCACTAATCATTAGGGAAATGCAATTCAAAACCAAGAAATACCGCTTCATATCTATGGCAAGATGGTTGTTATTTAAAAAAAAAGAAAGAAAAGAACCAGTACTGGTGAGGATATAAAGCAATCAGAACCCCTGTGCAGTGCCAATGGAGGAGGCGTGCTCAGCCGCCCAGTCGCATCTGACTCTGTGCCCCTACAGACTGTAGCCACCAAGCTTCTCTGTCCATGGGACTCTGCAGGCAAGAATACTGGAGTGGGGTGCCATTTCCTCCTCCAGGGATCTTTCTGAGTCAGGATCGTCAATTTTTTAGGAGGGGCCCCTGTCACCTAGGAGCCGATGCTAGCCCAAAGGCAAGTGTACCTGTTAAAAAATAAACTAGGTAAAGAAATGGAAATTTATTTTTATAGCCAGAAAGTTCTGGTTTCCTTCTCTAACAGATATAAAAGAATGAAACTGGACTATTACCTTATACCATATATAGAAGTTAACTCAAAATGGATCAAAGATCTAAACACAAGAACTAAAACTATAAATTTTATAGGGAAAAAAAGAGGGGGGAGGGCTTCCCTGGTGGTCCAGTGGGAAGAGTCCACCTTGTAAGTGCAAGGGGTACCGGTTCGATCCCTGGCCCAGGAAGATCGCACGTGCCGCAGAGCGGCTGGACCACTGTGTCCAATGACAAGCCAGCGCTCTGGAGTGCATGCGCCCAGAACTGGTCCTCTGCAACGAGAGAGGCCACTGTGATGGGAGGCTCACACAGGCCGAAGAATAAAGATGGATGAAAACTAAAAAAAAATAAAAGAGGCCAAAATTTTACAAATGGGCGGGGGGAAGCTTTCTAACACTGCACGCACAATGATTTCTTAGGACACTCAAAGCACAAGCAACCAAAGTGCAACACAGGACACCATAAACAAAGTGGAAAGGCACCAAGGCATGGGAGGAAACACCTGTAAGTCACTTATTTGCTAAGGAATTAATACCCAGAATATAGAAAGAGCTCCTACCACTCACAGTCAAAATAAAAAAAACCAACCAAAAAGAACCTATAAAAACTTCAATTAAAACATAGCAGAAGTCTTACATAGACATTTCTCCAAAGAAGATATATAAAAGGCCAATAAACACATGAAAAGGTGCTTAATATCACTAATCATTAGGGAAATGCAATTCAAAACCAAGAAATACCGCTTCATATCTATGGCAAGATGGTTGTTATTTAAAAAAAAAGAAAAGAAAGAAAAGAACCAGTACTGGTGAGGATATAAAGCAATCAGAACCCCTGTGCAGTGCCAATGGAGGAGGCGTGCTCAGCCGCCCAGTCGCATCTGACTCTGTGCCCCTACAGACTGTAGCCCACCAAGCTTCTCTGTCCATGGGACTCTGCAGGCAAGAATACTGGAGTGGGGTGCCATTTCCTCCTCCAGGGGATCTTTCTGAGTCAGGGATCGAATTCACATCTCCTGTGTCTTCTGCACTGGCAGGTGGATTCTTTGCCACTGAGTCACCTAGGAAGCCTGATAAGAATGTATAAAACAATACAGCTACTATGGAAAACAGTATAATAGCTCCTCAAAGAATTAAATACAGAATTACTATATGATCCAGCAATTTCAATTCTGGGTATATACTCAAAAGAATTCAAAGCTCAAGGACTTTTTTGTACAGCCATGTTCCTAGCAGCATTAATCAACAACAGACGGATGTCAAAAGACGGATGCAACTCAAGTGTCCATCGATGGATGAAGGAATAAACAAAATGCGGATACATACATAAAATACATAAAATGGGACATTGTTCCTCTTTCCAAAGGAAATCAGAACAAATGTTACAATACAGACGAATCCTGAGGACATTATGCCGAGGGAAATAAGTCAATCACATACAAACAGTGCATGATTCCTTACATCAGAGGTATCTATGGGAAAGGCTGCCAGGGCTGGAGAGAGAGGGGATGGGGAGCTGCTGTTCGAAGGGTTAACATCACTGAACCATACACTTAAAATTGGTTGTGATGGTAAATTTTGTTACATATATTTCACCACATCTGGGGAAAAAAAAAGCAACCAACAGACACTTCAGTTTATAGACAAGCCACCGTTAACTATCTTTGGAACTCATCATTTGACTACTCAAAATCTTCTCCACACCACCCCTGACCTTTCTCTACAATCAGTATCTATATGGATGATTCAGGCAACATCCTGCCCTGGCCTCTCAGTGTTCCAGGAACTCATCTCCTCTAGTTCAATCTCTTACTCCTTTTCATTTCCAGGTTACTGTAATGCCTCAAAAAGCACAAATTAAAATCCAACTCTAAGCCACACTTCCCTATCCTAGCTTTCCAGTTCACTGGTTCCTTTGGAGACAATTACAGTCAACCTAAAATGAGCACCAACCTAAAAAGGATACGTAACACTAAACAGAAACATTGTTTTCTAGTGAACTCAAGTTCCTCTTCAGTTATTCCCTATCTTTATAAAAGCTCTTAAGCCGCATTCTCCCTCTCTGCACAGACAGAAAGTATTCTTACATAGATCAGAATACTTGCCACCACCAAATATGTGACTCCACCTATTAAAGTCAGCTAACTCCTGTTCGCTCAGTCGTGCTGGACTCTCTGCCACCCCCGCAGCCTGCAGCACACCAGGTTTCCCTGTCCTTCACCATCTCCCTCGTCAGACATCAGATGTATGAACACACCCAGCCTCTCTTTGCTCATTACAGCGGAGCGAAGTGTCAAAGACAGGGTCCATCAAAGACCCTCCCTCCTAAGTGAAACAACGAATTAAGGAATACCCTGTTCTCCCCTATTTCAGAGAAGCTACATAGAAGGTGGGCATGTATATATACACAGATAAACATGATTTCAAAGTTATTAATATCGCAAAAGGAAAAAAAGGGTGATGTGACACAATGCCCCTGCCCTGCACACAAATTGCTCTTCACATCCTGTTTTGTCTCCACCTCCCACTGTCTCTCAGCTCCTGAAATCCTTCTGTCTGCCTTCTGTATCCCTCATCAGTAAATCTATATTCTCAGCCTCATCTATGAATACTCCTTCACTGGCCTCCTCTAACTAAAACCCAGGCCTCCCAAGATACCACTGTCCTGGTAGGTCTCTGAAGCAATGGGTGTTTCCTTTCTCTCAACCTTTAGGCCTCTGCTGTGGAGGTGGGAACGAAGTCACCCAAAGCCCCAGGTATGAACCCCACACTACCACACTAAGCAACGCACTCTCTCCCTTTGCTGCAGTCATCTATGCACCTCGTGCTTGCTCCTCACCAGTAGCTGAATTCTGTTTCTCTGCTCCTGGCTCACTACTGGCCTCACTGATTCTTTTTGTTTTTAAATTGGGGCATTGTTGATTTACAATATTGTTAATTTCTCCTGTACAACAAAGTGACTGGCCCCTCGGATAGAGTCCCGCTGATCTAAGCCACACTTCCCTATCCTAGCTTTCCAGTTCACTGGTTCCTTTGGAGACAATTACAGTCAACCTAAAATGAGCACCAACCTAAAAAGGATACGTAACACTAAACAGAAACATTGTTTTCTAGTGAACTCAAGTTCCTCTTCAGTTATTCCCTATCTTTATAAAAGCTCTTAAGCCGCATTCTCCTCTCTGCACAGACAGAAAGTATTCTTACATAGATCAGAATACTTGCCACCACCAAATATGTGACTCCACCTATTAAAGTCAGCTAACTCCTGTTCGCTCAGTCGTGCTGGACTCTCTGCCACCCCCGCAGCCTGCAGCACACCAGGTTTCCCTGTCCTTCACCATCTCCCTCGTCAGACATCAGATGTATGAACACACCCAGCCTCTCTTTGCTCATTACAGCGGAGCGAAGTGTCAAAGACAGGGTCCATCAAAGACCCTCCCTCCTAAGTGAAACAACGAATTAAGGAATACCCTGTTCTCCCCTATTTCAGAGAAGCTACATAGAAGGTGGGCATGTATATATACACAGATAAACATGATTTCAAAGTTATTAATATCGCAAAAGGAAAAAAAGGGTGATGTGACACAATGCCCCTGCCCTGCACACAAATTGCTCTTCACATCCTGTTTTGTCTCCACCTCCCACTGTCTCTCAGCTCCTGAAATCCTTCTGTCTGCCTTCTGTATCCCTCATCAGTAAATCTATATTCTCAGCCTCATCTATGAATACTCCTTCACTGGCCTCCTCTAACTAAAACCCAGGCCTCCCAAGATACCACTGTCCTGGTAGGTCTCTGAAGCAATGGGTGTTTCCTTTCTCTCAACCTTTAGGCCTCTGCTGTGGAGGTGGGAACGAAGTCACCCAAAGCCCCAGGTATGAACCCCACACTACCACACTAAGCAACGCACTCTCTCCCTTTGCTGCAGTCATCTATGCACCTCGTGCTTGCTCCTCACCAGTAGCTGAATTCTGTTTCTCTGCTCCTGGCTCACTACTGGCCTCACTGATTCTTTTTGTTTTTAAATTGGGGCATTGTTGATTTACAATATTGTTAATTTCTCCTGTACAACAAAGTGACTGTTATACATATATCTACCCTTTTTCAGATTCTTTTCCCATACAGGTTATTACAGAGTCTTGGATAGAGTCCCCTGTGCTATATAGTAGGTCCTTGTGGTTTATCTATTTTATATATAATACTGTGCATACATGTTAATCTCAACCTCCTAATTTATCCCTCCCACCCACCTTTCCGCTTTGGTAACCACAAGTCTGTTCTCTGTTAGTGTTTCTGCTTTGTAAATGAGTTGATCTGTATCATTTTTTAGACTGCACATACAAGCAATATCATGCATTTGTCTTTCTCTTCTGTCACTTAGTATGATAATATCTAGGTCCATCCATGCTGTTGGTATTATGTCATTCTTTTTATGGCTAAATGATGTTCCACTGTATATAGGTACCACATCTTCTTCATTCATTCATCTGTTGATGGACACTCAGGGTGCTACCAGATCTTGGCTATTGTAAACAGTGCTGCAATGAACACAGGGGTGCATGTGTCTTTTCCAAGTATGATTTCTGCAGATGTATGACCAGGAATGGGACTGCTGGATCACTGCTCTGTTTTTAGTTTGTTGATGAACCACCATAGTGGCTGTACCAATTTACATTCCCACCAAAAGTGCAGGAGGGTTCCCTTTTCTCCATACCCTCTTCATGTTTTATTGTTTTACACTTTTTGATGATGGTCATTCTGACCACCGTGAGGTGATACCCTCACTGTAGTTTTTATTTGCATTTCTCTAATGACGAGCAATGTTGAGCACCTTCTAATGTTCCTACTGGCCATCCGTATGTCTTCTTTAGAGAAGTATCTATCTAGATCTTCCCATTTTTTGGTTGAGTTATTTGTTTTTTGGTAACAAGCTACCTGAGTTATCTGCATATTTGGGGCATTAATCCCTTGTTGGCTACTTTGTTTGCAAATATCTTCTCCATTAGTGGGTTGCCTTTTCATTCTGTTTATGGCTTCCTTTGCTGTACAAAAGTTTTTTTTTAGTTTATTTTTTTATTATTTTTTATTTTGGGGAGGCAGAGGGGTTGGAGAGGGAGGGGGTCGGGCGGGCCACTTCTATTGGTCTTTCATTTATCTGTTTTCATCCATCTTTGTTCCTTGGCCCGTGTGGGCCTCTCATCGCAGTGGCGTCTGTCACTGCAGAGCACTGGCTCTGGGCACACGCGCTCCAGAGCTCTGGCTCGGTAATTGGACACATCGGTCCAGCCGCTCCGCGGCACGTGGGATCTTCCCAGGCCAGGGCTCGAACCAGCGCCCCTTGCACTGCAAGGCGGTGTCCTTACCCACTGGACCACCAGGGAAGCCCTGTACAAAGGTTTTAAGTTTAACTAGGTCCCATTTATTTTTGTTTCTTTTTCATAAAACTGTAACAACTTTGTATGGGGACTAGACATACATTCATCTTATATGTGTATTTAAATGTTGAATCACTATGTTGTACACTTGCCACTAGTGATTTTGTGCATCTTCCATACTTCAGTTAAAAGAAGTGCTTTCCGTGGCTCTAGATACTGAGAACGTAGCAGCAAATACAAAGACAAATTTTCTGCTCTTGCGGGTCTCATGTGAAAGAGTTTTTCCAAAATGGCTATGACTACCAACAGGCAGAAGATCCAGTGAAAGAAATTTTCTCAGGAAAGCGCTTATAGCTTTACTAACCTGAGTCCTTAGGCTGTGGCATATTTTACAACTGAAAAGTTTATACCTCGTAATCTCCTTCACCTGCTTTGCCCCATCCCACACCCCCTGCCTCACTCTGGCAATCACCCATCTGCTCTCTGTATCTATGAGTCTGTTCTGCTTGTTCATTTGTTTTTTAAATTCTACACGTAAGTGAGATAATGTCTTACTCTGACTTATCTCACTTAGTACAATGCTCTCAAGATCCATCCATCTGTGTTACAAATAGTAAGATTTCATTTTATATGGGTGAATAATATTCCACTGTGTGTATGTACCACATCTTTTCTTAGGTTGTTTCTATATCTTGGTTTTTTTTAACAAGCTACCTGGTACGATATTCATATCCCTTGTTGGCTACTTTGTTTGCAAATATCTTCTCCATTAGTGGGTTGCCTTTTCATTCTGTTTATGGCTTCCTTTGCTGTACAAAAGTTTTTTTTTAGTTTATTTTTTTATTATTTTTTATTTTGGGGAGGCAGAGGGGTTGGAGAGGGAGGGGTCGGGCCACTTCTATTGGTCTTTCATTTATCTGTTTTCATCCATCTTTGTTCCTTGGCCCGTGTGGGCCTCTCATCGCAGTGGCGTCTGTCACTGCAGAGCACTGGCTCTGGGCACACGCGCTCCAGAGCTCTGGCTCGGTAATTGGACACATCGGTCCAGCCGCTCCGCGGCACGTGGGATCTTCCCAGGCCAGGGCTCGAACCAGCGCCCCTTGCACTGCAAGGCGGTGTCCTTACCCACTGGACCACCAGGGAAGCCCTGTACAAAGGTTTTAAGTTTAACTAGGTCCCATTTATTTTTGTTTCTTTTTCATAAAACTGTAACAACTTTGTATGGGGACTAGACATACATTCATCTTATATGTGTATTTAAATGTTGAATCACTATGTTGTACACTTGCCACTAGTGATTTTGTGCATCTTCCATACTTCAGTTAAAAGAAGTGCTTTCCGTGGCTCTAGATACTGAGAACGAGCAGCAAATACAAAGACAAATTTTCTGCTCTTGCGGGTCTCATGTGAAAGAGTTTTTCCAAAATGGCTATGACTACCAACAGGCAGAAGATCCAGTGAAAGAAATTTTCTCAGGAAAGCGCTTATAGCTTTACTAACCTGAGTCCTTAGGCTGTGGCATATTTTACAACTGAAAAGTTTATACCTCGTAATCTCCTTCACCTGCTTTGCCCCATCCCACACCCCCTGCCTCACTCTGGCAATCACCCATCTGCTCTCTGTATCTATGAGTCTGTTCTGCTTGTTCATTTGTTTTTTAAATTCTACACGTAAGTGAGATAATGTCTTACTCTGACTTATCTCACTTAGTACAATGCTCTCAAGATCCATCCATCTGTGTTACAAATAGTAAGATTTCATTTTTATATGGGTGAATAATATTCCACTGTGTGTATGTACCACATCTTTTCTTAGGTTGTTTCTATATCTTGGTTATTATAAATAATCCTGAAATGAACCTAGGGGTGCATAAATATTTTCAACTTTTTTGTTTTCTCCAGGTAAATACAAAGAAGTGAAACTGTTATGTCAGGCTATTTCTAATTTTTTGGAAACCTCTATACTATTTTCCATAGTGACTGCACCAACTTACAATCCCACCAACAGAGCAAGAGGGTTCTGTTTTCTCCACATCCCTGCTAATACTTGTTATTTATTGCCTTTCTGATAATAACAGCCATTCTTACAGGTATGGGGTGATACTCTGTTGTCGTTTTGATGTGAATTTCAACCACTAGGTGACCTTGGAAAGAGACTCTGCCTCAAGTGAACCCTGAGATCACTGCGGCACCCCCGGACACCTTGATTACAGCCTGGTGAGGGACCTGGCTGACACCCTGGTTGCAGCCTCATGGCCAGTTCTGAAGCAGAGGGCCCCATTAAGCTGTGTCTGGATTCTGGACTCACAGTAACTACTGAGATAACATATATGTGTTATTTTACACATCATTAAGTTTTGTTACATAGCAATAGGTGGCTAATACACTGCATTTCTATCTGATATAATGAAAAGAGAACCCAGAGTTCAGTATCTGACATCCATGAATCTTATGCTCAGTTTTAATATTTTCAAAGTGGGGATATTACCTACCCAGATAAGAATGTCTGAGAAACAAGATATTTCATAATTCATATAAAAACAAGAGCCTAGCAGTTTGTAATAAATGTTAAGTTTAATTCCGAGATCATACATGTCTCTCAATTATCACTAAATAGAAGTTCTTTCAATTTTTTTTAAAGCACATCAGGTTTTAATTAAATTTAATATAAAATACTATAGTTATAACTGTGTCACAACTAAGAAAATAAAATATTTGAAAAACAATTTTTCTGTAAATTATTGAGTCTTGTTATTTATTGAGAAGAAATAAAATGATTTGTAAAAACCTGTAAGATACATACTTTGTCAGCAGCTGTCTCCGGAAGAGACTCTTCAATGCCAAGTTCTCGTCGTCTTTCAGCCCTAACCTCTGCATAACTACAAGTGGAAAAAAACCAGAATTTCAGTGTTTGGTCATTCACTTAAAATACTGAAGAGGTGCAACAACTCAGTGTTTATTATGTATCTCAGTAGTTCACCACAAATTCCAGACTATTTTCTATCCACCTAAAAAACCTAAAACATATATATATAAAGAGAGAATCTTAATTCAAATTTCTTTTTTCTATGTATCTCAAAAGTTTTAGGTTCTACTATAAATGAACTGTAACCACCCAGAATTTAAACCAAGAGGAATTAAGTAAAGGAAGAGTATCCTTTACCTACTCCAGCTCTCCTTTCACATAACTGGCGACAAATTATGGCAGCTGTAACATCTGCTCTAAACCGTAAAATCTGTGGCAAGAATTATATACCTCTATTTCTACATAATGCCTATTAGTAAATTTAATAATAAATTGAAAATACATATCAAGACACAGAGAAAAAATACTTTATACTTCATTAAGAACTCATACATATAACTGCATTCCAGAATCATTATACTGCTATAGTCAGAAATTCTGTAAAGGAATTATTACCTTACTACGGTGTGAGTACAAACAATAAACTCTGGCCTTGAATTCCACTGATGATAAGTGATATAATAATGAGTTTGAAGCCAAATCCACTGCTGTCCTTTGGTCAGGAACCGATAGTAACAAGATTTGCCTTTTCCGTACTGCATTACTAAGATGAAAAAAATATATTTTGATTCATATTATTAGACTTTTACCCAAAGATATCATTCACATGTATATCTATATATGTAGTAATTCTTCTGGCTTTTTAATAACACATAGTGTATCAAATCTTCCATAGTACCCAATTTACCACCAGTTACTGCTGATCTTAGATATTTTCATACACAATAAATTTCCAAATATTTAAGAATGAATTATTCACATGCTGACTTTCTCCTGCTGAGACACACTGAGGCTGACAGCAGTCAGCAACCGTGCCTGAGCGCCACGCCCACACCCCAGCCCTCGCCTCTGCAAGCCAGCCCTCGCCAAATACTTTGTCAGCAGCTGTCTCCGGAAGAGACTCTTCAATGCCAAGTTCTCGTGCCTTTCAGCCCTAACCTCTGCATAACTACAAGTGGAAAAAAACCAGAATTTCAGTGTTTGGTCATTCACTTAAAATACTGAAGAGGTGCAACAACTCAGTGTTTATTATGTATCTCAGTAGTTCACCACAAATTCCAGACTATTTTCTATCCACCTAAAAAACCTAAAACATATATATATAAAGAGAGAATCTTAATTCAAATTTCTTTTTTCTATGTATCTCAAAAGTTTTAGGTTCTACTATAAATGAACTGTAACCACCCAGAATTTAAACCAAGAGGAATTAAGTAAAGGAAGAGTATCCTTTACCTACTCCAGCTCTCCTTTCACATAACTGGCGCACAAATTATGGCAGCTGTAACATCTGCTCTAAACCGTAAAATCTGTGGCAAGAATTATATACCTCTATTTCTACATAATGCCTATTAGTAAATTTAATAATAAATTGAAAATACATATCAAGACACAGAGAAAAAATACTTTATACTTCATTAAGAACTCATACATATAACTGCATTCCAGAATCATTATACTGCTATAGTCAGAAATTCTGTAAAGGAATTATTACCTTACTACGGTGTGAGTACAAACAATAAACTCTGGCCTTGAATTCCACTGATGATAAGTGATATAATAATGAGTTTGAAGCCAAATCCACTGCTGTCCTTTGGTCAGGAACCGATAGTAACAAGATTTGCCTTTTCCGTACTGCATTACTAAGATGAAAAAAATATATTTTGATTCATATTATTAGACTTTTACCCAAAGATATCATTCACATGTATATCTATATATGTAGTAATTCTTCTGGCTTTTTAATAACACATAGTGTATCAAATCTTCCATAGTACCCAATTTACCACCAGTTACTGCTGATCTTAGATATTTTTCATACACAATAAATTTCCAAATATTTAAGAATGAATTATTCACATGCTGACTTTCTCCTGCTGAGACACACTGAGGCTGACAGCAGTCAGCAACCGTGCCTGAGCGCCACGCCCCACACCCCAGCCCTCGCCCTCTGCAAGCAGAGCAGCTTTTCGGCATTACTTTTAAACTTCAAGTTCCAAAATCAGAACTGAATTCTTTTAAGCAACTGATAATGCAATATTTCCCCATTCTCTGTAGATTTTAAGTTAAAAAGTCTTTTAGCAGATATTAAGCAAAAAATGGGTTTTATGGTTAAATTAACTTGGGAAAATGTGTTCTCAAGGCCTTGAATATGCTACTGGGTCAAGACTCTGGTGAAGCAGAGATAGGGATTGATTATGAACTCTAATTTTCTCTGACCATAGAATTCATCTTTAATAGGCTAGTATTCAGTGGAAAAAAACAAAGACAGGAACTGTGTGCACCCTCTCCCCCCGCCACTCGCTGACTACTCATGAGGAAACCATACACACTTGAAACTGCTTGTCCAAAATGACCCAGCCAGTTAGCAGAGATGTCAGACCTTTCTATTACATCGTGGGGTTCAGTGCCCATGTCACTTGAAGTGAAAAATACTCCTTTTGTGATATTATATAACATGTTTCATTTTCATAGAAAGAGGTTTACAAACCAGCCTAAGACATGAAAGTATATTAAATATCTAATTAAGGTTTGGAGGACACTGAAGAGGGAAAGATTTGGGGAAGAGAATCAGAGAAGCAAATAAAACCTACTAAAACAAACTTCTGAAACAAAGAAAGAACAGCGTGTGGTGAAGGGGGAGTTCCAGACTAATCCTGTCTCTGCCACCAATCTTAACAGCATTGTAAGTAAATCAGTTAGCCTTTCTGTGTCTCAGTTTACTTGTGAGATAAGAATACCTACTTTCTATAATACAACTGTGATGACGAATAACGGAAAAGATGTATGTAAATTGCTTAGAACAGGACAAAATGAGATGATAATATTCCTTCTGTTAATATAACAATGGCAGGTTACATTAACGAAGTACTCACTGAAAATTTTCTAAAAGATTCTTTAAGTGTGGCATTACCTCCTGCCCAGACTCACATGCCTGGAAATAAAAATTCATGAAATACTGTTCTACTATTACCATTTTCAAAGGAATCTACTGTCCTCTGAATACAGAGCTCACACACTTCAAACAAGGTACTGATTGCACAGCTAGTTTCGGCCAAATTTTTAAAACTTTTAAACTTCAAGTTCCAAAATCAGAACTGAATTCTTTTAAGCAACTGATAATGCAATATTTCCCCATTCTCTGTAGATTTTAAGTTAAAAAGTCTTTTAGCAGATATTAAGCAAAAAATGGGTTTTATGGTTAAATTAACTTGGGAAAATGTGTTCTCAAGGCCTTGAATATGCTACTGGGTCAAGACTCTGGTGAAGCAGAGATAGGGATTGATTATGAACTCTAATTTTCTCTGACCATAGAATTCATCTTTAATAGGCTAGTATTCAGTGGAAAAAAACAAAGACAGGAACTGTGTGCACCCTCTCCCCCCGCCACTCGCTGACTACTCATGAGGAAACCATACACACTTGAAACTGCTTGTCCAAAATGACCCAGCCAGTTAGCAGAGATGTCAGACCTTTCTATTACATCGTGGGGTTCAGTGCCCATGTCACTTGAAGTGAAAAATACTCCTTTTGTGATATTATATAACATGTTTCATTTTCATAGAAAGAGGTTTACAAACCAGCCTAAGACATGAAAGTATATTAAATATCTAATTAAGGTTTGGAGGACACTGAAGAGGGAAAGATTTGGGGAAGAGAATCAGAGAAGCAAATAAAACCTACTAAAACAAACTTCTGAAACAAAGAAAGAACAGCGTGTGGTGAAGGGGGAGTTCCAGACTAATCCTGTCTCTGCCACCAATCTTAACAGCATTGTAAGTAAATCAGTTAGCCTTTCTGTGTCTCAGTTTACTTGTGAGATAAGAATACCTACTTTCTATAATACAACTGTGATGACGAATAACGGAAAAGATGTATGTAAATTGCTTAGAACAGGACAAAATGAGATGATAATATTCCTTCTGTTAATATAACAATGGCAGGTTACATTAACGAAGTACTCACTGAAAATTTTCTAAAAGATTCTTTAAGTGTGGCATTACCTCCTGCCCAGACTCACATGCCTGGAAATAAAAATTCATGAAATACTGTTCTACTATTACCATTTTCAAAGGAATCTACTTCTCGTCCTCTGAATACAGAGCTCACACACTTCAAACAAGGCTTATTAGATGCCATAAAACTGTACTTACTACTATAGACTGAAATAGGTAAAATGTGAAGAAGTTTAAACTTGATCTAGGATTCCCATACAATTCCTATTAGAATTATATACACCAAATAAATTTTTCCAATATAAATCTTTCCAAATACAAAAATACGTCTATACTTTAACATCTTCTGTTTTATCACTAGAAATATTAAAATCTACTTACAGTGCTCGTGACATTTTGCCAAATTTTCTAGGTCATCCACATGATAGTAGTCATAGCCTGATGTTCCCAGAACTTCAAATGGTAAATATCCTATTATGGGTGGTGCTCTAAATTACATATAAAACAATCAATATCATGACTCTTTCCATCATATAAAGTACTCAACTACAAATCAACTTTGGGAGGAACCTTTATTTTGTAAATAATGGCTAATGAGTTTGAGTATCCTGATTAGAAACAGTTTGTCTTTGAAATCCATTAATTTCAACAGTTACAATATGATTATTATCTTTATATAGAACTTACAAATGCGAGTTACCTGTGATCTAGAAATAGAAACTTCCATTCTAAACTATGTCTAGATGTAAACTCTTCATTAGGTTCTTCAACAGTGCACATTTCCTACAAATAAATTCATAATTAAAATTGAGAAATACTGTTCAGTGTACTTAGCAAAGTCCTAAATATTGCTAGCTGCAGAAGTCATTTTTAGCTAACTTTTCCCTAAACACTTTTTAAAAAGCATTTTAAGTAAATCAGTTAGCCTTTCTGTGTCTCAGTTTACTTGTGAGATAAGAATACCTACTTTCTATAATACAACTGTGATGACGAATAACGGAAAAGATGTATGTAAATTGCTTAGAACAGGACAAAATGAGATGATAATATTCCTTCTGTTAATATAACAATGGCAGGTTACATTAACGAAGTACTCACTGAAAATTTTCTAAAAGATTCTTTAAGTGTGGCATTACCTCCTGCCCAGACTCACATGCCTGGAAATAAAAATTCATGAAATACTGTTCTACTATTACCATTTTCAAAGGAATCTACTTCTCGTCCTCTGAATACAGAGCTCACACACTTCAAACAAGGCTTATTAGATGCCATAAAACTGTACTTACTACTATAGACTGAAATAGGTAAAATGTGAAGAAGTTTAAACTTGATCTAGGATTCCCATACAATTCCTATTAGAATTATATACACCAAATAAATTTTTCCAATATAAATCTTTCCAAATACAAAAATACGTCTATACTTTAACATCTTCTGTTTTATCACTAGAAATATTAAAATCTACTTACAGTGCTCGTGACATTTTGCCAAATTTTCTAGGTCATCCACATGATAGTAGTCATAGCCTGATGTTCCCAGAACTTCAAATGGTAAATATCCTATTATGGGTGGTGCTCTAAATTACATATAAAACAATCAATATCATGACTCTTTCCATCATATAAAGTACTCAACTACAAATCAACTTTGGGAGGAACCTTTATTTTGTAAATAATGGCTAATGAGTTTGAGTATCCTGATTAGAAACAGTTTGTCTTTGAAATCCATTAATTTCAACAGTTACAATATGATTATTATCTTTATATAGAACTTACAAATGCGAGTTACCTGTGATCTAGAAATAGAAACTTCCATTCTAAACTATGTCTAGATGTAAACTCTTCATTAGGTTCTTCAACAGTGCACATTTCCTACAAATAAATTCATAATTAAAATTGAGAAATACTGTTCAGTGTACTTAGCAAAGTCCTAAATATTGCTAGCTGCAGAAGTCATTTTTAGCTAACTTTTCCCTAAACACTTTTTTAAAAAGCATTTTTATTTTCTAGTACTAAGAAATGCAGCAGTAATGAGATTAATTAGGCTTCTGGAGGAGGACTTCTCGCTCCACACATTTCTCTGTTCACTCACACGGCTATAAATCCTCTTCTGATCTCCCTCCTGAATTACAGTTCTGTATTTCCGTTTGGATCTTCCTGCCCATCACAAACTCAGCGTGCCCTAAAATGAACCTAACTGCTTTCCTCCTCACATGCAATTACACAATGTTCCATCTCATTAATGGAGGCAAACTGGTGTTGTTCCGTTAGGTCTAGAAATCTAACAGTCACAACTGACTCATTTTCACCTTTCACCATCTAAATGGCCACTACTAAATTCCTTTCAATTTCACGATCAAAGTTTTTAAAAAATCTGGTCAATCCCATCCATGTTCAGGGTCTGAGTTTAGACCCAAGTCGCCATCATTGGCTCGCATTATTGCCAAAGTGTCTCCCCACACGTCTCCTCGTCCTGCAACTCATCCTCTTTTCTGGCCACAACCACCTTATAAATACGCAAATACGACTGTATAACTTCCCTGACCAAAAAAACCTTAATGGCTGCTCATTCCATTACGATAAAATCTAAACAAGGAGAAACAAAGAAATAAACACATTTCACCGCCAGCATCTGTTGACTTTTCTAACTCCATCTCTCATCCTCCCTACCCTTCCCTCTACTCACAGTAACCCGAGACTAGTCATACTCAGCAATGTATTCCAGCATGCCTGCGTCCTTGAATGACCTTTTATAGCACAGCACAGTAACTAAGAGCTTGCGCTTTAAGAGAAATGGAATCAGAATCAATCTCAGTTCTACTACTTAGTAGCCGTGACTTTGGGCAACTTAACTTCCCTAAGCCACAGTTTTCCTACATAGACAATGGTGATCGTACTTTCATTTGTATTAAATGAGGTAATGCATGCCAAACAGATAGCATGTGGTCAGCACTCGATATACATGCTAACATTCCTATTATTTCCTATGATTCAAACAAGTTAGAAGTAAACTCTTCATTAGGTTCTTCAACAGTGCACATTTCCTACAAATAAATTCATAATTAAAATTGAGAAATACTGTTCAGTGTACTTAGCAAAGTCCTAAATATTGCTAGCTGCAGAAGTCATTTTTAGCTAACTTTTCCCTAAACACTTTTTTAAAAAGCATTTTTATTTTCTAGTACTAAGAAATGCAGCAGTAATGAGATTAATTAGGCTTCTGGAGGAGGACTTCTCGCTCCACACATTTCTCTGTTCACTCACACGGCTATAAATCCTCTTCTGATCTCCCTCCTGAATTACAGTTCTGTATTTCCGTTTGGATCTTCCTGCCCATCACAAACTCAGCGTGCCCTAAAATGAACCTAACTGCTTTCCTCCTCACATGCAATTACACAATGTTCCATCTCATTAATGGAGGCAAACTGGTGTTGTTCCGTTAGGTCTAGAAATCTAACAGTCACAACTGACTCATTTTCACCTTTCACCATCTAAATGGCCACTACTAAATTCCTTTCAATTTCACGATCAAAGTTTTTAAAAAATCTGGTCAATCCCATCCATGTTCAGGGTCTGAGTTTAGACCCAAGTCGCCATCATTGGCTCGCATTATTGCCAAAGTGTCTCCCCACACGTCTCCTCGTCCTGCAACTCATCCTCTTTTCTGGCCACAACCACCTTATAAATACGCAAATACGACTGTATAACTTCCCCTGACCAAAAAAACCTTAATGGCTGCTCATTCCATTACGATAAAATCTAAACAAGGAGAAACAAAGAAATAAACACATTTCACCGCCAGCATCTGTTGACTTTTCTAACTCCATCTCTCATCCTCCCTACCCTTCCCTCTACTCACAGTAACCCGAGACTAGTCATACTCAGCAATGTATTCCAGCATGCCTGCGTCCTTGAATGACCTTTTATAGCACAGCACAGTAACTAAGAGCTTGCGCTTTAAGAGAAATGGAATCAGAATCAATCTCAGTTCTACTACTTAGTAGCCGTGACTTTGGGCAACTTAACTTCCCTAAGCCACAGTTTTCCTACATAGACAATGGTGATCGTACTTTCATTTGTATTAAATGAGGTAATGCATGCCAAACAGATAGCATGTGGTCAGCACTCGATATACATGCTAACATTCCTATTATTTCCTATGATTCAAACAAGTAGAGTCAGACTGGTATTAAGACCCTTTAATGGCCAATTCAGTACTGTGTCCTATAATATTTCCCTAAAATTAAGATCTTAACCTGGCTTACTTCCAGCCACTTTCCAGTGACCTTAAGTGTTTCATTTTCCTACTTACCTACTAATTATCTGCTTCCTAGGCCCAAGATAGGAAAATAAAATTATTTAACTGAATTTTAAAATTGAAAAGGTAAATTAAATGCAATAAAAAACCATCTGTGCATTTCAAAAGAAAACTTCAAAACCAATCTTTTAAATAGACGTGAAGTTTTGGCCTTTCCCCTTTAATGTAGCTGTGAACTATACAAAAAAGACATCCTAAAATTTTGCACAAAAGCAGGACAATGATGATATATAAGCATTGGTTAACTACTGGGGTGGCCAAGAAACTTCATAAACACAAATGAAATTTTTGGCCAATCTGATACAATGGGTATTACTAAAAAATTAGTTACATAATTTAATGAGTGTCTTGATAACTCATTATTTGCTTCAAAAATACGATCATGACTATTTCTAACTCACGGCCACTACTAGTCAGTGTATGAAGGGCGTATCTAGAAACAAGGAAATAAAACAAAGTTCTCATAATATGAAGTAAAACCCCTTTGGGAAGCAGAACCATACCTTGATGAACTGCGGTGTAGCTAATCTGACAGTAGCTACAAAACAAACTCTATCTTCATAACAAGGCCTGTGGGTACGTTGTATCGTTCCTTCAAAACCATTGTGCACTGCAGTGGACACTAAAACAAGGAAGAAGTACCATCAGTTACTCCAGTAAAAATCTAGTTTATTTTTTTCCTTTTTCTCCATATTCCCCCTTTCACAATACAGACCAGGCGAAGGGTCTGCCTGGGCTGAGGTGTACGTGGGGTGGGTTTACTCTGCCTCCTCTTCTCTATACAGTCAGTGTAAGAACACAGCCTGTGACAAGCATTAGGAGGCCCCAAATCTAGTTTTTACTGATACTCAACATCTGTATCTTTAAGAGCTTAAGTGAATACCAAGTGAAAATACACTGTAAGAGAAGCATTTTAACTTACCACTGTTTAAAGATTTGAAATTCCCTATAAATTTCACATATTCATAAGTAGAGGGCTCCTTTGGGTCTATTGTTCCTCGAAGCAGATGACAGCAAAATTCTAACTGATTTTTTGCTGAAATAAGAGAAGAAATATGACATATTTGTGATTTATCATAAATCACAAAGTAAAATTAGTTCTTTATGATTTTTATTTCCTCCTACAGAGGTTCTCAATGACACTGTGTTCAGTCCATAAAAGCAGAGTCTCTTTAGGAAATGACCTCATCTTGTCCTTAATAAGGAAAACAGATCTTCTGATACTCCATGCTCCTCCATTTTTGTTTGTCCTTCCTTCTCATTTACCATTCTAACCTCAGAGGTCTTGCTCCCTATCCCAGAGCTAACATTTCTATCTCTACCTTGACCAGTCTTTCCTGTCTTCCTTCTCTAGGAGCAGGGCCATTCATTCCTTCAGCACTCACAAATGATCTTTACGTCCTTACTCCTTGCTTTTAAATTTACGCAGGCCTTTTTCTATGTTACTCCTTAGTAACACAGATCTGCCTCCTTCTCATTATGACCTCTAGTTTCCACATGTTCACCTTCCATAACCTCCTGTATTATGGTTTTTGCCTTCACACCTCTACAGACATTGCTCTTCATTGTTCCTACCTCTTCTTAAAACTCATGTTTTCACTCCCATAGTTCGAAACTTAACTTCCTATCTTACTGTTTCTAACTCTTCTAATAATCAGTCTTCAAACTATAGACATTCACAAAAATTCTTCTGATCGTAATCTATTATCCTTCACAAACTTATCAGCACTGACAAACTTATTTACGCGTAAAACTGTCTCACCAACTTTAACATCTTCTGTAAGACCAAGTCTCATATCATTATTTGATTTCAGCACATTTCGACCTGATTGTGCCATCAGTAACTTAATTCAAAATATCTGAAAGTGAATTTTTGCTCCTTTCTTCCTAAAGCAGCTATCCCTTTGTCCTATTATCCTTAGTTAGAAATCATATCATTTGGTCTCCTCTCTTTCTATCACCAAATCCCAAACTATAACCAGGATCTTCTGTTTATTTCAGCAAGAAAGCTCTCATGAGTCATTTTTTCCCAGATGAACATCCAGTACCACCATTTGGGTACAGATGTAAATGGCCTTGCTTCTAGGTAACTGCTGAAATGTATTTTCTCTGCCTGTATACTCCTCCACTCAGAGTTCACCTGCCTACTACTCCTAGATTAGTATCACTATCACCATTATTATTTATGATTTTTATTTCCTCCTACAGAGGTTCTCAATGACACTGTGTTCAGTCCATAAAAGCAGAGTCTCTTTAGGAAATGACCTCATCTTGTCCTTAATAAGGAAAACAGATCTTCTGATACTCCATGCTCCTCCATTTTTGTTTGTCCTTCCTTCTCATTTACCATTCTAACCTCAGAGGTCTTGCTCCCTATCCCAGAGCTAACATTTCTATCTCTACCTTGACCAGTCTTTCCTGTCTTCCTTCTCTAGGAGCAGGGCCATTCATTCCTTCAGCACTCACAAATGATCTTTACGTCCTTACTCCTTGCTTTTAAATTTACGCAGGCCTTTTTCTATGTTACTCCTTAGTAACACAGATCTGCCTCCTTCTCATTATGACCTCTAGTTTCCACATGTTCACCTTCCATAACCTCCTGTATTATGGTTTTTGCCTTCACACCTCTACAGACATTGCTCTTCATTGTTCCTACCTCTTCTTAAAACTCATGTTTTCACTCCCATAGTTCGAAACTTAACTTCCTATCTTACTGTTTCTAACTCTTCTAATAATCAGTCTTCAAACTATAGACATTCACAAAAATTCTTCTGATCGTAATCTATTATCCTTCACAAACTTATCAGCACTGACAAACTTATTTACGCGTAAAACTGTCTCACCAACTTTAACATCTTCTGTAAGACCAAGTCTCATATCATTATTTGATTTCAGCACATTTCGACCTGATTGTGCCATCAGTAACTTAATTCAAAATATCTGAAAGTGAATTTTTGCTCCTTTCTTCCTAAAGCAGCTATCCCTTTGTCCTATTATCCTTAGTTAGAAATCATATCATTTGGTCTCCTCTCTTTCTATCACCAAATCCCAAACTATAACCAGGATCTTCTGTTTATTTCAGCAAGAAAGCTCTCATGAGTCATTTTTTCCCAGATGAACATCCAGTACCACCATTTGGGTACAGATGTAAATGGCCTTGCTTCTAGGTAACTGCTGAAATGTATTTTCTCTGCCTGTATACTCCTCCACTCAGAGTTCACCCCTGCCTACTACTCCTAGATTAGTATCACTATCACCATTATTATTTCAGCACTCAAGGACTAAGAACACCTCTCTTCACTCACAGTATCCAACTCACTCTTCTGTTATTATCATCAAGGGCTCTATCATCAAACTCAGCAAGTTCAAACTACCTTCCTCCTAAAACCTTCCCCACTGACCATCTCCAGCTGTATGGACACCAGTGCCTAACACCAAGTCCTACTGAGTTCACCTCAACACTCACACACACGCCTTCCTCTCCATCCTCAGTTCTACTGCTGTCCTTTTCATCTCAAGTCCAGTCGTTTTTCAAAACTTTCCACCTGAGAGATTTTCTTTTTGGACCAAAACACCACCCAAACCCCCTTTCACTGGCTTATCGCTATGTAAAAAAAAAAAAACAAACAAACTGCTTAGGATGAAATATTAGCTATTTCCTTCTCTAGACACAAATCACACAACCTGTACTACTTCATCTTCTTTATGGCTCAAATAACCCATTTGGAGAACCCTGCATTTTCCTTACAGCTTCCCGTTTTAGATAATGTTCATTTCTTTGGCATGAAACATCCTTTCATCTCTGGCAATACCTTTATTTTATACATCAGTTCTTTAAGCAAGAGGTCAGCAAGTCATTTAGCCAAAACTTTCCTTTATCAAAAAGTACTGTTGCTTAATATTGGGAATGGAAGCCTAAGGTCTGCCTTTCTGCCAAAGGCTTTCACTCTGTTCTGCAGACAATGCTGCCCTTAGGAAGGTCTCTAAAGCAGACTCCTCTTTTGTCCACTTCATGCCAAGGCCTGGGGTTCCACCTTTCTCATGTTTCTCTCCTTACTCTATATATTTACCTCAAGCAATGTCATTCAGTACATGACTTCAAATACTATTCACAGGCATATAACTGGCCTCTACATCATTATATCCAACCCAAATCTGTCTCCTAGGTGAAAGACCAGAACAGTTTCTTGGTCAGTGTCATAAGAACTTCATTTTTAAAAATAATTATAAATACGCTTCAAATGGATTCTCCTGCTCTCCAATTCTTCTCAACTCCTTCTGACAGGCTATCCTTATCAAAGATGTATGTTCACACATACTTACATGTGCATGTATATATGTGTATCTCGATTAATGAATAGTTAAGGGTTCTACAGAATTTGAAGATTCAAAATATAAGGAACCTTTAAAATGATTAATGTCAATATTATCAGAAAAGTCAAAGTTTAAAAATCATGGAAAAAGTAGTTAAAGATGACATCTAATAGCTAATGGCCAAACTTAATGCTATAATGACTTCAGATTTTATGAGGATAATTTATTCAAGAAAACGAAGAGTGGGAAGGAGGTCCAGAGGGAGGGGACATATGTGTACTTATGGCAGCTCCACACTGTTGTATGGCAGAAACCAATACGACGTTGCAAAACAATTACATTCTGGTTTAAAAGAGAAAAAAAGAACTAAACTAAAAAAAGAAAACAAGGTATTCCGGTCAACGAATCTAGGAGAAAAGTCAGATCAGATTATACCACGATATTTTATACTTCCTAAAGACAGGGACTGTTTTCCCCTATTCCTGGCACTTCTATTCGACAGCACAAGCGTGTGGCACATTGCTGTTGTTGCTGTTTGGTTGCCAAGTAAGGTCTGACTCTTTTGCGATTCACAGACTATACAGCCCGCCAGGCTCCTCTGTCCATGCGATTTCCCAGGCAACAATACTGGAGTGGGTTGGCATTTCCGTCTCCAGGGGATCTTCCTGACCCAGGGATCAAACCTGGATCTGCACTGGCAGGGTGATTCTTTAAAACTGAGCCACCTGGAAGCCCATCTGACACATAAGACATATCCAATAAATTACTGTTTAATTCTATTTAACAGAGCATACAATTTCCTTTATTAAATAATTTTTAAAAAACATAAATTTTGTCTCACAGCTTCAGTGTTCAATTGGTTAATGATGGTGAAAATGAGAACATTTAATTTTCTCTTACTCTTTTAAATACAGTAAAAATTTTTATATAAAAATTAACAAGAATATATTGCCAAGTTCCATTTTTCTATAAAATACGGTTTTATGGCACATTGTAATAGATGAGATTTCACTGTATTCTGGAATAGTTCAGACTTTTAACATGGTCTTAATTCCATTATATTTGAATATTAAAGAAGGAGCTAATAGGGGATTTGGAATGACGCTACATGTTAACTTGAAGAAACATACCTGTGTTTGTCATGAAATTGCAAAAGTAAAGGATAATGCAACCAAATCTGTTTAACTTTTTGCTTAAGAGGTACCACTTACATTTCAAATACTCAGGGGTCAATGAATCACTTTCCAGCAGATAGGTAGAGAGTATTTTATAAACCTCTGAATGTTCCCCCTCTGGGATAAAATTAAATATACTTTGATCCACAAGATCTGACTGAAAGAGAAATTTTAAAAATTAAATAATTACACTGATTCAGGAAACATTTTAAAAATACATAATCACTCTTAAAACATCAGATGAGCACACGGTTGACATTTCATTATCTGTAAACACTGACAAATATCAAGTTACAGAGCACAACTCAAAAAACAAGACTGAGAAGATGAAAAACATTCACGTGATCTCAGTGTCTCTGATACTAGCCATTGTCGGATTCATGATCAATGTGACCTTTGAAAGTTTGGTAAATTATTTGCAAAGGTAAGTTTCACCACATGTGAACATGTAAAATATAAAAGGACTAAGAAAGCTGGTTAGAAGAATCTCTGGCTACCAGATTTAACCTTACCATAAACACCAACTTCTGCTGTGGTGTGGTATATACAACAAATAAAGGACCACAAGAGAAGCCACAGGATACATGAAGAGACACGACTTTGGTGTCATTTCAATTTTCCAATGTGTCTTTATTTCATCTTTCCCAGCCATCTATCCTGCATCCCACTGTCAAAAAGTCATGCTGTAACATAGCTAATCTCTTCACAAAGAAGGCGAGTTATACTGAGCATTATAGTCTATGCTAAAATTAATCAACAGTAATCTGGCAAGCAAGAGGTTGCCTACAATGTGCCATGACCATGGAATAGTAAACAGGGCAGTGTCTGCCCATAAGAACCACAGAAAACAAAACTTTTTAGTGACATCACATGCATGTGCATGCTAAGTCGCTTCAGTCGTGTCCAACTCTGTGACTCCATGGACGCTAGCCCACCAGGCTCCTCTGTCCATGGGATTGTCCAGGTAGGAATACTGGAGCAGGCTGCCAGGGGATCTTCCTTATCCAGGGATCCAACCCAAAACTCTTCCGTATACGGCACTGCTACATTTCCTGCCAAATCCCATCCAGTCGAGTTGATTTCTCTGCATTTTCAAACTCAGTGAAATCCTGAGGATACTGAAGTAATAGCTCCAAGACCACAGCTCCAAGACTAGGGCAAAGGAGGTAAAAGGAACTGAGAAGGCAGGGCTGAGAATTCTACCAAGTGGTTTCACTTTTATTTCATTTTTCAAATACTGTAAAGACTGTTAAAAAAAAAAAAAAATCAAAAAAAGGAAAAAACAAAACAAGGAGCCACCTAAGATGGTAAGAGGCAGGATAGGGCTGTTTACCACTTGCATACAAGCCATACATTTACTGACTGCCTGCCTTTTTTTCCTCTAGCCGTCAAGATCCATCAGCCACATGAAGTGAATCTGTCCCCTCTATCACCAAGTGTTTGTACCCTTCCATCTTTCACAGACCAGCTGAAATTATTTCTTCAAAAGTATGTCCTTTAACTGTACTGTTATTGTTTGTTGTCTAGTTATTAACTCGTGTCTGACTCTACAACCCCATGGACTGCAGCACTCCAGGCTTCCCTGTCCTCCATTACTCCTGCTGGCTCAAACTGAGTCGATGGTATCATCCAACCATCTCAGCCTCTGCCACACCTTTCCTTCTTGCCTACAATCTTTCCCAGTATCAGGGTCTTTTCCAATGAGTCAGCTCTTCATAACAGGTGACCAAAGTACTGGAGTTAAGCTTCACCATTGGGCCTTTCAATGAATATTCAGTTAATTTCCTTCAGGATTGACTGGTTTGATCTCCTTGCTGTCTAAGGGATCTAAAGAGTCTTCTTCAGCACCACAATTCAAAAGCATTAATTCTTCGGCACTTAGCCTTCATTATGGCCAACTCTCACATCCATACGTGACTACTGCAAAAACCATAGCTTTGACTATACAAACCTCAGTCAGCAAGGTAGTGTCTCTGCTTTTTATACACAGTCCAGATATGTCATCGCTAGCCCACCAACTCTGGCTCCATACGTCCCACCCCCTTTATGGGATTGTCCAGGTAGGAATACTGGAGCAGGCTGCCAGGGATCTTCCTTATCCAGGATCCAACCCAAACCTCTTCCGTATACGGCACTGCTACATTTCCTGCCAAATCCCATCCAGTCGAGTTGATTTCTCTGCATTTTCAAACTCAGTGAAATCCTGAGGATACTGAAGTAATAGCTCCAAGACCACAGCTCCAAGACTAGGGCAAAGGAGGTAAAAGGAACTGAGAAGGCAGGGCTGAGAATTCTACCAAGTGGTTTCACTTTTATTTCATTTTTCAAATACTGTAAAGACTGTTAAAAAAAAAAAAAAAATCAAAAAAAGGAAAAAACAAAACAAGGAGCCACCTAAGATGGTAAGAGGCAGGATAGGGCTGTTTACCACTTGCATACAAGCCATACATTTACTGACTGCCTGCCTTTTTTTCCTCTAGCCGTCAAGATCCATCAGCCACATGAAGTGAATCTGTCCCCTCTATCACCAAGTGTTTGTACCCTTCCATCTTTCACAGACCAGCTGAAATTATTTCTTCAAAAGTATGTCCTTTAACTGTACTGTTATTGTTTGTTGTCTAGTTATTAACTCGTGTCTGACTCTACAACCCCATGGACTGCAGCACTCCAGGCTTCCCTGTCCTCCATTACTCCTGCTGGCTCAAACTGAGTCGATGGTATCATCCAACCATCTCAGCCTCTGCCACACCTTTCCTTCTTGCCTACAATCTTTCCCAGTATCAGGGTCTTTTCCAATGAGTCAGCTCTTCATAACAGGTGACCAAAGTACTGGAGTTAAGCTTCACCATTGGGCCTTTCAATGAATATTCAGTTAATTTCCTTCAGGATTGACTGGTTTGATCTCCTTGCTGTCTAAGGGATCTAAAGAGTCTTCTTCAGCACCACAATTCAAAAGCATTAATTCTTCGGCACTTAGCCTTCATTATGGCCAACTCTCACATCCATACGTGACTACTGCAAAAACCATAGCTTTGACTATACAAACCTCAGTCAGCAAGGTAGTGTCTCTGCTTTTTTATACACAGTCCAGATATGTCATAGCTTTCCTCCCAAGGAGGAACCGTCTTTTAATTTCATGGCTACAGTCACTGTCCACAGTGATTCTGGAGCCCAAGAAAACAGTCTGTCACTGTTTCTACTTTTTTTCACTTCTATTTGTCAGGAAGTGATGGGACTGGATGCCATCCCATCATGATCTTAACTTTTTAATGTTATAAGTTTTAAGCCAGCTTTTTAACTCTCTTCTTTCACCCTCATCAAGAGGCTCTTCAGTTCCTCTTCACTTTCTGAAATTAGTGATTTCATCTGCATATCTGAGACTGTTGATATTTCTCCTGGCAATCTTGATTCTAGCTTGTGATTCACGCAGCTTGGCACTTTGCATGATGTACACTGTACAGGAGTTAAATAAATAGTATACAGCATATATACAATATACAGCTTTGGCACAGTCTTCTCCCAATTTTGAACCAGTCCCTTGCTACATGTCTGGTTCTGTTGCTTCCTGACTAGCATACAGATTTCTCAGCAGAGAGGCAAGGGGGTCTGGTACTCCCATCTCCTTAAGAATTTTCCAGTTTTTTTTTTGTTTTTTAATCCATAGAGTCAAAGGCTTTAGCTTAGTCAATAAAGCAGAAACAGATGTTTTTCTGGAATTCCCCTGCCTTTTTTATGATTCAATAAATGTTGGCAAGTTATCTCTGGTTCCTCTGCCTGTTCAATATCCAACCTGGAAGTTTTCAACTCTTGTACTACTGAAGCCTAGCTTGAAGGATTTTGAGCATAACCTTGTTAGAACGTGAAACAGGTACAACTGTATGCTAGTCGGAACATTCTTTGGCATTGACCTTCTTTGGGACTGGAATGAAAACTTAATTTTTCCACTCTTGTGGCCACTGCTAAGTTTTCCAAATATGCTGGCACACTGAGTGCAGCCCTTTAACAGCATCATCCTTCAGAATTTGAAATAGCTCAGCTGGAATTCCATCACCATAGCATTAGTAGTGATGTTTCTTCAAAATCAAAAGTCTCTAGCAAATAAATTTTGACTTACCCCATAGCCTTTCCTCCCAAGGACTATACAAACCTCAGTCAGCAAGGTAGTGTCTCTGCTTTTTTATACACAGTCCAGATATGTCATAGCTTTCCTCCCAAGGAGGAACCGTCTTTTAATTTCATGGCTACAGTCACTGTCCACAGTGATTCTGGAGCCCAAGAAAACAGTCTGTCACTGTTTCTACTTTTTTTCACTTCTATTTGTCAGGAAGTGATGGGACTGGATGCCATCCCATCATGATCTTAACTTTTTAATGTTATAAGTTTTAAGCCAGCTTTTTAACTCTCTTCTTTCACCCTCATCAAGAGGCTCTTCAGTTCCTCTTCACTTTCTGAAATTAGTGATTTCATCTGCATATCTGAGACTGTTGATATTTCTCCTGGCAATCTTGATTCTAGCTTGTGATTCACGCAGCTTGGCACTTTGCATGATGTACACTGTACAGGAGTTAAATAAATAGTATACAGCATATATACAATATACAGCTTTGGCACAGTCTTCTCCCAATTTTGAACCAGTCCCTTGCTACATGTCTGGTTCTGTTGCTTCCTGACTAGCATACAGATTTCTCAGCAGAGAGGCAAGGGGGTCTGGTACTCCCATCTCCTTAAGAATTTTCCAGTTTTTTTTTTGTTTTTTAATCCATAGAGTCAAAGGCTTTAGCTTAGTCAATAAAGCAGAAACAGATGTTTTTCTGGAATTCCCCTGCCTTTTTTATGATTCAATAAATGTTGGCAAGTTATCTCTGGTTCCTCTGCCTGTTCAATATCCAACCTGGAAGTTTTCAACTCTTGTACTACTGAAGCCTAGCTTGAAGGATTTTGAGCATAACCTTGTTAGAACGTGAAACAGGTACAACTGTATGCTAGTCGGAACATTCTTTGGCATTGACCTTCTTTGGGACTGGAATGAAAACTTAATTTTTCCACTCTTGTGGCCACTGCTAAGTTTTCCAAATATGCTGGCACACTGAGTGCAGCCCTTTAACAGCATCATCCTTCAGAATTTGAAATAGCTCAGCTGGAATTCCATCACCTCCACTAGCTCATTAGTAGTGATGTTTCTTAAGGTCCACTTCACACTCCAGGATGCCCAGGTCTAGGTGACTGACTACTGGGTTATGTGCATCATTAAGATCTTTTTTGTATAGCTCTTCTGTATATTCTTAACATCTTTTCTTAATCTCTTCTGATTCTGTTAGGACATTCTGTTAGGTCCTTGCTGTTTCTGTCCTTTACTGTGCCTATCCTTGCATGAAATGTTCCCTTGATATCTCCCATTTTCTTGATGAGATCTCCAGTCTTTCTTTCGCTTTCTATTGTTTTCCTCTATTTTTTTTCACTGTTCATTAAAGAAGGCCTTCTTATCTTTCCTTGCTCTTCTCTGGGAACCCTGCATTCGGTTCAGGTACATCTTTCACTTTCTCCCTTGCCTTTCACTTCTCTTCTTTCCTCAGCTATTTTGTAACGCCTCCTCAGACAACCACTTTGTCTTTTTGTATTTCTTTCTGAGGGCATGGTTTTGGTCACTGCCTCCTGTACAATGTTACAAAACTCTGTCCATAGTTCTTCAGGCACTCTGTCTACCAGATCTAATCCCTTAAACAGATTTATCACCTCCACTGTATAGTCGTAAGAAATTTGACTTAGATCATCTCTGAATGGCCTAGTAGTTTCCCTGACTTTCTTCAATGTAAGCCTGAATTTTGCAATAAGGAGCTCTTGATCTGAGCCATAGTCAATTCCAGGTCTTGTTTTTGCTGAATGTATAGACCTACTCCATCTTTGGCTGCAAAGAACATAATGAATCTGATTTCAGTATTGACCATCTAGTGATGTCCATGTGTAGTTGTCTCTTTGGTTGCTGGAAAAGGGTCTTTGCCATGACCAGTGTGTTCTCTTGATAAAACTCTTTTTGTTAGCCTTTGCCCTGCCTAATTTTGTACTCCAGAGGTCAAACATGCCTGTTACTCCAGGTTATCTCTTGACTTCCTACTTTCATATTCCAATCCCTTATGATGAAACTGGACATCTTTTGCTGGTGATAGTTCTAGAAGGTCTTGTATGTCTTGGTCCACTTCAGCTTCTTAGGCACCAGTGTTTGGTTATAGACTTGGATTACTGTGATGCTGAATGGTTTGCCTTGGTAACGAACCAAGATCATTTGAGGTTGCATCCAAGTACTGCAGTTTGGACTCTTTTGTTAATTATGAGGGCTACTGCATTTCTTCTTAGGAATTTTTGCCCAGAGTACTAGATCTAATGGTCATTTGAATTAAATTAACCCATTTCTATCCATTTTCGCTCACTGATTCCTAAGACATTGATGCTCAATCTTGCCATTTCCTGCTTGACTATATCCAATTTACCTTGATTCATGGACCTAACATTCCAGGTTTCTATGCAATACTGTTCTTTATAGCACTGGACTTTACTTTCACCACCAGACACATCTACTTCTTATCTTTCCTTGCTCTTCTCTGGGAACCCTGCATTCGGTTCAGGTACATCTTTCACTTTCTCCCTTGCCTTTCACTTCTCTTCTTTCCTCAGCTATTTTGTAACGCCTCCTCAGACAACCACTTTGTCTTTTTGTATTTCTTTCTGAGGGCATGGTTTTGGTCACTGCCTCCTGTACAATGTTACAAAACTCTGTCCATAGTTCTTCAGGCACTCTGTCTACCAGATCTAATCCCTTAAACAGATTTATCACCTCCACTGTATAGTCGTAAGAAATTTGACTTAGATCATCTCTGAATGGCCTAGTAGTTTCCCTGACTTTCTTCAATGTAAGCCTGAATTTTGCAATAAGGAGCTCTTGATCTGAGCCATAGTCAATTCCAGGTCTTGTTTTTGCTGAATGTATAGACCTACTCCATCTTTGGCTGCAAAGAACATAATGAATCTGATTTCAGTATTGACCATCTAGTGATGTCCATGTGTAGTTGTCTCTTTGGTTGCTGGAAAAGGGTCTTTGCCATGACCAGTGTGTTCTCTTGATAAAACTCTTTTTGTTAGCCTTTGCCCTGCCTAATTTTGTACTCCAGAGGTCAAACATGCCTGTTACTCCAGGTTATCTCTTGACTTCCTACTTTCATATTCCAATCCCTTATGATGAAACTGGACATCTTTTGCTGGTGATAGTTCTAGAAGGTCTTGTATGTCTTGGTCCACTTCAGCTTCTTAGGCACCAGTGTTTGGTTATAGACTTGGATTACTGTGATGCTGAATGGTTTGCCTTGGTAACGAACCAAGATCATTTGAGGTTGCATCCAAGTACTGCAGTTTGGACTCTTTTGTTAATTATGAGGGCTACTACATTTCTTCTTAGGAATTTTTGCCCAGAGTACTAGATCTAATGGTCATTTGAATTAAATTAACCCATTTCTATCCATTTTCGCTCACTGATTCCTAAGACATTGATGCTCAATCTTGCCATTTCCTGCTTGACTATATCCAATTTACCTTGATTCATGGACCTAACATTCCAGGTTTCTATGCAATACTGTTCTTTATAGCACTGGACTTTACTTTCACCACCAGACACATCTACAATTGAGTGTTGTTACCGCTTTGGCCTACTTCATTCTCTGTGGTTGCTGTTCAGTCACGAAGTCATGTCCAACTCTTTGTGACCCCATGGACTGCAGCAGCCAGGCTGCCCTGTCCTTCGTCATCTCACAGAATTGCTCAAACTCATGTCAATTTTGTCAAAGATGCCCTCCAACCATCTCATCCTCTGTCACCCTCTTCTCCTCTTGCTCTCAATCTTTCCCAGCATCAGCGTCTTTTCTAATGACTCAGTTCTTCCCATCAGGTGGCCAAAGTATTGGAGCTTCAGCTTTAGTCCTTCCAAAGAACATTCAGGGTTGATTTCCTTTAGAGAATCATTTTCTCTGGACCTATTAGTAATTACCCTCCTCTCTTTCCCTGTACAGGACACCTTCCGACCTGGGTGCGTGGCGGTTCATCTTTTGGAGTCCTATCTTTTTGCCTTTTCATACTGTTCACAGGGTTCTCACAGCATGAATACTGGAGTGGATTGCCATTTCCTTCTCCAGTGGACCATATTTTGTCAGAATTTTTCACATGACCCGTTGGGTGGCCTCACACAAGAAGGCCTTTATCACAACAAGGCTGTGATCCATGAAATGGCTTAACTCATAAACCACAATAAAAGTAATAAAAGTTTCTTTAGTAATTATTACTCATATCCTTCATTTCCCATTAAAAATATTTATTTATATTTTACTTTCTGTATCTTACACCCTGTGGATGAATTACAGGGCCATCTCTCTTATACCTTTATCTCCTATCCTTCAAATCATACAACAGTTATTAGTACAGTAAATCATTTTGAATTAAGCAGTAACTTTTTAAGTCTTAAAGGGTAACCACACAAAAAATATATCTGCTTTTTAACAAAGAAGTTTTCTGAATGTCTGAAAACTCTCTAGATCAGAAAGAATAAGCAAAAAATTAAGTCATGAACAACAAAAAACATTAATAAATTGCCTTTTATTGATAAAATGTCAAAATAAAGGCAATGATATTAACATAAAGAATAGTCTTGATAGGAAAATTTCCTGCTTGACTATATCCAATTTACCTTGATTCATGGACCTAACATTCCAGGTTTCTATGCAATACTGTTCTTTATAGCACTGGACTTTACTTTCACCACCAGACACATCTACAATTGAGTGTTGTTACCGCTTTGGCCTACTTCATTCTCTGTGGTTGCTGTTCAGTCACGAAGTCATGTCCAACTCTTTGTGACCCCATGGACTGCAGCAGCCAGGCTGCCCTGTCCTTCGTCATCTCACAGAATTGCTCAAACTCATGTCAATTTTGTCAAAGATGCCCTCCAACCATCTCATCCTCTGTCACCCTCTTCTCCTCTTGCTCTCAATCTTTCCCAGCATCAGCGTCTTTTCTAATGACTCAGTTCTTCCCATCAGGTGGCCAAAGTATTGGAGCTTCAGCTTTAGTCCTTCCAAAGAACATTCAGGGTTGATTTCCTTTAGAGAATCATTTTCTCTGGACCTATTAGTAATTACCCTCCTCTCTTTCCCTGTACAGGACACCTTCCGACCTGGGTGCGTGGCGGTTCATCTTTTGGAGTCCTATCTTTTTGCCTTTTCATACTGTTCACAGGGTTCTCACAGCATGAATACTGGAGTGGATTGCCATTTCCTTCTCCAGTGGACCATATTTTGTCAGAATTTTTCACATGACCCGTTGGGTGGCCTCACACAAGAAGGCCTTTATCACAACAAGGCTGTGATCCATGAAATGGCTTAACTCATAAACCACAATAAAAGTAATAAAAGTTTCTTTAGTAATTATTACTCATATCCTTCATTTCCCATTAAAAATATTTATTTATATTTTACTTTCTGTATCTTACACCCTGTGGATGAATTACAGGGCCATCTCTCTTATACCTTTATCTCCTATCCTTCAAATCATACAACAGTTATTAGTACAGTAAATCATTTTGAATTAAGCAGTAACTTTTTAAGTCTTAAAGGGTAACCACACAAAAAATATATCTGCTTTTTAACAAAGAAGTTTTCTGAATGTCTGAAAACTCTCTAGATCAGAAAGAATAAGCAAAAAATTAAGTCATGAACAACAAAAAACATTAATAAATTGCCTTTTATTGATAAAATGTCAAAATAAAGGCAATGATATTAACATAAAGAATAGTCTTGATAGGAAAATAAGACACTTATTTTGGAGAACTAAAACTCATTGTGGAGATGATTATAGTATCCCATAATTAATTACTTTCACTGACAATTTTTTTTTAATTGTGGTATATTTGTTTTATATATTTGTTACATTAGCTTCAGGTGTACAGCGAAGTTGTTATACGTTTTTACAGAGTTTTCTTGTTACTTTTACTGACAATTTCTTGTAGTATTTCAGTAAATTACAACTTGACCTTTGTTACCCTTTTTTTATCTATAGATTTATAGGCTGTCTCATACTCACAGAGAAAAAGAACATGACTGTCAAGTACTAATACGTGTCTAGTATACAATATATATACAGTATATGCAACATATATATAGTACAGTATAATCACAAGCACTACTTCCCCACCATTCTGCTTCCCTAGACACTTGATAATCTAAAGAAGTGGAATTAGTAGGCAACTAACTAATGTGTGAGTTTCCATCAATCATTACATTTCAAAACCCAAAGGAAGCTGATCATACTTGATGTTGGCATGCCATCCATTCAAGTTTCCAAGTACAATGCAAAGGAAAGGGAAGAAAGTGACAGCTATCTGGATCCTTCTATTTCCCTTAAAAATTTTCACAAAGAAATGTAAATCCTGATTATCTTACAGTATAAATCAACAGGCTTTTTTGTTTTTGGTTTTTCAATCCTTCTGTATCAAATTAAAAACCCCAAAATAAAAGTAATAAAAGTTTCTTTAGTAATTATTACTCATATCCTTCATTTCCCATTAAAAATATTTATTTATATTTTACTTTCTGTATCTTACACCCTGTGGATGAATTACAGGGCCATCTCTCTTATACCTTTATCTCCTATCCTTCAAATCATACAACAGTTATTAGTACAGTAAATCATTTTGAATTAAGCAGTAACTTTTTAAGTCTTAAAGGGTAACCACACAAAAAATATATCTGCTTTTTAACAAAGAAGTTTTCTGAATGTCTGAAAACTCTCTAGATCAGAAAGAATAAGCAAAAAATTAAGTCATGAACAACAAAAAACATTAATAAATTGCCTTTTATTGATAAAATGTCAAAATAAAGGCAATGATATTAACATAAAGAATAGTCTTGATAGGAAAATAAGACACTTATTTTGGAGAACTAAAACTCATTGTGGAGATGATTATAGTATCCCATAATTAATTACTTTCACTGACAATTTTTTTTTAATTGTGGTATATTTGTTTTATATATTTGTTACATTAGCTTCAGGTGTACAGCGAAGTTGTTATACGTTTTTACAGAGTTTTCTTGTTACTTTTACTGACAATTTCTTGTAGTATTTCAGTAAATTACAACTTGACCTTTGTTACCCTTTTTTTATCTATAGATTTATAGGCTGTCTCATACTCACAGAGAAAAAGAACATGACTGTCAAGTACTAATACGTGTCTAGTATACAATATATATACAGTATATGCAACATATATATAGTACAGTATAATCACAAGCACTACTTCCCCACCATTCTGCTTCCCTAGACACTTGATAATCTAAAGAAGTGGAATTAGTAGGCAACTAACTAATGTGTGAGTTTCCATCAATCATTACATTTCAAAACCCAAAGGAAGCTGATCATACTTGATGTTGGCATGCCATCCATTCAAGTTTCCAAGTACAATGCAAAGGAAAGGGAAGAAAGTGACAGCTATCTGGATCCTTCTATTTCCCTTAAAAATTTTCACAAAGAAATGTAAATCCTGATTATCTTACAGTATAAATCAACAGGCTGTGTTTTTGGTTTTTTTCCTTTATGTTAGGTCAGTGTAACCAGAGGAGATTATTAACTCTCATCAATGAGAACACTGGCAGTTTACTGCTATAGAGAACAGATGCTCAAAAGGACTGAAAGCACCTTAGGTACAGACATCAGGAACAAAGAGTCTGGCCCTCTTAAATAAGCTTTATCTACTTATTTCAAATATTTGTTTTCTTATTAAAAATATATATTTGTAAGTAAGAAAGCCCAAATAATCATATATCTATTCAAAAAATTCTAAAATTTTATTTCTGCATACTGCATTTACACCAAAGACTCTCTGAACACACATTTGGGTTTACACTTCAAAACTATCAAGTTAAGAAAAGTAGAAAATGAAAGGCTCACACAGTATCTTAATAGTGGCACTGTTATTCCTGGACTCTGTTAGACTGCTTAAGATGGCTAACCTCTGCTGTATGACAATGGTAACAAAGTTAGTAGGCTCTCTTCTCAGGAACACATTTAAGAAAGGGGGAGGAAAGCAATTTTAAATTGTAAAATTGTACAAATTTTAAGTTCTCGGTAAAGAGACCCAACTTTACGTTTTGGTACTTCCACTAAATCACTGCACAATTCTCTGGGATTCAAGTATGCTTTTAACAAATGCAAAGGTGTTGGGCTAACAATGTCCACAATCCCTTCTGCCATCGGGCTGGTGTGATCCTATCACTCTGTTGTAGAAAGCCACACCAGAAAAAAAGAAATCCATAAATTTCCTTTCCTAATTATTAGCCACAAATAGGTTAAAATTTATCTAAGTTAGTTTCATACACATGACATGACAAAAATTTCTTTCCCAGACTTACAGAATCAGACATGCAATGTTACAGTTAGATATAAAATTTAAATTAAGAAAACATTAAGTCATACTGATCACTGAGTAAGATAGCAAATTCTAATTTCTCAATAGAACTGAACTCTAAACACTAAAGCCTATATTTAAAGACTTGCTAATGTTTCTTACATTCTGGACAAAAGCCAAAATTCTATTTTACATATAAAGGTATACATGCTAAAATAGAAAAAAAAGGGACACCACTGTTTTAAACCCTTTGTTTAGCATCTCTTACAATTTAATTATTAATGACAGACCAAAACAGAAAACCACATTTTATTTCCCTTATTGTATTCGATCCTGAACAACTTGATTTCATTTTTTCAAAATACCCTTCTGTTCTTATTTTCAAATCTTCAAATAACATACAATACAGCAATGTTAGTGATGTGAGGAAAAGTATCCTAGAGAGCAATTAAAGAAAAAAAAACTGTTTTATTAAAGGATATTATTAACTCAGCATGCAGTGAAATGGGTCTGCTCAATCAGCAGCATTCTTTTCTGCCCAAAAATTCACATGCAGGTCTACATGCTTTGGCTGACACCAACAAGTAAAAACATCCAGAAGATGTTACTAACAGAAGAAATTGGACAGGGGATATGTGGGAACTCTCTGTACTATCTTTTTGATTTTTCTATAAATGGAAAAATAGTTCCAAAATTAAAGCTTTTTTTAAAAATCCAGGCAATGGGAAGGACATGCAGTTTTTCACTGGGAGTATGTTAAGTATCAAATACCTGGATCCCAACTAGATCTGTTGTACTCATGTTATTTCAAATTGCCATGAAATACTCCCTTATTAAAGATTCAGTCTGCCATTAGGAAGCAATTTTTAAAACTTCTGTATCAAATGCCCTTACTTTCTTATACTTGAGCAATAGTTACTAATTGCCTCTCTGAGAAATTAGCCAGCAAATGTGGATACAGTGATAAAGTCCCTGCACTTAGGAAGCTTGTACTGACCATCATTATCCAAATATGTAGAAAATTGCAATTCACTGTGTCAGGTGGTACCAGATATAAGGCAACATGAGAACAGAGAGGAAAGCACCTAATTTTCAATGAAGTCCAGGGCAAGTGCCCAAGAAGCAGGCTTTTTAAAAGTCTGGCCACTCTGTAAATTACACCCTGATTATGACTAAAGATTATATAGTTTCTAAAAATACAGAATTGAAAGAAAATCCAATAAAATTGTCTATGGGTTTAAAAGTATATAATTACACCATTATTCAAATTACTCAACCTTATTTTATAGTTCTTTTATAGTATTGTTAGTTTCAGGTGTATATATTAGTGATTCAATTTTTTTAATAGATTACACTCTACTTAAAAGTTACTGCAAAATAATGGCTATATTTCCCTGTGCTGGACAATACATTCTTGTTGCTTTTCTATTTTATACATCACAGGGTTAATCCCCTCCTCTGCTTCTCCTCTCCCCAGTGGCAACCACTGGTTTTTCTTTACCTGCGAGTCTGTCTCTGTTTTGTTATATACATTCTTTTGTTTTATTTATTATTCAATCTTATCTTGGTGGTGGTGGTTGAGGTGTAGTTGTTCAACTCTTGTGAATCCATGGACTGCAGCCCACCAGGCTCCTCCCTCCATGGCATTTCCTGGGCAAGAATACTAGAATGTGTTGCCACTTCCTTCTCCCAGGGATCTTCCCAAACCAGGAATCAAACGCAGGTCTCCTAAACTGCAAGTAGATTCTTAAAAAGGACTTTTTCCCTGGCTTTTTTCATTATGTAATTTTTTTCTTAAAGACTTGTCCAGAAAAATTCAGTTAACAGTCTGTTCTTCTGCCTACCCCTAGAGAAGCAGTAAGGACAAGTCAGTTTCTCTGTGACCCAAAGAAAGTAATCAATTACTTACTGTCTGGCTTTCAGAAACAAAGTACCCTTATAGAATCTGGCCTTTTAAGTATAGTGTCCGTTCTCTTTATAAAGCACAAAGTAGTCCCATAATCAAGAGCTAAGGAGATACTGCTTTCAAACATCTCTTGAAAAAGAGCTTTACAAAACAGATGATTTTGCATTGTTACACATTTTCAAGAGATGGTATTTTAAGAGTAATTCATAAGTAACTTCAAAGTATTTACATCATAAATCCCATTTTAAGCAGAGAGTTAGGGGGTCCCTGAAAACACAGAACCGGAAATAGCTTTCTTGACATAAGAGAAGCCTGCCCACAATGCCTGCCCTTGAGCAGGTATTAGTAGCTAATGATCTTAAGGGAACAAAGGAATACACAACCAGAGAGAAGGGATGTGGCCAACAACAGCTCAGAGAAAGCAGAGTCCCAGTCCCTCCTCAAAGGATATATAAAAATATGCCTGGGCTCTGCAGCAACCAAGGCCTGCCGCCAAGTGAAGAATATGAGGATTTTTTTGCTGACTTAAATAAAGTAAAGCTTAGACTCTGCTGACCTTTGCCCTACTTTTATGCTGAATTCTCTGCTCAAGCCGTTTCATGAATATTCATGTACCCTTAGCTTAAAAATTCCCCAATTTTGCTGTTCAGAGACAATGCTTTGGGAAAGATCCCTGGAATTCTTACTTGCTGCAAACAATAATAAATCCTTCCTTCTCCCAATCTTCGGCTTGGTTTTGTCTACTGGCTTCACATCCACCAAGAGGCAAACCCATTTTGGGGTAACACCACCTTAGGTAAGAACATAACATGCTCAACAAAAATTTCAAATTCATGAAAACTGTCAGAACACCTAGTATAGTCTCTGGCAGAGTAGATGTTCAATAAATATATGTGAAGCAAAACAGCAAATATCCACTCAAGTATTCACCATTCTAAACAAAATATACATATAATTCTTTTTAAATTATCTATCCTTCCAGTCATATTAATGACAAAGGGAATGTGGCCATAAAAATATCAACTTAAGCTACAGAGCACAAAAGCTCTGTATCTATTATTTTCAGCATGCTCGTTTAAGTCATTCTTTTGAAAAATTATTATTTAGCAGCAACAAATATCTCAGTAGAAATTCAGTTATTCCCAAGAAATGTTTAGTGACCGACATCTTCACCACACTGATTAAAGTTAATACTGACAACTCAGCATCAGAATAAAGAGAACAGGAAGAACAAAAGTTAAGAGTGGTAGCTGAATATTTAGTTACTACTGGTAAGAGTCATACTAACCTGAGAAAATACAGCCACACTGAAATGAAGACATACTTAGAGGTCTCACCCCAACTCTGACCATTGCTGAACACTACTCTGGGGGTTCTTTTCTTAAGGCTTAAGAACATTTAAAAACAGGCATTACACAAGAAAAGAGTGGGAGGTGGGAGGGAGGCTTAACAGGGAGCCTTGTCCTTGTGGCTGATTCATGTGGAAGTCTGGCAGAAACCAACACAATACTGTAAATCAATTATCCTCCAAATGAAAATTAACATATTAATAAAATAATTTCTCTCAGAAAATGTGAGAAAGATCACAGGAGTCTTATACTTACTGGTAAATGTTCAAGTAATGAAGTTACACTCTCAGACACATAAATTATGCTTCCATCTGTCATGATTGCTAAAAAAAAACCATCAAGAGCCTGAAATTAAACATAATGGTCAGTTAAATGAAAAGAAAAACGTATTTTACAGAACAGACATATAAATCTATGAAAAATCACAAAGAACTGTGGAAATTTCCAGAGCACTGTCAAACGCTAACTTTCCCCTTTATAATAATACCTTAGTTCTATCTTTGTGCATTTTAAAACACTTCCGGAAAAAAAAAAATCACTCTATGGCCATTATTGGGTGGTAAATTTTTTAAAACATAGAGACTTAATTTTCTACCTTTACCATATGTTGTTATACAACAAGGGCCTTACTTGAAGATGTTAATATCGCCGAAGCATATGTGCTATGTCTCTGGCCAATAAAAGAACACATTATCAACTTCACATGTCTATTAACAGAACTGTATGACCGAAGAAGCACAGGGAGACAGATGGGGAATAAACTGAAAGGCAATAGCTGAAAAAATAGGGTGGTGTGAGATTATGAAAGGCCCTGAATACCAGGGCAAAATGTGAATTTTGTCTAAGAGTGGTCTGGAAGTAGTGTGTAGAAACTTAATAGTAACACAATACTGTGTTCACATATCATGAAGTTTTTCACTTAAAAATCCTAGGCACCAAAGTGGCAGAAATGATGTCTGCAAAAGAGAAGAGAATGCCAAAGGCAAATCCTTAGAGAATCACCTACATATGGAGAGGAGGAAGAGCAGAAGTGCCAGCCAAAATGGCAAAGGCAGAACAGAGCACTCTGCTGTCATGAAGGCAATGGAAGACAGAATGACAAGTGTGTGAGGTGGAAAACAGATAGTTCAGTGTAAACTAGGACCAAATAAGGAGAGGAACGAAACACTGAGGACTGAATTTTAGTGACTTTCAAGAGTCATGTCAATAGCAAAGTGAGTCACACTACAAGGAGTTCAGAGATGGGTGGATCATCAGAAGGCTATAAAAAACCATGCTTCCTTCAAGTTCATGAAAGGACACACTTTCAGAGAACAAAGTATCAAGGGAAGTCATTTTTTAAAAAGTGAAATATTTGCAGGCTGAAGGAAAAAAAAAAAAAACAATGGAAAAGATGTTGAGGACTTCGCTGGTGGTGGAGTGGTTGAGAATTCATCTGCCAATGCAGGGGACATGGGTTTGACTCCTGGGCTGGCAAGATCCCACATGCCACAGGGCAACTAAGCCCATGCGCCACAACTACTGAGCCCGCGTGCTACAACTACTGACATCCACACACGTACATCCCAAGCGCCACAATGAGAGAAGTCATTGCAATGAGAAGATTGCACTGCAACTAGAGAAAAACCCACATGCAGCAACCAAGACTCACAGCAGCCATAAATAAATCAATAATTCAAAGAAAGAAAAGATGCTGAACATAGTACAGCAGGTAAACTGTATCACAAGAGGAGTTCTTCTATCAAAAGTTATCACACTAAATGTGAATTTCTTAAGTATACGCTTTTCTCAAAAGATGCAATTTCTGTAAGAACTATGTTTTATCTGAAACACTGTAAATCTGCAGCACCCAGCCTGTGTGTGGCACACGGCAAATAAAAAGCACCTGTATGTAATTTGCGGATCTGAGAGCTGGAGCAACCTCCCTCTAATTTTAAGTGATTGCTGAGGTATATGCTGAATGTATGGAAAAAGGCATCCCCCACCCCTACTTCTGCTAAGGGAAGGCATTTGGACATCAGAAAGTAATTAATCTGAGCAGATGCTTGCCTTCTAGAATGGCTCAAACTCATTCTTGGCTAATATAAGGACTCAAACTCATTTAGAGACCCTAGAAAAAGGGCAATTGGCAAAGGCAGAACAGAGCACTCTGCTGTCATGAAGGCAATGGAAGACAGAATGACAAGTGTGTGAGGTGGAAAACAGATAGTTCAGTGTAAACTAGGACCAAATAAGGAGAGGAACGAAACACTGAGGACTGAATTTTAGTGACTTTCAAGAGTCATGTCAATAGCAAAGTGAGTCACACTACAAGGAGTTCAGAGATGGGTGGATCATCAGAAGGCTATAAAAAACCATGCTTCCTTCAAGTTCATGAAAGGACACACTTTCAGAGAACAAAGTATCAAGGGAAGTCATTTTTTAAAAAGTGAAATATTTGCAGGCTGAAGGAAAAAAAAAAAAAACAATGGAAAAGATGTTGAGGACTTCGCTGGTGGTGGAGTGGTTGAGAATTCATCTGCCAATGCAGGGGACATGGGTTTGACTCCTGGGCTGGCAAGATCCCACATGCCACAGGGCAACTAAGCCCATGCGCCACAACTACTGAGCCCGCGTGCTACAACTACTGACATCCACACACGTACATCCCAAGCGCCACAATGAGAGAAGTCATTGCAATGAGAAGATTGCACTGCAACTAGAGAAAACCTACATGCAGCAACCAAGACTCACAGCAGCCATAAATAAATCAATAATTCAAAGAAAGAAAAGATGCTGAACATAGTACAGCAGGTAAACTGTATCACAAGAGGAGTTCTTCTATCAAAAGTTATCACACTAAATGTGAATTTCTTAAGTATACGCTTTTCTCAAAAGATGCAATTTCTGTAAGAACTATGTTTTATCTGAAACACTGTAAATCTGCAGCACCCAGCCTGTGTGTGGCACACGGCAAATAAAAAGCACCTGTATGTAATTTGCGGATCTGAGAGCTGGAGCAACCTCCCTCTAATTTTAAGTGATTGCTGAGGTATATGCTGAATGTATGGAAAAAGGCATCCCCCACCCCTACTTCTGCTAAGGGAAGGCATTTGGACATCAGAAAGTAATTAATCTGAGCAGATGCTTGCCTTCTAGAATGGCTCAAACTCATTCTTGGCTAATATAAGGGGAGGACATAAAACCTTGTAATTTAAGCAAATTTGTGAAATTTTCACAAAAACTCCATGGTACAATGATGCCTCTATTATTTCCTAAGGAAATGGGTCAACAATGATGTTAAGAAGAACATGCCTGCTAGACTGAGTCATCTCTGAAAGCAAATTACCATTTTCTATGATGATCTTTACTTGCTCCTAGGAGGTCTGCTAGAAATTAAGATTCCTAATTCCAAAACATTTCTGTGAAGAGAATGAACTAAGATCAGACATCTTAAAGATATGACCCCACTCCCAGAACCAGGCCCTTCCCCTCTAACTTCCAAAGCAGGTAACAATTCAGTGGAGTAAAGCCTGCATAAGCATCTTGCCAAGTCTTGACACAAGAAAGGATCCAGGGTTCAAACGTCTTTTGAGAGAAGGGATGTAATTTTCCAAGGCAGGTTTGTACACCAAAACAGGAGGGGCTTTGAGGAACAAGACTCGAGATGAAAGGAACACAAGACAGAAGGACATCCTCATCCCAGGCTGAGGACAAGAACACAAGACAGAAGGACATCCTTACCCCAAGACTGAGGCCTGTGGAGGCTGTCCCTTGCCCACGTTCTATGACAGAAGGGAATGAGCTCATTAGTTACAACTCATCTTCCTATCTGACACGTACTTTACATCTACTTTTACCCTCATCAGAAGGACTGCATACACCTTGGTGATTTACATACTGAGTATTTAACCTGGCAAGACTGGACAGAAGTTCCAGGGATGGGGACAGAACCTCCTTGTGATGAAGCGGGCAGGGCCCTGGCCCTTCCCTTGCAGAGTACTGGACAGAGCTGCCAGCTGCCAAGAGGAAAGAACTCCTTACCAGGACAGGACTCCACACAGAGATAGTTTGGCACCAAAGTCTGATCAGGCCAAACTGCCTTGATTTCACTGGCTACTCTCAACACCCCCACCAAGGATAGCAAAGAAGATTCCTTAAGCAGCAGAGACAAGAGAGGGATGGGTGGCAATGGAAGAATGGAAAGAGACAGCGATATAAGTAACTTTTAAGACCTTAGTCTGAGCAGATCTGCCTTCTAGAATCAAACTCATTCTTGGCTAATATAAGGGGAGGACATAAAACCTTGTAATTTAAGCAAATTTGTGAAATTTTCACAAAAACTCCATGGTACAATGATGCCTCTATTATTTCCTAAGGAAATGGGTCAACAATGATGTTAAGAAGAACATGCCTGCTAGACTGAGTCATCTCTGAAAGCAAATTACCATTTTCTATGATGATCTTTACTTGCTCCTAGGAGGTCTGCTAGAAATTAAGATTCCTAATTCCAAAACATTTCTGTGAAGAGAATGAACTAAGATCAGACATCTTAAAGATATGACCCCACTCCCAGAACCAGGCCCTTCCCCTCTAACTTCCAAAGCAGGTAACAATTCAGTGGAGTAAAGCCTGCATAAGCATCTTGCCAAGTCTTGACACAAGAAAGGATCCAGGGTTCAAACGTCTTTTGAGAGAAGGGATGTAATTTTCCAAGGCAGGTTTGTACACCAAAACAGGAGGGGCTTTGAGGAACAAGACTCGAGATGAAAGGAACACAAGACAGAAGGACATCCTCATCCCAGGCTGAGGACAAGAACACAAGATAGAAGGACATCCTTACCCCAAGACTGAGGCCTGTGGAGGCTGTCCCTTGCCCACGTTCTATGACAGAAGGGAATGAGCTCATTAGTTACAACTCATCTTCCTATCTGACACGTACTTTACATCTACTTTTACCCTCATCAGAAGGACTGCATACACCTTGGTGATTTACATACTGAGTATTTAACCTGGCAAGACTGGACAGAAGTTCCAGGGATGGGGACAGAACCTCCTTGTGATGAAGCGGGCAGGGCCCTGGCCCTTCCCTTGCAGAGTACTGGACAGAGCTGCCAGCTGCCAAGAGGAAAGAACTCCTTACCAGGACAGGACTCCACACAGAGATAGTTTGGCACCAAAGTCTGATCAGGCCAAACTGCCTTGATTTCACTGGCTACTCTCAACACCCCCACCAAGGATAGCAAAGAAGATTCCTTAAGCAGCAGAGACAAGAGAGGGATGGGTGGCAATGGAAGAATGGAAAGAGACAGCGATATAAGTAACTTTTAAGACCTTAGTCTCAGGGGCTCCCTTGGTGGTCCAGTAGGTAAGCACACTGCCTTGCAGTGCAAGTGGCGCCGGTTCGATCCCTGGCCTGGGAAGATCCCACGTGCCGCGGAGCGGCTGGACCGATGCATCCAACTACCGAGTCAGAGCTCTAGAGCGCATGTGCCCAGAGCCGGTGCTCTGCAACAACAGAGGCCACTGCGATGGGAGGCCCACTCAGGCCAAAGAACAAAGATAAATGAATGAAGGATCAATAGAAGTGGCCAAAAAAAAAAAAAAGATCTTAGTCTCAGTTTTTTGATTAAGCAGCTATCTGACTACACAAGCTACAGCCTTTCTAGTCATCATCCATAAACGAAGAGGCTGAGGGGAATGACTCTAGCTCTTCTGCTAGCAGTTCTAACATTTCAATATAAAACCTGAATCTGAAATTCTGCTCAAAAGGGCAAGCAAATTGCCTAACTGTAATCTGATAAACATGACCAGGCAACAGTAACATAACTAGGTTAGTTGGACCCAGGCTATAATACACACATATTATATATATCCTTCAATCTTGGCATATGAACATTAAAATGCATATTTACTTAGTAGTTGCAAATATTCACTAAAAATCAAAAATATGCTTGACATATTAAATATCAGTAAATTTAATATTTTTCAGGAATATAATTTCAAAAGTTGTGAAGATAATCATGAGACAACTAATTTATATTTTCAAAACTGACATGTTTAAGTTTTCTGTTATGTATAAGATTTTAATCACTAAATTTTTGGATTTATTTAGTTTTAATACTTATCTACATATGCACTACATGTATCTTCGCAATTAGGTTAAAAGATCAGTTCACTGTAAAGAAAAATCTGAAGACAATGCTTTCCAGTTAGCTTATTACTGAATAGATAATCTACCTTCCTAAGGTTCTTAAGTGTATATTACACCAGTTTATGATTTTATAAGAAAATTTCAGGGGACTTCCTGGTAGTCCAGTAGTTAGAATTCTGTACTTCCACTGCAAGGGGGTGCACATTTGATCCTTGGCTAGAGAACTAAGATCCTATACACTGCTCAGTGTGGCCAAAAACTAAAAAATACAAATTAAGAAAAATTATTTTAAAGAAAATTTTCATGCCAGTAAAAAGTTTATGATTGAGACTTCCCTAGAGGTCTAGTTGTTAACAATACACCTTGCATTGCAGGTGACACAGGTTCGATCCCTAGGTAGGGAACTAAGATCCCATGTGCTGGGGAGCAACTAAGTCTGAGAGCGGCAACTCTTGCACCCCAGAGCCCACACATCAAGCCAGAGAATCCACATGCCACAACAAAGATCTCGCATGCGGCAACTAAGACCTGACACGACCAATAAATAAACTTGTTAAAAAAGAGTTTACAATTAACACAGAATTAATTAAATGAATTTCTTTTTCTTGTGGTTATATACATTAGCTTGTTTGCACTCTAATAAATGTATTACATCTAAAGAGATAATTTTGGACAATGTCAAGCTACTTTTTATTTAGAGGAGGAAAAAATTAACAAAAGAACTAACAAAATTGCAGCTATTATTTGGTTTGTAACCACTGAGCAATCAGGGAAGACCTGTATCTATATATCTATACATATAGATATATACACACACACATATATATCAATATAGATGCATACACATATATATTTATAGATACAGATATGAAGACCTATATATATATGTATATATATTTGAGACCCCATGGACTGTAGCTTGCCAGATTCTCCATCCAAAGATTTCTCCAGGCAAGAATACTGGAATGGGTTGCCATTTCCTTCTCCGATGTTGCTTTAGACTTTAGTCAATATGCAAAGACAGTTGGGACATAACTCTACTATACATATACCACACAGATATTAATCAAAAAAAAATAGAAAAAATGTTTTAATACTTATCTACATATGCACTACATGTAACTTCGCAATTAGGTTAAAAGATCAGTTCACTGTAAAGAAAAATCTGAAGACAATGCTTTCCAGTTAGCTTATTACTGAATAGATAATCTACCTTCCTAAGGTTCTTAAGTGTATATTACACCAGTTTATGATTTTATAAGAAAATTTCAGGGGACTTCCTGGTAGTCCAGTAGTTAGAATTCTGTACTTCCACTGCAAGGGGGTGCACATTTGATCCTTGGCTAGAGAACTAAGATCCTATACACTGCTCAGTGTGGCCAAAAACTAAAAAATACAAATTAAGAAAAATTATTTTAAAGAAAATTTTCATGCCAGTAAAAAGTTTATGATTGAGACTTCCCTAGAGGTCTAGTTGTTAACAATACACCTTGCATTGCAGGTGACACAGGTTCGATCCCTAGGTAGGGAACTAAGATCCCATGTGCTGGGGAGCAACTAAGTCTGAGAGCGGCAACTCTTGCACCCCAGAGCCCACACATCAAGCCAGAGAATCCACGTGCCACAACAAAGATCTCGCATGCGGCAACTAAGACCTGACACGACCAATAAATAAACTTGTTAAAAAAGAGTTTACAATTAACACAGAATTAATTAAATGAATTTCTTTTTCTTGTGGTTATATACATTAGCTTGTTTGCACTCTAATAAATGTATTACATCTAAAGAGATAATTTTGGACAATGTCAAGCTACTTTTTATTTAGAGGAGGAAAAAATTAACAAAAGAACTAACAAAATTGCAGCTATTATTTGGTTTGTAACCACTGAGCAATCAGGGAAGACCTGTATCTATATATCTATACATATAGATATATACACACACACATATATATCTATATAGATGCATACACATATATATTTATAGATACAGATATGAAGACCTATATATATATGTATATATATTTGAGACCCCATGGACTGTAGCTTGCCAGATTCTCCATCCAAAGATTTCTCCAGGCAAGAATACTGGAATGGGTTGCCATTTCCTTCTCCGATGTTGCTTTAGACTTTAGTCAATATGCAAAGACAGTTGGGACATAACTCTTACATATACATATACCACACAGATACATGCTTAAAGTCTAAAATAATAAACCCAAAGAAACGGAATAAGAAATGTAAATTACTTAACAATCTCTACCTCAACTGTTTTATTCTACTCCTTCCATCTCTAGCTTCTTTTGCGTATCTACTTTTCTTGTCCTTAACTGTTAACACCAAAGTATAATACCACCTTTGCTGTAAGTTTTCCAAAAAAAAAAAAGTTTTCACGATATCTGATACCGAACCACATCTGTAATTTGTGTGCATACATGACACTCTTACTAATCTAAACTGGAAATGATTAAAAAGCAAAATACTTCATTTATTATCATTTTATGCTATGTTTAGGTGGATTTTAACATTTAAAAAAATCCTACTGTTCAACAGAATACACTTCATAATATTTAAACATGATGAATAACATTTTATTATTCAATTGAATGTTAGTGTTGTCCAAGTAGAGAACTTGGTTATAAGTTATAGGTTTCTGACTTTTATTAAGCCTCTCAAAAATTCAAATGATATTAAAATAACAAGATTTGGCATTTTACCAAAAACTACATTACAATACTTAAAAAAGTTAATTTTAAATGAAAATAGTCGATCCACTTAACACTGAATTAAGATTTTTCAATATTAAATTAATACTGTTAAAACTAATACTAAAATTGGTAATTGCTGTGATTTCTCTTTTAAAGAAAACAAAATTTTTCAAAAATTAAATCTGGACATACCTCTAACATTAATTGTGTAAACTCTTCATTACTAAGGAATGTAGGTTTCCAGTCCTGTCGAATTTCACTAGCGTCTGACTGTGCAGTGATTTCTGTAAACAGATTGACACATTAGTGGGACCAATTAAAGAGGAAAACCATAGTCAATAGCATCTATTGGGCTAGGTAGGTATTGGGAGGTCCAAATTTTTGTATGATGAAATATTTGAGCTAAGGGAGCAAGTTATCTGCTTGGAAAACTTGGATAATTTTTAAGACTGGTCTCTTAAAAATACCAGTCTCTCTGGATTTTCTCTAGGAAGCTACAAGAACCTGTGTTTCTGACTGGTCTGAGACTGCTTCCTGCTTTAAACAGTGACCAAACAAGAATCAGAACAAGCACATTACATCATGCATAAGGAGTACATTGTTTTTACCCTACTTTTCTTTGCCATTCAAACAGTAGTACCTAGGATAGACATAAGAACATGAACGTGGAGGAAAGGAGACAAGGAGATCAGTCAGTCTACTTTTAAAAAAAAGAATGACAAAAAAAATTAAAAAATGACTTTAGGCCTGCCTATTATCAGGCAGAAAGATTCTCCCTAGTCTGAGGTGTTCTATTCTTAATTAGTCAAGAAGACTAAATTAAAATTTTAGGCAGAAATCTTTACAGTAACAAACCCAGAGTGTTTCTGCTCAGTGTCCTCTGGCGTCTTCTTAGTGGTATGAAGCTGGTCAAAAATTTGGAGATTCCCTGGCTTACAGGCACATGTTTTAACACAATTACTATAGTTTATTTTACAGGACTTAATTATAAGAAAGCTATTCATAAACAATGAAATCTGAACTACTTAGGTTAATATATTTCCATATTTAAATGCAGACATATTAAAACAACCATGTAAATTAAAAGATATATGATAGATTTTACTCTACATATACATTCTATCTGGCAATGAAAAATATGGACTAAATTATTGTGATTTCTCTGTCACCAGATATATAAATATATTAAATTGGCACCCCAAATTTGGCATATGGGAAATGTCTGTTTTACATATGAACAAATACAGCTACTAATTCTGTGGAACACAGTCATGCTTTTCCAAATTCAGATAAATTACATACATTCAGAAAAAGACTTAAATCCATAAACAAATCCCTAGTTTAGCTAAGCCAGGTTTATTTGTTAGATAATTTTTGGTTAGGTTTCCAGTCCTGTCGAATTTCACTAGCGTCTGACTGTGCAGTGATTTCTGTAAACAGATTGACACATTAGTGGGACCAATTAAAGAGGAAAACCATAGTCAATAGCATCTATTGGGCTAGGTAGGTATTGGGAGGTCCAAATTTTTGTATGATGAAATATTTGAGCTAAGGGAGCAAGTTATCTGCTTGGAAAACTTGGATAATTTTTAAGACTGGTCTCTTAAAAATACCAGTCTCTCTGGATTTTCTCTAGGAAGCTACAAGAACCTGTGTTTCTGACTGGTCTGAGACTGCTTCCTGCTTTAAACAGTGACCAAACAAGAATCAGAACAAGCACATTACATCATGCATAAGGAGTACATTGTTTTTACCCTACTTTTCTTTGCCATTCAAACAGTAGTACCTAGGATAGACATAAGAACATGAACGTGGAGGAAAGGAGACAAGGAGATCAGTCAGTCTACTTTTAAAAAAAAGAATGACAAAAAAAATTAAAAAATGACTTTAGGCCTGCCTATTATCAGGCAGAAAGATTCTCCCTAGTCTGAGGTGTTCTATTCTTAATTAGTCAAGAAGACTAAATTAAAATTTTAGGCAGAAATCTTTACAGTAACAAACCCAGAGTGTTTCTGCTCAGTGTCCTCTGGCGTCTTCTTAGTGGTATGAAGCTGGTCAAAAATTTGGAGATTCCCTGGCTTACAGGCACATGTTTTAACACAATTACTATAGTTTATTTTACAGGACTTAATTATAAGAAAGCTATTCATAAACAATGAAATCTGAACTACTTAGGTTAATATATTTCCATATTTAAATGCAGACATATTAAAACAACCATGTAAATTAAAAGATATATGATAGATTTTACTCTACATATACATTCTATCTGGCAATGAAAAATATGGACTAAATTATTGTGATTTCTCTGTCACCAGATATATAAATATATTAAATTGGCACCCCAAATTTGGCATATGGGAAATGTCTGTTTTACATATGAACAAATACAGCTACTAATTCTGTGGAACACAGTCATGCTTTTCCAAATTCACATCAATTACATACATTCAGAAAAAAAGACTTAAATCCATAAACAAATCCCATCAAGTTTAGCTAAGCCCAGGTTTATTTTTAGAGTAGTAAGTATGTAAGAATTACCTTTCAATTTAAGGTAAATTTTATTTTTGTGAGAATTATAAACCAAACTTTGAAAAAAAAGCTCTAAATGCCAAAATTAATCCTTTATTGTCAAGGGGAAATAATTATGCATGTATATTATTTATTTCATTCAACAATCATTTACTGAACCTTTACAATGCCTGAGGAATGAGTTTACTAACAAGTGACACAGAAATTAGTGAGAATATTCTTTGTAGAGTTACAATGTAATGATAATGGAGGCAGTAAAAATGAAGACCAGCAATTCCAATACATTAAAAGAAGAATCAACAAAGTAGCAGCTCTGATACTGTACACTAAAATGAAAGCAATGCAAAACTCTTCCCAGGTTTGAGTCTCAGGGGACTGAAAGGATGGTGATGAGAAAATGGAAAACAGAAAGTAGAAAGAGATGACGTGACAAAGTGAAAATGGATTCAATTTTAGATGTGTTGAGTCTGAGAACATGCAAAACAAAGATCTAGAGGTTACCTAGAAATGAAAAACTGAAAAATCTGCATCTGGAAATACAGATTTATGGCAGTTTAACAGACAAAACCAAGGGAAGGAGCACAGAGTAATCATGAACACAGGATAAGACTCTGAGAAATGTCAAGGTCAGAGGGCAGGAAGGCGAAAGAAGTTAGCTTAGATTGCAGGGGAAGGTGAATGAAGAAGTTCAGTGTAGAGTAAGTCAGCAAGAAACAGAGGCACTAGTTACAAATTCTCTAAGAAATTCTACAGTTTCATTTGCATCTGAAAAAGCAAATGTCTTTTGACAAGTTTTTCACCCATTTTCTATTAAGTAGGACCTATTCAGTACCAAAACACTATTCTTTAAAATTTCCTTTTTATGACTTACTTGCTTCTTTAACAGAAAACCACTTTAAAACCATGTTTATTTCCTAGTTAGAGACTAACTCAATCTTTTAAAATGACATACACAGCTCTCACACTCTGACTCTCAATTCTCTTTCAAATATACCCGTAACTTTCCAACTCAACTCTGCTCCAGTTACACTGAACTCCCCTTGCTTCTCTGGTTTTACACATGTTATTTCTTCCATGTGAAATGCTGTTTTTCTTAAGAGACTCCACTGAAGAATCAACTGGTTTTAAGGCTTCCCTGACACATTCTTTCCTCTGTGTCCCACATAAAGTTTAAACTTTACAAGCACTACTCACATTGTAATTACTTCACTGTAATTAGCTGTTTATCTTGCCTCCTTTGGCTTGAGTTGCTTTAGGATCAGGACTATTCGCCTGAACCACAAGAATCTAGGATATAGTAGGCACTAAATAAATGTTTGTTGAATGAAAGAAAGAACATACCAGGAAATCTTTAAAAAGGCAATTTCTCTTAGAAAACGCTTGGAAGCATCCAGTCTCAAGCACCACTGCCAAGATTCTATTACATTATGCTTTAAGAGAGAGTGTTATTTAAAGGACAAAAATTCATTTTACAAAAATCTTTGCGATATTTGAAGCCCAATCAGTCGTAATCTCAGGGACTGAAAGGATGGTGATGAGAAAATGGAAAACAGAAAGTAGAAAGAGATGACGTGACAAAGTGAAAATGGATTCAATTTTAGATGTGTTGAGTCTGAGAACATGCAAAACAAAGATCTAGAGGTTACCTAGAAATGAAAAACTGAAAAATCTGCATCTGGAAATACAGATTTATGGCAGTTTAACAGACAAAACCAAGGGAAGGAGCACAGAGTAATCATGAACACAGGATAAGACTCTGAGAAATGTCAAGGTCAGAGGGCAGGAAGGCGAAAGAAGTTAGCTTAGATTGCAGGGGAAGGTGAATGAAGAAGTTCAGTGTAGAGTAAGTCAGCAAGAAACAGAGGCACTAGTTACAAATTCTCTAAGAAATTCTACAGTTTCATTTGCATCTGAAAAAGCAAATGTCTTTTGACAAGTTTTTCACCCATTTTCTATTAAGTAGGACCTATTCAGTACCAAAACACTATTCTTTAAAATTTCCTTTTTATGACTTACTTGCTTCTTTAACAGAAAACCACTTTAAAACCATGTTTATTTCCTAGTTAGAGACTAACTCAATCTTTTAAAATGACATACACAGCTCTCACACTCTGACTCTCAATTCTCTTTCAAATATACCCGTAACTTTCCAACTCAACTCTGCTCCAGTTACACTGAACTCCCCTTGCTTCTCTGGTTTTACACATGTTATTTCTTCCATGTGAAATGCTTTTTTTCTTAAGAGACTCCACTGAAGAATCAACTGGTTTTAAGGCTTCCCTGACACATTCTTTCCTCTGTGTCCCACATAAAGTTTAAACTTTACAAGCACTACTCACATTGTAATTACTTCACTGTAATTAGCTGTTTATCTTGCCTCCTTTGGCTTGAGTTGCTTTAGGATCAGGACTATTCGCCTGAACCACAAGAATCTAGGATATAGTAGGCACTAAATAAATGTTTGTTGAATGAAAGAAAGAACATACCAGGAAATCTTTAAAAAGGCAATTTCTCTTAGAAAACGCTTGGAAGCATCCAGTCTCAAGCACCACTGCCAAGATTCTATTACATTATGCTTTAAGAGAGAGTGTGTTATTTAAAGGACAAAAAAATTCATTTTACAAAATTAAAAATGTACCTTTATGTTTTCGTAAAAAATCGATACTTTTCTGTAGAACAGTAGATTTGTCCATCTTTCTAGTATTACCAGGAAGCATGGATCCCAGTTCTTTAATGAGAACATTAAACTGATCTCTACGTTTCTTTTCAGATTTGTTTCTAGATACTCTGATGAAACAAAAAATTAAATAAGCAATTTTCAAACAATGCATTTAATTATACAGTTTAATACAATGATCAATATGGACCAAGCAAAGAGCATGTACTTCTGTCAATACAACTGATAATAAATATTTATATTCTAGGTTACCAACAATATGTAGTTAATTAGGACAATAATTTCTCTTCTTGATTTAATCACTAAAAAAGCTTTTACATATTAAGCACTTGGCGTATCTGTTTTTAAGACAAACTACATTCAAATCTCAAGTTTTATTTAATCTAGCATTTATCAAAAATTTGTGTTTTCCTTACAAGGTTATTATGAATACTTGAGATACAGTTCGTGAACATACATTAACGTACAAATATAAATTATTAAAGATTACTGAATAAGAGAAAGTTATCCATCTCCTGTGAGTTTTAAATTATAAAGAGAAATTGAAAGATGAAGCCTAAAGAAGGCCAGGGAAGTCTGGTGTGCCACAGTTCATAGGGTTGTGAGTCGGCCATGACTGAGTAACTGAATTGAACTGAGAGATGAAAACCTCTCTACCCACAGGTTTTTTTTATCAGGGTTGTGAGCGAAGAGACTCCACTGAAGAATCAACTGGTTTTAAGGCTTCCCTGACACATTCTTTCCTCTGTGTCCCACATAAAGTTTAAACTTTACAAGCACTACTCACATTGTAATTACTTCACTGTAATTAGCTGTTTATCTTGCCTCCTTTGGCTTGAGTTGCTTTAGGATCAGGACTATTCGCCTGAACCACAAGAATCTAGGATATAGTAGGCACTAAATAAATGTTTGTTGAATGAAAGAAAGAACATACCAGGAAATCTTTAAAAAGGCAATTTCTCTTAGAAAACGCTTGGAAGCATCCAGTCTCAAGCACCACTGCCAAGATTCTATTACATTATGCTTTAAGAGAGAGTGTGTTATTTAAAGGACAAAAAAATTCATTTTACAAAATTAAAAATGTACCTTTATGTTTTCGTAAAAAATCGATACTTTTCTGTAGAACAGTAGATTTGTCCATCTTTCTAGTATTACCAGGAAGCATGGATCCCAGTTCTTTAATGAGAACATTAAACTGATCTCTACGTTTCTTTTCAGATTTGTTTCTAGATACTCTGATGAAACAAAAAATTAAATAAGCAATTTTCAAACAATGCATTTAATTATACAGTTTAATACAATGATCAATATGGACCAAGCAAAGAGCATGTACTTCTGTCAATACAACTGATAATAAATATTTATATTCTAGGTTACCAACAATATGTAGTTAATTAGGACAATAATTTCTCTTCTTGATTTAATCACTAAAAAAGCTTTTACATATTAAGCACTTGGCGTATCTGTTTTTAAGACAAACTACATTCAAATCTCAAGTTTTATTTAATCTAGCATTTATCAAAAATTTGTGTTTTCCTTACAAGGTTATTATGAATACTTGAGATACAGTTCGTGAACATACATTAACGTACAAATATAAATTATTAAAGATTACTGAATAAGAGAAAGTTATCCATCTCCTGTGAGTTTTAAATTATAAAGAGAAATTGAAAGATGAAGCCTAAAGAAGGCCAGGGAAGTCTGGTGTGCCACAGTTCATAGGGTTGTGAGTCGGCCATGACTGAGTAACTGAATTGAACTGAGAGATGAAAACCTCTCTACCCACAGGCTTACCAACACATTCTCCCTCTTTCCTCCTCCATCTCAGCCTCTAACACTGAGCTGTAATCACCTGCTTGCAAATCTCTCTTTACTCAGCTGTGGGGTTCTTGACAGGAGAGCCCCAATTTTTTTATCTAAGCACTTAAGCATAACACCTAACAAACAGTAAGTGCTTGGAATATATGTGCTAAATGAGTAATTCCTACTGTTCTAGGCAAACCAGTAACCATCAGCAAACTCTTAGTTGAAGAAATCTGAGATAAATACAATTATTTACAGAACTAGTCATTCTGTAACACTTCTAATTATCTGCTTTGTGAAGTCAGATTTTAGAATTCAGTTTTTATTTAAACAAACTATACTTTCTCAAAAGATCCCAAAAAGTCAGAAGATAATTCTAGCAATTTAATTTTTTCAATAAAGAAGCAGCATTTATCCTGTATTAGTACTGGGAAAAAACACAATTGTTCAAACCTCTTAAGAAATGTAATAGAGGGCTTCTCTGGTGGTCCAGTGGGTAAAGAGTCCGCCTTGCAGTGCAAGGGGCACTGGTTCGATCCCTGGCCCAGGAAGATCCCACATGCTGCGAAACAGTTGGCCAGTGTGTCCAACTATGAGCCAGCGCTCACGAGCACATGTGCCCAGAGCTTGTGCTCTGCAAGGAGAGAGACCACTGTCATGGGAGGCCCACACAGGCCAAAGAATTAAGATGGATGAAAATAAATAAATAAATAAACAACTTAAAAGAGGCCAAAATTTTTTTAAAAAGAGTGGGGCTTCCCTGGTGGTCCCGTGGCTTAGACTCTGGCTTCCAATGCAAGGGGCCTGGGTTCAATCCCTGGTCAGGGAACTAGATTCCATATGCCACAACTAACAGTTCACATGCTGCAACTATGACCCAATTCAGTGAAATATATAAATAAAACAAAAGATATTTAAAAAAAAAATGCAATAGAGATTAACTGATTCCCTCACCAAACACTGAAGGCTGTGGTATAATGACAGGGGCTGTGCTAGCATAGGTCTAGGAACACTGGAGAAAGAGAACCCCTTTCAAGAAATTCATCTTGTTCCTATGGAAACTCTTAAGTGTGTGAATTCAATCATGAAGATTGAGTGAGAAAGAGAAGGTAGTAGGGTGTGAGAAGGACATTCCAGACACAGGAAACTTGTACAAAGAACACCACCATCACAATAGCACAATAGTTCAGCATGGCTAATGAGGCTAGTGGCCAGGCTTTCTGTGCCTAAGTCGCTAGAGCTGGGAGGGTGGCAGTTCAGAATAATAAATACGGAGGCTACTGAAAACTTCTGAATGCCCAACAGGACTGGAGGACAGATGGCCATTTAGGAGGCAACTGCAATATCCTAGGCTATAAGCCATGGCCGTGGCACTGTCAACACAGTAGTGGGTCTGAAGGTTAGCAGGCACAACTAGCAATTCTAGGCAAATCAGATTGGGAGTGAGGAAGCGAAAGAAAAATCAGAAAGGATTACCAAGTTATTGATAATGCTGTTTACCATGTAACAGAACATGAGATATTAGTCTGGGTGGACAGATGGTTTGGGGAGAATTTAAACATGGTAGAGTTGCCTGTTTGACATGTTAAAGGCCAGGTACTAGACAAAGTTGAGACAGACAGATCTAGTCATACTCTTCTAGCAAGGAGTAAATAGGAAATAACCACCTGTGAATAAGTATCTATGACATACCTGAAGACATGCGTAGGGCGTAAAATTTAGAGCCATTATTCTTTGTTTATTTGTATGTTAGGCGCTACTGGAAACATTTATGAAATTTCATTTAATTCCTTATTTATTATTTTTCATTTTACAGATGTGACAACTCAGGCATAAAAGAGAAAATGCCCAGGATAATACAACTACCATGAAGTAGTAATTCAAAACAGACATTTTAACTTAGGCGTAAGAAACATGGAAATCAAATACCACAGCCAACTCTACCACTGGATGACACCTATTAAAGTAACTTTACTTCATGTGACATTCATGTTGGAAGTACTCATGCCTTGTCATGACTGCAATAGTAACAGCTCATAGATGTCAGAGCTCAGTGTGGTCCATTTAATTCTGACAGCATTAATTATGAGGCCTTCTTTTTCAAGGTTTCCTACAGCCACAGTATTTCTGGTCCCCTAAAAACATGATCAAATTTTCAAAGTCTCTGCAAAGAGAAAACCCTTAGCTCATCTTATCCATTTGTAAACTTGGGCTTTAAATTTGTACAATTCCTCAAAAGTTCTGCCTCTTCATTCAGGCAAGACTGATTATTCTCACCTTGTCAATGACTTTATCCCTGCCCTGAAATATTTTATAGAAACTTATTCCACTAGATTGAAGCTAAGGGAAAAGAGTTATTCTATGTATGTTTAGCCTCAAATCCAGGTCTTTTTATTTACTTAAATAAAATTACATAGCTTTCCTCAGTATTTTCCTTATCCCAGTACCTTTTATTTTGCTAAAACTGCCATTTAGGAGCTATTACTTATTACATGATTATCTTTTCTATCTGTATATAATGCTACAACACCCTCCACCCTCAACTAAGCACCCACATAGTTCAGTGTGATTGGGAAAAAAAACAAAGTATTTCCTCCTCACTCTCAATGACCACAAGATCTGCTGTGAGGCTCTCTGGAGCCTCCCCTCCTGCTACTGTAACTGCTATCAAGGCCCACACTGAAGGTCAAACCACCATGCCTGTAGATCCCATCCTCTCACCTACTTGACAATACCTCTCCATCAATTCTCCCTGCTCTTCCGAAGCCTGATCATCTACTTTCCCTTCTACTGGAGAACGGAGGCGTGTCAAAAGACACAGAGAAGTCAACCCTGAAAGACCTCCAAATGCCAAAGCTGGAACAAACCAAGCAACTGAATAAATAACACAGTACTGGAGTATAATATCCCTGCTATGGGAAGTGAAGCTTAAGTCTCCCATCTCTACTCTGAAGGTGAGCTATACTAAATAAATCACTTCCAAAGACTGGAGTAGTATAGGAAAAATAGTAACTACAACGGTGACTCTAGGCAAACCCTGCCTTGGCCAAGTGATGAAGAGCAACATCCCCAGTGGCGTCATGTAAATACCACATGCTACAGTATGATGTTGTGAGAAGGGAACTTTTAGAGGAGAATGGTAATTTAATCTATAAACGACATACTGATATCCCTAGCTCTGCTACTTTCTAACACTTATCTAAAGTTCTTAAGGCAGATAGCTTTTGGAAATCACCAATTTACCATTTATTAACTATTACATTTACTTATTACTCATTTGTTTACTATTTTGTATCTTAAGTTTAACTACCTTTTTGCTTTATCCTTGTCATCTTCTTCCACCAGCCCATCAAAAATACTACCATCATCTCTAAAAGAAAAAGAGGACACAGAAAGTAAGAGGAGATTTACTAAACAATGGCAATATTAAAACAGGCAAATCAAATCAGTTATATCCTAGGATTTTTATAGACCTATGGATTGCATAAATTCAAACTCAGCAACTTTCCCAAATCCCAGTTTTAAAAATTACATAGCTTCTCAGTATTTTCCTTATCCAGTACCTTTTATTTTGCTAAAACTGCCATTTAGGAGCTATTACTTATTACATGATTATCTTTTCTATCTGTATATAATGCTACAACACCCTCCACCCTCAACTAAGCACCCACATAGTTCAGTGTGATTGGGAAAAAAAACAAAGTATTTCCTCCTCACTCTCAATGACCACAAGATCTGCTGTGAGGCTCTCTGGAGCCTCCCCTCCTGCTACTGTAACTGCTATCAAGGCCCACACTGAAGGTCAAACCACCATGCCTGTAGATCCCATCCTCTCACCTACTTGACAATACCTCTCCATCAATTCTCCCTGCTCTTCCGAAGCCTGATCATCTACTTTCCCTTCTACTGGAGAACGGAGGCGTGTCAAAAGACACAGAGAAGTCAACCCTGAAAGACCTCCAAATGCCAAAGCTGGAACAAACCAAGCAACTGAATAAATAACACAGTACTGGAGTATAATATCCCCTGCTATGGGAAGTGAAGCTTAAGTCTCCCATCTCTACTCTGAAGGTGAGCTATACTAAATAAATCACTTCCAAAGACTGGAGTAGTATAGGAAAAATAGTAACTACAACGGTGACTCTAGGCAAACCCTGCCTTGGCCAAGTGATGAAGAGCAACATCCCCAGTGGCGTCATGTAAATACCACATGCTACAGTATGATGTTGTGAGAAGGGAACTTTTAGAGGAGAATGGTAATTTAATCTATAAACGACATACTGATATCCCTAGCTCTGCTACTTTCTAACACTTATCTAAAGTTCTTAAGGCAGATAGCTTTTGGAAATCACCAATTTACCATTTATTAACTATTACATTTACTTATTACTCATTTGTTTACTATTTTGTATCTTAAGTTTAACTACCTTTTTGCTTTATCCTTGTCATCTTCTTCCACCAGCCCATCAAAAATACTACCATCATCTCTAAAAGAAAAAGAGGACACAGAAAGTAAGAGGAGATTTACTAAACAATGGCAATATTAAAACAGGCAAATCAAATCAGTTATATCCTAGGATTTTTATAGACCTATGGATTGCATAAATTCAAACTCAGTAACTACTAACCTGTTTTCTACCACAGACCATTAAAGTTCCACTATGTTTTACATTTAAAAAATCTTATTAAAAGAAACAAAATTTTAACTTAACCAAAGGTTAAATATCTTATTTCCAACTTTAGTAACCAGTGAGAATCTACAGAAAGTCAGTGCATTTGCCATTATATAAAATGATTCACTTGAAATTATTTTTAATTATAGTAACACATTTGAAATTTTTTCTGAGACATTTTCTTTATAAAAGACAAATCAGGGCTTCCCTGGTGGTCCAGGGGGTAAGGACACCGCCTTGTGGTGCAAGGGGCGCCAGTTCAATTCCTGGCCTGGGAAGATCCCACGTGCCACAGAACAGCTGGACGGATGTGTCCAACTACTGAGCCAGAGCTCTGGAGCGCATGCACCCAGAGGCAGTGCTCTGCAGTGAGAGAGGCCAGTGAGAGAGGCCACTGCGATGGGAGGTCCACCACGCAAAAGAACAGAGATGTATGAAAACAGATACATGAAAGACCAATAGAAGTGGCCCCGACAAAAAAAAAATTATAAAAAAAAAAGACAAATCACTCAGAAACATGAAAACATCTAACATATTGCATTTATATACTGTTTCATTCATTACTGATTCATTTGACAAATATTTGTTAGCACTCCTGTAGGCCAGACTCTGTTCTACATATGGTTATTGAGCAGTTAACTAGACACAGGCCTCTGCTCTCCTACAGCTTACTTTCTAGTAGAAAAAAAAATCAACATGAGAATGTGTGCCTTTTTTTAAAATTTTTTATAGGAGCAATGTTTTAATCACTGAGTGATCATTTTCAGCTGGTGTGGGTAGGGAAGGATTTGAAGTGGGAACATTAGAGCTGAGACCTAAAGGACAAGATAGAGCAAAGGGAAGATGAAGGGGAAGCGCATGCTAACAAATGGAATCTAGCACCGTGGCGGCTGTCTATTTAACCTAAAAGACACTATTATATAGTTTCAAGTGACATGACCTTTGACGTGAACTCACTACTCACTCCTTTAACCATGTCTTTCTGTGGCCTATAAAGTGTCTATAAATCCCGCAACTGAGATCACCTGCAAATCTTGTATCATAGCAGATTTCTGGAGCTCCATGCATACACTAAACATTCTTTTTTTAAATCCTGTATGTAAATGCAGATCATTAAGGAGACAGTCTATAACTTTCATGATATTTAGAGAGACTGAACTCATATTAAGAACCACTGCTTTATGTCTGAACACTCAGATATTATCCCTAGATGTCATACTATCTTACGACTAACTGGCAATCATTCAGAAGCACAACACTGAAATGATACTTGATCATGAGTAGTGAATAAACATTCTTTCTGAGGAGAAGACTATGGATAGATTCTACTTGAAACGAGAGCACAGTCCACATCTGCAACAGTGGCAAGCAGGCTTCCCTGAGAAAACACCTTGCTCTTTAGGTCTTAAGCTCTGGTAGAGTATATACCTTCACTATTTATGTCATAGGAAAGGGAAAGAAGCTGCCGCTAGAGGTCAGAAGTCACTTTTGTGCACAACTTGAGCTAAAAAACTCTTAAAAGAATCCCTTACGGAAGAATCACACAGTATACTCAAGTAAAAGCATAGGAACTTTAGAGTCAGACAGACCAACACAAGTCATAATTCTAGCTTCTTACTTACTGTGTGACCTTACACAAGTTATTTAAATCTCTCAGACCCACAGATCCCTCATCTGTAAATCTCATGGAATTACTGTGAAGTTAAATGAAATAAAACACAAAAAGTGCTCTGTACGGTAGCTATCAAAGAGTAGGCAAGTTTTAACAAGTTGTTACTGTATTTCATCAAATTTAAGATACCATTGACTATAAGACTTATACCTTCCACTAAAAAATAAAAAAATGCTACCAATTAAACTCCGATAAGCCTATTGTAAGATGAATCCTAATGCCAGACATGTTTTAAAAAAGTAATCTTAAAATCTTTGAAAAAAGGAGATGTATTGTTTACCCAGGAGTAAGATTTAAAGATTATAATTTCAACAAACTAAAGTGAAGTGAAAATCACTCAGCTGTGTCCAACTCTTTGCGATCTCACGGACTGTAGCCATCCAGGCTCCTCTGTCCGTGGAATTCTCCAGGCAATTCTACTGGAGTGGGTAGCTATTCCCTCCTCCAGGGGATCTTCCCTACCTAGGGATCCAACCCAGGTCTCTAGCACTGCAGGCGAATTCTTTACCATTTGAGCCACCAGGGAAGCCGCAACTAACGAAATCCTACTAATCATTACAGTTACCTCTTATGAGTCACACATGCAAAGCTGTACTAAGGGCCAAACTTAGGACCAACAGGTAAGGAGAGAGATGATTCCAAAAAGTTCCAAGCAAACATCTGCAGTTGTCATAATTCCTTTCAGAGTAGTTCACACACAAATCACACAAAATTACACCTCAAGATCCATACGGAATCCAAGCCACATGCTGCTGACTCTGGCTCTAGATAACATACGTTAGCTACTGTTACTCAGTATTTGCTCTTTGCAGAAGGGAAGTGTAACAGTACTAATGATTAAACATAATTCTCCTTTTATCATTGATACAGATCATTACTCTAACAGTGAATTTTTAAAATAGCTTCACATAATTCAAAATAAACAAGTCTTTAAAAACATACCTGTCGACAAGTGAGCTCATTTTACTACAGCTTACGGTAAACAACATAACATGTTACATTTTCGTCTTGTGGTAGACATTTGTACTTCTCCTTGAGTGGAAAGAAAAATAAGTGGTCATTAGTTTTCCAAAAAAAATTTCTACAAATATAGTATTAAATAACTTAAGAACACTATATATTATCAGAGAGACTTCAAAATGTTTTTGTTTCTATCAAAGGCTAGAACATTAAATACTAACCATTGACTATAAGACTTATACCTTCCACTAAAAAATAAAAAAATGCTACCAATTAAACTCCGATAAGCCTATTGTAAGATGAATCCTAATGCCAGACATGTTTTAAAAAAGTAATCTTAAAATCTTTGAAAAAAGGAGATGTATTGTTTACCCAGGAGTAAGATTTAAAGATTATAATTTCAACAAACTAAAGTGAAGTGAAAATCACTCAGCTGTGTCCAACTCTTTGCGATCTCACGGACTGTAGCCATCCAGGCTCCTCTGTCCGTGGAATTCTCCAGGCAATTCTACTGGAGTGGGTAGCTATTCCCTCCTCCAGGGGATCTTCCCTACCTAGGGATCCAACCCAGGTCTCTAGCACTGCAGGCGAATTCTTTACCATTTGAGCCACCAGGGAAGCCGCAACTAACGAAATCCTACTAATCATTACAGTTACCTCTTATGAGTCACACATGCAAAGCTGTACTAAGGGCCAAACTTAGGACCAACAGGTAAGGAGAGATGATTCCAAAAAGTTCCAAGCAAACATCTGCAGTTGTCATAATTCCTTTCAGAGTAGTTCACACACAAATCACACAAAATTACACCTCAAGATCCATACGGAATCCAAGCCACATGCTGCTGACTCTGGCTCTAGATAACATACGTTAGCTACTGTTACTCAGTATTTGCTCTTTGCAGAAGGGAAGTGTAACAGTACTAATGATTAAACATAATTCTCCTTTTATCATTGATACAGATCATTACTCTAACAGTGAATTTTTAAAATAGCTTCACATAATTCAAAATAAACAAGTCTTTAAAAACATACCTGTCGACAAGTGAGCTCATTTTACTACAGCTTACGGTAAACAACATAACATGTTACATTTTCGTCTTGTGGTAGACATTTGTACTTCTCCTTGAGTGGAAAGAAAAATAAGTGGTCATTAGTTTTCCAAAAAAAATTTCTACAAATATAGTATTAAATAACTTAAGAACACTATATATTATCAGAGAGACTTCAAAATGTTTTTGTTTCTATCAAAGGCTAGAACATTAAATATCCTTAGCTGAAGCACATTTGAGGCTTTTGTTTTTTTTCATTCTATGAAAAGAGCTACAGAGGAGGAAAATTTAAGACCATAGATCATTTTCTTTCTATAACAAAATACTCAAAATTAAAAAGTCACTCTTGGGCTTCCCTGGTGGTCCAGTGGGTAAGGACACCACCTTGCAGTGCAAGGGGCGCCGGTTCCATCCCTGGCTTGGGAAGATCCCACATGCTGCGGAGCGGCTGGACTGATGTGTCCAATTACCAAGTCGGAGCTCTGGAGCGCATGCGCCCAGAGCCGGTGCTCTGCGACAACAGAGGCCACCGTGATAGGAGGCCCACACGGGCCAAAGAACAAAGATGGATGAAAATAGACAAATGAAAGACCAATAGAAGTAGCCCGCCTGCTCCCCTCCCTCCCCACCCCACCCCCCAAAATAAATAAATAAATAAATCTTAAAAAAAAAAAGTCACTCTTAATATTCAGTATATATTATACTATGAAACTGTGTAAGTAGCTACATGTCAGTCTAAGTAAGCCATAATAAACACCATCTAATGGGTGATAAACATTTGCTAAAAGTCTATTTTCTATTCAATAGTATAGTTAGCTTTGGAAATACAAAATGAGGGATGCAAACATTATAAGCAAAAATACATAATTAAATGGGAAGATGGATAACTAAATAATTATAATCAAAGAGATAATGAAGGTATTCAGGGGGGAGTGAGAAGACATATTCTTGACGACAGAGAGACTGTCAGGCAGTAAAGATTCTTGTGGCCCATAGACCATCATTATCATCTTCTGAGCTTGTTAGAATACAGAATCTCGAGACCAGCTCTAGTACTAGGTTAAGGAGACTCTCCATTTTAACAAGGTCCTCATGTGATCTGTATGTCCACTTAAGTTTTAAGACATAACAGGCTAAAGGACAAGAAGAGGCAATAGCTGGCAGGATTCAAAGCCACATCAATAGCAATTTCTAAAGGCACAGGCCTTTATGAGAGGAGACGGCATCAAATCTGAGAAACTTTTCTCTTTAAAGACAGGCAAATGACAAATAAAAGTTTTAGTTACTAGAACATAAAGTGAGAGACAACAGGAGTGGTAAGGGGGTGAAGGCTGGTAAAGTGGAGAAGAGCCTTATTATAAAGCTTCATACTCACACTGAAACAATTAAAATTTACTGCTTTAAAACTCAATCATTAGCCTAAAATTTCTCTATATATCCCATACAGTTTTTCTGAAGTATAAGGCAGGTTTTACCCATAATTACACTTATAGTCATAAGGTAAATATTGAATAAACACCTTCATTCCAATATTCAAACAGTTTTGAACCATTCTACTTTATTATATTTTTTATTTAAAATTTAGAAAATAGTGTCTATTAATCTACAACTCTAAACCAGATAATATTAAAGAAGATGGGATTCTAAAATACTCTACCATTGTTTTCAAGTGTACATTCAAGAGAGGAAGAGAGTAACTCTTGATAAACGGAGCTAGGCTGCCTATGTGGTTATGGCTGCAGAAGTAGAACTGTGAGGAGCTAAGAGTTCTTAAAAGATAATGGGGAGGACATGGGAGGGGGTATCAGAAAAAATAAAAAGAACTAACTCCATGATAAAATACTGATTTTACGTGTCTAGGTCAACACAAGCAGGGAGAACACAAAGTTATAGAATTTCAGTTAGAAGAGCCTTTAAAGACCACCTAAATACAGCCCTCTGATCCAAAAGACATACTTATCACCATGATGATGAGAGGTTAGTCTATCCTTAAAAGACAGTAATTATAATCAAAGAGATAATGAAGGTATTCAGGGGAGTGAGAAGACATATTCTTCGACAGAGAGACTGTCAGGCAGTAAAGATTCTTGTGGCCCATAGACCATCATTATCATCTTCTGAGCTTGTTAGAATACAGAATCTCGAGACCAGCTCTAGTACTAGGTTAAGGAGACTCTCCATTTTAACAAGGTCCTCATGTGATCTGTATGTCCACTTAAGTTTTAAGACATAACAGGCTAAAGGACAAGAAGAGGCAATAGCTGGCAGGATTCAAAGCCACATCAATAGCAATTTCTAAAGGCACAGGCCTTTATGAGAGGAGACGGCATCAAATCTGAGAAACTTTTCTCTTTAAAGACAGGCAAATGACAAATAAAAGTTTTAGTTACTAGAACATAAAGTGAGAGACAACAGGAGTGGTAAGGGGGTGAAGGCTGGTAAAGTGGAGAAGAGCCTTATTATAAAGCTTCATACTCACACTGAAACAATTAAAATTTACTGCTTTAAAACTCAATCATTAGCCTAAAATTTCTCTATATATCCCATACAGTTTTTCTGAAGTATAAGGCAGGTTTTACCCATAATTACACTTATAGTCATAAGGTAAATATTGAATAAACACCTTCATTCCAATATTCAAACAGTTTTGAACCATTCTACTTTATTATATTTTTTATTTAAAATTTAGAAAATAGTGTCTATTAATCTACAACTCTAAACCAGATAATATTAAAGAAGATGGGATTCTAAAATACTCTACCATTGTTTTCAAGTGTACATTCAAGAGAGGAAGAGAGTAACTCTTGATAAACGGAGCTAGGCTGCCTATGTGGTTATGGCTGCAGAAGTAGAACTGTGAGGAGCTAAGAGTTCTTAAAAGATAATGGGGAGGACATGGGAGGGGGTATCAGAAAAAATAAAAAGAACTAACTCCATGATAAAATACTGATTTTACGTGTCTAGGTCAACACAAGCAGGGAGAACACAAAGTTATAGAATTTCAGTTAGAAGAGCCTTTAAAGACCACCTAAATACAGCCCTCTGATCCAAAAGACATACTTATCACCATGATGATGAGAGGTTAGTTCTATCACTCAAATAAAAAGACAGTGCAAAAGTAAGAGAACCAATTTAGGTGAATTTAAAAAAGAACAATTTCAGTTTAAAGTTAACAAATCAGATCTGAGCCTTTTGTGGCACCAAATGCCCGTTTGTTCAATTTATCAGATGGCAGAACAGGAAAACTAGAGGGAAAAAGGACCCCAAGAATGATGACTTAAGACTATACAGAAGGGACCATGCTGACAGTAAAGAAAATGAATCCAAAATGCCTTAGAAGACAGACTGATGCTTTCTTAAGCTATTTTATTATTGTTGGTTAACAGAATTTTTCCAAACACTATTTGCTGTCCAACTAATTTAACAACATAAAATTACATTTCTAATAGTTTAGTACAAGATCTTTTCTCTACCTCTCCAGTCAATTGATAGGCATGCTATATTTAAGGGAAACATAAAAAAAATCATTGTCTTGTACAGCAAAGGGGCTTGCGTAAGTCAATGCAGTTATAAGCCATGCCATGGAGGGCCACCCAAGATGGACAGGTCACAGTGGAGAGTTCTGACAAAACGTGATCCACTGGAGAAGGGAATGGAAAACCACCCCAGTATACTTGCTGTGAGACCCCCACGAACTGTATAAAAAGACAAAAAGATACAACACCTAAAGATACGTCCCCCAGGTGAGAAGATGTCCAATATGCTACTGGGGAAGAGTGCTGGAGAACTACGAACAGCCCCACAAAGAATGAAACTGCTGGGCCAAAGCAGAATAGACGCTCAGTTGTGAATGTGTCTTGTGATGAAAGTAAAATCTGACGTTACAAAGAACAATATTGCAGGAACCTGGAATGTTAGGTCCGTGGATCAAGGTAAACTGGATTTGGTCAAGCAGGAGATAGTAAGAATAAAACATTGACACCTTAGGAATCAGTGAACTAAAATGGACGGGAATGGGTGAATTTAATTCAGATGACCATTATATCTACTACTGTGGGCAAGAATTCCATAGAGGAAACAGAGTAGCCCTCATAATCAACAAAAGAGCCCAAAATGCAGTACTTGGGTGCAACCTCAAAAGTGACTGGATGATCTTGCTTCGTTGCCAAGGAATGTCATTCAACATCACAGTATTCAAATTTATGCCCCATCACAGATCCAAGAAGCTGAAGTGGACCAGTTCTAAGAAGACCTAGAAGACGTCCTAGAGCTAACACCAAAAAAAGACTTTCTATTCCTCACTGGGGATTGAAATGGAAAAGTAGGAAGTCAGGAGATACCTGGAGAAACAGGCAAATTTGGCTTTAGAGTACAAAATAAAGCAGGGCAAAGGCTATTTTGAATTCTGACAAGAGAATCACTGGTCATAGCAAACACCCTTTTCAACAACACAAGAGACGACTTTACGCACGGACATCACCAAATGGTCAATATCAAAATCAAATTAATTATATTCTTTGTAGCTGAATACGGAGAAGCTGTATACCATAAGCAAAAACAAGATCTGGAGTAACTGGCTCAGATCATCAGCTTCATAGAGCACAATTCAGGCTTAAACTAAAGAAAGCAGGGAAAACCACTAGGCTAGCCAGAGACAACTTAAATCAAATCCCCTATGAATGAATACACAGTGGAGGTGACAAATAGATACAAAGGATTAGATCAGTAAACAGTGTGCCTGAAGAACTATGAACAGAGGTCCATAATATTGTAAAGTAGGCAGTGAAAAAAACCATCACGAAGAAAGAAATGCAAGAAGGCAAAGTGGTTATTTGAGGAGGTTTTACAAATAGCTAAAGAAGGAAGAAAAGTGAAAAGCAAGGGAGAAAGGGAAAGGTACACTCTACTAAATGCAAAATTCCAAAGAATAGCAAGGATAGACAATAAGGCCTTCTTCAACAAACAATGCTTAATATAGAGGAAAACAACAGAAAGGAAACGACTAGATATCTCTTCAGGAAAATTGGAAATATCAAGGGAATATTTTGCCCAAAGATGGGCACAATAGAAGACAGAAATGGTAGGGACCTACTAGAAGCTGAAGAGATGCAGAAGAGATGGAAAAAATGCACAGAAGAACTGCACAAAAAAGATCTTAATGAACAGGATAACCACAATGCTGTGGTCAGTCACCCAGAGCCAGACACTATGGAGTGTGAACGCCAATGGGCCTTAGAAAGCACTGCTGTCAATAAAGCTAGAGGATGAAATGAAATTCCAGTAGAGCGATTCAAAACCCTAAAAGATGATGCTATCAAAGAGTTGCACTCAATATGTGAGCAAATCTGAAAGATCCAGCAGTGGCCACAGGACTAGAAAAAGTCAATCCTCACCCCAATTCCCAGAAAGGGCAGTACTAAAGAATGTTCAAACTATTGGACAATTGCACTCATTTCCCATGCTGGTAAGGTCAAACCAAGAACTTCCAGAAGTCCAAGCTGGGTTTTGAAAAGGCAGAAGAACCAGAGATGAAACTGCCAACATTCACTGGATCACAGATAAAGCAAGGGAATTCCAGAGAAACATCTACTTCTGCTTCACTGACTATGCTAAAGCCTCTGACTGCTGTGGATCACAACAAAATGTGGAAAGCTCTTAAAGAGATGGGAACACCAGATCATTTTACCTATCTCCTCAGAAACCTGTATTCAGGTCAAGAAGCACAATCTGAACCCTGTATAGAACAAGTGATTGTTTCAGCATTGAGAAAGCAGTGTGACAGGGCTGTCATCAGCTTGTTTCACTTGTATACTGAGCATATCATGTGAAATGCTGGGCTGGATGAACCACAAGCTGGAATCAAGACTGCCTGGAAAAGTATCAGTAACTTCAGATACGCAGATAACATCACTTTAACAGCAGAAACCAGAGAGGAACTAAGGAGCTTCTTGATGAAGGTGAAACAGGAGAGTGAAAAGGCTGGCTTAACATTCAACATTGAAAAAACGAAGATCACAGCACCTGATCCCATCATTTCATGGCAAATAGATGGGGAAAACAATGGAAACAGTGACCAACTTTATTTTCTTAGGCATCAAAATCACTGCAGATATTACTGTATCCATGAAATTAAAACACAATTGCTCCTTGGAAGAAAAGCTATGACAAACCTAGACATTGTACTAAACAGCAGAGACATCACCTTGCTGACAAAAGTTCATATAGTCAAAGCTATGATGTTTCCAGTAGTCACGTACAGATGTGAGAACTGGACCATAAAAAAAGGGCTGAGTGCCAAAGAATTGATGTTTATGTAACTCTGGTGTTGAAGAAGACTCTTCAGAGTTCCTAGGACAGTGAGCAGATCCAACCAGTCAATCCTAAAGGAAATCAACCCTGAATATTCACTGGAAGGACTGATGCTAAAGCTCCAATGCTTTGGTCACCTGATGCAAAAAGCCAATTCATGGGAAAAGACCCAGAAGCTGAGAAAGATCAAGGGCACAAGGAGAAGGGGGAAACAGAGGGTGAGATGGTTGAATGGCATCATCTGTGCGATGGACATGAGTTTGAGCAAATTCTAGGAGATAATGAGGGATAGGGAAGCCTGGCATGTTGCAGTCCATGGAGTCACAAAGAGTAGGACATGACTGAGTGACTAAACAATGGCAAAATCGCTGCTCATAGCAAGAAATTTCAAGTAGATGGTCTAATACAGATTAAATATTACTATTAAACCTTTTTTTTCTTAAATACTGATATTAACAGGTCAATATGCAGTAAAATGACTTTAAAAGGATCAGTTACAGTCATGGGAACAAATTACATTATATAAAGGATCAAGTTATAGCTAGGAGTCAACTGTTCCTTTACATAAGCAACTTGAGCTCAAAGTCATTCAGTGATATGAACTCCCAGCTAAGTAAGCAACACATTACTATTTTATCACAATAGAGGGCAGGATGGTGTAGTATTTTAGAAACATCATTTTAAAAACAAGTTTTTTAAAAATTTATAAAATAGGGAGGTATTAATAACTAATAAGCTGTATGAGCAATTCAAAGTTTGTCAAATATGGAAGCAGGTATGTTTTAAATTCAGCATGCAACATTACAGACAATTAACAGAAAATCTCAGTGCCTGGCAGTCCAGCTCTGGAAATGAACTTTTATATACAATGTAACAGATTCTGCATTAAAAATAAACCATATAGGGCTTCTCTGGTGGTCCAGTGGACAGAGAGTCTGCCTTGCAGTGCAAGGTGCCAGTTCACAATTGCTCCTTGGAAGAAAAGCTATGACAAACCTAGACATTGTACTAAACAGCAGAGACATCACCTTGCTGACAAAAGTTCATATAGTCAAAGCTATGATGTTTCCAGTAGTCACGTACAGATGTGAGAACTGGACCATAAAAAAAGGGCTGAGTGCCAAAGAATTGATGTTTATGTAACTCTGGTGTTGAAGAAGACTCTTCAGAGTTCCTAGGACAGTGAGCAGATCCAACCAGTCAATCCTAAAGGAAATCAACCCTGAATATTCACTGGAAGGACTGATGCTAAAGCTCCAATGCTTTGGTCACCTGATGCAAAAAGCCAATTCATGGGAAAAGACCCAGAAGCTGAGAAAGATCAAGGGCACAAGGAGAAGGGGGAAACAGAGGGTGAGATGGTTGAATGGCATCATCTGTGCGATGGACATGAGTTTGAGCAAATTCTAGGAGATAATGAGGGATAGGGAAGCCTGGCATGTTGCAGTCCATGGAGTCACAAAGAGTAGGACATGACTGAGTGACTAAACAATGGCAAAATCGCTGCTCATAGCAAGAAATTTCAAGTAGATGGTCTAATACAGATTAAATATTACTATTAAACCTTTTTTTTCTTAAATACTGATATTAACAGGTCAATATGCAGTAAAATGACTTTAAAAGGATCAGTTACAGTCATGGGAACAAATTACATTATATAAAGGATCAAGTTATAGCTAGGAGTCAACTGTTCCTTTACATAAGCAACTTGAGCTCAAAGTCATTCAGTGATATGAACTCCCAGCTAAGTAAGCAACACATTACTATTTTATCACAATAGAGGGCAGGATGGTGTAGTATTTTAGAAACATCATTTTAAAAACAAGTTTTTTAAAAATTTATAAAATAGGGAGGTATTAATAACTAATAAGCTGTATGAGCAATTCAAAGTTTGTCAAATATGGAAGCAGGTATGTTTTAAATTCAGCATGCAACATTACAGACAATTAACAGAAAATCTCAGTGCCTGGCAGTCCAGCTCTGGAAATGAACTTTTATATACAATGTAACAGATTCTGCATTAAAAATAAACCATATAGGGCTTCTCTGGTGGTCCAGTGGACAGAGAGTCTGCCTTGCAGTGCAAGGGGTGCCAGTTCAATCCCTGGCATGGGAAGATCCCATGTGCCACAGGGTGGCTGGACCAGTGTGTCCAGTTGCTAGCCCGTGCTCTGGAACACGTGTGCCCAGAGCCAGTGCTCTGCGGTGAGAGAGGCCGCCACGATGGGAGGCCCACACAGGCCAAAGAGTTAAGACGGATGAAAAGAAATAAATGAAGGACCAATAACAAAGAGGCCAAAAACTAAAAAAAAAAAAAAAAAAGAAGCAACTATATAGTATCTAATGAGATGATGCTACTTGTCCTCTGAATCTCATCTTCTGTTGCTTCTCAAAGCTTTCCATTTCTGCATCACTAACTTGTCCCTCTGTGTCTGAATTATTTTGATCAACATGTTAGTATGTTACCTTACAGAAAAAAACAAACAAAACACAAAAGCTTCCTTGACCCACCAACCTCCTTCAGGTATTATCCTCCTTTTCTGTGCCCTTTCAGAGAAGCCATTTGTCAATGGAGTACAGCTGGTGTTTCAAGATCTTTAATTCATCCCCGACTCTTATTTTAAAACTTAGTGGTGATTTTCACAATCATACACTTGTTCAAAGTTTATAAGTGTCCAGTTTTACGAGACAATAAAAAAACAAAATCCTCTCATCCCTATATCCTACCCTTCAACCACTTTCACCTCTTTAACGATCTCCTTCAGTAGTTAAGTGCCCATCTCTAACGTACCTTTTATTATTTCTTGATCTTTTTCTGCCTTAGGTAGGGTGCCTATACAGTCCCAAATTATTTGTGTTGTCCCAACGTAATTACTAAAATTGGATTTGTGCTCTCAAAAGTATCTTTTAAGTCATTGTCTACTGAATTCCACTATGCAAAATAATTTACTGCTGGCTCTCCCCTGTCATTTTCCAAGGAAAGTGTCATTTCAGAGTAGATTCCAAGATAACAACCATTTCATTACCTTTCGTAGTTTTGAGATCTTTTAACTGATTCTTCAGAAAATTGTAAGTTCAATATATTCTTCTATATGGCTGACCATTGGTCTCAGAATTCTGTTTAAACAAGAAAATATTTTGTTAGATTTACTCAATTTACAGAGACATTTATCATGAAAAAGGTTTTAAAATAATTTTGAAACACAAAATTTAGAACTTTGTCACAAAAATACATGTAGAAAATGCTAAACTCTAAACTGTTTCTAAAAGAAAGCTTTAAAAAATAAACTACAACAATCACTTTTAATTCTACTAAGGAAATTAAAAGACAAAGTATAAAACTAAGTATAACTATAAAGGATGTTAATGAATACACATATGTATGTGTTAACAATTACTCATATATGATGAACATAAAAAGACGTAATTTGTGACAGAGATGAAGTGTGGAGGTGGGGATAAAAGTAAAAAAAAACAGAAGCTTTGAAGTTGTTATCAGCTTAAAAGAGATTATTAAAACTATGATAAACATAAAGAAAATACCAATAGAGGATAGCAAAAAAAAAAAAAATGAGAAAAGATTCAAAGCAGGTCACTATTAAAAAAGGAAAAAAAAAGGGCTTCCCTAGTGGTCCAGTGGGTAAAGAGTCCGCCTTGCAGTGCAAGGGACACCGGTTCAATCCCTGGCCCGGGAAGATCCCACGTGCCATGGAGTGGCTGGACCCATGTGTTCAATTATGAACCAGGGCTCTGGAGCGCATGCACCTAGAGTTGGTACTCTTCAACCAGAGAGGCCATTGCAGTGGGAGGCCCACACAGGCCAAAGAACAAAGATGGATGAAAATAAACAAATGAAAAGCCAATAACAGAGGCCAAAATTTAAAAAAAAAGAAAAGAAAAAGAAAAACAACAATGAAACACAAAGGAAGACCAGAGGGAGAAAGTGAGAAAGTGGAAAAAGAAAGACAAAAAACAATGAACAGTCTTTATCAGTAATTACTTCAATTGCAAATAAACTGAAGTTACTAGTCAAAAGATAAAGTAGGTAAATGGATTAAAAGTAAGATCCAACTATATGCTATCTGTAAGAGACACATTTTAGATTTAAGGATACACAGAGACTGAAAGTAAAAAACTAGAAAAAGACATTCCTTGCAAATGCTAGCCACGAAAGTAAGAATGGCCATAGTTACATATGACAAAACAGACTTTAAGTCAAAAAACTGTCACAAGAGATAAAAAGGATATTATATAATATAAAAGCATCAAATTTATCAGGAAGATAAAACAAATATAGATACAACTGCACTCATTTCACATACTAGCAAGGTCATGCTCAAAATCCTTTAAGCTAGGCTCTAACAGTACCTGAACTGAGAACTTCCAGATATACAAGCTAGATTAGGAAAGGCAGAGGAATCAGAGATCAAAATACCAACATCTGCTGGATCATAAAAAAAAGAGCGAATTTCAGAAAAATATCTACATCTGCTTCACTGACTAGGCTAAAGCCTTTGTGTAGATCACAACAAACTATGGAAAATTTTGAAAGAGACGGGGAAAGAGACGGGAGTACCAGATGGATACAAGGTGTTACCGGTCTCCTGTAAAACCTATATGCAGGACAAGAGCAACAGTTAGAACTGGTTCCAAATAGGGAAAGGAGTATGTCAAGGCTGTATACTGTCACCCTTCTTATTTAACTTGTATGCAGAATACATCATGCAAAATGCTGGGCTAGATGTCTGAAGCACAAGCTGGAATCAAGACTGCCAGGAGAAATATCAACAACTTCAAATATGCAGATGATACCACCCTAATGGCAGAGAAGAGGAAGGTGAAAAGGCAGAGTGATGATGAAGGTGAAAGAGTAGAGTGAAAAAGCTGGCCTAAAATTCAACGTTCAGAAAATGACGATCATGGCATCTGGTACCATCACTTCATGGCAAATAGATGAGGAAAAAACAGAAAACAGTGGCAGATTTTATTTTCCTGAGGTCGCAAATCACTGTGGACGGTTACTGCAACCATGCAATTAAAACACACTTGCTTCTTGGAAGAAAAGCTATGACAAACCTAGACAGCATACTGAAAAGCAGAGAATCACTTTGAAAACAAAGATGCACATAGTCAAAGCTACGGTTTTTTCAGTAGTCACGTACAGATGTAAGAATTGCACCATAAAAGAAGGCTGAGAGCTGAAAAATCAATGCCTGTGAACTGTGGTGTTGGAGAACTCTTGAGAGTCTCTTGAAATGCAAGGAGATCCAACCAATCAATCCTAAAGGAAATCAACCCTGAATATTCACTGGAAAGACTGATGTTGAAGCTGAAGCTCCAATACTTTGGCCACCTGATGCAAAGGGCTGACTCACTGGAAAAGACCCTGATGCTGGGAAAGACTGAGGGCAAGAGGTGAAGGGAAGACAGAGGATGAGACTGTTCAATGGCAACACTGACTCAATGGACAAGAGTTTGAGCAAACTCGGGGATATGGTGAAGGGCAGGGAAGCCTGGCATGCTACAGTTCACAGGATTGCAAAGAGTCGGACGCTACTCAGCAACTGAACAACCACCACCACCAGAACTCAATAATTACTGTGAATAATTGAATTAACCAAGACCAACCCAACCTTGCCAAAATTAATGTAATACTTTACAATCAGTTTGCATTTCTCCTATGCAATGCTCACTCTAAATAATTTTTTTAACACCAAAAATATGCTATATGTGTAATATCTCCACCAGACAGAGGGATATTTTTGATTAACAAAAAAAGAGGGGGTATTTTTTAACACAAAAGATTTTTTTTTGATGGCAACAACAAAAAATGTTCCTGGAGATTAGGAACTTTAAGAAGTCTGCGTCAAAACTACCAGAGCAACAGAAATGAATTCCTCAAATATACCTGAAGCAAAATTCAGCAGCTACTTCCTAGTGTCCTACCTGGCTTTAAGTCCTTTGGAAAAGAGTTAGAATTAAAGCACCTAATAAACCCAGCATACTGAAGAAGTGAGTGTAGAAGTTAAGACCATAACTTTAGAGTCAGAAAGGCAGGGATGGAAATCTTTGGACAACTTAATTATCCTAAGCCTCAGAATTCTTACCTAAGGCAGATGTTGTGAAGCCTAAAGGATACAGTATATGTAGAGATACCAATTATTAACAAAATAAACACAAATGAGAGCTCCCCCTTTAAAATCAAAATAAAAGGTGTAAACATTTGCAACATGACAAAGGTTTGTATTTTTTGCCATAAAAGGATCTCTAAAAGTTACTAAAAAAAAAGATTAAAGCCCAATCAAAACAAACAACAACAAAAAGTATGACTAAATGAGGAGCCACGAAGAAAATGAATGGCTAACGAATGTGAAAATTACCCCCGGTTAGAAATCAAAGAAACTTAAGTAAAAATATATTATGGTTACATATTAGTAACTCCTTAAAAATTCTACTTCATATACTTATCATGCAGCAAGTATTTACTGCATGCCAATACAAGTGCCAGGTGCTATGCTGATTATAGTTTTGAAATGGTGAAATAAACACAGCCACTACATTTGAGGTTTCCCAGAGAAAGCACAAAGTGCTCTCTGAACACTCGAAGTGACACAGAAGTTAAAGAAGTCTCCTGAAGAAGAGATGTAAACTGAGATCTGAAGAATGAAATAAAACTTCACTAGGTAAAGAGAGAAACTAAATCTACGCTATAAGAACAGTGTATGCAAAGGTTTGGAGAAATAAGAAAGAACTGTGATTCTTAGACTACTATGAGGACCCTAGTGCTGATCAGAGCAGAAACCTGGGGACGGGGATAACAGAGGTGGTGATAAGAGATAATGATGATGTTAGTGGATCATGAGAGGTCACATGAAGGTAACTCCCAACCTCCTTCCCCACAATGAAGACATTGAGAAGTTTTAAGCAGGAAAATGACACTAATAAACATTTGTTCTTTTGAGCCATTATCTGGCTACAACACAAAAAATGGAATGGAAGGAGTCAGGACTAGAATTGGAGACAGTAGTAGAAGTATAGCATAGTAACAGTTTAAGTAAAACAATACAGAAGCAGAGATAATTTTTAAAAATAGGAATTTAAATAGATACTGAGAGTATTAGACATAATTTGATGGCTGATTAATTGAAGTTGGGGACAGGGAGTAGTTTATCACTCAAATTTTGGCTTAGATACATCCATGGGGTGGACAGGTAACACAGGAGGAATAAGCTGGGGAAAAGTGGGAGGCAATGACGCTGAAAGCAGTGCCAACATTTATTGAACATTTACTACGTGCCAGGCATTCCACAAAGTTTTCTCTCACGATTCCACAATCATATGAAGTAGGCTCTATGATTATCTCCATTTTACAGATGAGAAAACTCAAACACACACAGAACAGGTAGGGTAGCCAAGATAAGCAGTAAAGCTACGATATGGACCCCAGGGCTTCCCTGGTGGTCCAGGGGTAAACAGTCCTCCTTGCAGTGCAAGGGGCACTGGTTTGATCCCTGGCCCAGGTTCTCCCACGTGCTGCAGAGGAGTTGGGCTGGTGTGTCCAATTACAAACCAGTGCTCTGGAGTGCACGCGCCCAGAGCTGGTGCTCAGCAACCAGAGAGGCCACTGCAATGGGAGGCCCACACAGGCCAAAAGAGTAAAAGATGGGGCTTCCCCTGGTGTTCCAGTGGATAAGGACACCGCCTTGCAGTGCAAGGGGCGCCGGTTCAATCCCTGGCCTGGGAAGATCCCACGTGTTGTGGAGCGGCTGGACTGATGTGCCCAATCACCGAGCCGGAGCTCTGGAGCGCATGTGACCAGAGCCAGCGCTCTGCGACAACAGACGCCACCGCGATGGAAGGCCCGCAGGAGCCAAAGAACAAAGACGGATGAAAATAGAGAAATGAAAGACCAATAGAAGTGGCCCGCCCGCTCCCCTCCCTCCCCAACCCGACCCCCGCCCAAAATAAACAAATAAATAAATCTTTAAAAAAAAAAAAAAGAGTAAAAGATGCATGAAATTAAATGGATTAAAAAAAAAAAAATCAATGAGGCCAAAATTTAAAAAAAAAGACCACTTAGCTTGCACTAAGGAAAAAAAAAAAAGATACGGACCCAAATCATTTAGCTTGAACTACGCTCTTAATCAGTGTGCAACAAACACCTCCAGTACTCTTGCCTCGAGAATCCCATGGACAGAGGAGCCTAGTGGGCTACATGTAGTCCACAGAATTGCAGAGAGTTAGATACAACTGAGTGACTTTAGGACACATATGCTTAAGACATCTATGGGACACACAAGAGGACAAATGTCATGTAGGCAGTTGGAAATGTGGGTTTGGCATTCAGGAAACCACTGCGTGAAGATGTAAAGTGGGAGCTATCAATGCAAATTAAAGATAATGATCAGATGAACTTCTCTAGGAAAAACATATAAAATGAGAAAAAAGGCTAAGACTGAAACCTGATGAAAAGTCAGTATTTTAGAGACAGGCAAAGGGTAGCCAATAAAAGGAGGAGGGGGCAGACCAAAAAAAAACTTAAAGGGCTTTGGAAACAGATTTCCTGAATGTGAATTTACATTACAGATCATGGAGATAATAGAAGTACCTACCACATACAACTGTTTCTGAGGATCAATTGCATTACATATTCGGGACAGTATATAGAAAACAAATAATTGATAAATTTTAAGTATAATTAGTGTTAATAATAATACCAACTAGACGGAAAAAGACCAATCAAAGATACAGAAAAAAGCCAAGAAGGATTATTTGTCAGTAAAATTAAAAGACAAGAGTGCTTCAAAAAGTTAACGTCAACACTGTACAGTAGACAAGAAAATGACTCTAAAGTGAATATTACATTTAATAACAGTTTGAGAAGTTTGTGACAGAGATATGAAATAGACACTGAACAATGCTTTAAGAGAATAAATTAGGACTCTCTTTTAAAAAAGCCTGATGAGGGGCTTCCCTGGTGGTCCAGTGGGTAAAGGGTCCATCTTGCAGTGCAAGGGGTGCCAGTTCAATCCCTGGCCTGGGAAGAACCCACATGCCGTGGAGCAGCTAGACCGGTGTGTCCACTTACGAGCCAGAGCTCTGGAGCGCATGCGCCCAGAGCCAGTGCTCTGCAGTGCCAGGCCACTGCGATGGGAGGCCCACACAGGCCAAAGAATTAAGATGGATGAAAATAAATAAATGATCAATAAAAGAGGCCAAAATTAGAAGAAAAAAAAAAAAAGGCCTGATGAGAAGTGTTGTTAACTTGAAACACTTATGTCCTTTGACTTAGTAATTTCACTTTGTAAAAAACTTTAAAAAGGAAATAACCAGAGATATATTCAAAGTTTACATTCCCAGCACTATTATTTAAAATAGTAAAACTTGAAAGATGTAAACATCCAAACCACAGTAATAGTGGCATTAAAATATACTGAAAATAAATCTAAAATGTACCCAAGTATCAACAGTTGTTATTTCTAAGAATATGTATTACTTTATAATCAGAAAAACTTAATTGCTGCCCTTTTCTGAAGGGATAAAGGGAATTGGGGCAAGAAATGAAACTTCTCTAGGAAAAACATATAAAATGAGAAAAAAGGCTAAGACTGAAACCTGATGAAAAGTCAGTATTTTAGAGACAGGCAAAGGGTAGCCAATAAAAGGAGGAGGGGGCAGACCAAAAAAAAACTTAAAGGGCTTTGGAAACAGATTTCCTGAATGTGAATTTACATTACAGATCATGGAGATAATAGAAGTACCTACCACATACAACTGTTTCTGAGGATCAATTGCATTACATATTCGGGACAGTATATAGAAAACAAATAATTGATAAATTTTAAGTATAATTAGTGTTAATAATAATACCAACTAGACGGAAAAAGACCAATCAAAGATACAGAAAAAAGCCAAGAAGGATTATTTGTCAGTAAAATTAAAAGACAAGAGTGCTTCAAAAAGTTAACGTCAACACTGTACAGTAGACAAGAAAATGACTCTAAAGTGAATATTACATTTAATAACAGTTTGAGAAGTTTGTGACAGAGATATGAAATAGACACTGAACAATGCTTTAAGAGAATAAATTAGGACTCTCTTTTAAAAAAGCCTGATGAGGGGCTTCCCTGGTGGTCCAGTGGGTAAAGGGTCCATCTTGCAGTGCAAGGGGTGCCAGTTCAATCCCTGGCCTGGGAAGAACCCACATGCCGTGGAGCAGCTAGACCGGTGTGTCCACTTACGAGCCAGAGCTCTGGAGCGCATGCGCCCAGAGCCAGTGCTCTGCAGTGCCAGGCCACTGCGATGGGAGGCCCACACAGGCCAAAGAATTAAGATGGATGAAAATAAATAAATGATCAATAAAAGAGGCCAAAATTAGAAGAAAAAAAAAAAAAGGCCTGATGAGAAGTGTTGTTAACTTGAAACACTTATGTCCTTTGACTTAGTAATTTCACTTTGTAAAAAACTTTAAAAAGGAAATAACCAGAGATATATTCAAAGTTTACATTCCCAGCACTATTATTTAAAATAGTAAAACTTGAAAGATGTAAACATCCAAACCACAGTAATAGTGGCATTAAAATATACTGAAAATAAATCTAAAATGTACCCAAGTATCAACAGTTGTTATTTCTAAGAATATGTATTACTTTATAATCAGAAAAACTTAATTGCTGCCCTTTTCATGTTTATTTCCTTTTAAATGTCCAATATTGGAGCCTGGACTAGGGCCAATAAGAACATAAATTACTTATTACCAACTTCCAAGAATAAAACATTAGTAACAACATAACATATTACTATTACAAAAACGTAAATAACACAGCCTATTTTCTACGTACTTGTCATGTAACCTAAAGAAGTAACTTTTCATCTCATCCAATTATTAATGATTTCTAAAACACTAATTTAAAAGGTTTAACTCAAGAACCTGGGTTTAAAAAATAGAAGTTACAATAAATCCTTTTCTAACCTATTAACCTATTGACCTAGTGACCTACTTTGAAATCTAGCTTAGTTAAATCTGATATCACAGATCTTTCTGGGACTGATGGATCTATTGATACAAACATTAATTAAAAGTAGTGCTTGGGGGGAGGGTCCAGGGATATGCATATGACTGATCTGGGAACATACATGTTGGTGAACAACAAAACTCTGTAAAATCTTTAAAATAAAGAAACAAACAAACAACAACAAAAAAACAATAAAAACCTCAATATTCAAAAAACTAAAAAAAAAAAAAGTAGTGCTGAAATTTAACTGACTGGTGTAATACAGAAGCTGACAATCCTAACTATGTCTATCATAATTTATGAAAAATGTAAGCTTGGTTATGCAGATTATTGTTTGTATTATAGCTAAAAAGATAATTATTTCTAACAGAACAATTTTAACTGGTAAATAAAGACTGAAATACTTTTAAAATTATTTAATGTGTGAGTAAAGATGAAATTTTACTTGTCAATGAAACAAAGTTCTCAATTTATTCAATACTGAATGGGAACATTAACTTCTATAATGGATATGAAACATTAGCAAGATAAAAAGCTCTTGACCCTGCAGCAGTTTCTAACACTAACTTAAATGTGGCAGTAAAAACAAGAAACACACCCTAAACCAATGTCTCACAAACGAGACCTCTTAGAACTGATGAAGATTCTGGTTCAAGATGGACATCAATTGCTTTCATAATTATATGCTGTCAAATGTCTAGATGTGAAGAATTTTTGAAGCCTCATCAAGTAAACAAAAACTGAAAGAATACTACAGCTCTTTTAGTAGCACAGGAGACTACTGCAATTATTCAACTAATGTATTTCTTCAAACAATGTCTGAGCTCCCTCTTCATGTGATGGAGGGATCTGGTCCCATAGAATACATGAGCACCTTAACCCTTTTTTTTAGAGATCAGACTGTTCCCAGCCTCAAGTGAGGCCCACAGAAAATCTGAAGTGCAGGAAGAGCCCAGGCCCAAGTCTTAGCATCAACTATCTAGTGAACCAGGCAGCATAACCCTAAACCTATATCCTCTCCTGCACTGCAGCAGGCCCTACACTAGTATCCACAGGAAGGCAGAGGGGATCCCGTGGTAGGGAGAATAAGGTCCCACTAAAAGGGCCATGCTCTAATCCCTGAAACCTGTGAATACGTTTCAAAAAGGGACTCTGCAGATGCAATAAAGGCTAGAGATTTTGAGATGAGTAGTTAGTTTATGCTAGAGGGTCCAGGGATATGCATATGACTGATCTGGGAACATACATGTTGGTGAACAACAAAACTCTGTAAAATCTTTAAAATAAAGAAACAAACAAACAACAACAAAAAAACAATAAAAACCTCAATATTCAAAAAACTAAAAAAAAAAAAAGTAGTGCTGAAATTTAACTGACTGGTGTAATACAGAAGCTGACAATCCTAACTATGTCTATCATAATTTATGAAAAATGTAAGCTTGGTTATGCAGATTATTGTTTGTATTATAGCTAAAAAGATAATTATTTCTAACAGAACAATTTTAACTGGTAAATAAAGACTGAAATACTTTTAAAATTATTTAATGTGTGAGTAAAGATGAAATTTTACTTGTCAATGAAACAAAGTTCTCAATTTATTCAATACTGAATGGGAACATTAACTTCTATAATGGATATGAAACATTAGCAAGATAAAAAGCTCTTGACCCTGCAGCAGTTTCTAACACTAACTTAAATGTGGCAGTAAAAACAAGAAACACACCCTAAACCAATGTCTCACAAACGAGACCTCTTAGAACTGATGAAGATTCTGGTTCAAGATGGACATCAATTGCTTTCATAATTATATGCTGTCAAATGTCTAGATGTGAAGAATTTTTGAAGCCTCATCAAGTAAACAAAAACTGAAAGAATACTACAGCTCTTTTAGTAGCACAGGAGACTACTGCAATTATTCAACTAATGTATTTCTTCAAACAATGTCTGAGCTCCCTCTTCATGTGATGGAGGGATCTGGTCCCATAGAATACATGAGCACCTTAACCCTTTTTTTTAGAGATCAGACTGTTCCCAGCCTCAAGTGAGGCCCACAGAAAATCTGAAGTGCAGGAAGAGCCCAGGCCCAAGTCTTAGCATCAACTATCTAGTGAACCAGGCAGCATAACCCTAAACCTATATCCTCTCCTGCACTGCAGCAGGCCCTACACTAGTATCCACAGGAAGGCAGAGGGGATCCCGTGGTAGGGAGAATAAGGTCCCACTAAAAGGGCCATGCTCTAATCCCTGAAACCTGTGAATACGTTTCAAAAAGGGACTCTGCAGATGCAATAAAGGCTAGAGATTTTGAGATGAGTAGTTAGTTTATGCTAGATTATCTGGGTGATCCAACATAATCACGTAAGTCTTTAAAAGCTGAGGACCTTTCCTGGCAGTGGTCAGAAGAGTCAGAAAGATGCAACACTGCTGGCTTTGAAGGTGAAAGAAGATAGCCACAAGTCCAGGAATCTGGGCAGCTTTTAGAAGCCTGAATATATAAGGGACATTCTCCTCTGAAGCTTCCAGGAAGGACAGGCTGTACCGACACCCCTGCTTTAGCCCAGTGAGACCCAGGTGAAGCTTCTGAGTTGAAGGACTGGAAGACGTCAATAATAAATTGACTGTTCTAAGCCGTTAAGTTTGTGTTAGTTTCTAAATTTGTTGTTCTACGGCAACAAAAGAAATTTAATACAGGTCTAAAAATCTCTGGCTGCTCTCGATATATCTGCATTTCCTAAACCCTCTCCCCCTCATATTCACAATAATCTACCTAGGAAACCAGAGGGACTAATCCCATTACGCCCTACTTTCCTTTTACATCAGTCACCAGGAGAAGCTCAAGGCTCAGATCATCCCGCATCATCCAGACTCCTGTTCCAATATACTCTGTACATTCCCCCACACTGACACCTCCCTTTCTTTCCCAATTTTTCCTCTGGAAGTACAGTGTATCATTAGCAAAACAGCCTATGCCTCAATAATGCTTTTGCACTCTATTCCCATTTCCTTCCAACGTCTGAGCTCCCTCTTCATGTGATGGAGGGATCTGGTCCCATAGAATACATGAGCACCTTAACCCTTTTTTTTAGAGATCAGACTGTTCCCAGCCTCAAGTGAGGCCCACAGAAAATCTGAAGTGCAGGAAGAGCCCAGGCCCAAGTCTTAGCATCAACTATCTAGTGAACCAGGCAGCATAACCCTAAACCTATATCCTCTCCTGCACTGCAGCAGGCCCTACACTAGTATCCACAGGAAGGCAGAGGGGATCCCGTGGTAGGGAGAATAAGGTCCCACTAAAAGGGCCATGCTCTAATCCCTGAAACCTGTGAATACGTTTCAAAAAGGGACTCTGCAGATGCAATAAAGGCTAGAGATTTTGAGATGAGTAGTTAGTTTATGCTAGATTATCTGGGTGATCCAACATAATCACGTAAGTCTTTAAAAGCTGAGGACCTTTCCTGGCAGTGGTCAGAAGAGTCAGAAAGATGCAACACTGCTGGCTTTGAAGGTGAAAGAAGATAGCCACAAGTCCAGGAATCTGGGCAGCTTTTAGAAGCCTGAATATATAAGGGACATTCTCCTCTGAAGCTTCCAGGAAGGACAGGCTGTACCGACACCCCTGCTTTAGCCCAGTGAGACCCAGGTGAAGCTTCTGAGTTGAAGGACTGGAAGACGTCAATAATAAATTGACTGTTCTAAGCCGTTAAGTTTGTGTTAGTTTCTAAATTTGTTGTTCTACGGCAACAAAAGAAATTTAATACAGGTCTAAAAATCTCTGGCTGCTCTCGATATATCTGCATTTCCTAAACCCTCTCCCCCTCATATTCACAATAATCTACCTAGGAAACCAGAGGGACTAATCCCATTACGCCCTACTTTCCTTTTACATCAGTCACCAGGAGAAGCTCAAGGCTCAGATCATCCCGCATCATCCAGACTCCTGTTCCAATATACTCTGTACATTCCCCCACACTGACACCTCCCCCTTTCTTTCCCAATTTCCAAAATCCTTTTTTTGTGTCCTCTGGAAGTACAGTGTATCATTAGCAAAACAGCCTATGCCTCAATAATGCTTTTGCACTCTATTCCCATTTCCTTCCCCAACAGATCTCTCTCGTCCAGGAGTCCTGATCTAAGCTCCAGGTCTTACCATTTACCACTGGGCTAAACTCTAGGTAAGCTCCGGGAAATGGGGAAGGACAGGGAAGCCTGGCATGCTGCGGTCAGTCCATGGGCTAGCAAAGAGTTGGACACAAATGAGTGACTGAACAACAAAAGAACTCAAGGCATCAGCAGGCTGCATTTCTCCCTCTAAACTTGAACAAAAAAATCCGTTTCCCAGTCTTTACAAGCTTCTAGAGGCTGCTTGCATTCTTCGGCTCATGGATCCCCTCCTCAACAATCAAAGCCAGGAGCAGGCCAAGTCCTTCGCAGGTTGTCATCTCTCTTGTTTCCCACTTTCCTTATGAAGATTCTTGGGATTACCCTGGGCCCACCTAGATAATCCAATATAATCATCCTATTATAATGTCACCTGATTAGCACCCTTCATTCCTCTTTGCCATTTAACCTAACGGTCACAGTTTCTGGCAACTCAGGATATGGAGATCTTTGAAGGACCATTATTCTGTCTACCCACATACCATGACCAAGAAAACTCTATGGTGAACACAACATATTTTCTGGGGATAAACATTAAATAATTCAATTTATCAATAGATAAAAGACTATATATCACCATTCAGAAATTTGTAACTACTTGAACTATCTTTTCCTTTTCTGTTTCTTTAAGGGAATTGGAAAATAATGTGATGAGAATTTCAGCTGCATGAGTTCAACTGCAACTGAATGTCTAACTTCACTGTATACGCAACAGGCGCCACGGATGCTTTTCTGAGCGGTGAAAGTTATAGTTTAAAAATGAATGTGAAAGCAGCTTTCCCTCTGGACAATTATTTGAAGGGGTACACCATTTAAAATGGCATAATCTAAGTATCAACCACATGTCCGAGCCGGACTGATCAATCCCAGCCTCTGTGGGATGTTTTAAGAGGCACTTGATGTAAATTTCTGAGATGGCTCTCCAGAGAAACAGTGAATTACACCAACCCAAAAGAAGCACAGAATTTCATTCGTGCTATTAAACTACAGCGACCTGTTAGGAAATTTGATAAAGAAGCACTACAAAAATAATAGGCTTAGGGTCAGCTTATGAGATGTTTAATAACTTACAAATAATATGTATAAATACAATGACATTTCCACATACACTTCATCACTGAGACCACCAGACGCTCATAAAATATCACCAAAAAATGTAAACTTCAATGCCACAAATATTCCTTTTTACAGTGCAATTACAATTAACAAAAAAAAGCAGCTGTTTTGATCTATTAAAATTTGGGTAAACTACCAGGTTCCTTCTGTGCAGCCAAGTAGGTCAAGCAAGTTCACAATCATGTGGAAACTAGTTCAAATAAGTTTAGATGCACTCTGAACCTCAGATTATTCAGAAAACTGCCACCATTAATGTATTTCTACTTCACTAAAAAGTATTATGCCTACATTTATATTTAAGATAAAATCCATTCCCTTTAAATCATAAGATTTTATAGTACATGATATCTGTGTAAGTTGTCATCACCACTATATAGACTATTTTTCAAGGTAGGAAGCCTCAATTTTCCTATTATTAATTTTCAGAGACTTCAGAGAGCTGCCTTTGGTATTCCATTGAGAGTATTTAGGTCTAATCAGTCAGAGAGAGGCTTACTCCATTTTGGCCTATCCATTATTTTGTATCTGCTTCCCAACAGACTTTCACCTCATGGCTTTAGTAGTTGCAGACGGCTCAGCGGTAAAGAATTCACCTGGCCAATGTAGGAGACAGAGGTTCAATACCTGGGTCAGGAAGATCTCATCCACTGGAGGAGGAAATGACAACCCACTCCAGTATTCTTGCCTGGAAAATCTCATGGACAGAGGAGCCTGGCAGGCCACAGTCCAAAGGGTCGCACAGAGTCGAACACGACTGAGTGAGTGTGCGCACATACAACAAAATTCTGCTAAATCACAATTCTATTAGAAATTGCACTGAGGTGAGTTTTAATTTTATCATTGTCCTAGCGTTTCTCCTAGAATCTGTGATTCTTCTAGAACAGTAAACTTTCCCTCTCAACTATCTGATTATCCTGGAATAAAGGAAAATAAATGATTCTTTCACTTACCCTATGGCTTTCAGAGTAATGAAATGAGAATTCTTAAAGAATTATTATAAACTTTTGAATTCTTATATATTTGGGTTTCAATTTTCAGTTGTTAATACACATTTAAAATCTGTTTTTACGGAAAACTTCAAGTATACACAAAAGTAAAACAGAATAATGATTAACTCATGTATCCATCACCTATTTTCAACAATTATCAAATCATGGTCAATCTTATTTCACCTATTCCACTGTTTCCCCATTCCTTCCCATCCTCCTCTGTATTATTTGAAACAAATCTCCCAAAGTATATCATTTCATCTATAAATACTCTCTCTAGTATGAATCTGTAATCTAAAGGACTCTTAAAAAACTTAACAGTATCATCACCTTTAAAAGTTAAAAGATGTGGAAGACCTCTATACGCAAAAGAAAACATTTCTGAGACTAACTTTAAAAGATCTAAATACATGGAGACACACTATGATTAATGTATTGAAAGTCATAGTATTGAAAGATATTTAATATATCCAATTCATCTACAGATTCAATATTAAACTAGACAACAATAATATGAAATAAAAAATATTTAACTTGCTTCATATTAAACAAGGATCTGTTATTTACTCATTTAGGAAACTGTCAGGCTGAGAATAAAATCTTCACTGAAATTCAGAAGGCCAAGAAAAACCAACGCAATCCTGAAGACCAAAGGTTAGAGAGTTTAAAGCCACAATAATCAAGCATATGGCGCTGGCATAACAACAAAGAGACCAATGGAACGGAAACAGAGTCCAAAAACAGCCCACATACACACAGCTACCTTAACTACAAGAATGGACAACACTACTGAATTTTTTAAGAAAGTACACTCTTTTCAATTATTTCAACAAGTAATGGTGGACCAAATGAATTTCCACATTGAAAACAGAATTCTACCACATTCCATGCAGAAACGTAAACATGAAAGTTAAAACACTCAAGTTTATAGTGGAAAACATAGCAAAGTGTCTTCTCGGCTTTGAGACAGACAAAAAGAATCCTTAAAAACATACAAAGCGCTAACCATAAAAGAACAGCTTCATAAAACAGACTTTATTAAAATCAATAAATTACCTTAATTAATACACAATATTAAAAGAGTAAAGCGGCTTCCCTGGTGGTCCAGTGGGTAAAAACGCCGCCTTGCAGTGCAAGGGGTGCCGGTTCGATCCCTGGCCTGGTCAGATCCCACGTGCTGTGGAGCGGCTGGACCGATGTGTCCAACTACTGAGCCAGCGCTCTGGAGCGCATGCGCCCAGAGCCGGTGCACTGCAGTGAGAGAGGCCACTGCGACAGGAGGCCCACACAGGCCAAAAGAACAAAGATGGATGATAAATAAATGAAAGACCAATAGAAGTGGTCAAAAAAAAAAAAGAGTAAAGAAATAGGACAGAGATGTTCAATTATTTCAATCCAACAAAAAATTTATCTTAGGGCTTCCCTGGTGGTCCAGTGGGTAAAGAGTCCATCTTGCACTGCAAGGGGCGCCAGTTTAATCCCTGGCCTGGGAAGATCCCACGTGCTGTGGAGCGGCTGGACCGATGTGTCCAACTACTGAGCCAGCGCTCTGGAGCGCATGCGCCCAGAGCCGGTGCACTGCAGTGAGAGAGGCCACTGCGACAGGAGGCCCACACAGGCCAAAAGAACAAAGATGGATGATAAATAAATGAAAGACCAATAGAAGTGGTCAAAAAAAAAAAAGAGTAAAGAAATAGGACAGAGATGTTCAATTATTTCAATCCAACAAAAAATTTATCTTAGGGCTTCCCTGGTGGTCCAGTGGGTAAAGAGTCCATCTTGCACTGCAAGGGGCGCCAGTTTAATCCCTGGCCTGGGAAGATCCCATGTGCCACGGAGCAGCTGGACCGATGTGTCCAACTACCGAACCAGCACTCTGGAATGCATGTGCCCAGAGCTGATGCTCTGCAACGAGAGAGACCACTACAATGGAAGGCCCACACAGGCCAAAGAACAAAAATGGATGAAAATAAATAAATGAAACACCAACAGAAGTGGCCCAAAAATCAAAAAAAAAAAAAAAAAACTTAGAAAAAAAAGAATTGCAAATCTGTAAGACAGACAACTCAACAGAAATAAAGGGAAATAATGTGAATAGGCATATCTCAAAAGAGGATATCCAAAGACTCAATAAGCATATATAAACATGTGCTAACCTTCTAAGTTAACAGGGAATAACAAATTAAAACTGCAATAAAATTTCACTACATTTATAGCAGAAGAGTTATTAATTTGAGACACTAATAATTTTGAGCAGTGCTGAGGATGAAGAGCAACAGCAACTCATGGACACTGCTGCTGCTCAGTCGTGACCAACTTCAGTCATGACCGACGCTGTGTGACCCCATGGACTACAACCCACCAAGTTCCTCCATCCGTGGAATTCTCCAGGCAAGAATACTGGAATGGGTTGCCATGCCCTCCTCCAAGGGACCCTCCCAACCCAGGGATGGAATCCGGGTCTCCTGCAATGCAGGCAGATCCCTTACCACTGAGCCATATTTGAGACCCCATGGACTGTAGCTTGCCAGGCTTTTCCATCTATGGAATTTTACAGGCAAGAATACTGGAGTGGACTGCCATTTCCTTCTCCACACGTACACTGCTGGTTGAAATACAAATTGATTCAACCACTCTGGAAAACTAAACTAGGAGCAACTGCAAAAGTTAAACATCCAAATACCCTGAGACCCAGCATTTTCACCCTCGGATATTTATCCAGCAGAAATGCATACGTATGTGCCAAAAGACATGCTCAAGAATGTTCACAGCAGAACTGTTCATAGTAGTCAAAAACTTACAATGAACCAAATGCTCATCAACAGCACAATGGATGAATAAATTGTGGTATATACATACAATGAAGTATTCCAAAGCAATGGAAAAGGATGAGCTACTGCTGTATGAATCAACATGAATGACTCCTGCCAACAAGATGTTGATCATAAAAAGACAAAGTTCAAAACTAGACAATACCAATGAACAGCGACTCAAGCAAGAATAACAGTTACCTTTGGGAGAGCGTGATGACTGTCGGGGGCATGAAGGAGGCTCCTAGATTGATGAAAATGTTTTATATCTTGATCTTAGTATTGGTTAAATGAGTGCTGACTTCGTAAAATTTCATCAAAATGACACTCAGGATGCACTGTATAGTATACATGTTCTAATTTAATATAGAAACATTTAAAAGGTAGCAATACTACATCAGCTCCTTGATCTTTCAATTTGTAATTTCTTCGCTATTTAATTGGTGAAATTATAGTACAACTAGGTTTCTATACCAGTCTGCCTCGTACTAGGGTACTGAAAATTTCACTACATTTATAGCAGAAGAGTTATTAATTTGAGACACTAATAATTTTGAGCAGTGCTGAGGATGAAGAGCAACAGCAACTCATGGACACTGCTGCTGCTCAGTCGTGACCAACTTCAGTCATGACCGACGCTGTGTGACCCCATGGACTACAACCCACCAAGTTCCTCCATCCGTGGAATTCTCCAGGCAAGAATACTGGAATGGGTTGCCATGCCCTCCTCCAAGGGACCCTCCCAACCCAGGGATGGAATCCGGGTCTCCTGCAATGCAGGCAGATCCCTTACCACTGAGCCATATTTGAGACCCCATGGACTGTAGCTTGCCAGGCTTTTCCATCTATGGAATTTTACAGGCAAGAATACTGGAGTGGACTGCCATTTCCTTCTCCACACGTACACTGCTGGTTGAAATACAAATTGATTCAACCACTCTGGAAAACTAAACTAGGAGCAACTGCAAAAGTTAAACATCCAAATACCCTGAGACCCAGCATTTTCACCCTCGGATATTTATCCAGCAGAAATGCATACGTATGTGCCAAAAGACATGCTCAAGAATGTTCACAGCAGAACTGTTCATAGTAGTCAAAAACTTACAATGAACCAAATGCTCATCAACAGCACAATGGATGAATAAATTGTGGTATATACATACAATGAAGTATTCCAAAGCAATGGAAAAGGATGAGCTACTGCTGTATGAATCAACATGAATGACTCCTGCCAACAAGATGTTGATCACAAAAAGACAAAGTTCAAAACTAGACAATACCAATGAACAGCGACTCAAGCAAGAATAACAGTTACCTTTGGGAGAGCGTGATGACTGTCGGGGGCATGAAGGAGGCTCCTAGATTGATGAAAATGTTTTATATCTTGATCTTAGTATTGGTTAAATGAGTGCTGACTTCGTAAAATTTCATCAAAATGACACTCAGGATGCACTGTATAGTATACATGTTCTAATTTAATATAGAAACATTTAAAAGGTAGCAATACTACATCAGCTCCTTGATCTTTCAATTTGTAATTTCTTCGCTATTTAATTGGTGAAATTATAGTACAACTAGGTTTCTATACCAGTCTGCCTCTTACTAGGGTACTGAAAGTCATACTTATTTTCCTTTTCTGGACAATTAATGAAGAATAGTCTTGATATGTGGTTCCTTCCCACATAATGAGGGCAACAAAAATCTACCTTGAAGTTAGACTTATCTCATCTGTACCAAATAGATAATTCTAAGATGGTATTTTTTCTAAATATGAATAAAATCAATTTTCTATATTAAGCTCCAAATCACCAATTCCCACAGTCTGTATTTTGAAAAACAGAGGTTAAGAAAACGCAAGGTTTCTGAGGCTTAGTATCTAAGCTCAGTTTTAGTTAATCTTAAAAAACATCAGCTCAAAGCAAGATGTAAGCATAAGGCTGCTCTGAAATAAAATGAATTATTAAATGTAACGTGTTTAAAAAATGATGCGTATCACAATGTAATGCTCCAAAAAAGGTTTGCAATTATTTATAACAGTTTGAAAGACATTATAATAGATCCTTACTCTTGAATTTCCTTTAAAATATTTAATATAATAAAAAAATAGATCTACTTTTAAAAACAAAGCATATTTATGGAACTAAGGGAAAATTTAATAGATTTTTATGTTTTTAACTTTTATTTTACTTTTAACTTTTACAGAGTTTTGTTGTTTACAGATATGTATGTTCTCAGATTAGTCATATGTATATCCCCCCCATCCCACCCCTCCAGACCGTCATACAGCACCTGTGAAGGATCTGCTTTTCTCACAGAGCAATGACTATAATGAAACAAGCTGAAGGGAACATTAAAGTACATGACAGATGAAAATGTCATAAACTAAACCTAAGACTTTCTAAAGTTCTATATTGTACTACTATTTAACTATGATGTTAGGATTAGAAGTCCTATATATACTTTATCCAGTTTGCCTAATGCTAACATCTGCACCATCATCTTTACATACAGATAAATATATTTTCTGAACCATTTGAGAGTAAGGTGCATACACCATGCCATTTTACTCTCCGATACTTAACAGTGTACCTCCTAAGAACAGACATCCTCTTAAATAACATCAGTATAGTTACCAACTTCAAATCGAACAAGTATAAAATATCATAATCTAATGTCTATATTTTTACTGGAGCATATAAAGTCCTTTAGAGCTTTCTGCTTCCATCAATATAGGATTCAGTTCAGAATTATGTACTGAATTTAGCTATTGTATCTTTCAAACTCTAGTCTGGAACTGTTTTCCTTAGCTAAATACCTTTTAAATTGCTGTACCTTTATAATGTATTCTTCAACACATGATCTCAAAACGTGGGTTCTTGTGCACATCAAATAGGAAAGTTTCATTAAAAAAGAGATTCAATGGAAGAGCTGGGGAAAGTTTCAGAAGATTCAGATGAGAATATATAAATCTTCCTATTCAAGAGTGACTTTGTGTGTGTATGTGTGTGTGTGTGTGTGTAAATATAAATACATATACATAAAAGCTTTATAATCAGGTTTCTAGATTTTACACTGGTAAATCTTATCTCTCAAGATGTCAAAAAATTATTATAAGCAACTTAAACAAATCTGGTCAATGACTTGATAGCTATCTGTAAAGAGATAAAAAGAAATTACTATCCAGAAAAAATTACTATTTTCATCAAAATTCTCTCCTACAGTTAACAAAGAAAGGCTTCCCTGTGGCTTAGGCGGTAAAGAATCTGCCTGCAAAACAGGAGACCTGAGTTCGATTCCTGAGTCGGAAAGATCCCCTGGAAAAGACCATGGCAACCCACTCCAGTATTCATGCTTGGAGAATTCCACGGACAGAAGAACCTGGCGGGCCACAGTCCATGGGGTCACAGAGAGCTGGACACAACTGAGTAACTAATACTTTCACTTTTCACAGTTAACAAAAAGACATCCAATGCCAGTAAGCAAATCTTTAAATCAGCTGGAATTATCGTGATCATGAACAGAAATAATAGCTATTTGACATACAGGAAATCTTGTACTTCTACTCAACAAACATTGAATGTGTGTTACCTATGTGTCAGATCTATGATCACTACGAATCTATCTAATAGCTGAAAAGCAGGCATGGTACCTACCCCTAAGAAACTTATAATTTAGCACATCTAAGATTCCTGCTTTCAGATGAGAAAGGTATTATTTTTCTCTGAGAACAAAGTAACTAGGATGCAGAGTAGTAAATGTGTCAAAGGCCATAAAACTGTGAAATGTTCTAGAGGTACAGGAAAGGTAGATCCTGGGGGCTTCCCTGTGGTCCAGTGGTTAATGCTGGGGGTGTGGGTTCGATCCTGGAGCTATGTACTGAATTTAGCTATTGTATCTTTCAAACTCTAGTCTGGAACTGTTTTCCTTAGCTAAATACCTTTTAAATTGCTGTACCTTTATAATGTATTCTTCAACACATGATCTCAAAACGTGGGTTCTTGTGCACATCAAATAGGAAAGTTTCATTAAAAAAGAGATTCAATGGAAGAGCTGGGGAAAGTTTCAGAAGATTCAGATGAGAATATATAAATCTTCCTATTCAAGAGTGACTTTGTGTGTGTATGTGTGTGTGTGTGTGTGTGTAAATATAAATACATATACATAAAAGCTTTATAATCAGGTTTCTAGATTTTACACTGGTAAATCTTATCTCTCAAGATGTCAAAAAATTATTATAAGCAACTTAAACAAATCTGGTCAATGACTTGATAGCTATCTGTAAAGAGATAAAAAGAAATTACTATCCAGAAAAAATTACTATTTTCATCAAAATTCTCTCCTACAGTTAACAAAGAAAGGCTTCCCTGTGGCTTAGGCGGTAAAGAATCTGCCTGCAAAACAGGAGACCTGAGTTCGATTCCTGAGTCGGAAAGATCCCCTGGAAAAGACCATGGCAACCCACTCCAGTATTCATGCTTGGAGAATTCCACGGACAGAAGAACCTGGCGGGCCACAGTCCATGGGGTCACAGAGAGCTGGACACAACTGAGTAACTAATACTTTCACTTTTCACAGTTAACAAAAAGACATCCAATGCCAGTAAGCAAATCTTTAAATCAGCTGGAATTATCGTGATCATGAACAGAAATAATAGCTATTTGACATACAGGAAATCTTGTACTTCTACTCAACAAACATTGAATGTGTGTTACCTATGTGTCAGATCTATGATCACTACGAATCTATCTAATAGCTGAAAAGCAGGCATGGTACCTACCCCTAAGAAACTTATAATTTAGCACATCTAAGATTCCTGCTTTCAGATGAGAAAGGTATTATTTTTCTCTGAGAACAAAGTAACTAGGATGCAGAGTAGTAAATGTGTCAAAGGCCATAAAACTGTGAAATGTTCTAGAGGTACAGGAAAGGTAGATCCTGGGGGCTTCCCTGTGGTCCAGTGGTTAAAACTTCACCTTCCAATGCTGGGGGTGTGGGTTCGATCCTGGAGCTGGAAGCTAAGATCCACATACTTCAAGACCAAAACACCAAAACACAGAACAGAAGCAATATTGCAACAAATTAAATAAATACTTTGCAAATGGTCCATATCCAAAAACACCTTTAAAAAAAAAAAAAAAAAGAAAGGTAGATTCTAAAATTGTGATCTTTAACTCCTAAAAGAGGACTTAATTTGTTTTTATCAGACTGCAGAAGAGCTCCTCAAGAATATCCTCCAACCTATCCAATGACTCCAAAAAGGGACCAGGTATGTTCATCCCCAGTGAACACACTAGCTTGTTTCACTGAGTCAGTCACCTACTACTTTCCACATATTAGTACTTTCTTGTAAAAAATAATAAACACACAGATAAAAACCAGAAACTGCACAAAAGGTATACACTATTAGACATTTCTAGAATGGATACAAAGAGAAGACTGGCCGGCCGCAGTAGTTCTTTAATAATTTAACCATGCCAGTGATATGCCGTAGTAGACCATAAGCATTCGGTGAAGTTTGGTCCTTTTCAAAGCTGTATGTAACCTAATATGGTTTTCTGTTAACTAGTGTGAGGAATGCTACGGCTAGACGAAAACGGGACGAAGAGCTGTCAGGCAGAGGAGTTAAACCTCTGATACCGAAGGTTTAAGTTTTACACTTTTACTAGGCTCTGCTACCTAACAACCTATGTTCTCCAGCAGGGTGTTTTCATAAATTAAGATTATTATTTAACTATTATTATTATTTAATATAAGATGATTATTATTGTGTTTTAAGGTGCTTTTAAAAGCAGCCTTATTTCTCTTGCCTTTTGTACTGGGAGAAATTTATAATAGACAGAAATTTCTCTTGTTCAACTTACTACTGTAACAAATGTTATAATGTTCTTTACAGAATCTACAAAGCTGAAAAAATGGTACCTACCCTAAGAAACTTATAATTTAGCACATCTAAGATTCCTGCTTTCAGATGAGAAAGGTATTATTTTTCTCTGAGAACAAAGTAACTAGGATGCAGAGTAGTAAATGTGTCAAAGGCCATAAAACTGTGAAATGTTCTAGAGGTACAGGAAAGGTAGATCCTGGGGGCTTCCCTGTGGTCCAGTGGTTAAAACTTCACCTTCCAATGCTGGGGGTGTGGGTTCGATCCTGGAGCTGGAAGCTAAGATCCACATACTTCAAGACCAAAACACCAAAACACAGAACAGAAGCAATATTGCAACAAATTAAATAAATACTTTGCAAATGGTCCATATCCAAAAACACCTTTAAAAAAAAAAAAAAAAAGAAAGGTAGATTCTAAAATTGTGATCTTTAACTCCTAAAAGAGGACTTAATTTGTTTTTATCAGACTGCAGAAGAGCTCCTCAAGAATATCCTCCAACCTATCCAATGACTCCAAAAAGGGACCAGGTATGTTCATCCCCAGTGAACACACTAGCTTGTTTCACTGAGTCAGTCACCTACTACTTTCCACATATTAGTACTTTCTTGTAAAAAATAATAAACACACAGATAAAAACCAGAAACTGCACAAAAGGTATACACTATTAGACATTTCTAGAATGGATACAAAGAGAAGACTGGCCGGCCGCAGTAGTTCTTTAATAATTTAACCATGCCAGTGATATGCCGTAGTAGACCATAAGCATTCGGTGAAGTTTGGTCCTTTTCAAAGCTGTATGTAACCTAATATGGTTTTCTGTTAACTAGTGTGAGGAATGCTATGGCTAGACGAAAACGGAACGAAGAGCTGTCAGGCAGAGGAGTTAAACCTCTGATACCGAAGGTTTAAGTTTTACACTTTTACTAGGCTCTGCTACCTAACAACCTATGTTCTCCAGCAGGGTGTTTTCATAAATTAAGATTATTATTTAACTATTATTATTATTTAATATAAGATGATTATTATTGTGTTTTAAGGTGCTTTTAAAAAGCAGGCCTTATTTCTCTTGCCTTTTTGTACTGGGAGAAATTTATAATAGACAGAAACTGCCTTGGATTACTCCAGTGTGAACTCACAATTACACAGGACTTTAACTACTGAATAAACAAATGTTTAATAGTGATTACACAACTGGGATGTTCTGATCTAACATTGAGGTCCTAAACCCTACTGCTGATACGAACTCTAGAGTAGGACTGTGTTGTTAATCTGTAGCAAAACTTGCCCAATTAATCAATTTTTCGGATCAGTAAGTAATAAGACATTTTAACTACTTGGTCTAAATTTTAATCACTCAGAGGCTTTTCTGCTCTCTGAGGTCACCCCAACCAAAACCGTTAACCCACATAAAGGTTTTATTATCCCTTGGTGGTATAGTTTACTTCATTCGGGGGGCGTTAATTAATCAAAGCTCCAGAGGGTCTTCTGGTTTTATTTTGTTATTTCCACCTCTTCACAGGAAGGCCAATTTCACTGATTAAAAGTAAGAGACAGGAAAACCCTCGTGCAGTCATTCATACAAGTCCTTATTCAAAACCCAAAACTAATTATGCTAGAGGCTTGTACTTGCCAAGTTTCTTTTACTTTTTAAAATCTTTTGTTAGGTGCATACCTGTGTCACGTTAACAGCACTTTTAACAAACAATTTAATATTATTTAATTTATTGCTAACTACCAGTAACGACAGAGGACAAGATGGTTGGGTGGCATCACTGAGTCAATGGACGTGAGTTTGCGCAGGCTCTGGGAGACGGTGAAGGACAGGGAAGCCTGATGCACCACAGTCTATGGGATCATAGAGTCAGACACGACTGAGTGACTGAACCGAACTGAACCAGTAACAGCCACTGCTTATATAAGTTTATGCAAGGATAAATATTTCCTGTTACCCATACTAGCATTATTGCTTCTATTAATTAACATATTACTCCAATATTAAACTAGGAGTTGATTTATTGTTGGTATTAAGGTAAATGTGTTGCTAACCCTGAATGCTTAATTGATGGCTGTTTTTAAGGCAACTATGGTGTTATTTTTACTCTCTAGATACCCTTTTTCTAAGGAGCTGTAACTTTTTAGATTAACATTTTAAAATATATTAAAATTTATGATTTTTTAAAAACAGTTCGTTGACCTAAGATTCTTTCTCTTTTGGATAACCAGCTACCACAGGCTGGTTAGGCCTGTCACCTCTGCTTATAAATCATCTCACAATTTTGCTAACTAGATGAGTTTGTTCAAATAAACTGTTCATAAGAAGCTCATCTGGTTTCAGGGTATTTAACTTCAGTTCTCTTTTTAAAAATTGTCTAGTTAAATCATTATACAAAAGGTAAAAGAGGAGAGGGCTGGCTTTTTATTATTACTTTCAGTTCTTTTTCATCATGCCCTTATGATGCCCTATGTAGTATTTTCTACATAGCACCAAAAATTTTTAAATTTCTATCTTTTATACTTTAAATACTGTGTGAATGATTTACCTAATCTGCTTATAATAGCTAAATCTGTGAGAGATTTGGGCCAGATTTAAAGTATCTTACGAAATCTCCTGGGTGTGAACTATATGTTTTATTTACGCTATACTAGTATGCTTCCGTCATTACGACTTTATCTCCTCACATTGTCTGGCATTTGCTAAGCGGTTACAAAGGTTATTAGTAACTGAGAAGGGTGAGGGGAGGAATGTGCATGCGTGATGGCCTGACTCAACTAGGCACTCTATTCTTAATTTACTACTATATCTTCCTTACGTTTTCAGTTGCATTAAAACTTTTGTATAATGAAAAATATGTTCTTGAAATAGAAAATGTAGTCCATTTCCTCCCATCCCACAAGTTACACCTTGACCTAATGTTTTATGAATAATAATTACATTATTATTCCTTTTAGGGTTTGTTGAAAATGGCAGTATACAGACTGAATTACAAATGTTGGTGTGGTTTATCAGGGTTTATCAAGTATTTCCTGTTACCCATACTAGCCTTATTGCTTCTATTAATTAACATATTACTCCAATATTAAACTAGGAGTTGATTTATTGTTGGTATTAAGGTAAATGTGTTGCTAACCCTGAATGCTTAATTGATGGCTGTTTTTAAGGCAACTATGGTGTTATTTTTACTCTCTAGATACCCTTTTTCTAAGGAGCTGTAACTTTTTAGATTAACATTTTAAAATATATTAAAATTTATGATTTTTTAAAAACAGTTCGTTGACCTAAGATTCTTTCTCTTTTGGATAACCAGCTACCACAGGCTGGTTAGGCCTGTCACCTCTGCTTATAAATCATCTCACAATTTTGCTAACTAGATGAGTTTGTTCAAATAAACTGTTCATAAGAAGCTCATCTGGTTTCAGGGTATTTAACTTCAGTTCTCTTTTTAAAAATTGTCTAGTTAAATCATTATACAAAAGGTAAAAGAGGAGAGGGCTGGCTTTTTATTATTACTTTCAGTTCTTTTTCATCATGCCCTTATGATGCCCTATGTAGTATTTTCTACATAGCACCAAAAATTTTTAAATTTCTATCTTTTATACTTTAAATACTGTGTGAATGATTTACCTAATCTGCTTATAATAGCTAAATCTGTGAGAGATTTGGGCCAGATTTAAAGTATCTTACGAAATCTCCTGGGTGTGAACTATATGTTTTATTTACGCTATACTAGTATGCTTCCGTCATTACGACTTTATCTCCTCACATTGTCTGGCATTTGCTAAGCGGTTACAAAGGTTATTAGTAACTGAGAAGGGTGAGGGGAGGAATGTGCATGCGTGATGGCCTGACTCAACTAGGCACTCTATTCTTAATTTACTACTATATCTTCCTTACGTTTTCAGTTGCATTAAAACTTTTGTATAATGAAAAATATGTTCTTGAAATAGAAAATGTAGTCCATTTCCTCCCATCCCACAAGTTACACCTTGACCTAATGTTTTTATGAATAATAATTACATTATTATTCCTTTTTAGGGTTTGTTGAAAATGGCAGTATACAGACTGAATTACAAATGTTGGTGTGGTTTATCAGGGTTTATCAAGTATAGAGCAGGCTCCTCTAGAGGGGTATGAAGCACCATCAAGTCTCTTGAGCTGTAAGCTATTGCTAATAGAACTCTGGCAAATAATTCTGTCACCAGAATTATCTGAGTTTAAGGCCAAGCATAACAGGGTATCCAACCCCAGTTTGAGTCTTGGCTGTCATGTGTATCAAGAACTATTAAAATCACTTTTGTAGTTTATTTTTGTTTTAGTGTGGCTTTTCATAGTTTAGCTAGAACTTTATTTTTTATTATCCTTTAATACATTTTACCCTGGTTTTCTATTAATTTGGGTTAATCACATGACCATGGTGGCTGGCATGAAATTTACCAACCCTGAATAACATAACTTAGTCCAATTTTCATTCATGGTTTAATTCTTATCACTGGTGTTTCCCATGAGGATATGGCTAAGTAAGGCAACACGAGCTATTTCTGTGTGCTTGATATCTGTTCTTTTTAATCATGATTTAGAGAATAGTCTGCTTAAGACAGGCTTCCCAGGTGTCATTAGTGGTAAAAAACCTGCCTGCCAGTGCAGGAGACATAAGAGACGTAGGTTTGATCCCTGGGTCAAGAAGATCTCCTGGAGGAGGGCACAGTAACCCACTCCAGTATTCCTGACTAGATGATCCCATGTTCAGAAGAGCCAGGAGGGCTACAGTCCACAGGGTTGCAAAAGAGTTGGACACAACTGAAGCAATCTGGTATGAACACACTGCTTAAGACATAATGGTAACACTAAAACCTGGTTTAAAAAAAAAAAAAAGGAAAAGAAAAAAGAAAAACTGGGAGCACTATAATAATTTTCTTTCTATATATGCCCATATACATTCATTTTAGAAGAAAAGTAGTATTTTCTGTTTGAAAAAAGCAACACAAGTCAGTCTAGTCAGAATATGGATTACATTTTCCAGAACAGAAAAAATGTATAAGTCACTAAGAGTTGGTATCAACTCTTATTTCCCTCTAATGTCCCCCAACACATCTCTTATCTTAGCATGCAACCTATAAATACTTTACCAACCAGGCAGAGCAGAGGTCAGCTAACTTATTCTATAAAGGGTCACAAAGTAAATATTTTTGGCTTTCTGGGCCCTAAGGTCTCTGATCCAACCCCTTAACTCTGCCTCTGTAGCCTGAAAATAGTCATACACAATATGCAAAAATAAGAGTGGCGGTAGTTCAATAAATCTTTATCCATAAACGTTAAATCTGTGTTTCATATAATTTTCACATATCACAAAATAGTATTCTGTCACCAGAGTTATCTGAGGTTAAGGCCAAGCATAACAGGGTATCCAACCCCAGTTTGAGTCTTGGCTGTCATGTGTATCAAGAACTATTAAAATCACTTTTGTAGTTTATTTTTGTTTTAGTGTGGCTTTTCATAGTTTAGCTAGAACTTTATTTTTTATTATCCTTTAATACATTTTACCCTGGTTTTCTATTAATTTGGGTTAATCACATGACCATGGTGGCTGGCATGAAATTTACCAACCCTGAATAACATAACTTAGTCCAATTTTCATTCATGGTTTAATTCTTATCACTGGTGTTTCCCATGAGGATATGGCTAAGTAAGGCAACACGAGCTATTTCTGTGTGCTTGATATCCGTTCTTTTTAATCATGATTTAGAGAATAGTCTGCTTAAGACAGGCTTCCCAGGTGTCATTAGTGGTAAAAAACCTGCCTGCCAGTGCAGGAGACATAAGAGACGTAGGTTTGATCCCTGGGTCAAGAAGATCTCCTGGAGGAGGGCACAGTAACCCACTCCAGTATTCCTGACTAGATGATCCCATGTTCAGAAGAGCCAGGAGGGCTACAGTCCACAGGGTTGCAAAAGAGTTGGACACAACTGAAGCAATCTGGTATGAACACACTGCTTAAGACATAATGGTAACACTAAAACCTGGTTTAAAAAAAAAAAAAAGGAAAAGAAAAAAGAAAAACTGGGAGCACTATAATAATTTTCTTTCTATATATGCCCATATACATTCATTTTAGAAGAAAAGTAGTATTTTCTGTTTGAAAAAAGCAACACAAGTCAGTCTAGTCAGAATATGGATTACATTTTCCAGAACAGAAAAAATGTATAAGTCACTAAGAGTTGGTATCAACTCTTATTTCCCTCTAATGTCCCCCAACACATCTCTTATCTTAGCATGCAACCTATAAATACTTTACCAACCAGGCAGAGCAGAGGTCAGCTAACTTATTCTATAAAGGGTCACAAAGTAAATATTTTTGGCTTTCTGGGCCCTAAGGTCTCTGATCCAACCCCTTAACTCTGCCTCTGTAGCCTGAAAATAGTCATACACAATATGCAAAAATAAGAGTGGCTGTATTTCAATAAATCTTTATCCATAAACATTAAATCTGAGTTTCATATAATTTTCACATATCACAAAATAGTATTCTTCCAGGAATTCTTTTCCCCAACCATTAAAAAGGTAAACACTAGGGCTTCCCCTGGTGGTCCAGTGGGTAAGGACACCGCCTTGCAGTGCAAGGGGCGCCGGTTCAATCCCTGGCCTGGGAAGATCCCACGTGCCGTGAAGCGGCTGGACCGATGTGTCGAATTACCGAGCGGGAGCTCTGGAGCGCATGCGCCCAGAGCCGGCGCTCTGCAACGACAGACGCCACTGCGATCAGAGGCCCACAGGGGCCAAAGAACAAAGACAGATGACAATAGAGAAATGAAAGACCAATAGAAGTGGCCCGCCCGCCCCCCCTCCCTCCCCAACCAGACCCCCGCCCAAAATAAATAAATAAATAAATAAATCTTAAAAAAAAAAAACAGGTAAACACTATCCTTAGTTCACAAGTCATACAAAAACAGGTAGCAAGCTGGATTTGGTGGTGCCCTAACCCTGGACGGAGAGACTTCCTTGTAAGCTGGTGCTGCAGTAGGTGACTAGCCCTTCTTTACCTCAATCAACTGATGCTTCTCTTTTTTTTTTTGGCCACTTCTATTGGTCTTTCATTTCCATCTTTGTTCTTTGGCCTGCGTGGGCCGCCCATTGCAGTGGCCTTCTCGCTGCAGAGCACCAGCTCTGGGCGCATGCACCAGAGCTCGGATAGGTGTTGCACACATCGGTCCAGCCGCCCACAGCACGGGATCTTCCCAGGAAAGGATCGAACTGGCGCCTCTTGCACTGCAAGGCGATGTCCTTACCCCTGGTCTAGTCAGAATATGGATTACATTTTCCAGAACAGAAAAAATGTATAAGTCACTAAGAGTTGGTATCAACTCTTATTTCCCTCTAATGTCCCCCAACACATCTCTTATCTTAGCATGCAACCTATAAATACTTTACCAACCAGGCAGAGCAGAGGTCAGCTAACTTATTCTATAAAGGGTCACAAAGTAAATATTTTTGGCTTTCTGGGCCCTAAGGTCTCTGATCCAACCCCTTAACTCTGCCTCTGTAGCCTGAAAATAGTCATACACAATATGCAAAAAATAAGAGTGGCTGTATTTCAATAAATCTTTATCCATAAACATTAAATCTGAGTTTCATATAATTTTCACATATCACAAAATAGTATTCTTCCAGGAATTCTTTTCCCCAACCATTAAAAAGGTAAACACTAGGGCTTCCCCTGGTGGTCCAGTGGGTAAGGACACCGCCTTGCAGTGCAAGGGGCGCCGGTTCAATCCCTGGCCTGGGAAGATCCCACGTGCCGTGAAGCGGCTGGACCGATGTGTCGAATTACCGAGCGGGAGCTCTGGAGCGCATGCGCCCAGAGCCGGCGCTCTGCAACGACAGACGCCACTGCGATCAGAGGCCCACAGGGGCCAAAGAACAAAGACAGATGACAATAGAGAAATGAAAGACCAATAGAAGTGGCCCGCCCCCTCCCTCCCCAACCCGACCCCCGCCCAAAAATAAATAAATAAATAAATCTTAAAAAAAAAAAACAGGTAAACACTATCCTTAGTTCACAAGTCATACAAAAACAGGTAGCAAGCTGGATTTGGTGGTGCCCTAACCCTGGACGGAGAGACTTCCTTGTAAGCTGGTGCTGCAGTAGGTGACTAGCCCTTCTTTACCTCAATCAACTGATGCTTCTCTTTTTTTTTTTGGCCACTTCTATTGGTCTTTCATTTCCATCTTTGTTCTTTGGCCTGCGTGGGCCGCCCATTGCAGTGGCCTTTCTCGCTGCAGAGCACCAGCTCTGGGCGCATGCACTCCAGAGCTCCGGATAGGTGTTGCACACATCGGTCCAGCCGCTCCACAGCACGTGGGATCTTCCCAGGAAAGGGATCGAACTGGCGCCTCTTGCACTGCAAGGCGATGTCCTTACCCCCTGGACCACCAGTGAAGCCTGGTAAACTGATTCTTTATCTCTAAACCTAAAACCTGAAATGAAATAATTCTTACTCTACCTTTCAATCATTTGCAAATCACCTTTCTCTCAAAAAAAGACAAGTTGTAATTCTTACTTTCTGATAATAATTGAGTAATTCCTGAAAATTTTCAAAATACACCTGAATATCAATTATCATCCCAATAAATAATTTTTCACTTCTCTTAAGAATAAAAGTTCTAGAGATAAATAAAAGCTATCAAAGAAGCTAGCAGTTCATGCTCTAAATATTTTTATAATACTCTGTCCTATGCTCCTTGCCAGTAGATAAAAAACTTCACTGTACCCAATAATTATGTCAAAAGGAAAAAAAAGGGAGAAGAAAAGAAAAGAAGGCATACTTCTGAGCTCAAAATGGAGATTAAAGGTATCTAGTGTAACTCACCAAGTTGTAAAGATTCATCTAAGAGGAATGCAGAATTTTCCAAAGTCATCTTACACTGTGACAAAATCAGCTTCTAAGTTTCAGCAGCTTTACAGGAAAAAAAAAAAAAATCTGTAAAACAAGGGCAGCTGTGGAAATAATCTTAACCAAATTCTAAGTAACAATACTGCCAATACTTTTTCCCCATCCACGTATACCACATTAACTGGGCCTTTCTATGTGTCAGGAATTGGGGATGCAGCAATGAACATGTCAGATGCTATCAATCCCTCCGGGAGCTCAGTCTGCAAGGCAACTCCAAATGGGATGAAAGGTTTTAAAAATCACGATGGTGCTCAGGGAGAGCATGGCAGAGATACAAACTAGTCTGGTGGATCTTCTAAAAGAAGAGGCCATTAATGCAAGCATGAGTAGCAGATGACGAAATAAATCAAGTGGGGAGTTGCAAGAAAGAACGTGTTACATTAGAAAGGAGCAGCGTGACCAAAGGGGCCAATGTAGGAGAGGATGTGGCATCTGTGGGAAAGTAAAAGACAACCAGCGTGGCTGCTCAGAGTAAGAAAACAGGTGAGAAGGTTATTCCCTGAGATGAGATATGGGCAGGGGAAGAAGGCAAGCAGTTCAGTAAGCAGTTTGCCCTGTAACGCTCAGTCACACTGAGCTCACAGGCAGGCAGCCCCCGCCACTTGACACAGAATGATAACAGCCACTTTGAAGCTCCCCCGTCCCCTAGATGCAAGCGTCTCAGAAAGGAGGAGCCCTGGGAAGGAAGCTGAGGGAAAGTCCAGTGGAGGATGAGCTTTTCGGGGGCTTTTGCAAGGCCCTGAGAGATAATTGCCAGCCTCACTATGAATGCATGAACTCACCAACTAACCATAGGGGTCCACCTGCAAAATGATGGGGAAGAAGTCAGTCTTAGCACCATTCTCGATTGCTAATGAATATTATTAAACATTTTACTCTGTGTGAAGTCTAGTTCTGAGTGCTTTAGACGTATTAACTAATTTAATCCTCATATTGTCCCTATAAGATAGGTGCTTTTACTCTGTATATCCAGTATGGTTTTATGAACAGTCCAATGATCATCAGTTTTTATAAACAATTAAAATGAAAATTATCTGGGCTTCCCTGGTGGTCCAGTGGGTAAGGACATCACCTTGCAGTGCAAGGGGCGCCGGTTCAATCCATGGCCTGGGAAGATCCTATGTGCCACAAAGTGGCTGGACCGATGTGTCCAACTACCGAGCTAGAGCTCTGGAGCGCATGCACCCAGAGTCGGTGCTCTGCTGTGAGAGAGGCCACTACAAGGGGAGGCCCACACAGGTCAATGAACAAAACAAAGCAAAAAAAGTGAATGGAAGATCAATAGAAGTGGCCAAAAAAGAGAATTTTTTTAATGAAAATTATCAGAAATGTTAATATTTCTTACCACCATATTAAAAGTATTTTAATTAGCCTTCATTCAGAAAAGTACTATTTTAAAAATCCATTAACAAAAACAAAAGAGTTTACAACATTAATTGGGTTATTTCTCTTTTAACTAGCAGTTCTGTTAGAAAAGGAGTTGGACATTCTGTTCCTTGCTCATTCATTCATTTACTCTGATAGGTTCTACATATCCAATGATGGGGGGTTGGGGGGGACAAATACCTGCCCTCATGGAGTTTCAGTCATTGAAATAAACATTGATAGCCCCCTAGCGATTATATTTTTATAACATATTCTACTTATAGAATGTTATGCAACAAGTCAAACTCTTTGGTTTTTCCAGTTTTTCCATGGTTTTTCCAGTAATCATGTACAGATGTGAGAGCTGGACCATAAAGAAAATCAGGTGCCAGTTGGAAAAGACTCTTGAGAGTCCCTTGGACTCTGAGGAGACCCAACCAGTCAATCCTAAAGGAAATCAACCCTGAATATTCATTAGAAGGCCTGATGTTGCTGAAGCTAAAACTTCAATATTTTAGCCACCTGATGCAAAAAGCCAATTCACTGGAAAAGACTCAGATGCTGGCAAAGACTAATGGCAGTAGTAGGAGGAGGCAACAAAGGATGAAATGGTTGGATGGCATCGTTGACTCAATGGACATGACTCTGAGCAAACTCCAGGAGACAGTGAAGGACAGGGAAGCCTGGTGCGCTGCAGTCCATGAGGTTGCAAAGTCGGATGCGACTGAGTGACTAACCAACAACAAAGAGTCAAACTACAACGTCAAATCTTTATACTGAATATTCTTAACAGCAGCAGTGTTACACCCAGGGGTGAAAAAATCTTCAACAGAAGTTAAAATGGTTTCTTGCCCTCCAAAGCGCAATGCTTTATTCTTGGGTCTCAGGGAGCAGACAATTAAGAAAAAGAGAAAATCTAAGAGGGGCCTTTAAAGGAATAATAATGAAAAAAAAAAAAAAAAAGCTGGAGAAACACTGTTTTAGATCAAACTTTCAATTTAAATCAATACAGAAAAGGAGTAAGTAAAATGACATCAGGAAGAAGCAACCAGATAAATCCAGAATGTGAAATACCCTACAGTACTGACCTAGTTTCTTATATATGTATTTATACTTAGAAATATTTACAGATGAATTAGATGTGGGATATGCTTCCAATAGAATCAGGAGAAGACACATGGGTGAAGGTATAGATGAAAGAAGACAGGTCCTGAGCTGACAGTTATTAAAGCTGAGAGTTCATCATTCTATTCTACATATTAAAATGAACGTATGGGTTATCTGAAGATTTTAAGTTCTTAACAAGCTGGAGCCAAAGTACAAAAAGTTTAAGATCTATAAATCAATTAAAAGAATAGAGTAGGAAGTTAACAGATAAAACGTTAGCAGCAGATTTCTAGAGAACAGTTTTTCCATGGTTTTCCAGTAATCATGTACAGATGTGAGAGCTGGACCATAAAGAAAATCAGGTGCCAGTTGAAAGACTCTTGAGAGTCCCTTGGACTCTGAGGAGACCCAACCAGTCAATCCTAAAGGAAATCAACCCTGAATATTCATTAGAAGGCCTGATGTTGCTGAAGCTAAAACTTCAATATTTTAGCCACCTGATGCAAAAAGCCAATTCACTGGAAAAGACTCAGATGCTGGCAAAGACTAATGGCAGTAGTAGGAGGAGGCAACAAAGGATGAAATGGTTGGATGGCATCGTTGACTCAATGGACATGACTCTGAGCAAACTCCAGGAGACAGTGAAGGACAGGGAAGCCTGGTGCGCTGCAGTCCATGAGGTTGCAAAGTCGGATGCGACTGAGTGACTAACCAACAACAAAGAGTCAAACTACAACGTCAAATCTTTATACTGAATATTCTTAACAGCAGCAGTGTTACACCCAGGGTAAAAAAATCTTCAACAGAAGTTAAAATGGTTTCTTGCCCTCCAAAGCGCAATGCTTTATTCTTGGGTCTCAGGGAGCAGACAATTAAGAAAAAGAGAAAATCTAAGAGGGGCCTTTAAAGGAATAATAATGAAAAAAAAAAAAAAAAAGCTGGAGAAACACTGTTTTAGATCAAACTTTCAATTTAAATCAATACAGAAAAGGAGTAAGTAAAATGACATCAGGAAGAAGCAACCAGATAAATCCAGAATGTGAAATACCCTACAGTACTGACCTAGTTTCTTATATATGTATTTATACTTAGAAATATTTACAGATGAATTAGATGTGGGATATGCTTCCAATAGAATCAGGAGAAGACACATGGGTGAAGGTATAGATGAAAGAAGACAGGTCCTGAGCTGACAGTTATTAAAGCTGAGAGTTCATCATTCTATTCTACATATTAAAATGAACGTATGGGTTATCTGAAGATTTTAAGTTCTTAACAAGCTGGAGCCAAAGTACAAAAAGTTTAAGATCTATAAATCAATTAAAAGAATAGAGTAGGAAGTTACGAACAGATAAAACTGTTAGCAGCAGATTTCTAGAGAACAGAAAGAAGATCTAAGTGTGTTCACAGGTTAAGCAGAACTAAGGAAAGCATAGTCCAAAAGTCACACACAGGGGGGCTACAGTGGAGGCTGGGATCAATCTTTCTGAGACTCTAGACTCAAGAGGTGACTTGAGGTGAATACAGGTGACCTAGGAAAAAGCTCTTCCTGCCTCCTTTCTCTACACCGTTCCTTGGATAGGCAAGGCCCAGTGGCACCCCTAGGCCAAAAACTGGGTCACTCTTGTCTAAAGAAATCTAACAGAAATCTGGCAAACTGCTCAGAAAGAAACAAGACAGATGTTAGTGTCCAGAAAGTTCACGTCAATATGACAAAATAGAAAGCTCCTGAGAACAGCAACAGGTTCCCTGCTCTTCTGCTCTAACCCTAAACTGCCAGCAGACAAGACATTCCATCAGTGTACAAAGAATTACCAACCAGTTTTTCAAACAGAGAAAACAAATAGGAAAAAATCCCACCTATCCAACAAAGAAAGAAAAAAAGTCCACTGTAGCTATCTAAAATAATCAGGATATTCCTATAACAATACACATGAATCAACAACATAATTTCACATGAGGAAAAACCACAGCTAGAAAAATACCAAAGTAAATAAGTAGATTAACGAACCTCAAAAGACTCAAAGATTATTCAGGGTACAGAAGAAAAGGATTAAAAACCAAAATATCCTTGAGAAACTGCATTCAACAAAACAAAAACAGAATGCTACAATGATACAGATTTCACAACACCAAGAACTGTTGAAAATCCTTCACAAATATGAACTCCTTGGCCCACAAAGCAATTATCCTCATTTCATAGTTCAGAAACAGAGCACAGAGAGGTTAAATAACTTACCCATGGTCATATGTTTCAAAAGCTGGGATCTTAAGCCACAACAGAGTCACTTTTACAGTTTTCTTAAAACAAGCTGGGGGGCCAACAGAAAACTGAGATTCATCATTCTATTCTACATATTAAAATGAACGTATGGGTTATCTGAAGATTTTAAGTTCTTAACAAGCTGGAGCCAAAGTACAAAAGTTTAAGATCTATAAATCAATTAAAAGAATAGAGTAGGAAGTTACGAACAGATAAAACTGTTAGCAGCAGATTTCTAGAGAACAGAAAGAAGATCTAAGTGTGTTCACAGGTTAAGCAGAACTAAGGAAAGCATAGTCCAAAAGTCACACACAGGGGGGCTACAGTGGAGGCTGGGATCAATCTTTCTGAGACTCTAGACTCAAGAGGTGACTTGAGGTGAATACAGGTGACCTAGGAAAAAGCTCTTCCTGCCTCCTTTCTCTACACCGTTCCTTGGATAGGCAAGGCCCAGTGGCACCCCTAGGCCAAAAACTGGGTCACTCTTGTCTAAAGAAATCTAACAGAAATCTGGCAAACTGCTCAGAAAGAAACAAGACAGATGTTAGTGTCCAGAAAGTTCACGTCAATATGACAAAATAGAAAGCTCCTGAGAACAGCAACAGGTTCCCTGCTCTTCTGCTCTAACCCTAAACTGCCAGCAGACAAGACATTCCATCAGTGTACAAAGAATTACCAACCAGTTTTTCAAACAGAGAAAACAAATAGGAAAAAATCCCACCTATCCAACAAAGAAAGAAAAAAAGTCCACTGTAGCTATCTAAAATAATCAGGATATTCCTATAACAATACACATGAATCAACAACATAATTTCACATGAGGAAAAACCACAGCTAGAAAAATACCAAAGTAAATAAGTAGATTAACGAACCTCAAAAGACTCAAAGATTATTCAGGGTACAGAAGAAAAGGATTAAAAACCAAAATATCCTTGAGAAACTGCATTCAACAAAACAAAAACAGAATGCTACAATGATACAGATTTCACAACACCAAGAACTGTTGAAAATCCTTCACAAATATGAACTCCTTGGCCCACAAAGCAATTATCCTCATTTCATAGTTCAGAAACAGAGCACAGAGAGGTTAAATAACTTACCCATGGTCATATGTTTACTAAGTGATGGAGCTGGGATCTTAAGCCACACAGTCAGGCAGTCTAGTTGCGTAGTATATGCTTTTAACAACTGTATCATATTGCCTATAGCAATTATACCAAAAGAAAATAAGCAAAGCTACTGGAATACTTATAATCTGCTTACAGACATTCATAGAAAAGCAGGAACATATAGCTACAGAAATCAGTAAGAATACAGAATAAAAAGGCAATGACAGAAAACATAAGAGATAAGACATAAGGATCATATTAGAAGGCCAATATTCTGCTGATCAAGCATTCCAAAGTGAAAGAACACAGAAAACCAAAAATAGAGAACATTTCCCATACCTGAACGGAGATACCTGCATTTCAATGGAAAGGGCCTACCAACTCCAGAGAGTTCAGAATGATAACAACTCATACCTAGACACAGGACCTCACCAGTGGCACAGTAGTCAAGAATCTGCCTGCCAAAGCAGGAGACACAGACAACTTGGGTCAATCCCTGGGTTGGAAAGATCTCCTACAGGAAGTAATGGCAACCCACTCCAGTATTCTTGTCTAGATTTCACAGATAGAGGAGTCTGGCAGGCTTAGTCCATGGAGTCACAAAGAGTTGGACATGACTGAGCAACTAACACACACACTCACTCCCACTTACAGTTCAGTATTCCAACAGTATAAGAGTTAATCTCAAACTCCTTAAGGAGCCTAGAGTTTAAATGGATTATATACAACTAAACATTCTCTTAGATGGAAAGGTAAATTGCAAGACTCATTATATATGGGCTTCCCTGGTGGCTCAGATGGTATGTGTATTATTATATACAATAATGTTAAAATATTTGCTAAATATGAATAGAATACACACATACGTATAAATACAGACATGTCAGTAGTTTCTGTACTTACATATCTTAAAAAAAATTATTGAGTATATATTATGGCCATTCATTTTAGATACTAGGCCCTATAACTGAACAAAGTTGCTACCATTAGAAACTATGATTTATGTCACCAATATAATATTTTCAGTTTCGTTCTTACAAAATCTGAACTCCTTGGCCCACAAAGCAATTATCCTCATTTCATAGTTCAGAAACAGAGCACAGAGAGGTTAAATAACTTACCCATGGTCATATGTTTACTAAGTGATGGAGCTGGGATCTTAAGCCACACAGTCAGGCAGTCTAGTTGCGTAGTATATGCTTTTAACAACTGTATCATATTGCCTATAGCAATTATACCAAAAGAAAATAAGCAAAGCTACTGGAATACTTATAATCTGCTTACAGACATTCATAGAAAAGCAGGAACATATAGCTACAGAAATCAGTAAGAATACAGAATAAAAAGGCAATGACAGAAAACATAAGAGATAAGACATAAGGATCATATTAGAAGGCCAATATTCTGCTGATCAAGCATTCCAAAGTGAAAGAACACAGAAAACCAAAAATAGAGAACATTTCCCATACCTGAACGGAGATACCTGCATTTCAATGGAAAGGGCCTACCAACTCCAGAGAGTTCAGAATGATAACAACTCATACCTAGACACAGGACCTCACCAGTGGCACAGTAGTCAAGAATCTGCCTGCCAAAGCAGGAGACACAGACAACTTGGGTCAATCCCTGGGTTGGAAAGATCTCCTACAGGAAGTAATGGCAACCCACTCCAGTATTCTTGTCTAGATTTCACAGATAGAGGAGTCTGGCAGGCTTAGTCCATGGAGTCACAAAGAGTTGGACATGACTGAGCAACTAACACACACACTCACTCCCACTTACAGTTCAGTATTCCAACAGTATAAGAGTTAATCTCAAACTCCTTAAGGAGCCTAGAGTTTAAATGGATTATATACAACTAAACATTCTCTTAGATGGAAAGGTAAATTGCAAGACTCATTATATATGGGCTTCCCTGGTGGCTCAGATGGTATGTGTATTATTATATACAATAATGTTAAAATATTTGCTAAATATGAATAGAATACACACATACGTATAAATACAGACATGTCAGTAGTTTCTGTACTTACATATCTTAAAAAAAATTATTGAGTATATATTATGGCCATTCATTTTAGATACTAGGCCCTATAACTGAACAAAGTTGCTACCATTAGAAACTATGATTTATGTCACCAATATAATATTTTCAGTTTCGTTCTTACAAAATCTACAGAAAGCATTCATAAGAAAGATCTTCAGAGAATTTTTAAATGTCAAGGCTTTCCAAAAGGTAGTGAGAAACAGAGTGAGCCTAGCTTAAGGATGAAGAGACACTCTTCTCCAACCATATACGGGCATCTGGCTTGATGACAACTAAAAGAACAGAATAAGCACTTGTTGCAGGTTGGGTATTGTTCCAGTGATGCCATTAGACTCTTGCTGCATACAGTAAACCATAGTATTAAAGAAACTGTTCTAAGGCTGGTAATCATAAAGCAGTACAACCTAGGTAGAGTTAATAAAACACATTAATAGAACATTTCATTACTACTGGATTTTTTTAACATGCATTAATATTTTAGAACAAACAAGAAAATAACAAGTCAGCAAGCACTCTGTAATTGATTCAGGTATAATCTTAAAGAGTTTCAGTCATTAAAATGATTTAAACTACATTTTAAGGTAAAAAAAAGACCCAAATATTATTTCCAAAATACTGAAGTTTTAAATGTTGAAAACGCTTTTGGAGAACAAGACTTTTAGATTATTATAAAGCTAAATTAGTAATGGCATATTCCCTAACCCTTTCACTGCACTGGAGATCTATTTTCAATGATTTGTTGCATAATAACTATTCCTCTAAGATAAGTGTTTAATTCAATCCCTATATGCTTAATTTTCTTATTTATATGTATTAATTTTCTTATGTATGTGTAAAGTTATGTGAATTATGAAACTATAATATACTGATAGTTTCAAAGCGTCAAGCTATAAAACATGGCTTGGCTAGTCTGTTCAGGAAACTGGAAAACAAATATTATACACATTCAACAAATGACATTGTAAACTAATCTGCCTATACACATATTCAAGTAATATTAAATCACAAGGCAAAATGTCTTTCTCTTTTGCTCTAACCTTTACCTACAGTCCCTCTCTTGTGGTGAATCTGCAAAAAGATGTACTAATACACTCTGAAAATAGATAACAACAGGTTGTGAATAAATAATACAACATAAAATAATACAACATCTTAAATAATAACTAATATTTCACTATATAAGCAGTAAAATTTTCATGTAATTATTTGTCCTTGTTACAGATGTCACTCTCAATTTATCTTTAAAATAATCCCTATGAATCACCTTTGAAATATGCAGTAAGTCCTCAGGGGCTGTGAATATAGACTTTGGTTTTTATTTCTTGACTTATGTAAGTGCCCTTTTGCTATATGAAACATATTTATTTATTCTTAAAGTACTCCAAATATTTTATATGAATATTTTACTAACTACTGAAATCAAATTAACTACTTTTATCAATTAAAGATAAGTTAATATATGCCCAAAGTCACATACTTTGGCTTGCTATCATCATCTATAAATGAAGAGAAGACAAGCAACTGGTGCATGAAAAAAATTACTACAATCACTGCAAATTAACTGTACTCAAATCTAAAAATACCAGCATTTTTTTTTTTACTTTAGGCAAAGGAATAAAGTCACATTTAACATTTACAGGATAAGAAGAGACTGTGCAGAGACAGTTTATAAGCTGCTTTTATTCTGTCTGCATAGTCTACTAAATAATCTCTTAAAAGCTGAATATTAAAACAAAGAGTAAAAAGCTAAAGTTCTGTTCCCTATAAGCAATCACTTTTACCTGTTTGTAGTTTCTATATTTATCTCAATAATTATAAACAACATATCTGTCTTTATTTCTTGATTAACTTCGAATTCTGTCTAGTGACTCCTTGCTATAGAAGACCAGGATTTAGTTCACATGTAGTATCTTCAATCTGCTTTCTCCTCTCCTCATTCCAATGGCAATCAATCCTCTTTTGAGCACTTGATATGTAGTTAGTAAGACTGAGAAACTGACTTCTAAATTTTACTCAACTTTAATGCATTAACATTGCTAGATGTGGCTGGGGCTATCATGCTAGTTCAGAAGTCGTAAATTCCTCCTATCTTTAGGAATGTAGAGAAGTTTTCTTTATGATCTACCACTCAATTTTTATATATATTCTGTAAGTGCTTGGAAAGAAGGAATAGTTTCTATTTTCACAGTAGGTTTCAGCTTATCCACCAAATTTCACTTACTGATTGGGATATTTAGCTTTTCTACAGTCTTAATTCTCTGTTCACTTGATAATTTCAGTGTCAGAGAGAGCCATTAAAAGTCTGCCAGTAGGGCTTCCCTGGTGGTCTAGTGGGTAAGGACATCGCCTTGCAGTGCAAGGGGCGCCGGTTCGATCCCTGGCCTGGGAAGATCCCACGTGCCGCGGAGCGGCTGGACCGATGTGTCCAATTACTGAGCCGGAGCTCTGGAGCTCATGCGCCCAGAGCCGGTGCTCTGCGACAACAGAGGCGACCGCGATGGGAGGCCCATGCGGGCCAAAGAACAAAGATGGATGAAAATAGATAAATGAAAGACCAATAGAAGTGGCCCGCCTGCTCCCCTCCCTTCCCACCCCACTCCCACCCCAAATAAATAAATAAACAAATTTAAAAAAAAAGAAAAGGTCTGCCAGTAAAGTTGATCTGAATGACTTTCCCAGATAACTCTTACTTTTTGAATATTAATACTATACTATTTTTGCACATATATTTGATATTTCATTATAAATTATAAACTTCACAATCAAAATATCCATCTTTGTCTTGTTTATTAGTCCCATCTTCTCTTTATATTTACATTTACCAACTGCTGCTGCTGTTTAGTCTGACTCTGTGTGATCACGTGGGCCGTGGCCCACCAGGCTCCTCTGTCCATGGGGATTCTCCAGGCACAAATACAGAAGTGGGCTGCCATTTCCTCCTCCGGGGGATCTTCCCAACCCAGGGGTCAAACCTATGTCTCCTGCATTGGCAGGCAGATTCTCTACCACTAAGCCACCAGGGAAGCAACACTTTACCAATAGTTGCCATTTTAATTAGGTTTTTATTAAAATAATACTTCCATATAAATCATATCCCTAAGTAATAGGTTTTCCATTTTTTCACCTTACCTATTAGTTCTCTACTGTAAGTTATTTAAGGTATTAAGATAAGATTTCTCATTACCAGACTTCAACCAAAAACATGATCTTTCTTACTGTCTACCTTTCTGCTATTAGGTACACTTCTATCACTACATTACAAATTTTTAAATGCTTTAGACTCCTAGGAGGCAATTACCATACTTTGCACATTTATTCAAGCTGCCACATTCTTTCCCCTTTTCCTTCTGAAACTGTTCACTGTTTCATTACACAGTATATAACAGCCTAAGATCTGCTCAAATGTCAGTTTCTCAGTGAAGACCTCTCTATCCACACCACTTAAAATGATAACCCCCTCCCTTTCTATCGAAGCCCCTACACCTTGATTTGTTTCCTTCCATAGCACTAATCACCATCTAGCATACATTTCTCACCTGGTTCCTCCGGTAGGAATATAAGCTCCCTATGGGGAGACCTTTTTGGATTCTTTGTTCACTGTTACAACAAGAAGCAACGGAAGAGTGCCTGGCACACAGTAGATGCTCCCGAGGTACTTGCTGAACAAATAGGGTAAGCATACTACTAGAAATATCCAAAAACTATAAATAGCATTGCAGAGAGAAACTGAAGCCCTAAGTGAATACAAACTTATGTTTATGGTACTAAAGAACTTCCTTTACCAGATTTAAAGCTACAGTAATCAAGACTCGAACGTGCTGATGCAGGACAGACATATAGTTCATTACATAGACTAGAGTTTTAAAAAAGACCCACACACATATGAGTAATTAATTTTTGACAAAAGTAACAAGGTAATTCAGTAGAGAAGGAACAGTCTCTCAATGAATGATGCAGAAAAACTATGTATCTATGTGGGAAAAAAAAATGTTTTAAAAAAATCTCAACCGTAGGGCTACCCCAGTGGCTCACTGGTAAAGAATATGCCTGCCAACACAGGGAATACGGGTTCAATCCCTGATCCAGGAAGATCCCACAAGCTGCAGAGCAACTAAGCCCATGCGCCACAACTACTGAGCCTGTGCTCTACAGCCTGGGAGCGGCAACTACTGAGCTGCCATGCCACAATGACTGAAGCCTAGGCACCCCCGGCCCGTGCTCCACAAGAGAAGTCACTGCAGTGAGAAGCCCGTGCACTCCGACACTAGAGTAGCCCCTATTCTCACAACTAGAGACAAATGTGCACAGCAACGAAGACCCAGCACAGCCAAAAATAAATAGGTAAGTTTTAATTAAGTTAAATAAAGTAAAAATAAAAAAGAATCTCAACACATTCCTCACCTCCTATGCAAAAAATCAACTGAAATGAATCATGAACTTAACATAAAAACTAAACTATAAAATATCTATAATGGAACTTAACATTTTAAGAACAAAAATAAACATCAGTGAAGACCTCTCTATCCACACCACTTAAAATGATAACCCCCTCCCTTTCTATCGAAGCCCCTACACCTTGATTTGTTTCCTTCCATAGCACTAATCACCATCTAGCATACATTTCTCACCTGGTTCCTCCGGTAGGAATATAAGCTCCCTATGGGGAGACCTTTTTGGATTCTTTGTTCACTGTTACAACAAGAAGCAACGGAAGAGTGCCTGGCACACAGTAGATGCTCCCGAGGTACTTGCTGAACAAATAGGGTAAGCATACTACTAGAAATATCCAAAAACTATAAATAGCATTGCAGAGAGAAACTGAAGCCCTAAGTGAATACAAACTTATGTTTATGGTACTAAAGAACTTCCTTTACCAGATTTAAAGCTACAGTAATCAAGACTCGAACGTGCTGATGCAGGACAGACATATAGTTCATTACATAGACTAGAGTTTTAAAAAAGACCCACACACATATGAGTAATTAATTTTTGACAAAAGTAACAAGGTAATTCAGTAGAGAAGGAACAGTCTCTCAATGAATGATGCAGAAAAACTATGTATCTATGTGGGAAAAAAAAATGTTTTAAAAAAATCTCAACCGTAGGGCTACCCCAGTGGCTCACTGGTAAAGAATATGCCTGCCAACACAGGGAATACGGGTTCAATCCCTGATCCAGGAAGATCCCACAAGCTGCAGAGCAACTAAGCCCATGCGCCACAACTACTGAGCCTGTGCTCTACAGCCTGGGAGCGGCAACTACTGAGCTGCCATGCCACAATGACTGAAGCCTAGGCACCCCCGGCCCGTGCTCCACAAGAGAAGTCACTGCAGTGAGAAGCCCGTGCACTCCGACACTAGAGTAGCCCCTATTCTCACAACTAGAGACAAATGTGCACAGCAACGAAGACCCAGCACAGCCAAAAATAAATAGGTAAGTTTTAATTAAGTTAAATAAAGTAAAAATAAAAAAGAATCTCAACACATTCCTCACCTCCTATGCAAAAAATCAACTGAAATGAATCATGAACTTAACATAAAAACTAAACTATAAAATATCTATAATAAAACAGGAGAAATCTTCAAAGTAGACATATTTCTTAGATAGGACACAAAAATATGAAGCATATATGAGTTAATAAATTAGATTTCATCAAAATTTAAAACTTAGTTCTTCAGATATCATTAAGAAGATATAAAGGGCACCCACAGATTGGGAGATTAATCTTTCACAATTCTATTATTTGATAAAAGCCTCATATCAGAATATAAGAAAGAAACACCAAAAAAAATCTCTTACATCTCCGTAATGAGCAAACAAGTCAATTTTCTGAATGGGCAAAAGATGTGAGGTGACATCTCACAAAATAAAATATATGAATGACCAACAAGCACATGTAAGCATGTTCAATATTGTTAGTCATTTAATGCAAATTAAAACCACAATGAAATACTACATTACACATTCACCAGAATGTCAAAAATTCAAAAACGCTGACAATACCAAGTGTTAGCAAGAATGCAGAACAACTTAAAATCTCATGTTGCTGAAGGGAATATAAAACAGTACAACCACTTTAGAAAACAGTTCATCGGGGCCTTACAAAATTAAACATGTAAGTACCATACAACAAAGCAATTCTATTCCTGCATGTTTGCCCAAGTGAAGTGAAAATGTGTCCAAAGTGTTCAGCAGTTGTGTTTATAAAAGCCAAGAATTGGAAGCAATCCAAAAGTCCAACAACTAATTATAAACAAATTATGCCATATCTCCAGTAAACAACAAAACTCTGTAAAAATTAAATTAAATTTTAAAAATTGTGTCATATCTCATACAGTGCAAACATGTCCAGAAAAAAGGCAAAACCACTGGCACAGACGAGTATCACAAAAGCATTATGCTAAATGCAAGCCAGATGACCATACACAGTATTATCTCATTTATACTATATTGTATAAAAGGAAAAACTCTTAACAAGTTTGGTGGGTGTCAGGAAGAGAGAACTTTTCTGGTTGACAGGAATTTTCTGTATCTTGACTGTGGTAGAGGTTACAAGAATGCATACACATGTCAAAATTCAACATGCATACAGCGGGTGAAGTTTAACATATAAAAATTATATCTCAATAAACCTGTTTTTTTGTAGTATACTAGGTCATAAACTAAGCCCCCTAGAGCCTAGAAGAATAATATTTAATACACAATTTCTCATGAAAATTGAGTTTTTCTGTGACTCTTAAAAACCAACAGGGAGAGAGTTCCCTGGTGGCCTAGTGGTTGGGATCTGACACTGTTACTGCAGTGGCCTGAGTTTTGCCCCTGGTCGAGGAACTGAGACCCCACAAACCCACACCCAAAATATTAGAACAGCAATAAGGAGTTGTCCACATCCGAGTAGGATGGAACAGTTTGCAGCAGGCCAATATTCTTCTTGAAAACGACTTGAAATTATAAAATCATATTTTTAAAGGCAGTACAGAGATGTCTTTAAAGCATGGGAGACAAGGTCTACAACTACAAAGACAGGGGAATCTTTTCAAGGTGTTTAGATGCTCTGTAGTTGTCTTTTCCCTAGGGTGTTTCCAGATTACGGATGGGGTGAAGCCTGCAAACCTGAGATCTGGCCCGTATAAAACCCTGCTGCCAAGGAACCAAGAAGTTAGTGGAGCTTTTGGTGTTCACTCAAGGCTAGAGTAACAAAAATGGAAAATGCAGGGACCTCAAAGTCAAGGATATTTGCTTAAACAATGCAGGGCTAAGAGGCTAAAACTTGAAAAAGCAAAGTGAAATATCCCACCTTTGGCACAGCTAAAGAATAAACACTACCAGGCTTTGAAATGAAAGTTCTGGAAAACCACACCCTACAAGTAACACAAAGAAGAGTATCACCAAACTATCGAATAGCAACCCAGCCTCCTGTAAAAATTAAATTAAATTTTAAAAATTGTGTCATATCTCATACAGTGCAAACATGTCCAGAAAAAAGGCAAAACCACTGGCACAGACGAGTATCACAAAAGCATTATGCTAAATGCAAGCCAGATGACCATACACAGTATTATCTCATTTATACTATATTGTATAAAAGGAAAAACTCTTAACAAGTTTGGTGGGTGTCAGGAAGAGAGAACTTTTCTGGTTGACAGGAATTTTCTGTATCTTGACTGTGGTAGAGGTTACAAGAATGCATACACATGTCAAAATTCAACATGCATACAGCGGGTGAAGTTTAACATATAAAAATTATATCTCAATAAACCTGTTTTTTTGTAGTATACTAGGTCATAAACTAAGCCCCCTAGAGCCTAGAAGAATAATATTTAATACACAATTTCTCATGAAAATTGAGTTTTTCTGTGACTCTTAAAAACCAACAGGGAGAGAGTTCCCTGGTGGCCTAGTGGTTGGGATCTGACACTGTTACTGCAGTGGCCTGAGTTTTGCCCCTGGTCGAGGAACTGAGACCCCACAAACCCACACCCAAAATATTAGAACAGCAATAAGGAGTTGTCCACATCCGAGTAGGATGGAACAGTTTGCAGCAGGCCAATATTCTTCTTGAAAACGACTTGAAATTATAAAAATCATATTTTTAAAGGCAGTACAGAGATGTCTTTAAAGCATGGGAGACAAGGTCTACAACTACAAAGACAGGGGAATCTTTTCAAGGTGTTTAGATGCTCTGTAGTTGTCTTTTCCCCTAGGGTGTTTCCAGATTACGGGATGGGGGTGAAGCCTGAAAACCTGAGATCTGGCCCGTATAAAACCCTGCTGCCAAGGAACCAAGAAGTTAGTGGAGCTTTTGGTGTTCACTCAAGGCTAGAGTAACAAAAATGGAAAATGCAGGGACCTCAAAGTCAAGGATATTTGCTTAAACAATGCAGGGCTAAGAGGCTAAAACTTGAAAAAGCAAAGTGAAATATCCCACCTTTGGCACAGCTAAAGAATAAACACTACCAGGCTTTGAAATGAAAGTTCTGGAAAACCACACCCTACAAGTAACACAAAGAAGAGTATCACCAAACTACTCGAATAGCAACCCAGCCTCCATATAAATTAAGGTGACTGGCTCCTTACTCTACCTGCCTAGAAAAGGTAAGCATCGTCTGGCAGAACATGACTTGGTAACAGGCGGATCACTTCTATTGGTCTTTCATTTGCCCATTTTCATCCATCTTTGTTCTTTGGCTCCTGTGGGCCTCCCATCGCGGTGGCGTCCGTGTCTGTGGTTGCAGAGCCCCGGCTCTGGGCGCATGCGCTCCAGAGCTCCGGCTCGGTAATTGGACACATCAGTCCAGCCACTCCGCGGCACGTGGGATCTTCCCAGGCCAGGGATCGAACTGGCGCCCCTTGCACTGCAAGGCGGTGTCCTTACCCACTGGACCACCAGGGAAGCCCCTTGCTTTTGTTTTTTAATTCACATTAGGTCTGGCACTCAATCAAAAATTACAAGGCATAAGCAAAAACAATCTGCCAACTTGACCTGATATTTATATTATTTTTATATTTATTTATAAATATATTTATATTACATTATATCATATTTATAGAACACTCCACTCAACAACAACAGAATCCACATTCTTTTTTTTTTCCCCCACATTCTTTTTAAGTGCACACGGAGCATTTACTAAGACAGGTCATATTCTGGGCCAATAAATCTCAAATTTAAAAAGATCCAAGTCATGTAAGTATATTGTTTCATCCCAAGAGAGTTAACTTAAAAATAACGATCTCTGGAAAACTCTCAAATTCTTGGAGACTAAACAATATACTTCTAAATAATCTACTGGCCAAAAAAGGACATCAAAAAGTAAATTAAAAAGTATTCTGAACTGGATGAAAGTGGAAAAGCACAAATACACTAAAACTGGTAAGCAATATTTAGAGGAAAATTGATAGAACACATATATTAGGGGAAAAGATCACTAATTCATGATCTCAGCTTCTACCTTAAAAAACCAGGAAGGAAAAAAAAAAAAAACCCAAGCTCTAAATAAGTTAAAAAAAGGAATTAATAAAGATCAGAGCAGAAATAAAGAAACAAAAAAGCAGAAAACTAGAGGATATCACTTAAACCAAAAGCTGGTTCTTTAAGAATCTTAATAATATTAATAAATCACAAGCTACACTGATCAGGAAAAAGAGAAGTTACAAATTACCAACACCAGAAATGATACCAAATCTCTGCAAATTATACTAATATTACATTTATGATACTTTCTATAGCTATTTAAAGGATAATAAGAGATTATTATAAACAATTCTAAATTCAACAACTTAGATGAAATGGACAAATTCTTTGAAAACCTATCAACATATGAAGTGACAGAACCCCACAACCACATGAAATACAACCAACAGTAAAACAATGTACGTAGACTAACAGATGACGTAGTTACTGAAATTACAGACAAGTATTAAAATAATTATAATCAATATGTTCAACAGAATTGGAATCTAGTAAAAGTCTATAAAATAGGATCAAATGGATGTTTTAGAACTCAAAGTTACAATGCAAAATTAAGAACAACATTTTCTTTGGAGAAAAAATAAAGATGGTTTTTGGTGTACTGTAAAACAGTTTTATTATAAGATACCCAACTGAGGTACAGAGAGGAAAAAAATATTTAAGAGATTTGAAACATGAAGATAGGGTGTAATAAATGTTTAAACTAGAATCCATAAAGGAGGAGGCAGACAGAAGCAATTAGTTGAAGATGTAATGACAGAGAACTTTCCAAAACTAAAACGCACCAAGCTACATATTCAAAAAAGCCCCATGAACATTAAGCAGAATACAAAGAAAATCACACCTCAACACATCATAGTCAAAACAGCTGGAAAACTAAGACAGAAGAATAAGCATTCTGAGAAGTCCTTTGAGAAAAACAGAAGACATTATCAGCAAGGCTATAAGCAGATGCATTAGCTTCAATAAGACTTTAACAGAAAGCCAGAAGACAATGAAATAGCCAACGTAAGAGTTCTATACCCAGTGGAAATATTTTAAAAAGGTGAAGTTAGGGCTTCTCTGGTGGTCCACTGGGTAGAGTCTGCCTTGCAGTGCAAGGGGCACCAGTTCGATCCCTGGTCCATGAAGATCCCATCTGTACTGCAAGTAATTTGTACTGTAAGTCAAGTATGCTTGTTGTGACTTTTTTTATTTTTTAAAGATTTATTTATTTATTTCGGGCGGGGGTCGGGTTGGGGAGAGGGAGGAGCAGGCGGGCCACCTCCACTGGTCTTTCATTTCTCTATTTTCATTCGTCTTTGTTCTTTGGCTCCTGTGGGCCTCCCACCGCGGTGGCAGCTGTCGCTGCAGAACGCTGGCTCTGGGCGCATGCGCTCCAGAGCTCCGGCTTGGTAATTGGACACATCGGTCCAGCCACTCCACAGCACGTGGGATCTTCCCAGGCCAGGGATCGAACCGGCGCCCCTTGCACTGCAAGGCGGTGTCCTTACCCACTGGACCACCAGGGGAAGTCCCTTGTTGTAACTTCTTGAATAACTCTTCACGGTATAAGGAAAGAATATATAAATAAAAAATTAACAGCAGGATAAGAAAAATATTAGATTAACACATAAAAAAGGGTGAAATGGAAGTGGTAAAAGGAATGCAAAACAGATGGACTCAAAGAGAAGTCAATCTCAGCCATTATCAGCAAAAATGTAAACGAGCTAAAGCTGACCTGAGTAACACAGGTTTCAACTCCCCAGGTCCACCTGTGCACAGATATTTTCCCCATAGTAAATAAATAATTCAGTAATACTCCATCTGTTGTTGCCTGAATCCAAGGATGGGGAACTCTGGATACTGAGGAATCACCGAAGGGCCAACTGTAAGTTGTATGTGGATTTTTTTTACTTTTTCAATCATGAAGAGAGTTAGTCCCCTTAACCGCTACCTTGCTCAAAGGTCAACTGAAAATATCAAAGTAAAACAATAAAACTACATTTTTAAGAAAAATCCACCTACAATGCAGAAGACTTTGAGTTTGATCCCTGGATCTGGAAGATTTCTTGGAGAAGGAAATGGCAATTCATTCCAGTACTCTTGCCTAGGAAATCCAATGGGCAGAGGACCTGGTGGGCTACAGTCCATGGGGTTGCATGAGACTAGGACACAACTGAGTGTGTCTATTACACACTAAGATAAAAATAATGAAAATACGACTTCATAACTAAAGATATTCAGAAAACATGATGAGAAACATCTGTACTGCAAGTAATTTGTACTGTAAGTCAAGTATGCTTGTTGTGACTTTTTATTTTTAAAGATTTATTTATTTATTTATTTCGGGCGGGGGTCGGGTTGGGGAGAGGGAGGAGCAGGCGGGCCACCTCCACTGGTCTTTCATTTCTCTATTTTCATTCGTCTTTGTTCTTTGGCTCCTGTGGGCCTCCCACCGCGGTGGCAGCTGTCGCTGCAGAACGCTGGCTCTGGGCGCATGCGCTCCAGAGCTCCGGCTTGGTAATTGGACACATCGGTCCAGCCACTCCACAGCACGTGGGATCTTCCCAGGCCAGGGATCGAACCGGCGCCCCTTGCACTGCAAGGCGGTGTCCTTACCCACTGGACCACCAGGGGAAGTCCCTTGTTGTAACTTCTTGAATAACTCTTCACGGTATAAGGAAAGAATATATAAATAAAAAATTAACAGCAGGATAAGAAAAATATTAGATTAACACACAAAAAAGGGTGAAATGGAAGTGGTAAAAGGAATGCAAAACAGATGGACTCAAAGAGAAGTCAATCTCAGCCATTATCAGCAAAAATGTAAACGAGCTAAAGCTGACCTGAGTAACACAGGTTTCAACTCCCCAGGTCCACCTGTGCACAGATATTTTCCCCATAGTAAATAAATAATTCAGTAATACTCCATCTGTTGTTGCCTGAATCCAAGGATGGGGAACTCTGGATACTGAGGAATCACCGAAGGGCCAACTGTAAGTTGTATGTGGATTTTTTTTACTTTTTCAATCATGAAGAGAGTTAGTCCCCTTAACCGCTACCTTGCTCAAAGGTCAACTGAAAATATCAAAGTAAAACAATAAAACTACATTTTTAAGAAAAATCCACCTACAATGCAGAAGACTTTGAGTTTGATCCCTGGATCTGGAAGATTTCTTGGAGAAGGAAATGGCAATTCATTCCAGTACTCTTGCCTAGGAAATCCAATGGGCAGAGGACCTGGTGGGCTACAGTCCATGGGGTTGCATGAGACTAGGACACAACTGAGTGTGTCTATTACACACTAAGATAAAAATAATGAAAATACGACTTCATAACTAAAGATATTCAGAAAACATGATGAGAGGAAAAAAGTAGTTTATATAACTAAATATATTCCACTCGCTATAAAATTTTAACATATACATGTGTACAAATGCCCCCAAAATGCCTTAGAAAATGCTGAAAAAAATATGAACAGAGCTTCATCCTTGGGATTTTGGGTGACTTTTTTCCACCATAGATTTTCTTTATAGTTTTTGATACTTTAACTCTTCTCCAAGAAACTAGATTCATTTTTATAAAAAGCAACTATTTTCAAAGGAAAAAAGAAGTCAAACCCAAGACTTTAATAATTATCAGTTCTGACAAAGACTTAAAGAAATCAAAAATCTGATTAAGTCTAAAAAGAGACTAAATTTGTCTCACACAAACTCTACTGGTGAAACAGGCATCTTTATAATGACAAATACATTGTATCACCACCACTTCTGATGGAGACGAAAACTATCAGGTTGAGTTGAAAATAGCTTTTTTCATTAATTAATGCTACTCTCATTTCACTTCCTGCTTCTAATAAAAATTTGTGAAATTTCTATAGAACTATATAAGTTAACATTGTAAAATAAAATTTGAGTTTCTAACATTTTGCATTTTAATTTGTGGGTTTTCCAAATTAACCTCTAATATTATTTCAACTAAAATTTAAGTTTCAACGTAAGAAAAACCAATCACCAGATTTTCAAAATTCTACTTGGCAAAGGTTTTCCCCAAATTTTAACCTCTAATTACATAAAATAAGTTTCAACCTGAATCCAAGGATTCTGGATACTGAGGAATCACCGAAGCCAACTGTAAGTTGTATGTGATTTTACTTTCAATCATGAAGAGAGTTAGTCCTTAACCGCTACCTTGCTCAACGGTCAACTGAAAATATCAAAGTAAAACAATAAAACTACATTTTTAAGAAAAATCCACCTACAATGCAGAAGACTTTGAGTTTGATCCCTGGATCTGGAAGATTTCTTGGAGAAGGAAATGGCAATTCATTCCAGTACTCTTGCCTAGGAAATCCAATGGGCAGAGGACCTGGTGGGCTACAGTCCATGGGGTTGCATGAGACTAGGACACAACTGAGTGTGTCTATTACACACTAAGATAAAAATAATGAAAATACGACTTCATAACTAAAGATATTCAGAAAACATGATGAGAGGAAAAAAGTAGTTTATATAACTAAATATATTCCACTCGCTATAAAATTTTAACATATACATGTGTACAAATGCCCCCAAAATGCCTTAGAAAATGCTGAAAAAAATATGAACAGAGCTTCATCCTTGGGATTTTGGGTGACTTTTTTCCACCATAGATTTTCTTTATAGTTTTTGATACTTTAACTCTTCTCCAAGAAACTAGATTCATTTTTATAAAAAGCAACTATTTTCAAAGGAAAAAAGAAGTCAAACCCAAGACTTTAATAATTATCAGTTCTGACAAAGACTTAAAGAAATCAAAAATCTGATTAAGTCTAAAAAGAGACTAAATTTGTCTCACACAAACTCTACTGGTGAAACAGGCATCTTTATAATGACAAATACATTGTATCACCACCACTTCTGATGGAGACGAAAACTATCAGGTTGAGTTGAAAATAGCTTTTTTCATTAATTAATGCTACTCTCATTTCACTTCCTGCTTCTAATAAAAATTTGTGAAATTTCTATAGAACTATATAAGTTAACATTGTAAAATAAAATTTGAGTTTCTAACATTTTGCATTTTAATTTGTGGGTTTTCCAAATTAACCTCTAATATTATTTCAACTAAAATTTAAGTTTCAACGTAAGAAAAACCAATCACCAGATTTTCAAAATTCTACTTGGCAAAGGCATTTGAAAGAAATATGCAATACCAAACACCGTGGAAACATTTTCTAATGACATTTTCATTGTTCTAAGTTACATAAAAAGGTCAAGTCCTCTCAAATTCTCTATATAGAAACAAATAGGATTCCCCTCCCCTGAAATAAGAGCCATGTTTGCTACACACTCGAAGGAACAACAGAAATAATAAAAGCTAACATTTTTATTGAACAATTATTATGTGATTAATACTCACTGTTCTAAGTAACTTGCATGCATTGTTTAATTCTCACATAATATTATGAAATAGTATTATCTTCATTTTAAAGATGAGAAACTGACGTACCGTTTGTCCAGTCACTAGTAATAAAGCCAGGATGTGAATGCCAAGCAGGCTGGCTGTAGAGCCCTGCACTCTAAGCTATAAATATGAGTAATTAAGATCTTGTTAGTTTGCTGTCTCTGTTACTAAATTTCAGACAGTAAATAATAAGCTTTATTTAAAATAAAACCAGACACTTTAATAATCTGATCATGCCACTAGAATAAAGAGAAGAAATAAACACCTAAAAACTTCCTATTTTCTTGACAAGAGAAAAAAGTAAAAAGCAGTTGCTATCAAAATAGTCACAGAAATCTGAAAAAACACGTAACTTCCAAAAAAATGATAAGAGCAGACATACAAACTACCACACTAAGCTTAAGATCATATGTATTTTCTCCTGAAAATAGTTTACCCTAATAGTTTTTCTCCCCAATTTAATCTAGAGGATATAGATACCTAAGAGTTGAATAAAATGTCACAAAAATCCTAGAGAAAGGTAATATCAATTCTTTAGGTGAAAGTATTTTCTGTTGGTATTCAGATTTTCCTTTTAAGAAGTTTTTGAAGTAATCAAACAAAATCTCTGTCCTGTTGTAAAAAATATTATAGCTTAAATTTTAATTGAGTGTTTGTGAACTGCTTCAGATACCTACCCTATTTTTAAGAAATATTTATGAAAAATAAAAGGTAAGTCACACTGTAAACAGTATCCTATGAAGGTCAAAAATAATACATAAAAACTTATTTTTTATAGGTGATTTTTCTGTAAACTTCTAAGACTTAAAATAATAAGCAGAATTACATCTTTGTGAGATACACAGCTAAAATAAGTAATAATTCAAAGCTGATATTATACTTAGAACGATGAGCTTAGGTAATTTAACACTGCATAATCAGACACATATAACAGGAATCCTTTACCCAACCAATTCACAAAAGTTACACCTAAAAGAGCTATAAAAATGTCTAACAGATGGTTGTAAAGTAACTTATAAATGCCATTATAACAGTAACGGTCAATTAGTAAGAATTAAACTGCTCTGGAAAATCCACCCATTGTTTAATTCTCACATAATATTATGAAATAGTATTATCTTCATTTTAAAGATGAGAAACTGACGACCGTTTGTCCAGTCACTAGTAATAAAGCCAGGATGTGAATGCCAAGCAGGCTGGCTGTAGAGCCCTGCACTCTAAGCTATAAATATGAGTAATTAAGATCTTGTTAGTTTGCTGTCTCTGTTACTAAATTTCAGACAGTAAATAATAAGCTTTATTTAAAATAAAACCAGACACTTTAATAATCTGATCATGCCACTAGAATAAAGAGAAGAAATAAACACCTAAAAACTTCCTATTTTCTTGACAAGAGAAAAAAGTAAAAAGCAGTTGCTATCAAAATAGTCACAGAAATCTGAAAAAACACGTAACTTCCAAAAAAATGATAAGAGCAGACATACAAACTACCACACTAAGCTTAAGATCATATGTATTTTCTCCTGAAAATAGTTTACCCTAATAGTTTTTCTCCCCAATTTAATCTAGAGGATATAGATACCTAAGAGTTGAATAAAATGTCACAAAAATCCTAGAGAAAGGTAATATCAATTCTTTAGGTGAAAGTATTTTCTGTTGGTATTCAGATTTTCCTTTTAAGAAGTTTTTGAAGTAATCAAACAAAATCTCTGTCCTGTTGTAAAAAATATTATAGCTTAAATTTTAATTGAGTGTTTGTGAACTGCTTCAGATACCTACCCTATTTTTAAGAAATATTTATGAAAAATAAAAGGTAAGTCACACTGTAAACAGTATCCTATGAAGGTCAAAAATAATACATAAAAACTTATTTTTTATAGGTGATTTTTCTGTAAACTTCTAAGACTTAAAATAATAAGCAGAATTACATCTTTGTGAGATACACAGCTAAAATAAGTAATAATTCAAAGCTGATATTATACTTAGAACGATGAGCTTAGGTAATTTAACACTCGCATAATCAGACACATATAACAGGAATCCTTTACCCAACCAATTCACAAAAGTTACACCTAAAAGAGCTATAAAAATGTCTAACAGATGGTTGTAAAGTAACTTATAAATGCCATTATAACAGTAACGGTCAATTAGTAAGAATTAAACTGCTCTGACACTTAAAAAGTTTTCTATAATTCATACAGCTCCACCTAGAATTTTAGACTCAGAAAAGGAGAAAGTACAATGCACAATACAATACTGGTATAATGCCTACCAGAAATTATACTTTAAAATTTTTTTACTTTATGCATCTGCAAAAAAGTGGAAAGGAGCAAACGATAAAAGGTAATTTTGCTGTAATACGGAACCTGATTTTTCAACATACTGTTGTTTGCTTTCATAGTTTAAAATATTTATATCACACAAATATTTTATTTGATGCAACACCAGAAGTAAAAATATGGAGGAGCAGGTATATTAAATACGTGCTTTGAGAGAAAAAACGGTAAGGAAAAACAATTTACTTTTAATACTAACACTGCCTGACACACTGGATGGTAGATGACAATTAACTGGCAGAATTAAATCTCCTATTCTCAAAATTCTGAAATCTAAAATAGGTTGTATAATAATTATCAAATAAAACATCAAATGATTCTTTCCAGTGGGAGAGTAAAAAAACAAAAATAAGTTATCAATTAGTGTTCACAGTGCCTCCTATGAGGACACAACTTAACTCCTTAACTCCTTAGTTCCTTACCCCTTCAGAGGTAAGATCTGGGCTAAGTCTGTTCTGTCCTTTCTTAACCATTTTAAATGTTGAGATAACTATTCTCCAACCAAACTCCATGCCCACAAAAATAAAAAGCTGGAAACAGTCTTACTCTTACAACGTTACATATCTCTTTTTTCCTGGAATCTATCACTTCCTATCTTGTGTTATAGTCATTACACACATGTTCTTTTTTTTAAGTGTGTGTGTGCACTCGATTGCATCCAACTCTTTCAGGCAGGGTCAACTGTACTGCATCCTCCTATGCACCTCACAGCTTAGTAGAGAGTCTTAACTAATAGCCAACTCTCTCATCACCTAAAAAGAGTTAAGTCTTAGTAACTCTTTGCAGATGGGTTTAAAATCAAAATGAAACAAAAAAACAACAAAAATGCCTCTGCAACTATCAGAAAGGTATATTCTGAGAAGTATGCATATAACTTGTCTACTGTCAGTAAAGCAAAAACCAGACCAAAATGCTGCTTCTCTCCTTTCCCCAGCTGAATTCCATCCAAGTCAATAAATAAATGTCTCTTAAAAGACAAACAGGTTGTCTTTGTCTAAGTTCAGGTCACAGGACCAGGAGAGGCAGATGTGATCTAAGGGGCTTTCAAAGAGGCTTTCTAGTGGTCTACAAGTAAAGGAGAATAAAATCAAAAGTTTAAGTGCGAGCTCCTGACTAGGTCAAGCCCCAAAGAAAATTCTTGAATGAGGGCCCAAAGAGTCCTATAAAAGCCATGTGTTACAGGTGAATTCAACCTACATTAGATAAAGCTCACACCAGTAAGACCTCCTCACTACAAACTCTATAAATGTACCCCAAGCCAACTAGCCCCCAACAAGTGAAAAGAGAATGTCCTAAGGTGTATGTGTGTATTCAATTGCTTAGCTTTCCAACACACTCCAATCCAGGTCATGTCCCTGTCCAGTGGGTAGTAACAGAGTCCGTAGTAGAGGCAAACTGGCAAAGCAGACAATCAAGACAATTTAATTTGCAAGACTGAAAAGTCTATGCAAACATACCGGAAAAGAACTCAAAAGTTATATAACCAGGTTAACAGTGGTTATCTCTGGGGAGAGACTTAGGAAGCGTGCAAAGGGCACTTTCACCTATCATTAATACATCGTATTGTTTAAATGTTTCATGAACACTGATTCACTGCCATAATGTTAAAAACAAAATTTTAAGTAAAACTCTGAAATGCTATTTGGTTTTCAATCAAAAAGAATGAATAGACCCAAAGGAAAATTAAATGCCACTTGCAGAAATTTGGCTACTAGAGATCTACAGATCAAACAGAAATAACACAATTATCCTACTGCACAAAATAAAAAGCAATGCTGGTAACACGGCAAAAATGTCCATAGCAACTGTCACCCACTACTCAACATTCACTACTTTGATGATACAATACTAGCCACCGGAGGGATTCAGAGTACCCTCTCTCCCTGAAATCACATACTGTTTACAGCAATCCCTTAAGTCATAAAAAATGTTTAGAGTTTTGCACCAACAGAACACTGACAGTTTTAATTCTCTGTAAGTACTATATCTATATATAGGATATCTCTCTATACACAGGTACATATAAATTGACATGAGGTTCATGTCAGATTGCCTTCAGAAAGCTTCCCCATCTGAAAAGCACACTAGCTAGACAATCCTATTATCATTTTAACGAAGAGTTCAAATTCTCCAACGATTTGGTAAGAGAACTTTGGGGTTAAATCCAACTAGGATTTCTGGGGATAACGGGGGAGGACAAACTAAGCTCTGAACACAGCATAAGCCACAATGCCAAATGCAAATAATGTCATATATTTTAGCAAAGCAAAATATGACTAAACGTCAGTTAAATTTGTAACATCAGCATCTTAGAAACTGAAGCCTAGATAGCCATACTTGTCTCAAACTTTCAAGTTTAGATCGTTTTCCTAAATAAAAAAAAAACTAAGAGAAATCATATTGAAAATGACCAAAATTACCATAAATTTGGAAAGAGCAAAAGACAATAACCACATAGCAAATTATTTTGTAGAGAAGAATTTTTGTTTAAACTCGTTTATGAATCCATAATGTAGTCACAAATACTTTAAAATATGAAGAGACACAGTGTACACATCATTTCTCACCATCCCCTCCCCAGGCTACTTCTCAGTTCTCCACTATCCACCCCTTTGCCCCGGTGTTTCTTTATACTTACAATAACAAACACAAATTTATATTCTTATTCTACGGGAGCCTCCTTAACACACAAAGTAGCATATTATTCACACTGTCCTACATCTTGTTTTGTTTTCACTTTATAACGTATTTCGGAGATCTTTCCATGTCATTACACAGAAAGCTTTCTCATTCTTTTTGTCACAGCTGATTATGACTAGTCCTACCACAACTTTCATCTATCTTCTTCCGGCTAAGCTTTAATAACATTCTATCCGGCTAACTACTGAACACCTGAGCTGAGTTTCCCAAAGATTGTAACACAGACAGAACAACTCATTATTTAAATTATATCCTTTTCAGAACGTTTATTTTTCAACCAGGTAGATGGAAAACGTCGCACAATTTTCTCTTATCGCTTAAAAATGAAGCTACAAATTAGAATACTGACTTCAAGTGAAATTACCTTATTTTGATTGAGGGGAATCTGCGTAAACAGCCAAATGAACACTGGCGGTAAAAGTTTCTTCTTGTGCTTTTCTTTCGCTGTAAAAGAAAACACCATTTGTTGGTTTTCTTTTTTTAAGGTTAGGGAGCCTTCAAGTCTTAGAGCGTGGCATTCTAACAGCAAGCAACCGCAACCTGATTCGATCTTTCACTTGCCAGGTCAGAGGCCGAGGTTTCTCCTTTCAGGATTCTGCTCACTATTATCTACAGGGCGACGTCGACACCAGCGAAAACGCACTCGAATACGCGCTCCGTCGCGCTACGCGTAGGAAATTAACATTCCGGGGGCCAGCGCGCCAGGACCAGCTAACCTGGAGCTCCGCGGGCGGAACGGCGTCTAGAAGAGCCAGCCGCCGCGGGGACCGGGAGCGGGCCGGCGCGGGAGGACCAAGGCAAGACCGGCGCCGCGCGCGGAGCCTTCGAACCCGCGCCCTTGCCCGCGTCGGACGCGCGGAATCGCGCGCTCCCCGAGGACCAAGCCCCGGAACCGCGACCACGCACGGAACCCGTCCCCGGGCGGCGGCGCCCACTGCTCGGACTGCGGACCGCGCGCCGGGAGGGCGGGGGCTCCCCGGAGGAGCTGGCCGTGCCGGCGCCCCATTGGGCGCCGCTCCAAACGTGCCCGAGTTGTGACAGGAATAAAGTGGGTCACAAGGCCTAGCGGGTCGCCAGCGAAAGCCCTCTCCGCACCGGGTCTCCGGCTTTCCCGGCCGCTCGAATCGGCCCCAGCCCAAGGGCGCGCGCCGGCCACCCGGCCCCGCCGCGCACCCCAATCCCGCCCCTGCCCCGCAGGTAACCCCAGATGTCCCGGAGGGCCCCACAAACGGGACGGGCCGCCACCCCAACTCGCGAGGAAAGACGCTCCAGCGACAGGCAAAACTTGGGCTTCAGCGCCTGCCCGCCCGCCCCTCCCCTGGCCGCCACCCCCCGGCCCCACACACGCCGCCCCCCGCTCCCCCCTTTCCCTGCGCCCTCACCGTGGGGCTTGCGGCGGCTCCGGCTTCTTCCCGCCCCCACCCTGGAGTCCAGCTGCGGTGACTCGGAGCCGCTAACCTAGCTGCGTCCGGAAGACGCCGGGACTCCCCGCTCTAGCAGCACCTGGGGCTGAGTGGCGCCCCCCACGCACCCCCCAAAAAATTCACCGCTACGGCCGGCCCGCAACTCCTCCCCCTCCCTTCCCTTCCCCTCCTCCACCGGCACCGGGAGCACGCATGCGCCGCTCCGGCAAGCCGACCGGCGGACGTCAGGCCCCAGGCCCACCCGGTGGGGCGCCACTCACCGGGCGCGCGCACGCGTCGGCGGCCAGATTTCCTTCGCGCTCTCGGTCCCGGGGGTTTCCTTTTTTTTCAGCCGGCAGCCGCAAGCCGAGTCTGAGATTGCGCTCCCTCCTGGCGCATGCGCAGTCAGTGACCCCCGCGGGCTCCGACTGCCGGCGCTCTCCGTTCGCCCCTCCCCTCACTCTCCCTTTCCCCGGCTCGTCTCGGCGCGCATGCGACTTGCTCCGTTAGGCGGCTCGGAGGTGTGGAGGGGATCCCGGACGCCGGAGGAGACTCCCGCTCCCTGGGGCTGCTCGTCTGCGCGATCCGCGGCTGCCGCTGGGCGTGCAGGAAAATCGAGATCTCCCCGGCGCCCCCTTCCTCGCACCGGTTACTGGAAAGCAAGGGAGGCGGAGCCTGATCAGCATCGGAGGGTGCGGCCGGTCCCGGGAGTGTTCGCTCTCGATTTGGGTGGTTTTTGACTTTCACCCTGGATGCGGGAAGCGAGGACAGAGGAGAGTTTCTTGTATGAGGAATCTCGAGCCAAAAGGGGGAACTTCTCGTTCTTGAAAAGCAGAAATTACTTTGCCAACGCCAGGAAAAAATTTTCGGGCGGGCACCGTTTTCCCCCTCCAGTGGCATCTCTTGCGTTGATTCCTGGGACGGGAAGAGGGCATTTGTGCCCAGACTCGTCCTTTATCCTCTCCTGGAGGGGCAGTGCTCTAGTCGCTTCTTTTTGGAGGGTGAACCTGGGAGACCTGAACGTGACTCCTTGGCTGGAGGACGGCGGCCAGGGCAGACACGGAAGAGCTCCTTTGGAGTTTTGTTTTTTCACTTGGCCTTAAGGCCAGATGACAGTATAAAGGAAGATGGGAGATGAAGCACTGGAGATAAATCAGGATCCTAATTTCTACTGCTTCCTTTGTAAAAGAATATTACCCCTTACCTTGGAGGAAATGACTTTCCTTGATGGTTAAGACAGTTGCTAGCGCCCGCCTCCGGCAAGGGCTGAGTGGCGCCCCACGCACCCAAAATTCACCGCTACGGCCGGCCCGCAACTCCTCCCCCTCCCTTCCCTTCCCCTCCTCCACCGGCACCGGGAGCACGCATGCGCCGCTCCGGCAAGCCGACCGGCGGACGTCAGGCCCCAGGCCCACCCGGTGGGGCGCCACTCACCGGGCGCGCGCACGCGTCGGCGGCCAGATTTCCTTCGCGCTCTCGGTCCCGGGGGTTTCCTTTTTTTTCAGCCGGCAGCCGCAAGCCGAGTCTGAGATTGCGCTCCCTCCTGGCGCATGCGCAGTCAGTGACCCCCGCGGGCTCCGACTGCCGGCGCTCTCCGTTCGCCCCTCCCCTCACTCTCCCTTTCCCCGGCTCGTCTCGGCGCGCATGCGACTTGCTCCGTTAGGCGGCTCGGAGGTGTGGAGGGGATCCCGGACGCCGGAGGAGACTCCCGCTCCCTGGGGCTGCTCGTCTGCGCGATCCGCGGCTGCCGCTGGGCGTGCAGGAAAATCGAGATCTCCCCGGCGCCCCCTTCCTCGCACCGGTTACTGGAAAGCAAGGGAGGCGGAGCCTGATCAGCATCGGAGGGTGCGGCCGGTCCCGGGAGTGTTCGCTCTCGATTTGGGTGGTTTTTGACTTTCACCCTGGATGCGGGAAGCGAGGACAGAGGAGAGTTTCTTGTATGAGGAATCTCGAGCCAAAAGGGGGAACTTCTCGTTCTTGAAAAGCAGAAATTACTTTGCCAACGCCAGGAAAAAATTTTCGGGCGGGCACCGTTTTCCCCCTCCAGTGGCATCTCTTGCGTTGATTCCTGGGACGGGAAGAGGGCATTTGTGCCCAGACTCGTCCTTTATCCTCTCCTGGAGGGGCAGTGCTCTAGTCGCTTCTTTTTGGAGGGTGAACCTGGGAGACCTGAACGTGACTCCTTGGCTGGAGGACGGCGGCCAGGGCAGACACGGAAGAGCTCCTTTGGAGTTTTGTTTTTTCACTTGGCCTTAAGGCCAGATGACAGTATAAAGGAAGATGGGAGATGAAGCACTGGAGATAAATCAGGATCCTAATTTCTACTGCTTCCTTTGTAGAAAAACGTGTGAATATTACCCCCTTACCTTGGAGGAAATGACTTTCCTTGATGGTTAAGACAGTTGGTCCACAAGGGAAAGTGCACTTCAGTACCTAAAAATTATTGGAAAAGAATGCTTTATAGTCCTGTTTCCTAGTAGTTTTCATATTTTAATGAATGTTCTTTGAATTTGAAGCTGTTTTCTTGTTGCAAAAAATAAACTCGTGACTATAAGATTCTCCCGTAAATGTAACATTCATCTCAGTAAACATTTCAAAATTCTTGCTGTGTACTCGAGAAAAAGAACATCGAAACTGAGGAACTTACTCAAATCCCTAATCACAGGATTCTTCTGTCCAGAGTGGGAAAGCATGATAAGTCATCGTATAGCAGACAAGGTCTTAGTAGCCTCTTTTCCTGCTAGCATTCATTCCCTATTCTGATACTATTCCTTGAAAAAATATCCTTTCTTCCCTCTCAGATCATTTGGCTGGGGCAGGATTCCAGAGGATATATATATATATATATATATCTTTCATTGTATTTATTTATTTGGCTGTGACTAGGTGAGTCTTAGTTGCAGCATGAGAAATGTTAGTTTTGGCATGTGGGATCTAGTTTCCTGACCAGGGATTGAACCCAGGCCCCTTGCATTGGGAGCCAGAGCCTTAATCACTGGACCACCAGGGCGCTGCCTACGTTAGACATATTAAGAAGGGTGATCTCTCTTTTCCAATGGATTTAAGTCTGAAAAAATGGAAGCCTGAAGCCATCTTCCTACTCAAACAGATTCTGAGAAAGAAGGCAATATGGAAGAAAGCAGATTCAAAACTGGAGATTTGGCCTGGAGACAAATTAGATGCCTTGAATCCACTGTGGACTAGATAACTTTAATAAATTCTTACATGCATTTATTGTTTAAAGCAGTGAGAGGTTTTCTGTCCCTTGCAAGTGTGAATTCTAACAGTGGTAGCAAGAGAGGAAGCAAGATTAGTAATACTGATTAGGAAGGTTTAAGTTAGACAAGAGGCTTTGAGTGTTTTTCCTAGGATGTGGATGTTTGGATTTTATTCCAGAGAAAGTGATCTCTCCTCATATTATGCATCATATCTTCAAAAATACCTTTGCCCTTTTTAATGGTTCCATTGTCCTCTTACCCACTAGGAGGAAATGACTTTCCTTGATGGTTAAGACAGTTGGTCCACAAGGGAAAGTGCACTTCAGTACCTAAAAATTATTGGAAAAGAATGCTTTATAGTCCTGTTTCCTAGTAGTTTTCATATTTTAATGAATGTTCTTTGAATTTGAAGCTGTTTTCTTGTTGCAAAAAATAAACTCGTGACTATAAGATTCTCCCGTAAATGTAACATTCATCTCAGTAAACATTTCAAAATTCTTGCTGTGTACTCGAGAAAAAGAACATCGAAACTGAGGAACTTACTCAAATCCCTAATCACAGGATTCTTCTGTCCAGAGTGGGAAAGCATGATAAGTCATCGTATAGCAGACAAGGTCTTAGTAGCCTCTTTTCCTGCTAGCATTCATTCCCTATTCTGATACTATTCCTTGAAAAACTATCCTTTCTTCCCTCTCAGATCATTTGGCTGGGGCAGGATTCCAGAGGATATATATATATATATATATATCTTTCATTGTATTTATTTATTTGGCTGTGACTAGGTGAGTCTTAGTTGCAGCATGAGAAATGTTAGTTTTGGCATGTGGGATCTAGTTTCCTGACCAGGGATTGAACCCAGGCCCCTTGCATTGGGAGCCAGAGCCTTAATCACTGGACCACCAGGGCGCTGCCTACGTTAGACATATTAAGAAGGGTGATCTCTCTTTTCCAATGGATTTAAGTCTGAAAAAATGGAAGCCTGAAGCCATCTTCCTACTCAAACAGATTCTGAGAAAGAAGGCAATATGGAAGAAAGCAGATTCAAAACTGGAGATTTGGCCTGGAGACAAATTAGATGCCTTGAATCCACTGTGGACTAGATAACTTTAATAAATTCTTACATGCATTTATTGTTTAAAGCAGTGAGAGGTTTTCTGTCCCTTGCAAGTGTGAATTCTAACAGTGGTAGCAAGAGAGGAAGCAAGATTAGTAATACTGATTAGGAAGGTTTAAGTTAGACAAGAGGCTTTGAGTGTTTTTCCTAGGATGTGGATGTTTGGATTTTATTCCAGAGAAAGTGATCTCTCCTCATATTATGCATCATATCTTCAAAAATACCTTTGCCCTTTTTAATGGTTCCATTGTCCTCTTACCCACTAGGAGGAAATCATATTCATCTTTGACTCTTTCCTCTGTCATTTTCTGTATTTAATCATTTACCAACACCTGCTGATAGTCCCACTTTTCTTCTCAATCTTCTGCCACTACTCAAGCATTTCCCACAATTCAGTTCATAACTTATTACCTTTCTCCTCATAGACTGTCCAAGAAGAAACCTGTATCAGATATTTTTAATCACGTTTCCAGCTGCCAGACTGCACTTTTTCCTAAAACAAAAACCCTGCCTCATAGTTTCACAGACCCTAAATTTGTCCCCTAGCCTAAATCTTCTCCTTAAACACAACTTATCTAACTCAAATACTCTGCTCACTTCTTGTCTGCCTTGTTATAATTTGAAAGGAACATTTCCAACTCCATTCCTAATTGATTTCCACAGTTGATGTCTTGATGGAAGCAGTACAGCATAGTGACTAAGATACAAATTTGGAAACTAAATGCCACGTTTTATCTGCATGACATTGAGCAAGTCAGTTCTCTGTTCTTCAGTTTCCTTACCTGTAAAATGAGGGTATTAACAATCTCATCTCAGAGGATAATTGAAAGAAGATACATGGTAGACAGAATGTGTGTGACAGTATCTGGTACATAAAAAATCCCATCAGTGCCTATTCTTAATGATGTTCCTTTTTGTATAGTTCTTACATCTCTTGCTAAATTTTTCCCCTAGTCCCCTGTGATCCTATGTCTTTTCTGTTCTTTCATAATACCTCTCTCATCCACCCTTTGACATTCCTACTTTTACCTATAGTAAATAGGGATATGGGAAGTTTCATATGTATATTAGGGAATATATTGTCAGGGTTTTTGGTAATAATTCTTCATGGTTTAGTCAATTACTCATTCTCTCTAGATCCTTTAAAATAGAGAGAAGTCAGCAGTATGATGTGGTATTAAAAACTTTGTAATCAAAGTTCTAGGCTTCAATCCTGACTAATACTAAGAGACAGTGAACAAGTTAAATAATTTCTCTGAGCACCAGGGCATTTATCTGTAAAGGGAGAGCTGCAGACTGATCTCCATATCAAGAACTGCGCAGTGGAGAGGCTGCCTCTGAGTTTCTAGGAGAACTCAACGTGCCCACTAAAGAGCGAACACTTTGATGCAGTAATGGATTGTACTTACCGAGTTATGAGAAACTTATCCCCTTCTTGCCTTATCTCCCTCCCAGTCCACAACACCATAGAGAAAGGGCCTTGAAAAGAGAGGGAAATAATTGGCTAAAAAACCCTCCACCTTCTTTCTTGAGTTCCTGAGACACAAGTTCAGCCAGAGAGCGTTTGCCTAGGAACTGAGATTGGAGCTTTAAACTAGTCAGACTTTTAATAACCAAAAGCGTGAAAGAAGAGTTGAAGAATATGCACCAGGTGTCTGTAGGGGACTTGCTACCCAGTGCTGCTTAATCACCTAAGGATCTCATTAAAACAAAAATTCCAGTTCAGCTAGTCTGGGATGAGGCCAGAAAGTGCATCTCTAACAAGCTCCCTGGGGAGCTGATTCTAGGATCGCACTTTGACAAATCAGGCATTATAAAGTAGGAAAGGTAGTTTCAATTGAGCACTGTGGGCAGAAAGGAATAGACAAAAATATTAGGTTAGCTACACTTCTGTAGGTCAAAAGTGTTTGAATATTGAAATTTTCAGAAAAAAAAACTTACGTTTGTATCACATCACATGAAAATTCATTCATTAAAATGGGAAGCACAATATTAAATATTAAATAATTTCCCCACATGCTAACAAATACATATACCCTACTTAAATGAGTGTATAAATCCAGTAGGGTATGAAGTAACACTGACCTACACTGGCAAGCATGAGTACTTGCTAGAAGAATGTGTGTGTTTGTCCCTTATTTGAAGAAGGCTGAGGCTAGAATCAAAACCCGCCACCTCTAACATGCTGTAACTTTATGAATTTTATAAATGTTAAACTTTTCATGAACTGTGCTTGTGTATAAAAACTACTGCCCTCTGGTGGATTTGAGTTGAGTTAAAAAGGAAATACGGATCTTTTTATTCAGACATCTTAAATACTATTAGTACTTTCTCTGTTAATTTTAACTCAAAAAAATAAATAGATAAATACAATGGACTTACTAAGAAAAGATTATATTCCAGGAGAACTTTTGTATTCAGTTTCAGATGTAAAGGAAATAATGTCAACACACGCATTAGATGGCATTAAAGTTATATTTTAACTTTATGACAATATGGTTTTTCCTTTAATTTCCACAATTGTCTTATCCTTAATAGGAATTTTTCTATCCATTTTTAAGAGTCTTTTAGTAGTTGGACCTTATATGTAATAATTTCTCCCATATGTGTGCTGATCAAGACCATTGCGTGCAACTCCCAACTTTGCTTCTCAGCTTTCCCTCCCTTCTTCCCCAGTGTGTCTATTTTCAAAAGCCTTTCTCTGTTATCTCAGAAGGGAGCTTCCCAATTCTTTACAAAGTTAGATCATTTGATTTTACCGTCTCTGGTAAAATAAATTATCATGATCTAACTCAATCTGTGTTTAACTTCCCCTCCACTTCATCATTCTCTACAGCCTCTATGATTCCTACCCACCTCTAAGAACACCAAAGACCCTTTTCTGACTACATGTTAAATTGCCTCAGTTCTCACCAGTTTGTTTTTGTAATATCTCACAAACATCAGTGAATATGCAAAACCAGAACCATGAGTCACCAATACAAAGAAAGTAGAAGAGTAAAATTTGAATATTGAAATTTTCAGAAAAAACTTACGTTTGTATCACATAAAACTTAAAAGGGAAGTTTAAATAATTTGCTAACAAATACATATACCCTACTTAAATGAGTGTATAAATCCAGTAGGGTATGAAGTAACACTGACCTACACTGGCAAGCATGAGTACTGGCTAGAAGAATGTGTATGTTTGTCCCTTATTTGAAGAAGGCTGAGGCTAGAATCAAAACCCGCCACCTCTAACATGCTGTAACTTTATGAATTTTGTAAATGTTAAACTTTTCATGAACGGTGCTTGTGTAAAAAAACTACTGCCCTCTGGTGGATTTGAGTTGAGTTAAAAAGGAAATACGGATCTTTTTATTCAGACATCTTAAATACTATTAGTACTTTCTCTGTTAATTTTAACTCAAAAAAATAAATAGATAAATACAATGGACTTACTAAGAAAAGATTATATTCCAGGAGAACTTTTGTATTCAGTTTCAGATGTAAAGGAAATAATGTCAACACACGCATTAGATGGCATTAAAGTTATATTTTAACTTTATGACAATATGGTTTTTCCTTTAATTTCCACAATTGTCTTATCCTTAATAGGAATTTTTCTATCCATTTTTAAGAGTCTTTTAGTAGTTGGACCTTATATGTAATAATTTCTCCCATATGTGTGCTGATCAAGACCATTGCGTGCAACTCCCAACTTTGCTTCTCAGCTTTCCCTCCCTTCTTCCCCAGTGTGTCTATTTTCAAAAGCCTTTCTCTGTTATCTCAGAAGGGAGCTTCCCAATTCTTTACAAAGTTAGATCATTTGATTTTACCGTCTCTGGTAAAATAAATTATCATGATCTAACTCAATCTGTGTTTAACTTCCCCTCCACTTCATCATTCTCTACAGCCTCTATGATTCCTACCCACCTCTAAGAACACCAAAGACCCTTTTCTGACTACATGTTAAATTGCCTCAGTTCTCACCAGTTTGTTTTTGTAATATCTCACAAACATCAGTGAATATGCAAAACCAGAACCATGAGTCACCAATACAAAGAAAGTAGAAGAGTAAAATGTGTTGTTAAACTTATTACATGGCTGAATTTAACACCATTTTCTCTAAAGGTGCTGTTAATGATTAAGCCAAGATAAAACATCCTACAGATCTTCTGCAGTATCCTAATATTACATATTTTCTCATGATGCATTCTGAGATTACTATTAAAACATACATAAGCCTCACAATACACATTTTTTACTTTTCATGATTTAGAAACTTACATCTTATACAGTTCTAATGACTCAATAGTCAACCTATCTACCTAGTAAGTTAATATTTCCTAACTTAGTACTAGAACTATTAAAAATTATAATAATGAGTAGAGATATTTCCTATGTACTTTTTAGAATCTTTAAATTGCATTTTTCCATTGAGTGGTTAATATTTTTAATAGGTAAGAGATTTCAAAGAAAAAGCATATGGTCATAAATTTAAGTATTTTCACTCAAAGCTCCTTAACAATAGACTTTAATATTTATTAAAATAAATTAACTTCCATGGTTCTCTTTCATCATTTTTATTCATAGGCCTCTTTGGAACTGAGTAGGCCCTAAGGAGAACTTGTAATACTTTTGTTATTGTCCAAAAAGGATCAGAAAAAGGCTAAACCACAGAAAAATATTAAGGGTTTCAGGACAAATTCCAGTTTTGTTGGAGGCAATGAGTATTCTGAAATACTGAAAGTTTTTGTAATGATAGATGTTATAATTCTAATATTAAAATGAAAATAAAATAAATTTATTTATAAATTTTCTGATATCTGATTATAAAGGCAGTGGCAAAAAGACCCCAAATATAAACACGTTAAAGCTGTTTATTGAAGATTCTTATTTGGTATCTTCACTATCACTGTTTGAGCTATTAGTGTCATCACAAAGAGAAGCGTTTCTAATTGAAGACACCATTACATCTATAATGCCTTTTTTGGGGTTTTCTTCCAAATCAGTCTGTAGTGCTCCAACTTCTGCTAGCTTCCATTCAAGTTCTGCAACAAATAACCCATCAATAAATCAGAAAAAAATTGCAACATCTATGTGAAACAATAACATTAATGTGGAAATGATGATATTTTAGAACTAGATTATGACAAAAGTACCATGTCAAAATACACATTAGCTATAGCAGAGTTATACTTAAAGGGAGCAACTATGGCTAAAATGTTTATTCTTAACTGACTGAAACTAGTGCTTTGAAAGTACAAATCAAGGAGCTAGGGACAAAAACAAAGTAAATCCAAGGAGGGATATAATGAAGAAGAGACCTTAGCAAAGGCAGAAAAAACAAACTCAATAGAGGTGACCAACAAAATCAAAAGTTGGTTCTTTGAAGAGACTAACAGACACACTTTGGGCAAAAATGATCACAAGAAAAAGAAAGAAACGAAATAATATAAAGAATTTACATGGAGGTGGGGCTTCCCTGGTAGCTTAGTGGTGAAGAGTTTGCCTGGCGATGCAGGAGACATGGGTTTGATGGGAAGATCCCACATGCTGCAGAGCAACTGAGCCCATGAGCTGCCTCAGAGCCACAACTATGGAGCCCATGTGCTGCAAATGCTGAACCCAGTGAGCCCAAGAGCCCAAGTTCCACAACAAGAAAAGTCACCGCAACAAGATATCGACCTAAAAAGCTTCCATGGTTCTCTTTCATCATTTTTATTCATAGGCCTCTTTGGAACTGAGTAGGCCCTAAGGAGAACTTGTAATACTTTTGTTATTGTCCAAAAAGGATCAGAAAAAGGCTAAACCACAGAAAAATATTAAGGGTTTCAGGACAAATTCCAGTTTTGTTGGAGGCAATGAGTATTCTGAAATACTGAAAGTTTTTGTAATGATAGATGTTATAATTCTAATATTAAAATGAAAATAAAATAAATTTATTTATAAATTTTCTGATATCTGATTATAAAGGCAGTGGCAAAAAGACCCCAAATATAAACACGTTAAAGCTGTTTATTGAAGATTCTTATTTGGTATCTTCACTATCACTGTTTGAGCTATTAGTGTCATCACAAAGAGAAGCGTTTCTAATTGAAGACACCATTACATCTATAATGCCTTTTTTGGGGTTTTCTTCCAAATCAGTCTGTAGTGCTCCAACTTCTGCTAGCTTCCATTCAAGTTCTGCAACAAATAACCCATCAATAAATCAGAAAAAAATTGCAACATCTATGTGAAACAATAACATTAATGTGGAAATGATGATATTTTAGAACTAGATTATGACAAAAGTACCATGTCAAAATACACATTAGCTATAGCAGAGTTATACTTAAAGGGAGCAACTATGGCTAAAATGTTTATTCTTAACTGACTGAAACTAGTGCTTTGAAAGTACAAATCAAGGAGCTAGGGACAAAAACAAAGTAAATCCAAGGAGGGATATAATGAAGAAGAGACCTTAGCAAAGGCAGAAAAAACAAACTCAATAGAGGTGACCAACAAAATCAAAAGTTGGTTCTTTGAAGAGACTAACAGACACACTTTGGGCAAAAATGATCACAAGAAAAAGAAAGAAACGAAATAATATAAAGAATTTACATGGAGGTGGGGCTTCCCTGGTAGCTTAGTGGTGAAGAGTTTGCCTGGCGATGCAGGAGACATGGGTTTGATGGGAAGATCCCACATGCTGCAGAGCAACTGAGCCCATGAGCTGCCTCAGAGCCACAACTATGGAGCCCATGTGCTGCAAATGCTGAACCCAGTGAGCCCAAGAGCCCAAGTTCCACAACAAGAAAAGTCACCGCAACAAGAAGCCTGCTCACCTCGACTAGAGAGTAGCCCCCACTCCGGGCAACTAGAGAAGAGCCTGTGGCAGCAGTGAAAACCCAGAACAGCCAAAAATAAATAAATAAATAAAATCTAAAAAGACAAAAGAAACAGACGTGATGGGATCTAAAAGACAAAAAAAGAATTTACATGGGGCATAACTGAGATAAAGATTTTAAGGCCATGAGACTACAAATTAGGAAAAAGCATGCCAATACATTTGAAAATTTTAGTGGGAAAATTTCAACCAAAAGAATGGTCATAAATTTTACAGAAACATTACAGAAACATATTCAAGAGAGAAACTGAAAAGAATTGAATTCATAACCCAAACCCACTAACCCTGCAAATTGCTTATTTTGTTAAATCTATTCCTAAGTACTGTATAAATGAATAGAACATTTGTGAGGAAAATTAGAAAATACAAAAAATTACAAAAAAGAGGGAAATTACAAAATATAATTGACCCTTGAACAGCACAGGTTTGAACGACAAAGATTTGCTCGTATGTGGATTTTTGACAGCATGTGGGGTCAGTATTCCTAACTCTTGTGTTGTTCAAGGGCCAACTGTATATTTATTATATTTATGAAGAAATAAGATCAACAAAAGAAGGTCAAAATAAATGCCAAGCTATATCTTATTCATGGATAGGAACAGTCACTGTTATTAGGATATCAAGTCTTCAACAATGAATCTATAAATGTGATTCTAATAAATAACAAACAGGATTTTTCACAGACTAATTCCAACATTCGTATTAACAGCAAAACTGAGCCCTTTGGGGCCTGGCAAACTCAGACACACTTTGGGCAAAAATGATCACAAGAAAAGAAAGAACGAGATAATATAAAGAATTTACATGGAGGTGGGGCTTCCCTGGTAGCTTAGTGGTGAAGAGTTTGCCTGGCGATGCAGGAGACATGGGTTTGATGGGAAGATCCCACATGCTGCAGAGCAACTGAGCCCATGAGCTGCCTCAGAGCCACAACTATGGAGCCCATGTGCTGCAAATGCTGAACCCAGTGAGCCCAAGAGCCCAAGTTCCACAACAAGAAAAGTCACCGCAACAAGAAGCCTGCTCACCTCGACTAGAGAGTAGCCCCCACTCCGGGCAACTAGAGAAGAGCCTGTGGCAGCAGTGAAAACCCAGAACAGCCAAAAATAAATAAATAAATAAAATCTAAAAAGACAAAAGAAACAGACGTGATGGGATCTAAAAGACAAAAAAAGAATTTACATGGGGCATAACTGAGATAAAGATTTTAAGGCCATGAGACTACAAATTAGGAAAAAGCATGCCAATACATTTGAAAATTTTAGTGGGAAAATTTCAACCAAAAGAATGGTCATAAATTTTACAGAAACATTACAGAAACATATTCAAGAGAGAAACTGAAAAGAATTGAATTCATAACCCAAACCCACTAACCCTGCAAATTGCTTATTTTGTTAAATCTATTCCTAAGTACTGTATAAATGAATAGAACATTTGTGAGGAAAATTAGAAAATACAAAAAATTACAAAAAAGAGGGAAATTACAAAATATAATTGACCCTTGAACAGCACAGGTTTGAACGACAAAGATTTGCTCGTATGTGGATTTTTGACAGCATGTGGGGTCAGTATTCCTAACTCTTGTGTTGTTCAAGGGCCAACTGTATATTTATTATATTTATGAAGAAATAAGATCAACAAAAGAAGGTCAAAATAAATGCCAAGCTATATCTTATTCATGGATAGGAACAGTCACTGTTATTAGGATATCAAGTCTTCAACAATGAATCTATAAATGTGATTCTAATAAATAACAAACAGGATTTTTCACAGACTAATTCCAACATTCGTATTAACTTTTGAAAAAACATTTGCCATACTAGAGACAACTAGATTGTTAGAAAGTTACTGTAATTAACATAGAGGCGTACTGATGCAGCGATACACAGACTAGTGGAACATAGTAGAAAATTCAGAAACAGATTGAAGCATTTTTCTAAATCCTGAAAATGACATAGGAAATATTAAAAGTCAACAGGGAAAAGCACCTCACATACATTAAGATGGTTAGTACTTAAAGCAAAAAAAGAGGGGGACAGGTGTCGATGAGGGTGCAGAGAAATTAGAATTTCTCTGCAGCATTGGTGGGAGTGCAAGATGATGCGGCCCTTGTGGAAAACAGTATGCTGTTGCTCACAAATTAAAGTAGAATTATTGCATGATCCAGAAATTCTACTTCTGGGTATACATGCAAAAGAGCTGAAAAGAAACACTAGAATAGAATATTTCCACATCCGTATTCATAGCAGCATTATTCACAATAGCCACAAGATAGAAGCAACAAATCTGTCTATCAACAGATTAATGGATAAACAAAATGTACTCTAAAAAACACAGTGGAATATTATTCAGCCTTAAAGCCTTAAAAAGAATGGAAGTGCTGACACATGCCACAATATAATCCTGAGCACATTATGCCAAATAAAATAAGCCAGTTACAAAAGGACAAACACTGCGTGATTCATTTACATGAAGTACTTTGAGAGTAGTCAAATTAAGAGTTGGAATGGTGGTTGCCAGGGGCTGGAGAGAGCAAAGAATGTGGAGTTAGTGTTTAAGGAGTTAGTGCTGCAACTCTTACAAGATGCAAAGAGTTCTTGAAATGGATAATGATGATGATAACACAATAGTGAAGATATACTTTATATCACTTAACAATATTCTTTTAAATGATCAAATAAAATACCTTATTTATTCATAAAGTAAGTCCTGGAATATAATGTATTGCAGAATACTGTATTATGTATTTTTAATGGTTCAAACAGTAAATTTCATGTTATGTGTATTTTAAAATAATTAAAATTTTTTTCAAGTATAACAATTTTAAAAACTGTAGACAAGGTAACGCACTGCTTAATGTGGCAGGGAGGGAAACAGGACTAGGAATGGATGTAGGCAATCTCAACACCTGTACTATTTATTTCAACAATAAACAAATAACTGAAGCAAACATAAACAAGTGGTCACGTGTGTTATTTTTGGTAATGACTATGTGAATATTTTCCATATTATTTTTTGTACTCTTATGTATTTTTTTAAATTAAGAGGATAAGGCATAGCAGATGGCCAACAAACACATGAAAAGATGTTCAACATCGCTCATTATTAGAGAAATGCAAATCAAAACTGTAATGAGCTATCACCTCACATCGGTCAGAATGGCCATCATTAAAAAATGTACAAACAATAAATGCTGGAGAGGATGTAGAAAAAAAGGGAATCCTCTTGCACAATTGGTGGGAATGCAAATTGATATAACCACTATGGAGAACAGCATGGAGATTCCTTAAACAACTAGGAATACAATGACTATATTGACCCAGCAATCCTACCGCTAGGCATAGACCCTGAGAAAACCATAACTGAAAGAGACGCATGTACCCCAATGTTCGTTGCACCACTTTCTTCAATAGTTAGGACACAGAAGCAACGGAGATGTCTATCAACAGATAAATGAATACAGAAAATGTGGTACGTATATACATTGGAATGTTACTCAGCTTTAAAAAAGAACACATATGAGTCAGTCCTAATGAGGTGGATGAACCTAGAGCCTATTGTACAAAGTGAAATAAATCAGAAAGAGAAAGACAAATATTGTATATTAACACATGTGTATGGAATCTAGAAAGATGGTACTGATGAACCTACTTGCCAGGCAGCACTGGAGATGCAGACGTAGAGAAGAGACGTGTGGACACAGAGTGGAAGGGAGAGGGTGGGATGAACTGAGAGAGCAGAATGAAACATGTACATCACCATATGTAAAAGAGAGAGCCAGAGGGAATTTGCTGTCTGCCACAGGGAGCTCAGCCCAGTGCTCTGTGACAGCCTAAAGGGGTGGGATGAGGCGGGAGATGGGAGGAAGGTTCAAGAAGGAGGGGACACATGTATGCCTCTGGCTGATTCATGTTGATGTGGGGTGGAAACCAGCACAATATTATAAAGTAAATATCTTGCAATAAAAAATTTTAAAAATAACAGATAAATTTCAGTTCTAAAAAAAGAAAATGAGGATAAGACACAAGCTGAAAAAGTAAGGAGGCCAAATGAAAAGCAAAGGAAAATTCTGGAACAATTAGTATTCTGGAGTTCTTACTAAGGCCAAAAACAGTTTTAGAGGAATGAGAGTGAAAGAAATGCTTTTAAAATGGGGGCATAGCAGATGGCCAACAAACACATGAAAAGATGTTCAACATCGCTCATTATTAGAGAAATGCAAATCAAAACTGTAATGAGCTATCACCTCACATCGGTCAGAATGGCCATCATTAAAAAATGTACAAACAATAAATGCTGGAGAGGATGTAGAAAAAAAGGGAATCCTCTTGCACAATTGGTGGAATGCAAATTGATATAACCACTATGGAGAACAGCATGGAGATTCCTTAAACAACTAGGAATACAATGACTATATTGACCCAGCAATCCTACCGCTAGGCATAGACCCTGAGAAAACCATAACTGAAAGAGACGCATGTACCCCAATGTTCGTTGCACCACTTTCTTCAATAGTTAGGACACAGAAGCAACGGAGATGTCTATCAACAGATAAATGAATACAGAAAATGTGGTACGTATATACATTGGAATGTTACTCAGCTTTAAAAAAGAACACATATGAGTCAGTCCTAATGAGGTGGATGAACCTAGAGCCTATTGTACAAAGTGAAATAAATCAGAAAGAGAAAGACAAATATTGTATATTAACACATGTGTATGGAATCTAGAAAGATGGTACTGATGAACCTACTTGCCAGGCAGCACTGGAGATGCAGACGTAGAGAAGAGACGTGTGGACACAGAGTGGAAGGGAGAGGGTGGGATGAACTGAGAGAGCAGAATGAAACATGTACATCACCATATGTAAAAGAGAGAGCCAGAGGGAATTTGCTGTCTGCCACAGGGAGCTCAGCCCAGTGCTCTGTGACAGCCTAAAGGGGTGGGATGAGGCGGGAGATGGGAGGAAGGTTCAAGAAGGAGGGGACACATGTATGCCTCTGGCTGATTCATGTTGATGTGGGGTGGAAACCAGCACAATATTATAAAGTAAATATCTTGCAATAAAAAATTTTAAAAATAACAGATAAATTTCAGTTCTAAAAAAAGAAAATGAGGATAAGACACAAGCTGAAAAAGTAAGGAGGCCAAATGAAAAGCAAAGGAAAATTCTGGAACAATTAGTATTCTGGAGTTCTTACTAAGGCCAAAAACAGTTTTAGGGGAATGAGAGAGTGAAAGAAATGCTTTTAAAAAATAGCTGTTCACGGGGGGTGCGAATGTGGAGGAGGAATGGAGGCCAGGGATATACATATGACTAATCTGGGATTATACATATCTGTAAACAACAAAGCACTGTAAAAGTAAAAAGTAAACAAACAAAAAGAAATAGCTGTTCACAATGGCTTTAATTTGATGGTAGGAGAAAAGATTTTAATAAAACAGAATTAAAGCAGTTATAAGAAATTACATTTAACAGCATCGTCTTAGAACTAGGTAAGGAAGTAAACATTATAAAAGAATGCAAAAGTATAAAGTCCTTTGCTGTGTACTATGAAAAAGAAAATAGTAGAAGGCATCGTTCTTGCCCCTGTTATGGAGGCAAAACTCAAAGGGAATTGGTTAACTAACAAAATCTGAGAGTATGCAGATAAGAGGAAAGTATGTTGCATAGAGAATATATGCTGTAGAAATTCAGTAGAGAAGATGAAAACAGATTATAAATTTGTCCAGCATTACCTAAAGGAATAAATGGAAATCGAAGAAGGAATGGGAGTTGGAGGGGAAAAACAAGGCAGGGTAGGATATTTTGGGTACAGAGAAAAAGTAAGGAAGAAAGTATTGGATTGGCCAAATAAAGTTTGTTTGAGTTTTTGTAACATTTTATAGACAAACCTGAACGAACTTTTTGGTCAACCCAATACAAAAACAAATGAGTTAAGTGTTCTGGGGGTAGTGGTTGAAGACCAGTTTGGTTAGAGCAGAAACTAGAAAACATTGAGAACTATAATTGGATAGAGAGGCTGAAATTTTCAAGTATATGACAGTGAATTTTTAATTTCTTTGAAACAAAGAACCATTAATAATTTAAGCAAGCGAGTGTTGTAATATTATTGTAGGAAAATTAATCTGAAAGCATACAAGAAGAAACTAGAAACAAGGGGAAAAACCTATGATCTATGAAAACAAAAGTTTCATATTTGTTAACTTATAGAAGTTTTCTTAACAAATTTTAAAAGCAACATCATTACCTTCAAGCTTGAGATTTATCCTCCACATTCTACAATTCCAATGAATTTGCCTTCTATCTGACCATTTTATAAACAAAAATGGTCGGTAAACAATTGTCATGGTAGTGTTGGATACAGCTATCCACGATGGCTTTAACAAATTTAGTTTCGGAAACTTCCTTGCTAGGAGACTTAGATGCTGGTTGACCAACATACACATTGGGATGCTAAAAAGAGAAACACTACACAATGGCTTTAATTTGATGGTAGGAGAAAAGATTTTAATAAAACAGAATTAAAGCAGTTATAAGAAATTACATTTAACAGCATCGTCTTAGAACTAGGTAAGGAAGTAAACATTATAAAAGAATGCAAAAGTATAAAGTCCTTTGCTGTGTACTATGAAAAAGAAAATAGTAGAAGGCATCGTTCTTGCCCCTGTTATGGAGGCAAAACTCAAAGGGAATTGGTTAACTAACAAAATCTGAGAGTATGCAGATAAGAGGAAAGTATGTTGCATAGAGAATATATGCTGTAGAAATTCAGTAGAGAAGATGAAAACAGATTATAAATTTGTCCAGCATTACCTAAAGGAATAAATGGAAATCGAAGAAGGAATGGGAGTTGGAGGGAAGAACAAGGCAGGGTAGGATATTTTGGGTACAGAGAAAAAGTAAGGAAGAAAGTATTGGATTGGCCAAATAAAGTTTGTTTGAGTTTTTGTAACATTTTATAGACAAACCTGAACGAACTTTTTGGTCAACCCAATACAAAAACAAATGAGTTAAGTGTTCTGGGGGTAGTGGTTGAAGACCAGTTTGGTTAGAGCAGAAACTAGAAAACATTGAGAACTATAATTGGATAGAGAGGCTGAAATTTTCAAGTATATGACAGTGAATTTTTAATTTCTTTGAAACAAAGAACCATTAATAATTTAAGCAAGCGAGTGTTGTAATATTATTGTAGGAAAATTAATCTGAAAGCATACAAGAAGAAACTAGAAACAAGGGGAAAAACCTATGATCTATGAAAACAAAAGTTTCATATTTGTTAACTTATAGAAGTTTTCTTAACAAATTTTAAAAGCAACATCATTACCTTCAAGCTTGAGATTTATCCCTCCACATTCTACAATTCCAATGAATTTGCCTTCTATCTGACCATTTTTATAAACAAAAATGGTCGGTAAACAATTGTCATGGTAGTGTTGGATACAGCTATCCACGATGGCTTTAACAAATTTAGTTTCGGGAAACTTCCTTGCTAGGAGACTTAGATGCTGGTTGACCAACATACACATTGGGATGCTAAAAAAGAGAAACACTACACACAACATCTTTGAAAAACGGAGTATTCATCTTAATCTAATAAAATAAGTAATCCATGACAAAAATATATCTCTAGATATTCTTTTAATATAAGAAGGTATCAACTGTAATTCTATATTTTTACCTTTAGTAATTATAGAGTTCTCTGATTTTTATTACAAACACTGTTGTAGCCTGGGAAGGAAGCTATCTACCATGGGAATCTGCCGCCTAAGGCTAGCCACATCTGACTTACCAGCAGTGTAATTGACCAAATTCTTAGCCTATAGGACACCGAGGGGGAGAGAAGGAGGAAGAAGGAAAAAGAATGTGCTTGCGCCCACCCAGTCTCTCTTGGCAGACTTGAGGTTTGATTTTAAAAGTGAGATTGTGCCCCTCCTACCATCTTGTTGCAACTTCTAAACCGATCCAGCCACTATGGAAGACAGTATGGAGATTCCTCAAAAAACTAGGAATAGAACTACTGTATGACCTAGTAATCGCACTACCAGGCATATACCTTGAGGAACTCAAAATTGAAAGCAATGTGTCAAACTATGTATGAGCTGGCATGGGCTTCCCTTGTAGCTCAGCTGGTAGAGAATCTGCCTGCTATGCAGGAGACCTCAGTTCAATTCCTGGGTCAGGAAGATCCCCTGGAGAAGGGACAGGCTACCCACTCCAGTATTCTTGGGCTTCCCTGGTGGCTCGGATGGTAAAGAATCCGCCTGCAATGAGGGAGACCAAGAGTGTTGTAATATTATTGTAGGAAAATTAATCTGAAAGCATACAAGAAGAAACTAGAAACAAGGGAAAAACCTATGATTATGAAAACAAAAGTTTCATATTTGTTAACTTATAGAAGTTTTCTTAACAAATTTTAAAAGCAACATCATTACCTTCAAGCTTGAGATTTATCCCTCCACATTCTACAATTCCAATGAATTTGCCTTCTATCTGACCATTTTTATAAACAAAAATGGTCGGTAAACAATTGTCATGGTAGTGTTGGATACAGCTATCCACGATGGCTTTAACAAATTTAGTTTGGGGAAACTTCCTTGCTAGGAGACTTAGATGCTGGTTGACCAACATACACATTGGGATGCTAAAAAAGAGAAACACTACACACAACATCTTTGAAAAACGGAGTATTCATCTTAATCTAATAAAATAAGTAATCCATGACAAAAATATATCTCTAGATATTCTTTTAATATAAGAAGGTATCAACTGTAATTCTATATTTTTACCTTTAGTAATTATAGAGTTCTCTGATTTTTATTACAAACACTGTTGTAGCCTGGGAAGGAAGCTATCTACCATGGGAATCTGCCGCCTAAGGCTAGCCACATCTGACTTACCAGCAGTGTAATTGACCAAATTCTTAGCCTATAGGACACCGAGGGGGAGAGAAGGAGGAAGAAGGAAAAAGAATGTGCTTGCGCCCACCCAGTCTCTCTTGGCAGACTTGAGGTTTGATTTTAAAAGTGAGATTGTGCCCCTCCTACCATCTTGTTGCAACTTCTAAACCGATCCAGCCACTATGGAAGACAGTATGGAGATTCCTCAAAAAACTAGGAATAGAACTACTGTATGACCTAGTAATCGCACTACCAGGCATATACCTTGAGGAACTCAAAATTGAAAGCAATGTGTCAAACTATGTATGAGCTGGCATGGGCTTCCCTAGTTGCTCATCTGGAAAAGAATCTGTCTGCAATGCAGGAGACCTCAGTTCAATTCCTGGGTCAGGAAGATCCCCCGGTGAAGGGATAGGCTACCCACTCCAGTATTCTTGGGCTTTCGTGGTGGCTCAGATGGTAAAGAATTCACCTGCAATGTGGGAGACCTGGGTGGGGAAGATCTCTTAGAGGACAGCATGGCAGCCCACTTCAGTATTCTCGCCTGGAGAATCCCCATAGACAGAGTCAGACTGAAAGAGCAACTAAGCACATGGGAGTTGGGAGCTGGCAGCACCTCTGGTAAGGAGTGAGGGAAATGTCCACTGTTCCCAGTTATTGATACCAGTCTGGGAAGCCTAGGGACATGTGGGACATGTGGCCTTAGTACAACTAGGCACTCTGAAATTACCTGTTTGGGGGGAATAAGGGAATTCTTCAGATGAAGAGGCTTATGAGGAGAATTTCCTGGCAGTCTAGATGTTCGGTCTCAGTGCTTTCACTGCCATGGCCCCAATATCTGTTCAGAGAACTAAGATTCCACAAGGCATGGGGTCTGACCACCAAAAAAAGAAAAAAGCTTAAGAGGCCTGATATATCCAACCACACTGCATGATCCTTGATTGAATCCCCTGTTCTAAACTATATGTATTTATGAAAGAGATTCTGAAATCAGTTGGAGAAATCTGAGTAAGGACCAGCAGGGTATCAGATGCTATTAGGAACTACTCTCAATTTTATTAGGAGAGAAAATATTATACTATGGTTATATAGAAAAGTGCTCTTAAGTTTTGAAAGTGCTTGCTGAGGTACTTAAGAGTAAACCGTTGTGTAATTCACTTTGAAATGGTTCTACAAATACCCACACATACACATATAAACAAAATGATACAAATATGGCAAAATGTTCATTGCTGAAATCAGTATGCAGGGTGCTCATTTTATCATTCTTCCTACTTTTCTATATGTTTGAAATTTTCTATAACTTTTTAAAAATAAACTGTCAAAGAGTACTTATTTTTCTAAGTATGATAAATTCTTTAAGTTACACATGAAAACACACTACAATACTTAACCCCTGAAGCCAATGACTCTACACATATTTTTCTTTAACTGAAGTACAGTTGATTTACTTTATTTTGTTTTCTTGATTAGTCTGTTACATGCTTTATACAAATTAAAGCCAAAAACATGTACCTTAAAATATTAGTGTATTAGGTTTTTGCAAAAAACTATGGTAATTACCTTGATCTGTATAGATGAATTATAACCCACACATCTTTTTCTGCATTTGTGACTTCATTCACATACTGATTTCCAGAAATTTCTCTTAATTCCCCAAATTTTTGTTTTTTCTTAAGAACTTTCCATTCCTGTAACCGCTTTGCTCTAGTTTAAAAAAATGAAATTAAATTACATGAGACAATGGTTCTATTCTTAAGACCATCCCATATATAGTAATAATTTAGAGCAATGAATTTAATGTTGGTACATATTAAACAATTTAAAGAATAATAAAAGAATTATTAATGGCTTTACAATGCCAGTTTCTCTTTTTACATGGCTATTTGCTTTATCATGGGTATTATAAAGTATAAGAAATTAGCTATTGATTTAAATTTATTTTTATTTAAGATTAAGTCAATCACAACTATTGAGAGTTTATTTAGGTATTGGGTCAACAAATCTTCATATACAGGTTAAATAAATAAAAGGAGAGCATACAGAATAATAATAACATTTACAGAGTGTTTACTATATTTCCAGGCACTTTTTTTGGGGGGGAAGGGGGACGGGTTGGGGAGGGAAGGGTGGGCAGGTCTCAATTTTATTAGGAAAATATTATACTATGGTTATATAGAAAAGTGCTCTTAAGTTTTGAAAGTGCTTGCTGAGGTACTTAAGAGTAAACCGTTGTGTAATTCACTTTGAAATGGTTCTACAAATACCCACACATACACATATAAACAAAATGATACAAATATGGCAAAATGTTCATTGCTGAAATCAGTATGCAGGGTGCTCATTTTATCATTCTTCCTACTTTTCTATATGTTTGAAATTTTCTATAACTTTTTAAAAATAAACTGTCAAAGAGTACTTATTTTTCTAAGTATGATAAATTCTTTAAGTTACACATGAAAACACACTAAAATACTTAACCCCTGAAGCCAATGACTCTACACATATTTTTCTTTAACTGAAGTACAGTTGATTTACTTTATTTTGTTTTCTTGATTAGTCTGTTACATGCTTTATACAAATTAAAGCCAAAAACATGTACCTTAAAATATTAGTGTATTAGGTTTTTGCAAAAAACTATGGTAATTACCTTGATCTGTATAGATGAATTATAACCCACACATCTTTTTCTGCATTTGTGACTTCATTCACATACTGATTTCCAGAAATTTCTCTTAATTCCCCAAATTTTTGTTTTTTCTTAAGAACTTTCCATTCCTGTAACCGCTTTGCTCTAGTTTAAAAAAATGAAATTAAATTACATGAGACAATGGTTCTATTCTTAAGACCGTCCCATATATAGTAATAATTTAGAGCAATGAATTTAATGCTGGTACATATTAAACAATTTAAAGAATAATAAAAGAATTATTAATGGCTTTACAATGCCAGTTTCTCTTTTTACATGGCTATTTGCTTTATCATGGGTATTATAAAGTATAAGAAATTAGCTATTGATTTAAATTTATTTTTATTTAAGATTAAGTCAATCACAACTATTCAGAGTTTATTTAGGTATTGGGTCAACAAATCTTCATATACAGGTTAAATAAATAAAAGGAGAGCATACAGAATAATAATAACATTTACAGAGTGTTTACTATATTTCCAGGCACTTTTTTGGGGGGGGAAGGGGGACGGGTTGGGGAGGGAAGGGGTGGGCAGGCCACTTCTATTAGTCTTTCATTTCTCTATTTTCATCCGTCTTTGTTCTTTGGCTCCTGTGGGCCTCCCATCGCGGTGGCCTCTGTTGTCGCAGAGCACCGGCTCTGGGCGCATGCGCTCCAGAACTCTGGCTCGGTAATTGGACACATCAGTCCAGCTGCTCCGCGGCACGTGGGATCTTCCCAGGCCAGGGATCGAACCGGTGCCCCTTGCACTGCAAGGCGGTGTCCTTACCCACGGGACCACCAGGGAAGCCCTCCAGGCACTGTTTTAAGCATGTTTATTAATTTAACCTTGCAAAAACTTTATGAAGTTAACATCATTATCTCCAATTACATATTCTTAACTATCATGCTAAACTGACTTTCAATTTAAAGTCTTTTGTGAACATGTGTAATTACCTGTTATAAACATATTGCAGATAAAGAGTTGGTAGAGAACAATGATTATAAGGATTAACTCTAAGGTCAGACTAAACTGGGCTTCAATGTCATCTCCCTGTTACTAGTAGTGTGAACTTGGGCAAATTATTTAATCTTTCCAAGTCTGAGTTTAACTCCAATGTGAATAAAACTAGCTTGCATGAGACTGTTCAGGATTAAATATAAGCATATAAATTTCTTAGGATGGTGCCTAGCACACCATGAGTGTTCAAGAAGTGTTACCAAGCTGTTCATCTGTTGTAGTTTAGTTGTTGCTAAGTTATGTCTGACTCTTTGTGACTCCATGGACTGTAGCCTGCAGGCTCCTCTGTCCATGGGTTTCCCCAGGCAAGAATACTGGAGTGAGTTGTAATAAAAGAATTATTAATGGCTTTACAATGCCAGTTTCTCTTTTACATGGCTATTTGCTTTATCATGGGTATTATAAAGTATAAGAAATTAGCTATTGATTTAAATTTATTTTTATTTAAGATTAAGTCAATCACAACTATTAGAGTTTATTTAGGTATTGGGTCAACAAATCTTCATATACAGGTTAAATAAATAAAAGGAGAGCATACAGAATAATAATAACATTTACAGAGTGTTTACTATATTTCCAGGCACTTTTTTGGGGGGGGAAGGGGGATGGGTTGGGGAGGGAAGGGGTGGGCAGGCCACTTCTATTGGTCTTTCATTTATCTATTTTCATCCGTCTTTGTTCTTTGGCTCCTGTGGGCCTCCCATCACAGTGGCCTCTGTTGTCGCAGAGCACTGGCTCTGGGCGCATGCGCTCAGAGCTCTGGCTCGGTAATTGGACACATCAGTCCAGCTGCTCCAGCGCACGTGGGATCTTCCAAGGCCAGGGATCGAACCGGTGCCCCTTGCACTGCAAGGCGGTGTCCTTACCCACTGGACCACCAGGGAAGCCCTCCAGGCACTGTTTTAAGCATGTTTATTAATTTAACCTTGCAAAAACTTTATGAAGTTAACATCATTATCTCCAATTACATATTCTTAACTATCATGCTAAACTGACTTTCAATTTAAAGTCTTTTGTGAACATGTGTAATTACCTGTTATAAACATATTGCAGATAAAGAGTTGGTAGAGAACAATGATTATAAGGATTAACTCTAAGGTCAGACTAAACTGGGCTTCAATGTCATCTCCCTGTTACTAGTAGTGTGAACTTGGGCAAATTATTTAATCTTTCCAAGTCTGAGTTTAACTCCAATGTGAATAAAACTAGCTTGCATGAGACTGTTCAGGATTAAATATAAGCATATAAATTTCTTAGGATGGTGCCTAGCACACCATGAGTGTTCAAGAAGTGTTACCAAGCTGTTCATCTGTTGTAGTTTAGTTGTTGCTAAGTTATGTCTGACTCTTTGTGACTCCATGGACTGTAGCCTGCAGGCTCCTCTGTCCATGGGTTTCCCCAGGCAAGAATACTGGAGTGAGTTGCCATTTCCTTCTCCAAAGGATCTTCCTGACCCAGGGTTCGAACCCACATCTTCTGCATTGGTAGGCTGATTCTTTACCACTGAGCCACCTGGGAAGTCCTATTAATGTATAAAGAACCTTAAAATGTTAAACAACTCTCTCAAAATGTGCACACTTTGATTTAGCTGTTACACTTGAACTCATGAAGCAAATCCAAATGGTTCTGACATACCTTAAAAGTTACTGACTGTATATATAAGTTACCTGAGAGTATTTACTCCCCTGCTTTCTCTGTGTATTAACTCTATTTTCTTGTTTTCTATATTCACCTCTAACATTGGACCTGAAGAAACTGTCCCTCTCTGAGCAAGATTGTTCCCAAAGATAGCACACTCCTCAGAGAGCACTCCTCAAATGCAAACCAACCAATCCAGAGTCCACTACCCTAACCACCTCCTTTCCTGGGTTGAGTCACTATCCCCCTGTCCAAATCACCCATGAACTTGTTACCCAGCAACTAAGGATAGGCACTACAGTCTAGAGTCTGCCAAATGTTTTTAAACCAGCCAATCCTAAATTTGTTTGCTCTGCTGAGCTTGTCTTCCCACAGAAACTACATAAAGGATCTTGTCCATGTTAGCTTCTCACTCCTCTTGCCTCCTGACCAACTAGTGCTTCCCTAGGTAGCCCTGCACCATGGGCATGCCCCTGCTCTTAAGACTTGTGAGTAATAAAGGCAATCACCTTATTATTTGTTGGCTTCTCCATACCTGACTATATACAAAATCCTGGGTGTATCTTCAAACACAGTGTCTTTATTTCACATATTAGAAACATGAAGTAAAGTCACTCTATATAACAAGTAATCCAAGCAAAATTAAGCCTAGAGGATAATGTCAAAATCAGGGTCCTCTTACAGCTTTCAAATGAACTCTTCCATCTTCCTTCTACTGGCTCAGGTATTCAGAACTTAGTTACCTCAGAGAGCTTTGGGAGTACTAGGAGTGACCCAGTGTTCAGAGTGTTAGTTGTTGTAGTTTAGTTGTTCTAAGTTATGTCTGACTCTTTGTGACTCCATGGATTTCCTCTTGTCCATGGGTTTCCCAGGCAAGAATACTGGAGTGAGTTGCCATTTCCTTCTCCAAAGGATCTTCCTGACCCAGGGTTCGAACCCACATCTTCTGCATTGGTAGGCTGATTCTTTACCACTGAGCCACCTGGGAAGTCCTATTAATGTATAAAGAACCTTAAAATGTTAAACAACTCTCTCAAAATGTGCACACTTTGATTTAGCTGTTACACTTGAACTCATGAAGCAAATCCAAATGGTTCTGACATACCTTAAAAGTTACTGACTGTATATATAAGTTACCTGAGAGTATTTAATCCCCTGCTTTCTCTGTGTATTAACTCTATTTTCTTGTTTTCTATATTCACCTCTAACATTGGACCTGAAGAGACTGTCCCTCTCTGAGCAAGATTGTTCCCAAAGATAGCACACTCCTCAGAGAGCACTCCTCAAATGCAAACCAACCAATCCAGAGTCCACTACCCTAACCACCTCCTTTCCTGGGTTGAGTCACTATCCCCCTGTCCAAATCACCCATGAACTTGTTACCCAGCAACTAAGGATAGGCACTACAGTCTAGAGTCTGCCAAATGTTTTTAAACCAGCCAATCCTAAATTTGTTTGCTCTGCTGAGCTTGTCTTCCCACAGAAACTACATAAAGGATCTTGTCCATGTTAGCTTCTCACTCCTCTTGCCTCCTGACCAACTAGTGCTTCCCTAGGTAGCCCTGCACCATGGGCATGCCCCTGCTCTTAAGACTTGTGAGTAATAAAGGCAATCACCTTATTATTTGTTGGCTTCTCCATACCTGACTATATACAAAATCCTGGGTGTATCTTCAAACACAGTGTCTTTATTTCACATATTAGAAACATGAAGTAAAGTCACTCTATATAACAAGTAATCCAAGCAAAATTAAGCCTAGAGGATAATGTCAAAATCAGGGTCCTCTTACAGCTTTCAAATGAACTCTTCCATCTTCCTTCTACTGGCTCAGGTATTCAGAACTTAGTTACCTCAGAGAGCTTTGGGGAGTACTATTTTGCTTACATGGAGTGTGATCGCATTGGCTTAATAGCCTTCAAAATTTTCAAAAAGGTTTTGTTCCAGTGACAGCACCATGCCTTACTTAATGTGCAACTATCATTGGAAGGACTGATACTGAAGCTGACGCTCCAATACTTTGACCATCTGGTGTGAAGAGCTGACTCACTGGAAAAGACCCTGATGCTGGGAAAGCTTGAAGGTAAGAATAGAAGGGATTGACAGAGGATGAGGTGGTTGGATAGCATCACTGACTCAGTGGACAAAAGTTTGAGCAAACTCAGGGAGATGGTGAAGGAGAGAGAAACTTGGCGGGCTGCAGTTCATGGGGTTTGCAATGAGTTGGACATGATTTAGTGACTGAACAATAATCAATAACTTGTCTTCTTCCTTCTCTCTTCCAATACCTCCTCCTCTTTTTTCTTTATTTTCAACGGAAATGGGCAAGGAAAGGCATAAACACCTTGGTTAGTTTTGGAATCAAGAAATGGCAGAGCATTAATGGCCTGCATTTTTCACCTAACAGTCATACAAATTGTGATTCAGTTGCATACACAGAGAGCCCGCTAGCTATTTTAAGCAGCAAGAAGCTTAATTGGAGGAATTAAGTGCTTTATAAACTCAAAATGAACCAGATCTGGGATCCAAAGAGTATCAAAGTTGCAAGGGAATGGTTTCTGCTGACAAAAAGAAACTACATAAAGGATCTTGTCCATGTTAGCTTCTCACTCCTCTTGCCTCCTGACCAACTAGTGTTTCCCTAGGTAGCCCTGCACCATGGGCATGCCCCTGCTCTTAAGACTTGTGAGTAATAAAGGCAATCACCTTATTATTTGTTGGCTTCTCCATACCTGACTATATACAAAATCCTGGGTGTATCTTCAAACACAGTGTCTTTATTTCACATATTAGAAACATGAAGTAAAGTCACTCTATATAACAAGTAATCCAAGCAAAATTAAGCCTAGAGGATAATGTCAAAATCAGGGTCCTCTTACAGCTTTCAAATGAACTCTTCCATCTTCCTTCTACTGGCTCAGGTATTCAGAACTTAGTTACCTCAGAGAGCTTTGGGGAGTACTATTTTGCTTACATGGAGTGTGATCGCATTGGCTTAATAGCCTTCAAAATTTTCAAAAAGGTTTTGTTCCAGTGACAGCACCATGCCTTACTTAATGTGCAACTATCATTGGAAGGACTGATACTGAAGCTGACGCTCCAATACTTTGACCATCTGGTGTGAAGAGCTGACTCACTGGAAAAGACCCTGATGCTGGGAAAGCTTGAAGGTAAGAATAGAAGGGATTGACAGAGGATGAGGTGGTTGGATAGCATCACTGACTCAGTGGACAAAAGTTTGAGCAAACTCAGGGAGATGGTGAAGGAGAGAGAAACTTGGCGGGCTGCAGTTCATGGGGTTTGCAATGAGTTGGACATGATTTAGTGACTGAACAATAATCAATAACTTGTCTTCTTCCTTCTCTCTTCCAATACCTCCTCCTCTTTTTTCTTTATTTTCAACGGAAATGGGCAAGGAAAGGCATAAACACCTTGGTTAGTTTTGGAATCAAGAAATGGCAGAGCATTAATGGCCTGCATTTTTCACCTAACAGTCATACCAATTGTGATTCAGTTGCATACACAGAGAGCCCGCTAGCTATTTTAAGCAGCAAGAAGCTTAATTGGAGGAATTAAGTGCTTTATAAACTCAATGGAAAGATGAAGGTGGCTCCAGACTGGGCTACCAGGAAGAATCCCCAAAGAGTACTGCAAAACTGGTTTGCCAAGGGAATGGTTTTCTCTGCTGCAATCAGAAACTGAGGAATTTGGAACTAATCTCCCAATTGTGCCCTAATATCCCCTACTCTGGGAATCAGAAAACCACAGTAACAATTAGGACCCTGTCTCCTTAGCAAAGACTGGGAGAAAATATTTGCCAAAGACATATCTGAACTGGACTACTGCCTGAAATACACAAAACTCCCAAAATTCTACAATAAGGAAACAAACGGCCTGATTTTAAAAATGCGCCAAAGATCTTAAAAGACACCTCACCAAAGATACACAGATGACTAACATATGGAAGGATGTCCTACATCTATGTCATCAGGAAAAGGAAAATGAAAACACTAAGAGGCCACTGCACATCTATTAGAATGGCTTCAATTTCAAACACTGACACCAAATGCTGGAGAGGACTGGAGAAACAGAAACTTTCATTCACTGCTGGTGAGAATGCAAAATGGTATGGCCACTTTGGAAGACAATTTGGGACCTTCTTAACAAAATTTAACATGCTCTTACCGTATGATCCAGCTATCATGCACCTTGTTATTTACCCAGAGGCGTTAAAAGCACAGCCACACAATAACCTGCACACAGATGTTTACAGCATCTTTGCTCATAATTGCCAAAAGTTGTAAGCAACCAAGGTGTCCTTCAGTAGGCGAATGAATAAATAAACTGTGTTACATCTAGATAACCAAATATTATTCAGTGGTGCCATAGAAAGACATGCAGAAATCTTAAATGTGTATTACTAAGTGAAAGAAGCCAATCTGAGAAGGCTATACACTGTAAGACAATCTGAAAGGCAAAACTACAGAGACAATAAAAGATCAGGGATTGCCAGGAGGGGTTGGCAGGGAAATGGGCAAGGAAAGGCATAAACACCTTGGTTAGTTTTGGAATCAAGAAATGGCAGAGCATTAATGGCCTGCATTTTTCACCTAACAGTCATACCAATTGTGATTCAGTTGCATACACAGAGAGCCCGCTAGCTATTTTAAGCAGCAAGAAGCTTAATTGGAGGAATTAAGTGCTTTATAAACTCAATGGAAAGATGAAGGTGGCTCCAGACTGGGCTACCAGGAAGAATCCCCAAAGAGTACTGCAAAACTGGTTTGCCAAGGGAATGGTTTTCTCTGCTGCAATCAGAAACTGAGGAATTTGGAACTAATCTCCCAATTGTGCCCTAATATCCCCTACTCTGGGAATCAGAAAACCACAGTAACAATTAGGACCCTGTCTCCTTAGCAAAGACTGGGAGAAAATATTTGCCAAAGACATATCTGAACTGGACTACTGCCTGAAATACACAAAACTCCCAAAATTCTACAATAAGAAAACAAACGGCCTGATTTTAAAAATGCGCCAAAGATCTTAAAAGACACCTCACCAAAGATACACAGATGACTAACATATGGAAGGATGTCCTACATCTATGTCATCAGGAAAAGGAAAATGAAAACACTAAGAGGCCACTGCACATCTATTAGAATGGCTTCAATTTCAAACACTGACACCAAATGCTGGAGAGGACTGGAGAAACAGAAACTTTCATTCACTGCTGGTGAGAATGCAAAATGGTATGGCCACTTTGGAAGACAATTTGGGACCTTCTTAACAAAATTTAACATGCTCTTACCGTATGATCCAGCTATCATGCACCTTGTTATTTACCCAGAGGCGTTAAAAGCACAGCCACACAATAACCTGCACACAGATGTTTACAGCATCTTTGCTCATAATTGCCAAAAGTTGTAAGCAACCAAGGTGTCCTTCAGTAGGCGAATGAATAAATAAACTGTGTTACATCCAGATAACCAAATATTATTCAGTGGTGCCATAGAAAGACATGCAGAAATCTTAAATGTGTATTACTAAGTGAAAGAAGCCAATCTGAGAAGGCTATACACTGTAAGACAATCTGAAAAAGGCAAAACTACAGAGACAATAAAAAGATCAGGGATTGCCAGGAGTTGTCAGGGGAGGGGGATGAATAGATTGACTACAGAGGATTTTTAGGGCAATGAAATCCTCTGAATGGTACCATAATTATGGATAAATGTCATCGTGGTGGCGGTGTTCAACATGGTGGCCACATTAAATCGTGTCCAACTCTTGTGACCCTATGGACTGTAGCCTGCCAGGCTCTTCTGTCCAAAGGATTCCCCAGGCAAGAATATTGAAGTGGATTGTTATTTCCTTCCCCAAAATGTCATTATATATATTTCCAAACCCAAGAATGAACTGTAATGTGCACTATGGCCTTTGGGTGATTCTGATGTATTAATGTAGGTCCATTGGTTATAACAAATGTATCACTCTGGTTGGGAATGACGATAATGGGGGAGGCTATGCATGTGTGAGGGCAGGAGGTATATGAGAAATCTACACCTTCCACTCAGTTGTGCTGTAAACCTAAAACTGTCTTAAAAAAACACACGAACATTTTTTTGTTCACTGCTGTTTTGTTTTGGCTTAAAACAAGGAAAATATTTTAAGTTAGCATTATGAAAGTGACTGCAGAATTATAAGCACAAGTAAATTTTTAAAAGGCTACAGGTTCCTTTTTCCTTTTAATTGGATTAATTTTAAATCCTTTTACTAAGTATATAATGTAAGTGCCTGACATTAAGCTTTGGATTACCAAGGCATCCATTTGAAAGACAGCCATCTTGGAAAACCAGACTGCCAGATGTATGACACAGCTCCTAGCCAAATAACTAGATAAGTAACCAAGGTGTCCTTCAGTAGGCGAATGAATAAATAAACTGTGTTACATCCAGATAACCAAATATTATTCAGTGGTGCCATAGAAAGACATGCAGAAATCTTAAATGTGTATTACTAAGTGAAAGAAGCCAATCTGAGAAGGCTATACACTGTAAGACAATCTGAAAAAGGCAAAACTACAGAGACAATAAAAAGATCAGGGATTGCCAGGAGTTGGCAGGGGAGGGGGATGAATAGATTGACTACAGAGGATTTTTAGGGCAATGAAATCCTCTGAATGGTACCATAATTATGGATAAATGTCATCGTGGTGGCGGTGTTCAACATGGTGGCCACATTAAATCGTGTCCAACTCTTGTGACCCTATGGACTGTAGCCTGCCAGGCTCTTCTGTCCAAAGGATTCCCCAGGCAAGAATATTGAAGTGGATTGTTTTTTCCCTTCCCCAAAATGTCATTATATATATTTCCAAACCCAAGAATGAACTGTAATGTGCACTATGGCCTTTGGGTGATTCTGATGTATTAATGTAGGTCCATTGGTTATAACAAATGTATCACTCTGGTTGGGAATGACGATAATGGGGGAGGCTATGCATGTGTGAGGGCAGGAGGTATATGAGAAATCTACACCTTCCACTCAGTTGTGCTGTAAACCTAAAACTGTCTTAAAAAAACACACGAACATTTTTTTGTTCACTGCTGTTTTGTTTTGGCTTAAAACAAGGAAAATATTTTAAGTTAGCATTATGAAAGTGACTGCAGAATTATAAGCACAAGTAAATTTTTAAAAGGCTACAGGTTCCTTTTTCCTTTTAATTGGATTAATTTTAAATCCTTTTACTAAGTATATAATGTAAGTGCCTGACATTAAGCTTTGGATTACCAAGGCATCCATTTCGAAAGACAGCCATCTTGGAAAACCAGACTGCCAGATGTATGACACAGCTCCTAGCCAAATAACTAGATAAGTAATTGGGCTGTCCCCATGGATGAAAGTCTTTCTTTCAGAGAGTCCTGGATGACTGACCACTTGAGTGACTCCTCTTCTCCGTTCCTATGCTCTAATTCCAGCTCTTATTCTCTCGATTAACCAATAAAGAGGGAACCCATGAAACCCAGATGCCCCATTAATGGACTCTAATAAAGGCACCGACCCAGATCCTGCCACCACACCCCCACCAGATCTGGCTGAGTGGTTCTCAGGCATGCTATGAGAGGAATCTTGCTCCTCAAAGTTTTCTGAAGGTTTCTTGCTGAAGTACATCCTACAGTGATAATATGAACCACGAGAACCGGTCTAGCCACAACTATAAGTAATTCACGCCCAGGTGAGTGCCTCAGACATTCCTAGCCAGCAGCAGCCCTATCAATAGGCTGGGGCTGACACAACAAAGTAATTACTAAATAGGAAGGACTTCTGTCATTTTCATAGCTATTTTCTGTATTCCTATTTCTCATAGGCTTTTTTTCCCTCAATTCTTCCTTCTGTACATTGTATTGCTTCTTTTTGTATTTTTATATTCTACATGATTTTGTGGTACCACCATTTGATTTCCTGGTTTTCCTTTCCTGTATTCTTTTAGCTTTTTCTTAGTGATTACCTTAAGGATTAAGATTAATATCTTATAACTTGTGAATAATACCAACTTAGTTTTAATAGCATACACTCGGCTTCTATAAATCTTCAACCTTCCCTCTTTATATTGTTTCAGACTACATTGTTCTATACTGTGTGCCCACTAACATTGATTTATATCACCATTTTATAAGTTTGTCTTTTAAATCATATAGAATAAAAGGAGATAAAAGTGAGAAGTACAGGGGCTTCCCCAGTGGTCCAGTGGGTAAAGACACCACCTTGCAGTGCAAGGGGCACTGGTTCGATCCCTGGCCTGGGAAGATCCCACATGCCATGGAGCAGCTGGACCAATGTGTCCAACTACCAAGCCAGAGCTCTGGAGCGCACGCGCCCAGAGCTGGTGCTCTGCGACGAGAGGGCATTGCAATGAGAGGCCCACACAGGCTAAAGAACAAAGATGGATGCAAAATGAGTAGATGAAAGACCAATAGAAGTGGCCCCCCAAAAAGTCAGAAGTACAGTAATATTAACAAATTCAGTTAGATTTTATCTAGAAATGTCTTAATTTCTCCTTTAACCCTATAGCATAGTTTTGCCAAATACAGAATTTGTGGTTGATGACTTTTTCCTTACAGCTTCTAAGACTTCTTTTTTTAAAAAAGATATGTATTTATTTATTGATCTTAGTAGCAGCATGCAGGATCTTTTTTTTCTGTTGTTGAGAAGGAGGGCTTAGATGCCCTAAGCCATGTGGGATCTTAATTCCCCAACCAGGAATTAAACTCATGTCCTCTGCATTGGAAGGCGTATTCTTTAACCACTGGACCACCAGGGAAGTCCCTCTAAGACTTCCAATGAGAAATTGGCTGATTGAATTGATAGTCTTTTAAAGAGATGTGTCTTTGTGTGGGTCTTTAAGTTTATTCTACTTGGAGTCCACGAGCATCTTGAATTTGTAGATTTATGCCTTCTGTCAAATTTAAGAAGTTTCCATCTAGTATTTCCACAGATATGCTTTCTGCCCCATATATGACAGATGTACTGCTTGGATGCCCCTACTATATGCACTAGATCGCCTAGCAGTGTACCATAAAGCCAGTTAGGCTCATTTGCTTTTCTTTCTTCCTGATCCTCACACTCAGTACTTTCAATTGTCCCATCTTCAAATTTTCTCTCTCTTCTGCTGGCTCAAATCTATTTTTGAAGCACTTTAGTGTATATTTCAATACTGTACATTTTAGTTTCAGAATGTCTTTGTTTCCTTTTTATAATTTCTCTTCATTGCTATTCTTACTTTGCTCATATGATGTTTTCCTGCTTTCATCCATGTCTTCTTTGAGTTCTTCGAGCATCTTTACCTAAATTGTCTTAAAATCTTTGTCTAGTAAGCCTGACACTTTGGCTTCCTCAGAAACATTTTTGCATTGGTTTATTTTGTTTGTTTGTTTTTGAAAGGGCCATACTTTCCTGTTTCTTTTTATGCCTTGTGATATTTCACTTAATTAGTAACTCTAGTAATCAGATTCTTTTCAAACTCATGTTTTTTTGTTTTTACATTGGGTGTGTCTGCACCAGGGTTTAGCCTGAGGCAAAAGCATCCATCGCAGGTCTTTTCTGAACCTTCCACTATTCCAAAGTTTTCTAAATTTCCCCACATATATAGTTTGTTTTCGAATGTAAAAAAAAAACAGATGGGCCTCCTTAAAATACCCTGGAAGCCACTTGAGCCAGGAGGGCTGACCAAGGGTTGCCAGTCTTTGTGTCTGTACATCTGTATTCAGAAGCAATCTGCAATCTGAACACAAACTGATATTCGAGGACAAAGTCCTTATTCTCCACCCTGGCTCCAGCGAACTGTGCCAGAAACACGTTGAAACAGGTGTCTGCCCTGGGGTTGTGGAGACGAGGGATGGATAGCTGTTACTGTATTGATGACTGAAATCAACCAATGCTAACTGCAATTTACCACTCAGGCTTTATCCTGGAAACATTTAAGTGTTTATTTTAACATAGACTCCAGAGTTCCAAAGCCATCACTTCACTTTCTGCCAGTACAATCATTGCCTAGGTGGGGAGATGGATTTCTGACGCCTTCTGGTGTCATCCAGACCAGTTGTTTTTGAAAAACCTCTCAAATTTATGTTTCTCTAATGTATTCTTATGATTAGATTATGCAATGCATTATTGAGAATCCACAGAGTTGACGTGCCCTCCTCAGCACATCATATCAAGTTACTTGATGTCAGCATGTATCACTGGTAATGTTAATCCTGGTCACACCTTGAAGATGGGGTCTGCCAACATTCTACACTGTAAATTTACAATTTCCTCCTTTATAATTACTAAATATTTGGGGCAATACTTTGAAATTTTGCAAACATCCTGTTTCTATTTAAACTTTCACTCATTCATTTTAGCATCTATCAACAGATTACTGTGATGTTCTGATGGTGATTTTTTTTCCATTTTCCTCATTCCATCTATACTTACTAATTAGAATTCTTCAGTGAGGAAGAAGTGTTACTTCCTCTCAATACTTATCTATATTACTATGCACTCAAGGATAATTATTTTATTACTTATTTTATAATTCAATATTATAATAATTTATTTTGTCATTCAAGTTGTTCCAACTCTAGACATTGCAAAATTTTTTAGTTTGGCTCTTGTGCCTTAAAAAAAATTTTTAGCACTTTGTTAACCTTCTATAAAGACCCAGACTCATACTGTTCTTTCTCAACTCACACTGTTGAATAAAGTAGTTCTCTAAGAAACCCTGATCACTTTCATTAGAGAATAATTATGTACCAAGAGTTGAAGTCTAGGTGTGTTTATTGCTACTTCCAATCTAATTCATTGATTTCTGGTGTGTATTAAAACAACCTGAGACCAACCCCACTCGATCAGAATGTATTTTAAATTAAATTGCTTTAAATTAATCTTCTTTTAAGTTTTTGGCCTTAATTTGCTAATATATCTTTTTTCCTCCCCACCCCCTATCTTCCCCACTCAGCTAATTTGCTAGTATTTTGACAAAATTTTTCATACCTACATGCATCAGAGATTTTATCCTATAGCACTCAGTTTTTGCTATTTCTCTGTCGGGTTTTCGTATTCAGGATAAATTGGGAAATCTATGTACTTGCTCTAATTTCTGAAAGAATTTATTTATGGATAGTAATTATTCATTAAATGACAGAAACCCTTAATAGACATAATGCTATAAGAAAAATCATGATCCTCTTTTTATTAGCTTTCTATTGATATTTTCCACTTATATGAAACTTGTTGATGTTCTGTTGAATACTACTGAACAGGTTTTATTTAAGCAAAGGCAGAAAAGACCAGAGGAAAAAATCCATCTTATATAAAGTGAGTTAGTTTTTAAATATTACTTAAAAATTAATTTTGTTCTTTTAAAAATACAGTCTCTAGAAAAAACAGGGCTTTACCCTTAATTTCATTAATACCTCCTTCAAAGCTCATAAATTATCCAAATGAATCACAGTACCTATATATTTCAATAGCTTTCATATCTTCATCATCAAATTCATCTTCAGCTTCCTTCAACTCTGCAAGAGTCATCTTTTCGTATGGCTTAACTAAGACACAATAAGGTGCATATAAATAAGTTATTTTAAAACTGATTTTACTTTATCATCACATGTCTAGAAAACAAAAAATGTCTAGAATAACTTTGTCATTCAGTTGTTCCAACTCTATTGCAAAATTTTTTAGTTTGGCTCTTGTGCCTTAAAAAATTTTTAGCACTTTGTTAACCTTCTATAAAGACCCAGACTCATACTGTTCTTTCTCAACTCACACTGTTGAATAAAGAGTTCTCTAAGAAACCCTGATCACTTTCATTAGAGAATAATTATGTACCAAGAGTTGAAGTCTAGTGTGTTTATTGCTACTTCCAATCTAATTCATTGATTTCTGGTGTGTATTAAAACAACCTGAGACCAACCCCACTCGATCAGAATGTATTTTAAATTAAATTGCTTTAAATTAATCTTCTTTTAAGTTTTTGGCCTTAATTTGCTAATATATCTTTTTTCCTCCCCACCCCCTATCTTCCCCACTCAGCTAATTTGCTAGTATTTTGACAAAATTTTTCATACCTACATGCATCAGAGATTTTATCCTATAGCACTCAGTTTTTGCTATTTCTCTGTCGGGTTTTCGTATTCAGGATAAATTGGGAAATCTATGTACTTGCTCTAATTTCTGAAAGAATTTATTTATGGATAGTAATTATTCATTAAATGACAGAAACCCTTAATAGACATAATGCTATAAGAAAAATCATGATCCTCTTTTTATTAGCTTTCTATTGATATTTTCCACTTATATGAAACTTGTTGATGTTCTGTTGAATACTACTGAACAGGTTTTATTTAAGCAAAGGCAGAAAAGACCAGAGGAAAAAATCCATCTTATATAAAGTGAGTTAGTTTTTAAATATTACTTAAAAATTAATTTTGTTCTTTTAAAAATACAGTCTCTAGAAAAAACAGGGCTTTACCCTTAATTTCATTAATACCTCCTTCAAAGCTCATAAATTATCCAAATGAATCACAGTACCTATATATTTCAATAGCTTTCATATCTTCATCATCAAATTCATCTTCAGCTTCCTTCAACTCTGCAAGAGTCATCTTTTCGTATGGCTTAACTAAGACACAATAAGGTGCATATAAATAAGTTATTTTAAAGCTGATTTTACTTTATCATCACATGTCTAGAAAACAATGTATTAGATAAATGGAGGTCAAGAATGTCTTTAATGTTGCAGTTTTTCCAACATATAAAGCTATATTGTGGCTGACTGCTTCTAGTTTGTTTAGAGTATAATCACTCCCTCAGAGTTCACAGAACTATCAAGTTACATTAAAAAGTAGATGTGAAAATCAATTATACCTCATAAATTTAGATTTACCCAAGTATCTAGAACTAATGGTAAATAATACACATATACAGAATGATGAATATAGAAGTTAACCACAGGCAGAGAAATGTAATGGAGAAAAAAGTTCATTATGTTAGATACCAGGGCATTTCAGCTCTAATATTAACTAATATTTCCATACATGAATTAGGGGATTTTTAGCATGTCAGCATTCCAGTTTCAAAAGTATTAATGGGATTTATATTAAATTATTTCTAACATCCTCTCTCCCTCTAAATTCATGAAATACATGATCACTATCAAAACTATATTATTCCCTTTACCCAGAGCACCAAATGTACACCCGAATGTATACCCATTGCTTCCTTCTGTAAACGTAAAACCATTTCTTCAATTTCATCTTTTGGCTCTTCTTTTGGAGGAAGAATGCCAAAATCTCTTAAAATTTCATTCCATTCGGTATCTTCATTTGGATCCTATATAAAAAAAGTTTTTTTTGATCTATTAGCAAAGTGGTGGATTTTAATAGATTGCTATGTAGCATTTCCAACCATGTAATTATTCGTGAACTCTACAGATAAACTAGATAATTAACTTCAAAAAACAGAATAAAATGGACTACCTTTTTCCCCCATTTCCCAGTACTAATGCAACTATATTCTTTGATAAAAAGAATACATCTTCTACTCTCAAAGTTATACTGAGATGCTTGGTAAAAAATAAACCTAAAAAAATATATATCACATATTAATGAAGACACTTGTAAGTCAAATAAAATACTTTGAAGACTGTACTTGGCAGAATCAATTCACATCATGCAAAATACTATTTTCTTTTTCTATGTAACACTTCCAGGTGGACTTGCTTCTTTTCTAGAGCCTCATGGAATTCTTTTTTTTTTTTTTTTAGAGCCTCATGGAATTCTTACTCCTGAGTTATATCTTAGAAGAGGTCAGTAATCTTTTCATGGTTCAATATCTGTCTAACTGTAATTTTTTTCTTTGAAGCTTAACTTTCCTCCCACGTTACTAAGGCTTTGATGCCTTATTTTTTGCTTTTTCCTGAAATATGGAGTTTGGCTACAATTAAAGATTTGTATGAATTTTATGCATAGGATTTAAGGATCATCCCTTCTGTGCTGCTTTTCTTTCTGAGATTGCCTCACAATTCTCTCACCACTCTACCAGTCCAGAACATTGTCCTCCAAAATCTCTATTAAGATGGTTATTTTTCTGCCATTCCATGCCATATGATTGTAAAATGCCCTTATCTGTATCTCATCTTCTTTTTAGTCTATTGTGATAGTTTTAAAGTATGTTTCATACTCCTTTCTTTGAGAGGTGAAGCTTAATCCCACGTCCATTGAGTGACTGAACAGGGTGTCTCATTTCTAATAAATACAATGGAAGTGACACTTATGTGATTTCTGAGACTAAGTTACAAAAGGTACTGCTTCTGCTTTTTCCTCTCAGTCTCTCTCATCACTTGCTCTGAGGGAAACCAGCTGCCATGTCTTAAGGACACACAAGCAGCCTGCGTGAGTCTGCTCGAGATGCCATAACAGAATACCAGAGACCAGGGGACTTAAATAGAATTTTTTTCCTCACAGTTCCTCATAGAGCTCTAAAATCAAGGTGCCAGGAGGGTTGGTACTGGTGAGAACTCTTCTCCTGGCTTGCAGGAGACTGTCTTCTTGTGCTCTCACACAGTCTTTCCTCTGAGTATGTTTGTATACAGAGAGCGAGCATGCTTCAGTATCACCTTTCCTTATAAGGACACCAATGCTATCAGCCATGTTTTGTAGTTTTCAGTGTACAGGCCTTTGCACCCTTGCTTTTTTCATTTATCATTAAGGGGACACTTGTAAGTCAAATAAAATACTTTGAGACTGATGAGCAATTCACATCATGCAAAATACTATTTTCTTTTTCTATGTAACACTTCCAGGTGGACTTGCTTCTTTTCTAGAGCCTCATGGAATTCTTTTTTTTTTTTTTTTTAGAGCCTCATGGAATTCTTACTCCTGAGTTATATCTTAGAAGAGGTCAGTAATCTTTTCATGGTTCAATATCTGTCTAACTGTAATTTTTTTCTTTGAAGCTTAACTTTCCTCCCACGTTACTAAGGCTTTGATGCCTTATTTTTTGCTTTTTCCTGAAATATGGAGTTTGGCTACAATTAAAGATTTGTATGAATTTTATGCATAGGATTTAAGGATCATCCCTTCTGTGCTGCTTTTCTTTCTGAGATTGCCTCACAATTCTCTCACCACTCTACCAGTCCAGAACATTGTCCTCCAAAATCTCTATTAAGATGGTTATTTTTCTGCCATTCCATGCCATATGATTGTAAAATGCCCTTATCTGTATCTCATCTTCTTTTTAGTCTATTGTGATAGTTTTAAAGTATGTTTCATACTCCTTTTTTTGAGAGGTGAAGCTTAATCCCACGTCCATTGAGTGACTGAACAGGGTGTCTCATTTCTAATAAATACAATGGAAGTGACACTTATGTGATTTCTGAGACTAAGTTACAAAAGGTACTGCTTCTGCTTTTTCCTCTCAGTCTCTCTCATCACTTGCTCTGAGGGAAACCAGCTGCCATGTCTTAAGGACACACAAGCAGCCTGCGTGAGTCTGCTCGAGATGCCATAACAGAATACCAGAGACCAGGGGACTTAAATAGAATTTTTTTCCTCACAGTTCCTCATAGAGCTCTAAAATCAAGGTGCCAGGAGGGTTGGTACTGGTGAGAACTCTTCTCCTGGCTTGCAGGAGACTGTCTTCTTGTGCTCTCACACAGTCTTTCCTCTGAGTATGTTTGTATACAGAGAGCGAGCATGCTTCAGTATCACCTTTCCTTATAAGGACACCAATGCTATCAGCCATGTTTTGTAGTTTTCAGTGTACAGGCCTTTGCACCCTTGCTTACATTTATTCCTAACTACTTTATTCTTTTTAATGCAATTATACATGGAACTGTTAATTTCCTTTCATATTACAGTATTCACTGTGTGTACAGAAGTATCTTCATCAAATTTTAATGCCATTTTAATAGTTTCCTACTTCCTGAAGATAATTTCAATTTGGTCTTTGGTTTTTTTCAACATAGTAAGCATAGATGCTTTGTCACCTGTTTCAGATAACTGAAGTCTCTGCAACTCTGTTTTTGTTGGTTCATGCTCATAGTGCCCTGTTGCTGGTGGCTCATTTTGGCTTGATGACCCTGAGAACTTAGCTGCAGGAATTCTAAGGCATGTACACCCACTACAGTATATTACTAATTTATAATGAATTCACAGTTGGAAGTTTTTTGGATCACCCAGGCAATATGCCTCAGGCTACAATCTATGTGAGAGTTGTCTTGAGCCACAACTTTTCAGGGATAGGTTTTATTGCTTTTCTTTTTATCGCCTGCTTCACTAAGCATCAAAACAACCTCCCCTGAATTCCCCTAGACATAAGTTTATCTCTGGTTCATACTCCTATTAGTTTCAAAGACCACATTCTTCGGTTCTGCCTCACCCTATGATTATACCCAGGACCAAATCACAGATTGTTAAAAAGCCCTTGGGAATAAAGTGTCTTTAAAGCTCTGGAAATCCATTCACCTGCTTTTCTACTATCCTTTGATATCATGAAACCGTATTCAGCAGAGGAGTTGGTCCAAATAACCGAGCCCATTATTATTAGAAAATTCAGCAGTTTTAAAACCAAAACTCTCCCAGCAGCCTGCGTGAGTCTGCTCGAGATGCCATAACAGAATACCAGAGACCAGGGGACTTAAATAGAATTTTTTTCCTCACAGTTCCTCATAGAGCTCTAAAATCAAGGTGCCAGGAGGGTTGGTACTGGTGAGAACTCTTCTCCTGGCTTGCAGGAGACTGTCTTCTTGTGCTCTCACACAGTCTTTCCTCTGAGTATGTTTGTATACAGAGAGCGAGCATGCTTCAGTATCACCTTTCCTTATAAGGACACCAATGCTATCAGCCATGTTTTGTAGTTTTCAGTGTACAGGCCTTTGCACCCTTGCTTACATTTATTCCTAACTACTTTATTCTTTTTAATGCAATTATACATGGAACTGTTAATTTCCTTTCATATTACAGTATTCACTGTGTGTACAGAAGTATCTTCATCAAATTTTAATGCCATTTTAATAGTTTCCTACTTCCTGAAGATAATTTCAATTTGGTCTTTGGTTTTTTTCAACATAGTAAGCATAGATGCTTTGTCACCTGTTTCAGATAACTGAAGTCTCTGCAACTCTGTTTTTGTTGGTTCATGCTCATAGTGCCCTGTTGCTGGTGGCTCATTTTGGCTTGATGACCCTGAGAACTTAGCTGCAGGAATTCTAAGGCATGTACACCCACTACAGTATATTACTAATTTATAATGAATTCACAGTTGGAAGTTTTTTGGATCACCCAGGCAATATGCCTCAGGCTACAATCTATGTGAGAGCTGTCTTGAGCCACAACTTTTCAGGGATAGGTTTTATTGCTTTTCTTTTTATCGCCTGCTTCACTAAGCATCAAAACAACCTCCCCTGAATTCCCCTAGACATAAGTTTATCTCTGGTTCATACTCCTATTAGTTTCAAAGACCACATTCTTCGGTTCTGCCTCACCCTATGATTATACCCAGGACCAAATCACAGATTGTTAAAAAGCCCTTGGGAATAAAGTGGCTTTAAAGCTCTGGAAATCCATTCACCTGCTTTTCTACTATCCTTTGATATCATGAAACCGTATTCAGCAGAGGAGTTGGTCCAAATAACCGAGCCCATTATTATTAGAAAATTCAGCAGTTACTTAAAAAAACCAAAACTCTCCCAGCACTTCACACACCTTATCGCCTTATTTCCCTTTTTTCCTTCCTACTCAAATTTCTTAAAATAATTGCCTATATATTCAGTAACCACTTTCATCTCCTGTTCACTCTTCATCCTAGTTCAAAGTTGGCTTCTACCACCAATACTCCTTTCAAAACTGTTCTAAGGTCATCTGTGAACTCCATGTTGTTATTTTCATTGTGTATTTGATCTCTTAAGGAGAATTTGGGAAAGACTGTCATTCATTTCTTGTTAAAACACTTTTTCTTGATATTCATGATATTACACTATTGTTGTCTAGTTGCTAAGTCATGTTCGATTCTCTTGTGACTCCGTGGACGATAGCTTGCCAGGCTCCAAGGGATTATTCAGGCAAGAATACTAGAATGGACTGCCATTTCCTTCTCCAGGATATCTTCCTGACCCAGGGATCAAACCTGTGTCTCCTGCATTGGTAGGCAGATTACTTATCACTGAGTGATCTGGGAAGCCCACATATTTATGGTTTTAATTCATACCTCTCTATAGACTGCTCTTCCTTAACTGATCTGGGAGTCAGTTGCAGAGGAATTTAATAGTAAATGCTCTATACTCTGAACTTTCCTTACTTTTAAGAAATCATCTATGAAATTGTAAGAAACGAAACAGAAATAGGCACCACAATCTACATGATAAAGGTATTATGTTATTTATCATGACATAGCTATATCTGACTCTCTCATTTCCTCATAGTAAGCTCTTTTTAGAGCTACATGAAAGCACTGGATTAACTGGTATGTGTTGAATAAATTGATGAATAAACAAATTAACAAAGATTGATGTGCTGTTGCCTTTACTCTCAATTACACTCCAGTCTGTTTCTTTAAGAGCAGATGCAAACCAAGACAAATTCGCAATGTTTTCCACAGTGAATAAAATGTAACTTTTAGGAATCTGTTACTAATACAAAGGGAATATCCATTAAAATGATATGCAATTTGTGTTTTAAATATCCTAATAAATTGCACAGCATACACAATTACCAAAATTAAACATGTAAAACTAGAAAAATCCTAGTGGTTTTAATTGGGGGGAGCAGGTGCAAAGAATCTATTTGTAAAGCTGGAAAATCATAATTTTACTCTGATTTTAGAAAAGGAAAGAAAAGCACAGGCTTCTTGTTAATTATGTAGCTTTAGATAGAGGAGCAGACTTTTTATGAATTGTTGTTTAGTCGCTAAGTCATGTGGAACTTTTTTGCAGCCCCAAGGACTGTAGCCCTCCAGGCTCCTCTGTCCATGAGATTCTCCAAGCAAGAATACTGGAGTGGGTTGCCATTTCCTTCTCCAGGGGATTTTCCCCACCCAGAAATCTAAACGCTGTCTCCTACATTGGTAGGGAGACTCTTTAGCACTAAGCACCAGGGAAAGAAACCCTCTTCGGAATTAATGGGAGTCTAGTAGAGCTTTCACGATCATATAGGAGAAGCTCCACCGACTTCTGGTCTTTCTCAAGACAGATGTTTCAGGGTTTCCTCTCTGAACTTTTTAAAATGTAGCGGGGCAGGATACTTAAATTGAATTACACTTAGGTTAAAACTGAGGGTCTATTTCTGAAGTCACAAACAGTGCAGCAGTAAGATTTCCAGGATTTGGGTGTGAACCGCTTCCTCCAGTGACAAACCTTAAGTCTTTCTCAAGTTGTGAAAGACTTCTCTCCTGGAGAAGTCTCCTGGCGTTCATATGAATTTCTCTTCAATCTTGACAAGAGACGCACGCAATATTTAGCTCTTACAGAGCACAAATGTTAGAACCTAACCCTCTAGGCTGCCCTCCGCGTCGAGCTCAGCGGCAGGCCCAGCCGGTGAACCCGTCAATGGAGTGCCCCAGGGTCACCGGAGGCCACGACTCTCACCTGCATGGTGCTCTGCCTCGCTCTTCGCGTCCAGATTCGGGCGAGGACTCCTGACTCCGACGTCCCTTCAAAGCGGAAAGAGGACCCGCCTCGGTCCTAACGGTTCCCACCGCCCTCCCGCAGGAAGCGGGTAGAAGAACAGGGCCTATGAGAAGCACCTGCGCTGCTCTGTTGCCAGGCAACGCGGGGGCGTGGCCTAGGAGGTGGTTTTGGGCACTGGACGCACCTGATCTTGGGCGTTTATCCCAAGATGTACCTCTTCTGTTTATAATACCAGTGCTTATATTCCTCCCTTGCTTCCTTCCACCACCACCAAATTAATGGGTTGCTTCCGAGCCTCCGGGATCCTTCTGTCCCTGAGTCCTATCTTCATGGGGAAGTAACAAAATCCTGGGGAGAAAACCCTTCAGAGAAGTTCTTAACCTGAAACCCATAGCTTGAATTTGGATGGACTTCAGGGCTTCAGGCCCAGAAATTTTGTTGTATGTGTACATTTTGGGGGGTATTTCAAGACGAGAGCTTTCATCAGATTCTCAAATGACTCAGAGCCATCTTAAAAACCCACTGCCTTAGGAGATAGGCCCTTGTCTTTAGGTAGGAAACCCTCTTGAATTAATGGGAGTCTAATAGAGCTTTCACGATCATATAGGAGAAGCTCCACCGACTTCTGGTCTTTCTCAAGACAGATGTTTCAGGGTTTCCTCTCTGAACTTTTTAAAATGTAGCGGGGCAGGATACTTAAATTGAATTACACTTAGGTTAAAACTGAGGGTCTATTTCTGAAGTCACAAACAGTGCAGCAGTAAGATTTCCAGGATTTGGGTGTGAACTGCTTCCTCCAGTGACAAACCTTAAGTCTTTCTCAAGTTGTGAAAGACTTCTCTCCTGGAGAAGTCTCCTGGCGTTCATATGAATTTCTCTTCAATCTTGACAAGAGACGCACGCAATATTTAGCTCTTACAGAGCACAAATGTTAGAACCTAACCCTCTAGGCTGCCCTCCGCGTCGAGCTCAGCGGCAGGCCCAGCCGGTGAACCCGTCAATGGAGTGCCCCAGGGTCACCGGAGGCCACGACTCTCACCTGCATGGTGCTCTGCCTCGCTCTTCGCGTCCAGATTCGGGCGAGGACTCCTGACTCCGACGTCCCTTCAAAGCGGAAAGAGGACCCGCCTCGGTCCTAACGGTTCCCACCGCCCTCCCGCAGGAAGCGGGTAGAAGAACAGGGCCTATGAGAAGCACCTGCGCTGCTCTGTTGCCAGGCAACGCGGGGGCGTGGCCTAGGAGGTGGTTTTGGGCACTGGACGCACCTGATCTTGGGCGTTTATCCCAAGATGTACCTCTTCTGTTTATAATACCAGTGCTTATATTCCTCCCTTGCTTCCTTCCACCACCACCAAATTAATGGGTTGCTTCCGAGCCTCCGGGATCCTTCTGTCCCTGAGTCCTATCTTCATGGGGAAGTAACAAAATCCTGGGGAGAAAACCCTTCAGAGAAGTTCTTAACCTGAAACCCATAGCTTGAATTTGGATGGACTTCAGGGCTTCAGGCCCAGAAATTTTGTTGTATGTGTACATTTTGGGGGGTATTTCAAGACGAGAGCTTTCATCAGATTCTCAAATGACTCAGAGCCATCTTAAAAACCCACTGCCTTAGGAGATAGGCCCTTGTCTTTAGGTAGGAAACCTAGATTCCTTGGTTTCTTGGTGTTTAGACTAAGGAAAGGATCTTTATGGGGAGCTGCAAGGAACATGAGAAATACATTTGATTCTATTGCCAAAATGGTTATACCTATGATCACAAAGATGTGAAAAGATTTGGAAAAGAAGAAAAATGTTTTCAGTAACACAGTTTTAAACCCAGGCTCAACATTGCACCTTCCACCTGTACAGATCAGTTAATACAAGTCCTGCACTCCTAATAGCTCATCAGTTTCATTTGTAAGATATTAACTATAAAATATTTGAAAACATCCCACAAGTTTGGTAACCGTGTTTTATTACATTTTCTTCTTTTTCTCATTCCCTTTCCTTGCCTCCTTCTCCCCTCTCTGTCCTCTTCCTCTCACCTTCCTTCCTCTTTCCTTTCCTCCTCCTCTTCTTTCTTCTTCTTTTTAATATGATGAGAACATCCCCAAACATGCTGCTGCTGCACTTAGTCACTTCAATCGTGTCCGATTATGTGTGACCTTATGGACTGGAGCCCTGCAGACTCCTCTGTTGATTGGATTCTCCAGGCCAGAATACTGGAGTGGGTTGCCATGCCCTTCTCCAGGGGATCTTCACAACCCAGGTTTCCGACCAATGTGTCCTACATTGCTGGCAGATTCTTTACCACTGAGCCACCAGGGGAAACCCACCGCCAAACATAAGTGACCTTAAATCTCTCTAGATTTCCAAGAGGCCTTGGTTGCTGCTGCTTGAATAATCAGTCAACATCTTTTCTTACTCTGATACTCACAAATCCAGGCTAGTGGAACCACTGTGTATAACACTAGCTAAAGTTGCCTTGTGCATTTAGGGCTCTAGAGCCCTTTCCTTACCAAGTTAATTCTACGGACCCTGCTCAGCCCCTGGCTAGGCACTGGTTCTCCGTCTTGCCAGGGAGGCTCTTTTCCATTCAGGTTCCAGCAGCCAAATAATGAAGCCAAAGCAGAGATCTGACATAGCACGAGTTTTGTTGTATGTGTACATTTTGGGGGGTATTTCAAGACGAGAGCTTTCATCAGATTCTCAAATGACTCAGAGCCATCTTAAAAACCCACTGCCTTAGGAGATAGGCCCTTGTCTTTAGGTAGGAAACCTAGATTCCTTGGTTTCTTGGTGTTTAGACTAAGGAAAGGATCTTTATGGGGAGCTGCAAGGAACATGAGAAATACATTTGATTCTATTGCCAAAATGGTTATACCTATGATCACAAAGATGTGAAAAGATTTGGAAAAGAAGAAAAATGTTTTCAGTAACACAGTTTTAAACCCAGGCTCAACATTGCACCTTCCACCTGTACAGATCAGTTAATACAAGTCCTGCACTCCTAATAGCTCATCAGTTTCATTTGTAAGATATTAACTATAAAATATTTGAAAACATCCCACAAGTTTGGTAACCGTGTTTTATTACATTTTCTTCTTTTTCTCATTCCCTTTCCTTGCCTCCTTCTCCCCTCTCTGTCCTCTTCCTCTCACCTTCCTTCCTCTTTCCTTTCCTCCTCCTCTTCTTTCTTCTTCTTTTTAATATGATGAGAACATCCCCAAACATGCTGCTGCTGCACTTAGTCACTTCAATCGTGTCCGATTATGTGTGACCTTATGGACTGGAGCCCTGCAGACTCCTCTGTTGATTGGATTCTCCAGGCCAGAATACTGGAGTGGGTTGCCATGCCCTTCTCCAGGGGATCTTCACAACCCAGGTTTCCGACCAATGTGTCCTACATTGCTGGCAGATTCTTTACCACTGAGCCACCAGGGAAGCCCACCCCCAAACATAAGTGACCTTAAATCTCTCTAGATTTCCAAGAGGCCTTGGTTGCTGCTGCTTGAATAATCAGTCAACATCTTTTCTTACTCTGATACTCACAAATCCAGGCTAGTGGAACCACTGTGTATAACACTAGCTAAAGTTGCCTTGTGCATTTAGGGCTCTAGAGCCCTTTCCTTACCAAGTTAATTCTACGGACCCTGCTCAGCCCCTGGCTAGGCACTGGTTCTCCGTCTTGCCAGGGGAGGGCTCTTTTTCCATTCAGGTTCCAGCAGCCAAATAATGAAGCCAAAGCAGAGATCTGACATAGCACGAGTTTTGTTCAGTGGCCAAAGAATGGAGAAGCAGGTACTAGTTTAACAGATCAACTTCTTACCCACATAAGGAGAGGGATTTAATTTTAAAGAGTAAAAACAAAGAGAGGAGTGTGAGGCTAATGATGGGAAGGCATATGCATTAGTCTATTGGGGAGCGGGGTATCACCACTTTTTATCCTTTTTTGGTCTTTAATGTCAGGTCTTGGTCATCAGAAGTTCCGTCATTTAATATGCTGGTGTGGTAAAAAAGAAAAAATGTATAATGAGATTCAGAGTCTCTTGGAGGTCACATCTGTCAACATCTTGGTTCCGATTGATTGAGTCTAGTTTTTGTTTGTACTTTCTTTACTTATCTCTGGATCCTTTAAAGATTTATGCTAACTCTTGCTAGCATGGGGATTGCTCTGGCTAGCATGGGGATTCCTCTTGCTAGGTGGGGATTGGCAGTTTTTGAGCCAAAGACCTGGAACAATTCTGGCAACACTCTGGGTCTCAAGTTCCCATCTCATCAAGGCAATTGATTTTTTATTTTAAAGAAGACACATTTTGTTCTCTTTTGCTCCTTTTTTCTTATGTGTTTCACATAGGTTGACAAGAAGTGAAATTCAGGGACTCTATTAGTAAAAGGTATAATTTAAACTGTAATCAGTGGTCATGATTAGTAAAACAAAAGTTTGCTTGATACTCTGAAGAACGTAAGACCTAATCCTACCCACACAGAGAGCCAGCCTTCTCCAATCAGCTAGCAAACTGCTGGTAGAGAAGGCAGTTATTCAAGAGGTCAGCTAGAAGAGAAAACCCAGGGACTCTTGAAGGGAGATAATCTCAACATCCATGTGATGTTAGTTGTGCCCGCACAACAAAATCCACTGCTGATTCTTGACTAGTAGGAGTGTTTTTTCAAATCTTTCTTACTCTGATACTCACAAATCCAGGCTAGTGGAACCACTGTGTATAACACTAGCTAAAGTTGCCTTGTGCATTTAGGGCTCTAGAGCCCTTTCCTTACCAAGTTAATTCTACGGACCCTGCTCAGCCCCTGGCTAGGCACTGGTTCTCCGTCTTGCCAGGGGAGGGCTCTTTTTCCATTCAGGTTCCAGCAGCCAAATAATGAAGCCAAAGCAGAGATCTGACATAGCACGAGTTTTGTTCAGTGGCCAAAGAATGGAGAAGCAGGTACTAGTTTAACAGATCAACTTCTTACCCACATAAGGAGAGGGATTTAATTTTAAAGAGTAAAAACAAAGAGAGGAGTGTGAGGCTAATGATGGGAAGGCATATGCATTAGTCTATTGGGGAGCGGGGTATCACCACTTTTTATCCTTTTTTGGTCTTTAATGTCAGGTCTTGGTCATCAGAAGTTCCGTCATTTAATATGCTGGTGTGGTAAAAAAGAAAAAATGTATAATGAGATTCAGAGTCTCTTGGAGGTCACATCTGTCAACATCTTGGTTCCGATTGATTGAGTCTAGTTTTTGTTTGTACTTTCTTTACTTATCTCTGGATCCTTTAAAGATTTATGCTAACTCTTGCTAGCATGGGGATTGCTCTGGCTAGCATGGGGATTCCTCTTGCTAGGTGGGGATTGGCAGTTTTTGAGCCAAAGACCTGGAACAATTCTGGCAACACTCTGGGTCTCAAGTTCCCATCTCATCAAGGCAATTGATTTTTTATTTTAAAGAAGACACATTTTGTTCTCTTTTGCTCCTTTTTCTTATGTGTTTCACATAGGTTGACAAGAAGTGAAATTCAGGGACTCTATTAGTAAAAGGTATAATTTAAACTGTAATCAGTGGTCATGATTAGTAAAACAAAAGTTTGCTTGATACTCTGAAGAACGTAAGACCTAATCCTACCCACACAGAGAGCCAGCCTTCTCCAATCAGCTAGCAAACTGCTGGTAGAGAAGGCAGTTATTCAAGAGGTCAGCTAGAAGAGAAAACCCAGGGACTCTTGAAGGGAGATAATCTCAACATCCATGTGATGTTAGTTGTGCCCGCACAACACTGATTTGATGTAAAAAGTTCACCCACTTGGTTCATGATTCTTGACTAGTAGGAGTGTATTCTTTCTGGGAATGGACAATGCTGCTTGCCTCTTAGATGTTGCAGGGTAAAACAACTAGATAACCAACAAGCACCTACCATATAGCACAGGGAACTCTACCAATACTCTGTAATACCTATATGGGAAAAGAATCTTTAAAAAATTACATATATGTATATAACTTATTCACTTTGCTCTATAATAGAAATTAACACAACATTGTATATCAACTATACTCCAATAAAAATTTTTAAACAAATAAACTTAAAGCTACTACTTGGTAGAAAAGCTGGCCTTTTTATGTTTGTAGTAATCAGTCTATTATTAAGTGTATAAATTAGAAACTTGCTTATCAGACTACTGGATGAATCATGGTGAAATCCTCTGACTAGTATAGTTTTAGTTGCTATTCACATTCTAAGACTGCTAGCTTTTTGGAATTTTGGTATTTTGTTAGAGCAGGTGATTTGTCACTGATGAAATCCAAATAGAATAAATTAAAATCGCTCCTTAAAACTCAACTCTAGGGCTTCCCTGGTGATCCAGTGGGTAAAGCGTCTGCCTTACAGTGCAGGGGGTACTGGTTCGATCCCTGGCCTGGGAAGATCCCACATGCTGCAGAGCAGCTGGACTGGTGTGTCCAATTACGAGCCAGAGCTCTGGAGCGCATGCACCTGGAGTTGGTGCTCTGCAACCAGAAAGGCCACTGCAGTGGGAGGCCCACACATGCCAAAAAGCTATTTGCTCCTTTTCTTATGTGTTTCACATAGGTTGACAAGAAGTGAAATTCAGGGACTCTATTAGTAAAAGGTATAATTTAAACTGTAATCAGTGGTCATGATTAGTAAAACAAAAGTTTGCTTGATACTCTGAAGAACGTAAGACCTAATCCTACCCACACAGAGAGCCAGCCTTCTCCAATCAGCTAGCAAACTGCTGGTAGAGAAGGCAGTTATTCAAGAGGTCAGCTAGAAGAGAAAACCCAGGGACTCTTGAAGGGAGATAATCTCAACATCCATGTGATGTTAGTTGTGCCCGCACAACACTGATTTGATGTAAAAAGTTCACCCACTTGGTTCATGATTCTTGACTAGTAGGAGTGTATTCTTTCTGGGAATGGACAATGCTGCTTGCCTCTTAGATGTTGCAGGGTAAAACAACTAGATAACCAACAAGCACCTACCATATAGCACAGGGAACTCTACCAATACTCTGTAATACCTATATGGGAAAAGAATCTTTAAAAAATTACATATATGTATATAACTTATTCACTTTGCTCTATAATAGAAATTAACACAACATTGTATATCAACTATACTCCAATAAAAATTTTTAAACAAATAAACTTAAAGCTACTACTTGGTAGAAAAGCTGGCCTTTTTATGTTTGTAGTAATCAGTCTATTATTAAGTGTATAAATTAGAAACTTGCTTATCAGACTACTGGATGAATCATGGTGAAATCCTCTGACTAGTATAGTTTTAGTTGCTATTCACATTCTAAGACTGCTAGCTTTTTGGAATTTTGGTATTTTGTTAGAGCAGGTGATTTGTCACTGATGAAATCCAAATAGAATAAATTAAAATCGCTCCTTAAAACTCAACTCTAGGGCTTCCCTGATGATCCAGTGGGTAAAGCGTCTGCCTTACAGTGCAGGGGGTACTGGTTCGATCCCTGGCCTGGGAAGATCCCACATGCTGCAGAGCAGCTGGACTGGTGTGTCCAATTACGAGCCAGAGCTCTGGAGCGCATGCACCTGGAGTTGGTGCTCTGCAACCAGAAAGGCCACTGCAGTGGGAGGCCCACACATGCCAAAGAATAAAAAGATGAATGAAAAATAAATATATAAATATAAAATAATAAAAAAGAGGCATGATGGGGAAAATTAAAAAAAAAAAAAAACAACAAAAAACCCCTCAACTCTACTGTCTTAAATAAAAATAACAAAAGAGCATTGCATATGAGTACCATCAACAGCTTCAAGGATCTAGGGAACATAATTATTCACAGCTTTATTATACACTATCATTACAGCACTAAGAAAAAATATTTTCAGATGCTTTTTTAATTTTCAATAAATTAAACATTTACAATGTCAGTCAAGTTACTGAGGATGTTTACAACACAGGGATTTTCTAACTTGTTAAACTTAACAATGATTGTTTTTCAGAAGAAAAAAAAAAACTCAGTACATTTTGTATCCTATAATGTTGAATCTGCAGAAAATAGCTGGCATTCTGTTAAAAAAAGAAAAAAACAATTTAAATTTAAGCATAAATGAGTATATAAATGTATGTATATACAAGTCTCTAATACACTTCCTTTACATAGAGGCTTTTTTTTAATAATTATTTTTATTTTACTTTTACAGGGTTTTGTTGTTTACAGATATGTATAATCCCAGATTAGTCATATGTATGTCCCTGGCCCTCTCCCTCCTCCACCCGCCTCCTAGGCCCCCCCATCCCACCCCTCCAGGCTGTCGCACAGCGCCTCTGCAGGATCTCCTATTCCCACAGCGCAATGACAATAGCTATCTTTTTCACATATGATAGCATAGGTTTCCATGTTACTCCCCCACAATATCCATTAGTCTGTTCTCTTTGTTTTTCCATTGCTTCACTGTGTGTGTTATCATTACCATCTTACTAGATTCTATATATGTATGTTAGTATACTGTACTTGTCTTTCTCTTTTTGACTTACTCCACTTTTTATAATAGGTTCTAGATCCAGCCACTTCATTAGGACTGATTCTTCTGCATTTCTTTTTATAGCTGTGTAGTATTCCATTGTATGTATGTACCAGAGTTTTTGTATCCACTCATTCGTCGATGGACATCTAGGTTGCTTCCATGTTCTAGCTATTGTATAGAGAGCTGCAATGAACACTGGGGTACAGGTGCCTCTTTCAATTTTGATTTCATCAGCATGTAAGTCTAATAGTGGGATAGCTGGGTCGTATGGTGCTTCTATTTTTAGTCTTTTAAGAACTCTCCAGGGGCTTCCCTGGTGGTTCAGTGGGTAAGGACACCGCCTTGCAGTGCAAGGGGCGCCGGTTCGATCCCTGGCCTGGGACGATCCCACATGACGGAGCGGCTGGACTGATGTGTCCAATTACCGAGCTGGAGCTCTGGAGCGCATGCGCTCAGAGCTGGTGCTCTGCAATGAGCAAGGCCACTGGGACGGGAGGCCCACACAGGCGAAAGAACAAAGATGGATGAAAATAGATAAATGAAAGACCAATGGAAGTGGCCCGCCCGCCCACCTCCCTCCCCAACACCCCCCCAAAATTAAATTAAATTAAATTAAATTAAAAACAAAAAACAAAAAAACTGATCATTTAAGGAATCTCCATACTGTCTTCCATAGTGGCTGTATCAATTGACATTCCCACCAGCAATGCAAGAGTGTTCCCTTTTCTCTGCACCCTCTCCAGCATTTATTGTCTGTAGATTTTTTGATGCTGGCCATCCTGACGGGTATGAGGTGATACTCATTGTAGTTTTGATTGGCATTTTTCTAATAATAAGAGAGGTTGAGCATTGTTTCATGTGTTTTGGGGCCATCTGTATGCCCTCTTTGGAGAGGTGTATATAGAGACATTTTTATGAATATTTTACCATGTATGATAAAGTTGACATCTGAGATAATTCTCAACTCTTCTTCAATCTGCATATTTGTAATTACCATTTATTCTTTCTTTGATGAAACTTATTCTGTACACCAGTATTTTCCAAAGTTTCATAAAAATTATTTAACTATAGAAAGGTGATTTCATAAGTGTTTTATAAAAGTGTTTTCATCTCATTGATGCCAATGAATTTATGAATAAGCAGTTATTTCTCATGTATTTGTGATTAAATTACCCTATGTTAAATCTAATCATGTTCTGAACATATATGTCCTCAGGGCAGAGTAAGATCTCAGATAGTCAGATGAGAAAAACAAAAAAAAATTATAATCGAACTGTTTATCTGTTACCAAGATAAAATGAAATCCTGAGTGAATTAGTATATGTGGACTCTAATCTTGGAAACAATCCAAACACATTTATTTTTTCTCAATTTCAGAGAGAATGCTGCTAACTTGATCAAATCATGTATTAAATTCCATTTCACATTTATGAGCACTCTAACAGTTTGGTGTTAAAATCAGACTTTTTCCCATTTAGTATTAAACTATTTTTCATACACATTTTATAAATGTCTCAACATTTGTAATATAAAAGATAGCTTTTTTCCATTAACTCTTTGCTCTAGTCCCTTGAAACATGAAAAAATTAGAAATATGTTCATGTTCTTGATGTAACATAAGCCTGTTGAAACATGAGTTAGTACCAAATAAAATTTGAAGATTCAAGTTCATAATTATGCCCTATGAGCACACAAAATCTTTTTCTTCACTTTTTCAATATTTGTATCTTTTATTTCTTTTTTGTCTAACTGAATTTGATAATGCTTAAAAACTATATTTAAAAAAGGGAATAGGGCATCCTTGTTTTGTTTCAATTGACATTCCCACCAGCAATGCAAGAGTGTTCCCTTTCTCTGCACCCTCTCCAGCATTTATTGTCTGTAGATTTTTTGATGCTGGCCATCCTGACGGGTATGAGGTGATACTCATTGTAGTTTTGATTGGCATTTTTCTAATAATAAGAGAGGTTGAGCATTGTTTCATGTGTTTTGGGGCCATCTGTATGCCCTCTTTGGAGAGGTGTATATAGAGACATTTTTATGAATATTTTACCATGTATGATAAAGTTGACATCTGAGATAATTCTCAACTCTTCTTCAATCTGCATATTTGTAATTACCATTTATTCTTTCTTTGATGAAACTTATTCTGTACACCAGTATTTTCCAAAGTTTCATAAAAATTATTTAACTATAGAAAGGTGATTTCATAAGTGTTTTATAAAAGTGTTTTCATCTCATTGATGCCAATGAATTTATGAATAAGCAGTTATTTCTCATGTATTTGTGATTAAATTACCCTATGTTAAATCTAATCATGTTCTGAACATATATGTCCTCAGGGCAGAGTAAGATCTCAGATAGTCAGATGAGAAAAACAAAAAAAAATTATAATCGAACTGTTTATCTGTTACCAAGATAAAATGAAATCCTGAGTGAATTAGTATATGTGGACTCTAATCTTGGAAACAATCCAAACACATTTATTTTTTCTCAATTTCAGAGAGAATGCTGCTAACTTGATCAAATCATGTATTAAATTCCATTTCACATTTATGAGCACTCTAACAGTTTGGTGTTAAAATCAGACTTTTTCCCATTTAGTATTAAACTATTTTTCATACACATTTTATAAATGTCTCAACATTTGTAATATAAAAGATAGCTTTTTTCCATTAACTCTTTGCTCTAGTCCCTTGAAACATGAAAAAATTAGAAATATGTTCATGTTCTTGATGTAACATAAGCCTGTTGAAACATGAGTTAGTACCAAATAAAATTTGAAGATTCAAGTTCATAATTATGCCCTATGAGCACACAAAATCTTTTTCTTCACTTTTTCAATATTTGTATCTTTTATTTCTTTTTTGTCTAACTGAATTTGATAATGCTTAAAAACTATATTTAAAAAAGGGAATAGGGCATCCTTGTTTTGTTTCTGATGTTAACAGAAATATCCCAATATGTTTTACCATCAAGCCTTCTAGTGACTTAGAGACTACTATATAAATATTGTTAATCTCTAATTTCTTCTAATTGCTTTCTATAGCATCTTCTTTGAAAACCTTAGAAATGGATGTGGCACTTTACCAATAGTATCTATAGGTACACCTCAGAGACACTGCTGGTTTGGTTCCATTGAATATCTCAATTAAAAAAATCACAAATTTTTTGGTCTCCTGGGGTATATAAAAGTTATGTTTACGCTGTACAATAGTTAAGTGTGGGGCTTCCCCGGTGGTCAGGTGGGTAAAGAGCCAGCCTTGCAGTGCAAGGGACACCAGTTCGATCCCTGGCCTGGGAAGATCCCACATGCCATGGAGCAGCTGGATCGGTTTGTCCAATTAGGAGCCAGCACTCTGCAGTGCATGCGCCCAGAGCCAGTGTTCTGCAATGAGAGAGGCCACTGCAATAGGAGGCCCACACAGGCCAAAAGATGGATGAAGATTAAAAAACAATACCTTATTGCTAAAAATTGCTAGCCACTATTTGAACTTTACAGAGTTGTAATCTCTTTGCTGGTGGAGGGTCTTGCCTCCATGTTGACGGCTGCTGAGGGTTCAGAGTATTTGTCACTGAAGGCAGTGGTGGCTGTGGCATTTTCTTTTTTATTTTTGTGCCACTTCTGTTGATCTTTCATTCATTTATCTTTGTTCTTTGGCCTGTGTAGGCCTCCCATCGCAGTGGCCTCTCTCGTCGCTAGAGCACTGGCTCTGGGCACATGTGCTCCAGAGATCTGGCTTGGTAGTTAGATACATCCATCCAGCCGCTCCACGGCACGTGGGATCTTCCCAGGCCAGGGATCAAATTGGTGCCCCTTGCACTGCAAGGCAGTGTCCTTACCCACTGGACCACCAGGGAAGCCTTCTGTGGCATTTTCTTAAAATAAGCCACGTCAATTGACTCTTCCTTTCAGAAACAATTTCCCTGGACTATGCAGTGCTGTTTGACAGCATTTTATTCATAGTAGCACTTCTTTCCAAATTGAAGTTAATCCTTTAAACCTCTGCTACTGCTTTATCAACTAAGTTTATGTTTTATTCTAAATCCCCGTCATTGAGGTTGTTGTCATTTCAACAATTTTTACAGTATCTTCCCCGGATTTAGATTCCATCTCAAGGAACCATTTTCTCTGCTGAGTAGTAAGAAGCAACTCCTCATCTGTTAAAGTTTTATCGTAAGATTAATAGCAATTCAGTCACATCTTCAGACTCCAATTCTAATTCTCGTTCTCTTGCTGTTTCTACCACATTTGCAGTTACTTCCTCCACTGAATCCCTCAAGTCATCCACGAGGTTTGGAATCACTCTTCCAAACTCCTGTTACTTTGACATTTTCCCATGAATCACAAATATTCTTAATGGCATCTAGAAATATGAATCCTTTCCAGAAGCTTTTCAGTGTACTTTACCTAGATCCACCAGAGGAAACACTATCTATGGTAGCTATCACCTTGCAAGATGCATTTCTTAAATAATAGGACTTGAAAGTTGAAATTATTCTTTGATCCATGGGATGTTGTGTTAGGAGTCTTGAACGCAGTTTCATTGTACAAATCCACTAGAGTCTTTGGGTGGCCAGGTACACTGTCAGTGAGCAGTAGCATTTTTAAATACATCTTTATTTCTGAGCAGTAAGTCTCAACAATGGGCTTAAAATAGTAAACCTTGTTGCATAAGATCTGCTGTCATCCAGGTTTGTTGTTCCATTTTTAGAGCACAAGCAGAGTAGATTCTACATAATTCTTAAGGGCCCTAGGGTTTTCAGAATAGTAAATGAGCATTGATTTCAATTTACAGTCATCAGCTGCACTAGCTCCTAACAAGAGTCAGTTTGTCCTTCAAAGCTTTGAAGCCAGGCATTGACTTCTCTATAGCTTTGAAAGTCTTGGATGGCATCTTCTTTCAACAGAAGGTTGTTTGTCTAAACTGAAAACTTGTAGTTTAGTGTAGCCACCTTCAATAATTACCTTAGCTAGATTTTCCGGGTCTTGCTGCAGCTGTTACATTAGCACTTGCTGCTTCAACCTGAACTTTTGTGGTATGAAGTTAGCTTCTTTCCTTGAACCTCATGAAACTCTGCTAGTTTCAGACTTTTCTTCTGCAGCTTCCTCGGCTCTCTCAGCCTTCACAGAATTGAAGAGACTTAGGATCTTGCTCTGGATGAGGCTTTGACTCAAGGGAATATTGTGGCAGGTTTGCTCTGTTTCCAAACCACTGAAACGTACTCTGTGTCAGAAGTAACCCTGTTTCAATTTCTGATCATTCACGTGTTCACTGGAGTAACGCTTTTAATTTCCCTAAAGAATGTTCCTCTGCACTGATAATTTGGCTGTTTGGTGTAAAAGGCCTATCTCTTAGCCTGTCTCGGCTTTTGCGTGCCTTGCTCACAAAGCTGAAACGTTTTTAGGCTTTTGATTTTTAATGAGACATGCAGTTCTTCCTTTTCACTTGAGAACTTAGAGGCCATTGTGGGATATTAATTGGCCTAATTAAAATACTACTGTGTCTCAAGGAAAACAGAAATCCAAGGAGAGGGAGGCTACAGTGGAATGGCTGGTCAGTGAAGCAGTCAGAACATACACAACAGTTATCTATTAAGTTTGCCATCTTACAGAGGCGTGGATCATGGCACCCCAAAACAATTACAATGGTAATATCAAAGATCACTCTTCAGAGATCACTGTAACAAATATAATGAAAATGTTTGAAGTATAAGAATTACCAAAATGAGGGCTTCCCTGGTGGTCCAGTGGGTAAGGACACCGCCTTGCAGTGCAAGGGGCGCCAGTTCGATCCCTGGCCTGGGAAGATCCCACATGCCGCGGAGCGGCTGGACCGATGTGTCCAATTACCGAGCTGGAGCTCTGGAGTGCATGCGCGCAGAGCCGGTGCTCTGCGACAGCAGAGGCCACCGCGATGGGAGGCCCACACCGGTGGAGGAACAAAGATGGATGAAAATAGATGGATGAAGGACCAATAGAGGTGGCCCACCCGCCCCCCTCCCTCCCCACCCCCCCAAAATAAATAAATAAATAAATGTTTAAAAAAAAAAAAAAAAGAATTACCAAAATGAGACACAAGATACGAACTGAGCAAATGCTACTGGAAAAAACAGTAAAAAACTGATAAAACTTGCTCAACACAGAGTTGCCACAAACCTGCAAATTGTAGAAAATCTGTGAGCTACAATAAAGCAAAGTGCAATAAAATGGAGGTATGCCTGTACTGAGTTAATTATATCATTTTTCTTTTAATGGTGAAAATATTTTTATAAACTTCCTAATGCTGAATCGTCTTAGTTGCTGGAATGACCTTTACTTTGTGGGATTATACAATTCTTTCAATATATTGCTGAATACTATTTACTAAGATTTCTTTTAAATGTTTGCATTGATATTTATAAACAAAACTGACCTACAGTTTTCTTTCTTATATTAACTTTGTAAGATCCTGGTATCAGTATTTGCTGACTTCATAAAAATATTTTGATCTTTTGTATTTTTATATATTCATAGTTTCTTATTTTTTCATTGATTATCAGGCTAGGAAAATTGGGATGGTTTATTACGCTTCTCATAAAAATATCAGATTTTTGATCTATTTGCCAATTTTTGTATTTTACTGTTTTATAATCAATTTCATTTTTCTTTTTATAATTTTCTTCCTTTGCTTTCCTGAGGTTCATCTCGTTCTTTTTGACTTATTGACTTAAATTCTCAATTCACTCATTCTTTCTTGCTTGATAGCAATTAAAGCCTTGAACTTTCTACAAAATATTGTTCGGTCAGTCATGTACATTTTAACACACAGTATTTTCATCATCTTTATTTTCTAGACATTGTATAATTTTGGTATTATCTTCTTTAGTTAGAAATCATGTGTTTTTATTTTTGTTTGTATGAGAAAATATTAAGAATTTTACATTCTTAAGCTGAATATGTATTCAAGGTTGAGACAAATTAGATGAATGAAATATTTACAGAAATATGTTCAGCATAGAATCTGCATTTAGGGTCACATAAGTTAGTAGAATATTGTTTTATTTCTCTGGTGTAAATTTATCTATGTTCATTTGCATTTAATTTTTAAATTCATCATCTAACAAGTACTAACATTAACATATTTGTTAGATATGTGTGGGGTCATTCAATAGCTACTATGGGCCTAGTGTATCTCCAGCACTGAAATGGAAACTCTGGGAGTACCAAAGCCTAAGTCATGCTCTCCTGTCTTTCCACAGTTTCTTAGTTCTCTTAAGATGGTAAATCATGGTCAGGTCTTCTTTGAGCCAGCCCACTGTTCTAGCAGCATCTCTCACTTTCCCCCTTAAGCCAGCGTGCTGCACTGGCAGTGACTCTCCCTTTCCCTACTCTAATAAACTTTACCTCTCTCTTTAGGAAAAAAAAAGATGGTAAATCACAACACTTAGGAAGAATCTTTTTTTTTTTTTTTTAAAGTCTTATTTCTGAGTCACTTTTTTTTTTTAATGTTTATTTATTTATTTATTTTTGGCAGGGGGCGGGTTGGGGAGGGAGGGGGCTGGGCAGGCCACTTCCACTGGTCTTTATCTATTTTCATCCATCTTTGTTCTTTGGCCCCTGTGGGCCTCCCATCGCGGTGGCCTCTGTTGTCGCAGAGCACCAGCTCTGGGTGCATGCGCTCCAGAGCTCTGGCTCGGTAATTGGACACATCTGTCCAGCCGCTCCACGGCACATGGGATCTTCCCAGGCCAGGGATCGAACCGGCGCCCCTTGCACTGCAAGGCGGTGTCCTTACCCACTGGACCACCAGGGAAGCCCAGGAAGAATCTTTGAATGTAGGTCATTTGGAGGACAGACCATGCATTCAGTCTGTAAGTTCTGGCCCACTATTGTGGACACTGATTACCAAAATAAGTACACAACCCTTGACATATTCTACTTGTACAGTAAATGATGACTAGATCAATGTTAGCAAAATTGATGATGACTATTATGACATAGTGGGAGGACCACATGACATGGGCAAAGAAAACCTGGCCCTAAAATATGAGCATTATCCATCACGTGAAGTCCTCACAGCCTCTATATTTACAGTATTTATAAAAAATATTAATGTATGTATTAATCAAATAATGGAAATATACTGACTATTGGTTAATTTGTGAAGATTTGAAAATGACAAAAAATTTCAAACTGGGTTGAATTATGATACTCATACCATTTAAATGTAACCTTCTGATCTTCTTCCGTTGCGTGGCTGGAAAACAAGAAGTTAGAAACAAAGCAATGTAACTAAGGAGGGAAGTTAATTTTCATAGAAAGCAGCCTAATGGTTTCGATGAGTGGTATTATTTCTTCCTTATGTTCACCATCCTCATCTATTATTTTCCTCCTTCAGTCCATTCTCCTTCAATTTATTATTAGAACTAGTTTCCAAAATGCAAATATTACCATATAGCTCTCCTTAGACTTTATAATAAAGTTGATATTGTTAGCCAAATATTCCATTGGCTAATATTTCTTTAACTCAATATTTCATTAGAACTTAAGGAATGTTATATGAACTTTTTTTTTTTGATAATTTTTAAAAAATTTTTTATTTATTTATCTTTTGTAGGGCGGGGTGGAGAGGGAGGGGGATGGGCGGGTCACTTCTATTGGTCTTTCATTTCTCTATTTTCATCCGACTTTGTTCTTTGGCTCCTGTGGGCCTCCCATCGCGGTGGCCACTGTCGTCGCAGAGCACTGGCTCTGGGCGCATGCACTCCAGAGCTCCAGCTCGGTAATTGGACACATCAGTGCAGACGCTCCGCGGCACGTGGGATCTTCCCAGGCCAGGGATCCAACCGGCGCCCCTTGCACTGCAAGGCGGTGTCTTTACCCACTGGACCACCAGGGGAAGCCCTGTTATATGAACTTAACAAGTAATATCAATGGTCTACTGGTCTAGTAACTGGTTAAGACTCTGTGGTTTCACTGCTAGGGGAACAAGTTCAGTCCCTGTTTAGGGAAGTAAGATCCTGCATGGCAGATACTGTGGCCAAAAAAAAAAAAAGCTTAAGGCTTAACACATCTTTGAGATATTTATTTCCTGCACATGAAACATTATGGAACTAAACTGTGAAACAGCTAAATGCCATTTGGGGTATTTACAAACATGAATCCTGGATTAGAGAAGAGGTCAGAGATGCCATAACATTAGAGCAATACGGTGGTGACAGAAGTGAATCTCAGACTTGATATCAAACATCTTGGGATAAACGTAAAAACAATGAAAACTTACAAGTTAATATAAATAAAGAGATGGTGAAAGTATTTTTCAGTGCTGACACTGATTGATTTTTTAAAAAAAATTATAGTGTATACATACCCTGAATAAAAAGTATCTTCTACTTTGACTTGCAAAAGGTCCTTGGAATTCTTCCTGGAGGAGAAAATGAGGATATTAAAAATCAAACCATAAAAGTAAGTGGAAATACTTCTTGAGAGTATAGTTATTTTAAAACTATCATGATTAAATAAAGAGAGAATTAAGGACTTGAGTGCATAATTCATATCATTAAATAATTTTTGTATTTATACCTGAAGAATTTTCAATGATACTAGCAGTATTATCAGAGTGTTGTATTTTAAGGTAATTTCCTTACAGTCTAACAGATTCTAGTTTTGGAAAATTTGTCAGTTGCATGCATAGTCATCAATAAGTAGGCAGAGGACATTTTATAGATAATTAACTATATTTAAACTCTCTCCTCAGCATTTTGGTAGACTAAAATAATTTCTTTACAGTACATATTATATGTGTTAACAGATGAACAGGCAAAAAATACAAAATGGAATTATGTCATAGCTAAAATGCACAATATATCTATAGGAGTTTAAATTGAAATTGAGGGACAACTTTGGTAAACTATATTTATTCAATGAAACTTCATAGGAGATTTTCCCCATATAATTATATTAACAGAAATGGTAATGAAAAAAAAATAGGAAAAAAACTGATTATTTACAATGGGCATATTTTGAACTGTTTCTTTTCTCAAACATTTCATTTTAAACTTAATAGAAAAAAATATGTAACAATGGTCTAGTAACTGGTTAAGACTCTGTGGTTTCACTGCTAGGGGAACAAGTTCAGTCCCTGTTTAGGGAAGTAAGATCCTGCATGGCAGATACTGTGGCCAAAAAAAAAAAAAAAGCTTAAGGCTTAACACATCTTTGAGATATTTATTTCCTGCACATGAAACATTATGGAACTAAACTGTGAAACAGCTAAATGCCATTTGGGGTATTTACAAACATGAATCCTGGATTAGAGAAGAGATCAGAGATGCCATAACATTAGAGCAATACGGTGGTGACAGAAGTGAATCTCAGACTTGATATCAAACATCTTGGGATAAACGTAAAAACAATGAAAACTTACAAGTTAATATAAATAAAGAGATGGTGAAAGTATTTTTCAGTGCTGACACTGATTGATTTTTTAAAAAGAATTATAGTGTATACATACCCTGAATAAAAAGTATCTTCTACTTTGACTTGCAAAAGGTCCTTGGAATTCTTCCTGGAGGAGAAAATGAGGATATTAAAAATCAAACCATAAAAGTAAGTGGAAATACTTCTTGAGAGTATAGTTATTTTAAAACTATCATGATTAAATAAAGAGAGAATTAAGGACTTGAGTGCATAATTCATATCATTAAATAATTTTTGTATTTATACCTGAAGAATTTTCAATGATACTAGCAGTATTATCAGAGTGTTGTATTTTAAGGTAATTTCCTTACAGTCTAACAGATTCTAGTTTTGGAAAATTTGTCAGTTGCATGCATAGTCATCAATAAGTAGGCAGAGGACATTTTATAGATAATTAACTATATTTAAACTCTCTCCTCAGCATTTTGGTAGACTAAAATAATTTCTTTACAGTACATATTATATGTGTTAACAGATGAACAGGCAAAAAATACAAAATGGAATTATGTCATAGCTAAAATGCACAATATATCTATAGGAGTTTAAATTGAAATTGAGGGACAACTTTGGTAAACTATATTTATTCAATGAAACTTCATAGGAGATTTTCCCCATATAATTATATTAACAGAAATGGTAATGAAAAAAAAATAGGAAAAAAACTGTTTATTTACAATGGGCATATTTTGAACTGTTTCTTTTCTCAAACATTTCATTTTAAACTTAATAGAAAAAAATATGTAACATTTTATTATTTCCATAAAGTTGGTTCTTGTAGCTTTCTGTTTTCAGTAACTATTCATTTACATATTAGGACAGCAATCACTATGAAATTCCTCATCAAGATCTTTTTCAAATATTCCATAAGTACAATCATATTTTTAGATTCTAGGAAATGTCCCTGACAGCTATTAAAATTGTGAAATCCTTGCTTTACAACAAATGTATTTTATTTATTTATTTATTTATTTACTTGTTTTGAATGATGGGTATGTATGGGTTGTGGAGGTAGTTTATGTTTTCAGCCTTCCTGTGTATTCATATAAATATTTCAAGAGAAAGTATCACATGGCTACAAATGTATTTTAAATTCTGAGCATTCTATACTTAATTCTCATCCTAGCTATAAACCCCCAAATTAAAGATCAAAACTTTGAATATTTAAAAGTATACATATAAAATTATCGATTATATGGTTATATAAGAACAGCTATGTATTTTATATTAAACAGAAAAAAAGAAAGGTAGGATAAAATGTAACTTAAAATGTGCCCAAATGTAAAATTTTCAAATTCAAATATACAGGTCTTTTTATTCTTATCATTAGTGACAGAACAGTAAATCAAAGAATTTGGGAGGTAGTGCTTAGAGCCATGTTGGGATGGAAGTGAAGATGTCTAGCAAAGAAAAGGTAAGGAAAATGTTTGTGCTAAAATCTGAAAAATTCATCTTTAAGAATCCAAAATATTTCACTATCAAAAAATATGGTTTGAAATTAGGCAGTTTAGTCCCAGCAAAGGTAATACTTTACTGCAATTTTTTTTAAATCATGTTTTACGTTCTTTTCTCATAGATTCCTAGGAAATCTGGCTTGCTGTAAAATACTTTCAGGAGCTATCATTTGTCCAATAAGATATTACTAGGAAATTAGAGTTCATGCTCAGCTACTTATCTGAAAATATAGATAGTCTCAATGATACTAGCAGCAGCATCAGAGTGTGGGACATTCATACAAAGAACCAAACTGGCCACAATACTTTGATTTTGCAAATCATAACACTTGTAATGTTGTAGTAAACTATAAATTTGCTGGAGTATATTAAGAGGCTAGATTTCTGAACTGAAATCTTACACTATTCGTAAGTCAGGAAGACTCTTCAGAAAGTAAAAGTTAATTCAAAAAAAGCATATATTACTTCTAGAAAATGCAACGACAACTGATTTGATTTTGCTTTCATATTGGAAATTCTAAAATTTTAAGGGGCTACTACAGTTCCTTTACATTTCTCATTCAAGTTGGTAGCCTATTGACTTCCTTGATGGAAGCTTAGTTCAACAATGTGAAGAATTTAGGGAGGAGGTAGTTATCATAAAAATAACTTTTGAGGAATTTATCTGCCTAAATTGTATGCATTGTATAAGAACAAAATTAATATGGTACTTAGGAAATTTTTAATAATAAAATAATAGAAATATTCAAGATTAGACTAGCATAGTAGAAAAAAATATTTGCCAAAACTGGAAGTCAGGAAATTGTTATAATCTCTAATCCACTTAATACTGTGATCTTGGGAAGCTCCTTTAACTATTTTGAGTTATTTTTCTTTTTGTAAATTGGGGATAACAATACTTATGTAAGTACCAACAGAGATGTCATAAGAATAAAATGACATCCTGTAAGACTGAAAACTATAATATATTCCAGCAATGGAAGGCATTACCTAAAAATTATGCCTAGAAATTTTCATCATCGAGCAAATTAGGATTCTTTTCAAAGGACAATAAAAAAAGTCACAATTTCTAGCTTAAAATATGTTAATTCAGTTATATTTATCTTTAAACAGACACTAAATTTGGGCCATATTTTTGTTAACTGTGGGAAAAAACAAAATGCCTACATTTAACTTCTGATACATCTCCTTCCTAAACCTTATTCTTACTACCAGGATAGAAACCTTGTCATTCAAGCCACATGTACACAGAGGGGCAGTAAATGGTCCTTAATCTTTTCTCCTATTCCTATCTAATGACTAGGCACACTGCCATGTCCTTTTTCAAATCAAGAATGAATAGGCTTCCTCACTGGGAGGAGAACGAGCCTTGGAAGGAAGTCCTCTCGGTCCACATCATGAGTTAGAAGAGACATGCTATGGGGACGGGGTCAGTTCTCTTCTTCCTGGTGTGAAAACACTCCTGCCAAAAAGTGCTCTTCCATAGGCTACCTGGCTGTTACACGAGGCTTATCCAGAAGAAGATCTTATAAACCACAGTCTCTGGGAATGAGCAGAAAGGGCTGCTCCACACAGAGTGACGAAGCAAGCATGCAGTTTGTTACATACGTCCAATCTGAATCTCTTCATTCTTCTCTCATGCAGTTGTGGAACGAGCTGCAGCAGCGGATGCAGGACAGACGACTGAGAGACACGAACACACACACGTGATGAGCACATAGGCTTCTCAGCATTGGGCATAAAGACGGCTTCCTATTTATTTTTGTTTTTACACACTATCCTTCCTCCAGCCAAAATGAACAAGAAAGATGTGACCTAAGACAGTCCTCTGGGAGGATTCCAAAGAGCCGTTGAGAATAACCCAAGAGATGGAATGGAAGTTGGCAGTTCTGAGCTGGGAATCTTGGCCATTCTGTTCTGAAGCTCTTTTCTAAGGGCCTGAACTCCATCATGAGCCAACAAGAAAAACACTTGCTTGTATCTTTGAAAAGCAAAAAACTGCCTGTCTGCTTCCAGGCTTACTCAGAATGATTTGGGACAGATGAAACCAGCTCTGTGAGAATCAGTTTTCCATCACGAACATGTTCATCTGGAAGGTTATACTGTATACACATATAAGAATCTTCTTTATAAAATATAAATGTCATTTAAAATTGAACATGTGGAACAAGACAACAAGAGACACAAAAAATGGCAATGTGTCATTGATAGTGAAAAATGTGACTCAGATACATTTTCCCAGGATGTCAAGATGCCAAGCAGAAGAAAATGAAAGCACATTTGAGACATGTGGCTACCTGATATATTTTTCATTTTAAAGGCATAGCTTCAGTGAAACCTTGTCACAAACATTAAATTAATGCATCAAATAGATGACTTTAAGCCTCCTATAATAGTTATCTATTAATCAATTGAACCTGTACTTGGTTTAAAGCCAGTAACCTAACTATCAACTCCTCACATGTAAAAATATTCAATGAAATAAACATTTAAAACTGAGTTTATAGTTACATTCCCACATGTAAACACATGTTTAAAATACACCATGCTCCTCATTCCACAAAATGGTCCATGGTAGTGAGTCATAAGCTTAGAAAGAATATTATAGTTGAGTAATTTTTAAGTATTCTAGATTGAAACACCAAAGTAGGTTGGTTAGCATTTTATAAACCTATGCATACAAAAAGAAAACTACCACTAAAGCCACACAATTTACGTCCAATCTGAATCTCTTCATTCTTCTCTCATGCAGTTGTGGAACGAGCTGCAGCAGCGGATGCAGGACAGGCGACTGAGAGACACGAACACACACGTGATGAGCACATAGGCTTCTCAGCATTGGGCATAAAGACGGCTTCCTATTTATTTTTGTTTTTACACACTATCCTTCCTCCAGCCAAAATGAACAAGAAAGATGTGACCTAAGACAGTCCTCTGGGAGGATTCCAAAGAGCCGTTGAGAATAACCCAAGAGATGGAATGGAAGTTGGCAGTTCTGAGCTGGGAATCTTGGCCATTCTGTTCTGAAGCTCTTTTCTAAGGGCCTGAACTCCATCATGAGCCAACAAGAAAAACACTTGCTTGTATCTTTGAAAAGCAAAAAACTGCCTGTCTGCTTCCAGGCTTACTCAGAATGATTTGGGACAGATGAAACCAGCTCTGTGAGAATCAGTTTTCCATCACGAACATGTTCATCTGGAAGGTTATACTGTATACACATATAAGAATCTTCTTTATAAAATATAAATGTCATTTAAAATTGAACATGTGGAACAAGACAACAAGAGACACAAAAAATGGCAATGTGTCATTGATAGTGAAAAATGTGACTCAGATACATTTTCCCAGGATGTCAAGATGCCAAGCAGAAGAAAATGAAAGCACATTTGAGACATGTGGCTACCTGATATATTTTTCATTTTAAAGGCATAGCTTCAGTGAAACCTTGTCACAAACATTAAATTAATGCATCAAATAGATGACTTTAAGCCTCCTATAATAGTTATCTATTAATCAATTGAACCTGTACTTGGTTTAAAGCCAGTAACCTAACTATCAACTCCTCACATGTAAAAATATTCAATGAAATAAACATTTAAAACTGAGTTTATAGTTACATTCCCACATGTAAACACATGTTTAAAATACACCATGCTCCTCATTCCACAAAATGGTCCATGGTAGTGAGTCATAAGCTTAGAAAGAATATTATAGTTGAGTAATTTTTAAGTATTCTAGATTGAAACACCAAAGTAGGTTGGTTAGCATTTTATAAACCTATGCATACAAAAAGAAAACTACCACTAAAGCCACACAATTTAGAAATGAAATGAATTAAAGGTATTGGTATCTGGATATTTTAAGAGTAAATTCTCAAATTAAATGCCTAGTTACAAATAAGGAGCACTTAGGAATACACGTGGATATTTCTAGATATATTGATTTACATTTTTTATGATCTTTTAAAATAATTCTTAAAATGACTCTGCATAAGTCTTTTTCCATTACACTAATCAACATCTAAACCAGCATGTTTTACTTAACCCTTTGTTTTTGTTTTTTTGTGGTTTTTTTGGCCTCTAAAATAGAAGTTCCATGACACTTATTGCTATTATTTCTACTACCTTGAATTGTGGTTGGTTTGGCACATAGTAGATACTCAGTAAATAACTGTTGAATGAATAAATGAATTTAATATACTTATAGTTATTGAGATATAAACTAAATGTATAATAAATATTGAATTCCATTTGTCCATTTATGTGTATATGCTTAAAGGAAAAAAAACCATGAATTCTGATCTAGCTCTATGAAGTAAATTGCAAAAACAGTTTTTACAAAAATACAAGTAATCACTAATAAGTAATTCTGCAACTTACCACAACATTTGAATTGCCCAACTTTCGAGTCTTCGAATAATGAAATAAGAACTGTTAAAAAAAATAGTGAGCTTTATTATAGATTGTTATCTATTAATCAATTGAACCTGTACTTGGTTTAAAGCCAGTAACCTAACTATCAACTCCTCACATGTAAAAATATTCAATGAAATAAACATTTAAAACTGAGTTTATAGTTACATTCCCACATGTAAACACATGTTTAAAATACACCATGCTCCTCATTCCACAAAATGGTCCATGGTAGTGAGTCATAAGCTTAGAAAGAATATTATAGTTGAGTAATTTTTAAGTATTCTAGATTGAAACACCAAAGTAGGTTGGTTAGCATTTTATAAACCTATGCATACAAAAAGAAAACTACCACTAAAGCCACACAATTTAGAAATGAAATGAATTAAAGGTATTGGTATCTGGATATTTTAAGAGTAAATTCTCAAATTAAATGCCTAGTTACAAATAAGGAGCACTTAGGAATACACGTGGATATTTCTAGATATATTGATTTACATTTTTTATGATCTTTTAAAATAATTCTTAAAATGACTCTGCATAAGTCTTTTTCCATTACACTAATCAACATCTAAACCAGCATGTTTTACTTAACCCTTTGTTTTTGTTTTTTTGTGGTTTTTTTGGCCTCTAAAATAGAAGTTCCATGACACTTATTGCTATTATTTCTACTACCTTGAATTGTGGTTGGTTTGGCACATAGTAGATACTCAGTAAATAACTGTTGAATGAATAAGTGAATTTAATATACTTATAGTTATTGAGATATAAACTAAATGTATAATAAATATTGAATTCCATTTGTCCATTTATGTGTATATGCTTAAAGGAAAAAAAACCATGAATTCTGATCTAGCTCTATGAAGTAAATTGCAAAAACAGTTTTTACAAAAATACAAGTAATCACTAATAAGTAATTCTGCAACTTACCACAACATTTGAATTGCCCAACTTTCGAGTCTTCGAATAATGAAATAAGAACTGTTAAAAAAAATAGTGAGCTTTATTATAGATTGTTAGAAGTTTCCTTATTATTTAAAAAAATATATATATTGAAATCCCTTACCCTTTTCATATTATTTTTTTCATCTGTTTCCTATTGAAAAGAGATACATATATATCACTATATTACATTCAGAAACAATACTAAATATGTATAAAATATTAAAGAGTATAAAATTCATAATTTATTATAAGATTATATTATAATTCTTAAAACATGTTATTCATATGTTACATATAAAATATAAGATTGAAATTAGTTAGGTACATATTGCTGCAAAAGTAAGTGGGCAATTAACTAAAAACTGTTTATAAATAAAAGTATGAAAAAATATCTCTACTACACCATTATTCATAAGAATAAAAAATCGAAAACATCTTGAGTGTTCTGTAGTGGTGGAATAGGAAATTCTGATATGATCACATGATAGAATATTCAGAGAAAAAGACTGGAGGAAATCACATCAGAATTTTTCAGGACAAAATGTTCTCCCAGAAGAATCAAATGATAATTTTAATAAGAAACCGAGACATCACAGTAAGAATATAATTTTCAAAGCAACATGAATAATATAGTTTGCCTTTTTTTTTTTTTAACATTCTTAATGTCTTCTCTGACAAAATACAGTGTCCTAACCTCCAAGCTTAGAAAAATGTATCTGTTCTCTGATAGTAGTATGATGAAGGGAGAGACCCCAAATTTGGGGGTCAAAATGACCCCAAATTTCTCTCATCAGAACAAGAACACATCTTATATTTGAGGGGGACATATGACTTTCCAATCAGATTGCAAACTCCAGTAATATCACCCTAAATCCTCAGGCATCAAAGACACTGAAATATTTGTTTCTTATCCAAAAATCAATTATCCTCTGAACATAATTCCTAAATTGGGTACAATTTCTTCTAGGAGGAACTCCAAGATATTACTGAGCAATTATTATTGCCTACAAATTAAACACTATTTCAACCTTACCTGGGGCTTGGGTAGATCCCCCATAATTGTGAAGCAAAGCTCCTCCAATGCACTGGATGCCTAATAGAAATAAGAAGACACATAGGTGATGCTTCTGTTTTAACAACATTTGCACAGAAGAAATAACCGTAAAATGTTAGGATCACAGGAATGGGTATCCCAACTGCCACCAGTAGAGCCCTTCTTATGTCCCACTGAAACTGCTGGAATCCTTTGATTTCTCTCATGACAAAAAACTTGGCTCCTAAAAGTAAAACCATCTTTCAAACCAGGGGAAAAAATGTTATGTATTATAAGCTAGAACATGGAAGCAACCTAGATGTCCATTGACGAATGAATGAATACAAAAGCTCTGGTACATACATACAATGGAATACTACGCAGCTATAAAAAGAAATGCAGAAAAATCAGTCCTTATGAGGTGGCTGGATCTAGAACCTATCATAAAAAGTGAAGTAAGTCAAAAAGAGAAAGACAAGTACAATATACTAAGACACATACATGGAATCTAGTAGGATGGTAATGATAATACACGCAGTGAAGCAATGAAAAAACAGACATGGAAAGTAGACATATGGACATTGTGGGGAATGAACAGTGGGTGGGAGGTGTAAAGGAAGTAACATGAAAACCTATACTGTCATATGTGAAAAAAATAGCTATTGTCATTATGCTGTGAGTAAAGGGGATCGTGCAGGGTGGTGCATGGTGTGCTCCCAGAAGAATCAAATGATAATTTTAATAAGAAACCGATACATCACAGTAAGAATATAATTTGCAAAGCAACATGTAGAATATAGGTGGCCTGTTTTTTGTTGTAACATTCTTAATGTCTTCTCTGACAAAATACAGTGTCCTAACCTCCAAGCTTAGAAAAATGTATCTGTTCTCTGATAGTAGTATGATGAAGGGAGAGACCCCAAATTTGGGGGTCAAAATGACCCCAAATTTCTCTCATCAGAACAAGAACACATCTTATATTTGAGGGGGACATATGACTTTCCAATCAGATTGCAAACTCCAGTAATATCACCCTAAATCCTCAGGCATCAAAGACACTGAAATATTTGTTTCTTATCCAAAAATCAATTATCCTCTGAACATAATTCCTAAATTGGGTACAATTTCTTCTAGGAGGAACTCCAAGATATTACTGAGCAATTATTATTGCCTACAAATTAAACACTATTTCAACCTTACCTGGGGCTTGGGTAGATCCCCCATAATTGTGAAGCAAAGCTCCTCCAATGCACTGGATGCCTAATAGAAATAAGAAGACACATAGGTGATGCTTCTGTTTTAACAACATTTGCACAGAAGAAATAACCGTAAAATGTTAGGATCACAGGAATGGGTATCCCAACTGCCACCAGTAGAGCCCTTCTTATGTCCCACTGAAACTGCTGGAATCCTTTGATTTCTCTCATGACAAAAAACTTGGCTCCTAAAAGTAAAACCATCTTTCAAACCAGGGGAAAAAATGTTATGTATTATAAGCTAGAACATGGAAGCAACCTAGATGTCCATTGACGAATGAATGAATACAAAAGCTCTGGTACATACATACAATGGAATACTACGCAGCTATAAAAAGAAATGCAGAAAAATCAGTCCTTATGAGGTGGCTGGATCTAGAACCTATCATAAAAAGTGAAGTAAGTCAAAAAGAGAAAGACAAGTACAATATACTAAGACACATACATGGAATCTAGTAGGATGGTAATGATAATACACGCAGTGAAGCAATGAAAAAACAGACATGGAAAGTAGACATATGGACATTGTGGGGAATGAACAGTGGGTGGGAGGTGTAAAGGAAGTAACATGAAAACCTATACTGTCATATGTGAAAAAAATAGCTATTGTCATTATGCTGTGAGTAAAGGGGATCCTGCAGGGGCATTGTGTGACAGCCTGGAGGGGTGTGATGAGGGGGATATACATATGACTAATCTGGGATCATACATATCTGTAAACAACAAAACTCTGTAAAAGTTAAAAGTAAAATAAAAATTTTAAAACAAACAAACAAACAAGTTATGTATTGTATATATATATATATATATATATATATATATATATATATATATGCACCGATTAAGGCTTCCACTGTGGATCCAGATACATAATTCTCAGTATTTGCTAAAATTCTAGAAAATCTATGATGGAGAGGAGTAACTAGGGCAGGGTGGAAAAGAGGGGTTATTCTTCCCAGCTTGCTGCAAAGTCTGAATCTACATGCCAAAGCTGTGAGCCTCGCTGAATATTACTCATTATTGGCTAATTGAAAATCCTGCAATTGTTCGCAAACAATAGGAATTTGGGAGTTTGGATGGGAGGAAGCCAAAGCTGTGCACGGCGCACCTAAGCTGAGCTCCCACCCTTCCAGGCTGCTGACTGCACACCCCAGGATCAGGTTTTTCAAAGCATCTGTGCACAGAAGCAGGGCAGGACACCCGGGGCTCATAGCCAGCTGGGTGTGGTAAGGAGCAAAAAGGGACAAGCAGAGACGGAACCTGCTTTGCACAGAATTCAGCACAGTGGCATCAGAAACAACTGATTCCTTATGAATACATATTGGAAATAACAAAGAGTTGAAGTAGGGTGGAGGGACTGTGGAGTTGAGCAGCCTCCAACTCTTGAGCACTGCAAATTTCATTTCTCCTCTTTGTTAGCTGTGTGACCTTAGGCTGGTTACCTATCCTCTCTAAACTTCAGTTCCTGCAGCCATAAATCAAAAGAAATATCTAAAAAAAACAGTCCTTATGAGGTGGCTGGATCTAGAACCTATCATAAAAAGTGAAGTAAGTCAAAAAGAGAAAGACAAGTACAATATACTAAGACACATACATGGAATCTAGTAGGATGGTAATGATAATACACGCAGTGAAGCAATGAAAAAACAGACATGGAAAGTAGACATATGGACATTGTGGGGAATGAACAGTGGGTGGGAGGTGTAAAGGAAGTAACATGAAAACCTATACTGTCATATGTGAAAAAAATAGCTATTGTCATTATGCTGTGAGTAAAGGGGATCCTGCAGGGGCATTGTGTGACAGCCTGGAGGGGTGTGATGAGGGGGATATACATATGACTAATCTGGGATCATACATATCTGTAAACAACAAAACTCTGTAAAAGTTAAAAGTAAAATAAAAATTTTAAAACAAACAAACAAACAAGTTATGTATTGTATATATATATATATATATATATATATATATATATATATATATATGCACCGATTAAGGCTTCCACTGTGGATCCAGATACATAATTCTCAGTATTTGCTAAAATTCTAGAAAATCTATGATGGAGAGGAGTAACTAGGGCAGGGTGGAAAAGAGGGGTTATTCTTCCCAGCTTGCTGCAAAGTCTGAATCTACATGCCAAAGCTGTGAGCCTCGCTGAATATTACTCATTATTGGCTAATTGAAAATCCTGCAATTGTTCGCAAACAATAGGAATTTGGGAGTTTGGATGGGAGGAAGCCAAAGCTGTGCACGGCGCACCTAAGCTGAGCTCCCACCCTTCCAGGCTGCTGACTGCACACCCCAGGATCAGGTTTTTCAAAGCATCTGTGCACAGAAGCAGGGCAGGACACCCGGGGCTCATAGCCAGCTGGGTGTGGTAAGGAGCAAAAAGGGACAAGCAGAGACGGAACCTGCTTTGCACAGAATTCAGCACAGTGGCATCAGAAACAACTGATTCCTTATGAATACATATTGGAAATAACAAAGAGTTGAAGTAGGGTGGAGGGACTGTGGAGTTGAGCAGCCTCCAACTCTTGAGCACTGCAAATTTCATTTCTCCTCTTTGTTAGCTGTGTGACCTTAGGCTGGTTACCTATCCTCTCTAAACTTCAGTTCCTGCAGCCATAAATCAAGCATGACAGCATCAATGCAGAATTCTTCGAAGGATTACACCGAGGTCAAGTTCTTAGCACAGCGCCACAGAGACAGCAATTAGTTAACAGCAGTAGCTGTTAAAAAATGTGTGACCTGTAAAGCTTGATTTACAGCTCTAGTTACTACTAATTCAGAAGATGTGTCAAGAAGGATTATTCTGGGCCATCAAGATTCTCACCCTTGGAACACATGTGTTTCACAGGGTTGGCTGTAGCTTAGGGATACAGGTGGAGTCATGAAACAGCTTCTCTGAACATCCTTTCCAGCACATCAGAGGCCTGCTTTGTTCTGTTTGTTTGCCTGCGCAATGCAAATTGTTGGAATATTTATTAATGATATTAAATGGTTCATATTTACATAGTATTTTAATGAACTATAAAACATTTTCATATACATAATCTACACTTTGTCCTTAAAACACAGTTTGATATATACAAATTGTTATCCTCATGTACAAAGCAAGGGAGGTCCTAGGAAACTCTCACTTAGTTGCCCAGTACCACACACACAGCTAGGTCATCTGACCTACAGGCATCCTTGTTTTACACTGGTATTAACTGTTAAGCCTACAATTAGGAGTTAGATGAGAGAAAAAGTAGCGTTTCATCTTTCTCATTTTTTCCCTTCAGGATTGGGTATGCAGGTCACCCAGAAAAGTCTTGAAATAAATTTCTGAAACTTCTTTTTATGGCCCATCTAGAAATGCTGCAAAATACAAAACAATAAAAAAAAAAAAAACCCTAATGATATCATGTGTCTCAGCTCAAAGAAGAATAAATTCAGATATACGAGTGTCCCCTTAGAAAACAGTTTCTAGGCCAAATCAGGCGTGGCAATAACACTAAAGTTTGACAGGAAAAGTTTCCTAGTAAACTGTATTTCCTTCAGTGACTTTTTCCATGAAGCCATTATTCATTGAGCTACAACTGAGCTACAACTTATTTAAGGACTTTTTTCTCAAATGGGATTTTTCATATTTTATTTTTTATTGTGGGCCTTTTAAAGAGCCTTTATTCTCTGTTTGGTAAAAATGTTTTGAAGTACTCTTCAGAGAATCACATACATAATAGTTAATGTGAAAATTAATTATTTTTTAAAATGGTATCAATTCGTATAAAAGATTTCATAGCAAATTTACCAAGCTCTCCTCAAAAGATATAGAGACTCCAAAGCCAACAAAGGTCAAGTTCTTAGCAAAAATTAGTTAACAGCAGTAGCTTTTGTGACCTGTAAAGCTTGATTTACAGCTCTAGTTACTACTAATTCAGAAGATGTGTCAAGAAGGATTATTCTGGGCCATCAAGATTCTCACCCTTGGAACACATGTGTTTCACAGGGTTGGCTGTAGCTTAGGGATACAGGTGGAGTCATGAAACAGCTTCTCTGAACATCCTTTCCAGCACATCAGAGGCCTGCTTTGTTCTGTTTGTTTGCCTGCGCAATGCAAATTGTTGGAATATTTATTAATGATATTAAATGGTTCATATTTACATAGTATTTTAATGAACTATAAAACATTTTCATATACATAATCTACACTTTGTCCTTAAAACACAGTTTGATATATACAAATTGTTATCCTCATGTACAAAGCAAGGGAGGTCCTAGGAAACTCTCACTTAGTTGCCCAGTACCACACACACAGCTAGGTCATCTGACCTACAGGCATCCTTGTTTTACACTGGTATTAACTGTTAAGCCTACAATTAGGAGTTAGATGAGAGAAAAAGTAGCGTTTCATCTTTCTCATTTTTTCCCTTCAGGGTTGGGTATGCAGGTCACCCAGAAAAGTCTTGAAATAAATTTCTGAAACTTCTTTTTATGGCCCATCTAGAAATGCTGCAAAATACAAAACAATAAAAAAAAAAAAAACCCTAATGATATCATGTGTCTCAGCTCAAAGAAGAATAAATTCAGATATACGAGTGTCCCCTTAGAAAACAGTTTCTAGGCCAAATCAGGCGTGGCAATAACACTAAAGTTTGACAGGAAAAGTTTCCTAGTAAACTGTATTTCCTTCAGTGACTTTTTCCATGAAGCCATTATTCATTGAGCTACAACTGAGCTACAACTTATTTAAGGACTTTTTTCTCAAATGGGATTTTTCATATTTTATTTTTTATTGTGGGCCTTTTAAAGAGCCTTTATTCTCTGTTTGGTAAAAATGTTTTGAAGTACTCTTCAGAGAATCACATACATAATAGTTAATGTGAAAATTAATTATTTTTTAAAATGGTATCAATTCGTATAAAAGATTTCATAGCAAATTTACCAAGCTCTCCTCAAAAGATATAGAGACTCCAAAGCCAACAAAAGCTTAATTTATCTTGATGGTTTTTAGATAAGTGTTTTAAACTTCACCCTTTTAATTCTGTAGACATAAAAGTGATTCTGAGGGTGTTCCTGAATTTTAAATATAATGCAAAAGTTTATATGCTAATTAATATCCATCACATGTTATATATCTATCAAGGTTCCTGAAGCAATTTGAAATATCATTCATAAATGTCAATTTTACTGTGATTCTGGTCTTGCTTTATAACCTTGTTGTTGTTGTTCAGTCACTCAGTCATGTCTGACTCTTTGCGACCCCGTGGACTGTAGCTCGCCAGGCTTCCCTGTCCTTCACTATCTCCCAGAGTCGGCTCAAACTCATGTCCTTTTACCACCTAAAGCCTCTAACTTGCTGCCAAGTGATCTGTGGCAAGACTGAGGAATGGGTGAGGCAGGAGAAATGTAGCACTGTATGAGACTGCTTCTCCATGCCAGCCAACATGACATTCTGGAAGGACTACATGAAGGATAGGCACTGTACCCTGGCCACACCACGTAGTGGGTGACCTCAGGCACAGTTGACTTCACCGAGAGAGGCTGAGACAAGAGCCTCTGCTGAGCTTTCTCCTCTATCCAGGAGACTAGTGATGCTGATTAAGAAAGTTAAGACACTAAGGCTAGGGCTTCCCTGGTGGTCGAGTGGGTAAAGGGTCTGGTTCAAGGGGCGCAGGTTTGATCCCTGGCCTAGGAGATCCCACATGCTGGACCAGTGTGTCCAATTACTGAGCCAGAGCTCTGGAGCACATGCGCCCAGAGCCAGTGCTCTGCAGCGAGAGAGGCCACTGTGATGGGAGGCCCACACAGGCCGAAGAATAAAGATGAATGAAAATAAATAAATGAAAGATCAATAAAAGTGGCCAAAAAAAAAAATTAAGACACTAAGGCTAACTCTGCTACACCAGGACTCAGAGACAGAACTGCAGAAAGAAGGAGCAGCGTCCAGCAGAGAAGTGTAAGGAGGACATACTTACTTCCTACTTCTCCCTGTGTTTCTGAGACAGGCTGGAATTTAGGACCCTTTTCTGCAGTGCTTGCACTTGGACAAAGCTCTCCTTGAGCAACAAAATACAAAAAAAACTATATGGGACTAAAAATAACTGAGTTTTGGGGCAGTTGGGGCAAATTATGGACAAAAAGATACAAATAGACCAAAAAACCCCAACTACCTCCTCGGAAGGGGCAGGGGCGAAAGCAGGGTACAGAGTCTGCTCTGGAACCACCAGAAGGGTGGGCAAAACACCTAAGCCACCCCTTCGCCCCAGCCCCTGGACACACCCCTATCCTCACCCCGTGTAAAGAACCAGCTCGCCACCCTCCACTCTCTAAACAGGGAGCATGAGCAAGGGAACCTGTGGCTTGTTCTTGCTCCCTATAGGGGCCCCAATAAAGCCTTGTCTGAGTTTCTTGCTTGACCTCTAGCCAATTTCTATTTATTAGGAAATGCCAAGAACCCTGGTTGGTACCATTTCCAGGTACAGGAACTAGACTAACGCTCCTTTCTTCTTCCTACCCTTCGCTTAGCTCTCTTCTGAGGGAAGAGGAATGAGGTATCTGACAGATGAATGGAAGGAAGAAATTGGGCATGCTCTGTTCAGCCCATTCCTCTTAGGGAGCCAGTCCTCTGGCCAGTTGTTCTTGCCTTGTCACTGCCCTGTGACCCAAAACCTGATTCTGGCAGAAGGCTTGAGTCACTGTCTAGATTCGTTTTAACTCTAGGGGTAATCTGAGCAAGGCCAGCAGGTCTAAGGCCATATTCACAAACTGACTTTCAGTTACAATATTTTTATCCCCTAAATCTAACTATAAGCTTATCTCTCCAAGGGTTGTAAACTCAATTGAGGATCTGGATATTAGTCCCCAATACAGCAATAACAGAATTTGCTTTTGAAACTAGCATTTTAATTTCTAAAATATAGGTATTTTATCTGCATATCTATTTTTATTAAGAGACAAAACCTAGCATTTTACATTAACTCATAGCACTCGTTATTACCTACAGATGATGTAATAATTTCTAATATGTTGACATATTTTAATAAATCCATAAAATCATAACAGGTCCAAAGGGAGAAATGAAGTACTACACGACAAGACATCACTATAAAACATCTCCATTTGGAATTACCTGAGGCTGAGGGTCCATGGGCAGCCAAGATGAACAAGCATCACTTATCTGTAAAACAGATAAAAATTCTAAAAATTACATCTTGGAAACAGACAGAAGATAGCAAAAACCAGAAAGCACATATCTGTAAACAACAAAACTCTGTAAAATCAAAAAAGCAAAATAAAAAAACTTGTGAGTGAGAAAAAAAAAAAACAGAAAGCATATTTTACAAAATTAGATTACATATGAAACATTAATGAAGCTTTCATGCCTGTTCAGGACTCTGGATTTGGGAGAGAAGAGCCTTTTAAATTGTCTAGATTTTTCCAAGATCTGGCCGCAGACACAGTGGTATACATTGCCATTTCTAATCAACAGGGATCATCAGAGTATAGAGATGCTTTAAACATTGAAGGGAAAAACTCCTGGATTAGCCTGAGAAATGTGAGCAGTGACTAAAGATTGACCTCAAAGTTAAGGAGCACCCAGATGCTGAAGCTGAAACTCCAATAACTTGGCCACCTTACGTGAAGAGCCGACTCATTGGAAAAGACCCTGATGCTGGGAAAAACAGAAGGCAGATGGAGAAGGGGACAACAGAGGACAAGATGGTTGGAAGCATCACCAGCTCAATGGACATGAGTTTTAGTAAACTCTGGGAGATGGTGAAGGACAGGGAAGCCTGGCGTGCTGCAGTCCATGGGGTTGCAAAGAGTCAGACAAAACTGAGTGAATGAACAACTGTTGCGTGGTTCTTCACTACGTATAAATCTAATCGCATCATTTAAACTAACAGTATAGCACACGTCTAAGGCCATAAAGGCTTATCTCTCCAAGGGTTGTAAACTCAATTGAGGATCTGGATATTAGTCCCCAATACAGCAATAACAGAATTTGCTTTTGAAACTAGCATTTTAATTTCTAAAATATAGGTATTTTATCTGCATATCTATTTTTATTAAGAGACAAAACCTAGCATTTTACATTAACTCATAGCACTCGTTATTACCTACAGATGATGTAATAATTTCTAATATGTTGACATATTTTAATAAATCCATAAAATCATAACAGGTCCAAAGGGAGAAATGAAGTACTACACGACAAGACATCACTATAAAACATCTCCATTTGGAATTACCTGAGGCTGAGGGTCCATGGGCAGCCAAGATGAACAAGCATCACTTATCTGTAAAACAGATAAAAATTCTAAAAATTACATCTTGGAAACAGACAGAAGATAGCAAAAACCAGAAAGCACATATCTGTAAACAACAAAACTCTGTAAAATCAAAAAAGCAAAATAAAAAAACTTGTGAGTGAGAAAAAAAAAAAACAGAAAGCATATTTTACAAAATTAGATTACATATGAAACATTAATGAAGCTTTCATGCCTGTTCAGGACTCTGGATTTGGGAGAGAAGAGCCTTTTAAATTGTCTAGATTTTTCCAAGATCTGGCCGCAGACACAGTGGTATACATTGCCATTTCTAATCAACAGGGATCATCAGAGTATAGAGATGCTTTAAACATTGAAGGGAAAAACTCCTGGATTAGCCTGAGAAATGTGAGCAGTGACTAAAGATTGACCTCAAAGTTAAGGAGCACCCAGATGCTGAAGCTGAAACTCCAATAACTTGGCCACCTTACGTGAAGAGCCGACTCATTGGAAAAGACCCTGATGCTGGGAAAAACAGAAGGCAGATGGAGAAGGGGACAACAGAGGACAAGATGGTTGGAAGCATCACCAGCTCAATGGACATGAGTTTTAGTAAACTCTGGGAGATGGTGAAGGACAGGGAAGCCTGGCGTGCTGCAGTCCATGGGGTTGCAAAGAGTCAGACAAAACTGAGTGAATGAACAACTGTTGCGTGGTTCTTCACTACGTATAAATCTAATCGCATCATTTAAACTAACATGATAATAGCACACGTGCTAAACAATAAAGAGTATACAGTAAAAACGCTTTCTTATATGACACGAGCTGTCTTCTAGCTCTCTATCAAGAAGTCAACATTAGAAAATGATTCTATTTCACAATGAAGGCGTGTTGAACTGTGCTTGGCAACTAGCTGTCCTCAGCATTTATCCTTAAAAGAAACCTTGATAGATTTTAAACTGCAGTGTAAGAGATTTATATTAATCATTAAAAAACTGTGCTGAGAAGTTAAGCACTAAGCTGGGTGTCTGAAGTTATTTATGGCATTTATTACTTTGGTGGCTTTTTAAAATGGGACTGTAAAAAATGGTACTGATTCTTGTCTGTTTGGGATGATTTAGGTTGAGTCCTATTTATGACATAACATCTCAGGGGCCCCCTTTTAATTCTAGAATTGTTTGTTGCATTTAATTTCTCATACTAAACTGGAAGGGAGGATAATGATATCTTTCGGCCATAATTTCTTAAGCTCATTATTGTTTCCACTTTGAACATGAACTAAAATATATGATTCTCTAACTTAGAGAATAACAAAGGTATATATGGTAACATATAGTATTACAAAAAAAGATATGTTTGTGTCTCTTTTTTATGATAACAAAACTAGTCATCGTCTTTATATCTCACAATTATTGTGAGAATTGTTTTATTCTATTTGTCTCTTATATCCAGCCACGGGATCATCAGAGTATAGAGATGCTTTAAACATTGAAGGGAAAAACTCCTGGATTAGCCTGAGAAATGTGAGCAGTGACTAAAGATTGACCTCAAAGTTAAGGAGCACCCAGATGCTGAAGTTGAAGCTTCAATAATTTGGCCACCTGATGTGAAGAGCCAACTCATTAGAAAAGACCCTGATGCTGGGAAAGCCAGAAGGCAGATGGAGAAGGGGACAACAGAGGACAAGATGGTTGGAAGCATCACCAGCTCAATGGACATGAGTTTTAGTAAACTCTGGGAGATGGTGAAGGACAGGGAAGCCTGGCGTGCTGCAGTCCATGGGGTTGCAAAGAGTCAGACAAAACTGAGTGAATGAACAACTGTTGCGTGGTTCTTCACTACGTATAAATCTAATCGCATCATTTAAACTAACATGATAATAGCACACGTGCTAAACAATAAAGAGTATACAGTAAAAACGCTTTCTTATATGACACGAGCTGTCTTCTAGCTCTCTATCAAGAAGTCAACATTAGAAAATGATTCTATTTCACAATGAAGGCGTGTTGAACTGTGCTTGGCAACTAGCTGTCCTCAGCATTTATCTTTAAAAGAAACCTTGATAGATTTTAAACTGCAGTGTAAGAGATTTATATTAATCATTAAAAAACTGTGCTGAGAAGTTAAGCACTAAGCTGGGTGTCTGAAGTTATTTATGGCATTTATTACTTTGGTGGCTTTTTAAAATGGGACTGTAAAAAATGGTACTGATTCTTGTCTGTTTGGGATGATTTAGGTTGAGTCCTATTTATGACATAACATCTCAGGGGCCCCCTTTTAATTCTAGAATTGTTTGTTGCATTTAATTTCTCATACTAAACTGGAAGGGAGGATAATGATATCTTTCGGCCATAATTTCTTAAGCTCATTATTGTTTCCACTTTGAACATGAACTAAAATATATGATTCTCTAACTTAGAGAATAACAAAGGTATATATGGTAACATATAGTATTACAAAAAAAGATATGTTTGTGTCTCTTTTTTATGATCACAAAACTTGTCATCTTCTTTATATCTCACAAATATTGGGAGAATTGTTTTATTCTATTTGTCTCTTATATCCAGCCACCTGCTCCCTCTTCCATGCCATATAAACCTAGAATCTCTCTCTCTCCCTCTCTCTCTCTCTCTCTCTCTTTCACACACACACACAGTAAACTTCTTGAGGTCAGAGGCTATGTAACCTGCTCAAATAAGTGTCTAATAAATATTCTTTAATTACAGTGTATTGAGCTTATAGGACAAAAAAATAAAAAGAAAAGTCAATTGAGCAGGGAAAGCCTAAAGATGCCCTTATAAGCTTTGAATTGAGACTAGTGCTTAGTGTATCACTCCCAGATGCGATTTAGTTTGTCTGAGTGGGGTAGGAGGAAGTGGTCCCTCCCCAAACTGTGATATTTAGGTATCTAAAGATGTTATTTGCTCAATAGAAAGCTGTTCACCCCCAGCCTAGGCTGCCCATTTGCATGAAGTGGTCCTGTCCAAAGACTCTTGAACCTCAGGGCTCACTAATTAGTGCATTAATATTGCTTGAACAAAAACATCAGAATAAGAAAAAACACCAAGTAATCAAATTAATATATAATTGCAAAGCTTTTCAGTCTTTGTTCTTCTTTCTTTAAAAGGCAGAGCTGTACTGCCCGCCCTCTTTTCCTTTGAGTTAAGTATTTGTTCATCTTACTTAGCTTACAGCCCTAATGGTTTTAAGTGCCACTAATTGATTTTGAAGACTCTGTACAGTCCATTGATGAATCTCTTTGAAAGAGTTAGGTTTCTATTTGGTTTGAAAAGTATGTGTTTCTAGTGTCTGAATAGTTTTGTAATTTTGAAAATATCTGGTAGAAAGCTTATCTATATGTTCTAAGCAATTTAGTTCTTCAAGTATTTTTTCTATAAAAGAATTAATAGTGTTTTTACAACTCCATTGATTTTCCCCAGCATCATCATCTAAAAGTTTTTTCAAAGATTTTTCACAGAAATATAATTTCAAACTAAAATACATATTTCTGTATTCTACATAAACATCCTTATCTAAATTATTTGTCATCTTATTAATATATTTCTAGTGTGTAAAGAATCTACCTGCCAATGCAGGAGATGTGAGTTCGATCCCTGAGTGAGGAAGATCCCCTGGAGAAGGAAATGGCAACCCGCTCCAATAGTCTTGTCTTGGAAATCCCATGGACAGAGAAGCCTGACAGGCTACAGTCCATGGGGATCACAGAACATTTGGACACAAGCTAGCAACTAAAAAACAAGCATATATTATGATATATCAAGGTAGAGGCCCTTAAAATAGACCTTATTAATTTCTATGCTATTTAAGACTATTTAGTACTTGGTCTTTATCGTCAATCTTTTCCGTCATGTATTTTGCTAGGCGTGGCTTAGGTATAAAGGTATTCTCTGTAGTTTATAGCTTATTCTCATTGGATATAAGATTAAGTCAATAGAATTATTTCTGAGTGGGGTAGGAGGAAGTGGTCCCTCCCCAAACTGTGATATTTAGGTATCTAAAGATGTTATTTGCTCAATAGAAAGCTGTTCACCCCCAGCCTAGGCTGCCCATTTGCATGAAGTGGTCCTGTCCAAAGACTCTTGAACCTCAGGGCTCACTAATTAGTGCATTAATATTGCTTGAACAAAAACATCAGAATAAGAAAAAACACCAAGTAATCAAATTAATATATAATTGCAAAGCTTTTCAGTCTTTGTTCTTCTTTCTTTAAAAGGCAGAGCTGTACTGCCCGCCCTCTTTTCCTTTGAGTTAAGTATTTGTTCATCTTACTTAGCTTACAGCCCTAATGGTTTTAAGTGCCACTAATTGATTTTGAAGACTCTGTACAGTCCATTGATGAATCTCTTTGAAAGAGTTAGGTTTCTATTTGGTTTGAAAAGTATGTGTTTCTAGTGTCTGAATAGTTTTGTAATTTTGAAAATATCTGGTAGAAAGCTTATCTATATGTTCTAAGCAATTTAGTTCTTCAAGTATTTTTTCTATAAAAGAATTAATAGTGTTTTTACAACTCCATTGATTTTCCCCAGCATCATCATCTAAAAGTTTTTTCAAAGATTTTTCACAGAAATATAATTTCAAACTAAAATACATATTTCTGTATTCTACATAAACATCCTTATCTAAATTATTTGTCATCTTATTAATATATTTCTAGTGTGTAAAGAATCTACCTGCCAATGCAGGAGATGTGAGTTCGATCCCTGAGTGAGGAAGATCCCCTGGAGAAGGAAATGGCAACCCGCTCCAATAGTCTTGTCTTGGAAATCCCATGGACAGAGAAGCCTGACAGGCTACAGTCCATGGGGATCACAGAACATTTGGACACAAGCTAGCAACTAAAAAACAAGCATATATTATGATATATCAAGGTAGAGGCCCTTAAAATAGACCTTATTAATTTCTATGCTATTTAAGACTATTTAGTACTTGGTCTTTATCGTCAATCTTTTCCGTCATGTATTTTGCTAGGCGTGGCTTAGGTATAAAGGTATTCTCTGTAGTTTATAGCTTACTATCATCATTGGATACACTTTCTTTATTATTTTATATTTCCCTTGCCTACTCTCATTCCATCCTCCCAAAGGCAACTCTTCTAATGTATTTGATGTGTATCCTCTTGTTTATGTTTCTGTAAAATCTGTACTGCTGTTTGATGTATATTTAAGATATTTTCTACTTTTTTTTTCTTTTTTTTGGGGGGGGTGAGGGCGGGCCACTTCTATTGGTCTTTCATTTATCTATTTTTCTTCCATCTTTGTTCTTTGGCCCGTGTGGGCCTCCCATCGCGGTGGCGTCTGTTGTCGCAGAGCACTGGCTCTGGGTTTATGCGCTCAAGAGCTCCCGCTCGGTGATTGGACACATCAGTCCAGCCGCTCCGCGGCACGTGGGATCTTCCCAGGCCAGGGATCGAACCGGCGCCCCTTGCACTGCAAGGCGGTGTCCTTACCCACTGGACCACCAGGGAAGCCGTATTTTCTTCCTTTCTTTTTTTTCACTTAAGATCCCTCTCTGTTCCTGGATACCTCTAGCATGTTGCTTCGAACTACCGCAGAGTCCTTTAATGTGCACTCAAATCATGTTGCCTACCTACTTCCCACTGATGAATAAACTGTTCCCTCCAGCCCTCCCATTCCCTCTTTGTATCTGTCACCGACACACAGTTCTGTAGGAGGCTATGTTCAGGCTGCATATTGAGGAGAGGGAATTCTAGGTGATTTTCCAGATGGTTGTTGCCAGTGGTGGAGGCATTTGCTCCCAGGCACTTCTGGCCTGTCCTGAGCCCAGGTCAAAAAGGCAGAGTCACAGATGTTTGCAACTAGAAACATTACGTTTGGAGTGTGCTTTAATGGTGACAACAGGCTACGACCGGTGACTGACGGTGTTAGCTAAACTCTCCAAGCTACAGTCTCAGTCCCACTGGTTCATTTGTCTGTTCTTACACCCTCATTACGGTTTTTTTTTTTTACTAGTACAGTTTTATATAGTATTTTTTGATATCTGGTGGGGCAAGTTCTGAATTTCCTTAGTTATTTACAGGCCATTATTTTCTCCATATCAATTGTATCTTAAATTTATGAATTTTCCAAACAAAAGTTGAGTGGAATTCTGATTGGGCTTACCTTGACTTTATGGAATTTACATCAACTAATTTGGGAAGAATCAGTATTTTTCTTAGATTAAATTAGTTGTTTCATCCAACAGCAAAATGCCTCTCCAAATATTTGCACTATCTTCTAATTCCTTTATTAAAATTTTATTTTTTCACATAAGCTATTGTGTATTTTTAGTTAATTCCTAAATACTTTATACTGCTTGTTGCCATTGTGATGATGTATTGTTTTCATATTAATTTTTCTTACTGAAAAGAAATATTATTGATTCTTATTTATTGATATTGTATCAAAAACTCTGCTGAATTCTCATTTTAGCTCTAATAGCTTCAGAGCAAGAATTTCATTAATGTAATTTATAACAATTTGTTATACAATTGTATAACAAATTACAAATTTAAGGAGAAAGGGTACCTCAACTTAAAAAAATGCACAATGTGAAATTTGCAATTAAGTTTTATTTGGGGCAATATTAGGACTGTAGCCTGGGAGACAGCACCCCAGATAGCTCTGAGAAACTGCTCCTACGAGGTATAGAGAAAGGACGGTCTATATGTGATTTTGGTAAAAGGAGAGTACAAGCAATCAAGCACATATTTTTCTGGTAGGCAGTTTCTGCTGGTCTTGTGAAGCTTCTGCTAGTCATGGGAAACAACTGTCACCATGAAGGATTTTAGTGCTTTTCTAGATATGAGGAGGTGCAAGAACTGGGCTCATAAATTCAGCTCCTGAGAATATCTATCTGAAGACCTGTCCTGCTAGTTTCCTGGAGCACAGACTGCCTCATTTCTGCTCTTCCCTCTGAACTTCTTCAGGGGGTGTTGAAGGTCAGCAGCTACAGTGACACACGATTTAATCCTTGTAAAGGGAGATGGTAAGCACCCATGGCAAGTGCCAATTTGTGGTTGACAAATATACGGCTTATCTCAGTGTTGGTGCAGGTGAAATATTTGATTAAGTTCACATTCTATTTAGGATTAACAAAACTCTTACCAAGAAAGGAGAAGAGAACATCTCTAACTGGGTGAAAGTTATGTAACAGAATTCTAGAGGAAATTTATACTTTATGGAGATCCTTAGACACATTTAATGTATGTGAACATAGTACTGGAGGACTTTGGCCAATGATTACAAGGAAAGAGGACTTCCTGGGGCTCAGATGGTAAGAATCCATCAGTGCATAGTTTATTCTGGCCTCTCCAAATATTTGCACTATCTTCTAATTCCTTTATTAAAATTTTATTTTTTCACATAAGCTATTGTGTATTTTTAGTTAATTCCTAAATACTTTATACTGCTTGTTGCCATTGTGATGATGTATTGTTTTCATATTAATTTTTCTTACTGAAAAGAAATATTATTGATTCTTATTTATTGATATTGTATCAAAAACTCTGCTGAATTCTCATTTTAGCTCTAATAGCTTCAGAGCAAGAATTTCATTAATGTAATTTATAACAATTTGTTATACAATTGTATAACAAATTACAAATTTAAGGAGAAAGGGTACCTCAACTTAAAAAAATGCACAATGTGAAATTTGCAATTAAGTTTTATTTGGGGCAATATTAGGACTGTAGCCTGGGAGACAGCACCCCAGATAGCTCTGAGAAACTGCTCCTACGAGGTATAGAGAAAGGACGGTCTATATGTGATTTTGGTAAAAGGAGAGTACAAGCAATCAAGCACATATTTTTCTGGTAGGCAGTTTCTGCTGGTCTTGTGAAGCTTCTGCTAGTCATGGGAAACAACTGTCACCATGAAGGATTTTAGTGCTTTTCTAGATATGAGGAGGTGCAAGAACTGGGCTCATAAATTCAGCTCCTGAGAATATCTATCTGAAGACCTGTCCTGCTAGTTTCCTGGAGCACAGACTGCCTCATTTCTGCTCTTCCCTCTGAACTTCTTCAGGGGGTGTTGAAGGTCAGCAGCTACAGTGACACACGATTTAATCCTTGTAAAGGGAGATGGTAAGCACCCATGGCAAGTGCCAATTTGTGGTTGACAAATATACGGCTTATCTCAGTGTTGGTGCAGGTGAAATATTTGATTAAGTTCACATTCTATTTAGGATTAACAAAACTCTTACCAAGAAAGGAGAAGAGAACATCTCTAACTGGGTGAAAGTTATGTAACAGAATTCTAGAGGAAATTTATACTTTATGGAGATCCTTAGACACATTTAATGTATGTGAACATAGTACTGGAGGACTTTGGCCAATGATTACAAGGAAAGAGGACTTCCCTGGGGGCTCAGATGGTAAGAATCCACCTGCAGTGCATGAGATCTGGGTTCATTCTCTGGGTTGGGAAGATTCTCTAGAGAAGGGAATGGCTAACCACTCCAGTATTCTTGCCTGGAGAATTCCATGGACAGAGGAGCCTGATGAGCTCTAGTCCATGGAGTTGCAAAGAGTCAGACACAACTGAACAACTAACACTTTCACTTTAGAGAGAAAGAAGAAATATTAATATTGCATCTTTTGGGCATAAGATATTTTCTAGGAATTTATTAATTTCATCTAAGTTTTCAAAATCACCACCATATAGCTGTCCATAATAGTTAGGGGGCTGGGGGATAACAGCTTATTGAGATACAATTTACATTCCATGCAACTCATCCGTTTAAAGTACACAGTTCAATAGTTCTTTGTGTTATTTATAGAACTGTACAATCTTTGCTGGCCAGTTGCCCATAATACTTATATAAAACACTTATAAAAACTTTGTTTTTCTTGGTGCTTTACCCTTTTCAGCCTATGTCTTTTTTAAAAAATCTTTATCTTTACCTCTGCCTTTTAAAAATCAATATTGCAAGTGCTTATTAGCATTCTGAAAGCATAAACATATGGCTTTGTTAGTATTGTTGCACTGTTCTCCACTCTCTCTTTTTTTAATTTATTTCTGTCCTTATTTTTATTATTTACTTTATTCCTGTTTCTTTGAATTTTCTCTGTTTTTCTTTCCTCCTGTTTTTTAGCTGAATGCTAAGCATATTTGTTATTAAGTTTTCTTCTGAAAAACATATATGAAGTTAAAGTTGCTTTCTAGCTACTGTTTTAGCTGTAGCATACAAACTTTGACTTATAATATTTTTATGTCACTCTTTTCAACCTAGGACTATTTACCAAAATGCCATCTATTTTCCAAGAAAATGGGATATTTAAGTTATACCTTTTTAATAATTCTAACTTTATTGTATTATAATTGGAGAACACTTTCTAATTTAAGGGAAATGTCTTCTATGACACAGTCTATTTTTATATGTCCCAATTATACTCTAAAAAAATTTTGGGTGAAAGTTATGTAACAGAATTCTAGAGGAAATTTATACTTTATGGAGATCCTTAGACACATTTAATGTATGTGAACATAGTACTGGAGGACTTTGGCCAATGATTACAAGGAAAGAGGACTTCCCTGGGGGCTCAGATGGTAAGAATCCACCTGCAGTGCATGAGATCTGGGTTCAGTCTCTGGGTTGGGAAGATACACTGTAGAATGGAATGCAACCCACTCTAGTACTCTTGCCTGTAGAAATCCATGGACAGAGGAGTCTGATGGGCTACAGACCATGGGAATAGCAAAGAGTCAGACACAACTGAACAACTAACACTTTCACTTTAGAGAGAAAGAAGAAATATTAATATTGCATCTTTTGGGCATAAGATATTTTCTAGGAATTTATTAATTTCATCTAAGTTTTCAAAATCACCACCATATAGCTGTCCATAATAGTTAGGGGGCTGGGGGATAACAGCTTATTGAGATACAATTTACATTCCATGCAACTCATCCGTTTAAAGTACACAGTTCAATAGTTCTTTGTGTTATTTATAGAACTGTACAATCTTTGCTGGCCAGTTGCCCATAATACTTATATAAAACACTTATAAAAACTTTGTTTTTCTTGGTGCTTTACCCTTTTTCAGCCTATGTCTTTTTTAAAAAATCTTTATCTTTACCTCTGCCTTTTAAAAATCAATATTGCAAGTGCTTATTAGCATTCTGAAAGCATAAACATATGGCTTTGTTAGTATTGTTGCACTGTTCTCCACTCTCTCTTTTTTTAATTTATTTCTGTCCTTATTTTTATTATTTACTTTATTCCTGTTTCTTTGAATTTTCTCTGTTTTTCTTTCCTCCTGTTTTTTAGCTGAATGCTAAGCATATTTGTTATTAAGTTTTCTTCTGAAAAATATATATGAAGTTAAAGTTGCTTTCTAGCTACTGTTTTAGCTGTAGCATACAAACTTTGACTTATAATATTTTTATGTCACTCTTTTCAACCTAGGACTATTTACCAAAATGCCATCTATTTTCCAAGAAAATGGGATATTTAAGTTATACCTTTTTAATAATTCTAACTTTATTGTATTATAATTGGAGAACACTTTCTAATTTAAGGGAAATGTCTTCTATGACACAGTCTATTTTTTATATGTCCCAATTATACTCAGAAAGAACGTGCATACTATTTAATACAGGTTTTTAAAAAATATTTCTAGTAGTTCAAATTTATGAATTGCATTGTTAGGTCTTTGACATACCTACTTGTGTGCTATTTGCTTTAACTATCAGTTTTGAGAGAGGTAGATTAAAATCTCCAACTACAAATGTTCATTTATCTATCTTCACCTGAATTTCTATCAACCGTTAAATAAGTTTAGAGGTTGTTCTGTTAATACATATTAATGATGGCTATTATCTTTTTGTTCTTTCGTTCTCTCATCAGCATATGTCTGTCTGTTAAAATGGTTTGCATGTTTGAATTCTGTTTTATCATATATTACAACTGCTACTCAGTTCTCTTGTAGTTTATATCTGCTTGGTATGTTATTTTCCATTCTCAGCCACTTTTTGTTTTCTGCTTTAAGTGACTTTTATATAGATCATATTGCTGAGTGTTTTTTTTTAATAAATCCAGTCTGATAATCTCTTGTAAGTGGTATATTTTGGGCACATCTGTATTTATTCTAATTAGTCTATTATTAGAACTTATTTATGCCAGTTTCACCATTTATAGTATTTTTATGTCTTTTCATCTTTCCTTCTTTCATTTAATAAAAAGAATAATTCTGAATTCAGAATGTTGCTAAAATCACAGATATCTTAAAGCTCAATTATATTATTTCACTTTGCTATGATCATGTTAAAAGGGTAAAATTTCCACTAATTTGTATAAGGATAATTCTTTACCTCGTTCCACAACTGTAATTCTTGTTCAGGCTGTAATCCTTGAGGTAATACTGGAGCACCTAAAAAAAAAGTTATACTCACATGTTAATGTTATAGTATTTCTTCAAAAATTAAATATTTATATGTAATTCATTTGGGAATGATACTTCTCATTTTTCGCTGTATATCACTCTTTTCTACCTAGGACTATTTACCAAAATGTCATCTATTTTCCAAGAAAATGGGATATTTAAGTTATACCTTTTTAATAATTCTAACTTTATTGTATTATAATTGGAGAACACTTTCTAATTTAAGGGAAATGTCTTCTATGACACAGTCTATTTTTTATATGTCCCAATTATACTCAGAAAGAACGTGCATACTATTTAATACAGGTTTTTAAAAATATTTCTAGTAGTTCAAATTTATGAATTGCATTGTTAGGTCTTTGACATACCTACTTGTGTGCTATTTGCTTTAACTATCAGTTTTGAGAGAGGTAGATTAAAATCTCCAACTACAAATGTTCATTTATCTATCTTCACCTGAATTTCTATCAACCGTTAAATAAGTTTAGAGGTTGTTCTGTTAATACATATTAATGATGGCTATTATCTTTTTGTTCTTTCGTTCTCTCATCAGCATATGTCTGTCTGTTAAAATGGTTTGCATGTTTGAATTCTGTTTTATCATATATTACAACTGCTACTCAGTTCTCTTGTAGTTTATATCTGCTTGGTATGTTATTTTCCATTCTCAGCCACTTTTTGTTTTCTGCTTTAAGTGACTTTTATATAGATCATATTGCTGAGTGTTTTTTTTTAATAAATCCAGTCTGATAATCTCTTGTAAGTGGTATATTTTGGGCACATCTGTATTTATTCTAATTAGTCTATTATTAGAACTTATTTATGCCAGTTTCACCATTTATAGTATTTTTATGTCTTTTCATCTTTCCTTCTTTCATTTAATAAAAAGAATAATTCTGAATTCAGAATGTTGCTAAAATCACAGATATCTTAAAGCTCAATTATATTATTTCACTTTGCTATGATCATGTTAAAAGGGTAAAATTTCCACTAATTTGTATAAGGATAATTCTTTACCTCGTTCCACAACTGTAATTCTTGTTCAGGCTGTAATCCTTGAGGTAATACTGGAGCACCTAAAAATAAAGTTATACTCACATGTTAATGTTATAGTATTTCTTCAAAAATTAAATATTTATATGTAATTCATTTGGGAATGATACTTCTCATTTTTCGCTGTATATCATTACCCTCCTATTTCAATTCGGTATTGGAGCATTTGACTTAGTATAAGGATTCTCAGGTGACTCAGTCGGTAAAAATCCGCCTGCGACACAGGAGACCCAGGTTTGATCCTTGGGTATGGAAGATCTCTTGGAGAAGGAAATAGCAACCCACTCCAGTATTCTTTCCTGGGAAATCCCATGGACAGAGAAGCCTGGTGGGCTATATAGTCCACAGGATCCTAAAAGAGTCAGACATCAACAACTAAATGACCACCAACCAAGGAGACATAATTATTAAACAAACTGATAACATTACAAAGGCATTACCCTCAAGAGCGAATGACTTATATGTCCACACAAAAACTTGCACATGAATGTGCACAGTAACAGTATTCATAATAGCCCTGAAGTGGAGACACTCCAAAAGCCCAATGCTTGGTGAATAGACAAAATGTAGCACATCCACACAATGGGAAAGTATTGGCCATAAAAAGGAATGAACTATTATTATGTACTGCAACATAGATGAGAGTGCTAAATCAAATAAGCAGATGCAAAAGATCCACATACATATAACGGTATTGAATCTATTAATATGGAAAGTTCAGAGAAGGCAAATCTATGATGACTGATTACTGGCTGCTTGGGGTCGACAGTAGGAATAGGGCCTGACTGCAAATGGACAGGACAGGTCTTGCGGAGTGATGGAAAATTGTGCTATTGTGACAGCTGGACAAGTCTGTTTGTTTCTCTCTCTTCCTCTTTTTTTTTCTTTGCTGGAGATGAGTCAATACTTTACTTGTTAAGGAGAAATAAAAGTACTAAAAGGCTTGTACAACAGAGCATTAAAAGTAAGAAATCCATTCTATTTAATTCAGAATGCTTGAAAAGTTACCTATGCCACTATGTATGATAATCCAGGAACAGAAATTCATTACAGACACATTTTTTTTTATTTTGTGGTTTGGTGATGGCCCTTGTTTGATGTAAATCTTGTAAAGAATGAGATTCAGACTCACATGTTAATGTTATAGTATTTCTTCAAAAATTAAATATTTATATGTAATTCATTTGGGAATGATACTTCTCATTTTTCGCTGTATATCATTACCCTCCTATTTCAATTCGGTATTGGAGCATTTGACTTAGTATAAGGATTCTCAGGTGACTCAGTCGGTAAAAATCCGCCTGCGACACAGGAGACCCAGGTTTGATCCTTGGGTATGGAAGATCTCTTGGAGAAGGAAATAGCAACCCACTCCAGTATTCTTTCCTGGGAAATCCCATGGACAGAGAAGCCTGGTGGGCTATATAGTCCACAGGATCCTAAAAGAGTCAGACATCAACAACTAAATGACCACCAACCAAGGAGACATAATTATTAAACAAACTGATAACATTACAAAGGCATTACCCTCAAGAGCGAATGACTTATATGTCCACACAAAAACTTGCACATGAATGTGCACAGTAACAGTATTCATAATAGCCCTGAAGTGGAGACACTCCAAAAGCCCAATGCTTGGTGAATAGACAAAATGTAGCACATCCACACAATGGGAAAGTATTGGCCATAAAAAGGAATGAACTATTATTATGTACTGCAACATAGATGAGAGTGCTAAATCAAATAAGCAGATGCAAAAGATCCACATACATATAACGGTATTGAATCTATTAATATGGAAAGTTCAGAGAAGGCAAATCTATGATGACTGATTACTGGCTGCTTGGGGTCGACAGTAGGAATAGGGCCTGACTGCAAATGGACAGGACAGGTCTTGCGGAGTGATGGAAAATTGTGCTATTGTGACAGCTGCACAACTCTTTTTCTTTCTCTCTCTCCCTCTTTTATTTTCTTTGCTGGAGATGAGTCAATACTTTACTTGTTAAGGAGAAATAAAAGTACTAAAAGGCTTGTACAACAGAGCATTAAAAAGTAAGAAATCCATTCTATTTAATTCAGAATGCTTGAAAAGTTACCTATGCCACTATGTATGATAATCCAGGAACAGAAATTCATTACAGACACATTTTTTTTTATTTTGTGGTTTGGTGATGGCCCTTGTTTGATGTAAATCTTGTAAAGAATGAGATTCAGCTAATTGAAATAACATTTTCCAAGTAAGACAATACTTCCAGAGTATTCCTAATGTGATTCTGAAATAGAATTTGGATGAAGTATCACATAAAACATACGTAAATGTATTAATACAATGTTATAGCACATCAGCTGTGATGAGGGAGGATCTTTTTTTTTCTGTTGTTTTTCTTCAATTATATCTACTCAGATATAATTGACATACAGTACTATATACGTTTAAGATGTACAACATCATGATTTGACTTACATATATTGTGAAATGATTATCACAATAATTTAGTTTAAATTCATCATCTCAAATAGATGTAGAAGAAAACACACAAAAAAGTTTCCTTGTAATGAGAACTCTGGATCTACTGTCTTAACTTTCAAATATACCACAGAGTAGAGTTCACTATAAACCTGACATTGTATGTAAATCACTAGTACTTATGATAACTGGAAGTTTGTACCTTTTGACTACCTTCATGCTAACTTATTTACACCATAAATCACAAATTAATTGAAATTAAAATACAAATAAGAACTCTCAAAATGTAGGAAACATATTTAATAAATGGTGGAGGCAAATATCCTTATAATATAGAATTCTTTCAAATAAATAGAGAAAAGGAAATATTAATAGGCAAATGGCTGCCCAAGTCTTTAAGTCCACTTAAAAATCACTGAGTTGTGCAACTGAAACATAACTTTTTTGGTATATAAACTGTATTTCAATAAAGGTCTTTAAAAAAGAAACACTGTTAAGGCCTTAATTATTGTTGAAATAAAATGTTAACTAGTTTATATCCTCTAAAATAATATTTTCTTCACAGGTTTAATTTTCTAATTCATGGTGCATAAATTATAAATAGTAAATGTAATTACTGTTTCTGTTTTTATATGTACACATTTATTCTTACTAAAATCAAGAAAATATTCTTTAGTAGAAGACGATAAATTTGTCTATTTCAAACATATAATAATTAAAAACTTAGAGAACTTTATTTAAAAATAAAGACAGCACGTACTAACACTGATTAAGCGTTTACTTGATGCTAGGCACTGACACATGATGTGTGAGTCACTCAGTTGTATCTGATTCTTTTGAATCCCCATGGACTGTACCCCACCAGGCTCCTCTCTCCATGGGATTCTCCAGGCAAGAATACTGGAGTGGGTAGCCATTCCCTTCTCCAGGGGATCTTTTTGATCCAGGGGAAAACCTGGGTCTCCTGCATTGCAGGCGGATTCTTTACCGTCTGAGCCACCAGAGAAGCTGCCAGGCACTATGCTAAGCATTAAAATGTATCATGACCTTAAACCTCTAAACCATCATTTTAAGGTAGCTATTCTCCTTATTTCCATTTTAAGATGAGCAAACTGAATGAAGAAAGGATTAAGTCATTTGTCTCACGTCACCAAAATAAATACACAACAAAGATTTCAAACCAGATCTCAGTGCGTGCTCAGTCATGTCTGACTCTTTGCAATCCCATGGACTGTAACCCAGCATGCTCGTCTGCCCCTGGAGTTTTCCAGGCAAGAATACTGGAGAGGCTTGTCATTTCCTCCTCCAGGGGTTCTTCCCAGCCCAGGGACCCAACCTGGGTCTCCGAGGCTCCTGAATGGGCAGACAGATTCTTTATCATTCAGATCACCTTGAAAGCCCTCAAACCAGGTCTGACTGACTCCAAATCCTGACAGATTTTTTTCCCGAATTACACCACTTTTCCGTCAGGTCTTGCCTTGACAGAAAATTTGTACTATTTGTATAAATTTGTACTATTATTTAATCTAAGTTCTAATAATTGTAAGAGTACTTAACTACATTTTCTGCACCCACCATTAGAAGTAACTTACAGGCGTCATGCAGTCCATAGTAGAGTGTTCATTTATTTGAATCCCCCTTTCATGGAACAGCTATTCAAAGTGAACAAACCATCTTACACACTCAATTAAGTATTTCTTACCCAGCACAAAGGTATTTTCCAGTCACAGTTGTCTGGTGACTGTTACTCTGAGCTGATTCTGTTTTCAGAAAGGGATAAAGCTTTGCTTCTCAAATTTTTACACAAAACATCTGGTGATCTTACTAAACGAGATTCTGATACAGTGATTTGGGTACAGGCCCAAGAGTCTGCATTTCTAGCAAGTTTCTTGGTGATACTGTCGCTGCTAGTCCATGGATAATAATGAACAGTCGGTGGGGAGTGAGCACGGCATTGCACAATGAAACAGAGGATGCCTCTTACTCGACAGAACTAGGCAGCTCCAAGAAACGTTTTAGGCCTAAGCTTTTTAAAAAGTCTGAATATTTCTGAAAGGGAGATATAAATATTCTCATGAAAAAAAATCTAACGGTCATAGGGCCATTCCTTACAGCTTGGATGCATTACTCATCTATTGTTACTGAGTGTACATAGCTTTGAAAAACAGGAAGATAAAAGAAAGAAGAATAAAGAGAGAGAGCAGTATTTGAAGAGAACCAGAGTCAAGTACGATGCAAGGACATACACAAGGAATTTCACTTGTTGGATGCAGTCTTCACCTGCTTCTACTTTTGATTTCTCCACTCTTCGTACCATGGTTAATCTCGGCTTGACAGGACATTCCTGTTTAACGAATACAATTTCATATTCTTTTTTCTCTTGACCATCTGCCACCCACCAGTAAAAGTGGAAGCTCCCCCTCCCTACTGCCTTAACAAGACCATTGAGACGTTTCTTCCTGCTGTGTCCCCAAGTTTGCACCGGCCACACCGAAATTGCCATTGTCTAACTTACTCCCAATTACTTAGATAGTCAAAAAAGGGATACTTTGTGGCTCTTATACAAAGCACATAAACACAGTCTCAGGGCAGAAAGATCAGAGAAGCCAGAATGTTTAAATATTTATAATTTGTAGAAAACCATTCCTATCCTATGACTGAATCCAAACATGAGGGGAAAAAATTCTCCTTTTGTGTATTTGTTAACTAAAGTTGACATGATTTTTCTCTCAACATACCCAGGATTGGGTATGTTGGCTTTACATTATCAATGAGCTTTATATTATCAAATAGTAGTGCTAGATACTTTCCCAAATATTGATTGCTTGGAACGGTGCTACTCTCTTCTATATCCTAAAAAATACACTGGTTTTTTAAAATATGCTTTCAGTTTTTATTAGAGTAGGGCTTTCCAGGTGGTGCAGTGGTAAAGAATCTGCCTGCCAATGTAGGAGACATGGGTTTGATTCCTAGATCCAAAAGATTCCCTGGAATAGGGAACGGCAACCCACTCTAGCATTCTTGCCAGGAAAATTCCATAGACGGGAGCCTGGTGGGTTGCCATCCATGGGGTCACCAAGCATGCGTGCACACACACACACACACACACAGAGTTGATTTACAATGTTGTATTAAAAATTGCATCATTTTTAAATTACTTTCAAGGTATTTACACTTCACACTATCTTGTAAAGTGAAATCTTTCGTCTTATACTGAACAATCTAATGCAAATAATATGGATCAACAGCTTGTGCATCTGTAAACACACCATGTATAAGAGAAAGAAAGGGAGGCTGGGTGTGTGCAATCCATGGGGTCGCAGAGTAAGACACAAACAGGCGACTGAACAACAACAACCATAAGAGAAAGAAAAGCAGATCTGGTTATTCTAAAAGCAGTATCAATTTTCTTTTCTCATTGCTAGTACTTTACTGGGGGTAGGATTTGGACATCAGAAATCATTACTGCTGACTGAATTTTAAGAACTATTTCATGAGTAGGGAAAAGACACTTCTTAAACTTAGTCTTGGGCACTTGACCACTTCTCCTCAGAGGCCATGTTGAGTGATTGTTTGAAAATACAATCTCGGGCAGATCGAAGATCAAAGACCATCTGCCCCCCACCAGTAAAAGTGGAAGCTCCCCCTCCCTCCTGCCTTAACAAGACCATTGATACGTTTCTTCCTGCTGTGTCCCCAAGTTTGCACCGCCACACCGAAATTGCCATTGTCTAACTTACTCCCAATTACTTAGATAGTCAAAAGGGATACTTTGTGGCTCTTATACAAAGCACATAAACACAGTCTCAGGGCAGAAAGATCAGAGAAGCCAGAATGTTTAAATATTTATAATTTGTAGAAAACCATTCCTATCCTATGACTGAATCCAAACATGAGGGGAAAAAATTCTCCTTTTGTGTATTTGTTAACTAAAGTTGACATGATTTTTCTCTCAACATACCCAGGATTGGGTATGTTGGCTTTACATTATCAATGAGCTTTATATTATCAAATAGTAGTGCTAGATACTTTCCCAAATATTGATTGCTTGGAACGGTGCTACTCTCTTCTATATCCTAAAAAATACACTGGTTTTTTAAAATATGCTTTCAGTTTTTATTAGAGTAGGGCTTTCCAGGTGGTGCAGTGGTAAAGAATCTGCCTGCCAATGTAGGAGACATGGGTTTGATTCCTAGATCCAAAAGATTCCCTGGAATAGGGAACGGCAACCCACTCTAGCATTCTTGCCAGGAAAATTCCATAGACGGGAGCCTGGTGGGTTGCCATCCATGGGGTCACCAAGCATGCGTGCACACACACACACACACACAGAGTTGATTTACAATGTTGTATTAAAAATTGCATCATTTTTAAATTACTTTCAAGGTATTTACACTTCACACTATCTTGTAAAGTGAAATCTTTCGTCTTATACTGAACAATCTAATGCAAATAATATGGATCAACAGCTTGTGCATCTGTAAACACACCATGTATAAGAGAAAGAAAGGGAGGCTGGGTGTGTGCAATCCATGGGGTCGCAGAGTAAGACACAAACAGGCGACTGAACAACAACAACCATAAGAGAAAGAAAAGCAGATCTGGTTATTCTAAAAGCAGTATCAATTTTCTTTTCTCATTGCTAGTACTTTACTGGGGGTAGGATTTGGACATCAGAAATCATTACTGCTGACTGAATTTTAAGAACTATTTCATGAGTAGGGAAAAGACACTTCTTAAACTTAGTCTTGGGCACTTGACCACTTCTCCTCAGAGGCCATGTTGAGTGATTGTTTGTTGCAGATATCCAAAGGTGCCTCTCTTTTAGGAAATTTCCATCTTCATCTTAGTATTCTCTGAATGGTAAACTGTTCCCAACCACCAACTCCGCGGCTGGCCCTTTACCTTCTTATTACCATTGCAGCTCTGCTAACTCATTTTTGTCAAGAATGCTGCACTTACTGACATGATTTCTTTCCCTCTGGCTCTGTGGCCTTTGCTTTGTTGTTTTTTGATACATCCACTTGCAGCTTGCATAATGATTGATCTTGGGATATTATCTCCCAGTTTGGCTTAGGTATGTCAAGCTTCCCCTCCGATGCTATCTTGAGGGATCAGGACTAGAGCAGACCGCCAGAGCAGATCAGACAAGGGTAAATCATCCTCTTCCCTCCTCATCACATTTTCAGAGCTAAAATTAATTTTTTAGTATCAAGAGCAGGTCTGGAGGGAAAACAAGATACAAAAGGGTAGTCTGGGGTTGAGGGGTGTCTCTGCTTAGGCAAAGAGGTTTCTCATCCCTTTACTTGAGAAACATTGAGGATATTTACAAGATAATTGGTCAAACAGCAGATTTGCCCTTTTGGATATAAAACCCAAGACTTGCTATTTTTAGAAATCAGCTGATGCTTTCTGTGCTCTCTGCTCATCATCAGAAGCCTGAGAGTCCCCTTTCTCCCCTCCTAAAAGAAGTTATCGTCCACTGAAGAAAACTCACTGCGGGCGTATAGTACTTAAAAACACGGGAAAGTGCATTTGCTTTACAGAGAAAAAAACTAAACTATGACTATCTGCTTTCTGAATAAGCTAGATAAAGGTGACCATTCTAATTTTTACCACATTTAAAATGGAAAAAGATTAACATTACTTTGCATGAGTCATGCCATATCACTGCTGAACGCACAATGAAGGTGTAGGTCTCCTAGCTTCTGACTGCTTAGATTTCATAGCCAAATACCTTCCTTTCCAAGTCAAGGAGCCCTCACCTCCCTGCATCTCCAATGCCCCGGGGAAAAAGGAAAAAGAATGAGAGGACAGCAGTAAATATGGTGCCATTAGGAAAAGAAAGATCCTGTCAGTCCCCCACCTCTAACAGGGGGACGGGCTACAGGCTAAGAAAGGTTCCTGCACTTCTGCTTTCAAGTCCTAACCTAAAGGACAATGATGAAACAGTCAGCTCTCCCTTATCCCCCTGAGAGGAGAGCAAAGGAAAACTAAGAGGACCTGTTGCGGATCTAGAAAATTCTTGATCCTAGAAGGGCAATGCCTGGCCCTGGAGGGCCCCGGCTCAATTCTGGGAGATGAGAGTTGGCCCTCAGTGTACCTAAAAAGGAAACCTTAAGGGTGCAGGGAGGTGATCTCTCCACTGCAGCAGGTTGCATCTGCTCTGCCCTGTGCCCCAAGCTTCAGACACCCCGTCCTGACCTTGCCTTTGCTTCCCCCCTCCCTATCCCGTGCTTCCTCTAAGCCAGGCACAGGAAGTCCTTGTTATCAAATCGCAGCTGCCTTCAGTGGCTTTAACTGAATCACTGAGGAAAGCCCAGCTTGGCTTGCACACCTTTTCTGCTACTGCCTAGTCAACTGGAAAAGAAAAAGGGTCTGGGGTTGAGGGTGTCTCTGCTTAGGCAAAGAGTTTTACCATTGAGAAACATTGAGGATATTTACAAGATAATTGGTCAAACAGCAGATTTGCCCTTTTGGATATAAAACCCAAGACTTGCTATTTTTAGAAATCAGCTGATGCTTTCTGTGCTCTCTGCTCATCATCAGAAGCCTGAGAGTCCCCTTTCTCCCCTCCTAAAAGAAGTTATCGTCCACTGAAGAAAACTCACTGCGGGCGTATAGTACTTAAAAACACGGGAAAGTGCATTTGCTTTACAGAGAAAAAAACTAAACTATGACTATCTGCTTTCTGAATAAGCTAGATAAAGGTGACCATTCTAATTTTTACCACATTTAAAATGGAAAAAGATTAACATTACTTTGCATGAGTCATGCCATATCACTGCTGAACGCACAATGAAGGTGTAGGTCTCCTAGCTTCTGACTGCTTAGATTTCATAGCCAAATACCTTCCTTTCCAAGTCAAGGAGCCCTCACCTCCCTGCATCTCCAATGCCCCCGGGAAAGAGGAAAAAGAATGAGAGGACAGCAGTAAATATGGTGCCATTAGGAAAAGAAAGATCCTGTCAGTCCCCCACCTCTAACAGGGGGACGGGCTACAGGCTAAGAAAGGTTCCTGCACTTCTGCTTTCAAGTCCTAACCTAAAGGACAATGATGAAACAGTCAGCTCTCCCTTATCCCCCTGAGAGGAGAGCAAAGGAAAACTAAGAGGACCTGTTGCGGATCTAGAAAATTCTTGATCCTAGAAGGGCAATGCCTGGCCCTGGAGGGCCCCGGCTCAATTCTGGGAGATGAGAGTTGGCCCTCAGTGTACCTAAAAAGGAAACCTTAAGGGTGCAGGGAGGTGATCTCTCCACTGCAGCAGGTTGCATCTGCTCTGCCCTGTGCCCCAAGCTTCAGACACCCCGTCCTGACCTTGCCTTTGCTTCCCCCCTCCCTATCCCGTGCTTCCTCTAAGCCAGGCACAGGAAGTCCTTGTTATCAAATCGCAGCTGCCTTCAGTGGCTTTAACTGAATCACTGAGGGAAAGCCCAGCTTGGCTTGCACACTTGCTTCTTCAACTCCGAATTTCTGAGCCGGTGCCGAACAACCTACGAGGCATACAGCCCACACTCTCCCCTTCCGCGGGCGCTAGAACAGGGCCTGTTACCGCGCAGGATTATCTGAATAGCACAGGAGCTCCCTCCCCAAGAAGCAGAGCAGTTTTCCTGTGGCCCCTGCATCGGCAGGGAAACTATCACACCATTTTTGCATCACCGTCAATCCCTCCAGTAATTGCAATCAAATTGAAATTTTTAATTTTCACTATCTTAACTCCCGTTACCTATGGGTCCTAGGAGCTGGACATCCCGAATTTGAGGGGGTTGCCCGGTCTGGGGATTTCCTCCAGGCCCAAGTTCAGGCTCGAGCAGGGCCATGGGCACCTGCGCTGCTAGTGACCCCGGGTCTGCGGCCGGTGCCCCCGCGAAACGAGGTGGTGACAAATCCCAGAAGCCAAGAAAAAGATGAGAAAGGGAGATAAGAGAGCAGCGGGAAAGGCAGTGAGGAGAAGAGGCGCTGGACTGGACGCAGCGATGCCCCGGGGGCGCGGGTCCTCTTACCTCCGCAGGAGTCCCCGCAACAGGCCAGCAGGAGCAGCAGCAGGAGCGGGGACCTAGCGACCACCTGTCCCTGGGGCGGCCCGGGGCGGCGGCTCGAGGCTCGCAGCATCCTGGGACCCTGCGCTGCACCGGCCCGCCCTCCAAACGATGCTCTGGCTGAGCTTCTGCGTCGCCGGCGCGCTGTGCTCCAGGCTCCGCCGCCAGACTGACTACCCCGCGCGCTGCCAACTTTTAAATCTCGCGGACACGTGGGCTGAGGCGGCGCGGTCCCCGCGCGCGCGTCACCTGCCGCCCCTGGCCTCCCTCGGGTCCCTCCCAGCCCGCTGCCTGCTCCCGCTCCACCCCGCACCCGCGCACGAGTTTCTGACTCAGGGTACCACGCATCTTTCACCCTCCTCACCCTAGGGTCTCTGGAAGGAAGGATAATGGAATTTAAAAGGAGGAACGCCGAATCCCATCTTTGAAAACAAGGAAGGAGAGCTGGAGCAGGATGCGACCAGGCGGCCAGGAAAAGGCTGGCATCCTGGCTTTTAAACTTGGTGGTGGCGACGCTCTGTCTGAGACGCCCCTTTGTACGCTGCCCGGGAAGCCTTCTCTGCCCTCACCCGACTGTGCCCTTGTCGCAGAGCTCCAGAAGCCACCTCGGTGCAAGGACCTCTGTTCTGTTCCCCTGTTCACGCCCAGCTCCCGGTGCAGAGCCCGGGCCATCTTAGAGAAATGCTGGTTCATGGAGGTGGTTATGTTCCCCAGATTCCTGCAGGGTCTGACATCTTTTAGGGAAAAGCGGTTGTCTGTGAAAGACGGTTAAGAAGAAAGGACGGCTGAGGCTTGACCACAGAGACATTTCTAATAGTTCCAGAAGGTCTCTGGCTGTCTTGTGGAACTGCAAGCCTCAAGGTAACTAACTCCCTTTCTGTGCCTTTCTCCTGATGTCACTGCCTAGCTGTTGCATTCTGATTTGCAGAGTGACCTGCCTTCTGCCATCTCTCTCCACATGCTCCTAGGTGGAATATCCAGGAAGCAGCCTCCTCCAGGGCACCAGCTCTTATGGCTTTAATTATTTCCCCAGAATCAGGGAAGACATTTTATTTGACCTCTTTCTGAAAGGAAGACTGAGGGAAGACATTAACATTTCTTAAGGGACATCTTTATGTCAGGCAATTTCCTGACATCTCTGGGATTTAAAAGTGCTCTATTGTGATTTTTATTTCCACCCAAGGACATCAGCATGTGAGGGGGCCACTGGTCATTCTACCCTGTAAAGATGCTTCTCTCCTAAATCAAGGATTTTAATGCATCACTGTGCACTGTGCAATCCACCACAGGATTAAGGCATGTCCTTAAGAATCCAACATTTAGTACTCTTCCTAAAGGAAACCACGGTTTCATAAAGGGCCCCAAAACTATGCTCCAAAAGCTGTATTATAATGCCCATTGGGATAGTGCTCTATCATAAATACGGAGAGGCAAGAGTGTAGCCCTGATAAAGGGAAAAAGTAATGCCTGCCACTCGAAAGTTCTTTATATCCATAAAGCATGTGAGCAAGGCCAGATTATAGAGTTTGGTCCAAGTTCAAAGATGGATGAGAAGAGATTTGAGTCAAGATTGCATGTCCTTTTATTTATTCCCAGAGTAGTTAAAAAAGCACTCATAGTACAGAGGATGTAAATGAAATAAAGATGTGGGTGGGTAGATGGGCTCTGGTTTCCCACCCCTTTCTCGTATCTTCTGGAGGCACACTGAAAGATCCCTAGTCTCAGCCACCTTGTGGGGTGAGACATCAGCAACAGCAGAGAAGCACGAAATAGTGGGTTTGATGCTTTTTAATACCCCCAGAGGTCATGAAAAGAAATGACTCATGTATTATAAGACTTTCTTCTACATGAATCAGGCTGTTCTGGGTGTTCTGGAACATGGCCCTTGGTACATGTATGCAAGAGTTTTCTGAGTTACAGGGTTATTAGGTCATAAGTTTAGTTAAACTCTAGTTTAGTTAAACTCTAGATTGTTTTCCAATATGTTCTACCAGTTTACGCTCCACCAGCAGTGCCTGAAGTCTCCATTGCTGCACATTCTTGCAAAACCCTTTGCCATCCAGGTGGGTGTGGCATCTCATTGTGAATTTAATTTGCAATTTCCATTACTAATGAGGTTGAGTATCTTTTCACAGAGGTATTGGCCATCATTATTTTCTCTTCAGTGAAATGTCAATTTCTCTCTTTTGCCCATTATAGAAATGCAATATGCATGTGCAGCATTTGTTGGTTAATTGTGCAACAACTCTTTCATCCCTATTTACGGCTTTTCCTTTACTCGCTATATATGAGTTGTTATTTTTGAAGAAATGTTTTTTGAAAGTCCTGCAGTCAGATGACTGTGTTACTTGGATGATAAGAGAAGATGGATGAGGGAATGAGGGAAAATAGACACTTCACCTAGGAACATATTCCACAAATGACAAAATGGAAGGCAGCTGATTCCCAAGCTCCCCCTTTGTCTAATTATTCCAAAGAAGCTAGATTCCAGATCTCTGTAGTGGAGACTTAACAATTTAGTTAGAAGCATTCCTATCTGTCTTTAGAAGTTCACATTCATCTAGATTGAGCTTATATATCAGTATATACCACCAGGTACAGAGCAACATCTAAAGCATCCCTCCTTACTCTGTTCAAGACTGAAAGTTTGATTCTTGGTACCATGCTTATTCTTCTCACCTATTTATCACTTGCAAATTATAAACTGGACTTGGTTTTCTGTTTATAACCTATTACAATAAAGGCTCAATTAGATGGACCTGTAAAATAGGCAGACCTGCTACCTTGTGACAGGGGTATTTAGAAAAGTCATCATGAAGAGCATTAGGAATGGGAAGATGGTTGAATGTAAGGAGAATGGGAGAGTCAGAAATCTAGGGAAATGCAGGCAGGCAGAAGCTAGTTAAGTCTAGTATTAGGTAAAGAGATCTAGCTGTAGGAGCTGGGAGAATGGGCAAGATGTAGAAGATACAGAAATTCTAAGCAAGATACCCATGCATTCCTTCATCTATTAATTGAGCACCTTCTAGGCTCCATTCTAGAAGTTTGAGATATAGCAGTGATCAAGTCAGTTAAAATCTCTGCCTTCATGGAACTAACAGACTCTCAAGAAGAGGCAGATAATAAGCAAGTAAATAAACAAACCAATTTCAGACACTATTAGGTGCTATAGAGAAATTGAAATAAGGTAATGATGTGATAGAATGTGACTGGACATTGGGAAAAAGATACTTGGCATAGGATCATCAAGGGAAGCCCCTCTGAGGGGGTGATATGGGAGGCCAGAAAGATAAGAAGAAACCAATCATGGAACAATCTGAAAAACCAAATTGTCCCTCTTTCATCCCTATTTACGGCTTTTCCTTTACTCGCTATATATGAGTTGTTATTTTGAAGAAATGTTTTTGAAAGTCCTGCAGTCAGATGACTGTGTTACTTGGATGATAAGAGAAGATGGATGAGGGAATGAGGGAAAATAGACACTTCACCTAGGAACATATTCCACAAATGACAAAATGGAAGGCAGCTGATTCCCAAGCTCCCCCTTTGTCTAATTATTCCAAAGAAGCTAGATTCCAGATCTCTGTAGTGGAGACTTAACAATTTAGTTAGAAGCATTCCTATCTGTCTTTAGAAGTTCACATTCATCTAGATTGAGCTTATATATCAGTATATACCACCAGGTACAGAGCAACATCTAAAGCATCCCTCCTTACTCTGTTCAAGACTGAAAGTTTGATTCTTGGTACCATGCTTATTCTTCTCACCTATTTATCACTTGCAAATTATAAACTGGACTTGGTTTTCTGTTTATAACCTATTACAATAAAGGCTCAATTAGATGGACCTGTAAAATAGGCAGACCTGCTACCTTGTGACAGGGGTATTTAGAAAAGTCATCATGAAGAGCATTAGGAATGGGAAGATGGTTGAATGTAAGGAGAATGGGAGAGTCAGAAATCTAGGGAAATGCAGGCAGGCAGAAGCTAGTTAAGTCTAGTATTAGGTAAAGAGATCTAGCTGTAGGAGCTGGGAGAATGGGCAAGATGTAGAAGATACAGAAATTCTAAGCAAGATACCCATGCATTCCTTCATCTATTAATTGAGCACCTTCTAGGCTCCATTCTAGAAGTTTGAGATATAGCAGTGATCAAGTCAGTTAAAATCTCTGCCTTCATGGAACTAACAGACTCTCAAGAAGAGGCAGATAATAAGCAAGTAAATAAACAAACCAATTTCAGACACTATTAGGTGCTATAGAGAAATTGAAATAAGGTAATGATGTGATAGAATGTGACTGGACATTGGGAAAAAGATACTTGGCATAGGATCATCAAGGGAAGCCCCTCTGAGGGGGTGATATGGGAGGCCAGAAAGATAAGAAGAAACCAATCATGGAACAATCTGTGAAAAAAAAAAAAACCAAAAAGAGTTCCAGGCAAAAGAATCATCACATCCAAAGACTCTGAGGCAGAAACTGGAAGAAAAGCCAAGCCTGAAATGTTCCAGGAGCAGAAGGAAGCCAGTTGACTTGTAAAGGATTGTTATACAGTAAGTGGAGTATTGGAGGCTGACATATGAAGTACACAGGGTAGAGTCCTAATCATTGAAAGGTTTTGGAGACCATGGAAAAGTGTTCAAATTGTACTCTAACTAAAATGGGAAGCCTATGGAGGATTTTAAATAGAGTGAAGTGGTTTGATTTACAACTGAAAAGCATCATCCTGACTTCACTGGAGAACAGGCTGTGGGGGACCCCAGCAGAAGAAGGGAAAACATTGTAGAAGTCCACACAACAGCCAGAAAACTGGATGGAGTACTAATATATGCTACCACTTGGATGAAAATTGAAAAGATTATGCTAAGTGGAAGAAGACACAAAAGGTTACATATGGCATGATTTCATTTATACATAATATGCAGAAGAGGCAACGCCATAGAGAGAGAAAACAAATTAGTAGTTTCCAGGGGCTGGAGAGACAGAAGAGTAACTGCCAATAAGTATGGAGGATTCCCTTTTTTTTTTTTTTTTTTTGGAGATGGTTCCTTTTAAAGGTGGTGCAAGTGTTCTGGAATAAGACAGTGGAGATGTGAATATACTAAAAATCACTGAATTGTATAATAAAAGGGTGAATTTTATGGCATGTTAATAATTACATCTCAACTTTTTTGGAAAAAGAAGTCCAGGTCAGATATAATGTTGGTGGGTCTTTGCCATTTAGCACAATAAATATTCGTTTATTTTTGGCATGAAATATGCAAATTTTGCTATTTAATTCTTAGATGTTCTGGGTAACTATGAAATTCTCCTCTCAAATTTTGTGAAGGTTTCCACCTAAAATATGTCTGAATCAATGACCATACTATAGTTGCTGTTGTTGTTATTTAGTCACTCAGTCATGTCCATGACTCTTTGTGATCCCATGGACTGCAGCACACGAGGCCTCTCTGTCCCTCACCATTTCCCAGAGTTTGCCCAAGTTCATGTCCACTGACTTGGTGATTCCATACAGCCATCTCATCCTCTGTTGCCCTCTTCTCCTTCTGCCTTCAATCTTTCCTAACATCAGGGTCTTTTCCAATCAGTCATCTCTTCTCATCAGGTGGCCAAAGTACTGGATTTCAGCTTTAGTATCAACCCTTCCAATGAGTGTTCAAGGTTGATTTCCTTTAGGATTGACTTGTTTGATCTCCTTGCAGTCCAAGGGACTCTCAAGAGTCTTCTCCAACACCATATTTCAAAGGCATCAGTTCTTTGGTGCTCAGTCTTCTTTAAGGTCCAACTCTCACATCCATACATGACTACGGGAAAAACCATAGCTTTGACTAGGCGGACTTTTTGTCTCAAAGTGATGTCTTTACTTTTTAATATACTGTCTAGGTTTGTCATAGCTTTTCTTCCAAGGATCAAGTGTCTTTTAATTTTATGGCTGCAGTCACTACCTGCAGTGATTTTGGAGCCCAGGAAGAGGAAAACTGACAGTGCTTCCACCTTTTCCCTTATCTATTTGCCATGAAGTGATGGGACCAGATGTCAAGGTCTTAGCTTTTTTAATATTGATATTTAAGCTGTTTTTTTCACTCTCCTCTTTCACCCTCACCTAGAGGCTTTTTAGTTTTTCTTCACTTTCTGCCATTAGAGTGGTGTCATATGCAGATCTGAGATTGTTAATATTTCTCCTAGCAATTTTGATTCCAGCTTGTAAGTCATCCAGGCCAGCATGTTGCATGATGTACTGTGCATGTAAGTTAAATAAACAGGGTGAAAGTGTGCAGTCTTGTCATATTCCTTTCTCAAATTGGAAGCAGTCAGTTATTCCAGACAAGGTTCTGACCATTGCTTCTTGATCCACATGCAGGTTTCTCAGGAGACAGGTGAGATGGTCTAGTATTCCCAGTGGCTTTCTCCTCTTTCTTTAGTTTAAGCCTGAATTTTGCTATGAGGAGCTGATGATGTGAGCCACAGTCAGCTCCAGGTCTTGTATCTGCTGACAGTATACAGCTTTTCCATCTTCGTCTGCAAAGAATGTAATCAATCTAATTTCAGTCTTGACCATTTGGTGATATCCATGTATAAAGTCATCTCTTACGTTGTTGGGAAAAGCTGTTTGCTATGACCAGTGCATTCTCTTGGCAGAATTCTGTTAGCCTTTGCCATGCTTCCTTTTATTCTCCATGGCCAAACCTATCTGTTACTTCAGTTATCTCTTGACTTCCTACTTTTCCATTCTAACACCCTATGATAAATAGGACATCTTTTTTTGGTGTTAGTTCTAGAAGGTCTTGTAGGTCTTCATAGAACTGGTCAACTTCTATAGTCGCTATAGTCAATAACTATAACTTTTTTCAAGGCAGAAAATACTTCATAAAGCCTAAATGGAGAATGATGGTCTTTATAGTCACTTTGGTATGACTGTTAATTATGAATAGCATCACTATATAAATAATACAAAGTGGATAGTATTTGTGTAATAATGATGACCTGTTCTCAGTGGTTTGTAGGAGAGTCACTCATTTGTTCAGCAAGCATTTATTAAGCCAGTGTCTGCTGTGAGATTTATAGAATAACAAAATGCTGAAAATCTTGTGTCCTGTTTTAGCTTTTCTAAGACCACCCATATCCCAAAGAGTCAGACACAACTGAAATGACTTAGAATACACACATGAAAGACCACCTGCAGCCTGTCATGCTTCTCAATTTCCTGTTATTTACTGCTTATGGGCGTGCAGGAGGATCTATGAGAAGTACCATCCTGATTTCAAATTTGAAATTTAAGGAAAAAATTCTGGTTAAGTATACCTAATATGAAAAGTTAAAGTTCTGCTGAGGTTATAGAAGTTAAAAGTAAACTACTCCAGGGACTTCGCTGGCAGTCCAGTGGTTAAGACTTTGCTTTCCTATGCAGTCAGTGCAGGTTCAGTCCCTGGTTGGGGCACTAAGATCCCCATGGCTTGAGGTCAAAAAACCAAAACATAAAACAAATGTGATATTGTAACAAGTTCAATGAAACTTTAAAAATGGTCCATATCAAAAGCAACTTATTAATGCTCCAAAGACTCAATTCAGCCTATGATCTCTTAAGAAGAATTTTGGGCAGAAGCCAATGGTGGGGCTACAGAGCTCAGGTTCAAGCGGAGTAGTCATTTGTAGTAAGTGCAGGAAAATGACCAGGTGATTGGGGGCCTAGTGACAAGGATACTTCCCAGCTTTTTCAATAAACATCTTTGGTACCTGGATGAAATCTCCAGTTTACAACTGTATTCACCTTCTCTTTGAACACTAATATTTCATACATGTTATAGTAACTCCTCCAATAATCGTAACTATTCTTTTTTCAACGATGTCTTTAAACTAGGTAACTGTTGACCTCTCTGCTTCCAGGAAAATCTCCTGACTCAGAAAGACTTTTGGATGAACTACTCTGTACTGAGAAATCAGCCCAGGAAAACACTCTTCTAAAAGATAGCAGAAAATAATGAATACAAAAAATGGAGGACCAGAAAAAACCAAAAACCACATTTCTATATAAATTAATAAAAAAAAAAAAGTGGATAGTATTTGTGTAATAATGATGACCTGTTCTCAGTGGTTTGTAGGAGAGTCACTCATTTGTTCAGCAAGCATTTATTAAGCCAGTGTCTGCTGTGAGATTTATAGAATAACAAAATGCTGAAAATCTTGTGTCCTGTTTTAGCTTTTCTAAGACCACCCATATCCCAAAGAGTCAGACACAACTGAAATGACTTAGAATACACACATGAAAGACCACCTGCAGCCTGTCATGCTTCTCAATTTCCTGTTATTTACTGCTTATGGGCGTGCAGGAGGATCTATGAGAAGTACCATCCTGATTTCAAATTTGAAATTTAAGGAAAAAATTCTGGTTAAGTATACCTAATATGAAAAGTTAAAGTTCTGCTGAGGTTATAGAAGTTAAAAGTAAACTACTCCAGGGACTTCGCTGGCAGTCCAGTGGTTAAGACTTTGCTTTCCTATGCAGTCAGTGCAGGTTCAGTCCCTGGTTGGGGCACTAAGATCCCCCATGGCTTGAGGTCAAAAAACCAAAACATAAAACAAATGTGATATTGTAACAAGTTCAATGAAACTTTAAAAATGGTCCATATCAAAAGCAACTTATTAATGCTCCAAAGACTCAATTCAGCCTATGATCTCTTAAGAAGAATTTTGGGCAGAAGCCAATGGTGGGGCTACAGAGCTCAGGTTCAAGCGGAGTAGTCATTTGTAGTAAGTGCAGGAAAATGACCAGGTGATTGGGGGCCTAGTGACAAGGATACTTCCCAGCTTTTTCAATAAACATCTTTGGTACCTGGATGAAATCTCCAGTTTACAACTGTATTCACCTTCTCTTTGAACACTAATATTTCATACATGTTATAGTAACTCCTCCAATAATCGTAACTATTCTTTTTTCAACGATGTCTTTAAACTAGGTAACTGTTGACCTCTCTGCTTCCAGGAAAATCTCCTGACTCAGAAAGACTTTTGGATGAACTACTCTGTACTGAGAAATCAGCCCAGGAAAACACTCTTCTAAAAGATAGCAGAAAATAATGAATACAAAAAATGGAGGACCAGACCAAAATACATTTACATTTCTTAAGACTTTCTGTTGTAGGATAATTAACTTTGCCCTGATAATGATGTAGTAGCTCACAACATTTAAGAAATGCAACATGATTCTTTACAGGGGAGAGAAACTTTTCTTATTTTCTCAAATTAATTGATAAATTTATTTTAAACAGTGTACAGAAATAATGGGCAACATTTTTTTTTTTAATTTTTATTTTCTGGCCACTTTGATTGACCTTTCATTTATATGTTTTCTTTGTTCTTTGGCCTGTGTGGGCCTCCAATCACAGCGGCCTCTCTCATTTCAGAGCACTGACTCCAGGTGCATGAGCTCCAGAGCTCCAGCTCAGTAGTTGGACACATTGGTCCAGCCGCTCCATGGCATATGGGATCCTCCCAGGCCAGGGATTGAACCAGCGCCCCTTGCACTGCAAGGCAGTGTCCTTACCCACTGGACCACCAGGGAAGCCCCTATGGGCAACATTTTTAAAAGCCCTTCCACTTTTTTCAGATTCATCTGTTTTTCAGATTCATCCAATGCACATAGTGACTATGATGTACACTAATGGTGAATAAAAGCTTTGCATGTCCAAGAGACATTCTTGCTAATGCCTTTGCAAAAGGAGCTAGATTTCATCTCTTCTATCTCCTACATTTAGGAGGAGCTGGGGGGTGGATGGAGATACTGTTGGTGAGCTCTGTATGTACAGGTCAAGGGAGGTTGACAAGCAGCCTGAAAGCTGCATAGATTTATCTCAGAGGGCCTTTAGAGATAAATTCCTTTCAAGAAAAGTAATAAGAGAATTCTTTAAAAAGCAAAAAGTAAACTTTTAGCAGTTACAGTGATGCCCACAAGGCTAGATTTTCACGATAGATGTTCCAGGGGAAAGCCATTATAGAAAGGGAACACCATTATTGTTAATTTGAAACATGACATTAAAAAAATTTCCAGGGCTTCCCTGGTGGTCCAGTGGGTAAAGAGTCCACTTTGCAGTGCAAGGGGCACTGGTTCGATCCCCGGCCCAGGAAGATCCCACGTGCCGTGGAGCAGCTGGACTGGTGTGTCCAATTAGGAGTCAGCGCTCTACAGCATATGTGCCCAGAGCAGGTGCTCTGCAAGGAGAGAGGCCACTGCAATGGGAGGCCTAAACAGGCCAAAGAATAACGATGGATGAAAATAAATAAATAAAAAACCAATCAAAGAGGTAAAAATTTTGTAAAAAAATTCTATTCCATTGAAGGCTGAATCGTTCTTTGTTCCTTAAATTGCAATTAAAATATTCATACATACTCATGAAAGATTTATTAGATCTTCTAGGCATGTTTATGAATCACATGGAAAAGCAGGCAGCAAAACAGACACTTCCAGACATATAAAACTGTATAAAAATGGAGCCTAAAATTAAATGACAGCTATAAAAGTACAAAGATAGTTAAAGTAAAATTTATCGTTTCTACATAATAAGTTGTACAATCATTTTAATCACTAGTTTGATTTTTCAGTCTATTTAAAAAGGAACGAAAACTATTTTCTTTTCTTTTTTTTTTAAAATTTTTATTTATTTATTTATTTATTTTTTGGGCAGGGGTCGGGTTGGGGAGGGAGGGGAGTGGGCGGGCCACTTCTATTGGTCTTTCATTTGTCCATTTCATCTTTGTTCTTTGGCTTCTATGGGCCTCCCATCGCGGTGAGGTCTGTCGTCGCAGAGCGCCGGCTCTGGGCGCATGCGCTCCAGAGCTCCGGCTCGGTCATTGGGCACATCGGTCCAGCCGCTCCGCGGCACGTGGGATCTTCCCAGGCCAGGGATCGAACCGGTGCCCCTTGCACTGCAAGGCGGTGTCCTTACCCACTGGACCACCAGGGGAAGCCCCCTATTTTATATTCTAAAGACATCTGTATTTATGTAAAATATACAATGTCTCTACATAGGTATGTTAAAATTTTTACTGCATTTGATCAAAGATAATTGAAAGATGTGAAAAGAAAAATTGATATTATTTGATCTTCTAAAAGTGCTAAAATAAAATAATCAAAAGAGATCTGGAATGAGTTTTTGAATATAAAAATAAGTGACATTTCAGTTAGTATCATAAAAGGAGTAGTCACTACTCACGTTGTCTCTAGTGTACCACATAATTTAGTTCTGATTTTTAAGTGGACCATACAGATATGAAATTCTCAAAGTTTTATATCGATCTATGTCACGCTGCTCTGAATTAAATACTAGATGATATTATTTTGAGAAATTTAAGATATTTCTGAGAAGAATAAAATGAGTCAATGTTGGGTAGTTTATTCTGTTGGTTCACCTGTGAGGTAATCAAATCCCCTTTTCTCAAAAATACACCACAGCTCCTTTTTCCTATGTTTTCACCCATTAGATGTGTAAGCTATTTTATTTTGGGGGCGGGGGGTCGAGTTGGGGGGGAGGGGAGCAGGCGGGCCACTTCTATTGGTCTTTCATTTCTCTCTGTTCATCCGTCTTTGTTCTTTGGCTCCTGTGGGCCTCCCATCGCGGTGGCGTCTGTTGTCGCAGAGCACCGGCTCTGGGCGCATGCGCTCCAGAGCTCTGACTGGGTAATTGGACACATCGGTCCAGCCGCTCCGCGGCACGTGGGATCCTCCCAGGCCAGGGATCGAACCCGCGCCCCTTGCACTGCAAGGCGGTGCCCTTACCCACTGGACCACCAGGGGAAGCCCGTAAGCTACTTTAAACTTGAGTTTCAACCCGAATTTGAGTTTTTAAGTAGCTTGAAAGGAAAAGGCAGAAGTAGACAAGATAATAGATTTACTTCTTAGAGAAAACTGAAAAAAAAAAATTAAGGCAATCATTGCTTTAACTCAATATGTTTCCAAGCAGATCAACCATGATATTCTCATCATAAAATCCATATGTTTAGTGGTTTAACTGCCAACATTTTATTCATGGTAACTGTGGTTGATCAATCATGACTCAGTGGTAAAAGAATACCCCTGCCAATGCAGGAGACTCAAGAGATGCAGTTCTGACCCCTACATCAGGAAGATCCTCTGGAGTAGGAAGTGGCAACCCACTCCAGTATCTGTCCCTGGGAAATTCCATGGACAGAGAAGCCTAGTGGGCTGCAGTCCATGAGGTCTCAAAGAGTTGGACATGACTGAGCACACATGCACTCCCCCAAACAAAAATAATTGGAACTTCTTTTCTTTTTCTTCTTTCCTCCTGTTCTTTTATTCTCTTTTAAAATGTCTCTAGGGCTTCCCCTGGTGGTCCAGTGGGTAAGGACACCGCCTTGCAGTGCAAGGGGCGCCAGTTCGAGCCCTGGCCTGGGAGGATCCCACGTGCCACAGAGCGGCTGGACTGATGTGTCCAATTACCGAGCCGGAGCTCTGGGGTGCATGTGCCCAGAGCCGGTGCTCTGCGACAACAGACGCCACCGCGATGGAAGGCCCGCAGGAGCCAAAGAACAAAGACGGATGAAAATAGAGAAATGAAAGACCAATAGAAGTGGCCTGCCAGCTCCCCTCCCTCCCCAACCCGACCTCCACCCAAAATAAATAAATAAATAAATCTTTAAAAAAAAAATGTCTCCAGGGCTCCCCTAGTAGCTCAGTGGTAAAGAGTTCACCTACCAATGCAGGAGGCACTGGTTGCATCCTGGATCCAGGAAGATCCCACATGCTACAGAGAAATTAAGCCTGTGAGCCACAACTACTCCGCGGCACGTGGGATCCTCCCAGGCCAGGGATCGAACCCGCGCCCCTTGCACTGCAAGGCGGTGCCCTTACCCACTGGACCACCAGGGGAAGCCCGTAAGCTACTTTAAACTTGAGTTTCAACCCGAATTTGAGTTTTTAAGTAGCTTGAAAGGAAAAGGCAGAAGTAGACAAGATAATAGATTTACTTCTTAGAGAAAACTGAAAAAAAAAAATTAAGGCAATCATTGCTTTAACTCAATATGTTTCCAAGCAGATCAACCATGATATTCTCATCATAAAATCCATATGTTTAGTGGTTTAACTGCCAACATTTTATTCATGGTAACTGTGGTTGATCAATCATGACTCAGTGGTAAAAGAATACCCCTGCCAATGCAGGAGACTCAAGAGATGCAGTTCTGACCCCTACATCAGGAAGATCCTCTGGAGTAGGAAGTGGCAACCCACTCCAGTATCTGTCCCTGGGAAATTCCATGGACAGAGAAGCCTAGTGGGCTGCAGTCCATGAGGTCTCAAAGAGTTGGACATGACTGAGCACACATGCACTCCCCAAGCAAAAATAATTGGAACTTCTTTTTCTCATTCTTCTTTCCTCCTGTTCTTTTATTCTCTTTTAAAATGTCTCTAGGGCTTCCCCTGGTGGTCCAGTGGGTAAGGACACCGCCTTGCAGTGCAAGGGGCGCCAGTTCGAGCCCTGGCCTGGGAGGATCCCACGTGCCACAGAGCGGCTGGACTGATGTGTCCAATTACCGAGCCGGAGCTCTGGGGTGCATGTGCCCAGAGCCGGTGCTCTGCGACAACAGACGCCACCGCGATGGAAGGCCCGCAGGAGCCAAAGAACAAAGACGGATGAAAATAGAGAAATGAAAGACCAATAGAAGTGGCCTGCCAGCTCCCCTCCCTCCCCAACCCGACCTCCACCCAAAATAAATAAATAAATAAATCTTTAAAAAAAAAATGTCTCCAGGGCTCCCCTAGTAGCTCAGTGGTAAAGAGTTCACCTACCAATGCAGGAGGCACTGGTTGCATCCTGGATCCAGGAAGATCCCACATGCTACAGAGAAATTAAGCCTGTGAGCCACAACTACTGAGCCTGTGCTCTAGAGCCTCAGAGCCGCAACTACTGAGCCCACGTGCTGCAACTACTGAAGCCCATGTGCTCTGGAGCCTGAGTTCCACAATAAGAAAAGTCACCGCAACAAGAAGCCTGTTCACCTCAGCTAGAGAGTAGCCCCCACTCCCTGCAACTAGAGAAGAGCTTACAGGAGCAGTGAAAACCCAGAATAGCCAACAATAAATAAATAAATAAAAATTGAAAAAATAAAAATATCTTCAACACAGGACTTTCCTGTTGGTCCAGTGGCTACAACTCCTTGCACCCAATGCAAGGATGCTGGGTATGATCCCTAGTCATTGAACTAGATCCATGAGCTGCAAGTAAAGAAATTGTATGCCACAATGACAATTGAAGATCTCACATGCTGCAAAAAAGACACAGTGCTATATATATATGGTTTCCCTGGTAGCTCAGTTGGTAAAGAATCCACCTGCAATGCAGGAGTCCTGGGTTGGATGAGAAGTGGAGAGGCAGAGAAAGAGAGAAGAGATGGAAATTGTTATACATACTGACATTTGGCCAGGCCAGAAGCCAGGTCTAGCCTTTGATGCTCAGTCAGTCAGATCAGTCTCTCAGTTATGTCCAACTCTTTGTGAGAAAATCAATGATTTCCATTTTTATTTTAAGTTGTGATTCTTACATTTGCAACAGTGATAGGCACAAAATAAGTGTACAATACGTTTTACTATGTTGGTGATGATTAACAAGCACAGGTGAAAGAGAAATCATTAAACAAAAGAGTTTTGAAAACTTTAAAGTTTTACTCCATTTTTGTGTATTTCATAATAAATAGTGGCAATGCCTAGTATAGGAAAAACAGACACAAGAAAGAGAATTCATTTATCCATGAAACTATCAAGATCTAGACCCACCAACTTTTGAGGAAGGCAGAAGGAGGACATGGGATAAATTATTCCAGTGGATTTTACTACCCAAGCTCTCATAAACTTTTTGAATTTTTCATTTTGAAATAATTATAGATTCACAAGAAGTTGCCAAACAATTTTAAAGAAGTCCCATTGTGTTCTTTGCTTATTTTCTCCCAAAAGTGGTATCTTGTATGTAACTACAGAACAATATCAAAATTAGGACAGTGACACTGATACAATCCAGAGAGCTTATTCCCAGGTGGTCCAAGTGATAATGAACCTGCCTGTCAGCACAGGAGACATAAAGCTTATTCAAATTTCACCCATTTGCCTTGTGTGTGTGTGTGTGTGTGTGTGTGTGCATGTAGTTCTATGCAGTTTTGTCAAACGCACAGATTCTTACAACCACCATCACAATCAAGGCACAGAACAATTCCATCACCCCAAAACTCCCTTGTACTACCCTTTTTTCACCATACTCATCCCTTATCCCTAAGCCCAGCAGTCACCTATTTTTGCTATTATTTTGTTTTTTAAGGTGTTACATAAATGGAATCATATACTATGTCACCTTTAGAGAATGGCATTTTTCCCCACTCAGCACAATTTACTTAAGATCCATTCAAATTGTTATACACATCAGTAGGTTATTCTTTCTTTTACTATTCACCTACAGATGGGCATCCATTTTTTGTCTATTGTGAAAAAGTTGCTATGAATATTTGTGTGCAGTTTTTGTGTTGACATAAGCTTTCACTTTTGTGGGATAAAGGCCTTAGAGTATTTATGTGGCATATTTATTTTATACATAGTAGTTTGAACCTCTTTATCCCCTACCCCACCTTGCCCTTCTCCTCTTCTCTCCATACTGGTAACCATCTGTGAGTCTAGTTTTATTTTAAGTTGTGATTCTTACATTTGCGACAGTGATAGGCACAAAATAAGTGTACAATACGTTTTACTATGTTGGTGATGATTAACAAGCACAGGTGAAAGAGAAATCATTAAACAAAAGAGTTTTGAAAACTTTAAAGTTTTACTCCATTATTGTGTATTTCATAATAAATAGTGGCAATGCCTAGTATAGGAAAAACAGACACAAGAAAGAGAATTCATTTATCCATGAAACTATCAAGATCTAGACCCACCAACTTTTGAGGAAGGCAGAAGGAGGACATGGGATAAATTATTCCAGTGGATTTTACTACCCAAGCTCTCATAAACTTTTTGAATTTTTCATTTTGAAATAATTATAGATTCACAAGAAGTTGCCAAACAATTTTAAAGAAGTCCCATTGTGTTCTTTGCTTATTTTCTCCCAAAAGTGGTATCTTGTATGTAACTACAGAACAATATCAAAATTAGGACAGTGACACTGATACAATCCAGAGAGCTTATTCCCAGGTGGTCCAAGTGATAATGAACCTGCCTGTCAGCACAGGAGACATAAAGCTTATTCAAATTTCACCCATTTGCCTTGTGTGTGTGTGTGTGTGTGTGTGTGTGCATGTAGTTCTATGCAGTTTTGTCAAACGCACAGATTCTTACAACCACCATCACAATCAAGGCACAGAACAATTCCATCACCCCAAAACTCCCTTGTACTACCCTTTTTTCACCATACTCATCCCTTATCCCTAAGCCCAGCAGTCACCTATTTTTGCTATTATTTTGTTTTTTAAGGTGTTACATAAATGGAATCATATACTATGTCACCTTTAGAGAATGGCATTTTTCCCCACTCAGCACAATTTACTTAAGATCCATTCAAATTGTTATACACATCAGTAGGTTATTCTTTCTTTTACTATTCACCTACAGATGGGCATCCATTTTTTGTCTATTGTGAAAAAGTTGCTATGAATATTTGTGTGCAGTTTTTGTGTTGACATAAGCTTTCACTTTTGTGGGATAAAGGCCTTAGAGTATTTATGTGGCATATTTATTTTATACATAGTAGTTTGAACCTCTTTATCCCCTACCCCACCTTGCCCTTCTCCTCTTCTCTCCATACTGGTAACCATTCGTTTGTCCTCTATATCTGTGAGTCTAGTTTTATTGTTGTTATTATTACATTCACTAGTTTATTTTATGTTTTTAGGTTCCAGATAGGGGTGTTAACATATAGTGCAAAATTTTAAATTTTGATGAAATCCAACTTATCACATTTTCCTTTCATGAATCATGCTTTTGCTGTCAGGTTAGGTCTGAAAGCTTTTCATCCAGTCCTAGGTTCTGAAGATTTTCTCTTAAATATATAAGTTTTATATTTTTATATTTAACTACATCTATGATTACTTTTAAGTTAATTTTTACATAAAGTTACTCAAAAATCTTTGATTTGTTTTGTTTTGATTTGTTGCCTATGAATGGCTAATTCCTTCAGCACTGTTTTTTGACAAGGCTCTCATAAACTTTTACAAATTTGCCTTTGATTGTGTTTTCATGCGACTGGTATTATTTTAAAAGCTAGTCAGAAAAAGGGATAACCACTTCTTATTAAAATGTCACTTTAGGATAATCCTGTTTGCTTTGACTTGATTTTACTGTATCTGCAGCTTCTGAAAGTTACTTTGCTGACAGATCCATTATATCTCATTACATCTCAGAAAAAGGAACAGCCCCTCTCTTTCCTCCCCCAAACCGGAAATGCTGTGACCTTTTTCAGACCAGAGAAAAATGCTGCTTATAAAAATAATATCCAGGCCCCAACATTTCCATAAGTCAACATAGCTTCTTCTTCCTCAACAAAATTTGGCATTTACATGGGAATTAATGAGATCACAGGAAAAAACCAACACTTCAAGCATTACACTCAAACTATTTTCAAAAAGCCCATGTAAGGAGTAAGTCAGTTTACAGAAAGTATAGATCCAAACATATGCCAGGACACAGCTTCATTCTCAAGAAAATGCTCCATTTAGAACTTGAAAATGTCAAAGGAAAGAACTCTGTAACCCTTCTTTTAACTGGAAGACTATACTGAAAAGTGAGTATGGGTTTGTGGATGGATGGAATAATATCATCTCTTTTCCCTTGTATCCAATACAAGAACATTCACAATTCTCAGGAAAATTTGTGCAGGTTTGTGAATTCCCTAGAGAAACAGGGAAGACAATCCATCAGACAACAGGCAAATGACACACTACTGCTGCACACATGTATGTCCTTTACTTAACTGGGCTTAGATATGAACATGATAGAATAGCATCAGATAGCATGCTGAGGGCTTCAAAATTCAACGTGGTTGATTCACTAAAATTTATAGCTGCAAATCTGACTATTTCCTTAGCAATATATACCTTTGAATAATAATAATATATGTATCTATGTCCGTGTGTCCTTGGTCATGTCCTACTCTTTGCAACCCCATGGACTTCTTTTGAAGCTTCTCATATAAGTTTTATATTTTATATTTAACTACATCTATGATTACTTTTAAGTTAATGTTTACATAAAGTTACTCAAAAATCTTTGATTTGTTTTGTTTTGATTTGTTGCCTATGAATGGCTAATTCCTTCAGCACTGTTTTTTGACAAGGCTCTCATAAACTTTTACAAATTTGCCTTTGATTGTGTTTTCATGCGACTGGTATTATTTTAAAAGCTAGTCAGAAAAAGGGATAACCACTTCTTATTAAAATGTCACTTTAGGATAATCCTGTTTGCTTTGACTTGATTTTACTGTATCTGCAGCTTCTGAAAGTTACTTTGCTGACAGATCCATTATATCTCATTACATCTCAGTAAATGGAACAGCCCCTCTCTTTCCTCCCCCAAACCGGAAATGCTGTGACCTTTTTCAGACCAGAGAAAAATGCTGCTTATAAAAATAATATCCAGGCCCCAACATTTCCATAAGTCAACATAGCTTCTTCTTCCTCAACAAAATTTGGCATTTACATGGGAATTAATGAGATCACAGGAAAAAACCAACACTTCAAGCATTACACTCAAACTATTTTCAAAAAGCCCATGTAAGGAGTAAGTCAGTTTACAGAAAGTATAGATCCAAACATATGCCAGGACACAGCTTCATTCTCAAGAAAATGCTCCATTTAGAACTTGAAAATGTCAAAGGAAAGAACTCTGTAACCCTTCTTTTAACTGGAAGACTATACTGAAAAGTGAGTATGGGTTTGTGGATGGATGGAATAATATCATCTCTTTTCCCTTGTATCCAATACAAGAACATTCACAATTCTCAGGAAAATTTGTGCAGGTTTGTGAATTCCCTAGAGAAACAGGGAAGACAATCCATCAGACAACAGGCAAATGACACACTACTGCTGCACACATGTATGTCCTTTACTTAACTGGGCTTAGATATGAACATGATAGAATAGCATCAGATAGCATGCTGAGGGCTTCAAAATTCAACGTGGTTGATTCACTAAAATTTATAGCTGCAAATCTGACTATTTCCTTAGCAATATATACCTTTGAATAATAATAATATATGTATCTATGTCCGTGTGTCCTTGGTCATGTCCTACTCTTTGCAACCCCATGGACTTTAGTCTGCCAGGCTCCTCTGTCCATGGAACTTTCCAGGCAAGAATCCTGGACTGGGATGTCATTGACTACTCCAAAATATATGTATGTATATGTATAATTTCACTGAGGCAGCTACAAAAAGAAAAGAAATACTTCAAAATGGTGATTGTAGTTGTTTTACTTTTCACGTTTTACAATGTGGCTAAATTACCTTCTAAATTAGAAATATATGTTCGTATTCAAAAAGATCATCAAGCTAAATACTGAATACTTTGTGTTTTATTCTATATAAATTATTTCTCAAAAGAGTACTGAAAAATAGTGTGAAGGAAATTCATGTGCAAAACACACACTATTTATAAATCAATTTTATTTGTTCTTGAGGAAAAAGAAAGAGATACCAACTAAAGGAAATGTATTGATTTTGTTTAGCTACTAATTCAAACAAAACAATTACACGCAAACAATTAGAGGACTCAGCACTGGATATTTCCTAGTATTAGGGAATTATTGTTAAGATTCAAATAAATGCATAATTTACCTACAATAAAATGGATGCTATGGACTATAATTCTTTGCCTCATCTATTATTTTTTTCTTTCTTCCAATATTTTGTTGAACAAATCAGGTTGTTATCGCCACTATCTGAATTTTACTCACTTAAGCCTCATGAGATCCTTTAGCATTTCTCTTTTGTATTTCTCTCTTGTTAAACAAGAAACTTGGTAAGATTCAGATTTAATTATTTTAGTGAGACTATTTCTAATATCTGTCTACCGTTCTTTTTGTAATGTTAGTGCCCATAGACTGTCAATGTTCAAATCCATGAATTTTTTATACATTCCTTTTTTTAACATTTTTGTCCACTATGGTTTATGCCAGGAGACTGGATATAGTTGCCTGTGGAAAATAATCTTTGGATAAATATTTATAATGTATTACTTTTGTTCTTATTTGTTAGAAGTTAGCTTTTTGTTTTTTATTTAAATTGGATACCAAAATTTATAGCTGCAAATCTGACTATTTCCTTAGCAATATATACCTTTGAATAATAATAATATATGTATCTATGTCCGTGTGTCCTTGGTCATGTCCTACTCTTTGCAACCCCATGGACTTTAGTCTGCCAGGCTCCTCTGTCCATGGAACTTTCCAGGCAAGAATCCTGGACTGGGATGTCATTGACTACTCCAAAATATATGTATGTATATGTATAATTTCACTGAGGCAGCTACAAAAAGAAAAGAAATACTTCAAAATGGTGATTGTAGTTGTTTTACTTTTCACGTTTTACAATGTGGCTAAATTACCTTCTAAATTAGAAATATATGTTCGTATTCAAAAAGATCATCAAGCTAAATACTGAATACTTTGTGTTTTATTCTATATAAATTATTTCTCAAAAGAGTACTGAAAAATAGTGTGAAGGAAATTCATGTGCAAAACACACACTATTTATAAATCAATTTTATTTGTTCTTGAGGAAAAAGAAAGAGATACCAACTAAAGGAAATGTATTGATTTTGTTTAGCTACTAATTCAAACAAAACAATTACACGCAAACAATTAGAGGACTCAGCACTGGATATTTCCTAGTATTAGGGAATTATTGTTAAGATTCAAATAAATGCATAATTTACCTACAATAAAATGGATGCTATGGACTATAATTCTTTGCCTCATCTATTATTTTTTTCTTTCTTCCAATATTTTGTTGAACAAATCAGGTTGTTATCGCCACTATCTGAATTTTACTCACTTAAGCCTCATGAGATCCTTTAGCATTTCTCTTTTGTATTTCTCTCTTGTTAAACAAGAAACTTGGTAAGATTCAGATTTAATTATTTTAGTGAGACTATTTCTAATATCTGTCTACCGTTCTTTTTGTAATGTTAGTGCCCATAGACTGTCAATGTTCAAATCCATGAATTTTTTATACATTCCTTTTTTTAACATTTTTGTCCACTATGGTTTATGCCAGGAGACTGGATATAGTTGCCTGTGGAAAATAATCTTTGGATAAATATTTATAATGTATTACTTTTGTTCTTATTTGTTAGAAGTTAGCTGTTATATTTATTGGTGATACCAAAACCGCCAAACATTAACATTCTCATTTATAGTGGTTGTCATTTTTAAAAAATTCTCTAAGGGCATCCCAAAAAAGGATACCATCTAGACCTAGTCATGCAAGGTAACTGCTCACTGTTTGTCAAAGGACAGCTCAGAGAAAACAGCTCATACTAAACATCATCCCTACCCGTTATTAACATTCTCTCAGGACAGAACAAAGGCGGCTCTCACTGCCTGTCAGTAGCTTTGACAGCCAGACTTTCAATTCCAAGCACACATAGAACTCATTTAAAACTTATAAAGATACCAAGTGGATAATGTCCCATTTCTTCTCCAAGTTTTGATTGATGATTTCATTCTGTGACTTTTTTACTCTGTGAAGATATGATTTCCTGAGAGTCCTTTAATTCCCCAAGATAAAATTGAAGTTTTTTTCTTTCATTAATTGTGAAATCTTAAAGATTCCCTGACTCATTTTTGAATCTTATACACCAAAAATTGACACACTCCAGGCATCCTGAATTATTTAACTTTATCCTATACAACTCTAGATTCATGAACCATACTTAAACTCAACTGGATTGTAAGTGATAATGGTAAATGTAAATGGCTTTTACATTACTGTGTCTCAAGTGAAGGATTCTGGTTTTTTCTTTTCTTTTCTTTTCTTTTCTTTTTTTTAAAGATTTTTCTAATATGGACCATTTTTAAAAGTCTTCATTGAATCTGTTACAATACTGCTTCTGCTTTATGTTTTGATCCCTTGGCCACAAGGCATGTAGGATCCTAGCTCCCTGATCAGGGATCAAACCCATTCTCCCTGCATTGGAGAGCACAGTCTCAACCAGTGGACCACCCAGAAGTCCCAAGTGAAAGATTCTTAAACATCACAAAAGTATCTGAAAATTTCAAGAAAAACACATGCATAAAGAATATTCTTGAATATTAAGAATTCTTCTTTCTATATTCTTATGAATAAACATATATTAATCACAAAAAAGTATCTGAAAATTATATGCCTTTCATGCATTATGTTAAAAATAACATCAGCTAGTGTCTGTTCCCAAGTGTCTTTTTGTACAGAAATGCAACTAATATAAAAGTAAAAAAAAAAAAAAAAAAGGTTTTTTTTGACCACTTCTATTGGTCTTTCATTTATTTGTTTTCATCCATTTTTGTTCTTTGGCCTGTGTGGGCCTCCCATTGCCGTGGCCTCTCTCATTGCAGAGCACTGGCTCTGAGCGCATGCACTCCAGAGCTCTGGCTCAGTAGTTGGACACATTGATCCAGCTGCTCTAAGGCACGTGGGATCTTCCCAGGCCAGGGATCGAACCAGTGCCCCTTGCACTGCAAGGCGGTGTCCTTCCCCACTGGACCACCAAGGAAACCCCGAAAAGTAAAAATTTTAAGTTTATAAAAGTTTGTTTCATGAACAAACATTCTGCTGATTTAAGTACTTAAAGTGCCCTAGCTTTAGCAGTCATTATCAAAAATATATTTACTGTGTTTCCTTAGTCTCTTGGAGAAGTTTCCAGTTTATTGAGATACCCAATGTAAGTGACTTCTCTTTTCAACACCCTCCATGCACATGTTTTTCAAGTAGATATCTTGAAAAAAACATTTTATTTCATGATATAAAGAAAGTTTACACTAAGCCTCATATATTATTTTTATATTTGGATGTTTCTCATGGATATGTCATGCCCAAGGCAAGATCTAGCTGCACATAAAGAACAAAGTGCATATCTACATAATTAACTAAGAGATGTTGTATTTGAGGCAACCAAACAAACCAATAACAGTCATTTTTGTTCCAATTGCTATTTCAATAATCATTTCTTATGAGCTCCGCCATGGGGTTAGCCCATGGATCAGTGGATAAAGAATCTACCTGAGTGTAGCAGATACAGGAGAGATGAGTTTGATTCCTGGATTGGAAAGATCCCTTGGAGGAGGGCATAGCAACTCACTCCAATATTCTTGCTGGAAAAATCCCATGGACAAAGGAGCCTGGTAGGTTAAGTTCATAGAGTCTGGACATGATTGAGCATCAGAGCATACATACGAGTTCCACCAACCAGACCTCCCCACTACTTGTGAGTGTCAACACATTAGCTAGAGGATAAGCAATTGGGTTTAGTAAAAATATACTAAACTTTTTGAGAAAATTTATATTATCTACAGGTGCTCATGAGTTTGTAGCTTCATAAGCTCTCAAGATATATCCTAGGAGAAGGCCAAAGCTTCACAGTTATTGTACATATTTTATAGATGAGAAAAAGACAGTTCAGGGACAGTCAGGAACCTTCTGAAGTCTGATTCATACTCAGATCTGTCTATCAAGAGGGCCTATTTCCTTCCTCCATGTGTAGGACCTTCTAAGCAGTGACACTGAGCAAACACTCTGGGTACAGGTGATATTTGCCCTTTTTCATCCAAGTGTGACTATGTAATGATAGTAATAATAGAATCCACATACACATAACTGCAATTTTAAGTCAAAAATGCCCAAGAAATCTGACATGACCTCTGAACTAACTTGGCAAAACTTGACCTAAACTGTAAAGACTATAATTATGCAATTTACTTTGAAAAAAAGATTACGTTTAATTTTATTTTTAATAAACATTGGAGAAGTTTCCAGTTTATTGAGATACCCAATGTAAGTGACTTCTCTTTCAACACCCTCCATGCACATGTTTTTCAAGTAGATATCTTGAAAAAAACATTTTATTTCATGATATAAAGAAAGTTTACACTAAGCCTCATATATTATTTTTATATTTGGATGTTTCTCATGGATATGTCATGCCCAAGGCAAGATCTAGCTGCACATAAAGAACAAAGTGCATATCTACATAATTAACTAAGAGATGTTGTATTTGAGGCAACCAAACAAACCAATAACAGTCATTTTTGTTCCAATTGCTATTTCAATAATCATTTCTTATGAGCTCCGCCATGGGGTTAGCCCATGGATCAGTGGATAAAGAATCTACCTGAGTGTAGCAGATACAGGAGAGATGAGTTTGATTCCTGGATTGGAAAGATCCCTTGGAGGAGGGCATAGCAACTCACTCCAATATTCTTGCTGGAAAATCCCATGGACAAAGGAGCCTGGTAGGTTAAGTTCATAGAGTCTGGACATGATTGAGCATCAGAGCATACATACGAGTTCCACCAACCAGACCTCCCCACTACTTGTGAGTGTCAACACATTAGCTAGAGGATAAGCAATTGGGTTTAGTAAAATATACTAAACTTTGAGAGAAAATTTATATTATCTACAGGTGCTCATGAGTTTGTAGCTTCATAAGCTCTCAAGATATATCCTAGGAGAAGGCCAAAGCTTCACAGTTATTGTACATATTTTATAGATGAGAAAAAGACAGTTCAGGGACAGTCAGGAACCTTCTGAAGTCTGATTCATACTCAGATCTGTCTATCAAGAGGGCCTATTTCCTTCCTCCATGTGTAGGACCTTCTAAGCAGTGACACTGAGCAAACACTCTGGGTACAGGTGATATTTGCCCTTTTTCATCCAAGTGTGACTATGTAATGATAGTAATAATAGAATCCACATACACATAACTGCAATTTTAAGTCAAAAATGCCCAAGAAATCTGACATGACCTCTGAACTAACTTGGCGGCAAAACTTGACCTAAACTGTAAAGACTATAATTATGCAATTTACTTTGAATATTCAACATTTTGCAAAATAGATTATCTGTTTATTACAGGATTCTTCCCTAGACCAAATGGGAGTTGTTTTGTAATATATAGTAAACATATGGTATTATTTTTCAAAAACCAGACCAAAATCCTCAATTCTGACACACAACTAGCTCCGAGGGACTTAGACAAGGAAGAAGAAATCTGAATAGCAAGAACAACAATAATAATAACAATGATTGTAAAAGTTGAGTTTTGTAGTTTTATCTCATCTTTATGTTTTTTATAAAATAATTTTATGTGTATTTATTGCATTTGTTACCATAATATAAAAATTTCCTAACTTCTTTGAATAAGTTTTCTCTGATTATCTCTTGAGAGAGAAGGAAAAGCAAGACTAAAGTCTTGACACCATGAAGTCTCTTGGTCAAATGGAGACCTGACATCAAACTGACTTTTAACTTCTTAAATTAGAAATTAATTCAATCAGAAATAGAGAATGCTGCTGTGTGTATGTTTCTTTATTCTAAGCTTTTCTTAAATATGTGTCTCTGGTGATTCTACATGAAGAAGAATGGCACTAAATTCTTATTTAATTATTTTAGTGTATTTTGACCACAGTAATAAATTAAGGGTTAAAGTGACCCTTTAGTATTGTAAAATCGGATTTTAGCAGGTGATAAGAAAATGACAGGATATAATTCTCATGTAAGCATAAAAATGTTTCTTTGTCTCATAAATTATGGATGATCAGTTGTACATATTTAATCAAGATATTTCTTTACTCTGTAGAAAATTTTAAATTTAAATCAAGTTTTCAAATATTAGCTTTTTTCTAAATCAGTAGTTTTCAATCTCCTTTTCTGCCTCAAAACACATAGGGATATAGCATATTCCTTTCCATATCAGCAATTCACAAAGTTTCATTTACACAGCCAGCAATAATTCTCATGCCTGTAGTCCAACAAACCCATACAGTGTATGCATTTCCTTTTACATGTTCTAGATGCTCATTTCTTACAGACTGCACTTTGCTAGCCTAGGTTGCAGGTCTAGGGTGAGAGGAATCTAGAACAGATGACAAAGGAGGGAGATAATAACAGCTATAGCCTTGAGGGGGCTTCTCAGGTAGCTCAGTGGTAAAGAATCTGCTAATGCAGGAGACGCAGGTTCAGTCCCTGGGTTGGGAAGATCTCCTTCAGGGATCAGAAAGGACAGTTGCCCTCTAGAGTATTCTTTCTTGGAGAATCCCACAGACAGATGAGCCTGAGGGGCTATAGTCCATGGGGACTTAGAGTCAGATACAACTTAGCAACATAGCCTTGAGATCATTTGCAACAGTACGGACTGTGGTTTGTTCCATTAACTCTCCTGACTTGAGTCTTTTGTAGAGATTGTGGCCAGCCAACATCTTGAGGATGCTGGATTGGACTTGGTGTAAGACCAGGCCTCAAGCATAAAAAAATACCCTTATCAGGCAGGATATTCTAAGGGATAAGAGGTAACTCCTAGAAGCTAATCAAGGAACAGTCCTATAGAGATGGGCTTTCTTTGGAATGTACATGTGTTAACTTGTTAAATTAGAAATTAATTCAATCAGAAATAGAGAATGCTGCTGTGTGTATGTTTCTTTATTCTAAGCTTTTCTTAAATATGTGTCTCTGGTGATTCTACATGAAGAAGAATGGCACTAAATTCTTATTTAATTATTTTAGTGTATTTTGACCACAGTAATAAATTAAGGGTTAAAGTGACCCTTTAGTATTGTAAAATCGGATTTTAGCAGGTGATAAGAAAATGACAGGATATAATTCTCATGTAAGCATAAAAATGTTTCTTTGTCTCATAAATTATGGATGATCAGTTGTACATATTTAATCAAGATATTTCTTTACTCTGTAGAAAATTTTAAATTTAAATCAAGTTTTCAAATATTAGCTTTTTTCTAAATCAGTAGTTTTCAATCTCCTTTTCTGCCTCAAAACACATAGGGATATAGCATATTCCTTTCCATATCAGCAATTCACAAAGTTTCATTTACACAGCCAGCAATAATTCTCATGCCTGTAGTCCAACAAACCCATACAGTGTATGCATTTCCTTTTACATGTTCTAGATGCTCATTTCTTACAGACTGCACTTTGCTAGCCTAGGTTGCAGGTCTAGGGTGAGAGGAATCTAGAACAGATGACAAAGGATGAGATAATAACAGCTATAGCCTTGAGGGGGCTTCTCAGGTAGCTCAGTGGTAAAGAATCTGCTAATGCAGGAGACGCAGGTTCAGTCCCTGGGTTGGGAAGATCTCCTTCAGGGATCAGAAAGGACAGTTGCCCTCTAGAGTATTCTTTCTTGGAGAATCCCACAGACAGATGAGCCTGAGGGGCTATAGTCCATGGGGACTTAGAGTCAGATACAACTTAGCAACATAGCCTTGAGATCATTTGCAACAGTACGGACTGTGGTTTGTTCCATTAACTCTCCTGACTTGAGTCTTTTGTAGAGATTGTGGCCAGCCAACATCTTGAGGATGCTGGATTGGACTTGGTGTAAGACCAGGCCTCAAGCATAAAAAAATACCCTTATCAGGCAGGATATTCTAAGGGATAAGAGGTAACTCCTAGAAGCTAATCAAGGAACAGTCCTATAGAGATGGGCTTTCTTTGGAATGTACATGTGTTACTCCTATCTTCCTAACTAGAGCATTAGGTCCTCAAAGAAAAGGACCATATATTATACAGTGTTATCTGAAGCCAAAACCCACTTGACCGTATCTTTGCCAGAGTCAGAGCAAATCAGCATTTCAAAATCCCTGAACTTAGTTTTCCCCCAAGAACACATTCAGGTGTTACATTTTGAAAAATGCTCTGGAACAGCTCTATAAAAATGACTTTACGCCCATGTCGATTGCTTGCAGTTATAATTTACCACCATGAAATGCTCAAGTATCCCCACTGTTTTTGACCTTCTGCACCAAATCTAGATCAGGATCAAGGACAAGGTTATTTCATTGAGTCAAACTACCAAGAAGGAATTCCATTGCTAATGCAGAGGAGTGAAAAGTCCAAAACTTCCCAGAATCATTTCTTTCTGACCCTTCCTTTTTGATTCTCTTCCATAAACCCAAACCAATTAAATCAGAATATCTGGAGTTTTGGACCAGCAACTATGGGCAATTGTAAGGTAAAGCTAGGGCTGAGAACCAGTATGCAGAGTGTGAACGTTCAGATGAGGGCTCAGGCAGGCAGAACCTCAGGTTCTACTCATCTAGATTGACTCATAATCTGCATTTTAACAGAATATTCGGATACCTTATTTGTATATTAGAATGCCAGAAGCAGGGACTTAAGCAACAGGACTCCTCCTTCTATCCCGTGGATCCACGTTGGAATTAGAGACCAAATATCTAGATGATGAGTATTCCTTGGTCTGGCACATTTCTTCTTGTAGATGGTCGGGGAAGAATGGACCTGCCATTTCCATCTCACTCCATCTGTCATCTTAATTTTGCTCATAGTTATTTGCAAGGGGTAAGGAGAATACTGGGAAGATGGTAGAATCTAGTCCATTGATGATACCAGCTTATGTAATAAGGAGATATGTTAACAGAGTTTCCTTTATACTCAAGAGACTTATTTTACAAAGTGAAGATAATAAGGTTTCAGGGAATAGGCTAAAATTCTTCTGTGACTTTTAATGAGCAGAATTTTGGGAAAGAGAAGTCATTGATTAATATCCCATGGTCCTTACACTTGGGCACTAAGATACTACAGGCAGTCCTATGCAAGGCCTAGCCCTGCCTTAAAGGAGTTTTAGCCAAATCCATCCAGCTCAGGTGCTCTAAGTTGACCAGCCTTGTCTCTGGACCATTCTGCCGGCAGCAGTCTTACAGAAAGATTTGAGAATTTAAGGTAGTGGCTTATAAAACTCAGATCCTGGTAATGATGGCAATGAATCATTTCTGAGCACTTACTATGTGCTAAGCACTTCTAAGAGCCTCACAAGTAATAATTCATTTAATCCTCATAACTGTTTGAGATACTATTATTTTTCCTTTTGCAAAAGTGGGGAAACCAAGATATAGATACAGAGAAATTATGTAAATGGTAAAGCAGGATTCAAACCAAGCTGGCCTCCAACACAAGGCAGCAGACCTCACTATATGGAGAATCAGTACAGTGAAGGTAAGGAGACCAATGGACTCTCTTTTTTGCTCAACTGGGGAGTATTTCTGAATTCTAAAAATCAAGTATCATTTTCCCAATTTGGGCAATTGTGGAAAGCTAGGGCTGAGAACCAGTATGCAGAGTGTGAACGTTCAGATGAGGGCTCAGGCAGGCAGAACCTCAGGTTCTACTCATCTAGATTGACTCATAATCTGCATTTTAACAGAATATTCGGATACCTTATTTGTATATTAGAATGCCAGAAGCAGGGACTTAAGCAACAGGACTCCTCCTTCTATCCCGTGGATCCACGTTGGAATTAGAGACCAAATATCTAGATGATGAGTATTCCTTGGTCTGGCACATTTCTTCTTGTAGATGGTCGGGGAAGAATGGACCTGCCATTTCCATCTCACTCCATCTGTCATCTTAATTTTGCTCATAGTTATTTGCAAGGGGTAAGGAGAATACTGGGAAGATGGTAGAATCTAGTCCATTGATGATACCAGCTTATGTAATAAGGAGATATGTTAACAGAGTTTCCTTTATACTCAAGAGACTTATTTTACAAAGTGAAGATAATAAGGTTTCAGGGAATAGGCTAAAATTCTTCTGTGACTTTTAATGAGCAGAATTTTGGGAAAGAGAAGTCATTGATTAATATCCCATGGTCCTTACACTTGGGCACTAAGATACTACAGGCAGTCCTATGCAAGGCCTAGCCCTGCCTTAAAGGAGTTTTAGCCAAATCCATCCAGCTCAGGTGCTCTAAGTTGACCAGCCTTGTCTCTGGACCATTCTGCCGGCAGCAGTCTTACAGAAAGATTTGAGAATTTAAGGTAGTGGCTTATAAAACTCAGATCCTGGTAATGATGGCAATGAATCATTTCTGAGCACTTACTATGTGCTAAGCACTTCTAAGAGCCTCACAAGTAATAATTCATTTAATCCTCATAACTGTTTGAGATACTATTATTTTTCCTTTTGCAAAAGTGGGGAAACCAAGATATAGATACAGAGAAATTATGTAAATGGTAAAGCAGGATTCAAACCAAGCTGGCCTCCAACACAAGGCAGCAGACCTCACTATATGGAGAATCAGTACAGTGAAGGTAAGGAGACCAATGGACTCTCTTTTTTGCTCAACTGGGGAGTATTTCTGAATTCTAAAAACAATTAGATAGATGCAGACTTTAAAATCTTCCCTCAGCAATATTTTCTCTCTCCAATGCAATACCTTTCAAATCTTAATGAGCATTTGAATGTCAGGGATCATTTTTAAAATAGATTCTGACTCAGAATATCTAGAGTATGGCCCAATATTTTTCATTTCTGAAAAGCTCAAAAGTAACATTAATGTTGCTGGTCCAGGGTCCACACTTTGAGTAGCAGGCCATAGGGGACAAAAAAAAAGTATATATATATATATATATATATATATATATATATATGTATGTATATATATATGTATATAGATAGATAGATAGATATAGATATATAAACACAGTCTCACCTCTTGCTAAATAGATTATGTAGCAAGCATTTCATTCTAAAAGTCTCTGAGGCTGCTCTTATCTACTTGTTTGTAGGATTAGAAATGCTCCCCAGAGAGGCCAAGGAAGAGTGAAATGGTTTCCAATGCTTCATGCTAAGAATTTGAAACTTTTTTACTCTTGTAATTTGGTATCACTGATATGTTTAGCATGAAGGTATTCTAAAGTATGTTTCTTACCTTACTGATAATAACAGTTACTAGCATTATTTCCTTGGTTGATACTTAACCTGCTTGTGTTTCAGATTTTACCTAAAATAATTAACACATTAACCAAGTGGATAGTAATTTAATTTCCGGACTGTAGACACAAATGAATTCTCTTTTATTGTGCTCTGTCATAGTGAAACAAACAATAAAAATGTTTTATATATATTCTTTTGGAAAGATGCTGAAGTTTGGATTTAACAAGTTGGCTACAGAAGGTAGATCAATACATTGTTTAGTGCCTACCTGGCACAACGGAGCATGAATTACAAAATGATATCTCACCCCTATCCTTTTACACTTTAAAGTGAGGTAAATGTCAAAGGTATTTTTGTAAGATGATGTGTTATTTGAAAAAGGAAGTAGACAGGTCTTAATTTGATGTCAACAGTACAGACACACATAAATGTAACACAAGAAAGACAAGAATATGTACTGAGACTATAAATAGTCATATATGGGCACAATCAATGGTAGGTAGTCTTCTCCCTCCTATTGTTTTAAAGTAACCAGAAAATGACTCATCAGTTCCTTGTGAACATGAAACTTCTCAAGTTCATCATGTTTTATTGAGAAATTGAGTTCCATGTTTTCTGCTTGCCTCAGGGCAGAAGACTCAGTGAAAAGGACAAAAAAAAATCAGGAAGGATACACAAAAGCAAGCAGCACAGTCATGCAATGCTTTGCTGAAAAAGTTACAAATTATGAGTATAAAAACTAAATCAGGGCTTCCCTGGTGGTCCAGTGGGTAAGGACACTGCCTTGCAGTGCAAGGGGCGCTGGTTTGATCCCTGGCCTGGGAAGATCCCACATGCTGCGGAGCGACTGGACCATGTGTCCATCTACCGAGCAGGAGCTCTGGAGCACATGCTCCCAGAGCCAGTGCTCTGCAGCGAGAGGGACCGCTGCAATGCAAGGCCCACACAGGCCAAAGAACAAAGATGGAAATAAATGCAAGACCAATAGAAGTCCCCCCGCCCAAAAAAAAACTTAAAAAAAATTAAATCACAATATCAGTATACCTCTCTCTTTCCAAATCTCGTATGTTTCCAGAGATTTGAGAGCTGAATTCTAATGTAAAATTATCATGGATGCCTGTAGCCCACATTCCCAATTTTGAACCTGTCATTTCATCTGATGCCTGGAAAAGAAGCTTAGCAACTTTTTACCCCACAGTCCTCTTTGTCCCTCAAGATGTCCAGCTTCAACTGGGACATTCAGAACTAGAACTTGAAGCTTCAGGACTAAGGCCTTCCAGAAGGAAACTCAGCAGCCATGTTCACAGACAATCAAAGCTGTGTGACCTCTTTTCCCTGTGCTGTACTCACTGAAGGCTCCACAGACAGACCCCTAGAGAACAGAGCAGAACATTCTAGGGGTCGGGGCACATTAAAGAAAGGCTCCTCCAAATCCTGATCCTGAAACTCACTGCTGGTTTTATGCTTTTGCCTGCCCCCCTACCCACCCCACCCCCCCGCATCTCCCCAGCCCAATGTTCTAAGGACACTGCAAAGGTGCCTTGACAGCTGAACAACGAATCCTAACTCCTTCAGCACCTCCACGAAAGGACAGCTCTCCACAGGCTCTGTTCTAGGTTGAGCAGCTTCTATTTCAGTGAGTGAAAATTCTTAGAGCTGTACAAAGAAAGTAAGGTTATGGAATGTTGTACCACATCGGCTCCTACCTGTACTTCAAGTAGGGTAAGTGTCTGCCAGAGACGCTGTTCAGTAAGATCTAAACTCAGATATAGGGGAACTTAGACAAGCCATAGATTCCTCTTTATATGAGTTCTTCTGAAAGCAGAGGGACAGTATAGTAATAACAATAGCATTCATCCAGCACCTGTTACCTACTATGTACCAGAAACTGTTATAAGAAGACTACAGAAACTATTTTGCAAAGCAGCTACATAAAACACTGTCACAAAGTGCTATTTTCTTGATGTAAAATAACAGGGCAAGCGACTTAATAATTGAGAACATGTAAAGCACTTAAAACTACACCAGTCACATAAAAGACTAAAAAACATATTAGTTATTTTTCATTAAAGAAAGTCATCAGTGGAGCTAAGATGGCAGCATAGAAGGATGTACAGTCATCTCTCCTGCAAAATCGCCTGAACTGCAACAAGTTCCTGAAAAAGTATCAACAGGAGGAGGCTGGATTGGATCACGAAAAAGATACCTCACATCGAAGAGCAAAGGAGAAGCTGAAACAAGACGGTAGGCGGGGCACAATCGCGCTTTTAAAAGCCAAACCTCATACCCGCCAGAGAGGCTGGGTGGGCCAAATACACAAAGCCTGTTACACACCAAGACCCGAGAAAGGAGCAGTGACAAGGAACTGAGCCAGACCTTCTTTAGAGGGTTCAAATGCCCCCTTAAGCTAGAAGTGCCCTTGAGCAGTCCTCGGAAAGACAGCACTCAATTCCCTTTGAAGGTTATCATTAACCCGATCACAGAGCCGCAGAGTAGGACTGCAAACTGTGCTCACCGAGATCCAGGAGAAAGGAATAACGATCCAGCATGAGACTGAGCCGGACTCACCTCTGAGTAATCTGACGTCTCTGGCGGAGCTGGGGTTCGTTGGTGGCCTGTAGCAGGGTCGGGGTCACTGCGGAAGTGTTTCTCCTAGAGCTTGTGGGAACAAATTCTTTGTGAGAGAGACCCCATTACCCCTACTGTAGTTTAACTGCAGGTCAAACTGCAGGGAGGGAACGTAGCTCCACCCAGCAACAAAGCTATCTGGATTAATGATTAAGAAACTACCAGGGCCAGCCTGTGTGGGCCTTTTAGTTCTAGAATAGGCGGAAAGAATCAAGCAGTAAAAGAGGCTTTCAGATCCAACCACTGCCAGAGGCAAGAAAAAGACTGGTAATTCCTGAATAGGCAGCAAGAGACAGAAGAACATTAACATTCACTATTTTCACGTTTTGACTGGATCTGGATTTACTGCTGGATTTTTTTTTTCTTTTTTTTATCCTCATCCGTTCACTCCCCCCCACATTTTTTTTCTTTCCTCCACTGAACTCTATTGAAGCTACCAATCTTATCAGTAAGACAATATATTCAACTCTACACAATTTTTTGTCCTTTTAAACCACACATTTTATTTTAGTATATACTTCTGATTCCACATTGGCCTTTTATGGTTCTGTGGGGGTATTGTTTGTTTTTATTGTTTTTGCTCTGTTTTTCTATATTTTTCTATATACTTATCTCTGTTTTAATTTTTTAAATTTTTATATGTATTATTACTTCCTCTACAACTATTTCTTTGCTTTCTCTGATCCTCTTTTCCTACAGCACTATACTCTAATACACACAAATCTTTATCCCCCTATATTTAACTTTGTATTATTATTATTCTATATTTTTCTTCTATCCTCCCTTTCTCTTTTTCCCTTACCTCATTATATTTCTTAGTCTGTTTTGTCCTCATTGCCTTATCTCCAGTTGGGACCCTGTTCTAGAATTATTCTCCAATTTGTGCTCTAGCTAGTTTAGCTATTAACTGGTGGATATCATTCTTGGTTTTCTCTATTCACCGCGCTAATGTATTGTACTGTATTTTTAGTTGGAATGTTTGGGTTATGTTATGACTGTATATGTTTGTGTGCATAATAGAGTATGCTAGATAGTATTTGCATGATATTTTAATTGCCATTTGTCAAAGGTATACCTTCTGTTTCTCATTCTCATATACATGTTTTAATACCATTTAAAACCATAACAAACCAGGCATGAAATCTTCATTCCCTGGTCAGGCAACAAGCCCAGGGGCTTTAGGGAGGCACTGACTCCAAAACCACAATAGCAGAGAACATCTAACACCAGAGAGCATATTAATGAAGAAACTACCAGGGCCAGCCTGTGTGGGCCTTTTAGTTCTAGAATAGGCGGAAAGAATCAAGCAGTAAAAGAGGCTTTCAGATCCAACCACTGCCAGAGGCAAGAAAAAGACTGGTAATTCCTGAATAGGCAGCAAGAGACAGAAGAACATTAACATTCACTATTTTCACGTTTTGACTGGATCTGGATTTACTGCTGGATTTTTTTTTTCTTTTTTTTATCCTCATCCGTTCACTCCCCCCCACATTTTTTTTCTTTCCTCCACTGAACTCTATTGAAGCTACCAATCTTATCAGTAAGACAATATATTCAACTCTACACAATTTTTTGTCCTTTTAAACCACACATTTTATTTTAGTATATACTTCTGATTCCACATTGGCCTTTTATGGTTCTGTGGGGGTATTGTTTGTTTTTATTGTTTTTGCTCTGTTTTTCTATATTTTTCTATATACTTATCTCTGTTTTAATTTTTTAAATTTTTATATGTATTATTACTTCCTCTACAACTATTTCTTTGCTTTCTCTGATCCTCTTTTCCTACAGCACTATACTCTAATACACACAAATCTTTATCCCCCTATATTTAACTTTGTATTATTATTATTCTATATTTTTCTTCTATCCTCCCTTTCTCTTTTTCCCTTACCTCATTATATTTCTTAGTCTGTTTTGTCCTCATTGCCTTATCTCCAGTTGGGACCCTGTTCTAGAATTATTCTCCAATTTGTGCTCTAGCTAGTTTAGCTATTAACTGGTGGATATCATTCTTGGTTTTCTCTATTCACCGCGCTAATGTATTGTACTGTATTTTTAGTTGGAATGTTTGGGTTATGTTATGACTGTATATGTTTGTGTGCATAATAGAGTATGCTAGATAGTATTTGCATGATATTTTAATTGCCATTTGTCAAAGGTATACCTTCTGTTTCTCATTCTCATATACATGTTTTAATACCATTTAAAACCATAACAAACCAGGCATGAAATCTTCATTCCCTGGTCAGGCAACAAGCCCAGGGGCTTTAGGGAGGGAGCACTGACTCCAAAACCCTACAATAGCAGAGAACATCTAACACCAGAGAGCATGAAACAGCAAGAACTCCAACAAAGGCAAGCACTTGTATGCAAGTCCTGACATCACCCAACCACCAGCATCACCCAGAATAAGACTCCTTATCCAAACAACAAACACCCATGGACGTAACTCAAAGTCTTGGAAAAGGAAACCCCAAACGTAGTTAGTTAAAAAATTAATACTAATAATGAAATGGCAGAGAAATACCACACAAGTGAAGGAACAATCTACAAACACACAAGTCCAAATAAACAAAGTGGAATTAGACAAACTTTCTGACAGCGAATTCAGAAGAATGATAATAATGATGATTCAAAACACCGAAAATAGAATTTTAGAAAAATTGCAAGATTCAATGAACACACTGATTAAAGAAATACAAGAATTTAAAAAGCAATTAACACAGACAAATAACTCAATTGCTGCACTTCGCTACAGAGGGGCTTCCCTGGTGGTCCAGTGGGTAAGGACACCGCCTTGCAGTGCAAGGGGTGCCGGTTGGATCCCTGGCCTGGGAGGATCCCACGTGCCGTGGAGCGGCTGGACCGATGTGTCCAATTACCCAGCCAGAGCTCTGGAGCGCATGCGCCCAGAGCCAGTGCTCTGCGACAACAGAGGCCACCGCGATGGGAGGCCCACAGGAGGCAAAGAACAAAGATGGATGAAAATAGACAAATGAGAGACCAATAGAAGTAGCCCGCCTGCTCTCCTCCCTCCCCACCTCACCACCCTCCCAAAATAAATAAATAAATAAATCTTTAGGAAAAAAAAAAAAAAACACTACAGAAGGAATCAAGAGCAGAGTGTCTGAGACAGAAGACTGGATAAGTGAGCTGGAAGATAGAATGGTGGAAGTAACTTCTGAAAAACAGAATCAAGCTCAAAGAATGAAAAGGGCAGAAGATAGCCTCAGAGACCTCCGGGATAATATCAAACGCACCAATATTCGAATTATAGGGGTTCCAGAAGAAGAAGAAGAAAAGAAAGAATATGAGAAATTTTTTGAAGAGATTATAGTTCAGAATTTCCCAACATGGGAAAAGAAATAGTCAAGTCCAAGAAGCACAAAGAGTACCATACAGAATAAACCCGAGAAGAAACACACCAAGAAACATATTAAATAAGCTCACTCAAATTAAATACAAAGACAGAATTCTAAAAGCCACAAGGGAAGAGCAACTAGTGACATACAAGGGAAAGCCCATATGTTTAACAGCTGATCTTTCAACAGAAACTCTGCAGGCCAGAAGGGAATGGCAAGACACATTTAAAGCACTAAAACAGAATAATATGCAACCAAGAATACTCTACCCTTCAAGGATCTCATTCAAAATTGATGGAGAAATCAAACACATTACAGATAAGCAAAAATTAAAAGACATTAGTAACACCAAATCAGCCTTACAACAAGTGTTAAAGGGACTTATATAGACAACAAGTATAAGAGAAGAAGAAGAAAATCTACAAAACAAAGCCATCTTAACATCTAAGAAGATGACAATAGGATTATTTGTATCAATAATTACTTTGAATGCAAATGGACTAAATGCCCCAACCAAAAGACACAGACTGGCTGAATGGATACAAAAACAAGACCCATACATATGCTGCCTACAAGAAACTCACTTCAGACCTACAGACACTCATAGACTGAAAATGAGAGGATGGAAAAACATATTCCATGCTAATGGAAATCAAAAGAAAGCTGGAATAGCAATCCTTATATCATACAAAATAGACCTTAAAATAAAGAAGATGATAAGAGACAAGACAGGACACTACATAATGATAAAGGGATCGATCCAAGAGGAAGACATAACAATCATAAACATCTATGCACCCAACACAGAAGCACCCCAATACATAAGAGAAACATTTTCAGACATAAAAGAAGAAATTGACAATAACACAGTAATAGTAGGAGACTTTAACACTCCTCTTACGCAAGATCATCAAAACAGAAAATTAATAATAAGAATTTAAAAAAAGCCTTAAATGACACACTGGAAGAGATGGACCTCATGAATACCTTTAGGACCTTCCATCCAAAAGCAGAAGAATACACGTTCTTCTCAAGTGCTCATGGAACATTCTCCAGGATAGATTGCATCCTGGGCCACATCAAACCTCAGACAATTCAAGAAAATTGAAATTATATCAACCATCTTTTCGGACCACAATGCAATGAGACTAGAGATCAACGACAGGGAAAAAAAAATTGAAAAACACAAACACATTAAGATTAAACAACACATACCTAAAAAACAAACTGATTACCAAACAATTCAAAGGAGAAATTAAACAATTCCTAGAAGAAAATGACAATGAACACACGACAGTGCAAAACCTATGGGATACTGCAAAAGCAGTTCTAAGCGGGAAGTTCATAGCAATACAGGCACACCTCAAGAAACAAGAAAACTATCAAACAGACGACTTAACTCTATGCTTAAAACAATTGGGCCCCTCAGAAAGAAATTAAAAGACATTAGTAACACCAAATCAGCCTTACAACAAGTGTTAAAGGGACTTATATAGACAACAAGTATAAGAGAAGAAGAAGAAAATCTACAAAACAAAGCCATCTTAACATCTAAGAAGATGACAATAGGATTATTTGTATCAATAATTACTTTGAATGCAAATGGACTAAATGCCCCAACCAAAAGACACAGACTGGCTGAATGGATACAAAAACAAGACCCATACATATGCTGCCTACAAGAAACTCACTTCAGACCTACAGACACTCATAGACTGAAAATGAGAGGATGGAAAAACATATTCCATGCTAATGGAAATCAAAAGAAAGCTGGAATAGCAATCCTTATATCATACAAAATAGACCTTAAAATAAAGAAGATGATAAGAGACAAGACAGGACACTACATAATGATAAAGGGATCGATCCAAGAGGAAGACATAACAATCATAAACATCTATGCACCCAACACAGAAGCACCCCAATACATAAGAGAAACATTTTCAGACATAAAAGAAGAAATTGACAATAACACAGTAATAGTAGGAGACTTTAACACTCCTCTTACGCAAGATCATCAAAACAGAAAATTAATAATAAGAATTTAAAAAAAGCCTTAAATGACACACTGGAAGAGATGGACCTCATGAATACCTTTAGGACCTTCCATCCAAAAGCAGAAGAATACACGTTCTTCTCAAGTGCTCATGGAACATTCTCCAGGATAGATTGCATCCTGGGCCACATCAAACCTCAGACAATTCAAGAAAATTGAAATTATATCAACCATCTTTTCGGACCACAATGCAATGAGACTAGAGATCAACGACAGGGAAAAAAAAATTGAAAAACACAAACACATTAAGATTAAACAACACATACCTAAAAAACAAACTGATTACCAAACAATTCAAAGGAGAAATAAAAAAATTCCTAGAAGAAAACAACAATGAACACACAACAGTGCAAAACCTATGGGATACCTCAAAAGCAGTTCTAAGAGGGAAGTTTATAGCAATACAATCCTATCTCAAGAAACAAGAAAACTATCAAACAAGCGACCTAACTCTATGCTTAAAACAATTGGAGAAAGAAGAACAAAAACACCCCAAAGTTAGCAGAAGAAGAGAAATCATAAAGATCAGAGCAGAAATAAATGAAAAAGAAACAAAAGAAACAGTAGTAAAGATAAATAAAACAAAAAGCTGGTTCTTCGAAAAGGTAAACAAAATCAACAAACCACTGGCCAGACTCATCAAGAAAAAAGGAGAAGAACCAGATCAACAAAATCAAAAATGAAAAAGGAGAGATTACAACAGATAATGCAGAAATACAAAGGATTATAAGAGACTATTATGAACAACTCTATGGCAACAAACTGGATACTCTGTAAGAAATGGACAGTTTCTTGGAGAATATTAATCTCCCAAGACTCAACCAGGAAGATATAGAAACTATGAACAAGTCAATCACAAGCTCAGAATTCAAATTTGTGATCAAAAACCTACCCAAAAATAAAAGCCCAGGGCCTGATGGCTTCACAGGTGAGTTCTACCAAACATTTAAAGAAGAGCTAATGCCTGTCCTTCTAAAACTCTTTCAAAAAATTGCACAGGAAGGAACACTTCCAAACACATTCTATGGCCACCATCACCCTGATAACAAAGCCAGGCGAAGACAACACAAAACAGAAAATTATAGACCAATTTCACTGATGAATTTAGACACCAAAATCCTCAACAAAATCCTAGCAAGCAGAATTCAACAACACATCAAAAAACTCATACATCATGACCAAGTCGGGTTCATCCCAGGCATGCAAGGATTCTTCAATATCCACAAATCAATCAATGTGATACACCATATCAACAAATTGAGAGACAAAAACCACATGATAATCTCAATAGATGCAGAAAAAGCCTTTGACAAAATCCAACACCCATTTATGATAAAAACTCTTCAAAAAATGGGCATAGAAGGAACCTATCTCAACATGTTGAAAGTCATATATGAGAAGCCCACAGTGAACATTATTCTCAATGGTAAAAAACTGAAAGCATTCCCTCTAAGATCAGGAACAAGACAAGGGTGTCCACTTTCACCACTATTGTTCAACATAGTCCCGGAAGTTCTAGCAACAGCAATAAGAGAAGAAAAACAAAAAAAAGGAATCCAGATTGGAAAAGAAGTAAAACTCTATTTGCAGATGACATGATATTATACATAGAAAATCCCAAAGACACTATTACAAAACTACTAGAGCTAATCAACGCATTCAGCAGAGTCGCAGGATACAAAATCAATACACAGAAATCACTGGCATTCCTATATACAAACAATGAAAAATCAAAAAATGAAATCAAAGAGGCAATCCCCTTCACCATCGCAATCAAAAAATGAAATATCTAGGAACAAACCCACCCAAAGAAACAAAAGAACTGTACACAGAAAATTACAAGACACTCATGAAAGAGATTAAATAAGACTTAAACAGATGGAGAGATATTCCATGTTCCTGGGTTGGAAGATATAGAAACTATGAACAAGTCAATCACAAGCTCAGAATTCAAATTTGTGATCAAAAACCTACCCAAAAATAAAAGCCCAGGGCCTGATGGCTTCACAGGTGAGTTCTACCAAACATTTAAAGAAGAGCTAATGCCTGTCCTTCTAAAACTCTTTCAAAAAATTGCACAGGAAGGAACACTTCCAAACACATTCTATGGCCACCATCACCCTGATAACAAAGCCAGGCGAAGACAACACAAAACAGAAAATTATAGACCAATTTCACTGATGAATTTAGACACCAAAATCCTCAACAAAATCCTAGCAAGCAGAATTCAACAACACATCAAAAAACTCATACATCATGACCAAGTCGGGTTCATCCCAGGCATGCAAGGATTCTTCAATATCCACAAATCAATCAATGTGATACACCATATCAACAAATTGAGAGACAAAAACCACATGATAATCTCAATAGATGCAGAAAAAGCCTTTGACAAAATCCAACACCCACTTATGATAAAAACTCTTCAAAAAAATGGGCATAGAAGGAACCTATCTCAACATGTTGAAAGTCATATATGAGAAGCCCACAGTGAACATTATTCTCAATGGTAAAAAACTGAAAGCATTCCCTCTAAGATCAGGAACAAGACAAGGGTGTCCACTTTCACCACTATTGTTCAACATAGTCCCGGAAGTTCTAGCAACAGCAATAAGAGAAGAAAAACAAAAAAAAGGAATCCAGATTGGAAAAGAAGTAAAACTCTATTTGCAGATGACATGATATTATACATAGAAAATCCCAAAGACACTATTACAAAACTACTAGAGCTAATCAACGCATTCAGCAGAGTCGCAGGATACAAAATCAATACACAGAAATCACTGGCATTCCTATATACAAACAATGAAAAATCAAAAAATGAAATCAAAGAGGCAATCCCCTTCACCATCGCAATCAAAAAATGAAATATCTAGGAACAAACCCACCCAAAGAAACAAAAGAACTGTACACAGAAAATTACAAGACACTCATGAAAGAGATTAAATAAGACTTAAACAGATGGAGAGATATTCCATGTTCCTGGGTTGGAAGAATCAATACTGTGAAAATGACCATACTATCAAATATCATCTACAGATTCAACATGATCTCTATTAAATTATCAATGACATTCTTCACAGAACTAGACCAAAGAATAACATAGTTCATATGGAAACACAAAAGACCTCGAATAGCCAAAGCAATCCTGAGAAAGAAGAATGGAGCTGGAGGAATCAGCCTCCCTAACTTCAGACTCTACTACAAAGCAACAGTCATCAAGACAGTATGGTTCTGGCACAAAAACAGAAATATAGACCAATGGAACAAGACAGAGAACCCAGAAATAAACCCACACACCTATTGGTACCTTATTTTTGATAAAGGAGGTGAAACTATAAAATGGGACAAAGACAGCCTCTTCAACAAATGGTGCTGGGAAAATTGGACAGCTACATGCAAAAAAATGAACTTGGAACATTCCCTGCCTGACACCATACACAAAGATCAACTCAAAATGGATTAAAGACCTAAATGGAAGACCAGGAACCCTAAAACTCTTAGAAGAGAATATAGGCAAAACCCTCAAGGACATCAATCAAAGCAAGATCTTCTATGACCAGCCTGCTAGAATAGTGGAACTAAAAACAAAAATTAACATGTGGGACCTAATGAAACTTAAAAGCTCTTGTACAGCAAAAGAAATTACAAAAAAGGTGAACAGAGAACCCACAAAATGGGAGAAAATCATAGCAAATGAAACAACAAAAAGGTAATCTCCAAAATCTACAAGCAACTCAGACAATTCAGCACCAGAAAAGTGAACAACCTAATCAAAAAATGGGAAAAGGACCTAAACAGACCTTTCCAAAGATGACATACAGATGGCCCAAAAGCACATGAAACGATGCTCAACTTCACTTATAATTAGAGAAATGCAAATCAAAACTACAATGAGATATCACCTCACACCCATCAGAATGGCCATCATTAACAAATCAACAGACAATAAATGCTAGAGAGGGTGTGGAGTAAAGAGAACACTCTTGCATTACTGGTGGAAATGTACATTAATACAGCCTCTATGGAAGACAGTATGGAGATTCCTTAAAAAACTAAAAATAGAGGCACCCTTTGACCCAGCAATCCCACTATTGGGCCTATATCCTGATGAAATCAAAACTGAAAGAGGCACCTGTATCCCAATGTTCATTGCAGCTCTCTATACAATAGCTAGAACATGGAAGCAACCTAGATGTCCATCAACGAACAAATGGATACAAAAATTCTGGTACATATATACAATGGCATACTGCACAGCTGTAAAAAGAAACGCAGAAGAATCAGTCCTAATGAGGCGGCTGGATCTAGAACCTATCATAAAAAGTGAAGTAAGTCAAAAAGAGAAAGACAAGTACAGTATACTAACACATATATATGGAATCTAGTAGGATGGTAATGATAACACATGCAGTGAAGCAATGAAAAAACAGACATGGAGAGCAGACATATGAACATTGTGGGGAATGAACAGTGGGTGCAAGGCGTAAAGGAAGTAGCATGAAAATTGTATACTCTCATATGTGAAAAAAATAGCTATTGTCGTTGCACTTTGAGAAAAGGGGATCCTGCAGGGGCACTGTGCAATGGCCTAGAGGGGTGGGATGGGGGGGACATACATATGTCTAATCTGGGATCATATATATCTGTAAACAACAAAACTCTGTAAAAGAAAAAAGTAAAATAAAATTTTTTTAAAAAAGAAAATCATCAAATCACAAGAGAAGAAAGAAAGAAGATAGGAACAGAGAACCCACAAAATGGGAGAAAATCATAGCAAATGAAACAACAAAAAGGTAATCTCCAAAATCTACAAGCAACTCAGACAATTCAGCACCAGAAAAGTGAACAACCTAATCAAAAAATGGGAAAAGGACCTAAACAGACCTTTCCAAAGATGACATACAGATGGCCCAAAAGCACATGAAACGATGCTCAACTTCACTTATAATTAGAGAAATGCAAATCAAAACTACAATGAGATATCACCTCACACCCATCAGAATGGCCATCATTAACAAATCAACAGACAATAAATGCTAGAGAGGGTGTGGAGTAAAGAGAACACTCTTGCATTACTGGTGGAAATGTACATTAATACAGCCTCTATGGAAGACAGTATGGAGATTCCTTAAAAAACTAAAAATAGAGGCACCCTTTGACCCAGCAATCCCACTATTGGGCCTATATCCTGATGAAATCAAAACTGAAAGAGGCACCTGTATCCCAATGTTCATTGCAGCTCTCTATACAATAGCTAGAACATGGAAGCAACCTAGATGTCCATCAACGAACAAATGGATACAAAAATTCTGGTACATATATACAATGGCATACTGCACACCTGTGAAAGAAATGCAGAAGAATCAGTCCTAATGAGGCGGCTGGATCTAGAACCTATCATAAAAAGTGAAGTAAGTCAAAAAGAGAAAGACAAGTACAGTATACTAACACATATATATGGAATCTAGTAGGATGGTAATGATAACACATGCAGTGAAGCAATGAAAAAACAGACATGGAGAGCAGACATATGAACATTGTGGGGAATGAACAGTGGGTGCAAGGCGTAAAGGAAGTAGCATGAAAATTGTATACTCTCATATGTGAAAAAAATAGCTATTGTCGTTGCACTTTGAGAAAAGGGGATCCTGCAGGGGCACTGTGCAATGGCCTAGAGGGGTGGGATGGGGGGGACATACATATGTCTAATCTGGGATCATATATATCTGTAAACAACAAAACTCTGTAAAAGAAAAAAGTAAAATAAAATTTTTTTAAAAAAGAAAATCATCAAATCACAAGAGAAGAAAGAAAGAAGATAGGAACAGAGAACAATTATAAAAACATTCAGAACAAAATTTTTAAAATGGCAATAAGTTCACACTAAGCAATAATTACTTTATATGTAAATAGATGAAATCCTCCAATAAAGAATTATCAAGTGGCTTAATGGATAAAAACAAACAAAACATCTATATGCTGCCTACAAGAGATTTACTTCAGAAGAAGAGACATATACACAGACTGAAAGGGAAGGGCTAGAGAAAGACATTTCAGCAAATAAAAATAAAAAGAAAGTTGGTGTGAAAAAGTGAAGTTACTCACTTGTGTCTGACTCTTTGCAACCCATGGACAAGCCATGGAATTCTCTAGGCAAGAATACTGGAGTGGGTAGCCTTTCTCTTCTCCAGGTGATATTCCCAGCCCAGGGATTGAACCCAGCTCTCCCACACTGCAGGCAGATTCTTTATCATCTGAGCCACCAGGAAAGCCCAAGAATACTGGAGTGGGTAACCTATCCCTTCTCCAGGGGAACTTCCCAACCTAGAAATCAAACCATGGTCTCCTGCATTGCAGGCAGATTCTTTATCACCTGAGTTACAAGGAAATTCCAAGCTGGTGTAGGTATATTCATATTAGACAAAATGGACCCTAAAACAAAGACTGTAATAAAAGAAAAAGAGAATTACATAATGATAGAAGTGGCAATCCAGCAAGCAGATATAATACTTATAAATATTATGTGTACCCAACACAGGAGCATCAATATACATAAAGCAAATATTACCAGATTTAAGGAAATAAATTGACAGCAATAGTTGTAGGAGAATTTTAACATCCCATTTCAATGGATGGATCATCCAAACAGAAAATCCATAAGGAAACATTGGCCTTAGAAAATACATTAGAGGGGGCTTCCCTGGTGGTCCAGTGGGTAAGGACACCGCCTTGCAGTGCAAGGGGCGCCGGTTGGATCCCTGGCCTGGGAAGATCCCACGTGCGGAGCGGCCGGACCGATGTGTCCAATTACTGAGCCGAGCTCTGGGCGGATCCCTGAGAGGCCATACATATGTCTAATCTGGGATCATATATATCTGTAAACAACAAAACTCTGTAAAAGAAAAAAGTAAAATAAAATTTTTTTAAAAAAGAAAATCATCAAATCACAAGAGAAGAAAGAAAGAAGATAGGAACAGAGAACAATTATAAAAACATTCAGAACAAAATTTTTAAAATGGCAATAAGTTCACACTAAGCAATAATTACTTTATATGTAAATAGATGAAATCCTCCAATAAAGAATTATCAAGTGGCTTAATGGATAAAAACAAACAAAACATCTATATGCTGCCTACAAGAGATTTACTTCAGAAGAAGAGACATATACACAGACTGAAAGGGAAGGGCTAGAGAAAGACATTTCAGCAAATAAAAATAAAAAGAAAGTTGGTGTGAAAAAGTGAAGTTACTCACTTGTGTCTGACTCTTTGCAACCCATGGACAAGCCATGGAATTCTCTAGGCAAGAATACTGGAGTGGGTAGCCTTTCTCTTCTCCAGGTGATATTCCCAGCCCAGGGATTGAACCCAGCTCTCCCACACTGCAGGCAGATTCTTTATCATCTGAGCCACCAGGAAAGCCCAAGAATACTGGAGTGGGTAACCTATCCCTTCTCCAGGGGAACTTCCCAACCTAGAAATCAAACCATGGTCTCCTGCATTGCAGGCAGATTCTTTATCACCTGAGTTACAAGGAAATTCCAAGCTGGTGTAGGTATATTCATATTAGACAAAATGGACCCTAAAACAAAGACTGTAATAAAAGAAAAAGAGAATTACATAATGATAGAAGTGGCAATCCAGCAAGCAGATATAATACTTATAAATATTATGTGTACCCAACACAGGAGCATCAATATACATAAAGCAAATATTACCAGATTTAAGGAAATAAATTGACAGCAATAGTTGTAGGAGAATTTTAACATCCCATTTCAATGGATGGATCATCCAAACAGAAAATCCATAAGGAAACATTGGCCTTAGAAAATACATTAGAGGGGGCTTCCCTGGTGGTCCAGTGGGTAAGGACACCGCCTTGCAGTGCAAGGGGCGCCGGTTGGATCCCTGGCCTGGGAAGATCCCACGTGCCGCGGAGCGGCCGGACCGATGTGTCCAATTACTGAGCCGGAGCTCTGGAGCGCGTGCGCCCAGAGTCGGTGCTCTGCAACGACAGATGCCACTGCGATGGGAGGCCCACATGGGCCAAGGAGCAAAGATGGATGAAACTAGACAAATGGAAGACCAGTGGAAGTGTCCCGCCCACCCCCCACCCTCCTCACCCCACCAATAAATAAATAAATAAATGTTTTTTTTTTTTTTAAAAGAAAATACATTACAGCAAATTAACTTAACAGATACATGTAGAATAATCCATTCAAAAGCAGCAGAATACATATTCTTCTCAAGTGCATATGGAATGTTCTTTAGGATGCGTGCTTGAATGCTAAGTCGCTTCAGTCATGTCCGATTCTTTTCGACCCTATGGACTGAGGCCTGCCAGGCTCCTCTGTCCATGGGATTCCCCAGGCAAGAGCAATGGAGAGGGCTGCCATTTCCCTCGACAGGAGATCTTCCTGACTCAGGGATCCAGGTCTCTTGCACTGTAGGCCAATTCTTCACTGTCTGAGTCATCAGGGAAGCCCAATGCAATACTACTCAGCCATTTTTAAAAAACTCAGATTTTCCATTTATCACAACATGGATGGACATGGAGGGAATTATGCTAAGTGAAATTAGTCAGACAAAAAGACTATATATATCACTTATATGAGGAATCTAAAAAAATACAACAAATTAGCTTATATAACAAAAAAGAAGCAGACTCACACAGATAGAGAGCAAACCAGTGGTTACTAAGGGGAAGTGAGAGGTACAAATCAGTGGAAGTAAGAAGGTTACAAGGATTCATTATGTAACGTGTGGAATATAGCCAATCTTTTGTAATAATTGTAAATGGAGGGTAACTTTTAAAAAAGTAGCATTACAACTGAAAAAAAAAAAAGACATGCCCAGGGTTGTTGAGAAGGAATATGAGTTAGAATTTTAGATTTCCAGTCATTCTCACTTGATAGTAGTAATTTTTCAATTAATTAATTTCATAGTAGCATTTCTTAGCTCCTAGAAGACAACACAAATTCTCTGTCTTTGGAACTAAAGAACAGAGTTGGTTGAAAGCCTGAAAGTAATCTGAGATGAAACCATGGATAAAATCTAGTATAAAATGGTACCAGGATTATGTTTGCATTGTATATGAGGTTATGATTTCAAGGAATAGGTGAATATCCACCATACGTAAAGAAATTTAAAACATAGGCCCACAGGGCCAAGACAAATGATAAATCTGGAAGACCAGTGGAAGTGTCCCGCCCACCCCCCACCCTCCTCACCCCACCAATAAATAAATAAATAAATGTTTTTTTTTTTTTTAAAAGAAAATACATTACAGCAAATTAACTTAACAGATACATGTAGAATAATCCATTCAAAAGCAGCAGAATACATATTCTTCTCAAGTGCATATGGAATGTTCTTTAGGATGCGTGCTTGAATGCTAAGTCGCTTCAGTCATGTCCGATTCTTTTCGACCCTATGGACTGAGGCCTGCCAGGCTCCTCTGTCCATGGGATTCCCCAGGCAAGAGCAATGGAGAGGGCTGCCATTTCCCTCGACAGGAGATCTTCCTGACTCAGGGATCCAGGTCTCTTGCACTGTAGGCCAATTCTTCACTGTCTGAGTCATCAGGGAAGCCCAATGCAATACTACTCAGCCATTTTTAAAAAACTCAGATTTTCCATTTATCACAACATGGATGGACATGGAGGGAAGTATGCTAAGTGAAATTAGTCAGACAAAAAGACTATATATATCACTTATATGAGGAATCTAAAAAAATACAACAAATTAGCTTATATAACAAAAAAGAAGCAGACTCACACAGATAGAGAGCAAACCAGTGGTTACTAAGGGGAAGTGAGAGGTACAAATCAGTGGAAGTAAGAAGGTTACAAGGATTCATTATGTAACGTGTGGAATATAGCCAATCTTTTGTAATAATTGTAAATGGAGGGTAACTTTTAAAAAAGTAGCATTACAACTGAAAAAAAAAAAAGACATGCCCAGGGTTGTTGAGAAGGAATATGAGTTAGAATTTTAGATTTCCAGTCATTCTCACTTGATAGTAGTAATTTTTCAATTAATTAATTTCATAGTAGCATTTCTTAGCTCCTAGAAGACAACACAAATTCTCTGTCTTTGGAACTAAAGAACAGAGTTGGTTGAAAGCCTGAAAGTAATCTGAGATGAAACCATGGATAAAATCTAGTATAAAATGGTACCAGGATTATGTTTGCATTGTATATGAGGTTATGATTTCAAGGAATAGGTGAATATCCACCATACGTAAAGAAATTTAAAACATATTCTAGCCAAAACATGATGAGCAGACACGGCAAATGAAGAGCATGGCCTTCAGTCATGGAGAAGCCAGATAAATACAAAGACCTTTAAAGATCAAGTTAATAAAGACGTTAGCAGATAAGTCTGAGGAGAGTACACCTCAAAGGAAAAAAAGGTATTAAGAACCTGAATAGCCACATGATGCGCCTGGGCTTGTAGTCCAAAGATCTCTGGGCTTTCATAAGGGAGTTCTTTGCAGAACAAACCAATATAAGAGCAAAATATAAATGGCTGGAATCTCTGATAATAGCTTATGAGGAATAGTGCTATGTTATTTCTTTAATTTCCCCAAGCAGTGTTTTACCAGCTATCTTAGTAAGCGAAATGCAAGTTTTAAAAGTAACTTCCTACCAGGAGCTGTGTGAGTTACCCCTTCAGGTTTGTATGAGCAGTGTAAGTAGCGGAAGAAGATCAAGAACTGACTTGACTGAGAAAATCTACACATATGCCAATGGTAGCCAACATTTTGTTTTCAAAAAAAGGATTCTAGTTCAAAAACAGAAAGAGAAAATTCATCTGTGTGATATTAACATCTCTTTAATAAAGAATGTTATAACAGGAGAGGGTGGCCTTCATGGAAATACAGAAATGGGAACCAGAACAACTAAAATTGGCAGAGTTCACCCTTGTAACATTACTCAGGGGAGAAAACACTGACCCTGGGAAAATAAATAAGCTTACTAAAGGATAGTGCCTTGCTCTGAGTTATAAATGACTCACTTAGCTTTCTGAGAGTTCTGGCTATACTATCAATCTCTCTTTGCTCTGTCTTTGCACTCAGACAGCAACCCACTGATTTATACCCATGCAGGCTTTAAGATATTGAGAAACCTAGAAAAGCTTCCTGTAGGGCAGATGCACATATGCCCGGGGGAAAGAACAGCCCCCATGATAAACTGGTAGTTTGCTAAGTGTTGTTGTGTGTGCATGCTAAGTCGCTTCAGTTGTGTCCTACTCTTTGCAACCCTATGAACTGTAGCCCTCCAGACTTTTCTGTCCATGGGATTCTCCAGGCAAGAATACTGGAGTGGGTTGCCAGGCCCTTCTTCAAGGGAACTTCCTGACCCAGGGAACAAACCTGCCATCTATTTCTCCTGCATTGGCAAGTAGGTTCTTTACCACTAAGTCAGATTACTAGTCATATGACTTTTTTGGGAGGTTAAGAAAGGGAAGTTTCTGAGTCACAAAGTTCAGAACCAGATTTGGGAGTCTGATGACTCCACCAAGGTCAAAGCCGATCTAAAATGTCTTCCTAGACAAGCAGTGAAACAACCCCCACCCGGACTGATCCCTGTACCTTCACACAGGACAGTAGTACCCAATGAGTAGTAAATGTGGAAAAGCACATACAAAAAACAACTTTCTCAACACATAGGCCAAGAGGGCCAGCACAGCATGATGAGGCCAGACTTCAGGGAGAGAATCACCAGGACACTCTGCAGGTCTACCTTCATCTATAACATGGAAATAATGACAGAATCTGCCCCTGCCACAGCACCAGAACTTAAATATGCATACTGTTTTCCAAATTCATCCTAAGAAGCTCTATGTTCTTTCCAAAACCGTTACTGTTAAAAATGGTTTTTTGGAATTTTAACTCAGAATTTACCCTCCAAGCCCTTCTACCAGCCACGAAACAAACTCTCATTTACCAGGGTCACATTTCAGTTCCCAACAAAACAGCAACTTTTCCCAGTCTAATCACCCACCTTAGCCACCATACAATGCTGTGGATGAGAACTCTGGTCCGTTTGCAACTGTGACTTCAGACTCCACAACCCACAAGCATGGCCAGAGCCTCTGTAATTGTTCCACTGAATTTTACTCACTCAGCTTTCTGCCACAAATCCTGAAAGTGCAGTTTGCATTTCTGATTCTTCATTGCTACATAATTACTTACCATATATACAGTAAGCAATTTTATAAATATATATATATAATATAGGTTGTTTCCATATCTTGGCAATTGTAAATAATGCTGTTATGAATATGCATCTTTCTGAATTAGTGGTTTTTTTAAAAAATGTTTGGCCTCTTTTATTGTTTATTTATTTATTTATTTCCATCCATCTTTATTCTTTGGCCTGTGTGGGCCTCCCATTGCAGTGGCTTCTCCCATTGCAGAGCACCAGCTTTGGGTGTGTGTGCTCTAGAGCGCTGGCTAGTACTTTGACACACCGGTCCAGTCACTCCACAGCATGTGGGATCTTCCCAGGCCAGGGATCGAACCGGTGCCCTTTGCACTGAAAGGTGGACTTTTTATCCACTGGACTACCACAGAAGCCCTGAATTAGTGTTTATGTATTTTTTTTTCATTTATACCCAGGATTGGAATTTCTGGGTCATATGGTAATTCTATTTTTAGGTTTTTGAAATACCTCTATACTGTTTCCACAGTGGCTGCACCAATTTACATTCCCACCAAGAGTGTATGGGGATTCCTTTTTCTCCACACCCTCACCAACACTTGTTATTTGTGTTCTTTGTGATGATGGCCATTCTGACAGGTGTGAGGTGGTGCATCATTGTGGTTTTGATTTGCATTTCTCTGATAGTGAACAGAGTTATCTCTTAAACTAACCTCTGTAGGCCTAACTTTGCTGGATTTGATCATCGTTGGCTTGCTAAACATTCACATGCAGCTGTCCTAAGCTACTTCAAATACCCTGTGTCAAAATCCAAACCCATTCTCTCATCTCTCTACCCAGGCTCAATTGTAGGACAGTGGTTTTCACTCAGTTATACGACAGTTTATCAGCCACTGTCTCAATTAGAAACCACATAGTCATGTTTTAAATCTCACGTCTACATCCAATCAAGTATCATTAATTCTACCTGCAAAATATTTTGCTATTGCATCCTTACTTGTTCTAGTTATCCAGTGCTGCATTACCCTAAAACTTAGTCCTTAAAACAATACTCATTTTATTTCCTCTCAGGTTTCCCATGACTCAGGAATTTGGTTAAGGCTCAGTGGGGACTACTTAACTCTGGTCCGTGACATCTGGAGTTTTATCTGGGAAGACTTGAAGGGTGGGGCAGGGTCTGGAATCCACAGAATGCTTGATCATTCCTCTGGTGAACAATGCTGGCTGTCAGCAGGAATCTCAGCCAGGGCTGACAGCTGGAATCTATATGTCTCCTTTCCACACAATAACTCTTCTTCCTCACAACTTGGTGACTTAGTTCCAAGAAAGTATCCCAAGAGGATCAGGCAGAAGTTATCAATATATAGCTTTTAGGTCCTGGCTTGGGAAGATAGACAGTGTCATCTCCAGCATTCACAGTCTCCCCCCAGAATCTAGGGGAGGGAACACAGACCCACCTTTGGATGGAACAGCATTACCATCACATTCTAAGAGGAGCATGGGAGATCTTGTTGTAGTCATCTCAGTAAATGCAATCTGCACGTTACCGTTCTGCTCGTCCCCAAATGCTAAACTCTCAAGGATACCCTTTACTGTCAAGGGGTTGTGTCTTGGGGGAAATATTATGACTCAGCCTTCCTGATGTCTCATCTATGTATCACCAGTATTCTCCTCACTGTTTTCTATGCCGTCATTCTTTCAATGTTTCAGGCGTCACTTCTCACCTTCTCCACTCAGAATTCTTTCAAAACTATTATCATCATCACTAACTTCTATTGAACACTTACTGAGCATCATACACTATGCTAATTTTTACTTAAGCAGCCCTGAAGAAGGTCCTGTTATCCCTCTAGTTTACGGATGGGGAAAGTGAGAGCTTGAAAGCTAAAGTAACTTGTTTAAATTCATATTTCTAAAGAGTGATGAAGCAAGGATTTAGGGACCAGAAAACCTAACTCCAGGGCACAAAATTTTAGTACTTATAGCTCCTCCAAATCTAGTTATATGATTGATCTGATTTAAAAAAAACTCCTCTGGTTCCACAGTGCCTTCATTAACCTACTTTTCGATGCTGGTGCCTCCCTGGCTGACCTAGTCACTCACCTTAGCTCTTTTGGTCTCTTTAACTTATAATCTGGTCATGTTGGACTTTTTCCTGATCCTCAGACATTCAGCTTAATGCCCTTTGATTTTGTTCATGCTTGTGACTCTTCCTAAAAAGCTATATTCCCATTTTTCTGGCTTTTTAAGACCAGCATAAACCTCACCCTAAAGACATCACTATTTCCATAAAGTGTGTTAGTGCCTTCCTATAGCCATATTATCATCTCATGGAGAGCAGGAACTGGGCTCACTCTCTCCAGAGCTCCCAACACGCTCCCTTGTCCCAGGCAGGTGCTCAGTGGAGGTTTCTTAGGCTAAAGATACGGTATGCATGTTTCTACATGAGTAACTAAAAGTTATTTCTTGGATGTTTAACTATCAGAAACTAGAAAACAGTAATTACTTGGCACCAGAGTAGGGATCTAGACCCAAAATATTTGTAGATCATTTTGATGTTTCTTTCAAAAAGAGACAAAATGAATGAATGGATAAAGACTTGGGCCAGAACAAGGGGTCTTTTTGCTAGCAGCAATATTTTGGGGTACACAGCAGTTCCAATGTTGTGGGTCTACATCTGAGACTGGTTAAGTCTCTTAAGGGCAAAGACAGGTTATTCATTTCTTTTTGCTTGGCAATGCCAACTCAAGGCTTCCTGCATAGTGGATGCCCAATGATGTTGTTACTGTTCAGTCACTCAGTCTTGCCCAACTCTTCGCAGCCTCATGATCTGTAGCACACCAGGCACACCTATCCTTCACTACATCCCAGAGTTTGCTCAAGAATAGGCTATCTATGTATGTCAGTGCTATGTCATATAAGAAGTGTCATGGTGAACAAATATGATACAAAGACTTTTGCCATTTTCAATGGTGCAAAATATGATAAAATGTTCTTTTCACAGTTTCTTTGATGGTTCAATGGTTGAGAATCCGCCTGTCAGTGCAGGGGACACAGGTTTGACCCCTGGTCCAGGAAGATCCCACATGCCGCAGGGCAACTAAGCCCATGTACAACTACCAAAGCTGTTGCTCCTACAGCCTATGCTCCATAATAAGAGAAGTCACCAAAGAAAGAAGCCTGTGCACTGCTACAAAGAATATACCCTAATTGTCACAACTAGAGAAAGCCCATATGCAGTAGTGGAGACCCAGTGCAGGCAAAAATAACTAAATAAAAATAAATGAATAAATAAATCTTTTAAAAATGTTATTTTTCTATCACGAGATTTTTCTTTAAAAGTGGACATGTTCTCCAGTCTCATGAATTTCTAGTTGTTCTCTTTGATTATCGTTATTCAAGACTTAAAATTTCTCCCTTAGGCTTGTTCTTTATCCAAACGACCAAAATGCAAGTTGAGAATGACATAGAACAGAAACTTCAAAACTGCAGTCACAAGACAAGATGCTGTTTTTAATTAACGAGAAGACAGGGATTAGGGAAAGATGTTTTATGTGTGTGTTGTAAGTTGTTTAATTCATTAAGATTTTAGTAAGATATTTCTGGAAGGCTACTTCTGTCTGTTCTGCTTCATTTATACTGACTCAGCTCCTCTTGTCATTTTGTCAATGTTTGATCTTGACATTTATGCATCTTTTATGATCCAGAAACAATGAAGTCCCTGTACTGATAAAGCTCACTTCTTACACTGGAACACAGGAAAAACAAACAAAAATAACTACAACAAAAGACGTTACAGGAAATTGCAATGTAAAGTAAAAGGGAATGGAGGAGATGGTTATTTCTGCCTTTGAGAAGGCAGCTTTGGCAAGTAAAGTAAAACAGCAAGTCCAGGCAGAAGGAAAAGCAGGAAAGAAGTTTCAGCCATAGGAATGTATACAGGATGCTCAGATAAAAGACAGTGAGAAATCTCACTGTGGCGGAGAGGGGACGGAGGCACTAAGCCTCTGGAGAGATGGGCTTAGTGAGATTGGAAAGGAGCTTTGTCTACTGTGCTAAGATGTAAAGGCTTTATTCAGAGGGCAGTGAGGCTACATCAAGAGCTTCAAGTGGGCAGATGCCCCAGTAAGATCTGAGTTTTAGACAGACCACTCTAAGGCAGTGTGGAAGACTGGATGCAAGAAAAAAGAGCTGGGAGATAAGGGCTATTGTACACATTCAGGACTGACTCAGACTGTAGGTGTGGAGAGGAGGAGATGATGTGACTATTCAAGAGAACCTAGTTTCCTTGGTATCAAGAGTGATGAGAGCAATGTAATATGAGAAAAACAAAGTGGTACATAAGAGCGTGTGTATGTATTTGTCCATCCATATAGTGAAACTCATTTTTTTTTCACTTATTCCTTAAGCACCTAAGAAACTTCTGTTTATTCCTTTTGTCCTACTTGCCCATGTTTTATGACTGCTCATTATTTTAGGCTAGTTTGGAATTTGCAATGACGGTAATTGCTGAGTACACGGTTACTCAGCCCTATCCACTAGAAAAGAAACAAAGAGAAGAAAGGGGAGGGAGGTAAGGCTTACTAAGCAAATTAATATTAAAAATGAGATTGTAAAAATATTTTTTATTCTGCAGATAGCAGTTTCAAGCCTTTAAGAAGTAAGGAAGTCCACAGACACATTGCACGGCTGACTCCCAGTCCACGTGAGAAGTCACATTGCCGCGTCCTCCCTCTGCTCCTCACCCAAAAGTCTCTGCTATGGTTTCCAAAGAGTCAGTGGGAATAACCTTAGTGATATCAGACAGACTATGGAGTCAAAGCGGAAGAAGAGAAGGAGCAATAATAAACTGTGATGAGGGAGGAACTGCCAACAAGGCTGTCTGCAGAACCTCAAAGTCTTTCTCCCTCACAGCCTGGATCTTTACATTTTAATTATCTAGCCAGAGATTGTACCAATCAGCAGTCTCCCTGGGTTCACAAATATTCTGTTTAAAATTCAAGTACTGCTGAAATTGTTAACGTCAGGTTAGTCACCCCGAGATGACTGTGAAGGGTGGGCATTTAGGCTCAGACCCTTTAATGGGGCAGAAGCAGAACATAATAGGACTGGGAACAGATAACTTAGAAAACAGCAGGAAGAGCCAGAGCTTTGTACTTTATAACTCAATAAGAGAGAGGAAACACCTTTCCTCTCCTTCTTCACCTTCAGCACCTCATAATTATTCCCAGGTCCTGGAGCAGGACCTTATGGAGCCTTCTGGGGACACAGCCCTCCCCATGTCCTCTGTTGTGGCTCCCCTCTGAAGCACCCAGCTCACAGTATCTGGTGTACGTTTCCTGAGTTGTTTTACAGATGTTAAAACTCCTATCTATCTAAGTCAGGCAGGTTGTTTTATTGCTTTTTAGTGCCTACTGATCACCTTGAAGAAATTCATGTTTGTCCCAAATATGTCCTCTTTGGGGGGTGATTGGGAAATGTAGGAAATATCTCCAAAGAACAGAAATGCTCAGGGATATGGGCTTCTCTGGTGGCTCAGGTGGTAAGGAATCTGCCTGCAATGCAGGAGACATGGGTTCAGTCCCTAGGTTGAGAAGATCCCCTAGAGAAGGGAATGGCTACTCACTCTAGTATTCTTGCCTGTTGAACTCCATGCACAGAAGTGGGCTATATTCCATGGGGGGCGCAAAGAGTCAGACACAACTAAGTACTAACATTTCATTTCATGGCCCTTTAACCACTTCTGCTATTCATGACTCTTCATTGAGGAATAATCCAAAACCATGAACCCTGGCCCCAGCTTTCATCCTATAACTTTTAAATCACTTGCTAAGGAAAAACTCAAGACTCCAAAATTTCACTATAGATGTCATATTTTACATGGAAATCATCCCATAGTGAAAAGCCATAGTTACACTGGCCACCCCTGTTTAAAATTGAGTTTGGAGGGCATTTCTGTGGTTCAATGAACTTCAGCCTAATGCACTAAGCAAGTGTGCAAGGAAACACAGCCACATAATCCCCTGATAATTTTAATTCTGTTCGTGGGGACCCTCCAGTACAATGAAAAAGGAGAAAAATTCCTTATAAAAAAGTGAAAGAGGGCTTCCCCTGGTGGTCCAGTGGGTAAAGAGTCTGCCTTGTGGTGCAGGGGGCACCAGTTCAATTCCCGGCCCGGGAAGATCCCAAGTGCCATGGAACAGCTGGACTCATGTGTCCAATTAGGAGCCAGTGCTCTGAAGAGCATGCGCCCAGAGCCGGTGCTCTGAGACAACAGAGGCCACTGCGATGGGAGGCCCACACAGGCCGAAGAATAAAGATGGATGAAAAATAAACAAACAAAAAATCAATAAAAAGCAGCCAAAAATTAAAAAAAGAAAAACGTGAAAGACAACAGTACTAACACTTTTGAATTTTTGTTGGAATGAGGGAAATAAAGTCAAGTAATGGATCTAAGGGTCACAGAGCTGGTAAACAACTGCAGAACTGAGACTTGAACTGATCACGGGGCTTCCTAAAGAACTGAAGATTTTAAGGAAGAAGGTATTTATATGATACTTAAGAGAACAAAGATTAAAAGTATCAAATTTTATATCAAGAAAATGCAAAACTGAGAACTAATATTAATTGGGGACTTAAAATGTAAAATTATTAAATATGATGATCATATGGATTAAATCTTTCATGAATTATGAAAATTAGGCACAACCTTTGTGTGTGCATGCACATGAGCATACACCTCAATCCATGCACAGAAGTGGGCTATATTCCATGGGGGGCGCAAAGAGTCAGACACAACTAAGTACTAACATTTCATTTCATGGCCCTTTAACCACTTCTGCTATTCATGACTCTTCATTGAGGAATAATCCAAAACCATGAACCCTGGCCCCAGCTTTCATCCTATAACTTTTAAATCACTTGCTAAGGAAAACTCAAGACTCCAAAATTTCACTATAGATGTCATATTTTACATGGAAATCATCCCATAGTGAAAAGCCATAGTTACACTGGCCACCCCTGTTTAAAATTGAGTTTGGAGGGCATTTCTGTGGTTCAATGAACTTCAGCCTAATGCACTAAGCAAGTGTGCAAGGAAACACAGCCACATAATCCCCTGATAATTTTAATTCTGTTCGTGGGGACCCTCCAGTACAATGAAAAAGGAGAAAAATTCCTTATAAAAAAGTGAAAGAGGGCTTCCCCTGGTGGTCCAGTGGGTAAAGAGTCTGCCTTGTGGTGCAGGGGGCACCAGTTCAATTCCCGGCCCGGGAAGATCCCAAGTGCCATGGAACAGCTGGACTCATGTGTCCAATTAGGAGCCAGTGCTCTGAAGAGCATGCGCCCAGAGCCGGTGCTCTGAGACAACAGAGGCCACTGCGATGGGAGGCCCACACAGGCCGAAGAATAAAGATGGATGAAAAATAAACAAACAAAAAATCAATAAAAAGCAGCCAAAAATTAAAAAAAGAAAAACGTGAAAGACAACAGTACTAACACTTTTGAATTTTTGTTGGAATGAGGGAAATAAAGTCAAGTAATGGATCTAAGGGTCACAGAGCTGGTAAACAACTGCAGAACTGAGACTTGAACTGATCACGGGGCTTCCTAAAGAACTGAAGATTTTAAGGAAGAAGGTATTTATATGATACTTAAGAGAACAAAGATTAAAAGTATCAAATTTTATATCAAGAAAATGCAAAACTGAGAACTAATATTAATTGGGGACTTAAAATGTAAAATTATTAAATATGATGATCATATGGATTAAATCTTTCATGAATTATGAAAATTAGGCACAAACCTTTGTGTGTGCATGCACATGAGCATACACCTCAATCCTTAGGTTTCCATACTCTTACAAGTCTATTATTTTTAATTTTAGGGTGACACACAGAAAATCAATAGCTATTTTTAATTTTTAGTGATTATTAAACTTAAAAGAACTGGGGCTCTGTAATAACCTAGAAGGGTGGCAATGGGCAGGAGGAGGGAGGGGACATGTGTATTCCTATGGTTAATTCACACTGATGTATGACAGAAACCAAACAGTGTAAAATAATCATCAATAAATTAAAAGCAAACTGATATTAAAAAATAATAATTATGAAAAGAAGAGACTATCTTTAATGCAGCATATAGCCAGTTCTAGATAAACAGTTTCAGACTAGTTAGAATCTGACCAATAATATAAACACAGAGAAATGACAAAAATATGACCTACATGTTGACCTTAACTTCTGTTGGAATTACTATGGCTTTAATATAAGATAAATAACATCATCATCATCACTAATATTTATCATCAATCAAGTATATCAGAAACTGTACAGTTTCTGATTTAACCATCATTATTACTCTGTGAAGAGCTATATTGCAACTCCTTATCACTGATGCAATAACCAAAGTTTAAGAACTGTGGCAGATGCTTATAGAAGATCATGCTACATGCCCTAGTGCACTTAGTTTCAGCACATCTTGGATATACATTTTCATTCATGTGGCCAGTATCACCTACATCAATTCTGGGCCTCAGCATCTCCCTGCTTTGCTGCTAGAAGCTTCTTGGAAACCCTGGGACATTTTTCTGCTATGCAGAAATCTGCAAGGGGGAGGGGTGAGGAGAGGTCAAGGACTCTAAGAATTATCTCAACCAATGGCAGCAAGAATCAACAGGTAGGGCTTCCCCTGGTGGTCCAGTGGGTAAGGACACCGCCTTGCAGTGCAAGGGACGCCGATTTGATCCCTGGCCTGGGAAGATCCCACGTGCCGCGGAGCGGCTGGACCGATGTGTCCAATTACCGAGCCGGAGCTCTGGAGCGCATGCGCCCAGAGCTGGCGCTCTGCAACGACAGACCCCACTGCGATGGGAGGCCCACAGGAGCCAAAGAACAAAGACAGATGAAAATAGAGAAATGAAAGACCAATAGAAGTGGCCCACCCGCTCCACCCCTCCCCAACCCCTTCCCAAAAAATAAATAGATAAATAGATCTTTTTTTTAAAAAAAGAAAGAATCAACAGGTAAATGCACCATGATCCCCACCTTGTGATAATACAGTTAAAGGCAAGTCCTTAGAAGGTTCCCAGCACAGCTGAGTCCAGTTGCCTCAACAGTAGCTAAATCATTGATATACCCTTTCCTGGCCTTACTTCCTTCCAAGTCCCACATCCTCCACTTCTACTTCCTGGGATCATCTCTGAAGTAAATTATCTTCACCCAAGTTCTTGTCTCAAGAGAACCCAAAATAAGGCAAGTAGATGAAGAAAAATTTCCTAAGCCAAATGTCAATTGGCAGAGCCAGGACTGCAACCTAAACCATTTATTTCCAACCCCCGAGATCTTACAGACACTCCCCACTCTGAATTAATATTAACACATCTATAAAACCAAGTCAAAAGATAAAAAAAGCTAAGGTGGATATAAAACACATTTCCTCCAAACTCTTTCAAAATCAAATATGTGTTTGTTATTCTACATTAAGTTGGTACTGAAAGAACAGCATGCATGTAGCCCTCTCTTGAAGACCCTAGGGTCTAGACGGGGATCTGTGCCATGGACACCAGTGAACCACATGAAGACACAGCTTCCTAGGAGCCCTGAGTCTAGAGATGAATGTGTGCTGCTCACGTCATGCGTAAAAACCCATTCAGGATGGAAGACAATATGTTATTGGAGTGGCAATGAGGTTTGGCAGGAATTGTTGTTGCATCTAATATGTTCTTGTCAAACACTTTTGTTTCCTGCAACTTTTGTGGGTTTTTTTTGTTTTTGTTTTTTTAAAAGATTTATTTATTTATTTTTGGGCAGGGGTCGGGTTGGGGAGGGAGGGGAGCAGGCGGGCCATTTCTATTGGTCTTTCGTTTCTCTCTGTTCATCCGTCTTTGTTCTTTGGCTCCTGTGGGCCTCCCATCGCGGTGGCGTCTGTCATTGCAGAGCACTGGCTCTGGGCGCATGCGCTCCAGAGCTCTGGCTCAGTAATTGGACACATCAGTCCAGCCGCTCCGTGGCACGTGGGATCTTCCCAGGCCAGGGCTCAAACCGGTGCCCCTTGCACTGCAAGGCGGTGTCCTTACCCACTGGACCACCAGGGGAAGCCTTCCTGCAACTTTTTAAAAAATTCATTGCACTTTTGTTGTGAAACTCTGACCTTATCAAAACTCCACAGTTCATCTATGTTGAGTTCATCTACCAACAAGCATTGATTATGAGAAAACACATTATACTGACTGGCTGCACTTTAAATTTATAACTAAGAGTAAGTGGTTGCTTAGTAGAGCGTGGCAAGACAGTTTTCAGAGTTTTGGGGAAAGGAGTGAATAGACTATGATAGTTTTAGAGAATGGGAAGAAAATTCAGGATACATGCTAGGACTGCCACGCTATATCCTAGTGGAAACTTTTAGACAATATTTACAGGCTTGGGCCCTGGGTCTAACTCCACTGCTAAATACACCGTGTGATTTTAGACATATTATTGAACCTCTGTTTTCTCATTTGTGAAAAGGAGATGGTGCTTTTTGTCCTGTCTGCTGCATAGGGCAGCAGCAAAGTTCAAGTTAGATACTGTACCTGAAAGCTCTTTGAATCACAGACATATTATTGATACCCCTACTGTTATTCTCATTTGTGAAGGACATGCATGTAGCCCTCTCTTGAAGACCCTAGGGTCTAGACGGGGATCTGTGCCATGGACACCAGTGAACCACATGAAGACACAGCTTCCTAGGAGCCCTGAGTCTAGAGATGAATGTGTGCTGCTCACGTCATGCGTAAAAACCCATTCAGGATGGAAGACAATATGTTATTGGAGTGGCAATGAGGTTTGGCAGGAATTGTTGTTGCATCTAATATGTTCTTGTCAAACACTTTTGTTTCCTGCAACTTTTGTGGGTTTTTTTTGTTTTTGTTTTTTTAAAAGATTTATTTATTTATTTTTGGGCAGGGGTCGGGTTGGGGAGGGAGGGGAGCAGGCGGGCCATTTCTATTGGTCTTTCGTTTCTCTCTGTTCATCCGTCTTTGTTCTTTGGCTCCTGTGGGCCTCCCATCGCGGTGGCGTCTGTCATTGCAGAGCACTGGCTCTGGGCGCATGCGCTCCAGAGCTCTGGCTCAGTAATTGGACACATCAGTCCAGCCGCTCCGTGGCACGTGGGATCTTCCCAGGCCAGGGCTCAAACCGGTGCCCCTTGCACTGCAAGGCGGTGTCCTTACCCACTGGACCACCAGGGGAAGCCTTCCTGCAACTTTTTAAAAAATTCATTGCACTTTTGTTGTGAAACTCTGACCTTATCAAAACTCCACAGTTCATCTATGTTGAGTTCATCTACCAACAAGCATTGATTATGAGAAAACACATTATACTGACTGGCTGCACTTTAAATTTATAACTAAGAGTAAGTGGTTGCTTAGTAGAGCGTGGCAAGACAGTTTTCAGAGTTTTGGGGAAAGGAGTGAATAGACTATGATAGTTTTAGAGAATGGGAAGAAAATTCAGGATACATGCTAGGACTGCCACGCTATATCCTAGTGGAAACTTTTAGACAATATTTACAGGCTTGGGCCCTGGGTCTAACTCCACTGCTAAATACACCGTGTGATTTTAGACATATTATTGAACCCCTCTGTTTTCTCATTTGTGAAAAGGAGATGGTGCTTTTTGTCCTGTCTGCTGCATAGGGCAGCAGCAAAGTTCAAGTTAGATACTGTACCTGAAAGCTCTTTGAATCACACAAGACATATAGAAAACACAAAAATGACACTTTGAATCATCACCATCGTCAACATGTATGATTACTTCTGCATTTGTTACATGACAGGCACCATGAACCAACTTTTCAAAGATACATCAAAGTGTAGCATGTGATCTTGTTCTGACATTAGTTATAATAGAGTAGAATTGGATACAGAGCAGATCTGATTTTGAAATGACATTTTACTAATCAGGGCTCCCATAAAATTATAATACGGCATTGAGAATGAAGCTATGGCAACATTACAGTACAACACATGCTTTCTCTAGAATGGATTCCAGGGCCATTTCCACTTCCTTGGAGTTAACTAATTGGTTAAGGACATGAGTTAATTCCTCTGGACCACTGGGAACCAATTAGTGCTAATTTTGAAGAAACCAACTTAGGGACATTTAGTGGGATAAATGTAAAGTTATACTCCTAGGGACAAGGAATTTTGGAAAATGATCATTGATTGTCTTCTCATTGTTTGGGAGAGCCCAATAATTACCACTGAGTCCTGAATCAGTTGAGAAATAAGACAATGACATAAGGCCATTCGGGCAGGACTATTACTTTATTACTGATAAAGTTGATAATGAAGAAACTGATGTAAATACGTAGACAAATGGGTCTTCCAATACAGAGCCTCCCTTTCACCCCACCCCTGGACTATTGCCAGCTCTGTGGAGCAAAAACTCTTTGCAAAACTTACAGCAGGGGAGAGCAGGCCAGAGCACGTGCTTTCTGTGGGCCAGCTTGCTCCCAAAGAAACAGAAGAGAGAAAGGCATTGAGCTGAGGATGTCCATTTTCTCCATCAGATGAAGTCACATCTCCTCTGGGAAGACTAAGTGACAGGAGCTAGTTGAGAAAGAGGGTTCCCACCACTCAGAAAGGAACATCAGGATTGGGGAAAGAATTCTTCCCCCTCTGTAAAGCATGGAGGCCCAGAAGGAATATGTGATCTTTCAGGATTACATAGCAAGCTGGTGGCAGCATCATGGCTGACAGTCAGAGTTGTTTTATTTGTGTTTTACAAACACAATAGATCAAACATAGAAAAAGAGAGACCTCCAGATTTATGTGTGTTACACCTGAAAAAGTTGTGGGTTGGTGTTGTTTCATAGACTACAAACTTAGCATCAAACTATTGGTCACCTGTGTGGCTTAAGTGGAGGGTCCAGATCACAGAAAATAACATATCTCCTCTCTGAAACTTTCTGGAGGATCATATTCAACTCTATGAATCCCATTTTTTAGGAAATACAGAAAGATATGATCAGGACAGTAAGAAGGTGAAACAGAACTCACTGAGAAAAGTTCTCACTGAGGAGCGGGTGGGGACCTGCTTCTGTAGAACTCCAGAAGAAACAGTCAAAAGCAGTGAGAGAAGTCAGATGGAGGCATTTTTAAGTCAACAGTAGGGAGAAGTTTCTAACATTATGTAGACACACACACAAACACACACACACCCATAGCAGTGACCAAAACAACTTAGGGACATTTAGTGGGATAAATGTAAAGTTATACTCCTAGGGACAAGGAATTTTGGAAAATGATCATTGATTGTCTTCTCATTGTTTGGGAGAGCCCAATAATTACCACTGAGTCCTGAATCAGTTGAGAAATAAGACAATGACATAAGGCCATTCGGGCAGGACTATTACTTTATTACTGATAAAGTTGATAATGAAGAAACTGATGTAAATACGTAGACAAATGGGTCTTCCAATACAGAGCCTCCCTTTCACCCCACCCCTGGACTATTGCCAGCTCTGTGGAGCAAAAACTCTTTGCAAAACTTACAGCAGGGGAGAGCAGGCCAGAGCACGTGCTTTCTGTGGGCCAGCTTGCTCCCAAAGAAACAGAAGAGAGAAAGGCATTGAGCTGAGGATGTCCATTTTCTCCATCAGATGAAGTCACATCTCCTCTGGGAAGACTAAGTGACAGGAGCTAGTTGAGAAAGAGGGTTCCCACCACTCAGAAAGGAACATCAGGATTGGGGAAAGAATTCTTCCCCCTCTGTAAAGCATGGAGGCCCAGAAGGAATATGTGATCTTTCAGGATTACATAGCAAGCTGGTGGCAGCATCATGGCTGACAGTCAGAGTTGTTTTATTTGTGTTTTACAAACACAATAGATCAAACATAGAAAAAGAGAGACCTCCAGATTTATGTGTGTTACACCTGAAAAAGTTGTGGGTTGGTGTTGTTTCATAGACTACAAACTTAGCATCAAACTATTGGTCACCTGTGTGGCTTAAGTGGAGGGTCCAGATCACAGAAAATAACATATCTCCTCTCTGAAACTTTCTGGAGGATCATATTCAACTCTATGAATCCCATTTTTTAGGAAATACAGAAAGATATGATCAGGACAGTAAGAAGGTGAAACAGAACTCACTGAGAAAAGTTCTCACTGAGGAGCGGGTGGGGACCTGCTTCTGTAGAACTCCAGAAGAAACAGTCAAAAGCAGTGAGAGAAGTCAGATGGAGGCATTTTTAAGTCAACAGTAGGGAGAAGTTTCTAACATTATGTAGACACACACACAAACACACACACACCCATAGCAGTGACTCAAACACAGATTTGATCATGCCACCCTTGGAAAAAACCACCGACGCTTCCTAGTGCTCTTAGACAATGTCCAAGTTCCTCAGTAGGCTTTACGAGCCCTTCCTGGCCAGTCCTTTGCTTGGTGTCCTACCCCAGCTTGTATGCTCTCCCTGTCATGACATTCAGGACCGGGTTTCCACCCCAAACTGCAGTCATATATAACTTCATTAAATACATATTATGGACTTAGCATATTAGCATCACTTCTTTTCAATGAGTCACAGCTATCATTAACAGAGAATGAGAAAAGGAAATTAGGTTAATATCTTGTGGGAAGCAACTGCGAGAACTAAAATAAAGAACCACTCCAGTGATTCAGAGTTACCTTTCTTAGGAGTACACAAAAGCCCAGCTAAGTCTGTTTCCACTGAGTTCTTCCAATGAATTCAAATACATAAAGACAGAGATGACAAAAATTCAACTTTCCCTTCGCCAGGATGTTGCCAGCAGTGAAAGCCTCCATTTAGAATTCACTGTTTTCAAAAAAAAAGAAGAAGAAGAATAGAATTCACTGCTTTTAAAAATGGAACTATTGTATTCTGAAACCATGTACCTCTAATGGAAGATTGAAGCCAGACTTTCAGCTCTTGCTATCAGGAGAGGTGGGCAGAGGGAATCATGAATGAATAGCAGGAATAGCCCAGATTTGATTCTGGCCTTGAAGAGAACAAAATAAGCCATTTGCCCATTTTATTTCTTTGTGCGACTTGTTATTTCATTCTTTATTTGCTGGCCTAGTAGTGGGAGACACATACATTGTTATTAAATATATATCTTCTCTCATTTATTCTGCAACATGGTGCCAGAAATAACGATGTGAGAAGCAGGCCGGAGGCAAATGAGTGCCACACTTCATGACTTCTACCTTTGGGACATTCAGCAGTCACTGCTTTCTCCGTCCAGATGATTCAATGCCTAGAGCATATACTGGTGTCTCCTTCTTGCATCTACAAGAGTTTTGTGCCTGGGAAGAGTTTCACTGTATTTGAACATATGAAATATCACATCACACTTGTCCACAAAACTGAAAAAGGTAAGAACATGGAGAAAGCCTGAATACTCAACTGGGGAAAGAGATGATGAATGGAGCAAGATATTGGAGGAGGTGAGCAGGGTTCAACAAATGCCCATAGATTTAAAAAGCCATTTTCATCTAAAAAGTCATTTTAAGACCTGGGCTTCTGAGGTGGCACTAATGGTAAAAAACATGCCTGCAAATGGATGAAACATAAGAGACTCAGGTTGATCCTTGGGTCAGGAAGATCCCCTGGAGAAGGAAATGGCAGCCCACCCCAGTATTCTTGCCTGGAGAATCCCATAAACAGTGGAGCTACAGTCTGTGGGGTCACAAAGAGTCAGACACAACTGAAGCAGCTTAGCACAAGAGGTCAGCTACAGAAGCTCAGAGCTCTCTAAACTTGGAAAAGACTCAGGTTGACAACTCCTCTACTGCTTATTTCTATTTCTTTTTATCAAAGTATTATTGCAAAATAACAGTAATTCAAAAAATACTTGCCATTTAGCTCAGAATACAGCCATTCATAATATAAACTATATTGGCTTCATGGCACTTCAGCTGTTCCTATTAATTCAGGTCTGAAGTGATTAATAGATTAAGAATCACATTATAAGTGTAGTTTTCTGAATGCTTATGTAACATAAAAAAAAAACAATGTACCTCTAATGGAAGATTGAAGCCAGACTTTCAGCTCTTGCTATCAGGAGAGGTGGGCAGAGGAATCATGAATGAATAGCAGGAATAGCCCAGATTTGATTCTGGCCTTGAAGAGAACAAAATAAGCCATTTGCCCATTTTATTTCTTTGTGCGACTTGTTATTTCATTCTTTATTTGCTGGCCTAGTAGTGGAGACACATACATTGTTATTAAATATATATCTTCTCTCATTTATTCTGCAACATGGTGCCAGAAATAACGATGTGAGAAGCAGGCCGGAGGCAAATGAGTGCCACACTTCATGACTTCTACCTTTGGGACATTCAGCAGTCACTGCTTTCTCCGTCCAGATGATTCAATGCCTAGAGCATATACTGGTGTCTCCTTCTTGCATCTACAAGAGTTTTGTGCCTGGGAAGAGTTTCACTGTATTTGAACATATGAAATATCACATCACACTTGTCCACAAAACTGAAAAAGGTAAGAACATGGAGAAAGCCTGAATACTCAACTGGGGAAAGAGATGATGAATGGAGCAAGATATTGGAGGAGGTGAGCAGGGTTCAACAAATGCCCATAGATTTAAAAAGCCATTTTCATCTAAAAAGTCATTTTAAGACCTGGGCTTCTGAGGTGGCACTAATGGTAAAAAACATGCCTGCAAATGGATGAAACATAAGAGACTCAGGTTGATCCTTGGGTCAGGAAGATCCCCTGGAGAAGGAAATGGCAGCCCACCCCAGTATTCTTGCCTGGAGAATCCCATAAACAGTGGAGCTACAGTCTGTGGGGTCACAAAGAGTCAGACACAACTGAAGCAGCTTAGCACAAGAGGTCAGCTACAGAAGCTCAGAGCTCTCTAAACTTGGAAAAGACTCAGGTTGACAACTCCTCTACTGCTTATTTCTATTTCTTTTTATCAAAGTATTATTGCAAAATAACAGTAATTCAAAAAATACTTGCCATTTAGCTCAGAATACAGCCATTCATAATATAAACTATATTGGCTTCATGGCACTTCAGCTGTTCCTATTAATTCAGGTCTGAAGTGATTAATAGATTAAGAATCACATTATAAGTGTAGTTTTCTGAATGCTTATGTAACATAACAAACAAGATATAAATAAACAATGTACTATTCAGTCATAGCCAATGGGTAATTACCTGGACACAATTAGTGTCACAGCTCATTGCTAAAAAAATAATGTAGAGAAGTGGCTGTCAGACTAATGGTGAAAGTACAGGAAGCTGGCCTCTGTGACCATCGGGATCTTAAGATTCATTGTCTCATTTTAATATTTTCCAAACCAATTAAAGGACTCAACTCTGGGAAAATGTGACATTTACTAGGCATTTGAGAATGGTTAATTTCATATGTGTGTCTTCATACTTTTAGAGTTTATATTATGGAAAATTTTAAACACATGCAAAAAAGAAGATAGTATAATGAAACGTCATGTACCCATCACCTGTTCTCCCTGAAAATAATTTTGCAGCAAAGCTCAGATGTCATTTAAAAAAAAAAAATTTTTATATTTTTTATTTATTTATCTTTTTTTGGGGGGGGTGCAGTGGGGAGGGAGAGGACGGGCGGGCCACTTCTATTGGTCTTTCATTTCTCTATTTTCATCCGCCTTTGTTCTTTGGCTCCTGTGGGCCTCCCATCACGGTGGCGTCTGTCGTCACAGAGTGCCGGCTCTGGGCGCATGCACTCCAGAGCTCCGGCTCGGTAATTGGACACATCGGTCCAGCCGCTCCTCGGCACGTGGGATCTTCCCAGGCCAGGGATCGAACCGGCGCCCCTTGCACTGCAAGGCGGTGCCCTTACCCACTGGACCACCAGGGGAAGCCCCAGATGTCATTTTATTTCTTCTGTGCATGTGTTTTACAATTCGAACTGTTACTATCAGTGCTCACCTCCTAGGGTTGAATTATTTATCAGTCACCAAAGACACACAACAACAACAACAATAACATCAACAAGTTTCTCGATAAATATTTGTTGATACAATGAATAAAAGGCTTTTACTGAGTACTTACTGCATGCCAGGCCCTGTGCTAAATGCTTTGCATGCACTTTCCCACTTAATCTTTATAGCAACCCTAAGTCATAAACATCTTCACATTTCAGATAAGAAAACAAGTATAAAGAGACCGAGGGACTTCCTCAAAGATAAAAACAAATTCAATGAAAAAGAGATCATATTGGGAATATGGAATAAAAGTAAAGCATGAATGAGATGGGATATTTTAATTAGGTTCAAAATCCGGGCCTTAGAGAATGAAAGTAAATGTGACAAAATATTAAAAATTGGTGAATCTGGATAGAGGTATTTGAGAGCTCTTTATAGTATTATTCCAGGAAGCAGAAGTGAGGGGTGTGGTAAAGTAATACAAGGAGAAAGAAAAGGACAACCCAAGAACACAGTGTCAGTTGATCTCTCCCTGTAGGCACCTGAGAGTCAGTCCTGGGGGGACCAGAGGTAGCCAGTCTTCAAGGCAGCCCCAGGGACCCCTGCCTCTGAGTAATAACACCTTGTGCAGTGTCGTGGCAGACTCCACCAAGGTTGGTCTGTGTAACCAACAACATACAGATGAGTCACTTCTGAAACTTTTTATGAAAAAGACTACGGCTCTCATTTGGAGCCCTGGCCCTCTCTCTTTCAGACCCCTCACTCTGGTGGAAGGCAAACCGTGAGGAGCCATGTGGGTCACATGGTGAAGGCAGTCCTCCTGCCATGTGAATGAGTTGGAAGTGAATCCTTCAGACCCCATCACACCTCAGAAGACTACAGTCTTGGCTGACACATAGTCTATCTGGTGAGAACACTGGTGGTTTAGTTGGTAAGTCGTGGCCAACTCTTATGGCTCCATGGACAGAAGGGCCTGGCAGGCTACACAGTATGTCCCAGGGAAGACTACTGGAGTGGGCAGCCTTTCCCTTCTCCAGGGAATCTTCCCAACCCAGGGATCAAACCCAGGTCTCCTGCCTTTCAGGCAGATTCTTTACCGACTGAGCCACCAGGGAAACCCTCTGAGCCAGAATCTGACCCATATAAACAAAAACAATAAATTTGTGTTATTCTAAGCCATGCAGTTTGAGGTAATTTGTGACACAGGTAATTAATACAGGAACCTTTGAAGAACTGTGCGAACACACCTCAGAAAACTTCCCTCCAAGATTGGGAGGTAATTGCCCACAAAACCCCATTCCAGAGTGGGCACTGCAGGCAGGATGCTGCCAACATGCCAAAGTGAATATAGACAAAATCAGAGCAGGGCTGAGAGTATGTGAGGTGGGGTCACCGGTAAGCACCTGCTAAAGGACCTCTTGATAATACCACCTTTGACTTTCCTAGGACAAGATTCAAGTTTTTTGTAATATGAAGCTCTCCTTAGGAGACTTCCCCTCTTTATTTGCTGTGCTAGTCTTTTAAAATCTGTAAAGTCCATCTCACATTAACCTAGCTAGACTGGAGTTTTTAAGACTTCATTTTTCTGATCAAAAAAGTTATCTCTATTATTAAAATATATCTGAAGAAACAAAAATACCCAAAGAAGAAAATTTTAAAGCACTCAAATGCATGTACCATTCACAGACTACCATTATTAAAATTTGAAGCCATTTAGTATGCTGTAAAAATGCATACATATTTTATTGAAATCATGTTAGTCATAGTTCATAGCCATTTTTACCACTAAAAATTACATTGAGAGCAATTTTTAACGTGAAGCAATAAGACATCAATAACTAAATCTCTAACACATCACTCATGAAAAACAATAAATCTTATCAGGTTTCAATTATGTTTTCCAGAACAAGGAAGCTCTGAGCAAGTTTGAGCATGGCTTCACTTATTTAAGCAACACTAATAAACACCATGCTCTGACCACAATGGAGGCATAGATAACTGCAAACTGAAGTAATTTTACAATTGTGTTTTTTAATCTCTGGCAAAATTTTTTCATTAAAAATAAGAATGAGCTGAGCCAGTGGGGTCAGTACCCATTCTTCAGCTGCTGAACCCCGAGTCTGGCCTTATACTCATTCCACAATCGCTGTTTGACCAGATGTTGCCTAACGGCCTCCTCCGTGGGGTAGGCACACACCAGTTCCAAAGCCGTTTTCCTGAATTCAGTGCTGGCTTCTGCCAGAAACAGGGTTTTGGGAATAAAAATGCATTCTGTTCCTTCACTAATCTAGAAGAGAGAAGGAATACAGAGAGGTTTAGGATCAGAGATCTAACACAGACTAACAAAGAGTTAATGTACCGCTTTCAACCCTCAAGGACTTAAATCAATCAACACCAGTGTGTTGAGTGTATGAGGGGCTGCTGACTGCTCCACCTAATCCGGGAAACAGGATGGCAACTATAAAGGCCATTTGGACCCATCTAGTCCTGACATCTCTCTTATCAATACCTGAAGCAATTATCCATTAGACACATAAAAAGCTTACTTAAGAAAACATAAACTCCTATGGGACAAGCCATACATAATTTGTATATAAAACAGTAGTTATATCACCGTTTGCAGGTGGCATGGAGTGTAGGTCTGGTATTAACCATAAATCTTCCCTCAGTAGGATGTAGTGTTCTGTGCCTCTGCTGAGGTCCTAGTCCAGATATCTCTCTTCTTCTATTGGATCAGAGTCTGTGCCTCTGACCTCAATTACACTTCTATGCTCTATGTACACTTCTATGTTCTAGATGGGTCCCTATGTGTCAGGGATAGAGTTGTGAATAAAAGGCTGATCACTTTCTCATATGGGGCTTCATTCTCTCTTCAATTATTCAAAAACTGTATCACTCCCATGTTCAGTAGGGTTATTTCTTTGGGGTTTGCAATTTTTGCTCTTTTTAAAACTGCTATTGCCAAATGCCAATGTATCAGAAATTAGGCCACTTAAATACTTTCTGTAGCAGGGGGGAAGTGAAATTGGAATCCTATAAGATTTTAAAAGAGGAAAAGAGAATTTTCTAGGTTAGAGATGGCTGGAATGCAATCTTATTACTTAAGTGACTTTTCTCTTGAGTCATGCTTCTGCTCCAATACAAATTCTTCCCCTGTAACCGCCTGTTCTGGACAACAGAGACAGATCTCACAGAGATCTATAGGCTACCCTCCCCTCAATTCCGCAGGCAAAGCACTGGTTATGAGCTACACAACCTCCTTGAATACTCTTACTTTATATCATTTTGAAAACTTCTGTGAATCTCAAAAAATTAGAAAAAAGCCCAAAAGTCTATCCACTCTTAGGAAAATCTATAAGGTTTTCATTAATACAAGATAAATTCTGAATGTATATAACATGGGAAATGGAAGATCAAAGAAAGATATTTACTCTTAAAACAGTAAGACCAAATAAAATTTCAAGGCAAATTAAACATTTTAAAATTCTATCTACATTGTTCAATAATTTTGCACCTGAAGTTTTTAATTCCCATGAGATCATCCTCCTCTCAGATTCCTTCATTGTAGAATGCCGCTAGAAGCTCTGGGTCTCGTCTGGGAGCTCCTGGGAAGCTGACCAGATAGATAAAGCACGTGCCTTTGCTAAGAATGATTGAGAGACCACTTGGGAGAAAGGACCACTCTTATCAGGCACAAATGAAGATCACATGAATTATCCACCATTTCTGCCAATCCCTAAAATTGTAGGAGAACCCAAGTCACTAAAAGTTAAAGGTAGCTTTTCATCAATTAAAGCCAGCAAGAGACAAGAAGAGTCAAAGCAGAAACATGGATTTTTCGATGACTTCTGCTATAGCAATAGGCTTACATATGGTTCTCCAGGAGTCAAATAAAATGCGAATTTAACTATGTTTCTAATACTCTAAAATCCATATAAAGCCAAGAACCATATATTTACAAGGACTGAGCCACACCATCAATTAAAACTTAACATATCCAACACAGATCACCTATTTTTATTAAGCTTTAAGAAATTCTTGGGGCTTCCCTGGTGGTCCAGCGGGTAAGGACACTGCCTTGCAGTGCAAGGGGCGCCGGTTCGATCCCTGGCCTGGGAAGATGCCACGTGCAGTGGAGCAGCTGGACCAACGTGTCCAATTACTGAGCCAGAGCTCTAGGAGCGCATGCGCCTGGAGCCGGTGCTCTGCAACAACAGAGGCCACTGCGATGGGAGACCCACATGGGCCAAAGAACAAAGATGGATGAAAAACAGATAAATGAAAGACCAATAGAAGTGGCCTGCCTGCCCCCTCCTTCTCTCCCCAACCCATCCCCCCCAAAAAAAAATTAAAAAAAAAAAAAGAAAGAAATTCTTTCTAACAGCAGACATGAATGGTCATTACTTTTAGAATGAGTGGGACTTAAGCTGGAATTTGTAGGACAGAAGAGTGTTCACTCTGGAGGACAAATGATCTAAATTACTCCCCATTCACTTAATAACTGATGTGATGAGTCCTATTTACCACTCCATCATCCAGAAATGATCTTCATTCCTAAACTCATGTGATTTTTACACATTTCTCTTAAGTCATAGAATCAAGAACTGGACCATTTATGGGTAAACATTGGATCAACATTGAGCATGGAAAAGCAAACACCTGGAATAAGAAGGACCTTGCAAGTCAACTTGAAGAGCCAACATCCAAAGCTAGGCATTCCTAATGTGTTCCAGGCAAGTATTTGGAGGGGAAAAAAATAAAACTTTTCAAAGTATACATATATGTGATTATATAACAAACAAATGAAGATCACATGAATTATCCACCATTTCTGCCAATCCCTAAAATTGTAGGAGAACCCAAGTCACTAAAAGTTAAAGGTAGCTTTTCATCAATTAAAGCCAGCAAGAGACAAGAAGAGTCAAAGCAGAAACATGGATTTTTCGATGACTTCTGCTATAGCAATAGGCTTACATATGGTTCTCCAGGAGTCAAATAAAATGCGAATTTAACTATGTTTCTAATACTCTAAAATCCATATAAAGCCAAGAACCATATATTTACAAGGACTGAGCCACACCATCAATTAAAACTTAACATATCCAACACAGATCACCTATTTTTATTAAGCTTTAAGAAATTCTTGGGGCTTCCCTGGTGGTCCAGGGGGTAAGGACACTGCCTTGCAGTGCAAGGCGCCGGTTCGATCCCTGGCCTGGGAAGATGCCACGTGCAGTGGAGCAGCTGGACCAACGTGTCCAATTACTGAGCCAGAGCTCTAGGAGCGCATGCGCCTGGAGCCGTGCTCTGCAACAACAGAGGCCACTGCGATGGGAGACCCACATGGGCCAAAGAACAAAGATGGATGAAAAACAGATAAATGAAAGACCAATAGAAGTGGCCTGCCTGCCCCCTCCTTCTCTCCCCAACCCATCCCCCCCAAAAAAAAATTAAAAAAAAAAAAAGAAAGAAATTCTTTCTAACAGCAGACATGAATGGTCATTACTTTTAGAATGAGTGGGACTTAAGCTGGAATTTGTAGGACAGAAGAGTGTTCACTCTGGAGGACAAATGATCTAAATTACTCCCCATTCACTTAATAACTGATGTGATGAGTCCTATTTACCACTCCATCATCCAGAAATGATCTTCATTCCTAAACTCATGTGATTTTTACACATTTCTCTTAAGTCATAGAATCAAGAACTGGACCATTTATGGGTAAACATTGGATCAACATTGAGCATGGAAAAGCAAACACCTGGAATAAGAAGGACCTTGCAAGTCAACTTGAAGAGCCAACATCCAAAGCTAGGCATTCCTAATGTGTTCCAGGCAAGTATTTGGAGGGGAAAAAAATAAAACTTTTCAAAGTATACATATATGTGATTATATAACAAACAATTTGGCTACTCTAATACAGCTATTAATTGAAATATCTTGGCCTTCTTCAGCAACTTACAATTTTTTAAAAAATTATTTTCTGATGAAATATAGATTTTCCCAAAAAGAAGATCCGTTAATAATTCTTTCCACGTAAAACATTACAATTTTCTGGAACATATGTCTGAATTTGTTTGGTGGTGTTTTCTACTATCTGTGAACCCTGTTTTCACTTAAGTTTATGCACATCATTCCAGCTCATTTCCATATCATTTGTCTTAACAGTAGAAAATACTGGCATCATCACAAGAGTAGGAGTGGGAGAATCAGACATATAGACCTAGTACTAATCCTGGTTCTGCAGCTTACTGACTAAGGGACCCTGGGCCAAATTCTTAACTTGGAGGAGACCAGTTTTGCTTTGTTTTTCATTTGTAAAATAGGGGTAATAAGTTAATAGGGCTTTTGTAAGGATCAAACAAGAAAACATACATGAAACTCCTAGAGCATTTTTTCTATATTAGATACTCAGCAACTGAGAGACGTTTCCTTTTATATGAGAGAACACAGGCATCCACAATCTAAAAATTATAGTTGTCTAGACTCTGAGGGAACATGTAACTATTTACTTGAAAATGATTGCTTTAATGACATATATGCAAACTAAAAATTAGATTTCTAATAGCTGGCTCTGAGAAGACTGTAATTAAATCTCAAGTCTCCCTCCTCCAGAGTTCATCAGAAACAGAGTTAGGGCAAACAGCCAGATAATGTAAGGCCAAATGAACTTTGTTTCTGATTCTCTGTCTGGGCCCCATCCTGAAAGATGCAGTACAGTGACAACATGAAAAGAGACTCATCGGTCACCTTAATTCCCTGGGGACCACATGAATTCCAGGAGAAGTCACCTCTTTGAAAAGTGACAATACATTCTCTTTTAAGACAATGATAATACATAAAAGTTACTGAGACATATATCATAAATGATTAGCAATCAGGAAACATTTATTTAGAATGAGATGTACTCTGCCCTGAAGAAACTTCTGTTGGCTTTAGAAGACAAAAACTGTTCTTTGAAATTATCTAATTGCATGCTGAAAAAGATCAAGTTTTTTTAACAAACTGAATTCGGGTAAGGAGGGAACTGACATATTTTGCATACCTAATATGTATCTGGCACTAGGCATATATTACCTAACTTAAAACTCAAAAGAAGGCTATGAAGTGGGTATCATTCTTCTCATTTTGTGGATAAGAAAGCTGCACAGGGAAGGCGATGGGGATAAGGACATCAAACTAGACAGTGATAATCCCAGGAAGTGAGCACAGACCAGTGCCTCTGGGTCCAAGCATGCACTCTTCATTGCCACTGGGATGACCATTCGGACAATGAGAGGGAAGAAATCATCATGAGATGCACTGTGAAAGAGAAATGGGCAGATGTTTGTATTGCTCAGATATGCATGACACTCACGGAAAGAGTTAGTTAATAAAATGTATGGAGCCATGATTGAATTTTTATGAACTCTTTCAAAAATGCCACAAAGTGAGAACATCAAGAAACAAATTCAACTAAGTGTGTTGAAAGAATCAGGTTAGCTTTATCCACCTATTTAAAAAGACTTAAAACTTCAAATAAATGTACTATTGTCCTCATGCAATGCTCTTAATGTTGACATTTTAAATTTAGAAGACGGCACTATGGAGAGCAAAAGGCAATAGGTTAGAAAGTCTGGAGTTGAGTTTTAGCCCCCAAATTAATGTGGTGACATCTTGCGCAGCTCATTTAGTAACTTTTAATCTTGTAGGAATATTAATACCATCCTACTCCATCCATCCATGTACTCATCTACTGCTCCAGTCACCCATTCAGTTATTCATTCAACATACATTTATTGACCATTAACCAGGTGCCAGCCTCTGAGACATTTAATTTTTTTAATATTTATTTATTTGACTGGACCATGTCATAGCTGAAGCACATGGGATCTTTGGTTAGATCTTTAGTGCACAGGATCTAGTTCTAGAATCAGGGATCAAGACCAGGGCCCCTGCATCAGGAGCATGGAATCTTAACCACTGGACCGCCAGTCAAGTCCCTGAAGAAATTTTAGAGTTAAACGAGATTCAGACTCTCTTCTCAAGAAATCCATAGTCTAGGAAGAGAGAGAGACGGATATAAAGGAAGGTAGGAAAATGTGACGGGTACTGTAAAGGTGACCTGTCCCAGCCACAGCAGGCAGAAAGGAGAGCACCCTTCCACCTGGTGAGACGTAGCTGGAAGGATATCTCACCACCACTAAGGGAGAGGGAGGACAGGTGTCACGGAAGAGGTGACAGGTGAGCCGGTGAAGTGTGACTAGTTTTCCCAGTGGATCTGAGGTGTGATACTGGGAAGTGTGTTCCAACTGGAGTTGTTGGTTTTAGGTGCTCAGTATCCAACTATTTGTGACCCCATGGACTGCAGCCTACCAGTTTTCTCTGTCCATGGGATTTCGCAGGCAGGAATACTGGAGTGGGTTTCTATTTCCTTCCACAAGGTTTTGAGTCCTGCTTTAGGCCCATAGGTGTGAGGTCTTGCACCAAGGCCACAGAAGCAGAACCCAGAACCAAGGATACCTCTGAAGCTAACTGAACCCCTTTGAACCACTGCCAAAAGTCCCCTGACCATCACTAATAAGCTTTCTGACTCCCAATTAGACATATGCCAACTCCCATGGGCCCCTATATCACCCCAACCCATGACCTAATGCCAATCTTCCAGCAGGACTTTATTTTGAGGCTCTAAAAATTGGCTACTAACCCACAAAAACTGTCAACTCTCCCTGGTCTACCAAGAATTATTTCCCCTTCTTACTTTCAATAAACTCATCCCTTCTGAAATTCTGTATCTGGAAATTAATACCATCCTACTCCATCCATCCATGTACTCATCTACTGCTCCAGTATTGTATTCATTCAACATACCTTTATTGACCATTAACCAGGTGCCAGCCTCTGAGACATTTAATTTTTTTAATATTTATTTATTTGACTGGACCATGTCATAGCTGAAGCACATGGGATCTTTGGTTAGATCTTTAGTGCACAGGATCTAGTTCTAGAATCAGGGATCAAGACCAGGGCCCCTGCATCAGGAGCATGGAATCTTAACCACTGGACCGCCAGTCAAGTCCCTGAAGAAATTTTAGAGTTAAACGAGATTCAGACTCTCTTCTCAAGAACTCCATAGTCTAGGAAGAGAGAGAGCGGATATAAAGGAAGGTAGGAAAATGTGACGGGTACTGTAAAGGTGACCTGTCCCAGCCACAGCAGGCAGAAAGGAGAGCACCCTTCCACCTGGTGAGACGTAGCTGGAAGGATATCTCACCACCACTAAGGGAGAGGGAGGACAGGTGTCACGGAAGAGGTGACAGGTGAGCCGGTGAAGTGTGACTAGTTTTCCCAGTGGATCTGAGGTGTGATACTGGGAAGTGTGTTCCAACTGGAGTTGTTGGTTTTAGGTGCTCAGTATCCAACTATTTGTGACCCCATGGACTGCAGCCTACCAGTTTTCTCTGTCCATGGGATTTCGCAGGCAGGAATACTGGAGTGGGTTTCTATTTCCTTCCACAAGGTTTTGAGTCCTGCTTTAGGCCCATAGGTGTGAGGTCTTGCACCAAGGCCACAGAAGCAGAACCCAGAACCAAGGATACCTCTGAAGCTAACTGAACCCCTTTGAACCACTGCCAAAAGTCCCCTGACCATCACTAATAAGCTTTCTGACTCCCAATTAGACATATGCCAACTCCCATGGGCCCCTATATCACCCCAACCCATGACCTAATGCCAATCTTCCAGCAGGACTTTATTTTGAGGCTCTAAAAATTGGCTACTAACCCACAAAAACTGTCAACTCTCCCTGGTCTACCAAGAATTATTTCCCCTTCTTACTTTCAATAAACTCATCCCCTTCTGAAATTCTGTATCTGGAAATTCTTTTCCAACCTGTGCTCAGACTGCCTCAACACAGGGCATCTTCCAAACCCACATCTCCTGCTTGGCAGATGGATTAGAAACCACATAAATAAATAAAGAACCTACCTGCCAATGCAGCAGACATAAAGAGATGTGGGTTTAATCCCTGGGTCAGGAAGATCTCCTGGAGAAGGGCATGCCAATCCACTCCAGTATTATTGCCTGGAAAATCCCACAGACAAAGGAGCCTATATTCCATAGGGTCTATAGTCCATAGGGTCACAAAGAGTTGGACATGACCTAAGCAACTTAGCACATAGCACATGCTATGGTGTTGTAACCAGTGAACTACATATAACTTAATTTGACTGAAATGTAGGGTAGAAAGAAAAAGCGACTAGAGACAAGGCTAGAAAGGATAGTCTGCCATGCTGAGGAGGTTTCATTTTATTCTGTGGGTATTAGGAAATCTTTAAAAGCCCCTAAATTAGAGTAAAATGATAAGATTTGCATGTGAGAAAGACTATGACTGTAGAGAGGAGAATCAGGATGAGAATGTTATAAGAAAACATATGAAGACCCATTGTAAACTGCAAATCACTACATAAATGTTTGCTTTTATCCTTAGTTCAATATGTCTTGATTTGCTGTATTGTAGACCGTAGATGACTGATAAAGCATGAATTCTATGTACCTCTACGTATTTATTTAAATAAACCTATGAAACAAAATATTTTTTCAATCAGAGATGAAGTGCAATAATAAATTAAAGAGACTTACAAAAATGTCACCTTGTTCCAGAACTCTTATTTGAACAAAACACATTGCTGGAGAAGGTCTCTAAAAAAAATTAAAATATTGATGATTTTTGAAAATAATGTGTTGGTGAGGATGTGGAAAAACTGAAATTCTTATGGAATGTTGATGAGAATGTAAAACGGCACAACTGCTATGGCAAAGAGCATGGAGGTTCCTCATAATATTAAAAATAGAACTACCATGTGATCCAGCAATTCCACTTCTGGGTATGTATCCAAAAATTTGAAATAAGGGTCTTGTAGAAATAGTGGTAGACCCACGTTTATAGCAGTACTATCCCTAATAGCCAAAAATGTACACAGCTATACATCAAAGGATGAACGAATCAACAAAAGCTGGCATACACATACAATGGAATATTATTCATTTCCTTAAAAAAAAAGACGAAATTTTGACACATGCTACAATGTGGATAAACCTTGAGGACATTATGCTAAAAGAAATAAGCCAGTCACAGAAGAACACATACCATATGATTCCATTTACATGAGATCCCTGGAGTAGTCAAACTCATAGAAACAGAAAGCAGGATGGTAGTTGCCAGAGGTCAGAGGACAGAGAAAATGGGGCATTGTTATTGTACAGGTATAGAGTTTCAGTTTTACAAGATGTCAACTACAAACTGGCACTTACCAAATTCATTGCCAATGACGGAACATCACGGGCATTTGCCATCCACCACTGTGAAGACCAAACCCTGTGCTGCTACAGCCGCTGCCTCTCAGCACCCCCTGAGGGAGTTTAGGGTGGAGGGAGGCACTCTGCTCCAGAGAATCTGGTGGGACAGGTCTTTAGACAGGCAAGTGTTTTTAGGAGCAGATTTTATGATCTCAATCCTTGCATCTCCTCATACTTATAAAGGCACTAAAATCCTTTCATGGTGAATCAGATCTTCGTGACTAACCAAAGACCTCCTTTGTAAAATGAGTGTTGCATGGTATTGAAAACCTGCCTGCTGGAAAGGCATTATTATATTGAAAATAATACCTGTATGAAACAAAATATTTTCAATCAGAGATGAAGTGCAATAATAAATTAAAGAGACTTACAAAAATGTCACCTTGTTCCAGAACTCTTATTTGAACAAAACACATTGCTGGAGAAGGTCTCTAAAAAAAATTAAAATATTGATGATTTTTGAAAATAATGTGTTGGTGAGGATGTGGAAAAACTGAAATTCTTATGGAATGTTGATGAGAATGTAAAACGGCACAACTGCTATGGCAAAGAGCATGGAGGTTCCTCATAATATTAAAAATAGAACTACCATGTGATCCAGCAATTCCACTTCTGGGTATGTATCCAAAAATTTGAAATAAGGGTCTTGTAGAAATAGTGGTAGACCCACGTTTATAGCAGTACTATCCCTAATAGCCAAAAATGTACACAGCTATACATCAAAGGATGAACGAATCAACAAAAGCTGGCATACACATACAATGGAATATTATTCATTTCCTTAAAAAAAAAGACGAAATTTTGACACATGCTACAATGTGGATAAACCTTGAGGACATTATGCTAAAAGAAATAAGCCAGTCACAGAAGAACACATACCATATGATTCCATTTACATGAGATCCCTGGAGTAGTCAAACTCATAGAAACAGAAAGCAGGATGGTAGTTGCCAGAGGTCAGAGGACAGAGAAAATGGGGCATTGTTATTGTACAGGTATAGAGTTTCAGTTTTACAAGATGTCAACTACAAACTGGCACTTACCAAATTCATTGCCAATGACGGAACATCACGGGCATTTGCCATCCACCACTGGGGAGACTAAACCCTGTGCTGGGGCAGCCGCTGACCCTCAGCACCCCCTGAGGGAACTCAGGGTGGAGGGAGGCACTCTGTGCTCCAGGGGATCTGGTAGGACAGGTCTTTAGACAGGCAGGTGTTTTTAGGAACAGATTTTATGATCTCAATCCTTGCATCTCCTCATACTTATAAAGGCACTAAAATCCTTTCATGGTGAATCAGATCTTCGTGACTAACCAAAGACCTCCTTTGTAAAATGAGTGTTGCATGGTATTGAAAACCTGCCTGCTGGGCATCTCTTCAAGTAGACGTATATTGATTTTCCTCCTGCTGCCTCTCTGGAGCAGTCTCTCAGAGCTATCTGAGGTGCTGCCTCCTGGGCTGCAGTCCTTATGATGCCCCAAATAAAACTTAACCCATAACTCTCAAGTTGTTTATTCTTTTTAGTCAACAAAGATAAAATTCTGGAGATCAGTTGTATAGGTATGTGAATGTACTTAATACAGTTATTGAAAGTACCCTAAAACCAACTAAGATGGTAAGTTTAGGTTCAATGTATTTTAGCATGACTTTAATATATATTGATGTCAATGATCCTTAATCGATTAAAACTGCATTTAAGGGATATATGAGCAATCATTATCACATAAAAAAGTTTTAAACCAGTTAAAGTGTGAGCAGTTTTTTTCTTATTTTGTTTTTTCGTGGAGAGAATGATTTATAGTCAAAGAGATTATTATATACAATATCTCCACCTGACACTAAATTAAATTAAACTAGTGTATACTTTGGGGGCTTCTCAGATGGCTCAGTGGTGAAGAATTCGCCTGCTAATGCAAAAGACACAGATGTGAGTTCGATTGCTAGGTTAGGAAGATTCTCCTGGAGAAGGAAATGAAACCCAATCCAGCATTCTAGACGGGAGAATCCCATGGACAGAGCCTGGCAGGCTGCAGCCTATGGGGTCGCAGAGTCGGACTGAGCACGCATCCATGCCCACAGTATATAGTTTTGGAACATAAAGAAGGGGATCAAATAATTTTATCTATTACTTTAAATCAAACAGTAGTTTAAATAAGCAGAAATGCCACAAACCCTTTGTGTTTTTACAATCACTCAAATCAAAATCAAGAACAGAAATTATGAGGACAATACTCAAATGAAGTTGCTGTACATATTATACATATATTACAAGGCAAACCAACCTGTTAAATAAGTTAAGGTCACTTTTTTTGATAGCAATAATGACATAGAATGTGCCTGGTAAGTCTGAGTAGGTCTGCCCAGCTTCTATGCTTTTAGCAGGATAGTCAGAGAATTACTTCCGAAAAGATGGTTTTAAACCAATAATGACATAATTGAATGACAGGTGTCATGCACTGCCCCCTTCGTGACTAACCAAAGACCTCCTTTGTAAAATGAGTGTTGCATGGTATTGAAAACCTGCCTGCTGGGCATCTCTTCAAGTAGACGTATATTGATTTTCCTCCTGCTGCCTCTCTGGAGCAGTCTCTCAGAGCTATCTGAGGTGCTGCCTCCTGGGCTGCAGTCCTTATGATGCCCCAAATAAAACTTAACCCATAACTCTCAAGTTGTTTATTCTTTTTAGTCAACAAAGATAAAATTCTGGAGATCAGTTGTATAGGTATGTGAATGTACTTAATACAGTTATTGAAAGTACCCTAAAACCAACTAAGATGGTAAGTTTAGGTTCAATGTATTTTAGCATGACTTTAATATATATTGATGTCAATGATCCTTAATCGATTAAAACTGCATTTAAGGGATATATGAGCAATCATTATCACATAAAAAAGTTTTAAACCAGTTAAAGTGTGAGCAGTTTTTTTCTTATTTTGTTTTTTCGTGGAGAGAATGATTTATAGTCAAAGAGATTATTATATACAATATCTCCACCTGACACTAAATTAAATTAAACTAGTGTATACTTTGGGGGCTTCTCAGATGGCTCAGTGGTGAAGAATTCGCCTGCTAATGCAAAAGACACAGATGTGAGTTCGATTGCTAGGTTAGGAAGATTCTCCTGGAGAAGGAAATGAAACCCAATCCAGCATTCTAGACGGGAGAATCCCATGGACAGAGCCTGGCAGGCTGCAGCCTATGGGGTCGCAGAGTCGGACTGAGCACGCATCCATGCCCACAGTATATAGTTTTGGAACATAAAGAAGGGGATCAAATAATTTTATCTATTACTTTAAATCAAACAGTAGTTTAAATAAGCAGAAATGCCACAAACCCTTTGTGTTTTTACAATCACTCAAAAACAAAATCAAGAACAGAAATTATGAGGACAATACTCAAATGAAGTTGCTGTACATATTATACATATATTACAAGGCAAACCAACCTGTTAAATAAGTTAAGGTCACTTTTTTTGATAGCAATAATGACATAGAATGTGCCTGGTAAGTCTGAGTAGGTCTGCCCAGCTTCTATGCTTTTAGCAGGATAGTCAGAGGGGAATTACTTCCAAGGCATTAACATGATGGTTTTTAAACCTGACTATGAATATGAATCACCTAGAGAATTTGTAAAACTTGCAGATTCTCAGGCACCACCTGCTTCCTCCAGATGCTGATTCAGCAGGTCTAGGGTGAAGCCAAGGAATGTGTATTTTTAGCCACACATTGGAAGGGTGGAGGTGGGGGAGGCTTTGATGCTTGAAGTTCACAGAACATACTTCGAGATAAACACCACTACAAATGATTAAGTGAAAACCAACTTGCAAAGCTTGAATGTCCAGGTACAGCTAGTAAACAGTCAACTCTAGTTGAGAGATTCTTTTTAACAACAAAAGGAAAATTTGTATCTTGTAATGTTTGTCCTTTGATCATAATCTCCCCCGGGTTGACCACGAGCCACAGGTCAGACAAGAGGTCCAACAAGGCTGTGACTATGACGTCTACTTGAAGAGATGCCCAGCAGGCATGAGTGTTCACCCTCACCTCTTCAGTTCACCTCTGTTCTCCCCAGATTCATAACAGATCATTTTAGAAAATTTAAATTAGTCTGGGGGTGCCTCTGAAGTGTAACCAAAGGAGACTGAGGAGAGAAGAAGATCTGTCAATGAATTTCAAAGCTAGAAGTAAATGCTTAAGGGGTCTAACTTTCTAAATTTACAGGTGAGGAAACTGACAGGAATTATAAACAAAAATTATAAACAAAAATATAAGCAACTTCTGAAAACCACTTTAGTGGGGTTTCCCTGGACTCCAAATGACAGTCTCCTACTATCCTACTATCATGATGGATTGCTATCCTTCCATATTCCAATTATACTCAAGAAACAAACCAATTAGATGCATGTTTTTCTATTGCCTGAATGGTAAAGTAAATTCTTATAACGAGACAGCAAACAATTTGGGATTTGGCATTCCGCCTTGTAATTATTTCATTTAAAATTTTAAATCTGACCTCTCTTTTTACATGTCTTCACTGGTCACGAATAATGACAGAGATGCAAATTTGCTGAAATTTCACATCTTATGGAAATAAATCTGGTAAATCAACAAAACACTGATAAATAATTTCCCATTGGGGCTTCCCCTGGTGGTCCAGTGGGTAAGGACACCGCCTTGCAGTGCAAGGGGCGCCGGTTCGAGCCCTGGTCTGGGAGGATCCCACCTGCCGTGGAGCGGCTGGACCAATGTGTCCAATTACCGAGCCGGAGCTCCGGAGCACATGTGCCCTGAGCCGGGGCTCTGCAATGACAGACACCACCGCGATGGGAGGCCCACAGGAGCCAAAGAACAAAGACGGATGCAAATAGATAAAGGAAAGACAAATAGAAGTGGCCCGCCTGCTTCCCTCCCTCCCCAACCCGACCCCTGCCCAAAATAAATAAATAAATCTTAAAAAAATAATAATAATAATTTCCCATTTGAAGAAAATTCACTGATCTTTTTGTCACTAAAATATATAACTTGTTTTAGTTGCTCCTAGATCTTTATAGTATATCTTTCAGAGTAAAAAACTGAAATAGTTAGTGGTAATTTGATAAATAGCTAGTGATATCAGTAACAGGTGAATAAGAGTGTGACAGATAGGAAGAAGAGAAGCAGTCATTTTATAAAATCAGTGAGGACCAGAAAGAAACACCTATACCCTTTACTGTAATTGAATAAGTAAATCACAAGGAAAATGGCATAAGTACCAATAAAGGGAGAAATCAATTGATTCCTAGACTCAAGACCATGTGTTTCTTGTAAGCCACCTCACACCCTTCTGTGAAATAGAGCAAAAACAAATGCATGCTCTCATACACACATCCATACACATACATATACTTTTCTCCCTCACTACACCATCATTCATTTAATTCATTCAACAAATATTCATTCAGTGCCTATTAAATGCCTTGTGGTGTTGATAAAGCAGAGGAAGGAAGACAGACAATCTGAATGAGAGATGACAGATATACGAGATAAATTCAGAAAGTCATAAGAGCTCTGAAAAGTTTGATAAAGATGTGAGAGAGAAGGTTGGGAAAAGGTCATGATGATGGGTAGACCTCTCTAAAAACGTGGCTTATAAACCTAAACAATGAAAGAGACTGGGAAGCACATTCAGGCAGAGCAAACAGTAAGTGTAGTAGTTAGTCAGGAGGTAGAAAGAAGCTGGCCACTGAGCACAGTGAATAATCCAAGAGAGTGGGGGAATAGAGAAAATACTGTGATTGTGAAAAAAAAAAGAAGAATCTTATTGTTCGTAAAAGTTGTAACAATATTTTGCAAGTATTCCAAACACATTGTAGCATAAAGAAAAACAGGGCTTCCCTGATGGCTCAGACAGTAAAGATTCTGTCTGCAATGCAGAAAACATGGGTTTGATCCCTGAGTGGGGAAGATCCCCTGAAGAAGGAAATGGCAACCCACTCCAGTATTCTTGCCTGGAGAATTCCATGGATTGGGGAGCCTGGTGGGCTACAGTCCATAGGGTCACAAAGAGTCATGCATGACTGAGCAACTAACACTTCCCTAAAGCAAATAACTTATCTTACTAATGTCATTAATAACCAAAATTTTAACTGTGACATAAAATAATACAAGTATAAAATCAAACATATTAAATAATCTTAGATTTAAACTAGACGTATCAGTATAAACCATGATTTTTTTCCCTCTTAAGCATAAGCACATATTTACTAGCTCTATACACTGAAAAGGTATAGAAGAAAAGATAACTTGTTGTCAAAACCACCCACAGATTGTGATTTCTAAATATTATTTACCACTAAAATTACCTAGATCTTCTTGAAGAAATGTCTAATTCCAGATATAGAGCAGGAAACATACAAGGTGAGACTGGGCTCTCTTATAAAGTCAGAAAGAAAGGAAACACTCAAATACTCGCCCCATGCAAATTGACTTTTCTTTACATACACATGCATCTCATACACATACATATACTTTTCTCCCTCACTACACCATCATTCATTTAATTCATTCAACAAATATTCATTCAGTGCCTATTAAATGCCTTGTGGTGTTGATAAAGCAGAGGAAGGAAGACAGACAATCTGAATGAGAGATGACAGATATACGAGATAAATTCAGAAAGTCATAAGAGCTCTGAAAAGTTTGATAAAGATGTGAGAGAGAAGGTTGGGAAAAGGTCATGATGATGGGTAGACCTCTCTAAAAACGTGGCTTATAAACCTAAACAATGAAAGAGACTGGGAAGCACATTCAGGCAGAGCAAACAGTAAGTGTAGTAGTTAGTCAGGAGGTAGAAAGAAGCTGGCCACTGAGCACAGTGAATAATCCAAGAGAGTGGGGGAATAGAGAAAATACTGTGATTGTGAAAAAAAAAAGAATCTTATTGTTCGTAAAAGTTGTAACAATATTTTGCAAGTATTCCAAACACATTGTAGCATAAAGAAAAACAGGGCTTCCCTGATGGCTCAGACAGTAAAGATTCTGTCTGCAATGCAGAAAACATGGGTTTGATCCTGAGTGGGAAGATCCCTGAAGAAGGAAATGGCAACCCACTCCAGTATTCTTGCCTGGAGAATTCCATGGATTGGGGAGCCTGGTGGGCTACAGTCCATAGGGTCACAAAGAGTCATGCATGACTGAGCAACTAACACTTCCCTAAAGCAAATAACTTATCTTACTAATGTCATTAATAACCAAAATTTTAACTGTGACATAAAATAATACAAGTATAAAATCAAACATATTAAATAATCTTAGATTTAAACTAGACGTATCAGTATAAACCATGATTTTTTTCCCTCTTAAGCATAAGCACATATTTACTAGCTCTATACACTGAAAAGGTATAGAAGAAAAGATAACTTGTTGTCAAAACCACCCACAGATTGTGATTTCTAAATATTATTTACCACTAAAATTACCTAGATCTTCTTGAAGAAATGTCTAATTCCAGATATAGAGCAGGAAACATACAAGGTGAGACTGGGCTCTCTTATAAAGTCAGAAAGAAAGGAAACACTCAAAGATTACTCGGCCCCTGCATTGGAAACACAAAGTCTTAACCACTAGACTGCCATGGAAGGCCTAAAATACAGACTTTAAGATAATTATGATCAATAGGGGCTTCCCTAGTGGTCCAGTGGGTAAAGAGTCCATCTTGCAATGCAAGGGGCACCGGTTCGATCCCTGGCCTGGGAAGATCCCACATGCCCCAGAGCGGCTGGGCCAGTGTGTCCATTTATGAGCCAGTGCTCTGTCGCACATGCGGCCAGAGCCAGTGCTCTGCAATGGGAGAGGCCGTTGCAATGGGAAGCCCACACATGACAAAAAGAATAAAAGATAGATGATAAATAAATAAATAAATGACTGATAGCTATTTTTTTAAAAAAGAAAAAATCATGATTAATATATTAAAGTCTCTAGTAGAAATAGCAGATAGGTTGAATAATAGATGGAGAATTTTAGCAAAGAGATGGAACATATAAAAGACAAACAGGAATTCTAGAAATAAAAAAGTATGGTATCAGAGTTAAAAAATTCTTTCAATGGGCTTATTAGACAACTGGTCATTGCAGAGGAAAGAATCAATAAATTTAAAGATAATCAATAGAAATTATCCAAACTGAAACACCAAGTAAATCCAGAGCGAGAAACAATAAGCAAGCAATAACATCAAAACCAGAACATCTAAGAGCTTTGAGGACAATATCAAATGGTTTAATACGGATGTAGCTGAAGGCTTCCTAGGTGGGGCAGTGGTAAAGAATCTGTCTGCCAATGCAGGAGATGCAAAAGATTTGGGTTTGATCCCTGGGTCAGGAAGATCCCCTGGAGAAGGAAATGGCAATCCACTCCAGTATTCTTGCCTGGAGAATCCTACGGACAGAGGAGCCTGGTGGGCGAGAGTCCATGAGGCCCCAAAGAGTTGGACACAACTGAGAACATACACACACAGATGTAGTTGAAGTACCAGAAAAAGAAAGAAGAACAGATGAACGAAAATATCTAAAGAGATAATGGAGGAGAATTTTTCCAAAATTAGTAACAGACAACAAACACAAATCCAAGAGCCTCAAAGAACACCAAAGTGAGAAAAGCAGAAAAAAAAAAAAAAAAACAGAATACATTACCGTCAAACTGCTGAAAACCAAAGGCAAAGAAAAAAGTCTTGCAGAGAACAAAGATAATGAGTGACAGCAGGCTGTTAGAAATTATGCAAGTCAAAATATAACAGAAAAACTTCTTTAAAATACTTAAACAGGGATTCCCTGGTGGTTCAGTGGATAGAGAGTCCACCTTGCAGTGCAAGGGGCACCGGTTCGATCCCTGGCCCAGGAAGATCCCACATGCCATGGAGCAGCTGGACCTCTGTGCCCAATTATGAGCCAGGGCTCTGGAGCACATGTGTCCAGAACTGGTGCCCTGCAATGAGAGAGGCCACTGCAATGGAAGGCCCACACAGGCCAAAGAATAAAGATGGATGAAAATAAATAAATAAAAAATCAATAAAAGAGGCCAAAATTTTAAAAAAACAATTTTTTTAAATACAATACTTAAACAAAGTCAATCCAGATTTCAAGAATGCTATATCTAGTGAAAACATATTTCAAAATGAAGGTGAGACACAGGACTTCTAGAATGATGGAGTAAGGAACTCTCAACTAACTCTCCAGCAAAATAATTTAAGTGGTGAAAAAATAATTTTTATTTATTTAAACTCTGGAACTTGCCCCAGGGTTACACAGCAAATAGTGAACTATCCATTCAAGAAAATCTACTAAATATCAGTAAAAAATAGTAGTAGTTGAACATAACCCACTCCACTGTCTCTCCAGTTCCTTACAGATGCTCTGTTCATGCAGCCAAAAAAATGAGAGCTCCATCTCCCCTTGAGCTACAGTCTAGGGCTGCAGTTTCATTCCTGGAGGGACAGGCTGTTGACATTTGTCATCTATTCTAGGAAGCCACCAGGTCTATCATCCTCTACCCACCACCCCCCATCATAGGGCAGCAGCTCTACTCCAGGTGCAGAAGCCCAAATATCCGGAGGCTCCAGTGACCTTTACCCCAGCTCACTCATGGGGGAAATTTTGAACATAATGTAAGCATAGTACCTGTTAAGGGATGGTTCTATAACCTCAGACCTAAAGGGCATCACTAAGTGCCAGCACCTGTGTAGCAAACTCCAAAACAGTTTTTAAAAACTACCTGCTCTACCTATGAATGAAAAGTATTTAGATTTCCAGGAAGCTCTTTCTTCACGGCACAGCCAAACCTTCTCTATTCATGAAGATTCATTTCATACTCTGACCACTCTAGGACAGATCACTACCCTTCCCTACACGGCCACCTACCTGCCATTCATATGACAACTGAGCATCTATTTGCATACTGCAAATTGTGGCAAGCTCTAAAATCCTCAACGCGACAATGTCATAATTCTTTTCAGTGGATAGAGAGTCCACCTTGCAGTGCAATGGGCACCGGTTCGATCCCTGGCCCAGGAAGATCCCACATGCCATGGAGCAGCTGGACCTCTGTGCCCAATTATGAGCCAGGGCTCTGGAGCACATGTGTCCAGAACTGGTGCCCTGCAATGAGAGAGGCCACTGCAATGGAAGGCCCACACAGGCCAAAGAATAAAGATGGATGAAAATAAATAAATAAAAAATCAATAAAAGAGGCCAAAATTTTAAAAAAACAATTTTTTTAAATACAATACTTAAACAAAGTCAATCCAGATTTCAAGAATGCTATATCTAGTGAAAACATATTTCAAAATGAAGGTGAGACACAGGACTTCTAGAATGATGGAGTAAGGAACTCTCAACTAACTCTCCAGCAAAATAATTTAAGTGGTGAAAAAATAATTTTTATTTATTTAAACTCTGGAACTTGCCCCAGGGTTACACAGCAAATAGTGAACTATCCATTCAAGAAAATCTACTAAATATCAGTAAAAAATAGTAGTAGTTGAACATAACCCACTCCACTGTCTCTCCAGTTCCTTACAGATGCTCTGTTCATGCAGCCAAAAAAATGAGAGCTCCATCTCCCCTTGAGCTACAGTCTAGGGCTGCAGTTTCATTCCTGGAGGGACAGGCTGTTGACATTTGTCATCTATTCTAGGAAGCCACCAGGTCTATCATCCTCTACCCACCACCCCCCATCATAGGGCAGCAGCTCTACTCCAGGTGCAGAAGCCCAAATATCCGGAGGCTCCAGTGACCTTTACCCCAGCTCACTCATGGGGGAAATTTTGAACATAATGTAAGCATAGTACCTGTTAAGGGATGGTTCTATAACCTCAGACCTAAAGGGCATCACTAAGTGCCAGCACCTGTGTAGCAAACTCCAAAACAGTTTTTAAAAACTACCTGCTCTACCTATGAATGAAAAAGTATTTAGATTTCCAGGAAGCTCTTTCTTCACGGCACAGCCAAACCTTCTCTATTCATGAAGATTCATTTCATACTCTGACCACTCTAGGACAGATCACTACCCTTCCCTACACGGCCACCTACCTGCCATTCATATGACAACTGAGCATCTATTTGCATACTGCAAATTGTGGCACCGAAGCTCTAAAATCCTCAAGCGCAGAGACAATGTCATAATTCTTTTCTTTAAAACTCCTACTTGTTATAGCTTGAAACAATATTTATTGGATTGAATGCTACTCTTTACAGTTTCTTTTTTCAAATTCTGAATTACATTCATATCTTAAAGAAATTAAACAATAAGATATATTTTCTTAATTAGACAATCTACCATAACTGGCCACAACAGTATACGACCGATATCTTTGTTAAATGTAATTAAGAGATACGGGGTTATGACAAATGTCACTTAACAATTTTCTTTGTGCCAAAAAATGATCTTGGTACTTAGCATAAATATTTTTTAATTAAGTGGAATAAAATAAACATTATGCATTTAGGATGGACAAACTGTTGCAGGGAGGAAATCAATTCTGACTTCATATTGCAAACTGTTTCTTTGACTTGCTTTTTGTTGCTTTTTATTATTATGATCACACTTAATAGCTTGCCTCGAGGACCCTGTCCCTTTGCCTGACTGTTAATGTAAAATGCCTTTGTTCAGAACCCTGTCCACCTGTGGATGACAGGAAGGGAGAAATAAACACATCCCCTGCCTGAGGCTTGCCATTCTAGATGTTAGCAAGATTAACGGCCTTTTTACTATGCTTCCTCACCTCAACTCTGATCTATAAAAGAATCTGGCATCCAGACCCTAATAAGATGGTTATTTCTGAGGCACTATCCTGCCATCTTCTAGGTCAGGTGCTTTCCAAATAAAGTTGTTTTCCTTGCCTCAACACCTCATCTCTCAGATTTATTGGCCTGTTGTGTAGTGGGCACAGCGAGCTTGGACTTAGTAACACAATCAGAGGTATCAAGTTTAAAAAGCTGATTAAACTAATTTAGTCACTCAAGAGAACATTCCTCAGAATCCTGAATGTCTGCCTGACCCACTTCATCATCAGCAAAATGTCGAACTTAAAATACTCAATACACTTTAGAACATTTGAATCGTCTTCTCCAATAGCAGTAAGCCTGCTTTTAAAAATATGTTTTCAAAAATTATACATTTTATAAAAATATTTTCATTTTATGCATTTGAATTATGCCATAGAGCATATAATAATTTCCTCAAAAACAGTTATTTTATCTCTTTTCACGTTATCTTCTTTTACTATTGAAGAGCTTGCTTTGTTCATATTAGACTCACGTGACTGTCAAAATATGAAACAGGATGCCAGAAATATTTTTCAGATCAGAACAAACAGTGGAAAAATTTTACTATTTTCCTACTAAAATACTTACTGGAAAATATTTTCTAAAAATACTCATTGTGAAATGTGGTAGAATTATTTAATGTTAGAACCACATTCTCTCAAATACTCAAAATACTTTTGACATCTGTGAGGACATGAGTCATTCAGTGGAATAAAAAGGAATAGCTCTTTGCATTATTGAAATATCAAAAGGATTTCAGGAAGATATTAATTTAAACAAAGCAACATAGTAAGTTTATGAAAGAAAGCGCTAGTTGCTCAGTTGTGCCCGACTCTTTGGGACCCCATGGACTGTAGCCCACCAGGCTCCTCTGTCCATGGGATTCTCCAGGCAAGAATACTGCAGTCGGTAGCCAGGGAATCTGTCTGACTCAGGGACTGAACCCAAGTCTCTTGCATTGTGGGTGGATACGACTAAAGCAACTTAGCATAGTTGTTATATAGAAATAAAATGTATTTTGTGTACATTTATGTTTCTCCTGCTCAGCTGTAAATGTCTTAAGAGCATCCAGACCCTAATAAGATGGTTATTTCTGAGGCACTATCCTGCCATCTTCTAGGTCAGGTGCTTTCCAAATAAAGTTGTTTTCCTTGCCTCAACACCTCATCTCTCAGATTTATTGGCCTGTTGTGTAGTGGGCACAGCGAGCTTGGACTTAGTAACACAATCAGAGGTATCAAGTTTAAAAAGCTGATTAAACTAATTTAGTCACTCAAGAGAACATTCCTCAGAATCCTGAATGTCTGCCTGACCCACTTCATCATCAGCAAAATGTCGAACTTAAAATACTCAATACACTTTAGAACATTTGAATCGTCTTCTCCAATAGCAGTAAGCCTGCTTTTAAAAATATGTTTTCAAAAATTATACATTTTATAAAAATATTTTCATTTTATGCATTTGAATTATGCCATAGAGCATATAATAATTTCCTCAAAAACAGTTATTTTATCTCTTTTCACGTTATCTTCTTTTACTATTGAAGAGCTTGCTTTGTTCATATTAGACTCACGTGACTGTCAAAATATGAAACAGGATGCCAGAAATATTTTTCAGATCAGAACAAACAGTGGAAAATTTTTACTATTTTCCCACTAAAATACTTACTGAAAAATATTTTCTAAAAATACTCATTGTGAAATGTGGTAGAATTATTTAATGTTAGAACCACATTCTCTCAAATACTCAAAATACTTTTGACATCTGTGAGGACATGAGTCATTCAGTGGAATAAAAAGGAATAGCTCTTTGCATTATTGAAATATCAAAAGGATTTCAGGAAGATATTAATTTAAACAAAGCAACATAGTAAGTTTATGAAAGAAAGCGCTAGTTGCTCAGTTGTGCCCGACTCTTTGGGACCCCATGGACTGTAGCCCACCAGGCTCCTCTGTCCATGGGATTCTCCAGGCAAGAATACTGCAGTCGGTAGCCAGGGAATCTGTCTGACTCAGGGACTGAACCCAAGTCTCTTGCATTGTGGGTGGATACGACTAAAGCAACTTAGCATAGTTGTTATATAGCAATAAAATGTATTTTGTGTACATTTATGTTTCTCCTGCTCAGCTGTAAATGTCTTAAGAGCAGAGAATATAACTGTCATCTTTATATTCTCACATTTCTCCACTAATGCCTAGCAAAATCACAGGAAAACAGTAAATATTTACTGAACGAATGTACTTGCTTCTAGAGACCTGAAGTTCCAGACTATGTAAAATGAGTAAATGCATAAATAAATACTTAAAGTTTTGACTGTTAAAAAAATAATAAGCATGCTGAAAAGATGCTCAGTATCTTTAGTCTTAAGAAAAATCAAATTAAAACATCACATTTCTATTCAGAGAAGTTAAAATTAAAGATTGAGAATGCCACATGTTGGCAATGGGATCAAACAATAGGAATTCTTATATGTTGCTGATGAGAGTATAAATCTGTACAACCACATAGGAAAACCACAAACTAGGTGGCTTAAACAGTTCTGGAGACTACGAGTCCAAAATCTAGGTTGTTTCTTCTGAGCTGTGAGAGAGAATGAGTTCCAAGGCCCTCCTGGCTTCTGGAGGTATGTGAACAACATTTGGTGTCCTTGGTTTATAGAACCCGACCTCATTCCCGCCTTGATTTACACATTCTCCCTATGTGAGTATCTGTCTCAAAATGTCTCCTTTTTAATTAGGATAACAGATAGATTAGGGCCCACTCTAATGATCTAATCTTAACTTGATTACCTTCATAAAGAACAAGATCACATTCTGAGATTTGGGTGGAACTCCAACGTATGAATTTTGGGGAACAAATTCAACCCATAAAATCCCATAGGGTTAAATATACTTCTTTCATTTTAATTATGATACCAACAGGATTTCAGGAAGATATTAATTTAAACAAAGCAACATAGTAAGTTTATGAAAGAAAGCGCTAGTTGCTCAGTTGTGCCCGACTCTTTGGGACCCCATGGACTGTAGCCCACCAGGCTCCTCTGTCCATGGGATTCTCCAGGCAAGAATACTGCAGTCGGTAGCCAGGGAATCTGTCTGACTCAGGGACTGAACCCAAGTCTCTTGCATTGTGGGTGGATACGACTAAAGCAACTTAGCATAGTTGTTATATAGCAATAAAATGTATTTTGTGTACATTTATGTTTCTCCTGCTCAGCTGTAAATGTCTTAAGAGCAGAGAATATAACTGTCATCTTTATATTCTCACATTTCTCCACTAATGCCTAGCAAAATCACAGGAAAACAGTAAATATTTACTGAACGAATGTACTTGCTTCTAGAGACCTGAAGTTCCAGACTATATAAAATGAGTAAATGCATAAATAAATACTTAAAGTTTTGACTGTTAAAAAAATAATAAGCATGCTGAAAAGATGCTCAGTATCTTTAGTCTTAAGAAAAATCAAATTAAAACATCACATTTCTATTCAGAGAAGTTAAAATTAAAGATTGAGAATGCCACATGTTGGCAATGGGATCAAACAATAGGAATTCTTATATGTTGCTGATGAGAGTATAAATCTGTACAACCACATAGGAAAACCACAAACTAGGTGGCTTAAACAGTTCTGGAGACTACGAGTCCAAAATCTAGGTTGTTTCTTCTGAGCTGTGAGAGAGAATGAGTTCCAAGGCCCTCCTGGCTTCTGGAGGTATGTGAACAACATTTGGTGTCCTTGGTTTATAGAACCCGACCTCATTCCCGCCTTGATTTACACATTCTCCCTATGTGAGTATCTGTCTCAAAATGTCTCCTTTTTAATTAGGATAACAGATAGATTAGGGCCCACTCTAATGATCTAATCTTAACTTGATTACCTTCATAAAGAACAAGATCACATTCTGAGATTTGGGTGGAACTCCAACGTATGAATTTTGGGGGAACAAATTCAACCCATAAAATCCCATAGGGTTACTATACTAGTGAAGCTTTCTGGATTTCTCAAATATCTTTGAATTTCATGTTTTTCATACCAAGGAGTCAGTTTATAATACATTTTCATTACTAATACCTTTAATTAAAGATAAATATCTTAATATAACACACAAACAACTGCAATTTGACATCAATAATAAGACAGTTACTAAGCTAACATAACTACGTATAGGCATTAGTGGGATATAAATCTTCATACAAACTGTGGCACTGTGGTCAGCTGACTGGATGTCAGGAAACACAGAGTTGATTCCCGACTCTGATACTCACTCACTGAGAAACCATTTACCATTTAGCACTGCCTTTTCTCATGGACGAGTCGTGATGATTTCTAAAGTTCAGAGGAGTCTATGATTCCTATGCTCTGTTCTGCTCTTTTCTATTTCCACACACAAATATGAGCAACGGAGAGATAGATGGCATAACAAACATGTTCCTAACACCCACTCTTAAATTCATAGACTTTTAGAAATGGAAGGCTTTCATCTACAACCCTCATTTTAAGGCAAAAACATGGAAGCTCTAGATAGGTGAAGGGCCTGACCCTAAGACACCCACATCGTGCCTTGTTCAAATAATTTCATAGAGGGGAGGGATCCTTAAACCAAGTCCACAGACCTAAGGGTCTCCATGGATGAACTTAAGAGTCTTAAGAGCCTAAGAGTCTGTGTGTAAAAGCCAGTATGAATACTCATGTTTATATTTATTTGTTTGGAAGGAGTCCTTAGTTTTCCCAAATTCTCTAAAGAACCTATTTTTGTTCAAACAACTCCTTAGTTCTTGTGTTCTAAATGCCTGGCATATAAGAGATACGCAATAATATTAGTTGAGTTATAAACATTGGATTATTATTTTTTAATATATATATATATATATATATATATATATATATATATATATATATTTGGCCACTTCTATTGATCTTTCATTTATTTATCTTTGTTGTTTGGCCTGTGTAGGCCTCCCATCGCAGTGGCCTCTGTCATTGCAGAGCACCGACTCTGGGCACATGTGCTCCAGAGCTCCAGCTCGTTAGATGGACACAACGGTCCAGCTGCTCCATGGCACATGGGATCTTCTCAGGCCAGGGATTGAACTGGTGCCCCTTGCACTGCAAGGTTGTGTCTTTACCCACTGGACCACCAGGGAAGCCCTACATTGGATTCTTAAAGAAGATAAAGTTAATAACCATTGGAGTAGAGTAAAACAGAATATGACCATTCTCTAGAGAATAATCTTCACTGTTTCCTGCTCCCAAAATCTCTATTTGTATGGAGCCTTTAAAACAGAATCATGCCATTCTGCTAGATAATCTTCAGTCCTGACTGGATGTCAGGAAACACAGAGTTGATTCCCGACTCTGATACTCACTCACTGAGAAACCATTTACCATTTAGCACTGCCTTTTCTCATGGACGAGTCGTGATGATTTCTAAAGTTCAGAGGAGTCTATGATTCCTATGCTCTGTTCTGCTCTTTTCTATTTCCACACACAAATATGAGCAACGGAGAGATAGATGGCATAACAAACATGTTCCTAACACCCACTCTTAAATTCATAGACTTTTAGAAATGGAAGGCTTTCATCTACAACCCTCATTTTAAGGCAAAAACATGGAAGCTCTAGATAGGTGAAGGGCCTGACCCTAAGACACCCACATCGTGCCTTGTTCAAATAATTTCATAGAGGGGAGGGATCCTTAAACCAAGTCCACAGACCTAAGGGTCTCCATGGATGAACTTAAGAGTCTTAAGAGCCTAAGAGTCTGTGTGTAAAAGCCAGTATGAATACTCATGTTTATATTTATTTGTTTGGAAGGAGTCCTTAGTTTTCCCAAATTCTCTAAAGAACCTATTTTTGTTCAAACAACTCCTTAGTTCTTGTGTTCTAAATGCCTGGCATATAAGAGATACGCAATAATATTAGTTGAGTTATAAACATTGGATTATTATTTTTTAATATATATATATATATATATATATATATATATATATTTGGCCACTTCTATTGATCTTTCATTTATTTATCTTTGTTGTTTGGCCTGTGTAGGCCTCCCATCGCAGTGGCCTCTGTCATTGCAGAGCACCGACTCTGGGCACATGTGCTCCAGAGCTCCAGCTCGTTAGATGGACACAACGGTCCAGCTGCTCCATGGCACATGGGATCTTCTCAGGCCAGGGATTGAACTGGTGCCCCTTGCACTGCAAGGTTGTGTCTTTACCCACTGGACCACCAGGGAAGCCCTACATTGGATTCTTAAAGAAGATAAAGTTAATAACCATTGGAGTAGAGTAAAACAGAATATGACCATTCTCTAGAGAATAATCTTCACTGTTTCCTGCTCCCAAAATCTCTATTTGTATGGAGCCTTTCATCAGCCTGTAGTTCTCAGTCCTGGATGAATTCTACAATGCCGTACTTGTCAATTAAACCAATTAAGAACGATGTTTAAATTTCGTCTCCTTTAGGAAATCAGCCATCTTTTCATTTAACTCTACCCTTTTATTTAATTAACGAGACTTTAACGGCAATTTATGAAATGACTTTGTCCTTATTAAAGTAATTCAGATTTTTAAATGCCTGTAATTTTCATTAGTTCCATCAAATAAGACATAGAGCATTCAAGTAAAGCTGAGCTACCTTACTTTACTATCTGTTCAACTGCCAGGGAAAACCTCTAGTATACCTGGGACAGTGCTGGAACAATTATCAAAGCTGTGACTTTGACAAAAGCAGGGAAATGCCTTGGGCCCAAGACATGTGGTATCATAAGCAGAGAGCAGAGGCATCCTAGAGTCGGTGCTCAACAAATATTTGCTGGAGCAATGAAAGAAAAAGGGAGGAAATAAAAAGACAGAAATCCCTCTTTGAACAGGGAGCCATTAACCTTAAAAAGATCTGATAAGGCATCCATCAGTGGAGGAAGAGGCAATGGGTAGAGCCTCCTCTCAAAAAACTCATGCTTTTATGGGATATTAAAGAATGGCATCAAGCTGATCATGATCAATGGAGATAGCAAACACAACTTCTGTCTTTAGCACTAGAAGTCCCAGAAATGGAGCCTCAAGACAGAAGAAGTATGAGATTCTGCAAGAAACAGGCCAGGCGATTTATTCCGTAAATGTGTGTACGAAAATTAATTACATTAAAGAGAATTCACAAATGTTATTTACAAATAATTTACGTCCTTCAGAAGCATTTACAAATAATGATTCACTTTGCCAAAAGAGATGAAAAACTTGGTTCTTTACAAGTTTGGGTCTTACCCATGCTTGTGCCCAAATTTCAGCAGAGTTGCACAATGACTGTGCATTTATAGTTAAAAATTAAGAATAAGCAAGAACAGGACTAAGCATAATCAAGGAAGATCCTACAAAAGCTTGTTATTTATCTTGCCTAGCTTGCTAGATCAGGCTTCCCTGGTGGTTCAGTGATAAAGAACTTACCGGCAATGTAGGAGACATGGGTTCAATCCCTGGATTGGGAAGATTTCCTGGAGAAGGAAATAGCAACCCACTCCAGTATTCTTGCCTGGGAAATCCCATGGACAGAGAAGCCTGGTAGGCTACAGTTCATGGGGTCACAAAAGAGTTGGAATGACCTAGCAACAAAACAACAATAATAGGTTGCTAGACCACCCTACCTCATAGAGAAAGAGTGGATTTCTCATCCAAAATACTTCCTGAAAAAGTATTTATCAGCTTGGCATCTAGGTGCTATCTAAGACTTAAAGAAATGAATGCAAAAATTTTAGGGTGTTCCCTTGGTGAGTGCCAAGACAAACAGGATCTTCCTATGTCTTTACTTTGCACCCCCTGGAACAAAGATTCTTAATACAGTTAGCACTTCACATACATGGGTTCACAATCTGCAGATTTAACCAACCATATACTGAAAATAACAGAAAGTTCTGAAGCAAACGTGAATTTGTAAAACAAGGCAATTATTTACATAGAATTTAAACTGTTAGTGACTATTTACATAGTCTTTACATCAGATTAAGTGTCATAAGTCATCCAGAGATGATGTAAAGTATACTGCAGGATTGCATAGGTTATATGCAAATACTATGCCAACAGAGACTTGAGCTCCCTGGATTCTGGTGTCCCCTGAAAATACTGGAACCAATCTCCTATATTCTAGAGAAAAGAACCTAAGATTCAGATCTTGAATGAGACATCAAATTTATACCATTTAGGATAACAAAGTGGTGCATGCATACCAAGGAATACTACTCAGCCATAAAGAAGAATGAAATAATGTCACCTGCAGCAGCACTGACAGAACTAGAGATTATCAGACTAAGTGAAGTATGTCAGAAAGAGAAATACAAATACTATACATCACTTACATGTGGAATCTAAAACATGACACATATGAACTTTTATGAAACAGAAATAGGACTCACAGAAGACAGACTTGTGGCTGCCAAGGGCTGAGATGGAGGGATGGACTGGGAGTTTGGGATTAGTAAATGTGAACTATTATCTATAGAATAGATAAACAGCAAAGTCCTACTATATAGCAAAGGAACTATATTCAATATTCTATGATAAGCCATAATGGAAAAGAATATTTTAAAAAAGAACACATACATACATAACTGAATCACCTTGTTACATAGCAGAAATTAACACAACTTTGTAAATCAACTATATTTTTAATTTTAAAAAGTGAAATTTAAACTATTTACCATACCTGGAGATGAGGTTTCTTTGTATCGAGTGTTTTCTTCCTAGCAGCTGAGAATGAAGTCTTGGGAGAAACTGTGGATAGTTATAAGAGTAGATGCTGTGTTTTTGCAAATTTTATTTAAAACTTATTCTCATTTATCATCCATTTAGCAGGTAGAATATTAGGTACTTCTTAAGAGGGTGGTAAGAAGAATTTAATGAAAAAGTTAATGTTCATTTTATGTTTTCTTTGTTTTTATGGTACAATATATTGAAAACTATTTCATGTAAGAAAAATAAATATACAAATTCCATATATAATTCACATAATAAATTAATACATATAAACATAAATAAATAAATCAGACCAAGAATTGGTGAACTACAACTCTAGAAGTAAACTACAAGGTTTGTACAACACGATTACACAGAAATAGTCTTACTTTCTAAACTTCTACCAGTTTCATGAAGAGTTCCTCTTGGTGGAGGAATGGTGTGGATGCAACTCTCTCAGGGTGGAAGAACTGGTCTTCAATACATGCAAACATACAGCTATTTCCTTAGCATTAATCTGAACAATTACCTGACAACAACCCTGAAAAAGACTCCGCATAACTGAATACGAAAGAAACTTGGAGTTCTTAAATGCATCCTCTTCTATATTGACATATGAATGTTACTTAACTTACAGTTTCACAAGGGAGTTGATCATACTGAATCATTTATGTCATCTGTGATCAGGTTCAACTAGTCCCTTAACTTTAGAGTTGATCACAGAGATGAAAGTCATTTGAGAGATATAATTGTTGATTGTAACTCCCCACCAGAATTTTAACTGCAGAAGGTAATGCTTCTATCATGTACTTACAGACATGATGAATACAAGGGAGTGTGAGTTTAAGTTGTCAGGGATAATTGTTTTTCCAGCCCTGAAAGGGGAGGATGGAATTCAGAGACCAGTGCAGAAATGTATTCATTCATACAAAAATACTCATTGAAACAGTTGCTTGCTAGGCTAAAAATAAGATGAGCAAGAAAGAGACTGTATGAAGTTTTACATGTTTTAATTGCTTTCCACTCTCAATCAATCATTGAGCAACTTCTTTGTGCCAGTATTGCAGATTTGGGCTGGTGGGGTAAGGGAGACAGCCCACGGCGCCTATCTTGAAAAGCAACACTCCACTCTGTTTGTGCTCTATTTAGAGATACTGAGGAAGTACACCAGTTAAAAGAGGCTTCTTTTCTCAGGAAACCTCTACTGACCTTAACTACTCATTTCTCAAGCTGACACCTTTAGAACTAAGTTATATTAATGAGATTTGCCTATTAATTTGTTTGTTTTGATTTAGTCTACTCTAAATGTGTTTTGTATATTGCATCCTAGCTTTCCAAAGGGCTTTCAGTCACCTTAAAATCAGACTCCATGTCCTCCAGTCTTTGTTTCTGTTTTGGTACTCTGCTCAGCCCTATCTCCCGCATCTCCAAGACAGTATCTTTTAAGCAATGGATTTCTCTCAATTAGCAGATAATTAAATCATATTTGTACATCTCCTAATGTATTAGACCATGATACAAGATGTATTTCTTCCTAAGTTGTGATCATAAAACCTTGAGAAATATGGCCAGAGATCTGTGCTTATGCTTAGTCACTCAGTCATGTCAGACTCTTTGCGACCCCATGGACTATAGCCCGCCAAGCTCCTCCGTCCATGAGATTCTCCAGATAAGAATACTGAGTGGGTTGCCATGCCCTCTTCCAAAGGATCTTCCCAATCCAGGGACTGAACACAGGTGTCCCACATTGCAGGCAGATTCTTTACCATCTGAGCCACTAGGGAAGCCCAAGTAGCCTATGTGCTACTTAGATAGTCTGGATTGTGTAGCCTATGCCTTCTCCAGGGGAATCTTCCTGACCCAGGAACTGAACTAGGGTCTCCTACATTGCAGGTGGATTCTTTACCACTGAGCTACAAAGGAAGTCAGAAAACCTTGAGAAATATGGCCAGAGATTGACTATATATTTATCCTAAGTAAGAAAGTTACCCTTTGCCCAAAGGGTAACGTGGACAAGTTAGGTAATTTGGGGATCCATTTATTTGGATCCCCTAGCAGTTAATCCTGGGATCCTGGCTCATTTGTCTTTGACTTTCGATGTCACTCATGCTGGCTCCAAGGACTTACTCACCTCCCAGATTAGACTCTGCCTGCCCCTTGGATCACAGGCTGACCCCTGCCCACCACCATCACGTTGATCCTGCATGCCTTGGTCACTACACTCTTCTGTCCTAAGCTGCACCAGATCCAAACTTGTCTTAAGAAAAAGCCCAGGGCTTCCCTGGTGGTTCACTGGGTAAGGACACGGCCTTGCACTGCAAGGGGTGCCAGTTTGACCCCTGGCCTAGGAAGATCCCACGTGCAGTGGAGCAGCTAGACCGATGTGTCCAACTACTGAGCCAGAGCTCGGGAGTGCATGCGCCCAGAGCCGGTGCTCTGCAACAAGAGAGGCTGCTGTGTTGGGAGGCCCACACAGGCCAAAGAACAAAGATAAATAAATGAAAGACCAATAGAAGTGGCCGAGAAAAAGAGAGAAAAAGCCCAGAGATGTTGATGGCAAAGCCTCTGATATTAAATGCACATAGATGGCTCTTTTAGGGAGAAGGGTCTAATATCCTCTTCCAGTGTTAGAGTGACTGACTTTATAATATAATGAAAAATAAGACTAAGGAAATGAACATTTCTTGGAACTACCTAAGAGTAAAGCTCCAATTCATAGAGGAGTGCTTAAACCCATGATCTTAAAATAGCAACTTGCTCAAATTTTAAAGTAGACCAGGAAAACTTCAGCATTAAAAAATTTAATTACTAGTTATTATCTGAGCTGATAGCTATTATGATCAAAATACTATTTTAAATATCAATTAGAATGAAAATTACACTGCAATCATAGTCTACCTTTCATAGTCTACCTTATTCTTGCCTCATACATAGAGACATAAATAGAAAATTAGAGTAACTGTCCTTAATTTTTTTTTCAAGCATTCCTAAGACAAATGCTTTACTTTTAAAAATGACCTAGTAGTGATTTTCCCTACAGAATTATTGCCTGGGCCCTTGCCCAAAGGGTAACGTGGACAAGTTAGGTAATTTGGGGATCCATTTATTTGGTTCCACTAGCAGTTAATCCTGGGATCCTGGCTCATTTGTCTTTGACTTTCGATGTCACTCATGCTGGCTCCAAGGACTTACTCACCTCCCAGATTAGACTCTGCCTGCCCCTTGGATCACAGGCTGACCCCTGCCCACCACCATCACGTTGATCCTGCATGCCTTGGTCACTACACTCTTCTGTCCTAAGCTGCACCAGATCCAAACTTGTCTTAAGAAAAAGCCCAGGGCTTCCCTGGCAGTCCAGTGGGTAAGGACACTGCCTTGCAGTGCAAGGGACGCCGGTTCGATCCCTGGCCCAGGAAGATCCCACGTGCAGTGGAGCAGCTGGACCGATGTGTCCAACTACTGAGCCAGAGCTCTGGAGCACATGCGCCCAGAGCCGGTGCTCTGCGACAACAGAGGCCACTGCGATGGGAGGCCTACACAGGTCGAACAACAAAGATAAATACATGAAAGATCAATAGAAGTGGCCAAAAAAAAGAGAGAAAAAGCCCAGAGATGTTGATGGCAAAGCCTCTGATATTAAATGCACATAGATGGCTCTTTTAGGGAGAAGGGTCTAATATCCTCTTCCAGTGTTAGAGTGACTGACTTTATAATATAATGAAAAATAAGACTAAGGAAATGAACATTTCTTGGAACTACCTAAGAGTAAAGCTCCAATTCATAGAGGAGTGCTTAAACCCATGATCTTAAAATAGCAACTTGCTCAAATTTTAAAGTAGACCAGGAAAACTTCAGCATTAAAAAATTTAATTACTAGTTATTATCTGAGCTGATAGCTATTATGATCAAAATACTATTTTAAATATCAATTAGAATGAAAATTACACTGCAATCATAGTCTACCTTTCATAGTCTACCTTATTCTTGCCTCATACATAGAGACATAAATAGAAAATTAGAGTAACTGTCCTTAATTTTTTTTTCAAGCATTCCTAAGACAAATGCTTTACTTTTAAAAATGACCTAGTAGTGATTTTCCCTACAGAATTATTTTGGTCAAAGTATAGAAATTAGGTAGTGATTTGGGGGAAAATCTATAGCTTTTTACACTGCCACAGTAATAATCTATACTTCCACATATTTGTACAGTCATAACTTTCCATTCATAGTTTGCTCTGGAGACAGAAATGACTTATATTGGTGCCATCAGTTGCTCTCACAACATCTGGGAAATGATCATCATTTCCTCATCTTATTTGCCGCCATTTAACCAGTGTAGAGGAAACAATATATAAATGAGGTTTATTTACAAAAGCAGCTATAAGTGAATGAGAAATTGCTAGGGAATCATTTTACTACATATTATATGTTAAGTACTTAAAAGCTGGGATGGAAATTCCCCAGGGAAAAAAAATTGAGGGATAGCCTGTCTCCCCAGCATAATTACAGGAATGGCCTTACAGTCTGGTACACAAGCCCCTCAGCCTTGAAGAAGTTTGGAGGTGGTGGTATAGTTGCTAAGTCATGTCCAACTCTTGAGATCCCATGGACTGTAGCCCGCCAGGCTCCTCTGTCCATGGAACTTCCCAGGCAAGAATACTGGAGTGGGTTGCCATTTCCTTCTCCAGGGGATCTTCCTGACCCAGGGATTGAAACCAGGTCTCCTGCACTGCAGGTAGAGTCTTGACCTACTGAGCCACCAGGGAAGCCTGAAGAAGATTCAGGAAAGAGCTGCCAAGAGATCGATGGAATTAGAAAATAAGTCCTTTAAAGAAAAATATGTTAACACAATTGAGGAAACAACACTAGCCAATTTCTAGGATGAACAATAGTAAGAAGTGGGCGCCTCAGGGAGAAATCAGGTAAGTATGGGTCTAATCATTAACAACAAACCTCTAGTAATGGTTTGAAGGTGGTCTCTGAAAGCTTTCTAGGGTTGAACTGGTTCATTAGTCACAGCTCTGCCCTGATTCAATTCTGCATCCCAGGAGCGCAGGGACCGCCTAGCAAATAGGATATGGCAAGTATCCAATAAATGTTTGTAACAGTTGGCTTTATCTTATATGCGTATTTTATTTTCCTTTCTTACCACTTCTCATTTATATTTTCTTTCATAGGTTTCCTTCATGGAACAAGAAGAGTTATAAGTAAATCACACATAAAGGTAAATTAAATGTTCTTGAAGAGTTAAAGGAAGAATGTAAACAATGTCATGTGAATGAGCATCATAGAGACTTACAAACCAAGCTGCTATGGGCTTTCAAAGGATCAAGAAGTCACATATGGACAGAGGAGCTCAGCGAGGTCTCAGTGAGGAAGAGGTGATTTTGACATGCTTATAAGTATAGATAGGACTTTGATCAGCAGGGAAGATTCTGATATACGAAGAGAGCCTAGTCTTCTAATTCATTTAATAAATTTTGCTCAAATATATATTTACTGATTACAAGAGAGAACTTAGGATACAAAATATAACAATATAACCTGTAGTATTGGTGTAAGGAACAGTGAACCAGGAAGTCTATCTTTTCTTTTGGCCATGAAAAGAATAGTGGTTGACTCCTGTTGAGAGAGGAAGGCAAATATATCAGGACTTAGGGTTAAGGATTTTCCAAGCTACTATTTGAATTTTTTAAAGCAGCTCTAATGTCTATTATTCATTCTACGGTTGTCTTAAATTCATTTGGGTTCCTATAACAGATATCATAGACTGGGTGGGTTCTAAATACAAGAAATTTAATTCTCACAGTTCCAAAGGCTGGGAAGTTCAAGATCAAGCAGGAAGCCAGCATATTCAGTCTGGTGAAGGTCCCCTTTCTGGTTCACAGATGCTGTGCTTTTGCTATGTCCTCAGATAGTGAAATGGGAGAAGTTTGGTCTCTTTATCCCTTGCAATGTCCACTAATCAGATCATTTAAAAATTTTAAATAATTTATTTTTGGCTGTGCTGGTCCCCTTTAAAGAAAAATATGCACTAGGTCCAATTTCTAGGATGAACAATAGTAAGAAGTGGGCGCCTCAGGGAGAAATCAGGTAAGTATGGGTCTAATCATTAACAACAAACCTCTAGTAATGGTTTGAAGGTGGTCTCTGAAAGCTTTCTAGGGTTGAACTGGTTCATTAGTCACAGCTCTGCCCTGATTCAATTCTGCATCCCAGGAGCGCAGGGACCGCCTAGCAAATAGGATATGGCAAGTATCCAATAAATGTTTGTAACAGTTGGCTTTATCTTATATGCGTATTTTATTTTCCTTTCTTACCACTTCTCATTTATATTTTCTTTCATAGGTTTCCTTCATGGAACAAGAAGAGTTATAAGTAAATCACACATAAAGGTAAATTAAATGTTCTTGAAGAGTTAAAGGAAGAATGTAAACAATGTCATGTGAATGAGCATCATAGAGACTTACAAACCAAGCTGCTATGGGCTTTCAAAGGATCAAGAAGTCACATATGGACAGAGGAGCTCAGCGAGGTCTCAGTGAGGAAGAGGTGATTTTGACATGCTTATAAGTATAGATAGGACTTTGATCAGCAGGGAAGATTCTGATATACGAAGAGAGCCTAGTCTTCTAATTCATTTAATAAATTTTGCTCAAATATATATTTACTGATTACAAGAGAGAACTTAGGATACAAAATATAACAATATAACCTGTAGTATTGGTGTAAGGAACAGTGAACCAGGAAGTCTATCTTTTCTTTTGGCCATGAAAAGAATAGTGGTTGACTCCTGTTGAGAGAGGAAGGCAAATATATCAGGACTTAGGGTTAAGGATTTTCCAAGCTACTATTTGAATTTTTTAAAGCAGCTCTAATGTCTATTATTCATTCTACGGTTGTCTTAAATTCATTTGGGTTCCTATAACAGATATCATAGACTGGGTGGGTTCTAAATACAAGAAATTTAATTCTCACAGTTCCAAAGGCTGGGAAGTTCAAGATCAAGCAGGAAGCCAGCATATTCAGTCTGGTGAAGGTCCCCTTTCTGGTTCACAGATGCTGTGCTTTTGCTATGTCCTCAGATAGTGAAATGGGAGAAGTTTGGTCTCTTTATCCCCTTGCAATGTCCACTAATCAGATCATTTAAAAAAATTTTTAAATAATTTATTTTTGGCTGTGCTGGTCCCTTCGCTGCTGTGAGAGTTTTTCTCTAGTTGCAAGGACTGGGGCTACTCTCTAGTTTCAGTGTTCAGGTTTCTCATTGTGGTGACTTCTCTTGTTGCAGAGCACCAGCCCTAGACTGCTGGCTATGTAGTTGTGGTGCACAGGCTTAGTGGCTCTGCAGCATGTGAGATCTTCCCAGATTGGGGACAGAATCCATGTCTCCTGCACTGGCAGGTAGGTTATTTACCACTGAGCCACCACCAAAGAGGTCCCAATCCCATCACTGATGGCTCCACCATGATGATCTAATCACCTGTCAAAACCTTCTCAACATCATGTTGGGGATTAGGTTTCAACACATGAATTAGGAGGTCGGGAACACATTCAGTTTCCAGGAGCGATCAAAGTCAAAATGCATTATTTCCCAGTCTAACAAGTCCTGCTCTTGGCCCAGTAGAACCCACTAATTGTTTCCTTAACATCCCATGCCCACTTCTACTTGTCTGCTCTAGATTCACCTGGGAGTCATGTCCATCTCCAAAGCATCCTTCAAGGTTACAGGAGACTTAAGGTTCTCTTGTGAGAAGGGTCTTCTTAGCTCCATTTGTTGTTGTTCAGTCGCTAGGTCATATTCAACTCTGCAACCCCATGGACTGTAGCACGTAAGGCTTCCCTGTCCTTCACCATCTCCTGGAGTTTGCTCAAATTCATGTCCATTGAGTCAGTGATGCTATCTAACCATTGCATCCTCTGCTGCCCACTTCTCCTTTTGCCTTCTAATCTTTCCCAGCATCAGGGTCTTTTCCAACGAGTCAGCTTCACAGCAATATTTAAACCCTCTCATATCTCTCCTTCTCTTAAGGGAGATCTATCACATGATTCTGATGAACTCAAAAAAGGTGAAGCTTCAAGGACACCCAGACCCTTTCACATCTAAATCCAAAGAATGAAGGCTTGCTATACCAGTTTATAACTGGTCAAGGACCACCCACCTGTCCCAATGGCCACCATCCAGGAACAAGATGCTTTTCAAGAGAGACACCACCTGCTGCTTACCATGAGTGTATGGCCTTCCCCTACAGCCTCCACAGGCCATCAGAGAAAAATATAACACAAGCTTAAATCTTTCATTTGCATTAAGAGGGCTACAGGAGTATACCACCACCCTTGCCTGTGGCTGGGATGCTTCATTGTTACTTTGTCTCTCAGGATCTCTTACCATGAGCACCGAGTTGTATTGGGCCCTAACTTTAATGCCCCAAAAGTGACAGTCCTACTTCTCAAGGCTTAGTGGCTCTGCAGCATGTGAGATCTTCCCAGATTGGGGACAGAATCCATGTCTCCTGCACTGGCAGGTAGGTTATTTACCACTGAGCCACCACCAAAGAGGTCCCAATCCCATCACTGATGGCTCCACCATGATGATCTAATCACCTGTCAAAACCTTCTCAACATCATGTTGGGGATTAGGTTTCAACACATGAATTAGGAGGTCGGGAACACATTCAGTTTCCAGGAGCGATCAAAGTCAAAATGCATTATTTCCCAGTCTAACAAGTCCTGCTCTTGGCCCAGTAGAACCCACTAATTGTTTCCTTAACATCCCATGCCCACTTCTACTTGTCTGCTCTAGATTCACCTGGGAGTCATGTCCATCTCCAAAGCATCCTTCAAGGTTACAGGAGACTTAAGGTTCTCTTGTGAGAAGGGTCTTCTTAGCTCCATTTGTTGTTGTTCAGTCGCTAGGTCATATTCAACTCTGCAACCCCATGGACTGTAGCACGTAAGGCTTCCCTGTCCTTCACCATCTCCTGGAGTTTGCTCAAATTCATGTCCATTGAGTCAGTGATGCTATCTAACCATTGCATCCTCTGCTGCCCACTTCTCCTTTTGCCTTCTAATCTTTCCCAGCATCAGGGTCTTTTCCAACGAGTCAGCTTCACAGCAATATTTAAACCCTCTCATATCTCTCCTTCTCTTAAGGGAGATCTATCACATGATTCTGATGAACTCAAAAAAGGTGAAGCTTCAAGGACACCCAGACCCTTTCACATCTAAATCCAAAGAATGAAGGCTTGCTATACCAGTTTATAACTGGTCAAGGACCACCCACCTGTCCCAATGGCCACCATCCAGGAACAAGATGCTTTTCAAGAGAGACACCACCTGCTGCTTACCATGAGTGTATGGCCTTCCCCTACAGCCTCCACAGGCCATCAGAGAAAAATATAACACAAGCTTAAATCTTTCATTTGCATTAAGAGGGCTACAGGAGTATACCACCACCCTTGCCTGTGGCTGGGATGCTTCATTGTTACTTTGTCTCTCAGGATCTCTTCTAGTTTCCCATGAGCACCAGAGCCCTGTCATACATAGACAGATCAGTTCCCTGGGAGCCCTAACTTTAATGCCCCAAAAGTGACAGTCCTACTTCTCAAGACTGCAGCCTGTTTCCAGGATCCCTTACTGACATGCATACTATTCGCAATATCCCTCTGAATCCAAAAGGTCAGTCTGACTCCAGAGACAAAGTTCTCTTCCCAACATCAACTGACCAATTCAAGTCAACAAAATGGTATTGAGCATTGTGTCAGGCCTGGTTCCCGCACTGGGGCATAGCATGAAATACAGGTAAAACTCTTGCCTTCAAGGAGCCTATATCCTAGGGATTCTCAAATCATCATTCAGGATATTTAAGATATCTTTAAAATGTCAGGAGAGCCACTGAGAAAAGAATGACAGTGCTGAGTCCTAAGTCAACAAATGCCCCATCCAGAGACATTTTGCAATCATTTCTGTAAGGCTCACTAGAACCATGGCACTTTTTTTTTTCTTTATTTCAAAATCATTGAAAGGTAGGGAAGATGATACAGGCACAGAAGGATATTAGAAAAGACCTAATTCATGTCTTATAACTGTTAATTTTATGATTGGTCACAACTACTACGATACCACAGAGCCAAGCTGTATTATATCCCTGTATATACCAGGGTCCACTTTGATAATTATTTATGTCATATATAATAAAAGAAGTGATATTCTCCATTCCACATAGACACTCCATGTAGCTCCAATTGTAATTCTTATTGTAGCCTCCCTTGACTCCAAAACATCTAAAGGCTTTGGAGAACAGTTCAGAGTGGCCAAAACTATAAAGGAAATTGAACTTAGCAAGGCATTTCCAAGAATCTTCAAAGTCTGTTTAAATAATTGAGCAATGTAGGATCATCCTTGAATATCAAACAGAGATCTTCTTCATCCATTTTTTTCTTTTAAGAATAGACTAAAAACTGACTCCGAATTATTGTCTTGAGATTTGAATATCATATTGACCTAAAGATTCAAGGTAAACATTAGCCCGAAAACAATTTTGGATTAAATCAATTTGATCCCTGTAATGCCAAGAGATCTTGCCTCGGAATGAGAAAATCAGCAATTTTAAGCATGATCTTATATTGCCAACGCTAATATTACAGAAAACATTATCATCTTATTCTTGCTTATTCCAGTCCTCCCCAAATGCCTCCTGGAGAACAATCCAAATACAGGACTCAAGACTGCAGCCTGTTTCCAGGATCCCTTACTGACATGCATACTATTCTCAATATCCCTCTGAATCCAAAAGGTCAGTCTGACTCCAGAGACAAAGTTCTCTTCCCAACATCAACTGACCAATTCAAGTCAACAAAATGGTATTGAGCATTGTGTCAGGCCTGGTTCCCGCACTGGGGCATAGCATGAAATACAGGTAAAACTCTTGCCTTCAAGGAGCCTATATCCTAGGGATTCTCAAATCATCATTCAGGATATTTAAGATATCTTTAAAATGTCAGGAGAGCCACTGAGAAAAGAATGACAGTGCTGAGTCCTAAGTCAACAAATGCCCCATCCAGAGACATTTTGCAATCATTTCTGTAAGGCTCACTAGAACCATGGCACTTTTTTTTTTCTTTATTTCAAAATCATTGAAAGGTAGGGAAGATGATACAGGCACAGAAGGATATTAGAAAAGACCTAATTCATGTCTTATAACTGTTAATTTTATGATTGGTCACAACTACTACGATACCACAGAGCCAAGCTGTATTATATCCCTGTATATACCAGGGTCCACTTTGATAATTATTTATGTCATATATAATAAAAGAAGTGATATTCTCCATTCCACATAGACACTCCATGTAGCTCCAATTGTAATTCTTATTGTAGCCTCCCTTGACTCCAAAACATCTAAAGGCTTTGGAGAACAGTTCAGAGTGGCCAAAACTATAAAGGAAATTGAACTTAGCAAGGCATTTCCAAGAATCTTCAAAGTCTGTTTAAATAATTGAGCAATGTAGGATCATCCTTGAATATCAAACAGAGATCTTCTTCATCCATTTTTTTCTTTTAAGAATAGACTAAAAACTGACTCCGAATTATTGTCTTGAGATTTGAATATCATATTGACCTAAAGATTCAAGGTAAACATTAGCCCGAAAACAATTTTGGATTAAATCAATTTGATCCCTGTAATGCCAAGAGATCTTGCCTCGGAATGAGAAAATCAGCAATTTTAAGCATGATCTTATATTGCCAACGCTAATATTACAGAAAACATTATCATCTTATTCTTGCTTATTCCAGTCCTCCCCAAATGCCTCCTGGAGAACAATCCTAAAAGTGAGCCATACAGGGATTTGGGAGCAACTTTATTCATTTGTAGTTTTTTTCAACCTAAACACATTCTTGCTGTGCAAAAGAATGATTCAGAAGTTTAAATGGTGAGGCTTTTACCATTGATAAAGTGTAAGTAAAAAGAAAGTCTCTTCTCTGCCACACCTATACCTGCTGGTCAGGATTCTTCCAATAGTCCACACTCTCTCCAGAAATATACAGAAATACACACCAACAAGGGACCAAATTCATAACTATAAATGGAAAGTACTGAGGGAAAAAGAAACTATCACTAAAAGCAAACATTATCTAGGAAATCATTACTGGAAAACTGCTATGGATTATTACAAATCTTCCTTTTTCCCATAAACAGTTATAATCACTTCCACAGGTACTCAAAGAACTTACACTTGTCAGTACAAAGAAAAAGAAACCATTCATATATCTATTTCTTTCCAGTGATTTTTTAAGAAATAATTTTTATCTTTGAAATAGACTAAGACTCATAAGAAATTATAAAAATAGTAGAATTCTCATGGATCCTTCACCCAGCTTCCCCCAATAATAACATGTTACACAGCCTTAGCTCGTGTCAAACCCAGGTCATTGATGCTTTTCAAAGCTATTAACTCAGGTATAGTCTTTATTCAGATCTCACAAATTTTATACACATTTTTTCTTTTTCTGGTCTATTATTACATGAAGTTTTACCCTGAGTATAGATTCAAGTAATTAACACCTTAATCAGGATACAGAATGGTCCTGTTGCTACAAAGAAACTTCCCAGGGTTATGGCTTAATTGTCACACTCTTTTCCCAACACTGTCCCCACAACCACCTTCCATTACTATAACTTTGTCATTCAGAAACTGTTATATAATCATACAGTACACAGCCTTTTGAGACTGGCTTTTTGTTTGTCCTTAAGAACCAACTTTACATTGATGTTTCTTCTCTTGGCCATGCTGTGCGCCGTGTGGGACCCCAGTTTCCTGACTCAGGGATGGAACCAGCACCCCTTGGCTTAGAAGAACAATCTCAGCCACAGGGCTGCTGGGGAAGTCCCTGCACTGGTTTTTAAAGTTCACTTTAGCAAAATTTTAAAAAACCCAAATGATCACCGTATGATCTAAATATATTTGTTTTCCACGTTCACTATTCAGGGAAAAAACTATTCAGAATAACCAGTGTTTCGTTTTGTTTCTGTTTTTAAAAGTGTAAGTAAAAAGAAAGTCTCTTCTCTGCCACACCTATACCTGCTGGTCAGGATTCTTCCAATAGTCCACACTCTCTCCAGAAATATACAGAAATACACACCAACAAGGGACCAAATTCATAACTATAAATGGAAAGTACTGAGGGAAAAAGAAACTATCACTAAAAGCAAACATTATCTAGGAAATCATTACTGGAAAACTGCTATGGATTATTACAAATCTTCCTTTTTCCCATAAACAGTTATAATCACTTCCACAGGTACTCAAAGAACTTACACTTGTCAGTACAAAGAAAAAGAAACCATTCATATATCTATTTCTTTCCAGTGATTTTTTAAGAAATAATTTTTATCTTTGAAATAGACTAAGACTCATAAGAAATTATAAAAATAGTAGAATTCTCATGGATCCTTCACCCAGCTTCCCCCAATAATAACATGTTACACAGCCTTAGCTCGTGTCAAACCCAGGTCATTGATGCTTTTCAAAGCTATTAACTCAGGTATAGTCTTTATTCAGATCTCACAAATTTTATACACATTTTTTCTTTTTCTGGTCTATTATTACATGAAGTTTTACCCTGAGTATAGATTCAAGTAATTAACACCTTAATCAGGATACAGAATGGTCCTGTTGCTACAAAGAAACTTCCCAGGGTTATGGCTTAATTGTCACACTCTTTTCCCAACACTGTCCCCACAACCACCTTCCATTACTATAACTTTGTCATTCAGAAACTGTTATATAATCATACAGTACACAGCCTTTTGAGACTGGCTTTTTGTTTGTCCTTAAGAACCAACTTTACATTGATGTTTCTTCTCTTGGCCATGCTGTGCGCCGTGTGGGACCCCAGTTTCCTGACTCAGGGATGGAACCAGCACCCCTTGGCTTAGAAGAACAATCTCAGCCACAGGGCTGCTGGGGAAGTCCCTGCACTGGTTTTTAAAGTTCACTTTAGCAAAATTTTAAAAAACCCAAATGATCACCGTATGATCTAAATATATTTGTTTTCCACGTTCACTATTCAGGGAAAAAACTATTCAGAATAACCAGTGTTTCGTTTTGTTTCTGTTTTTAAAAAGAGAGAGCATGACTGCAGTGTGCAATCTGGAACAAGCTACTGATGAAGGCGATTAAGAAGATGCGGCTTTGGCAAGTCAAAGCATCTTGTTTTGGCCGCCATAGACCTAGGATGACTCTGGGGTCACCGAGACCACAAGAATTTTGTGGTGAATTTCAAATAGTTGTTACTATTTGTGGAGGGCAGACTAAGGTTTTGAAGGCAAAATTTGCAATGAGTTGAACAAAACCCTGAGCTTGATCAAATGCCAATTATTACAATATTTCTGTATCTGTAATTAGGAACAGTGTCTAGGAAAAGGAGCTGGTTTTCACAATCATTTATTTATTTATTTATTTTGGCCACTTCTATTGATCTTTCATTTATTTATCTTTGTTCTTTGGCCCATGTGGGCCTCCCATTGCAGTGGCCTCTGTCGCTGCAGAGCACCAGCTCTGGGTGCATGTGCTCCAGGGCTCTGGCTCGGTAGTTGGACACATCGGTCCAGCAGCTCCGCGGCACGTGGGCTCTTCCTGGGCCAGGGGTTGAACCGGTGCCCTTGCACTACAAGGCAGTGCCTTTACCCACGAACCACCAGGGAAGCCCTTCACAACCATTTCTACCATTAAAAAAGGAACACATGGACAAAGAGTCTATTAAAATATGCTTATGACTCCTTTCAGAATTATAAACGCTTGGGTTTTAAGCCATTAATGTGAAATCTGCATGAAGCTGGTCCCCACAACCACCTTCCATTACTATAACTTTGTCATTCAGCTGTATATAATCATACAGTACACAGCCTTTTGAGACTGGCTTTTTGTTTGTCCTTAAGAACCAACTTTACATTGATGTTTCTTCTCTTGGCCATGCTGTGCGCCTGTGGGACCCCAGTTTCCTGACTCAGGGATGGAACCAGCACCCTTGGCTTAGAAGAACAATCTCAGCCACAGGGCTGCTGGGGAAGTCCCTGCACTGGTTTTTAAAGTTCACTTTAGCAAAATTTTAAAAAACCCAAATGATCACCGTATGATCTAAATATATTTGTTTTCCACGTTCACTATTCAGGGAAAAAACTATTCAGAATAACCAGTGTTTCGTTTTGTTTCTGTTTTTAAAAAGAGAGAGCATGACTGCAGTGTGCAATCTGGAACAAGCTACTGATGAAGGCGATTAAGAAGATGCGGCTTTGGCAAGTCAAAGCATCTTGTTTTGGCCGCCATAGACCTAGGATGACTCTGGGGTCACCGAGACCACAAGAATTTTGTGGTGAATTTCAAATAGTTGTTACTATTTGTGGAGGGCAGACTAAGGTTTTGAAGGCAAAATTTGCAATGAGTTGAACAAAACCCTGAGCTTGATCAAATGCCAATTATTACAATATTTCTGTATCTGTAATTAGGAACAGTGTCTAGGAAAAGGAGCTGGTTTTCACAATCATTTATTTATTTATTTATTTTGGCCACTTCTATTGATCTTTCATTTATTTATCTTTGTTCTTTGGCCCATGTGGGCCTCCCATTGCAGTGGCCTCTGTCGCTGCAGAGCACCAGCTCTGGGTGCATGTGCTCCAGGGCTCTGGCTCGGTAGTTGGACACATCGGTCCAGCAGCTCCGCGGCACGTGGGCTCTTCCTGGGCCAGGGATTGAACCGGTGCCCCTTGCACTACAAGGCAGTGCCTTTACCCACGAACCACCAGGGAAGCCCTTCACAACCATTTCTACCATTAAAAAAGGAACACATGGACAAAGAGTCTATTAAAATATGCTTATGACTCCTTTCAGAATTATAAACGCTTGGGTTTTAAGCCATTAATGTGAAATCTGCATGAAGCTAAATGTTAATGAGTTGAATCAGTTCTTCATGGCAGAAAAAGTATTTGTGGAGAATAAAAGAATAATTCAGATAAATGACTTCCTAAAGGGCTCTTTGTAGCATAAATACCCGGTAACTATTTAGTCAGTTTTTAGGTATGTGTAAATGGGAATGCCCAGCTAAACAACTATGGTAGCAGTCACATCTCCCAGGGGCTTCCCAGCTGGCAGCTCTCCATTCCCACAGGCTCCTGTAACAACTTCTGTCAGTGAATCTGGCCTTCAGCCTGAACCAGCTGCTCTGAAGCTCTTCACCCACTCTTCTGTTGATCATCCCCCTCCCCCTTTCAAACTTCCCGTTCTAACCTTGGTCGTGCTGCCTGGGGCTCCCTTAGGTGAACTGCCTTGAAAGTATCCAAATTTTGTGAGGGTCCAACACCCTAGGATGTCCTTGGACACATGGATATGCACGGATGAGTCCCTCCACTGTTCACATGAAACTATCACAACATTGTTAATTGACTATCCCCCAATACATTATTTTGGTATTAAAAATTAAACATTTTTAAAAATAAATCCATCAAAAGAAGAAAAGTACCCTAGGGGATCCTTCTTCAGCTTCTCCAGCTGTACTAGCAGAGGCCAGCAGTCTGTCAGGACACAGAGACCATCAGATTCCAAGTTTAACCTAAAAATCACAGCCTGTCTGCACATGTCCAGATGTCCAAGAGACACTGCAGCTGGACAGGCCCAGTGATGTGGAAGAGGTCTTCACAAGGGGTAGCTAGTGAGGGGTTAACCCAGCCGTGAGGAGGATCCCATGGTTGAGAGGCGAGAGAAGGATATACCCAGAGGGCATGGTAATGCGGGGTAGGTAGTGGCCCTGCCAGAAGGCAGGCAGACAGATGGCCACAGAGAGGCACAACATCAAGTGGTCATCCCTAAAGGACAGAGCATGAGGCATTGAGGAGCTGGAAATGGCCAGACAATGGAGATCCAGCCAGCAGTCAGCGTCAGGAAAATTTGGAAGCAGATTATCGAGGCAGGAGAGGGCATGGGAACACAGCATTGTCTTTGATATTAGCACTGGAGCACAGACTGGAGTTAGAGCACAGGTATAAGGTAAAGAAGGGAAAGGGAAGGCCAATGGGCAGCCTACCAACCAGGCGCTTTGATCTCATTTAATCCCCACAACAATCATGCAAACTAGGAATTACTGTCCCCATTACCCAGGAGAGAAAACTGAGGTTCAAAGAGGCTATCTAGTTTTTCCATCACCACACAGGGAACGTGTGGAGTAGCAGAATTTGAACTCAAGACAGTCTGACTCCAAAGATATTCCTGCTATATTCACATTGTCCTACTGATGATGATTTAATACCAGCTCTTTGAGAGCACAGCCCCAGTGCATAGTTCTCATGCCATTTGTTTTTTTCCTCCTTAGACTCTATTATATCATAAATTAGAGACTTTTAAGGGCTTCCTTGGTGGCTGAGCGGTAAAGAACTGCTTGCCAATGCAGGAGATGTAGGTTTGATCCCTGAGTTAGGAAGATCCCCTGGAGAAGGAAATAATAGCCCACTCCAGCATTCTTCCCTGGGAAATCAAATGGACACAGGTGTCTGGAAGATTGCAGTGCACAGGATCGCAAAAGAGTCAGATACGACTTAGTAACTAAATGATAACAAAGATACTTAAAAACAGCCTGAAATTGAGCATCCCTGGTGGTCCAGTAGGTAAAGAATCTGCCTTGCAGGACAAAGGGCACCAGTTGGATCCCTAGCCTGGGAAGATCCCATGTGTCGCATAGTAGCTGGACCCATGTGTCCAATTACAAGCCAGCGCTCTGGAGCACAGGCGCCCAGAGCTGGTGCTCTGCAGCGAGAGAGGCCACTGCAATGGGAGGCCCACATGGGTCAAAGAATAAAAAAGATGGATGAAAATAAATATAAATAAAAGGAGGCATGATGAGGAAAAGAAAAAAAAAAGTTAAAAAGAAAAATAGCCTGAAATCACTTCCAATGGCTCTGGGAGGGGGAGTAGAGTCAGCCCCATTTGGGAATGGTATTTGGAGGCAGCAGAGTGCTGGATGAACAAGTCAGACCGCTTGGCTTCTGAAAGGTCCACAGAAGACAGAGGAATATCAAAAGCAGAGACCAAAACATGAAGAATGGAGCTGGGGTATGTCTGGTGATCCCAGGTTGACTGCAGAAAACTAGACTCCTCCAATGACCTCTTCTCCGCAACCCACAGGCACATAGTGGGGACGAGTGGCTTTAACAGGCAGCTGGTTTCAGCCCTAAGAGATTGGGAGGAGGATATGTAAACTTACTGGATGGGGGTTGGGGGGCACAAATATCCATTGTAATTCTCTTGACTTTTAAAAATTAAGCTTTATCAAATACAAAGGCATTTTTAAGATCGCTGAAAATAGTATAGTTTCAATGGATTTCTAGTTTTCCTCTTAACTTTCTTCCTTTCAATAAAAATACTTCATGTGCTTATATAATACAAATATTTCCAAGTAATCAGACAGTAATCAGTATCCTTTCCAGTTCTGATCACTGACAACACTGGAAAGTCCAAGCAGTGTAATTTTTTAAATGAAGGACAGAAGTTTATTTGGTATTTTAGTGCACCACCTTAGACTCTATTACATCATAAATTAGAGACTTTTAAGGGCTTCCTTGATGGCTGAGCGGTAAAGAACCGCTTGCCAATGCAGGAGATGTAGGTTTGATCCCTTAGTTAGGAAGATCCCCTGGAGAAGGAAATAACAGCCCACTCCAGCATTCTTCCCTGGGAAATCCCATGGACACACGTGTCTGGAAGGTTGCAGTGCACAGGATCACAAAAGAGTCAGATACGACTTAGTAACTAAATGATAACAAAGATACTTAAAAACAGCCTGAAATTGAGCATCCCTGGTGGTCCAGTAGGTAAAGAATCTGCCTTGCAGGACAAAGGGCACCAGTTGGATCCCTAACCTGGGAAGATCCCATGTGTCGCACAGTGGCTGGACCCATGTGTCCAATTACAAGCCGGCGCTCTGGAGCACAGGCGCCCAGAGCTAGTGCTCTGCAGCGAGAGAGGCCACTGCAATGGGAGGCCCACATGGGTCAAAGAATAAAAAAGATGGATGAAAATAAATATAAATAAAAGGAGGCATGATAAGGAAAAGAAAAAAAAAGTTAAAAAGAAAAATAGCCTGAAATCACTTCCAATGGCTCTGGGAGGGGGAGTAGAGTCAGCCCCATTTGGGAATGGTATTTGGAGGCAGCAGAGTGCTGGATGAACAAGTCAGACCGCTTGGCTTCTGAAAGGTCCACAGAAGACAGAGGAATATCAAAAGCAGAGACCAAAACATGAAGAATGGAGCTGGGGTATGTCTGGTGATCCCAGGTTGACTGCAGAAAACTAGACTCCTCCAATGACCTCTTCTCCGCAACCCACAGGCACATAGTGGGGACGAGTGGCTTTAACAGGCAGCTGGTTTCAGCCCTAAGAGATTGGGAGGAGGATATGTAAACTTACTGGATGGGGGTTGGGGGGCACAAATATCCATTGTAATTCTCTTGACTTTTTAAAAAATTAAGCTTTATCAAATACAAAGGCATTTTTAAGATCGCTGAAAATAGTATAGTTTCAATGGATTTCTAGTTTTCCTCTTAACTTTCTTCCTTTCAATAAAAATACTTCATGTGCTTATATAATACAAATATTTCCAAGTAATCAGACAGTAATCAGTATCCTTTCCAGTTCTGATCACTGACAACACTGGAAAGTCCAAGCAGTGTAATTTTTTAAATGAAGGACAGAAGTTTATTTGGTATTTTAGTGCACCACCTGGTGGACTGGTTAATAATAACAGCCCAGAACAAAAGTGAATCAAAATGTCTGAAACAGGGCTTCCCTGGTGGTCCAGTGGGTAAAGAGCCCGCTTTGCAGGGCAAGAGACACCGGTTCGATCACTGGCCGTGGAAGATCCCACGTGTGGCAGAGTGACTGGGGCACTGTGTCCAATTGGGAGCCTGCACTCTGGAGCGCATGTGCCCCAAGCCAGTGCTCTACAGCGATGGAAGCCACTGCGATGGGAGGCCCACACATGCCAAAGAATAAAGATGTATGAGAGATAAACAATGACTTAGAGGCAAAAAAATAAAATAAAATAAAGCAAAATGTCTGAAACACCAGGTGATGGATCCCTGTGAGGCGCATTCCATCTAGTTCCTCCTCTTAGGCCCTCATTCTTTTCCTCTCTCCTCCTATCTCTCGTTCACCTGCGGCCCAATCTCTCCGGCCTCTGCTGACACTTTAAGCCTGTCCTGCCCCATCAATACTGCTGAATCCTCAGAGTGACAAAGGAGCCTGCTAACCTATGCCTGATTTCAACAAATCTAAAGTAGAAAGCTCAAGTAGAAAGGCAAATATACTTGAAGTTGCAAAGTTCAGCTTCTTCCAGAAACTGAATGTTTTTGCTCAGGGATAGGTTTGTGTTTTCCAAGGAGGAGTTTTCGTTGGCTTGTTTTACATAGAGTCACTCCATTAGAACACCTCATTCATATTTTATTTGTAAATAATGACTAACATTGACTAACTTACCATGTTTCAGCCAGTTGTCCTGATCTAAATTCCTAACTTGCCGGGCCAGCCGGCAGTCGAACAGATCCTGAAGAGAGTGGCAGATAGGCTAAGAAAAGAAAGAAGGACAGAAAAGATGGGGTTGAGAGGGACAGCAAGAAGGCAGACAACTCTACAGGTTGCTGACAAGTTGCTGACAAGTTTATTGAATTCGCTCATCCCTTTTATACTTCAACAAGTAATTGTGTACACGTGCTTTAGGCCAGGTGTCGATCATAACACGTGCTTTAGGCCAGGTGTCAATCATAACACGTGCTTTAGGCCAGGTGTTGTTCATAACACGTGCTTTAGGCCAGGTGTCGATCATAAACTAGGTGTTACCTCCTGGTGTGTTAATACAATGGTTCTGGGTCATAATGCCCCTCAAGCCCTGTAAAGAGGCTCCAGGTGTTCTTTATGATAGCTAAGGAACGTCTTCACAACACCTGGGGTGGCGGGACAGAGAGCTATGCTGTTATCAGCCCCTGTTGCCAGGGCAGCTCCCAGGCTATGTTTCCTTAAAGGAAACCCCCTGAAACAGGGCAGCTCCCCGCACTAACTGACTTTTGAGAAAGAGAATGCTCATTTGGGGCAAATGTCTTAGAAAAATCTCTGATCTCAAATGACCCACAAGTTATATGAATGAAAGGGAGGAGACAGAGCAAAGACATTGGGAGTGGTGGAGACTGGGGACCTGGAGGCCTCGTGACTTGTCGCATTACATTAACCTGATCTATCCAGCTCTTCCCGGTTATTAAAGGGAAGCCAAAAAAAACCCCCAAAAAACCCTCTATTTGTATAAGAGATCTTTCTGTGTTTAAATGTTAGCAAATTTTCCCAAAATGTCTATAGTTCAGAAGTGGCCCATAGGTCAACCTCTGGTTTGAAGCTGTCGGATTGGGGGCTTCATTCACTAGATGATAGAATATGAGTAATTAAGCCGTCTACATCCAAAACCCAGTCTCTGATCAGATCACTCTTTCCATGCCTGAGGACCTCTACCACGCTCAGTCAGCAAGTCTGTATATTCCTCTGTTCCTGGACAAAGTCTTTTCACAGAACCATGGAGAGTTAAGATGTCCTGGCATTAACCTTCTTATCCCTGTGACTATATGTGCCTTGAAATAATCCAAGGTTCAGATTTTAGCCCCAACTAGAAACAGTTGAGTAGAGCTGGGAAAAGTAGCTGTGGCACTCAAAGGCTTGAAGTTCGCACTGCATTTCCAGACACATTAATATGCACATTTTAAAATGTATTTAGGCTAAAAATACCTTAACTCTAATTTGGGCCATCTTACTCTGCAGTAAAGCTTCCTCATTCAAACACTTTAACAGGGGGACTAGAAGCAACCAATCACTACTTGATTTAGGAAAGATATTGACATCATTTACACATTTTAAAGAGAAAACATTAACTTTCTTCCTCAGAGTTTTCTGGGGAACAATGGGGATTTCTTATTCTTTATTTTGGCATGGAAATAACTCACAGAGGACACAGTCATGATACTGTAAAAACAAGTATCGTGGCAAACAAGAATTGAAAAATGTCTGTTTTCTTGGGTTGCCATGACAAATAGCATAGGCTGTGTGACATAAACAACAGAAATCTATTTCTTCACAGTTCTGGAGGCTAGAATTCCAAGATCTAGATGCTGGCTAATTTGGTTCTTTTTTTTTTCTTTACAGAGTTTTGTTGTTTACTGCCACATATAAACCTGAATCAGCCATAGGTGTACACATGTCCCCTCCCACTTGAATTTCTCTCCCATCTCCCTATGCAGCCCACCCCTCTAGGTCGTTACAGAGCCCCTGTGTAAGTTCCCTTAGTCTTATAGCAGATTAACGGATTTGGCTCTTGATGAGGACTCTCTTCCTGGCTTCCAGGCAGCCACCTTCTCTCTTTGTCCTTACATGACCTTTCCTCATTGCATGTGCATGGAGAGAGCGCCCTCTGCTGTCTTTTTTTTTTTTTGGTAAGACCCTGTTCCTACCAGATAGGTCCTTACAACCTCATTTAACTTTACTTCCTAAGGAATCCTATCTCCATTCACAACCATGCTGGGAGTTAGGACTTCGACATATGAATTGGGCGGGGCGGGGGGGGGAAACCCAAACATTCAGCCCATAAGAAAGGAGCTCCACTGTACTTCTTCATCATTGCAGGCTGCCTCCTGAAATCATAATAATTAAAACATCTCCATTTTTAAAATTATAAATTGTAATGTGGGATTCTTTATTTTAGCCAAATTGCTTTCAAATCCCTTTACCTTGACCGACAATTTTTCTCAAAGTCTAATAGGTATACTTGCAGTTACCGTTAGATTTTTGCTAGCCTTTCATAATGTTTCAACCTGGTCTCTGAAACAAGTCTTCCTTTATTACTAAATAATTTCCAAGTTTTAGCTTTCCTGAAACTTTAAACAATAAACTTCATTGTTTACTTATAATGTAAACAACAGGTATGACTTCAGAAGTCACTTCAGAACCCTAGGAAGTGGGAATTACCTAGTGGTCCAGTGGCTAAGACTCTGTGCTCCCAATGCAAGGGGCCCAGGTTCAATCCCTGGTCAGGGAACTAGAGCCCACATGCTACAACTGAGATCCAATGTGGCCAAATAAATATAAATAAAATATAGAAAAAAAAAAAAGAACTCTAGGAAGTCTTCATTTTATAATTCTTATCATGAGCTTGGAAGTAACAGCAATCAATTTTATCTTTTTTCTTTGGGAAATGAGCTACCTGACCAAACAAATCTGGTTTTGAAGAATAATAACTTGTCATATTTTCAGTTATTTGTGCTTTTTTAAAAATAGAATCCCTTTAAATATTTATATGAAAAAAAAACAGAGCAAAATGACTTCAGGTACCAGACATTAGTCAGCGGTCTTGCTCCTCCCACTTGCCCCTGTCAGCCACGTCCATCCTACCCTCAGGCTACAGCTGATTACTGGACAGCTGACCCAAGGCTGGAATGGCCGGGTCAGATTTCTATTTTTTCCTCACAGGAATTAGGAAGAAGGACAGAGAAAGCCTAAGGCAGTAAGATATGAATGCTGGATTTGAACAGATTTGTCAGTCAAGGACACCATCAGAGGGCAGTGCAGATGAGTCATGCCCGGGACAGCCAAGAAAGCAGCTCTCACAGACTTCAAGGGAAATGAAGCAGGTGCACAGAGCAGATCAGAGCAGAGACAAGCGGTCCCTGCAACCTAGAAAACTTTCTCCACGGTTCCAGTTCTCATCCTCCTGAGCCTCTGCTATAGTTACGTGGAGTCAGTTCTCTACTGCCTTAAAATTGAGCATATTAACAGAAAATCTGAGATACAGTGAGGCTGGTAGGTCAGGAGATGACTGCCCCTGAAAGACAGTTCCCAAAGGAGGGGCCACGTGAGGAGGAGCCAGGGTTGAACAGTAAGCTGAGGGAGGGGGAACAGTGATCAAGAGTTTTAATTGGCCTGGCTCTTAAAACCACAAGAGGAGAGACAGTAAGCAGGTTTAGGATTGACTAGTGTGAATAACTTCGGCACCTCCAGGGCATGGGAGCTGTGCTCAGTTGTCTGGTATCTGGTCCTAAGCTGATTAGGACAAGTGTACAATGGCCCAGAGTTTAACAGCCTGATACAGCAGAGGGTTGGCTGTGTGGACTCTGGATCACTGCTCAGGAGGATGAGAACTGGAACCGTGGAGAAAGTTTTCTAGGTTGCAGGGACCGCTTGTCTCTGCTCTGCTCTGCTCTGTGCATTTGCTTCATTTCCCTTGATGTCTGAGAGCTGCTTCCTTGGCCGTCCAGGGCATGACTCATCTGCACTGCCCTCTGATGGTGTCCTTGACTGACAAATCTGTTCAAATCCAGCATTCATATCTTACTGCCTTAGGTTTTCTCTGTCCTTCTTGATTGGATTGGTTGGTTTACATGACAAAAGTATGTCCCTGATGAGAGGGCTCCTCCTCATGGGGGTGGGGGCGGGGGAGGTGGAGGGGGGCAGAGGTTAGGAAGCAGAGAGTGAATGAGGGAGGCAGGGAGGCCAAGAAAGGTGACTGAGGCATATTATTGGGTTGTCCAGAACAAGGCATGCCCAGCATATGCATGTGAACTAGAAGCATGGTTAATATCTGTGTATCCAAACACACTCTAAAACAGGAACTTGTCCAAAGTTGTAGAGCTAATTAGAGGCAACCCCAGCACTGAAAAAACCAGTTCCTTGCTAACATGCCACCCTTACTCTATTGTAACTCCAAACCCACCCCCACCGCTGGTCTGGGCCTTCCCGTCCCTTTGTAGGATAATACGGCACATAACGTGTGTGCTGCTAAGTCACTTCAGTCATGTCTGACTCTTTGACACTGTATGGTCTATAGCCTGGTGCATAGCACTCCACAATAACAAGCAAAACCCCATGAAAAGGAATTTTTGATCCTCTTTGGAAGGGAAAAATATCACTTTTGAAGCAAACTCCCAAGCTACAATAGTGCTGTTCCCTTCAAGTAGTAACACAGAAGTCACAGGTATCCAGAGTATCAACGGTTAATTTTTCACTCACCTGTCATTTAGAGTTGATATTACATATCATGGCATGAGTAATCTTTTGCAAAGATAAATAGTGGTTTTCCTGTTTCTCAGATGCTATTAAGACAGTGATCTGACTAAGCCACTGTGGGATCAACAGTCCTAACCTAAGATTGATAGGTGAAGCTTCCCTTGAAAATGCCCATTCTCCTTGATTCTCCTGACCGTGACTTCTGAATGTGGCATACTTAGATACATGTTGTTCCTTACCATCTACTCTCATTTTCCTATGGGCTAGGCTATACATTTGACACTTTACATCATACCTGCACTGATTGGATAATATATTTTTATGGGTGGTCTCTTTAGATTACACACCTCCTATTGAAAAAAGTAGCCTACATTTCTTGTTATTTCCTTCCTCTGAGCCTTTGTTGTTGTTTAGTCACTAAGTTGTAATCCCATGGACTGTAGCCCTCCAGCCTCCTCTGTCCATGGGATTTCCCGCCTGAGCTTTTATTGTCATGTCAAGTGAAGGCTGTAAGAGGGAGGAATGAGCATAAACAAACTGTCAGAATACTGCTGTAACAAAACCAAAAATAGATGAAATAAGACTCCAACTGAGCTGCTTGTAAGCTACAGGGCTCTCAGCTGCTTGGTGATTATTATTGTTAATTTAAAAAATGTTTCCACTGCTCATCAGCATGCCAGCATATGCATGTGTAAACATGTTAAACTACCAAACTCTAAAACAGGAACTTGTCCAAAGTTGTAGAGCTAATTAGAGGCAACCCCAGCACTGAAAAACCAGTTCCTTGCTAACATGCCACCCTTACTCTATTGTAACTCCAAACCCACCCCCACCGCTGGTCTGGGCCTTCCCGTCCCTTTGTAGGATAATACGGCACATAACGTGTGTGCTGCTAAGTCACTTCAGTCATGTCTGACTCTTTGACACTGTATGGTCTATAGCCTGGTGCATAGCACTCCACAATAACAAGCAAAACCCCATGAAAAGGAATTTTTGATCCTCTTTGGAAGGGAAAAATATCACTTTTGAAGCAAACTCCCAAGCTACAATAGTGCTGTTCCCTTCAAGTAGTAACACAGAAGTCACAGGTATCCAGAGTATCAACGGTTAATTTTTCACTCACCTGTCATTTAGAGTTGATATTACATATCATGGCATGAGTAATCTTTTGCAAAGATAAATAGTGGTTTTCCTGTTTCTCAGATGCTATTAAGACAGTGATCTGACTAAGCCACTGTGGGATCAACAGTCCTAACCTAAGATTGATAGGTGAAGCTTCCCTTGAAAATGCCCATTCTCCTTGATTCTCCTGACCGTGACTTCTGAATGTGGCATACTTAGATACATGTTGTTCCTTACCATCTACTCTCATTTTCCTATGGGCTAGGCTATACATTTGACACTTTACATCATACCTGCACTGATTGGATAATATATTTTTATGGGTGGTCTCTTTTTAGATTACACACCTCCTATTGAAAAAAGTAGCCTACATTTCTTGTTATTTCCTTCCTCTGAGCCTTTGTTGTTGTTTAGTCACTAAGTTGTAATCCCATGGACTGTAGCCCTCCAGCCTCCTCTGTCCATGGGATTTCCCGCCTGAGCTTTTATTGTCATGTCAAGTGAAGGCTGTAAGAGGGAGGAATGAGCATAAACAAACTGTCAGAATACTGCTGTAACAAAACCAAAAATAGATGAAATAAGACTCCAACTGAGCTGCTTGTAAGCTACAGGGCTCTCAGCTGCTTGGTGATTATTATTGTTAATTTAAAAAATGTTTCCACTGCTCATCATGCCTTAATTTATATACTTGTTCATAACCAAAGTAACATACAGCTGGTCAGATATCAGCTATGGGAAATACATAAATCATATGTAACTTAAAAGTATGAAAATGTATTTACCCTATTGGGAGCACTAGTGCCATGAAATCTTTTTTTTTTTGAGGGGAAGGTAAAGTTTACTAGAGTGGGGGAAGGGAGAGTCGCTGCCAATACAGCAGGCCAGTTTAAGGGAGAATCAACATGGAAGATGCTGCTAGAACAGCTCAAAGGAGAACCGACGCTATCAGAACAGCGGGTTGGCTCAAAGAGAACCGACCTCATGAAATCTTAAAATGAACAGTATTCTAAAGAACACACATACTCACAAACACTCTGCTGGTTTCTGACAGATGACTGCACTGTCTGACTTGGTGGTATTTCAGGAACTGACAGAGCAGTAGAAGAAAATAAGGAATCCAGGAATAGGTACAAACTCATATGGTTTATCTCTTTAGATATTTTTACCTATGCTATTCATTGATTCAATCATTCATTGATTCAATAAATATTGATTGAATATGTCATGTCAGGAACTGTTCTAGGTAGCCTGACTAACACAAAGGTCCCAAAATTTTTCCTGTCTTATTTTTCTTAATCTATAGCATAGAGAACTGTATCATTATGTCCATTTTATGTATTAAAAAAAAAGTTGAGGGTAAAGGCATATTTACGTGCCCACTTGTACATCACTAAGTGATAACACTGGGATTCAGATCCAGGTCTGTGTGTTTACAATGCACATGTGCTTCTCAACCTACCCTGCTACCTTCCACCTCCTTTTAGGAGGTAACCCTGAATTTCAAATCAGAAATATCAAATGAATTTGCTAATGACTCAGAAAATGCCTACCTTAGAAAGCTGCATTTTTCTTGATATTGTTCTTGTACTCTCTGTGCAAGAATACATTAAAAATCCTAAAAACAAAATTAGAAAGAATAAATCTTTCTTCTCTGCACACATACACATATACAAACACACAGACACACATATCTCCACTTTGGGCCCCGGATCTGCCAGGCCCAACTGTAAATGTCCCTTTCTTTTGCTGTCCAGGTAAAAAGTGGTTCTGTTCTGCCTTATATGTCATAACCAAAGTAACATACAGCTGGTCAGATATCAGCTATGGGAAATACATAAATCATATGTAACTTAAAAGTATGAAAATGTATTTACCCTATTGGGAGCACTAGTGCCATGAAATCTTTTTTTTGAGGGGAAGGTAAAGTTTACTAGAGTGGGGGAAGGGAGAGTCGCTGCCAATACAGCAGGCCAGTTTAAGGGAGAATCAACATGGAAGATGCTGCTAGAACAGCTCAAAGGAGAACCGACGCTATCAGAACAGCGGGTTGGCTCAAAGAGAACCGACCTCATGAAATCTTAAAATGAACAGTATTCTAAAGAACACACATACTCACAAACACTCTGCTGGTTTCTGACAGATGACTGCACTGTCTGACTTGGTGGTATTTCAGGAACTGACAGAGCAGTAGAAGAAAATAAGGAATCCAGGAATAGGTACAAACTCATATGGTTTATCTCTTTAGATATTTTTACCTATGCTATTCATTGATTCAATCATTCATTGATTCAATAAATATTGATTGAATATGTCATGTCAGGAACTGTTCTAGGTAGCCTGACTAACACAAAGGTCCCAAAATTTTTCCTGTCTTATTTTTCTTAATCTATAGCATAGAGAACTGTATCATTATGTCCATTTTATGTATTAAAAAAAAAGTTGAGGGTAAAAGGCATATTTACGTGCCCACTTGTACATCACTAAGTGATAACACTGGGATTCAGATCCAGGTCTGTGTGTTTACAATGCACATGTGCTTCTCAACCTACCCTGCTACCTTCCACCTCCTTTTAGGAGGTAACCCTGAATTTCAAATCAGAAATATCAAATGAATTTGCTAATGACTCAGAAAATGCCTACCTTAGAAAGCTGCATTTTTCTTGATATTGTTCTTGTACTCTCTGTGCAAGAATACATTAAAAATCCTAAAAACAAAATTAGAAAGAATAAATCTTTCTTCTCTGCACACATACACATATACAAACACACAGACACACCCTCTCTCCACTTTGGGCCCCGGATCTGCCAGGCCCAACTGTAAAATGTCCCTTTCTCGCTGTCAGTAAAGTGGTTCCTGCCTGCTCTCCCTAAGCCTGCTGAATAAGGAAACAACACACCTTGCGCCTCTCATAGAAGCAAACAATACAATGCCTTGAATTCCCCCTCCCCTTGCCCCTTTCCTCCAGGGACCTGTTGCTGAAGGGCCTCCTGGGCCAGTCCCTGACCCCAGCCTATGCTGTATACTGAGTTCTTCCATCCTTGCAAACTCTGCTCCCCCGGGGCTACAGGACACCCCACAGCTGCCTGCGATGCACTAGGCAAATGAACACCAACTGACCACCAAGAATGTTGTAATGTGAATTTTAAAAATTAGCTCACAAATGTTTGGAAAATGATATTTATTAAATCCAGAAGCTCACAAAACCCAAGTCATCTCAACTCCCAGATTCTAAAGTTCCACTAAATTTAGTATTTCCTCATAGTGTTCTGCCTACTATCCATTATTCCTATTGAACAAATGTAGAGCAAATTAATTTGTTTTTCATCTTTTGGCAGGTTTCACAGTATTAGAGGAAATAAAAGTGTTTTATTGATTTTGATGGTAAATCTGAAAAGCTTTCAGATCCACCTTCAAGTCAATGAAAGCTCTAAGCATATATAGATCATGAAAAGCAAAATAAAATTTATGGGCTAAAAACAATGAAGAAGAGGAATACCTGTCCTGTTGCTGGAATTCTCTGGAAAACAAACTTCAGCACTAAATCTATGTGTAAATTTATAACATAATGTAATGTGTAATGTGTGACCCTAGAATGGGAAGGAAGGCCCCTCATACTAATCTATGGTAGGCAATGCACGTCCAACCTACCCTGCTACCTTCCACCTCCTTTTAGGAGGTAACCCTGAATTTCAAATCAGAAATATCAAATGAATTTGCTAATGACTCAGAAAATGCCTACCTTAGAAAGCTGCATTTTTCTTGATATTGTTCTTGTACTCTCTGTGCAAGAATACATTAAAAATCCTAAAAACAAAATTAGAAAGAATAAATCTTTCTTCTCTGCACACATACACATATACAAACACACAGACACACCCTCTCTCCACTTTGGGCCCCGGATCTGCCAGGCCCAACTGTAAAATGTCCCTTTCTCGCTGTCAGTAAAGTGGTTCCTGCCTGCTCTCCCTAAGCCTGCTGAATAAGGAAACAACACACCTTGCGCCTCTCATAGAAGCAAACAATACAATGCCTTGAATTCCCCCTCCCCTTGCCCCTTTCCTCCAGGGACCTGTTGCTGAAGGGCCTCCTGGGCCAGTCCCTGACCCCAGCCTATGCTGTATACTGAGTTCTTCCATCCTTGCAAACTCTGCTCCCCCGGGGCTACAGGACACCCCACAGCTGCCTGCGATGCACTAGGCAAATGAACACCAACTGACCACCAAGAATGTTGTAATGTGAATTTTAAAAATTAGCTCACAAATGTTTGGAAAATGATATTTATTAAATCCAGAAGCTCACAAAACCCAAGTCATCTCAACTCCCAGATTCTAAAGTTCCACTAAATTTAGTATTTCCTCATAGTGTTCTGCCTACTATCCATTATTCCTATTGAACAAATGTAGAGCAAATTAATTTGTTTTTCATCTTTTGGCAGGTTTCACAGTATTAGAGGGAAATAAAAGTGTTTTATTGATTTTGATGGTAAATCTGAAAAGCTTTCAGATCCACCTTCAAGTCAATGAAAGCTCTAAGCATATATAGATCATGAAAAGCAAAATAAAATTTATGGGCTAAAAACAATGAAGAAGAGGAATACCTGTCCTGTTGCTGGAATTCTCTGGAAAACAAACTTCAGCACTAAATCTATGTGTAAATTTATAACATAATGTAATGTGTAATGTGTGACCCTAGAATGGGAAGGAATTGGCTGCTCCTTCTATGAACAGGGAAAACGCCCCATATGGCTGGAGCATCATGGGTGAGGAGGTCGCTGGTGTGAGATGCCAGAGGATGGCGTGGTACATTGAAATACTACACCCTCTCCTTCTCCCTCACATGTACACCTGTACACGTGTGCACACACACACAAACACACACACACACACACATGTTCCCATGGCATTTTGCAATTCCTATCACAAAAGAGGGAAGTATTTCCCCACCCCTGGACTCTGGGTTTACCATGACATTTAATGGTTAATGGGGTGTCAGCAGATGGCACATAAGAATTGTGCTCAGATGTGCAGGCAGCCAGCCCCTGGCCAACCTGCAAGAATATGGGCAAACCAGTGGACATCAGCAGATCCAGGAGAATGATAGTCGCTTTAAGCCAGAGATTTTAGGATGATTTCCTCCCCAGGATCATTGAGGCAATATCTGACCAACCCAATCTTGTGGGGCTCTCTATGCCAGAATGCAAGTGTTGGTTTTATTCCTGGGAAAGGTTTTTAAAGTCAGTGACATTACCTGATTGACAATGAATGTACCATAAAACCATTGCAGCAATTCAGGCAAAGAGAGGCTTGGACTAAACTGAGAAAATTGATAGTAGAAAGAAGCAGATGGAATTAAGAAACTTTGTGGTTTGGAGGAGTAGAGAAAGTGGAAGTTGAGGGGCTGGGGAGATGTGAAGAGAAAGAGAAGGGTCTATTTGTTCGAGATGGGATTACTGGAGCATGCCCGTGTGCTGAAGGGAAGGGCTAAGGCAGACACAGCACGTACTATGCATGTCACTAACTTCACCCTTTTCATCTGCATAAGAACTCTGAAAGTAGATAACATAAACACCTCATTTTACAGGTGGGACAACTGAGGCACAGAGCATAATTTTCCTAAGCTCATTCCCCTAGGAGGTAGCAGAGACAAGATTTACACTCATGAAGTCTTACTCTAGAGCCCTCATACTTAGTCACTAAAGCACACTACCACTGGAGCTCAGTCCCTAAGACATGAGAGGGGACATGGACTGAGAACAAAGTATATTGCCCACCATTCCAGCTCTAGAAGGATCAAGTCACTGCAGTCGCTGACCTCTAGAACAACATGAAAGGAATTCAGCATGAGGCATTTCTTGTTTTGGACACAGAGGCCCCTAAGTGGTTAAAATACATATCTAAGGGAGAATTTCAGTGACCTTAGACTTTGGCATTTCCCATACATAGAAAAGCATTAAATTCATTAACTAAAGTATCTGATATTTGTGGCTAGCAGTAACCTTTTACCAAGATGTATGCCTGACTGTATATGTTTCCCAGCCCCCAAAATTCATATATATCTGGGCTCTTCCCTAACCCTTTGAAGAAGTTCCTCAGAGCTATCTGAAGGGCTGTCTCCTGGGATACAGTCCTCAGTAAGTTCCCAAGCAAAACTGAAACTCATGGCTTTCACATCGTACTTTTTCTTTTTCTAGTTGATAGGACCAGGACCTAGGACCTAAGAGGAAGTGTTGGTGTTCAATACACTCAGGATTGTCCAGCATAGAGAATATAGCCAATAACATTATAATAACTTTGTATGGTGATAGATGGTAGCTAGACTTATTGTGGTGATTATTCTGTAATTTATAAAAATATTGAATTACTATGTCATATACCTGAAACTAACAATAATATTGTAAGCCAATTATAATTCAATTTAAAATTTTTTCATAAAACATATACTCAGGAGAGCTTCATCCACAGAAAAAGGAGTGACACAGAGACTGTGGTTTCAGGTAGAGAGAAGCTGTCTGATGGAACCATGACAGAATGATGAAGGGGTTGCTGATTTATTACTTATTTTATTAAGCAGTATATAAAGCAAGATCATCCAATCAATGCAAGTGGAGAGAACAATTCAGGAGAGAGAAAAACATGTGAAATAGTCACTTTAGGGAAGGAGAAAGCTAATGTATCAGGAAAATAAAGTAGAATTATGGTGCAGTGGCCAAGAACTTTACTTTTTTTTTTTAAAGATTTATTTATTTATTTTGGGCGGGGGTCGGGTTGGGGAGAGAGGGGAGCAGGCGGGCCACCTCCACTGGTCTTTCATTTCTCTATTTTCATCTCTTTGTTCTTTGGCTCCTGCGGGCCTCCCATTGCGGTGGCGTCTGTTGTCGCACAGCGCCAGCTCTGGGCGCATGCGCTCCAGAGCTCCGGCTCGGTGATTGGACACATCGGTCCAGCAGCTCCGCGGCACATGAGATCTTCCCAGGCCAGGGATCGAACCGGCGCCCCTTGCACTGCAAGGCGGTGTCCTTACCCACTGGACCACCAGGGGAAGCCCAGTGGCCAAGAATTTAAAGAGAAGCTGGCTAACATGCTTGAGTGTTTTTTCTCCACATTAATTATTCAGTTTCAGGTTCAAGAGAGGGAGGGAGACAGGAGGGGGTATGAATATTTGCTGGGGTGTGATCACAGTGACAGAACAAAGAACCCAGGCTGGATGTGGAGGGAACCGACATCAGAAGCCGAAAGAATGATAGCAAAAGAAAAACACAGAGAGAGAAAGGTCAGTGGATTAATAGTTCAAAGTTCAAAGGATTAATATGAGGACTAGAATAGGCAAACTAGAGCCTAGAAGAAACTGGTCAAGAGATGAGTGCCCTGCAGGAAAGGTCTGGGAGGGAGTCCAGTTATTGGATAGAGTTAGGACTGTAGGAATGGCAGAAAGGGAGAGAATCAATCTAGGATGAAAGAAGTGAGACGCAAATCCCCTGGAACAATGCCAGGGACTCGTGACAGGAAGACAAAGAAACAGACTGGTCAGCAATGAATACCGAAGACCTAGGAACCACGGCTAACAGCAACAGAGATAGACAGTCAAGTCTGAAGGCACACAATTCAAAGGAGCAGGTTGTCTGAAGGAAAATAGAAGAGCTGTGGTTTGGAAGCTGCAGTGGAATGCTAGGAGGACGTGAACCCCAAGCTCCAGAGCCAAGGAACAATTCAGGAGAGAGAAAAACATGTGAAATAGTCACTTTAGGGAAGGAGAAAGCTAATGTATCAGGAAAATAAAGTAGAATTATGGTGCAGTGGCCAAGAACTTTACTTTTTTTTTTTAAAGATTTATTTATTTATTTTGGGCGGGGGTCGGGTTGGGGAGAGAGGGGAGCAGGCGGGCCACCTCCACTGGTCTTTCATTTCTCTATTTTCATCTCTTTGTTCTTTGGCTCCTGCGGGCCTCCCATTGCGGTGGCGTCTGTTGTCGCACAGCGCCAGCTCTGGGCGCATGCGCTCCAGAGCTCCGGCTCGGTGATTGGACACATCGGTCCAGCAGCTCCGCGGCACATGAGATCTTCCCAGGCCAGGGATCGAACCGGCGCCCCTTGCACTGCAAGGCGGTGTCCTTACCCACTGGACCACCAGGGGAAGCCCAGTGGCCAAGAATTTAAAGAGAAGCTGGCTAACATGCTTGAGTGTTTTTTCTCCACATTAATTATTCAGTTTCAGGTTCAAGAGAGGGAGGGAGACAGGAGGGGGTATGAATATTTGCTGGGGTGTGATCACAGTGACAGAACAAAGAACCCAGGCTGGATGTGGAGGGAACCGACATCAGAAGCCGAAAGAATGATAGCAAAAGAAAAACACAGAGAGAGAAAGGTCAGTGGATTAATAGTTCAAAGTTCAAAGGATTAATATGAGGACTAGAATAGGCAAACTAGAGCCTAGAAGAAACTGGTCAAGAGATGAGTGCCCTGCAGGAAAGGTCTGGGAGGGAGTCCAGTTATTGGATAGAGTTAGGACTGTAGGAATGGCAGAAAGGGAGAGAATCAATCTAGGATGAAAGAAGTGAGACGCAAATCCCCTGGAACAATGCCAGGGACTCGTGACAGGAAGACAAAGAAACAGACTGGTCAGCAATGAATACCGAAGACCTAGGAACCACGGCTAACAGCAACAGAGATAGACAGTCAAGTCTGAAGGCACACAATTCAAAGGAGCAGGTTGTCTGAAGGAAAATAGAAGAGCTGTGGTTTGGAAGCTGCAGTGGAATGCTAGGAGGACGTGAACCCCAAGCTCCAGAGCTTGAGGAATTGGCATAGTGACTACTATTAATAGTCTGAACTACCCACTCCAGTATTCTTGCCTGGAAAATTCCATGGACAGAGGAGCCTGCTGGGCCCCAGTGCATGGGGTCACAAAGAGTCGGATGTGACTGAGGACTACTCCTACTAACATAACATAACAATAATAAAAACAATAATACAACATTGATAATAAGCTGCTTCTTTTGCAGGGAAAAGAGAAAAAGATGAATGAGGTTTTTTTCTTTTCCTTTCCTGATAACAAAGAAGATAAAGGGAACAGTGAGCAGGCCAGAATGTTCCTGTTTTGTTTTGTTTTTTAACTTTAACTGCTCCTAACTCTGAATGTTTAAGTTTGCTTTTCTGCCTCTTTACTCTGCAGGAGCTATACTTCACACCTATTCTCCTCAGACTCTATGCTAAATACATCCTGTATCTGGTATTTACCCTTACAACACGCTTCCCCTTGTGGTTACACATCAGAAAGAAGGCCACAGAGCCACCAAACTGGCAGACTCAATGACTGTTTTCGTAACCCATCAACTTTTACCAGTTTATGACTGTCTTTGAAGCAATGCTAGAGAAAGACATCAAGATCCTATCACCTTTGTTCCTCATCATGGACTCCTGGTTATTCCCAGGTGTCTCTCGTGGCAAAGAATCCAACTGGCAGTGCAGGAGACATAAAAAGATTCAGTCCTTGGGTTGGGAAGATTCCCTGGAGGAGGAAATGACAACCGACTCTAGTATTCTTGCCTCAAGAATCCCATGGACAGAGGAGCCTAGCAGGATACAGTCTATAGCATCACAAAGAGTCGGACATGACTGAAGTGACTTCACACACACACACACATGCACACCCCAAGTCCTGACGCCAAGCCCTTGCCTTAAATAGCCCCTAGACTTCTTGTGAAGGGGGCACAGTTCTTGAGTCATGAGCCTACTGTGTTCCCTTTTCCGCCAGCTGAGAATAAAAGCCACATTTCTATTTCCTCCAAACTCTATCTCCATATTTTTCATTTGGCTGCAGTAGGTAGAGAAGGCCAAGATTTTGGCTGGCAACACTACCCTTGGAGAGGGCTGCAGGAAGGGATGTCCATAGGAAGTACCCAGGGTTCAACGAGGTCAGCCAGGTGGTGAAGGCATTCAGAGAAGCAGTTTGCCCTGACGGTCCATTAATTCCAGACAGCACAGGAGGAGTTTGGGGAGGCTGGAGAAGAGCAGGAAATTGGGTCAGATGAGTGGCGGTGGTCAGTGGCGGCTGAGGGTACAGACCCTGGGGAAGTCTTGGAGGTGGTGTGGCCTTCTGGTGGAATGTGAAGCATGATGGGATCAGATCTAATGAGCCCATGGGGAGGCTGGGTGTCCAGGTCAAGCTGAACAACATGGGCCCACTGGGCAGCACCTCTGCTGCTGACCTGGGTAGTGTGGCGGCCTGTGCGGGAAGCCAGGGGTGAGAGCCTCCTGCATCTGTCTATAGACAGAAGGGCATGGCCCGCAAAAAAGTCATTGACATGAGGCTAAATACATCCTGTATCTGGTATTTACCCTTACAACACGCTTCCCCTTGTGGTTACACATCAGAAAGAAGGCCACAGAGCCACCAAACTGGCAGACTCAATGACTGTTTTCGTAACCCATCAACTTTTACCAGTTTATGACTGTCTTTGAAGCAATGCTAGAGAAAGACATCAAGATCCTATCACCTTTGTTCCTCATCATGGACTCCTGGTTATTCCCAGGTGTCTCTCGTGGCAAAGAATCCAACTGGCAGTGCAGGAGACATAAAAAGATTCAGTCCTTGGGTTGGGAAGATTCCCTGGAGGAGGAAATGACAACCGACTCTAGTATTCTTGCCTCAAGAATCCCATGGACAGAGGAGCCTAGCAGGATACAGTCTATAGCATCACAAAGAGTCGGACATGACTGAAGTGACTTCACACACACACACACACATGCACACCCCAAGTCCTGACGCCAAGCCCTTGCCTTAAATAGCCCCTAGACTTCTTGTGAAGGGGGCACAGTTCTTGAGTCATGAGCCTACTGTGTTCCCTTTTCCGCCAGCTGAGAATAAAAGCCACATTTCTATTTCCTCCAAACTCTATCTCCATATTTTTCATTTGGCTGCAGTAGGTAGAGAAGGCCAAGATTTTGGCTGGCAACACTACCCTTGGAGAGGGCTGCAGGGAAGGGATGTCCATAGGAAGTACCCAGGGTTCAACGAGGTCAGCCAGGTGGTGAAGGCATTCAGAGAAGCAGTTTGCCCTGACGGTCCATTAATTCCAGACAGCACAGGAGGAGTTTGGGGAGGCTGGAGAAGAGCAGGAAATTGGGTCAGATGAGTGGCGGTGGTCAGTGGCGGCTGAGGGTACAGACCCTGGGGAAGTCTTGGAGGTGGTGTGGCCTTCTGGTGGAATGTGAAGCATGATGGGATCAGATCTAATGAGCCCATGGGGAGGCTGGGTGTCCAGGTCAAGCTGAACAACATGGGCCCACTGGGCAGCACTCCTCTGCTGCTGACCTGGGTAGTGTGGCGGCCTGTGCGGGAAGCCAGGGGGTGAGAGCCTCCTGCATCTGTCTATAGACAGGGAAGGGCTGGCAGTGCAGGCACAACAGAGCAGAAAGAAAGAATTAGAAAATTAATTAATCACAGTTCTGATTCAGTTGCACCATAAAGAATAATCACACACCAGCTTACGTAGAAGAGGGATTAGGGATATAATTTATTAGAAAGTATTGGATCAGTTTGGTTCTCCCTGGGAATTGTAAAACTACAAAACTCCAAGGCTGCTTTTGAAATGAACTTACGCTCTCAACCCCGCTGTCACACTAATGACTTGGTCAATCTATAGTTAAAACATGCAGATGATTTACTTAGATGGGATAAGCCTAAATAAGATCTTTCTACAGAGTTCTTTCCTGCTGTGAACGTAGATTAGTGTCGTCAGAACAGAAAGTATTCAGACTTGATTCTGCTGAAAAACACATTGTGACATTGGCAGGCATTCAATTGTTATTTGTGACAGATAATCTTATGATATATTGCTTTGTTTCTAACTACAGTATTTCATAATTCGAAGATCCACAAGTGGATGGCTAGTTGATAAAATTATCATTCTCTACATAATACACCATACAAAATACATATTAAAATTAAGGCATACCTATATATACCAATAAAGGAGAAAAAAAGGGAGATATATCATACAACATACAGAATGTGTGCTTAGAGAGAGAGAGTGAAAGGGTTCATACACGAAAGACAGTTACATATAATAGATAATTTTTAGATATTACTTCCTGAGGATAGAAACACTGAATATTTCATTTTGAAGTTTCTGCAGTGTTCATATCTTTTTTTATAGCACCTGGCACAGAGGGATGATGGACAAATAAACAAGGACTATTTATCATGACCAGCAGAGAATCTCAAAGATCAATCAAAAGGTATTAACATTCCTTAAATAAATCATGTTTGTCCTTTAAGCTTGTCTGAAAATTCACTTTGCTCTGACTAGTGTACTTCCAAAGCGCCTTCATTTCGTATTTTTCAAGTAAAACCACATTTGCAGCTAGCTGGGTGTCCTGTGTCCAAATGGTGATTTGCAGAACTGGCGACCTAGTGACCCTTGCAGAAATCTATCAGCATGAGTTGGTAATCAAAGGGGGTCGTTTCTTGACTGAAGAAGCAGTTCTTTCCTGGGTTCTGGGGTGCCCAGAGGAGGGAAGATAGAGAGATGGAATAGGACGGAGTCTTCCCTTTCACTGCCCAAGTCTCAGGGCTGATGGAGAGGTTTACAGTGAAACTGAAGGGCCTGGAGAAGATGCCCACTTCATCCCACAACAGACTGAAAGACCAGAGTATAGAATTGGCTCTGTTACCAAGTACAAGCTTGCTCTGCTCTCCAAACGATACGCCAATGGACCAGAGATGAGGTTTTGAGGCGAGGAACACGACTTTTTTTGGAAAGCTGGCTGACCAAGAAGATGGCAGAGTAATGTCTCAAAATAACCATCTTGTTATTGTCTGGATGCCAGGCTTTTAGATCAGAGACGGGGGGAGGAGGAAACCAAGTAAAAAGGCCTTTTAATCTTGCAAGTATCTCCAAGAATGGCAAGCCTTGGGCAAGGGATGTGTTCCTTTCTTCCTTCCTGCTATGCAGACTGTGGACAGGGTTCTGAACAAAGGCATTGTAGCTTAACAGTCAGGCAGAGAGGAGGGATTCTCAGAGGCAGGCCATTATGTGTGATTATAATAACAAAAATGGGCAAAAGGAACAGATGTAGCATAGAAGAGTCAAAATGGACTCTTCCCTGGTAAAGCTTTGGGCCCAGAGACATTCCCAGGGCAGCAGCAGAAGTTTCGGGAGGAGGCCAAAGAAGAATCTGAGTGGTTAAGCTCCTAAACACAGCAGATACCACCTTGAGGATGCCTAAAATGCAGAGGACTTTTAAGGAGAGGATAAAACGGTGGCCATGATTTACTATGACCTGAGCAATGACGCTGATAGGACTACATTTGCACTGGCGATCTGTCTGGGGCTCACGCGCACTATCAAATGAGGTGTCAGAAGTTAGTCAACCTCTCCAGGAGTCAAGGTCCACAGTTTCTGCTCTGATGGGGGGTAGAATGCGGAGCAGATTATATATTCCTTACTTCCAGGACTTGGATCCCTTAAAACCTATGGTCATATCTGCATTGTGTCCTGTGTCCAAATGGTGATTTGCAGAACTTGCGACCTAGTGACCCTTGCAGAAATCTATCAGCATGAGTTGGTACTCAAAGGGGGTCGTTTCTTGACTGAAGAAGCAGTTCTTTCCTGGGCTCTGGGGTGCCCAGAGGAGGGAAGATAGAGATGGAATAGGACGAGTCTTCTTTCACTGCCCAAGTCTCAGGGCTGATGGAGAGGTTTACAGTGAAACTGAAGGGCCTGGAGAAGATGCCCACTTCATCCCACAACAGACTGAAAGACCAGAGTATAGAATTGGCTCTGTTACCAAGTACAAGCTTGCTCTGCTCTCCAAACGATACGCCAATGGACCAGAGATGAGGTTTTGAGGCGAGGAACACGACTTTTTTTGGAAAGCTGGCTGACCAAGAAGATGGCAGAGTAATGTCTCAAAATAACCATCTTGTTATTGTCTGGATGCCAGGCTTTTAGATCAGAGACGGGGGGAGGAGGAAACCAAGTAAAAAGGCCTTTTAATCTTGCAAGTATCTCCAAGAATGGCAAGCCTTGGGCAAGGGATGTGTTCCTTTCTTCCTTCCTGCTATGCAGACTGTGGACAGGGTTCTGAACAAAGGCATTGTAGCTTAACAGTCAGGCAGAGAGGAGGGATTCTCAGAGGCAGGCCATTATGTGTGATTATAATAACAAAAATGGGCAAAAGGAACAGATGTAGCATAGAAGAGTCAAAATGGACTCTTCCCTGGTAAAGCTTTGGGCCCAGAGACATTCCCAGGGCAGCAGCAGAAGTTTCGGGAGGAGGCCAAAGAAGAATCTGAGTGGTTAAGCTCCTAAACACAGCAGATACCACCTTGAGGATGCCTAAAATGCAGAGGACTTTTAAGGAGAGGATAAAACGGTGGCCATGATTTACTATGACCTGAGCAATGACGCTGATAGGACTACATTTGCACTGGCGATCTGTCTGGGGCTCACGTACGCACTATCAAATGAGGTGTCAGAAGTTAGTCAACCTCTCCAGGAGTCAAGGTCCACAGTTTCTGCTCTGATGGGGGGTAGAATGCGGAGCAGATTATATATTCCTTACTTCCAGGACTTGGATCCCTTAAAAACCTATGGTCTATAGGACTGCATTTGAATTTAGGTCATAACTTCTTTAGCATTGCTGAAGACTGCCAAAATACTTGGTTTCTCTTTGTAAACTGAAATTCCTCTGTGCTAAGATCATAAAAATTAATGGCATCTGCAATTTACCTTTGAGTTCCAAATCCAATTTTTTTATGCTACATCTCCACTTGACATTGTGATGGAAATTGTTCTCTTTGAACACTTAAATCAAACACTAATCACATAAAATTCATTTTTCAAAGAAGAGCCCCATGAACTTGGAATCTTTGAAAATGTACTTGATAGGAAGATAAACTGTCGAGTATACCTAGATAAGAATAGCAGGGTTAAGAGAAAATAATGAAAGCCCAGTGGCACTTGCTACCAGCCTTCATTCAGGTACTAGGCTGTATGTAACTTTTAGCAAAGCTAGGTCTTTAATTTAAGAATGTGCCATAGGCTTTATTGGAAAAGACATAAATAATGGAGCTGGAGCCTGGAAAATGGCAAACTGGCTCAACTTCTTGGAGCATCATTCGTCAGATCCAGCTGCAAAAGCTAGAAGGTATAAAAAATGCATGCAGGATTTCTTTTTAAGCATTAACACACCACTACTTTAAATGTTGGTTCTGACTGAGAAATTCCTCTCTGCAGGTGTTTTTTTACCCCCTGTAACCTCAGTAAGCTGCCAGAGCCTCAGGAGACTAAACAAATTGCTAACTTAAAAATTCATTATAGTATCTACTCACTTTCCAAGACATAAAATGTGCTCTATAATTTGCTCATCTGAATCCCCAGGGACCTTAATCACCAAGGCCCCATGAGCTCATATGACGCCATCTCTCATCTATTATTAATATACTGGACAAGTTCTTAAAATGCATTCCCACATGACGTTTTGATAAAACGGTGGCCATGCTACAATTTGGCACTGGCGATCTGTCTGGGGCTCACGTACGCACTATCAAATGAGGTGTCAGAAGTTAGTCAACCTCTCCAGGAGTCAAGGTCCACAGTTTCTGCTCTGATGGGGGGTAGAATGCGGAGCAGATTATATATTCCTTACTTCCAGGACTTGGATCCCTTAAAAACCTATGGTCTATAGGACTGCATTTGAATTTAGGTCATAACTTCTTTAGCATTGCTGAAGACTGCCAAAATACTTGGTTTCTCTTTGTAAACTGAAATTCCTCTGTGCTAAGATCATAAAAATTAATGGCATCTGCAATTTACCTTTGAGTTCCAAATCCAATTTTTTTATGCTACATCTCCACTTGACATTGTGATGGAAATTGTTCTCTTTGAACACTTAAATCAAACACTAATCACATAAAATTCATTTTTCAAAGAAGAGCCCCATGAACTTGGAATCTTTGAAAATGTACTTGATAGGAAGATAAACTGTCGAGTATACCTAGATAAGAATAGCAGGGTTAAGAGAAAATAATGAAAGCCCAGTGGCACTTGCTACCAGCCTTCATTCAGGTACTAGGCTGTATGTAACTTTTAGCAAAGCTAGGTCTTTAATTTAAGAATGTGCCATAGGCTTTATTGGAAAAGACATAAATAATGGAGCTGGAGCCTGGAAAATGGCAAACTGGCTCAACTTCTTGGAGCATCATTCGTCAGATCCAGCTGCAAAAGCTAGAAGGTATAAAAAATGCATGCAGGATTTCTTTTTAAGCATTAACACACCACTACTTTAAATGTTGGTTCTGACTGAGAAATTCCTCTCTGCAGGTGTTTTTTTACCCCCTGTAACCTCAGTAAGCTGCCAGAGCCTCAGGAGACTAAACAAATTGCTAACTTAAAAATTCATTATAGTATCTACTCACTTTCCAAGACATAAAATGTGCTCTATAATTTGCTCATCTGAATCCCCAGGGACCTTAATCACCAAGGCCCCATGAGCTCATATGACGCCATCTCTCATCTATTATTAATATACTGGACAGTTCTTAAAATGCATCACACCCAAAAGTCCTAAAATAAGAAGTGAAAATGCCACTGGCCAGCACATTAATTTTCCCGAGGCAAGCAATATCAAAAGTGATGACAAAGATGACAGCAAACTACTAGATTCCCAGGCAGGACGTGTGAAGGGTTAAACTCTATAACCTGCATTTACTGACAGATGGTAACAAACAGATAATGAAGTCAAGGGTGCGAAATCACTGTTAGAAATTAACGAATGAAAGGTATTCAGTTCTGTGCAGCTATGAAAGATACTGTAAAGTTAAAAGGAAAAGTATGAAATTTAAGTCAGCAATATTTTGAAAATACAAAGACATCTGGGCATAGGCTCAGATAAAGTAGCTGGCTCCTTATCTTATCACATTTCAATGTCTCTCATAAATATGGCACATAAATTCAAGACGGGTGTAACTCAAGTAGGCCCACTCAAGACACTACCACTAAGAAAAGGCTCACAGGAAAAAGAAGGAGACAAGCATCCAAAGGAGGAAACCGACCCAGACTTGGGGCAAAGTGGGATTCCTGAGAAAGAGATGAAAGAGTGGAAAATGGGTGCTACTGATACTTTCAAATGGAGTCTAGGTCATGATAAAAAATCAGATTTTCTTTCTCCCTAAGACTGGGCCTTAGTTCAAAGCACTTCCTAAACATTTAGTCAATAGGCAAATATAGGATAATGAATTAAATAGATAAAGGACTAGAAAGGCCTAACCAAGAAAAAAAAATCAAAAAACAAAAACTTTCATGGATTATGTACGGATAAAGTTTCATCCTAAAGAATACAGCACTTTCTAAATGCAGTGGTTAGGCGGAGGCAGAAAACAATCTGATTAGAAAGAGGTACAAGAAGAGTCCTAGAACTCCAAGAGTTTGGCCAGTAATAATCCATTATGGATGAGATCAGAGTTAAGCAAAGATGAGATGGAATGGCTAAATTGAGAGTATGATCTGACTGTAGCTCAGTCTCGATGATGTTAGCATATGTGATGAGGGAACGTGTCTCACAGATCAGTAATCAGCCTAGAAGCCACAGGAACAAGGGTGCAAGGAGCCCTCGCTAGCCAGACCCGGCTGGAGGGATCACATCAGTTCCCTCTACACATGCTCTCAGCTACCAGGCCTCCCCTTGGTCTGGATAAAAGATCCCTCAAGACCACCTGTGTATTTTGTTTATTTTTTTCTTTCTGTCGTTTTTCTTTTTTTTTACTCTTATTCTTTCTTTATTTTTTGCTTGATTTATTGTCGTTTCTATTTTATTTTTTAATTCTATATTTTTTAATTTATCATATTTTTTTCCTAAGTATCTTCAATTGTGTCTTCGCTTTGTATCCCTTTGACTATGAATTCAGTCCTTCGATACCCTGACGCAGGATTTATAAAATGATAAAAATGAATAATTTGTGACTGGAAACAGATATTCTCCATCAAAATTAATATATCAACATTGGATTTACACCATTCTCTTGTAACTTAGCATGAGTCTGTCCTCTCATGTCAAGAGGTCTTTCACAAGGCAACGGCATATACACTTCTGAAACTATAGCGCTAACATCAGAGCCAGATGACAGGAATCTCACCACCCTGTGGGGCATCTTGGCAGCCAGTCAACGAGACCTTTTTTTTTTTTTCTTCTACAGAGTTTTGTTGTTTACAGCTCTATATAATCCCAAATCCATCACAGGCATATCTTTGATCCCTCCCACCTGAGCCCTTGATCCTGCCCCTCCAGGTGGTTGCGTGGCCCCCATGCAAGATCCCTTAGTTCCACAGTACATTCACAAGGGTTATCTCTTTTACATATGATAATACAGGTTTCCATGTTACTCTTTCGAGACTTCTCACTCACTCTTTCCTCCTCTCAATGTCCATAGGTCTGTTCTCTATGTCTATTTCTCCATCACTGTTCTGCATATGTATTTATCGATACCATCTTACTAGATTTAAATATATGTTAGTACACTGTATTTTTCCTTTCAACTAGACCCTTTTAAGTGACTGTACCCTTTCATGTTACAAAAAAAAAAAAAAGAAATATGTAAGAATACATGATCTACTTAATATCCTATGAATCTAGCACTGGATATTGATGGTGAATCATAAATCAACAACCACACAAATCAACAACTATTACCAAACCCACTAGACTCTTCAAAAATAGACACTATATTTTGTTCGTTCTGGGCCCTAACACAATGTCTGATATCTATTGTATGCTCAGTCACTCAGTCATGTCCAACTCTTTGTGATCTCATGGACTGTAGCCCATCAGGCTCCTCTGTCCATGGAATTTCCCAGGCAAGACTACTGGAGTGGGTTGCCCTTTCCTTCTCTAGGGAATCTTCCCCACCCAGGGATCAAACTCACGCTTCTGCATTGACAGGCAGATTCTTTACCACTGAGCTGCCTGACATACATTAGGGACCTGAGAAGTATTTTTGAATAAGTAAAATATTAAGAAAGGGAAACTTAAGGAAAAAAAGAGAAAGAGTTCAGTTCTTTCCAGAAGATGAAACTGCTGGTGAGACAGGATGACTTTTCATATGACTACTATGCCAAGTGCTTTCCACCTTTCTGAGTATTCATAAACATTTTGGAGGACAGAGAAAACTGGGAAAATAGATCCATCATGTAACTGGACAAAATACGTGGTGGTGAAGATGCAAATTGTTTTTGCTTTAATATAAACAAAGACTGAGATTATTTAAAAATCATTTCTTATGCACTCTTCATCTTGAAGAAAAGATACATGTGAAAGTCCACTGCATTTGTCTATCACTTGACTTGGGAATAAGTAGCCTATAGTGATAAGTTACAGCCAAAAAAAATATGATAGAAAAATAGAATAACAACCCAGAAAAAGGGGTGCCTAAAAAACCTGTCCTTCTGTTGTCCTTATGTCATTTGAAGAAGCAGACAGAAATAAACCATAGCAGATAATTCAGGATGCTCTTACCTTTGTCATGGAGACCCAGCAGGACTTTTGCACACACTCTGGACACTACTTTGTCATATTATACTGCCTTGAAACATTATGAACTCCCTAACACTAAAGTTGGACCATAAAGAAGGCTGAGAGCCAAAGAACTGATAACTTTGAACTGCGGTGTTGGAGAAGACTCTTAAGAGTCCCTTGGACTGCAAAGAGATCAAATCAGTCAATCTTAAAGGAAATCAACCCTGAATATTCACTGCAAGGATTGATGCTGAAGCTGAAGCTCCAATACTTTGGCCACCTGATGTGAGGAGCCAGCTCTTTGAAAAAGACCCTGACATTGGGAAAAATAGAAGGCAAAAGGTAAAGAAGACAACAGAGGATGAGATGATTGGATGGCAGGCTCCTTGAAAGTAAGTTCTAGTTCACTCAGTCATGTCCAACTCTTTGTGATCTCATGGACTGTAGCCCATCAGGCTCCTCTGTCCATGGAATTTCCCAGGCAAGACTACTGGAGTGGGTTGCCCTTTCCTTCTCTAGGGAATCTTCCCCACCCAGGGATCAAACTCACGCTTCTGCATTGACAGGCAGATTCTTTACCACTGAGCTGCCTGACATACATTAGGGACCTGAGAAGTATTTTTGAATAAGTAAAATATTAAGAAAGGGAAACTTAAGGAAAAAAAGAGAAAGAGTTCAGTTCTTTCCAGAAGATGAAACTGCTGGTGAGACAGGATGACTTTTCATATGACTACTATGCCAAGTGCTTTCCACCTTTCTGAGTATTCATAAACATTTTTGGAGGACAGAGAAAACTGTGAAAATAGATCCATCATGTAACTGGACAAAATACGTGGTGGTGAAGATGCAAATTGTTTTTGCTTTAATATAAACAAAGACTGAGATTATTTAAAAATCATTTCTTATGCACTCTTCATCTTGAAGAAAAGATACATGTGAAAGTCCACTGCATTTGTCTATCACTTGACTTGGGAATAAGTAGCCTATAGTGATAAGTTACAGCCAAAAAAAATATGATAGAAAAATAGAATAACAACCCAGAAAAAGGGGTGCCTAAAAAACCTGTCCTTCTGTTGTCCTTATGTCATTTGAAGAAGCAGACAGAAATAAACCATAGCAGATAATTCAGGATGCTCTTACCTTTGTCATGGAGACCCAGCAGGACTTTTGCACACACTCTGGACACTACTTTGTCATATTATACTGCCTTGAAACATTATGAACTCCCTAACACTAAAGTTGGACCATAAAGAAGGCTGAGAGCCAAAGAACTGATAACTTTGAACTGCGGTGTTGGAGAAGACTCTTAAGAGTCCCTTGGACTGCAAAGAGATCAAATCAGTCAATCTTAAAGGAAATCAACCCTGAATATTCACTGCAAGGATTGATGCTGAAGCTGAAGCTCCAATACTTTGGCCACCTGATGTGAGGAGCCAGCTCTTTGAAAAAGACCCTGACATTGGGAAAAATAGAAGGCAAAAGGTAAAGAAGACAACAGAGGATGAGATGATTGGATGGCAGGCTCCTTGAAAGTAAGTTCTAGTTCACTACTGTATTTATAAGCCTGGAACAGCATTTGAGATATAGTAAGGGCTCAATAACTACCCTGAGCTGCTTTCTTAAATTCATTTTGGATCCACTCTGAATGACAGGCCCTATCATCCCCAATTTAAAAATGAGCCCTCTGAGGCTCAGAAAGGCTAAGTCATTTTCCCAAAATCACATAGCAAGTGAGTAGCAGAGTCAGGATTAGAACTTCGCACTCTCTGATTGTAAAATTCTGTTGAGTACACTAAAGTACTGTCAGACTTCTTGAGTAACTTGCTCATAGTAAATGAATTGTTCCTACTGAATTAGAAATAAAGACAAGACTGGAAACTATAAGTGTACTGTGAATAACAGGTAAGATACATCCAAAAATCACTCCCATTTCCTAAGGTTATTGGAGACAAGCTTTTGTACAACCTGGGCCTCAGCTGAATAATCAGTAGCATGCTGCTGAAGAGGCCATTCCTGGAGGAATATTTTGTCAATAATTAGAACTTTCTTTTCTAGGACTCTAGGTCCAATAAATCTTAAACGGGTTTGATATATTGATTTCTGAGCAAACAAATAAAACTAGTAAAAGAAAATTGTGAAACTGTAAGGTCCACTGCAACTTTCCTAGGCAACCACATCAGATACTGCTGATAGCCACCTACTCAGTCTTAGGACTTCCAAGTTTCCAAGAAGCAGACAGAAATAAACCATAGCAGATAATTCAGGATGCTCTTACCTTTGTCATGGAGACCCAGCAGGACTTTTGCACACTCTGGACACTACTTTGTCATATTATACTGCCTTGAAACATTATGAACTCCCTAACACTAAAGTTGGACCATAAAGAAGGCTGAGAGCCAAAGAACTGATAACTTTGAACTGCGGTGTTGGAGAAGACTCTTAAGAGTCCCTTGGACTGCAAAGAGATCAAATCAGTCAATCTTAAAGGAAATCAACCCTGAATATTCACTGCAAGGATTGATGCTGAAGCTGAAGCTCCAATACTTTGGCCACCTGATGTGAGGAGCCAGCTCTTTGAAAAAGACCCTGACATTGGGAAAAATAGAAGGCAAAAGGTAAAGAAGACAACAGAGGATGAGATGATTGGATGGCAGGCTCCTTGAAAGTAAGTTCTAGTTCACTACTGTATTTATAAGCCTGGAACAGCATTTGAGATATAGTAAGGGCTCAATAACTACCCTGAGCTGCTTTCTTAAATTCATTTTGGATCCACTCTGAATGACAGGCCCTATCATCCCCAATTTAAAAATGAGCCCTCTGAGGCTCAGAAAGGCTAAGTCATTTTCCCAAAATCACATAGCAAGTGAGTAGCAGAGTCAGGATTAGAACTTCGCACTCTCTGATTGTAAAATTCTGTTGAGTACACTAAAGTACTGTCAGACTTCTTGAGTAACTTGCTCATAGTAAATGAATTGTTCCTACTGAATTAGAAATAAAGACAAGACTGGAAACTATAAGTGTACTGTGAATAACAGGTAAGATACATCCAAAAATCACTCCCATTTCCTAAGGTTATTGGAGACAAGCTTTTGTACAACCTGGGCCTCAGCTGAATAATCAGTAGCATGCTGCTGAAGAGGCCATTCCTGGAGGAATATTTTGTCAATAATTAGAACTTTCTTTTCTAGGACTCTAGGTCCAATAAATCTTAAACGGGTTTGATATATTGATTTCTGAGCAAACAAATAAAACTAGTAAAAGAAAATTGTGAAACTGTAAGGTCCACTGCAACTTTCCTAGGCAACCACATCAGATACTGCTGATAGCCACCTACTCAGTCTTAGGACTTCCAAGTTTCCTGTGGCTACCCAGTCTCCAGCATAAAATTTGTTTTACCCAAAAGGCAAACACCACTGAGATGACCATACTGAGAGAACAGAGCACCCGCGTGGAACAAGATACCCCCACATGAATCTCTTTTCCCAAAGACAGGGCGGTCACTGACTTCTGGAACATACTTCTTTCCTGAGATGAATGCCTACTGCTCAGGTTTCACTGACTGTTCAGGAGAGGAGCTGGGTTGTCAAGGGCCAGACGGCCTAGGAGTGCCAGCGGCTTACTGCTCACTATCCAGCGCCACCTTTAACTATGTAAAACTGGAAGTATATACAATAGTAAGTAAACATTTCTGCCAATGAGCCAACCAGACAGTAAGCACAGAGTGTACAAGTCTGTGATTAAGACGGTGACTCAGGCCACAAAGCTAGGTTTCTGCAAATAGTCCGGCATATCATGGGATGGGCCATTAAACAGTAAATCTTTGCACAAACAAATAAAAAGGCCTTTTCAATTATCCTAGAAATCAGGAAGTTTTACAACTATCACTCCAAGTTTGTAGGGCAATCTTTTAGAACTTCATAGGAGATCTGTATCTTTCATTGCAGCACTTAGTGGACATATTGCAGTGTCTAGGGACTCTGAGTGTAAGTCCTACAGCTTGGTAGTCTTGGGCCTTGAAACAACTTCTGAAATATCTAACCTCTGTTTCTCTTGTGTATGCCAAGGAAGAACATTAAAACAACTACCAAAGGCTGTCAACATTATTTCATGAAATAAATGATATTTAAGAATGAAAGAGAAAGAAAGGAAGGAAAATAGAGAGAGAAAAAGGAGAAGAAGAAAGAAGTCTAAAACATAGAGGACTTTGTTTTGAAATTTTGAATAAATTCAATTTTCTAGGACTCTAGGTCCAATAAATCTTAAACGGGTTTGATATATTGATTTCTGAGCAAACAAATAAAACTAGTAAAAGAAAATTGTGAAACTGTAAGGTCCACTGCAACTTTCCTAGGCAACCACATCAGATACTGCTGATAGCCACCTACTCAGTCTTAGGACTTCCAAGTTTCCTGTGGCTACCCAGTCTCCAGCATAAAATTTGTTTTACCCAAAAGGCAAACACCACTGAGATGACCATACTGAGAGAACAGAGCACCGCGTGGAACAAGATACCCCACATGAATCTCTTTTTCCAAAGACAGGGCGGTCACTGACTTCTGGAACATACTTCTTTCCTGAGATGAATGCCTACTGCTCAGGTTTCACTGACTGTTCAGGAGAGGAGCTGGGTTGTCAAGGGCCAGACGGCCTAGGAGTGCCAGCGGCTTACTGCTCACTATCCAGCGCCACCTTTAACTATGTAAAACTGGAAGTATATACAATAGTAAGTAAACATTTCTGCCAATGAGCCAACCAGACAGTAAGCACAGAGTGTACAAGTCTGTGATTAAGACGGTGACTCAGGCCACAAAGCTAGGTTTCTGCAAATAGTCCGGCATATCATGGGATGGGCCATTAAACAGTAAATCTTTGCACAAACAAATAAAAAGGCCTTTTCAATTATCCTAGAAATCAGGAAGTTTTACAACTATCACTCCAAGTTTGTAGGGCAATCTTTTAGAACTTCATAGGAGATCTGTATCTTTCATTGCAGCACTTAGTGGACATATTGCAGTGTCTAGGGACTCTGAGTGTAAGTCCTACAGCTTGGTAGTCTTGGGCCTTGAAACAACTTCTGAAATATCTAACCTCTGTTTCTCTTGTGTATGCCAAGGAAGAACATTAAAACAACTACCAAAGGCTGTCAACATTATTTCATGAAATAAATGATATTTAAGAATGAAAGAGAAAGAAAGGAAGGAAAATAGAGAGAGAAAAAGGAGAAGAAGAAAGAAGTCTAAAACATAGAGGACTTTGTTTTGAAATTTTGAATAAATTCAATTTTCTGAAAAACCTATATTGTCCCTAGCTTTCTCATCTACTGCCTAGCAGGTGAAGAACTATTAGAGAATATCAGGAGTGCAAGAACTAGCATTTGAGAACCGCTGACAGCCTCCTCTGGCATCTCTCTGTGACCCCAGAGCACCAAGGACTCAAAAGCAGAAGTGAGACTTCATCTTCCTCCTTGCTGTATCCCAGGAAGTTCTAAAAATTACATTTCTTAAGATTCAGAAGATGTGATCAGATGCGAAAAAATACAGGAAGTCTGTGAGGGGTGGTCAGAATAGGAGTCCTAAATTTGTGGGTTTCACACAAGATGTTCATGGTAGTCCCAAGTAAGATCACATCACAGCAATCTTTGAAATAAGCCACAGTGATACTTATGATAAGGTTTGTAAGTTCAGTCTTGAATGAAACAGATGAGTATTACTTTAAAAAGAACATAATAAAAAAAAAAAAAAAAGAACATAATACACTTAAAGAAGATGGAAGATTAACACCAGATAGAAGATCAACATTATTAGATTTCCCTTATGCTAATACATCGGTAGCATTTTTCTGTTTTGTTTGGTAAAGAATTGGAGTCGCTTATAAATTTATGCTGAAATCCAGTGCAGCTTTCAGAGGCCAAAGGGAGCAGCCCTGCTTGTGGGGGACTTGTATTTACAATGCCTAATGTTCTCAAATCTCCATTAGAATGCAATTATCCTGCTTGGGGAAAAAATAAAGGTCACTGGGTTAATGGAGCTCACCTTCCTTTTTCAGTCCATAAATAATAAATCAAATATAATATTTAAAAAGAAAACCACATCCTGCATATCACTGTATTTCTGATGCTTTTTTTCCATAGGACATTTGAGTACATGGTACTTCCTATGGCCAAAATTATTGCAGTTAATCAAGTTCCCACAGCACAGGTTCAGTAAAGAAGCACATGGCATGTGTCTGTGAAATTGACATTCATCAATACTACAACACCCACGAAATTTCCTATGACATTTTCAAATCAGATCATAGAACAGTCCACTCTGAATTCGAGGAGTGTATCTCAGAAATGATTTACCCTAGCCAATACACAGAAAACCTCATCATGAGCTTTATCAGCTAAGTATTGACAAAGCTATGCATTTAACACCTTCAAAACAAATACGGATACAAGTGCATTCCTTTGCTTCCAGAATAACCAAGAGCTTATCAGCAGTATTGGGCAAGCTTGGAACGCTGACAGCCTCCTCTGGCATCTCTCTGTGACCCCAGAGCACCAAGGACTCAAAAGCAGAAGTGAGACTTCATCTTCCTCCTTGCTGTATCCCAGGAAGTTCTAAAAATTACATTTCTTAAGATTCAGAAGATGTGATCAGATGCGAAAAAATACAGGAAGTCTGTGAGGGGTGGTCAGAATAGGAGTCCTAAATTTGTGGGTTTCACACAAGATGTTCATGGTAGTCCCAAGTAAGATCACATCACAGCAATCTTTGAAATAAGCCACAGTGATACTTATGATAAGGTTTGTAAGTTCAGTCTTGAATGAAACAGATGAGTATTACTTTAAAAAGAACATAATAAAAAAAAAAAAAAAGAACATAATACACTTAAAGAAGATGGAAGATTAACACCAGATAGAAGATCAACATTATTAGATTTCCCTTATGCTAATACATCGGTAGCATTTTTCTGTTTTGTTTGGTAAAGAATTGGAGTCGCTTATAAATTTATGCTGAAATCCAGTGCAGCTTTCAGAGGCCAAAGGGAGCAGCCCTGCTTGTGGGGGACTTGTATTTACAATGCCTAATGTTCTCAAATCTCCATTAGAATGCAATTATCCTGCTTGGGGAAAAAATAAAGGTCACTGGGTTAATGGAGCTCACCTTCCTTTTTCAGTCCATAAATAATAAATCAAATATAATATTTAAAAAGAAAACCACATCCTGCATATCACTGTATTTCTGATGCTTTTTTTCCATAGGACATTTGAGTACATGGTACTTCCTATGGCCAAAATTATTGCAGTTAATCAAGTTCCCACAGCACAGGTTCAGTAAAGAAGCACATGGCATGTGTCTGTGAAATTGACATTCATCAATACTACAACACCCACGAAATTTCCTATGACATTTTCAAATCAGATCATAGAACAGTCCACTCTGAATTCGAGGAGTGTATCTCAGAAATGATTTACCCTAGCCAATACACAGAAAACCTCATCATGAGCTTTATCAGCTAAGTATTGACAAAGCTATGCATTTAACACCTTCAAAACAAATACGGATACAAGTGCATTCCTTTGCTTCCAGAATGACTTACCAAGAGAATTTGAGAGTAGTCAGTACCCAGTGCTTGTGACCATGCTAATAACAATAAATGGCTCAACGCAAGACTCTCCGTGCCACTAGTTTCTCTAAAGAAAAAATGAAGACTTTCCTGCCAGTTAAATAGCTGAATAGGGCTCTCAGCCCAAAAAGAGCCTCATCAATGCTTTCACTTCAGGTTTCCCAAGGGATCAACTAGGCAATCACTCCAGTACCTGGCACATCAAGATTTATAGGCAGATTAGGAACACATAGCCTAAACAGCCTCAGAAAGCCATTTGGCTTGAGTCATGTAAAAAAAAAAAAAAAAAAAAGCAACAAAACTTAGAGCAGCTGCTGTTGGATTACCAACACCCTGAAACTAAGAGGACGTCTCATGAGATTTATCCAAGAAATACTTTTAAAATAATACGGGAATGAGAGTACACCCCTGAGCCTGCTCTAAGAACTGTTAAACACTCGTAAATTACTTTCCAGAAATAATGAAAATCACTGCTTTCCGTTTGACACAGGCCTGTGAAACAAAATGCACTTCAGCTGCCAATCAACACAATCCCACAGGACTCCTGCCACAGCAAGAATTTCAGCAGCATCACAGTCCACTTCTGTGAAGAAGCATTTTAGGTTCAAACTAGACACCCAGCAACAAACCAGCCAACCATTTTCATCAACAACACAGCATTTATGAGCATGCTTTTTAAAAAAGTTAATTTGAAGAGCACGTGTCTATCAATAGCACAGGGTGATTTGTTTTTATTATAATTACTAACAACACGAGGGTAGCTGGACATTTGAGTACATGGTACTTCCTATGGCCAAAATTATTGCAGTTAATCAAGTTCCCACAGCACAGGTTCAGTAAAGAAGCACATGGCATGTGTCTGTGAAATTGACATTCATCAATACTACAACACCCACGAAATTTCCTATGACATTTTCAAATCAGATCATAGAACAGTCCACTCTGAATTCGAGGAGTGTATCTCAGAAATGATTTACCCTAGCCAATACACAGAAAACCTCATCATGAGCTTTATCAGCTAAGTATTGACAAAGCTATGCATTTAACACCTTCAAAACAAATACGGATACAAGTGCATTCCTTTGCTTCCAGAATGACTTACCAAGAGAATTTGAGAGTAGTCAGTACCCAGTGCTTGTGACCATGCTAATAACAATAAATGGCTCAACGCAAGACTCTCCGTGCCACTAGTTTCTCTAAAGAAAAAATGAAGACTTTCCTGCCAGTTAAATAGCTGAATAGGGCTCTCAGCCCAAAAAGAGCCTCATCAATGCTTTCACTTCAGGTTTCCCAAGGGATCAACTAGGCAATCACTCCAGTACCTGGCACATCAAGATTTATAGGCAGATTAGGAACACATAGCCTAAACAGCCTCAGAAAGCCATTTGGCTTGAGTCATGTAAAAAAAAAAAAAAAAAAAAGCAACAAAACTTAGAGCAGCTGCTGTTGGATTACCAACACCCTGAAACTAAGAGGACGTCTCATGAGATTTATCCAAGAAATACTTTTAAAATAATACGGGAATGAGAGTACACCCCTGAGCCTGCTCTAAGAACTGTTAAACACTCGTAAATTACTTTCCAGAAATAATGAAAATCACTGCTTTCCGTTTGACACAGGCCTGTGAAACAAAATGCACTTCAGCTGCCAATCAACACAATCCCACAGGACTCCTGCCACAGCAAGAATTTCAGCAGCATCACAGTCCACTTCTGTGAAGAAGCATTTTAGGTTCAAACTAGACACCCAGCAACAAACCAGCCAACCATTTTCATCAACAACACAGCATTTATGAGCATGCTTTTTAAAAAAGTTAATTTGAAGAGCACGTGTCTATCAATAGCACAGGGTGATTTGTTTTTATTATAATTACTAACAACAAGAGGGTAGCTGTTAACTATCATTTTCTGAGTGCCACTCAACTGGGCACTGATCTATTGGTTTTATGTGCATTATCTAGTTTAATCCCTGAAAATGCTTAATGATCTGTGATAGGTGAACAAATGTACCACCCCCAAATATACCACTTTGACAAAGAATTATTTAGAAAGAAAGACTTTTAAAACAACATGTAAGAGATAGGAGGGTCCTCGGCTAAAGCCCAAAGCGGATCGAAGTGGTGGGACTTGCGCTGCGGTCGCGCAGACGCGAAGGCCAGCCGTACGCCGCCTCGCCCCCGGGTCAGTGCTGGCCCTCGTTGTCCCGTCCCCGGCCCCGATGGAGAAGACGGAGCTCATCCAGAAGGCCAAGCTGGCCGAGCAGGCCGAGCGCTACGATGACATGGCCATTTGCATGAAGGCCATGACGGAGCAGGGCGCCGAGCTGTCCAACACAGAGCGCAACCTGCTCTCAGTGGCCTACAAGAACGTGGTGGGCGGCCGCCAGTCCGCCTGGAGGGTCATCTCCAGCATCTAGCAGAAGACCCACACCTCCGACAAGAAGCTGCAGCTGATCAAGGACTACCGGGAGAAGGTGGAGTCCGAGCTGAGGTCCATCTACACCACGGTCCTGGAATTGTTGGATAAGTTTTTAATAGCCATTGTAACTAATCCAGAGAGTAAGGTCTTCTACCTGAAAATGAAGGGAGATTACTTCCGGTGCCTTGCTGAAGTTGCTTGTGGTGATGATCGGAAACAAACGATAGATAATTCCCAAGGAGCTTATCAAGAGGCTTTTGATATAAGCAAGAAAGAGATGCAGCCCACACACCCCATCAGCCTGGGGTTGGCTCTTCTCTGTATTTTACTATGAGATCCTCAATAACCCAGAACTTGCCTGCACACTGGCTAAGACGGCTTTTGATGAGGCTATTGCAGAACTTGATATGCTGAATGAAGACTCCTACAAAGACAGCACCCTCATCATGCAGCTGCTGAGAGACAACCTAACATTATGGACATCAGACAGCGCGGGAGAAGAATGTGATGCGGCAGAAGGGGCAGAGAACTAAGTGCATACAGGGTCTGCTCATTGACCTGCCAACTGTTCTCCAATTCCGTGCTTCCTTTCTCTGCTAAATACAGCTCCCACATCATCACAGTGGTCATCTACCTAAATATTAGTCTGATCCATCTCTCTCCTACTTAAAAACCCTGGGTGAGCTCCACTGCCTGTAGAATGAAGTCCAGACTCTTCAGCACTGTTTTCAGTACCATATATGACCTCACTCCCAGTAACTGCTCTCACTTCCCAGGACCTCTCCACTTGGGACTTTTAGTTTCAAGGATCTGTAAATCCAATCATCCCTTGAAATATAGAAATTAAGCAAGTTTTTTCATTACATACAAGCTTCTTTCTTAGCCTAGATTTTATCCCTTTTGCATAAAGTCCTTTGAAAGGATAAAATCTCTTTAAAGCATCCGAAAGAGCTCTGTGAATCAATAACTGTTTTGGTATAACGCCTCTATTTTTTAATGCCACCCTGCCTCCTGAGCTACATGGTTGTAACTCACTCATTTAACCAGTCACTCACAGAACAATCATTTGGTAATCTTCTATGTCCTCTACATTGACAAACTATATGATAGGCTATATTCTGGCTCTACAATGCTAAGGAGAAATGTTTTTCCTAAGCAATTAAATTACTGAAATGTTTAATACTCAAAGACAATATTTTAGTATACTATGTTAATTATTTTGATGCAATAATACAATATAATTTAAAATTTTTTTCATATAAATTTTTAAATTTTAATTTAAAAATGATGATGAGAGACTAAGAAATGGAAACAGTATTTACCCCCTATGAAGTCACCTTCTTCTAACTCGCTTAAAATTTCAGAGTTGGTATTTTTGTTCATACTTGTATTACTTGACATGACCTTTAAATGTCCAGCAAGAATCAAGTAGCACTCCAAGGGTACGTGTCTTTGTCTTAGAATCATGCTTTCAGCTTCAAATCTGGGGAGAAAGAATATTTTAAAAATCTCCTCTGTAAATGGTGAGCTGGAAGTCATTACTGGCTAATGAAATCCTGTCATCTTCATCTGTAAAGAATTTCACTTTTTATTTTTTTAATAAAATTCTCCTCTTCTGGTAAAGACCTTGAAGGCTGGGACCCTGGCCAACCTGTCCACAGCTGTAGCACCAGAGCCTAGAATGGTGTTTGGCTCAGAAAATCAACACTTAATGAATCTGTTGAATGGATTTATGAGCAGGCAAAAGGAGGTGTTGCACAAACCACAGAGCAGGTCTCCCTATAAACTAATTTGTTAGATGAGCCCTGCTATTTTCACAAAATAGATGTACTTTTTTGAAGTCATTACTGCTGAATTCATGATGCAAAGTTAGATTTTTGACTTTCTGGGAGGCATAAATTTGGTGTTGACTTTTATTCCTTTTATCAAGACTTTTTAAAAGTACATATATATTCAAGATAAATCTGTTCCATTCCCCTATTTGTAGGTCTTCAGCCAGAAACAGCAGTCCACCCTTAGTTTCTAGAAACAACCTTCCTTAGTAATAATGCATGGTAAGTACTAATAAACAAAAATGATGTGGGTCAGCTGATGAAAAAACTCAATATTCCTTAATATCCTGGAAATTTTGATTTGGTAAGCCTGGAATCAGAGCCCAGGAAACTATTCTTAAAAGGCTGTCCAGATTATCTGATGAGGACTGTTTCTTTGAGAAACAGTATATTTGAAACTAAGAATAAATGCCATTTATTTTATTTCTTCTGATATGAGTAATTTTTGTGAAGACCAGAACATGTTCTGTGATATATTAAGAAGTTCTATGAACTATTGAGATAACTTCTGATTTTCAGTTAGCAATTATACTACCCAGAATTCTTTCTTCCTAGAAGAACAGTTATAATTTCTTTATTCCATATTAGGCAGGTGTCATTACAGAGAATTTGAGTGAGAAAAAAGATACTGGTAACAGACATTAAAGACACACCCATCCCTATGCTATCAGTGAGAAGGCCTGAATTCTAGCACTTGATGTGCTATAAATTAAACAATCCTGAGAAAAAATTCCTCACTTACAAAATGGGAATATACATATATTCCTGCCAATAATGTTTTAGAGGAAAAACATGGAATATATAACAGTGGGCTTCCCTAGTGGCTCATATGGTAAAGAATATGCCTGCAATGCAGGAGACCATGGTTCAGTCCCTTGGTCAGGAAGATACTCTGGAGAAGGGATGGCAACCCACCCCATTATTCTTGCCTGGAGAATCCCATGAACAAAGGAGCCTGGCGGGCTGTAGTCTATGGGGTCGGATGCAGCAGAGCCACTAATACTATATAACAGTCAGTGACTTAAATTATTCAAAAGGAAGATATTTTGTAAATAAAGCATCAGTATTTTGTCCTCCTTCAGTAAGTTTGACGTTTCAGAAGCAGAATAATGTCCAGCAAATAACCATACAAGCTGATAAGTAAACCTGTCACAGTTCCATGGATGCTGACATGGGACTCTTCAATCAGAGACAAAGGACCTTACTAGTTGCAGTACAAGGAGTAACAAGAGCACCAGCATCGCTGTGCCACTCCCCAGATCCCTCAAGGCACCGTCGCGGGCCCAGTAGGGGTGCATGAGTAAGGTCTTCAGCCAGAAACAGCAGTCCACCCTTAGTTTCTAGAAACAACCTTCCTTAGTAATAATGCATGGTAAGTACTAATAAACAAAAATGATGTGGGTCAGCTGATGAAAAAACTCAATATTCCTTAATATCCTGGAAATTTTGATTTGGTAAGCCTGGAATCAGAGCCCAGGAAACTATTCTTAAAAGGCTGTCCAGATTATCTGATGAGGACTGTTTCTTTGAGAAACAGTATATTTGAAACTAAGAATAAATGCCATTTATTTTATTTCTTCTGATATGAGTAATTTTTGTGAAGACCAGAACATGTTCTGTGATATATTAAGAAGTTCTATGAACTATTGAGATAACTTCTGATTTTCAGTTAGCAATTATACTACCCAGAATTCTTTCTTCCTAGAAGAACAGTTATAATTTCTTTATTCCATATTAGGCAGGTGTCATTACAGAGAATTTGAGTGAGAAAAAAGATACTGGTAACAGACATTAAAGACACACCCATCCCTATGCTATCAGTGAGAAGGCCTGAATTCTAGCACTTGATGTGCTATAAATTAAACAATCCTGAGAAAAAATTCCTCACTTACAAAATGGGAATATACATATATTCCTGCCAATAATGTTTTAGAGGAAAAACATGGAATATATAACAGTGGGTTTCCCCTAGTGGCTCATATGGTAAAGAATATGCCTGCAATGCAGGAGACCATGGTTCAGTCCCTTGGTCAGGAAGATACTCTGGAGAAGGGATGGCAACCCACCCCATTATTCTTGCCTGGAGAATCCCATGAACAAAGGAGCCTGGCGGGCTGTAGTCTATGGGGTCGGATGCAGCAGAGCCACTAATACTATATAACAGTCAGTGACTTAAATTATTCAAAAGGAAGATATTTTGTAAATAAAGCATCAGTATTTTGTCCTCCTTCAGTAAGTTTGACGTTTCAGAAGCAGAATAATGTCCAGCAAATAACCATACAAGCTGATAAGTAAACCTGTCACAGTTCCATGGATGCTGACATGGGACTCTTCAATCAGAGACAAAGGACCTTACTAGTTGCAGTACAAGGAGTAACAAGAGTATCAGCATTGCTGTGCCACTCCCCAGATCCCTCAAGGCAATGTCGAGGGCCCAGTAGTGCCTGAACACACTGAGGGGTGAGTCACAGAAAAGGATCCAGTGCATAGGAAACCTGCTGCCATAGAATAGGCAGTAAGCAAACTGGTTTGTGTGGAAGGTGACCAGATGCCATGAACTGCCACACACTACTTTCTTAGGACTATCAACCTGATAAACACTCCAAGAAATGGCCCAGGTTAGAAAACAAACAGTCAAAGCCTTGGGACTTTGGCACATAGAGGGCACAAAGCAGACTGCATCTCAACATACAGCACATAATAACACAAATGAATGGAGTTTTTAAATAAAGTTAGATGGCTCGTCAAAGAATTATGATTCTAGTTCTAAAAAGGAAAAATGCAAGGAGAAATTTTACAATGCTATTTTCACGGCCTTTGAGACAAGGATCACAAGATTACAATGTGAAGACGCCTGACTTTCAATTGTTTATGTTAATCGCAATTTTTAAAAATCAGAACTCGAGCTCTGAAGACTTGGGAAAAATAACAAAAATTCCTAAAGTAACTGTCCCATCACATAAATATCCTCAAGATAATGCTTAGTTTCATGAACCAAGAGTAGGAGAACAATCAACAGGACCACTGAGAAGTCAAGAAAGGAAGGCCAGGGCTTCCTCTGGTGGTCCAGTGGGTAAGGACACCACCTTGCAGTGCAGGGGGCGCCAGTTTGAGCCCTGGCCTGGGAAGATCCCACGTGCCGCGGAGCTGCTGGACCGATGTGTCCAATCACTGAGCCAGAGCTCTGGAGCGCATGCGTCCAGAGCCGGCGCTCTGCAACAACAGGCGCCACTGCGATGGGAGGCCCACAGGAGCCAAAGAACAAAGACGGATGAAAATAGAGAAATGAAAGACCAATAGAAGTGGCCCGCCCACTCCCCTCCCTCCCCAACCCAACCCCCGCCCAAAATAGATAAATAAATAAATCTAAAAAAAAAGAAAGAAAGAAAGGAAGGCCAATAATGAGGATGCAGAGGAAGGAGAAGGGGGACAGAAGTGAGGACTATCATTTCAGGGCAAGCACTTTAATGGAAGAGGTCTGGAATTCAAGATTCAGCTGGATTGAAAGCATCTGAGAAAGGGCAGCAGGATTCCACATTCTGTTTTCTCCCCTTCATATTGTAAAAGTGTGGATGAGAGCCAGTCATGTCCAGCCAGGTTTTGAAGTACATCTTTTGGCTGCCAGACACCCATTACACTAATTGGATCACCCATTTCCTCTCTATCTTGTTGATACAAGGATTAGGCTCCCCATTTCTTCTGCAGCATTAAAATTTAAGACCGCCACACATACAATAAACCATGAAATATTCACATGGGCCTGTACTCTACTTTGGTATTATATTATAACTCCAGAATGCTTCTTCAATAGCCTCACGAGTGATGAGAAGGAATGCCAATACTAAATAGGTTTCCCATGCTTAAACATTTAATTTTATACTTCCGAGGCATCTGACACACTTGTGAATTACAGTTTGATTCCAATCATCTTCTTTCTCAAGAATATTTTTGTGTTTAGAATAATGCTACCATGGCTCCCAATGAACAAATACAAAAATCAGAGTACTTTTGTTAGGAATAGAAAGACTTAATACCTTCACAGTCAAAAACTACATAAAATGCCCTCATTAATATACATATGGTTATATATGTGTATTATATATTGAAATCGGAGAGCCTATGAATATTATTTATAGATACGTTGATTCATTTGGTTTTATTCTCCATTTAAAAGGGCAAATTTGAATACATACTAATATCAGTCTTCACTGAATGGCCTAGTACTCATTGAAAGTAATTCCCCATTAAAGTTTCTAAATGTCCATGATTTCTTTTTTCAATTTTTTTTTTGGCCTCTTCTATTGATTTTTTTTTTATCCATTTATTTTCATCCATCTTTACTCTTTGGCCTATGTGGGCCTCCCATCACAGTGGCCTCTCTTGTCGTAGAGCACAGGCTCTGGGCGCATGCAATCCAGAGCACTGACTCGCAACTGGACACAGCGGTCCAGCCTTTCCATGGCACATGGGATCTTCCCAGTCCAGGGATTAAACCAGTGCCCCTTGTACTACTGCAAGGCAGACTTTCTACCCACTGGACCACCAGGGAAGCCCCATGATTTTTAAAAAGAGGCTTCATGTTAATGCTACACTATTTAACTTTTTTCCAACGCTCACATACACAATGTATCTTATATTAAGCAGGGTCCTGGGTTGTAGACAAAAGAACCCACTCTCGTTTAAAGAAACAAAGGATTTAACTATGGGTAGTAAATTGCTTATAGCAGCGGTCACCACTTTTTTGACACCAGGGACGGATTTCATGCAAGACTTCGACGGAATGTACTCTGTGGGGAGGGGGAATGGTTTGGGAATGATTCAAATGCATCACATAATTGTGCACTTTTTTGTAATGTAATACTGTCACTGATCTGATAGGAGGTACTGGTCTGTGGCCCAGAGGTTGGGGCTCCCTGGCTTATAAGATATTTAGAAAGGTTAGTGAAATCGTTTGTAGGCAAAGCTTGTAAGAATAAATTGGTGAAAGGCTTCTCTGGTGGTCCAGTGGGTAAAGAGTCCACCTTGCAGTGCAAGGGGCACCAGTTTGATCCCTAACCTGTGAAGATCCCACATTCTGTGCAGTGGCTGGACCAGTGTGTCCAATTAGGAGCCAGAGCTCTGGAGCACATGCTCCCCAAGTCAGTGTTCTGCAACGAGAGGCCAGAGCAATGGGAGGCCCACATGGGCCAAAGAATAAAAATGGATGAAAATAAATTAAAAAATAAAAGAGGCCAAAATTAAAAAAAAAAAAAAAAAAGCAACGAATAAGTTGGTGAAAATGTTGGACAGATCCCAGAACCACTTTGTTTCCACCATTGTCAGGAAACTGGGGCCACCACACCTGAACAAATAATCGCTAGGAGTATTGCCAGTGTCTGCACAGGAAAATGGATGTCCCATGTCCAACCCTTCCCCCACATATATTAACTGCAAAAAACAAAAGTGAAAGTGTTAGTCACTTCATTGTGTCGACTCTTTGTGACCCCATGGACTGCAGCCCACCAGGCTCCTTTATCCATGAAATTCTCCAGGCAAGACTACTGAAGTGGGTTGCCATTCCCTTCTCCCGGGATCTTCCCAACTCAGGGACTGAACTCAGGTCTCCTGCATTGCAGGCAGATTTTTTACTGCAATGCAGAGAACTCCTTTAATTACAAACCAAATGTCATAAATTTGTATCTATCAAAATCTAAATCATGTATTGATATTCTAAAAGAAAGTGAGGAGGGGCTGGAAAAGGTAGGTTTTGTTTAGTTGTGGTTAATACTTTACATTTTAATGCAAATAGAGAAATGTAGAGTTTTTTGTTTTTTCAAAAGATTTAGGAAAACCCAAAGAATGCAAAAAAGGTTTAGGATTTTTTTTGTTTTTTTCAAAGATTTTTAGGAATGTTCTGGGAGGGAAATTTTCAAATGCATCACATAATTGTGCACTTTTTTGTAATGTAATACTGTCACTGATCTGATAGGAGGTACTGGTCTGTGGCCCAGAGGTTGGGGCTCCCTGGCTTATAAGATATTTAGAAAGGTTAGTGAAATCGTTTGTAGGCAAAGCTTGTAAGAATAAATTGGTGAAAGGCTTCTCTGGTGGTCCAGTGGGTAAAGAGTCCACCTTGCAGTGCAAGGGGCACCAGTTTGATCCCTAACCTGTGAAGATCCCACATTCTGTGCAGTGGCTGGACCAGTGTGTCCAATTAGGAGCCAGAGCTCTGGAGCACATGCTCCCCAAGTCAGTGTTCTGCAACGAGAGGCCAGAGCAATGGGAGGCCCACATGGGCCAAAGAATAAAAATGGATGAAAATAAATTAAAAAATAAAAGAGGCCAAAATTAAAAAAAAAAAAAAAAAAGCAACGAATAAGTTGGTGAAAATGTTGGACAGATCCCAGAACCACTTTGTTTCCACCATTGTCAGGAAACTGGGGCCACCACACCTGAACAAATAATCGCTAGGAGTATTGCCAGTGTCTGCACAGGAAAATGGATGTCCCATGTCCAACCCTTCCCCCACATATATTAACTGCAAAAAACAAAAGTGAAAGTGTTAGTCACTTCATTGTGTCGACTCTTTGTGACCCCATGGACTGCAGCCCACCAGGCTCCTTTATCCATGAAATTCTCCAGGCAAGACTACTGAAGTGGGTTGCCATTCCCTTCTCCAGGGGATCTTCCCAACTCAGGGACTGAACTCAGGTCTCCTGCATTGCAGGCAGATTTTTTACTGCAATGCAGAGAACTCCTTTAATTACAAACCAAATGTCATAAATTTGTATCTATCAAAATCTAAATCATGTATTGATATTCTAAAAGAAAGTGAGGAGGGGCTGGAAAAGGTAGGTTTTGTTTAGTTGTGGTTAATACTTTACATTTTAATGCAAATAGAGAAATGTAGAGTTTTTTGTTTTTTCAAAAGATTTAGGAAAACCCAGAATGCAAATGTCAATTTCAATCTTTATCACAGGATTCAGGATATTTTACCTAATACATTTTGCATGGTTTTCCCTTTTCTTGACAACAGATTGCCTGTTATAATAGTCCAGTCATTTTAAAATTGTTTTTGTATTTTGTTTATGTTTCAATCGTCATCCTATTTTCAACTCTAGTTTCCTTTAGGTTGGTTGGGAAATTCATCACTATATTGCAGAGTTCAAAGCACAAACTCCAGACTATTACATATTTCTTGTAGTCACTATTCAATTTGTAACATGTCTTTTGTCTTTAAAGTTCTCTTAAACTCTTTCCACCACCTGCCACTGCCTTTCTTAAGGGATTGCCAAGACCCAAATGGAATATTTTGTCACTTACTCTTGATAGATTGCAGTCTGGCAAAGTTGGAGCTGTACTTCATTTAGCAAACTGTGAAATGACCTATTCCTCTTTAGACATAGTTGAAACTATAAAATAAAAAAGAAGAAGAAACAAAATAAATAAATAGCTCAGAAAGGGGTTGAAGGAAAAAGATTATGATGCTCTCAGATCCCTTCAATGTTTCTGATAACCAAAAACCAAAATGAGAACAGATTTTATGTATTCTCCAACGTCTAGCCTTTTTTTTTTTTTTAAGATTTATTTATTTATCTATTTTTGGGCAGGGGTCGGGTTGGGGAGGGAGGGGAGCAGGCGGGCCACTTCTATTGGTCTTTCATTTGTCCATTTTCATCCATCTTTGTTCTTTGGCCCGTGGGGGCCTCCCACCGCGGTGGCCTCTGTTGTCGCAGAGCACCGGCTCTGGGCGCATGTGCTCCAGAGCTCTGGCTGGGTAATTGGACACATCGGTCCAGCCGCTCTGCGGCACGTGGGATCTTCCCAGGCCAGGGATCCAACTGGCGCCCCTTGCACTGCAAGGCGGTGTCCTTACCCACTGGACCACCAGGGAAGCCCTCTAGCCATTTTTTATGTGGTAGATGGTGATCATTAAAATCTTCTCTATCTATATTCGCAAGAATTTGGTATGATCCTAACAGAGCAAAACTTTTCCTATGGAAGGAAGGAGACACTGATACAAGGGGGAGACGGTCCTCCTCCACACACATGAAACACCATGGTGTTAGGCCCTCAGCCTCTGCAAAGACGTTGATAAGGAATCCTTCAAAGCCTAGCTTGTCCAGCAAAATGATTCAGAAAAAGCAAGGACCAGAAAAATAAAATCTGATGGTGTCCAGGAATCCTTTACTGGAAGATGTTTGAGGTGAAAAGTTCAAGCATATCTTTTTTTATTTTCTTTTTCCAAGAGGTGAAAAGTTCAAGCATATCTTTTTCAATCGTATCCTATTCAATTTTTTTAACATTTGCAGAGTTCAAAGCACAAACTCCAGACTATTACATATTTCTTGTAGTCACTATTCAATTTGTAACATGTCTTTTGTCTTTAAAGTTCTCTTAAACTCTTTCCACCACCTGCCACTGCCTTTCTTAAGGGATTGCCAAGACCCAAATGGAATATTTTGTCACTTACTCTTGATAGATTGCAGTCTGGCAAAGTTGGAGCTGTACTTCATTTAGCAAACTGTGAAATGACCTATTCCTCTTTAGACATAGTTGAAACTATAAAATAAAAAAGAAGAAGAAACAAAATAAATAAATAGCTCAGAAAGGGGTTGAAGGAAAAAGATTATGATGCTCTCAGATCCCTTCAATGTTTCTGATAACCAAAAACCAAAATGAGAACAGATTTTATGTATTCTCCAACGTCTAGCCTTTTTTTTTTTTTTAAGATTTATTTATTTATTTGAGGGGGGTGGGGTGGGGAGGGAGGGGAGCAGGCGGGCCACTTCTATTGGTCTTTCATTTGTCCATTTTCATCCATCTTTGTTCTTTGGCCCGTGGGGGCCTCCCACCGCGGTGGCCTCTGTTGTCGCAGAGCACCGGCTCTGGGCGCATGTGCTCCAGAGCTCTGGCTGGGTAATTGGACACATCGGTCCAGCCGCTCTGCGGCACGTGGGATCTTCCCAGGCCAGGGATCCAACTGGCGCCCCTTGCACTGCAAGGCGGTGTCCTTACCCACTGGACCACCAGGGAAGCCCTCTAGCCATTTTTTATGTGGTAGATGGTGATCATTAAAATCTTCTCTATCTATATTCGCAAGAATTTGGTATGATCCTAACAGAGCAAAACTTTTCCTATGGAAGGGAAGGAGACACTGATACAAGGGGGAGACGGTCCTCCTCCACACACATGAAACACCATGGTGTTAGGCCCTCAGCCTCTGCAAAGACGTTGATAAGGAATCCTTCAAAGCCTAGCTTGTCCAGCAAAATGATTCAGAAAAAGCAAGGACCAGAAAAATAAAATCTGATGGTGTCCAGGAATCCTTTACTGGAAGATGTTTGAGGTGAAAAGTTCAAGCATATCTTTTTTTATTTTCTTTTTTCCAAAGTATTAGGCTTTAATATGCATTAATATTGCATCTGCCTGCTATCACTGAGAAAGAACTGGAAAGTGGCTACTAAATCTTTAAAATGTTTGCATTTCTTAAAGGTCTAAAAACAAAGATATGCTCATAACCCCGACCTCATACATACATATACAAAGATTAGGATCAATGATGTAAATATAAGATCCAAAAATAGTAAACCAGAAAATACAGAGGTAAACCTTCATTACCTCAGATTTGATCATAGATTCTTAGATATAACACACAAGCAGCAACAGAAAAAAATTAACTGAATTTTATCAAAACTTAAAATTTTTTGCATCAAAGACCGTTACCAAAGAAAGTGAAAAAACCTGTAGAATGAGAGAAAATATTTGCAAGCCATATATTGGACAAAGGTTTAATACCCAGAACACATAAAGAACTCATTATTTGGTAACAAAATACAAATTAGCAAATTAAAAGTATGCAGTGGATTTAAGTAGACATTTTTCCAAAGAAAATATACAAACAGCCATGAAATGGTACCTGAAAAGACGCTTAACATCCTTAGTCACTTGGGAAATGCAAATCAAACACAGAATAAGATACCACTTCACTCCTACTAGCGTGAGAGTAATAATAATAGTAGTAGAAAAATAGTAAGTACTCATGAGGGTGTGAAGAAGCTGGAACACAGGCACTGCTGGTAGGAATGCAAATAGTGCAGCTGCTATGGAAAACAGTGTGGCAAGCACTCAAAAAAAAAACTATAGAATTATCATACAACCCAGCAATCCCACTCTTAGGCAACCCCTTCCTTGACTTCCAATTCCTGGCAAACACTGTTTTCTTTCCCTATAGCTTTGCTGTCCATGATATATACATAGAATCACACAATGTAGTACTGTTGATTGTGGGGAAACCAACTAGTAAAGGTTTCTGCAGCTTTGGCCGAGCCAGGAGAAAGCCATCTTAGAAATGAAGAAACTAAGATAAAAACAAGATGATTTGATTCATATGAGCTCATTAGCTGGGGTCATACTGAACAGCAACAGGTGGGAGATCTGCTGTGGACTTTGGAATGCAGGGTCTGTGCAGATTCCTTAACTTGTTGCTGGCACCATTGCCCCCCAGCTGTTAATGCGCTCTGTCCATTGGGAAGATAATGCAAGTGACTTAGAGTCACAAAGGGTAATAACTGGATAGGGCTGTGACTGATTCCCAGCCCGTGCTAATATCATTGCCTGTAAACACCTGGGGCTTCAGCATTGAATAAAAGCAGACTGGTGAAAGTGTCCCAGGCCTTGACCCAAGAGGTCTTGAGTCCCCTGTTCCCATTCTTTCTCTCTATGTATATGTGTCTGTCTGTATTTCTTAACACCCGCTATTCTCTGTACACCTGGATGATGAGCTGTGGCAGTCTGGGTCTGGTTTAGCAAAATGCATTTTAAGATCCCCCCTGTTTTGTAGGCTTCCCAAATGGCGCTAGTGGTAAAGAATCTGCCTACCAGTGTAGAAGACTCAGGGGATGATGATTTGATCCCTAGAGGAGAAAATGGTAACCCACTTCAAGAAACCATGGACAGAGGAGCCTGGCAGGCTACTGTCCATGGGGCCACAAAGAGTTGGACACAAGTGAGTGACAACACATTTTTCCAAAGAAAATATACAAACAGCCATGAAATGGTACCTGAAAAGACGCTTAACATCCTTAGTCACTTGGGAAATGCAAATCAAACACAGAATAAGATACCACTTCACTCCTACTAGCGTGAGAGTAATAATAATAGTAGTAGAAAAATAGTAAGTACTCATGAGGGTGTGAAGAAGCTGGAACACAGGCACTGCTGGTAGGAATGCAAATAGTGCAGCTGCTATGGAAAACAGTGTGGCAAGCACTCAAAAAAAAAACTATAGAATTATCATACAACCCAGCAATCCCACTCTTAGGCAACCCCTTCCTTGACTTCCAATTCCTGGCAAACACTGTTTTCTTTCCTATAGCTTTGCTGTCCATGATATATACATAGAATCACACAATGTAGTACTGTTGATTGTGGGAAACCAACTAGTAAAGGTTTCTGCAGCTTTGGCCGAGCCAGGAGAAAGCCATCTTAGAAATGAAGAAACTAAGATAAAAACAAGATGATTTGATTCATATGAGCTCATTAGCTGGGGTCATACTGAACAGCAACAGGTGGGAGATCTGCTGTGGACTTTGGAATGCAGGGTCTGTGCAGATTCCTTAACTTGTTGCTGGCACCATTGCCCCCCAGCTGTTAATGCGCTCTGTCCATTGGGAAGATAATGCAAGTGACTTAGAGTCACAAAGGGTAATAACTGGATAGGGCTGTGACTGATTCCCAGCCCGTGCTAATATCATTGCCTGTAAACACCTGGGGCTTCAGCATTGAATAAAAGCAGACTGGTGAAAGTGTCCCAGGCCTTGACCCAAGAGGTCTTGAGTCCCCTGTTCCCATTCTTTCTCTCTATGTATATGTGTCTGTCTGTATTTCTTAACACCCGCTATTCTCTGTACACCTGGATGATGAGCTGTGGCAGTCTGGGTCTGGTTTAGCAAAATGCATTTTAAGATCCCCCCTGTTTTGTAGGCTTCCCAAATGGCGCTAGTGGTAAAGAATCTGCCTACCAGTGTAGAAGACTCAGGGGATGATGATTTGATCCCTAGAGGAGAAAATGGTAACCCACTTCAGTCTTCTTGCCTAGGAAATCCCATGGACAGAGGAGCCTGGCAGGCTACTGTCCATGGGGCCACAAAGAGTTGGACACAAGTGAGTGACAACACATGCATGCCTGTCTTGTACGCATCGACAGCTTTCTCCTTTTTATTGTTCACTTGTATTTCATTGTATGGGTTTATCAGTTGCTTATCCATTCATTTGTTAATGGATATTTTTAAGGATGATCCTTCAATTTTCTTTTACAACACTAATTAAAACTCCATTTAACTCCTAGATGAGTACAGTTTTGCGTTAATATTTTGTTTGAAATTTGGTGTTTATGATGTACAGACAACTTACTATTTATAAGTCACTTGACTAAAAGACCTCATTTTCTGACCTGTTATGTAAGTTTTCTGCAAAATCTACTTGACCAAAAGTTTTGAAATTTTAGGATATTTAAAACTTTATCAATTTCTACATATTATAACCATATCTTCTAAACTTTTAATGTCATTCTAACTATTTTTAAGTGTATAATTGGTGGCAACCATCACCACTGTTTACAAATCTTTTCCATCACCCCATATAAAAACTGTAACTATTAAGTAATAACTTTTCATTATCCCTTCACCCCAGTCCTTGGAAAACACTGTTCTACTCTCTATTTTTTGTCCATTTGTTTTGGTTTGGTTTTTTTGGCCAGTACCATGTGGCATTAGGGATATTGGTTCCCTGACCAGGGATCCAACCCCAGCATTGGGAACTCTTTGAGTCTTCACCACTGAACAGCCAGGGAAGTCCTACAACTCTCTGCTTCTATGAGCCTGACAATGCTAGATACTGCATATATGTGGAATCATGTAGTAGTAGTTGCTTTGTGACTGGTTTATTTCACTTAGCATAATGTCCTCAAGGTTCTTCCATACAGCTATGTGTATCAGAACTGCCACTGCCTTTGAAGGCTAAGTAACACTCTTATTAGGATATGCTACTTCTTTTATCCATTCATATTTTGATGGACATTTAGAGGTTTCCACATTTTGACTACTGTAAATAATGCTGCAATGAACATAGGATTGCTACTACTTTAAGATCCTGATTTCAATTGTTTTGGAAAAATATCAGAAGTGGGACTGTTGGATCATATGGCAGTGCTATGTTTAATTTTTTGAGGAGCCTCCATACCGATTTCCACACATTCACTCAATCCTCTTTTATTGATAGCTTAAGCACCCAGGAAACATTTCCAGTCAGCACAGACTGGAACTCAGTCACATCCCCAGTCAACAACTATCCTTGAGACTCTATGTTGTTTATGTCATTTCTTTAACGGAAAGGGCTCGCTGCAGCCGGGGGGCAATTAGACCTGTAAGAAATTCCAGAGTCTGGTCTGTGTGCACATGCAGCGTTCTAACATGCGCTGACCCAGCATTCCTAAGTCCACAGCAGCCCTCCTATCTGCTCTTCCAGGCCAGTGTGACCCCAGCTAATGAGCCCGTATTTTGTCTCAATGCTCCCTGTTATATTTCTGTTTAATTGTTTTTTCTCCTTCCAAGCTCTCTTTCTCATGGCTAGGCCAAGGCTGCGAAGACTTTTGCTGACTTGTCTCCCACAATCAATGAAATAATTGCCAAGATCAATGCTATTATGAAATACAACCCCTTTATAATAGTATCAAAAAGAAAATATTTGGAAATAAACTTAACTAAGAAGGTAGAAGATTTGTCCACTAAACTATAAAATATTAATGAAAGAAATTAAGAAGATACAAACAAATGGAAAGATATCTCATGCTCATGAATTGAAAGACTTAATATTGTTTAAATGTCCATACTACTCCAAGCAGTTTACAGATTCAATCATTCCTTATCAAAATCCAACAGTTTTTTTTTCCCCCAGAAATAGAAAAGATATTCCAAAATTCATATGGAACCACAAAGGACACTGAATAGCCAAAATAATTTGGAAAAAGACGTACATAGCTGGAGGTATCACACTTCCTGATTTCAAAGTAGATTACAATGTTACGATAATTAAAGCATATAGAATTTAAAGTATGGTAACTGAAATAGATACAGACCTATTGAACAGAGTAGAGAGCCCAAAAAATGAACCCACACTAATATTGTCAACTGATCATCAACAAGGGTGTCAAAAATGCACAATAGGGAAGACAGTTTCTTCAACAAATGGTATGGAGAAACTGAATGTCCACATCCTAAAAGATGCTGTTAAAGTTCAGTACTCAATATGCCAGCAAATTTATAAAAGCCAGCAGGGGCCACAGGACTGGAAAAGGTCAGTTTTCATTCCAATCCAAAAGAAAGACAATGTTAAAGAATCTTCAGACTACAGTGTATTTTCCCTTATTTCACACGACAGCAAAGTAATGCTCAAAATCCTTCAAGTTAGGCTTCAATAGTACATGAATTGAGAACTTCCAGATTTGCCAGCTGAATTTAAAAAAGGCAGAGGAACCAGAGATGAAACTGCCAACATCTGTTGGATCACAGAAAAGGCAAGAGAATTCCTGAAAAACATGTACTTCTGCTTCATTGACTACACTAACGCCTTAGAGTGCGTGGATCACAACAAACTTTGGAAAATTCTGAAAGAGATGGGAATACCAGACCACCTTACCTGTCTCGTGAGAAACCTGTATGCAGGTCAAGAAGCAATAGTTAGAACCAGACAAGGAACAACAGACTGGTTCAAAATTGGGAAAGGAGTACATCAAGATGTATATTAGCATCTTGCTTAATTAACTTATATGCAGAGTACATCATGAAAAATGCCAGGCTGGATGACTTACAAGCTGGAATCAATATCATTGGGAGGGGGCTTCTCCGGTAGTCCAGTGGGTAAAGAGTTCACTTTGCAGTGCAAGGGGCCCTGGTTCAATCCCTGGCCCTGGAAGATCCCATGTGCCACGGAGTGGCTGGAGGGGTGTGTCCAATTACGAGCCAGCACACTGGAGCGCATGCGCCCAGAGCCAATGATCTTCGATGAGAGAGGCCACTGTGATGGGAGGCCCACACATGCCAAAGAATAAAGATAGATGAAAATAATAAGTAGCTAAGAAAAAGCTCATGGCATGAAGTTAAATATATATATATATACTGTTGGGAGAAATACTAACAATCTCAGATATGCAGAGGATTCCATTTCAGTGGCAGAAAGCAAAGAGGAACTAAAAAGCCTCTTGATGAGGGTGAAAAAGGAGAGTGAATGATGGCTTAAAAATCATCATTCAAGGGCTTCCCTGGTGTTCCAGTGGGTAAGGACACTGCTTTGCAGCGCAGGGGGCGCCGGTTCGATCCCTGGCCTGGGAAGATCCCACGTGCCACAGAGCAGCTGGACTGATGTGTCCAACTACCAAGTCAGACCTCTGGAGCACACGTGCCCAGAGCAGGTGCTCTGTGACAAGAGAGACCAAAGAGATGGGAGGCCCACACAGGCCAGAGAACAAAGATGGATGAAAAAAAAATGAATAAATGAAGGACCAATAGAAGTGGCCAAAAAAAAATAAATAAATAAATCCACTTAAAAAAAAGATCATCATTCAAAAAACTAAGATCATGGCATCCAGTCCCATTATTGTGGCAAATAGATGGGGGAAAAGTGGAAACAGTGACAGGTTATATTTTGTTGGTATTCAAAATCACTGCAGATGGTAGCTGCAGCTTGAAATTAAAAGACGCTTACTCCTTGGAAGAAAAGCTATGACAATCCTATACGCCGTACTAAAAAACAGAGACATCACCTTGCCTACAAAAGTCTGTATAGTCAAAGCTATGGTTTTTCCAGTAATTATGTATGGATGTGAGAACTGGACCATAGAGAAGGCTGAGCACCAAAGAACTGACACTTTCAAAATGTGGTGTTGGAGAAGACTCCTGAGAGTCCCTTGAACTGCAAGGAGATCAAACCAGTCAATCTTAAAGAAAATCAACCCTGAATATTTATTGGAAGGACTGATGCTGAAGCTCCAATACTTTGGCCACCAGCTTGGAAAAGAGACTCACTGGAAAAGACTCTAATGCTTGGAAAGATAGAGGGCATGCAGAGAGGGGAGTGACAGAAGATAAGATGATTGGATGGCATCGCCAACTCAATGGACATGAATTTGAGCAAACTCTGGGAGATGGTGAAGGATAGGGAAGCTTGGTGTGCTGCAGTCCATGGGGTCAAAAAGAGTCGGACATGATGTAGCAACTGAACAACAAGAGGAAAAAACTAAAAGCACTGCTGTTTCCTGACTTGAATCCTGGAACATAAAAAGTACAGTGGAAATTCTGGGGAAATCTAAACAATCTGTAGTTTAGTTTACAGTATTTGTTAAACTAATCTTAATTTCTTAGTTTTGGTCATTCTTCCATGGCTATATGAGATGTTAACATATGGGGAAACTGCATAGAGAGTATAACTGGAAGAACTGTTTGTACCATCTCTGCAACTCTTCTGTAAGTCTAAAATAACCGACATAAAGAGTTTTAAAAACACCTGGCTTCAGCCAAGCACAGAGGTTACACTCAATAATAATGTACTTGAAATAAATGGGTCTCAATCTCATGCAACTGAAGCCCAAAATAAAAATAAATAAGCTCCAGTTATTACTTTTCACCCACACAATTTGAACATCCAAGCTTTCCAAACTAAAATCTCACATAGTATGCATATGAGTCATGAAGAGTGAGCAAATACCTGCGTTTACCCCTTCAAAACACAATTCTGTATTGAAATTAGATTTTATGAGAAAGATACATTTTTAACTTAACTCATGCTTATTTGGACTGCTTTTCCCAAGTTGTAGATTCACAGTTGAGGACTGTCTGTAACCTGACAATAACTGCAGTTTGAAGTTACAAGGACTTATCTGGCTATGATATTTACTAGTGTAGAATCCTCTTAAACTAAAATGCTATAGGGGGATTCAAGGCAATGCTTCAGCACAGAAAACACTGACTGTCAGAAATGTCTGATGCCAAAGATGATGAATATTTGTAATACAGCACTTTATTTTTGTGAGAACTGGACCATAGAGAAGGCTGAGCACCAAAGAACTGACACTTTCAAAATGTGGTGTTGGAGAAGACTCCTGAGAGTCCCTTGAACTGCAAGGAGATCAAACCAGTCAATCTTAAAGAAAATCAACCCTGAATATTTATTGAAGGACTGATGCTGAAGCTCCAATACTTTGGCCACCAGCTTGGAAAAGAGACTCACTGGAAAAGACTCTAATGCTTGGAAAGATAGAGGGCATGCAGAGAGGGGAGTGACAGAAGATAAGATGATTGGATGGCATCGCCAACTCAATGGACATGAATTTGAGCAAACTCTGGGAGATGGTGAAGGATAGGGAAGCTTGGTGTGCTGCAGTCCATGGGGTCAAAAAGAGTCGGACATGATGTAGCAACTGAACAACAAGAGGAAAAAACTAAAAGCACTGCTGTTTCCTGACTTGAATCCTGGAACATAAAAAGTACAGTGGAAATTCTGGGGAAATCTAAACAATCTGTAGTTTAGTTTACAGTATTTGTTAAACTAATCTTAATTTCTTAGTTTTGGTCATTCTTCCATGGCTATATGAGATGTTAACATATGGGGAAACTGCATAGAGAGTATAACTGGAAGAACTGTTTGTACCATCTCTGCAACTCTTCTGTAAGTCTAAAATAACCGACATAAAGAGTTTTAAAAACACCTGGCTTCAGCCAAGCACAGAGGTTACACTCAATAATAATGTACTTGAAATAAATGGGTCTCAATCTCATGCAACTGAAGCCCAAAATAAAAATAAATAAGCTCCAGTTATTACTTTTCACCCACACAATTTGAACATCCAAGCTTTCCAAACTAAAATCTCACATAGTATGCATATGAGTCATGAAGAGTGAGCAAATACCTGCGTTTACCCCTTCAAAACACAATTCTGTATTGAAATTAGATTTTATGAGAAAGATACATTTTTAACTTAACTCATGCTTATTTGGACTGCTTTTCCCAAGTTGTAGATTCACAGTTGAGGACTGTCTGTAACCTGACAATAACTGCAGTTTGAAGTTACAAGGACTTATCTGGCTATGATATTTACTAGTGTAGAATCCTCTTAAACTAAAATGCTATAGGGGGATTCAAGGCAATGCTTCAGCACAGAAAACACTGACTGTCAGAAATGTCTGATGCCAAAGATGATGAATATTTGTAATACAGCACTTTATTTTTTAGGACACTGAAGTGCTTTGTATCTTAAAATGCTTAAAAATCAATATTTCTTCTTTACTTTATAGGTGGCTTACAAAACATCCTTTAGAAGCTAAAAAGCAACAAATGTATATTCAATTTACCTAAATATATTAAACTTTTAATAGAAGTAGAAAAGGTCCACATAATCTCTTATGGACAGAAATGCACATCTACATAATGGACTGCTTTGAAGTTTGTTCAAATATTAGTACATTAAAATTATAGGAAACATTTTAATAGGCTTAAATAAATTTATATTCAAAATCAAGTATCTCAAACACAGCACATGGTAGGAACTCAATGATTAATACTTATTTAATTAATATATGAAATAAATTCAAGATTGCTTCACTAGACCAAAAAAAACATAAATATTATAGTCAACTTTATTTACTGCCATTTTGTTTTCTAAAACTCTAAAATTAAGGCAAGAATTAGGAGAGTAGAAATGTAAGAAAAATAATTTGGCCTGGTGGTTTTGTAGCGTTAATCTACATTTGCTTAAAATGATGGAAGGAGAGCGTTATTAATAACAGTCTAATCATATATCAGAAAAAAACTTGTTTTTAATGTATTTACCTCTCTGAGATTTTCTGGGCTTCTTTGCTTAGGTTGAATGAACAACAAGGTTTTCAGCTTTTCAAAATCTTTGCTCTGTAAAACAAAATGTATGTACACTAAATACATCCTCCTTTTCCCATGGAGACAATTTCTTCTTAAAATTTAGAGAGAATTTACATCCTGGGTAACATAGAATGTTACATTCATGTAACACTAATTTCTAACTTTGCACATAAAGCTTGTTAAAATAGCTTTAAGAAACAGATTTTCTTCAAACAACTGAAGACCAAGTGTGGGATTCACTGTCAATACAATCATTTCAGCAAAGTGAGAGTTGTTTGCATGATGAAATGCTATTTCTTGTTATGAGTGACCCCGTGAGTGTAGCTTACTCTCATGTCAACTCAGCTGAAACAAGATCACCTGCACCAGATTCTGTGAGCCCGTATGAAAGTTGCTGTTTCCTTTTTATCTATGGAATTCAATTTCAAAATAGTGTTACTGACTGAGGGCTATCTTCTAAGATGAAACACAATTCAGTTGAGTTTATTTATCCCAATACAATCTTTCTTTAACTTTTTATTCTAGATCTTGTGCATCAACATGAAAAATAACTAACCTCCAACCAAATCTTGATATCATTTTACTCTTCACATTCCACAGCCAATGATGAGAATCAGAATACAGATCTAAGATATTCCTAGACTTCTTCTGATAGCTTGTTTGTTCTTATTAATAATAATAATTTAGGGCTTCCCCTGGTGGTCCAGTTGGGTAAGGACACCGTCTTGCAGTGCAAGGGACTCGGTTGGAGCCCTGGCCTGGGAAGATCCCACGTGCCGCGGAGCGCTGGACCAATGTGTCCAATGGGGGCTCTGGAGTGCATGCACCCAGTGTGGTTTTGTCAACTTTATTTACTGCCATTTTGTTTTCTAAAACTCTAAAATTAAGGCAAGAATTAGGAGAGTAGAAATGTAAGAAAAATAATTTGGCCTGGTGGTTTTGTAGCGTTAATCTACATTTGCTTAAAATGATGGAAGGAGAGCGTTATTAATAACAGTCTAATCATATATCAGAAAAAAACTTGTTTTTAATGTATTTACCTCTCTGAGATTTTCTGGGCTTCTTTGCTTAGGTTGAATGAACAACAAGGTTTTCAGCTTTTCAAAATCTTTGCTCTGTAAAACAAAATGTATGTACACTAAATACATCCTCCTTTTCCCATGGAGACAATTTCTTCTTAAAATTTAGAGAGAATTTACATCCTGGGTAACATAGAATGTTACATTCATGTAACACTAATTTCTAACTTTGCACATAAAGCTTGTTAAAATAGCTTTAAGAAACAGATTTTCTTCAAACAACTGAAGACCAAGTGTGGGATTCACTGTCAATACAATCATTTCAGCAAAGTGAGAGTTGTTTGCATGATGAAATGCTATTTCTTGTTATGAGTGACCCCGTGAGTGTAGCTTACTCTCATGTCAACTCAGCTGAAACAAGATCACCTGCACCAGATTCTGTGAGCCCGTATGAAAGTTGCTGTTTCCTTTTTATCTATGGAATTCAATTTCAAAATAGTGTTACTGACTGAGGGCTATCTTCTAAGATGAAACACAATTCAGTTGAGTTTATTTATCCCAATACAATCTTTCTTTAACTTTTTATTCTAGATCTTGTGCATCAACATGAAAAAATACTAACCTCCAACCAAATCTTGATATCATTTTACTCTTCACATTCCACAGCCAATGATGAGAATCAGAATACAGATCTAAGATATTCCTAGACTTCTTCTGATAGCTTGTTTGTTCTTATTAATAATAATAATTTAGGGCTTCCCCTGGTGGTCCAGTTGGGTAAGGACACCGTCTTGCAGTGCAAGGGACTCCGGTTGGAGCCCTGGCCTGGGAAGATCCCACGTGCCGCGGAGCGGCTGGACCAATGTGTCCAATGACCGAGCCGGAGCTCTGGAGTGCATGCACCCAGAGCCGGTGCTCTGCTACGACAGAGGCCACCGCGATGGGAGGCCCACACGGGCCAAAGAACAAAGATGGATGAAAATAGATAAATGAAAGACCAATAGAAGTGGCCCGCCTGTCCCCCTCCCCACTCTACCCCCCAAAAAGATAAATAAATAAAATAAAATAATAATAATAATTTATTGAGCATTTATTATGTATCAGGTACTGTTTCAAGTATTTTTAAATGTATTAACTCATAAAAGCAGTTACATTTTCTGGCTCCCTATATCAGGAAGAAACTTTCTGGCTATTTAATATGCCCATAAATGACACATAGGGAATATGATAACTTAATTCTTCTGGTTTGTAGTAGTTATTTACTTATTTATTTATTTCAGCTATTCTGGGTTTTCACTGCTGCCACAGGCTCTTCTCTAGTTGCAGGGAGTGGGGGCTCCTCTCTAGTTGAGGTGAGCAGGCTTCTTGTTGTGGTGACTTCTCTTGTTGCAGAACTCGGGCTCTGGAGCACACGGGCTTCAGTAGTTGTGGCACATGAGGTCCATAGTTGCCGCTCTGAGGCTCTAGAGCAAAGGCTTCATAGCTGTGGCTCACGGGCTAAGTTGATCCGCAGCATGTGGGATCTTCCCGGATCAGGGATCGAGCCCATGTCTCCTGCACTGGCAGGCAAACTCTTCACCACTGAGCTACCAAGGAAGCCCTGGAGTAGTTGTTTTTAAAAGGAAACAATGAGCACCCTACCACATTCTACCCAGGCCAAAACCACTACCAGCACCTCCTGCCTACCCTGGGGTCACAATACTAACCTCCAACCAAATCTTGATATCATTTTACTCTTCACATTCCACAGCCAATGATGAGAATCAGAATACAGATCTAAGATATTCCTAGACTTCTTCTGATAGCTTGTTTGTTCTTATTAATAATAATAATTTAGGGCTTCCCCTGGTGGTCCAGTTGGGTAAGGACACCGTCTTGCAGTGCAAGGGACTCCGGTTGGAGCCCTGGCCTGGGAAGATCCCACGTGCCGCGGAGCGGCTGGACCAATGTGTCCAATGACCGAGCCGGAGCTCTGGAGTGCATGCACCCAGAGCCGGTGCTCTGCTACGACAGAGGCCACCGCGATGGGAGGCCCACACGGGCCAAAGAACAAAGATGGATGAAAATAGACAAATGAAAGACCAATAGAAGTGGCCCGCCCGTCCCCCCCCCCTCCCCACTCTACCCCCCAAAAAGATAAATAAATAAAATAAAATAATAATAATAATTTATTGAGCATTTATTATGTATCAGGTACTGTTTCAAGTATTTTTAAATGTATTAACTCATAAAAGCAGTTACATTTTCTGGCTCCCTATATCAGGAAGAAACTTTCTGGCTATTTAATATGCCCATAAATGACACATAGGGAATATGATAACTTAATTCTTCTGGTTTGTAGTAGTTATTTACTTATTTATTTATTTCAGCTATTCTGGGTTTTCACTGCTGCCACAGGCTCTTCTCTAGTTGCAGGGAGTGGGGGCTCCTCTCTAGTTGAGGTGAGCAGGCTTCTTGTTGTGGTGACTTCTCTTGTTGCAGAACTCGGGCTCTGGAGCACACGGGCTTCAGTAGTTGTGGCACATGAGGTCCATAGTTGCCGCTCTGAGGCTCTAGAGCAAAGGCTTCATAGCTGTGGCTCACGGGCTAAGTTGATCCGCAGCATGTGGGATCTTCCCGGATCAGGGATCGAGCCCATGTCTCCTGCACTGGCAGGCAAACTCTTCACCACTGAGCTACCAAGGAAGCCCTGGAGTAGTTGTTTTTTAAAAAAGGAAACAATGAGCACCCTACCACATTCTACCCAGGCAACACAGAAGAGATGATGCAACACATGATCCTCAGCCAGTGCTCCCTACACCTCCTGCCTACCCTGGGAACAGCGCTGAACAGTGTGATGAAAACTAACATTTCCATCATGGCTGGCACTGTTCTAATGCGATCTGGTAATATTATTTATGTGTGCTCATGAAAAATGATCTTTTAACCAGTTCTACCCTATAATTTACTTATAAAACAAAATCAGAAAAAAAATATTATTGATAGGACTGACATATAACAACTTAATTGTACCAAATTAAAAAAAGAAAACAAAGGTAAGTGAATTGTTCTATGTCAATATAGTCTCCAAATATATCTATAGAAATATAATTCCACTAAGCATCATGAACTGTAATTTTGGAAATTAACTGTTACTCTGTAATAGGATATGTATAAGAATAATTATTTGTAATATGAAATATATTAAAATCTAAAACTGGCCTACAAAACACATACCATCATGAAAACAGCTAATACATTTATATGGATGTAAAGAATGTAGAGAAATATACCAAAATGTTACAAATGATGATCTGTCATCTTGGGGATAGAATTTGTAGTCATTTTAATTTTATTCTTTTTAATAATTTCTACAATTTCCTATACTTAGCCTCTATTACTTTTCTTCAGATTTTTAGCTATGATTTTTTCTTATTATGAAAATAATATATTTGCATTTAAAGCAGAAAATCTATTGAAATTCTATCAACCATAGCTACATTTTGATGAATTCTAGAGCTGTCTGTGTCTGTTTCTCTGTGTGTATATGAATAAATATTCATATATATATACACATCTGGACACAGAAACATATAATTTTATAAAAATAAAATTACATTGATTTTTTTTTGGCTTGGTTTTTTCTTCAGTGACATGCCATTTACATCTTTCTAATGTACACAGTTATTTTTAGTAGCTGCATCATACTCCATTACATGATTCATCACTTACCCCTCCGCACCCAGTTTAGACCCAAAATTCATCTTCTCTTCAGTAGACATGCTTTCACTACTCCTCAAGTCACTGTGCCTGATTTTAAAGGAAACAATGAGCACCCTACCACATTCTACCCAGGCAACACAGAAGAGATGATGCAACACATGATCCTCAGCCAGTGCTCCCTACACCTCCTGCCTACCCTGGGAACAGCGCTGAACAGTGTGATGAAAACTAACATTTCCATCATGGCTGGCACTGTTCTAATGCGATCTGGTAATATTATTTATGTGTGCTCATGAAAAATGATCTTTTAACCAGTTCTACCCTATAATTTACTTATAAAACAAAATCAGAAAAAAAATATTATTGATAGGACTGACATATAACAACTTAATTGTACCAAATTAAAAAAAGAAAACAAAGGTAAGTGAATTGTTCTATGTCAATATAGTCTCCAAATATATCTATAGAAATATAATTCCACTAAGCATCATGAACTGTAATTTTGGAAATTAACTGTTACTCTGTAATAGGATATGTATAAGAATAATTATTTGTAATATGAAATATATTAAAATCTAAAACTGGCCTACAAAACACATACCATCATGAAAACAGCTAATACATTTATATGGATGTAAAGAATGTAGAGAAATATACCAAAATGTTACAAATGATGATCTGTCATCTTGGGGATAGAATTTGTAGTCATTTTAATTTTATTCTTTTTAATAATTTCTACAATTTCCTATACTTAGCCTCTATTACTTTTCTTCAGATTTTTAGCTATGATTTTTTCTTATTATGAAAATAATATATTTGCATTTAAAGCAGAAAATCTATTGAAATTCTATCAACCATAGCTACATTTTGATGAATTCTAGAGCTGTCTGTGTCTGTTTCTCTGTGTGTATATGAATAAATATTCATATATATATACACATCTGGACACAGAAACATATAATTTTATAAAAATAAAATTACATTGATTTTTTTTTGGCTTGGTTTTTTCTTCAGTGACATGCCATTTACATCTTTCTAATGTACACAGTTATTTTTAGTAGCTGCATCATACTCCATTACATGATTCATCACTTACCCCTCAGCACCCAGTTTAGACATCACTTCCTTAAGACACTTTCACCTCCTCCCAAGTCTGGCTTCAGCTCCCCTCAGAGGCATGTCAGTCACAATCTATATCATTTGCAATGCACTAAAGTAATGTTTTGTTGACTATCTCCTTTACCAAACTGTAAGGGAACACCTGTGATTAATTATTACAGCCCCATACCTACTATAGTGCCAGTGAATAGTTGTTGAAATGCAAGTGCTTCCTTTTTAAAAAAATACAAACAATAATAGGATCAGCATTATTGCACACACAATCTGGGCACTTATCCAATAATTCCCGTGGCATAAATTTCTAAAACTGGAATGGCAGTGACAAAGGTATATACATGTTGAATTGTAATACATATTGCCAAGTTGTCCTCCAAAATCCCTGTAGAAAATTATATTCTCACCATCAACAAATAAAAGTATCAATTTGTTTATATCTTTGAGATACTGAATGTTTTCACCCTTTTAAAAAAACTTTAACTAAAGTGATATCATTATCATTTATCACTTTTACAATTTAAAAACATTTTTTGAGATATTATTTGTTTGCTATTCTTAAAATTAATTTGATCTCTAAGTTGTGTTTGACACTTTGTGACTCTTGACTGCAGTCCCCCAGGCCCCTCTGTCCATGAGATTTCCCAGGCAAGAATACTAGAGTAGGTTACCATTTCCGTCTCCAGGGGATCTTCCTGACCCAGGATTGAACCCGCACGTCCTGCACTGGCAGGTGGTTTCTTTTGCACTGAGCCAACAGGAAGCCCATTAAGGATGGGCTAGATAGCTATTAATTAGCATGAGGTTAAAAAATACTAACCAAGTTATATTTAAAATAATTGTTCATGCTGAATAGTAGTTTATTTGCTGAATGGTTCATCTTCAAGTAAAATAGTGCCCATATTCATATATATATACACATCTGGACACAGAAACATATAATTTTATAAAAATAAAATTACATTGATTTTTTTTTGGCTTGGTTTTTTCTTCAGTGACATGCCATTTACATCTTTCTAATGTACACAGTTATTTTTAGTAGCTGCATCATACTCCATTACATGATTCATCACTTACCCCTCAGCACCCAGTTTAGACATCACTTCCTTAAGACACTTTCACCTCCTCCCAAGTCTGGCTTCAGCTCCCTCAGAGGCATGTCAGTCACAATCTATATCATTTGCAATGCACTAAAGTAATGTTTTGTTGACTATCTCCTTTACCAAACTGTAAGGGAACACCTGTGATTAATTATTACAGCCCCATACCTACTATAGTGCCAGTGAATAGTTGTTGAAATGCAAGTGCTTCCTTTTTAAAAAAATACAAACAATAATAGGATCAGCATTATTGCACACACAATCTGGGCACTTATCCAATAATTCCCGTGGCATAAATTTCTAAAACTGGAATGGCAGTGACAAAGGTATATACATGTTGAATTGTAATACATATTGCCAAGTTGTCCTCCAAAATCCCTGTAGAAAATTATATTCTCACCATCAACAAATAAAAGTATCAATTTGTTTATATCTTTGAGATACTGAATGTTTTCACCCTTTTTAAAAAAATCTTTAACTAAAGTGATATCATTATCATTTATCACTTTTACAATTTAAAAACATTTTTTGAGATATTATTTGTTTGCTATTCTTAAAATTAATTTGATCTCTAAGTTGTGTTTGACACTTTGTGACTCTTGACTGCAGTCCCCCAGGCCCCTCTGTCCATGAGATTTCCCAGGCAAGAATACTAGAGTAGGTTACCATTTCCGTCTCCAGGGGATCTTCCTGACCCAGGATTGAACCCGCACGTCCTGCACTGGCAGGTGGTTTCTTTTGCACTGAGCCAACAGGAAGCCCATTAAGGATGGGCTAGATAGCTATTAATTAGCATGAGGTTAAAAAATACTAACCAAGTTATATTTAAAATAATTGTTCATGCTGAATAGTAGTTTATTTGCTGAATGGTTCATGTTCAAGTAAAATAGTGCCCATTCTTCTGCTCGACTCTTTTCAAGGTACCTGAAAGAGAGACAAATTAAGTCTATTGTAGTTTAGTTGCTAAGTTGTGTCTGGCTCTTTGTGACACTATGGACTGTAGCCTGCTAGGATCCTCTGTCCATGGGTGTAAATATATAGAGAAGTGTATGTGATAAGTACCTGATGGAGAAACCATGCAGAAAAACAAGCTAATGTGGAGAGGAACTGATTTGAGTAGAACATACACAGTTTAATGTGCAAGATCCGTGGAAAATGCTAAGGTGTGGATTCAAAAGGTAGGATGAGATTGAGAAACTTACTATGGAGACAGTATACGTTGCTCTAACAAATGAAGTTCAGAGATGTTATCTTGCTAGTCTAGAACTGCATTTCCAAAAGCTTCCACCCCAAACTTAGTGTGTCTAAAAGAAAACTCATATTCTACATCTCTTCCCCACAGAACATTTACCTAATTCTGGATCCCAGCCATGATGCTATATCCAGACTTGCATTGTTCAGTACATAAATATAGTTCATACAAATGGAGATCAGCTTTAAGTATTCACTGGATTTCAACGATTTAGTATAAAACAATGTAAAATATGTCACTATAATGTTTATATAGATTATCTCTTGAAATGCTATTTTGGAGACATTGAGTTGAAAATATATTACTATAAAATAATTTCACTCATTAGTTTCCCTCTCCCATTTTTTAAAATGAGGCCACTAGAAAGTGAAAGTTACATATGTGGCTCCTGTCTGTGCCTTGCAGCGCATTTCTGTTGGACAGCCGTGATCTAGATCACCGAGATCTAGGCTGCTGAGATCAAGGGCTAGATTATGAAACTAACCATCAGTTGCTGCGCTCTAAGAATCTTCCAGAAAGGAGCAAAGATATGAGAGGAAACAGGAGGTAGTTGTGAACTGGGTTGGGCTTGAATTTAGAGGAGTCAAAAAAAAAAAAAGTGGGATTTCCAGGCATGGGAGAAAGAATCATAAAGCAAAAACAGAAAACTAGGTTTTAAATGCCAGATTATCTAGAACTACAGCTCTCACTGTGTTCTCTCTCGGATGCTTTTACCAGAGCCTTCAGCCGTGCCTCAGAACATTCTAAACATGTCTGAACTGGAGGACTATGAGGTAGCAAACTTGAGTCAAAGGGTCACGATGGGAAAGTATGTCCCCATGGATCCAGGGTCAGCCAAATAAGAGAACGAAGGGGATGATGTACTTAAAGGGCAAAAATCAGTTGTCCCATCCCCCAAAGAGATTCCCTGTTCAGTACCAGACTGGGAGTTCTGAGTTTTGGTGGAGAGGTTTGTTTGTATGTTTTAATTTAGGTTGTACATTTCAAGGAAGGCAGCCTCCTTCAATTGTAACAAAACCCCGGGCTGTCCCAATCCCAGCCTTTGCCTGAACCTCATCAGAATTTGCCACAGGCTATGGAATCTGTGCTGTGGATGCGAACGTGTCCAGCTTTGTATCCACCTCCTCTCCTATGTGCAGATGGCAGGCTGGCCCCAGTTACGCCAACTTCCCTTGTGTTTTTACCCGAGGAAATCCCGTGTGTCTTGTGCTCAGACATGCCCAACAGTTGAACAACTGAAGCTCATGACCTCTAAGGGTTTTTTTAACCTTATGTTACTAAAACAAAAAACAGTGGTTGCCTGGAATCAGAAAAAGGCTCAAGAAACTATGGAGAGTCACATATATTTTCATATTTTGACTGTGGTGAAAGTTTGTGGGTATATGTACACATCAAGTTATCAAAATATACATATTTACTATGTCAATTACACCTCCATAAAGCTGTTGAAAATAGTATTTGCATATTTCCTTCTCATAATCAGTTTCGGCGATCAAGGTATCATGAATACGCTGTATAGTCACTTCAGTCATGTACGGCTCTTTGTGATCCCATGGATTGCAACCCACCAGGCAAGAACACCGGAGTAGGTTGCCATGCCCTCTCCCAGAGGGATCATCCCAACCCAGGGACTGAACCCAGGTGTCTATTAACCAGAAGAGAAAGTCATCTGATACATGTCTGAAAACTGATGGGCTGCATTTCCATAGAATTAATATTTCTCTCTATGAAATTAAGACTTACACTCTAAAAACCTTACAACCCAGTACTGGCACACTTCTCATTTTATTGTGCATCACAGATACTGTTTTTTCTTTTTAACAAATTGAAGGCAACCCAGTACTTTAGCAAAAGATAACTAGCTGAAGGCTCAGATGATGGTTAGCCATTTTAGTATTAAAGTGTTTTTGAATCAAGGTTTGTTTTACTATGTATTCTCTGGGAAAGTATGTCCCCATGGATCCAGGGTCAGCCAAATAAGAGAACGAAGGGGATGATGTACTTAAAGGGCAAAAATCAGTTGTCCCATCCCCCAAAGAGATTCCCTGTTCAGTACCAGATTCGTTTTGGTGGAGAGGTTTGTTTGTATGTTTTAATTTAGGTTGTACATTTCAAGGAAGGCAGCCTCCTTCAATTGTAACAAAACCCCGGGCTGTCCCAATCCCAGCCTTTGCCTGAACCTCATCAGAATTTGCCACAGGCTATGGAATCTGTGCTGTGGATGCGAACGTGTCCAGCTTTGTATCCACCTCCTCTCCTATGTGCAGATGGCAGGCTGGCCCCAGTTACGCCAACTTCCCTTGTGTTTTTACCCCGAGGAAATCCCCGTGTGTCTTGTGCTCAGACATGCCCAACAGTTGAACAACTGAAGCTCATGACCTCTAAGGGTTTTTTCAACCTTATGTTACTAAAACAAAAAACAGTGGTTGCCTGGAATCAGAAAAAGGCTCAAGAAACTATGGAGAGTCACATATATTTTCATATTTTGACTGTGGTGAAAGTTTGTGGGTATATGTACACATCAAGTTATCAAAATATACATATTTACTATGTCAATTACACCTCCATAAAGCTGTTGAAAATAGTATTTGCATATTTCCTTCTCATAATCAGTTTCGGCGATCAAGGTATCATGAATACGCTGTATAGTCACTTCAGTCATGTACGGCTCTTTGTGATCCCATGGATTGCAACCCACCAGGCAAGAACACCGGAGTAGGTTGCCATGCCCTCTCCCAGAGGGATCATCCCAACCCAGGGACTGAACCCAGGTGTCTATTAACCAGAAGAGAAAGTCATCTGATACATGTCTGAAAACTGATGGGCTGCATTTCCATAGAATTAATATTTCTCTCTATGAAATTAAGACTTACACTCTAAAAACCTTACAACCCAGTACTGGCACACTTCTCATTTTATTGTGCATCACAGATACTGTTTTTTTTTTTCTTTTTTTTTAACAAATTGAAGGCTGCAGTAACCCTGCATTGTGCAAGTCTATCAGCAAAAAGATAACAACTAGCTGAAGGCTCAGATGATGGTTAGCCATTTTTAGTATTAAAGTGTTTTTGAATCAAGGTTTGTACATTATTTGGGACCTACTGCATACTTCATAGACTATAGCATAGTGTAAATACATTTATGCCCTGGGAAACAAAAAACATTCACGTGAATCACTTTATTGTGATATTTGATTTACTGTGGTGGTTTGGAAGCAAAACCAAAGTGGGCTTGTAGCTCAGTTGTCTCAAGTTGAGGTTCACAGAAGCAGAGCCTGAGATGAAGACTCTTGTGCTAGTGACTGGAGGTTCTTAGGGGAAAACTATAAGGAAGCGGGGTGAGCAGGACAGGGAAAAGGAAGAAGCAAAGATGTGGGCCCAGCTGCAGCCCACCCAGCCTGACCCCACAGGCAGCTGTAGAGCATGAATACACTACAAAACGGTTCCTCTTCTGCAAGAATCATCCTTCCAGCAATCTTCCTTCAGCTACAGACCACCTCTGAAAGTCTCTGGGTGGGAGATCAGATAAGGCAACCTCCATCTGCTGGGGCAGCTCCTGAGAGGAGGTGCAGCTGAGAGCTGCTGGAAGCCTATAACTCATAGCAGCTGGAGCACCAGGGCATCTACCAGTTTGAAAAACTCTGCATTTAGTTTCCTTATTTGTAACATGGCACTGCAACAGCAGCTACTTCACACGCAACAAAACTAAACAATAGCACATGAAAGCTCTCAGAAGAGCTCTCCATTAAATAGCGCATGTAAGTCACTTAGAATCACACAAAGCATATGCTCAATAAATACCACAGTGTTATTGTTGCTGTTGTCTCCTCAGAGGTACCCACGCCAGGCTTCTCATTAGTGCAAATGCCACAAGCCCAGGTGTCTATTAACCAGAAGAGAAAGTCATCTGATACATGTCTGAACTGAGGCATTTCCATAGAATTAATATTTCTCTCTATGAAATTAAGACTTACACTCTAAAAACCTTACAACCCAGTACTGGCACACTTCTCATTTTATTGTGCATCACAGATACTGTTTTTTTTTTTCTTTTTTTTTAACAAATTGAAGGCTGCAGTAACCCTGCATTGTGCAAGTCTATCAGCAAAAAGATAACAACTAGCTGAAGGCTCAGATGATGGTTAGCCATTTTTAGTATTAAAGTGTTTTTGAATCAAGGTTTGTACATTATTTGGGACCTACTGCATACTTCATAGACTATAGCATAGTGTAAATACATTTATGCCCTGGGAAACAAAAAACATTCACGTGAATCACTTTATTGTGATATTTGATTTACTGTGGTGGTTTGGAAGCAAAACCAAAGTGGGCTTGTAGCTCAGTTGTCTCAAGTTGAGGTTCACAGAAGCAGAGCCTGAGATGAAGACTCTTGTGCTAGTGACTGGAGGTTCTTAGGGGAAAACTATAAGGAAGCGGGGTGAGCAGGACAGGGAAAAGGAAGAAGCAAAGATGTGGGCCCAGCTGCAGCCCACCCAGCCTGACCCCACAGGCAGCTGTAGAGCATGAATACACTACAAAACGGTTCCTCTTCTGCAAGAATCATCCTTCCAGCAATCTTCCTTCAGCTACAGACCACCTCTGAAAGTCTCTGGGTGGGAGATCAGATAAGGCAACCTCCATCTGCTGGGGCAGCTCCTGAGAGGAGGTGCAGCTGAGAGCTGCTGGAAGCCTATAACTCATAGCAGCTGGAGCACCAGGGCATCTACCAGTTTGAAAAACTCTGCATTTAGTTTCCTTATTTGTAACATGGCACTGCAACAGCAGCTACTTCACACGCGCAACAAAACTAAACAATAGCACATGAAAGCTCTCAGAAGAGCTCTCCATTAAATAGCGCATGTAAGTCACTTAGAATCACACAAAGCATATGCTCAATAAATACCACAGTGTTATTGTTGCTGTTGTCTCCTCAGAGGTACCCACGCCAGGCTTCTCATTGCCCAAGTGCAAGCCAAATGCCCTACACAGCTGCAAGCCCAGGAGTGAGACTTCCGCCTCCACATTACATAAGAGTAATCTAAAGATTTCACTTCCAGCTGACCACCCAAGCACATCCCTTTTATCTGACACTCTCCAAATCCAAAAATCAAGCATGAAAAACCTTTCCTATGTTTCTCTTTAAAGAGCAGGGAAGATGCAACCTCAACATCAGCTGCTTTTTACTTCTGTAGGAGATCCTCAATAGATGGCTTTTTACCTAGTGTGGAGAAAAGCAAAACCAAACACAAAATCCTCTCTCACTTACACTGTGAGACCCCAACTATTGAAACTAGTCTTTCTCAAGAAGCAGAGTCCCCACAAGCACACCCCATACTTGGAACATCACCTAAAGTACCAGGGACCAATTCTTGCATTCTTCAGCGACAAATACAGAAAATTTAGACAGTTAAATTTGCTCTGGTTCTCCTAGTTTTGGAAACCAAATGGACATCTCTTTTGCATGGCTAACTAAAGAAACTGGGATGGGTCAGTGGTGACTAGACACGGTTCCCAGGAGAGAGAAGGAATGGCAGCGAATTCCAGGAGGGCACTGGCCTCGCTGAGAAGGGCTGGTTCCGTCGGATCTGCCGCTTTTTCGGAACCAGCACACCAGGGGGAGTCCCCGTGGGAGTGAAAGCCCTGGCCGTGGCAGGCAGGCAGGCACCTGGGCGGCTGTTACCTTTTCATGCACCGGGTCAGTCCGCAGACGTGCGCCAGGATCTTGGCCGCCCTCCGAAGCCTTCCCCTCGCTCCCGCTGGGCGCCGGGAGGCCTCTGCGGGGCTCGGAACCCCGGCCATGGCTACGGGAGCTTTCAGACTCACCTTCTTCCACCAACTCCCCGCCCTCCGCTCCCTCTAGCTCGACTTTTGTCAGGGGGCGGGGTCCCTGGAAGAGTGGCCTTTGGCCCCGCCTTTCGGACGGGTTTCCTCCTCTTATGTTTTTGTTCGTCTCCAAGTCCTGTCCGACCTTGTGACCCCATGGACTGTAGTTCGCCAGGCTTCTCTGTCCAGGGAATTCTCCAGGCAAGAATACTGGAGTGGGTAGCCATTCTCTTCTCCAGGGGATCTTCCTGACCCAGGGACCCAACCCAGGTCTCCTGCCCTACAGGCAGATTCTTTACTGTCTGAGCCACCAGGTAAGCCTTCACCCTTCATAGGTGAACAGGTTCACTCAGCTGGAAGCTCTCCAAACACTGCTATTGGGATTATGGAGGCTTCCTCAAGTAGACACAATCAATTATTAACTCCATTTCCATCCCCTCTCCCTTCTCTGGAGACGAGGGAGCAGGCTTGAAAACTTCAAGCTTCTAAGTATGGTGTGGTTCTTTCTAGTGACCAGCCTCCATCTGGGAACTCACTCAGTGTGGATTCAGTCGAACAAAAGATGCTTCTAGCGTTCCTGTCACTTAGGAATTCACAAAGAGTTTGAGAAGCCCTGTGCTGAGAACCAGGGACAGAAACCAGAATATCTATTTTCCATTTTCTCACACACAGACTCTAGCCTACATCATATAGGATGCATCAGGTACACTAAATATTACATTGCATTTGGACGACGCTTTTCCCAGGAAACTGAGCATGAACTAAAGAAACTGGGATGGGTCAGTGGTGACTAGACACGGTTCCCAGGAGAGAGAAGGAATGGCAGCGAATTCCAGGAGGGCACTGGCCTCGCTGAGAAGGGCTGGTTCCGTCGGATCTGCCGCTTTTTCGGAACCAGCACACCAGGGGGAGTCCCCGTGGGAGTGAAAGCCCTGGCCGTGGCAGGCAGGCAGGCACCTGGGCGGCTGTTACCTTTTCATGCACCGGGTCAGTCCGCAGACGTGCGCCAGGATCTTGGCCGCCCTCCGAAGCCTTCCCCTCGCTCCCGCTGGGCGCCGGGAGGCCTCTGCGGGGCTCGGAACCCCGGCCATGGCTACGGGAGCTTTCAGACTCACCTTCTTCCACCAACTCCCCGCCCTCCGCTCCCTCTAGCTCGACTTTTGTCAGGGGGCGGGGTCCCTGGAAGAGTGGCCTTTGGCCCCGCCTTTCGGACGGGTTTCCTCCTCTTATGTTTTTGTTCGTCTCCAAGTCCTGTCCGACCTTGTGACCCCATGGACTGTAGTTCGCCAGGCTTCTCTGTCCAGGGAATTCTCCAGGCAAGAATACTGGAGTGGGTAGCCATTCTCTTCTCCAGGGGATCTTCCTGACCCAGGGACCCAACCCAGGTCTCCTGCCCTACAGGCAGATTCTTTACTGTCTGAGCCACCAGGTAAGCCTTCACCCTTCATAGGTGAACAGGTTCACTCAGCTGGAAGCTCTCCAAACACTGCTATTGGGATTATGGAGGCTTCCTCAAGTAGACACAATCAATTATTAACTCCATTTCCATCCCCTCTCCCTTCTCTGGAGACGAGGGAGCAGGCTTGAAAACTTCAAGCTTCTAAGTATGGTGTGGTTCTTTCTAGTGACCAGCCTCCATCTGGGAACTCACTCAGTGTGGATTCAGTCGAACAAAAGATGCTTCTAGCGTTCCTGTCACTTAGGAATTCACAAAGAGTTTGAGAAGCCCTGTGCTGAGAACCAGGGACAGAAACCAGAATATCTATTTTCCATTTTCTCACACACAGACTCTAGCCTACATCATATAGGATGCATCAGGTACACTAAATATTACATTGCATTTATTAAAGAATGTCTACAGTGCTTTATAATTTCTAATAATGAAGAATTAAATATTTTATCTGTAGTTTTATGTTGTCTGAGACCAGTCGCCGAACATGTTAGAAACAATATTTTATCAGTCAAAAGTTTATTTGAATAAACTTTTTTACCTCCTTCATTTTGTCCCCGAGAAATATATAAATTTTTATTCTCTTCTTTTGCTATACCAGTAGTATAGACTGTTTAGAATAAACAGTGTTGTTAGTATATATGAAATATGTAGCTCTTAAAACTGCTTTATGTTTTTTATGAACTTTCAAGAAGAAATTTCATTATTAGAATGTATGGAAATTGTGGTTATGCAGATGACAAATATTTTGCAAACACTCTAAGCTCCACACATTTTTAACAGTAAAAATTACTTTGGCACACCTTTTGCTGTGCTAACTCGCTTCAGTCGTGTCTGACTCTTTGTGACCCTATGGAATGTAGCCTGCTAGGCTCCTCTGTCCATGGGATTTTCCAGGCAAGAATACTGGCATGGGTTCCCATGCCTTTCTCCAGAGGATCTTCCTGACCCTGGAATCAAACCCACATCTCTTTCATCTCCTGCATTATTAGGCAGTTCTTTATCACTAGCGCCACCTGGGAAACCCATGGCACACTTTAGCCTTTATTAATTGGCTTCCATTTTCATATTTTACGAGCCAATATCCTATATATGCTAATGGAACCTTTAACGTGAAGTTGATCCATATGGTTTTCCCAAAGCAGCTATGGAGAAGTTTTATTGCATCTAAAAATAAACGTTAAGACCCAATGATATATTTAAAAGACAATACAAATCCTCTCCTGTATTTTTTCCCACTTTCTATTGCAACAAAAGAACATGAAGACTGAAGTTGTCTATTTCGTTTCTTATAATAGTTTGAGTGTCTAAGGACACAGAGTGATTTTGTATCACTAATCAAAGGAGTGTACATTCTTTTGCCCAGGCTCCTTAGCTGTAGGGGCTTTCTGATGTCGGGAACAGTTTCCATTTTCTCACACACAGACTCTAGCCTACATCATATAGGATGCATCAGGTACACTAAATATTACATTGCATTTATTAAAGAATGTCTACAGTGCTTTATAATTTCTAATAATGAAGAATTAAATATTTTATCTGTAGTTTTATGTTGTCTGAGACCAGTCGCCGAACATGTTAGAAACAATATTTTATCAGTCAAAAGTTTATTTGAATAAACTTTTTTACCTCCTTCATTTTGTCCCCGAGAAATATATAAATTTTTATTCTCTTCTTTTGCTATACCAGTAGTATAGACTGTTTAGAATAAACAGTGTTGTTAGTATATATGAAATATGTAGCTCTTAAAACTGCTTTATGTTTTTTATGAACTTTCAAGAAGAAATTTCATTATTAGAATGTATGGAAATTGTGGTTATGCAGATGACAAATATTTTGCAAACACTCTAAGCTCCACACATTTTTAACAGTAAAAATTACTTTGGCACACCTTTTGCTGTGCTAACTCGCTTCAGTCGTGTCTGACTCTTTGTGACCCTATGGAATGTAGCCTGCTAGGCTCCTCTGTCCATGGGATTTTCCAGGCAAGAATACTGGCATGGGTTCCCATGCCTTTCTCCAGAGGATCTTCCTGACCCTGGAATCAAACCCACATCTCTTTCATCTCCTGCATTATTAGGCAGTTCTTTATCACTAGCGCCACCTGGGAAACCCATGGCACACTTTAGCCTTTATTAATTGGCTTCCATTTTCATATTTTACGAGCCAATATCCTATATATGCTAATGGAACCTTTAACGTGAAGTTGATCCATATGGTTTTCCCAAAGCAGCTATGGAGAAGTTTTATTGCATCTAAAAATAAACGTTAAGACCCAATGATATATTTAAAAGACAATACAAATCCTCTCCTGTATTTTTTCCCACTTTCTATTGCAACAAAAGAACATGAAGACTGAAGTTGTCTATTTCGTTTCTTATAATAGTTTGAGTGTCTAAGGACACAGAGTGATTTTTGTATCACTAATCAAAGGAGTGTACATTCTTTTGCCCAGGCTCCTTAGCTGTAGGGGCTTTCTGATGTCTGTTATCCTAAAATGAGAGAATTGAATTATCTAAACTCTCTGGTTCTATAATTTTATTATTTTTAATACTGTATGTTCTACACAATGCCCTACAACCACCAACCATTTTCTAAAGATCATAAATATATTTATTTAATTTAAAAAAATATTTTGTGTATTTATTTAGTTGCACCAGGGTCTTAGTTCTTAGTTGTGGCATGTGAGATATAATTCCCTGACCAGGGATCGAACCCAGGCCCCCAGCATTCAGAACCCAGAGTCTTAGCCACTGGACCACCAGGGAAGTCTGTGAAGATCATAAATATTAGAGTAAGAAATCAATTAGCAAATATATTACACTGTGTAAACATTTTCCTTACTATACAGTCATAACAAATTTTTAAAGTTGTATTGTCTAATTGCACTACTCCTTCAATTTTGTACACTTTTAGAACTTTATATAAAAATTGCATATTTGGTGATATAAATACATATTTTAAAAATCTCATGTTGGTATTTCCTTTTTAAAAGGAAATTCACTTAGAGCAGTAAATCTATGAAAGCCACTGATGCTTGTATAATTCAACTTAATTTTTAAAAATCCATGAACATAATCAAAAAAATTTTTTAAATGGGAGAGTATATGGGGATACCCAAATTTCTTAGGATTTAAACTGATTCTGAATCTGAGTGGGTCATGGTTATGAACATAGGTCTGTCCAGTTAGTTCTGAATCTGAAGTGATTAGCTAATTGGCTTCCATTTTCATATTTTACGAGCCAATATCCTATATATGCTAATGGAACCTTTAACGTGAAGTTGATCCATATGGTTTTCCCAAAGCAGCTATGGAGAAGTTTTATTGCATCTAAAAATAAACGTTAAGACCCAATGATATATTTAAAAGACAATACAAATCCTCTCCTGTATTTTTTCCCACTTTCTATTGCAACAAAAGAACATGAAGACTGAAGTTGTCTATTTCGTTTCTTATAATAGTTTGAGTGTCTAAGGACACAGAGTGATTTTTGTATCACTAATCAAAGGAGTGTACATTCTTTTGCCCAGGCTCCTTAGCTGTAGGGGCTTTCTGATGTCTGTTATCCTAAAATGAGAGAATTGAATTATCTAAACTCTCTGGTTCTATAATTTTATTATTTTTAATACTGTATGTTCTACACAATGCCCTACAACCACCAACCATTTTCTAAAGATCATAAATATATTTTTTTAAATTTTAAAAAAATATTTTGTGTATTTATTTAGTTGCACCAGGGTCTTAGTTCTTAGTTGTGGCATGTGAGATATAATTCCCTGACCAGGATCGAACCCGGGCCCCCCAGCATTCAGAACCCAGAGTCTTAGCCACTGGACCACCAGGGAAGTCTGTGAAGATCATAAATATTAGAGTAAGAAATCAATTAGCAAATATATTACACTGTGTAAACATTTTCCTTACTATACAGTCATAACAAATTTTTAAAGTTGTATTGTCTAATTGCACTACTCCTTCAATTTTGTACACTTTTAGAACTTTATATAAAAATTGCATATTTGGTGATATAAATACATATTTTAAAAATCTCATGTTGGTATTTCCTTTTTAAAAGGAAATTCACTTAGAGCAGTAAATCTATGAAAGCCACTGATGCTTGTATAATTCAACTTAATTTTTAAAAATCCATGAACATAATCAAAAAAATTTTTTAAATGGGAGAGTATATGGGGATACCCAAATTTCTTAGGATTTAAACTGATTCTGAATCTGAGTGGGTCATGGTTATGAACATAGGTCTGTCCAGTTAGTTCTAAACATAACGCTGAATTTTTGTGCAAAATCAGCTCAAATGAATCAGATCATTCCCCTAGATACTACAATTGACTTTTATCATGAGTTTGATTCTTGTCTCAGTGAATGGGACCACTCTGTCCACTTGTCCAAGAGAGAGATCTGAGAATCATTCTCGACTTCTTCCTCATTCTAGCCTCTCTCAAATCCATTCTTCCTGCAGCTACCAGAATGGTCTTTATAAAAAGGAAATTTTTATATATGTCCCTTCTTTGCTAAAAACTCTTAAATGTTCTCTAGTGGCCTGAAGATGAACACCTAACTTTCCTCAATAGACTTTCAAGACTCTCTCCAGTTGTCCCACACTTTCCGCTAACCTCTCCTCTCTTTGCCAAGCCCACCTCTCCATCTCCTGCCATGACTCTTGTTCAATTACTCTGTTTTCCCCCAGGCATAGGAATGTCTCTTGACCCACTCACCCTGTTTGGCCCTTTCTTCCCTAGCTAGCTCCTACTGTCCCATCCGGCCTCTGATTTGATGACTTCTTCCTAGTAGTCCCACTGGCCCTCATAATACAACACTCTAACCCACTACAGCCCTTATCATGTAGTAGTATAATCACCCATTTTCCTCTAGTTTGCCACTAAACTACTCACCTGTTTCCCCCGAAGGAAGCTGTGTGTGGTAAGAGCCTAAGTTTTCAAGGCAGAGAGACCAGTTTCTGCAAGTGTGCATTGTGTGTGCATTTCAGCAAGTTTGTAACCTATCTGGGTCTCAGTTTCCTATCTATAAAGAGGACCATTATAAAGATTAACGGACAATGTGTAAAGGATTTGCAGACAACCAGGCACTTAGTGGGCTTCCCAGGTGGCACTAGTTATAAAGAACCGACCTGCCAATGCAGGAGATATAAGGTTCTATCCCTGTGTCAGGAAGATCCCCTAGAGAAGGGCATAGCAATCCACTCCAGTATTCTTACCTGGAGAATCCCATGGACAGAGGAGTCTGGAGGGTTATGATTAAACATGACTGAAAAGGACTTAGCATACATTCACACAGGCACTTAGTAGATGCTAAATAAATAGTAGCTACAAATGGTAATAATTCTGCTGCCAAATCTCCTCCATAAACTGGACTCCCCTCAAGAGAATGGACAACTTCTTATCACTACCAAGTAGACATAGATGAGAGAGAAAATTGATTTTTCTGACCCTCCTCCAGAAAAGATCCTTATTGCATATACATACTTAAGGAAGCTATCAGACTGATCTTTCATGCCTCAGTTTCTTTATTTGAACATGCCTCATGCAACTGATTTAATCATAGGATACACATGAAAGTATTTTGAACAAATAAAACATCTTGATATGATATAACCCTTTGCTAATTATTTGTTGAAAGAAAATGTAAAACAAAAATTTTTTTGCCCACATCTCATGGCTTGCAGGATCTTAGTTCCCCAACCAGGGACTGAACCAGGTCCTCAACAGTGAGAGCACGGAGTCCTAACCACTGGACTGCCAGGGAAATCTTCCCAAAGAAATATGATTTTAAAACATTAAAATATTGAAATTAACTGGAAGCCAAGAGACCATAAATAATGTAAAACAGCGAACCCTCACTTTCAGTCATGCCCCTTAACATTTTCCTTTCTGTATTCTTTTTACCAGAAAAGGGACGTTGTAAAGAAGGTGGTTGGGAATTCCACCCTCATCTTTCTGCCTCACCTACCATGACAGCAGTGGAACCAAGCAAGTGAGTAGCCAGTAGAGGAAACCCCAGCAGTCAGGAAAATCTCTATTCTGCACAGCACAGCCTTGCGTAATTGAGATTAGACTTTTTTACAATTTATCATCCATCTTAGACACACAGACTCTTAGAAGTAAAAAATACATTAACATACTGGAGAAAAATGGAAGATCAAGCACATATATATATTTAATATATAATTAATATATACAATATAATTAATGTATATTATATAATTGATACATAATTAATATATTGCATATAATATAAATGTATATTTAATATAATTAACATATATTTAATTTCCTTCCCTTCAATTTACTCAAAAATGATACTAAAAAGATTGTGTTAAGACACACAGGATAAAAAGGTGAGAGAGGAAACAGCAACAAAATGTTGTAAGCTGTAAAACAGTGAATGAGTGGTAACTGACTCAGATCGCTGACGTAGACCTAAATCCTGAACCTACAGAGGGAAAGCTGAGGTGCAATCCAGTTCCATTACAGAATCCCAGGAAGATTCAGATCAATGCTGGCAGCACCAAGTGTCTCTGAAATGGGGCAAATGTAGGACAGTCGTGGGATTGAACTGATTCCTGTTTAAGAAGCAACTGGACCCTCAGAGCACTCTCTCCCACTCCATGCAGCAGATCAAATGTTTCTGCACCACCCCCATCCAAATACTGGAAGTTTACTCTGTGGAGATAGAAAACAGAGTTTCTGGACTGGGGATTGCTTAGCCCAGCTGAGGGTACATTAGTACTCAGCAGTATTAACAGAATATATACCGACTATTGGCAAGACCCTACATACACCCCTCTCCGATATTTTTTCTGGATGAGCCCCTGTTAAAGGAAGTCAGAGCTCTATCTTTGAAGCAAGAAGTTGGAAAATATTTCTCTAGAGAACATAAATAGTCCAAAATAATATCTATAGATTCACCAAAATTTGACAGCCAAATCACCCTTCAGTCATGCCCTTAACATTTTCCTTTCTGTATTCTTTTTACCAGAAAAGGGACGTTGTAAAGAAGGTGGTTGGGAATTCCACCCTCATCTTTCTGCCTCACCTACCATGACAGCAGTGGAACCAAGCAAGTGAGTAGCCAGTAGAGGAAACCCCAGCAGTCAGGAAAATCTCTATTCTGCACAGCACAGCCTTGCGTAATTGAGATTAGACTTTTTTACAATTTATCATCCATCTTAGACACACAGACTCTTAGAAGTAAAAAATACATTAACATACTGGAGAAAAATGGAAGATCAAGCACATATATATATTTAATATATAATTAATATATACAATATAATTAATGTATATTATATAATTGATACATAATTAATATATTGCATATAATATAAATGTATATTTAATATAATTAACATATATTTAATTTCCTTCCCTTCAATTTACTCAAAAATGATACTAAAAAGATTGTGTTAAGACACACAGGATAAAAAGGTGAGAGAGGAAACAGCAACAAAATGTTGTAAGCTGTAAAACAGTGAATGAGTGGTAACTGACTCAGATCGCTGACGTAGACCTAAATCCTGAACCTACAGAGGGAAAGCTGAGGTGCAATCCAGTTCCATTACAGAATCCCAGGAAGATTCAGATCAATGCTGGCAGCACCAAGTGTCTCTGAAATGGGGCAAATGTAGGACAGTCGTGGGATTGAACTGATTCCTGTTTAAGAAGCAACTGGACCCTCAGAGCACTCTCTCCCACTCCATGCAGCAGATCAAATGTTTCTGCACCACCCCCATCCAAATACTGGAAGTTTACTCTGTGGAGATAGAAAACAGAGTTTCTGGACTGGGGATTGCTTAGCCCAGCTGAGGGTACATTAGTACTCAGCAGTATTAACAGAATATATACCGACTATTGGCAAGACCCTACATACACCCCTCTCCGATATTTTTTCTGGATGAGCCCCTGTTAAAGGAAGTCAGAGCTCTATCTTTGAAGCAAGAAGTTGGAAAATATTTCTCTAGAGAACATAAATAGTCCAAAATAATATCTATAGATTCACCAAAATTTGACAGCCAAATCACCCTTCAGTGAATCTCACAGTCAACAAACCCAGAGCTTCCAATCAGCTCAGAGCCCTTATATATGAGCAGATGACCAAGGATCACCAAATAGCCGAAGGAAAATCTATAACACAAAAGATACAAACTAAAACAAAGGAAGGGGTTGGGAAGCCAACTTGGAAAAAAAGATTGTGGGGGCAGAATAATGCCTTACATAAATGTAGCTAAAGTGCCCAAATGCAGAGGGAAGTTTATTTTACCCATAAGAAAAGAACAAGGTACTATCCAACTTCAAGACTTATCATAAAGTTACAGTAATCAAGACAGCAAGATATTGGTGAAATAATATGCAAAAAAGATTGATGAATCAGAATAGAGAGCCCAGAAATAGACCTCTATAAATATAGTCAACTGATCTCTGAAACAGGGGTAAAGTTAATCCAACGGAGCAAAGATAGTCTCTTCAACAAATGGTGCTGGCCCAACTACACGTCCACGTGCAAAAAAAAAAAGAATCCAGACACAGACCTTACACCTTTCACCAAAGTAACTTAAAATGGATGACAACCTTAAGAGAAAACGCTAAACTGTAAAACTGTTTAGAAGATAACACAGGAGAAAGCTTAAATGACCGTGGATACAGTGATGCCTCATGAGATACAAAAGCAAAGACATAATCTATGAAAGAAAGAATTGATCATCTGGACTTCATTAAGATTAAAAACTTATGCTCTGTGGATTGAACTGATTCCTGTTTAAGAAGCAACTGGACCCTCAGAGCACTCTCCCACTCCATGCAGCAGATCAAATGTTTCTGCACCACCCCCATCCAAATACTGGAAGTTTACTCTGTGGAGATAGAAAACAGAGTTTCTGGACTGGGGATTGCTTAGCCCAGCTGAGGGTACATTAGTACTCAGCAGTATTAACAGAATATATACCGACTATTGGCAAGACCCTACATACACCCCTCTCCGATATTTTTTCTGGATGAGCCCCTGTTAAAGGAAGTCAGAGCTCTATCTTTGAAGCAAGAAGTTGGAAAATATTTCTCTAGAGAACATAAATAGTCCAAAATAATATCTATAGATTCACCAAAATTTGACAGCCAAATCACCCTTCAGTGAATCTCACAGTCAACAAACCCAGAGCTTCCAATCAGCTCAGAGCCCTTATATATGAGCAGATGACCAAGGATCACCAAATAGCCGAAGGAAAATCTATAACACAAAAGATACAAACTAAAACAAAGGAAGGGGTTGGGAAGCCAACTTGGAAAAAAAGATTGTGGGGGCAGAATAATGCCTTACATAAATGTAGCTAAAGTGCCCAAATGCAGAGGGAAGTTTATTTTACCCATAAGAAAAGAACAAGGTACTATCCAACTTCAAGACTTATCATAAAGTTACAGTAATCAAGACAGCAAGATATTGGTGAAATAATATGCAAAAAAGATTGATGAATCAGAATAGAGAGCCCAGAAATAGACCTCTATAAATATAGTCAACTGATCTCTGAAACAGGGGTAAAGTTAATCCAACGGAGCAAAGATAGTCTCTTCAACAAATGGTGCTGGCCCAACTACACGTCCACGTGCAAAAAAAAAAAGAATCCAGACACAGACCTTACACCTTTCACCAAAGTAACTTAAAATGGATGACAACCTTAAGAGAAAACGCTAAACTGTAAAACTGTTTAGAAGATAACACAGGAGAAAGCTTAAATGACCGTGGATACAGTGATGCCTCATGAGATACAAAAGCAAAGACATAATCTATGAAAGAAAGAATTGATCATCTGGACTTCATTAAGATTAAAAACTTATGCTCTGTGAAAAACAGTATGAAGGGAATGGGAAGACAAGCCACAAACTTCGAGAAAATATTTGCAAAAGACACATTTGACAAAGAACTGTTATATAAAATATACGAAACTCTTAAAAGCTCAACAATAAGAAAAAGACCAACTCAGGCTTCCCTGGTGGTCCAGTGGGTGAGAACACCACCTTGCAGGGCAGGGGGTGCCAGTTCAATCCCTGGCTTGGGAGGATTCCGCGTGCTGCGGAGCGGCTGGGCTGATGTGTCCAGTTACCTACCAGGAGCTCTGGAGCGCATGCGCCCAGAGCTGGTGCTGTGCAATGAGAGGGGTCACTGTGGTGGGGAGCCCACACAGGCCAAGGAGCAAAGATGTATAAATGAAGGATCAATAGAAATGGCAAAAAAAAAAAAAAAGAAAGAAAGAAAGAAAAAGACCAACTCAATTTAAAAATAGACAAAAGATCTTAATAGACACCTCACCAAAGAAGATATACAGGCGAGCCATAAGTGTATGAAAAGATACACCACATCATATGTCACCAGGGAAGTGTAAATAAACAATGAGATACTACTACACACTTATTAGTGTTGCTAAAATCCACAGCACTGAATGAGAACACCAAATGCAAACAAGAATGTTATTCCCACTCTTATAAGTGGGAATGCAAAATGGTATAACCACTTTGAAGATAGCTTAGTTTCTTACAAAACTAAACATGCCATAGCACATCAGCTGAGTGCATAGAGTATAGCAGGTGCTATGAGACATCAAGAAATACATAACATAGAGAGAGAAAGATGGGAAGAATCTATAAATATAGTCAACTGATCTCTGAAACAGGGTAAAGTTAATCCAACGGAGCAAAGATAGTCTCTTCAACAAATGGTGCTGGCCCAACTACACGTCCACGTGCAAAAAAAAGAATCCAGACACAGACCTTACACCTTTCACCAAAGTAACTTAAAATGGATGACAACCTTAAGAGAAAACGCTAAACTGTAAAACTGTTTAGAAGATAACACAGGAGAAAGCTTAAATGACCGTGGATACAGTGATGCCTCATGAGATACAAAAGCAAAGACATAATCTATGAAAGAAAGAATTGATCATCTGGACTTCATTAAGATTAAAAACTTATGCTCTGTGAAAAACAGTATGAAGGGAATGGGAAGACAAGCCACAAACTTCGAGAAAATATTTGCAAAAGACACATTTGACAAAGAACTGTTATATAAAATATACGAAACTCTTAAAAGCTCAACAATAAGAAAAAGACCAACTCAGGCTTCCCTGGTGGTCCAGTGGGTGAGAACACCACCTTGCAGGGCAGGGGGTGCCAGTTCAATCCCTGGCTTGGGAGGATTCCGCGTGCTGCGGAGCGGCTGGGCTGATGTGTCCAGTTACCTACCAGGAGCTCTGGAGCGCATGCGCCCAGAGCTGGTGCTGTGCAATGAGAGGGGTCACTGTGGTGGGGAGCCCACACAGGCCAAGGAGCAAAGATGTATAAATGAAGGATCAATAGAAATGGCAAAAAAAAAAAAAAAGAAAGAAAGAAAGAAAAAGACCAACTCAATTTAAAAATAGACAAAAGATCTTAATAGACACCTCACCAAAGAAGATATACAGGCGAGCCATAAGTGTATGAAAAGATACACCACATCATATGTCACCAGGGAAGTGTAAATAAACAATGAGATACTACTACACACTTATTAGTGTTGCTAAAATCCACAGCACTGAATGAGAACACCAAATGCAAACAAGAATGTTATTCCCACTCTTATAAGTGGGAATGCAAAATGGTATAACCACTTTGGAAGATAGCTTAGTTTCTTACAAAACTAAACATGCCATAGCACATCAGCTGAGTGCATAGAGTATAGCAGGTGCTATGAGACATCAAGAAATACATACACATAGAGAGAGAAAGGATGGGAAGAGGGGCTCAAGACTTCTTGGGTCAAGGCCCTGAACACATTCACCAGTCCATTTTTGTTGAGAGCTTAAGCATCCAGGTGTTTGCAGGGAATGATTCAGACTCGGGCTGGGAGTCAGTCACAACCCTGATCAATAATTACCCTCATGACTCTAAGTTGCTTACCTTATCTCCTTAATGGAAAGGGCGCACTACAGCTGGGGGTCAACGAGACTGGCAAGAAGTTAAGGAGTCGGTCCTGCGAGCACAGCAGTGTTCTAAGGTGCACTGCCCCGGCATTCCAAAGTCCACAGCAGATCTCCCACCTGTTGCTAATCAATATGACCCGCTAATGAACCCATGTGAATCGAATCAACTTGTTTTTGTCTTAGTTCTTTAATTTCCAAGATGTTTTTCTCCTGGCTTGGCAAAAGCTGCAAAAACTTTCACTGATTTGTTTCCCCCCATAAACATATTCTTATCATACAACCCAGCAACAATGTTCTTTAGTATTTACCCAGAGGAGCTAAAAACTTGTACCCACACAATAACCTTCATAAAGTGTTTATAGCAACTTTACTTATAATTGTTAAAATTTGCAAGCAACTGTGATGTCCTTCGGTAGGTGAATAGATAAACTGTAGTACATCCAGGGAGTGGAATATTATTCAGTGCTAAAAGAAGTGAGCTATCAAGCTATGGAAAGACATAGAGTAATCATAAAACGCATGTTACTAAGTGAAAGAAGCCAATCTGAAAAGGCTCTATGATTTCAACTATTAATATATGATATTCTAGAGACCATGAACATATGAAGATAATAGATCAGTGGTTGCCAGGGCTAAGGGTGAGTGGGAGGAAATGAGATACTACTACACACTTATTAGTGTTGCTAAAATCCACAGCACTGAATGAGAACACCAAATGCAAACAAGAATGTTATTCCCACTCTTATAAGTGGGAATGCAAAATGGTATAACCACTTTGGAAGATAGCTTAGTTTCTTACAAAACTAAACATGCCATAGCACATCAGCTGAGTGCATAGAGTATAGCAGGTGCTATGAGACATCAAGAAATACATACACATAGAGAGAGAAAGGATGGGAAGAGGGGCTCAAGACTTCTTGGGTCAAGGCCCTGAACACATTCACCAGTCCATTTTTGTTGAGAGCTTAAGCATCCAGGTGTTTGCAGGGAATGATTCAGACTCGGGCTGGGAGTCAGTCACAACCCTGATCAATAATTACCCTCATGACTCTAAGTTGCTTACCTTATCTCCTTAATGGAAAGGGCGCACTACAGCTGGGGGTCAACGAGACTGGCAAGAAGTTAAGGAGTCGGTCCTGCGAGCACAGCAGTGTTCTAAGGTGCACTGCCCCGGCATTCCAAAGTCCACAGCAGATCTCCCACCTGTTGCTAATCAATATGACCCCGCTAATGAACCCATGTGAATCGAATCAACTTGTTTTTGTCTTAGTTCTTTAATTTCCAAGATGTTTTTCTCCTGGCTTGGCAAAAGCTGCAAAAACTTTCACTGATTTGTTTCCCCACATAAACATATTCTTATCATACAACCCAGCAACAATGTTCTTTAGTATTTACCCAGAGGAGCTAAAAACTTGTACCCACACAATAACCTTCATAAAGTGTTTATAGCAACTTTACTTATAATTGTTAAAATTTGGAAGCAACTGTGATGTCCTTCGGTAGGTGAATAGATAAACTGTAGTACATCCAGGGAGTGGAATATTATTCAGTGCTAAAAAGAAGTGAGCTATCAAGCTATGGAAAGACATAGAGTAATCATAAAACGCATGTTACTAAGTGAAAGAAGCCAATCTGAAAAGGCTCTATGATTTCAACTATTAATATATGATATTCTAGAGACCATGAACATATGAAGATAATAGATCAGTGGTTGCCAGGGCTAAGGGTGAGTGGGAGGGGAAATGAATAAGCAGAACACAAAGGATTTTAGGGCAGTGAAAATACTCTAGATGATATTACAGTGAGGGATATTTATCATTAAACATTAGTCTAAACACAAGATGTACAACACCAAGAGTGAACCACAATGTAAATTATGGACTTTAGGAGATTATGATGTCAGTGTAGGGCTATCCTTAGAAACACAAAGTGCCACTCTGGTATCATTGATGCTGGGGCAGGCTATGCATGTGTGAGGGCAGAGACTATATGGGAAATCTCTGTACTTCCCTCTCAGTTTTGCTGTAAACTTAAATCTGAACTAAAAAAAGAAACACAAATATTTGATTCCTTGGACCAAAAGTTCTTGGAAATTACATGTATGGTATCAGAAATTTTAATTTAAGGTTTAGAAGATAAAATTAGGAAATCCTCCAGAAAATAGAAAGCAAAACATATGAAGTGCTCACTTTAGTAGCACATTTATTAAATTGGAATGATACAGAGATCAGTATAGCCACACACAAGGACATCACACAAACTGGTGACACTTTCTATATTTTTTTTGAAAGAAAGGAGAATAAGTAAGGATATGGAGAAATTTAAATTCTTGTGCAGTGCTGGTAACAATGTGAAATAGTCCAGCCACTGTGGAAAACAGGCTGGCATGTTCTCAGAAAAATGAAGTGTGTTACCATATAATCCAGAAATTCCACCTTTAGGTGTATACTTACCAGAATTGAGAACAGGGACTAAACCGGACATTTTTTCCTGGCTTGGCAAAAGCTGCAAAACTTTCACTGATTTGTTTCCCACATAAACATATTCTTATCATACAACCCAGCAACAATGTTCTTTAGTATTTACCCAGAGGAGCTAAAAACTTGTACCCACACAATAACCTTCATAAAGTGTTTATAGCAACTTTACTTATAATTGTTAAAATTTGGAAGCAACTGTGATGTCCTTCGGTAGGTGAATAGATAAACTGTAGTACATCCAGGGAGTGGAATATTATTCAGTGCAAAAAAGAAGTGAGCTATCAAGCTATGGAAAGACATAGAGTAATCATAAAACGCATGTTACTAAGTGAAAGAAGCCAATCTGAAAAGGCTCTATGATTTCAACTATTAATATATGATATTCTAGAGACCATGAACATATGAAGATAATAGATCAGTGGTTGCCAGGGCTAAGGGTGAGTGGGAGGGGAAATGAATAAGCAGAACACAAAGGATTTTAGGGCAGTGAAAATACTCTAGATGATATTACAGTGAGGGATATTTATCATTAAACATTAGTCTAAACACAAGATGTACAACACCAAGAGTGAACCACAATGTAAATTATGGACTTTAGGAGATTATGATGTCAGTGTAGGGCTATCCTTAGAAACACAAAGTGCCACTCTGGTATCATTGATGCTGGGGCAGGCTATGCATGTGTGAGGGCAGAGACTATATGGGAAATCTCTGTACTTCCCTCTCAGTTTTGCTGTAAACTTAAATCTGAACTAAAAAAAGAAACACAAATATTTGATTCCTTGGACCAAAAGTTCTTGGAAATTACATGTATGGTATCAGAAATTTTAATTTAAGGTTTAGAAGATAAAATTAGGGAAATCCTCCAGAAAATAGAAAGCAAAAACATATGAAGTGCTCACTTTAGTAGCACATTTATTAAATTGGAATGATACAGAGATCAGTATAGCCACACACAAGGACATCACACAAACTGGTGACACTTTCTATATTTTTTTTGAAAGAAAGGAGAATAAGTAAGGATATGGAGAAATTTAAATTCTTGTGCAGTGCTGGTAACAATGTGAAATAGTCCAGCCACTGTGGAAAACAGGCTGGCATGTTCTCAGAAAAATGAAGTGTGTTACCATATAATCCAGAAATTCCACCTTTAGGTGTATACTTACCAGAATTGAGAACAGGGACTAAACCGGACATTTGTATACTCATGTTCATAGCAGCATTATTCCCAATAGCCAAAAGGTGGAAGCAAATCAAATGTACATTGAAAGATGAATGGACAAACAAAATGTCGTATATACAAACAATGAAATATTATTCAACCTTAAAAAAGAAGAAAATTCTGACACATGCTGCAACAGGGATAAACCTTGATTACCTGATATCAAATGAAAGAAGCCAGATTCTAAAAAACAAATCTGTATGGTTCCATTTACTTGAAGTTCCCAGGATAGTCAAACACTTAGAGATAGAAAGTAGAATGGAGATTCTACTAAGACCTGGAGGTCAAGAAGACTTACTGATTAATGGGTACAGAGTTTCAGTTTGGGATGATGAAAAAAATTCTGGAGATCAATAGTGGTAATGACTGTATAACAATATAAATATACTTAATTCCACTTAACTGTGGACTTTAAATGGTTAAAATCAGTGTATTTTACCACAATTTTTAAAAAATGAGACATTTAAGTATATAAGTGAGACACAGGGGCAAATGCTAAAAGATATAGGAGTTGGAAGTGCTTTCCACTGAGACTGGGAAGTGGTGGCAGAAGGGATGCTGTTTTTCAAACAAGCTTTGTAAAACTATTTACCTTTAAACTATGTGCATGTAGAATTTTGATAATACTATAAATAACAATCATAATTATCGTAACAAATTTTTCATCTTTTAATTTTATAGACCACCAAGTCACAGAGAGAGTAGTGTCCTTGGCTGAGGTAATCCAAAACAATGAGCAGCAGATTAAAGAGTTGAACCAACATGTTATAAATCAAAGTTCAGCATCTTATTATCACAATACAGTGCTCAGTGCTCAGTCATGTCTGACTCTTTGAGACTCTGCACTCTACCCCAATAGGCTCCTCTGTAGATTCTTTTTTTTTTTTTTTAAGATTTATTTATTTATTTATTTTGGGGGGGTGGGGTGGGGAGGGAGGGGAGCAGGCGGGCCACTTCTATTGGTCTTTCATTTGTCTATTTTTATCCATCTTTGCTCTTTGGCCCGTGTGGGCCTCCCATCGCAGTGGCCTCTGCTGTCACAGAGCACTGGCTCTGGGCGCATGCGCTCCAGAGCTCTGGCTCGGCAATTGGACAGGCAATCGGTCCAGCCGCTCCGCGGCATGTGGGATCTTCCCAGGCCAGGGATCGAACCAGCGCCCCTTGCACTGCAAGGCGGTGTGCTTACCCACTGGACCACCAGGGAATCCCCTCTAGATTCTTCAAGTAAGAATACTGGAGTGGGTAGCCATTACCTCTTCCAGGGGATCTACCCGACTCAGGGATAGAACCTGGGTCTCCTGCATCTTATGTATTGCAAGCGGATTCTTTACTGTGCTATCTGGGAAGCCCATCACAACACATGGTACCTTATATAGCATCTTCCTGAGTATCTTAAAATAAACTTCTGGGAGTCCTGACTTAAGCTTTTTAAAATTATTTTTCTGCATATTTTATTGAATGCACAATAATCCTACAGATTTTCTGTAGGATTGTCTTGTCGAGCATTATTTGTTAAAAATGGACTTTTTTCTAATCCAAAAACACATTTGAAATAACATACATTTCCAAATTTGTTCCTCTATGATCATAATTCACACTGAACAGCATTTTTCGAATCCTGCATTCAGTGTTGCTCTGAATAGCCAGAAAGGCTTTGCTATTGATGAAAAGAGAAAAATCTGTCCTTTTTTGGTACTGAGTCTAAAACCTAACCATGGTGACCTTTATGGCAACAGAAAAGCATTTCCACTTCAATTAAACTCAATTCAACTGTTTAGTATTAATTTTAATGTAAATTTTTCCCATTACAAAAATGACATAGTTATAAAGAATAGGGACACTAAGCAATGATATATAATTTACTAGGCGTCATCCAGACTTTAGAATAAAACTCCACGTGGACACTTCTTCCAATAATACTCCATTAGTTGTTAGTTGAACACATACTGATGGGCATGGATGAAATAATTTTTTAAAGAACTGTGAAGACTTGTTGTAAGCATATCCTCCAACACTTAACAAAGTGCCTTCTCTTCCCAGAATACTGTGCTTGATAGGTCATCAGTCTTAAAACTCTATACATAAAGTGTATTATAATTTTAAGATATCACTCCTTGTTACAGCAGTGTAAATTATGGTGTATGGATTCTTATCTCATGTGACTGCCTCAACGGGTTGGATGTGCCTGAGGGCAAGGCGGCACCAACTGCATATGTAATAAATGTTCATTAAGCATTTGTAGTGATTAACTAATAAATTAGAGCATGGAATCCTGGGATATTAAGCGGAATGTTTTCCAGGGATCTACAGCTCTAACTTCCTCTTTTTACAGTTAAGGAAACACTAATGAACGCTTGAGTTATGTCAGACATTTCATGTGCATTTGCTCATGGCAGCCCCACTAGACAGATAAGGAAGGAGGGTAAGAGAAGTTCTGTAGCATGCCCAAGGGCACACACCTAGTCATTGCTAAAACTGGGACTCTGACCAAGATGAGAGAAGACCAGAGCGCGTGCTGTGGTGCAGCCCAGCGATAGATGTCTCCTGTTGCACGGTGATCTCACAGTTGGCTGCTGACAGAGTCAGGCCTAGAGTCCGATTGGCTGACTGCCCAGGGCAGTAGCCCATTGTCAGATCCATTAGTGCATATATTAAGTTAAAAATGAGTTTCTGTCTGGTGATGCTCTTAACTACAATTCCTTATTTTTATATAGTAAAATTTGAGAAGACTACTGTAGATTACTCCTGCAAAATCGTTTCTCTGAAACATATATCTTAGAACTGAAAAACGTCATCTTTGATTCTCTTTCATTTCTTAAAGAATGCAACAGAGACTCAGAGAGAAGAAATGAATTTGAGATCATGCCACGACGAAGGGAAGACAGTGAACTGGGTGGGGCTGGGGGTCCTGCATCCTGAGGCAGGGCTGCCACGCCCCTGTGCCCCTTGTAACACAACAAACTTTGGTTCCATGTGCTGATAGAGATCTCTGTCTTATCTGCTCTATAAATCCATGTTTCAGACATATGGTCCTGGAATTTTTCATCTCTCCAATTACTTTCGTTTGTATTTACAAACATTCCCAACCTCTTATTTACTCCTTACCATTAATAGATGGGGGAAAAGCAGAAACAGTGACAGATTTTATATTCTTGGGCTTCTAAATCACTGCAAACAGTGACTGCAGCCATGAAATTAGAAGATGCTTCCTTCTTGGAAGAAAACGCTATGACAAACCTAGATAGCATTTTAAAAAGCAAAGACAATACTTTGCCAAAAAAGGTCCATATAGTCAAAGTTATTGATTTTCCAGTAGTCATGTACAGACGTGGACCTTAAAGAAAGCTGAACGCTTAAGAATTAATGCTTTCACATTGTGGTGCTGGAGAAGACTCTTGAGAGTCCCTTGAACTGCAAGGAAATCAAACCAATCGATCCTAAAGGAAATCAACCCTGAATATTCACTGGAAGGACTGATGCTAAAGCTGAAGTTCCAATACTTCGGCCACCTGATGTGAAGAGATGACTCATTGGAAAAGACCCTGATGCTGGGAAAGATTGAAGGCAGCAGGAGACAAAGGATGAGATGGTTGGATGGCCTCACTGATTCAATGGACATAAGTCTGAACAAAGTCTGGGAGATAGTGAAGGACAGGGAAACCTGGCATGCTTCAGTCCACAGGGTTTTGAAGAGTCAAACACAACTTGCCGCTGAATAACAACATTACTGTCTACATCAGGGCAGTTTATGTGCATCTTCACATGGGCTCTTTGCTACTCATCACTTGAGAGCTCTGCAGGCACCACTTACTCTTTCAGTCTGAGACTAACGTCTGGAATAGACTCCATTAGTGCATATATTAAGTTAAAATGAGTTTCTGTCTGGTGATGCTCTTAACTACAATTCCTTATTTTTATATAGTAAAATTTGAGAAGACTACTGTAGATTACTCCTGCAAAATCGTTTCTCTGAAACATATATCTTAGAACTGAAAAACGTCATCTTTGATTCTCTTTCATTTCTTAAAGAATGCAACAGAGACTCAGAGAGAAGAAATGAATTTGAGATCATGCCACGACGAAGGGAAGACAGTGAACTGGGTGGGGCTGGGGGTCCTGCATCCTGAGGCAGGGCTGCCACGCCCCTGTGCCCCTTGTAACACAACAAACTTTGGTTCCATGTGCTGATAGAGATCTCTGTCTTATCTGCTCTATAAATCCATGTTTCAGACATATGGTCCTGGAATTTTTCATCTCTCCAATTACTTTCGTTTGTATTTACAAACATTCCCAACCTCTTATTTACTCCTTACCATTAATAGATGGGGGAAAAGCAGAAACAGTGACAGATTTTATATTCTTGGGCTTCTAAATCACTGCAAACAGTGACTGCAGCCATGAAATTAGAAGATGCTTCCTTCTTGGAAGAAAACGCTATGACAAACCTAGATAGCATTTTAAAAAGCAAAGACAATACTTTGCCAAAAAAGGTCCATATAGTCAAAGTTATTGATTTTCCAGTAGTCATGTACAGACGTGGACCTTAAAGAAAGCTGAACGCTTAAGAATTAATGCTTTCACATTGTGGTGCTGGAGAAGACTCTTGAGAGTCCCTTGAACTGCAAGGAAATCAAACCAATCGATCCTAAAGGAAATCAACCCTGAATATTCACTGGAAGGACTGATGCTAAAGCTGAAGTTCCAATACTTCGGCCACCTGATGTGAAGAGATGACTCATTGGAAAAGACCCTGATGCTGGGAAAGATTGAAGGCAGCAGGAGACAAAGGATGAGATGGTTGGATGGCCTCACTGATTCAATGGACATAAGTCTGAACAAAGTCTGGGAGATAGTGAAGGACAGGGAAACCTGGCATGCTTCAGTCCACAGGGTTTTGAAGAGTCAAACACAACTTGCCGCTGAATAACAACATTACTGTCTACATCAGGGGCAGTTTATGTGCATCTTCACATGGGCTCTTTGCTACTCATCACTTGAGAGCTCTGACCACCGGCACCACTTACTCTTTTCTGAGTGCTGAAGTCTACTGCTTCTAAGGGGGACGACTCCCCTATAGCAGGAGCCATGGCAGATCTTTACAGATCCACAGAGGCTCTGGGCTGCAAAGCATGGGATATGAACTTCCCATTGGAGGTTCAAAGTGGTCAAGCAACACAAAAACATTGGGGCAAATTTTGACTAATAAGAGTCATAAGGAGGAAACAAACAGATAAATTTATTTCTTTCCCATAGAGAACTGCTTCACCATGCAGGGATTCCAGATGGCCCATCTGGAGACAGTTTATGTGACCACAGTTCCAGCTGTCTTTTCTTTTGAAGTCGTGGCTAGTGCAGTGATGGTCCATCCTCCCTCTCTGCCTCACACACCCTCTGCCCCACTCTCTTGCTATCTGGGGATGACACCTCCCAGCAATAAAACATTCATATGAATCCTTTGTCTTGGGCTCTGTTTTTCAGCTAACTCATATCATAAAAGTTTAAATTTTGGAGAAATAAAATTTTAAATAAAAGTATCCTTTCACAATGTCTGTTGGAAATTATTGTGTGTAAATGTTTCTTTCTCCTGAGATCTCTTGAGTCCTGGAGAAAACACAGAGGAGATGAAACGTAACTGTAACGCTTATCACAGGCCCCCACTTTTAAAAAGCAGTTTAGGGCTTCCCTGGTGGTCCAGTGGGTAAGGACACCGCCTTGCAGTGCAAGGGGCACCGGTTCGATCCCTGGCCTGGGAAGATCCCACGTGCCACGGAGAGGCTGGACCAATGTGTCCAATTACCGAGCCCGAGCTCTGGAGCGCATGTGCCCAGAGCCGGTGCTCTGCGACAGCAGATGCCACCACGATGGGAGGCCCACACAGGCCAAAGAACAAAGATGGATGAAACTAGACAAATGAAAGACCAGTGAAGGTGGCCCGCCCACCCCACTCCCTCCCCGCTCCCCGCCAAAAAATATATATATAAAAAATAAAAAGCAGTTTAACATCTCTGCTATTCAGATATTTGATGTTTAGTAATGAACCTCGTGGGCTTCCCAAGTGGCACTAGTGGTAAAGAACCCACTTGCCAAGGCAGGGGACATAAGAGACACGGGTTCAATCCCTGGGTCAGGAAGATCCCTGGAGGTGGGCATGGCAACCCACTCCAGTATTCTTGCCTGAGAAAACCTGAGAGGAGGCTGGTGGGCTACAGTTCATAGAGTCACAAAAGAGTCGGATATGACTGAAACAACTTAGCACACGACACAATGAACCTAGAACCTTTAGGAGAGATTCCCTGGAGTATGGACAGGTCAGCATTTGACTAATAAGAGTCATAAGGAGGAAACAAACAGATAAATTTATTTCTTTCCCATAGAGCTGCTTCACCATGCAGGGATTCCAGATGGCCCATCTGGAGACAGTTTATGTGACCACAGTTCCAGCTGTCTTTTCTTTTGAAGTCGTGGCTAGTGCAGTGATGGTCCATCCTCCCTCTCTGCCTCACACACCCTCTGCCCCACTCTCTTGCTATCTGGGGATGACACCTCCCAGCAATAAAACATTCATATGAATCCTTTGTCTTGGGCTCTGTTTTTCAGCTAACTCATATCATAAAAGTTTAAATTTTGGAGAAATAAAATTTTAAATAAAAGTATCCTTTCACAATGTCTGTTGGAAATTATTGTGTGTAAATGTTTCTTTCTCCTGAGATCTCTTGAGTCCTGGAGAAAACACAGAGGAGATGAAACGTAACTGTAACGCTTATCACAGGCCCCCACTTTTAAAAAGCAGTTTAGGGCTTCCCTGGTGGTCCAGTGGGTAAGGACACCGCCTTGCAGTGCAAGGGGCACCGGTTCGATCCCTGGCCTGGGAAGATCCCACGTGCCACGGAGAGGCTGGACCAATGTGTCCAATTACCGAGCCCGAGCTCTGGAGCGCATGTGCCCAGAGCCGGTGCTCTGCGACAGCAGATGCCACCACGATGGGAGGCCCACACAGGCCAAAGAACAAAGATGGATGAAACTAGACAAATGAAAGACCAGTGAAGGTGGCCCGCCCACCCCACTCCCTCCCGCTCCCCGCCAAAAAAATATATATATAAAAAATAAAAAGCAGTTTAACATCTCTGCTATTCAGATATTTGATGTTTAGTAATGAACCTCGTGGGCTTCCCAAGTGGCACTAGTGGTAAAGAACCCACTTGCCAAGGCAGGGGACATAAGAGACACGGGTTCAATCCCTGGGTCAGGAAGATCCCTGGAGGTGGGCATGGCAACCCACTCCAGTATTCTTGCCTGAGAAAACCTGAGAGGAGGCTGGTGGGCTACAGTTCATAGAGTCACAAAAGAGTCGGATATGACTGAAACAACTTAGCACACGCATACACAATGAACCTAGAACCTAGAAGAGAAAGGGTTTAAGTGAGGTGAGGAGATGGGTGTTGGGCCGACAGGCTAACAGGGTTAACACCACAGGCCTTGCAAAATTGGCGGCCCTACAAGGTCAGCAACAAAGAGCCTTCTGCCGACCTGCCAGCAAGTGATAAGGAACTTGCTCCATCAAGTACTTTTCACTGTGTCTAGAAAAACATAAACTGCACGTATGCCAGACATGAGTCATCGAGACCCTTGCCCCATACCCACAAACAGCTCAAGGACAACTGGCTCATCACTGGCACTCTGCTTAAACAAAGATTTTGCCTCTGCACATGCACCAAGAAACCCTCTCTACCCTTTTTTTCTTCCCAAATAAAAATCCCCTCGTCCCATCTCCAGTTGCGAATTCATTGGCCCTGCCTCTTGGGGCCACGTGAATCTCGCCTGGTAGCATTGTCCCAATAAACGGCCTGAGTTGTCTCTGCTCTAACCTAGTCCGACTCATTCTTGCCGCATGAAATACCTTTCAGTGGGTATGTATATTCTTTTAGGATATCTAAAATACTTGAGCAATCACTTGTAGTACAGAGTTTTTGAATTGAAGTTAAATGATTGGAGCGGAAACTCTCTCCCCTTTGAGAGGTATATGTTAGCTACCCTTTCTCATCCAGGAGGAATGAGGTTTATCTGTAGCTCAGGAAACCAACTTGCCGCACTTGGAACTCAGAAACACCAGCCCAGCTGTATTTTTTTATCATTGAATTATATAGTTTATTATTTTATTTGATGGATAAGTGTTTATTTTATTTTTTTGGAATACATGCTGGGCCCAGACCCCCCCACTCCCTCCCGCCCCGCCAAAAAAATATATATATAAAAAATAAAAAGCAGTTTAACATCTCTGCTATTCAGATATTTGATGTTTAGTAATGAACCTCGTGGGCTTCCCAAGTGGCACTAGTGGTAAAGAACCCACTTGCCAAGGCAGGGGACATAAGAGACACGGGTTCAATCCCTGGGTCAGGAAGATCCCTGGAGGTGGGCATGGCAACCCACTCCAGTATTCTTGCCTGAGAAAACCTGAGAGGAGGCTGGTGGGCTACAGTTCATAGAGTCACAAAAGAGTCGGATATGACTGAAACAACTTAGCACACGCATACACAATGAACCTAGAACCTAGAAGAGAAAGGGTTTAAGTGAGGTGAGGAGATGGGTGTTGGGCCGACAGGCTAACAGGGTTAACACCACAGGCCTTGCAAAATTGGCGGCCCTACAAGGTCAGCAACAAAGAGCCTTCTGCCGACCTGCCAGCAAGTGATAAGGAACTTGCTCCATCAAGTACTTTTCACTGTGTCTAGAAAAACATAAACTGCACGTATGCCAGACATGAGTCATCGAGACCCTTGCCCCATACCCACAAACAGCTCAAGGACAACTGGCTCATCACTGGCACTCTGCTTAAACAAAGATTTTGCCTCTGCACATGCACCAAGAAACCCTCTCTACCCTTTTTTTCTTCCCAAATAAAAATCCCCTCGTCCCATCTCCAGTTGCGAATTCATTGGCCCTGCCTCTTGGGGCCACGTGAATCTCGCCTGGTAGCATTGTCCCAATAAACGGCCTGAGTTGTCTCTGCTCTAACCTAGTCCGACTCATTCTTGCCGCATGAAATACCTTTCAGTGGGTATGTATATTCTTTTAGGATATCTAAAATACTTGAGCAATCACTTGTAGTACAGAGTTTTTGAATTGAAGTTAAATGATTGGAGCGGAAACTCTCTCCCCTTTGAGAGGTATATGTTAGCTACCCTTTCTCATCCAGGAGGAATGAGGTTTATCTGTAGCTCAGGAAACCAACTTGCCGCACTTGGAACTCAGAAACACCAGCCCAGCTGTATTTTTTTATCATTGAATTATATAGTTTATTATTTTATTTGATGGATAAGTGTATTTTTTGGAAGTACAGTTGATTTACAATGTTCTGTTTGTTTCTGGTGTACAGTAAAATGATTTGGTTATATATATTCTCATTCATATTCTTTTCCATTATGTTTATTACAGGACATTGAGTATAATTCCCTGTGCTATACAGTTGGACTTTATCTTTTATATATAATAACTTGTACTCCTAATTTATTCGTTTCCCCCTTCTCCTTCGGGAACTGTAAGTTTTCTGTATTCTATGTCTGTGAGTCTGTTTCTGTTCCATAAATAAGTTCGTGTCATATTTTAGATTTCATATGTAAATGATATCATATGGTATATGTCTTGCCTGACTTGCTTCACTCAGTATGATTATCTCTAGGTCTAACCATGTTGCCATAAACAGCATTCTTTCATTCTTTTAATGGTTAAGTAGTATTCCATTGTATTCCATTCCACACATACCACATCTTCTTTATCCATTCATGGACATTTAGGTTGTTTCCATATCTTGGCTATTGTAAATAGTACTTCTATGAACACTGGGGTACCTATATCTTTTAGGATTAAAGTTTTCTCTGGATATATGTCTAGGAGTGGGATTTCAGAATCATGTGGCCACTCTATTTTTAGTTTTTTAAGGTACCTCTATACTATTTTCCATAGTCAGACCAGCTGTATTAATTTTTTATATTTATTTTTTATATTTCTATTTTATTTTTATATTTTATGGTTTTTATTTTTATATTCTATGATGCTTCAACATTGGTAAGGCAGCTGGTGGACCCTGGAGGGCTGCTCCTCTAGGATTAGCTCATTTCTAGAGATGTCCAACAGCTTGCCACGAACATGCCTTTACATACAAACCAACCAACACAGAGTCCATACCCAAACCACCTCCTTTATCAACCTCTCACACGTCAAGTCAATATTCCCACTGCCCCCAATCACTCCAGAGCCAGTACTGGATATCTAGGAACCGCTCCTATAGCCCAGGGCCTGAAGAAATGATTCAAACTGCTCAGTCCTAAACTGTTTAATGTACTCTGCCTTGCCTTTCCTGAAGAAATGATGATAAAAGCGTGTGCCCATGCTTTCTCTGCTTCTTCCCGCCTCCTGATCGCCTGCCTCCCCTGCTGCTTCCCCGTGTGGCCCCGCATAGAATGGTATGCTTTCTGTCCCCAAACATCTACAAGTGTAAATTTCCTCCTGCACAAAAATCATTTCCGTCTGCATGCCTTTCCATACCTGATTAAAAATAATCCCAGGTACACTTTTCAACACACCAGCCTAACAGTATCCTTCCTTGGAGACCTGACTTTCAGCTCCAGGGGGTTTCTCCTCTAAACTTTTAGGTTTTTAATAATTTCAAATTCTTAATTTGTTCCCCTAGTCCTAGGGTAGCTGTTTCTTTCCTGCTGCATCCATGATACAGAGTGCTTCTTTTATCTCTTCAGTTAAAGACTCTTGAGTCAAAAAGTCTTCATATTGAAAGGGTTTTACCTCGATTTGAGACTTAAACCCAGGGCCCAGACCTGATCGAACCCTGCTTGGAACTTGAATCCATGTGGCTGGAGTTTGAATTCCAGCCAAAACCCTGTTTGGGAATTGAACCCACAATCCCTGGCTTAGGATTCGAACCCAGCCAGAACTCTGTTTTGGACTTGAACCCACGCTGCTGGGACTTGAACCCAGCCAAAACCCAGTTTGGGACTCGAACCCACGTGGCTAAGGCTCAACACCAGCCAAAATCCTGCTTAGGACCTGAATCCACATAGTCAGGACTCAATCGCGGCCAAAACCCTGTCTGGCACTCGAACCCACACAGCCGGGACTTAATCCAACGTCTGGACCCACTGAGGTTCAGGTTCTTTGTGCCTCAACGCAGAAAGAATTCAACGAGCAGAGTGACAGACAAGAAAAGGGTTTATTAGAGTAAGGTACCTGTAAGCGGCACAAATGGGCAGGCGGGAAAATGCTGCTCTGCTGCTCTGCCCCCTGACTGAATGGGCAGCAATATATAGGATGGTAGAAGACCGCCCCCCCTCAAGTAGACACAGGTGTAAGACATACATTGTTAATTCCTTCCTCACCAGCTCCTCCTTCATTAGCCGTCCATGCCCAGTCAAGCCTGCTTTACTGAACAAAGAGCAGCTCTCCTGAGTTATCATCACCTTACTGGCCTCCCAACCTTTCCCAGGTTTCACCCTTCTACCTATCATCCCCCACTAGGACTCTACCTGTTCTACTCTATCCCTATCAATACGACATTTTCACTGTCAAAATAACCATTGGGTTTTCTGCTTCTTGTGGATTCTGATGAATACACAATTTTATGGTTAATCCTGGCACTTCAGTTTGTATCAGAGCTTAATAATGTACCAGTAAGTCATGAGATACTGCCAAGGTTGTGAGGGCAGGGTATGGAATAAACCCAGCCAGTCAAAATTCTGGGAAATTAAAAAGATTTGGATCAGCTTACAGCATGTCATTCTCAAGAAAATAATGCTAAATTCCTCATACCTGCCAATTCCTCATCTTATGCAGAAATGCTATTCTAAATCTTCACCTTTTATTAGATCGATAGTGGAGACATATCCAAGTATCTGCTGTCAATAAAGGTCATGATACATTTCTAACCTTATACAAATCAAGAAGGTTTCAAAGACATATGTCACTGTCAATTGGACCCATTATAACAAAATACCATAAACTAGATGGCTTATCAAGAAGCATTTATCTCTATCATTCTGGAAGCTAGAACTCTGAAAGAAAGGTGCCAGCATGGTCCGTTCTAGTGAGAGCCCTCTTTGGGGTGGCAGACAGCTGACTTCTTGTGTCCTCACATGATGGAAAGGGATAAGCTAGCTGTCAGTTTCTTTTTATAAAGTCACTAATTCCATCATGAGGGCTCTACTCTCTTGACCCAATTACCTCCCAGAGGCCCAACCTCCTCGTAGAATTTGACTTATGAACTTGGGAGAGACATAAACATTCAGTCCCCAACAACATATGTAAGACAGAGCTTGTATCATGAGATCCTGCCCTGTGAGAGGCCATCCTTATTTTCTAAGAATGACTCAGGTATGCCGACTGTTACTGTGATGGTGGGTAGTAAGAGGTTCTCTGGAATAGGTGGCAAAGCATCTGGGTTCTAATCCTACTACACTACTTCACATTATCTTGGTAACCTTGGAAAAGCTTTAACTTCCCTGAGCCTCAGTTTTATTATCTGTCAAATGGAGTTATTAATACTGCTTATTCCACCAACCATACAGGCGTAGTCAACTCACTATTTATAGATCAACTTTAGGCAAGATTTTGTTCCAGGTATTCCAAGATATATAAAGATAGGTAAAACGTGGTCCCCAACTTGAGGAATCCAATACTCATCTATGCTGCAGTTCAGGGGTCACAAAGAGTCAGATACAACATAGTAATTTTCTATGCATTCAACAGTTATGGAATTAAAACCAGCTTGCCAAGGTTGTGAGGGCAGGGTATGGAATAAACCCAGCCAGTCAAAATTCTGGGAAATTAAAAAGATTTGGATCAGCTTACAGCATGTCATTCTCAAGAAAATAATGCTAAATTCCTCATACCTGCCAATTCCTCATCTTATGCAGAAATGCTATTCTAAATCTTCACCTTTTATTAGATCGATAGTGGAGACATATCCAAGTATCTGCTGTCAATAAAGGTCATGATACATTTCTAACCTTATACAAATCAAGAAGGTTTCAAAGACATATGTCACTGTCAATTGGACCCATTATAACAAAATACCATAAACTAGATGGCTTATCAAGAAGCATTTATCTCTATCATTCTGGAAGCTAGAACTCTGAAAGAAAGGTGCCAGCATGGTCCGTTCTAGTGAGAGCCCTCTTTGGGGTGGCAGACAGCTGACTTCTTGTGTCCTCACATGATGGAAAGGGATAAGCTAGCTGTCAGTTTCTTTTTATAAAGTCACTAATTCCATCATGAGGGCTCTACTCTCTTGACCCAATTACCTCCCAGAGGCCCAACCTCCTCGTAGAATTTGACTTATGAACTTGGGAGAGACATAAACATTCAGTCCCCAACAACATATGTAAGACAGAGCTTGTATCATGAGATCCTGCCCTGTGAGAGGCCATCCTTATTTTCTAAGAATGACTCAGGTATGCCGACTGTTACTGTGATGGTGGGTAGTAAGAGGTTCTCTGGAATAGGTGGCAAAGCATCTGGGTTCTAATCCTACTACACTACTTCACATTATCTTGGTAACCTTGGAAAAGCTTTAACTTCCCTGAGCCTCAGTTTTATTATCTGTCAAATGGAGTTATTAATACTGCTTATTCCACCAACCATACAGGCGTAGTCAACTCACTATTTATAGATCAACTTTAGGCAAGATTTTGTTCCAGGTATTCCAAGATATATAAAGATAGGTAAAACGTGGTCCCCAACTTGAGGAATCCAATACTCATCTATGCTGCAGTTCAGGGGGTCACAAAGAGTCAGATACAACATAGCAACTGAACAACCATAGTAATTTTTCTATGCATTCAACAGTTATGGAACACCTCTTATCAGGCACTGTGCTAGGAGCTAAGAATGTGTGCTCAGTCGATCAGTCCTGTCTCACTTTTTTGCCACCCTTTGGCCTGTAACCTGCCAGACTCCTCTGTCCACGGGATTTTTCAGGCAAGAATGATGAAGTGGGTTGACATTTCCTCCTCCAGGGGATCTTCCTGACTCAGGGATCAAACTTGCATTTCCTGTGGCTCCTGCATTGCAGGTGAATTCTTTACCACTGAGCCACTGGGAGCCAAGAATACAGAGATGCTTAAAATACAGCTCTCTCCTTCAAAAGGTTCACAGTCTGATAGAGAGTGAAAACAAGGAAGCAGACATCTAGAATAAGAGCTTAAGTGTGTGAAATTCGAAAAAAGCCTGTGGCTCATGAAACAGAAGTTCATGAAATAGAAGGCCTACATCTAGTCGAGAGGGTCAAGAGAGGGTTTGTGGGTCTGGGAACATTTGAACTGACCACGAACAAAACCTTGAAAGAAGGAAAGATGAAGAGACTGACCAGAAAAGTGAGCTTTGCTGGCCATCTTTAAGAGTCTAAAGTGGAATGGAGTTGGTAGAATTTGGACAGAAGAAATGAACATAACCAATATGAGATGAATAGTGCTTGGAAATCCATGGGGGATAAGTACATAATAATAATTGAGTTACTGATAAGGATACAGTGGTGAATAGGTGGACATGGCCTCCTCTTCAATGATTAATTAGGACACAGAATTTTTTTTTGCAATTTCCCTAATATTGTGTCTGTTTTTAAATGTAGTATAGAAATAGGATATTGGCGGTTCAGTAAGATCAGCAGGAGACAATTGCCTCCAAAGAGATGGCTCGTAATATTCACAGATCCCAAGAGGAGGGGGCATGCCATAGCGCACTACAGGGGGCCACATGGCAAGCACCGGGGTCTGCCAGGAGGCAGAGAAGGAGGGGGGAATTATGAGCAAAGGTGTTTATTGTAGTTTCTGTGGGAAGACACAAAATAGAATAAGCAGGCTTAGGACTGGCTGGCTTGGTCACTTTCAGCAGGCTTTGGGGTTAGCCGGTATTCCTGGTGACTGGTAAAGAATCTTCCTGCAATGCAGGAGACCTGGGTTCGATCCCTGGGTCAAGAAGACCCCCTAGGGCTTCCCTGGTGGTCCAGTGGATAAACAGTCTGCCTTGCAGTGCAAGGAACACTGGTTCCATCCCTGGTCCGGGAAGATCCCACGTGCCATGGAGCAGCTGGACCAGTGTGTCCGATTGTGAGCCAAGGCTCTGCAGCACATGTGCCCAGAGCTGGTGCTCAGCAACAAGTGAGGCCACAGTGATGAGAGGCCCACACAGGCCAAAGAATAAAGATGGATGAAAATAGATAAATAAATAAATAAACAAAAAAAGAGGCCAAAATTTAAAAAAAAAAAAAAAAGTCCCCTGGAGAAGGAAATAGCCACCCACGCCAGTATTCTTTTTTTTTTTTTTCTTTTTTTAAAGATTTATTTATTAATTTATTTTGGGCGAGGGTCGGGTTGGGGAGGGAGGGGAGCAGGCAGGCCACTTCTATGGGTCTTTCATTTCTCTATTTTCATCCGTCTTTGTTTTTTGGCTCCTGTGGGCCTCCCAACGCGGTGGCGTCTGTCGTTTCAGAGCACCAGCTCTGGGCGCACACGCTCCAGAGCTCCGGCTCGGTAATGGGACACTTCGGGGTTCAGCTGCTCCGCGGCACATGGGATCTTCCCAGGCCAGGGATCGAACCGGTGCCCCTTGCACTGCAAGGCGGTGTCCTTACCCACTGGACCACCAGGGGAAGCCCCCACACCAGTATTCTTGCCTGAAGAATTCCATGGACAGAAGAGCCTGGTGGGCTACAGTCCATGGGGTCCCAAAGAGTCAGACACAACTGAGAGACTAACACCGTCAGCTATCCCTAGGTGTCTGGAACATGGCCTCAGGTGTTACAATAGGCGAGCAAGAGAACCTGATAAGGAAGGTGATGGGGGTGTCATCTAGGGTCAGCAAGGCCCCTGATGTCAAACCAACAGAATACAGAAAATAAAGCACACAGATAATACAACCACCTAAAAATGTCGGAGTTTATTTAGTTTTGTGTCCCTAACACTATGATCCTTTGCACATAATATTGAGACTCAGTGAAGGCTGTTGAGTGATCAGGTTAACACATCTCTTCTTGTGACTCCTACACTCTTTGTTGGAGTTGTCCGTCTAACAGTCAGGGGGCAAGAAGACCCTAGGGCTTCCCTGGTGGTCCAGTGGATAAACAGTCTGCCTTGCAGTGCAAGGAACACTGGTTCCATCCCTGGTCCGGGAAGATCCCACGTGCCATGGAGCAGCTGGACCAGTGTGTCCGATTGTGAGCCAAGGCTCTGCAGCACATGTGCCCAGAGCTGGTGCTCAGCAACAAGTGAGGCCACAGTGATGAGAGGCCCACACAGGCCAAAGAATAAAGATGGATGAAAATAGATAAATACATAAATAAACAAAAAAAGAGGCCAAAATTTAAAAAAAAAAAAAAAAGTCCCCTGGAGAAGGAAATAGCCACCCACGCCAGTATTCTTTTTTTTTTTTTTCTTTTTTTAAAGATTTATTTATTAATTTATTTTGGGCGAGGGTCGGGTTGGGGAGGGAGGGGAGCAGGCAGGCCACTTCTATGGGTCTTTCATTTCTCTATTTTCATCCGTCTTTGTTTTTTGGCTCCTGTGGGCCTCCCAACGCGGTGGCGTCTGTCGTTTCAGAGCACCAGCTCTGGGCGCACACGCTCCAGAGCTCCGGCTCGGTAATTGGACACATCGGTTCAGCTGCTCCGCGGCACATGGGATCTTCCCAGGCCAGGGATCGAACCGGTGCCCCTTGCACTGCAAGGCGGTGTCCTTACCCACTGGACCACCAGGGGAAGCCCCCACACCAGTATTCTTGCCTGAAGAATTCCATGGACAGAAGAGCCTGGTGGGCTACAGTCCATGGGGTCCCAAAGAGTCAGACACAACTGAGAGACTAACACCGTCAGCTATCCCTAGGTGTCTGGAACATGGCCTCAGGTGTTACAATAGGCGAGCAAGAGAACCTGATAAGGAAGGTGATGGGGGTGTCATCTAGGGTCAGCAAGGCCCCTGATGTCAAACCAACAGAATACAGAAAATAAAGCACACAGATAATACAACCACCTAAAAATGTCGGAGTTTATTTAGTTTTGTGTCCCTAACACTATGATCCTTTGCACATAATATTGAGACTCAGTGAAGGCTGTTGAGTGATCAGGTTAACACATCTCTTCTTGTGACTCCTACACTCTGTTGGAGTTGGACAAGTCTAATATACGATTGTGTATCCTCTCAGTGGTGGTCACTCAGCGAGGTTCTCAGACTAAGGTAGGCACCCCTGAGGCGGACGCTGCAGTGCATGTCCCAATCCCCCTTCAGTAAAGGAGAGTCGACAGCAGACGCCTTGCAAGTCTGCCTCTGGGAGATAGTGTACAAGAGTTAAATAAGTGATCCTTTTAAAAATTAAAGATACTTTTAAAACCAAAAATGAGTGCTTACTTCTTACATGGCAAAACTGCTTTCTAACATAATTACTGTTCTTTCCATTTCAAGAGACAGAACTTTAACTCAAACTTGCTTAAGAAAAATAAAGAGAACTTACTGATAATACGACTGGAAAACTATCTTTAGGCAAGGCTGGATCTAAGGGGTCAAATGACTTCATCAGAATTTTCTCCATCTCCCTATGTCTCTCACATCTATTTATCTCTGTGCATGACCTCATCTTTTTTTTTTTTTTTAACTCAAAATAGCTTCCCTGCATTTGAGAACAATGGCCTCGAGCTTTCTTTTTACAGCTCTCCATTCTGTAAGGAGAGAAACCAGCTCTTTTCCCCCAGAACCCTGTGTAAACTTTCAGAGAGGAAACGGATGGGCCTTTACATCAGTCAGTATCCAGTCTGGAGACAGAAACCACACTGGTTATTTGAACAGGGAACAGTTAAAAAACAGCAGCTATTATCCTTAGATTAAGGATGACTGAACAATAAAAGACTAAGGATTATGGGAATTCCCTGGCTGTCCAGTAGTTAGGACTGGTGCTTTCACTGTGGTTCCCTAGTCAGGGCACTAAGATCACCAAAGCTTCAGCGTTCTTAGTCAGTTGGTAGTGTCCAACTCTTCGTGACCCCATGGACAGTAGCCTGCCAGGCTCCTCTGTCCATGGGATTCTCCAGGAAAGAATACTGGAGTGGGTTTCCATGCCCTCCTCCAAGGGAACTTCCCAATCCAGGGATCGAAATCAGGTCTCCTACATTGCATGTGGATTCTTTACCCGCTTTACCACCAGGGGAGCCCCAGGTAACTAAGATCACGAATGCCTCAAGGTGCTGCCAAACGGAAAAAAAAAGAAAAAAAAAAAAAGGCAGACTAAGGGTGGGAGTCCCCTGCCCACCAAGGAAGAGATTCAGGCCTCTTTGAAGAGGGCAGGACTACCACAGGGGTCAGATGCCTTCCGAAGATCAAGAAACTTGTCCAAGGGCATGCATCAGGGCCAGGCTATGGAAGGGGCTTGCCCTTAAGGAAGGGTGTGTGATCTGCATATCAGTTGCTGCCAGAGAGGGTGGGTAGCTGCTATTGAGGAGAGCACAGCCTGAGGGCACTGCTAGAATTCTTTTGTGTACTTACTAGGCTTCCATCTTCAGTAATAGTAATAATGAAGGGCCAGAGGCCAGAAGGAAAGTATCTTTCTGCTGCTATTGCCATTCTCTTGCCCTCTGTTGATGAAGGGTCATTCTCTTGCCATCTATTGATGAAGTTTAGTGTTTCACTAGCAGGTAAAAGAAAAATGTTTACACCGCCCAGCTTTAAGATCAAAAAACAAGGCAAAGAAGGCTGGATTTGGAAAGACAATCCTACTTGGATCACAGACACAGGCCCAGAGTCAGGCCAGAGGTTCCCCTGTGAGCAGTGGAAGACTTGTGCTGTGGCCAATCAAGTGGAGGGAGGAACAGCCCTAAGGCTACATATGGAAAGGCTTCTCCATAGAAAAGTTGGATTCTTTGACCAGAAGAAAGGAGAGTTCTAGACAAAGAAAAACAATAGCTATACTTTATGTGTTGTATATTGAGCTTAAAATGACTAGTTACATTGGGATTTTCTGTTAAAGGAAAGAAAAATGAAAGTGTTTTTTTTTTTTTTAAATGAGAGCTGGATTTTAATTCATTTAAGAGACATTTATTAAGCACCTACATTTATTAAGGAGCTCATCCTTACTAGTCCTGACATCTTCGTGAACACAGGCTAAATTAAAGGGTCTAAAAATGAAAAGTGAGTTGGAAAAAAGGCTGAGACAGAAAATGGTACCTTTATTTACAGATAAAATGTCCTCAGAGATAGATGTACACCTATGTAGCAAAGTTTTTGAAAACAACATTGCATGTGGATTCTTTACCGCTTTACCACCAGGGAGCCCCAGGTAACTAAGATCACGAATGCCTCAAGGTGCTGCCAAACGGAAAAAGAAAAAAAAAGGCAGACTAAGGGTGGGAGTCCCCTGCCCACCAAGGAAGAGATTCAGGCCTCTTTGAAGAGGGCAGGACTACCACAGGGGTCAGATGCCTTCCGAAGATCAAGAAACTTGTCCAAGGGCATGCATCAGGGCCAGGCTATGGAAGGGGCTTGCCCTTAAGGAAGGGTGTGTGATCTGCATATCAGTTGCTGCCAGAGAGGGTGGGTAGCTGCTATTGAGGAGAGCACAGCCTGAGGGCACTGCTAGAATTCTTTTGTGTACTTACTAGGCTTCCATCTTCAGTAATAGTAATAATGAAGGGCCAGAGGCCAGAAGGAAAGTATCTTTCTGCTGCTATTGCCATTCTCTTGCCCTCTGTTGATGAAGGGTCATTCTCTTGCCATCTATTGATGAAGTTTAGTGTTTCACTAGCAGGTAAAAGAAAAATGTTTACACCGCCCAGCTTTAAGATCAAAAAACAAGGCAAAGAAGGCTGGATTTGGAAAGACAATCCTACTTGGATCACAGACACAGGCCCAGAGTCAGGCCAGAGGTTCCCCTGTGAGCAGTGGAAGACTTGTGCTGTGGCCAATCAAGTGGAGGGAGGAACAGCCCTAAGGCTACATATGGAAAGGCTTCTCCATAGAAAAGTTGGATTCTTTGACCAGAAGAAAGGAGAGTTCTAGACAAAGAAAAACAATAGCTATACTTTATGTGTTGTATATTGAGCTTAAAATGACTAGTTACATTGGGATTTTCTGTTAAAGGAAAGAAAAATGAAAGTGTTTTTTTTTTTTTTAAATGAGAGCTGGATTTTAATTCATTTAAGAGACATTTATTAAGCACCTACATTTATTAAGGAGCTCATCCTTACTAGTCCTGACATCTTCGTGAACACAGGCTAAATTAAAGGGTCTAAAAATGAAAAGTGAGTTGGAAAAAAGGCTGAGACAGAAAATGGTACCTTTATTTACAGATAAAATGTCCTCAGAGATAGATGTACACCTATGTAGCAAAGTTTTAAAATACTATTCGTGGTTAAATTAGAACTGGGGAGCATGACCCCGTGGTTCAGAGCAGGAATCATAGAGCAGGACTGTAGCCATTCAAATCTGGTCTCATTACAATGTGACATGGGCAGATAAGTGGTACTTCGTATGAAAGTTTTCTTAAATGTAAAATCTGAATAACAATAACACCTACCTTACAGGATTGGTGGGAAGATTAAATAAGTTAACATCTGTAAAGCTCTTAGAATAGCTCCTAGCACTGAATACATAATCACTACATGTGCATGTTAAGTCCCTTCAGTCATAATCAACTCTGAAACCCTATGGACTGTAGTCCACCAGACTCCTCTGTCCGTGGAATTCTCCACGCAAGAATACTGGTGTGGTATTGCCATGCCCTCCTTTGGGGAATCTTCCCAACCAAGGGATCGAACCTGTGTCTCTTATGTCTCCTGCACTGGCAGGCAGGTTCATTACCACTAGCTCCACCTGGGAAGCCCTAGTAATCACTATACATTAGCTCTTATGAAGCTGCTATTAGTAGTTAGATACCAAGAAAATGTGACCTTCTCTCAGTTAACTAATTTGAAATATCTTCATCTCCAAAATAAATTTTTTTAAAAATCTTCTTTAGAAGCATCTAACTGCTATATATACTTCAGCACTCACAAAACAGACTATTCTATTAAAAAAAATTATTATATCTATGACCTTCTGACACTAGTCCTTTTATGAACATAAATCATGGATTCCATGGGACCAAGTAAAACAGAACAAAAACTGTTTCCTCATGTTGTTCTACAGCCTATGGAAGAAAAGACAAACCTTTTCTTTATCATCTTTCTTTGAATGTTTGTGAAAATACATACTCTTCCCCGAAAACGGATTTGTGCATATATCCTGTCTAAAGACTATTTTGTCACATAGTACTTTTAGAACTTCTTTTTTTGCTTCTAGAAGGAAACTGCCTCCAAATCCAAAGCTTTAAAATGACACTAGAGTATTCTGAGCAAGAAATGTACTCCCTCCCAGCTGAGTCAGAGAAACCCTTTCCTAATGAGGACTCTGGCACTGACTGTGAACCGCTGAAGGCCTCCTATACTGACACATTCTGCCATATTAGTGACCAGCTCAAGTCTGAGATACTGCGTCTCTCGGCGAGTCCTCATCGGGGAATGTTAAGATGTTAGGGAAGAGTGAGCATGGAAAGAAGAAACTGCATCTCTTTTCCTCTTATGGATAGGGCTGCGCTCTCTAGTTGCTATTACAAATAGTCAGAGTTAGGGGACTATATCGAGTACACAGAAGCAGAGGAAAGCAAATAGAAACAAGAGAAAACACTTTACAAAGTACCTTCATTTAGAATCTACCCTAAGTCATCAAAGTGTATACACACACACACACACACACACATATACACTCACTCACTCAGTCTGTACGGGAGGCCGTAACAATATCATAGACTGAATGGCTCATACAACAAAAATTTATTTCTCATAGCTGTGAAGGCTAAGAAGTCTAAGTTCCATTCAACAGATTCAGTTTCCTGTGAGGAACTGCTTCCTGGTTCTTTCCCCTGTGTCCTCCTCACAGAAAGGACAAGGGAGCTCTCTGGAGTCTTCTTTACACGGACATGAATCCCATTCATGAGCGCTCCATAGTCATGACAGAACCATCTCCCAAAGACCTCCCCTCCTAGTACCTAGCACCTCCTAGGACCATCACACTGGGGGGTAGGGTTTCAACATATGAATTTGGGACAGAAACATTCAGTCCATTGCACACACTCATATACACACACAAGCACACACACATACAGTGTTCCTAAACTATAATTACCAAGCAATACCTTGGCTAAAGAGCAAATATTTGCCAGATTAAGTAACAGAATTTTTTTGGTATGAAAAGATTAAATATTTTGGTACCAACAGGGTCCTCATTCCTTCAAATTAAAGTTTAAGAAATACAACATACAACTGGCATTTTTCAATCTGGTAAAGAATCACACATAAAAAGGTATCACCTTCAGGACCTATGAATGCAGATTTAGTTGCAATAACATTTTACTACTAAAGATATTCTTACCAAAGGTAGAAGCAATAAATGTGAGGCAGAGGTGCATCATCTTCTTCATTAAGCTTTGAGGAAGGCTACCACATTTCCACAGAATCCTCTGTTACCTAAGAGAAAACATGGGAACAATCACACCTATCTCTTAGACTTGTTGAAAGATTAAATGACATGTACTGCAATGGCCAACACAGTGTCTGGCATTGATTCCAGCCAATAAACAGTATTTTGCCTTCTCTCCTGGACCTACTTGTTAGAGGCTGGACAAAACCACAATATTTTGCTGAAGCAAAAGGGCTTTGGGCTGTGGATCTGATGAAGACACCAAGTTCGGGCCTAAGTTAGTCCAAGTTAGTCCATAATCACAGTGGTTACCGCTTACATCCTCAGGCACCCACAGAACAGCCCTGACAAGAGCAGAACTTTGGTCAACATACTTCCAACTGGTTCAAGTCTCTAATTTCAGAACACCTACCAGCTTTCTTAGCCCTGAACTCTGTGGAGACCTCCTCTCCTACAATGAACCAAAGGGAGACTCCTATAATCATTTGAACATTGTGATCCTGTTACTTACAGACAGATAGGCAGGCACTTACTCCCTGATTTGTTCTATGGTTCCAAGAGAATGTAAACAAGTCTCTGGACTTCAAATGAATCCCATTCATGCGCTCCATAGTCATGACAGAACCATCTCCCAAAGACCTCCCCTCCTAGTACCTAGCACCTCCTAGGACCATCACACTGGGGGGTAGGGTTTCAACATATGAATTTGGGACAGAAACATTCAGTCCATTGCACACACTCATATACACACACAAGCACACACACATACAGTGTTCCTAAACTATAATTACCAAGCAATACCTTGGCTAAAGAGCAAATATTTGCCAGATTAAGTAACAGAATTTTTTTGGTATGAAAAGATTAAATATTTTGGTACCAACAGGGTCCTCATTCCTTCAAATTAAAGTTTAAGAAATACAACATACAACTGGCATTTTTCAATCTGGTAAAGAATCACACATAAAAAGGTATCACCTTCAGGACCTATGAATGCAGATTTAGTTGCAATAACATTTTACTACTAAAGATATTCTTACCAAAGGTAGAAGCAATAAATGTGAGGCAGAGGTGCATCATCTTCTTCATTAAGCTTTGAGGAAGGCTACCACATTTCCACAGAATCCTCTGTTACCTAAGAGAAAACATGGGAACAATCACACCTATCTCTTAGACTTGTTGAAAGATTAAATGACATGTACTGCAATGGCCAACACAGTGTCTGGCATTGATTCCAGCCAATAAACAGTATTTTGCCTTCTCTCCTGGACCTACTTGTTAGAGGCTGGACAAAACCACAATATTTTGCTGAAGCAAAAGGGCTTTGGGCTGTGGATCTGATGAAGACACCAAGTTCGGGCCTAAGTTAGTCCAAGTTAGTCCATAATCACAGTGGTTACCGCTTACATCCTCAGGCACCCACAGAACAGCCCTGACAAGAGCAGAACTTTGGTCAACATACTTCCAACTGGTTCAAGTCTCTAATTTCAGAACACCTACCAGCTTTCTTAGCCCTGAACTCTGTGGAGACCTCCTCTCCTACAATGAACCAAAGGGAGACTCCTATAATCATTTGAACATTGTGATCCTGTTACTTACAGACAGATAGGCAGGCACTTACTCCCTGATTTGTTCTATGGTTCCAAGAGAATGTAAACATTTGAAAGACTGTGTTGGAAAGTGATTGAAGCAAGATTCCAAAACTGAAAATGAAAAGAAAAAGAGTTCCTTGGTCTCTGAAAAGGAATTGTAGGAATAAAATAGATCTGGACCATTCATAGACTTAGATTCAATTATAGTCCAGGATTTCCCTGGTGGTCCAGTGGGTAAAGACACCACCTTGCTGTGCAAGGGGCGCCAGTACGATCCCTGACCTGGGAAGATCCCACGTGCCGCAGAGCAGTTGGACTTACGTGTTCAACTACCAAGCCAGAGCTCTGAAGCTCGTGCACCCAGAGCCAGTGCTCTGCAGTGAGAGAGGCCACTGCAATGGGAGGCCCACACAGGTCAAAGAACAAATATGGATGAAAATAAATAAATGAAAGACAAATAGAAGCGGCCCCACCCCCAAATTTTTTTTTTAAATTATAGTCCAACTCTTGTAGTTGTGGGTCTTTCAGAATCCAGGCTTCAGTTTCTCAGTTAACACAAATATTCATTTATCTGCGAGTTTTACAGGCAAGAAAACCTTTTCTTCTGAGTAAATCGCCTCCCTGTGTACCTGCTGGGCTATATCCACATGGACACAAGCTTTGCAGCATTCCTTCCACAGAATCACCTAAATACTTCCCTCTCAAACCTCAAGCTCCAGATTGTCTCCCATAGCACTCTTTTCCATAGTCCCTCTTCTCTTGTGCCATTGATCACTTTTTTTAAAAAATATCACTTTTGAAAAAATTTTTGGCCTCTTTTTTTTATTGATCTTTCATCCATTTCTGTTCTTTGGCCTGTGTGGGCCTCCCATTGCAGTGCCCTCCCTCATTGCAGAACACTGGTTCTAGGCACATGTGCTCCAGAGCACGGTTCACAACTGGACACATCAGTCCAGCCACTCCGTGGCACGCAGGATCTTCCCAGGCCAGGGATCGAACCAGCACCCTTTGCGTTGCAAGGCAGTGTCTTCATTCACTGGACCACCAGGGAAACCCCCATTCATCACTTTTAAACGTTTACAATAATTATTTGATGTACTCATCTCTATTAGATTACAAGCTTCTCGAGGATAAGAAATTTCCCCTTCCAAGAAATAGATACCAGGTTTTCCCCAGTAGGCACCTACTAAATTCTTCTTTGGGAGTAATGACATGAACAGCATTACAGGGAGCCCATTTTAGAAATAGTTTGGACCCAGGAATTGATGGTGACGCTCAGGGAAATAACGGTCTGAATGAACTGCAGAAGGGGAGAGCAAGGGGGACAAGGGACTTGTTGGAAGCGTCAGGAGCAGGCACAGAGGCTTTTTCTCTTGCCGATGATAGCAAAGTTCTTAATGGAAGATGATTCGAATCAATAGAAGCAGACAGCTGATTTATATAATGGAATCAAGCTGAAGTAGTGGTCTTCCTCTGCAGAGCGATGGAGGGGAAAGGATTACTAGGCTAGGGAGATCAGGGGACTCCACAAGTGTATCTGCTGGTGTTCATAAATATGTTCCCCATCAGCAAACCACAGGAGAGCTCCAGAGAGCAGCCTCCTTGAGCCTGGATGCTGGAGAGTGACGGTGGGGCTGGTGGTGGTGCTGTGTTTTGGCTGCCGCTGCTGCCGCTGCTGCCACTGGGTAGATACCGCAGTAAGGGGTTTCTGACCGCGCTGAGTGCTCTCAAGAGCCTGGGCCTGGCCAGGAGCGAGAAGTTGAGAGTGAGGGTTGGGAGAGTGGGCAGGACTCACCGAGAAGCTGCAAACCAAAACAAGAAATCTCAGGAGCAGAAGGAAAGAAAGAGTGAGCTGGAGCCAAGACTCAGGCCAAGTGGAACTGGAGGAAATGTCATCTTTGGTAAAGGAGGACTTGGAGAAGAAATTGTTCAAGCCCCTCTCACAGAATCTGTACGAGTTTATTGAAATAGAGTTCTCGGTCCAGGACAGGTATTACCTCTGTGTGTCAGGTAATCTGTTCTTTCTGTTATCATTTCCCAATGTAAATAACCCCACAATGCTTGGGTGATAGACGGACACTATTCCTAGGCTATAACAGCACATGCATCTTTTTGTGATATAGAACTTAACTGTGCCAAGATTAAGAATGTGGATTCTACAGAGTTTTTGTAAGTGCTAAAAATGGAAGACAAAACGTACTGTTAATATTTTGGTTAATTGTTTAGAAATGAACCTAGGTATGTGCTTTTTTTGGTTTAATTAGTCTCGAATCTTTTATTCAGTTCACTTGCATGGCATGCAATTTTATTTGTCTACGAGCTCGTTTTTAAAAATTCAACAGAAAGCTCTCTGTATATTTTTAAACATATTGGAGAATCGAGTTATACGGCTCTATTTCCAACCAGTCTGGACAACTAGCGTCCTCTTTCCATGCTAGAAAAGGAAAAAGACCTTAGTTTTTCTTTTGAGGCTTATTTAGACTTCCCTATTTTGAAAAGAGAAATGATCTTTTAAAAATTCCTTCTCACAGTATGTTCACAGAAATAATATTTTAATGGTAGAAACTGGTTCATGAGGATGGAATTAAGGAAATGTTGTCTAAACTATTCAACTAAAATATTTTTCCTCATGTTTTAAACATTTATGAACATTGTCCAAAGGTAGGTATAGGCTTTTTCACTTAATTGTGATTTACCTAACCTGTACTTATTGTGCTGAACTTAAACAGAAATGTTTATGCCACTACTGAATTTAATATACAGCATTTCCTTTTCCAAATCTGTGATTTTTAATAGTTTCCTGGGGCTTGGAGGAAAGAGGTTAGAAAGTCTAGCTTTTTTTTTTTTTTAAGAATTTTTTTCTTTATTTTTTTTGGCCACTTCTATTGGTCTTTCATTTTTTAATTTTCATCCATCTTTGTTCTTTGGCCTGTGTGAGCCTCCCATTGCAGTGGCCTCTCTCACTGCAGAGCACCAGCTCTGGGCACATGCGCTCCAGAGCTCCAACTTGGTAGTTGGACCCATTGGTCCAGTCACTCTGCAGCACGTGGGATCTTCCCAGGTCAGGGATCGAACCGGCGCCCCTTGCACTGCAAGGAGGTGTCTTTACCCACTGGACCACCAGGGAAGCTCACATCTAACTTTTCATTGTAGACTTTTCTTTTTAAGTAAAGCACACAGTTCATTTTCAAAAGATCTATTAAATTTCCTTTCGTAATACTTTGCTTAGGAGAACTTGCAAAAGTTTTCAAGAGAAGGTACTGTAAGAGAAATAGAACATCTTTTAAAAAATTGCTAAGAACTCTTTAAAATCCTGTAAGTCCTAACAGGTATTGAAAATTTTACTTAATAGTAAGAATAGCAACATTGATCTAATATTACCTAGCATATTTTGCCAAATAAATAAAAGGTGGGAGGCTTGGCATATCAGCAAGGTACAAAACTTTATCATTCCATGAAAAATATCAAATGAAAAAATTAGAACCTACATTATATTCAAATCATCAGATCACTATATTTTAAAATATTTTGACTTAATATATTAGATAAAATATTTATTCAAACATTAAAATTTAATCATTTTATTCCCATTGTAATCCTTTATAAAGCTAATTACTCATGACATAACATTAGTATATACACATTTTTAAAAATCCTACGAAAATAAAGCAGCCACAATAATGTATATGTATTTACCAGGCACCATTTAAATCTAATCTACTAGATGTATCTTAATGCTCTCCTGCAACAATATAAATTATATTGTTCTATCTAGCATATAAAAAAATACACCCCTGGAATTACAGTTTTGGAAATGAATGTAACTTGAGGATATTCCCCCCCACCTCCAATATCCTCAAGTTCTGAGAAAGACACTGTGGGCTAGGGTCACCTGCCGTCTTTTTTCATACATTTATGACATGAATCCTTTTAACCAAGATCAGTTAAAAGCTCTTAGCATCGATAACATGTATGAAGGCTACCTCTTTAGGGGTCAAAGTTTTCACTTGGAAAATGATCAAATAAAGTAAGTGATTGGGCTTCCCCTGGTGGTCCAGTGGGTAAGTACACCGCCTTGCAGTGCAAGGAGCACTGGTTCGATCCCTGGCCTGGGAAGATCCCACATGCCGCTGAGTGGCTGGACTGATGTGTCCAATTACCAAGCCGGAGCTCTGGGGCGCATGCGCCCAGAGCCGGTGCTCTGCGGCGACAGAGGCCACGGCAATGGGAGGCCCACAGGAGCCAAAGAACAAAGCCGGATGAAAATAGAGAAATGAAAGACCAATAGAAATGGCCCGCCCGTCCCCCTCCCTCCCCACCCCATCCCCCAGAAGATAAATAAATAAAATAAATGTAAAATAATAATAATAATAATAAAGTAAGTGATTACTTTCATTAGTAAAATTCAATGAGTCTATCATGTAAGAAATGATGGAAAAACAAGGTTCTCTCAGAGGTAAGGAAGAGAAGATGATACTGTGGTATTCTAGGTAAAAGTTAACATTCGAATTCATGTTCATTCACCAATTCAATGACTCTCCTCTGTGTACATCCATCAATTTGAGAGCACTTTCCCCATATGTAGCATCTCTTTATGACCATCTTAAATGCATTTAGACAGAACAGTAATTTAAAGTCAATCCGATGCTTGCTAGTCCTAAACCTTTGCTGTGCTTTACTCAGAACATCTCCATTGAGAGGAGTCGAACAGGCCATATCTCAAATGTGGAGGCAGGTAACTGCAGATTTTGAATGTTGGCCCCCTTCTAGGAATAGACAGATGCATAGTTATGATTTCCTCTTTATAGCCTATAATCCAGCAGTTCTAAATCTGTGAGAATCAAGAGTCCAGAGTAGTTAAATTTCACCATGTATTTCTCAAATTAAAGAAGATATGTTTAAAGAAGTTACACTTTCTATTTATCTGACCTGAGTCTGTCTTGTGCAGGGATCTCACAGCCAGTTTATTGCAATTTACTGTTACCTTAACATTTTACTTGGTCAATGTCAAAAAAGAGACATTACAAATTCCATCTCCCACTCTGTAGCTTACTAGGACTTAACCTGGGAATTTCATGGCACTCAGGGTCTGCATGGTCATTTCCCCTTGGAATTGACTTCCCCTAACGTAGAATATCATTACCCTTGGAGTTAAAAGCAGCATCTCCTTATGAGGGTGAGAGGGGCTCTGTTAAGTGTGGGAACAAAAAGAGGTCACTTGTGCGATCCCTGGTGGAAGATCCCATGGCTGATGGGAAGAATAAGGAGCTCTGGGGCGCATGCGCCCAGAGCCGGTGCTCTGCGACGACAGAGGCCACGGCAATGGGAGGCCCACAGGAGCCAAAGAACAAAGCCGGATGAAAATAGAGAAATGAAAGACCAATAGAAATGGCCCGCCCGTCCCCCTCCCTCCCCACCCCATCCCCCAGAAGATAAATAAATAAAATAAATGTAAAATAATAATAATAATAATAAAGTAAGTGATTACTTTCATTAGTAAAATTCAATGAGTCTATCATGTAAGAAATGATGGAAAAACAAGGTTCTCTCAGAGGTAAGGAAGAGAAGATGATACTGTGGTATTCTAGGTAAAAGTTAACATTCGAATTCATGTTCATTCACCAATTCAATGACTCTCCTCTGTGTACATCCATCAATTTGAGAGCACTTTCCCCATATGTAGCATCTCTTTATGACCATCTTAAATGCATTTAGACAGAACAGTAATTTAAAGTCAATCCGATGCTTGCTAGTCCTAAACCTTTGCTGTGCTTTACTCAGAACATCTCCATTGAGAGGAGTCGAACAGGCCATATCTCAAATGTGGAGGCAGGTAACTGCAGATTTTGAATGTTGGCCCCCTTCTAGGAATAGACAGATGCATAGTTATGATTTCCTCTTTATAGCCTATAATCCAGCAGTTCTAAATCTGTGAGAATCAAGAGTCCAGAGTAGTTAAATTTCACCATGTATTTCTCAAATTAAAGAAGATATGTTTAAAGAAGTTACACTTTCTATTTATCTGACCTGAGTCTGTCTTGTGCAGGGATCTCACAGCCAGTTTATTGCAATTTACTGTTACCTTAACATTTTACTTGGTCAATGTCAAAAAAGAGACATTACAAATTCCATCTCCCACTCTGTAGCTTACTAGGACTTAACCTGGGAATTTCATGGCACTCAGGGTCTGCATGGTCATTTCCCCTTGGAATTGACTTCCCCTAACGTAGAATATCATTACCCTTGGAGTTAAAAGCAGCATCTCCTTATGAGGGTGAGAGGGGCTCTGTTAAGTGTGGGAACAAAAAAGAGGTCACTTGTGCAATGATGAGAATGCAAATGAGTTAAGGAAATTCTGAAGGACTTGAAACTGTGTATAAAGCACTAGCCACAATTGGATGAGAAGTAGCATTGCATGGTACAATACAGCTTCGAATGCTAGGGGTCAGACAAAACCCACCTGCCAGCTACGAAATAAGCGGGAACACTGGGCCTCCGTGTTGACCTCTCTGAAACAGAAGTAGCACCTATATTTGCATATGGGCTTTTCTGTTGGCCCAATAGTAAAGAACCCACCTGACAATGCAGAAGTCAGACTTTATCCTTGGACGGGAAGATTCCTTGGATGAGGAAATGGCAACCCACTCCAGTATTCTTGCCTGGGAAACCCCATGGACAGAGGAACCTGGCGGGCTACAGTCCACAGAGTCACAAAAGAGTTGGACACGACTGAGGGACTAAACAATAACATTTGCACATAGTGCTCTCTTCTATTTTAAAAATCTACTTTTAATTGGAGGATAGTTGCTTTATAATGTGTTGGTTTCTGTGATACAATAATGTGTATCAGCCATAAGTACACATATATCCCCTCCTTCTTGAATCTCCCTCCCCCGCTCTCCATCTCACCCCTCTAGGGCATCACAGACCACCAAGCTGGCACTTTCTTCTTGAATCCTAACCAGGAAAAAGACAAACCTTTTAAATTATATTCCAAATAAATAAAAAGTAGGGTTCTATTGTTAAAGTATACAGAAAACAATTTTTCTATTATAAATACATATGCAAAAAAAGAAATAGACAAACTTAAATTTCTCAAATAAAGAAGATATGTTTAAAAAGAAGTTTAAACACTTTCTATTTATCTGACCTGAGTCTGTCTTGTGCAGGGATCTCACAGCCAGTTTATTGCAATTTACTGTTACCTTAACATTTTACTTGGTCAATGTCAAAAAAGAGACATTACAAATTCCATCTCCCACTCTGTAGCTTACTAGGACTTAACCTGGGAATTTCATGGCACTCAGGGTCTGCATGGTCATTTCCCCTTGGAATTGACTTCCCCTAACGTAGAATATCATTACCCTTGGAGTTAAAAGCAGCATCTCCTTATGAGGGTGAGAGGGGCTCTGTTAAGTGTGGGAACAAAAAAGAGGTCACTTGTGCAATGATGAGAATGCAAATGAGTTAAGGAAATTCTGAAGGACTTGAAACTGTGTATAAAGCACTAGCCACAATTGGATGAGAAGTAGCATTGCATGGTACAATACAGCTTCGAATGCTAGGGGTCAGACAAAACCCACCTGCCAGCTACGAAATAAGGGGGAACACTGGGCCTCCGTGTTGACCTCTCTGAAACAGAAGTAGCACCTATATTTGCATATGGGCTTTTCTGTTGGCCCAATAGTAAAGAACCCACCTGACAATGCAGAAGTCAGACTTTATCCTTGGACGGGAAGATTCCTTGGATGAGGAAATGGCAACCCACTCCAGTATTCTTGCCTGGGAAACCCCATGGACAGAGGAACCTGGCGGGCTACAGTCCACAGAGTCACAAAAGAGTTGGACACGACTGAGGGACTAAACAATAACATTTGCACATAGTGCTCTCTTCTATTTTAAAAATCTACTTTTAATTGGAGGATAGTTGCTTTATAATGTGTTGGTTTCTGTGATACAATAATGTGTATCAGCCATAAGTACACATATATCCCCTCCTTCTTGAATCTCCCTCCCCCGCTCTCCATCTCACCCCTCTAGGGCATCACAGACCACCAAGCTGGCACTTTCTTCTTGAATCCTAACCAGGAAAAAGACAAACCTTTTAAATTATATTCCAAATAAATAAAAAGTAGGGTTCTATTGTTAAAGTATACAGAAAACAATTTTTCTATTATAAATACATATGCTGATGTGTATATGTATAAATAGTATATACTGTAAGTAAATATTCATAATACAAATATATAGTAAATACACAGATGTGTATTTATATATTATATAGTTAATAAATACAAATTATATACATATTTCAATACAGATTATTTTTAAGTATTCATATATCTTTCCAAAAAATCCATCCATTCATAATTTGAAAATAAATGGCATTTGCTAGAATTATGAAAATAAATTCTCCATACATATTCCATTTTGATGCCAAAAAGAACTTCTCTGTGAGCCAGAGAATTGAATAATTTTGTCAAATCATTTATAATGTTAACAATAAGAGTGTCAAATAATACTGACAGGAAAAAGAAACAAAATATTAGAGACTAAGTGATTTATTTATTTCTCATAGCTCTGGAGGTTAGGAAATCCAAGAACACGGTGCTTGCAGACTGGGTGGCTGGTGAGGATCTTCGTCCTCAGAGATTACCGTTTCCTCTGTGACCTTGCAGGGCAGAAAGGGCAAGAGAGTTCTCTGGGTTCTTTTTAGAAGAACGCTAATTCCAATAATACCTTCCAAAGATCCCACCTCCTAACACTGTAACCTTAGGGGTTAGATTTCAACATAGGAATTGAGGGGAACAAATATTAAATCTGTAGTACCCAGTATCACCCCCAAATTGATTTGATTAAAATATTTCTACAAAAATTATTTGAAAGTTACCTTTTGATTCAATCAAAAATAGCATTCTTTTTTGGGGGGTGGGGAGCAGATTGGGGAGGGAAGGGGGCGGGTGGGCCACTTCTATTGGTCTCCTTCATTTATCTATTTTTCAACCATCTTTGTTCTTTGGCTCGTGTGGGCCTCCCATCACGGTGGCCTCTGTTGTCACAGCGCACTGGCTCTGGGCGCATGCTCTCCAGAGCTCCGGCTCGGTGATTGGACACATCGGTCCAGCCGCTCCGCGGCACGTGGGATCTTCCCAGACCAGGGATCGAACTGGTGCCCCTTGCACTGCAAGGCGGGCTTCCCTGGTGGTCCAGTGGGTAAGGACACCGCCTTGTAGTGCAAGGCGGTGTCCTTACCCACTGGACCACCAGGGAAGCCCAATAATAGCATTCTTAACAACTCCAAGACATAACCAATACACTGAAACATGTTCACTGAGGCTTCTTGTCTTTGATATGGTAATTTTCTTCTACTACTTAATTTCAAAGATTAAAGCAGTTGTATAATACTGGGATTGTAAAATGACAGTAGTTTATGTATTTAAAATATTTCTGTGCTGCTTACTTAACAAGCTACTATTTTTGCTCTGTGCTGCCAAATTACGTTGGTTCAATTGGCCAATTTTTCTCCACTCAGCCTCCTGAATGACCATTTTAACATGAGTGACTATTTTACCATGATAATAGAGGCAATGGTTAATAGCAATGTTTATTATGAAATTAAAGGTGAAAATCAATAGTTGGCACGAAGTTAAGATGGCTGTTCTAAAAATGCTAACTACAATAGCGACACTGGAGCAGGTTCATTCAGAAATTCCCTGGGTCTATTAGACATCACTAAATCATAATTGGACAGTGATACATCTTACGTCACTGAAACCAACTGTGGAACATTCTGACTATGATAACTTGCCACTTTGCCACTGCATTAATGTGGATATGGCCACTTAATTTTATCTGGCAGCAGAGCTCAAGCATGCAGATTAGGGACTGGGTCCACTCCAGCCTGAGCAGACTTCTTTGACTCTTCGGTAAAGACAATTCTTGGAACCTCCTTGACTATAAAGGAGACTGTGTTGCCAAATTAAGGAGGTTGTGCTGTCTCTGTGCTGCATCATTGTATCGAAAGGTTAACTTTTAGAGCATGCTTTTTATTTTCTTAGCTTGTTGTTAGTGGGACAGGGACCACTGATGTAAGAAAACTTGGTAACTGGTAGATCCTACCTTCTTACTATCTATTTCTTCACCTCCTCCCTCCCTCCCATTCTTGCAGCAGCCCCCAACCTTTTTGCCACCAAGGATCATTTCGTCAAAGACAATTTTTACACAGACCAGGGAAAAGCAGGATGGTTTGGGATGATTCAAGCCTATTATACTTATTGTGCACTTTATTTCTCTTATTATTACATCAGCTACACCTCAGGTCATCAGGCATCCTAGAGATTGGAGACCCCTACTTTATAGAATTGCCCAAGAAAACTTCCTAAAATCTAAAGCTCAGCTTGACTGTTCATTTTAAGTCCTTCAACAACAACACAACCCCCCTATAAATCTCTCCACACACATAACTTTCAGGATAATATTTGAACTCCTTAGCCTAACATTCCAGACCATTCAGGGTCCTGCCTATGGTGCTTCCTACCACATATTCCCTCTATATGTTATGCTAACAATACCAAATACTTGCAAGGACTCAAAAGATTCAAGTATCTTATGCTTTTGTGCAAATGCTGTTCAAGGACTCCCTGTACCCCTTTATTCTGTCTGCTAACTCCCACAGCCCTTTACAACTCAGGTAACATCTGCCAAGAAGCTCTCTCAGACCTCTAGCAGGATGAAGATGTCCGTTCTCCATGGCCCTATAAGACCTGCTCATGCCTCATTCACAGGATTGTGATCATGTGTTTTCTTTCTGAAGCCCCACGCTCTGTAATCTCAGTGAGAGCAGGAATGGTGCCATATGGGAATACATTTTTTTCAATGCATAGCCCAGGACTTTGTACACTCAGATATGTATCAAATTAATGAAACAGATCAGTGGGTCTGCGGTCAATTAGCTGGTTATCCTAGCAGGTAGATGAAGCCATGGAATTTGCTTCAAATGACATTTTTATCCATTTTTATTTCTCCCCATCCCCATACTCTCCTACTTCCTAAGTAGTCAGTGAGACAGCTAGTCAGAACAAGAGCATCATCATTTGGTTCAGAATGGACAACTGCCTCCTAGTGGAAGCAACTGCCTCCAAGAGCTTGTCCTTAGTAAGCACGGAAGCTACCGTGCCTCCATGTCAACTCACCAACTGAATGGCTTCTTTTTTTCTCTTCTCAAAGTTAACACCTAAACCAGTGGAAGTGGATCTCTTTTAGGGCTGGAGAAGTATGCACTGGCAGAAATCCACCAAAATTTGCATGCAGTGTCTGAGCTGGTTTTCTTACCCAGGGTTAAAACCTTCCACTCTAGGTCCCCTCAGGAGGACCTGTCCCTCAATTCGCAGCCCCAACCTTTTTGCCACCAAGGATCATTTCGTCAAAGACAATTTTTACACAGACCAGGGAAAAGCAGGATGGTTTGGGATGATTCAAGCCTATTATACTTATTGTGCACTTTATTTCTCTTATTATTACATCAGCTACACCTCAGGTCATCAGGCATCCTAGAGATTGGAGACCCCTACTTTATAGAATTGCCCAAGAAAACTTCCTAAAATCTAAAGCTCAGCTTGACTGTTCATTTTAAGTCCTTCAACAACAACACAACCCCCCTATAAATCTCTCCACACACATAACTTTCAGGATAATATTTGAACTCCTTAGCCTAACATTCCAGACCATTCAGGGTCCTGCCTATGGTGCTTCCTACCACATATTCCCTCTATATGTTATGCTAACAATACCAAATACTTGCAAGGACTCAAAAGATTCAAGTATCTTATGCTTTTGTGCAAATGCTGTTCAAGGACTCCCTGTACCCCTTTATTCTGTCTGCTAACTCCCACAGCCCTTTACAACTCAGGTAACATCTGCCAAGAAGCTCTCTCAGACCTCTAGCAGGATGAAGATGTCCGTTCTCCATGGCCCTATAAGACCTGCTCATGCCTCATTCACAGGATTGTGATCATGTGTTTTCTTTCTGAAGCCCCACGCTCTGTAATCTCAGTGAGAGCAGGAATGGTGCCATATGGGAATACATTTTTTTCAATGCATAGCCCAGGACTTTGTACACTCAGATATGTATCAAATTAATGAAACAGATCAGTGGGTCTGCGGTCAATTAGCTGGTTATCCTAGCAGGTAGATGAAGCCATGGAATTTGCTTCAAATGACATTTTTATCCATTTTTATTTCTCCCCATCCCCATACTCTCCTACTTCCTAAGTAGTCAGTGAGACAGCTAGTCAGAACAAGAGCATCATCATTTGGTTCAGAATGGACAACTGCCTCCTAGTGGAAGCAACTGCCTCCAAGAGCTTGTCCTTAGTAAGCACGGAAGCTACCGTGCCTCCATGTCAACTCACCAACTGAATGGCTTCTTTTTTTCTCTTCTCAAAGTTAACACCTAAACCAGTGGAAGTGGATCTCTTTTAGGGCTGGAGAAGTATGCACTGGCAGAAATCCACCAAAATTTGCATGCAGTTTCAGGAGGCTCACAGACTCTGAGCTGGTTTTCTTACCCAGGGTTAAAACCTTCCACTCTAGGTCCCCTCAGGAGGACCTGTCCCTCAAGTACTCTTTGTCCTCAAAATATGCAATCCCTCCTCTTCCAAACTCTTGGAATATGTGCTCTAAATCATAGCTTTTATTCTCTTCCTATTTCTTGTTCTAGTCTCTACCTGACATAGGAACTGTCCCATGGTATGCACACTGTATTAGTTAGTCCAAGCTATCTTCTGCTTTGTTAGTGCAAGTTATATTCTGCCTTCTTCATTCTAAAGGATCTGCCCTCAGGAGGAAATCAATGCTCTTTCCCAAGTCAGATTCAGTGCCAGGGCTGAACTCTGCTTTTTATCCAACGAAGTGACTTTGCAGGATTGCCTCCAAGTCTTTGAAATTCTGTGTGCTCTTGATTTCTGTAGCATCACACTTTTGGGCTTGTCTCTTTTTTGACAGCCTCTCCTTAGACCTCTCTGCTGGCACCTTTTTTTTTTTCTATTCTGTCTCTGCTCTTTCCCCTATAAATCTAGTCTTGGAAACCTGTTTACACAGAAAATCCCAAGTCCATACCTCCATTCCTAACTATCTCTGTCTCTTCCCAGATATGTTATAGACTTCATATGTAGGTCAAAAACCAAACTCACTATTCTGCCCAACCAGTTCACCCTTCATATGTTTGTGTGTTCATTTTCATCCAGTGTTGTCAATGCCTCATTTAAAATCTAGGTTAGATTTGCCAATTCTATTTCTACTGCCTAAGTCCTATGCCTAGATTCCAACAACCTCATAAAACAAAACAAAGACAAAAAAAATTACTATAAACAAGGCCCTATCCTATGTCATTTACATACTTTAATATTTATACCCTTTGAGTTTGTATGAGATTTCATGAGAAATCTGAGATCTAAACTCTCTCTGATTAAAGATCAAATTAATGTCCTCAGACCACCGTGTAAGAACTGGTATCATGATTTAAATATCCAGAATGTCGTATCCCAGGGCCCACTATGATGCACTGCCTCTTCAAGGGACCTCCAGTTCCTCTTTCTTTTTTTTCTCCAATGTTCCTGGGGATCACTGATTCCAGAAAATTACTCCTTCAACGAGGTGCCACTCTATGAGTCTCCTGCTCACGGAGGAAAGAGAATTGAATGTGTATTATTCTATGAGCTTTCACTGAACCCCTGACACAGTGCTCTCTTAGATTTGTCAACCTGCTCACATCCCCTTCTCTAAGAGACTGAGCTCAGCTCCATCTTGAACTCTAAGCTCAACAGGTTGTCTTAATTTCAGTATCACCTGCACTCACAGAGGATAACTAATCTCTTCACCAGCCTCAACTATAGCGCCCTCACTGTCTAGGCCAGTCTTCCATCCCCCCCACCAGAGAGGGGACTCAGACACCACACGTTCACAATTGTTTCTGTCATTTTTCTTTTTCATTTTACAGAGTTTTGTTGTTTACTGCCACACTTCAACCTGAATTTGCCATAGATATACACATGCTCCCCCTACTCCTGAACCTCCCTCCCATTTACCTCCCCCTCCCACCCCTCCAGGTTACCACAGCGGCCCTGTTTAAGATCCCTTAGTCCCACAGCATATTCCCCTCCCTCAAGTCCATAAGTCTTTTCTCTATGTCTGTTTCTCCATTGCTCCTCTGCATATACATTTATCAAACATTTTCATAACCTGCTTAACTTTATTCTCCACAATATCCTAATGCCAATCAGTCTATACAATCCGCTGTCTCTAATCCTACCTGGTAAAGTTCAGGGTCTATTGTCCATTCATTTTTGTCACACTGTCCCAAGTGGGTTTTTTTTGGTTTCAATGCCTCATTTAAAATCTAGGTTAGATTTGCCAATTCTATTTCTACTGCCTAAGTCCTATGCCTAGATTCCAACAACCTCATAAAACAAAACAAAGACAAAAAAAATTACTATAAACAAGGCCCTATCCTATGTCATTTACATACTTTAATATTTATACCCTTTGAGTTTGTATGAGATTTCATGAGAAATCTGAGATCTAAACTCTCTCTGATTAAAGATCAAATTAATGTCCTCAGACCACCGTGTAAGAACTGGTATCATGATTTAAATATCCAGAATGTCGTATCCCAGGGCCCACTATGATGCACTGCCTCTTCAAGGGACCTCCAGTTCCTCTTTCTTTTTTTTCTCCAATGTTCCTGGGGATCACTGATTCCAGAAAATTACTCCTTCAACGAGGTGCCACTCTATGAGTCTCCTGCTCACGGAGGAAAGAGAATTGAATGTGTATTATTCTATGAGCTTTCACTGAACCCCTGACACAGTGCTCTCTTAGATTTGTCAACCTGCTCACATCCCCTTCTCTAAGAGACTGAGCTCAGCTCCATCTTGAACTCTAAGCTCAACAGGTTGTCTTAATTTCAGTATCACCTGCACTCACAGAGGATAACTAATCTCTTCACCAGCCTCAACTATAGCGCCCTCACTGTCTAGGCCAGTCTTCCATCCCCCCCACCAGAGAGGGGACTCAGACACCACACGTTCACAATTGTTTCTGTCATTTTTCTTTTTCATTTTACAGAGTTTTGTTGTTTACTGCCACACTTCAACCTGAATTTGCCATAGATATACACATGCTCCCCCTACTCCTGAACCTCCCTCCCATTTACCTCCCCCTCCCACCCCTCCAGGTTACCACAGCGGCCCTGTTTAAGATCCCTTAGTCCCACAGCATATTCCCCTCCCTCAAGTCCATAAGTCTTTTCTCTATGTCTGTTTCTCCATTGCTCCTCTGCATATACATTTATCAAACATTTTCATAACCTGCTTAACTTTATTCTCCACAATATCCTAATGCCAATCAGTCTATACAATCCGCTGTCTCTAATCCTACCTGGTAAAGTTCAGGGTCTATTGTCCATTCATTTTTGTCACACTGTCCTTCACCTAGAAATGCCTTCAGGATCATTCTGCCTTTCCTAAGTTGGACTAATTTAAAAGCTCTATCTCCAATTCTCTCTCTTCCATAATTCTTTCCTTAACTATTCCAATTCTTCCCCCTTATCAGAACTCCTGTTGAACAGATAGCCTGTTCCATACTGCTGAACTATTCTTATGATTATATTGTAATATATTGTTTTCATCTTTTGAAGTAGGAAGGCATGCCAAAGTGATACTTTCTGGAGCCAAAAGAGAGCTTTCCCCAAAGACAAATTCCAGTCTCCCTCTTAGATGACACAACCAGCTTGCAACTCTCCAAGCGACATCAGTCATCCAGAAATCTTAAGATACTTGACTCCCACTGCCACTTCTCTATGATACACTTGTGTACCTTCATAATATATATTTTACGTGACGTGTGTTAGCCTTGTCTAGTCAACAAAACTATACGTTTCCGAAGGGCAGGGACCATGTCTCATATTTGTACCCCCGGTGGGACGCATAATAGTTCTATGAGGCAAATTGTGGATATGCAGAAAATACTCCCTTGATAACTCACTGATAACTTTCAATTCAGGCATCAAACATTCCAGCATTCTCATGTGTTCATATGAGACCAAACACAATGATTTTAAGGTCAGAAAATTATTTCCCTCATGTCATTCGCATAAAATAAACAAAGATTTCTCCACACCCTTCAAAGCATAATACTAAAGTTTTTGTCTCAGTGGCACATTTCGAATACTAGGAATTTAGATACACTCTAGAGAGGGTTAACAACCTCAAACAATACCAAATAGGTCAGTAGTCATTGTGCTGCAAGCACTCCTACATCAAAAATCTCACAGCAACTTCAAAAGAAAGTGTGCACACTATTATTTGCATGATCTCTCTTCAACAGCGGGGTTGCTGTGTGAGCAGATCTGTTTACTTTCCTGACCTCATTTTCTTATATTGTCATAAATTAAAATTCCAACTTGTTCTGGTAAACACTTTGGCACTGGCTGTATACTCACGCTAAGCCTCTTATTTCCTGCCCTGAGCTGAACTCCATCCTACACCACAAAACTCAGAGCTGAAAGCACAGAGCTCGGTGTTCTATCTGACAGACATTACCGCAGCTGTAAGTGACCACAACTGTAGCAAAAATAAAGTTAACATGCTGAGCAAATTTGAGGGAATACTCATAAAACTTCAGATACCTCAGGGTTCAAAATTAGGGTGCAAATATAATATGTGTTCAAGTTTATTATACAAGAAGGAGATACATAAATACTGAAAAGTATGACTTGATGAATAATTTATTATCTTCTAGGAGTCTATGTAAACAAAGTCTTTTTCTGTCCTATAGTGACCAAAAATGAAGAAGTAAAAATAATTATGGTGAAACACTACAGAAAAGGTTTAGATGAAAAATATGAAGTAACCAAAAAGTGGTCTTTGAATGATCTGCAGATGATCGATGGAAAAGAAGCAGATACAGTAAGTGCTCTGTTGTGTAAGGGATCTGTGGAATCGATATGCTGGAGATCTAATCGTCAATATCCCACCTCATATGTCTTGGGTATAAACTGAGTGTTAAGATGACATATTGTTCTTAAGTGGTATGGTTTAAGCCACTGGGCTGATCTACTGGTTGGCTTGTTCTGTTTTTTTTTTTTTTTTAAAGATTTATTTCTTTATTTATTTTGGGCGGGGGTCGGGTTGGGGAGGGAGGGGAGCGGACGGGCCACTTCTATTGGTCTTTCATTTCTCCATTTTCATCCGTCTTTTGTTCTTTTGGCTCCTGTGGGCCTCCCATCGCGGTGGTGTCTGTCGTTGCAGAGCGCCGGCTCTGGCGCATGCGCTCCGGAGCTCCGGCTCGGTCATTGGACACATCGGTCCAGCCGCTCCGCGGCACGTGGGATCTTCCCAGGCCAGGGATCGAACCGGCGCCCCTTGCAGTGCAAGGCGGTGTCCTTACCCACTGGACCACCTGGGGAAGCCCGCTTGTTCTGTTTTTATGAGTTTAAATTTGAGTTTTGTCTATTAGATTTAAAAGCATTTTTCCCAAGGCCTTCTTAACAGGTTAAACACAATCTTCTAGTCAGCTCTGAAACTTTGAATACCTGACACTTCCACCATCGCTCTCTTTCCAGGCCCACTTTCTCCGGAAGTTATGGGAATTCCTTTCCTTAACTTCTTCAGATTTTACTGTCTGCTAGCTGCTTGATCCTCCAGAAGGATTGATAACTCTTGGAAATCCTACAACTTCAGTGCTGAAAGTGGAGAAAGAGTGTGTCCTCTAATCTCTTGGGAGACCACTTGAAAGTGGTTTTCCTGATCTCTTCTTAAATTCGTCTACTGATGGAAAACTCATGAAGAAGTCCATTCTGTTTCTGAATTGCCATCATTTTTTTGCATGTCTTTCTTATGTTTTATTATTATCTTACACTTATTCATTGATTTGGCTGTGCCAGGTCTTAGTTGCATCATATGGGATCTAGTTCCTTGACCAGAGATAGAACCTGGGCCCTCTGCATTGGGAGCACAGAATCTTAGCCCCTGGACTGCCAAGTACCTCTTTGAATGATCTGCAGATGATCGATGGAAAAGAAGCAGATACAGTAAGTGCTCTGTTGTGTAAGGGATCTGTGGAATCGATATGCTGGAGATCTAATCGTCAATATCCCACCTCATATGTCTTGGGTATAAACTGAGTGTTAAGATGACATATTGTTCTTAAGTGGTATGGTTTAAGCCACTGGGCTGATCTACTGGTTGGCTTGTTCTGTTTTTTTTTTTTTTTTTTTTTTTTAAAGATTTATTTCTTTATTTATTTTGGGCGGGGGTCGGGTTGGGGAGGGAGGGGAGCGGACGGGCCACTTCTATTGGTCTTTCATTTCTCCATTTTCATCCGTCTTTTGTTCTTTTGGCTCCTGTGGGCCTCCCATCGCGGTGGTGTCTGTCGTTGCAGAGCGCCGGCTCTGGCGCATGCGCTCCGGAGCTCCGGCTCGGTCATTGGACACATCGGTCCAGCCGCTCCGCGGCACGTGGGATCTTCCCAGGCCAGGGATCGAACCGGCGCCCCTTGCAGTGCAAGGCGGTGTCCTTACCCACTGGACCACCTGGGGAAGCCCGCTTGTTCTGTTTTTATGAGTTTAAATTTGAATTTTGTCTATTAGATTTAAAAGCATTTTTCCCAAGGCCTTCTTAACAGGTTAAACACAATCTTCTAGTCAGCTCTGAAACTTTGAATACCTGACACTTCCACCATCGCTCTCTTTCCAGGCCCACTTTCTCCGGAAGTTATGGGAATTCCTTTCCTTAACTTCTTCAGATTTTACTGTCTGCTAGCTGCTTGATCCTCCAGAAGGATTGATAACTCTTGGAAATCCTACAACTTCAGTGCTGAAAGTGGAGAAAGAGTGTGTCCTCTAATCTCTTGGGAGACCACTTGAAAGTGGTTTTCCTGATCTCTTCTTAAATTCGTCTACTGATGGAAAACTCATGAAGAAGTCCATTCTGTTTCTGAATTGCCATCATTTTTTTGCATGTCTTTCTTATGTTTTATTATTATCTTACACTTATTCATTGATTTGGCTGTGCCAGGTCTTAGTTGCATCATATGGGATCTAGTTCCTTGACCAGAGATAGAACCTGGGCCCTCTGCATTGGGAGCACAGAATCTTAGCCCCTGGACTGCCAAGGAAGTACCTCTCACTTATGTTTAACCAAAATCTGCTTCACTAGGACATCCGCCCATCCATTCCAGTTTGGCCATTTGGAGAAATCAGAACAAACCCCACCCTCCTTTCACACAGCAGCCTTTCCAATAGTGGAAGGTGATTATAAGGTTCCCTCAGGTCTTCTCTTTTCTGAGTTCAGTGTAACTATTTCAGTCTTTAAAAGAAGATCAAATAAGACAATATGACAGGACCTCCCCAACACTAGGAAGTAATAACACTATTTTTACTTTATGCCGTGACATTGCTTCAACATCCTCCACTACGCTGTTTTCTCTCCTCTGAAATGCTCCCATTTTTTCCAGAATTAAATACAATACTGAGTTAGTGTGACCTGTTTTTATTTCCTTTGATCTGGATTCTTGTTTCTATTAAACACTCAGATGAGCCCTCAGGTCTTTGGGGCATGAATTGCCATTTAACATGATCTGCCACACCTTCAGTATACTACACAGGATAAAATCTAAATAAAGGCCCTGGTCATTCTCCCTAAAACTTTATACAGCAAACGTGCTTAAAGACTCTTTGTGCTTAGAATGTCAATAACCTCCATCCCTCTCAGACTCCCCATGGAGTAAAATCCTACTCGAGACCCCTGCCCTATATCCTCATTACATTATGGATATAAATAATCCAACAAACTGCAACCATTGACTTACTCTATCTCCCTTCTGGATAAAAACTGCAACCCTGATTTTTCATCTTTTATTGTAGCTTCTGCCTGACAGACACTGGGGACTCAAATATTTCTGCTATTGTGGCTAGGCCAGTGTGTCCAGTTACAAGCCAGCACTTTGGAGCGCATGCACCCAGAGCCAAGTGCTCTGCAATGAGAGAGGCCAATACAATGGGAGGTCCACACAGGCCAAAGAATAAAGATGGATGAAAATAAATGACTTAGAGGTGGAAAAAAAAAAAAGAATATTGGAGTGAGTGAGTAGCCATTTCCTTCTCCAGGGGATCTTCCCAACCCAGAGACTGAAACCAAGTCTCCTGTGTTGCAGACAGATTCTTTGCTGTCTGAGCCACCAGGGAAGTAGCAGTGCTACCTGCTACCATTTCACACTTAGTAACACAAAAAGCTCTTTCTAGATATAATTTTATGTAATTGTCACAACCTATGAGTTAGATTCTAGCATTACGTCTGATTCTGGAGACAGAAATGGCAACCTACTCCAGTATTCTTGCCTGGAAAATCCCATGAACCAAGGAGCCTGAAGGTTATAATTCATAGGGGTCACAAAGAGTTGGACACAACTGAGCAACTTCTGATTTACAGGTGAGGAAATGAGATGTAAAAGATTAATTCAGCTTGCCTAACACTATTTTACTTTATGCCGTGACATTGCTTCAACATCCTCCACTACGCTGTTTTCTCTCCTCTGAAATGCTCCCATTTTTTCCAGAATTAAATACAATACTGAGTTAGTGTGACCTGTTTTTATTTCCTTTGATCTGGATTCTTGTTTCTATTAAACACTCAGATGAGCCCTCAGGTCTTTGGGGCATGAATTGCCATTTAACATGATCTGCCACACCTTCAGTATACTACACAGGATAAAATCTAAATAAAGGCCCTGGTCATTCTCCCTAAAACTTTATACAGCAAACGTGCTTAAAGACTCTTTGTGCTTAGAATGTCAATAACCTCCATCCCTCTCAGACTCCCCATGGAGTAAAATCCTACTCGAGACCCCTGCCCTATATCCTCATTACATTATGGATATAAATAATCCAACAAACTGCAACCATTGACTTACTCTATCTCCCTTCTGGATAAAAACTGCAACCCTGATTTTTCATCTTTTATTGTAGCTTCTGCCTGACAGACACTGGGGACTCAAATATTTCTGCTATTGTGGCTAGGCCAGTGTGTCCAGTTACAAGCCAGCACTTTGGAGCGCATGCACCCAGAGCCAAGTGCTCTGCAATGAGAGAGGCCAATACAATGGGAGGTCCACACAGGCCAAAGAATAAAGATGGATGAAAATAAATGACTTAGAGGTGGAAAAAAAAGAATATTGGAGTGAGTGAGTAGCCATTTCCTTCTCCAGGGGATCTTCCCAACCCAGAGACTGAAACCAAGTCTCCTGTGTTGCAGACAGATTCTTTGCTGTCTGAGCCACCAGGGAAGTAGCAGTGCTACCTGCTACCATTTCACACTTAGTAACACAAAAAGCTCTTTCTAGATATAATTTTATGTAATTGTCACAACCTATGAGTTAGATTCTAGCATTACGTCTGATTCTGGAGACAGAAATGGCAACCTACTCCAGTATTCTTGCCTGGAAAATCCCATGAACCAAGGAGCCTGAAGGTTATAATTCATAGGGGTCACAAAGAGTTGGACACAACTGAGCAACTTCTGATTTACAGGTGAGGGAAATGAGATGTAAAAAGATTAATTCACTTGCCTAAAGCCAAATAACTACTTCAGTCATGGAGATAGACTTTACCTCCCAATCTATTGATTTGTCTTCTTTGGACTGGTTGCAAATTTGTATATTTGGTCATTCATTGAGAATTTATGGTATACCAGGCCCTGCTACATTCTGATGATACAGTGGTAAGTTAGATGAACACAAGTACTTAATTCTGACTTACTTATCTAGTCTGAATATCTAACTTTTACCCTTAAGATCATTACTGAAATCAATATATGCTATCTGCTATTATCTTCTAGGAATTCTATTTTAAAAATTTGGTGTATTTGACAGGACTTCTTGGTGAAAGCATGCTGGATTTCATTGCTTTCTTTCCTAAGTAATCACATAACATTTTCCTGGCAAGACATCCTACCTAACACTTTGGGAAATAGTTAAATTTTTTTTCGCATGTCAATATGCTTTAACATTACATGGTCATTAAAAAACACATTTCCAAAAGAATACCTCAGAACACAACTGTTCATCTTTTTAAAAGTTTTCTTTTAAAGTCAACTAAATACAACATTTTTCTATAGTATCATCTCATTTTACATATTTAGTCTATCATAGTATTGAAAAATTGAAAACTGAGCCTTAAATTTTAACACAAAAGATATATAGATGTATATATATGTACTTTAGCAATAATTATCTCTGTGTAATAAGATTATTGTAATTTTTAAATTATTTTCTTCTTTATATGTATATATATTTGCCAAAAGTTCTGTACTACATTGAATTTTATCAGAAATCAATGTCAATTTCACTTAATATGTAGTTTTAAGAATTAACCATTCCCACCTCTTTTCTGTTTTGACCATTTTCTTATTTTTTTGTGAGTGCTCAAATATTCACTGATGTCATATTTATTTTCTATGTGCTTGCGCAGTGCCCGGGGATGTATTAATCAAGCCTGTCAACTCAGATGCATTGGTAGCAGCTCACTTCACTCACTTTTCTGGCCTTTAATTCAATCTCTTTATCACTGAAAGAAGCCTTGCCAAAACCATGAACCAAGGAGCCTGAAGGTTATAATTCATAGGGGTCACAAAGAGTTGGACACAACTGAGCAACTTCTGATTTACAGGTGAGGGAAATGAGATGTAAAAAGATTAATTCACTTGCCTAAAGCCAAATAACTACTTCAGTCATGGAGATAGACTTTACCTCCCAATCTATTGATTTGTCTTCTTTGGACTGGTTGCAAATTTGTATATTTGGTCATTCATTGAGAATTTATGGTATACCAGGCCCTGCTACATTCTGATGATACAGTGGTAAGTTAGATGAACACAAGTACTTAATTCTGACTTACTTATCTAGTCTGAATATCTAACTTTTACCCTTAAGATCATTACTGAAATCAATATATGCTATCTGCTATTATCTTCTAGGAATTCTATTTTAAAAATTTGGTGTATTTGACAGGACTTCTTGGTGAAAGCATGCTGGATTTCATTGCTTTCTTTCCTAAGTAATCACATAACATTTTCCTGGCAAGACATCCTACCTAACACTTTGGGAAATAGTTAAATTTTTTTTCGCATGTCAATATGCTTTAACATTACATGGTCATTAAAAATCACATTTCCAAAAGAATACCTCAGAACACAACTGTTCATCTTTTTAAAAGTTTTCTTTTAAAGTCAACTAAATACAACATTTTTCTATAGTATCATCTCATTTTACATATTTAGTCTATCATAGTATTGAAAAATTGAAAACTGAGCCTTAAATTTTAACACAAAAGATATATAGATGTATATATATGTACTTTAGCAATAATTATCTCTGTGTAATAAGATTATTGTAATTTTTAAATTATTTTCTTCTTTATATGTATATATATTTGCCAAAAGTTCTGTACTACATTGAATTTTATCAGAAATCAATGTCAATTTCACTTAATATGTAGTTTTAAGAATTAACCATTCCCACCTCTTTTCTGTTTTGACCATTTTCTTATTTTTTTGTGAGTGCTCAAATATTCACTGATGTCATATTTATTTTCTATGTGCTTGCGCAGTGCCCGGGGATGTATTAATCAAGCCTGTCAACTCAGATGCATTGGTAGCAGCTCACTTCACTCACTTTTCTGGCCTTTAATTCAATCTCTATGTTGTTGATTCTTCCCTTTCCCATTTGAAGGTCATTATCTTTGACCATGAACTCACTAGATACAAGGGAGAAGCTGACTATTTCTATTTTTCTCATTGCTTTGGGAGTTAATATATTAAATTGCAAGAAGGCCAATAATATCCAAAGTGTAGTTCTTTCAAATATTTCTTTCCTTTGGATGAAGCAAAAATATCTCCGTTGTTCTGGGAATTTCCTCTTCTCCTCCCTCTTGTAATTGAATCCTTTGGAGTCAGCATTTATTATATGTGTCTCAATAGCAATGATACAGCTTTAGCTTTAAAGAGAGCTATTTCAAGCCAGAAAGTTGTCAACTTTATAATGGAATGGAATTGAAATTGAAGTCAATTTATACTGCCAAAATGAAACTGACAGGAGACTTGGAGGCTGATTGTACAACAGGAGAGGATGATGTAGCAAGAAATGGGGCTGGGCTGGTTGAGAGCCTGGTTCTTGTCTTGACTCTGCCAGCAACTACATGTGACCTGGGCTTCCCCCCTCTGGAAACTGTTACTCACAGTTACATTACTTTATGTTATAATCTATTATAAATAAGAGATTACAGAATGAACTGTGAGACTCCCTTTTAGCTCTATCAAAAAAAAAAAAAAAAAAGATAGAGGAAGGGGGAGAGAGGAAGGAAGGAAAAAAAGGGAGGGATGGGTGGAAGGGTGCTCTATGTTCATGCCTGCTTAGGTTTCCATTATTAAGAAAACTAATAGAAAACCTTAATCCTCTCCAATTATCTCAAAAGCAAAAAGGATATTTTCTACATGACAAGGAGCGTAAGTGGTTCCATAAGGAAACTACATGAGGAGCTTGATTGCATGCATGTGTGCTAAGTCACTTCAGTCGTGTCCAACTGGTATCTGGTGATGAAATGGATGTGATTTCCTTTCACTGAGATTCTCTGCAGAAGTGTCTTTCAACCAGCAGGCCATTCCCACCTCTTTTCTGTTTTGACCATTTTCTTATTTTTTTGTGAGTGCTCAAATATTCACTGATGTCATATTTATTTTCTATGTGCTTGCGCAGTGCCCGGGGATGTATTAATCAAGCCTGTCAACTCAGATGCATTGGTAGCAGCTCACTTCACTCACTTTTCTGGCCTTTAATTCAATCTCTATGTTGTTGATTCTTCCCTTTCCCATTTGAAGGTCATTATCTTTGACCATGAACTCACTAGATACAAGGGAGAAGCTGACTATTTCTATTTTTCTCATTGCTTTGGGAGTTAATATATTAAATTGCAAGAAGGCCAATAATATCCAAAGTGTAGTTCTTTCAAATATTTCTTTCCTTTGGATGAAGCAAAAATATCTCCGTTGTTCTGGGAATTTCCTCTTCTCCTCCCTCTTGTAATTGAATCCTTTGGAGTCAGCATTTATTATATGTGTCTCAATAGCAATGATACAGCTTTAGCTTTAAAGAGAGCTATTTCAAGCCAGAAAGTTGTCAACTTTATAATGGAATGGAATTGAAATTGAAGTCAATTTATACTGCCAAAATGAAACTGACAGGAGACTTGGAGGCTGATTGTACAACAGGAGAGGATGATGTAGCAAGAAATGGGGCTGGGCTGGTTGAGAGCCTGGTTCTTGTCTTGACTCTGCCAGCAACTACATGTGACCTGGGCTTCCCCCCTCTGGAAACTGTTACTCACAGTTACATTACTTTATGTTATAATCTATTATAAATAAGAGATTACAGAATGAACTGTGAGACTCCCTTTTAGCTCTATCAAAAAAAAAAAAAAAAAAGATAGAGGAAGGGGGAGAGAGGAAGGAAGGAAAAAAAGGGAGGGATGGGTGGAAGGGTGCTCTATGTTCATGCCTGCTTAGGTTTCCATTATTAAGAAAACTAATAGAAAACCTTAATCCTCTCCAATTATCTCAAAAGCAAAAAGGATATTTTCTACATGACAAGGAGCGTAAGTGGTTCCATAAGGAAACTACATGAGGAGCTTGATTGCATGCATGTGTGCTAAGTCACTTCAGTCGTGTCCAACTGGTATCTGGTGATGAAATGGATGTGATTTCCTTTCACTGAGATTCTCTGCAGAAGTGTCTTTCAACCAGCAGTTATAATAGCTAGGAAACTTTTGGAAGGTGTGACTCGGGGAACATTGTTCTTCAAATCGTATCACCCTTGTACATTTTAAAGTATTGTTTTGTTTTTTTAAAAATTGTAGTAGTGTAAAGCAATATCATAATCTCGGGGGGGGTAGATTTGAGGAAAGAAACGATCATTCATTAAACTCCATCCTAGTATCACAGTTTACATGATTAACCTCATGCAAACTTCACAGCAATCCTATCTAAAATATGAAGGTCAGATCTGATGAATACCTTACCCATGGTTATATCAGAATCAAAACAGTTGTCCAACTTCAAAATCCTTTTTCTTTTATTTAAAAAAATTTTTTTTTTGGCCTCTAAGTCATCATTGATTTTTCATCCATCTTTATTCTTTTGGCACGTGTGGGCCTCCCATTGCAGTGGCCTCTCTTATTGCAGAGCACCGGCTCTGAGTGCACGTGCCCCAAAGCACTGACCCACAGTTGGACACACCAGTTCAGCCCTCCTCGGCACGTGGGATCTTCCCGGGCCAGGGATTGAACTGGTGCCCCTTGCACTGCAAGGCAGACTCTCCACCCACTGGATCACCAGTGAAACTCAAAATCTTTGTTCTTTTTCCCGCCTCCTGCAAGAGTTTTTCTATTTAAAAAAGAAATTGCAATATATAAGTTGTTTATAAACTTTACACACTACATAGTAACAAATTATTATTACTTTCGTTTGGTTTTGTCTCTTTCTGCCGTATCATTTGGGACAATGTCTTTTTAGGACGAATTCAGATCTGTTCAACACACGTTTGGTTGAGAGCTTAGTTGTTGCCATGGATAAGCACCAAGAACACAAAAGAAAACTGATTTAAAACCTCTCCCCTCAAGGAGAAGCTAGGCAGATAATAAATGCAAAAGCACTTTGTAAATTGAAAAAGCCCTTTATAAATACAAGGCATTGTTGTCACTGCTATTGGTAACAGTAGCATTTATTATTACTTTCACATGTAGACCTAGTTCAGATTTCATGCCTACTTTTCCCCCCAGAACTCCTCCACTAGAAGTATAGAACCTAACAGAATCCAATGAGTCAGTGTTTAGCAAATGGTCAGTTTCAGACTTGTCATTCCAAGTAATTCCTTGCTGTTAACTTCAAAGTCAACAAGTTGGTGACCTGCTGTATGTCAAACACTGATCAGCCATTCTGGAATTCCCCCTTCTACCACTGAAATAGCAAAAGGGACCAACCTTCTAGTAGAGAAAAGGAGAAACCTTTTATCCCCTGTGGAAACAGGCAAGTGGGTTTATTCTTTTCCTCCATCCTCATCCATCCTCTCAAATTTACTGCCCTGGGAAGTCTTGATAACTACATACTCTGACACATGCTTTAGCTGCATGATTGAAAAATCACAGATGTTTCAAAAATAATCTTATTGTTCTTTTTAGAAGCAACATGTTCGAACCAGGTACCTTTGGGAAGCTCATTTGTAGATTTTTTGGAAATATGTTTGATATTCTATAACTAATGAGCATAAAATAGAATATGAGAGAATCCAGTTGCTATTTTGGCACGTGTGGGCCTCCCATTGCAGTGGCCTCTCTTATTGCAGAGCACCGGCTCTGAGTGCACGTGCCCCAAAGCACTGACCCACAGTTGGACACACCAGTTCAGCCCTCCTCGGCACGTGGGATCTTCCCGGGCCAGGGATTGAACTGGTGCCCCTTGCACTGCAAGGCAGACTCTCCACCCACTGGATCACCAGTGAAACTCAAAATCTTTGTTCTTTTTCCCGCCTCCTGCAAGAGTTTTTCTATTTAAAAAAGAAATTGCAATATATAAGTTGTTTATAAACTTTACACACTACATAGTAACAAATTATTATTACTTTCGTTTGGTTTTGTCTCTTTCTGCCGTATCATTTGGGACAATGTCTTTTTAGGACGAATTCAGATCTGTTCAACACACGTTTGGTTGAGAGCTTAGTTGTTGCCATGGATAAGCACCAAGAACACAAAAGAAAACTGATTTAAAACCTCTCCCCTCAAGGAGAAGCTAGGCAGATAATAAATGCAAAAGCACTTTGTAAATTGAAAAAGCCCTTTATAAATACAAGGCATTGTTGTCACTGCTATTGGTAACAGTAGCATTTATTATTACTTTCACATGTAGACCTAGTTCAGATTTCATGCCTACTTTTCCCCCCAGAACTCCTCCACTAGAAGTATAGAACCTAACAGAATCCAATGAGTCAGTGTTTAGCAAATGGTCAGTTTCAGACTTGTCATTCCAAGTAATTCCTTGCTGTTAACTTCAAAGTCAACAAGTTGGTGACCTGCTGTATGTCAAACACTGATCAGCCATTCTGGAATTCCCCCTTCTACCACTGAAATAGCAAAAGGGACCAACCTTCTAGTAGAGAAAAGGAGAAACCTTTTATCCCCTGTGGAAACAGGCAAGTGGGTTTATTCTTTTCCTCCATCCTCATCCATCCTCTCAAATTTACTGCCCTGGGAAGTCTTGATAACTACATACTCTGACACATGCTTTAGCTGCATGATTGAAAAATCACAGATGTTTCAAAAATAATCTTATTGTTCTTTTTAGAAGCAACATGTTCGAACCAGGTACCTTTGGGAAGCTCATTTGTAGATTTTTTGGAAATATGTTTGATATTCTATAACTAATGAGCATAAAATAGAATATGAGAGAATCCAGGAAATCTAGCTACTTTCCTGGCTACAAACTTACGTCTCTCTTTTTCTTCTAGGATAACCCATTTTTTGATCTGCACTTCAAGAAAGTATACAGCTTGGAAGCATACAGCTGTGCTTCAAAATATGCCTTTGCTCGAACTGTAAACAAGCTGAATCATGCATACCTCAAGAAGGACTTACCAATTGTGAACTTTGATTCTACTTACATTAATGATGATTCCATTTGGTCCTCCAACAACAAGGACTGCTTGGTCCTTATGAAAATATGCTTTTATGCTTTCAATCTAGTGTGCTTGTCTCTGTGTCCCTGCGACTCTGAATACATATACTATATTCCTTCATCAGTGTTCTATGAAAATAGTTCCTTAAGTAAATATTAATAGTCATGATTTTGTTTTTTCCCTTTATCAATGGCTATGATTTATACGAAAATAAAGTAATGCTTTGTGAATTGCAGTGAAATGTGCTTTAGGCATTCATTCAATATTTAGGGCATTTTCCTATGTGTTCTTTGGTGACTTTGGAAGGAGTTAGATGGTTTTGCCTAAATTAGTGTTCTACTAAGGGATATCAAGAAGTATCTTGAAAGACCTAAGTAAGTAGAAATGCATTCCATGTTCATGGATAGGAAGATTTAATATTGTCAAGATGTCAGTACTACACAAAACAATCTGCAGATCAATATAACGTCTATCAAAATCCCAATTTTTTTTTTTTTGCAGAAATGGAAAAAATCAATCCTCAAATTCAGATGGATTTGCAAGGGACCCCACATAGCCAAACAATCTTGAAAAAAGAAGTACAAATATACAGGACTCACACCTTCCAATTTCAAAACTTATTACAGGGCTTCCCTTGTGGTTCAGTGGGTTTATTCTTTTCCTCCATCCTCATCCATCCTCTCAAATTTACTGCCCTGGGAAGTCTTGATAACTACATACTCTGACACATGCTTTAGCTGCATGATTGAAAAATCACAGATGTTTCAAAAATAATCTTATTGTTCTTTTTAGAAGCAACATGTTCGAACCAGGTACCTTTGGGAAGCTCATTTGTAGATTTTTTGGAAATATGTTTGATATTCTATAACTAATGAGCATAAAATAGAATATGAGAGAATCCAGGAAATCTAGCTACTTTCCTGGCTACAAACTTACGTCTCTCTTTTTCTTCTAGGATAACCCATTTTTTGATCTGCACTTCAAGAAAGTATACAGCTTGGAAGCATACAGCTGTGCTTCAAAATATGCCTTTGCTCGAACTGTAAACAAGCTGAATCATGCATACCTCAAGAAGGACTTACCAATTGTGAACTTTGATTCTACTTACATTAATGATGATTCCATTTGGTCCTCCAACAACAAGGACTGCTTGGTCCTTATGAAAATATGCTTTTATGCTTTCAATCTAGTGTGCTTGTCTCTGTGTCCCCTGCGACTCTGAATACATATACTATATTCCTTCATCAGTGTTCTATGAAAATAGTTCCTTAAGTAAATATTAATAGTCATGATTTTGTTTTTTCCCTTTATCAATGGCTATGATTTATACGAAAATAAAGTAATGCTTTGTGAATTGCAGTGAAATGTGCTTTAGGCATTCATTCAATATTTAGGGCATTTTCCTATGTGTTCTTTGGTGACTTTGGAAGGAGTTAGATGGTTTTGCCTAAATTAGTGTTCTACTAAGGGATATCAAGAAGTATCTTGAAAGACCTAAGTAAGTAGAAATGCATTCCATGTTCATGGATAGGAAGATTTAATATTGTCAAGATGTCAGTACTACACAAAACAATCTGCAGATCAATATAACGTCTATCAAAATCCCAATTTTTTTTTTTTTTTTTTTGCAGAAATGGAAAAAATCAATCCTCAAATTCAGATGGATTTGCAAGGGACCCCACATAGCCAAACAATCTTGAAAAAAGAAGTACAAATATACAGGACTCACACCTTCCAATTTCAAAACTTATTACAGGGCTTCCCTTGTGGTTCAGTGGGTAAAGAGTTCGCCTTGTAGTGCAAGGGGCACCGGTTTGATTCCTGGCACAGGAAGATCACATGTGCTGCAGAGTGGCTGGACCAGTGTGTCCAATTGTGAGCCAGCGCTCTGGAGCACATGTGCTCAGAGTCGGTGCTCTGCAATGAGAGGGGCTGCTGCAACGGGAGGTCCACACAGGCCTAAGAATAAAGATGGATGAAAATAAAATAAACAAAACATCAGTAAAAGCGGCCAAAATTAAAAAAAAAAAAGACTTATTACAAAGGTACAGTGATCAAAGCAGTACAGTATTGGCATAAGGGTAGATATATAAACCAATGGAATAGAAATGAGCATTCAGAAAAACTCTTACATCTATGGTCAACTGATTTTTGACAAGGGCAACAAGTTCATTCAAAGGAGAAAAAATATACTCTTCAACAAATGGTGCTGGGACAAAATCTGATATGTACATTCAAAGGCAAGAAACTGAACTCCTATCTTACACCCCATCTAACACCTTAAATCCTTAAAATGGATTAAAGATATGAATATAAAAGCTGATCTTTAGGACCTTGAATTTGGCAATGGATTTTATGATATCAAAAGGAAGAGAAACAAAAGAAAAACTGACCAGAGTTCAACAGAGTTATTTTGCATTAAAGAATATTATTAAGAAAGTGAAAAACCTACAGAAGGAAAGAAAATATTTGCAAATTATATATCTGATAAGGATTTTATACAAAGAACTCCGACAACTCAGCAACAAAAAGACAAACAACCCAATTTAAAAATAGACAGGAAACTTGAACAGACATACCTGCAAAGAAGTTATACAATAAGCACAAGAAAAATTCACCATTATTAGTCATTAGAGAAATGGAAATCAAAACCAAAATGAGATACCACTTCACATCTACTATAGTGGCTATTAAAACACACACACACACACACAGAAAACAAGAAGTGTTGGGAAAGATGTGGAGAAATTGAAATTCTCATACATTGCTTGTGGGAATGTAAAATGGTATAGTATAGCCACGGTGGAAAACAGTCTGCCTTGTCCTCAAAAAGCAAAACCCATCATTACCAAACAATCCAGTAATTTCACTCCTAGATATATATCCAGAGGAACTGAAAGCAGAGATTTGAATAGACGTCTGTATATCAATATTCATTGCAGCAGTATTCACAGTAGCCAAAAGATGGAAACAACCCAAGTGTCTATCAGCAGATGAATGGATAAACAACATATGGTATATCAACACAATGGAATATTATTTTACCATAAAAAGCAATGAAATACTGAGATATGCTACAACATGGATGAACATTGAAAATACGTGAAGTGAAATAAGTCAGACACAAAATGACAAGTATTGTATGATTAACTTATGTGAAATACCTAAAACAGGCAAAATTAGAGACAGAAATTAGAGATTACAAGGGCTGGCAACAGAAAGGAATGGGGAGTTACTGATGAATAGTTATAGGGTTTCTGTTCAGAATGATGAAAACTTTTTAGCAGGAGATGGTGGTAATGGTTACACAGAATTGTGAATGTAATTAATGTTGCTGAATTATATGTTTAAAAATGGTTAAAATGGCAAATTTAGTGTTATAAACATACCTTAGTTTTTTTAAATAATAATGTTAAATACTAAAAATAATTGAATTATACAACTTTAAATGGGTGAATTATATAGTGTGTGAATTACACATCAATGTAAGTGTTAGAAAAAAGTGTTAACTACTTTAAGTCTACTAGAAGAAAATATGGGTCAACTGAGAATGTGGAAAACTCCTAGCTATCACTCAAATTCAAAAGCAATAAAGAAAAATGACTAACTACAGGGGCTTCCCTGGTGGCTCTGACAGTAGAGAATCTGCCAGCAGTGCGGGACCCAGATTCAATCCCTGGTCAGGAAGATCCCCTGGAGAAGGGAATGGCAACCACTCCAGTATTCTTGCCTGGAGTCAGGCACGACTGAGCGACAAACACTTTCATTTTCATGTATCTTTAGGTTTGCTGGAACAGGGCTGATCTAGGTTGGGCTGGGCTGGCCTGGATTCTAAACTTCAGACTGAACTCAGGTTTGTTTCATATCTCTCTTCCACCTTTAACCAACGACGACCCAGATTCTTCATTCTTACAAGTCTAAGACAAGAATACAAAGGGCAAGTCCAATTGTGCAAACACATTTCAAACATCTGCCCACGTTATGTTCCCTAACAACCCATTGGTCAAGGTCAGTCACTAGACCACGTCATAAGTCAAAGAGGGAAGTAGATGCCATGTACTGTGAGGTCTTATCAAGGATGTGAATGTGTAACAGGAACTCAGGGGAACAATTGAGACCAACAACTCAATCTATTAATAACAAACTTCTCCTGCTGCTTTTATTGCTTCTCTGTTACTCTCAGAAGTCTGAGTCCTCTGCCTTTGTCTCTTCACCTAGATGGAGTTGGCTGGTACCACAGATGCATGCTGTCTGCCTGGGTTCTGGAAATCCCCCTTAGGAGTTATTCAGGTTATATAAGACACTATCAATTTTTTTTTAATTTTAAAAAAGGTATACTTCTTTCAAATTCATACCAAGATATTGGATAGGCAAGGAACTGACAGCCCCATGGCAGGGATATGTCCACAGTCACTGGCTTTCATTCCAAGGTTCTCAATTGTATATGTATTAATCAACCATGAAGAAAAGAATGAAATATTGCCATTTGTAGCAACATAGATGGACCTAGAGAATATTATCGTAAGAAAAGTAAGTCAGACAAAGACAAATATTATATGGTACCATTTGTATGTGAAATCTAAAAAATAATACAAATGGATCTATGTACAAAACAGAAATAGACTCACAGACATAGAACAAATTTATGGTTACCAAAGGGGAAAGGGAATGGGGAAATAATAAATCAGCAGTATGGGAGTAACAGAAGCAAACTACCATATATAAAACAGATTAGCAACAAGGATTTACTGTGTAGCACCAGGAATTATACCCCAAATCTTATAATAACCTATAATGGAAAATAACCTAAACATTTACATAGATAGATTATATATATTAAAAGAAACTGGTTCACCTTTGAGTTCCTTGTAGCACATAGTATAGTGCCTACCCCAATAGATATCTTATAAATATAAAAGTGAGATTTTGTTTAATGCACTAAAATGTTTTGTAACAAAGAGACCTACATTTCAAAGATAATACTTTGATTGATAGTTGCCATACTTATTTTTAAATGGTCCATTTTTTTCCTAATCCTTTAGAAAGTAGCAAATGAGTCTATGATCCCATAAGCCCATTGACTTGTTGACCTTGAAGTCTGGTTGTGGGAGAAGCTTGAAGGCTTTCTATCTAGGGATAAGCAGAGCCTAGTCCTGATAAAGGAGAACTGGTTTCGGCTGCTTTTTTCCACAGCCTCTGACAGAAGCTTATTCGTGATCTAAGAGCAACCATTTGTACCTTCTTGGGGAAATTTGAGACAAGAAATTATGAAATCATTATTTCCCAGATACTGTAAGAGTGTTTAAAATACATTTGCATCTTATGCAGTATTTTTTTAATCATCTAATTCTCTACTCCCAAGATCCTATTAAAGAAAATTTCACTGCAATTAGAATGGTGACTGGCAGTGGCTGGGAGAGGGGAAACAGAGAGTTAATGTTGAATGGGTTTCAGTTTTGCAAGTTTTAAGATTCTGCCTGATGATTCTGTGGGAAAATAGGTAACAGGTATATTCCAGAAAAACCAGAGTTTGTACACAATTCTAGGGGAGAAAACAGTCTTAGGGACTCTTCTAGAAAGCCCTTGACCCTCAAGGGACTTCATTAATAGTGAAAAAATGAATGGTCTGTACTGCCTGTCACTAAGTAACAACAGTACCAAAAAAACCTTACCTCTGTACAGTTTAAGTGCCACTTTCCAGAAAGTTACTTACTGACTGCTGTTTAAAGACTGATTTTCCATAAAAAACAAACACAGCCAGTCATTTATATTTATCTTGATTTGCTTACACTTCTGGGGTGCAGGTCTAGGCTTGTCAAGAGCATTTCTCCTGAATGCAAGTGCAAAGAGGAGAAAAATACTGTGTCCAGGAGGGCTTGACTAGAATGTATTAACAAAGTCACTCTGAGAATCATTAACCTCTACTTCAAGCCAAAACAAGTGGTGGATTTTTGTCTATGAAAGTGTTCAATTTCCAGAAGAGATTCCAAATCAGGTGAGTGATATCTCTGCACTTCTGAGAGAATCTCTCTGAATGTAAATGGGGAGCTTAGTCCTGTGCCCTTTATTATAACATCACCCTACAATATGCACACGGAATAAGGCAACTGCATAAAGAAAAGCCTAGAGATACAATGTGATTCTGCAAGTCAACCTGTGCCTTCCTCGTGGTATTTGTATGTCTTATTTATAACTCTTCTATGTTGTTTAAAAGTGCATCTATATAGTTAATACCTATTTTCATTTTTTTAAAGATTTATTTATTTATTTATTTTGGGGCAGGGGTGGGGTGGGGAGGGAGGGGAGCAGGCAGGCCACTTCTATTGGTCTTTCATTTGTCTATTTTCATCCATCTTTGTTCTTTGGCCCATGTGGGCCTCCCATCGCGGTGGCCTCTGTTGTCGCAGAGCACCGGCTCTGGGCGCATGCGTGCCAGAGCTCCGGCTCGGTAATTGGACACATTGGTCCAGCCGCTCCGCAGCACGTGGGATCTTCCCAGGCCAGGGATCGAACTGGCGGCCCTTGCACTGCAAGATGGTGTCCTTACCCACTGGACCACCAGGGGAAGCCCAATATCTATTTTTAGTATTATTTAATGAATAGCAATACAGATACTTACCACTCTCCTTTAGCGTCTATCTGACTTCCTTCTGTAAGGCTGCAATGGTATATGTATCCCTTCTCCCCTAAACTCCTCTCCCAATGCCTGGACAACATCGAAGGAACAACATCGAGGTCTAAGGACCTAGAGTAGAGTGAGTAAGGAGGGTAGGAGAAGATGAAATCCTGGTGGGTGGGGAAAGGGGGAGATGCTGCAGGATCTCCTACATTATTGTGAGAATTGTGAAGGTGCTGAGCAAAGGGTAACAGGGTATGGCTCATGTTTTATAAAGGATCCCTCTGGCAGCTGTGTTGGGAATACACCATAGGGAGATCAGCAGTAATTCAGCAGAGACAAGATTTTAGTAATAATCAAGAGAAGAGTAGCGATGGAGATGGTGAGTAGTGGTCAGATTCGGGAAATACTCTAAATGTAGAACACCTAAGGTTTCTTGAGAGGTTGGGTATAGCACGTGAGTGGAAGACAGGAGTCAAGGACTGGCCTGAGCAGCTAAGATGACAGAGATACCATTAACTCAAATGGTGAAAACCCAGGAAGGAGTCATGTTTAGAAATCTTCTGTATATTGCTTTATTTATTTATTTATTCATATATCATTTTAAATCCTTTCAGTCCCATCTTATTCCAGGTATTGCCAAAGTGACCAATTTTGTGCAGGCATCAACCTCAAGACTGTCTCTCAACAACAGTATTCCATCTAGCACCTTCCCTCCCTCCCTGCCTCCAACATGGGACATGGCAGGAACCAGCCCTCGATGCACAGGTCCAATTAGAAGCACACGATGCTTCTGACTTATGGCAGACAGGAGCCAATGGATAAACGCTTCCTCTTTGATCCTCTTAACTTCAGTACAGAGTTTTGAGACACATTTCATAAGGTTTCTCAGAAAGTTTCACAGCATCAATCAACAAATGGCATTTGTCAACTCACTAATGCATCCCTGTATTAGCTATTGTGCCCTCTTTATTTTGTTTCCCTGAGCCCTTTATTCTATTCCCTGAACTCCTGTTCTCAAATCAACCACCTGCACATAAGCCTTTGTTTGGGCCTCTGCTTTCAGGGAAACTCTGGGCATCAAAAGTGACTAAAAGCAAAGCCTCCAATAATTTCAGATCCACCTGCACATAACCCCTGTGGTGTAATAGCAATACAGATACTTACCACTCTCCTTTAGCGTCTATCTGACTTCCTTCTGTAAGGCTGCAATGGTATATGTATCCCTTCTCCCCTAAACTCCTCTCCCAATGCCTGGACAACATCGAAGGAACAACATCGAGGTCTAAGGACCTAGAGTAGAGTGAGTAAGGAGGGTAGGAGAAGATGAAATCCTGGTGGGTGGGGAAAGGGGGAGATGCTGCAGGATCTCCTACATTATTGTGAGAATTGTGAAGGTGCTGAGCAAAGGGTAACAGGGTATGGCTCATGTTTTATAAAGGATCCCTCTGGCAGCTGTGTTGGGAATACACCATAGGGAGATCAGCAGTAATTCAGCAGAGACAAGATTTTAGTAATAATCAAGAGAAGAGTAGCGATGGAGATGGTGAGTAGTGGTCAGATTCGGGAAATACTCTAAATGTAGAACACCTAAGGTTTCTTGAGAGGTTGGGTATAGCACGTGAGTGGAAGACAGGAGTCAAGGACTGGCCTGAGCAGCTAAGATGACAGAGATACCATTAACTCAAATGGTGAAAACCCAGGAAGGAGTCATGTTTAGAAATCTTCTGTATATTGCTTTATTTATTTATTTATTCATATATCATTTTAAATCCTTTCAGTCCCATCTTATTCCAGGTATTGCCAAAGTGACCAATTTTGTGCAGGCATCAACCTCAAGACTGTCTCTCAACAACAGTATTCCATCTAGCACCTTCCCTCCCTCCCTGCCTCCAACATGGGACATGGCAGGAACCAGCCCTCGATGCACAGGTCCAATTAGAAGCACACGATGCTTCTGACTTATGGCAGACAGGAGCCAATGGATAAACGCTTCCTCTTTGATCCTCTTAACTTCAGTACAGAGTTTTGAGACACATTTCATAAGGTTTCTCAGAAAGTTTCACAGCATCAATCAACAAATGGCATTTGTCAACTCACTAATGCATCCCTGTATTAGCTATTGTGCCCTCTTTATTTTGTTTCCCTGAGCCCTTTATTCTATTCCCTGAACTCCTGTTCTCAAATCAACCACCTGCACATAAGCCTTTGTTTGGGCCTCTGCTTTCAGGGAAACTCTGGGCATCAAAAGTGACTCCAAAAAGCAAAGCCTCCAATATCAGATTTTGGAGGCAGATCCTACAACACTGATCACAAGACAATAAGGACCCCTGCTGGTGGTAAGTGGTTGCTGGTAAACTGCAACTGATGTCAGTAGTAACATAGCTAATTACCAAGAACGTGTGCTCAGTCACTCAGTTGTGGCTGACTCTTTGTGACCCCATGGACAGTCGCTTGCCAGGCTCCTCCGTCTGTGGAATTTTCCAGGCAAGAATACTGGAGTGGGTTGCCATTTCCTTCTCCAGGACCAAGACTTTACTGTAGCAAATTAGACTAAGGTGCAGACAGAGTATAAAACATTTGAATTACATGGTGGCTATGGTACTTGAGCATTATAGAAGCGACGATAGTCATAAGGTGGGATAAAAACAGTCAAATCATGGCCCACTGTGAAAGCCAGACACCTATAGGGCAGAGTAGCCACTGAGCAGACTGTACTAAAAGTCAGCTCCGGTATACAGTCATCAGGGTGGCAGAACTGCAAAGGCGTCTAAATGCACAGGCCTGAAGTATCACCCATGTCAAAGCCAGAGCCCTAGCAGGAAGATAACGAAACCTTGAGACCTAGAACGAGAACATCTGTGTGCACATGGCCTACAATCTTAAATCCTCAGGTTTTTTGTTATCGTGTCAATAGTCTTCTTTCTTTTGAAAAATAAAAGCAGCCTCTCGTGGTCAGGAAATACTGCAAAGAGTATGTCCAAGGCAAGTGCCTTGCTTATGACCTTATTTTCCCCAATATCACCCAACTGCCAAGGCCTCATACCTATGACCAGGGTCAAATCTCAGCAGAACCTACGTGGGGACTGAAATCCCTGCTCCAGGGAGAATTCGGACCAGAATTCTTCAGTCTCGGCACTAGTGACACTTGGGGCTGGACGATTCTTTGTCGTGGAGGCTGTCCTGTGTATCGTAGGTGTTCAGGAGCATCACGGGTCACTACTCATTAGATGTGAGTAGAACCTTCTCAGAAATGACAACCAAAAATGTTTCCAGACAGTACCAAAAGTCCCCTGGGCATCAAAATCACCCCAGATGGGAATCACTGAGCTATAAATAAAGAACTGCACAACTGTCTAACATGAACAAATAGAATCCTGGGGATTAAAGGCAAGTGTATATATTTAGAATGTCAAACCAGAGGAATCAGGTTTTAGGGCTGGGTAGGAGAGAATTTATGACGTGGGGCCATTTGCTTGTGATTCTGCATTCAAGGTCTGACAAGGACACCTGGAGTCAGTCCTAAAAGAAACTTCTGTGTCTCCTAAGAGCTTGGCTCTGCAGATGCCTATTTTAAATGAGATGTTAGAACAATTCTCAACAAGTACTGAGAAAGGAATCAGAAGACTCAGGGAGTGGGGGTGTTAGAATGAATTTATTACATGAGATGAAAGAACTGCCAGAACATGTTTCCCAGAGTAAGGATATGGAAATGAACTTACTGTAAAACTAAAGTACCTATCAGCTGGCTATGTTGCCCAGAAGGGCCATGATGCAAGTTGCCTAATGCTCAGGCCATTTGTTCCCACAGATCTAATGGTACTTGAGGGCTCTGGGATGGATAAGAGCCTTGTGTGAAATTTCTGGAAAGCTCCCAGGAAGAGAGTTGCAGCACTGATCTGTAGTGTTCTGCAAGGCCATGCCTGAGGCGGAGAACTATCCTCCACTGGCTACACGAGAGCTATCTATCAAGAGCTGGATGTTATCAGATCCACTAAGTGCATGGGTACAGCAGCAATCTGTTGAAGAATGTCAACAGTTAATAACTAGCCTGAGCAGCTCCAGTAGACACAAGGGAATTACAAAAATGGGTGACTCAGACTCCCATCTCACCCCTATGGCTCTGGCACCTTTTCTTCAACTCATAAAAGCAGCCTCGTGGTCAGGAAATACTGCAAAGAGTATGTCCAAGCTGCCTTGCTTATGACCTTATTTTCCCAATATCACCCAACTGCCAAGGCCTCATACCTATGACCAGGGTCAAATCTCAGCAGAACCTACGTGGGGACTGAAATCCCTGCTCCAGGAGAATTCGGACCAGAATTCTTCAGTCTCGGCACTAGTGACACTTGGGGCTGGACGATTCTTTGTCGTGGAGGCTGTCCTGTGTATCGTAGGTGTTCAGGAGCATCACGGGTCACTACTCATTAGATGTGAGTAGAACCTTCTCAGAAATGACAACCAAAAATGTTTCCAGACAGTACCAAAAGTCCCCTGGGCATCAAAATCACCCCAGATGGGAATCACTGAGCTATAAATAAAGAACTGCACAACTGTCTAACATGAACAAATAGAATCCTGGGGATTAAAGGCAAGTGTATATATTTAGAATGTCAAACCAGAGGAATCAGGTTTTAGGGCTGGGTAGGAGAGAATTTATGACGTGGGGCCATTTGCTTGTGATTCTGCATTCAAGGTCTGACAAGGACACCTGGAGTCAGTCCTAAAAGAAACTTCTGTGTCTCCTAAGAGCTTGGCTCTGCAGATGCCTATTTTAAATGAGATGTTAGAACAATTCTCAACAAGTACTGAGAAAGGAATCAGAAGACTCAGGGGAGTGGGAGTGTTAGAATGAATTTATTACATGAGATGAAAGAACTGCCAGAACATGTTTCCCAGAGTAAGGATATGGAAATGAACTTACTGTAAAACTAAAGTACCTATCAGCTGGCTATGTTGCCCAGAAGGGCCATGATGCAAGTTGCCTAATGCTCAGGCCATTTGTTCCCACAGATCTAATGGTACTTGAGGGCTCTGGGATGGATAAGAGCCTTGTGTGAAATTTCTGGAAAGCTCCCAGGAAGAGAGTTGCAGCACTGATCTGTAGTGTTCTGCAAGGCCATGCCTGAGGCGGAGAACTATCCTCCACTGGCTACACGAGAGCTATCTATCAAGAGCTGGATGTTATCAGATCCACTAAGTGCATGGGTACAGCAGCAATCTGTTGAAGAATGTCAACAGTTAATAACTAGCCTGAGCAGCTCCAGTAGACACAAGGGAATTACAAAAATGGGTGACTCAGACTCCCATCTCACCCCTATGGCTCTGGCACCTTTTCTTCAACTCACTCCTATGCCCTCCTGGGGCTCCCTATCACTACTCATCTCAGAATAAAAAGCTTAAGCCTGGTTCACAGATGTGTGGGCGCACTGTGTTGGTGGGTAGGAAAAAGCAAACTGCAGCTGCACATAGCCCCACTCAGAATGGCTTTAAAGAACAAAGGTAAACGGAAATCTTGCCAATTGGCAGAGCTGGGGGCAGTGTTCTTCCTTGTTTGTTTGTTTATAGGGAGAAGTGGCCTGAAGTACAAATATTTAGAGACTCCTAGGTGTGTCTCTCTTGCCTGCAGTGACCCTGCCAACATCCACAATCACCGGAATTATAGCATTCCTGACTATTACTCTAACTGAGGAATATATTTTCTAGCCAAAACAAACACTGGCAATATACACATGACCATGGACTCCCCTGATGTTGTCACATCCCTCATCACTGAGAAGCAGCCAGCTTCCAATATGATAAATGCTTCCGTCCAACCAGTGAAGACTTAGCTAAAGGCACAGCTCTGGAAACCCCAGAATGGAAACAGGGTTGGAGCAATTTATCATCTCTCCCAGGGACTCACAGAATTTGTGCTTCCTGCCTTTGCTAGATTACAATAATTAGCTCTCCAGGGATTGGGAGGGTTTCCCCAGTGGCTCAGTGGTAAAGAATCTACCTGCCAATGCAGACCATGTAGATTTCATCCTTGGGTTAGGAAGATTCCCAGGAGAAGGAAATGGTAACTTGCTTCCGGTATGCTGGCCTGGGAAATCACAGGGACAGAGGAGGCAAGCAGGCTACAGTCTGCAAGATGCTCAGGCCATTTGTTCCCACAGATCTAATGGTACTTGAGGGCTCTGGGATGGATAAGAGCCTTGTGTGAAATTTCTGGAAAGCTCCCAGGAAGAGAGTTGCAGCACTGATCTGTAGTGTTCTGCAAGGCCATGCCTGAGGCGGAGAACTATCCTCCACTGGCTACACGAGAGCTATCTATCAAGAGCTGGATGTTATCAGATCCACTAAGTGCATGGGTACAGCAGCAATCTGTTGAAGAATGTCAACAGTTAATAACTAGCCTGAGCAGCTCCAGTAGACACAAGGGAATTACAAAAATGGGTGACTCAGACTCCCATCTCACCCCTATGGCTCTGGCACCTTTTCTTCAACTCACTCCTATGCCCTCCTGGGGCTCCCTATCACTACTCATCTCAGAATAAAAAGCTTAAGCCTGGTTCACAGATGTGTGGGCGCACTGTGTTGGTGGGTAGGAAAAAGCAAACTGCAGCTGCACATAGCCCCACTCAGAATGGCTTTAAAGAACAAAGGTAAACGGAAATCTTGCCAATTGGCAGAGCTGGGGGCAGTGTTCTTCCTTGTTTGTTTGTTTATAGGGAGAAGTGGCCTGAAGTACAAATATTTAGAGACTCCTAGGTGTGTCTCTCTTGCCTGCAGTGACCCTGCCAACATCCACAATCACCGGAATTATAGCATTCCTGACTATTACTCTAACTGAGGAATATATTTTCTAGCCAAAACAAACACTGGCAATATACACATGACCATGGACTCCCCTGATGTTGTCACATCCCTCATCACTGAGAAGCAGCCAGCTTCCAATATGATAAATGCTTCCGTCCAACCAGTGAAGACTTAGCTAAAAGGCACAGCTCTGGAAACCCCAGAATGGAAACAGGGTTGGAGCAATTTATCATCTCTCCCAGGGACTCACAGAATTTGTGCTTCCTGCCTTTGCTAGATTACAATAATTAGCTCTCCAGGGATTGGGAGGGGGTTTCCCCAGTGGCTCAGTGGTAAAGAATCTACCTGCCAATGCAGACCATGTAGATTTCATCCTTGGGTTAGGAAGATTCCCAGGAGAAGGAAATGGTAACTTGCTTCCGGTATGCTGGCCTGGGAAATCACAGGGACAGAGGAGGCAAGCAGGCTACAGTCTGCAAGAGTCACAAAAGAGTTGGACACGGCTGAGCATAAGCACAAGGGGTTGGCTGGAGGACGCGCCACTGAACTTGAAACTTCCTCCCTATTGGCTGGTTGCTTTGGGTTTCTCATGGCAGTAGTCCAGCCAGCAAAGGAAGGAGTTACTACACTGTGGGAGTAATCAGCTGTGATTAGAAGAGATCTGGGATGGTGGCTCCCCAACAGCAGGAGGGAGGAATAACTGTGGAATGCAACAAATTCAACTGAGGTTTATCTTGGTGTTACTGTACCTCAGGATACATTGAACAGGCAATCATCATGACCCAACCAGAGTGAGAGAAACAAAGGCTGAAGGACTGTCTCACTGAGGAAATCACCTAGATCAGGGGATGTGCTGTCCGGGGGTGAAGGGAGGTGAGGATGGGGAGGTGAGGGGGAAGTTCAAGAGAACAAGTACAGTCTTGGCATCAGAGAAGCAGCAGGGACTGAAGCTTATTTTACCAACTCCCTTCTACTAAGTCTTGGCAGAGACTGCCAGTGGCCATCACCTTGAAGTGGACTCTGAAAAGGACCAGACTTCACAACGGGCTAAGCAGACACAAGTGGTACAAGGAGTGCTATAAAGAGATACCACTGTGTATCCTGTCACCGCTTCAAATCCTTTCAGCCTCTTATTCCACCCACTGCTGCAGCAACCTGTTCTGAACAATCTGATGAATTTTGGGCAAGTAGCACATGACAGCACCTCTCCTCTTCCCTCCTGCAAGAGAACTTCTCCGCTTTGAGAGTCAGCTTGGCATTCACAATGGTGCATTTGGGAAGCGTGAAGTAGTTAATGGCCAGGGGCCTTAACCTTTGATCAAAGGTAAAGAGAGGCTTATTGACAAATGCTTCTCCAGTCTTTGCTTTCAATGGACAGTTTTGAGGCTCATCTCATGAAGTTTTCCAGAAAGTCCTAAGGGATCAAAAAAACACTCACACATGGTGGTGGACCAACTCAATGATACATCTTTATACTGCCTCTCCCTTTACTTCCCCTCCCTCTTCTCTCACCCTTGCTGCCTGCAATCAAAACTCCAATTAAAATACCATGCCTCCACCTTGAGGGGACTCCAGGAGGGTGGGGGATGGGGGTGGAAAGGGCAATACACTTGTCAACTTTGAAGAGGGCTGTAAAACTACAAATTAAAATAATAGTAATAATAATAAGGCAAAATAGCACACACAGTTGTCATATAAAGAGTGTTCATAGTAAGCATTCTAGGACTGAACAGGAAGGACCCAAGAGGCCTTTTTAAAGATCAGATCAGATCCTGCTCTTAAATGGAAAGTCATTCAAAGAAACTGAAAAGCACTTCAAGTAGTATTGACTACAGCATATTGATCTCAGCAAACAGGTCCCTACTATTTCTGCTGATTATTCCACCAAATTATATCTTCAGATACACACTGAAAGATATTTTGCACAGCTCATTTTGTCCCTTTCTCAGTGAAACCATCTTGAAAGAGTGAATTACACTCTCTTTTTCATTTCCACAGTGTTTTATCTCTTTTTTTCTACTTTTGTTGTTTGATTTCCACACTAGACTATAATTCATCCGTCTACTTAATTCTGTCTCACCAATGACAGTGTGCTCCCTTCTCAGTAGAATCCCTGTTTTTGTATTTCCAGTTCCTGACATTGAGATGGCTCTGCTCTCAAATTAACAAACGCTTGAACGCAAGGGTCCCTGCTGAACCATTACAAAGGAAAGTATTGAACTGGATCAAAGGAATCAGTCTTTTGAAATACTGACACATTTATCTGGCCTGTATCTCTCTGGCCATTTATTTTGTCTCATTTTATATGTACTGTGTGTGTTTGCGACCCCATGGACAGCAGCCCTCCCTGGCTCCTCTGTCCATGGGGATTCCTCTGGCAAGAATACTGGAAAGGGTTGCCATGCCCTCTTCCAGGGGATCTTCCCAACTCAGGGTTAGAACCCAGGTCTCTCCTATTGTGGGAGGATTCTTCACCATCTGAGTCATCAAGGAAGCCCAATCATAGTGTAAACTTCTTCAGAGTAAGACTGATATCGGGGTCACCTCCACACTTGGATTAAAGTGCCTGGAATAAAACAGGTGCCAAGAATACGGATTAAATAAGTCACTTGCCTTGCAAGCGCCAACACTGGCATCATCTGTGCTTCTTACCCTGTTGTGACATAGATCACCATTCAGTAGATCTGAAGCAAACCTGAGAGGCTGCATTTTCTAAAGAACTTCCAGGTGATGTTCAAGCAGCTGGTCTACAGACCACATTTTAAAATGTCAATGTCACTGCATCAATGGACCTCTAAGGCATATGAGAATCTTCCCGAAAGATATTAAATGTGCTGGTGCGACTTTCCTGGCAGTCCAGTGGTTAAGACTTCTTTCATTCTTCCATTCCAGGGGGTACAGGTTCCTTCTCTGAATGGAGAACAAAGATCCTTCATATTGCAGGGCCTAAAAAATAAATAAACAACAAAAAAGTGACTTGATTTCTTCCTTCTGATTTAACCCTTTATTCCATTTCTCAGTGAAACCATCTTGAAAGAGTGAATTACACTCTCTTTTTCATTTCCACAGTGTTTTATCTCTTTTTTTCTACTTTTGTTGTTTGATTTCCACACTAGACTATAATTCATCCGTCTACTTAATTCTGTCTCACCAATGACAGTGTGCTCCCTTCTCAGTAGAATCCCTGTTTTTGTATTTCCAGTTCCTGACATTGAGATGGCTCTGCTCTCAAATTAACAAACGCTTGAACGCAAGGGTCCCTGCTGAACCATTACAAAGGAAAGTATTGAACTGGATCAAAGGAATCAGTCTTTTGAAATACTGACACATTTATCTGGCCTGTATCTCTCTGGCCATTTATTTTGTCTCATTTTATATGTACTGTGTGTGTTTGCGACCCCATGGACAGCAGCCCTCCCTGGCTCCTCTGTCCATGGGGATTCCTCTGGCAAGAATACTGGAAAGGGTTGCCATGCCCTCTTCCAGGGGATCTTCCCAACTCAGGGTTAGAACCCAGGTCTCTCCTATTGTGGGAGGATTCTTCACCATCTGAGTCATCAAGGAAGCCCAATCATAGTGTAAACTTCTTCAGAGTAAGACTGATATCGGGGTCACCTCCACACTTGGATTAAAGTGCCTGGAATAAAACAGGTGCCAAGAATACGGATTAAATAAGTCACTTGCCTTGCAAGCGCCAACACTGGCATCATCTGTGCTTCTTACCCTGTTGTGACATAGATCACCATTCAGTAGATCTGAAGCAAACCTGAGAGGCTGCATTTTCTAAAGAACTTCCAGGTGATGTTCAAGCAGCTGGTCTACAGACCACATTTTAAAATGTCAATGTCACTGCATCAATGGACCTCTAAGGCATATGAGAATCTTCCCGAAAGATATTAAATGTGCTGGTGCGACTTTCCTGGCAGTCCAGTGGTTAAGACTTCTTTCATTCTTCCATTCCAGGGGGTACAGGTTCCTTCTCTGAATGGAGAACAAAGATCCTTCATATTGCAGGGCCTAAAAAATAAATAAACAACAAAAAAGTGCTGGTATCTTGATTCCCCTCTTCCTTCTGATTTAACCCATTTTAAATCTCCATGCTATAATCCCCAAGTATCTAGATTTAACTGAGCTTTACGTGTACAAAAAACATCTGATCTCATCTCTTCTTAAATGAACTGCTGAACACAGCTGAATAAATTAACTCTTCCAGAACACCCAATCGCAGGTCGGGAGTCAGTCTCCAGCGACAAGCCCCGCCCCTGCCTGTCGTAGACACGCCCCGGCGTCGAGACGTGTCCCCACACCCTCGCGGGGCCAAAGCCGCGACTCCCTCCCTCTCTGCCCGACCGACTTCCGGCGGGAGGCGTGTCACGTGCCCGGATGTGGGAAGTGGTGGCCGGACGGCCGCTTCCTGTTCCCGGCTTAATTGATGAGCTCTTGCTAGTAGCGGTGGCCGTTCCTTCCGGTCTCCGTCTTGGAAGGCCCGCCTCGGCACAGCCGGGCTTGGTCCGGCCTCGCGGTAAGCCTTCGGCCGCGGCCGCTGGGCAGTCCTGGCGGCGGCGGACAGGCGAGCGGAGGGCTCAGCGCCGGCGGTCCGGTGTCGCTGCGTCCGCCGTCCAGGCCGCCTTCTCTTCTCTGCCTTTCTGGGTGAGGCGCAGCGTCCGGTGGGAGCATCCCCCACCCCTTGTTATCCTGGGGGCTGGGAGGGCCACCCAGACATCCTTTCCCGGCTTCTCCCATGAAAATCAGATTTCAGTGTAGGAAACGTCTTTGATCAGTTTGTTCTCTGGCGTGGACCAGGAGGGGAGGGCGGGGCGATGCCTTCCCTTCCTTTGTGCAAGTCCGCATTTTCTTATAAGTTTCGGTGTACTGCCCTCTCGCCTGCACCATGTTCTCTTCAGTGCTCCACGCAGTGAGATGTCTGGATGGCAGGAGGGCACCACTACCCACAAGTTACTTGTCACGGCCTGTGGTGATCCAGGTGAATTTAAGGAAACAAGGACCAATGTAGAGTATTGTCGCTGGCTACCTCTGGAACGTGGTCAGACATGGGCTCTTATACCTGGAAAATAGTTTTAGAGGACCTGTAATGGTTTATTCGTTAACTTACCAAAAAGGTATTATGAACAGTGAAGAGCTGCTACTCCACTCTTGAAATAGAGATGCAGTCTTCGTGGACATAGCTGTCATATTCACCATTGTAACCTAGACTTTTACCTGGCGCTTAGTAGGTATCAATATTTGCTGAATGTGTATGACTTTTCATTCTGCCTAACAGTGCAGATATATAAGTCCTTTATAACAGTGCCCAGTTTTACCGCTTACCATACTGTCAGTCCTTTGGACCAAAGAGGGACTGGGCAGTAGATGCTGACTACTTAAGTCATTTATTTAATTGGTTTTCATAATTCAGTTTAGAATACCTCCAGAGGTATTTGTTGAGTACCTACTATAAAAGAATAGGAAACTGCTAAAACACCTCCTCTCCTGGGTCCCTTCCCCTCTCAAGAGAGTTCTTGAGGGCTTCCCTGGTGGTCCAGTGGGTAAGGACACCGCCTTGCAGGGCAAGGGGCGCCGGTTCGATCCCTGGCCTGGGAAGATCCCATGTGCCGCGGAGCGGCTGGACCGATGTGTCCAATTACCGAGCCGGAGCTCTGGAGCGCATGCGCCCAGAGCCAGTGGTCTGCGACAACAGAGGCCACCGTGATGGGAGGCCCACACGGGCCAAAGAACAAAGATGGATGAAAAAAATAGATAAATGAAAGACCAGTAGAAGTGGCCTGCCAACCCCCCTCCGTCCCCAACTTGCCCCCCTCAAAAATAAAAAAAAAAAAAAGTTCTTGAGATCCAGAAGCTTGTGATTATATGAACCAGTTGGACAGCAAGTGCTGGAATGTTTAGCAAATGTAGTAAGTGGTATAACAGTTGAGAGATCGATTTGGATTAAGGTCTGTATTGAATCAACTTCATATGAATTCTGGAGTGTAATTAGGGTTTGGGTAGATGGTACTCCCTGCATGGAAAAGCTCCTAACCAAAGATTTAAAGGCTGGAATGAACCAAGGTCTTGGAGTGGAAGGTTGTCTTTGGGAACACTAGGAAAATATTGAACAAGGGCATATTGTGATGAAAGCTGTGGTGATCCAGGTGAATTTAAGGAAACAAGGACCAATGTAGAGTATTGTCGCTGGCTACCTCTGGAACGTGGTCAGACATGGGCTCTTATACCTGGAAAATAGTTTTAGAGGACCTGTAATGGTTTATTCGTTAACTTACCAAAAAGGTATTATGAACAGTGAAGAGCTGCTACTCCACTCTTGAAATAGAGATGCAGTCTTCGTGGACATAGCTGTCATATTCACCATTGTAACCTAGACTTTTACCTGGCGCTTAGTAGGTATCAATATTTGCTGAATGTGTATGACTTTTCATTCTGCCTAACAGTGCAGATATATAAGTCCTTTATAACAGTGCCCAGTTTTACCGCTTACCATACTGTCAGTCCTTTGGACCAAAGAGGGACTGGGCAGTAGATGCTGACTACTTAAGTCATTTATTTAATTGGTTTTCATAATTCAGTTTAGAATACCTCCAGAGGTATTTGTTGAGTACCTACTATAAAAGAATAGGAAACTGCTAAAACACCTCCTCTCCTGGGTCCCTTCCCCTCTCAAGAGAGTTCTTGAGGGCTTCCCTGGTGGTCCAGTGGGTAAGGACACCGCCTTGCAGGGCAAGGGGCGCCGGTTCGATCCCTGGCCTGGGAAGATCCCATGTGCCGCGGAGCGGCTGGACCGATGTGTCCAATTACCGAGCCGGAGCTCTGGAGCGCATGCGCCCAGAGCCAGTGGTCTGCGACAACAGAGGCCACCGTGATGGGAGGCCCACACGGGCCAAAGAACAAAGATGGATGAAAATAGATAAATGAAAGACCAGTAGAAGTGGCCTGCCAACCCCCCTCCGTCCCCAACTTGCCCCCCTCAAAAATAAAAAAAAAAAAAAGTTCTTGAGATCCAGAAGCTTGTGATTATATGAACCAGTTGGACAGCAAGTGCTGGAATGTTTAGCAAATGTAGTAAGTGGTATAACAGTTGAGAGATCGATTTGGATTAAGGTCTGTATTGAATCAACTTCATATGAATTCTGGAGTGTAATTAGGGTTTGGGTAGATGGTACTCCCTGCATGGAAAAGCTCCTAACCAAAGATTTAAAGGCTGGAATGAACCAAGGTCTTGGAGTGGAAGGTTGTCTTTGGGAACACTAGGAAAATATTGAACAAGGGCATATTGTGATGAAAGCTGTGTTTTAATATTTGTCAAGAGTTTTGGGGGTATGGAAGCTTGCAAACAGATAACCAGATGTCATGGTGTTAAGTAGATGTAGCTGATGTGAACCTGGGTTAGTGTGTTGGCAGTAGAACAGAAAAGATAAATTATGTGTAGATGAAGGAAAATTAGCAGAATTCTTTAGCTTTCAGGTTATTTGGTGCTATCATTTTGGTTAATTTATTAAATGTCTGGTACGTCTTTGCCAAGTCCTGGAAATAATAAGGATGAGCAAAACATGGGCCTTGCCTGAAAGGAAATAATTTTAATGTGGCAGAGAATACAACTAGCTAGATAATATGCTTTGTAAGTGCTGTGTTAGCAGAGTGGAGGGGAAATGTTAGAGAAGTAGGAAAGGAGCTTTTTTTTTTTTTTGGTATGTGTGACTGTTTTACAAAAGAGGATGAATTGGAATTTCCCTGGGAGTAAAAGAAATTGCACGAACAAGAGGTTAGAGATAGAAGAGCAAACTGACCAGTATCCGGAATTGCTTCAACAAAGGGTAGAGTCGAGCTTTCAGCACACATGTAGGCCCTAGAACATAGGAGAGACACTAACATGGGCATTTTATAATAGGTGGAGTGGAGGTTAAGACAGGTGAAAATGTGGAGAGATGAAGAAGAAGGCAGCTGGGAAACTTGCTCTCCATGGCCCTATAGTCTCTGCAGGATAGACCATGAAGTCATTTGCAGAGAGGGAGGAGGCTTGATGGAGTTTGGGGCTGAAGGAGATAAGGATTTGCCACACTGATGGAGTAGGAAGAGGAAGCTTCCAAGGAGGTGGTAAGGAATTACTGAGCAACATTGAAAGCTTAGTGTTGATTGTGGTCCAGTGTGTAAGGACACTGCCTTGCAGTGCAAGGGGCGCCGGTTCGAGCCCTAGCCTGGGAAGATCCCATGTGCCACTGAGCGGCTGGACTGATGTGTCCAATCACCGAGCCGGAGCTCTGGAGTGCATGCGCCCAGAGCCCAGTGCTCTGCGACGACAGATGCCACCGTGATGGGAGGCCCACAGGAGCCAAAGAACAAAGACGGATGAAAATGGAGAAACGAAAGACCAATAGAAGTGGCCCGCCCACTCCCCTCCCTCCCCAACCCGACCCCCGCCCAAAATAAATAAATAAATAAATAAATCTTTTAAAAAAAATAAAATAAAGTTTGTAATGAGTACAGTGGACACAGATAATGAGACCTTCTTAAGTGAAGTATGGTAGCCCAAGAGAAGGAGAGAAAAGAGACCGTTTATGGAGATTGCTGAGCAGGGTGAGCTGGTCTACAAATAAAGCAAGAGCATTGAAAGGGATGGTGTGAGGGTGTGGAAGTGAACACTGCCTCCAGGCTAGAGTGGAAAAGAAATTAAACTTGGAGAGCCCAGATGATCTAAGAGGACATGATGAGGGGGAGATCAGAAAACTGGAGGCTGAGATGAGGGGAAATAGGGACGAAAGTGGGAAGACCTGGTTTTTCTGAGAATAGCAACTTTTTTTGAGTTGGAGCAAAGATAGAAATTTTACAGATTGAGTAAAATAGCAGAGTGTTCAAAGTGTCATTGTGTTATAAAAATGCGTTCATTTATTTAAAACTCATAATTCTTTCACTTTTCCATAGAAATAATGTTAGAAGTAGAAGATATCCTCAGCTAGCTCACGTGTATTAAATACTATATACCTGCATTGCAAATAGTAATATGTATATATACATGTACATAAATATATTTTCAGTATATTTAACAAAATTGAAAAGAGATGTTTAAAAATATTTTATGTTGATATTTGATAAAAGACTGAATTAGATGACAAAAGACAAGTGGAAACCTATTACAGCAGCTTTTTTGAGATATAAGTAATTAATACACCATAATATTCACCCGTTTCAAGTATGTGATTCAGTGGTTTTCAGTGTGTTGACAGTGTTCTACCACCGTCATTATTATCTAATTCAAGGCATTTTCATCACCCTGAAAAGAAGCCCCATACACATTGGCAGTCACTCTCCATTCCTGCTTGCCCCCTGTCCCTGGCAACCACAAATCAATCTGTCTGTGAGGATTTGTCTACTCTGGACATTTCATATTAATGAAATCATATTAATGCGGTCCTTTGTAACTGACTTCTTTCACCTAACATAATGTTTTCAGGGTTCATCCATGTATCAGTAGTATGTATCAATACATTGTTCCTTTTTTATGGCCAAATAATGTTGCTCTGTATGGATATATTTCGTTTTGCTATTCACTCGGACATTTGAGATATTTCCACTTTTTGGCTGTTGTGAATAATGCTGCTGTGAACACTTATGGCTTTGTTTTTGTGTGGATATATGTTTTCACTTCTCTTGAGTCTATACCTAGGAGTGGAATTGCTAGATCTTGTGGTAAATCCACATTTAACTTTTTGAGAAACCACCAAGCTATTTTCCAAAGCAGTTGCAGCATATTAGAATAATCAGCAGTATGTTCCTTTACCAACACTTGTCTTTCTAATGTTAGCCATCCTAGCAGGTGTAAAGTGGTAGGTATCTCATTGTAGTTTTAGTTTATGATTCCCTAATGGCTAGTGATGTTGAGCATCTTCCCATGTGATTTTTGACCATTGATTTGTCTTCCTTGGAGAAATGTCTATCAGACCCTTTGCTCAGTTTTTAATTGGGTTATTTGGGTTTTTTTGGTTTTTTTTTTTAATTGTTGTTGAGTTGTAAAAGTTGTTTATGTAGAAAATTTGTATTTAAATATTGGGAATGGGCCTTTTAATTTTTTCTTAAATCTTTAAAAAATATATAGATAGATAATATTTGGTCAGCACTTTCAGAGATTTTTAGAATTTGATAATACTGGTTCTCTAATTTCTTTTCCAAACATACAGCTTTTTGTTTTTATGATATAGGTATACTAATGTATGAAAGTATTCCTCCTATGCTAATTAACCATAAATAAGCTCATTTCCTAATCCTAAATGGAGCAATATAAGAAGAATGATTTTGAGAATGAGTTTAATATGCATGCTCAATTTTTCAGCTGAGTAAAGATGACAGCAATCAAGCACGCATTACAAAGAGACATTTTTACTCCCAATGACGAACGCCTGCTGAGTATTGTCAATGTCTGCAAAGCAGGAAAAAAGAAAAAGAACTGTTTTCTGTGTGCTACAGGTGGGTATTTAGTAAGGAAAGATTTCTTTTACTCCCCAGGGGACATTTCCTGGTTGTTTAAAATATTCTCATTGTCTCTATGATTGGGGAAACTGTTGGGCCAACAAATTCATTTTTTTCAGTTGTCTTTTAATTAAATCTTGAATAGATAACAGGCTTTTCCATAATATGCGATATGAACACTTGTGTTACCGTTACCTTGAAGTCTCTTGTGTGCCCTGCCCTGCTCCCATTCCTCTCCTTCCTCTTTAAGAGATAACAAGTATCCTGAGTTTCGATGTAATCTTTCCTTGCTTTTCCTTATCATTTTACATATATAGGTAAATCCACATTTAACTTTTTGAGAAACCACCAAGCTATTTTCCAAAGCAGTTGCAGCATATTAGAATAATCAGCAGTATGTTCCTTTACCAACACTTGTCTTTCTAATGTTAGCCATCCTAGCAGGTGTAAAGTGGTAGGTATCTCATTGTAGTTTTAGTTTATGATTCCCTAATGGCTAGTGATGTTGAGCATCTTCCCATGTGATTTTGACCATTGATTTGTCTTCCTTGGAGAAATGTCTATCAGACCCTTTGCTCAGTTTTTAATTGGGTTATTTGGGTTTTTTTGGTTTTTTTTTTTAATTGTTGTTGAGTTGTAAAAGTTGTTTATGTAGAAAATTTGTATTTAAATATTGGGAATGGGCCTTTTAATTTTTTCTTAAATCTTTAAAAAATATATAGATAGATAATATTTGGTCAGCACTTTCAGAGATTTTTAGAATTTGATAATACTGGTTCTCTAATTTCTTTTCCAAACATACAGCTTTTTGTTTTTATGATATAGGTATACTAATGTATGAAAGTATTCCTCCTATGCTAATTAACCATAAATAAGCTCATTTCCTAATCCTAAATGGAGCAATATAAGAAGAATGATTTTGAGAATGAGTTTAATATGCATGCTCAATTTTTCAGCTGAGTAAAGATGACAGCAATCAAGCACGCATTACAAAGAGACATTTTTACTCCCAATGACGAACGCCTGCTGAGTATTGTCAATGTCTGCAAAGCAGGAAAAAAGAAAAAGAACTGTTTTCTGTGTGCTACAGGTGGGTATTTAGTAAGGAAAGATTTCTTTTACTCCCCAGGGGACATTTCCTGGTTGTTTAAAATATTCTCATTGTCTCTATGATTGGGGAAACTGTTGGGCCAACAAATTCATTTTTTTCAGTTGTCTTTTAATTAAATCTTGAATAGATAACAGGCTTTTCCATAATATGTGCGATATGAACACTTGTGTTACCGTTACCTTGAAGTCTCTTGTGTGCCCTGCCCTGCTCCCATTCCCTCTCCTTCCTCTTTAAGAGATAACAAGTATCCTGAGTTTCGATGTAATCTTTCCTTGCTTTTCCTTATCATTTTACATATATAGTTATAATCTCAAATGATATATTATTAGATTTGCTTTGAACTCAACATAAATTGAATTGTAACACGTGTATTCATTTCTGACTGTTCTACTAATCAGCAGGCTCATGTTCATGAGCATTATCTCTGTTTTTCTCCCATGACTGTAATTGTTGCATTAAGTCCTTCTCTTTACTTACTCATCCTCCTAGTGATGACCAAGAGATTTGGTTCAGGTTTTGCTATTTAAGCAACAAAACATATTTGTCTTTGTCTGCCAGTGTATACAGGCGAGAATTTTCTCGGGTAGATACCTAAGTATGAGATTGCTGGATCACAGGCACATGAATGTTCAACACTATAATGCCAGTTTATTTCCAGAAGTAGTTGTACTGGTTGCACTTCCACTGGCAGCATGTGTTTTGGGTTCTCCACATCTTAGTCTAAACTTGGTTTTGATATGAACTTTAACAGACTGTCACTTGTTTCCAATCTGGTGAGTGTGAAATAGAATCTTCTTGTGATTTTAAACTGTATTTCCCTAAGTATGACATTGAGCCTCTGTTCATGAATTTTTTAGCCATTTATGGCCTAAATTTGCCGGTTTAAGCCTTTTGCTCATTTTTCTATTGTGTTGGTTGTCCTTTTACTGATTCCTTTGAGGTCTTTGTATAATGTGGAGGATGCTAATTTGTTGGTTATATGCATCCTGGTTTGTGGCTTGTGTTTTCACTTTTTATGATGCTTTTTATAATTAATGAAATTTATAATTTGAATGTAATCAGATTAATCAATCTTATCATTTATGGCTTCCCTTTTTGTCTTTTATTTAAGATGTCCTTCCCTACCCTGTCATGTATCATGTGTTAGTCACTCAGTCGTGTCTGACTCTTTGCAACACCATGGATTATAGGCCTTCAGGCTACTCTGTCCATTCTCCAGCTAACAATACTGGAGTGAATTGCCATTCCCTTCTCTACGGAATCTTCCTTACCCACGGATCGAATCCAGGTCACCTGCATTGTGGGAAGATTCTTTACCATCTGAGCCACCAGGGAAGCCCTTAAAAATATTCTCATGTATTACCTTCTACGAATTTTATAATTTTACCTTCTACATTTCAGTCTTTGATATACCTGTGTCCATGTTTGTAATGATCAGTATTTGTGTGTTTCTGAGCATTTTCTTCTATCTGATTTTTATGTTGTCTTGTGGGTATTTTGTTGTTTCATCTAAATTTTAGAATCAACCTGTGGTGTTCCAAGTTTTGTTAGGATTTTTATTGTAGTTGTGTTGTTGAATCTATAGTTCACTTTGGAGAGAACAGGCATTTTTATATTAAATCTTCTTGTTCATGTATATGGTGTGGTACTCCATTTATCTTGGTCTTCTTTAGTGCCTTTCAACAGGAATTACGACTAAAGACTTTCAGTAAGTTTTATAATTTTGAAGGCTTTGCACGTGTGTTATATTTATTCCCAGGTATTTATTCCTAGATATGTTGTACCACCATCATAAATAGTAACTCTTGTTAGCATTAATGCATTTTAAAACCCTATTTTTATTTTTAATAGCAGTTTTAGGTTTACAAGAAAATTGAGAGGAAGCTGCAGAGATTTCCCATATGTACCCTTTTACCCACATAGGCATAGCCTTTCTCTCTGTTAACACCACTCCCACAATGGTACATTTGTTACCAAGAATAAACATGCACTAACAAATCATATCACCTGAAGCCCATAGTTTACTTTAGGGTTCAGTCTTGTTGGTTTTGGACAAATGGATAATGACCTATATCTATCATTATAATGTCATATAGAGTATTATCATTGCCCTAGAAATTCTCTCTGCCCTGCCTGTTTATCTCTTCCCCAGTCCCTTGTGACCACAGGGACTGTCCCATGTTTTTTTACTGTCCCCATGTTTTGTGTTTTTCCAGAATGCCATATAGTACGTGGAATCCAGTCATATACAGCCTTCTCAGATTGGTTTCTTTCACTTAGTAATATGCATTTTACTTACCTCCACGTGTTTTCATGGCTTACAAATAATTTCTTTTTAGCACTGCATAACCTTCCATTGTTTGGATGTACCATAATTTATTTATCCACTCACCTACTGAAGGATATCTTGGTTGCTTCCAAGTTGGATTTTGAATAAAGCAGCTATAAACATCCATGTGCAGGTTTTTGTGTGGACATACGTTTTCGGATCCTTTGGGTAAATACTAAGGAACGTGATTGGTGGACTGTATGGTACGAGTGTATCTAGTTTTGTTAGGAAATTGCCAAACTCTCCTCCAACGTGACTGTCGTATTGTTGGTTCCCACCATCAGTGAATGACAGTGCATGTTGTTCTACATCTTCACTAGTGTTTGGTATTGTCACTGCTCTGGATTTTGGCCACTCCAAGAGGGAAATGGCATCCCAGTCCAGTATTCTTGCCTGGAAAATCCCATGGACAGAGGAGCCTGGCAGGCTACGGGCTAAGGGGTCACAGAAGAGTCAGGCATGACTTCATGACTAAGCAATAGTAGGTTAGTAGTGGTATCTCACTCACTGTTGTTTTAATTTTAATTTTCCCCATTAGAAATTATGTGAGGCATCTTTTCTTACACCTGTGTACCATCTGTATATTTTCTTTGGTTGGGTGTCTAGCAAGGTCTTTAGCCCACTTTTTAAATCAGAATTGTTTTTCTTATTGTTGAGTTTTAAGAGTTTTACTTCTCAAGGAATCTGCATAGGCATAGCCTTTCTCTCTGTTAACACCACTCCCACAATGGTACATTTGTTACCAAGAATAAACATGCACTAACAAATCATATCACCTGAAGCCCATAGTTTACTTTAGGGTTCAGTCTTGTTGGTTTTGGACAAATGGATAATGACCTATATCTATCATTATAATGTCATATAGAGTATTATCATTGCCCTAGAAATTCTCTCTGCCCTGCCTGTTTATCTCTTCCCCAGTCCCTTGTGACCACAGGGACTGTCCCATGTTTTTTTACTGTCCCCATGTTTTGTGTTTTTCCAGAATGCCATATAGTACGTGGAATCCAGTCATATACAGCCTTCTCAGATTGGTTTCTTTCACTTAGTAATATGCATTTTACTTACCTCCACGTGTTTTCATGGCTTACAAATAATTTCTTTTTAGCACTGCATAACCTTCCATTGTTTGGATGTACCATAATTTATTTATCCACTCACCTACTGAAGGATATCTTGGTTGTTTCCCAAGTTGGATTTTGAATAAAGCAGCTATAAACATCCATGTGCAGGTTTTTGTGTGGACATACGTTTTCGGATCCTTTGGGTAAATACTAAGGAACGTGATTGGTGGACTGTATGGTACGAGTGTATCTAGTTTTGTTAGGAAATTGCCAAACTCTCCTCCAACGTGACTGTCGTATTGTTGGTTCCCACCATCAGTGAATGACAGTGCATGTTGTTCTACATCTTCACTAGTGTTTGGTATTGTCACTGCTCTGGATTTTGGCCACTCCAAGAGGGAAATGGCATCCCAGTCCAGTATTCTTGCCTGGAAAATCCCATGGACAGAGGAGCCTGGCAGGCTACGGGCTAAGGGGTCACAGAAGAGTCAGGCATGACTTCATGACTAAGCAATAGTAGGTTAGTAGTGGTATCTCACTCACTGTTGTTTTAATTTTAATTTTCCCCATTAGAAATTATGTGAGGCATCTTTTCTTACACCTGTGTACCATCTGTATATTTTCTTTGGTTGGGTGTCTAGCAAGGTCTTTAGCCCACTTTTTAAATCAGAATTGTTTTTCTTATTGTTGAGTTTTAAGAGTTTTACTTCTCAAGGAATCTGCCTCTGATCCTCTAGTCTTATTTAGATTCTTCTATGTATTCCTCAGTCATAGCATTTGTTATGAAATACTATTCCTAGTTCAGTATCATGTGGTGGTGGTAAAGAATCTACCTGCTGATGCAGGAGATGTGGATTCAATCCCTGAGTAGGGAAGATCCCCTGGAGAAAGAAATGGCAACCCACTCCAGTATTCTTCTGGGGAAATCCCATGGACTACCAGAGGAGCCTGGTGGACTGCAGTCCCTTGGGTAACAAAAAGAGTCAGAGATGACAGCAACTAAATAGCAACGGGCATCTGACACCTATGTTTACAATGAATGAATGAATAAAGAATGAGAGAATGAATAGTGTCTGTAATGAAAGTGTATGTTTTATTTAACAGTGACAACTGAACGCCCCGTGCAGGTGAAGGTGGTCAAAGTCAAGAAATCTGATAAAGGAGATTTCTACAAAAGGCAGATTGCTTGGGCTCTTCGAGACCTGGCTGTGGTTGATGCCAAGGATGCTATTAAAGTAAGATTTTTCTTTTTTCTTTGACCTGTCTTGAAAGAGTGTCTTTCATTTTATAACATAGTATATTGATTTCTAAGATGACCTAAACTTATTTTATGACCCGGTGGTTCACCACCTAACCAGAAATTAGTCTACTGTGTATTGTCTAACCTTATGTTCTCCTACTTCTCACTCTTAGCCTACTGAAAATATGTACATATGTAAGGTTGCTACATTGTTTGTGCCTTTTTTTTTTTTGAGCTGTAATTGTATTTGTTCACATTGCTACATAATTAGAACAAAATAGCCTTGACTCTGTATATTTCTGTACTTAGATTAAGTATTCTTGTATAGAATCGATGATTTAGGATGGATTTTAAAGTAGTTTGCTATATAGGTAGTTTTTAAAAAATCGTTTGGGTAAACCCTCATTCAAAACCACATAGAGGGGCTTCCCTGGTGGTCCAGTGGGTAAGGACACCGCCTTGCAGCGCAAAGGGCGCTGGTTCAATCCCTGGCCTGGGAAGATCCCACGTGCCGCGGAGCGGCTGAACCAATGTGTCCAATTACCGAGCTGGAGCTCTGGAGCGCATGCGCCCAGAGCCGGTGCTCTGCAGCGACAGACGCCACCGCGATGGGAGGCCCACAGGAGCCAAAGAACAAAGAACAGATGCAAATAGAGAAATGAAAGACCCATAGAAGTGGCCCACCTGCTCCCTCCTCCCCACCCCACCCCACCACCACCAAAATAAATAAATAAATAAATAAATCTTTAAAAAAAAAACACACACCACATAGATTTTCAAAGTGAATCTTAGGTAGTCCTCACAGATTAATGCAGAATCATCAGCTGAGGCATGATTGAGGCTGGCCCTGTGGAGCCATGGGTTGAATATTGTGGCTCAGATGTCAGCACTAAGTCACACTGCTTGTTAAGGACTTTTAAGAATAAGACTGTTGTTGTTTAGTCTTGAAGTCCTTTCTGACTCTTTGCAACCCCATGGACCATACCCTGCCAAGCTACTTTGCCCATAGGATTCTCCAGGCGAGAATACTAGAGTGGCTTGCCATTTCCTTCTCCAGAAAGAATGCAAGGGATGCTATTAAAGTAAGATTTTTCTTTTTTCTTTGACCTGTCTTGAAAGAGTGTCTTTCATTTTATAACATAGTATATTGATTTCTAAGATGACCTAAACTTATTTTATGACCCGGTGGTTCACCACCTAACCAGAAATTAGTCTACTGTGTATTGTCTAACCTTATGTTCTCCTACTTCTCACTCTTAGCCTACTGAAAATATGTACATATGTAAGGTTGCTACATTGTTTGTGCCTTTTTTTTTTTTGAGCTGTAATTGTATTTGTTCACATTGCTACATAATTAGAACAAAATAGCCTTGACTCTGTATATTTCTGTACTTAGATTAAGTATTCTTGTATAGAATCGATGATTTAGGATGGATTTTAAAGTAGTTTGCTATATAGGTAGTTTTTAAAAAATCGTTTGGGTAAACCCTCATTCAAAACCACATAGAGGGGCTTCCCTGGTGGTCCAGTGGGTAAGGACACCGCCTTGCAGCGCAAAGGGCGCTGGTTCAATCCCTGGCCTGGGAAGATCCCACGTGCCGCGGAGCGGCTGAACCAATGTGTCCAATTACCGAGCTGGAGCTCTGGAGCGCATGCGCCCAGAGCCGGTGCTCTGCAGCGACAGACGCCACCGCGATGGGAGGCCCACAGGAGCCAAAGAACAAAGAACAGATGCAAATAGAGAAATGAAAGACCCATAGAAGTGGCCCACCTGCTCCCCTCCCTCCCCACCCCCCCCCCACCACCACCAAAATAAATAAATAAATAAATAAATCTTTAAAAAAAAAACACACACCACATAGATTTTCAAAGTGAATCTTAGGTAGTCCTCACAGATTAATGCAGAATCATCAGCTGAGGCATGATTGAGGCTGGCCCTGTGGAGCCATGGGTTGAATATTGTGGCTCAGATGTCAGCACTAAGTCACACTGCTTGTTAAGGACTTTTAAGAATAAGACTGTTGTTGTTTAGTCTTGAAGTCCTTTCTGACTCTTTGCAACCCCATGGACCATACCCTGCCAAGCTACTTTGCCCATAGGATTCTCCAGGCGAGAATACTAGAGTGGCTTGCCATTTCCTTCTCCAGAAAGAATCAAATATAATATCTTTTGCTTAAGTCATACTCTAACTCTAAGAAAGTTGAATAGTGTGATAATCGTAATAAAGGACCACCTTTATTTCTGACAATTCAAGACTTTTTACTGCAATACCCCTTAAAAAAATAAATCTTTTTATAACCTGAAGGTAGAGTTCTTCAAATTATCAAGTAGTTTAAAGCAGGTGCCTCCTTCTGCACAATCTCTTTAACCCTGCTGCTCATCCTCCTCTGGAGCTCTCGGGTGGAGTCATTCTCTGTACAGTGGACAAGGCCGACAGCAGGGTTTACAGTACTGAAACTACATGTGCCCTTTGCGTGAACTCTGGAAGTCTCTACACTGATTCAAAAGGTAATGAGAAGTGAAAACTACCTTTGGATAGCAGTCTGATAAAAGTCTGGTTTTAGGCTGACCCTGATTCACACCTCTGCGGATCTAAGAGCTGAGCAGAATGATAAGAAAACAAAAGTGCAAACACAATTTTTTTAATGAAATAAAAACAACTTTTGGAGAGTCCTGAGTATCTGTAGAGCTATGAATTCTTCCATAATGTAGAGAATGCTTTGTCTGTAAGTATTTTAGGGAAACTGGGCATTTGTTGATTCCTACGAAGCACCCAATTTTTAGAAAAATGTGAACTATGGAAAACGGGGTCTGACAGGTCCTTAGAGTGTGGGTACATGTGTACATATTTGGAAATAACACAAAAATGAGATTTTAAAAAACACTTCAAGTTATACAATAAATAATTTTTGCTATCATGGGAAGGATCAAGGGGAAAATACTCTGTTTAAGAGGAGATACTTTAAAGGCTGTTTAGGAATTCGCCTTTATTAAAAAGCTTTTTTCTCTTTAATCGTTTTACACTTCATAAGTCCATTGACTTGTGTAATTCACTAACATTGCTGAATGCTTATTTGAATGCGTTCTTCAGCTGACACCTCCTTGCTGACTTGCTTAATGGATTTCTTGCTTTTTGTTTTATGCAGGCACCTTGGTGTGTTTATGCTATATATGGATATAAAACATAAAACTTTTATATGTAGCCTAACAGCCATTTAGCATCACACATTGATTTGTGTGAGTGTTGCTGCTGGAGCACTCAGCCTCCTTTATGGCATTATGGGAAAGATTCCCAGGGAAGAGATGATTTCCCATCAAGTTTCATCTTAGCAGGCCAAGACTCTTATTACATTTCTTTATAAATACTAATGCAATTACTTTTTTTTTTTTTTAAAGATTTATTTATTTATTTATTTTGGGCGGGGGTCGGGTTGGGGAGGGAGGGGAGCGGGCGGGCCACTTCTACTGGTCTTTCATTTCTCTATTTTCATCCGTTCTTTGTTCTTTGGCTCCTGCGGGCCTCCCATCGCGGTGGCGTCTCTTGTCGCAGAGCGCCAGCTCTGGGCTCATGCGCTCCAGAGCTCCGGCTCGGTCATTGGACACATCATTTCAGCCGCTCTGCGTCACGTGGAATCTTCCCAGGTCAGGGATCGAACCGGCGCCCCTTGCATTGCAGGGCAGTGTCCTTACCCACTGGACCACCAGGGGAAGCCCTGCAATTACTTTTTTAAAAAAGGTTTTTTACTGAAGTACAGTTGATTTACAATGTTGTATTACTGCTGTACAGCAAAGTGATTCAGTTACATGTATATATGCATTCTTTTTCATATTCTTTTTTATTACAGTTCATCACAGGACACTGAATATAGTTCCCTGTGCTCTACAGTTGGATCTTGTTGTTTATCCGTTCTATTAGAGTGTGGGTACATGTGTACATATTTGGAAATAACACAAAATGAGATTTTAAAAAACACTTCAAGTTATACAATAAATAATTTTTGCTATCATGGGAAGGATCAAGGGGAAAATACTCTGTTTAAGAGGAGATACTTTAAAGGCTGTTTAGGAATTCGCCTTTATTAAAAAGCTTTTTTCTCTTTAATCGTTTTACACTTCATAAGTCCATTGACTTGTGTAATTCACTAACATTGCTGAATGCTTATTTGAATGCGTTCTTCAGCTGACACCTCCTTGCTGACTTGCTTAATGGATTTCTTGCTTTTTGTTTTATGCAGGCACCTTGGTGTGTTTATGCTATATATGGATATAAAACATAAAACTTTTATATGTAGCCTAACAGCCATTTAGCATCACACATTGATTTGTGTGAGTGTTGCTGCTGGAGCACTCAGCCTCCTTTATGGCATTATGGGAAAGATTCCCAGGGAAGAGATGATTTCCCATCAAGTTTCATCTTAGCAGGCCAAGACTCTTATTACATTTCTTTATAAATACTAATGCAATTACTTTTTTTTTTTTTTTAAAGATTTATTTATTTATTTATTTTGGGGGGGGGGCGGGTTGGGGAGGGAGGGGAGCGGGCGGGCCACTTCTACTGGTCTTTCATTTCTCTATTTTCATCCGTTCTTTGTTCTTTGGCTCCTGCGGGCCTCCCATCGCGGTGGCGTCTCTTGTCGCAGAGCGCCAGCTCTGGGCTCATGCGCCCCAGAGCTCCGGCTCGGTCATTGGACACATCATTTCAGCCGCTCTGCGTCACGTGGAATCTTCCCAGGTCAGGGATCGAACCGGCGCCCCTTGCATTGCAGGGCAGTGTCCTTACCCACTGGACCACCAGGGGAAGCCCTGCAATTACTTTTTTAAAAAAGGTTTTTTACTGAAGTACAGTTGATTTACAATGTTGTATTACTGCTGTACAGCAAAGTGATTCAGTTACATGTATATATGCATTCTTTTTCATATTCTTTTTTATTACAGTTCATCACAGGACACTGAATATAGTTCCCTGTGCTCTACAGTTGGATCTTGTTGTTTATCCGTTCTATATGTGATAGTTTGCAGCTGCTAATTCCAAACTCCCAATATATCCCTCCCCGACCTCTCCTCTCCCTTGACAACCGGAAGTTTGTTCTCTGTGTCTGTGAATCTGTTTCTGTTTCACAGATAAGTTCATTCGCATCATGTTTTAGATTCCACATGTAAGTGCTATCATATGGTATTTGTCTTTCTCTGTCTTCACTTGATATGATAATCTCTAGTTGCATCGTTTTGTTGCAAATGGCATTATTTCTTCCTTTTTATGGCTGAGTAATATTTCATTGTATATATGTACCACATCATCTTTATCCATTCATCTGTTGATGGACATTTAGGTTGTTTCTGTGTCTTGGCTACTATAAATAGTGCTGCAGTAGACACTGAGGTGCATGGACTTTTTCAAATTATAGTTTTGTCCAGGTACGTACCTGGGAATGGGATTGCTAGATGGCAGCTCTGGTTTTAGTTTGAGGAACCTCCATACTGGTTTCTGTAGTGACTGCAGCAGTTTATAATGTGATTATATCTTTTCATTGTAAATGAAAGTTTTTAATCTTTTGTCACTTCACTTGTGCTTATTGAGCTATAAATTAATTCATACAACCATATTACTGTAATACGATTGTGTCATAGGTCAAGTCTTGATGCCTAAATTATCCCAGATCTTTACAGTAAAAGTCTGATATCACTTTCCTTGCAAGTTTATGGTCTTTATGTATATTTTATTCCCCCTATATAATATTTTAAATTAATTGAATATATGATTAGCCTTCTATAGAACATTAAAAATACTTGAGCCTATATTTTAATTCCTTGAATATGAGAAAAAGTATACATCCATATGTTTTCATTTTTGTATAGTAGTAAGGCATTGCAGGGCAGTGTCCTTACCCACTGGACCACCAGGGGAAGCCCTGCAATTACTTTTTTAAAAAAGGTTTTTTACTGAAGTACAGTTGATTTACAATGTTGTATTACTGCTGTACAGCAAAGTGATTCAGTTACATGTATATATGCATTCTTTTTCATATTCTTTTTTATTACAGTTCATCACAGGACACTGAATATAGTTCCCTGTGCTCTACAGTTGGATCTTGTTGTTTATCCGTTCTATATGTGATAGTTTGCAGCTGCTAATTCCAAACTCCCAATATATCCCTCCCCGACCTCTCCTCTCCCTTGACAACCGGAAGTTTGTTCTCTGTGTCTGTGAATCTGTTTCTGTTTCACAGATAAGTTCATTCGCATCATGTTTTAGATTCCACATGTAAGTGCTATCATATGGTATTTGTCTTTCTCTGTCTTCACTTGATATGATAATCTCTAGTTGCATCGCTTTTGTTGCAAATGGCATTATTTCTTCCTTTTTATGGCTGAGTAATATTTCATTGTATATATGTACCACATCATCTTTATCCCTTCATCTGTTGATGGACATTTAGGTTGTTTCTGTGTCTTGGCTACTATAAATAGTGCTGCAGTAGACACTGAGGTGCATGGACTTTTTCAAATTATAGTTTTGTCCAGGTACGTACCTGGGAATGGGATTGCTAGATGGCAGCTCTGGTTTTAGTTTGAGGAACCTCCATACTGGTTTCTGTAGTGACTGCAGCAGTTTATAATGTGATTATATCTTTTCATTGTAAATGAAAGTTTTTAATCTTTTGTCACTTCACTTGTGCTTATTGAGCTATAAATTAATTCATACAACCATATTACTGTAATACGATTGTGTCATAGGTCAAGTCTTGATGCCTAAATTATCCCAGATCTTTACAGTAAAAGTCTGATATCACTTTCCTTGCAAGTTTATGGTCTTTATGTATATTTTATTCCCCCTATATAATATTTTAAATTAATTGAATATATGATTAGCCTTCTATAGAACATTAAAAATACTTGAGCCTATATTTTAATTCCTTGAATATGAGAAAAAGTATACATCCATATGTTTTCATTTTTTGTATAGTAGTAAGGCAGTTCTGCATTCAAGGGAGAAGATAAAAGCATGAAATTATTTCTGTAATATAATTTAAGAGACATGTAGAGAGCATAGTACAATTCTCTCACTTCTTTTCGTTGAAATAAGGCTGCCAGTATTTTTTTACTTTTGAGACATGTTTCATTATTCTCTGTTTTCAGAATTGAAAGGAGGAGCAGTCCTTGCTTTTCACCTCATGTGTTCTTAGAAACCACACTAGGGTATAGATTGTATTTTTTCTCATGTTATAATGAGAAGATAAATATTTTATCACAGAATTAGTGTCAGATCATAATTATGAATAATAGCACATCATTAAAGAAAAAGTATAACACAAAACCCTAATAAGCAGTTTAAAAAAAAAATAGGTCCACCTCAAAACCAGAGATCATTGTCATAAGCTAGGAAACAGACACAAGTCATTAGGTAGACATTCTATACTTTCATTCATAGACCCAAAGGAAATTGCTAAAACTCTATTTTGTTTTGTTTTTTTAAACATTTATTTTATTTATTTATCTTTTGGGGGGTGGGGAGGGAGGGGACTGGCGGGCCACTACTATTGGTCTATCATTTCTCCATTGTCATCCGGCTTGGGTCTTTGGCTCCCGCGGGCCTCCCAGCGCGGTGGCGCCTGTCGTTGCACAGCGCTGGCTCTGGGCGCATGCGCCCAGAGCTCCGGCTCGGAATTGGACAGTCCAGCCTCCATACTGATTTTTGTAGTGACTGCAGAAGTTTATAATGTTATTATATCTTTTCATTGTAAATGAAAGTTTTTAATCTTTTGTCACTTCACTTGTGCTTATTGAGCTATAAATTAATTCATACAACCATATTACTGTAATACGATTGTGTCATAGGTCAAGTCTTGATGCCTAAATTATCCCAGATCTTTACAGTAAAAGTCTGATATCACTTTCCTTGCAAGTTTATGGTCTTTATGTATATTTTATTCCCCCTATATAATATTTTAAATTAATTGAATATATGATTAGCCTTCTATAGAACATTAAAAATACTTGAGCCTATATTTTAATTCCTTGAATATGAGAAAAAGTATACATCCATATGTTTTCATTTTTTGTATAGTAGTAAGGCAGTTCTGCATTCAAGGGAGAAGATAAAAGCATGAAATTATTTCTGTAATATAATTTAAGAGACATGTAGAGAGCATAGTACAATTCTCTCACTTCTTTTCGTTGAAATAAGGCTGCCAGTATTTTTTTACTTTTGAGACATGTTTCATTATTCTCTGTTTTCAGAATTGAAAGGAGGAGCAGTCCTTGCTTTTCACCTCATGTGTTCTTAGAAACCACACTAGGGTATAGATTGTATTTTTTCTCATGTTATAATGAGAAGATAAATATTTTATCACAGAATTAGTGTCAGATCATAATTATGAATAATAGCACATCATTAAAGAAAAAGTATAACACAAAACCCTAATAAGCAGTTTAAAAAAAAAATAGGTCCACCTCAAAACCAGAGATCATTGTCATAAGCTAGGAAACAGACACAAGTCATTAGGTAGACATTCTATACTTTCATTCATAGACCCAAAGGAAATTGCTAAAACTCTATTTTGTTTTGTTTTTTTAAACATTTATTTTATTTATTTATCTTTTGGGGGGTGGGGAGGGAGGGGGACTGGCGGGCCACTTCTATTGGTCTTTCATTTCTCCATTTTCATCCGTCTTTGTTCTTTGGCTCTTGTGGGCCTCCCATCGCGGTGGCATTTGTCGTCGCAGAGCGCTGGCTCTGGGCGCATGCGCTCCAGAGCTCCGGCTCGGTAATTGGACACATCAGTCCAGCCGCTCCGCGGCACGTGGGATCTTCCCAGGCCAGGGATCGAACTGGTGCCCCTTGCACTGCAAGGCGGTGTCCTTACCCACTGGACCACCAGGGAAGCCCCAAATCTATTGTTTTTAATCCAACTTCTTTGGGGAGGCAAACAAAATTTTTGCTATAAATTGAATTCTGTGAACCATTTTCTGCAGGTCACTTAGTTGATTTTTTTTTTTTTTTAATTTTGGCCTCTTTTATTGGTTTTTCTTTCTTTTTTTTTATCATTATTCAAGACTTCCCTGGTGGTCCAGTGGGTAAAGAGTCTGCCTAGCAGTGCAAGGGGTTCAGTGCCTGGCCCACGAAGGTCCCGCATGCCAAGGAACAGCTGGCCTGTGTGTCCAATCACAAGCCAGAGCTCTGGAGTACATGCGCCCCTAGCCCGTGCTCTGCAACAAGTGTCCACTGCGATGGGAGGCCCACATATGCCAAAGAATAAAGGTGGATGAAAATAAACGATGACTTAAAGGCAAAGAAAAAAAAAAGCTTAAAAGAAAATTGTCCGTTAACAATTCAATGAATTTTTTTTTTTTTTTTGGCCACTTCTATTGGTCTTTCATTTATCTGTTTTCATCCATCTTTGTTCTTTGGCCTGTGTGGGCCTCCCATCGCAGTGGCCTCTCTCGCTGCAGAGCACTGGCTCTGGGCGCATGCGCTCCAGAGCTCCTGACTGGGAAGTTGAACACACCGGTCCTGCCGCTCCATGCTTGTGGAATCTTCCCATGCCAGGGATTGAACCCCTTACACTGCAAGGCAGACTCTTAACTCACTGGACCACCAGGGAAGTCCCGACTTAGTTGATTTTTAATGGTGATTTTTTTTTTCCCCAAGAGCAGCTTCTTGTTTTATTGAAGTATATATTTTTATAATAATAAAAAAGGGATATGAAAAACAGTATCTTCTCTGTATCTTTATTTCAGGAAAATCCTGAATTTGATTTACATTTTGAAAAAATATATAAATGGGTTGCCAGCAGCACTGCTGAAAAGAATACATTTATTTCATGCATATGGAAATTAAATCAGCGATATCTTCGGAAGAAAATTGATTTTGTCAATGTTAGTTCACAACTTCTGGAAGGTAAAGTTAAATTAAAATGTGTATGTAAAATCAGGTATATCTGTAAGTGAATGAATATATAATTTGACATTCTTCACAATTTTTATTATTGCAGAAGTGATGCTTATTTGTTACAAAGAAAATTGATTCATTTTAATCCAACTTCTTTGGGGAGGCAAACAAAATTTTTGCTATAAATTGAATTCTGTGAACCATTTTCTGCAGGTCACTTAGTTGATTTTTTTTTTTTTTTAATTTTGGCCTCTTTTATTGGTTTTTCTTTCTTTTTTTTTATCATTATTCAAGACTTCCCTGGTGGTCCAGTGGGTAAAGAGTCTGCCTAGCAGTGCAAGGGGTTCAGTGCCTGGCCCACGAAGGTCCCGCATGCCAAGGAACAGCTGGCCTGTGTGTCCAATCACAAGCCAGAGCTCTGGAGTACATGCGCCCCTAGCCCGTGCTCTGCAACAAGTGTCCACTGCGATGGGAGGCCCACATATGCCAAAGAATAAAGGTGGATGAAAAATAAACGATGACTTAAAGGCAAAGAAAAAAAAAAGCTTAAAAGAAAATTGTCCGTTAACAATTCAATGAATTTTTTTTTTTTTTTTGGCCACTTCTATTGGTCTTTCATTTATCTGTTTTCATCCATCTTTGTTCTTTGGCCTGTGTGGGCCTCCCATCGCAGTGGCCTCTCTCGCTGCAGAGCACTGGCTCTGGGCGCATGCGCTCCAGAGCTCCTGACTGGGAAGTTGAACACACCGGTCCTGCCGCTCCATGCTTGTGGAATCTTCCCATGCCAGGGATTGAACCCCTTACACTGCAAGGCAGACTCTTAACTCACTGGACCACCAGGGAAGTCCCGACTTAGTTGATTTTTAATGGTGATTTTTTTTTTCCCCAAGAGCAGCTTCTTGTTTTATTGAAGTATATATTTTTATAATAATAAAAAAGGGATATGAAAAACAGTATCTTCTCTGTATCTTTATTTCAGGAAAATCCTGAATTTGATTTACATTTTGAAAAAATATATAAATGGGTTGCCAGCAGCACTGCTGAAAAGAATACATTTATTTCATGCATATGGAAATTAAATCAGCGATATCTTCGGAAGAAAATTGATTTTGTCAATGTTAGTTCACAACTTCTGGAAGGTAAAGTTAAATTAAAATGTGTATGTAAAATCAGGTATATCTGTAAGTGAATGAATATATAATTTGACATTCTTCACAATTTTTATTATTGCAGAAGTGATGCTTATTTGTTACAGAAAATTGATTCATTAAATTAAATGAATATCACTTATAAACTTAGTCCTCAGGTATAACTTACTGTTAACATTTTGTTAGGTATTCTTCTGATCTGTTTTTCTGTGCATACTGAACTACTTTTCTTTAATTAAGAAATTTATGTTGTTACTTACCATACTTTTTCATATAATGTACCATATTATCCGTGTTATTAAACAGTTACCTCAACAGTATTTTTAATGGCACCATATGTTCCATTGTATTGGATATACCTTAATTTTTAAACTAATTGCTTGTTTTTAACTAATTGCTAAGAAACAGATAATAGTATCAACTCCATAGGATTATTGAAAGAATTAAATTACTTAATATATGAATGTGCTTCAAACAATGCCAGATCTGTAGTAAGTATTCAATTATATACCAGTAATTATTATTCTGTTATCCAGGTAAAGCCCTTAGACAAAAAGTTCATTAGAGTATTTTAGTTCAGTGTATCTTCAGGAATATTACTAGGGATTATTTTGTGTTACAAGTCAAAAACTATACTGTTAATTATTGAAAATGTACAATGAGGTGGGTGTTTTTCTTACTTTAAAATTTCTTTTATAAAGGCACACACATTGTCAGATGATGGTCCTAAGTGTGCCTTGCAGATACAATTTGCATTGTGTTCTTTATCTCAAAGGAATCGATTGAAGTAACAGCAGGTGGACAGAGTTGTTGCGCCTCTTTACTGAGGGGGAAAAAACAGATTTGTTCCAAATCATGTGTTAGAAAGATTTGTCCTAAGTTGTGTATTAGAATTTAAAAATAGAAGCTTCTCTTCTGTCAAGTTGAAACATCTGAAATTGCTAATATTCAGTCATTTTGACCTATAAAAATGGCAATTTCAGGTGCTTCAAACTATTCCATGACTTAGTCACATGCCTCTGTCCTTTCTCCATTTTGTTTTACTAAATTCCTTTGCTGTTTGGCCACCTGTCCTTCTCTGTTTAAATGTAGTACTCTTGTCCATCACTTACTAGTTAGTGAGCCTATTACTGGTTTCAGATTTGGTCTTGGAACTGGTCAAGGCATCTCTCAGGCCCCCGCGCTCCTCCCTGCAGTGGGGCTGGCCTGAGTCAGAGGCCTTGGGGTTGCCAGCTCGGCAGCGTTAGCCTCCAGTGTCCTGGTGATTGAGCCTGTTGAGGGAATGACCTTTAAGAATTTTATGGTAATTTTCTATGCATTGAATAATAGCTTAATTTGTTCTGAGTAGCTTTATTCATGATTCATAAGCTTTCTGTTCTGTTTTCAAATATTATGTATTTGCAGGTATTACTTATTGCCTAAAATGTATTTTAAACCAATATATTTTGTTCAGTTAACAATATGGGAAAATTCCTTACCTGTATTTACCTCATTGAGGATTATCACCAAAATCAATACGAAGAGCATTGCCATTTTTTGAGAATAAGGTGGCTAGCTTTAAAAAAAAAAAAAGGACATTTGATTTCTCAGGGCCTCAAACAAAGGTGTAGACATTTTTATTGTTACAAACATTCACTTAATTGAGATCAGTTTTAAGAATACTGAGATGCTTAAGGACCTCATTTTGAAAATCACTTTCAATAAATCAGTAACTTTTGCTTTGTTCAATAGTTTATATGGTAGCTTTATTAATGTCTATAAACTGGTTTAATATTTTACTGGACTTTAAAATCATGGCCACTAATTGCTACTTTAAAAAAGAAAAAAAGAGTAAGTTTTGGGTTAAGTTAGAAAACAAATGAGAAATTATTACCATCCCCTTTTAAGAGCTAAATAATCATTCATGTGAGACTGTTCATTGCAATAGCAGCTTTAATAGTCTTTAAAAGTGATAATTGAATGTTTATGCTAATAATTGGGGCTTCTTGGTGGAATAAGGTTTTTAAAACAGGGCTTTGTTAGCAGTTGAAGTTACAGTGAAGTTTTTGTTTGGCCTTTTCTTTTTCATTCTTATAGCCACTTTTTTATCTTAGACCTGAATTATTAAAATCCAGCTTGAGCTGATATTTTGTGTGTGTGTGTTTTTAAACTGCTTCCATCGTGTCCTTTCTAACAGTGTTTTATGACTAATCCATTGTGAGAGAGTGTCTGGGTAAAGGTTTTGGGTCTTGAGTGAAACTAAATGCATGAGTCACACTTGACCTAAAAATAATCCGCAGGAATTAATCTGTTTGCAGTCTGGCTGAGTCAGGCCCCGCTCCTCCCTGCAGTGGGGCTGGCCTGAGTCAGAGGCCTGGGGTTGCCAGCTCGGCAGCGTTAGCCTCCAGTGTCCTGGTGATTGAGCCTGTTGAGGGAATGACCTTTAAGAATTTTATGGTAATTTTCTATGCATTGAATAATAGCTTAATTTGTTCTGAGTAGCTTTATTCATGATTCATAAGCTTTCTGTTCTGTTTTCAAATATTATGTATTTGCAGGTATTACTTATTGCCTAAAATGTATTTTAAACCAATATATTTTGTTCAGTTAACAATATGGGAAAATTCCTTACCTGTATTTACCTCATTGAGGATTATCACCAAAATCAATACGAAGAGCATTGCCATTTTTTGAGAATAAGGTGGCTAGCTTTAAAAAAAAAAAAAAAAGGACATTTGATTTCTCAGGGCCTCAAACAAAGGTGTAGACATTTTTATTGTTACAAACATTCACTTAATTGAGATCAGTTTTAAGAATACTGAGATGCTTAAGGACCTCATTTTGAAAATCACTTTCAATAAATCAGTAACTTTTGCTTTGTTCAATAGTTTATATGGTAGCTTTATTAATGTCTATAAACTGGTTTAATATTTTACTGGACTTTAAAATCATGGCCACTAATTGCTACTTTAAAAAAGAAAAAAAGAGTAAGTTTTGGGTTAAGTTAGAAAACAAATGAGAAATTATTACCATCCCCTTTTAAGAGCTAAATAATCATTCATGTGAGACTGTTCATTGCAATAGCAGCTTTAATAGTCTTTAAAAGTGATAATTGAATGTTTATGCTAATAATTGGGGCTTCTTGGTGGAATAAGGTTTTTAAAACAGGGCTTTGTTAGCAGTTGAAGTTACAGTGAAGTTTTTGTTTGGCCTTTTCTTTTTCATTCTTATAGCCACTTTTTTATCTTAGACCTGAATTATTAAAATCCAGCTTGAGCTGATATTTTGTGTGTGTGTGTTTTTAAACTGCTTCCATCGTGTCCTTTCTAACAGTGTTTTATGACTAATCCATTGTGAGAGAGTGTCTGGGTAAAGGTTTTGGGTCTTGAGTGAAACTAAATGCATGAGTCACACTTGACCTAAAAATAATCCGCAGGAATTAATCTGTTACCCAGTTTCCTCCTCCAAGGTCTAGGCAATACTGTTTCTTACTTAGAGAAAATAGAAAGATAAATGTATTTTTAGGCACTGTCAGAAAATGAATAAGAAAAATGAACTCTGGAAATTTAGCTTCTTATGTTTATTTCCAGTTGGTAGTTGTATTTGACATTGTCTTTTAAGCTTCAATTTAGCCTGGAGTTCAAATGAGATGTGGGTAGTATTTTTAATATTTAAACCTGTGTACGTTTCTACCCAGCTAATATTCTTTGCTTACTCTCCTCTGCTTTTTTCATACCTTTTTACTCTCCAGAACTGCCTAAAGTTACAGAAGGTGCGTAACACCTTTTCTTCTTTTTCTATTCCAAATATTATTATTACTTGCCATTGTTCTGTACTATTGGTTGCATATTTTATGAAAGTGCATACAAGGAAAAGTGTATTACTACAAAATCCATATGGTAATAAAAATTAATGGTAGTATTCATTATTGACTTCCAAAGAACTGTTTTATGGAAGAGAAAATACTTCTGAAGCAGTTGTGATCATTTAAAATATTTGTTTATTTTAAATATTTACTTGTCTAAGGAGCTGTACAGAATGATTTGGGCATTCCCTGCCCCCTAGCGGCTAAGAAGCTGCACACATAACAGTTTTAAGATTTCCACAGTGACTGTCTCAAAGGTCTCGGCGCTTGGCGATGATACTCTTAGGAACTTCTATTTATATACTGTAGTCTATAATTGCCTATACCAAAAGTTTTAGCCCCCTTCTTTTTATGGGGAATGTTATCTTAATCTGCCTAGTTAGCATTCTTAAGGGTAAATCATTTGTTACTTTAAATTAGGTGTGTTTTTTTGTTCTAGGACAAATTAACATGTCAAGTAATGCCAAACATAAATACTCATTTTCATACAAAATAATGAATATTTGAAATACATGGAGTTTGTAATTTAAATCATGTCCAATGAATTGTTGAAAAATCAGTAACTTAATTTAGAGAGTGTCTGGGTAAAGGTTTTGGGTCTTGAGTGAAACTAAATGCATGAGTCACACTTGACCTAAAAATAATCCGCAGGAATTAATCTGTTACCCAGTTTCCTCCTCCAAGGTCTAGGCAATACTGTTTCTTACTTAGAGAAAATAGAAAGATAAATGTATTTTTAGGCACTGTCAGAAAATGAATAAGAAAAATGAACTCTGGAAATTTAGCTTCTTATGTTTATTTCCAGTTGGTAGTTGTATTTGACATTGTCTTTTAAGCTTCAATTTAGCCTGGAGTTCAAATGAGATGTGGGTAGTATTTTTAATATTTAAACCTGTGTACGTTTCTACCCAGCTAATATTCTTTGCTTACTCTCCTCTGCTTTTTTCATACCTTTTTACTCTCCAGAACTGCCTAAAGTTACAGAAGGTGCGTAACACCTTTTCTTCTTTTCTATTCCAAATATTATTATTACTTGCCATTGTTCTGTACTATTGGTTGCATATTTTATGAAAGTGCATACAAGGAAAAGTGTATTACTACAAAATCCATATGGTAATAAAAATTAATGGTAGTATTCATTATTGACTTCCAAAGAACTGTTTTATGGAAGAGAAAATACTTCTGAAGCAGTTGTGATCATTTAAAATATTTGTTTATTTTAAATATTTACTTGTCTAAGGAGCTGTACAGAATGATTTGGGCATTCCCTGCCCCCTAGCGGCTAAGAAGCTGCACACATAACAGTTTTAAGATTTCCACAGTGACTGTCTCAAAGGTCTCGGCGCTTGGCGATGATACTCTTAGGAACTTCTATTTATATACTGTAGTCTATAATTGCCTATACCAAAAGTTTTAGCCCCCTTCTTTTTATGGGGAATGTTATCTTAATCTGCCTAGTTAGCATTCTTAAGGGTAAATCATTTGTTACTTTAAATTAGGTGTGTTTTTTTGTTCTAGGACAAATTAACATGTCAAGTAATGCCAAACATAAATACTCATTTTCATACAAAATAATGAATATTTGAAATACATGGAGTTTGTAATTTAAATCATGTCCAATGAATTGTTGAAAAATCAGTAACTTAATTTCAAGGGGTAAAAAACATTTTTTTTTCATTTTACCTCTCTTAGCCTCAAGATTTATATAAAATCCACATGCTGAGTGTATTCTCTCCAGAAATTGAACTGAGACACTTAACTAGAAAACATCTCAGATCTGACCTCATGGTCTTTTGTTTTGAAGCAGGAAGACAATTGAAATTTTTGTAGTTTTACACAGCTGTGTTGTTGTTGTTGTTGTCGTTGTTCTTACTATACAGTTATTGAGAAATAACTGTAATAATACAGTGTATTGAGAAAGTTTCTATTAGCTTAGACCCTTAGAAATTTTATAAATACATGTGAAAAAATTTTAAAGAAAGGGAAAATTCAGTTAATATTTTTAGTTCCCAAAATAAATCATAAATTGTAGATGCATTTTTAAAATTTCAATTGGAAGTTATTTGGAGGAAGACACAAAACATGACAAGGACAAAAAGAACAGAAGAAAGCATTACTGGAGGAAAAAAGAAAAATTGTTTTCATGTGTCCTGAATTCATAGTCATTGTTGTATTAGAGCAACAGCCACTTCAGGAAAGAAAAGGTTAGGCTTGCGCATGTGTTTTTTCTGGTTTTTATTTGTTTTATAGTTTAACTATGTTTGAAGAAAGTGCGACTAAAGCCTGTTTTAACACAAGTCAGTGAATTAGACTGCATGCTTTTGTTATGGTAGACTTTGTATTAACACACATGGTTCTTCATAAAAATAAGGGATTTTTTTTCCATATATTTTGAATGATTTTTTTCTATTTTTCAGCCACTAAATGTGACCTGTGCTTATAACTGACCATGCCTATAAGTACAATGCTATTGCTCTTCCTAGTTTTTTTACTACTGTATTTCTAATTTTTACCCTCTTAAGAATCTGTTCCAAGTGGAGAAAATCAGAGTGTGACGGGAGGCGACGAAGAGGCAGTGGATGAATACCAAGAGTTAAACGCAAGAGAAGAGCAAGATATTGAGATAATGATGGAAGGCTGTGAATACGCAATTTCTAATGCCGAGGCCTTTGCAGAAAGGTTGTCCAGAGAGCTGCAGGTGCTGGATGGGGTAAGCCTTTCTTATAATGTGTGATCAGTGATATGTGGTGAACTGGAGAGACTGGTGATGTTCATATGCTGCTGCCTCAGCACTTAAGCCTAGATAGTGTGATCATTGCTGTCTTTCCCTGGGGTGAATTACTAGCTGCCGTCCCTCTTTCAGTATTCCTGCTCAGAAGACAGAACCATTCTTGTTAGGCCAGTGAAGGCAGTTGGCTAAGGTTCTGAATTTGGGCAGGTTCCTGGTATGGAGGAATGGAAGTAAAAAGTAGCCAGTCTAAAACCACCTTGGGGCCTTCCCTGGTGGTCCAGTGGGTAAAGAGTCCGCCTTGCAGTGCAAGGGGGAACAGTTCGATCCCTGGCCCGGGAAGATCCCATGTGCCGCCCACAGCTGGTGCTCTGCAATGAGAGAAGCTGTTGTAATGGGAGGCCCACACAGGTCTAAGAATAAAGATGGATGAAAATAAATAAATAAAAAAATCAATAAAAGAGGCCACAATTTAAAAAAAATAAATAAATAAAACCACCTTGGGGGTTGATTCCTCCAGCCTCTGAAACACCTTGGAATAGTTCAGTGAAAGAGAATAAATTTTTGTGGTTTAGAAAAATAAAATAGGTACAAGTGAGAAGAAGAGATAATCAGGCTGAAAGAGGAGAATCCTTGACCCAAAGAGAACAAAACAGTGTGGCAAAAAGAGGAGAGCCAGGAAAAGAAGATGTTAGACTCCCCCACTGAGCTGCTTGGAATGGATCCTGTCCATTTGTGTGCGCCTTTCTGAGCTTGTATCTAAATGTACATCTTTAAGAAGTAAAAGGTTACCTTCTCTCTCTTTTTTTTTTAACCTTCTCTTTAAGAAGTAAAAAGTAGCACCTCTCTTGTGAGAAAAATCTAAAATGAGAATATTTGGGGATGTTTTTGTTTTATTTAGGCAAAGTATGCATTTAAGAAAAACTCAGAATAAGGAATCCCTGAAGACTTAAAGAAGTTGCCATTTTATACATGAAAGATATAGACGTTATAAGGTTAAACTCAGACCCAGAGATGATACCAACTGTCCACGCTTATAAATTTATAAAACTTTGGAAAGTTTTATAGATAAAACCTAGAAATAAACAAGCCTAGAAATAAAGTTTTATTTATAAAGCCTAGATGAGACTTCAGGCTGTTGGAGTGGGAATTGTTCTGGGTCAGTTCAAGTCCCAGCTCTGTGACTTAAGATGTCAGTGGGTTCTAACTCCTGCTGCCTTTACAGGTGGACTGCACCTACAAATAGTAAATAAAATGACACATGTGAAATGTTAGCATCATACAATGTATATACATCGTACAATGATATTGTTTTAATTCTTTGTGCAGATTTTTTTGCTCTTATCATGTTATCTGCCTTCTTAATGTGGTTTAGTGGTTTGTGTTTTCTTTTCTAGTTAATGTTGCATCTATGTTCCAAGTCATCATATTACTTTGCAGTTTAATTTTGGATTTGAAAGCTCCCAATTTCAGGGAATTCAGAATCAATAGTCAGAGTCATTTAGAAAACATTAATAAGGGGATGGTGGTTTGTTGTTACTTGGCCTGGAAAAAAAATGATTGCAAATAAAAGGGAAAAGAAAGAATACTGTAGAAGGAGCCATCTTATGGCAGTAGGCTCTTCCACATCCTATTAGCACAAATCATGCTAAGTTATAAAATTCCATGCATCCTTCAAAGACTGGCATGCTATTACTATCCTCTTGACTAAGTATTAACAAAACATTTGGTTTCAAATGTTGCAAAAAAAAAAGCAGAATGATAGCTAACCGACTTAGTTAAAGAGGAGAGCCAGGAAAAGAAGATGTTAGACTCCCCACTGAGCTGCTTGGAATGGATCCTGTCCATTTGTGTGCGCCTTTCTGAGCTTGTATCTAAATGTACATCTTTAAGAAGTAAAAGGTTACCTTCTCTCTTTTTTTAACCTTCTCTTTAAGAAGTAAAAAGTAGCACCTCTCTTGTGAGAAAAATCTAAAATGAGAATATTTGGGGATGTTTTTGTTTTATTTAGGCAAAGTATGCATTTAAGAAAAACTCAGAATAAGGAATCCCTGAAGACTTAAAGAAGTTGCCATTTTATACATGAAAGATATAGACGTTATAAGGTTAAACTCAGACCCAGAGATGATACCAACTGTCCACGCTTATAAATTTATAAAACTTTGGAAAGTTTTATAGATAAAACCTAGAAATAAACAAGCCTAGAAATAAAGTTTTATTTATAAAGCCTAGATGAGACTTCAGGCTGTTGGAGTGGGAATTGTTCTGGGTCAGTTCAAGTCCCAGCTCTGTGACTTAAGATGTCAGTGGGTTCTAACTCCTGCTGCCTTTACAGGTGGACTGCACCTACAAATAGTAAATAAAATGACACATGTGAAATGTTAGCATCATACAATGTATATACATCGTACAATGATATTGTTTTAATTCTTTGTGCAGATTTTTTTGCTCTTATCATGTTATCTGCCTTCTTAATGTGGTTTAGTGGTTTGTGTTTTCTTTTCTAGTTAATGTTGCATCTATGTTCCAAGTCATCATATTACTTTGCAGTTTAATTTTGGATTTGAAAGCTCCCAATTTCAGGGAATTCAGAATCAATAGTCAGAGTCATTTAGAAAACATTAATAAGGGGATGGTGGTTTGTTGTTACTTGGCCTGGAAAAAAAATGATTGCAAATAAAAGGGAAAAGAAAGAATACTGTAGAAGGAGCCATCTTATGGCAGTAGGCTCTTCCACATCCTATTAGCACAAATCATGCTAAGTTATAAATTAGTTCCATGCATCCTTCAAAGACTGGCATGCTATTACTATCCTCTTGACTAAGTATTAACAGATGATTATGCTTTTATTTAGGGCTTTACATAAATGTTGCAGAATATAGAAAATGTTTATAGTTGATAGAATTGGAAGAAGTGTCAGAGATGACATAGCCTAAAGCCACTTAGTTTACAAAAATGAGAATGTATAATGTAAACGCAAACTAACAAATGAAAGTATGTGTAAATGTATATGTCATCCTTTGTCACTTTGCTATCAAAGAGATTTATGGATATTTCTTTCAAAGACTGTGAAGTATTACTTTTCTTTTGACTTTATAGGCCAACATCCAGTCCATCATGGCCTCTGAAAAGCAAGTCAACATCCTCATGAAGTTGCTGGATGAGGCTCTAAAGGAGGTGGATCAGATTGAACTGAAACTGAGCAGTTATGAGGAAATGCTCCAAAGTGTAAAAGAACAAATGGATCAGATCTCTGAAAGCAACCATCTAATTCATCTCAGTAACACTAATAACATAAAACTCCTATCTGAGATAGAGTTCCTTGTGGTAAGCATGATTATAAACTACCAACAGTAATTTAAAAAAAAAAAATCTAATGGTGATCTCTGAAAAAATAGTGAAGTTTCAAAAACCTAGTAATAGGATTGGAGCTTCCCTGGTGGTCCAGTGGATAAAGAGTCCACCTTGCAGTGCAGAGGGCACTGGTTCAGTCCCTGGCCCAGGAAGATCCCATGTGCCACGCAGTGGCTGGACTAGTATGTCCAGTTATGAGCCAGGGCTCTGGAGCGTTTGTGCCCAGAGCCGGTGCTCTGCAGGGAGAGAGGCCACTGCAGTGAGAGGCCCACACAGGCCAACGAATAAAGATGGATAAAAATAAATAAATAAAAAACTAATAAAAGAGGCCAAAATTAAAAAAAAAAAAAAAAAATCTAGTAATAGAATTGAGTAGCATCTTACCTGTAAACTTCCTAAGAGTACATAGACAAATGGCATATTTGTATGTTCCAGAACCACATGGATCTGGCCAAAGGTCACATAAAGGCCCTTCGGGAAGGAGATCTTGCTTCTTCCAGGGGTATTGAGGCCTGCACCAATGCCGCAGATGCCCTGCTGCAGTGCATGAATGTGGCTCTTCGACCAGGTATGGTGACAAAATCTTCCCGAGAACCCGGGCCTAAGCCTCTGACTTAGTGTAAAGCTTTTGACACGAAATCTGAGGGGCAGATGGTTTAGGGTTACATTATTAACTGTTTAGACAAGTTTCACTTACTAGCAAACATAATTTATATTGGTACTAAGAACTTTTCCATTTTAATTTCTTCTGATTGACCATCAGTGGCTCTAGTTAACACCAAGATTTTTCTTTAGTGCTGTCCAGAGGACCTATAGCACATAAGGCTTTGCTAGACCAGTAGTTCCAAAACTTGAGCTTACATCAGAATCATCTAGAGGGCTTTTAAAAACACAGATTGCACTACAGATGCAAGAAAGAAGAAAAAAATCCATCCTTGGGCTTTCTGTCTATCTTGATTGTGATAGCCCAGATTGAATGGAGGAATGCAGGTGAATTTTTTTTTTTTAAACAGGGAAAGTTTTTTGTATCTCACAAGTAAACCTTGTGAGCAGTTAAAAAAAAAAAAAAAAAGTGAAAAAAACACAGATTGCTAGGTGCCACCCCCAGAATCAGTAGATCTGGTCTGAGGCCTTAGGATCTACATTTCTAACAGTTCCCAGGTGGTGCTGAGGCAGGACCACAGGGTGAGGACCACTGAGCTATAGTGTTTCCCCCACCTCACCTTTCCTTTATAAAGCATATGAATAAACTAGTAAAACTTTGAGTTTTTCAAAACTGAAATATGGATACTGTATATAACATTAAACATCAGGAGCTCTTTTTCCCCATTAAATAAGTTGAGAAATGTTGGGATTTCAGGCCATGAGATGCTTCTGGCGGTCAAACAGCAGCAGCAGTGTTTCAGTGATTTGCGAGAGCATTTTGCCCGGAGACTGGCCAGTCACCTCAACAATGTTTTTGTTCAACAGGTAATTTTATTTTATTATAATACTGGCATGTTCCTGCAACCTTAAATTAAATTCCCACAGAAAAAATATTATAATGTACCTAATTGAAAGCACAGTATGTTCCATTATACATTTACTTGATTTTAATATTTTAAATATGTGTGTATTTCCTTATAGATGTATTTTGGGGCTCAACAGACTTTTTAAGGAAAATGATTCCTTTTTAGCTGAAATTCCCTGAGTTTTGTGTAAGACAAATGAACTAACTCAATTGTAAATTCTAGTTGATTTAATCATATAAAACCTTTGTATATTTATGTGGAAAGGGGTGTTATAATTAAGGTTGTGGCATTTATATTAATGTTAATAATATCATTAAGTGTACCTTAAGGGATTTGAATAGAAGGCATTTTAATATCTGGTATAATAAATTAGATTTTGTATATTTTTCATTTCTTTAATAGGGATTTGGGGCAAAAAAGAAAAGTTGAGGAACAATCTGTTCAAGAAATGCTATCTGAAATACTGGGCTCTTTGTTTTCACTTTGAGGAATGCTGAAAGCACTGTATTTACTGTATTTTGTTTCTGATTAGTTTACTCAGGCCCTCCTTCAACTCTATAACAGGTCCTACTTTCTTTCGGTGCCTGTGAGTACATCAGCTTTGGCTCCAGCTTCTCAGATTCCTTTGTTTTTCCTGCAAAGTTTACTAAGCATAACAGCAGCAGAATCTTCATAGTTATAATTTACTGACTTAAGCTGCCTATTAACCATATTTGTAGCAGTTTTTTTAACGTCCCATAACAAAAAAGTTTATTTAGATCCAAAGGACATTTAATCTCATTCTGCTTGCCTTTCTTCCTGTCATTCTTTCCACTCCCTCACTCACTCCATTATTTAGAAGTCATTTGCCAAATGATTCAAGATGCATTCCAGTCATTTAGCTGGAATAGACGAGAGGCTGATTCTGTCCTCAAGTTGCTTACAGTGTAGTGAACTCGGGAGACAGGCGGTTAGACCAGGGGAGGGTATATGTTACGATAGTGGTACCACGGGAGGGTAAAGGAAAGCCACCTGGCTAAGCACGTGAGGGGGAAACAGGAGAAGACTCTCTTGACATTCCACTTGACTTAAAAAGCACCAAGGAAAAAGGAAACCTAGGAATCCCATAGGAAATACTAATGCACATTTTTTTACACTCTTATTTCAATACTATCTATTTCTATACAATTCCCTAGTTTTTTAAGATAATCGTGTTGTCAGGGACATAGTCCACATTTAGATGGTACTGAAAATACCAGTCAGCAAATGATAATCCTTTCTGCACCATTAATTATTTGTTGTAATATGCTGTTATTTATAATCTCGCTTACTTGCCTTATAAACTAATGGCTTTGTTTAAAGTGAATGCTTCCTAGTTCTCAAAATCTAATATTCATTGTTACATGTGAGTAATGCATGTTAAAAACTAGAATGTTGCTACCCAGAATGTGCTGGAGCAGATGAAAGACAATGCCCAAGTACAGAAAAGAGATTTTCTGTGTTAAGTTAAATGTATGATGTCACCTAGCAAAGAGTTGGGAAACATGAGTGTTTCTACTCTTTGCTGTGGGACACACTAGCTGGGAAAATTTGATTACCACATTATGGTACATCTCTTTGTCAATCACCGGGTTTTCATTGTGTGCTTCTTTTGTACTCACTGTCATACATGTGTAAGAGTAAGAAACAGCTCTCACCTTCAAGATGCTTGTGAAGGTGTATTAAAAGTAACGTACTTAAAATTCTACAGCAGTTACACAGGATACCTTGGAGACATTGCTGATTGAAGTTCCAGTGAATGTGTCAGTAAGCAAGAAACACATTTTTTTTTTTTTTGGTTTCCCAGTGCATAGAAAAGTTTACAAATAACAGTATATTGTAGGGTTTCCCTGGTGGTCCAGTGGGTAAGGACACCGCCTTGCAGTGCAAGGCACCCTGGTTCGATCTTTGGCCTGGGAAGATCCCACGTGTCGCGAAGCAGCTGGACCAATGTGTCCAGTTACCGAGCCGGAGCTCTGGAGCGCATGCACCCAGAGCCGGTGCTCTGCGACAACAGAGGCCACCGCGATAGGACGCCCACACGGGCCAAAGAACAAAGACGGGTGAAAACAGATAAATGAAAGACCAGTAGAAGTGGCCCGCCTACCCCACTTCCTCCCCAACCTGCCCCCGGGGGGAAAAAAAAAACAGTATATTGTAGCCTATTGTGTGCGATAGCATTATGTCTGACAAAAGAAGGTGCACACTTTGATTTGAAAAATATTACTAAAAATTGCTAACCACCATCTGAGCCTTCAGTGGATCATAGTCTTTTTGCTGGTGAAGGGTCTTTCCTCGATGTTTATGGTGCTGGGGGATGAAGGGAGTGGTTGCTGAAGATTGGGGTGACTACGGCAAATTTTTTTAAAAAGAGAACCATGAAGGTTGCTAAAATGCTTGAGTTTTCCTTTATCAAACAATTTCTCTGTAGCATGCAGTGCTGTTTGATAGCATTTTACCCACAGTAGAACTTCTTTCAAAATTGGAGTGACTCTTCTTAAATCCTGGCACTTGCTCTTATCAACTAAATTATGTATTGATAATAGTCTAAAGCCTTTTGTTATCATTTCAGTGTCTTCACAGCATCTTTAGCAGTAGTAGATTCCATATTAAGAGACCAGTTTCTTTGCTCATCCATAAAAAGCAACTTCTTATCCGTTAAAGTCCATTTGCTGAGATTATAACAATTCAGTCACATCTTAGGCTGCACTTCTAGTTCTAGTTCTCCTACTATTTCAGCCACATCTATAGTTACTTCCTCTACTCAAGTCTTAACCCCTCACTCAAAGTCATTCGTGAGGACTGGAGTCAGCTTCTTCCAAGACTCCTGTTAATGCTGGTATTTTGACCCCTTCTCATGAATCACAACTGTTCTTTTTTTTTCTCTCTCTCTCTCTTTGGCCACTTCTATTGGTCTTTCATGTATTTATCTTTGTTCTTTGACCTTTGTGGGCCTCCCATTACAGTGGCCTCTGTCGCTACAGAGCACTGGCTCTGGGCACATGCGTGCCAGCGCTCCAGCTCAGCAGTTGGACACATCGGTCCAGCCACTCCGCGGCACATGGGATCTTCCCAGGCCAGGGATCGAACCGACGCCCCTTGCACTGCAAGGCGGTGTCCTTACCCACTGGACCACCAGGGAAGCCCCACAACTGTTCTTAATGGCGTCTAGAATGGCCAATCCTTTCTAAAAGGTTTTCGGTTACTGTTACTAATTTATTTATCTATAATAAGAAACTTTAAACAATGTCTTTATTTTTTAAATATATAAAGAGTAAAATTCTTAGCACAGTTGAGTCCTAGATATAATAATTATCTATATTATTGATTGAATTAAACAGTTTAAGTATTTGATTTTTCTGCTTCCTGTAGGTATTTTGGAACCAGTTTCTCTAAACTCTTTCTGTTAACAGTAATAACATTTAATCTGTCTTAACAGTTTGAAGGTGATGATGTTCTTTATATCAGTGAATTTTCAGATGATGGTGATCTTAAAATGCTGTTTGAATTGCAAAAGAAAGCTTTGACTAGTAATACACATGAAAGGGCTTTGAAAACTGTAAAATCCTCTATAAATGTTAATTCTTCCATTTTTCGGGAGAGATGAAGGTTTTTAACTGAAGAGATTTCCTGATATTAAGTTAAATAATACAACTTAACATGTAATAGCCTGAGTAAATAGTTGTAGAAGAACATAAACCATGATTTTGAGTCTTGAATCATTGAAAAAAAATAATGAGGAAGATTGGGATATTGAAAATATATCTAATATTATTACTAATAAAAGAATATTTGAAAAACATTAATAAACTATAACAGGTTTCTCAAATACTCTTTTAGTCAGTGTAACTAAGACACACTATTTGGAGATATTAGCAGACTTAAAACTATAATCTCTATGCATAGTATCTAATATCTGTGATTCAGTGGAAGCTTAGTCATCTTTCTGAGGTGGCCACTAGGAAACGTATCTGAAATGTTACGTTCATATTGACCTTTGGCAGTTTTTGAGTCTGGTTAAAATGATTTTGTTTGGTATGTTTTAAAAAGAAAACCAAAGTGAGACTCAGAAGACTAAGGTTCAGGTTCTAACCTTCCTTTTGCATGACTGTGTAAATCACTTAACTCTTTGAGTTTCAATTGTTCTTCAGTTTATTCTGTTACATCAGGGGATCTTCTAGATCTGTGTACTCTAAAACAAAACTCAGGATGCATCATCTCTCTCAGGCTGTTTGAAAACTTACTAATTTATATATGTGATGTCAAGGATTAAAAACAAAACCATATAGTTGCTTGTTTAACAAATTAATGAAAAATTAAAATTACATTTTTATTAGGGGTTATCCTGGAAAGTGCTTCTTCCCAGGTGGCTTTGGAAATAAAGAATCCACCTGCAATGCAGGAGACATGGGTTCAATCCCAGGGTGAAAAGATATCCTGGAGAATGGAATATGAGCTAATCCCATTTCTCTAAACTCTTTCTGTTAACAGTAATAACATTTAATCTGTCTTAACAGTTTGAAGGTGATGATGTTCTTTATATCAGTGAATTTTCAGATGATGGTGATCTTAAAATGCTGTTTGAATTGCAAAAGAAAGCTTTGACTAGTAATACACATGAAAGGGCTTTGAAAACTGTAAAATCCTCTATAAATGTTAATTCTTCCATTTTTCGGGAGAGATGAAGGTTTTTAACTGAAGAGATTTCCTGATATTAAGTTAAATAATACAACTTAACATGTAATAGCCTGAGTAAATAGTTGTAGAAGAACATAAACCATGATTTTGAGTCTTGAATCATTGAAAAAAAATAATGAGGAAGATTGGGATATTGAAAATATATCTAATATTATTACTAATAAAAGAATATTTGAAAAACATTAATAAACTATAACAGGTTTCTCAAATACTCTTTTAGTCAGTGTAACTAAGACACACTATTTGGAGATATTAGCAGACTTAAAACTATAATCTCTATGCATAGTATCTAATATCTGTGATTCAGTGGAAGCTTAGTCATCTTTCTGAGGTGGCCACTAGGAAACGTATCTGAAATGTTACGTTCATATTGACCTTTGGCAGTTTTGAGTCTGGTTAAAATGATTTTGTTTGGTATGTTTTAAAAAGAAAACCAAAGTGAGACTCAGAAGACTAAGGTTCAGGTTCTAACCTTCCTTTTGCATGACTGTGTAAATCACTTAACTCTTTGAGTTTCAATTGTTCTTCAGTTTATTCTGTTACATCAGGGGATCTTCTAGATCTGTGTACTCTAAAACAAAACTCAGGATGCATCATCTCTCTCAGGCTGTTTGAAAACTTACTAATTTATATATGTGATGTCAAGGATTAAAAACAAAACCATATAGTTGCTTGTTTAACAAATTAATGAAAAAATTAAAATTACATTTTTATTAGGGGTTATCCTGGAAAGTGCTTCTTCCCAGGTGGCTTTGGAAATAAAGAATCCACCTGCAATGCAGGAGACATGGGTTCAATCCCAGGGTGAAAAAGATATCCTGGAGAAGGAATTGGTAACCTACTCCAGTATTCTTGCCTGGAGAATCCCATGGACAGAGAACTCTGGTGGACTGCAGTCCATGGGGTGGCAAAAAAATTCAAACATGACCCAGAAACTGAGCACCGAGCCCTATCCTGGAAAACCCAGAATATAGTCATCTGTAGTCCTTCCTAGTTCTGAAATTCTGTTTTCCATGTATTTTCATCTGTTATTTTAAATATTATAGACTCTAATGGAAATATCATAGATGTGGATAAGTTGTTTTGAATGACTTCCCAGTTTGGTGTTTCTTTAAAAATACAGCTTATATCATGATATTTATTTGCTTAGTAAATTATAAAATGATATGGAAGAGGTAAGCTTGATTAAAATATTCATTCTCAACTCCTTTAGAAAATAAAATAAGTAGTCGGTTTATCAGGGAGCCATTCTTGTGTGTTTATGACTATTTTATGGTTGTGTTCAGTTTGTATACACAGGATGATAAAAGAAGACAAGTAAGTGCTCGGTTCTTAGATTTCTATGTTCTGTTGGTTTTGCTTGGCTTCATTTGATCATTGTTTAGAATTTTTAGTTACAAGAAGTTTCTTTATACTGTCAATGACATTTATTTACTTATTTACTCACTCTAGGGTCATGATCAGAGTTCAACTCTTGCTCAGCACTCTGTGGAACTGACTTTGCCTAATCATCATCCGTTTCATCGAGACTTACTCCGATATGCCAAGCTGATGGAGTGGCTGAAGAGTCAAAAAATCTGATGAGAACATGATTCACTAACTTTTTGTTTCTTATTTTAGTTTATTTCTGTTACATCAGGGATCTTCTAGATCTGTGTACTCTAAAACAAAACTCAGGATGCATCATCTCTCTCAGGCTGTTTGAAAACTTACTAATTTATATATGTGATGTCAAGGATTAAAAACAAAACCATATAGTTGCTTGTTTAACAAATTAATGAAAAAATTAAAATTACATTTTTATTAGGGGTTATCCTGGAAAGTGCTTCTTCCCAGGTGGCTTTGGAAATAAAGAATCCACCTGCAATGCAGGAGACATGGGTTCAATCCCAGGGTGAAAAAGATATCCTGGAGAAGGAATTGGTAACCTACTCCAGTATTCTTGCCTGGAGAATCCCATGGACAGAGAACTCTGGTGGACTGCAGTCCATGGGGTGGCAAAAAAATTCAAACATGACCCAGAAACTGAGCACCGAGCCCTATCCTGGAAAACCCAGAATATAGTCATCTGTAGTCCTTCCTAGTTCTGAAATTCTGTTTTCCATGTATTTTCATCTGTTATTTTAAATATTATAGACTCTAATGGAAATATCATAGATGTGGATAAGTTGTTTTGAATGACTTCCCAGTTTGGTGTTTCTTTAAAAATACAGCTTATATCATGATATTTATTTGCTTAGTAAATTATAAAATGATATGGAAGAGGTAAGCTTGATTAAAATATTCATTCTCAACTCCTTTAGAAAATAAAATAAGTAGTCGGTTTATCAGGGAGCCATTCTTGTGTGTTTATGACTATTTTATGGTTGTGTTCAGTTTGTATACACAGGATGATAAAAGAAGACAAGTAAGTGCTCGGTTCTTAGATTTCTATGTTCTGTTGGTTTTGCTTGGCTTCATTTGATCATTGTTTAGAATTTTTAGTTACAAGAAGTTTCTTTATACTGTCAATGACATTTATTTACTTATTTACTCACTCTAGGGTCATGATCAGAGTTCAACTCTTGCTCAGCACTCTGTGGAACTGACTTTGCCTAATCATCATCCGTTTCATCGAGACTTACTCCGATATGCCAAGCTGATGGAGTGGCTGAAGAGTACTGATTATGGAAAGTATGAGGGACTAACAAAGGTATAGACTTGACATCAGTTACTCACTGAATATAGAGCATAATCTTTTAGAATTGAAAGTCATGTGTTCAGTTCCCCAAATGACATTTGAAACCTTATTGTATATTCTTAAAAAAGCAGCAGGTCATTGAATTTCTGAGTGCTCATTAGCCAGGAAGAACATTTATTTCATTTTCTTGGATGGAGAAGAACTAGATTTTGAATTTCACTATAGTATTAGACCATACTGGGCTTCCCTGGTGGTCCAGTGGGTAAGGACACCGCCTTGCAGTGCAAGGGGCGTCGGTTCGATCCCTGGCCTGGGAAGATCCCACGTGCCGCAGAGCGGCTGGACCGGTGTGTCTAATTACCGAGCCGGAGCTCTGCAGCGACAGAGGCCACCACGATGGGAGGCCCACATGGGCCAGAGAACAAAGATGGATGAAAATGGACAAATGAAAGACCAATAGAAGTGGCCCGCCTGCTCCCCTACCTCCCCACCCTACCCTCCTCAAATAAATAAATAAATCTTTTTTAAAAAAAGTTAAAAAAAAAAAATTACACCATACTGTAGCCTGAAGCATCATTCAGTTTGGTTAAGCATCATTCAGTTACAGTTCAGCTATAATTATTGACTGAGTTTCTTTATGTGCAGTATAGAAATGAGGGAAGGCTTCCCCTGGTGGTCCAGTGGGTGGGGACACCACCTTGCAGTGCAGGGGGCGCCGGTTCGAGCCCTGGCCTGGGAAGATCCTACGTGCAGCGGAGCGGCTAGACCAATGTGTCCAGTTGCCGAGCCAGAGCTCTGGAGCGCACGCACCCGGAGCCGGTGCTCTGCAACGACAGACGCCACCGCGATGGGAGGCCCACAGGAGCCAAAGAACAGAGACGGATGAAAACGGAGAAATGAGAGACCAATAGAAGTAGCCTGCCGGCTCCCCTCCCTCCCCAACCCGACCCCCGCCAAAAATAAATAAATAAATAAATCTTTAAAAAAAAAAAAAAGTATGTGAAAGGTAATATGTCAGAGGGAAAATGTGAATGTGATTCTATTCAACTTCATATTTTTATATTTTTAAATTGTTAATGTTATGATGCCGGTTCATTTCTTTTTAAAGACAGAAAATAGCCCTCTTGTGTCTTAGGAAATGCATCAAAATTTTAAGACCACAAAATTCAGAGCAAGCACTGAGGATATGCGGGAGGAGAGAGATTCAGAAATGGAAATTTTTATGCTTGTTTTTTTTATAAGTATGTATTATGTTTATTTTTAAGAACTACATGGATTATTTATCACGACTCTATGAGAGAGAAATTAAAGATTTCTTTGAAGTTGCAAAGATCAAGATGACTGGCACAACTAAAGAAGGCAAGAAGTTTGGTAAGCTTAGGCACCTCCGTCTCTTGTTTTCTATTCAGTTAAAAATTGATTTATTTATGACAAATAATTCTAAGACTTTTTAAGCAAGGTGGAAGGAGAAACAATAGAATTAGCAAAAGAATAAATCTAACACATTGATTTATAGGTGTTTCATGGAGAAAATCCTTATGCCTGTACTTTTTTTTTTACTAATTAAAATTCTGCAATATGTGAATTTGATAGCAGTTGTATACACATGCTACATCTAAAAGTACAGTGCACCTCAGATCCCCAGATGCGGAGCCCATAGACGTGGAGGACTGACTGTGGGACTCGAGCATCCATGAATTTTGAGATCCACGACAGGTGCTAGAACCAACCCTGCACAGATACCAGGGACACCTGTGTCTATTCACAGAAGAAGCAGTTGGCCAGAAAATGGAGTGTAGTTTGGTAGAGAAAGTACTAGATTAAGAGACACATGTTGAAGTTCAGTTTCTGATTTCCTACAAGACCTTATGTAACAGTTGGAGGCAAGTCTGTGATCTCTTTAGTCATTGCTCTCCACAGGGAAGTGAAAGTGATTCCTGGCTTCTTACTTCTCACTGGCTATTTTGAATCAAAAAGAAAGTTTCTAAGTGTTTTCTCCCTGCCAAGGGGCTAAAAAAATGTCACCAAAATCTCTCCTGTAATTATACTTTATTTTTCCAAAGGGTTTTGAAACAAGTGGTTTTTTGTTGCTCCTAAATATGTTAAATAATAATTTAAAAAATGATTTAAAAGAATAACCAGTGAAAGTATCAAGTTGCAAGGAAATGATTTGCCGAGGCCACATTCTGCTCTTGCATGTACCCATCTCTGGACTTCTTTTTGGATGGAGTTTTGTGCCTATTCAAGTCAAAACCTGGCCTTAAATGGCTACAGTGTGTGTACTCTGTCTGCATAGTTCCCCTTTAGAACCATGAGTTTAGCATTTGCTTGTTGAAAGGAGCCTTTGCCCTGATTGAAATTGATAGCTCATCTTTCCATTCTTTTCTTTAGGACAAAGAAGACTATCTTTAGTAGTGGGTAATTATTTTGTGATTCACTGGTTTGTGGTGGTTGTTTTTTCTTTTTAATACAGCACTAATACATCGGTGTACATTGAGAGAGAAATTAAAGATTTCTTTGAAGTTGCAAAGATCAAGATGACTGGCACAACTAAAGAAGGCAAGAAGTTTGGTAAGCTTAGGCACCTCCGTCTCTTGTTTTCTATTCAGTTAAAAATTGATTTATTTATGACAAATAATTCTAAGACTTTTTAAGCAAGGTGGAAGGAGAAACAATAGAATTAGCAAAAGAATAAATCTAACACATTGATTTATAGGTGTTTCATGGAGAAAATCCTTATGCCTGTACTTTTTTTTTTACTAATTAAAATTCTGCAATATGTGAATTTGATAGCAGTTGTATACACATGCTACATCTAAAAGTACAGTGCACCTCAGATCCCCAGATGCGGAGCCCATAGACGTGGAGGACTGACTGTGGGACTCGAGCATCCATGAATTTTGAGATCCACGACAGGTGCTAGAACCAACCCTGCACAGATACCAGGGACACCTGTGTCTATTCACAGAAGAAGCAGTTGGCCAGAAAATGGAGTGTAGTTTGGTAGAGAAAGTACTAGATTAAGAGACACATGTTGAAGTTCAGTTTCTGATTTCCTACAAGACCTTATGTAACAGTTGGAGGCAAGTCTGTGATCTCTTTAGTCATTGCTCTCCACAGGGAAGTGAAAGTGATTCCTGGCTTCTTACTTCTCACTGGCTATTTTGAATCAAAAAGAAAGTTTCTAAGTGTTTTCTCCCTGCCAAGGGGCTAAAAAAATGTCACCAAAATCTCTCCTGTAATTATACTTTATTTTTCCAAAGGGTTTTGAAACAAGTGGTTTTTTGTTGCTCCTAAATATGTTAAATAATAATTTAAAAAATGATTTAAAAGAATAACCAGTGAAAGTATCAAGTTGCAAGGAAATGATTTGCCGAGGCCACATTCTGCTCTTGCATGTACCCATCTCTGGACTTCTTTTTGGATGGAGTTTTGTGCCTATTCAAGTCAAAACCTGGCCTTAAATGGCTACAGTGTGTGTACTCTGTCTGCATAGTTCCCCTTTAGAACCATGAGTTTAGCATTTGCTTGTTGAAAGGAGCCTTTGCCCTGATTGAAATTGATAGCTCATCTTTCCATTCTTTTCTTTAGGACAAAGAAGACTATCTTTAGTAGTGGGTAATTATTTTGTGATTCACTGGTTTGTGGTGGTTGTTTTTTCTTTTTAATACAGCACTAATACATCGGTGATACTAGTTCAGATTTTTTAAATGGTTTGAATCTGTGTATTACATTTTGGTAAAGACGCTGATAAGAATCTCAGGACAATAGGCTTTTGGAAACAGAAATGCTAACTCATCCTAAAGGTTAATTGTTTTTAAACAGTGTGTTTATATCCTTGTTAATGTTTCACCATGGATATGTTATATCAATTTTTTTTTTTAGTAAATGACATATTAATACTGTTACATGTTTAATGTTTTCATTTAGTATATTTGTCACCACTTGTTGTTTATTTTGAGAGAACTTTTCTACAGTGAAAACTGCATTAAAGGGAATTCTTTCTAAAATTACCTTCTTACTCCTTAAGAGGTTATTAATGCCAGTATCATAATGTTAAGTTTGTCAGGCCTAAGATTCTCATTGAAATAAATGACATAATTAAAATATAATTTAAATCAAGTACAATAGTATCTTAATGGTATCATTGCATTAACCTAAAACCTTAAATTTTTTTTTTTTTTATCCCTTGAGAAGTTCTTAAATTACCTTGTTAAAATTTTTTTAATTGACCTAGTACAAGTGTAGGAGATACTTTTATGCTTTTAAAACAGTGTTAAAATTATATCTCTTGAGTGTGTCTACTAAGTAATAAGGAATAGGAGAGTAACAAAAAAATTGTAATTTCTATTACTTTGATATTATCAGTTAAAGAGAAGAAAAACTAAATAATAAATAGAATGCAGAGGATAAAAACAATTTTGTTCATCTTTGAAAATCTAACTTGTTGGTCAACATTTAATAAATTTCAAGTTAAATACAAATGACTTCAAAAGTTCTAAATAAGTAGAATATAAACTTTTAAGAGATATCTTTTAAAGGATTCAAAGTATGTTTAAATCAGTTTTTAATAGTAATTATAACTATAAGAAACCTAAAATTTGGGGAAGATAACTTTTCAATGAATCAAAAATAATTATGAATAAAATTTTAATTTTTTTTTTACTTGCTCTGAAAATGTTGGATCATTGATACTACTAAGAACAGAAAGTCAGATTGAATGTATTTTACAAAAGAAAATTGTGTAGTCAATATATAGTCATAGAGATTCAGGGGAATTCTCTCTTTCTGAACCACTCTTGACTTAAGTCCTAGCATCTGCTTAGTTCAAATAATTTTAAATAATGTAAAAATGCTAGTAAAGTACTTTTTCTTGTGATAAGGTCTTTATGAAGTCTTTGACTTTTTTAGATCAGTAAGTTTACTCTGATACCCTCAGAGGCATGGAATTTCCCCCCCCAAGATTGATACTTGGGTGTTTTGTTTTCCTTTTGTATTCCTCAAATGTAGTTAATGAAAAGATAGGTGAAGGATATTTAGTAATAATTTTTAAAATCACATGTGGTTTTTTGTTTCTGTAGCTAGGATAGATCCACATTTATTAGTGAAGCCCATTTACATAATAATTCCTCATCTTTAGTAATACAAAACTTAAAAATGATATACCAAGAACATTTTTTTCAGTGTTTCTCCACTAAATTAGGAAATCTTGTTGAGGGGCTACCCTGGTGGTCCAGTGGGTAAAGAGTCCGCCTTGCAGTGCAAGGGGCACCGGTTCGATCCCTGGCCTGGGAAGATCCCACATGCTGTGGAGCGGCTGGACCTGTGTGACCAATTAGGAGCCAGTGCTCTGGAGCACATGTGCCTAGAGCCGGCGCTCTGCAGCGAGAGAGGCCACTGCAATGGGAGGCCCACTCAGGCCGAAGAATTAAGAAGGATGAAAATAAATAAATAAATAAACCAATAAAAGAGGCCAAAATTTTAAAAAAAAGAAGAAGAAGTCTGTTGACTGCAAAGGAGTCTTGAACACAAGGCTAAATTCAGTCCCAACTGGAAGGTTCATTACATAAATGTTCATTAATTACCTATTATATGGTAAGCACTGTTCGGTACTAAGAATGCATCAATGAGCAAAGACCCTACCTTCTGATGCTTAGAGTCTAGCAGAATTATAACTATAAGAAACCTAAAATTTGGGGAAGATAACTTTTCAATGAATCAAAAATAATTATGAATAAAATTTTAATTTTTTTTTTACTTGCTCTGAAAATGTTGGATCATTGATACTACTAAGAACAGAAAGTCAGATTGAATGTATTTTACAAAAGAAAATTGTGTAGTCAATATATAGTCATAGAGATTCAGGGGAATTCTCTCTTTCTGAACCACTCTTGACTTAAGTCCTAGCATCTGCTTAGTTCAAATAATTTTAAATAATGTAAAAATGCTAGTAAAGTACTTTTTCTTGTGATAAGGTCTTTATGAAGTCTTTGACTTTTTTAGATCAGTAAGTTTACTCTGATACCCTCAGAGGCATGGAATTTCCCCCCCCAAGATTGATACTTGGGTGTTTTGTTTTCCTTTTGTATTCCTCAAATGTAGTTAATGAAAAGATAGGTGAAGGATATTTAGTAATAATTTTTAAAATCGCTTGTGGTTTTTTTTGTTTCTGTAGCTAGGATAGATCCACATTTATTAGTGAAGCCCATTTACATAATAATTCCTCATCTTTAGTAATACAAAACTTAAAAATGATATACCAAGAACATTTTTTTCAGTGTTTCTCCACTAAATTAGGAAATCTTGTTGAGGGGCTACCCTGGTGGTCCAGTGGGTAAAGAGTCCGCCTTGCAGTGCAAGGGGCACCGGTTCGATCCCTGACAGGAGAAGATCCCACATGCTGTGGAGCGGCTGGACCAGTGTGTCCAATTAGGAGCCAGTGCTCTGGAGCACATGTGCCTAGAGCTGGTGCTCTGCAATGAGAGGGGCCACTGCAATGGGAGGCCCACTCAGGCCGAAGAATTAAGAAGGATGAAAATAAATAAATAAATAAACCAATAAAAGAGGCCAAAATTTTAAAAAAAAGAAGAAGAAGTCTGTTGACTGCAAAGGAGTCTTGAACACAAGGCTAAATTCAGTCCCAACTGGAAGGTTCATTACATAAATGTTCATTAATTACCTATTATATGGTAAGCACTGTTCGGTACTAAGAATGCATCAATGAGCAAAGACCCTACCTTCTGATGCTTAGAGTCTAGCAGAAATTATTTAAAGTGATTTAAAAGTTTACTGGAATACTGTTGCTTCTTGCTGATAAATAATATAGACCTTTTTATGAGCCCAAATAGGACACTACTAGTATTTGTTAACTACTTAAAACAAAGAAGTCTATGCCCCATTAGTCTTTGCTCTGGAACTGCTAAACTTAGTAGAGTGACACCTTAAGACCACCAAAAGGGACTGTCAGATCGGCCAACTCATAGCATCCCTCTCTGCCGGCCGCTGTAATGTCCAGCCCTATCATTTCATATTCCCTTAAGCTTCAGGTGGCCAAGACTGGGAAGGTTTACATGTTTTTGGTGTGGCAAGTTAGTAGTTTATACTTGAGCTTTTGCGTAGTGATAGCAACTGTCCCTCGTCCCTGCAGGGACGAGGGACAGTTGACATGTTGTTTTCTATTTCTTAAATAGTTCTAGAGTTATTATTCTTTAATTTTCTATATTCTTTTACCTATAGTTTCTTTGCCTTTCAAATTCTCATCTGCATTTAGAATGTTTCACAAAATAGTCTCTACACTTGATCTAATAATCAATCAGAGAGAAAGAGGTTTTAGATGAAGGAAATACCAAATGATCCTCAGAGAGCCCCAGCTCCTGCATTAAACGTGTTCACTCAGCTTTACCCTTCCATCTACCCATCTCCTGCTATCAGTATTTTGATACGTACTTTTCATTCTAGGTGTTCACAAAACCAGTTATGTTACTAAATAGTTCAGCTTATTATTCTAAAATGGTTTTAGAATAGCGTATATTTTTATCAGAAGGAGTATAAAATTATTTAATACAGTGGAGATTCCTTCCAAGAGCTTTCAATGAAAACAAGATTGTTAATACATTTATATCTGAATCTGCAACTTGCAACTTCATTCTAATAAATTTTTACTGTATTAAATTATTTACTTGAACTCTGTTTCCTTCAGAAATCAGCAAATATAGTCTTTAAATTTAAGTACATCGGCTTAGGAAACTTAAAAATATCATTTAAATGTGGGAGAGGTTTACAGATATAGGTATTTTTACCTGAATATTAGCATAAAAGAATACATTAAAAGGCTAGTTAAGTTTTTTCTTTCATGTAGTTTTTCAAACAATAGCTGATCAACTAAACATATGTTGCATCTCTCGTTACTTGATGCTCATGGTTCTTTGCATGTGTCTTTTAAACTAGAGCTTTAACTTCCTCTTGTGCATGGTTTGTGCAAATTGCAGTTTATTAACTTGTCTTTGTCTTTGATGCTTGCAACCTAATCCATCACAGCTACACTGCCTCGAAAAGAAAGTGCTGTCAAACAGGAAACAGAGAGTGAGTATGCTTAGTGTATTAGTAGGTATTCTCAATGCATGTTTGTTTATGTCCAGCCCTATCATTTCATATTCCCTTAAGCTTCAGGTGGCCAAGACTGGGAAGGTTTACATGTTTTTGGTGTGGCAAGTTAGTAGTTTATACTTGAGCTTTTCGTAGGATAGCAACTGTCCCTCGTCCCTGCAGGGACGAGGGACAGTTGACATGTTGTTTTCTATTTCTTAAATAGTTCTAGAGTTATTATTCTTTAATTTTCTATATTCTTTTACCTATAGTTTCTTTGCCTTTCAAATTCTCATCTGCATTTAGAATGTTTCACAAAATAGTCTCTACACTTGATCTAATAATCAATCAGAGAGAAAGAGGTTTTAGATGAAGGAAATACCAAATGATCCTCAGAGAGCCCCAGCTCCTGCATTAAACGTGTTCACTCAGCTTTACCCTTCCATCTACCCATCTCCTGCTATCAGTATTTTGATACGTACTTTTCATTCTAGGTGTTCACAAAACCAGTTATGTTACTAAATAGTTCAGCTTATTATTCTAAAATGGTTTTAGAATAGCGTATATTTTTATCAGAAGGAGTATAAAATTATTTAATACAGTGGAGATTCCTTCCAAGAGCTTTCAATGAAAACAAGATTGTTAATACATTTATATCTGAATCTGCAACTTGCAACTTCATTCTAATAAATTTTTACTGTATTAAATTATTTACTTGAACTCTGTTTCCTTCAGAAATCAGCAAATATAGTCTTTAAATTTAAGTACATCGGCTTAGGAAACTTAAAAATATCATTTAAATGTGTGGGAGAGGTTTACAGATATAGGTATTTTTACCTGAATATTAGCATAAAAGAATACATTAAAAGGCTAGTTAAGTTTTTTCTTTCATGTAGTTTTTCAAACAATAGCTGATCAACTAAACATATGTTGCATCTCTCGTTACTTGATGCTCATGGTTCTTTGCATGTGTCTTTTAAACTAGAGCTTTAACTTCCTCTTGTGCATGGTTTGTGCAAATTGCAGTTTATTAACTTGTCTTTGTCTTTGATGCTTGCAACCTAATCCATCACAGCTACACTGCCTCGAAAAGAAAGTGCTGTCAAACAGGAAACAGAGAGTGAGTATGCTTAGTGTATTAGTAGGTATTCTCAATGCATGTTTGTTTATGTCTAGAAATTAGTTACTTGTCTTGAACAAAGTTACACAAAAATATCAATCGCTCTGAGTTGCCAGGTATTGGTGAAAGAAAACCAACAGGATGGTAGTGGTATGACTACATCCAAGAAATAAGTAATATAGTTAAAAATATATGGTGGGTAGTCAGAAATCTATGAAAGGGTTCACCATTTTACTTTTAAGACTGTGTTTAGAAACTATAAAAATTCTTAAAGATATGGTCAGATTTTGCATAATGAAACCAAAGTTTGTCTCTCATTAACCTTACATCATACCTTTTTATCACTTATTTGATCATTTGTCCATCTGACCATCAGTGAATAATACAGGTTACCTGAGAAATACTCAAGAAGGGTGAAAAGGTTTTACTGTTTAAATTTAATTCTGAATAAAAATATCACACTTTCTTATAAAAATGGAATCCTTTAATTCTTTGATGTATGTAGGATATTGTCCAGACATATTCTTCTCATTTTTCCTCATAACTATGGTAGATTCCTGTGTTTATAGCTAAACTCCGATGTCCCATATTAATATAATTATTGCTGTATGTATTATATTTTAGTTGTATTGCAAATACAACAAATTTTCAGGTTTTTCTTTTCATTTTATTTAGTTTTTAAAAGAACTTTTAATCAGTTCACTTACTGAAAAAAACAGTTTCTGGGTTCAGGAATTCAACTTAATAGTTGAATCATGTGTAATTGACTTTTGGTAGGGCAAGAGTAATTGAGTGTTGACCGTTCTGTATGATTCAGCCTAATATGTTGATTTAATATAGAGGTAAGTACTGGAATATGGAAGTTTATTGTTTTGGTTTTGGTTTTTTTAGAAATTCAACCATCATGTTACAGTACACTAGGGAGTCATTCATCATAGTCTTGTCTTTTGAGTAGGAAAGAAATCCTTGTCTAGTTTGGAGAAGTCATCAGGCAACTTAATCTTTATGGTGAGACAGGCAGGGCACAGTGTGATCTTTAAGATCCCGTTCAGTCTTATTCTATGATTCTTTATGATTTCACCACGCTTTACAGTGTGCTTAGGAAAAGGACACAAATGTTAATGAAAGAGAAAGACACTCTACAACCCGTCCCACATGGTAGACTTGTGCCCTAACTAGTGCACACCCTGAAGACCAGGACAGTAGAAGAGAGTCCTGATTTATTCCATGGATCTTTTATTCATGAAGGTCACAACTTTTAAGGTTTTATTATTTCTTAGGTCTTCATGGAAGTTCCGGGAAATTAACTGGATCGACTTCTAGTCTAAATAAACTCAGCGTTCAGAGTTCAGGCAATCGCAGATCTCAGTCGTCTTCCTTGCTAGATATGGGAAACATGTCGGCCTCTGACCTTGATGTTGCCGACAGAACCAAATTTGATAAGGTAAAATAAAATAACACATGCTTCTTAATGATCATTATCAGTTTTATAGCATCAATTTGTTATTGCTTTCATTGTGTTCAAAGATTTAGGCTCTGTTGACTTTTATCATTTGTCCATCTGACCATCAGTGAATAATACAGGTTACCTGAGAAATACTCAAGAAGGGTGAAAAGGTTTTACTGTTTAAATTTAATTCTGAATAAAAATATCACACTTTCTTATAAAATGGAATCCTTTAATTCTTTGATGTATGTAGGATATTGTCCAGACATATTCTTCTCATTTTTCCTCATAACTATGGTAGATTCCTGTGTTTATAGCTAAACTCCGATGTCCCATATTAATATAATTATTGCTGTATGTATTATATTTTAGTTGTATTGCAAATACAACAAATTTTCAGGTTTTTCTTTTCATTTTATTTAGTTTTTAAAAGAACTTTTAATCAGTTCACTTACTGAAAAAAACAGTTTCTGGGTTCAGGAATTCAACTTAATAGTTGAATCATGTGTAATTGACTTTTTTGGTAGGGCAAGAGTAATTGAGTGTTGACCGTTCTGTATGATTCAGCCTAATATGTTGATTTAATATAGAGGTAAGTACTGGAATATGGAAGTTTATTGTTTTGGTTTTGGTTTTTTTAGAAATTCAACCATCATGTTACAGTACACTAGGGAGTCATTCATCATAGTCTTGTCTTTTGAGTAGGAAAGAAATCCTTGTCTAGTTTGGAGAAGTCATCAGGCAACTTAATCTTTATGGTGAGACAGGCAGGGCACAGTGTGATCTTTAAGATCCCGTTCAGTCTTATTCTATGATTCTTTATGATTTCACCACGCTTTACAGTGTGCTTAGGAAAAGGACACAAATGTTAATGAAAGAGAAAGACACTCTACAACCCGTCCCACATGGTAGACTTGTGCCCTAACTAGTGCACACCCTGAAGACCAGGACAGTAGAAGAGAGTCCTGATTTATTCCATGGATCTTTTATTCATGAAGGTCACAACTTTTAAGGTTTTATTATTTCTTAGGTCTTCATGGAAGTTCCGGGAAATTAACTGGATCGACTTCTAGTCTAAATAAACTCAGCGTTCAGAGTTCAGGCAATCGCAGATCTCAGTCGTCTTCCTTGCTAGATATGGGAAACATGTCGGCCTCTGACCTTGATGTTGCCGACAGAACCAAATTTGATAAGGTAAAATAAAATAACACATGCTTCTTAATGATCATTATCAGTTTTATAGCATCAATTTGTTATTGCTTTCATTGTGTTCAAAGATTTAGGCTCTGTTGACTTTTAATTAACCATGTCTTACTTTTCAGTTCTGAATCTGAAAAAAAAAAAATACTGCTCTAATGGCAGTTGAAATGTGATTCATCAATTCAGTGACATACAGCTTTATTAAAATATGTTGTAAATCATAAAGTGCTTGAATTGCAAATCCAGTTAATTTGAAAAACTACCAAGTAAAGAGGAAACAGCTTGTATGAAGCTAAATTGTTTAAATAAGTTTAAAAAGTTTATCTCTGTGTTCCTCTTTCCAGATTCCAAGTGAATAATTGTTGTCAGTTTTGTTTTAGGTATGTTCTGACCCTGTTATGCCTCAGTACCGCATTGTCCTGTCAGTCTTGAAAATATCTGTTTGGGGGATCCTGTAAGATTATAGATAAAGCGTCCCTGCTCACTGCAGAAAAGGGATTAAATGTGGAGTGTTATTTTAAGCATTTTGTTCAGTTCTTTGTAGGTTCATTTTGGTTTTCTTCAGATCTTTGAGCAGGTGCTAAGTGAACTGGAGCCCCTGTGTCTGGCAGAACAAGACTTCATAAGTAAATTTTTCAAACTACAGCAACCTCAGAGTGTGCCTGGAACTATGGTATGACTGACACGTATTTATTAGTTCATATTTGTGATCTGTGGCATAATTATACTGATAAGTATATTGTCACAATTTTGGTATCAGAACAGAAGAAAAAAGAATTTACAATGTAAGGATTTCTTAAATAGTTCTTATCATACAAGATAATAAAAGCAGAGCTAGAGTTTGAGTATCTAACCTAATATTCTAAACTATCTTGGGCCTAAACATTCTCCAAATTGATGAGGGGGGAAACATCTGAATTTACTTTGCAAAAAATATTTTTAAAAAGCAAATTTGTTACTTTAGTAATCATCAAGAAAAAGTAAATAGAATTTTTAAAAGAATAAAGATGTTTTAGTGTATATTTGTCATTGTTTAGTCACTAAGTCATGTCTGACTCTTTGTGACCCCTGGACTGTAGCCCACCACTTCTTGTCTGTCTGTGGGATTTACAAGGCAAGAATACTGGAGTGGATTGCCATTTCCTTCTCCAAGGGTATCTTCCCAATCCAGGAATCAAACCTGTAGCTCCTGCACTGGCAGGTAGATTCTTTACCGCTGAGCCAGCAGGAAAGCCTTTGAATGTATATGCCATAGTCTTACAAAATAAAAGAAAGCAAGAAAGAAGAAAATGGTGAGCCTCAAATCAGAATCTTTCTTAAGGCTTTCTTATGAACTAGCTCTGAGACCTTAAACTATTTAATCCTTGTTTTTCCTTATTTATGCAATGGGTATAATAATAATACCTACTCATCATAGCTCTGTAGCAGCATAAATGTAAGAAAAAACGAGAGATGTTCTAGAATACTTTGAAGAACTTAAAAGCACAATGGAGGGCTTCCCCTGGTGGTCCAGTGGGTAAGGACACCGCCTTGCAGTGCAAGGGGCGCCGGTTCGAGCCCTGGCCTGGGAAGATCCCACGTGCCGCAGAGGGGCTGAACTGATGTGTCCAATTACGGAGCCAGAGCTTTGGAGTGCATGCGCCCAGAGCCGGCGCTCTACAACGACAGACACGATGGGAGGCCCACGCGGGCCAAAGAACAAAGACGGATGAAAATAGAGAAATGAAAGACCAATAGAAGTGGCCCGCCCGTTCCCCTCCCTCCCCAACCCGACCCTGGCCCAAAATAAATAAATAAATAAATCTTTAAAAAAAAAAAAAAAAAGGCACGATGGAAATCAAGTGATATCTTTTTAATTAAGATCATCTTCAAAAACAGGACCAACATATAAAAACGGGACTCAAATGAATTAGAAGTTAATTCTTTCAAATGGTCATGGGATTTATTGTTGTAGATGGTACTGATAGTAAATTTGTTTCCTTGTTAGTTTCTGTAAGAACTTTTGACAGCATTTTTCATGTTAGAGTTTTATTAAAAGATTTAATTTTTAAAGTTCTCTCTTGAAAGTTGTTCCTAGATGTTTTCAGGTTTGTGTTAAGTTGCCCTCTCATTGCACCACGCCCTCCACACCCCCACACCTCTGCCTTTTCTGTCCACACCCCTGTGCCCCCACCCCCGCCATCTTGCCAATGTGCACACAAGTACTTCTCATTCTCAGATAAAACCTAAGAACAAAGCATTTCCGGAACATTCTTAAACAACATATTATATAATTTCATCAATAATACTACCTTTACAAATCATTACCTTTACAATCATATACTAAATATAAATTTGCTTAGGAATTTTAAGACTGAGCAAGAAAGAAGAAAATGGTGAGCCTCAAATCAGAATCTTTCTTAAGGCTTTCTTATGAACTAGCTCTGAGACCTTAAACTATTTAATCCTTGTTTTTCCTTATTTATGCAATGGGTATAATAATAATACCTACTCATCATAGCTCTGTAGCAGCATAAATGTAAGAAAAAACGAGAGATGTTCTAGAATACTTTGAAGAACTTAAAAGCACAATGGAGGGCTTCCCCTGGTGGTCCAGTGGGTAAGGACACCGCCTTGCAGTGCAAGGGGCGCCGGTTCGAGCCCTGGCCTGGGAAGATCCCACGTGCCGCAGAGGGGCTGAACTGATGTGTCCAATTACGGAGCCAGAGCTTTGGAGTGCATGCGCCCAGAGCCGGCGCTCTACAACGACAGACACGATGGGAGGCCCACGCGGGCCAAAGAACAAAGACGGATGAAAATAGAGAAATGAAAGACCAATAGAAGTGGCCCGCCCGTTCCCCTCCCTCCCCAACCCGACCCTGGCCCAAAATAAATAAATAAATAAATCTTTAAAAAAAAAAAAAAAAAGGCACGATGGAAATCAAGTGATATCTTTTTAATTAAGATCATCTTCAAAAACAGGACCAACATATAAAAACGGGACTCAAATGAATTAGAAGTTAATTCTTTCAAATGGTCATGGGATTTATTGTTGTAGATGGTACTGATAGTAAATTTGTTTCCTTGTTAGTTTCTGTAAGAACTTTTGACAGCATTTTTCATGTTAGAGTTTTATTAAAAGATTTAATTTTTAAAGTTCTCTCTTGAAAGTTGTTCCTAGATGTTTTCAGGTTTGTGTTAAGTTGCCCTCTCATTGCACCACGCCCTCCACACCCCCACACCTCTGCCTTTTCTGTCCACACCCCTGTGCCCCCACCCCCGCCATCTTGCCAATGTGCACACAAGTACTTCTCATTCTCAGATAAAACCTAAGAACAAAGCATTTCCGGAACATTCTTAAACAACATATTATATAATTTCATCAATAATACTACCTTTACAAATCATTATTTCTCATAATATATCCTTGCCTAGGAATTTTAAGACTGAGCAAGCTGTTGCTATATAAACTAAACTAGTCAAATTGTTGGTCTTTTATCATGTAAAGTACCTGAATGATTTTTGCAGACTGAAGCAGAAGACATGGATGGAGGAACTTTGTCACGTCAACATAATGCTGGCACACCACTGCCTGTTTCTTCTGAGTATGTGTTTGTTACTCTCTGTTGTTTATTGTGGAAAAAATAACCTTTAAATTGGGCAGAATGGAGTGCTGCCCAGTGAGAAGTCCAGATGACTGTTCATAACTGACATTACTCAGAGCACCGACCTCTGTGTGGACACTGCTGTCTTATGGACCATCTTGCTTGAGAAAAATGGTCCTATTTATGGCTCTTCAGCTTTTCTTTGCTCTTTTAATCACAAAAATGCAATCACTTAAGATGTTTGCTGGTAGAAAGTAGCATTTGAATTGTAGTGTATTTCTCAGAATCACAAAGCACATTTCAGAACCTGGTTTTACAAATGTCAAAGTAATTTTGAGTGGTAAAACTTAACTTCAAAAAATTATGTTTATATTGGAAACCACTGTGGAATAATTAGTTCATCTTACTTGGACAGAGTTAGTTGAAATATCAAATTTTACTCACTTAGTGTATACCCAGGGGCTTAAAGGTAAAGGTCAATACACCTAGAGTTTGTAAAAACATTCCTATGTTTTTTGAACAGGAAAGATATGATCCGGCAAATGATGATTAAAATATTTCGCTGCATTGAGCCAGAACTGAACAACCTGATTGCATTAGGGGACAAAATTGACAGCTTTAACTCCCTGTACATGCTAGTCAAAATGAGTCACCATGTGTGGACTGCACAAAATGTGGACCCTGCTTCTTTTCTGAGTACTACACTGGGAAATGTTTTGGTGACCGTCAAAAGGAACTTTGACAAATGTATTGTAAGTTATGGGGGGATTTTGTTTTTTGTTTTAATAAAAAAAAAGCTCTAAGTCTTAGAATTCTAACCATTACAGAAAAAAATGTATTTAAAAGATTTCCAGCTTTCCACCAGGGGATCTCCTGCTGATATCCTCCAAAGCCTTTGAAGCAGGGTGTTGGCCGCAGTACGCAGGAACAGGGTTAGTTGGATGGTGCTGTGGCCTCCAGTTCCACTGAGGATCTACCCTGAGAATCATGGCAAGTTCTGGAAAATGTGCCATAGAGGCACAGCTGTCATACGTGAGATCCACTGAGTAACTGAAATCCCAGTTGAATGACTAGTGACCATAGATTTAATGAAGCAATTAAAACTATCGCTTGAATTTATTGTTTTTCTTCTTTTAATTTATTAAACAGAATTTGGATTATTTTAATTGTTTTAACTACTTTATTAGTTTAATGGCTTTAATCACACTGCTTTAAGAATAAGTTGTTCTTATGATAACTTGGCGATTATCATTTTCCATCTTCTAATAGGACAAAAAATCATTAACAGCCTCTTTCTCTGGTGGATTTTGGTAAATTCATAGGTATGAACAGAACTGGACCAGTTTCTAAAAAAAGTTTCATTTTAGTAATATATTTAGTATTAACATATGAAAGTGGATATTTAGCGTCTGAATTTTCCTACTATGTAACCTCTAAGTTAAAGCCAATACTTGAACAGCCATAGACTAATGAGTGAATAATAAAAATATTAAGGGCAGGGCTTCCCCTGGTGGTCCAGTGGGTAAGGACACCGCCTTGCAGTGCAAGGGGCGCCGGTTCAATCTCTGGCCTGGGAAGATCCCACGTGCCGCGGAGCGGCTGGACTGATGTGTCCAATTACCGAGCCGGAGCTTTGGAGCGCATGAGCCCAGAGCCACCGCTCTGCAACGACAGACGCCACCGCGATGGGAGGCCCACAGGAGCCAAAGAACAAAGATGGATGAAAATAGAGAAATGAGAGACCAATAGAAGTGGCCCACCCGTTCCCCTCCCTCCCCAACCCGACCCCTACCCAAAAATAAATAAATAAATAAATCTTTTAAAAAAAAATATTAAGGGCAATTAAGATCCATTCATATTTTATACTTTTTAAAAATATTTATTGAGTCTCAATAAATAAATAAATTTATTTTATAAATTTACAGTAAGTAACTAGTAAATACATTGAAAACTATATAATGCAAATCTATAGTAGAAATGTCTGTTCTCCTCTGTTCTCATATCCCCAAAATCTATCCAAACAAATTTTAAGCTGTTGAGATTTGAAAATAGCTATGGTTCTCAAACTTGACTATATAGCTGTCAACCAGAAATAATGTGGAGAGAGCCTATGTGTGCTCTGCTATTTGCTCTGCCCCAAAATGGGAAATCACTGATAGAAATGTTTGTTGGTTGTCTTTACTTTAAACCAAGACTTAAGGTTCACGAGCTTTGACTGCATCTTGTTTTGAATAATTTGGACTTTTTTCCTTGATTTTATTTTCTTAAATAAAATACATGTACTTTTTAATCTCTAGGAAATAGTTTTTCTCAGTTACCCATATTGTATTAATCTTTAATTAGTAAGTATCCAAAGTGTTCTAGCTATTAAATTATATCCTGCCTCTATGATGTATATATTTGCTTTTAATTGCGTGTTGTTTCTAAGTTGCTTAACTAGTTCTCTCCCTTGCTCTCTGCCTAACTTTAGAGTAACCAAATAAGGCAAATGGAAGAAGTGAAGATCTCAAAGAAGAGTAAAGTAGGAATTCTCCCATTTGTTGCTGAATTTGAAGAATTTGCTGGACTCGCAGAATCAATCTTTAAAAATGCTGAACGTCGTGGAGATCTAGATAAAGCATATACTAAACTCATCAGAGGAGTATTTGTTAATGGTAAGCTTTTGTTACTTTATGAAGAATTTTTTGGTTGGTTGTTTCACTATTTCTGATACTTGTGGTTGGTTGTTTTCATTATTTCTGATAAGTCAGAAGTTGGGAGACAGATGTGTTCATTATTTTCCGTAGTCTATAGTCTTTTTTGCATTTTGTGAAATTAAAGATGTATTAAGTTTGGAAAATAAACAGTCTGTAAAAGGCATTCATAAACACCAGGAACCATTTATATTTTAGGGTTCATATGGGCTATCACTCTGCAAAGTTGAACTGTATTTTTTAAACACAAAAATGACCTCATGGATTAATTTGCATTTTAGCAAGAGTCTTCTAGAGATGATCAACAGTGATGTCTGATGTCTGTATGTTGTTGTTCAGCGTTAAGTTGTGTCCAACTCTTTGTGACCCCATGAACTGCAGCACACCAGGCTTCCATGTCCTTCACTACCTCCCTGAGTTTGCTCAAATTCACATTCACTGAGTCAGTGATGCCAGCTAACCATCTCATCTTCTGTTGCCCCTTCTCCTCTTGCCCTCAGTCTTTCCCAGCATTAGGGTCTTTTCCAGTGAATCAGCTCTTCATATCAGCTGGCCAAAGTATTGGAGCTTCAGCACCAGTCCTTCCAATGAATATTTAGTGCTGATTTCCTTTAGGATTTACTGGTTTGATCTCCCTGCCGTCCAAGGGACTCCCAGGAGTCTTCTCCAACACCATGGTTTGAAAGCATTAATTCTTTGGCGCTCAGCCTTCTTTATGGTCCAACTCTCTCATCCATACATGACTACTGGAAAAACCATAACATTGACTATATAGACCTTTGTTGGCAGAGTAATGTCTCTCTTAATACACAGTCTAGGTTTGTCATAGCTTTTCTTCCAAGGAGCAAGTTTTGTTTAATTTCATGGCTGCAGTCACCATCTGTGTTGTTTCTGGAGCACAAGAATATGAAATCTGATATTGTTTCCACTTTTTCCTTGTCTATTTGCCATGAAATGATGGGACCAGATGTCATCTTCATTTTTTTTTTTTAAGAGTTATTTATTTATTTATTTTGGGCGGGGGTTGGATTGAGGAGGGAGGAGAGCGGGCGGGCCACTTCTATTGGTCTTTCATTTCTCTATTTTCATCCGTCTTTGTTCTTTGGCTCCTGTGGGCCTCCCATCGCGGTGGCGTCTGTCGTTGCAGAGCTCTGGGCGCATGCACTCCAGAGCTCTGGCGTGGTAATTGGACACATCGGTCCAGCCACTCCTCCGCACGTGGAATCTTCCCAGGCCAGGGATCAAACCAGCGCCCCTTGCACTGCAAGGCGGTGTCCTTACCCACTGGACCACCAGAGGAAGCCCTTCATTTTTTGAATGTTGAGTTTTAAGCCAACTTTTTCACTGTCCTCTTTCACTTCTCTTAAGTTCCTCTTTGCTTTCTGTGGCTAGAGTGGTATCATCTACGTATTTAAGGTTGGTTGTTGATATTTCTCCCAACAATCTTGATTCCAACTTGTAGATCATCCAGTATTTTGCATAATGTACTCTGCATATAGTTAAATAAGCAAGGTGATAATATACAGCCTGATATACTCCATTCCCAATTTGAACCAATCCATTCTTCCATGACGAGTTTTAACTGTTGCTTCTTGTCCTTCATAGAGGTTTCTCGGGAGGCAGGTAATGTGGTTTGGTATTCCCATCTTTTGGAGAATTTTCTACAGTTTGTTGTGATCCACACAGTCAAAGGCTTTAGTGTAGTCAATGAAGCAGAAGTAGATTTTTTTGGGAATTTCCTTGCTTTCTATATAATCCAATGTACATTGGTAATTTGATCTCTGGTTCCTCTGCCTTTTCAAAATCCAGCTTGTACATCTGATAGTTTTCGGTTCAAACACTGCTGAAACCTAGCTTAAAGGATTTTGAGCAAAATCTTGCTAGCATGTGAAATGCGTGCAGTTGCACAGTAGTTTGCACATTGTTTGGCATTGCCTTGCTTTGGATTAACCTTTTCGAGTCCCGTGGCCCCTGCCGAGTTTTCCAAATTTGCTGGCATGATAGGTGTAGCACTTTAACACCATCAGCTTTTAAGATTTGAAATAATTCAGCTGGAATTCCGTCACTTCCACTAGCTTTGTTTGTAGTAATGCAAATCAATTCATTTCTCTAGGCCTTAGTTTTCATATGTGTTACATGAGGTAGATTAATGCTAAAACAGAAAAATTAACCATCTTCCAATGTCTGATTGCACAGTTATGTTACGGAAACTGTGGATATGTTGTTTAATTGAAATAAATATTCTGATTGCATCAGTTCAGGAATTTTTAAAGCTCAGAAAATTGACAAGAAGTGTAATTATCTTACCAGTTACAGGTAACGTATTTTTGATGGAAACAGGTTTAGGAGAAAGATAATAAATTATATGATTGAATATTTGTATGCTTGATATTTTTTAAAAAATTCAAAGTAGCTTTGTCTTGTCTGACTATAAAGTATTATATGCTCATTACATAACCCCCAAAATCAGCAAACTGATTTTGAAAATCAAGAAGAAAATAAAGGTAATTCGTAATCTCATCATGCAAAGATACCATTTAATTTTTACCTGTCTAAACTTTTCAGTATATCTCTCTCCCTGGTATATATGTACATATTGTGTGTATTCTCTAATTTAAAAATGTTTAATCATATGTTATACACTGTTTGGGACCTGCTACACTGTATAATTTTAATGTCTTTCCTTGTCAATATAGGTAACTGTAATCATTTTTAATGATTGCACAGGATTCCATATATTATTATTTACTAACCAAATCTTTTGTTAATAGGCATTTGGTTTACTTCCAGTTTCCTCCATATATTTTTGTGTCCTTGTCCAATAATTTCCTTAGGATCAGTTATTAGAAATGGAATTACTGGGTTAAAATTTTTGTGTCTGTGTTGAGTTTTTAACCAAACAGCCACAAAGTAAGATTATACCTGTTTAGTCCTTTGAGCACTTCGTGAGAGTTTTTATCACATCTGCTTCAGTGCCCAGTGTTACTCAGTATTGTCCATGTTGCTATTCTTTGTTAATTATAGATCGATTTTGCTATGTGAAAGTGTAAGTGCTAGTCACTCAGTCGTGTCCTACTCTTTATGACCCCATGGACTGTAGCCCACCAGGCTCCTCTGTCCATAGGATTTTCCAGGCAAGAATACTGAAGTGGGTTGGCAATCCCTTCTCCAAGGGATCTTCTCAACCCAGGAATCAAACCTGGGCCTCTTGCATTGTATTCGGATTCTTCACCATCTGAGCCAACAGGGAAGCCCAGTATGATCTCCCAAATTTTATGTCAGGTTTTTTCACATTTGTCTTTATGACTTTTAAGTTTTGGACCATTAACACTATCACAAGATTATTGCTTTAATTAGGTCTATTTTTCTTAATACTTATGATTGTATTCATTTATTTGCTTGATATTTTTTAAAAAATTCAAAGTAGCTTTGTCTTGTCTGACTATAAAGTATTATATGCTCATTACATAACCCCCAAAATCAGCAAACTGATTTTGAAAATCAAGAAGAAAATAAAGGTAATTCGTAATCTCATCATGCAAAGATACCATTTAATTTTTACCTGTCTAAACTTTTCAGTATATCTCTCTCCCTGGTATATATGTACATATTGTGTGTATTCTCTAATTTAAAAATGTTTAATCATATGTTATACACTGTTTGGGACCTGCTACACTGTATAATTTTAATGTCTTTCCTTGTCAATATAGGTAACTGTAATCATTTTTAATGATTGCACAGGATTCCATATATTATTATTTACTAACCAAATCTTTTGTTAATAGGCATTTGGTTTACTTCCAGTTTCCTCCATATATTTTTGTGTCCTTGTCCAATAATTTCCTTAGGATCAGTTATTAGAAATGGAATTACTGGGTTAAAATTTTTGTGTCTGTGTTGAGTTTTTAACCAAACAGCCACAAAGTAAGATTATACCTGTTTAGTCCTTTGAGCACTTCGTGAGAGTTTTTATCACATCTGCTTCAGTGCCCAGTGTTACTCAGTATTGTCCATGTTGCTATTCTTTGTTAATTATAGATCGATTTTGCTATGTGAAAGTGTAAGTGCTAGTCACTCAGTCGTGTCCTACTCTTTATGACCCCATGGACTGTAGCCCACCAGGCTCCTCTGTCCATAGGATTTTCCAGGCAAGAATACTGAAGTGGGTTGGCAATCCCTTCTCCAAGGGATCTTCTCAACCCAGGAATCAAACCTGGGCCTCTTGCATTGTATTCGGATTCTTCACCATCTGAGCCAACAGGGAAGCCCAGTATGATCTCCCAAATTTTATGTCAGGTTTTTTCACATTTGTCTTTATGACTTTTAAGTTTTGGACCATTAACACTATCACAAGATTATTGCTTTAATTAGGTCTATTTTTCTTAATACTTATGATTGTATTCATTTATTTGCTTGTAATATTTTAAATACTTCAGCAATTTAGAATTTATTTGGCTGAAAGATGTGAAGTAGGAATCCAAAATCAGTCTATTCAAAAGAACCAGCTGGTTGTCCTAACACATTTTTCAGTAATTCGTCATTTCCCCACTGATTTGAAAAGCCCCTTTATTCTATACTGAGTTTATATATATATATGTTATACATGGGACTGTTTTAGAATGATTTTTAAATTAGGTTTTAATTATGAAGACCCTTCAATACAATATGTTTTATTTGATTAAGTCTAGAAATGTGCTTACTTCTTAAACTTATAAATGAAAAAACGCATGTAAATTTTTCATAGCTAAATGTGGCCATACTCATACCAAGACATTATTAAATTTTTTCCATTTTTATTTCAGTGGAGAAAGTAGCAAATGAAAGCCAGAAGACCCCCAGGGATGTAGTCATGATGGAAAATTTCCACCATATTTTTGCAACACTTTCTCGTTTGAAAATCTCATGTCTAGAAGCTGAAAAAAAAGAAGCCAAACAAAAATACACAGATCACCTTCAGTCTTATGTCATTTACTCTTTAGGACAACCTCTTGAGAAACTAAATGTAAGTATATTTTCATTCAGTGCATTTTTCCTGGCTTTTAACCTGGGTTTACATGTGAATAACATAATAGACATTTAAGTTTGCTCATGCATTAGTGCAGGAAGATAAGGAAGGAGGGACTCAGATATTGAAGCTGCCGAGACACTGCTAGATGCGCATTATTTCTTTAGATCTTGTAAACCATGATGAGGGGGGTACAAACAGTTTGCAAAGTAAATAAAAAGTTATAATAATTGACAAGTAACAAAGCAGGAGAATGAACCGTCGATTCAGTCTTTCCCATTATACTGCTCTTCCATTCCTTACCTCATAAATGGCTAACCTTTATCCCTAGCTCAGATAAAGATTTAAAAAAATCTTACCAAGGTAAAAAGCAAATCAAAGATTATTCTGTTCATTGCCTTTCGTTATCCTTCCTTTCTTGACTTGTCATTCCCCAGCGGAAATCTGGTGGTTAAATGTTAGAAATGGTAGTTTTAGAGAACTTTGCAACATAGGAGAAATTTAAGTGGACCCTTCTGACTAACTTTGTCCACAGTGTGATTAGTCATCCTCCATGTTTTAAAATAAAGATTGTCAGTCTGGGGCTTCCCTGGTGGTCCAGTGGGTAAAGCGGCCGCCTTGCAGTGTAGGGGGCACCGGTTCAGTCCCTGGCCCGGGAAGATGCCACATGCCAAGGAACAGCTGGGCAGGTGTGTCCAGTCACGAGCCAGAGCTCTGCAACTGTGATGGGAGGCCCACATATGCCAAAGAACAAAGGTGGATGAAACAATGACTTAGAGGCAAAGAAAAAAAAAATTACAAGAAAATTGCCTGTTGTCAACAATTCAAAGAATTATTTTGATTAAAAGACACTTAATCAAATAAAGAATCAGTGCCTTATAAAACTGGAAAACAGACAGATAATCCTTTAAAGTAAAAGGTCTATCTCAGACCTAAAGCCTACGTGAAACTTAACTGCAACATAGAAGAACTCCCTTTGAAATAAAATTTAAAGGAGAAACATTGATAGGTCCTTTATTATTTAACATTGTTATAGAAGCTCTTGCCAATGCAATAAGACTGAAACATAAAGACATGAATAAGAGAGAGTCATACTGAAGTACATTGCTATTTCCTACTCCAGGGGATCTTATCAAACCCAGGGATCGAACCTGAGTCTCTTATGTCTCCTGCATTGGCAGGTGGTTCTTTACCACTGGGCCACCTGGGAAGCCCTCAGGGTTATAATTACCTATGTATAATATGTTGAAATTATTTGATCTGGTAAAGCAATAGGATTCAAGATAAATATATCAAAAAATTTATTTATTCTGTGTTATGAAAACCAGTTAAAATCTGTATAGAAGCAAAAGTTTAAAATACCAGGAATAGACTTGTCTGAAAAATTACTATTAAAAAATTAATAATTTAATGATGAATAAATAAATAATTGCTAAGAAAATTTTAGAGAAAAGGAATGAGAGGGTATTTGGTTTGTCAATATTAAATCATATTGTATGCAAGTAAAGATGCACCAGTTAATATGCATATTAAAAAACCAATTATACTTAGAAGGCAACCTGAGAAGAATATTTGTAACAGCACAACAGTCAGTATGCTTAGTGTAAAAGATCCTGGAAAGTACTAAGTCCCAATATATAAATTTCCTCCATGTTTTAAAATAAAGATTGTCAGTCTGGGGCTTCCCTGGTGGTCCAGTGGGTAAAGCGGCCGCCTTGCAGTGTAGGGGGCACCGGTTCAGTCCCTGGCCCGGGAAGATGCCACATGCCAAGGAACAGCTGGGCAGGTGTGTCCAGTCACGAGCCAGAGCTCTGCAACTGTGATGGGAGGCCCACATATGCCAAAGAACAAAGGTGGATGAAACAATGACTTAGAGGCAAAGAAAAAAAAAATTACAAGAAAATTGCCTGTTGTCAACAATTCAAAGAATTATTTTGATTAAAAGACACTTAATCAAATAAAGAATCAGTGCCTTATAAAACTGGAAAACAGACAGATAATCCTTTAAAGTAAAAGGTCTATCTCAGACCTAAAGCCTACGTGAAACTTAACTGCAACATAGAAGAACTCCCTTTGAAATAAAATTTAAAGGAGAAACATTGATAGGTCCTTTATTATTTAACATTGTTATAGAAGCTCTTGCCAATGCAATAAGACTGAAACATAAAGACATGAATAAGAGAGAGTCATACTGAAGTACATTGCTATTTCCTACTCCAGGGGATCTTATCAAACCCAGGGATCGAACCTGAGTCTCTTATGTCTCCTGCATTGGCAGGTGGTTCTTTACCACTGGGCCACCTGGGAAGCCCTCAGGGTTATAATTACCTATGTATAATATGTTGAAATTATTTGATCTGGTAAAGCAATAGGATTCAAGATAAATATATCAAAAAATTTATTTATTCTGTGTTATGAAAACCAGTTAAAATCTGTATAGAAGCAAAAGTTTAAAATACCAGGAATAGACTTGTCTGAAAAATTACTATTAAAAAATTAATAATTTAATGATGAATAAATAAATAATTGCTAAGAAAATTTTAGAGAAAAGGAATGAGAGGGTATTTGGTTTGTCAATATTAAATCATATTGTATGCAAGTAAAGATGCACCAGTTAATATGCATATTAAAAAACCAATTATACTTAGAAGGCAACCTGAGAAGAATATTTGTAACAGCACAACAGTCAGTATGCTTAGTGTAAAAGATCCTGGAAAGTACTAAGATCCCAATATATAAATGGGCAAGAGTTCTGAATGTACTACTAAGCATATGAAAAGCAGGTTAACTTCAAATCTACCCAAAGAATTATTTAGAATTGTGATTGTGCTGCTGATAGTATAAGATAAAAGTCTCATATATTGCTTACAGAAATGTAAGGTGATGGAACTTTTATGGGAAGCAGTTTGTGTACAGCAAGAATCTTCAGAATACATAACAATTATACTTCTCAGCTGAGGAATTATAGTCCTAGAAATTTATGTTAGAAGAGTCATCAATAATATGATAAATACTTATGTATGAAAATTGTTTATAACTGTATTTATAATAGATTTTGGGGGGTAAGTAGAAAAGTGAAAAATAGAATATTAAATATCTAATACTGGAGGAATGAATAAACAAATCGTAGTTTAGTCTTTGGATGGAACATGATGTAGCCATGAAAACTTGTACTGTGAAAACAAAAAGATAAAATATTTAATAGAAAAATAGCCTGCATCTCCTATTTGTACTCACACATCAAAAGACTAGAAGAAAATCTAAAATGTTGACAGTGATTATGTCTGAGTGGTGTGTTACTAGCTTATTATCATTTTATCCTTTATATTTTCATACTTTGATTTCTGCACAGCAGATATATACTATTTTATGATCAGATTTTTTTAAAGTGGTAATGAGAGCAATTCTTAGCCATGATTTCTTTTCATTTCCTTGAAGCATTTCTTTGAAGGTGTTGAAGCCCGCGTAGCACAGGGTATAAGAGAGGAAGAAGTAAGCTACCAACTGGCATTTAACAAACAAGAACTCCGAAAAGTTATTAAAGAGTATCCTGGAAAGGAAGTGAAAAAAGGCCTAGATAACCTCTACAAGAAGGTTGATAAACATTTGTGTGAAGAGGAGAACCTTGCCCTTAACCAGACTGCACAGAGAAAATTTTGAAAAAGGGGGGTATTTGGTTTGTCAATATTAAATCATATTGTATGCAAGTAAAGATGCACCAGTTAATATGCATATTAAAAAACCAATTATACTTAGAAGGCAACCTGAGAAGAATATTTGTAACAGCACAACAGTCAGTATGCTTAGTGTAAAAGATCCTGGAAAGTACTAAGATCCCAATATATAAATGGGCAAGAGTTCTGAATGTACTACTAAGCATATGAAAAGCAGGTTAACTTCAAATCTACCCAAAGAATTATTTAGAATTGTGATTGTGCTGCTGATAGTATAAGATAAAAGTCTCATATATTGCTTACAGAAATGTAAGGTGATGGAACTTTTATGGGAAGCAGTTTGTGTACAGCAAGAATCTTCAGAATACATAACAATTATACTTCTCAGCTGAGGAATTATAGTCCTAGAAATTTATGTTAGAAGAGTCATCAATAATATGATAAATACTTATGTATGAAAATTGTTTATAACTGTATTTATAATAGATTTTGGGGGGTAAGTAGAAAAGTGAAAAATAGAATATTAAATATCTAATACTGGAGGAATGAATAAACAAATCGTAGTTTAGTCTTTGGATGGAACATGATGTAGCCATGAAAACTTGTACTGTGAAAACAAAAAGATAAAATATTTAATAGAAAAATAGCCTGCATCTCCTATTTGTACTCACACATCAAAAGACTAGAAGAAAATCTAAAATGTTGACAGTGATTATGTCTGAGTGGTGTGTTACTAGCTTATTATCATTTTATCCTTTATATTTTCATACTTTGATTTCTGCACAGCAGATATATACTATTTTATGATCAGATTTTTTTAAAGTGGTAATGAGAGCAATTCTTAGCCATGATTTCTTTTCATTTCCTTGAAGCATTTCTTTGAAGGTGTTGAAGCCCGCGTAGCACAGGGTATAAGAGAGGAAGAAGTAAGCTACCAACTGGCATTTAACAAACAAGAACTCCGAAAAGTTATTAAAGAGTATCCTGGAAAGGAAGTGAAAAAAGGCCTAGATAACCTCTACAAGAAGGTTGATAAACATTTGTGTGAAGAGGAGAACTTGCTTCAGGTATGCCTTCCTTCTTTTAACCACCCTAGACTGCACAGCCTCACATACATCACTTTTCTCCAAAATATCCCTCTGGAAATGCTGTATATGTTCTGACTTTAGTGCAGGAGAAAAGCTCCATCTAAAGTACAGAGAGTGGGCTTCCCTGGTGGTCCAGTGGGTAAGGACACCGCCTTGCAGTGCAAGGGGCGCCGGTTTGATCCCTGGCCTGGGAAGATCCCACATGCCGCCGAGCAGCTGCACTGATGTGTCCAATTACCGAGCCAGAGCTCTGGAGCGCATGCGCCCAGAGCCAGCGCTCTGCGACGACTGACACCACTGCAATGGGAGGCCCACAGGAGCCAAAGAATAAAGACGGATGAAAATAGAGAAATGAAAGACCAATAGAAGTGGCCAGCCCGTCCCCCTCCCTCCCCACCCCACCCCCCAAAAAAGATAAATAAATTAAAAAATTAAATAATAATAATAATAATAAAGTACAGACAGGATTAATGAACTGTGAGGAAGAAAGGAACAATACTTATACAAATTTATTTGGCTGGGCTTCCCTTGTGGTCCAGTGGGTAAAGAGTCCACCTTGCAGTGCAAGGGGCAACGGTTCAATCCCTGGCCCGGGAAGATCCAACATGCCGCCGAGCAGCTGCACTGATGTGTCCAATTACCGAGCCAGAGCTCTGGAGCGCATGCGCCCAGAGCCAGCGCTCTGCGACGACTGACACCACTGCAATGGGAGGCCCACAGGAGCCAAAGAATAAAGACGGATGAAAATAGAGAAATGAAAGACCAATAGAAGTGGCCAGCCCGTCCCCCTCCCTCCCCACCCCACCCCCCAAAAAAGATAAATAAATTAAAAAATTAAATAATAATAATAATAATAAAGTACAGACAGGATTAATGAACTGTGAGGAAGAAAGGAACAATACTTATACAAATTTATTTGGCTGGGCTTCCCTTGTGGTCCAGTGGGTAAAGAGTCCACCTTGCAGTGCAAGGGGCAACGGTTCAATCCCTGGCCCGGGAAGATCCAACATGCCGCAGAGTGGCTGGGCAAATGTGTCCAATTATGATCCAGCGCTCTGGAGCGCATGCACCCAGAGCCGGTGCTCTGCAACGAGAGAGGCCACTGCAATGGGAGGCCCACACATGCCAAAGAATAAAGATGGATGAAAATAAGTAAATAAATAAGCAAACAATGAAAAGAGGTTAAAATTAAAAAAAAAAGTTTATATGGCTATCCTTGTGTATTTTACATTTCTATTTTATTGTTTTTGAGACATTAAGTTGTTTTTATTTTGTTTGGGGATGGATCTTTTCATTGCTTTTTTGTTTTGTTTTAGTTCAGAGGGTAGTAAGGAAATGGAATGGAGTATGATGCCATGCAGTGATTCTAAGCATGGGAACCTGGATATGGGTTCATAATCTGCCTCCAGATAAAGCTGCCTGGTTTGGGGCAAGTTACTTAACCTCTCTGAGCCTCAGTTTCCTTATTTGAAAAGTGGAAAGTATAGTGGGCACTGCTGTTACTGTCATTGCCATTTTATATATGCACAAATCAGCTTAGAGAGGGGGTGTAGTGTGACGTAATCCCCTAGCTAATGGATGGTAGAGCCAGATTTAAACCTTGGATAGAGGTAAGTAAGAATTATTCTGATTTTAGCATCACAGAAGGCTTCGTGAAAGAAAGCCTTTGTGTTCGTCTCTGAAAGTCACACACTCACTTAACAGGTGAAGTAGAAGCAGCATTCCAGGTAGAAGAAACCATGAGCCAAAGTGAGGAGCAAAGCAGTGCACGTATAGCTGTTCAGTAAACACTCTGAGGACTATTAGGAACTTAGGATTTACAAGGAGACATCCTAGGAGAATGCACTCCTTGAACTGGCAGATAGAGATGGGGTTCATTCACGGTACCCACGCTCACCAGGTTGTCATGAGACGTAAATAGGATAAGACACACATAAAGCACTTTATACTATGCTGACAGGAAGTAAGTGAATAAACGTAACCTATTAATATTATATAATATGTCAATGTATGTATCAAATTCTCTTAATAGTTGTCTAAAATTTATTCTTTATGGGACTATTCATTTTTAAAAAAAACTTTTAACAAACTGAAGAATGGTTGATTTACAGTGTTGTGCTAATTTCTGCTGATATCTGTCTACATTTTAATTTTCACTTCAGATGCTAAATTCCTTTGATGGCATATGATTAGTCTGACTCATATTGGTATCCTCCATGTTATCAAGAAGTGTTTTGCATCATTAATTTTTGATAAATTAAACTTTCATCTGATGTAAAATTTCATTTAATCCTTAGTCTTATTTTCATACGTAGTTGTGCATAGCCACATCTGTGTTGGATGTAGGCCAGCTAAAAATGTAGCGAACGCTTACTGTGTCAAACACTGTTCCAAGCACTTTACATACAGTCACGCATTTAATCTCATTTAAACTTGTAAGGAAGGTATTATTATCACTACCCAGTTTACAGAGAAGGAACTTGAAGCACAGAGCAATGGTGTAACATACTCAGGGTCACTCGAGGAGCTGGGATTCTTGCTCCAGAATGTATATTCTTAAGTCTTGTTGTTCAGTCCCTAAGTTCTATCCTGCTCTTTGTGACCCCTTGGACTGCAGCACACCAGGCCCCTCCACTGTCTCCCAGATTTCTAATTTTGTCTATAAGTTTTTTTGTACTGGGTGTAGTGTGACGTAATCCCTAGCTAATGGATGGTAGAGCCAGATTTAAACCTTGGATAGAGGTAAGTAAGAATTATTCTGATTTTAGCATCACAGAAGGCTTCGTGAAAGAAAGCCTTTGTGTTCGCTCTGAAAGTCACACACTCACTTAACAGATGAAGTAGAAGCAGCATTCCAGGTAGAAGAAACCATGAGCCAAAGTGAGGAGCAAAGCAGTGCACGTATAGCTGTTCAGTAAACACTCTGAGGACTATTAGGAACTTAGGATTTACAAGGAGACATCCTAGGAGAATGCACTCCTTGAACTGGCAGATAGAGATGGGGTTCATTCACGGTACCCACGCTCACCAGGTTGTCATGAGACGTAAATAGGATAAGACAAAATAAAGCACTTTATACTATGCTGACAGGAAGTAAGTGAATAAACGTAACCTATTAATATTATATAATATGTCAATGTATGTATCAAATTCTCTTAATAGTTGTCTAAAATTTATTCTTTATGGGACTATTCATTTTTAAAAAAAACTTTTAACAAACTGAAGAATGGTTGATTTACAGTGTTGTGCTAATTTCTGCTGATATCTGTCTACATTTTAATTTTCACTTCAGATGCTAAATTCCTTTGATGGCATATGATTAGTCTGACTCATATTGGTATCCTCCATGTTATCAAGAAGTGTTTTGCATCATTAATTTTTGATAAATTAAACTTTCATCTGATGTAAAATTTCATTTAATCCTTAGTCTTATTTTCATACGTAGTTGTGCATAGCCACATCTGTGTTGGATGTAGGCCAGCTAAAAATGTAGCGAACGCTTACTGTGTCAAACACTGTTCCAAGCACTTTACATACAGTCACGCATTTAATCTCATTTAAACTTGTAAGGAAGGTATTATTATCACTACCCAGTTTACAGAGAAGGAACTTGAAGCACAGAGCAATGGTGTAACATACTCAGGGTCACTCGAGGAGCTGGGATTCTTGCTCCAGAATGTATATTCTTAAGTCTTGTTGTTCAGTCCCTAAGTTCTATCCTGCTCTTTGTGACCCCTTGGACTGCAGCACACCAGGCTTCCCTGTCCTTCACTGTCTCCCAGAGTTTGCTCAAATTTATGTCCACTGAGTTAGTGATGCTATTTTAACCATCTCATCCTCTGCTACCCTCTTCTCCTTTTGCCTTCAATCTTTCCCAGCATTAGGGTCTTTTCCTGAGAGCCTGCAGTGAGTAGGCTCTTAGCATCAGGTGGCCGAAGTGTTGGAGCTTCAGCATTGGTCCTTCCAATAAATATTCAGAGTTATTTCCTTTAGGATTGATTGGTTTGATCTCCTTGCAATCCAAGGGGCTCTCAACAGTCTTCTCCAGCACCACAGTTCGAAAGCATCAGTTCTGTGGCACTCAACCCTCTTTATGGTCCAACTCTCACATCTATATGTAACTACTGGAAAAACCCTAGCTTTGACTTTACAGACCTTTGTTGGCAAAGTGAAGTCTTTGCTTTTTAATACGCTGTCAAGGTTTGTCATAGTTTTTCTTCCAAGGAGCAAGAGTCTTAATTTCATGGCTGCAGTCACCATCCACAGTGATTAATTGTTATGCTATCCTAAATCCTAAGAATATGTCTTGACAATATTTCTGCATACTTGTTTATGTATTATTTCCATTTGTAGTTCAATCATTCTTATTTTCGCTATTTTGTAGGTGGTGTGGCACTCCATGCAGGATGAGTTTATTCGCCAGTATAAGCATTTTGAAGGCTTGATAGCTCGCTGTTATCCTGGATCTGGTGTTACAATGGAATTCATCTGATGTAATCTTAATCCTTAGTCTTTTTTAACGAGTTGTGCATCACATCTGTGTTGGATGTAGGCCAGCTAAAATGTAGCAACGCTTACTGTGTCAAACACTGTTCCAAGCACTTTACATACAGTCACGCATTTAATCTCATTTAAACTTGTAAGGAAGGTATTATTATCACTACCCAGTTTACAGAGAAGGAACTTGAAGCACAGAGCAATGGTGTAACATACTCAGGGTCACTCGAGGAGCTGGGATTCTTGCTCCAGAATGTATATTCTTAAGTCTTGTTGTTCAGTCCCTAAGTTCTATCCTGCTCTTTGTGACCCCTTGGACTGCAGCACACCAGGCTTCCCTGTCCTTCACTGTCTCCCAGAGTTTGCTCAAATTTATGTCCACTGAGTTAGTGATGCTATTTTAACCATCTCATCCTCTGCTACCCTCTTCTCCTTTTGCCTTCAATCTTTCCCAGCATTAGGGTCTTTTCCTGAGAGCCTGCAGTGAGTAGGCTCTTAGCATCAGGTGGCCGAAGTGTTGGAGCTTCAGCATTGGTCCTTCCAATAAATATTCAGAGTTATTTCCTTTAGGATTGATTGGTTTGATCTCCTTGCAATCCAAGGGGCTCTCAACAGTCTTCTCCAGCACCACAGTTCGAAAGCATCAGTTCTGTGGCACTCAACCCTCTTTATGGTCCAACTCTCACATCTATATGTAACTACTGGAAAAACCCTAGCTTTGACTTTACAGACCTTTGTTGGCAAAGTGAAGTCTTTGCTTTTTAATACGCTGTCAAGGTTTGTCATAGTTTTTCTTCCAAGGAGCAAGAGTCTTAATTTCATGGCTGCAGTCACCATCCACAGTGATTAATTGTTATGCTATCCTAAATCCTAAGAATATGTCTTGACAATATTTCTGCATACTTGTTTATGTATTATTTCCATTTGTAGTTCAATCATTCTTATTTTCGCTATTTTGTAGGTGGTGTGGCACTCCATGCAGGATGAGTTTATTCGCCAGTATAAGCATTTTGAAGGCTTGATAGCTCGCTGTTATCCTGGATCTGGTGTTACAATGGAATTCACTATTCAGGACATTCTGGACTATTGCTCCAGCATTGCACAGTCCCATTAAACCTTATAAAAGAAGAAAAGATAAATGAAAAAAAGCCCTCTGAGTATACCAAAAGCTATTCAAAAATATCAGGCAACCATTTTGAGAACTCAGAGTAGAAATTTGATGTATTACTAAACGTCAGATAAATGGGTGATGTGTGCGTGCTCAGTCATGTCTGACTCTGTTGTGATCTCACGGACTCTAGCCCACCAGGCTCCTCTGTCCATGGAATTCTCCAGGCAAGAGCACTGGAGTGAGTTGCCATTCTCTTCTCCAAAATGGTTAATACCATGCCACAAATATTCCAGAGCAAAACTACCAACCTATGTGGCAGTTTTATTTACCCAATAGGTTGTGTACTAACTTAAAGCATTTATCTCATCATAAATGCCTTTATCATTTTTCTGTGACTAAACAGAAAATTTTCCTTTATTGCCTCACTTCTTATGTTTGAGAGTGGCTATCCTATGTGTAATTTCATGGAGCATTCTTCAGCTTTCATTGATTCAGTATTGTTTACAAATCATGTAACTACTAAAATACTGTACAGAATTTTTCTTTCTCTATATCTAATGTGTATATGGACAGGGCTCTTGTGATGATCAGTTGTAAACTTGAATTTTGAGGATTATGTGACTCTGTGTAGCAATGAATCCAAAGTAAATTTTCTAAAACGTTGAAATGTGATGATTTTATTTTTAGATCTATCATGTGCTGTCATTTGTGTAAAAGCATGTTCTTATAAAATCAAGATATAAAAATTATTAGAAGTCGTTTACCATAAAACATAGTAAGTGGTACTCAGGAATGAAAATCACGGCCATAAAGAGACTCGTATACTGAATGCATAAGCAAAGATCCCATCGGCACAGTGATTTTGATGTTTGTTTGTTTGTTTTAATATTTATTGTATTTTTGGCTTCAGAATCTTCATTGTGGCATGTGGGCTTTTCTCTAGTCGTGGTGCTCAGGCTTAATGGCCTGCCTCATGGCATAATGAGATTCCAGTTCCTGGACTAGGGATCAACCCATGTCTCCCACGTTTGCAGGCAATTCTTTACTACTGGACAAATCGAGAAGTCCTCTCAGTATACCAAAAGCTATTCAAAAATATCAGGCAACCATTTTGAGAACTCAGAGTAGAAATTTGATGTATTACTAAACGTCAGATAAATGGGTGATGTGTGCGTGCTCAGTCATGTCTGACTCTGTTGTGATCTCACGGACTCTAGCCCACCAGGCTCCTCTGTCCATGGAATTCTCCAGGCAAGAGCACTGGAGTGAGTTGCCATTCTCTTCTCCAAAATGGTTAATACCATGCCACAAATATTCCAGAGCAAAACTACCAACCTATGTGGCAGTTTTATTTACCCAATAGGTTGTGTACTAACTTAAAGCATTTATCTCATCATAAATGCCTTTATCATTTTTCTGTGACTAAACAGAAAATTTTCCTTTATTGCCTCACTTCTTATGTTTGAGAGTGGCTATCCTATGTGTAATTTCATGGAGCATTCTTCAGCTTTCATTGATTCAGTATTGTTTACAAATCATGTAACTACTAAAATACTGTACAGAATTTTTCTTTCTCTATATCTAATGTGTATATGGACAGGGCTCTTGTGATGATCAGTTGTAAACTTGAATTTTGAGGATTATGTGACTCTGTGTAGCAATGAATCCAAAGTAAATTTTCTAAAACGTTGAAATGTGATGATTTTATTTTTAGATCTATCATGTGCTGTCATTTGTGTAAAAGCATGTTCTTATAAAATCAAGATATAAAAATTATTAGAAGTCGTTTACCATAAAACATAGTAAGTGGTACTCAGGAATGAAAATCACGGCCATAAAGAGACTCGTATACTGAATGCATAAGCAAAGATCCCATCGGCACAGTGATTTTGATGTTTGTTTGTTTGTTTTAATATTTATTGTATTTTTGGCTTCAGAATCTTCATTGTGGCATGTGGGCTTTTCTCTAGTCGTGGTGCTCAGGCTTAATGGCCTGCCTCATGGCATAATGAGATTCCAGTTCCTGGACTAGGGATCAACCCATGTCTCCCACGTTTGCAGGCAATTCTTTACTACTGGACAAATCGAGAAGTCCCTCAGTACAGTTTGAATAGCAAAGAATTGCAAATAATCCAACTTTCCATTAACAGTAGATGGACAAATTAAGGTATATTCATTATATGTCAATACAGTAGTGAAATTGTATAAAATTAGTGAATTTTATACGAACAGTAGTGCAGATAAAGGAAAATGTCAGGTAAAAAAATTTAAATTAAAAATAAAAATCAAATCACAAAATATAACCATATGATTCTATTAATATAAATGTTCAAAATAAAACACTATTTAGAGTTATAAATGTGATAAAACAGAGGAAATGCTTATAAAATTCTGGAATTGTTAGGGAGCAGGAAGGGAAGATTGCAGTATCCAGCAGGAACAGGATTTTAGAGGCATATTGTCATGTTCTTAAACTGGTCAGTGGTTATGTGGATTTCATTGTACTGTGATACTTTATACCTCATGCATACCTTATAAATTTTATTTTATCTTAGGTAAACATTTAGCTTAAAAACAAAATTAAACTCATTATGTATATATATATCTTTGCTGACATAAGATAAAGCCTGAACATTTATAGATGATCCGGAGCCAAAAGAAAATCCAGTGACTTGCTCAAGGTCCAAGGCAAGTATTAACAGGACTGATGGTCCACAAAACAGTAACCTCCATCTCAGGAATGATACAGATACAAATATACTTACCTCTAAGGACCAAACAAACACTGTTAAAAACTTCCATTAAGAGGCAGAGATTAATTTTACTTGAGGCGGTAGGGCTCTTTTTTAAAGAAAAGGCAGATAACAAAATACTTCTTAGAAAAGTATCCAATAAAGTAAGCATCTTAAATAACAAAATCATCCAAATGGCAGAAATTTTGAGAAAGTAAGCTGTACATGATTCCTGTTAGGAATATACATTGAAGGACTTCCCTGGTGGTCCAGTGGCTATGACTCCATGCTCCCAATGCAAGGGGCCTGGGTTCGATCCCCCTCAGGGAACTAGATCCCATGTGCTGCAACTAAAAAGATCCCATGCCTGTGCAGCCAAATACATAATAAAATAAAAATAGTTGTATTTTAGAAAAAAAGATATACATTGGATAATTAATATGTCTCAATTTATGTTTGTCTTAGTATCCATTCATGTTGAGGAATTGAAAACAAAGTTTAATATACAGTTTTTCAAATGATAAATATGTTTTGAATGAAAAAGTTAAAAGGTAATGGATGACTCCCATCAGCTACGGTTTTCTAGATCTTAGAGATCTGTACTATTGTATGCTACAGATGAGCTAGGAAAAAAGAAACAGAACTTTTCAACAAAATGCTGGAAATGACCAGCTTAGAGAATATAAATAAATGAAAAAGTGCTGAGAAGGTAAAAATGGCTATACCAGGAAGGTTAAATATGCAGTGGTATCTAAGAAGCAAAATTATTCTCATTAACTCTCTTTTCTGGAATCCTCTACATCTGGAAATCTCCAACTTTAATCTACATATGAAACAACCGGGAGTCATCAAAATGTAGTTTCTGATCCAGCAGGTTTTGTGTGGTCCGAGATTCTCATGTCTACCAAGATCCCAGGTAATACCAATTCTGCTGGTCTATAAAAATGGTTATGTGGATTTCATTGTACTGTGATACTTTAATTTTTTTTTTAAAAGTAAACATTTAGCTTAAAAACAAAATTAAACTCATTATGTATATATATATCTTTGCTGACATAAGATAAAGCCTGAACATTTATAGATGATCCGGAGCCAAAAGAAAATCCAGTGACTTGCTCAAGGTCCAAGGCAAGTATTAACAGGACTGATGGTCCACAAAACAGTAACCTCCATCTCAGGAATGATACAGATACAAATATACTTACCTCTAAGGACCAAACAAACACTGTTAAAAACTTCCATTAAGAGGCAGAGATTAATTTTACTTGAGGCGGTAGGGCTCTTTTTTAAAGAAAAGGCAGATAACAAAATACTTCTTAGAAAAGTATCCAATAAAGTAAGCATCTTAAATAACAAAATCATCCAAATGGCAGAAATTTTGAGAAAGTAAGCTGTACATGATTCCTGTTAGGAATATACATTGAAGGACTTCCCTGGTGGTCCAGTGGCTATGACTCCATGCTCCCAATGCAAGGGGCCTGGGTTCGATCCCTCTCAGGGAACTAGATCCCATGTGCTGCAACTAAAAAGATCCCATGCCTGTGCAGCCAAATACATAATAAAATAAAAAATAGTTGTATTTTAGAAAAAAAAAGATATACATTGGATAATTAATATGTCTCAATTTATGTTTGTCTTAGTATCCATTCATGTTGAGGAATTGAAAACAAAGTTTAATATACAGTTTTTCAAATGATAAATATGTTTTGAATGAAAAAAGTTAAAAGGTAATGGATGACTCCCATCAGCTACGGTTTTCTAGATCTTAGAGATCTGTACTATTGTATGCTACAGATGAGCTAGGAAAAAAGAAACAGAACTTTTCAACAAAATGCTGGAAATGACCAGCTTAGAGAATATAAATAAATGAAAAAGTGCTGAGAAGGTAAAAATGGCTATACCAGGAAGGTTAAATATGCAGTGGTATCTAAGAAGCAAAATTATTCTCATTAACTCTCTTTTCTGGAATCCTCTACATCTGGAAATCTCCAACTTTAATCTACATATGAAACAACCGGGAGTCATCAAAATGTAGTTTCTGATCCAGCAGGTTTTGTGTGGTCCGAGATTCTGCATGTCTACCAAGATCCCAGGTAATACCAATTCTGCTGGTCTATAACCCACAGTTGAAGTTGCAAAGCTTTATAGTGATGTAGGGTACATTATTCACACCTCTGAATAAATTAGGATAATTTGAAGATTGTGTCTTCTTTTGTCCTTTGGAAGGCAGCCCGCATGTGTGCTTGTGGTTTTAAAAGAGTTCTCAATTTTTAATATTTGGCAGCAGCGTGGTATCATATATGAGCACATATATGCATATATGTGCTCAGTTGTGTCCAACTCTGCGGCCTCACAGTCTGTCACTCACCAGGCTCCTCTGTCCATGGGATTTTCCAAGCAGGAATACTGGAGTAGGTTGCCATTTCCTTCTTCAGCCAAAATATAGTGCTCAATTTCTGAGTGACTGTAGTACTAAGTGCATTTAAAAGTAATTCATATTTTGAAAAGAGGAAGATAAAAAAGACAAGAGACAGTGGGAAATAAACAGATGGAAAGAAGAATATATGAAAAAAGGGAAACCAAGTGCTAAGAGATAATGGAGAAATACAGCAAGCAAGGCACAGAAACATCAGTCTATGAGCACATCACCTGCCCAGAAATCTTGAGAAAGCAACTCTCTGAGATAGCATCTCAATCAACTTCACTTGCAAAGATGGTGAGTCTTTCTAGATATTCCAGCCTAGGTGGCTAGAAGGTAGTGGGAAGGCGATTAAGACATGAAGGAAAGTGCTCTACTTTGAATTGTATACTTATCTGTGTCTAACTTTAAACAGCCTTTCCACATTTCCTTTCATTTCAATTATATTGCCCTGTTGTTCTCTCATAAGAGCCTGCTCTTTTCCTTCATGGCACTTACCATAACATGAAATATGTTTGTCTCTGCACTTCTCTAGTATCTCCCCTATTTAACCTGCAGTCTTTAAGACTAAAATCAAGGCTGTTCTGTTTACCCGTATCTATCGAGCACATGTAAGTACTTAATAAACACTGAGTTTTAAAAGTAAACATGTATTTCTTTACAATTCTCAGTGTTTAGAGCACAGTCGTCGTCTTCTTTTTTTCTTTTTCTTTTTGCTTTTACAGAGTTTTGTTTATAGATATGTATAATCCCAGATTAATCGTATGTATATCCCATCCCCCCCATCCCGCCCCTCCAGGCCATCACATAGCCCCCGTGTAAGATCCCGTAACCAACAGCACATTGACAATAGTTAATCTCTTTTACATATGCTAGTATAGGGCTCCATGTTACTCTTTCCATATCTCTCACCCACTCTTCCCTCTCCCCAGTGCCCGTAAGTCTGTTCTCTATGACTGTTTTTCCATCGATGCTCTGCATGTGTATTTATCAGTATGATCTTACTAGATTCCATATATATGTGTTAGTATACTGTACTTGTCCTTCTCTTTTTGAATTACTTCACTTTGTATAATAGGTTCTAGATTCATCCATGTCATTAGGACTGAATCTTCTTAGAGCACAGTCATTCTTGAAGGTAAATTGCATTCAGGCAATTTTCATTGCACAGGCACAGTCCTTATAGCTTTGCAGATGATTTAAATGTATGTGCAAAAAGAGCTGAGAGTTCTTTGGAAGAAATTTTATATTGTTTTGTTAGAATTTAACATATCCTGCATTGGTGTAGTTTAAAAGAGCCCTTTATCATGGGTTGTTTTTCTGGACCAACAGCTCTTACCCCCCAATCTTTGCCAAGCTGTAACAGCCAGCATTGATTCTCTGCAACTCCTTTGAGGTCAAGTTGACCAGTCAATATTGTAGCACTTAGGGAAAGAGAACTTTCTAAAAGGATTTCTAAGTAGTGGAATAATACAACATTTAATCCAAAACACCATATGCTTTCCTAAGAATGTGTAGGCCCTAAGTTTAATCTGAAAAAAAAAATCTTTGGTTTATGTTAAAATTTATTCATTATAATTTTACTTAGATTTTTTTAAAAGCCAAGTTTATTTAACTACAGCTTTAAATGTACTACATCTAACTTGTACTCATAAAAACTCATTTCCATATTTATTTATTCAGGAGGAGTGATCTGCTGTCATGGAGAAGGAAATGGCAACCCACTCCAGTACTCTTCCCTGGAAAATTCCATGGACAGAGGAGCCTGGCGGGCTGTACAGTCCATGGGGTCACGAGTCAGACATGACTGAACAACTAGACACAGACATTCTGCTGTAAGATTTCTCAAACCATAAAATTCACCACAGTGAACTGTTTTCTAAGCAGAAGAGAGTGAAGGAACAGTTAATAGAGTGTAACAGATGCCTATTTTAATTTTTATTGATGGAGCCTGAAATTATGTGCTTCTTCCTAGAGCATGATTCTAAGAACTGTGATTTCTCTGTGTATTTTCAGAGTCCCTTGTCTTAATAATTTCCTGCTCCTTAGCCTTGTCATTGGACAACAGATTGTTTTTCTGCCTAAAAAATTATAGTATTGCTATTCATCAGAGGATATACAGTTCTTCAAAATAATATGTAAATGAATTCTTTCTCTTCCTACATCATAGTAGGATTATTCTGGATCCTGATAAAACTTTCATTCATGGTGCCCATGCTCTACAAAGATTAGGCAGATGACTACTTGCTGGACCAATCAGACTTTGTCTTTGCCATAAATCTGAATCTTGTGCGGAGTGGCACTGGATGGAATGAAGGCACTTAAATCATTTCAGTGGTTACACCAAAAGAAAACACCCATAAATGTCTTCTATAAAGTTGTCCTGTTTATGTTCATCCCAAGGTCAAGTGGTTGTGTTTTCCTTTGATTCTGTGAATCATCTAATATTCTTCCCATATTGCAGTCAGGGGATCGTAGAGAGCCCTTCAGTTACCTGAAGTTGGTTTCTGTAACTTGCAACCAAAGATGCCTGATTAATGCCTTAAGGGCTACAGTCCATGGGGTCGCAAAGAGTCAGACACAACTGAGCAACAGAGCACAAAACATGTATATATACAGAATCAAATGAATTGTATGACAATTAATGGTACATGCCAAATGAATGCTACAGACAGTAAGTGTTATAATAAGTCAAGAGGAGTTGGATGTATCTCTGGTCTGATAAAGTCAAGGAAGCCTTTATAAAAGAATTGGGACATACATCACTCAGTTAACTGCCACCCACCCCATTGAGCAGCGCCCATGAAAATCAATAAAAGTCAAGCACTGAGCTAAGAGCTCAGACTCCACCTCTCTCTGGCCATATGATCTTGTTTAAGTAAGTTAGCTTTTGTGCCTCAGTATCCTCATTTGTAAAAGAGAAAGAGTAGTACTCCTCTCATAGGTTCATTGTAAGGATTAAGTCAGATAACGCGTTTGTAAAATGTTCAGCACAGTGCTAATAAGCATTCAGTTTTAAAAAGAAATGAATCAACTGTGTATTTCTTGGCAATGGTTGAGAAATCAGACTCAACTCTCCAGGGAGATTAGATGAAATGGAGCAACATCCTTGGGCCAAAACGTGACAACACTTGACAGGGATCCATTCCTCACCCCAGCCCAATTCTCCACCATTGATTTTTTTTTCTTGCTCCTTAAAAAATTTTTTAAATAGTATTGCTATTCATCAGAGGATATACAGTTCTTCAAAATAATATGTAAATGAATTCTTTCTCTTCCTACATCATAGTAGGATTATTCTGGATCCTGATAAAACTTTCATTCATGGTGCCCATGCTCTACAAAGATTAGGCAGATGACTACTTGCTGGACCAATCAGACTTTGTCTTTGCCATAAATCTGAATCTTGTGCGGAGTGGCACTGGATGGAATGAAGGCACTTAAATCATTTCAGTGGTTACACCAAAAGAAAACACCCATAAATGTCTTCTATAAAGTTGTCCTGTTTATGTTCATCCCAAGGTCAAGTGGTTGTGTTTTCCTTTGATTCTGTGAATCATCTAATATTCTTCCCATATTGCAGTCAGGGGATCGAGAGCCCTTCAGTTACCTGAAGTTGGTTTCTGTAACTTGCAACCAAAGATGCCTGATTAATGCCTTAAGGGCTACAGTCCATGGGGTCGCAAAGAGTCAGACACAACTGAGCAACAGAGCACAAAACATGTATATATACAGAATCAAATGAATTGTATGACAATTAATGGTACATGCCAAATGAATGCTACAGACAGTAAGTGTTATAATAAGTCAAGAGGAGTTGGATGTATCTCTGGTCTGATAAAGTCAAGGAAGCCTTTATAAAAGAATTGGGACATACATCACTCAGTTAACTGCCACCCACCCCATTGAGCAGCGCCCATGAAAATCAATAAAAGTCAAGCACTGAGCTAAGAGCTCAGACTCCACCTCTCTCTGGCCATATGATCTTGTTTAAGTAAGTTAGCTTTTGTGCCTCAGTATCCTCATTTGTAAAAGAGAAAGAGTAGTACTCCTCTCATAGGTTCATTGTAAGGATTAAGTCAGATAACGTTTGTAAAATGTTCAGCACAGTGCTAATAAGCATTCAGTTTTAAAAAGAAATGAATCAACTGTGTATTTCTTGGCAATGGTTGAGAAATCAGACTCAACTCTCCAGGGAGATTAGATGAAATGGAGCAACATCCTTGGGCCAAAACGTGACAACACTTGACAGGGATCCATTCCTCACCCCAGCCCAATTCTCCACCACACACTCATGCATTTTCTCAGGATAGATAGGTCAGTCAAGGCCTCTGTGAAGCCATTACCAACAAAACCTTTAGAACTTGCTAATGTTGTTTCATTAGTCTTTTGAAATCCCATGAGACAAAGCAGAGAAGAAGGCTTCTAGTCTCAACAAGCCTTCTAGAAATTGATTTCAAATTCTGCTAAATGACCTGGGAAAGAATCTCATTCACCGATCCTGGAAACTTAATATGCAATGGGGTCCTGTTTCTTACTCACACACCAATAATCTGTTCACTGGATTGGCCTGACTCCTCCCTCATTTTAATCAAACTGCCAAAGTTACGTCTTTTTTAATTTGAAAAGACTTATGTTACTACCTTTTAAAACATTGACAAATCCAATCAATCAATCAGCACAGTTCATTTTACTTGAGCACATTTGATTGCAGAGTATGTATTGGGTATGCTTTATAACACATCAAAAATAAAACAAGTCTTGAAAGCTCCAGACCTTGCTGCTATGGGATCAGATATTCACATAAAAACACAAAAGTCTTAATGAATTGCCTTGTCAACATCCAAACTTCTCACTCTATTACTCAGCATAATGTTCCTGAAGCATAACAGGAAGCATTTAAAAGAAAATCGTAAGGGATATGCATATGAATGATCTGGGAACATACATGTACAAAAATAAATAATAAATAAATAAAGTAAAAAAAAAAAAAAAAGAAAATCGTATACAAAGCAACATAATTAAATTGCTGTTTTATTTGAATCACATGTAATCCTATGACTAGAAATCCATGGGCTTTCGAGAGACAGACATGGACAGTGGACATATGGACATTGCGGAGAATGAACATTGGGTGGGAGGTGTAAAGGAAGTAGCATGAAGGCCTGTACTATCATACGTGAAAAAAATAGCTATAGTCATTGCTTTGTGAGAAAACGAGATCCTTCAGGGGTGCTGTGTGACAGTCTGGAGGAGTGGGATAGGGGGGATATACATGTGACTAATCTGGGAACATACATATCTGTAAACACCAAAACTGTAAAAGTTAAAAGTAAAATACATATGACTAATCTGGGAACATGCATATCTGTAAACAACAAAACTCTGTAAAAGTTAAACGTAAAAGTTTTTTAAAAAAGATAAGTACTCAAATATTAAAAAAAAAAAAGTTAAAAGTAAAATAAAAGCTTATAAAAAAAAAAAAGAAATCCATGGGCTTTCTAGCCCAAAAGTAACTAAAGTAGGAGCTTAACAAATCTGCATAACAATACATTTCTAAGATATTTGATTTACTTATATTATTTGGTCATTCATTATTCAATCATTCATTAATTTATGAAACACTAATGGCCTGTGGGGCTACACAGACAAGATTAAAAGGCATAATTCCTTGCACTAACATTATGAAAGGAGCATTCTGATATTTTTGTAGACCTATAAAATAAACTACTCCATCATCAAGATGCTTCAGCCTTGTACTTTTAAAAGGGACTCGCCCTTTTTTTTGACAGTAATTTTCCCAGTGTCTTTGCTGCTAAAGAATAGCTTTTCATAACATCAGATCATTTTATAGCTAAGTCACTACAGATGCCCACGGCAAGGCTCCACAGACTGGAACTATCATAACCATTATCCTTAACTGCCAGTAAATAATCAGGTTGCCAACCAAACCATACACTTAAGGCAACGGGGAAATTGAGTCTCTGCTACTTAAACAAAAGGACCTGAATTATTTGGCAGTAATGCTTCAGGCCAGTCTCTGAAAGGAGGCAACTGTGCTATCCCAGATGTGTATCAAGGCCTGGTTCTCTTAGTTCTGTTCAACTCAATTCATACTTTCCCATCAATCGTTAAGTGCCGGAAACTCACCCTGGGTTATGGACACAGAGAATACCTTAGTTGTCTGTGCTCACAAGTCTAAAGGGGAGAAGAAAATAATCCGTTACAAGAGTTGTCAGCAACATCCAGATACATATACTATGTTTTGAAAACAGCAGAAACCTGAGCAAGGAACTTCAATTTACCTTTAAGCTTCTCCAAAATGTTACCTGCATAGAGCCAACTGTTTCCTGCTGAATTATCTTTACTCACAACAGTTTAAACACCAAATGAAAGGGCTTTTTGTTGTTGTTGCTGTTCCTCACATTCAGATACATGTGTCCTTCGCAAAAACACTTCTACAACTCTCTGGACACCGGTTCAGAACTCAATTCAATTCTGACATTAACTACTTGGAGTTAGTACAGACCCTGCAGGTTAAGGGCTCAGTCCCACCTGTCACAAGGTCTGGGCCCCCATACCTCTGACTGATTAGCTATAAGCAGAGACATCACTATGCCAACAAAAGTCCATATAGTCAAAGTTACGGTTTTTCCAGTAGTCATGCACAAATGTGATGTTTTCGAACTGGTTCTGGAGAAGACTCTTGAGAGTCCCTTGGACAGCAAGGAGATGAAACCAGTCAATCCTAAAGGAAATCAACCCGGAATATTCATTGGAAGGACTGATGCTGAAGCTCCAATACTTTGGCTCCCTGATGCGAAGAGACAACTCAATGGAAAAGACCCAGATTGCTGGAAAAATTGAGGGCAGGAGGAGAAGGGAATGACAGAGTATGAGATAGTTGGATGGCACCACCAACTCAATGGACGTGAGTTTGAGCAAACTCCGGGAGATGATGAAAGACAGGGAAGCCTGGTGTGCTGCAGTCCATGGGCTTGCCAAGAGTCAGATACGACTTAGCAGCTGAACAACATAACCTCCTCTCAGGTTCAATAATTTATTAGAATGAAACTCAGGAAGACACTTTCTTTGCTAATACTTGTTTATTAGAAAGGATATAATTGAGGAACAGCTAAATGGAAGGGATGCACTGGGCAAGCAAGGATGGGAGAGACATGGAGTTCCCAAGGCCTCTCCAGGAACTCTACCCTCCCAGCCCCCAACCTAGAAACTTTCTGATTCTTGTAGATTCAGAGTTCCAATAGGCAGGCATGATGGCCTAAATCACTGACTGACAGAGGATAACTCACTCTCCAGCCCCTCTCATTTTTAGAGATTGAGGTAGGGCTGAAAATTCCAAGCTTCTAATCATGGTTGGGTCTTTCTGGTGACCACCCCCATCCTGCAGCTATGCAGGGTCCTGCTGGAGTCATCTCACTAGAACAAAAGATGTTCCTGTCACCCTGTAACTCAAGAAGTTCCAAGGATTTTAGATGCTCTCTTCTAGGACTGAGGAAAAAAAACCAAGCATCTTTTTCACTATGCCACGGCAGGACATTTTTGCCTTGTCAATATCACCTTGAACCCCTTACCTCCCAAACCACACTTACCATCCACCTCTTGTCTCCTTCCTGCCCCAATACTTTCTTTTCTTTTTTAATTTTTGATTGATTGATTTTATCTTCTGGCTGTGATGAGTTTTTTAGAGACATCACTATGCCAACAAAAGTCCATATAGTCAAAGTTACGGTTTTTCCAGTAGTCATGCACAAATGTGATGTTTTCGAACTGGTTCTGGAGAAGACACTTGGGAGTCCCTTGGACAGCAAGGAGATGAAACCAGTCAATCCTAAAGGAAATCAACCCGGAATATTCATTGGAAGGACTGATGCTGAAGCTCCAATACTTTGGCTCCCTGATGCGAAGAGACAACTCAATGGAAAAGACCCAGATTGCTGGAAAAATTGAGGGCAGGAGGAGAAGGGAATGACAGAGTATGAGATAGTTGGATGGCACCACCAACTCAATGGACGTGAGTTTGAGCAAACTCCGGGAGATGATGAAAGACAGGGAAGCCTGGTGTGCTGCAGTCCATGGGCTTGCCAAGAGTCAGATACGACTTAGCAGCTGAACAACATAACCTCCTCTCAGGTTCAATAATTTATTAGAATGAAACTCAGGAAGACACTTTCTTTGCTAATACTTGTTTATTAGAAAGGATATAATTGAGGAACAGCTAAATGGAAGGGATGCACTGGGCAAGCAAGGATGGGAGAGACATGGAGTTCCCAAGGCCACACGAGGAACTCTACCCTCCCAGCCCCCAACCTAGAAACTTTCTGATTCTTGTAGATTCAGAGTTCCAATAGGCAGGCATGATGGCCTAAATCACTGACTGACAGAGGATAACTCACTCTCCAGCCCCTCTCATTTTTAGAGATTGAGGTAGGGCTGAAAATTCCAAGCTTCTAATCATGGTTGGGTCTTTCTGGTGACCACCCCCATCCTGCAGCTATGCAGGGTCCTGCTGGAGTCATCTCACTAGAACAAAAGATGTTCCTGTCACCCTGTAACTCAAGAAGTTCCAAGGATTTTAGATGCTCTCTTCTAGGACTGAGGAAAAAAAACCAAGCATCTTTTTCACTATGCCACGGCAGGACATTTTTGCCTTGTCAATATCACCTTGAACCCCTTACCTCCCAAACCACACTTACCATCCACCTCTTGTCTCCTTCCTGCCCCAATACTTTCTTTTCTTTTTTAATTTTTGATTGATTGATTTTATCTTCTGGCTGTGGTGAGTTTTCTTTGCTGCATGAGGACTTTCTTTAGTTGCAGTGAGTAGGGGCTTTCCATGGTGCTCAGGCTTCTCATTGCAGTGGCTTCTCTCGCTGTGGCTCTCAGGGTCTAGAAGGTGGGCTCAGTAGTTGTGGTGCCCAGGCCTAGTGGCCCCGAGACATGTAGGATCTTCCTGGACCAGGAATCTAACCTGTGTCCCTTGCATTGTAAGGTGGATTCTGGACCACCACGGAAGCACCCCCTTTTACATTTCAAGGTGGCTTTCTGATTCTATACCCAGGAGTCTGCAGAATAGCACATTCTTCAGTCTCTGAAACTCAAAACCTTGACATTTGCCCTGATTCCTTCCACTCTTTCTCTTCAAGAGGCTGACCCCCTCACTGTGGCTTGCTGACTCTTCCTTTGTAATATTTCTCACTTTTCCCTCAGGCCTTAATCTCATCGTTAAAATAATCTCTTGTAGATATTCTTGTTCTCTGCACCATTCACCCTCCATTTTTCTACGACCCAGATTTACTTTCCCCAAATTAATTTTGTACGCAATTTTCAGTTTTAAAATGTTGAATAATTCTCCACTCTCTATTGGATAAAACTCAAGCTCTGAAATCCATCCACGAGAGTGAAATGGACAGGAAGGGTAGGGGAAATTCTACATCACTGAAGAGGAGGGAAGCCCGAGGAAAATACTGGCAGTCTCCACTTTTCCATCCAGAATGGATGGAACTGGGCCCCTGGTAGCACTAAGACAGGAAAGGTTGTTTAAAATACACATAACAACACTGAAAAGATGCGTCTAACAGACACCTGAATGCGTATGTCCTCTTGGTTCTACCAGACACCTGCGTGGCTGATTCCTAGGGGAGCAGAGGATTTCCTCACCCAGGTGGAAAGAGGTGGGCTTCTCCTGCAGGTGGAAGACACACTGTCCCCCAGTCCTCAGTGGCCTGGCTCACCACACCTCTTGCCCCTTAGTCTCTACAGTGCCTCCCCCACTCTCCTGGCTTCAAGTGAAACTCACGCCTGCTCTGGGCTTCAAGGTTTTGCTTTGCTTTGTTTTGTTTTGACATTAAGACAGAGAGTAAGAATGAATATTCTGTGCTAGACTCATGGGATTCTCTAAGTTTAAAGTGTCCAGGGATTTTGTTTTTAAGCACTGGCAATTTCTTTGGAAATTTCAGTGTGGCCAAATGATTATTCAGCCTGGCAGCACCTCTCTGCTAGCCTCTCAGAAAGATGGCAGGGCGAGAGTTTTTGTTTTAACAGAAGGATAATTGATTTACTAAATTGCCTTAGCTTCAAGAGTACAGTAAAGTGATTCAGTTATACATTTATATGTACAAATCCACATTTTCCTAATTATTTTCCATTATAGTTTATTACAAGATATTGAATCCAGTTCCCTGTGCTATCTAATAAACCCTCGCTGTTTATTTTATTATACATGATAGTTTGCATCCACTAATCCTATATGTCCAATCTATTCCCCCTTTCCCATTTTTCCTCTTTTATAACCATAAGTTTCTTTGATATGTCTGTGAGTCTGTTTCTGGTTTTTTTTTCTGTTTCTGTTTTCAAAATAAATTCATTTTTACTATGTCTTAGGTTCTACATCTGATACTACATAATGTTTGTTTCTGTCTGACTTACTTCACTTAGTATGATCATCTCTTAAGTCTATTCATATCGCTGCAGATGGCCTTATTTCATTTTTTTCTATGACTGAGTGGTCAGAGCGAAAGTTTACCCCAGGAAATGGGTTTCATCTTGGTACCATTTTCCACTGTCATTCATCCAGAATGGATGGAACTGGGCCCCTGGTAGCACTAAGACAGGAAAGGTTGTTTAAAATACACATAACAACACTGAAAAGATGCGTCTAACAGACACCTGAATGCGTATGTCCTCTTGGTTCTACCAGACACCTGCGTGGCTGATTCCTAGGGGAGCAGAGGATTTCCTCACCCAGGTGGAAAGAGGTGGGCTTCTCCTGCAGGTGGAAGACACACTGTCCCCCAGTCCTCAGTGGCCTGGCTCACCACACCTCTTGCCCCTTAGTCTCTACAGTGCCTCCCCCACTCTCCTGGCTTCAAGTGAAACTCACGCCTGCTCTGGGCTTCAAGGTTTTGCTTTGCTTTGTTTTGTTTTGACATTAAGACAGAGAGTAAGAATGAATATTCTGTGCTAGACTCATGGGATTCTCTAAGTTTAAAGTGTCCAGGGATTTTGTTTTTAAGCACTGGCAATTTCTTTGGAAATTTCAGTGTGGCCAAATGATTATTCAGCCTGGCAGCACCTCTCTGCTAGCCTCTCAGAAAGATGGCAGGGCGAGAGTTTTTGTTTTAACAGAAGGATAATTGATTTACTAAATTGCCTTAGCTTCAAGAGTACAGTAAAGTGATTCAGTTATACATTTATATGTACAAATCCACATTTTCCTAATTATTTTCCATTATAGTTTATTACAAGATATTGAATCCAGTTCCCTGTGCTATCTAATAAACCCTCGCTGTTTATTTTATTATACATGATAGTTTGCATCCACTAATCCTATATGTCCAATCTATTCCCCCTTTCCCATTTTTCCTCTTTTATAACCATAAGTTTCTTTGATATGTCTGTGAGTCTGTTTCTGGTTTTTTTTTCTGTTTCTGTTTTCAAAATAAATTCATTTTTACTATGTCTTAGGTTCTACATCTGATACTACATAATGTTTGTTTCTGTCTGACTTACTTCACTTAGTATGATCATCTCTTAAGTCTATTCATATCGCTGCAGATGGCCTTATTTCATTTTTTTTCTATGACTGAGTGGTCAGAGCGAAAGTTTACCCCAGGAAATGGGTTTCATCTTGGTACCATTTTCCACTGTCATTCATACAGAACAGTTTGCCAGGACTGTGCCACAAAGCATCTGAATCGAGACTCAAAAGACTTTTGAATCTAAGCTGTGTCCAAAGATACCCATTTCCAGGACCAGCCTAGAGAAAGGAATTTAAATTCCAGAGGCTGGGGAAAGTGACATAAATGATTATTTGTAAAACAGAGAGTGTATCCATCATTCTCAGTCTTCAGTAAGAAATGTCTGTTGCAAAAGACTGATTCAAGGAACTCTAAGACTAGATGGAGAAGCCATAACTAGAACAGAAATGCCTCCAGGGTATATGCATTCCAAAGAACTGTGACGTGCTTGCTTCAAAATCTGATTTTATCTTTTATTTAAAGCTGAGAGATAGGGACTTCCCTGATGGTCCAGTGGTTAAAGCTTCTCACTTCCAATGCAGGGGCCTGGGTCCAATCCCTGGTCAGGAAATTAGATCCCACATGCCACAACTAAGACCTGGTACGATCAAATAAAATAAATAAACAAAATATTAAAAGAAAAAGTGAGAGATAAAAGATGTAATCATGCCCCCTTCAAAATCCAGATAGAAACTGTCCTCTTAAAGAAACAATGCTTCTTTTTTAATATTTATATATTTGGCTGTGCCACATCTTCACTGCAGCATGTGGGATCTTTAGTTGCAGCATGCAAAATCTTTAGTTGTGGCCTGAAGCAGCATATGGAATCGAGTTCCCTGACCAGAAATTGAACCTGACCTTCTGCATTGGGAATACAAAGTCTTAGCCACTGGACCACCAGAGAAGTCCCTTACCCTTTTTCTTTTTTATTTTATTTTTAACTTTTTTGACGGCACTGTGTGCCATGTGAAATCTTAGTTCCCTGACTGGGGATCGAACTCACACTCCATGTGTTGGAAGGGCAGAGTCTTAGCCACTGGACCACCAATGCTTCTTTTTTATAATTTATTTTTTTTTTTACTGAGGTATAGTTGAGCCACACAGTATTGTATTAATTATTGCTGTACAGCGAGGCAACTCAGTTGCACATACATATATATGTATATTCTCTTTCATATTCTTTTCAGTTATGGTTTATAATAGGATATTGAATATAGTTCCCTGTGCTATACAGTGGAATTTTGTTGACCATCCATCCTATGTACACCAGTTTCACCTTCTAATCCCAAACTCCCACTCCTACCCTTCCCAACCCCTTGCTCCTTGGAAACCACCTGTCTATTCTCCGTGGCCCTGGGTCTGCCTCTGCTTCATAGCCAGATGCATTTGTGTCATAGTTTAATTCTGTACAGAAGTGGCATCCTGTGGTATTTGTCCTTCTCTTTCTGGCTTACTACAAAAAACAATGCTTCTTTGAAACAAAGACTACCCCCCTCCCAGAATCACTGTGGGTAGGTGATTAGGTTTCACAGATTATTAAGTAGTTATTCATATGTGTGCAGTCCAGAAATGTGCCAAGATGGAAAAGTTCCAAACCAGATAGAGAAAGGCGGTGGGCTTTTCTCTAAAGCTGAGAGATAGGGACTTCCCTGATGGTCCAGTGGTTAAAGCTTCTCACTTCCAATGCAGGGGCCTGGGTCCAATCCCTGGTCAGGAAATTAGATCCCACATGCCACAACTAAGACCTGGTACGATCAAATAAAATAAATAAACAAAATATTAAAAGAAAAAGTGAGAGATAAAAGATGTAATCATGCCCCCTTCAAAATCCAGATAGAAACTGTCCTCTTAAAGAAACAATGCTTCTTTTTTAATATTTATATATTTGGCTGTGCCACATCTTCACTGCAGCATGTGGGATCTTTAGTTGCAGCATGCAAAATCTTTAGTTGTGGCCTGAAGCAGCATATGGAATCGAGTTCCCTGACCAGAAATTGAACCTGACCTTCTGCATTGGGAATACAAAGTCTTAGCCACTGGACCACCAGAGAAGTCCCTTACCCTTTTTCTTTTTTATTTTATTTTTAACTTTTTTGACGGCACTGTGTGCCATGTGAAATCTTAGTTCCCTGACTGGGGATCGAACTCACACTCCATGTGTTGGAAGGGCAGAGTCTTAGCCACTGGACCACCAATGCTTCTTTTTTATAATTTAATTTTTTTTACTGAGGTATAGTTGAGCCACACAGTATTGTATTAATTATTGCTGTACAGCGAGGCAACTCAGTTGCACATACATATATATGTATATTCTCTTTCATATTCTTTTCAGTTATGGTTTATAATAGGATATTGAATATAGTTCCCTGTGCTATACAGTGGAATTTTGTTGACCATCCATCCTATGTACACCAGTTTCACCTTCTAATCCCAAACTCCCACTCCTACCCTTCCCAACCCCTTGCTCCTTGGAAACCACCTGTCTATTCTCCGTGGCCCTGGGTCTGCCTCTGCTTCATAGCCAGATGCATTTGTGTCATAGTTTAATTCTGTACAGAAGTGGCATCCTGTGGTATTTGTCCTTCTCTTTCTGGCTTACTACAAAAAACAATGCTTCTTTGAAACAAAGACTACCCCCCTCCCAGAATCACTGTGGGTAGGTGATTAGGTTTCACAGATTATTAAGTAGTTATTCATATGTGTGCAGTCCAGAAATGTGCCAAGATGGAAAAGTTCCAAACCAGATAGAGAAAGGCGGTGGGCTTTTCTCTAAAAGGGAATGCAAACAACCAAGATATTGCTACCCCATGAAGCATCAGAGATGGGGAGAATGGAAAAAGATTTTCTTTCTGGTGTTTGCTGGCAATGAGCCAGAGCCCCTGACACTGGTTACTTTGACTCAAGGCAGACATTCATTCCGCGCTAGCTGGATCATGGACTCTGGGGTGAAGCCCCCAGAGCTAGCAAGCTGCTTTCTGATGGAAATGTTTGAACCCGGGCAGTAAATTCTGAGAGGCCTCAAAAAATGATAACCCAAACAGCAGAAATAGAAAAGACTATCTGTTCATTTGAAAGTGCTTTAAAGACGAGTTCCTGACTTGTGGAAGTATCTTTTTTCTTTTTAATAAGCTGCTTCAGCAGCAATGTTTCTTACTCAAGTACATTCTAAAGCAAGCAAGGCTATAGATTAAAAACTATCATAGGAAGAGGCAAAGCATCAGTCAAAACAGATTTGCATCTGTAGGATGTTGGAAATCTCTTTAAGCTTAGTCTGTTATGGGAGCCAGAAATACAGTAGACATTCACTAAGAATGAAGCTTCATCTAAGTTTCTCTTGAGTGAAGACAGGACTGTTACTCTTTAAGAACATACTTCCACCAGGAAGCTCAAGGCAAGGAGGACCCACAGTGTTAACCTGCATACTGGATTTGGAGGAGCAATCAAGCACAGTCATTTCTAATTCCCAAATGTTCCCTACTACTTTGAGAAGTGATTTCTTGGATGGGAGCACTGGCTCAGGACTGTTTAAGCTAGCGTGGCAGAGGGGATCAAGCACCCAGTGTTGACTCTACTGGGGACCTGAATTCCAGATACTCTCATCTATTTCACCCTATGAATGTTTCTTTAGCCAGTAATCCTCTTGAACCCTGTCTTGCCCCCCAAACATTTTAGTTTAATTCTGTACAGAAGTGGCATCCTGTGGTATTTGTCCTTCTCTTTCTGGCTTACTACAAAAAACAATGCTTCTTTGAAACAAAGACTACCCCCCTCCCAGAATCACTGTGGGTAGGTGATTAGGTTTCACAGATTATTAAGTAGTTATTCATATGTGTGCAGTCCAGAAATGTGCCAAGATGGAAAAGTTCCAAACCAGATAGAGAAAGGCGGTGGGCTTTTCTCTAAAAGGGAATGCAAACAACCAAGATATTGCTACCCCATGAAGCATCAGAGATGGGGAGAATGGAAAAAGATTTTCTTTCTGGTGTTTGCTGGCAATGAGCCAGAGCCCCTGACACTGGTTACTTTGACTCAAGGCAGACATTCATTCCGCGCTAGCTGGATCATGGACTCTGGGGTGAAGCCCCCAGAGCTAGCAAGCTGCTTTCTGATGGAAATGTTTGAACCCGGCAGTAAATTCTGAGAGGCCTCAAAAATGATAACCCAAACAGCAGAAATAGAAAAGACTATCTGTTCATTTGAAAGTGCTTTAAAGACGAGTTCCTGACTTGTGGAAGTATCTTTTTTCTTTTTAATAAGCTGCTTCAGCAGCAATGTTTCTTACTCAAGTACATTCTAAAGCAAGCAAGGCTATAGATTAAAAACTATCATAGGAAGAGGCAAAGCATCAGTCAAAACAGATTTGCATCTGTAGGATGTTGGAAATCTCTTTAAGCTTAGTCTGTTATGGGAGCCAGAAATACAGTAGACATTCACTAAGAATGAAGCTTCATCTAAGTTTCTCTTGAGTGAAGACAGGACTGTTACTCTTTAAGAACATACTTCCACCAGGAAGCTCAAGGCAAGGAGGACCCACAGTGTTAACCTGCATACTGGATTTGGAGGAGCAATCAAGCACAGTCATTTCTAATTCCCAAATGTTCCCTACTACTTTGAGAAGTGATTTCTTGGATGGGAGCACTGGCTCAGGACTGTTTAAGCTAGCGTGGCAGAGGGGATCAAGCACCCAGTGTTGACTCTACTGGGGACCTGAATTCCAGATACTCTCATCTATTTCACCCTATGAATGTTTCTTTAGCCCAGTAACCTAGTATCTAGCTCACTTGTGCTCTCTTTGCTTGACAATCCTGACTCCAATTAAATCAGCTTTAGTGTGGTTCAGATGTCATAGTGCTGGTGCTCAGTCACTCAGTCCTGTCTAGCTCTTGGTGACCCCATGGACTGTAGCCCATCAGGCTCCTCCGTCCATGGAATTCTCCATGCAAAAATACTAGAGTGAGTTGCCATTGCCTTCTCCAGGGGATCTTCTCAACCCAGGGATCAAAGCCACACCTCCGCTATCTCCTGCAATGGCAGATGGATTCTTCACCACTGAGCCACCAGCAAAGTCTGCTCATATTGTCTTCTCTGTGTCTATTTCTCTTAATATGTGTGTGTATGTTTGTTTGTTTTTTCACAAGGACACCAGGCATATTGGATTAAGGGTCCATCCTACACCAATGTGACTTCATCTTCCGTGGCATCTGCAATGACCCTATTTCCAAATAAGGTCACATTCTGAGGAGATTAAGACTTCACCATATGAATGTTGGGGAGGACAGAATTCAACCCATAACACTACACAGAGTTCGATCACAAAGCACTCATGTAAATTCAAAAAAATGCTTTTGACCAATAACTATAAAAATAATAAAAAAAGAAAACAATAATCGGAATAATCTGGGCAGATTTGCCCACTATTTTACAACACTTTCTGCTCCTGATGGGAAATTGAGATGGAAGACAAGATTCTGCTGTTCACTCAGTCAGATCTCTTGGAGTCTCAGCATGAAGCTTCATCTAAGTTTCTCTTGAGTGAAGACAGGACTGTTACTCTTTAAGAACATACTTCCACCAGGAAGCTCAAGGCAAGGAGGACCCACAGTGTTAACCTGCATACTGGATTTGGAGGAGCAATCAAGCACAGTCATTTCTAATTCCCAAATGTTCCCTACTACTTTGAGAAGTGATTTCTTGGATGGGAGCACTGGCTCAGGACTGTTTAAGCTAGCGTGGCAGAGGGGATCAAGCACCCAGTGTTGACTCTACTGGGGACCTGAATTCCAGATACTCTCATCTATTTCACCCTATGAATGTTTCTTTAGCCCAGTAACCTAGTATCTAGCTCACTTGTGCTCTCTTTGCTTGACAATCCTGACTCCAATTAAATCAGCTTTAGTGTGGTTCAGATGTCATAGTGCTGGTGCTCAGTCACTCAGTCCTGTCTAGCTCTTGGTGACCCCATGGACTGTAGCCCATCAGGCTCCTCCGTCCATGGAATTCTCCATGCAAAAATACTAGAGTGAGTTGCCATTGCCTTCTCCAGGGGATCTTCTCAACCCAGGGATCAAAGCCACACCTCCGCTATCTCCTGCAATGGCAGATGGATTCTTCACCACTGAGCCACCAGCAAAGTCTGCTCATATTGTCTTCTCTGTGTCTATTTCTCTTAATATGTGTGTGTATGTTTGTTTGTTTTTTCACAAGGACACCAGGCATATTGGATTAAGGGTCCATCCTACACCAATGTGACTTCATCTTCCGTGGCATCTGCAATGACCCTATTTCCAAATAAGGTCACATTCTGAGGAGATTAAGACTTCACCATATGAATGTTGGGGAGGACAGAATTCAACCCATAACACTACACAGAGTTCGATCACAAAGCACTCATGTAAATTCAAAAAAATGCTTTTGACCAATAACTATAAAAATAATAAAAAAAGAAAAACATAATCGGAATAATCTGGGCAGATTTGCCCACTATTTTACAACACTTTCTGCTCCTGATGGGAAATTGAGATGGAAGACAAGATTCTGCTGTTCACTCAGTCAGATAGTTTCCTTTCATCTCTTGGAGTCTCAGCATGAAGTCACTCAGAATGTGATTACTGTTTCAAAATAGGTATGTGATAATATGTGATATTTGCTCTACAGGCTGGCTTTACTATCTCACTTTCAATGAGCTGCTATTTCATGTTTTGCTGGGCTTCTCTGTTTCACTCTGCAGTGATGGCAGGAAAATACTTGTCCATCTCACTGAATCCTTGCACTTTTACCTGGACTGCCCTCTCCATCCCTCTCTCACCTCAGCCGTAACTAAACCAATAGACAAAGATGGAAAGTTGTCAGCTTCCAAGTGAAACAAAAAGGGAGGGTGTTAAGAAGGGAAGAAAGAAGGAAATGAAAAACCTTTATGCAAATGTAAGCGTTGGACACGGCTGAAGCAACTTAGCACGCAAGGCTCTATAGGTTGTATGATATGGTCTTCTGTCTTCCTGCTCACTCAGGCTAAATAAAAATGTCAAACACTAGGAGAGTGGGGTGGCGTGAATGGTAGCCCCATGCCCCAAGAGATATGTCCACATCCGAATCCCCAGAACTAGTAAACGTTATCTTATTTGGAAAAAGGATCTTAGAAGATGTAATTAAAAGACCTTGAGATGAAGCGATCACCTGTATTATCTGGGTGGGCCCAAGGTCCAGTGATAACTGTCTCTATAAAAGACACACAAGGGATTTCCCTGGTGGTCCAACGGTTAAGACTGAACCTTCCAATACAGGGAGTATAGGTTCGAACCCTGGTTGGGGAAGTAAGACACCACATGCTTCGGGGTCAAAAAACCAAAACATAAATTGTAACAAATTCAATAAAGACTTTAAAAATAGTCCACATCAAAAAAAAATTTGCAAATCTTCTAAAAAAATAAAAAAGACACATGGAAGATTCGATGATACAGTGGAGAAATAGAGGTGGAAGCAAAGATGCAGGTGACTTGTCACAATCTAAGGAAGCCTGAGAATGCCAGCAGCCACCAGAAGCTGGAAGAGGAAAGGGGGGACTCCCCTCCAGAACCTCTAGAGGGAGTGCAGCCCTGATGACACTTCCGTTTCAGAACGCTGGCCTCCAGACCTGTGAGAGCTTACGTTTTTGTTATTGTAAGCCACCTAGTTTGTGATCCTGTATAGCTGCAGCTTTGGGCTTCCCAGGGGGCGCCAGTGGTAAAGAACCTGCCTGCCAACACAGGAGATAATAGGAGAGCCCAGAGCAGGCTCAGTTTCTCTTTCCTTCCGCCTCCCTAGCGGGACGGCTCCCTCAAAGCCCTAGGACCTGGGGGATGAGCAGCAACAACTGTGGGTGTGCACCTGGGACCCTGACCTCAGCCCTACAGGCCAGCAGTGAGCCTGTTCTGGTCTTCCACATCACCTGGAGTAGAACTGGCAGGTAAGTTCAGTATCCCACTCACCTTATAAAATTTCTTTGATATTGGTTCTTAAATTTTCTAACTGCTGTGTGTTTGCTACAAAGAAAGGCCAAAGAGTTTTCTGGACTCATGGCCTTGTATGGACCTTTTATTTATTTATTTATTTTTAATTTTAATGGGATATATATATATATATACTCTTTTTTTGGCCACTTCTATGGTCTTTCATTTATTTTCATCTTTGTTCTTTGGCCTGTGTGGGCCTTCCATTGCAGTGGCCTCGCTCCTCGCAGAGCACCGGCTCTGGGCGCATGTGCTCCAGAGCGCTGACTTGGTAGTTGGACACATCCGTCCAGCCGCTCCGCGGCACGTGCGGTCTTCCCAGGTCAGGGATCAAACCAGCGCCCCTTGCACTGCAAGGTGGTGTCTTTACCCACAGGATCACCAGGGAAACCCTGACCTTTTGCTTTGATATTAGTTTATTTATGGCTCCCTCTTTAAAAAAAAAAAAACGATATTTGTTGTTCAGGGGGAAAAATGTGTTTTATTATACATCTTCAAGACTACAAAACCCATCTACAGACCCTAAGTCACTACCTCCTAGAAATTCCACAAAGCAACTTATTAAAGCATGCTGAAGACAGACAAGACGCACACAACCCAAACGGTTAAAGCAATGTATGAATGGGTACAAAGCATTCGGGATTACCAAAACCTGAGAATGCCAGCAGCCACAAACTGGAAGAGGAAAGGGGGACTCCCCTCCAGAACCTCTAGAGGGAGTGCAGCCCTGATGACACTTCCGTTTCAGAACGCTGGCCTCCAGACCTGTGAGAGCTTACGTTTTTGTTATTGTAAGCCACCTAGTTTGTGATCCTGTATAGCTGCAGCTTTGGGCTTCCCAGGGGGCGCCAGTGGTAAAGAACCTGCCTGCCAACACAGGAGATAATAGGAGAGCCCAGAGCAGGCTCAGTTTCTCTTTCCTTCCGCCTCCCTAGCGGGACGGCTCCCTCAAAGCCCTAGGACCTGGGGGATGAGCAGCAACAACTGTGGGTGTGCACCTGGGACCCTGACCTCAGCCCTACAGGCCAGCAGTGAGCCTGTTCTGGTCTTCCACATCACCTGGAGTAGAACTGGCAGGTAAGTTCAGTATCCCACTCACCTTATAAAATTTCTTTGATATTGGTTCTTAAATTTTCTAACTGCTGTGTGTTTGCTACAAAGAAAGGCCAAAGAGTTTTCTGGACTCATGGCCTTGTATGGACCTTTTATTTATTTATTTATTTTTAATTTTAATGGGATATATATATATATATACTCTTTTTTTGGCCACTTCTATGGTCTTTCATTTATTTTCATCTTTGTTCTTTGGCCTGTGTGGGCCTTCCATTGCAGTGGCCTCGCTCCTCGCAGAGCACCGGCTCTGGGCGCATGTGCTCCAGAGCGCTGACTTGGTAGTTGGACACATCCGTCCAGCCGCTCCGCGGCACGTGCGGTCTTCCCAGGTCAGGGATCAAACCAGCGCCCCTTGCACTGCAAGGTGGTGTCTTTACCCACAGGATCACCAGGGAAACCCTGACCTTTTGCTTTGATATTAGTTTATTTATGGCTCCCTCTTTAAAAAAAAAAAAAAGATATTTGTTGTTCAGGGGGAAAAATGTGTTTTATTATACATCTTCAAGACTACAAAACCCATCTACAGACCCTAAGTCACTACCTCCTAGAAATTCCACAAAGCAACTTATTAAAGCATGCTGAAGACAGACAAGACGCACACAACCCAAACGGTTAAAGCAATGTATGAATGGGTACAAAGCATTCGCAACCCACGCAGCAATAAGGTAATATGCAAAGATTAAATCCATTTTCAGAATGGAAGTCCTACTTGCGAGAGCAGTAATCAGAAAGGAGGAAATGAGCTCCTCTCTGAATCACCTAGAAGTTTTCACAGAGAAATAGAATTCTAGGATTTGACCATGTGATAGTCTGTCCCTGAGCAAGCTCTCTAAAAAGAGCTGATTTGAGTTTAATTCCATTCACAAATGTTTACTACAGTTGGTGCTACAGAAACATAGCTGAGTAAAATAATCATTGACTCCAGGAATTCACAGTAGGGGGCGGCAGGAAGAGACACACAAATAATCACGTTTTGATGGGATGAGTTTTAACTCAGGGGATCAGAACATCGTGATGTTATATTCATCACAACGAGCTGAGTATAAGGCTCTACACCTGGGGGTCACGGGTGTGCAGCGTTGCAGTTGTGCTTGTCGTTGGAGCTTAGGTGAAGGTGTCCCCCTAGCGGGCGTAGGCTAATGCAGGGACCAGGGCAGGTCAGGATGCTAACCCCGCGCCGCCGAGAAGGTCAACGCGCGCGACCGATAGGCCTCCACCCCCCGCACCCGCCGAGGAGCGGAGTCGGGGCGGGGGAGTGGGCGCCGGCCGCCAGGGGGCGCCGCGGCCTCGCGCCGCGCGGGCGGTTGCGTTTCCGGGCACCCGGGGCGCCGGCGCCACCGCCATCGCGGTCCGGCGCGTCCCCGCTGCACGCGGCGAAACGTCCGCGGCTCCCGTTACCGAGGCAACCGCGGCGCCTCCTCCGCGCCGGCCCGGATCGTCTCTCCGCGCCATTTTCAAACTGTCCTAGCGCCGGAGCCGGTTTCTGCGGCGGAAGGACCCAGCGAGGGCGGCGAGGCGCGAGGCGAGATGCGAGTGCTAGCGGAGGGAGCGGCGGCCGGGGCTGCGGGTGAGCGGGCGCGGGACGGGAGGGCCGGGCGGGGCGGCGCCTGCGCCTCCCGGGCGCTCCCCGCGGGCCGGGGCCGGGGCCGGGCCCGGGCGCGGCCGGCAGGAGGCCGCGCGGCCTCGGGAGGAAGTGGAGCCCGGGCAGGCGAGGCGCCGAGAGGCCGCGCTGCGGACGCCCCTTCCCTTCCGCCCATTCCCTTCCGCCCCCGGCCGTGGAGCTGCGGCCCGAGGTCGGCCTGGCGTGGCGGGGGCGCCCGGCACCTCCGGCCCCGCTCGTCTCGGGCGTCTCTGCAGTTCCAGCCGACCTCCTACTGACTGATGGGTTGATTTAAAAGTTAGAATGTCCTTTCGTGTAAGAATCAAACAGGTTCTTTGTGAAAACAAGTGCCCCAGAGCCTAGGACAAATCATTGATTAACCTTTGCCCGGCACCTTAGTAAACATTGCCTCTTTCTTCTGCTCTCTGCTATTTTTAGTTGAGGGAGGGAGGACTGGACTGGATAGATAACCTCAGTGAAGCCTGGTTTGGGGTGTCTTTTTAAATTTTTTTAGCTCCTGTGCATCACAAGAGATAAGATACATACAGAGTACTTTTGTAAAAATGAGACGTACTGACTTTGAGACGGCAGCCCTCCCAAATTAAGCAACTGGATAGCTCCAGACATTCATGCTTTGAGAACCTCTAACCCTTTATATTGTTCTGCTAGAAAGTTTCGGTATAGTCGCAGTGTTGGGATGACGTAGACGGGGTTGGTACTGGTGGTGGAGGACAGCAGCCATGGGTGGGGAAAGCTTAATACATGGTTTTTTGTCCTTTCTGGGAGGATTGTAATCATCTGTCCTGTGTGTTGATGATTTTTTAAGACAGGTACTCATGTTGTCTCTCTCAGAAGGATGCGAGGATATTTAATTTCTGGATAACCAAAGTTGGTAAAAAAGGGGGAGGGGGGCCCCAGGCTCCCGTTACCGAGGCAACCGCGGCGCCTCCTCCGCGCCGGCCCGGATCGTCTCTCCGCGCCATTTTCAAACTGTCCTAGCGCCGGAGCCGGTTTCTGCGGCGAAAGGCCCAGCGAGGGCGGCGAGGCGCGAGGCGAGATGCGAGTGCTAGCGGAGGGAGCGGCGGCCGGGGCTGCGGGTGAGCGGGCGCGGGACGGGAGGGCCGGGCGGGCGGCGCCTGCGCCTCCCGGGCGCTCCCCGCGGGCCGGGGCCGGGGCCGGGCCGGGCGCGGCCGGCAGGAGGCCGCGCGGCCTCGGGAGGAAGTGGAGCCCGGGCAGGCGAGGCGCCGAGAGGCCGCGCTGCGGACGCCCCTTCCCTTCCGCCCATTCCCTTCCGCCCCCGGCCGTGGAGCTGCGGCCCGAGGTCGGCCTGGCGTGGCGGGGGCGCCCGGCACCTCCGGCCCCGCTCGTCTCGGGCGTCTCTGCAGTTCCAGCCGACCTCCTACTGACTGATGGGTTGATTTAAAAGTTAGAATGTCCTTTCGTGTAAGAATCAAACAGGTTCTTTGTGAAAACAAGTGCCCCAGAGCCTAGGACAAATCATTGATTAACCTTTGCCCGGCACCTTAGTAAACATTGCCTCTTTCTTCTGCTCTCTGCTATTTTTAGTTGAGGGAGGGAGGACTGGACTGGATAGATAACCTCAGTGAAGCCTGGTTTGGGGTGTCTTTTTAAATTTTTTTAGCTCCTGTGCATCACAAGAGATAAGATACATACAGAGTACTTTTGTAAAAATGAGACGTACTGACTTTGAGACGGCAGCCCTCCCAAATTAAGCAACTGGATAGCTCCAGACATTCATGCTTTGAGAACCTCTAACCCTTTATATTGTTCTGCTAGAAAGTTTCGGTATAGTCGCAGTGTTGGGATGACGTAGACGGGGTTGGTACTGGTGGTGGAGGACAGCAGCCATGGGTGGGGAAAGCTTAATACATGGTTTTTTGTCCTTTCTGGGAGGATTGTAATCATCTGTCCTGTGTGTTGATGATTTTTTAAGACAGGTACTCATGTTGTCTCTCTCAGAAGGATGCGAGGATATTTAATTTCTGGATAACCAAAGTTGGTAGAAGACAAAAAGGAGCCCTGGTTGAATGGCTAGTTCCTGGTTTGACTGGTGCCTCTCCACGACTGTTTGCTAAAGCGTCCTGCCTCGGTCAGGCCCCTCCTTCCGTGGAAGGAACCTAGAAAGACCCTAGTGTGAAATGGAGGCGCCATTCAGAGGAAAGGCTAGCGAGAGTGTGGAGAAGGAGAGATCGGTAGGAGGGAGTGATCGAGGAGTGGTGTTAACTTAGGAGTTATCTGTTACGTTGGGGCGGCATCGTGCGGAAACCAGAGCCCTCGGCCAGGACCCAGGGGACCTGAGCGCCCACCTCCGTGGTGGCCTTGTGGTTTGGGAGAAGTCACTCTCCTTGGAGACAGCTTATCCCCCTCTTTGAACCAGGAGGGTATCCTCCGCCCTGTCTCCCTCACAGGGTCTTGTGGAGGATCAAGTTTTGCATGTACTCATACCGCACGCATGTTTTATAAATTGTGAAGCCCAGTAGTGGTGTAAAACAAAGACTTTATTTGATTTAGAAATACGAGTACCAGGGCCACATTTACCAGGCAAAGGTTAGAAAAGCACACGTTTTTCTAAAGAAGTGACCTTTGGATAACTGCATTTTAGGACAGATTGATAGTTGATAGACCTATAAATATTTTAAAAGACAAGGACAAAAACATGTACAGAGATCCTTCCCTGTTTGGGTCTTTTTTTTTAATCTGAGTAAAATTTATATATGCTATTTCAAAAGCTTTGACAAATATATGCACTCGTGTAAGGTCTGTCCCTACCAACAAAGTATCTTCATTACCCTAGAATGTTCCTTCAGGATGCCATTCCAATTCTGTGCACACAGTTTAAATTAGTCGCAGTTTGAACCTCTTTATATTGTTCTGCTAGAAAGTTTCGGTATAGTCGCAGTGTTGGGATGACGTAGACGGGGTTGGTACTGGTGGTGGAGGACAGCAGCCATGGGTGGGGAAAGCTTAATACATGGTTTTTTGTCCTTTCTGGGAGGATTGTAATCATCTGTCCTGTGTGTTGATGATTTTTTAAGACAGGTACTCATGTTGTCTCTCTCAGAAGGATGCGAGGATATTTAATTTCTGGATAACCAAAGTTGGTAGAAGACAAAAAGGAGCCCTGGTTGAATGGCTAGTTCCTGGTTTGACTGGTGCCTCTCCACGACTGTTTGCTAAAGCGTCCTGCCTCGGTCAGGCCCCTCCTTCCGTGGAAGGAACCTAGAAAGACCCTAGTGTGAAATGGAGGCGCCATTCAGAGGAAAGGCTAGCGAGAGTGTGGAGAAGGAGAGATCGGTAGGAGGGAGTGATCGAGGAGTGGTGTTAACTTAGGAGTTATCTGTTACGTTGGGGCGGCATCGTGCGGAAACCAGAGCCCTCGGCCAGGACCCAGGGGACCTGAGCGCCCACCTCCGTGGTGGCCTTGTGGTTTGGGAGAAGTCACTCTCCTTGGAGACAGCTTATCCCCCTCTTTGAACCAGGAGGGTATCCTCCGCCCTGTCTCCCTCACAGGGTCTTGTGGAGGATCAAGTTTTGCATGTACTCATACCGCACGCATGTTTTATAAATTGTGAAGCCCAGTAGTGGTGTAAAACAAAGACTTTATTTGATTTAGAAATACGAGTACCAGGGCCACATTTACCAGGCAAAGGTTAGAAAAGCACACGTTTTTCTAAAGAAGTGACCTTTGGATAACTGCATTTTAGGACAGATTGATAGTTGATAGACCTATAAATATTTTAAAAGACAAGGACAAAAACATGTACAGAGATACTTCCCTGTTTGGGTCTTTTTTTTTTTTTAATCTGAGTAAAATTTATATATGCTATTTCAAAAGCTTTGACAAATATATGCACTCGTGTAAGGTCTGTCCCTACCAACAAAGTATCTTCATTACCCTAGAATGTTCCTTCAGGATGCCATTCCAATTCTGTGCACACAGTTTAATTTGGCCTGTTCTTGATCTTCATATAAATGGAATCGTGGCTTCTGTGGCTGAAATGATGCTTTTTTTTTTAATGCTTCATCGTGCTGTTGACATGTATCAGTAGTACCTTTTGTTTTATTCTTGAGTGATAATACATTGTATAAGTGTAGTTTACTTATCCTTCTGTAGAGTTTGTTTCCAGTTTGGGGTGACTATAAATAAAGCTGATTTCAATATTCTTTTTTTTTTTTTAAACCTTTATTTTGCTTTAAACTTTTACAGAGTTTTGTTGTTTACAGATATGCATGTTCCCAGCTTAGTCATATGTATATCCCCCCTTCCCACCCCTCCCAGCCATCACACAGCACCCCTGAAGGATCCCCTTTTCTCACAGAGCAATGACTATAGCTGTTTTCTTCACTTAACGATAGTACAGGCCTTCATGCTACTTCCTTTACACCTCTCACCCTCTGTCCTTCCCCACAATGTCCGTATGTCCACTGTCCATGTCTGTCTTTCAGTTGCTTCACTGCGTGTGCCATCATCACCATCCTACTAGATTCCATATATATGTGTTAATATACTGTATTTGTCCTTCTCTTTCTGACTGACTTCACTTTTTATGATACGTTGTAGATCCAGCCACCTCATTAGGGCTGATTCTTCTGCATTTTTCTTTACAGCTGTGTAGTATCCCATTGTATATATGTACCAGAGCTGTTGTATCCATTCGTTTCGTCGATGGGCATCTAGGTTGCTTCCATGGTCTAGCTATTGTGTAGAGAGCTGCAATGAACACTGGGGTACAGGTGCTTCTTTCAGATTTGATTTCATCAGGGTATAAGCCTAAGAGTGGGATTGCTGGGTCGTATGGTGCTTCTATTTTTAGTTTTTTAAGAAATCTCCATACTGTCTTCCATAGAGGCTGTATCAATTTACATTCCCACCAGCAATGCAGGAGTGTTCCCTTTTCTCCACACCCTCTCCAGCATTTATTGTCTGTCGATTTGTGGATGATGGCCATTCTGACGGGTGTGAGGTGATATCTCATTGTAGTTTTGATTTGCATTTCTCTAATTATTAGTGAAGTTGAGCATCGTTTCATGTGCTTTTGGGCCATCTGTATGTCTTCTTTGGAGAGGCGTCTCTTTAGATCTTTTTCCCATTTTTTGATTGGGTTGTTCGTTTTTCCAGTGCTGAGTTGTCTGAGTTGCTTGTAGATTTTGGAGATTAATTCTTTGTCTGTTGTTTCATTTGCTATGATTTTCTCCCATTCTGTGGGCTGTCTGTTCAGCTTTTTTGTTGATTTCTTTTGCTGTACAAAAGTTTTTAAGTTTCATTAGGTCCCACATGTTCATTTGTCTTTTGAGTTCTGCTATTCTAGTAGGTGGGTCAGAGAAGATCTTGCTTTGATTTATGTCCTTGAGGGTTTTGCCTATATTCTTCTCTAAGAGTTTGATGGTTTCTGGTCTTACATTTAGGTCTTTAATCCATTTTGAGTTGATCTTTGTGTATGGGGTCAGGGACTGTTCCAACTTCATTTTTTTGCATGTAGCTGTCCAATTTTCCCAGCACCATTTGTTGAAGAGGCTGTCTTTGTCCCATTTTATAGTTTTGCCTCCTTTGTCAAAAATAAGGTACCCATAGGTGCGTGGGTTTATCTCTGGGTTCTCAATCTTGTTCCATTGGTCGATGTTTCTGTTTTTGTGCCAGTACCATACTGTTTTGATAACTGTTGCTTTGTAGTAGAGTCTGAAGTTGGGGAGGCTGATCCCTCCAGCTCCATTTTTTTTCTTTCTTTGAGGTCTTTTGTGTTTCCATATGAACTGTGTTATTCTTTGGTCTAGTTCTGTGAAGAATGTCATTGGAAGTTTGATAGGTTGCTTCGATTCTTCTGCATTTTCTTTACAGCTGTGTAGTATCCCATTGTATATATGTACCAGAGCTGTTGTATCCATTCGCTTCCGATGGGCATCTGGGGAGTCTAGCTATTGTGTAGAGAGCTGCAATGAACACTGGGGTACAGGTGCTTCTTTCAGATTTGATTTCATCAGGGTATAAGCCTAAGAGTGGGATTGCTGGGTCGTATGGTGCTTCTATTTTTAGTTTTTTAAGAAATCTCCATACTGTCTTCCATAGAGGCTGTATCAATTTACATTCCCACCAGCAATGCAGGAGTGTTCCCTTTTCTCCACACCCTCTCCAGCATTTATTGTCTGTCGATTTGTGGATGATGGCCATTCTGACGGGTGTGAGGTGATATCTCATTGTAGTTTTGATTTGCATTTCTCTAATTATTAGTGAAGTTGAGCATCGTTTCATGTGCTTTTGGGCCATCTGTATGTCTTCTTTGGAGAGGCGTCTCTTTAGATCTTTTTCCCATTTTTTGATTGGGTTGTTCGTTTTTCCAGTGCTGAGTTGTCTGAGTTGCTTGTAGATTTTGGAGATTAATTCTTTGTCTGTTGTTTCATTTGCTATGATTTTCTCCCATTCTGTGGGCTGTCTGTTCAGCTTTTTTGTTGATTTCTTTTGCTGTACAAAAGTTTTTAAGTTTCATTAGGTCCCACATGTTCATTTGTCTTTTGAGTTCTGCTATTCTAGTAGGTGGGTCAGAGAAGATCTTGCTTTGATTTATGTCCTTGAGGGTTTTGCCTATATTCTTCTCTAAGAGTTTGATGGTTTCTGGTCTTACATTTAGGTCTTTAATCCATTTTGAGTTGATCTTTGTGTATGGGGTCAGGGACTGTTCCAACTTCATTTTTTTGCATGTAGCTGTCCAATTTTCCCAGCACCATTTGTTGAAGAGGCTGTCTTTGTCCCATTTTATAGTTTTGCCTCCTTTGTCAAAAATAAGGTACCCATAGGTGCGTGGGTTTATCTCTGGGTTCTCAATCTTGTTCCATTGGTCGATGTTTCTGTTTTTGTGCCAGTACCATACTGTTTTGATAACTGTTGCTTTGTAGTAGAGTCTGAAGTTGGGGAGGCTGATCCCTCCAGCTCCATTCTTCTTTCTCAGGATTGCTTTGGCTATTCGAGGTCTTTTGTGTTTCCATATGAACTGTGTTATTCTTTGGTCTAGTTCTGTGAAGAATGTCATTGGAAGTTTGATAGGGATCGCATTGAAGCTATAGATGACATTTGGTAGTGTGGTCATTTTCACAGTATTGATTCTTCCGACCCAGGAACATGGAATATCTCTCCATCTGTTTAAGTCTTGTTTAATCTCTTTCATGAGTGTCTTGTAATTTTCTGTGTACAGTTCTTTTGTTTCTTTGGGTAGGTTTATTCCTAGATATTTGATTCATTTGGTTGTGATGGTGAAGGGGATTGCCTCTTTGATTTCGTTTTCTGATTTTTCATTGTTTGTGTATAGGAATGCCAGTGATTTCTGTATATTGATTTTGTATCCTGCAACTTTGCTGAATTCGCTGATTAACTCTAGCAGTTTTGTAATAGTATCTTTGGGATTTTCAATGTATAATATCATGTCATCTGCAAATAGAGTTTGACTTCTTCCTTTCCAATCTGGATTCCTTTGATTTCTTTCTCTTCTCTTATTGCTGTTGGTAGAACTTCCAGGACTATGTTGAATAAGAGTGGTGAAAGTGGACACCCTTGTCTTGTTCCTGATCTTAGAGGAAATGCTTTGAGTTTTTCACCATTGAGGATAATGTTCACTGTGGGCTTCTCATATATGGCTTTCACTATGTTGAGATAGGTTCTTTCTACGCCCATTTTTTGAAAAGTTTTTATCATAAATGGATGCTGTACTTTGTCGAAGGCTTTTTCTGCATCTATTGAGATGATCACGTGGTTTTTGTCTCTCAATTTGTTGATACGGTGTATCACATTGATTGATTTGTGGATATTGAAGAATCCTTGCATGCCTGGGATGAACCCAACTTGATCATGATGTATCAGCTTTTTGATGTATTGTTGAATTCTGTTTGCTAGGATTTTATTGAGGATTTTGGCGTCTAGATTCATCAGTGAAATTGGCCTATAATTTTCTTTTTTTGTGTTGTCTTTGCCTGGTTTTGGTATCAGGGTGATGGCAACCTTGTAGAATGTGTTTGGAAGTGTTCCTTCCTGTGCAATTGTTTGGAAGAGTTTTAGAAGGACAGGCATTAGCTCTTCTTTAAATGTTTGGTCGAATTCACTTGTGAAATCACCTGACCCTGGGCTTTTATTTTTGGGTAGATTTTTGATCACAACGTTGATTTCTGAGCTTGTGATTGGCTTGTTCATAGTTTCTATTTCTTCCTGGTTGAGTCTTGGGAGATTAATCTTCTCTAAGAAACTATCCATTTCTTCCAGGTTGTCCAGTTTGTTGCCATAGAGTTGTTCATAATAGTCTCTTAGAATCCTTTGGATTTCTGCATTATCTGTTGTAATCTCCTTTTTCATTTTTGATTTTGGTGATCTGGTTCTTCTCTCTCTTTTTCTTGATGAGTCCGGCCAGTGGTGTGTCAATTTTGTTTACCTTTTCAAAGAACCAGCTTTTTGTTTTATTTATCTTTACTATTGTTTCTTTCGTTTCTTTTTCATTTATTTCTGCTCTGATCTTTATGATTTCCCTTCTTCTGCTGGCTTTGGAATGTTTCTGTTCTTCTTTCTCCAGTTGTTTTAAGCGTAAGGTTAGGTGGTCTGTTTGAGATTTTCCTAGTTTCTTGAAGTGGAATTGAATGCTATAAACTTCCCTCTTAGAACTGCTTTTGCAGTATCCCATAGGTTTTGCACTGTCGTGTGTTCATTGTCATTTTCTTCTGGGAATTGTTTTATTTCTCCTTTGATTTGCTCGGTAATCGGTTGGTTTTTTAGGTATGTGTTGTTTAATCTCCATGTGTTTGTGTTTTTAGCAGTTTTGTTCCTGTGGTTGATCTCTAGTCTCATTGCGTTGTGGTCCGAGAAGATGATTGATATAATTTCAGTTTTCTTGAATTGACTGAGGTTTGATTTGTGGCCCAAGATGTGGTCTATCCTGGAGAATGTTCTGTGAGCACTTGAGAAGAAAGTGTATTCTTTTGCTTTTGGATGGAAAGTCCTAAAGATATCAATGAGGTCCCTTTCTTCTAGTGTGGCATTTAAGGCTTGTGTTTATTAATTTTCTGTTTGGATGATCTGTCCATTGGTGTGAGAGGAGTGTTAAAGTCTCCTGCTATGATTGTGTTAGTGTCAATGTCTTCTTTTATGTCTGAAAGTGTTTGTCTTATGTATTGGGGTGCTCCTGTGTTGGGTGCATAGATATTTATGATTGTTATATCTTCTTCTTGGATCGATCCCTTGATCATTATGTAGTGTCCTTCCTTGTCTCTTCTAATCTTCTTTATTTTGAGGTCTATTTTGTCTGATATGAGGATTGCTACTCCAGCTTTCTTTTGATTTCCATTTGCATGGTATATCTTTTTCCATCCTCTCACTTTCAGTCTATGATTGTCTGTAGGTCTGAAGTGAGTTTCCTGGAGGCAGCATATGTATGGGTCGTGTTTTTGAATCCATTCAGCCAGTCTGTGTCTTTTGGTTGGGGCTTTTAGTCCATTTACATTCAAAGTAATTATTGATACAAATAATCCTATTGTCATCTTCTTAGATGTTATGATGGATTTGTTTCGTGGATCTTCTCCTTTTATACTTGTTGTCTATGTAGATCCCTTTAACACTTGTTGTAAAGCTGGTTTGGTGTGACTTAATTCTTTTAGTTTTTGCTTATCTGTAAAGCTTTTGATTTCTCCATCGATTTTGAAGGAGATCCTTGCAGGATAGAGGATTCTTGGTTGCAGATTATTCTCTTTTAGCTGTTTAAATGTGTCCTGCCATTCCCTTCTGGCCTGCAGAGTTTCTGTTGAAAGATCAGCTGTTAAACAGACGGGCTTTCCCTTGTATGTCACTAGTTGCTTTTCCCTTGCTCCTTTGAGAATTCTGTCCTATGTTTAATTTGTGTTAGCTTCATTAATATGTGTCTTGGTGTGTTTCTTCTCGGGTCTATCCTGTATGGTACTCTTTGCGCTTCTTGGACTTGATTGACTATTTCCTTTCCCATGTTGGGGAAATTTTCAACTATAATCTCTTCAAAAATTTTCTCATAGCCTTTCTTTTTTTCTTCTTCTTCTGGAAACCCTATAATTCAAATATTGGTGTGTTTGATATTATCCCAGAGGTCTCTGAGGCTATCCTCTGCTCTTTTCATTCTTTGAGCTAGATTCTGTTTTTCAGCAGTTACTTCCACCATTCTTTCTTCCAGCTCACTTATCCAGTCTTCTGTCTCAGATACTCTGCTCTTGATTCCTTCTATAGTGTTTTTAAGTTCAGCAATTGAGTTGTTTGTCTTTGTCTGATATGAGGATTGCTACTCCAGCTTTCTTTTGATTTCCATTTGCATGGTATATCTTTTTCCATCCTCTCACTTTCAGTCTATGATTGTCTGTAGGTCTGAAGTGAGTTTCCTGGAGGCAGCATATGTATGGGTCGTGTTTTTGAATCCATTCAGCCAGTCTGTGTCTTTTGGTTGGGGCTTTTAGTCCATTTACATTCAAAGTAATTATTGATACAAATAATCCTATTGTCATCTTCTTAGATGTTATGATGGATTTGTTTCGTGGATCTTCTCCTTTTATACTTGTTGTCTATGTAGATCCCTTTAACACTTGTTGTAAAGCTGGTTTGGTGTGACTTAATTCTTTTAGTTTTTGCTTATCTGTAAAGCTTTTGATTTCTCCATCGATTTTGAAGGAGATCCTTGCAGGATAGAGGATTCTTGGTTGCAGATTATTCTCTTTTAGCTGTTTAAATGTGTCCTGCCATTCCCTTCTGGCCTGCAGAGTTTCTGTTGAAAGATCAGCTGTTAAACGTATGGACTTTCCCTTGTATGTCACTAGTTGCTTTTCCCTTGCTCCTTTGAGAATTCTGTCCTATGTTTAATTTGTGTTAGCTTCATTAATATGTGTCTTGGTGTGTTTCTTCTCGGGTCTATCCTGTATGGTACTCTTTGCGCTTCTTGGACTTGATTGACTATTTCCTTTCCCATGTTGGGGAAATTTTCAACTATAATCTCTTCAAAAATTTTCTCATAGCCTTTCTTTTTTTCTTCTTCTTCTGGAAACCCTATAATTCAAATATTGGTGTGTTTGATATTATCCCAGAGGTCTCTGAGGCTATCCTCTGCTCTTTTCATTCTTTGAGCTAGATTCTGTTTTTCAGCAGTTACTTCCACCATTCTTTCTTCCAGCTCACTTATCCAGTCTTCTGTCTCAGATACTCTGCTCTTGATTCCTTCTATAGTGTTTTTAAGTTCAGCAATTGAGTTGTTTGTCTCTGTTACTTTTTTGGTAAGTTCTTGTATTTCTTTATTCAGTGTGTTAGTTGTGTCTTGCAATTTCTCTGACGTTCTGTTTTCAGTGTCTTTGATCATCTTTACTATCATTCTTCTGAAATCACTTTCAGAAAGTTTGTCCAAATTCTCTTCATTGATTTGATCTTGTGTGTTTGTAGATTGTTCCTTCACTTGTGTGGTATTTCTCTGCCGTTTCATTGTTGTTATTAATTTTTTAACTGACTCTGGGATTTCCTTTTCCCAGACTTTGAGTTACGTCTGTTGGTGTTTGTTGTTTGGAGGGGGCTTCTTATTCTGGGTGATGCTGGTGGTTGGGTGATGTCAGGACTTGCATACAAGTGATTACCTTTGTTGGCGTTCTCACTTGTATAGTGCTCTCTAGTGTTAGGCGTTCTCTAGTATTGTAGAGTTTTGGAGTCAGTACTCCCTCCCTAAAGCCCCGGGGCTTGTTGCCTGACAAGGGAATGAAGATTTCGCGGCTGGTTTGTTATGGCATTAAATGATATTAAAACATATATACACGAATGAGAAACAGAAGGTATACCTTTGACAAATGGCAATTAAAACATTATGCAAATACTATCCAGCCTATTGAATTATACATACAAACATATACAGCTATAACATAACCCAAGTATTCCAACCAAAAATACAGTACAATATGTTAGCATGGCAAATAAAGAAAGCCAAGAATGATATCCACCAGTTAATAACCAAACTAAGTAGAGCGCAAATTGAAGAATAATGCTAGAGCAGGGTCCCCGTTGGGGATAAGGCAATGAGGACAGAACAGACTAAGAAATATGGTGGGAAAAGGGGGAAAGAGAAAGGGAGGATAGAAGAGAAATATAGAATAATACTGCAAAGTTAAATATAGGGAGATAAAGATTTGTATGTATTAGAGTTTAGTGCTATAGGAAAGGAGCTTCAGAGAAAGCAAAGAATTATAGAAGAAGTAGTAGTACAAATGAAAATTTTAAAAATAAAAAAAGTATATAGAAAACAAAGCAAAAATAATAAAAAAAAAACAAAGACTTCTTCCAGCTAATTTTTTGTTTTTAATTTTTCAGCATTTAGTTTTCGACTTTTTGGTAAGTTCTTGTATTTCTTTATTCAGTGTGTTAGTTGTGTCTTGCAATTTCTCTGACGTTCTGTTTTCAGTGTCTTTGATCATCTTTACTATCATTCTTCTGAAATCACTTTCAGAAAGTTTGTCCAAATTCTCTTCATTGATTTGATCTTGTGTGTTTGTAGATTGTTCCTTCACTTGTGTGGTATTTCTCTGCCGTTTCATTGTTGTTATTAATTTTTTAACTGACTCTGGGATTTCCTTTTCCCAGACTTTGAGTTACGTCTGTTGGTGTTTGTTGTTTGGAGGGGGCTTCTTATTCTGGGTGATGCTGGTGGTTGGGTGATGTCAGGACTTGCATACAAGTGATTACCTTTGTTGGCGTTCTCACTTGTATAGTGCTCTCTAGTGTTAGGCGTTCTCTAGTATTGTAGAGTTTTGGAGTCAGTACTCCCTCCCTAAAGCCCCGGGGCTTGTTGCCTGACAAGGGAATGAAGATTTCGCGGCTGGTTTGTTATGGCATTAAATGATATTAAAACATATATACACGAATGAGAAACAGAAGGTATACCTTTGACAAATGGCAATTAAAACATTATGCAAATACTATCCAGCCTATTGAATTATACATACAAACATATACAGCTATAACATAACCCAAGTATTCCAACCAAAAATACAGTACAATATGTTAGCATGGCAAATAAAGAAAGCCAAGAATGATATCCACCAGTTAATAACCAAACTAAGTAGAGCGCAAATTGAAGAATAATGCTAGAGCAGGGTCCCCGTTGGGGATAAGGCAATGAGGACAGAACAGACTAAGAAATATGGTGGGAAAAGGGGGAAAGAGAAAGGGAGGATAGAAGAGAAATATAGAATAATACTGCAAAGTTAAATATAGGGAGATAAAGATTTGTATGTATTAGAGTTTAGTGCTATAGGAAAGGAGCTTCAGAGAAAGCAAAGAATTATAGAAGAAGTAGTAGTACAAATGAAAATTTTAAAAAATTAAAAGAGATAAGTATATAGAAAAACAAAGCAAAAATAATAAAAACAAACAAAACCCCCCACAGAACCTTAAAAGGCCAATGGGGAACCAGACGTTTATACCAAAATAAAATGTGTGGTTTAAAAGGAAAAAGAAAAAAAAATTTATGTAAACTTGAATATATTCAGTCTTACTGATAAGACCTAGTAACTTCAATAGAATTCATTGAAGGAAATGAACACACCCACTCTCACACACCCAAAAAAGAAAAAAAAAAAAAAAAAGCAACAACAGAAAAAACGGGGGGTGCACTTAGTGGGTTTGGAAAAAAGGGAAAAAAACAATTGAAACAAAGCAATACAGTACAAAAAAAAAAAGCAATAAAAAAGAATAAGGAATAAAATGAAATTTTAAAAATCCAGCAGTAACTTCAGCTTCAGACAAAACGTGAAAATAGTGTTTATGTTCTTCTGTCTCTTGCTGACTATTCAGGAATTATCAGTCTTTTTCTTGCCTCTGGCAGTGGTTGGATCTGAAGACCTCTTTGACTCCTTGTTTGTTTCGGCCTATTCCAGAACTAAAAGGCCCGCCCAGGCTGGCCCTGGGAGTTTCTTAATCCAAATCCCTTTTCTTGCTGGGTGAAGCTAAATTCCCTCCCTGTAGCTTGACCAGCAGCCCTGCAGTTTGACCAGCAGCCGAACTACAGTAGGGAAAATGGCGTCTCACAAAAGATTTATTCCCACACGCTCTATGGGAAGCACTTCCACAGTGACCCCGACCCTGCTGCAGGCCACCGTCAACCCCCGCCACCGCGGGAGACGTCAGTTTACTCGGTGGTGAGCCTGGCTCAGTCTCATGCAGGATCTCCATTCCCCTCTCCTGGATCACAGTGCGCACAGAGTTTCCAGTCCTCCTCGGGGGCTCTGTGATTGGGCTAATGGTAACCTCCTCCAAAGGAAACTGAGTGCTGTCCTTCCAAGGACTGCTCAAGGGCACTTCTAGCTCAAAGGGGCACCGGGACCCTCCAAAGCAGGTCTGGCTCAGTCCCTTGTGGGTGTCACTGCTTCTTTCCCGGGTCTTGATCTGCAACAGGCTTTGTGCCTTTGGCCCGCCCAGCCTCTCTGGCGGGTATGAGGTTTGACTTTTAAAAGTGCGATTGCGCCCTTCCTACCGTCTCGATGCGGCTTCTCCTTTGTTCTTCGATGTGGGGTATCCTCTCTGTGATCAGAGCCAACCTCCTCCTGTCGATGGTTTCCCAGGAACTCTTTGCAATTCAGGCGATTTTGCAGGAGAGATGAGTGCACGTCCTTATACGCTGCCATCTTAGCTCCACCCCTGATTTCAATATTCTTGTAGAGTCTTTTTGTAGATATTTATTTTCATTTCCTTGAGTAAATACCTTGGAGTGAAATTACAGAGTCATAGGATAAAAGTGCATTTAACGCTATAAGAAACTGCCAGACTTTTAAATTTATTTTTAATCAGAGGATAATTGCTTTACAATGTTATGTTGGCATCTCCTGTACAGCATCATGAATCAGCTATGAGTAAATATATATCCTGTCCCTCTGGAGCCTCCCTCCCGCAGACGTTTTCCACAGTGATTTTACACTCCTGTAGCAATGTGAAAGTTCCTGTTACTCCCAAGTTCTGAAGGACATTGGTATTGTACCTTTAATTTTAACCATTCTGGTATGGGCAAAGTTGTATCTCACTGTTTTAATTTGTATTTCCCTGATGTCTAATGGTGTTAAGGCATGCTTTTATATGATTATTCTCATTCAGATAGCTTTTGCAAATCTTAGCCCCGCATTTCTTATTGGATTGTCTTTATTATTGAATTGTAAGCGTTCTTTCTGTATTTTATATACAAATCTTTTGTTAGATATTATGAATATGTTTCTTCTACTGTTTTTTTTTTAACATATCAATTTTATTTTATGTATTTATTTATTTATTTTTATTTTTTTGTGTGTAGGGTGGGTGGGGGGGGAGGGGGTCAGGCGGGCAACTTCTGTTGGTCTTTCATTTGTCTGTTTTCATCCATCTTTGTTCTTTGGCCCGTGTGGGCCTCCCATTGCGGTGGCTTCTGTTGTCGCAGAGTGCCGGCTCTGGGCGCATGCACTCCAGAGCTCCGGCTCGGTAATTGGACACATCGGTCCAGCCGCTCCACGGCAGGTCTGGCTCAGTCCCTTGTGGGTGTCACTGCTTCTTTCCCGGTCTTGATCTGCAACAGGCTTTGTGCCTTTGGCCCGCCCAGCCTCTCTGGAGGGAATGAGGTTTGACTTTTAAAAGTGCGATTGCACCCTTCCTACATCTGGATGCGGCTTCTCCTTTGTTCTTCGATGTGGGGTATCCTCTCTGTGATCAGAGCCAACCTCCTCCTGTCGATGGTTTCCCAGGAACTCTTTGCAATTCAGGCGATTTTGCAGGAGAGATGAGTGCACGTCCTTATACGCTGCCATCTTAGCTCCACCCCTGATTTCAATATTCTTGTAGAGTCTTTTTGTAGATATTTATTTTCATTTCCTTGAGTAAATACCTTGGAGTGAAATTACAGAGTCATAGGATAAAAGTGCATTTAACGCTATAAGAAACTGCCAGACTTTTAAATTTATTTTTAATCAGAGGATAATTGCTTTACAATGTTATGTTGGCATCTCCTGTACAGCATCATGAATCAGCTATGAGTAAATATATATCCTGTCCCTCTGGAGCCTCCCTCCCGCAGACGTTTTCCACAGTGATTTTACACTCCTGTAGCAATGTGAAAGTTCCTGTTACTCCCAAGTTCTGAAGGACATTGGTATTGTACCTTTAATTTTAACCATTCTGGTATGGGCAAAGTTGTATCTCACTGTTTTAATTTGTATTTCCCTGATGTCTAATGGTGTTAAGGCATGCTTTTATATGATTATTCTCATTCAGATAGCTTTTGCAAATCTTAGCCCCGCATTTCTTATTGGATTGTCTTTATTATTGAATTGTAAGCGTTCTTTCTGTATTTTATATACAAATCTTTTGTTAGATATTATGAATATGTTTCTTCTACTGTTTTTTTTTTAACATATCAATTTTATTTTATGTATTTATTTATTTATTTTTTTTTTTTGTGTGGGGGGGGGGGGGGGGGGGGGGGGGTCAGGCGGGCAACTTCTGTTGGTCTTTCATTTGTCTGTTTTCATCCATCTTTGTTCTTTGGCCCGTGTGGGCCTCCCATTGCGGTGGCTTCTGTTGTCGCAGAGTGCCGGCTCTGGGCGCATGCACTCCAGAGCTCCGGCTCGGTAATTGGACACATCGGTCCAGCCGCTCCACGGCACGTGGAATCTTCCCAGGCCAGGGATTGAACCGACGTCCCTTGCACTGCAAGGTGGTGTCCTTACCCACTGGACCACCAGGGAAGCCCCTCTTCTACTCTTTTAAGTTTGTGTTTTGTCAAATAAAAAGGTACATTTTGATGACCAGACATTTTTAATTTGAAAAAATACAATTTATCAAGTTTTTCTTTTATACTTAAAAGAAAAACTTAAAAGAGGTTTCTCTAAGTATTCTCTGCCTGTCTCAGGCTTGGGAAAATATTGTTCTTTTTTTTTTTTTCTAGAGGTTTTATTGCTTTAACGTTTATATATTAAGTTTATGAGGGGATATTTATTTTAATGCAGCAACGTGAATATCATAAGCATTGGATTTAAATCAACCAAACTATTCTAGAGGGCTGTCTGCCTGAAAAGAAACAAAAACTAATTCCTTCAGATTAAAAGAAACTTTAAAAAAAAATTTTGGCGTCTTTTATTGGTCTTTATTTTCATCCATATTTGTTCTTTGGCCCGTGTGGGCCTCCCATTGCAGTGGCTTCTGTTGTTGCAGAGTGCCGGCTCTGAGCGCATGCGCTCCAGAGCTCCGGCTCGGTAATTGGACACATCGGTCCAGCCGCTCCACGGCACCTGGGATCTTCCCAGGCCAGGGATTGAACCAGTGCCCCTTGCACTGCAAGGCGGTGTCCTTACCCACTGGACCACCAGGGAAGCCCTCTTCTACTCTTTTAAGTTTGTGTTTTGTCAAATAAAAAGGTACATTTTGATGACCAGACATTTTTAATTTGAAAAAATACAATTTATCAAGTTTTTCTTTTATACTTAAAAGAAAAACTTAAAAGAGGTTTCTCTAAGTATTCTCTGCCTGTCTCAGGCTTGGGAAAATATTGTTCTTTTTTTTTTTTTCTAGAGGTTTTATTGCTTTAACGTTTATATATTAAGTTTATGAGGGGATATTTATTTTAATGCAGCAACGTGAATATCATAAGCATTGGATTTAAATCAACCAAACTATTCTAGAGGGCTGTCTGCCTGAAAAGAAACAAAAACTAATTCCTTCAGATTAAAAGAAACTTTAAAAAAAAATTTTGGCGTCTTTTATTGGTCTTTATTTTCATCCATATTTGTTCTTTGGCTTGTGAGGGCCTCCCATTGCAGTGGCCTCTCCTGTAGCAGAGTACTGGCTCTGGGCACACACCAGAGAACTGGCTCGTAATTGGACACACGGGTCCAGACACTCTGCAGCACATGGGATCCTCCCAGTCCAGGGATTGAACCGGCACCCCTTGCACTGCAAAGCGGACTCTTTACCCACTGGACCACCAGGGAAGCCCCAAAACTTATCAAAATGGTTGTTTTTAACATGAAACAATAGTAACAACTGATAATTGAATGATGTTTCACTCTTTTCTTTTAGAATTTTAATTTTGGAAGTGAAGAAACCTAGGTTTGGAGCACAAGATGACTACAGCTGCAGAAAGAAAGTATCTTAACATTAGGAAAAGGTTGGATCAGCTGGGATACCGCCAGACCCTGACAGTGGAGTGTTTACCTTTGGTAGAAAAACTTTTCAGGTAAAGATGTAAGCACTATTGCACATCTGAATGACCCTGAAGCCCGTTTATCTAGTTTCTGATTGAGCTTCGTGCTTTAGTACAGAAATGGATAGACTTCTTGAAAGTCCTTAGGTCATCGGAAGCTTCTCTGTTTTTCTTGGATTCTACTCTGAGGGTCACCATTCGCACTATACCATTCAGAGTAAACGTTCCTGAGGTTTTCTGTTAGTAAAAGTACAGTTTTTAATGTGATCTTCTGATCTAGTTAGGAGTTCTCTAACTGCTTTACTCACTGGTCTTTATTGTTTTATTGAAATACAGTCGACATGTTAGTCACTGGTCTGTAATTGCTTTCCATTTACAGTGCTTCTCTAATGTGGTTGGACCATTATTTTAGTTGTTAATGTTAATTTTTGTTGTTGTTGTTTCTTGTTTTTTTTTTTTTTTTAAGATTTATTTCTTTATTTATTTTGGGGGGCGGGTTGGGGAGGGAGGGGAGCAGGCGGGCTACTTCTATTGGTCTTTTCATTTGTCTGTTTTCAATCCATCTTTGTTCTCTGGCCTGCGTGGGCCTCCCATCGCGGTGGCCTCTGTTGTCACAGAGCACCGGCTCTGGGCGCATGCGCTCCAGAGCTCTGGCTCGGTAATTGGACACATCAGTCCAGCTGCTCCACGGCATGTGGGATCTTCCCAGGCCAGGGATCGAACTGGCGCCCCTTGCACTGCAAGGCGGTGTTCTTATCCACTGGACCACCAGGGAAGCCCTAATGTTAATTTAACTGAAAGATTCTTTGTGATTTTTTTCATTGCCGCATGAATCTTATTACTGTGATTTGAGACTTGGTGGAACAGAGAAATGGCCTAGGAAGCTTTAGGGCTGTAAGTGATGATGATGGAAAGGAGAATGGATGAAAGATGTCGTGTGGTCTCTAGCATGGCCTCCAGAATCCTTCCTGATCTAGTTCTAGGTCAACAATTCAGAGATACAGGGTGGAAGTATGTTTAACTTTCCAAGAAACGGACGTGCGTTTTCCGCGGTGATTACATACTGCCTTCCTCTCCCATGTGCGAGCCACCGGAGCTCCTGAACACACACTCGCTCTCACACTTGGTCCCTCCATATGCTGTCCTGTCTGCCTGTAAAGTCCCTTTCTCCTCTCCTCCCTGCTTTGCCCTTATGCTCAGTTGACAGCAGCACTCTGTCACATATGCTGCATGTTTCCTTAGCTGTTATTATTGTTGGAAATGTGTTTTACCTTCCCATTAGAATGAAAACTCCATGAGGAATGGGAGACTCACTTTCTCACTGCCACACCTGGGACAGGCTGAACACATGGTCGGTGCTGAAATATTTGTTGAGTTTATCACACAGACTGTAACTTCTGACAAATTATTAGTAGAATATAAGCCTCATGACAGTGGGTTCGTGACCGTGTTCTCTGCTCAGTAAATGTTGATGGAGTGAATATTCCCTTGGTCTGTGTTCTTAGAGGTGGGGAACTGATCCGTATTTGTTGCATCCTTGACACTGAATATTAGCAGGCATTCAGTAAATGTTAAATGCACAATAAGTTTCACAGATTCCAGAGGATCAGGTGACTAATTAGACATGGTGGGGGAGGGTGTGAGTGAGACTAGATTGAAAGATGATTCTGCCCATGTGTATATGTTTCATAGCTTTAATTCCTGAGAATTTGGTGGTATCTGTGCACAGAGCACCGGCTCTGGGCGCATGCGCTCCAGAGCTCTGGCTCGGTAATTGGACACATCAGTCCAGCTGCTCCACGGCATGTGGGATCTTCCCAGGCCAGGGATCGAACTGGCGCCCCTTGCACTGCAAGGCGGTGTTCTTATCCACTGGACCACCAGGGAAGCCCTAATGTTAATTTAACTGAAAGATTCTTTGTGATTTTTTTCATTGCCGCATGAATCTTATTACTGTGATTTGAGACTTGGTGGAACAGAGAAATGGCCTAGGAAGCTTTAGGGCTGTAAGTGATGATGATGGAAAGGAGAATGGATGAAAGATGTCGTGTGGTCTCTAGCATGGCCTCCAGAATCCTTCCTGATCTAGTTCTAGGTCAACAATTCAGAGATACAGGGTGGAAGTATGTTTAACTTTCCAAGAAACGGACGTGCGTTTTCCGCGGTGATTACATACTGCCTTCCTCTCCCATGTGCGAGCCACCGGAGCTCCTGAACACACACTCGCTCTCACACTTGGTCCCTCCATATGCTGTCCTGTCTGCCTGTAAAGTCCCTTTCTCCTCTCCTCCCTGCTTTGCCCTTATGCTCAGTTGACAGCAGCACTCTGTCACATATGCTGCATGTTTCCTTAGCTGTTATTATTGTTGGAAATGTGTTTTACCTTCCCATTAGAATGAAAACTCCATGAGGAATGGGAGACTCACTTTCTCACTGCCACACCTGGGACAGGCTGAACACATGGTCGGTGCTGAAATATTTGTTGAGTTTATCACACAGACTGTAACTTCTGACAAATTATTAGTAGAATATAAGCCTCATGACAGTGGGTTCGTGACCGTGTTCTCTGCTCAGTAAATGTTGATGGAGTGAATATTCCCTTGGTCTGTGTTCTTAGAGGTGGGGAACTGATCCGTATTTGTTGCATCCTTGACACTGAATATTAGCAGGCATTCAGTAAATGTTAAATGCACAATAAGTTTCACAGATTCCAGAGGATCAGGTGACTAATTAGACATGGTGGGGGAGGGTGTGAGTGAGACTAGATTGAAAGATGATTCTGCCCATGTGTATATGTTTCATAACTTTAATTCCTGAGAAATTTTTGGGTACTTCCTAGTACCTTGAAAGGCCTCTAGTGTTTATTTTTGTTTGCTTTTTTTAGATTTGATCTCACTTGGCATTAACGTTTAAGTCTTTTAGAAATATGTTTTTAGTTAGTAAAAGTTAATGGACTGTTTCCTTGTATTTACATTTTCTGTTCTTTTAATATTAGTGATCTGGTTCATACAACAGAGAGTCTTCGGAAATCGAAATTATCTGCTGTGAAAGCTGAAAAAGAAAGTGCCAATTTTGATTTTGTGTTGGAACCTTACAAACTTGAAAATGCAAGATTGAGTAAGGAAAATAATGAATTATACCTGGAATTAATGAAACTGAGAGAACAATCAGGCCAACACATTAAAGGTAAAATCTTGTGACTTTTAAAATGCAATATTTTTCCCCTTTTCGTTTTATATATAGGAAAGCCTAGTCTGCCTCCAGAACTATTGATTAGAAAATGTGATAGTCTTCCTACCAGCATTTCTTGCAATATTGTAGGGTGTGTTGAACAGTTTCCAAGAAGAAAAATAAATTTATAATACATAACTACATTCATCTTCACTATATGTGGATTAAATTTTTAGAATTAAAATTGCTATGATGGTGGTGGTGGTGGTTTGTGCTCAGTTGTATCTGCCTCTTCACAACCCCATGGACTCCCACCAGGCTCCTCTGTCCATGGATTTTTCCAGGCAGGAATACTGGAGTAGGTTGCCACCAGGGGATCTTCCCTACCCAAGAACTGAACCCCCTCGGACTTTCTTCCAGGCGAATTCTGTGTTAGTAGAATATAAGCCTCATGACAGTGGGTTCGTGACCGTGTTCTCTGCTCAGTAAATGTTGATGGAGTGAATATTCCTTGGTCTGTGTTCTTAGAGGTGGGGAACTGATCCGTATTTGTTGCATCCTTGACACTGAATATTAGCAGGCATTCAGTAAATGTTAAATGCACAATAAGTTTCACAGATTCCAGAGGATCAGGTGACTAATTAGACATGGTGGGGGAGGGTGTGAGTGAGACTAGATTGAAAGATGATTCTGCCCATGTGTATATGTTTCATAACTTTAATTCCTGAGAAATTTTTGGGTACTTCCTAGTACCTTGAAAGGCCTCTAGTGTTTATTTTTGTTTGCTTTTTTTAGATTTGATCTCACTTGGCATTAACGTTTAAGTCTTTTAGAAATATGTTTTTAGTTAGTAAAAGTTAATGGACTGTTTCCTTGTATTTACATTTTCTGTTCTTTTAATATTAGTGATCTGGTTCATACAACAGAGAGTCTTCGGAAATCGAAATTATCTGCTGTGAAAGCTGAAAAAGAAAGTGCCAATTTTGATTTTGTGTTGGAACCTTACAAACTTGAAAATGCAAGATTGAGTAAGGAAAATAATGAATTATACCTGGAATTAATGAAACTGAGAGAACAATCAGGCCAACACATTAAAGGTAAAATCTTGTGACTTTTAAAATGCAATTTTTTTCCCCCTTTTCGTTTATATATAGGAAAGCCTAGTCTGCCTCCAGAACTATTGATTAGAAAATGTGATAGTCTTCCTACCAGCATTTCTTGCAATATTGTAGGGTGTGTTGAACAGTTTCCAAGAAGAAAAATAAATTTATAATACATAACTACATTCATCTTCACTATATGTGGATTAAATTTTTAGAATTAAAATTGCTATGATGGTGGTGGTGGTGGTTTGTGCTCAGTTGTATCTGCCTCTTCACAACCCCATGGACTCCCACCAGGCTCCTCTGTCCATGGATTTTTCCAGGCAGGAATACTGGAGTAGGTTGCCACCAGGGGATCTTCCCTACCCAAGAACTGAACCCTCCTTTCTTGCGTCTCCTGCGTTGGCGGGCGGATTCTTTACCACTGTACCACCTGGGAAGCCTGAAAATTGCTGTAGAAAAATTTAAATGCTGGTACTGAAGAAAAATGTTCTTGAATCAACTTTTATTTTGGGTTTCCCAGGTCCAGTGGGTAAGAACACTGCCTTGCAGTGCAAGGGGCGCCAGTTCAATCCCTGACCTGGGAAGATCCCACGTCCCGCGGAGTGGCTGGACCAATGTGTCCAACTACTGAACTGGAGCTCTGGAGCGCATGCACCCAGAGTTGGTGCTCTGCAGCGACAGAAGGCCCACACGGGCCAAAGAACAAAGATGGATGAAAATAAACAAATGAAAGACTAATAGAAGTGGCCAAAAAAAGAAAAACTTTTGTTTTTATTTTACTGAGACAAAGCCATGTATCTGTTGCTGTGATTCATTAATACCCTCTTTGATCTAAAAGAATGATTTCAAAGGTACTGGGAAAAGGGTTAATTATATGGCTAACTTATTATAAAATCTTTTTATATTCAGTAGAAAGCCCTCTCTGATACCTGGCATGAATTGATAATCCCTTAGCTTCATATCCAATTTACTGGATCAAAAGCCATTATCTTATGCTCAAACCACAGAAGAAAAATGTAATTTGCTTTTTGTGCTTAGTGACTTAGTTGCAGTTTTGTTAATAGTGGTAGAAAAGTTACAGACTTTCTAATGATAATGAAGCATACTTAAGAATCAGGGGGAGTCTTTCAAATTATTGTGACTTTTTTGTGTTTTATGGACTGGAAGAACTTCTTGATCTGTAAAATACTCTGGATCTTTTTCATTTTAAGAGCTGAAAACCACATTGAAAAAGTGTGCACGGGAAACAGATGATCTGAAATTTCTAAATAATCAATATGTTCATAAACTCAAACTTTTGGAGAAAGAAAGCAAAGCTAAGAATGAAAAAATCCAACAACTTCAAGAAAAGAATTTGCAAGCTGTAGTTCAAACTCCAGGTGAGTCTGTTCCCTCTCAAAACAAATTACACACATTTAATCTTTTAAAGATATTAAGACTGTTGACTGAAGTGGGACTTTGGGTATTCATGATTTTGAAAAGAGGTATTTGGATAGCCACAAATCCTTTAAAATTTATTTCTGAAGGCCTATCTTATGTTCTATACATGTGCTTAGAAACTTATATAACAATAAACTTCTTACATACAAGTAATCTAACCTCAGTGCCCCAGAGTTTTATTTCCTTAATCATTAAATTCTTTCTTCTATCATTATTATTAGCTTTATTATTGATTTAGTTATAAAAGTAATTAATTTAGTTATAGAAGTAATTCATACTCATTAAATAATTTGGAAATGATGTACTTTGTTATTTCTTAGCTTATTTTACCCTTTTAGCTTTATGCTCAGTAGTTCTCAGAGAAGGAAATGGCAACCCACTCCAGTATTCTTGCCTGGAAAATTCCACTACAGTCCATAGAGTTTTTTATCTGAGACAAAGCCATGTATCTGTTGCTGTGAATTAATACCCTCTTTGATCTAAAAGAATGATTTCAAAGGTACTGGGAAAAGGGTTAATTATATGGCTAACTTATTATAAAATCTTTTTATATTCAGTAGAAAGCCCTCTCTGATACCTGGCATGAATTGATAATCCCTTAGCTTCATATCCAATTTACTGGATCAAAAGCCATTATCTTATGCTCAAACCACAGAAGAAAAATGTAATTTGCTTTTTGTGCTTAGTGACTTAGTTGCAGTTTTGTTAATAGTGGTAGAAAAGTTACAGACTTTCTAATGATAATGAAGCATACTTAAGAATCAGGGGGAGTCTTTCAAATTATTGTGACTTTTTTGTGTTTTATGGACTGGAAGAACTTCTTGATCTGTAAAATACTCTGGATCTTTTTCATTTTAAGAGCTGAAAACCACATTGAAAAAGTGTGCACGGGAAACAGATGATCTGAAATTTCTAAATAATCAATATGTTCATAAACTCAAACTTTTGGAGAAAGAAAGCAAAGCTAAGAATGAAAAAATCCAACAACTTCAAGAAAAGAATTTGCAAGCTGTAGTTCAAACTCCAGGTGAGTCTGTTCCCTCTCAAAACAAATTACACACATTTAATCTTTTAAAGATATTAAGACTGTTGACTGAAGTGGGACTTTGGGTATTCATGATTTTGAAAAGAGGTATTTGGATAGCCACAAATCCTTTAAAATTTATTTCTGAAGGCCTATCTTATGTTCTATACATGTGCTTAGAAACTTATATAACAATAAACTTCTTACATACAAGTAATCTAACCTCAGTGCCCCAGAGTTTTATTTCCTTAATCATTAAATTCTTTCTTCTATCATTATTATTAGCTTTATTATTGATTTAGTTATAAAAGTAATTAATTTAGTTATAGAAGTAATTCATACTCATTAAATAATTTGGAAATGATGTACTTTGTTATTTCTTAGCTTATTTTACCCTTTTTAGCTTTATGCTCAGTAGTTCTCAGAGAAGGAAATGGCAACCCACTCCAGTATTCTTGCCTGGAAAATTCCACTACAGTCCATAGAGTTTCAAATGTATATAAATATATATATGGGGCTTCTCTGATGACACAGAGGTGAGGAATCTGCCTGCACTGCAGGAGACCTGGGTTCCATCCCTGAGTCGGGAGGATCCCCTTGGAGGAGGGCATGGCAACCCACTCTGGTGTTCTTGCCTGGAGAATTCCGTGGACCGAGGAGCCTGATGGACTGCAGTCCATGGGGTCACACAGAGTCAGACACAACTGAAGTGACTACGCATCCGTTCTCAAGGAGGAAAAAAGAAATGATGGGGCATGTGCAGATTTAGTGGTCATCCAGGCATAAAGTTCTTGGAAGAACCTCCAGTACTAGTAAGCGGATCATTTAGATGTCTAAACCATGGGATTAAGATTATGGAAGTAAGTGAGGTGAAAGTGGGTGCTGAATTATGAGACTAGGTGGAGACTGAGGGATTAAAGAACATGATGAGGACCAGTAGTAATTTGGTTAGAATGAAGAGTGTCATGAGAAGAGGGGTCAAGAACTGGAAGCCGGCCCCGTTCTATCTGGTGACAGAGCGCAGGCACACTCCTGTTACTGTGTGCCTACAGCTGAGTGAAGAGGAGGCTCATGAGAGTTGAGGAATTGCAAACTGGGAGGCCAAGGTCAGGGAGGAATCCATGGGACTTGAAATGGCAGAAAATCAGTTGAGAGAGGGAGGACCGTGAGCCAAAGGCAGAAAAGAGGGAGAAACATATCTCAGAAGCAGAAGATTAAGAAAACAACAAAAAAGAGGATAATTAGATTTTCTGAGAAAACAGTAGGACAATCGAGAGATTTAGGATCAAAGATATCCCTATGATGGATTTGGGATTATATATAGCTGTAAACAACAAAACTCTTTAAAAGCAAAATAAAAATAATTAATTTAAAAAAGAGAGATTTAGGAGGTACAATCTCTAAAATTTAGTGACTGGATAAATTTAGTGGACTTGGGATATAGAGGAATTCCCAAATTTCTGTTTGAAGTGAATGAGTGAGCGAATGATGGTATTGATGTTATTTCTATATATATGCATTTTTAGGCTGCAACATGGGGCATGTGGGCTGTTAGTTCCCTGACCAGGGATCAGCCCTGAACCCCTAGCGTGGAGTCTTAACCATGGGACCACCATAAAAGTCCCGATACTGTTTCTTCAGATAGGGACCGTGGAAAGCAGAACAGAAATTCACCCTCCACAGAGGCTGTGTTGAGCGTGTTCTATCCACGGGGCATTCACACTGAGGCTTCTAGCATGCGGTGGAATATGAAGAGCTAGCCTCAGAAATATGGTCCCAGATGGAGATTCACATTTGGAAATCATTGAGGTATCCTCAGAATTGAAGCTATGAGTTGGTATTATCTAGTGAGATTACATAGAATGTGAGAAGAGGAGAATCACAGACAGACCCTAGGAAATTGGCATTTAAGGAAAAAGAGGGTCTTTCACTGAGAAGGAGCAAGAGATAAGGGAAGAAGAAAGTGGTTTATCTTGTGCAGGTATGTAACTACAAGCTGATCATTTCAATACTTTTGACCTAGTTTCTTCATCCTCAAAACAAGAGGATAGGAGTATAAAAATCTTGTTAGGATTCTAAGAGAGACAAAGTTGTGGTTTATCTTTGTTCTTTGTGAGGGTCAGTTAGTTTTTCAAGTTCATGTCTAATCTTGGCCAGATACTGGGAGAGGTAAATTATTCATGTGCTTTGGACCAAGACAGGATATATCTAGCTATCAGAAGAAATTACACCTGTTAGTTTTAAGGAAAATTTTTAAAATTTCCCACTAATTCAGGGTACACATTCTGCTCTATACTAATTTTGCTTCTTAGAGTGTCAGTTATCAGTTCTTTTGGCAATGCCTTATGAGCATGTTTGTTTTAGTTATCATCGCCTTAAGCTCCTCATTTGACAGTTTTCTGCTGGTGATGATTTCTTCTGAATACCACAAGGCACAGTCAACTTTTAATCTTGCCACCATTTGGGGACCGGGCCATCAGCATGCAGAAAACGGACTTTGGATAAATTTAGTGGACTTGGGATATAGAGGAATTCCCAAATTTCTGTTTGAAGTGAATGAGTGAGCGAATGATGGTATTGATGTTATTTCTATATATATGCATTTTTAGGCTGCAACATGGGGCATGTGGGCTGTTAGTTCCCTGACCAGGGATCAGCCCTGAACCCCTAGCGTGGAGTCTTAACCATGGGACCACCATAAAAGTCCCGATACTGTTTCTTCAGATAGGGACCGTGGAAAGCAGAACAGAAATTCACCCTCCACAGAGGCTGTGTTGAGCGTGTTCTATCCACGGGGCATTCACACTGAGGCTTCTAGCATGCGGTGGAATATGAAGAGCTAGCCTCAGAAATATGGTCCCAGATGGAGATTCACATTTGGAAATCATTGAGGTATCCTCAGAATTGAAGCTATGAGTTGGTATTATCTAGTGAGATTACATAGAATGTGAGAAGAGGAGAATCACAGACAGACCCTAGGAAATTGGCATTTAAGGAAAAAGAGGGTCTTTCACTGAGAAGGAGCAAGAGATAAGGGAAGAAGAAAGTGGTTTATCTTGTGCAGGTATGTAACTACAAGCTGATCATTTCAATACTTTTGACCTAGTTTCTTCATCCTCAAAACAAGAGGATAGGAGTATAAAAATCTTGTTAGGATTCTAAGAGAGACAAAGTTGTGGTTTATCTTTGTTCTTTGTGAGGGTCAGTTAGTTTTTCAAGTTCATGTCTAATCTTGGCCAGATACTGGGAGAGGTAAATTATTCATGTGCTTTGGACCAAGACAGGATATATCTAGCTATCAGAAGAAATTACACCTGTTAGTTTTAAGGAAAATTTTTAAAATTTCCCACTAATTCAGGGTACACATTCTGCTCTATACTAATTTTGCTTCTTAGAGTGTCAGTTATCAGTTCTTTTGGCAATGCCTTATGAGCATGTTTGTTTTAGTTATCATCGCCTTAAGCTCCTCATTTGACAGTTTTCTGCTGGTGATGATTTCTTCTGAATACCACAAGGCACAGTCAACTTTTAATCTTGCCACCATTTGGGCCCCATCTCATGGAGGAACAGATTAAACCTGGGCCTGTGTATCAAGCATGCAGAAAACAAAGCTTGTTTTCTAACCCTGTCTTGTTGAGGTTTTCAGGAGTGAGTTTAGTTAAAGATCAGGTGGATTTTTATATATAAGGGAAAAAACATTTTTATCATTATGTAATATGAGCTAGAGACATACTTTATAACCGAAAGGCTAATAACCTTCTGAAATATTTAATTCTAAGAGAGTATTTTGTTTTCAGTTTTTGTTGTTGAAATGCACGTTTGCTTTTTTTTTTCAGGTGGCAAGAAAAAAAGCATTGCTTTTAGGCGCCAGCGTATGCAAATTGATGAACCGGTCCCTCCTTCTGAAGTCAGTTCCTATCCAGTTCCTCAGCCAGATGATCCTTACATTGCAGACCTCCTGCACGTGGCCGATAACAGGTGTGTTAAATCATTCTCTGTTGGCTTTTGTTGACTGATCACTTGGGTAGCCCTAGGTTTCTTTTTTGTATATTTGTTCTAATTTTAGCCCTTTTATTAGTTTTTTATTTATTTATTTTAATCCATCTTTATTCTTTGGCCTGTGTGGGCCTCCCGTGCAGCAGCCTCTCTTCATTGCAGAGCACTGGCTTTGGGCGCATGCATTCCAGAGCTCTGGCTCGTAATTGGACACACTGGCCCAACTGCTCTGCAGTACTTGGGATCTTCACGGGGCCAGGGATAGAGCCGGTGCCCCTTGCACTGCAAGGCGGACTCTTTATCCACTGGGCCATCAGAGAAGCCCGCCCTAGGTTTCTAGGAAGGCTTTTGTCTTCTTAACTAGCTTGTCTCTGGTGCGTAGCACAGAATCTGCCCAATGCGTACTCTGATATGGGTTTACTTTCCCACTAATTCAGGGTACACATTCTGCTCTATACTAATTTTGCTTCTTAGAGTGTCAGTTATCAGTTCTTTTGGCAATGCCTTATGAGCATGTTTGTTTTAGTTATCATCGCCTTAAGCTCCTCATTTGACAGTTTTCTGCTGGTGATGATTTCTTCTGAATACCACAAGGCACAGTCAACTTTTAATCTTGCCACCATTTGGGCCCCATCTCATGGAGGAACAGATTAAACCTGGGCCTGTGTATCAAGCATGCAGAAAACAAAGCTTGTTTTCTAACCCTGTCTTGTTGAGGTTTTCAGGAGTGAGTTTAGTTAAAGATCAGGTGGATTTTTATATATAAGGGAAAAAACATTTTTATCATTATGTAATATGAGCTAGAGACATACTTTATAACCGAAAGGCTAATAACCTTCTGAAATATTTAATTCTAAGAGAGTATTTTGTTTTCAGTTTTTGTTGTTGAAATGCACGTTTGCTTTTTTTTTTCAGGTGGCAAGAAAAAAAGCATTGCTTTTAGGCGCCAGCGTATGCAAATTGATGAACCGGTCCCTCCTTCTGAAGTCAGTTCCTATCCAGTTCCTCAGCCAGATGATCCTTACATTGCAGACCTCCTGCACGTGGCCGATAACAGGTGTGTTAAATCATTCTCTGTTGGCTTTTGTTGACTGATCACTTGGGTAGCCCTAGGTTTCTTTTTTGTATATTTGTTCTAATTTTAGCCCTTTTATTAGTTTTTTATTTATTTATTTTAATCCATCTTTATTCTTTGGCCTGTGTGGGCCTCCCGTCGCAGCAGCCTCTCTTCATTGCAGAGCACTGGCTTTGGGCGCATGCATTCCAGAGCTCTGGCTCGTAATTGGACACACTGGCCCAACTGCTCTGCAGTACTTGGGATCTTCACGGGGCCAGGGATAGAGCCGGTGCCCCTTGCACTGCAAGGCGGACTCTTTATCCACTGGGCCATCAGAGAAGCCCGCCCTAGGTTTCTAGGAAGGCTTTTGTCTTCTTAACTAGCTTGTCTCTGGTGCGTAGCACAGAACTCTGCCCAAGCCCTCAGTAAATGCTCTCTGAATGTACTCTGATATAGAAGGTTTTTCACTTGTTTTGAAACTAATTTCAAGTAAATCTTATAGCTGATGTTTCCGTTGGTATTTGCTTTAAAACAATTTAGTGTCACCTAGAGCCCAATTCAGTAGAGCTGCTTTGACATACAGTTTTATCACCCAAGTAAATCTTTTATAGACTCTTTATTCCTTCAGATTTTTGTCAAATGTCAGTAGCACTTTGAAATTCTTGCTTCATGATTCTCCAGCTCTGTATGTTGGTGTTTCCTTAAGTTGGAATAAGATATAAATTCTATTTTAATTAAAACTTCATTAAGCTTTTTGGAAAAGGCTGTGTAAAGATGAATTAAGACAGTGTTGCAGCTTTTGAAAAGCTTACAACCCAGTAACGAAGATGAGACAAGGGAAAAACACAAAATGCCATTAAGAACATTCTAAGAGGTGCAGAGGAGCAAAAGCACACTAGTGACAGTCTCTGTGGTCATAGCAGCAGAAACCGTTTAAAGTGCTGAACGCACTGGAGGAAATGGTTAGTGAAGCTAGACAGCATGAGGGCGTTTCTATTTTATTATTAATCTCTCTAGCAATTAAAAAAAGACATTGGTTGAGGGACTAATTAGGGTCTTTCAACTGAGTTATTCTCATACAGTATTACATACCTGCATTAATATGCTTACTTGATTTTACCTATGAAATATTCTGTGTTTTGTTTTCCTGGTGCTTATAAACTAGGACTTACACAATATGTTAGTATTATTTAAGGAGTTTTAGGGGGCTACATATGTATTTGATTCAATGGAAATTAACTTGGGAAAGCACTGGGAGATGGTGAGGAGCAGGGAGGCCTGGGATGCTGTAGTCCATGGGGTCCCAAAGAGTGGGACACAACTTAGTGACTGAACAAAAGCGTATGTATCATTTTCTGTCTTTCTCTTTTGCCTTAACATTCTTCTTATCTATCAGATCATCCTAGGGAGCATTAGTCTCTTGATTATCTTACTGGTTTTAATGTGCATTTGCACCTTTAACTGTATTCAGTCATTCATGCATATGCGAGTGTGGTTACATACATACTACTCTAGATTAGTGGGAAATGTTGGTTCCAGTAATAGTAGGTATGAGTAGTGTTTAGCCTTCCTCTACCCAATGGAAAATCTCTCTTGAGTATTTTTCCAGGATGAAAATGATTGTGTTGTATTTATGTTAATGCTTGGTGCAATTTGATGTTGTACAAATACATTTGGGCAGTCATAGTATTCAAATGATTCAGACAAATCTTGATTCTCTTGGAATTTTATAAGTTCCAGAAAAGAGTAGGTTTTTTGCTATAGTTGCTTGGACAATTGTAGTATTTCTCAGTATTTTTCTTCTAAGGTCACGAGATAGTTCATTTAGAAAAGTACAGGGACATATGGGGACAGAAAAAATTCTAGTCCTTTATTTCACTTAATAATATTGTCAATTTTAGACTTAATGCTTCGTTACATGACCTAAGAATTGGCAACAGTAGCTGAAAGAGTAAGAGTCAAAATGCCATAGTAGCATAAAGTATCTGAGTTTCAAGTTATTTCACACTCAGTTGTTTATCTGTTGTTATAAAATTAAGTCTCCAAGATGATGTGCTCTCTACTGTGGCTTTGGAACCCTTTGGCACAACACCTCCTACCTCATTGAGAAACAAAAAATTGAGGGTTTTTAAAAGAAGGCATCTAAATTCACTTCTTGTTGTTTTATGTTAACAAAAGTAAATTGGCATTAGTTATAAATATGTTTCAGAATTCAAGAACTTCAACAAGAAGTCTGCCAGTTACAAGAAAAGTTGGCAGTGATGGAAAGTGGACTGAGAGATTATAACAAGCAGGTAGGATTTTTATTTGCTTATATAGTAGGAATAGAGATGGGTATACTGTGACTGTAAATGGAATTGGGTTATATTTGATATTACTGATACAGCCTTTTATTTTTAATACAGCCTTTATTTTTAATAAACTTGTTAATAGAATTAATACATGGACTAACTTAGATGGCTTTAGAGCATTCAGTCCATTCCCTTCATTATGCATTGAGGTGAAGAGTAGTTTTTTATTTTTATTTTTCGTGACTTCTATTGGTCTTTCATTTATCCATTTTCTTCCACGTCTGTTCTTTGGCCTCTGTGGGCCTCCCGTCACAGCGGCATCTGTCGCCTCAGAGCACCGGCTCCGGGCGCATGCGCTCCAGAGCTCCCGCTCGGTAGTTGGACAGATTGGTCCAGCTGCTCTGCAGCACGTGGGATCTTCCCAGGCCAGGGATTGAACCGGCGCCCCTTGCACTGCAAGGCGGTGTCCTTACCCACTGGACCACCAGGGAAGCCTAGTTTTTTATTTTTTTTAAGGTGAATCACTATCTCCCCAAATATTATAACCATATTAACTGTTTCCATCTCAGGAGGTATGTTATTGAAGTACATTATGTTTTATAATGGTATTTTAATAATATTTTGCTCATTGTGTAGATTTTTATCATTTTGAATATGTCTCTTTGAAAGGTACTCTTCTGTGTTGCCACATTTGTTGCATGTTTTCTCTACAAGCACTAGTACCCTTTAAGACATTTTTCTAAAGAAGCAAGAGAATGAATGGATTCAGAGTTAAATTAAAACTTTAACAAGCTTTGTTCTTCAGTGCAGTGTTTTGGTGTCTCGGCTAAATTCTGATTTGGATAATTATAGGCTTTCTTTCTTAACATGCTTACTGAGGCTTAAATTGGGTATCAGGTTTTTCATTTTCTGCACATGAGTATGTATTTTTGGAGTGAAGAAATCACCACATATTAATATGGATGTAATCTGTGTATTGGTATAACTGTTAAGTTTATAAAGTACTTTGAACATTACTTGGATAAAATGGAGTTAAAAGAAATTGAACATTACTTGGATAAAATGGAGTTAAAAGAAATTGAACATTACTTGGATAAAATGGAGTTAAAAGAAATTGTAATAACATCATCCAGAACACTTACTTAATGGAGAGGTGTTGACGATATCAGATATGCACATGAGATGAATATTATTGATATTTTTCAGTTTATATTCAGTCATTCTTTTATCACATTTTTTTCTAAGTACTTTATAAACATAAACTGACCAGGTGGTTGAGGTCCTTGAAGAAAATAGTCCGACCATTCTGATTGAAATCACCAACTTTTTGTGGTTATCAATCTTGATTGAATCTACTATCAGTTTTTTTGTTTGTTTGAGTTTGTCCCATTTTTCTCAGTATATATTCTAGATTTTACTGTTTTCTTCAAGCTCTTTACATGGCCGCAATACCCTCCTCCTCAGGATATCATTTTTTTTTTTTTCAATTTCCTATCTCTACTTCTAAAATGAACAATATTCACAAGTTCTTAAGACTTACTGGGTAGCACAGTATTCTTCCTGTTTAAGGTTGATCCCATTCCTTCTTTTCCTTAGGATATTGCTTTAATCAGCTATTCCTTAGCAAACTTACATGGCCACTTCAGTCTTTATAGCAGTACTGTGAGGAGGTACTATTATCATCATCACTAGTGGCCCTTAAATTTTTAAAATTACCTTTCCCTCTTGCTAATTAAGGCCTTCTTCTCCCTCATGCATACTTATCTAAAGAGTATCTTACTCTTCTTTCTCTGCGTCTTCACTCCAGTTTACTCCTTAATCTCTTTGAAAGGTACTCTTCTGTGTTGCCACATTTGTTGCATGTTTTCTCTACAAGCACTAGTACCCTTTAAGACATTTTTCTAAAGAAGCAAGAGAATGAATGGATTCAGAGTTAAATTAAAACTTTAACAAGCTTTGTTCTTCAGTGCAGTGTTTTGGTGTCTCGGCTAAATTCTGATTTGGATAATTATAGGCTTTCTTTCTTAACATGCTTACTGAGGCTTAAATTGGGTATCAGGTTTTTCATTTTCTGCACATGAGTATGTATTTTTGGAGTGAAGAAATCACCACATATTAATATGGATGTAATCTGTGTATTGGTATAACTGTTAAGTTTATAAAGTACTTTGAACATTACTTGGATAAAATGGAGTTAAAAGAAATTGAACATTACTTGGATAAAATGGAGTTAAAAGAAATTGAACATTACTTGGATAAAATGGAGTTAAAAGAAATTGTAATAACATCATCCAGAACACTTACTTAATGGAGAGGTGTTGACGATATCAGATATGCACATGAGATGAATATTATTGATATTTTTCAGTTTATATTCAGTCATTCTTTTATCACATTTTTTTCTAAGTACTTTATAAACATAAACTGACCAGGTGGTTGAGGTCCTTGAAGAAAATAGTCCGACCATTCTGATTGAAATCACCAACTTTTTGTGGTTATCAATCTTGATTGAATCTACTATCAGTTTTTTTGTTTGTTTGAGTTTGTCCCATTTTTCTCAGTATATATTCTAGATTTTACTGTTTTCTTCAAGCTCTTTACATGGCCGCAATACCCTCCTCCTCAGGATATCATTTTTTTTTTTTTCAATTTCCTATCTCTACTTCTAAAATGAACAATATTCACAAGTTCTTAAGACTTACTGGGTAGCACAGTATTCTTCCTGTTTAAGGTTGATCCCATTCCTTCTTTTCCTTAGGATATTGCTTTAATCAGCTATTCCTTAGCAAACTTACATGGCCACTTCAGTCTTTATAGCAGTACTGTGAGGAGGTACTATTATCATCATCACTAGTGGCCCTTAAATTTTTAAAATTACCTTTCCCTCTTGCTAATTAAGGCCTTCTTCTCCCTCATGCATACTTATCTAAAGAGTATCTTACTCTTCTTTCTCTGCGTCTTCACTCCAGTTTACTCCTTAATCTTTTGCAGTCTGGCTTCTGTCCCCCACTGTATAAGCCGATCTAGTCACTGTTGTCATTGGCATTAATCGCTACATCCAGAAAGATACTTTAAATCTTCATTTTCTTGACCCACTCTGCAATATTTGACATTATTGATAATTTCTCTTTGAAACTCCTCTGTGGCTTCGTTTTCTGTTGGTTTTCCTTTTCTTGCCTTTTTTTTTTTTAGCCTCTTAAAATATCATCTTTGCTCTTTTGTCTGCCTGCTCCCTAAATATCACTATTCTCCAAGATTCTGTCTTTGACTTCTCCTCTTCGTGTTTTCTCAAGTAGTCTCATCCACCCTCTTAGTGTATTACCTGAACATTGATGACTCCCCGATCTCTCAGGCTCACACTTCCCTGCAGAGCTCCATACCCACATGCCTAGCTTGTCACTGGTGTTTCCGCTTGGATGAATGATCCGTGTTCACGCATGCCTAGAACTGAACTTGCCAACATCTTTCTCACATTTGTTTCTCCTCCTATATTCTTTACTTTGGTTGGAAGCATCCACATCTACCTAAGCTAGCACATGGAAGTCTTTCTAGATCTCATTCTCCTCCTGTCACATAGCACTCACCTTGTTCTGTCAGTTCTTAAACTTAGGTATTCTGTTCTGTCCTGTCCCTCTGTTTTTTTTTAGGCTCTAATCATCTCTCATATAGTCTCTACAATCGGTCTCCCTGCCTCTGGTCCTGTGCTTATCACATTCACCGTTTCGCCCTGAGTAATGTTTTTCCCTACTGAAATATTCAGTGCTTATCATAATATCATAATTAGTTCCTATCTAATTCTTCAGACTCATCTTCAACTGTTAATTTCCTTTGCATATTACAGTCCAGTTATACTGAGTAGCACAGTATTCTTCCTGTTTAAGGTTGATCCCATTCCTTCTTTTCCTTAGGATATTGCTTTAATCAGCTATTCCTTAGCAAACTTACATGGCCACTTCAGTCTTTATAGCAGTACTGTGAGGAGGTACTATTATCATCATCACTAGTGGCCCTTAAATTTTTAAAATTACCTTTCCCTCTTGCTAATTAAGGCCTTCTTCTCCCTCATGCATACTTATCTAAAGAGTATCTTACTCTTCTTTCTCTGCGTCTTCACTCCAGTTTACTCCTTAATCTTTTGCAGTCTGGCTTCTGTCCCCCACTGTATAAGCCGATCTAGTCACTGTTGTCATTGGCATTAATCGCTACATCCAGAAAGATACTTTAAATCTTCATTTTCTTGACCCACTCTGCAATATTTGACATTATTGATAATTTCTCTTTGAAACTCCTCTGTGGCTTCGTTTTCTGTTGGTTTTCCTTTTCTTGCCTTTTTTTTTTTTAGCCTCTTAAAATATCATCTTTGCTCTTTTGTCTGCCTGCTCCCTAAATATCACTATTCTCCAAGATTCTGTCTTTGACTTCTCCTCTTCGTGTTTTCTCAAGTAGTCTCATCCACCCTCTTAGTGTATTACCTGAACATTGATGACTCCCCGATCTCTCAGGCTCACACTTCCCTGCAGAGCTCCATACCCACATGCCTAGCTTGTCACTGGTGTTTCCGCTTGGATGAATGATCCGTGTTCACGCATGCCTAGAACTGAACTTGCCAACATCTTTCTCACATTTGTTTCTCCTCCTATATTCTTTACTTTGGTTGGAAGCATCCACATCTACCTAAGCTAGCACATGGAAGTCTTTCTAGATCTCATTCTCCTCCTGTCACATAGCACTCACCTTGTTCTGTCAGTTCTTAAACTTAGGTATTCTGTTCTGTCCTGTCCCTCTGTTTTTTTTTAGGCTCTAATCATCTCTCATATAGTCTCTACAATCGGTCTCCCTGCCTCTGGTCCTGTGCTTATCACATTCACCGTTTCGCCCTGAGTAATGTTTTTCCCTACTGAAATATTCAGTGCTTATCATAATATCATAATTAGTTCCTATCTAATTCTTCAGACTCATCTTCAACTGTTAATTTCCTTTGCATATTACAGTCCAGTTATACTGAGTCATTTCTGCTCCTCAAACATATCATATTGCCTCATGCTTCTTTGTCACTGCCTGGGTTGTCCCTCCTTACATCTCTGCCTAGCATCGTTTATAACTTTTTTAGACTTATTTATTCCCTCGACTGTTTTGGTACTATATATCTATTTCAGTTATTCTACCATTGAACAACTTATTAAAGCAGTTACTGGTTAGCTTAACTTGCTTTTCCCATAAAGCTGTGTTGTGTGCTCCTTAAAGTAAGGGGATAATGTTTTATTCATCTTTGTATATTTAGAACTTTACACAATAATTGTTTGTTAAGTTGAATACTTGGTTTTTGTTTTCAATTTTGGAAAGAAAACCAAAGTTTAAAAGTGTGTGTGTGTGTGTGTGTTTTTCCAGATTCTTGCATGTGATTTTGTGGATGGTAGTGATGTTTTTGATTGTACATCTGTTGTTTTCTACATAATAGATAATAAGGCAAATTCACCCCGGCCTCATATCCTTTTCAATGTTGAGCTTCAATAGCAAATCACTTTCCTTTCTAATTTACATTCGTATATTTATTTCCTATTTATTTCACCAGGCACTGAAGTAGTTCAGACTCAGTTCTAGGTTTCTTTTTGTATAAACATTGCTAATCTTAGAAGAGGAAAAAAACAAAATAAAAACATTAAATTAGGAAGAATCTCTTCAATAAAATTGCTTATGACTCCCGATCACTCCATTTATGCCTAGCTTGGGGGATGAATGATCCGTGTTCACGCATGCCTAGAACTGAACTTGCCAACATCTTTCTCACATTTGTTTCTCCTCCTATATTCTTTACTTTGGTTGGAAGCATCCACATCTACCTAAGCTAGCACATGGAAGTCTTTCTAGATCTCATTCTCCTCCTGTCACATAGCACTCACCTTGTTCTGTCAGTTCTTAAACTTAGGTATTCTGTTCTGTCCTGTCCCTCTGTTTTTTTTTAGGCTCTAATCATCTCTCATATAGTCTCTACAATCGGTCTCCCTGCCTCTGGTCCTGTGCTTATCACATTCACCGTTTCGCCCTGAGTAATGTTTTTCCCTACTGAAATATTCAGTGCTTATCATAATATCATAATTAGTTCCTATCTAATTCTTCAGACTCATCTTCAACTGTTAATTTCCTTTGCATATTACAGTCCAGTTATACTGAGTCATTTCTGCTCCCTCAAACATATCATATTGCCTCATGCTTCTTTGTCACTGCCTGGGTTGTCCCTCCTTACATCTCTGCCTAGCATCGTTTATAACTTTTTTAGACTTATTTATTCCCTCGACTGTTTTGGTACTATATATCTATTTCAGTTATTCTACCATTGAACAACTTATTAAAGCAGTTACTGGTTAGCTTAACTTGCTTTTCCCATAAAGCTGTGTTGTGTGCTCCTTAAAGTAAGGGGATAATGTTTTATTCATCTTTGTATATTTAGAACTTTACACAATAATTGTTTGTTAAGTTGAATACTTGGTTTTTGTTTTCAATTTTGGAAAGAAAACCAAAGTTTAAAAGTGTGTGTGTGTGTGTGTTTTTCCAGATTCTTGCATGTGATTTTGTGGATGGTAGTGATGTTTTTGATTGTACATCTGTTGTTTTCTACATAATAGATAATAAGGCAAATTCACCCCGGCCTCATATCCTTTTCAATGTTGAGCTTCAATAGCAAATCACTTTCCTTTCTAATTTACATTCGTATATTTATTTCCTATTTATTTCACCAGGCACTGAAGTAGTTCAGACTCAGTTCTAGGTTTCTTTTTGTATAAACATTGCTAATCTTAGAAGAGGAAAAAAACAAAATAAAAACATTAAATTAGGAAGAATCTCTTCAGTAAAATTGCTTATGAAACCTGTGTTCACAATTCTTAGTTGAATATTTTCTGTGGATATTTTTGCTCTGCATAAACGCATTTTGTAATACCATTTTCATGTCAGAACATATATGGTTGTTAATCTTTCGTATACATTGTGGGACATAAGAAAAGTGGAAGTATATTCAAATAAACATCTTCCAGTGTTAATCATTTCAGTTCAAAACCAGATCTTTAAAAATGATAGCACAGCTTTATGTCTTCAGATTGAACTAAGAGAGCGAGAGATAGAACGACTATCGATTGCATTGGACGGGGGTCGCTCCTCTGATATCCTTTCTCTGGAGTCAAGAAATAAGGCCAACGAAAAGCTTATTGCTCATTTAAATATTCAGGTAATGACCTTTATAATGATTTCACTGAACATATAAAATTTGAAGTGTTTGTAGTCGTCTGTGTAAAGGTGAAAGAGTTGTTGGGTATTATTTACAGCAGAGAAAAGTTGATAGAATCAGAGTATCCAAAATTGGGTGTATCTGTTGGAAAACCCTGCTTTATATTTAATGAAGTAGGAATATGTACACCATGTTAAATATTTAAAAGAAGAGAATAAATCATAGGTAAAAAGTAACCCTCAATTTGCTTTTAAAAATGTGTATATGCATTCAGAGAGAGAAAACACTAGAAGAAACAACACCAGAATACACTGGTAAAGGTTTCCCTTAAGGTGGTGGGAGAGTCTTCTTTATGCCTTTCTCCATTTTCAAAATTCGTAGTTGTTTTATAATATAAGAAAGGTTATTTTAAAAAATACATATAAAAACTAAACATTCAGATTTTATTTGCCTATGTAGTAGTTTCCCTTGCCATGCATTTGACATAAGAGTAGAACAAGAGACTTCCATGAAGCATGACAAATGACCTTTAGAAATTCTTTTCTTATTACGGAAGTATAGTTGAGCTACAGTATGTGATAGCTTCTAGTATACAGCGAAGTGATTCAGTTGTCCATATTATGTATGTATGTATTCTTTTTCATATTTTCCATTATGGGTTTTTTTTTTTTTTTTTTTTATTTCCCTGGGTCTTGGTTGCTGTGCTGGGCTTTCTGTAGTTTCGGCGATTGGGTTGGGGGTGCACAGGCCTCTTGTTGAGGTGGCCCCTCTTGCTGCAGAGCTCTGGCTCTGAGGCACAAGGTCTTCAGTAGTTGTAGCAGGTGGGCTCACACATTAAAACCACACATTAGCAGTTTTACAAATCAAAACAGTATAAATTTGCAAATATGAAAATAGCTGGGGTTTTTAACTTTCAGTATTTTAAAAAATACAGTATTTTGAAATATTTTGTAAGTTCAGTATTTAATAATTTTCGAATTTATTACTTTATGAATTACAAATTCAATTTAGGTTGACTTTCTTCAACAAGCTAATAAAGAACTGGAAAAGCATATACAAGAGCTTATGGAAACCAAGGAAACAGTAACCTCTGAAGTTGTTAATTTAAGTAACAAAAATGAAAAACTCTGCCAGGAATTAACAGAAATAGATCAGTTGGCACAGCAGTTGGAGAGACATAAAGAGGAGGTGCTCCAGACTGCCGACAAAGAACTTGAGGAAGCAAAGGTACGTCTAGGCTAAGAGAGGTGCTTGTGAATTCTCCTAGAGTGTAGTGAGCTTGAGCCCTTTTGACAATCCTATCCAGGTCTTTTGTAAGTTTTTCTAAAGTGTTATTTGTGAACTAAATGCTTATATTTTTTCTAGTTGTTGGAGTGCCTTTCTGAAGCACATTTGTTCTTAGAACAGTTCTCCCAACTCCATCCCCTTTTCCTTCAAGATTTTCACCTCTGTCCTATCTCTGCATTGTCAGCAGCCTTCTGAAGTTTGTCCCCTAGGTCATTCTGTGCTCATAAACTGTTTAAAGGTATTTTTTGAAATCATGTATGTCCTTGCACATTTTTAAGTTGGTAGCTAACGTTTTTCATCTTTAAGTTTAAATAGATGCAAAGGATGTAATTTCTAATCAGTTGTAAAGATTGATCTCTTAAAACTGCCGTATTATTTTTGACTAAAGCCAGTAGAAAAAAAAAAATACAGCCATTGGAATCCAAATGACCCTTCTCAAGATTTTCACAAAATTTTATCCTATTGCAACATATTTTCTGCTTGAATATCTTTTTTTTTTTTTTTAAAGATTTATTTATTTATTTATTTTGGGCGGGGGTCGGGTTGGGGAGGGAGGGGAGCAGGCGAGCCACTTCTATTGGTCTTTCGTTTCTCTGTGTTCATCTGTCTTTGTTCTTTGGCTCCTGTGAGCCTCCCATTGCGGTGGCGTCTTGTCGTCGCAGGGCACCGGCTCTGGGCGCATGCGCTCCAGAACTCGGGCTCGGTGATTGGACACATCAGTCCAGCCGCTCCACGGCACGTGGGATCTCCCCAGGCCAGGGATCGAACCAGCGCCCCTTGCACTGCAAGGCGGTGTCCCTACCCACTAGACCACCAGGGGAAGCCCTTGAATATCTTTTTATGATAACTATCAAATGTCTCTATAGTTAAAAAATATATGAAATTTTTTGTTTTAAAAAATATCTGTAAGGTTTAGAGTGTTAGCATTTTCCTCTAGACAGTGTTATCATTGAAATTAGTAGTAATCAGCGGGTCAAAGTGACAGATATAGCACAAATGTTGATAATTACTTATTAAATAAAGAAGTAAGGGCTTCCCTGGTAGCTCAGTGGTAAAGAGTTTGCCTGCCAGTGCAGGAGACACAGGTTCAATCCCTGATCCGGGAAGATGCCACATACTGTGGAGCAGCTAAACCCGTGAGCCACAACTATGGGGCCTGTGCTCTAGGGCCTCGGAGCCGCAATTGTTGAGCCCATGTGCCTCAACTACTGAAGCCCGTGTGCCCTAGAGCCTTGAGTTCCACAGCAAGAGAAGTCACCGCAACAAAAAGCCTGCTCACCTCCACTAGAGAGTAGCCCCCACTCCCTGCAACTAGTGAAAACCCAGAATAGCCAAAAACAAACAAATAAATAAATAATTTTTTTAAAAAGTAAAATTTTCCGGAAAATACATCTTTTAGTAAGATAGAATGAGAGAAAATAGCGTATTAATTAAAGGCTTTGACCGTCCTCAACATTTCAGATGTTATCTGGTGGTTCAGAAGGTCTTTATATGTAGAGATATTACAGTATGAAATTAGAAGCTTTTCTTTCTTTTGTAAAGTGGGCAAAAGGCAATTGTGGAAGAGTGGTTGGGAAAGAATTCACATGATACCTAGACCACAGGCAGATTATCAGGTATCTACCTTGAGAATTTTTATTTTTAAGAAGCATATGTGCAAATTATGACTCCAGATAATGATTTCTTAAAACTGTATGTGTAAGGTAGTTTTACCTAATTCTGGATAATCTTTATGTTTTCCCAAGCATTAGTATAACCTATTAATAGCTTGAAGATCACTACTTTAATTGAATAAAATGAATTAATTTTATAAAGTGTCACCTTCACTAATTAGTGGAATAGAAAGAAAGTACCTCAGCATAATAAAGGCCATACAGGAAAAACCCACAGCTAACATCATACCCAGTGGTAGAAGACTGAAACTTCTTCCTCTAAGATCAGGAACAAGGCAAGGATGTCCATTCTCCCTACTTCTGTTCAACATACTGGAAGTCTTGCTAGAGGAATTAGGCAAGGAAAAGAAATAAAAGGCATTCAGATTGGAAATAAAGAAGTAAAATTATATTTCCAGATGAGGTGATATTATGTGTAGAAAACCCTAAAGATGCCAACAAAAAAAAATAACAGAACTAATAAATTCAGCAAACTTGCAGGATACAAAATCATTGCATAAGAATCTGGGTGGATTTCTGTATGCTAGTAATTAAAATCCAAAAAGGAAATTAAGAAAATAATCCTGTTTACAATAGAATAAAAAAGAATGAAGTAATTAGGGATAAACATAACCAAGGAGGCAAATGACTTGTACACTGAAAACTATGAAACACTGCTGGAAGAACTTAGAGACAGATAATTGGAAAGATATCCTTTGTTCATGGATTAGAAGACTTTTTATTGTTCAAATATCCATTCTACCCAAAACAACCTGCAGATTCAGTGTGATCCTGCTCCAGATCCCAGTGTTCTTTTTTTACAGAAACAGGAAAAAAATTTAAACAGAATCTCTAAGACAATCTCCAAGAATAGCCAAGGCAATCTTGAAAATGAAGAAAACATAATTAGTGCAGTTTTTTTTAACTGTTATTTATTTATTTATTTGATGGAACCAGGTTTTAATTGTGACATGTGGAATCTAGTTCCCTCACCAGGGATCAAACCTGGGCTCCCTGCATGGGGAATGTGGATTCCTAGCTATTGGGCCACCAGGCAAGTCCCAATTAGTGCAGTTTTCATCTGTGACTTTTAATTTCGTTGCAGTATTTCTGATTCTCATTCCTCTCCTCTTCTACTTTCTTTTGCATATTGTGTGCTATGTATACAACAGACTGAACACAGATTCACATGTCCCCTTGGCAGTAGTCAATAAAGATTCCTTTTAGGTCATATATTTTAATCTTGGCATTCAGCACTCAGTTGCTATTTAGAGGATCTAGGTTGATAGCAGCTGGTGGTGAAAGATCAAATAGGATAGGAAAGTGTCACCTTCACTAATTAGTGGAATAGAAAGAAAGTACCTCAGCATAATAAAGGCCATACAGGAAAAACCCACAGCTAACATCATACCCAGTGGTAGAAGACTGAAACTTCTTCCTCTAAGATCAGGAACAAGGCAAGGATGTCCATTCTCCCTACTTCTGTTCAACATACTGGAAGTCTTGCTAGAGGAATTAGGCAAGGAAAAGAAATAAAAGGCATTCAGATTGGAAATAAAGAAGTAAAATTATATTTCCAGATGAGGTGATATTATGTGTAGAAAACCCTAAAGATGCCAACAAAAAAAAATAACAGAACTAATAAATTCAGCAAACTTGCAGGATACAAAATCATTGCATAAGAATCTGGGTGGATTTCTGTATGCTAGTAATTAAAATCCAAAAAGGAAATTAAGAAAATAATCCTGTTTACAATAGAATAAAAAAGAATGAAGTAATTAGGGATAAACATAACCAAGGAGGCAAATGACTTGTACACTGAAAACTATGAAACACTGCTGGAAGAACTTAGAGACAGATAATTGGAAAGATATCCTTTGTTCATGGATTAGAAGACTTTTTATTGTTCAAATATCCATTCTACCCAAAACAACCTGCAGATTCAGTGTGATCCTGCTCCAGATCCCAGTGTTCTTTTTTTACAGAAACAGGAAAAAATTCAAACAGAATCTCTAAGACAATCTCCAAGAATAGCCAAGGCAATCTTGAAAATGAAGAAAACATAATTAGTGCAGTTTTTTTTAACTGTTATTTATTTATTTATTTGATGGAACCAGGTTTTAATTGTGACATGTGGAATCTAGTTCCCTCACCAGGGATCAAACCTGGGCTCCCTGCATGGGGAATGTGGATTCCTAGCTATTGGGCCACCAGGCAAGTCCCAATTAGTGCAGTTTTCATCTGTGACTTTTAATTTCGTTGCAGTATTTCTGATTCTCATTCCTCTCCTCTTCTACTTTCTTTTGCATATTGTGTGCTATGTATACAACAGACTGAACACAGATTCACATGTCCCCTTGGCAGTAGTCAATAAAGATTCCTTTTAGGTCATATATTTTAATCTTGGCATTCAGCACTCAGTTGCTATTTAGAGGATCTAGGTTGATAGCAGCTGGTGGTGAAAGATCAAATAGGATAGGAAAGTCAGGAAATGACAGAGCTATAGGAATCCTAAAAATCAAGGCTCAAGAGAAGTCCTACAAGTGTCCAGACAGAAGAAAATTTTCAAGTGGTCCACATATTGCACGTGTTACAAGGAGGTCCCTGTAAGCATTCAGGATGCCAGAAATTAAAGAGGAATGTAACACATAAGCTTTACCTCCTCTTCACTGAAACTGAAGCATAGTGTTGGCTAAAGCCTCAGATCTTCCTGATGAGACGGAACATGAATTATTCAAAAATGACTTGGTCTCACTCTTACTATCACCTAGTGATAAGTATTCTTGACTTTTAGGTATTTATCTAATAAGCTTTTTATTCCTAGAAAGAGATTAAAAAAAAGCTTTCTGAAATGCGAAATCTTGAAGAAACAATGGGAAAACTTCAGCTGGTAAGTAGCTGTGATACTGAATTGCCAAAATTTTCATTAAGAAAAATCTTGTTTTATTTTACTTTTTGTTTTTTAACTAAACTACCTGTTGTACTACTTATTTTTAAGTGTACAATCTAGTGGTTTTGGTATAGTCACAAAGTAGTGCAACTATCACTACTAATTCCAGAACATTCTAATCACTCCAAAAAGAAACCTCATACCTATTAGCAGTCACTTTTCATTTTCTTCTGCCCAGCCTTTGACAGCCACTAATAAGCTTTCTGTCTGTATAATTTGCCTGTTCCGGGTATTGTAGATAAATGGAATTCTACAGTAGGTGACCTTTTATGTCTGTCTTCCACTTGACACATTGTTTTCAAGGTTCATCCATATTATATCATGTATCATTACTTCTTTTTTATGGCTAAGTAATATATCATTGTATGTATATATTTGGTTCCATTCATTTTTTATAATTCTAGAAATAAATTTTAATTAAAAAAAAATTTGTTGCAATAGAGTTGATTTACAATGTTGTGTTAGTTTCAGGTATACAGCAAAGTGAATCAAGTTATATATATATATATATACACATATTTCCACTCTTTTTTAGATTCTTTTATATAACCCATTACAGAGTACTGAGTAGAGTTCCTTTTGCTATACAGTTGATCCTTGTTTACTATCAGTTTTATATACAGTAGTGTGTATATGTCAGTCACAGTTTCCCAATTTATCCCTGTCCCCATTCCCCCCAGCTAATCATAAGTTTGCTTGCTACATCTGTTAAGTAATATCTGTTTTATAGATAATATCTGATAATAATATCTGTTACAGATAATAACAGATAATATCTGTTTTATAACAGGTTCATTTGTACTTGTTTTTTAGATTCTGTATGTAAGTGATACATATGATACTTGTCTTTATCTGACTTACTTCAGTCAGTATGTATATTTTTATAATTCTTTAATCTCCTATATAGTAGGTAGCAAGGTACACTCAAATCTGGAAAACCTGTTAGGAATTTTATATTACTTAAATGACTTCATGACTTGTCAGTTTACTAATATTAAAACTAAAAATTGATAATTACTTGGTAAAATCATTGACTTTTATTAAAAAGAGCTCATTTTTAAGAATTTTGTTTGACAGTACAAACCACTTTACTAGTCATATTGTTCATGCTGATCGTCTTCAAATGAGAAAACTATACTCATCCCAGCATAAACCTGGATATAGCCCAATCTAGATATAGTCTTGTCTAGAACTGCCAGAAAGAATCTCTTGCTTATAAGTAGAAACTTCTAGGTGGTTACCCAAAAGATAATTGAGAATTTTTTAATAGCCTGGTAAATCAGATGAGTTTCCATTAATATTGGAAACAAGGACTAATACTAACTTGCAAGTTTTCTCATTGCTTACACTCTTTTTATAGCATAGTAGCAATATTCTGGTGCCAGTCATGAAGCAAATTAAAAAACAAGACAAATTTAAAAAATAACAAAGCCTTTTGTGATATACTGGCATGTAATAGTTGTATCAGTTACTTACTGGTTTTTGTTTGTTCATTGTGAACAGCATATCACAATGGCTTCCTGTTTTATCTAACTGCTTTTATCAGGTAGTCAGTTCAGTTGAACAGTTTAGCTAAACCTGCTAGATGTTGTGCACTCTTTGAGTTTCATAGATGTTTTAAAATTCTCCCATGAGGTCAATATATATAAAATAGATGTTTTGATGATGGTTTCACTACAGTGTAAGCTCTGTGAGGACAGGGGGTTTTGCTGTTTGTTTACTATTATTTGTATGCACACTGTATACAGTTGTATGTGATTCATAATGCTTGTCTCAGAACTGTGACAAAGTTTCAGTATTGTTGCCTGACAGCAAGATGTCGCTGTAGTTACTTTCTGATTTTTCTTTTTCTATTGGTATTTTACGTATTTTTAAGATAAATGCTAGTGATATTATTAGCTAACATTTATTAAGTACTTGCTCTGTGCTAGACACTGTACAGAGTGCTTCTCATTCGTAGAATCATCTATTCATAGATGAATCCTCAGGGTCCAGGTACTGGTCTCATCCCCACTGTGCAGATGAGGCCGAGAGTAACCCTTTATCTGTATATGCCTGTGGTAGTCTTAGAGCACTGTCTTAACTTCTGCTTTTCTTTAAACATTAAAAGGCTTTAAAATTTTTATTGCACAAGTACATATTCATTTTAAAAGACAATATGCTAAACAAATTAAAAGAAAATAAAATCCAATAATTCTATTACCTAAGAAAGGAGACAGTACAAACCACTTTACTAGTCATATTGTTCATGCTGATCGTCTTCAAATGAGAAAACTATACTCATCCCAGCATAAACCTGGATATAGCCCAATCTAGATATAGTCTTGTCTAGAACTGCCAGAAAGAATCTCTTGCTTATAAGTAGAAACTTCTAGGTGGTTACCCAAAAGATAATTGAGAATTTTTTAATAGCCTGGTAAATCAGATGAGTTTCCATTAATATTGGAAACAAGGACTAATACTAACTTGCAAGTTTTCTCATTGCTTACACTCTTTTTATAGCATAGTAGCAATATTCTGGTGCCAGTCATGAAGCAAATTAAAAAACAAGACAAATTTAAAAAATAACAAAGCCTTTTGTGATATACTGGCATGTAATAGTTGTATCAGTTACTTACTGGTTTTTGTTTGTTCATTGTGAACAGCATATCACAATGGCTTCCTGTTTTATCTAACTGCTTTTATCAGGTAGTCAGTTCAGTTGAACAGTTTAGCTAAACCTGCTAGATGTTGTGCACTCTTTGAGTTTCATAGATGTTTTAAAATTCTCCCATGAGGTCAATATATATAAAATAGATGTTTTGATGATGGTTTCACTACAGTGTAAGCTCTGTGAGGACAGGGGGTTTTGCTGTTTGTTTACTATTATTTGTATGCACACTGTATACAGTTGTATGTGATTCATAATGCTTGTCTCAGAACTGTGACAAAGTTTCAGTATTGTTGCCTGACAGCAAGATGTCGCTGTAGTTACTTTCTGATTTTTCTTTTTCTATTGGTATTTTACGTATTTTTAAGATAAATGCTAGTGATATTATTAGCTAACATTTATTAAGTACTTGCTCTGTGCTAGACACTGTACAGAGTGCTTCTCATTCGTAGAATCATCTATTCATAGATGAATCCTCAGGGTCCAGGTACTGGTCTCATCCCCACTGTGCAGATGAGGCCGAGAGTAACCCTTTATCTGTATATGCCTGTGGTAGTCTTAGAGCACTGTCTTAACTTCTGCTTTTCTTTAAACATTAAAAGGCTTTAAAATTTTTTATTGCACAAGTACATATTCATTTTTAAAAGACAATATGCTAAACAAATTAAAAGAAAATAAAATCCAATAATTCTATTACCTAAGAAAGGAGCACTTTTGAATTTGGGTTTAATGATGCTTTGGGCTACAATTGAGAATTTACTTTCTTAATTGAAACAATATACATTTGACTGACTAAAAGTGTGTATATGTGAATTACTTTTAAACAAATGTGCTTTAATATTTTATAAAGTTCTAGAAATCTTAATTATAGTATTAAAATTTTCAGGAATTAAGCCTATGTCACAAAGAAAAGGAGAGGCTGAGTGATGAACTGCTTATAAAATCAGACCTGGAAACTGTTGTTCATCAGCTTGAACAAGAAAAGCAAAGACTTAACAAAAAAATTGAAACTTTTGCAGTTACAGGTAAAATATAATATGTTGATAGCTTAAAAAGTGATTGTGATTTCCTCTTAATGTTTTACTTCTAGTAGTAGATGATCTTTTATTCATTCATTCAATAAATATTTGTTGGGTGCTTGCTGTATATCAGAAACCAGACTAGGCACTGAGGTATAGTAAAAAATTCTCCCTTAAGGACCTTACAGGAGCCTTTTATATTCTGACTAGTTGGTACAGGGAACCCTGGTTGAACATTTCCCAGTGTAAATATATCCTTGAAGCACACGATAATAGAATTAAGACTATGAGGAAGATCTTTCTGAAATAGTAGAAGATTGAAGTACAGAATTTGATTTTAAGTAAATGCAATTTTATCACCTTCAGGTACACACATAGACACATTTGAAATAAGCTAACTTTCTGCCAGGTACATTATCCTAAATGAATTGGATAAGGGACATGTAAGAATTCACTCATTCATTGATTGATTCATTCATTTGACAAATGTTTATGAGCTTGTTGTAGTGCTGGGGTGTATAATGGTAAACAAGATACACGGCCCACTGCTTTTGTGGAGGCTTTAGTTAGTTAGGGAGACAAACTGGTGGCACGTAAGTGAAGAAGTTAATTTTGCATGATAAGGGTATTAAGTAAAATGGCGGGCTATGCCTGAGATCAGCTGATCAAAGGGCTTAGCGACAGACATCAAGCCATATGAAGATCCAGGGCAGTTTCCTAGGCAGAGGGGAGGGCAAGTGCAGAAGCCTGGTACTAGCAAACTCTGTGTGTCTCAGAATGTGAAGGAAAACCAGTGTGCTGTTTTAGGAAGAAACTGTATCCTCAGCTCTTCAGGTGGATACTCTCTCTCACCCATTCTCTGCTTACCAGCTGTATGATGTGAGCATATTACTTAACATTGCTTCAGTTTCCATATCTGTGTGGTTAATGATGGCACCTAACTGGGTTCATATATTGTTAATGTGCTTCAACCTACGTATGCAAGTCTGCAGTTTACTTTCATGCTAGCTCTATCCTGCCAATTCAGCATAATTTTTCAGTTACCTGAAATGCCCTTGTTTCTTTGTGGGTTTTTTTTTTTTTTGGGCGGGGGGGGGGAGGGAGGGGGTAGGTGGGCCATTTCCACTGGTCTTTCATTTGTCTGGTTTCATCCATCTTTGTTCTTTGGCTCCTGTGGGCCTCCCATCGCGGTGGCATCTGTTGTCGCAGAGCACCGGCTCTGGGCGCATGCACCCCAGAGCTCCGGCTCGGTCATTGGACACATCAGGTCAGCTGCTCCGTGGCACGTGGGATCTTCCAAACTTCTCCCTTAAGGACCTTACAGGAGCCTTTTATATTCTGACTAGTTGGTACAGGGAACCCTGGTTGAACATTTCCCAGTGTAAATATATCCTTGAAGCACACGATAATAGAATTAAGACTATGAGGAAGATCTTTCTGAAATAGTAGAAGATTGAAGTACAGAATTTGATTTTAAGTAAATGCAATTTTATCACCTTCAGGTACACACATAGACACATTTGAAATAAGCTAACTTTCTGCCAGGTACATTATCCTAAATGAATTGGATAAGGGACATGTAAGAATTCACTCATTCATTGATTGATTCATTCATTTGACAAATGTTTATGAGCTTGTTGTAGTGCTGGGGTGTATAATGGTAAACAAGATACACGGCCCACTGCTTTTGTGGAGGCTTTAGTTAGTTAGGGAGACAAACTGGTGGCACGTAAGTGAAGAAGTTAATTTTGCATGATAAGGGTATTAAGTAAAATGGCGGGCTATGCCTGAGATCAGCTGATCAAAGGGCTTAGCGACAGACATCAAGCCATATGAAGATCCAGGGCAGTTTCCTAGGCAGAGGGGAGGGCAAGTGCAGAAGCCTGGTACTAGCAAACTCTGTGTGTCTCAGAATGTGAAGGAAAACCAGTGTGCTGTTTTAGGAAGAAACTGTATCCTCAGCTCTTCAGGTGGATACTCTCTCTCACCCATTCTCTGCTTACCAGCTGTATGATGTGAGCATATTACTTAACATTGCTTCAGTTTCCATATCTGTGTGGTTAATGATGGCACCTAACTGGGTTCATATATTGTTAATGTGCTTCAACCTACGTATGCAAGTCTGCAGTTTACTTTCATGCTAGCTCTATCCTGCCAATTCAGCATAATTTTTCAGTTACCTGAAATGCCCTTGTTTCTTTGTGGGTTTTTTTTTTTTTTTTTTTTGGCGGGGGTGGGGGGGGAGGGGGTAGGTGGGCCATTTCCACTGGTCTTTCATTTGTCTTGTTTCATCCATCTTTGTTCTTTGGCTCCTGTGGGCCTCCCATCGCGGTGGCATCTGTTGTCGCAGAGCACCGGCTCTGGGCGCATGCACCCCAGAGCTCCGGCTCGGTCATTGGACACATCAGTTCAGCTGCTCCGTGGCACGTGGGATCTTCCCAGGCCAGGGATTGAACCGGCGCCCCTTGTACTGCAAGGTGGTGTCCTTACCCACTGGACCACCAGGGAAACCTGTTTCTTTGTGTTTTGAATGCATCCTCCTATCCCAGACCAGCCATGGATCAACAGAAAAAACATTTACACATGAGCAGCCAAGCACTGCTGGCATGTGCACCAGACAGAATCAGCAGCATTGGAAGTCACATGGTCCTACACCCCAGAACCCTCTTCTGTGATGCATGGAAATCTTACTCTGTATTCCTTACTGCTAATCTCTCACCACAGGGAACATTCTAAAATGTTTTTTGTTCTCAGTAAACCCATTCTAAGTAGATGATCTTACCTCCAGTTTTCCTAAGAGAATGGAAGCCGTCAGGGAGGCATTCCATGTTTCCTGTCCCCAGATCTTGAACCTGTCCACCTTTATCTTCCCTCCTGTTAAATAGAGCCATTTGCCTCTTAGGATAGGCCACTGCCTTCATCCTTTCTCTAGGTCCCATTCTCTCTCATTTTAAAACATATTATCTGCTTTCCATAACTTTAGCCTTTGTACTGTCTCTTTCCTCCCCCCCCATTGGTACTCAAACATGCTTTTCCCTTCTCCCATTCTAAAGCAGAAGCTGACTCTTTCCTGTCCAGCCACTCTTTCCTCCTCCTCATAGCTTTGAGATCACCTGCTTTTCTGCTTGATCATCCACTACCCTTGAACACCTCAGTCTACTCCAGTTTGCTTCTGTCCTCTTCACAATAAAGCTGCTCTTGTAAGGTCATCAGTCACTTCCATTATGCAAAATACAGTGAACACTTTTCATTCATCAGTTTGACTTCTTACCATTTAACGCATTTGCCCATTCCTTCTGCCCTCCTGCTTTCTTACCTCTCTGGTCACTCTTTAGAATGAATTTCCCTAGTCACCCTCCGGATTGCATTGCATGCAGTTCTTTTGTGGCTTTTGTCCTACTACAGTTAGAATAATTATTTCACCTTGGCCATATTTTTCATGCTTATATCTTTAGCTCATGCTGGATATATAGTAAATGCTCAATAATTATCTGTTGAATGAATGAAAGAAAAGAGGGTAAGTGAATCGGAATGTATCTTGAAAATAAATCATTTCATGCTTTAGACTTGTAAAGAATATCAGTTAAATTAGATTGAGCTATATGAAATTGACAGTATTAGGCTACGTTTGACATCCCAGGTGCTGCTAGAGGTAAAGAACCCGCCTGCCAACACAGGAGTCATAAGAGACAGGGGTTGGATCCCTGTTTCAGTAAGATCCCTTGGAGGAAGGCATAGCTACCCATTCCAGTATTCTTGCCGGGAGAATCCGGTGGACAGAGGAGCCTGGCAGGTTACAATCCATGGGTCACAAAAGAATCAAACATGACTCAAGTAACTTAACATACACGCATTCAAAAGTTTTTGTTCTCAGTAAACCCATTCTAAGTAGATGATCTTACCTCCAGTTTTCCTAAGAGAATGGAAGCCGTCAGGGAGGCATTCCATGTTTCCTGTCCCCAGATCTTGAACCTGTCCACCTTTATCTTCCCTCCTGTTAAATAGAGCCATTTGCCTCTTAGGATAGGCCACTGCCTTCATCCTTTCTCTAGGTCCCATTCTCTCTCATTTTAAAACATATTATCTGCTTTCCATAACTTTAGCCTTTGTACTGTCTCTTTCCTCCCCCCCCATTGGTACTCAAACATGCTTTTCCCTTCTCCCATTCTAAAGCAGAAGCTGACTCTTTCCTGTCCAGCCACTCTTTCCTCCTCCTCATAGCTTTGAGATCACCTGCTTTTCTGCTTGATCATCCACTACCCTTGAACACCTCAGTCTACTCCAGTTTGCTTCTGTCCTCTTCACAATAAAGCTGCTCTTGTAAGGTCATCAGTCACTTCCATTATGCAAAATACAGTGAACACTTTTCATTCATCAGTTTGACTTCTTACCATTTAACGCATTTGCCCATTCCTTCTGCCCTCCTGCTTTCTTACCTCTCTGGTCACTCTTTAGAATGAATTTCCCTAGTCACCCTCCGGATTGCATTGCATGCAGTTCTTTTGTGGCTTTTGTCCTACTACAGTTAGAATAATTATTTCACCTTGGCCATATTTTTCATGCTTATATCTTTAGCTCATGCTGGATATATAGTAAATGCTCAATAATTATCTGTTGAATGAATGAAAGAAAAGAGGGTAAGTGAATCGGAATGTATCTTGAAAATAAATCATTTCATGCTTTAGACTTGTAAAGAATATCAGTTAAATTAGATTGAGCTATATGAAATTGACAGTATTAGGCTACGTTTGACATCCCAGGTGCTGCTAGAGGTAAAGAACCCGCCTGCCAACACAGGAGTCATAAGAGACAGGGGTTGGATCCCTGTTTCAGTAAGATCCCTTGGAGGAAGGCATAGCTACCCATTCCAGTATTCTTGCCGGGAGAATCCGGTGGACAGAGGAGCCTGGCAGGTTACAATCCATTGGGTCACAAAAGAATCAAACATGACTCAAGTAACTTAACATACACGCACATAGGCTGCTTTTGAAAAGAGTCATTGAAAAGGTGGTTTCTATGGTAAAAGTTAATAATTGTGCTTATTTGGAGAAAGACAGTTGTTTCGTGTATACTATATTAAATTGAAGCTTAATGCTAAAGTCATGCATATTATAACCAATTTTTACAGGTAAATTTTCTTTTAGTGCATTTTTAGGTCACCAGAAAGTACCATGTGATAATTTATTGCTTCACTTTATAGTATTAAATAGTACCCTTACTTGTATATGACAAAAGCAGGACTTTGACTTATTGGATTTTATTTGAACTTTAATATAATTTTTGCTTTTTTTTAATCTTTCTCTTTCAGCATTTACCTCTTTGATACCTGGCAGTTATAGGTGATATGCAAAATAACTAATGATTTTTACACTGTAAAAATTATTTATGTAATTTATTTGGCTGCTTTTATATATAGTGTTAAGATTTTTATTGCTTTAATTTGCAGAAAGAGAACTTACTTTGGAAGTTGAGAGTATGAGGCTAGAACATGGGATAAAACGACGAGACAAGTCACCTTCTCGTTTAGATACATTTCTGAAAGCTATAGAAGATGAACGAGATTATTATAAGAAAGAGCTAGAAAAACTCCAACATATAATACAGCGAAGATCTTGCTCTAGAAGTCATTCTACATGTGAAAAAGTTCCAGTATTTAAAACACTAGAAAAGGTAATACCTCTTTATGAGAGTATTTGATGAGCAAGTGTCTTTGTGAGGAGACTTTTCATTTATTACCGTAATAATGTAATGCTATTCATACTTTTAAGAAGTCTTTCCTTTTTTTATCTCTCTCCTTTTTTGTTCTTTTCCCCATCATGCATCTCTTTATTTATTTATTTTCATCCGTATTTTTTATTCTTTGGCATGTGTGGGCCTCCCATTGCAGTGGCCTCTCACTGCAGAGCACTGGCTCTGGGTGAATGTGTTCCAGAGCACTGACTCGTAATTGGACACAGCTTGCCGAGAATCCGGTGGACAGAGGAGCCTGGCAGGTTACAATCCATTGGGTCACAAAAGAATCAAACATGACTCAAGTAACTTAACATACACGCACATAGGCTGCTTTTGAAAAGAGTCATTGAAAAGGTGGTTTCTATGGTAAAAGTTAATAATTGTGCTTATTTGGAGAAAGACAGTTGTTTCGTGTATACTATATTAAATTGAAGCTTAATGCTAAAGTCATGCATATTATAACCAATTTTTACAGGTAAATTTTCTTTTAGTGCATTTTTAGGTCACCAGAAAGTACCATGTGATAATTTATTGCTTCACTTTATAGTATTAAATAGTACCCTTACTTGTATATGACAAAAGCAGGACTTTGACTTATTGGATTTTATTTGAACTTTAATATAATTTTTGCTTTTTTTTAATCTTTCTCTTTCAGCATTTACCTCTTTGATACCTGGCAGTTATAGGTGATATGCAAAATAACTAATGATTTTTACACTGTAAAAATTATTTATGTAATTTATTTGGCTGCTTTTATATATAGTGTTAAGATTTTTATTGCTTTAATTTGCAGAAAGAGAACTTACTTTGGAAGTTGAGAGTATGAGGCTAGAACATGGGATAAAACGACGAGACAAGTCACCTTCTCGTTTAAATACATTTCTCAAAGCTATAGAAGATGAACGCGATTATTATAAGAAAGAGCTACAAAATCTCCAACATATAATACAGCGAAGATCTTGCTCTAGAAGTCATTCTACATGTGAAAAAGTTCCAGTATTTAAAACACTAGAAAAGGTAATACCTCTTTATGAGAGTATTTGATGAGCAAGTGTCTTTGTGAGGAGACTTTTCATTTATTACCGTAATAATGTAATGCTATTCATACTTTTAAGAAGTCTTTCCTTTTTTTATCTCTCTCCTTTTTTGTTCTTTTCCCCATCATGCATCTCTTTATTTATTTATTTTCATCCGTATTTTTTATTCTTTGGCATGTGTGGGCCTCCCATTGCAGTGGCCTCTCACTGCAGAGCACTGGCTCTGGGTGAATGTGTTCCAGAGCACTGACTCGTAATTGGACACACTGGTCCAGCTACTCTGTGGCATGTGAGATCTTCCAGGAATCGAACCCGTGCCCCCTGCACTTCCAGGAATCGAACCCGTGCCCCCTGCACTTCCAGGAATCAAACCCATGCCCCCTGCACTTCAAGGGGGACTCTACCCACTGGACCACCAGAGAAGCCCAGACTTTTAAGAAGTCTTTCTTAATTTTCATTTTTGTATTCTTCTGTGACCTATACTTTAGGAACACTACATTAATTAGGCAGACTACTTAAGGACAGAGTGTAACGTACTGATTCCTGGAAATTAAGCAACTATTGAATAGCTCATTATGTATATGAGAAGAGTGCAGGAGCATCTGAGCTTCCAGAAACTGGCACCAGGAACTTGTGCTCCTGGACATTCCTTCTCTTTCTAGTCTTTACCTTCATATCAGCTGCATTTTCTCTCTTGAAGTAGAGTGGCTTTGTCCACATGGCAGGCCATGGGGCTTCATTGCCATTTCTAGCCTCAGACCATTCGGCAAGGCAGCCCACATGGTACAGACCAGACATCTTCCATGATAGCCGTGCAACAGGAAAAGGTGAAAAATGGCAGTGAGCACTGAGCAGATCATCCCATTTATCCACTACAACTGCATTTGCAACTCAATGGTCTATAGATTGTATATTGTATAAAATTAACTGTGATGCATGAGAGAGTAAAAGCATGTGTTTCTGTTTTAAGTCTTAATTATTTTCAACATTTTATGAATGTTATTTGGGTTCTTTGGATTTTTCTTTCTTTTAAACTTTGGAGTTAGAGGGTTCTTGGAGGCTTATATGACCCTAACATTATATACATACTGGATAAAATTAGAGAAGTTGGGAGTGAAATCATCAAAACTCAGGACATTTGATTTTAGACTTGGTTGCGTTTACTAGCTCTCATCTTTTTCCTGAAGATTTGTCTATTGTCAAAGAGTTTTGAGACATTATCTGATTATTTCATCCGTATTTTTATTCTTTGGCATGTGTGCCTCCCATTCAGTGGCCTCTCACTGCAGAGCACTGGCTCTGGGTGAATGTGTTCCAGAGCACTGACTCGTAATTGGACACACTGGTCCAGCTACTCTGTGGCATGTGAGATCTTCCAGGAATCGAACCCGTGCCCCCTGCACTTCCAGGAATCGAACCCGTGCCCCCTGCACTTCCAGGAATCAAACCCATGCCCCCTGCACTTCAAGGGGGACTCTACCCACTGGACCACCAGAGAAGCCCAGACTTTTAAGAAGTCTTTCTTAATTTTCATTTTTGTATTCTTCTGTGACCTATACTTTAGGAACACTACATTAATTAGGCAGACTACTTAAGGACAGAGTGTAACGTACTGATTCCTGGAAATTAAGCAACTATTGAATAGCTCATTATGTATATGAGAAGAGTGCAGGAGCATCTGAGCTTCCAGAAACTGGCACCAGGAACTTGTGCTCCTGGACATTCCTTCTCTTTCTAGTCTTTACCTTCATATCAGCTGCATTTTCTCTCTTGAAGTAGAGTGGCTTTGTCCACATGGCAGGCCATGGGGCTTCATTGCCATTTCTAGCCTCAGACCATTCGGCAAGGCAGCCCACATGGTACAGACCAGACATCTTCCATGATAGCCGTGCAACAGGAAAAGGTGAAAAATGGCAGTGAGCACTGAGCAGATCATCCCATTTATCCACTACAACTGCATTTGCAACTCAATGGTCTATAGATTGTATATTGTATAAAATTAACTGTGATGCATGAGAGAGTAAAAGCATGTGTTTCTGTTTTAAGTCTTAATTATTTTCAACATTTTATGAATGTTATTTGGGTTCTTTGGATTTTTCTTTCTTTTAAACTTTGGAGTTAGAGGGTTCTTGGAGGCTTATATGACCCTAACATTATATACATACTGGATAAAATTAGAGAAGTTGGGAGTGAAATCATCAAAACTCAGGACATTTGATTTTAGACTTGGTTGCGTTTACTAGCTCTCATCTTTTTCCTGAAGATTTGTCTATTGTCAAAGAGTTTTGAGACATTATCTGATTAGACTGCTTTTTAACCTCATTGGCTCGTGGATGAATTTGATTTAGAGTGTTTAAACACTGTGCTTTATTATCTGTTACAAGCACAATGAATTGGTAGGAGAAATACAGTGTAAGTTAATTTATGATATTGAGTTAGTTTTTAAGCTGCATCATATACTTAGGAATCAGGAAAAATGAATTACTGAATTGATCACTTTCATTGTGTTAGACAATTTTCTTCAAAATGGTTGATTAGTTTAATCAACTGTTTATTAAATGGAATTGAGTAGATAAGTATCTCAACACTTTTAAGTACTTGATTTGTTTGCTTGGTATGAATTCATGATTGAAAGACAAGTTGAGATACTGGTAAGATACTGGTAAAATTAAGAGAGACCTTCTACCCTTCATCTTATCTACTTTGTTGAAATGTTCCAATGATACCTAACAAATTCATTTTGTAAAGCTTAGAAACTTTGGACATTGGCAGGATTTTAGAGTCCCAATAATAAATTTCATGTGTGGTAGGGAATAATGGGAGATGTACATGAATAAAACGAGTAGAGTGTAAGACAGTTGTGAGTGCTGGGAACTAGTAAATTCCCACCTAAAATGGGGTATTCTGAACATGTTTAGAAACGTTGGCAGACAACAAAGACCTCTCTAAAGCTGGATTTGGTACAGGCTGAGTTTTCAACCCCTGCTATATATATAGCAAATTGTTAGGCAGAATTTCCTGAAATTGCTGCAACTCAGAAAAAATATTGACAGTTTAGTATCAGTGGTTTTGGTCAACAAGTTACCCATTGATGCTCTGTTGTCTGTGTAGGGACAGCACTGACCCTCTTTCACCTTGACCTCACCAGGCCTCCAAATGTGAGTCTTGAGTACAGTGTAATGGGAAGTGCTTCGGAGTTGGAAATCTGATAGAAGTGTGAACTCCACATACTGGCTTTATGACCTTAGACACATTATCTGACTCATTGAGCCCTGGTTTCCTCATTTGCAGTGAAGAAACTATCTAAACCTCTTATGAAGATTACATGAGATAATTGTATAAGGGTCCAGCATAGCACCTAGCTCCTAGTAAATGTTTTATTCTTTATTATTTGCTGGTCCAAACCATATCAGATATAGGAAGAAAGTTAGGTTAATTCAGTAGATGTATGCTGAGAGCATGCTATGAATGAGCCATCCAGGATACAAGATAAAGATGACCTATTTCCTGTCATGACAGTCTAGCACTGTGTGTATGTGTGAAAGAGCATGCGTGTGTGTGTGTGTGTGTGTGCATGTGTATATTGGGAACAATGGAGTTGTAAAAGGGAATTGTTAACACAAATATGAATACCTACATATAAGATATATTTAGAAAAGTGGGCAGTTCACTCATTTTACTGCATCGTTACATGCAAAGCACTGAAGATGGGGTCAGTAGGACCAGACGCCTACTATGTCTCTGAGGAAGTTTGCATTTTAGTGGTGGTTTTTGTTGTTCAGTCACTAAGTCATGACCTACTCTTTGCAACACATGAACTGCAGCATGCCACGCTTCCCTGTCCTTTGCTATCTCCCAGAGTTTGGTCAAACTCATGTCCATTGAGTCAGTGATGCCATCCATCCAGCCACCTCATCCTCCGTTGCTTCCTTCTCCTCTGCCCTCAGTCTCGTCAGGGTCTTTTCCAGTGAGTTGGCTCTTCACATCAGGTGGCAAAGGACTGGAGCTTCAACATCACTCCTTCCAATGAATATTGAGGGTTGATTTCCTTTAGGATTGACTGGTTTGAGCTCCTTGCAGTCCAGGGGACTCCCAAGAGTCTTCTCCAGCACCGAAATTCAAAAGGATCAATTCTTTGGCACCTGGCCTTCTTTATAGTCCAAATTTCACATCCGTACATAACTACTGGGAAAACCACAGCTTTGACTATATGGACCTTTGTCAGTGAAGTGATGTCTGTGCTTTTGAATATGTTGTCTAGGTTTGCCATAGCTTTTCTTCCAGGGAGCAAGTGCCTTTTAATTTCATGGCTGCAGTCACAATCCATAGGAATTTTGGAGCCCAAGAAAATAAAATCAGTCACTGTTTCCACTTTCCCCCTATAAAGTTGCCATGAAGTGATTGGACCAGATGCTATGATCTTAGTTTCATGAATGTTGGGTTTTAAGCCCGCTTTTTCACTCTCCTCTTTCACCCTCATCAAAGGCTCTTTAGTTCCTCATCACTTTTTGCCATGAGAGTAGTATCGTCTGCTTTTATCCTGTAATATGGATACGTCTTGTTCTTTAAGGTGTCCAGATAGCTAAGCTCATTCATTATGCCTTGATTTTTCTTGTTTAACCAAGAGGATAACTTGTTTCCAAGTGGCAGGTGAAGGATGCTTCACGGATATCTACCATTTACCAAGTGTACTTTGGACATAGCATGTGCACAGTAGATATTGAATGACACAAATCAGAATGCTTTCCAGTCTAGCAGGTTACCAGACTATCACTGTCTGGAGCTTCTACATCTTGTATTTGAACATTAATACACCACAGATCTTTCCTAACATAGCTATGAAGATAGTGGGATTTTTTAGTTGTACTGGAATAATAGACATAATCTTGTTTTAGAAATGCTGTAAGTAGTTGCTTATTTACTGAACATCCTTAACGTACACTGTCTGGTAGAAATATTTATATTTATCTGATTTCAGAAATAGACCTCACAGAGATTTGACACTGGGTTAGGGCTGGTGTGCCTGGGAAATTGACCTTGGATTCAATCAGAGGAAGCCCTAAGGAATGTGCTAGGCTGTGAGAGTTACCTGTACTAGGTGAGCGAGTGTACACATATCCTCTTAATTCCTCCTCTGGAGAGAGTTATAAACTAGGGGTTCCCAATATCAACATGAATCAGAATCACCTGGAGGGCTTAAGAAAAAACAGTTACTGGGCACTACTCCCAGAGTTTCTGACTGAGTAGGTCTGGGGTGGACCCAAAATTTGATTGCCTAACAAGCTCACAGATACTGCTTGCTTCTGGTCTGGGAATTGACTATACTTTAGTTACCACCCATATAAACAGCTCAGGAAGGGTGACGGTTGAAACATCTGAAGGGATCTAATTGAGGAGGATCTGTGGCAGCTGGGTCCCTTGCTGGAGACTTGAAGGCCAGGAAATTTGCCCCAGTACTGCCAGCACTCTCACTCCTGTTCTCTTTATAGATTAAAAATTGTTCCTTAAAAACAGACATGGACAGTAGACATATGGACATTGTGGGGAAGGAACAGTGGATGGGAGGCGTAAAGGAAGTAGCATGAAAACCTGTACTATCATATGTGAAGAAAATAGCTATAGTCATTGCTCTGTGAGAAAAGGGGGTCTTGCAGGGGTGCTGTGTGACGGTCTGAAAGAGTGGGATGGGGGGGATATACATATGACTGATCTGGGAACATACATATCTGTAAACAACAGAACTCTGTAAAAGTTAAAAGTAAAATAAAAGTTAAAAAAAAATTGTTCCTTAATTGCGTTAAAGGAAGTTATGTTCTTTTCATCTGTCAGCATCTTTGAGTCAGTCTCGTCATCAGCTTCCTGTGGCAGCCATGTGGTGATAATTATACCAAATGATACCCTCTGTTTTGAATTATGTTTCAGGGTGATTACAACTCAGAAATTCATCTGATCACAAGAGAAAGAGACGAACTTCAGCGTATGCTAGAAAGGTTTGAAAAATACATGGAGGATATACAGTCCAATGTTAAACTACTGACAGCAGAAAGAGATAAACTAAGTGTCCTATATAATGAAGTAAGATATTGATTATAATTAAGCCAACAGATTAATTATCACCAACTATAGTGGAACCAGTATATGTCCCTTATATTACTATAATATGTAGACCTTAAGGATATTCCTTCGTAGCTGGAATTAAAAATAGCCGTTTCTGCTATCGTCCTGTTCCCAAAGCAGAGATTTCTGTTTGTTTTTTTAATTTATTTATTTTTCCTCTTTTCTCGCCTGCAGTTCAGGTCAGTTAGGGATAATTCCCTATTTCCGAAAGTACTGAATGAGTCTCAGCCTTACTCTGAGTCAGGTGTCTCCTTGGGATTCAGACGTATTGGAATATGTCTATTAGACAATGGGTAGCACTCACTAATTGACTACATTGGATACTAAGGACTTAGCTTCTAGGGAGTGGGAGGGGAAATTCACTATAGGTTGGGCCAGTTACAAGCCTCAGTTGTCAGAAGGCAAGGTGAATCTGAACAAAGCATACGTAGTGTTTATCACCAAAATTTGTTCCCAAAGCAATCTCTCATGAAATCCTATTGCTATTTTTGAGAGGAAGAGAAGGACATACGGGTTAAAGGACTGAGCTGAAGAAACGGTTTCACTTTTGAACCTTTTGGGATTCTGCAGTATATATTGATCTACTGTCTGGGTTTTTCCCACTGTGGCTTAGTTTCAGCTTTCCCCGGTCTGCTTAGTTAATTACTAGTTGTCCATCTGCTATTTGGTTTCTAAAATTTTGTGGTTGGCACTTCCCTCAATTTCCTTGTCTTTACTGTTACTGTTATTACTTTAATCCATTTACTCTCATTTTGGTGGCATTTGGAAAGAGAGCAAAAGTAGCATATGTTTAGTTTGCCTTTTTTTTTAAACTGGGAACATATCCAATGTTTTTTAATTTATATCTTTTACTACTTTAAGGCTCAGGAAGAATTATCTGCACTAAGACAAGACTCTACCCAAAACACAGTCTCTGAAAATACTGTTAGTCTTATAGAAAAGGAAAAGGAACTTGCCTTATCTGACTTAAGAAGGGTTATGGCAGAAAAGGAAGCTTTAAAAGACAAGTTAAAAGTAAGTAATTAGATTGACTTATTATTTTTTGTTGTTGTTGTTGGGGCCACTTCTGTTGGTCTTTCATTTATCTATTTTCATCCATCTTTGTTCTTTGGCCAGTGTGGGCCTCCCATTGCACTGGCCTCTCCCGTTGCACCAGCTCTGGGCGCATGCGCTCCAGATCGCCAGCTGGGTAATGGGACACATCGGTCTAGCCGCTCCACGGCACATGGGATCTTCCCAGGCCAGGGATCATAACGGCGCCCCTTGCACTGCAAGGCAGTGGTGTCCTTACTTACTGGACCAGCAGGGAAGCCCAGACTGACTTATTTTTAAAAGGTAATTTACTGAGAGAAAGAGGTCTTTTTTTTTTTTTATGTCTTCCTATGACAAGACTTTTACCAAGATCAGGGCTTGGTAAACCATGACCCATGAGCCAAATCCAAAACGCTGTTTTTGTATGGCCCATCTACTAAGAATGGTTTTTATATTTTAAAATCATTGAAAAAAATCAAATGAATATCTCATGACACATGAAAATCATGAAATTCAGATTTCATTGTTGATAATACTTATTAATGGGCATACTCACCTGTTTATATGCTGTAGTGACAGAATTGAGTCTTTGCAGCAAAAACTGTATGGTCCACAAAGCCTAAAATATTTATTACCTGTTTCTTTGTAAAGATAAACAAAAAAACCCAACCTTTCATCTCAATAGGAAGTCCCTCATGTGGAGGGATATTATCTGTTTTTTTCTTTTTGCAAAGAAAGTCTTCATTGAGCTCCTCACTACCATATAATTCACCCACTTAAAGCGTACAACTCACTGGTTTTTAGTATAGTCACAGACTTTTTCACCTATCACTTCAGTCACTTTTGAGAGCTTGTTTGGAGGTTCTAGCAGGGGAGCGCAGCTACTCGTATACCCTTGACCGAAGGCTGGTCCTCCTCTATCGGGGATGGTCGTCCTCTTCGACCGAGCGCGCAGCTTCGGGAGGGAAGCACATGGAGCGGTGAGGGAGGAAGGGGACACCCGCCTAGCCAGCCAGATCAGCCGAATCAACCCTGGCGATCAATGGGGTGACAGATGTCGCAACCAGATCGCCCTCACATCCCACTTCAGTCACTTTTAATTTTCCCTAGCCTCCTCAGGCCTAGGCAACCACTAGTCTGCTTTCTCTCTAGATTTGCCTACTCTGGACATTTCAGATAGATTTAACCTTTCAATATGTGTGTTGTTTTTTCTTTTAAGTCTAGCTTAGTGTAATGTTTTCAGGATTCATCTATTATGTAGTATGTATCAATATGTTATTCCTTTTTATTATGGGATAATATTTCATTGTATGGATAGACAACATTTTATCATTGGGGTGGTTTCTACTTTTTGGCTCTTATGAATAATGATGCTGTGAACATTTGAGCACATTTTTTGTGGGTATGTTTTCATTTATCTTAGATATATATGTAGTGTCATATGATAACTTCAATCATTTGAGCAACTGCCAAGCTGTTTTCCAAAGTGTCTGTGCCATTTTTTATTCCCACCAGCAGGGCATGAGAGTTCTTGTTTCTCCACACCCTCACCAATACTTGTTCTTGTCTGTCTTTCTTATTATCATCATGCTGGTGAGTGTGAAGCAGTGTCCTTTGACGTTTTGATTTCCATATCCCCTGTGGCTGAAGGGCTTATTTTCATGTGCTTATTTACCACTTGTATATCTTTTCTAGAGAAATGTCTGTTCAGTTGCTTTGTCCTTTTTTTTTTTTTCCATCGGGTTGTGTCACTATTATTGAGTTGTAAGAATACTTTACATATTCTCAGTATAATCACCTATGAGATATATGATTTGCAAATACTTTCCGCTATTCTGTGGGTTGTCCTTTCATTTTCTTTTAAATTTTGGCCGCTTTTATTGGTTTTTTATTTGTTTATTTTCATCCATTTTTATTCTTTGGCCTGTGTGGGCCTCCCATTGCAGTGACGTCATTTTTTTAATACTGTCCTTTGATGCATGGCTATTTTTAAATTTTAATAAAGTTCATTTTATTTTTTCTTTTGTTGTTTATGCTTTTGATGTCATATCTAGGGGCAGTATTTTATATTTTATAATCTTAACAGTGCTCAGTATATTATAAGAACTCAGTATTAGCTATTATTGTTACTATCATGGAGTCCATAGTTTACTTCCAACAAATATTACTGAATTAATGTCAAAATTAGTACCTACAATTAAAGAATAAGAATCTTTAAGTATTATAAAGGCGGTCTTTAAATGTCATTAATTTTCAGTTAAACTTTTACTCCAACAGAGTGTTTTTAATTGGGATATTTTAGAATGCTGCCTTCCAGGAAATGTTTTTTTATAAAAATAAGTGTTAAAATTACCAAATGGGAAACTTCTGTGCAATATGGCAAATTTTTATACAAGCTGCTGATTTATCCTTTTTTGTGTCTGTTGAAATGACTAAGGAATCTAAAAAGTGAAGCCTCTCAGTCGTGTCTGACTCTTTGCAACTCCTTGGACGAGCTATGGAATTCTCCAGGCAAGAATACTGGAGTGAGTTGCCATGCCCTACTGCTGGGCATCTTCTCAACCCAAGGATTGAAACCACGTCTCCCACATTGCAGGCAGATTCTTAACCGTCTGAGCCACTAGGGAAGCCCAAAGAATGCAAAAGTAGGATTAAAAAATACAGTAGTACCCAAAACTCAGAAAAAGTGACATTCATGTTAACAGAATCTTTCTGGATTACGGGAGGCAGGATTTATGAGTTAACACTGGGTTTTTTACATAAAAACTCAACTAATCCTCTTGGTTGTTGAAGTCTCCTCCAGTAGTTTCCTGTTCTTGTCCACCCAGTTTTTGAACACAGGCTTCATCACCACGTCCTCTCTGTTAACTCTCATTTAATCACAAGGTTCTTTTGATGTTTCCTCTAATAATAGTTAACATTTATTACACCCTTTCCATGAGGGAAACTGTTCAAAGTGCTTTTTAAAAGGGCTTTCTCAATAAATCTTCACAATTGTCGTTTCAGTTGACTAATGCTTACAATGCAGTCTTTGAGTTACAGTGAATTTAAATCATTTACCAAACCAACAAACATGAAAAGATGCTCAACATCACTAATCAGAGAATTGAAACTTAAAATCACAATGAGATATATCACCTTATACCCGTCAGAATGGCTATCATAAAAGAGATCACAAATAGTAAATGTTGACAGAGATGTAGAGAAAAGGGAACGCTTGTACACTGTTGGTGGAAATGTAAATTGGTGCAACGGCTGTCAAAAACAATATGGAGGTTCCTCAAAAACTTAAAAATAGATCTATAATACCATATAATCCAGCAGTTCCACTCCTGTGTGTATGCCCAAAGAAAATGAAAACACTAATTTGAAAAGATACACGTTCATATCACTGTTATTTATAGTTGCCGAGATATGGAAGCACCTGGAGCATCCATCAACAAATGAATGGATAAGGAAGCTGTGGTATATATATTTAATGGAGCACCACTTGGCCATAAAAAAAAAATTAAATTTGGCATTTGCAACAACATGAGTGGACTTGAAGGGCATTATGCTTAATGAGATAAATCAGAGGAAACATTGATGGTTATCACTTATATGTGAAATCTAAAAAATAGAACAAGCTAATGAATATAACGAAAAAGAATCAGACTCAGATACAGAGAACAAACTAGTATTTACCAGTGAGGAGAGGTTGGGGCCAAGGCCATGATGGGATAGGGAAGTGAGAGGTACAGATGACTATGTAGGGACTTCCTTGGCAGTTCAGTGGTTAAGAAGACTGTGATTACAGAGCAAAGAATGTGGATTTGATCCCTGGTCTGGGAACTAGGAGTCTATGCTGTGTGACATGGCCAAATAAAAAATTTTAAAGAAATTTTTTTAAGAGGGTACTAATGACTCTATGTAAAGTAAGTAAGCTACAGGGATATATTGAACATCTAAGCAAATATAGCTGATATTTTATAACCATAAATGGAGTATAATTGTGAATCATTATGTTGTACACCTAAGACATATATAAAACTGTGAATCAAGTATACCTTAATAAAAAGATAGTAATAAGAGTCACCCAGCTAATGCAGCCACAGAGACTCTGGCTCCTGAGCGCACACTGGTTTCCCGTGGAGCAGTCTGTGTGTTTCTGCTCCCCTGCTACCATGCTCTTCTGGCCATTGTTCTCTCTCAGCCCCACTGCTGTATTAGCGGCCTCTCGAATCTGTATTCTACACTGAAGTCAGTCATTGTTCAAAGATACAAATCTGACCATTTCACTTCCCGTTTAACGTCCATTCACTGTTCTCAGGGACTTTGATGATTGGCTCTTGTCTCCTTCTTGGTCTAGCTTCTTTTACCCAAGCTCAGCAGCCCCCATCCCCACCCCTCGTTTTCTCAACTCTGGCCTTAATGGACTTTTTCTTGGACCCAACTTTCTACATAGGCTATTGAAAACTCCTTCCCCTTCAGTCCCCTCACCTGGCTAATTCCTATTCATCTTTTAGATGTATAGGAATTAAACATCATTTCCTCACATGAGAAATGAACCTTGGGGCTTCCCCTGGTGGTCCAGTGGGTAAGGACACCACCTTGCAGTGCAAGGGGCACCGGTTTGATCCCTGGCCTGGGAGGATCCCACGTGCCGCGGAGCGGCTGCACTGATGTGTCCAATCACCTAGCCGGAGCTCTGGGGCGCATGCACCCGGAGCCGGCGCTCTGCGACAACAGAGGCCACCGCGATGGGAGGCCCACAGGAGCCAAAGAACAAAGACGGATGAAAATAGAGAAATAAAAGGCGAATAGAAGTGGCCCACCCGTCTCCCTCCCTTCCCACCCCACCCCCCAAAAAAGATAAATAAAAAATAATAACAATAATAAAGAAATAAAGAAATGAACCTTGGATCCCAGAGTCCCTTCCAATGTGTTGCCATAAAGTTTCTTTTCCTAACAAAATATTCATGGATTTTATTTTAATATCTTGTTCAAGATTTGTCTTTACTAGACAATAATGACACAGAGACTTTTACCTGTTTTGCTGTATTCCTGACACCTTACTTGGCACTTGGTATAGAGTATGTATACTGAGTACATGTACTGGTTGAATGATTTAGTAAACAAAAAAGGACATACAGTGTAGTGACCTTTTAAGTGAAATATATAATGCAAACATCAGATGTCTTTACTTATTTTTAATGAATATCATGGATGGAAATAAGAATTTCCTTGAAAAATTCTCACAGAACACCAGCATATCATCTGTCCTAGACTTAGTATCAGCAAAAGTCAGATAAGGTAATGTAACCAAAACAACAGCACTTGTGTTTATACTGTTAACTAGCTTATTCTTGAAACTTTGATCTTTTGCATAGCTCTGCGGTATGCTCTGTTCCTCTTACATCTCCTCTCATGCGGGCATACTTCTGGGCTTTTTTAAATTTGCTGGGTTTTTCTCTTTGTAGCTGTGCAAATGTATTGATCAGTGTAAATTTTTATAAATGAACCCATACCAATCTGTGTCTTCTGTTATAGTCATATTTGGAAATAGAACATAAAAGATGAAGAACCTCTTGTGTTTTTCTTTTCAACCAAAAGCCTTGTTTTTATAAAATTTATGATGATTGGGGCTTTCCTGGTGGTCCAATGGGTAAAGAGTCCGCCTTGCAGTTGCGAAGGGCACCAGTTCAATCCCTGGCCTGAGAAGATCCTACTAGCCATGGAACGGCTAGACCGGTGTGTTCAATTACCAGCCAGCGCTCTGGAGCGCATGCGCTCAGAGTCAGCGCTCTGCAACAAGAGAGGCAACTGTGATAGGAGGCCCACACAGGATGAAGAATAAAGATGGATGAAAATAAATCAATAAAAAAATTAAAAAGAGGCCAAAAAAAGGTTTTTTTTAATTCTAATTATTTTGCTTCTAAAATATTACTGTTATAAAAAGACAAAGTAGTACTATAGAATTGGATTACTTACTTTGGAAATTTTGTTTTATTATCTGATGTGAATGAACATCGTCTATAAAATTCTCTTACAGCATCTTCAGGAAATGAGTATTCTTGGAAAGTCAGAATTTGAGAAAACTATTGAGCATTTGACATTTGCTAATCACCAGGTAATTTATCCAACTGGATTTGGGGAATATTTTGTTGTTTGAATGACTATTTCAAGTATATTTTAATCTATTATATGTTTTTAAAATTGCAAACTAATATTATGGAGAAACTGTGTATCAGTGACTAAGTAGGCGTATATATTCTAAAGGTTGATTACTTGGGTTCAAATCCATCTCTGTTACCTGTTTTCTATAGGCAAGTGTTTTAAACTTTTTATCTCTTAATTTCTTTATTTGTAAGATAGAAATAGTGCTCCTACTTTTTAGAATTTTTGTAAAATTAAATGAGTTAATACAGGTCAAGAACTTAATAGTCACTGCCTTATCATAGATAGTAAGTGTTAGCTCTGGTTATTGTTGTTCTGCTCTTGTTTTAAAAAAAGTCATATAAATTAGACTTAGAGTAAAAAGTGAAGTTTATTTTCATTCCTTATTACTCTCACTAGAGATAGGGTGTTTTTGTTTGTTTGTTTGTTTTAAATATTTATTATTTATTTATTTGGGGGGACAGGTTGGGGAGGGAGGGGGGCAGGCAGGCCACTTCTATTGGTCTTTCATTTATCTATTTTCATCCATCTTCGTGCTTTGGCCTGTGTGGGCCTCCCATCGCGGTGGCCTCTGTTGTCGCAGAGCACCGGCTCTGGGCGCATGTGCTCCAGAGCTCCGGCTCGGTCATTGGACACATTGGTCCAGCCGCTCCGCAGCACGTGAGATCCTCCCAGGCCAGGGATCGAACTGGCGCCCCTTGTACTGCAAGGCGGTGTCCTTACCCACTGGACCACCAGGGAAGCCCCAAAGATAGAGTTTTTAACAAATTGGTGTGTGTTCTGACAGTCTTTTCTTCCTTTCTGTGTTTTCTTCTGACTAGTGTTCTTTTCCATTTTGTCACAGCTTTTATTTATCCTCTAATTGTATCCTCTGTTTCACTCAATTCTGAGTCAGTTGTTTTGTGTTTTTTTTTCCTCTTTCTCTTAGGTTGTATTTTCCTGTTTCTTTGCATGAATGATAGCTTTAGATTGAATGTCAGACATTGCAAATTTTATTTTTTTGGTTGTTGGAGAGATTATATCCCTGGAAACACTTTGGAGGTTTGTCCTAGGATATGGTTACATCAGGTGAAAGTAGCTTGATCCTTTTTGGTTTTGCTTTTAAGCTTAATTAGGTGAGTCTAGAGTAGCATTTAGTTTTGGCTGTTAAATCATCTTTTTTAATCTATTATATGTTTTTAAAATTGCAAACTAATATTATGGAGAAACTGTGTATCAGTGACTAAGTAGGCGTATATATTCTAAAGGTTGATTACTTGGGTTCAAATCCATCTCTGTTACCTGTTTTCTATAGGCAAGTGTTTTAAACTTTTTATCTCTTAATTTCTTTATTTGTAAGATAGAAATAGTGCTCCTACTTTTTAGAATTTTTGTAAAATTAAATGAGTTAATACAGGTCAAGAACTTAATAGTCACTGCCTTATCATAGATAGTAAGTGTTAGCTCTGGTTATTGTTGTTCTGCTCTTGTTTTAAAAAAAGTCATATAAATTAGACTTAGAGTAAAAAGTGAAGTTTATTTTCATTCCTTATTACTCTCACTAGAGATAGGGTGTTTTTGTTTGTTTGTTTGTTTTAAATATTTATTATTTATTTATTTGGGGGGACAGGTTGGGGAGGGAGGGGGGCAGGCAGGCCACTTCTATTGGTCTTTCATTTATCTATTTTCATCCATCTTCGTGCTTTGGCCTGTGTGGGCCTCCCATCGCGGTGGCCTCTGTTGTCGCAGAGCACCGGCTCTGGGCGCATGTGCTCCAGAGCTCCGGCTCGGTCATTGGACACATTGGTCCAGCCGCTCCGCAGCACGTGAGATCCTCCCAGGCCAGGGATCGAACTGGCGCCCCTTGTACTGCAAGGCGGTGTCCTTACCCACTGGACCACCAGGGAAGCCCCAAAGATAGAGTTTTTAACAAATTGGTGTGTGTTCTGACAGTCTTTTCTTCCTTTCTGTGTTTTCTTCTGACTAGTGTTCTTTTCCATTTTGTCACAGCTTTTATTTATCCTCTAATTGTATCCTCTGTTTCACTCAATTCTGAGTCAGTTGTTTTGTGTTTTTTTTTCCTCTTTCTCTTAGGTTGTATTTTCCTGTTTCTTTGCATGAATGATAGCTTTAGATTGAATGTCAGACATTGCAAATTTTATTTTTTTGGTTGTTGGAGAGATTATATCCCTGGAAACACTTTGGAGGTTTGTCCTAGGATATGGTTACATCAGGTGAAAGTAGCTTGATCCTTTTTGGTTTTGCTTTTAAGCTTAATTAGGTGAGTCTAGAGTAGCATTTAGTTTTGGACTAATATTCTTTTACTACTGAGACCAAATCTTTTTGAGTACACTCGCTACCTGTTGTCCCACAAATTATGAGGTTTTCAAATGACTGATGAGAAAAGGAGCTACTCCTGACCGTCACTGCATGAGCCCGCAGTACAGTTCCTTCTAATTCTCTGATGCTTCTTTCCCTGGTCTGGGGTAGCTTTCTATAAGCTGAGCTCTACTCAGCAGAGGATTCAAGGGCACCCTTTATAGGACTCTCGAGCTCTTTTTTTTTTATTATTTCTGTCCACTTCTATCGATCTTCCGTTCATTTATGTTTGTTCTTTGGCCTGTGTGGGCCTCCCATCGCAGTGGCCTCACTCGTCGCAGAGCACCGGCTCTGGGCGCTCAGTAGTTGAACACATCAGTCCAGCCGCTCTGCGGCACAGGGGATCCTCCCAAGCCAGGGATCGAACCTACACTGCTTGCACTGCAAGGCGGTGTCCTTACCCACTGCACCACCAGGGAAGCCCAAGTCTCTCGAACTCTAACTCTCTGCTCTTACTCCTCTAGTATCTGCCTTACACAATCTAACCTCCCTTGACTCTCCGTCCTGTGTTCTATATTTAGGGGAACCACCAGGTCCAGCAGAGTTCCTTTTCCTGTCCCACAGCCTGGAAATTCTTCAGGCAATCAGCTGGAACAGTCATAAGGCTCATCTCATTTATGTCTCTCAGGAGTCACTATACATCATTGCCTGATGCCCAGAGTCTTGAAATCCATTGTTTCGTATATTTTGCCCAAATTTTTAGTTATTTCAGACAGAACAGTCCCTATTGCTCTAGCCTGCCCCAAATATGAAAGCACAACTTAATGAACTGGAAAATATATCTGAAATTCTAGAAGTCATGGGAAGGAGAGTAGGGATAGAAAATATAAAATAAGTTAACGCCTTAGAGAATAAAGTGAAAATGTCCAGATTTGGTCTAGGAGATGGTTACATAAAAGGTTGTTGGAGAGATTATATCCCTGGAAACACTTTGGAGGTTTGTCCTAGGATATGGTTACATCAGGTGAAAGTAGCTTTTTTGGTTTTGCTTTTAAGCTTAATTAGGTGAGTCTAGAGTAGCATTTAGTTTTGGACTAATATTCTTTTACTACTGAGACCAAATCTTTTTGAGTACACTCGCTACCTGTTGTCCCACAAATTATGAGGTTTTCAAATGACTGATGAGAAAAGGAGCTACTCCTGACCGTCACTGCATGAGCCCGCAGTACAGTTCCTTCTAATTCTCTGATGCTTCTTTCCCTGGTCTGGGGTAGCTTTCTATAAGCTGAGCTCTACTCAGCAGAGGATTCAAGGGCACCCTTTATAGGACTCTCGAGCTCTTTTTTTTTTATTATTTCTGTCCACTTCTATCGATCTTCCGTTCATTTATGTTTGTTCTTTGGCCTGTGTGGGCCTCCCATCGCAGTGGCCTCACTCGTCGCAGAGCACCGGCTCTGGGAGCTCAGTAGTTGAACACATCAGTCCAGCCGCTCTGCGGCACAGGGGATCCTCCCAAGCCAGGGATCGAACCTACACTGCTTGCACTGCAAGGCGGTGTCCTTACCCACTGCACCACCAGGGAAGCCCAAGTCTCTCGAACTCTAACTCTCTGCTCTTACTCCTCTAGTATCTGCCTTACACAATCTAACCTCCCTTGACTCTCCGTCCTGTGTTCTATATTTAGGGGAACCACCAGGTCCAGCAGAGTTCCTTTTCCTGTCCCACAGCCTGGAAATTCTTCAGGCAATCAGCTGGAACAGTCATAAGGCTCATCTCATTTATGTCTCTCAGGAGTCACTATACATCATTGCCTGATGCCCAGAGTCTTGAAATCCATTGTTTCGTATATTTTGCCCAAATTTTTAGTTATTTCAGACAGAACAGTCCCTATTGCTCTAGCCTGCCCCAAATATGAAAGCACAACTTAATGAACTGGAAAATATATCTGAAATTCTAGAAGTCATGGGAAGGAGAGTAGGGGATAGAAAATATAAAATAAGTTAACGCCTTAGAGAATAAAGTGAAAATGTCCAGCATTTATTTGGTCAGAATTCTAGGAGATTTTAATAGATATGGTGGAGGCTGTATTTAAAGATGTAATAACTGATAGGGTATTATAGGAAACACAGGAATCCTCTAATTCAGATTGCACAGTGAATTCCAGTAACATGACACATCTCAAACAAGACAGATAAAAAGAAAATCCATACCATTTTTATAGCAAGAAATAATATAAGGTACCTATGTATAATTTTGCAGGATCTTAATAGAAAACATTTTGCAATCTTACTGAAAGACATTAAGGAAGACCTAAATAAGCAGAATGATGCATCGGGTTTATTTGAAAGGTGACAGATACCGTATTTGTAAAAAGAATGTAAGGGCTTCCCTGGTGGTCCGGCGGGTAGGGACGATGCCTCGCAGTGCAAGGGGTCCTGTTCGATCCCTGGCCTGGGAGGATCCCCTGTGCCGCAGAGCGGCTGGACTGATGTGTTCAACTCCTGGGCCAGAGCTTGGAGCGCATGCGCCCAGGGCTGGCCCTCTGCAGCAACAGAGGCCACTGTGATGGGAGGCCCACACAGGCCTGAGGACAAAGATGGATGAAATAGATAAATGAAAGACCAATAGAAGTGTCCCCCTGCCCCCCCAAAAAAGAATGTAATTCGTCCCCAAATTCATCTGTAGAGTTGATGTTTTCATCTGATCCCAAGAAGATGGGGTGTGTGTGTGTGTGTGTGTGTGTGTGTGAAAATTGACAGTAGATTAAAAAATTTACATGGAAGTAAAGAGCCAAGAATCACAAAAATTTTAAAGAACATGGTTTGGAACTTATCCTACTAGATATGATGGCCTTAGGGCTAGTGATTAAGATAGGGTGGTGTAGTACTCAGGGGTTAAGAAAGTGATAAAACCAGTAGAAGGCAAACCCACAAATTATGGAAATTTGCTATATAGGGAATTCAGATCAGTGGGGTAAGAGAATTATTCAGTAATCTATTGTTTCTTGGACATTTCACTGTTTATAATATGTATGTAAAAAAAGGAATTGAATCCTACCTAAAATACATGCCAGACCCAAAAATGAGTTCAAGGTTACTTGCATCCCTGAGTGTTCAAGAAGTAACTACAGTCTTTGAAAGAAAATACAAAAGAAAATCTTTTTTTACCTTAGCAAAGTAATAATAGCATTTATATAGCATTTAGTGTATGTCAGGTACTTTTCTCAACATTGTAAATATGTTCATATACATATAATTTTTAAGTCTCACAGCAGTAAGCAAGAAGTGCTAGTGTTTCCTTACAGATAAGGAAACAGAGAGAGGGGAAGCTTGCCCAAGATCACACAGCTAGGCCTCTGGTTCCAGAGTGTTCACTCCTAAACAAGACACAAACAGGTTTACTCCTTACTGAAAGACATTAAGGAAGACCTAAATAAGCAGAATGATGCATCGGGTTTATTTGAAAGGTGACAGATACCGTATTTGTAAAAAGAATGTAAGGGCTTCCCTGGTGGTCCGGCGGGTAGGGACGATGCCTCGCAGTGCAAGGGGTCCTGTTCGATCCCTGGCCTGGGAGGATCCCCTGTGCCGCAGAGCGGCTGGACTGATGTGTTCAACTCCTGGGCCAGAGCTTGGAGCGCATGCGCCCAGGGCTGGCCCTCTGCAGCAACAGAGGCCACTGTGATGGGAGGCCCACACAGGCCTGAGGACAAAGATGGATGAAATAGATAAATGAAAGACCAATAGAAGTGTCCCCCTGCCCCCCCAAAAAAGAATGTAATTCGTCCCCAAATTCATCTGTAGAGTTGATGTTTTCATCTGATCCCAAGAAGATGGGGTGTGTGTGTGTGTGTGTGTGTGTGTGAAAATTGACAGTAGATTAAAAAATTTACATGGAAGTAAAGAGCCAAGAATCACAAAAATTTTAAAGAACATGGTTTGGAACTTATCCTACTAGATATGATGGCCTTAGAGCTAGTGATTAAGATAGGGTGGTGTAGTACTCAGGGGTTAAGAAAGTGATAAAACCAGTAGAAGGCAAACCCACAAATTATGGAAATTTGCTATATAGGGAATTCAGATCAGTGGGGTAAGAGAATTATTCAGTAATCTATTGTTTCTTGGACATTTCACTGTTTATAATATGTATGTAAAAAAAGGAATTGAATCCTACCTAAAATACATGCCAGACCCAAAAATGAGTTCAAGGTTACTTGCATCCCTGAGTGTTCAAGAAGTAACTACAGTCTTTGAAAGAAAATACAAAAGAAAATCTTTTTTTACCTTAGCAAAGTAATAATAGCATTTATATAGCATTTAGTGTATGTCAGGTACTTTTCTCAACATTGTAAATATGTTCATATACATATAATTTTTAAGTCTCACAGCAGTAAGCAAGAAGTGCTAGTGTTTCCTTACAGATAAGGAAACAGAGAGAGGGGAAGCTTGCCCAAGATCACACAGCTAGGCCTCTGGTTCCAGAGTGTTCACTCCTAAACAAGACACAAACAGGTTTACTCCTTTAAAGAAAACCAATGGGCTTCCCTGGTAGTCCAGTGGGTAAGGACACCGCCTTGCAGTGCAAGGGACGCCAGTTGGATCCCTGGCCAGGGAAGATCCCACGTGCCGCAGAGCGGCAGGACTGATGTGCCCTACCCAGCCGGAGCTCTGGAGCGCATGAGCCCAGAGCCAGTGCTTTGTGACAAGCGAGGCCACTGCAATGGGAGGCCCACACGGGCCAAAGAACAAAGACGGATGAAAATAGATAAATGAAAGACCAATGGAAATGACCCGCTCCCCACCCCCCAAAAAAAGAAAACATAGATCGGGCTTCCCTGGTGGTCCAGGATGTAAAGAGTTTGCCTTGCAGTGCTAGGGGTACTGGTTTGATCCCTGGCCCAGGAAGATCCCACATGCTGCAGAGCGACTGGGTCAGTGTGTCCAATTATGAGTCAGCATTCTGGAATGCTTGCACCCAGAGCCAGTGCTCTGCAATGGGAGAGGCCACTGCAATGGTAGGCCCACACATGCCAAAGAATAAAAGATGGATAAAAATAAATGATGGCTTAGAGGCAAAAGAAAAAAAAGAAAACATGGGTAGATAGGACCACAATGGCAGGAACATCTTTATCAAATAGCCATAAATTGAAAAGACAGGCCACTAATTGAGAGAACAACTTGCTGTACATTAAACTCAAACAGAAGATGTGAATTTACACTTCATGGCAGAAGAAACTAAAAATGATTAAGAAATATAAAAAGATGTTCTTCCTCAATAATAGGGGAAATACCAGTTAAAACCAAAGCAAAATCATTTTACATCCTTCAGGTCATCAGAAATTAACAAGTTATAGCCAGTAATATAAGTATGTGAAGCTGCTGGGAGTACAAACTGGTACCTCTTTGAAGCATAATTTGTCGTTGTTCTAATACAAAAGAAAATCTTTTTACCTTAGCAAAGTAATAATAGCATTTATATAGCATTTAGTGTATGTCAGGTACTTTTCTCAACATTGTAAATATGTTCATATACATATAATTTTTAAGTCTCACAGCAGTAAGCAAGAAGTGCTAGTGTTTCCTTACAGATAAGGAAACAGAGAGAGGGGAAGCTTGCCCAAGATCACACAGCTAGGCCTCTGGTTCCAGAGTGTTCACTCCTAAACAAGACACAAACAGGTTTACTCCTTTAAAGAAAACCAATGGGCTTCCCTGGTAGTCCAGTGGGTAAGGACACCGCCTTGCAGTGCAAGGGACGCCAGTTGGATCCCTGGCCAGGGAAGATCCCACGTGCCGCAGAGCGGCAGGACTGATGTGCCCTACCCAGCCGGAGCTCTGGAGCGCATGAGCCCAGAGCCAGTGCTTTGTGACAAGCGAGGCCACTGCAATGGGAGGCCCACACGGGCCAAAGAACAAAGACGGATGAAAATAGATAAATGAAAGACCAATGGAAATGACCCGCTCCCCACCCCCCAAAAAAAGAAAACATAGATCGGGCTTCCCTGGTGGTCCAGGATGTAAAGAGTTTGCCTTGCAGTGCTAGGGGTACTGGTTTGATCCCTGGCCCAGGAAGATCCCACATGCTGCAGAGCGACTGGGTCAGTGTGTCCAATTATGAGTCAGCATTCTGGAATGCTTGCACCCAGAGCCAGTGCTCTGCAATGGGAGAGGCCACTGCAATGGTAGGCCCACACATGCCAAAGAATAAAAGATGGATAAAAATAAATGATGGCTTAGAGGCAAAAGAAAAAAAAGAAAACATGGGTAGATAGGACCACAATGGCAGGAACATCTTTATCAAATAGCCATAAATTGAAAAGACAGGCCACTAATTGAGAGAACAACTTGCTGTACATTAAACTCAAACAGAAGATGTGAATTTACACTTCATGGCAGAAGAAACTAAAAATGATTAAGAAATATAAAAAGATGTTCTTCCTCAATAATAGGGGAAATACCAGTTAAAACCAAAGCAAAATCATTTTACATCCTTCAGGTCATCAGAAATTAACAAGTTATAGCCAGTAATATAAGTATGTGAAGCTGCTGGGAGTACAAACTGGTACCTCTTTGAAGCATAATTTGTCGTTGTTCTAGGTTAGCCAAGGCTTATTGTGTTAGTCAGCAAATCCATTCTAGAAATGAACCCTGAATCAAACTCAATAAACTATGGCCCCCAGACTAAATCTGGTCTCCAGTCTGTTGTTGTTTTTTTTTTTTAACATTTATTTTTTATTTATTTATCTTTTGGGGGGTGGGGTGGGGAGGGAGAGGACTGGTGGGCCACTTCTATTGGTCTTTCATTTCTCTATTTTCATCCGTCTTTGTTCTTTGGCTCCTGCAGGCCTCCCATCACGGTGGCGTCTGTCGTCTCAGAGCGCCCGCTCTGGGCTCATGCACCCCAGAGCTCCGGCTCGGCAATTGGACACATCAGTGCAGCTGCTCCGTGGCATGTGGGATCTTCCCAGGCCAGGGATCGAACTGGCGCCCCTTGCAGTGCAAGGCGGTGTCCTTACCCACTGGACCACCAGGGGAAGCCCCTCCAGTCTGTTTTTACAGTAAAGTTTTTATTGGAACACAGCCATGCTCATTTGTTAATATTTTGCCTGTGACTCTTTCTGTGTCACAGTAGAGTTGTGGCAAAGGACCATAAACCTAAAATGTTGACTCTCTGACAGAAAAAAAAAAAAAAACAGTCTAGATCTCAGTTGTGAGGAAAATAAACAGTGTCAGTCGTGCAATGGTGTGTTACAGAGCAGCAAAAATGAATAAATAGGGCTTCCCCTGGTGGTCCAGTGGGTAGGGACGCCGCCTTGCAGTGCAGGGGGCGCCGGTTCCAGCCCTGGCCTGGGAAGATCCCACGTGCCGCGGAGCGTCTGGACTGATGTGTCCAGTTGCCGAGCCGGAGCTCTGGAGCGCATGCACCCAGAGCTGGTGCTCTGCGACGACAGAGGCCACCGCAATGGGAAGCCCACAGGAGCCAAAGAACAAAGACAGATGAACACAGAGAAACGAAAGACCAATGAAAATGGCCCGCCTGCTCCCCTCCCTCCCCAACCCGACCCCCGCCCAAAATAAATAAATAAATAAATTTTTAAAAAATGAATAAATAATGGGTATAAACATCAACATGCATAAGTGTTACAAATATGATGTATAAGAAAGAAAATATGAAAGAATATATGAAAATATGCAGGGGCTTCCTTGGCGGCTCAGTGGTAAAGAATCCACCTCCCAGTGCTGGAAAGATGGCACATGCCGTAGAACAGCTAAACCTGTACACCACAGCTGCTGAGCCCTGTGTGCCCCAGAGCCCGTGCTCTGCAGCAGGAGAAGCCACCAGTGAGAAGCCCATGCACCACAACTAGAGAAGTAGCACCCACTCTCCACAACTAGAGGAAAACTCGCACAGCCACAAATAAATAAATAAGTCATTTTTAAAAAGAAGAGAGAAAACACGCAGTGCGATTCTCTCTATGTAGAGTTGAAAAACATGCTAACATAAACCATATATTTGGCGATTCGTACAAGTATGGTGTCCTAAGGAAAGGCGAGAAATGAGAAACAGACTCAAGATAGTTGTTATTGTGGGCAAGCGTGAAGGGATATGATTGGGGATGACTCACAGTAGTTTCAAAGGTTCAGGTAGTGTTTTTTAAGCCAGGTGATTTATGTTTATAAATCTTTACACCATACTCGTGCTTTTATTTGTCATATAAGAATACTGGAATTTTTAGCGCAGTTTTTTTTCCTTTCCCACAAATGACCATCCACAATTGTTTAGCTTCTTTTCCTGGTGTTTATCTCCCTGTTCCTAAATAGTTGCTTATGCCATTTAGTATCTATGGATTTAAGGTTATTTAGTGAGTCTCCCTCGTGGTAGGTGATGGCTTAGCACTCCCCTTTTCTTTCTCCATTACCTTAATGTAATTACATATTTTACTCTCTTTAATAGTTACTATTTCTATTGCTAAGACTTCTCTTACTCTTGCCTTTTATCTTATAGACCACTTTCCTGGAGTTAATCATTGCTTTTGTTTTGTTTTGTTTCGTCTTGTGTTTTGTTACTTTTCTGTTTTTATCAAGAACTCTGTCTGTGCCACATGCCTTTCAATACTTGGTGAGTTTTCAAACCTATTGGTTCTGATCTTTTCCCCCTGAAGAACTTCCTTCTTGAGCTTTCTGTCTTCTTGCTTCATTATGGACTGTGGCTTTCCATATCTCTCCTCCTATGTTGAACCTCGTGTTTTCTTCTTTCTTGGTTTGTTCCTTTTTCTGGTATAGTACCTTCCCCAGCAGTTTCCTAAAAGAGAATACATGAGAGGAAGTTTTGTTGATACTCTATTTGTCTGAAAATGTCTTTATTCAACTTTCATAATTTATGATTTGGCTAAGGCATATGGCTGTCTCGATTGGAAAATTATTTTCACTAAAAATTTTGAGTACTGTCCTTCGTTGATCTTTTAATTTTCTTGTCTGAAAATTAAAATTTACAAAAATAAATTACAGTGCAGATGTCTGATTCTGTACTGTTTCCAAGTCCTTTGTACATGATGTTTTGATTTCTGAAAAGTTTTAGGGTTTTCTCTTTATCTTGTATGTGCAATTCTTTGACAATTTGCTATACTCATCTATTTTCTCTCTCTGAAACCTTTATTAGTTCATTTTAGACTTCCTAAAAAGGTATGATGTTCTTATCCTTCTTTATTTTTTCTTTGACTTTTTGTTTTACTTTCTGGGAGGTTGACTCTGTTTTTAGGCCTTCTATTGATTTTTTTTAATGAATTTTTTATTTCCAAGAAAATTTTCTAGAGAGAACTGGGCTATGAGTGTCCCAGTTCTACAGCCAGTCTCCTCATTCAGTTTTCCTTATGACCCTACTCCACCACTTCATGGCTCCGGTGTTCAGCTTCTTCAGGGTAAATTGACAAACCTCTCATTAGTATTCCCTACCATGGGCATTGTAGATCAGTGATTCTCAACTGGGATCACTTCTGTCTCAAAAGAGATACTTGGCAATATCTGGCCTGTCACAATTAGGGGGGAAAGTACTTCTTGAATCTAGTAAGCAGAGGGCAAGGACATTGGTAAACATCCTACAATACACAGGACAACCCCCCCACAACAGAAAATTATTTAGCATCAAATGTCATTAGTTCCTAAGTTCAGAAACTGCTTTAGATTGTATCTTTCTTCTACTCTGAACCACTGTTCTACCTACTCTTTATCGTCCACAAGTTTTTTTTTTTCAAACTTTAAACTTTTTTATTTTGTGTTGTATTTATACTGATTCATAGTGTTGTGGTAGTTCCAGGTGAATAGGGAAAGGAATCAATCATGTATATGCATGTATCCATTCTCTCCCAAATCCTGCTCCCACCCAGGTTGGCGCATAGCGTTGAGTAGAGTTCCATGTGCTATACCTATGAATTTATGATTTTTGGCTAAAGGGGGCTTTTTAAATGTCTTTATTCAACTTTCATAATTTATGATTTGGCTAAGGCATATGGCTGTCTCGATTGGAAAATTATTTTCACTAAAAATTTTGAGTACTGTCCTTCGTTGATCTTTTAATTTTCTTGTCTGAAAATTAAAATTTACAAAAATAAATTACAGTGCAGATGTCTGATTCTGTACTGTTTCCAAGTCCTTTGTACATGATGTTTTGATTTCTGAAAAGTTTTAGGGTTTTCTCTTTATCTTGTATGTGCAATTCTTTGACAATTTGCTATACTCATCTATTTTCTCTCTCTGAAACCTTTATTAGTTCATTTTAGACTTCCTAAAAAGGTATGATGTTCTTATCCTTCTTTATTTTTTCTTTGACTTTTTGTTTTACTTTCTGGGAGGTTGACTCTGTTTTTAGGCCTTCTATTGATTTTTTTTAATGAATTTTTTATTTCCAAGAAAATTTTCTAGAGAGAACTGGGCTATGAGTGTCCCAGTTCTACAGCCAGTCTCCTCATTCAGTTTTCCTTATGACCCTACTCCACCACTTCATGGCTCCGGTGTTCAGCTTCTTCAGGGTAAATTGACAAACCTCTCATTAGTATTCCCTACCATGGGCATTGTAGATCAGTGATTCTCAACTGGGATCACTTCTGTCTCAAAAGAGATACTTGGCAATATCTGGCCTGTCACAATTAGGGGGGAAAGTACTTCTTGAATCTAGTAAGCAGAGGGCAAGGACATTGGTAAACATCCTACAATACACAGGACAACCCCCCCACAACAGAAAATTATTTAGCATCAAATGTCATTAGTTCCTAAGTTCAGAAACTGCTTTAGATTGTATCTTTCTTCTACTCTGAACCACTGTTCTACCTACTCTTTATCGTCCACAAGTTTTTTTTTTTCAAACTTTAAACTTTTTTATTTTGTGTTGTATTTATACTGATTCATAGTGTTGTGGTAGTTCCAGGTGAATAGGGAAAGGAATCAATCATGTATATGCATGTATCCATTCTCTCCCAAATCCTGCTCCCACCCAGGTTGGCGCATAGCGTTGAGTAGAGTTCCATGTGCTATACAATAGGTCCTTGTTGGTTATCCATTTTGAATATAGCAGTGTGTACATGACCTTCCCAGAGTTTCTAACTATCCCTTCCTCCCCAGCAACCATAAGTTTCTGTTCTGAGTTTTTTTCTGTTTTGTAAGTTCATTTGTATCATCTCTTTTTAGATTCCACAAATAAGGGATGTCATACGATATTTCTCCTCTGTCTGACTTACTTCACTCAGTATGACACTTGGTAGGCCATCTATTTTGCTGCAAATGGCGTTATTCTTTTTAATGGCTGAGTAATATTCCATTGCATATATGCACACCACATCTTCTTTATCATTTCCTCTGTTGATAGACATTTAGGTTACTTCCGTGTCTTGGCTATTGTAAACAGTGCTGCAGTGAACATTCCCATAAGTTATTGAAGTCACCTCTTCACCCTTGTTTTCTTTTTTGTTCTCTTTGTTCTTAAGAGTGTAATATTTAACCTTGTTTGCTGTCATTTTAGTACTGTTTCCAGAGGAAGGGGAATTAAAAATGTGTTTGGTTGATCTACAGTTTTAACTGGAAGACTTATAATTTATCACTAGTATTTCTTGGTTCTGAATGTTGTATATAGATCATTATTTCAACTAGAATTTTTTTGTATGTAAAATGAAATAGAAATCTAGCTTATTTTTTTTAATTATTACAGAGTTTTGTTGTTCACAGACATGTGTGTTCCCAGATCAGTCATATACATATACCTGGTCCCCTCCCTCCTCCGAATCCCCCCATCCTACCCCTCTGAAATCTAGCTTATTTTTTGTCTCCAGTGAGTAACTGTCCAAACTCTAATTTTAAAGAGTTTATTCTTTTCCCACTTTCTTAGAATGCTACCTTTTCTAAATTTACATTGGTGATATGTTTGCTTGTCCACGTGTAAAATGCATACTGTTTTAATTACTGTAGCTTTTTAATTTATTTTGATATCTCATAAAGCAAGTCTAGCTGCATTCTTCACCCTTCTCCCCAGTTTTACTGTTTTTTGTAACTTTCTTTTCTCCTGGTAGTTCCAGGTGAATAGGGAAAGGAATCAATCATGTATATGCATGTATCCATTCTCTCCCAAATCCTGCTCCCACCCAGGTTGGCGCATAGCGTTGAGTAGAGTTCCATGTGCTATACAATAGGTCCTTGTTGGTTATCCATTTTGAATATAGCAGTGTGTACATGACCTTCCCAGAGTTTCTAACTATCCCTTCCTCCCCAGCAACCATAAGTTTCTGTTCTGAGTTTTTTTCTGTTTTGTAAGTTCATTTGTATCATCTCTTTTTAGATTCCACAAATAAGGGATGTCATACGATATTTCTCCTCTGTCTGACTTACTTCACTCAGTATGACACTTGGTAGGCCATCTATTTTGCTGCAAATGGCGTTATTCTTTTTAATGGCTGAGTAATATTCCATTGCATATATGCACACCACATCTTCTTTATCATTTCCTCTGTTGATAGACATTTAGGTTACTTCCGTGTCTTGGCTATTGTAAACAGTGCTGCAGTGAACATTCCCATAAGTTATTGAAGTCACCTCTTCACCCTTGTTTTCTTTTTTGTTCTCTTTGTTCTTAAGAGTGTAATATTTAACCTTGTTTGCTGTCATTTTAGTACTGTTTCCAGAGGAAGGGGAATTAAAAATGTGTTTGGTTGATCTACAGTTTTAACTGGAAGACTTATAATTTATCACTAGTATTTCTTGGTTCTGAATGTTGTATATAGATCATTATTTCAACTAGAATTTTTTTGTATGTAAAATGAAATAGAAATCTAGCTTATTTTTTTTAATTATTACAGAGTTTTGTTGTTCACAGACATGTGTGTTCCCAGATCAGTCATATACATATACCTGGTCCCCTCCCTCCTCCGAATCCCCCCATCCTACCCCTCTGAAATCTAGCTTATTTTTTGTCTCCAGTGAGTAACTGTCCAAACTCTAATTTTAAAGAGTTTATTCTTTTCCCACTTTCTTAGAATGCTACCTTTTCTAAATTTACATTGGTGATATGTTTGCTTGTCCACGTGTAAAATGCATACTGTTTTAATTACTGTAGCTTTTTAATTTATTTTGATATCTCATAAAGCAAGTCTAGCTGCATTCTTCACCCTTCTCCCCAGTTTTTACTGTTTTTTTGTAACTTTCTTTTCTCCTAAATAAATTTTAGAATAAAATCTAAGTCACTCTTCTAATTTTAAAGAGATTTTATTAGAATTCTTGCTGAAGTTTTTTGGAATTTACAATTGTTTCAGGAAAATTTTAATACACTGCCAATACTGTATTCCCCTTCTTCTAGAAACATGCTGTGTCTACAGTAAGTCAGGTTGTGTTTTGTGCTTTTCAGGAAAACGTTCAATTTCTTTATGTAAGTCTTGTGGGTTACAGTGTTTTCTGCCCTGATTTTTCTTCAATTCTGTCCTATGTACTTTTTTTTAAGAAATTTTTCCTGCTAGTGATTTCCCTTTCTGTTTTGTTGCTGTTAATGGACATATTCTTCTCTTCCTTTCTTGCCATTCTTTTTTGATATCTTTTCTTTGACTTCAGTGATATTGAAGAGGAGAGATAAATGTGTTTACCTGTTCTGACATCTAGAACCTGAATGTACACATGACTTTTAATGTATTTTTAAATATTTCTATTTCCTTAGTTTTCTTCCAGAAATACTGCTAAAGAGTGCTTAAAGAAAAGAAACTGAGGCATATATGTATTAATTTTTTAAATTTAATTATAGCTTGAAAATGAAAATTGTGAATTAAAGTCTAAACTGTTTATAATGAAAGAAACAATGGAGTCTTTAGAGAAAAAAGCAAACTTCCAAGCTCACAAACTTAGCCATGTGGCTGGTGACTCATCTCATCAGAAAACAGAGATGAACTCCCTTAGGTAAGTTTACTGAAGTCTTATCTCACTTCTGGGAATGAGCTTGCGGCTATTCATGGTTCGTAACAGTAACTTTGGACTCAGCCTCTGAAAAGCTGTAGTTCTCAAAATTGACCTTGCAGCAGAATCACCGGGGGAGCCTTTGTAAAGTACAGATTCAGGGACTGATCTCGGGGCGGGGGCGAGGGGTGGTAAATTCACTGTGTGAATCTGGGTAGGTTTTTTGCTTTCAAAGACTCATAGATTGATACGGTTGCAGGCAAGTTTGGTACCTGCCTCCTTCAAGAAATTTCCCTAACAGACAACAAGCATACCTTGTTTTATTGTGCTTCGGTTTATTGTGCTTTACTGATGTTGTATTTTTTACAAATGGGAGATTTTCGGCAATCCTGCATAAAGCAAGTTTATTGGTGCCATATTTTCAACAGTACTTGCTCACTTTGTATTTCTGTGTCACATTTTGGTAATTCTTGCAATACTGCAAATACTTTCATTGTTATTATATTTGTTATGATGATTTGTGATCAGTGAGCTTTGACTATTACTGCAATTCACAGAAGGCTTAGATGATGGTTAGTATTTTATAGAAGTAAAGTGTTTTTTTTTAATTAAGGTATGTGCATTGTTTTTTCAGACATAACATTGCACACTTAACAGACTACAGTATAATGTAAACATAATTTTATTTACTTATTTTTTAAGGACTTTGAATTGTAATTTAATTTTGTTACTGAAGTATAGTTGATTTACAGTGCTGTGTTAGTTTCTCTATGTATATTACCACACACACATAAAAGGTTCTTATATTCTTTCTTGCCATTCTTTTTTGATATCTTTTCTTTGACTTCAGTGATATTGAAGAGGAGAGATAAATGTGTTTACCTGTTCTGACATCTAGAACCTGAATGTACACATGACTTTTAATGTATTTTTAAATATTTCTATTTCCTTAGTTTTCTTCCAGAAATACTGCTAAAGAGTGCTTAAAGAAAAGAAACTGAGGCATATATGTATTAATTTTTTAAATTTAATTATAGCTTGAAAATGAAAATTGTGAATTAAAGTCTAAACTGTTTATAATGAAAGAAACAATGGAGTCTTTAGAGAAAAAAGCAAACTTCCAAGCTCACAAACTTAGCCATGTGGCTGGTGACTCATCTCATCAGAAAACAGAGATGAACTCCCTTAGGTAAGTTTACTGAAGTCTTATCTCACTTCTGGGAATGAGCTTGCGGCTATTCATGGTTCGTAACAGTAACTTTGGACTCAGCCTCTGAAAAGCTGTAGTTCTCAAAATTGACCTTGCAGCAGAATCACCGGGGGAGCCTTTGTAAAGTACAGATTCAGGGACTGATCTCGGGGCGGGGGCGAGGGGTGGTAAATTCACTGTGTGAATCTGGGTAGGTTTTTTGCTTTCAAAGACTCATAGATTGATACGGTTGCAGGCAAGTTTGGTACCTGCCTCCTTCAAGAAATTTCCCTAACAGACAACAAGCATACCTTGTTTTATTGTGCTTCGGTTTATTGTGCTTTACTGATGTTGTATTTTTTACAAATGGGAGATTTTCGGCAATCCTGCATAAAGCAAGTTTATTGGTGCCATATTTTCAACAGTACTTGCTCACTTTGTATTTCTGTGTCACATTTTGGTAATTCTTGCAATACTGCAAATACTTTCATTGTTATTATATTTGTTATGATGATTTGTGATCAGTGAGCTTTGACTATTACTGCAATTCACAGAAGGCTTAGATGATGGTTAGTATTTTATAGAAGTAAAGTGTTTTTTTTTAATTAAGGTATGTGCATTGTTTTTTCAGACATAACATTGCACACTTAACAGACTACAGTATAATGTAAACATAATTTTATTTACTTATTTTTTAAGGACTTTGAATTGTAATTTAATTTTGTTACTGAAGTATAGTTGATTTACAGTGCTGTGTTAGTTTCTCTATGTATATTACCACACACACATAAATGGTTTTTATATTCCTTTCTGTTATGATTTATTATAAGATATTAAATATAGTTCTGTGTGCTATAGGACCTTGTTGTTCATCTATTTTATGCATACTAGTTTATATTTGCTAATCCCAAACTCCTTATTTATCCCGCCCCCTTTTCTTTTGGTAACCTTAGGTTCGTTTTCTATGTCTGTAAGTCTTAAACAACTTTTATATGTCCTGAGAAATCAAAAAAATCCATGTGATTTACTTTATTGCCATATTCTCTTTACTGGAGTGGTCTGGAACCAAATCCCCAATATCCCTAAGATATGCCTGTACTTCATAGTAACGGGTTGGCCAAAAAGTTCCTTTAGGTTTTCCATAACGTGTTACAAAAAACCTGAATCAACGTTTTGGCCAACCCAGTATTTATACTCCATAGTATAATATTGCTGAAAATTACAGAAATTTTTGTTTCCTGTTCATTGTTCTTCTTTCAAAGAAATGTAAAAATCAGTATTTATTACATAGTATAAAAGGTGATATGTCTGGAAAATAGTAAGAAGGTCAGTATGGCCCAGGTAGGCTGTAATCTGCAGGTTGGAGTCAAGATGTTAGACACTGGGGCTTCCCTGGTGGTCCAGTGGGTAAGGACACCGCCTTGCAGTGCAAGGGGTGCCAGTTCAATCCCTGGCCTAGGAAGATCCCACGTGCCGCAGAGCGGCTGGACCTATGTGTCCAATTACCGAGCGGAGCTCTGGAGCGCATGCGCCCAGAGCTGGTGCTCTGTGACAACAGAGGCCACCACAATGGGAGGCCCACACAGGCCAAAGAACAAAGATGGATGAAAATAGAGAAATGAAAGACCAATAGAAGTGGCCCGCCCGCTCCCCTCCCTCCACAACCCGCCTCCCCCCAACATCCCCCCCTCAAAAAAAAGATGTTAGACACCAAGAGTATCTAGATTTTACCTTATAAACATGGAGAACAAACAAATTTTTAACCAAGTGGGTGGCACGAATAACTTTCCTCTTAGGAATTGAACTCTGGCAGAAATAGGAAAGGTGGATTTAGAGTTTAAGACACTGATGGAAAACAATGGAGACAAGGTATCTGGAATGAGACAGTGGCTATGAGCTTGGAGAACAGTGGCCAGATTTAGAAAACATTTGTTATACAAAATCAGAACAAATAATGTAATAAGCAAGAGCTTACTGTGTTTAATTAGGGAATACTGTTTAGGAAGAACTTAAGGTGGAAGCTTTTTCCCCCTGTTTTTTTTCCTTGCAAGGTACTACATGCATCCTAAGAGGGAAAGCTGCCTGAATGGAATGGCCTTTCTTGTTCTGGTTCATGTCTATATTCAGAACGTTGTTGTTGTTGTTATTCAGTTGCTAAGTTGTATTGATTTTTCGCAGCTCTGTGAACTACAGCACGCCAGGCTTCCCCGTCCTTCACTGTCTCCCGGAGCTCTATGAGTCAAGCTCATGTGCTTTGAGTTGACGGTGTCATCTAACCATCTCATCCTCTGCCACCCTCTGCTCCTGCCCTCAGTCTTTCCCAGCATCAGGATCTTTTCCAGTGAGCTGGCTCTTCACATCAGGTGGCTGAAGTGTTAGAGCTTCAGAATCAGTCATTCCAATGAATATTCAGAGTTGATTTCCTTTAGAATTGACTGGTTTGATCTCCTTGTAGTTCAAAGGACTGTCAAGAGCCTTTTCCAGCACTACAGTTCAAAAGCATCAATTCTTCACGCTCAGCCTTCTTTATGGTCCAGCTCCCACATCCGTACATGACAACTTTCGAACACACAGCTTTGACTCTGTGGACCTTATCAGCAAAGTAATGTTTCTGCTTTTTAACACATTGTCTAGGTTTGTCATAGCTTTTTTGCCAAAGCGGCAAGCATCTTTTAATTTAATGACTGCAGTCACCATTTGCAGTGATTTTTGGAGCCCAAGAAAATAAAATAAAATCTACCAATATTTACATTTTTGCCATAAAGTGATGGGATCTTAGTTTTTTGAATGTTGAATTTTAGGCCAACTTTTTCACTCTCGTCTTTCATTTTCATGAAGAGGCTCTTTAGTTCCCTTACACCCCTAATCCCCTCAAAAAGATGTTAGACACCAAGAGTATCTAGATTTTACCTTATAAACATGGAGAACAAACAAATTTTTAACCAAGTGGGTGGCGAATAACTTTCCTCTTAGGAATTGAACTCTGGCAGAAATAGGAAAGGTGGATTTAGAGTTTAAGACACTGATGGAAAACAATGGAGACAAGGTATCTGGAATGAGACAGTGGCTATGAGCTTGGAGAACAGTGGCCAGATTTAGAAAACATTTGTTATACAAAATCAGAACAAATAATGTAATAAGCAAGAGCTTACTGTGTTTAATTAGGGAATACTGTTTAGGAAGAACTTAAGGTGGAAGCTTTTTCCCCCTGTTTTTTTTCCTTGCAAGGTACTACATGCATCCTAAGAGGGAAAGCTGCCTGAATGGAATGGCCTTTCTTGTTCTGGTTCATGTCTATATTCAGAACGTTGTTGTTGTTGTTATTCAGTTGCTAAGTTGTATTGATTTTTCGCAGCTCTGTGAACTACAGCACGCCAGGCTTCCCCGTCCTTCACTGTCTCCCGGAGCTCTATGAGTCAAGCTCATGTGCTTTGAGTTGACGGTGTCATCTAACCATCTCATCCTCTGCCACCCTCTGCTCCTGCCCTCAGTCTTTCCCAGCATCAGGATCTTTTCCAGTGAGCTGGCTCTTCACATCAGGTGGCTGAAGTGTTAGAGCTTCAGAATCAGTCATTCCAATGAATATTCAGAGTTGATTTCCTTTAGAATTGACTGGTTTGATCTCCTTGTAGTTCAAAGGACTGTCAAGAGCCTTTTCCAGCACTACAGTTCAAAAGCATCAATTCTTCACGCTCAGCCTTCTTTATGGTCCAGCTCCCACATCCGTACATGACAACTTTCGAACACACAGCTTTGACTCTGTGGACCTTATCAGCAAAGTAATGTTTCTGCTTTTTAACACATTGTCTAGGTTTGTCATAGCTTTTTTTCCCAAGCAGCAAGCATCTTTTAATTTAATGACTGCAGTCACCATTTGCAGTGATTTTTGGAGCCCAAGAAAATAAAATAAAATCTACCAATATTTACATTTTTGCCATAAAGTGATGGGATCTTAGTTTTTTGAATGTTGAATTTTAGGCCAACTTTTTCACTCTCGTCTTTCATTTTCATGAAGAGGCTCTTTAGTTCCTCTTCACTTTCTGCCGTAAGAGTGGTATCATCTGCATATCTGAGGTTGTTGATGTTTCTCCCAGAAATCTTGATTCCAGCTTGTGATTGATCCAGCCTGGCATTTTTCATGATGTACTCTGCATAAAAGTTAAATAAGCAGGGTGACAGTATACAGCCTTGATAAACGTCTTTCTCGGTTTGGAACCAGTCCATTGTTCCATGTCCGGTTCATTAACTATTGCCTTTTGTCCTGCATACAGGTTTCTCAGGACACAGATAAGGTGATCTGGTATTCAGAATATTCAGAATAGGAAGCAGAATTAAAAAGCTCACTGGTTGGGATGGTCAGAATCTTGAAGTGCTAGGCTATTCTATAAAATCAGGATTTTGCCTTTGCTTTGACTATTGGAAATAGGTCTTTTTGTTTTGTTTTGTTTTTTTGTTTTTTTTGTTGTGCTGGGGTGGGGCGGGGAGGGAGGGGGGCAGACAGGCCACTTCTATTGGTCTTTCATTTGTCTGTTTTCATCTATCTTTGTTCTTTGGCCCGTGTGGGCCTCCCCTCGTGGTGGCCTCTGTTGTCACAGAGCACCGGCTCTGGGCGCATGCGCTCCAGAGCTCCGGCTCGGTAATTGGACACATTGGTCCAGCCGCTCCACGGCACATGGGATCTTCCCAGGCCAGGGATCAAACTGGCGCCCCTTGCACTGCAAGGCGGTGTCCTTACCCACTGGACCACCAGGGAAGCCCAAAGGAAATAGGTCTTAAAAGAAAGAAGACTGACAGTAGGAAACTGAGAAAAGCTTTAAAACTACTAGGAAGCCTCTAGAAAAACACCTCTACAATCAATTTGGTTTTTACACTGTATTATTGATTAGGAAGATGGAACCATTTTGAAGAAAGGATAAGGCCATTGATTATACTGAAAAGCTTTAAAATAAGAAATTAAAGAAACTTTAAAACTAAGAAAAATGTTTTTTTAAGATCTATAATTTAAAAAAAAATTGTTACTACCAGAGGTAAAGAATACCATTTATTTTTGTCCGCTGACTCTCCAGGCTACTAAATGAGCAGCTACAGCAGTCACTTGAGGATTATCAGCACCGACTTTCCATGAAAAGAAGTGAACTTGAGTCAGCCCAAGCACAAGTTAAAATACTAGAGGAAAAAATAGGTCAGTGTTTTTAAATTTTGTTTTTGCTAATCCTCATTTACTTTGTCTGAGAAGCATTTCTTTTCGTTTATAGGTAAACTACACTGTAAGATGACTTCACAAAATGAAGAGGCTCATGTGATGAAAAAGACTATCGGTGTTATTGATAAAGAAAAAGACATCCTTCAGGAGACGGTAGATGAGAAGACAGAAAAGATTGCAGACTTGCATGAAGACCTAACTAATAAAGTATGTGACTGTTAAGTAATGTTATCCACCATCTGAACAGAAAAGCTTGTTTTATTCTCTGTTTATCAGATATACAGTTCTTTTTGTTTTTTTTAGTTGGAGGATAATTATTTTATAAGCTATACAGTTATTTCGTAAGAACCATGTACAGCTTCCCACGACCCAAGGCCATCTCTTCTAATATGTTTAAATTTCATTTTATCCCAATAATTTGAGTTTTTAAAAGTTCTAGAATGCAATTTATTATATATGATTACAGCATACTAAAGGAACACTTCAGATTCTTAGAGTGGGAAGAAATATGCTAGTATATGAAATATACTTGGTACATGCAAATTTGTTCAGTTAGAGCCTTTTTTTGTAATATGTTATATAGCTGAATTTGAACTATATAAGTGTGATAAATTGTATATATTAAGCTGAAGATATTTCTACATGAATGGTTTACAATCTTATATATTTTTATAATTTCTATAGGAAAAAACTATTACTCAGATGAAGATAGCAGTCTCAGAGTATGAGTCTTCTCTGAAGTAAGTAATTAATGGAATGGCATCCAGCTTTGTAAGAAATTTTCGATGAATGCAACATTATCTATTTCAGTAGCCATCTGGCAATAGGAAAATTTCATTTTTCAGTTTTCTTATTCTGGCCAGTGGCTGTTACAATTTTCTCAGTCTCCTGTGTGGAAATGTTATCCTCTAGCTTTCTACCCTCTCCTGTCATCCGTGTCTAAACAAGTATGTCTCACTAATTATTCTTTTGCATACCTACTTTTTATTTGTACTATAATTACTCTGTGCTGACCTGGTGGTGTCAACCACCAGTACTGAATTTATTCCATATCTATACCTTTGTAAACACTGTTAGAAGATTTTATATTTTATGTCTAGTCTCTCTCCTTCAAGGCAAAAGTCACTAATTGTATTTATTTTATATATACTTAAATATTATATAGGCTTCCCTGAGGCTCAATGCTAAAGAATCTGCCTGCAATACAGGAGACATGGGTTCAATCCCTGGGTTTGGAAGATCCCCTGGAGAAGAAAGTGGAAACTTACTCCAGTTTTCTTTTTTTTTTTTTTTAAGTGGTTTATTTATTTATTTTCATCCATCTTTATTCCTTTGGCCTGTGTGGGCCTCCCACTACGGTGATCTCTCTGGTTGCAGAGCACCAGCTCGGGGCGCATGTGCTGCAGAGCGCTGGCTCGCAATTGGACACACCGGTCCAGCCACTCCCGGCACATGGGATCCTCCCCAGCCAGGGATCGAACTGGTGCCCCCTGCACTGCAAGGCAGACTCCCCACCCACTGGACCACCAGGGAAGCCTACTCCAGTTTTCTTGCCTGGAGACTCCCATGAACAGAGGAACTTGATGGGCTACTGTCCATGGGGTCGCAACAATAGCAACAACATATTATATAATAGTAGAGACTTAAAACATTAAATAAATATTTACAAATTGAATCATGTATATATTCTAACACTTGAACGTCTTCTGTTTTTATTTGAATTTTATAATGATAAATGTTTGTTTTTTAATTCTGGCCTCTTTTCATTGATTTTTTATCCATTTTTTTTATTACTATTATTAGTTTAATTTTGGCCTTCTTTGTTGGTCCTTTATTTATTTATTTTCATCCATCTTTATTCTTTGGCCTGTGTGGACCTCCCATTGCAGTGACCTCTCCCGTTGCAGAGTACCATCTCTGGGCGCATGCGCTCCAGAGCTTTGGCTTGTAATTAGACACACCAGTCCAGCAGCTCTGCTGCATGTAGGATTTTCCCAGGCCAGAGATCAAACCGGCGCTCCTTGCACTGCAAGGTGGACTCTCTACCCACTGGACCACCAGGGAAGCCCATATAATAATAAATGTATTTTAAGACTTTTTCACATAATGATTGGTGGAGATCTGAAATTTCTGCTTCACCTAATTAATCATTGTCTTAATGCAGTAGTTGTCATTTTTTTGTTGTTTTATTGAAGTATAGTTGATTTACAGTGTTGTGTTAATTTCATCAGTACAGCAAAGTGATTGAGTTACATATCTATATTCTTTTCCATTATGGTTTACTATAGGATATTGGGTATAGTTCCCTGTGTTACACAGTAGGATCTTGTTGTTTATCCATTCTGTATATACTAGTTTTCATCTGTTATTTCCAAACGCCCAATCCTTCCTTTTCCTACCTCCTCCATTTAGCGACTGCATATCTGTTCTCTGTGTCTGAGTCTGTTTCTGTTTCAGAGATAAGATCATTTGTCTCGTATTTTGGATTCCACATTGAAGTGATATCATACGACATTTGTCTTTCTCTTTCTGACTTATTTCACTTAGTGTCAATCTCTAGGTCCATCCATGTTGCTGCAAATGGCATTATTTCATTTTTTTATTGCTAAGTAATATTCTCTTGTACGTGTGTATATGTATGTGTGTGTATATTTTGTGTATATGTATGTATATATATTGTATATATGTGTGTATATTGTATGTGTTCTTATATTCGTTCATCTGTCTGTGGGCATTTAGGATCCTTCCATGTCTTGGCTATTTTAAATAGTGCTGCTTTGAGCATAGGAGTGCATGTATCTTTTATAATTATAGTTTTATCTGGGTATATGCCCAGGAGTAAGATCACTGGATCATATGGTAACTCTTTAAGCTTTTTGAGGAGCCTGCATGCCATTTCCCATAGTGGCTGTACCCATTTACATTCCCACCAACAGTGTAAGAGAGTTCTCTTTTCTCCACACCCTCTCCAACTTTTATTATTTGTAGACTTTTTGATGATGGCATTCTGACTGGTATGTGGTGGTACCTCATTTTAATATTGGTTTGCATTTCTCTGATAATTAGTGATGTTGAGCATCTTTTCATGTGCCTGTTGGCCAGCTGTACTTTTATAGAGAAATACCTATTTAGGTTTTCTGCCCATTTTTTTATTGAGTTGGTTTTTGTTGTTATTGAGCTGTATGAACTGTTTGTAGATTTTGGAAATTACACTCTTACTGGTTGTATTATTTGCAGATATTATCTCCTATTCCATAGGTTGAATAATTGTAATTTATAGCATTCGTAGTATATTTAACAGAATACAACAGTTTCCTTTAAATGAACGAAATTTTCCCAAAAGCTTTCTTATTCCCACCTCGCTTATGTAACAGTCACCTGAAGGAAGCACTGATTAATCGGGACCGTGAGATAAGCAGCCTCCGGCGCCAGCTTGATGCAGCTCACAAAGAACTTGATGAAATAGGAAAAACTAAAGAAATGTCTTTTAAGGAAAACAGAAGATTGCAGGATGATCTGGCTACAATGGCAAGAGAAAACCAGGTATGAGCTCAGTGCATAAGTAAACTCTGATAGTTTCATAAAACACAGTTTTACAATATAGTCAGTGTTTGCTAAATATAACATGGCTGCAAATGGCATTATTTCATTTTTTTATTGCTAAGTAATATTCTCTTGTACGTGTGTATATGTATGTGTGTGTATATTTTGTGTATATGTATGTATATATATTGTATATATGTGTGTATATTGTATGTGTTCTTATATTCGTTCATCTGTCTGTGGGCATTTAGGATCCTTCCATGTCTTGGCTATTTTAAATAGTGCTGCTTTGAGCATAGGAGTGCATGTATCTTTTATAATTATAGTTTTATCTGGGTATATGCCCAGGAGTAAGATCACTGGATCATATGGTAACTCTTTAAGCTTTTTGAGGAGCCTGCATGCCATTTCCCATAGTGGCTGTACCCATTTACATTCCCACCAACAGTGTAAGAGAGTTCTCTTTTCTCCACACCCTCTCCAACTTTTATTATTTGTAGACTTTTTGATGATGGCATTCTGACTGGTATGTGGTGGTACCTCATTTTAATATTGGTTTGCATTTCTCTGATAATTAGTGATGTTGAGCATCTTTTCATGTGCCTGTTGGCCAGCTGTACTTTTATAGAGAAATACCTATTTAGGTTTTCTGCCCATTTTTTTATTGAGTTTGTTTTTTTGTTGTTATTGAGCTGTATGAACTGTTTGTAGATTTTGGAAATTACACTCTTACTGGTTGTATTATTTGCAGATATTATCTCCTATTCCATAGGTTGAATAATTGTAATTTATAGCATTCGTAGTATATTTAACAGAATACAACAGTTTCCTTTAAATGAACGAAATTTTCCCAAAAGCTTTCTTATTCCCACCTCGCTTATGTAACAGTCACCTGAAGGAAGCACTGATTAATCGGGACCGTGAGATAAGCAGCCTCCGGCGCCAGCTTGATGCAGCTCACAAAGAACTTGATGAAATAGGAAAAACTAAAGAAATGTCTTTTAAGGAAAACAGAAGATTGCAGGATGATCTGGCTACAATGGCAAGAGAAAACCAGGTATGAGCTCAGTGCATAAGTAAACTCTGATAGTTTCATAAAACACAGTTTTACAATATAGTCAGTGTTTGCTAAATATAACAGCTCTAAATATTATATCTTCTAAGTTTTAATTATATAAATATCAGCAACAAAAGAAATAGCTCTAAGGAAAACGTTGTTTATAAGGGTATTTTAAAATGTGGCTTAGAATACTGCCATGTGTTATAGCAGTAATATACCATTAGACACCATTGTATTAGATTCCTTTGTTGCAGAGAATCCAAGCTGGAAGCATGGTGTTCTCTGTGGCAGAAATTGGCACCCTACTGTGTGAGGACCTCAGCATCACTCCCAGGGCAAAGTTGCTGTGTTTTCAAGACCCATGATAGATTTTGATTATTCATCCTTACTTCCAGTGACTTAGAGATTACTTGTAAGCTAATTAATGAATATTTTAGAATGCCAAATACTGGGCTTCCCTGGTGGTCCAGTGGATAAGGACACTGCCTTGCAGTGCAAGGGGAGCTGGTTCGAGCCCTGGCCTGGGAAGATCCCACGTGCAGCGGAGTGGCTGGACTGATGTGTCCAACTACCGAGCTGGAGCTCTGGAGCGCATGAGCCCAGAGCCAGTGCTCTGCAGCAACAGAGGCCGCCGCGGTGGGAGGCCCATATGGGCCAAAGAAAAAAGATGGATGAAAATGGACAAATGAAAGACCAATAGAAGTGACCCGCCTGCTCCCTTCCCTCCCCACCCCACCCCACCCCCACCAAAATAAATAAATACATCTTTAAAAAATAAATTAATTAATTAATTAATTAATTAAAAAAATAGAATGACAAATACTGAAAGGTATTGGCTAAGTTTTTAAAGAATTATACCAAGAAAACCAGTTGATTTTCTTAAGTATTTTATGTTTTTAAAAGATTGTTCATTGTAGAACATATGGCCAGTAGATCAATTTTTAAAAACATTAGCCCCTTGGCATAGCTAGCCTTTAGTTTAAGGACAAGATATTTGATCACCTAATATTGTGGGAGATACATGATGATAGTTGGCTAAAAAAGTCAAGATCAGTCAAAAAAAAATGTGGAAATAACACTTAGAAACAGTTTTCCTATTTTTCCTACTCCTAACTCCCCAAATTCAGAAAGAGCTATTTGAACATAAATAGAGTCAGTGTTTGCTAAATATAACAGCTCTAAATATTATATCTTCTAAGTTTTAATTATATAAATATCAGCAACAAAAGAAATAGCTCTAAGGAAAACGTTGTTTATAAGGGTATTTTAAAATGTGGCTTAGAATACTGCCATGTGTTATAGCAGTAATATACCATTAGACACCATTGTATTAGATTCCTTTGTTGCAGAGAATCCAAGCTGGAAGCATGGTGTTCTCTGTGGCAGAAATTGGCACCCTACTGTGTGAGGACCTCAGCATCACTCCCAGGGCAAAGTTGCTGTGTTTTCAAGACCCATGATAGATTTTGATTATTCATCCTTACTTCCAGTGACTTAGAGATTACTTGTAAGCTAATTAATGAATATTTTAGAATGCCAAATACTGGGCTTCCCTGGTGGTCCAGTGGATAAGGACACTGCCTTGCAGTGCAAGGGGAGCTGGTTCGAGCCCTGGCCTGGGAAGATCCCACGTGCAGCGGAGTGGCTGGACTGATGTGTCCAACTACCGAGCTGGAGCTCTGGAGCGCATGAGCCCAGAGCCAGTGCTCTGCAGCAACAGAGGCCGCCGCGGTGGGAGGCCCATATGGGCCAAAGAAAAAAGATGGATGAAAATGGACAAATGAAAGACCAATAGAAGTGACCCGCCTGCTCCCTTCCCTCCCCACCCCACCCCACCCCCACCAAAATAAATAAATACATCTTTAAAAAATAAATAAATTAATTAATTAATTAATTAAAAAAATAGAATGACAAATACTGAAAGGTATTGGCTAAGTTTTTAAAGAATTATACCAAGAAAACCAGTTGATTTTCTTAAGTATTTTATGTTTTTAAAAGATTGTTCATTGTAGAACATATGGCCAGTAGATCAATTTTTAAAAACATTAGCCCCTTGGCATAGCTAGCCTTTAGTTTAAGGACAAGATATTTGATCACCTAATATTGTGGGAGATACATGATGATAGTTGGCTAAAAAAGTCAAGATCAGTCAAAAAAAAATGTGGAAATAACACTTAGAAACAGTTTTCCTATTTTTCCTACTCGCTCTAACTCCCCAAATTCAGAAAGAGCTATTTGAACATAAATAGAGCTCATTAGGTGCTACACTCATTGTCAATTTGTCTTCAATTTTCTGATTGGTAGCAAATTTCATTGGAATTAGAAGCAGCAGTGCAAGAAAAAGAAGAAATGAAGAGTAGAGTTCATAATTACATAACAGAGGTGTCTCGATGGGAGAGTTTAATGGCTGCTAAGGTAAAAAACATGGTTTAAATTGGATTTCAGACTGATCTTGTTTTAACTTTTTCACATTTCTTTATTCTGTGCCCTCTGTTAGATATTAACAAATGAAAGTGGAGATCTTGCCTGCTGTCTTTGTATCTTTTCTAACATGCTGCACTTAGTATAGTATCTGCACAGATAGCTTGTGCTTCCTAAATTGAAGCAAAATCCTGGTATACTCTATGTGTATGACATAGATTTTCAGTGAGCAACCATTACCAATTTAGAAACACTGTAACTGTGATTAAACCAGGAAAAAGAAAATCAAGATTTGTTAGATAGATTCCAGATGCTTCATCACCGTGCTGAAGACTGGGAGGTCAAAGCCCACCAAGCTGAGGGAGAAAGCAGCTCCGTTCGGCTGGAACTTCTTTCCATCGACACAGAGAGGAGACACCTGCGAGAGAGGGTTGAGCTGCTGGAAAAAGAAATTCAGGAGGTAAGATGCTCGTTGGTCTTGTGCAGCCATAATTTAGTAAGACAGAAAGCATCCAAAGGCACTTAACCAAAACGAGGTTTAAGGGGCTTCCCTGGTAGCTCAGTGGTAAAGCGCTCGCCTGCCAATGCAGGAAACACGAGTTCAATCTCTGATCTGGAAAGGTCCCACGTGCTGCGGAACAACTAAGCCCGTGAGCCACAGCTATGGAGCCTGTGCTCTAGAGCTTCAGAGCCACAACTTTTGAGCCCATGTGCCACAACTACTGAAGCCCGTGTGCCCTCAAGCTGGAGTTCCACAACAAGAGAAGTCACCACAACAAGAAGCCTGCTCACCTCAATTAGAGAGTGGCTCCCATTCCCTGCAACTAGAGAAGAGCCTGTGGCAGCAGTGAAACCCAGAATAGCCAATAAATAAATAAATAAAAATTTAAAAAAAAACAACAACGAGGTTTAAGCATTGGTAAAATCAAGTTGAATAGTAATCTTCTGTCACTAATTCTGATAATTTGCTTAGGAGAGCCCCATTACTTTTCTTTTCTAGTGAAATATAGGGCTTCCCTGGTGGCTCAGATAGTAAAGAATCTGCCTGATAGTAAAGATCGTGGGAGACCTGGATTCCATCCCTGGGTTGGGAAGATCCCTGGAGAAGGGAGCATCAAAACCATTTTAACCATTTTTAAGTGTGTCACCATCCTTCAGAAATTTTTCATCTTCTCCAGCTAATGTTTTGTACCCATTAAATACTTGACTTCCATTCTCGCCTCCCCAGCCACTGACTAAACCACCATTCGGCTTTCTCTTTGAATTTGGCTGTTTCACTTAGCCCTAAGGTTCATTTAAATCTCAAGGTTCACCCATGTATTAGCATGTGTCAGAGTTTCATTTCTTTCTAACCATGTATTAGCATGTGTCAGAGTTTCATGTCTTTTTAAGACTAAATAATATCCTATTTTTTGTATATACCACATTTTGTTTATCCATTCATCTGTCAATGAACATTTGGTTTTTTTCCATCTTTGGCTATTGCGAATAATGCTGCTGTGAATTTGGGCATCCAGTATCTATTCATGTCTTTCGTTTCTGTTCTTTAGGATATTTCTAGACATGGAATGACTAGATCATATTGTGACTTTATGCTTAATTTTCTGAGTAACTGCCATACAGTTTTTCATAGGGGCTGTACCATTTTACATTTCTACTTGCAATGTTAGGGTTCCGATTTCTCCACATCTTTACCAATACTTGTTATTTTCTGTTTGTGTGTGCATATGGCTTGCTTGTTTGTTTTTTAATAATAGCCTTCCCATTGGGAGTGAAGTGGTATTTCATTTTGGTTTTGACTTGTATTTTCTTAATGATTAGTGATGTTGAGCGTATTTTTTTGTGCTTATTGGCCATTTGTTTATTTTTTTGGAGAAATGTCTGTTTAAATCCTTTGCCTGTTTGGTTTTTTTTAAAATCAAGTTGTTTTTTGTTGCTGTTGAGTTGTAGGATTTATTTGTATACTCTAGGTATTAATCCTTTGTTAGATATGTGACTTGTGAATGTTTTCTCCCATCTTGTAGCTTACTTGTCACTCAGTCTTGTCTGGGCAGTGAAGTTTTAAATTTTGATGAAACCCAGTTTATTTATTTCTTGTTGCCTATGTTTTTGGTGTCATATCTAAGAAATCATTGCTAAATTCAACATCATGAAGTTTTTTCCTTTTTTTACTATGAGTTTTATAGTTTTAGCTCTTATGTCGAGGTCTTTGATCCATTTTGAGTTAATTTTTATATATGAAATAAGGTAAGGTTCTAATTTCATCCTTTTGCATATATAAAATAAGGTAGGGTTCCAGTTTCATTCTTTTGCATGTGGATTTAAATCAGCTTTTGCCATAAAGACAGTCTAATAAAAGTCTCTTAGGAAAACTGAGTTTAGTTAAAATATAGGATCCTTAAGTAAGTTTGGTTGATGTAGGGCTGTTGTTATTAGTTCTGCTTTTGTCTTGTTGGTCTAGTATTGTTGTTGGTCTTCATTTTTTAGAGGAAAGTATTCACTCATGGTGTGTAGAATTATGCACCCCCCACCCCAAATATATTCAGGTCCTAGAACCTGTGAATATGACCTTTGTTTGGAAATAGTGCCTGTGAAGATATAATCATCTTAAAATGAGGTCATGCTGGGTAGGGTGGGCCCGAATCTGATAACCGGTGTCCTTAGAAAATAAGGACGAGTCAAACACAGAGGGCACAGGGGAGAATGCCATATGAAGACAGAGGCAGAGTTTGAAATGATGTGCCTACCAAGGTGAGGAACCCACAGATTGCCAGGAGTCACCATTGGAGAGCAGCATGGAACAGAGGCTCCCACAGAACCTCCAGAAGGAGCCAGTCCTGTTGACACCTCGATTTCAGACTTGAGCTCCCCAGAAAATGTGAGGGAACGCGTGTCTGCTGCTTGAAGCTATCTAGTTCGTGGTAATTTGTTATGGCAGCCTTAGGAAACGAGTACTGACTTTGGTACCAGCGAGTGGGATACTGCTGTAACAGACCTATGAAGGGTGTTTGGAATTATGTAACAGATACAGTCTGGAAGAGTTTTGAGTGCCTGATAGAAAAACCTAGATTCAAAAGATAGTTGGTAGAAAGGTAGACTCAGAAAAAAAGGACTCAGAAGAAAAGAGGAAAGCTATAGAGATAACTTCTTTTATTTACAAAAATATATAAATCATTATGATTTTCCCAGTTTATTTATTTCTTGTTTTGCCTTTTTTGTTTTTTGGTGTCATATCTAAGAAATCATTGCTAAATTCAACATCATGAAGTTTTTTCCTTTTTTTACTATGAGTTTTATAGTTTTAGCTCTTATGTCGAGGTCTTTGATCCATTTTGAGTTAATTTTTATATATGAAATAAGGTAAGGTTCTAATTTCATCCTTTTGCATATATAAAATAAGGTAGGGTTCCAGTTTCATTCTTTTGCATGTGGATTTAAATCAGCTTTTGCCATAAAGACAGTCTAATAAAAGTCTCTTAGGAAAACTGAGTTTAGTTAAAATATAGGATCCTTAAGTAAGTTTGGTTGATGTAGGGCTGTTGTTATTAGTTCTGCTTTTGTCTTGTTGGTCTAGTATTGTTGTTGGTCTTCATTTTTTAGAGGAAAGTATTCACTCATGGTGTGTAGAATTATGCACCCCCCACCCCAAATATATTCAGGTCCTAGAACCTGTGAATATGACCTTTGTTTGGAAATAGTGCCTGTGAAGATATAATCATCTTAAAATGAGGTCATGCTGGGTAGGGTGGGCCCGAATCTGATAACCGGTGTCCTTAGAAAATAAGGACGAGTCAAACACAGAGGGCACAGGGGAGAATGCCATATGAAGACAGAGGCAGAGTTTGAAATGATGTGCCTACCAAGGTGAGGAACCCACAGATTGCCAGGAGTCACCATTGGAGAGCAGCATGGAACAGAGGCTCCCACAGAACCTCCAGAAGGAGCCAGTCCTGTTGACACCTCGATTTCAGACTTGAGCCCCCCAGAAAATGTGAGGGAACGCGTGTCTGCTGCTTGAAGCTATCTAGTTCGTGGTAATTTGTTATGGCAGCCTTAGGAAACGAGTACTGACTTTGGTACCAGCGAGTGGGATACTGCTGTAACAGACCTATGAAGGGTGTTTGGAATTATGTAACAGATACAGTCTGGAAGAGTTTTGAGTGCCTGATAGAAAAACCTAGATTCAAAAGATAGTTGGTAGAAAGGTAGACTCAGAAAAAAAGGACTCAGAAGAAAAGAGGAAAGCTATAGAGATAACTTCTTTTATTTACAAAATATATAAATCATTATGAGCAGAATTTGTCCAGTAAGTACGAAAGGTGCAGCCTGATTTCTCCTTGCTGCTTATAGTAAGATGTGAAGGAAAGAGAGAAATTGAGGAAAGAATTACTAAGTGAAAAAGGAGCCATGACCTGATAGGGTGTTCTGGAGGCAGGGCTAGGAGTGTGACTAGGCAACCTCTTGGTAGAGAAATTAGGCAAATGACCCGTACATCCAGCCAGTCACCCAGCAGAAACGCTGCCAGGTTGGGCTCAAAGGGATCAAAATAGGATGAAAGGGAAGAAAGGCTGAACTTCTTGCATCCTCCTAGTAGAAAACAGGCCAGTTATGGATACATTATCGTTCAGGAAAAGGGAAGAATGATGCTGAGGGTGGCCCAGAGACCAGCAGGGCTGCTGAGGGCCGCTCACAAGCTGGCGGGGCTGTTGCGTTGCCACAGGCCCAGAGGGCATGGGCCCAGGGCCTGGGCTGCTTTCCTCCCTGACTTCAGCAGCAGCAGCACTGCCACTGTGGCGAGAGGTGGGGCTGCCCTGGCAGGCTCAGAGGACAGAATGTAAAGACAGACACCAGGAGTTTAGACCCTGAAATCTAATGGAATTTGCCCTGCTTGGCTGCAAGCTTATTGTGGACTAGTAACTCCTTCCTTCCTTCTCTGTTTTCCCTTTTCAGAATGAAACTGTCTATTTTATATCTGCTCCACCATTGCATTTTAGAGGGAGGTAGCAGCACAGATTATGGAAGAGGAGGAATTTTACCCCGGGATGGACCATTCCGGGAGTCTTATCCATTCTGATTTAGATAAGATTTTTTTTTTTTTTGACTTAGAGAAGATTTTGAACTTGGTTGATGCTAGAATGTTAGGATAGAATGAATGTATTTTGCACACAGGAAAGACTTGTGAATTTAGGGGAGGCAGAGAGGTGGTAGAATTATGGCCTCCCAAAATATATTGGAATCCTAACCGCCAGTACCTTTTAATGTGAGACCTTTTTGGAAATAGGGCCTTTGTGGGTATAGTCAATTTGAGATGAGGCCATAACCCAGTGACTGGTATCCTCATGAGAGAAGAGAAACCTGAATACAGAAGACATGAGGGAGAGGGCCCGGTGTAGATGAAGGCAGAGATCGGCGTGATGTGTCTACAAGGCAGGGAACCCCGAGGGTTGCCAGCATTCACCAGAAGCTTGGAGAGAGGCATGGAACAGATTCTCTCTCAGAACCTCCAAAAGCAGCCAACTCTGCCAACATCTGAATTTCAGACTTATACCCTCCAGAACTGTGAGGGAATAAGCCTCTGTTAAGCCACACAGTATTTGCAGCAGTTTGTTACAGCAGCCCTAGGAAACTAATATGCTATTTCTGTTTTTCTGTTAAGAGTGTCATAACTGAAGGAATATTCCTCAGCCTCCTAATTCTCAGGAGAAACTATGCTTTAGCTCTTCTGTTCTTTGTTAGTGTTCATGTCTTATGTGGTATATGGAATTAACTCACATATGTATATTTGTTTGGGCGATTTTTTTTTGTTTTAGCAGTAAATGTCCCTTTTTATTGAGATTAGGAAACATTCATATCTAGGCTCATAATACTGCATTTGAAAAACGGCTTTCAGATGAACAGACACTGTGTCAGTGTGAAGATAGACTCAGGAACAAGGCTGTGCACTTTGACTTCCATGGAAAGAGTAGACAGAGTGCAGAACTCTTCATTTCATGGCTTTGGCTTGAAACAAGGCCAGAGCGTGAGACTTCAGCAACATTCTGTCAGTGCTGGGTAGGACAATGTAAAGACAGACACCAGGAGTTTAGACCCTGAAATCTAATGGAATTTGCCCTGCTTGGCTGCAAGCTTATTGTGGACTAGTAACTCCTTCCTTCCTTCTCTGTTTTCCCTTTTCAGAATGAAACTGTCTATTTTATATCTGCTCCACCATTGCATTTTAGAGGGAGGTAGCAGCACAGATTATGGAAGAGGAGGAATTTTACCCCGGGATGGACCATTCCGGGAGTCTTATCCATTCTGATTTAGATAAGATTTTTTTTTTTTTTGACTTAGAGAAGATTTTGAACTTGGTTGATGCTAGAATGTTAGGATAGAATGAATGTATTTTGCACACAGGAAAGACTTGTGAATTTAGGGGAGGCAGAGAGGTGGTAGAATTATGGCCTCCCAAAATATATTGGAATCCTAACCGCCAGTACCTTTTAATGTGAGACCTTTTTGGAAATAGGGCCTTTGTGGGTATAGTCAATTTGAGATGAGGCCATAACCCAGTGACTGGTATCCTCATGAGAGAAGAGAAACCTGAATACAGAAGACATGAGGGAGAGGGCCCGGTGTAGATGAAGGCAGAGATCGGCGTGATGTGTCTACAAGGCAGGGAACCCCGAGGGTTGCCAGCATTCACCAGAAGCTTGGAGAGAGGCATGGAACAGATTCTCTCTCAGAACCTCCAAAAGCAGCCAACTCTGCCAACATCTGAATTTCAGACTTATACCCTCCAGAACTGTGAGGGAATAAGCCTCTGTTAAGCCACACAGTATTTGCAGCAGTTTGTTACAGCAGCCCTAGGAAACTAATATGCTATTTCTGTTTTTCTGTTAAGAGTGTCATAACTGAAGGAATATTCCTCAGCCTCCTAATTCTCAGGAGAAACTATGCTTTAGCTCTTCTGTTCTTTGTTAGTGTTCATGTCTTATGTGGTATATGGAATTAACTCACATATGTATATTTGTTTGGGCGATTTTTTTTTGTTTTAGCAGTAAATGTCCCTTTTTATTGAGATTAGGAAACATTCATATCTAGGCTCATAATACTGCATTTGAAAAACGGCTTTCAGATGAACAGACACTGTGTCAGTGTGAAGATAGACTCAGGAACAAGGCTGTGCACTTTGACTTCCATGGAAAGAGTAGACAGAGTGCAGAACTCTTCATTTCATGGCTTTGGCTTGAAACAAGGCCAGAGCGTGTAGACTGTCAGCAACATTCTGTCAGTGCTGGGTGACAAGAGGCAAGAGCCAAGGAAACACATAGACACTCTGTTGTAGAAGACTTGGGTGGGTGGAGGATACACCGTGAGGAACAAAGGGCCCTCAAGTCTCTATGTCTGCCAAAGACTGAAGGTTATCACTGTCTCCCAAACCTTCCACTGAGTAGCTTCACCAGGAAAAGGGAAACTACCAGCCAGCCCAGGGCCACTCACCATGTTCACAGAGGATTGCAAAGCTTTCTGGAGGCAATGAGCCTCAGGTGTTCACCAACTCATTTGCCAGGTCTTTACCCTGACTCTTCTTTCTTACAGTATGACAGAGGACTAATATCTCCCTTCCTCAGTAGTAGTCCATTAACAGTAGCCTCAGGGGGTGGCAATGGAAAGAGAGCTGGGGTGAATATGATGGCGATAAACGGGTGTGTGTGACTGTGTACTATTGCCACTTTTGATTAAAAATGAATAACATTACCAACTCAACAGACATGAATTTGAGAAAACTGTCCAGTGAAGGACAGATGAGTCTGAGGTTCTGCAGTTCATGGAGTCACAGAGTTGGACATGACTTAGCAACTGAATGCAACAATTAATTTTTGAATTTGAAAAAGGAAGAAGCTTAATGAACTATCCAGGAATAAAACAGAATAGAAAAATGCAGAGTTAAAACAAGAAAAAAAAAAAAGAGAGAGAAAAATAGCCATAGTAAACAGAGGAGAACCAACATACGAATAATCAGCATCCCTCAGACACTTTGGCTTTTATGAAGGCTGACGACAGACACAGATAAGGAGGGAGAGGACATGTAAATGGCATCTGTGTTCCTACCGCACCACCACCACCACACACACGTACAAACAAATCAACAATTTAAACATGGATCAAAAACATTCCTCTTGTGTATGGACAAAAATGAAAACACGAATAAATTACTTAAAGTATTTCAAAAACTTGTTCACATTCTTTCTTTTGTGTGAAGCACCTTTTAATCTAGTCTTTAGTGTTTGTGTTTTCTTTTTTATTATTATTTTTTCTATTTTTATTATTTTTTTTATTCTTTATTTTAAAGATTTTACAGAGTTTTGTTGTTCACCAACATATATGTTCCCAGATCATTCATATGCATATCCCTGGACCCTCCCCCGACCCAGTTCCCCCCCTCCCACCCCTCCAGACCATCGCCCCAAGTGATTGTAGGTACTCCTATTCCCTTTGCGCAATGTCCATAGCTATCTTTTCCACACGTGCCAGTATAGGTTTCGATGTTACTTCCTCTATGCCTCCCTCTCACTGTTCGGTCTCCACAATGTCCTTATGTCTATTCTCTGTTTTTCCATGAGTTCACTGTGTGTGTTATCGTGACCATCTTACTAGATCCCATATATATGAGTTAATATACTGTACTTGTCTTTCTCTTTTTGACTTACTTCACTTTTTATGGTAGGTTCTAAAGCCAGCCACCTCATTAGGACTGAGTCTTCTGCATTTCTTTTAACAGCTGAGCAGTATTCCATTGTATATATGTACCAGAGCTTCTGTATCCATTCATTTGTCGATGGACATCTAGGTTGCTTCCATGTTCTGGCTATTGTATAGAGAGCTGCAATAAACACTGGGGTACAGGTGCCTCTTTCATTTTTGATTTCATCAGGATATAGGCCCAATAGTGGGATTGCTGGGTCATAGGGTACTTCTATTTTTAGTTTTTTAAGGAATCTCCATACTGTCTTCCATAGAGGTTGTATCAGTTTACATTCCCACCAGCAATGCAAGAGGGTTCCCTTTGCTCCGCACCCTCTCCAGCATTTATTGTCTGTCGATTTGTTGATGATGGCCATTCTGACGGGTGTGAGGTGGTATCTCATTGTGGTTTTAATTTGCATTTCTCTAATGATAAGCGAGGTTGAGCATCGTTTCATGTGCTTTGGGGCCATCTGTATGTCCTCTTTGGACAGGCGTCTCTTTAGATCTTTTTCCCATTTTTTGATTGGGTTGTTCGTTTTTCCTGTGCTGAGTTGTCTGAGTTGCTTGTAGATTTTGGAGATTACTTCTTTGTCTGTTGTTTCATTTGCTGTGATTTTCTCCCACTCTGTGGGATGTCTGTTGAACTTTTTTGTAATTTCTTTTGCTGTACAAAAGCTTTTAAGTTTCATGAGGTCCCACGTGTTCACTTTTCTTTTCAGTTCCACTATTCTAGTAGGTGAGTCAGAGAAGATCTTGCTTTGATTGATGTCCTTGAGGGTTTTGCCTATATTCTCCTCTAAGAGTTTGATGGTTTCTTGTCTTGCATTTAGGTCTTTAATCCATTTTGAGTTGATCTTTGTGTATGGTGTCAGGGAATGTTCCAAGTTCATTTTTTTGCATGTAGCTGTCCAATTTTCCCAGCACCATTTGTTGGAGAGGTTGTCTTTGTCCCATTTTATAGTTTCATGTTTGGGCGATTTTTGACTCATTTATTAATATTTGGAAAATCCGAATATTTTTTCTGCAACTGTTGAAATGCATTACATCTTCATACCACTGTGTTATCTTTCTAATGTTGATGGATTTCAGTAAAACCTGTTAAATAATTTAATTTTCAAATGTGGAATTCTTCCTAAATTCTACAAGTAGAGTTTATATCTATTTGTATTTATTACTCACAATTTAAATTGTGATAAATGTGGATCATTCTAGAAAAAGGGGGCTTATCAATATTTCAAATTTTGCTCATTATTTAGTTATTAAACTTTTATAAAGTTGTATACTATTATTTAGTTTAAATTTAATTATGACTTTAGATGTAGTATAACTTCAAAGATTCCTTAAACAAATACTCCTAAAACGATAATTTTCGTCTTTGCATCTTTGAAATATATATGAAATACTTAGTTACCATGATTAATAATTATGCATAGTTTATTTTTAAGCACTATGTAGACTGTCTTTAAATAGCAGACAACTTCCTGACAGTATCTTAAAACTGCAAAATTTTAAAATTGCAAGAATTGGCTCTTAGAGTTTTATAAAGTCACATTGTAGCTACACAGATGCAAGCCTTTAACTTTGTACCTGTTTATTTTTATATTTTCAGCACATAAATGCACATCATGCTTATGAGTCTCAGATCTCATCAATGACAAAAGCCATCTCTAAATTAGAAGAAGAGCTGAGACACCAAGAAGATGAGAAAGCGGCTGTATTAAATGACCTGTCATCTCTTAGAGAACTTTGCATTAAGCTTGATTCAGGCAAAGATATTATGACCCAACAGCTGAATTCCAAAAGCCTTGAATTAGAAAGGGTGAGAACTTAAAAGATGTTATTGTAGCATATTATTTTATTTAGCTCTACTCTGATTGTGTTTTTATTTACCATTCACTACCCAATATATTTGTTACCTTTTGGAGAAGTGACTTCTCACTACAGGATTTTGACCACTAGATTCTTTGCCAAGATTTCTTTGGCAAATGTGATGATGAAATTAGGTGCTGTTTTGAAACACATGGGTACTCAGGAAAAGATGAGTCTTCTAATTATAGAATAGGAGCATATCCCAATACATTCTCTCTCTGTTTGAAAGTAAGACTTACAGGAAGAATTGAGCAGTTTATTCCTTCCTAAGTGGAATATTTTTCCTGATAAAAATCTTACTTTATTTTAAATGTCAAGTAAGCTGGTACTTCCCATTCCCAAATTGAAGCATTACTTTCAACAGTCCAGTGTGTGTTTTCCAACCTGGCTGGTTCCAGTTTTCACTCATTTAGTAGTAACTTTATTTTCAGGGACAGAGAAGCTTCGAGTGTAGCTTGACTAATGTACTCGAAATATATGTATTTAATAAACTAGAAAGGCCGCCTTGCTGATAGAGTGGTCATATTTTAGGGTTTTATGTTAATTACCCCCCTTGGCCAAATAATGCAAAAGTAAACTATTCGAGGGTTGAAATAGGTCTTATAGTCAAAATAAGCCCTAACTAAAAGTAGGAAAGATTATTTTGAAAATAAGATGTTTTTCTTATTCTTACAAAGTACATCAGAATCTTTCAACAGTACCCAGAATTCAGTGCCTGATGTGTATACAGCTCTGCAGGTAATTTTTCAGAGTAGGTCTAAAAACATGTTGACATAATCTTACTTTGTTCTTGTAGGTTGCAATGGAATTAGAAAACATAAAGTCAGAATCAGAGCTGTTAAGAAAACAACTGTCAAGTGAGAGACATACAATTAAAAACCTTGAGTCACTGTTGGCTACAAATAGAGATAAAGAATTTCATTCCCAATTAACCTCCCAGGAGAAGGATACAGAAATTCAGCTACTTAAAGAGAAGTTAACCCTTTCAGAAAGCAAATTGTAAGTGGTAAATCAACTTATGTGAGGAAAATAGTTTTTCAGCTTATTGACAAATAATTTTTCAATATACATAATTTTTATAGATTTGTAGCATAAAGAAAATGATAGAAAAATCCTGGAGGAACAAAAAAATTTTTTTTCTTTTTCAATTTTTGGGGATGGGGAATGGAAGTTGAAAATATTTTGCTGTGTAGCAGCTGCTGTTGGAAACTCAGGGATTTACGTCAGAAGAGACATCATGTTTGGAGATATGATTTGTATATGTTCACTACAGAAATAGTGAACAAATGACCTTTAGAAAAAAATGCCTAAATTTGAGGAACAGAGAGGAAAGTCAGAGAAAGGGAAAGCATTTCAGAATGGGGAGAATTGACCCTGGTTCATGCTTGGACCAAGAAAAAGACTTTCAAAGGCCATGAAGTTTGACCCTCATAAGTGTATTTATTACCTTTTAGGAGACTGATGATGCTTTTTTTTAAGGCTGGTTCCAGTTTTCACTCATTTAGTAGTAACTTTATTTTCAGGGACAGAGAAGCTTGAGTGTAGCTTGACTAATGTACTAAATATATGTATTTAATAAACTAGAAAGGCCGCCTTGCTGATAGAGTGGTCATATTTTAGGGTTTTATGTTAATTACCCCCCTTGGCCAAATAATGCAAAAGTAAACTATTCGAGGGTTGAAATAGGTCTTATAGTCAAAATAAGCCCTAACTAAAAGTAGGAAAGATTATTTTGAAAATAAGATGTTTTTCTTATTCTTACAAAGTACATCAGAATCTTTCAACAGTACCCAGAATTCAGTGCCTGATGTGTATACAGCTCTGCAGGTAATTTTTCAGAGTAGGTCTAAAAACATGTTGACATAATCTTACTTTGTTCTTGTAGGTTGCAATGGAATTAGAAAACATAAAGTCAGAATCAGAGCTGTTAAGAAAACAACTGTCAAGTGAGAGACATACAATTAAAAACCTTGAGTCACTGTTGGCTACAAATAGAGATAAAGAATTTCATTCCCAATTAACCTCCCAGGAGAAGGATACAGAAATTCAGCTACTTAAAGAGAAGTTAACCCTTTCAGAAAGCAAATTGTAAGTGGTAAATCAACTTATGTGAGGAAAATAGTTTTTCAGCTTATTGACAAATAATTTTTCAATATACATAATTTTTATAGATTTGTAGCATAAAGAAAATGATAGAAAAATCCTGGAGGAACAAAAAAATTTTTTTTCTTTTTCAATTTTTGGGGATGGGGAATGGAAGTTGAAAATATTTTGCTGTGTAGCAGCTGCTGTTGGAAACTCAGGGATTTACGTCAGAAGAGACATCATGTTTGGAGATATGATTTGTATATGTTCACTACAGAAATAGTGAACAAATGACCTTTAGAAAAAAATGCCTAAATTTGAGGAACAGAGAGGAAAGTCAGAGAAAGGGAAAGCATTTCAGAATGGGGAGAATTGACCCTGGTTCATGCTTGGACCAAGAAAAAGACTTTCAAAGGCCATGAAGTTTGACCCTCATAAGTGTATTTATTACCTTTTAGGAGACTGATGATGCCTTTTTAGGATGGAGAAGTTTAGGTATATTTTTGGAAGAGGGCATGAAACCCAGGGTAGATAGTATAAGTGGAATAATTTATTTAGTTTTATTTAGTTATTTCTGGCTGTCTTGAGTCTTCGTTGCTTCTGCGTGGGCTTTCTCTAATTGTGGCCTGCAGGGCTTCTTCTCATTGCGGTGCGTGGTTTCTTATTGCAGGTGCTTCTCTTGTGGATTACAAGCTCTTGGTGCATGGGATTCATTAGTTCTATCTAGTGTGCCGGCTGTAGAGCTTGGGCACAGTAGTCGTGGTGCACAGGCTTAGTTGCTCCGTGACATTTGGGATCTTCCTGAGCCAGGGATCGAACCCATGTTTCCTGCACTGGCAGGCAAATTCCTAGCCACTGCACCACCAAGGAAGTCTCAGTAATTAGCTTTTTTTTTTTTAAATTATTTTGGGGGGGCGGGTTGAGGCGGGTTTGGGAGGGAGGGGGCGGGCGGGCCACTTTTATTGGTCTTTCATTTGTCTGTTTTCATCCATCTTTGTTCTTCGGCCCGTGTGGGCCTCCCATCGCAGTGGCCTCTGTTGTCGCAGAACACCGGCTCTGGGCGCATGCAATCCAGAGCTCCGGCTCGGTAATTGGACACATTGGTCCAGCCACTCCACAGCACGTGGGATCTTCCCAGGCCAGGGATCGAACCAGCGCCCCTTGCACTGCAAGGCGGTGTCCTTACCCACTGGACCACCAGGGAAGCCCAGTAATTAGCTTTTAAAAGGAGTTAGAAGTATTGCTCTTTCTGAGTCAGGAGTCAAGAAGGAGCCAATAAGGATACTATATATTTTGATGTTACAATTCATGTCTTCTCAAATTTGCATCTTCAGCATTGCTCCAGTGCCTAGCACATACTAGAAACTCAATAAATATTTGTTAAATAAATGAGATGGGTGAAAAAAGAAACTTTGTGATAGAAGTTCTAGACATTTATGAAATTATTGTTCAAAAGTCTTTTCATCCTTATATGTCACCTCCATTTGTATTTATTAATAACAAAAATAAAAATCCATAGTACTTGATTCTATAAAACAGAATCTTTGCTGCTTATTTATCTGATTTTTGTTTTGTTTTGTGTTTAAGAACTAGTCAAAGCCGGGAAAACACCATGCTCCGGGCTAAAATGACACAATTACAAACAGATCTTGATGTTCTGAAAAGGCAGATTTCAAATGAAAGATATGAACGGTAAGAAGCTGTTTTTATCATTGGACAGTGTTTTTATTTATTCCCTATCCTATTCCAGAAAGGCTTTTATATGGCTTATAAATAGCACACTTTTCTTAGCATTACTCTGAAAAGTAAATTTCTTTGGTAATTTTTTCTAAAATGGCAGTATGTTTTGTGTAAGATAATATCCGCATAATAAACTAGCAAGAATTATAGAAATGTTTGCTATAGCGTTCTTCATAGGAAAATTAAGACACTGTTTCAGAGGATATAGTTAGAGAATTAACAAGCTAGTAAGGATTCTACAAGAGCCCAAAACTTTGTGGTCCGATAGGAAATTTCAAGTACAGATTATCATATAAGTGATGATAGTGATGATCATAAGGGCAGTTAACAAATATATACCAGATACTGTATATGTAGCCTATTAACTGTCTGTTCTTGTGCTTTAATATTACTAGAGACTAAGGTCACACAAACAGTAAGTAGCAGAACCAAAGCTGAAATCCAGGCAGGCCTGTCTCACTAGAAAGTGTGTGTGCTTAATCTTTATCACATACTCCCTATAGCCTGGTAATTTTCATACTCACTTATATTTCAGTTCGTTTGCATTATTCTGTTGGAAATTTAATCTCTAAGTGGTACTAACAGGATTGAGGCCCACTTTTCTAGGTAAAATCCAAGTCTTAATTTGTGAGTCAATTTGTCAAGTTAACTTTGTTTCCATTATTCTTTCCTACTGTATTAATACTATAGACATCAGCATTCCTAAGATTTCTTTGTCAAATAGTGCTCAGATTGCATATTAATGTCAGTTTTTTGAGCTATCTTAAGCCATTTCCATCAAAGCTTTTAAGCCACGTGTAATTTAGATTATAGATGGAATTTACTAGGAAATCAATATTCATGATTTCAAAGAGAGATGAAGCCTGAGGTCACATCAGTATCATGAAAGTAGTGTTAATTTCTTATAATTTAGAAGTTCTATTTTTCTGAACATGCTAATAAACTGAATGTATATGATGATTTTACTTTTAATGAACTAGCCAATGCCGGGAAAACACCATGCTCCGGGCTAAAATGACACAATTACAAACAGATCTTGATGTTCTGAAAAGGCAGATTTCAAATGAAAGATATGAACGGTAAGAAGCTGTTTTTATCATTGGACAGTGTTTTTATTTATTCCCTATCCTATTCCAGAAAGGCTTTTATATGGCTTATAAATAGCACACTTTTCTTAGCATTACTCTGAAAAGTAAATTTCTTTGGTAATTTTTTCTAAAATGGCAGTATGTTTTGTGTAAGATAATATCCGATAATAAACTAGCAAGAATTATAGAAATGTTTGCTATAGCGTTCTTCATAGGAAAATTAAGACACTGTTTCAGAGGATATAGTTAGAGAATTAACAAGCTAGTAAGGATTCTACAAGAGCCCAAAACTTTGTGGTCCGATAGGAAATTTCAAGTACAGATTATCATATAAGTGATGATAGTGATGATCATAAGGGCAGTTAACAAATATATACCAGATACTGTATATGTAGCCTATTAACTGTCTGTTCTTGTGCTTTAATATTACTAGAGACTAAGGTCACACAAACAGTAAGTAGCAGAACCAAAGCTGAAATCCAGGCAGGCCTGTCTCACTAGAAAGTGTGTGTGCTTAATCTTTATCACATACTCCCTATAGCCTGGTAATTTTCATACTCACTTATATTTCAGTTCGTTTGCATTATTCTGTTGGAAATTTAATCTCTAAGTGGTACTAACAGGATTGAGGCCCACTTTTCTAGGTAAAATCCAAGTCTTAATTTGTGAGTCAATTTGTCAAGTTAACTTTGTTTCCATTATTCTTTCCTACTGTATTAATACTATAGACATCAGCATTCCTAAGATTTCTTTGTCAAATAGTGCTCAGATTGCATATTAATGTCAGTTTTTTGAGCTATCTTAAGCCATTTCCATCAAAGCTTTTAAGCCACGTGTAATTTAGATTATAGATGGAATTTACTAGGAAATCAATATTCATGATTTCAAAGAGAGATGAAGCCTGAGGTCACATCAGTATCATGAAAGTAGTGTTAATTTCTTATAATTTAGAAGTTCTATTTTTCTGAACATGCTAATAAACTGAATGTATATGATGATTTTTACTTATTAATGACAATCATTAATAAATGATTATAATGAGTCAGATGTGATTAAGTGACTGAATAACAATGACAGTTGAAATTCTCTTCAATTCAAGGGTCCCGAATCAAGCTCTTTATTTTCTAGAGTTATAGATCCCCTTAATTCCTTTCCTTTTTCCTTGCCACTGGTCCCTAAGGAAACCTCTACCCGTATGACCATGTCTTTCCTTCTCTTTACCATCCAGCTAGATCTTGCATTCTTAAAGAGTCAGTATCATTACCACAGGGGACAATATGGATTCCTGAGGGAAGAGAGAATGACAGAAAAGCCTTAGGTGTTAATGATTTGTGGCCTTCTGAAGGCCACGGTACATTAACAGTGTATCTTTGTATTAAAATTTGATGGAGAAGAGGATAATGTCAAAGAGGACATCTAAAAAAGCTTTTTAGGGTATTATAATGAAGAAAAGTTTATGAAGCACCCATCTAGGTAGAAATCCTAGCTATTGAAGACCTCAAGTCAGAAAGTGTAGGCCACTGTGAATAGCCCACTGTAGAGGTGGCCACACAGTCACCGTGCTTTGTAGGCAGACCCAGACATGGGGAAGGAAAGCATAGAAGAAAACAGATGGTTTCACTTCTAGCACTTGGGCATTTTGAGACAGGAAGAAGGGAGAGGACTAGATTTATAAGGAGAAATGGGAGAGAGGTAGGAGCAGAGAGGGGATCCAAACAGCTTTGAAACATCTGCATTCAAAGGGACTTTGAACAAGCTGTTAAACTGCATATTCCTTTAACCGAAATCTTAACCCGCAACTTAAAAATCATATGAAAACACAGGATTTGAATTAAGTTAATTTAAGAGAAATACTAAGTAACTAATTGAATAGAAACTACTTAACTCATATCAATAATAGAGCCTTTAATTTGTATCCTACTTTTTGGTATAATCTCTTATTTTGTCTTGACTGACAGAGAACGAGCATTTCAAGAGATGCGTCGGCATGGTCTTTGCACGCCACCCCTTAGTTCTACTCTGAGGTCTCCTTTGCATTCTCCTGAACATATAAACTGATTATCAAAAAGGTATATATGTAATACCACGTATAAGCAAAACTATTACTAATCTCTGGTTATAAAAATTCCAAGAGTTGTTTTCTGAGCAGGGGGAGAGGAGATTGCCTAGAAAGGTGGTCGAGATTGTGGAAGTAATGGAGTGTGCTGTATGGTGGTGGTGATATGGGTGTGTACAATTGTCAAAATTCACTGAACTGAACGTTTATAGCCCACATATCTTATTGTAAACCGTACGTTACTTTAAAAATTAAATGACAATATGAGATCTCACAGGGTAATATTTGATAAAGTGCCAGATTCAAGGTACAAGTAACAGATCGTGAAAGGATAGACAGAGACAGATGTTATTTCATATTGAAAGCTACAACAGATTTTTTTTTTAAGTAAATTATACATACAGAAAAGTGTTCTATCACAGTATATACAGCAGAGTGAATTTTTACAAACGGAACACTCCTATGCACCCTGCACTCAGATCAAGAGACAAAACCTTTCTTAGGCTTCCTTCTGGTCATAAGCCCTGCTCCAAAAGTAACTGTCGTGGTTATTAGAAGCAAAGATGCCTGTTGTCGAAGCGGTTATAAAGAGCTGAGACATCCTTGACTGAGGAAGGGTCAATGTGATGTGCTCATTCATTGGACCTCGGAAAGAATGGGTTTGAAAGGTAGGAGGCAACTGAAAAATGCAGTCTTATTGACAGAAATAGTAAAGTCAGTCCTTCTAAAAATTATGCATTCTTGAACCTCTTTCAGTAGAAGTATATAGAAAATAATTAAACGTTTCCTTAGTGACTCAGAATGTGCATAAGGACATTAGTTATGTTTTAGTCTTTAATATACCTCGCCCCAGGGTTTCTTGATATTTGTAGGGCCTACGATTAAATTATTTCTGATTGCTGTGCTTTTGCTTTTGTGTTTGTTTATTTGATTAAAACATGTGTTTTCTTCTTTCATTTTGAGGACCACTTCCCAGTGCTGGCTGCAGTCACTGTGTCCTCACAACTTCTAAGCTGCTGCATTAATTTGAATGTGATTAGATGGAGCTTCGGCTTTTCATTATAAAGCCTCTTGGCAGCTGTGGAACAAACATTTTTCTGTGCTTGAGTCACAACTGCATTTCAGATCAAGGGTTGGTAAACTGGGGCCTATCAGCCAAATCCACGCCACTGCCTGTTTTTGTAAATTAAACTTTATTACTAATCTCTGGTTATAAAAATTCCAAGAGTTGTTTTCTGAGCAGGGGGAGAGGAGATTGCCTAGAAAGGTGGTCGAGATTGTGGAAGTAATGGAGTGTGCTGTATGGTGGTGGTGATATGGGTGTGTACAATTGTCAAAATTCACTGAACTGAACGTTTATAGCCCACATATCTTATTGTAAACCGTACGTTACTTTAAAAATTAAATGACAATATGAGATCTCACAGGGTAATATTTGATAAAGTGCCAGATTCAAGGTACAAGTAACAGATCGTGAAAGGATAGACAGAGACAGATGTTATTTCATATTGAAAGCTACAACAGATTTTTTTTTTAAGTAAATTATACATACAGAAAAGTGTTCTATCACAGTATATACAGCAGAGTGAATTTTTACAAACGGAACACTCCTATGCACCCTGCACTCAGATCAAGAGACAAAACCTTTCTTAGGCTTCCTTCTGGTCATAAGCCCTGCTCCAAAAGTAACTGTCGTGGTTATTAGAAGCAAAGATGCCTGTTGTCGAAGCGGTTATAAAGAGCTGAGACATCCTTGACTGAGGAAGGGTCAATGTGATGTGCTCATTCATTGGACCTCGGAAAGAATGGGTTTGAAAGGTAGGAGGCAACTGAAAAATGCAGTCTTATTGACAGAAATAGTAAAGTCAGTCCTTCTAAAAATTATGCATTCTTGAACCTCTTTCAGTAGAAGTATATAGAAAATAATTAAACGTTTCCTTAGTGACTCAGAATGTGCATAAGGACATTAGTTATGTTTTAGTCTTTAATATACCTCGCCCCAGGGTTTCTTGATATTTGTAGGGCCTACGATTAAATTATTTCTGATTGCTGTGCTTTTGCTTTTGTGTTTGTTTATTTGATTAAAACATGTGTTTTCTTCTTTCATTTTGAGGACCACTTCCCAGTGCTGGCTGCAGTCACTGTGTCCTCACAACTTCTAAGCTGCTGCATTAATTTGAATGTGATTAGATGGAGCTTCGGCTTTTCATTATAAAGCCTCTTGGCAGCTGTGGAACAAACATTTTTCTGTGCTTGAGTCACAACTGCATTTCAGATCAAGGGTTGGTAAACTGGGGCCTATCAGCCAAATCCACGCCACTGCCTGTTTTTGTAAATTAAACTTTATTGCACCGTAGCACACCTGATTGTTTACGTATTAAGACTGCTGTTCTGTGGTGGCCAAATCAGGTAGTTGTGGCAGAGGCCCTGGGACCCACAGGCCTGAAGTGTCTCTTACTAACTGGCCTGTCACATCACGTAGCCCCTGGAAAACTTACCGTACATTCATGAGACTTGAAGAGTGAAAAAGCAAGTAGTTCCTTAGTTTTATGAAAAGAGGCCTGACTCCCGGGCATGCCCAGACTAAGGACCACTGGTCCAGAACACAGTGGATTTCAGCAATTTCTAAAGCTATGATGAATTGGAAAACCTTTTTTTTTAACTTATGATAAAATATATATAACATAAACTTTACCTTCTTAACTATCTTGTAAAGTGTGCAACTCAGTGGCATTAAATTCACAATATTGTACAACCATTACCACTATTTCCAAAAGTTTTTATCATCCCAAACAGGAGCTCTGTGTTGATTAAGCAGTAACTCTCCAGTCTCCTGTCTGCCTTTCCTCTGCCCCTGATGACCTCTAATCTACTTTCTGTCTCTAAAAATAGCCTATTCCAAATTGTCATATAAGTGAATTTATGCAGTATTTATCTTCTGCATCTGGCTAATTTCATTTAGAATAATGTCTTCAAGGTTCATCTGTGTTGTAGCATGTATCAGAACTTCATTCCTTTCATCCCTGAATAACATTCATTTGTGTTTATAGCATATTTTGTTTTTCCATTCATTAGCTGATGGACATGTAGGTTGTTTTCACCTCTTAGCTATTGTGAATAATGCTACAGTGAGCATTTGTGTACAAGAGTCTGTCTTAGTCTGTTTTTGTATCTTTGGGAGTACCTGGAGTTGCTGGGTCATAAGGTAATTCTCTGTTTAACTTTTTTTGAATGCTTGCCAAAGTTTTTCTGTTTCGTCTTCTAGTAGATGTAGTTTAGAAAGCAGCTACAACCATTAACAAATTCCCACAGTATCCTAGTGGTGTTATTAATTGCTAACACATTTCCATCCATATTTTCTGATGCTATCACCAAAACTAATATTAAGGGGCTTTCCCATAAGTATCCATAAATGAATAGAAATATTCATATCAAGCCATATTTATAATTTCTCCAAAACTTAACTTACATAATCCAGTTTTGCTTTTAATGTTTTGATTATTACGTCTAAAAATGCTCATTGGAAAAGCATAAAATAACACAAAATGTAAAAGTATAAAACCAAAATCAGTTTTTTTTTCTTTATAATTCATATTTATTTAAGTAATTAATAAATGTCTATTAACAGTACTCTCATGTAATCACATATACACAAAATCCTTGACATGGCATTTCTACCAAAATCAGTTTTGTTTGGGTTTTTTTGGGCCACTTCTATTGGTCTTTCATTTATCTATTTTCATCCATCTTTGTTTTTTGGTCTGTGTGGGCCTCCTATTGCAGTGGCCTCTCTCCTTGCAGAGCACTAGCTCTGGGCGCATGCACTCCAGAGCTCTGGCTGCATAGTTGGACACATCGGTCCAGCCGCTCCGCGGCACGTGGCATCTTCCCAGGCCAGGGATCGAACTGGCGCCCCTTGCCCTACAAGGCGGTGTCCTTATCCACTGGACCACCAGGGAAGCCCCCAAAATCAGGTGTTTTTTTTCACATTTTTTATTGAAGTAAAATGTACATAAGATCAAGTTTATCGTTTTAACCATTTTTAAGTATACATTTCTCTAGCAGTTGGTACATTCACACTTTGAAGAAGGCATAATTCATGATATATATATTTTATCTTAAGTAAAAAAAAGGAAAGTTTTCAAGTCCACTCCACCATCAATCTTCAGAACTTTTTGATCTTTCTCAAGTGAAACTCTGTAATCGTTAGGAGACTCCCCAGTTTTCCCTTCCCCCAACCTCTGGCAGCCACTATTATAACTTTTGTCTCTATGAATTTGACTGCCATTTTTACCTAATGTAAGCAGAATCATGCTGTTAATTTTTTTGTGTGTGTGACTGACTTCTTTCACTTACTATCATGTTTTCAAATTTTATCCATGTTGGAAGTATGTTTCAGAATCCCCTTCCTTACTGAGGCCGAATAGTATTCCATTCTACATATAACACTTGGTTTATTCTTGCATCACTTGGGTTGCTTCCACCTTCTGGCTCTTGTGAAAATGTTACTGTGAACAGGGATGTACATGTCTAATCCTACCAGATGAACATGTTTAATCTCCAACCCAGAGAAAATAAGCAGTTGGCATTTTGGTATGCTTCTTTCTTATGTTTAATTTGTAATAAACATGCACACATGCATAGATATGCACATATATTTTAATATTATATTCAAAATAAGTTTTTAGCAGTTTTTTGTTTTGTTCTGGGGGGGGTTCTAAAATATTTGTAAAAATATTTGATTGTCCCTGAAATGTGCTGTTTTAAGACTCAGACAACATAATTTACAGTATTTGTTTGTAATTTTAAACCTCCAGTTCAGTTGCTCAGTCATGTCTGACTCTTTGTGACCCCATGGACTGTGGCATGCCAGGCTTCTCTGTCCTTCACCATCTCCCAGAGCTTGCTCAAACTCATGTTCATTGACTCATTGATGCCATCCAACCATCTCGTCCTCTGTCGTCCCCTTCTCCTTTTGCCTTCTATTTTTCTGACATCAGGGTCTTTTCCAGTGAGTCATCTCTTCCCATCAGATGGCCAAAGTATTGGAGCTTCAGTGTCAGCATCACTCCTTCTGGTTTTAAACCTAGACATCATATGATCCCTTCTTTTTTATTTATTTATTTTAAAACTTTTTTCCTTTCCCCTATCATGCCTCTTTTATTTGTATTTATTTTCATCCATCTTTTTGTTCTTTGGCATGTATGGGCCTCCCATTGCAGTGGCCTCTCATTGCTTCAGAACACCAGCTCCAGGCTCATGCATTCTAGAGCGCCGGCTCATAATTGGACACACCGGTCCAGCTGCTCCGCTGCAGGTGGGATCTTCCCGGGCCAGGGATTGAACCAGTACTCCTTGCACTGCAAGGGTGACTCTCTACCCACTGGACCACCAGGGGAAGCCCCATATGATCCCCTCTTTTGAGCGATTTTTCTGTTAACATTCTCTGTTACCCCATTCTTTTCACTGTGTTATCATTCTTTTAGGACTCATATACTTGGATGTGCTTTTGTAGCTTAAGAAGAATTATCTTTTAAAATATGAAGCAATAGAGAAGAATACTTCTTAACTATTAAATATAATCTGATTGTATACAAGCTTTTATAGAGACTATAATTTCAGTGAAAACATTACTGAATTTCTGTTTTTAAGAAATGTACTAATTTTGTTTATCTTTTTTTTTCTTAACCCATCTTGCCCTTCCCACCTTTTTCAGAATGATAGCTTTCAGTGAGTTGGAAAGGACAAACAGTAATGAAATATTTGAATTACTTGTTCCTGAAAATCATGAACATTGACACAAATTCTACCTCGGTCAACTTCTATTTAAATCAGTGAATATTTATGTAAAAAATTTGGTTTAAAAGGGCTGTATCTATGTATAAATTTTCATATGTAAGAGAGAACAGAGTATGTATTCATAGGGCTAACTGATGCTGTATCTGTATTTTTATTATTCCTGACTTAAATTACTCCACAAAGTGTGTTTATACTGTGAATTAATGTATTGTTCACATTATGTTTTAATAATCTTTTTCTTAATGAGCCATGATATATGTATGTAAATATTCTTACAGTACTTGTTTTTAAAGTGTATTTAGTTTCCACAACTGTGTTTATAACCCATATCTTTAATGCATTCACAGAGGATGATCAGCTTTGATGCTATGCTGTCATGTTGAACCTTTTTCTTCTAAATGTAAAATTAATTATTTGCCAATTTGCTGTCTGGCATTGAGGGGAATATATTCAGATTTACTATCATAGCGAAAGTCTTGATAAGATAATAGTTACCATATATAATGTGTTGGAAAAGCTGTGATAGAAAGAATACATTCATATAGTACGTAGAGTATTATACTGTTTGGCTATCACATGGACTCTTCATGTAATACAAATGCTATCAAAATTAAGCTAAAAGCTCTGTTTAGAATTTTATAAAACAATAGAACAGAAATTTGGCACATTTTTCAGTTTAAATAAACTGGACCACCAGGGAAGCCCATATCCCCTTTGAGCGATTTTTCTGTTAACATTCTCTGTTACCCCATTCTTTTCACTGTGTTATCATTCTTTTAGGACTCATATACTTGGATGTGCTTTTGTAGCTTAAGAAGAATTATCTTTTAAAATATGAAGCAATAGAGAAGAATACTTCTTAACTATTAAATATAATCTGATTGTATACAAGCTTTTATAGAGACTATAATTTCAGTGAAAACATTACTGAATTTCTGTTTTTAAGAAATGTACTAATTTTGTTTATCTTTTTTTTTCTTAACCCATCTTGCCCTTCCCACCTTTTTCAGAATGATAGCTTTCAGTGAGTTGGAAAGGACAAACAGTAATGAAATATTTGAATTACTTGTTCCTGAAAATCATGAACATTGACACAAATTCTACCTCGGTCAACTTCTATTTAAATCAGTGAATATTTATGTAAAAAATTTGGTTTAAAAGGGCTGTATCTATGTATAAATTTTCATATGTAAGAGAGAACAGAGTATGTATTCATAGGGCTAACTGATGCTGTATCTGTATTTTTATTATTCCTGACTTAAATTACTCCACAAAGTGTGTTTATACTGTGAATTAATGTATTGTTCACATTATGTTTTAATAATCTTTTTCTTAATGAGCCATGATATATGTATGTAAATATTCTTACAGTACTTGTTTTTAAAGTGTATTTAGTTTCCACAACTGTGTTTATAACCCATATCTTTAATGCATTCACAGAGGATGATCAGCTTTGATGCTATGCTGTCATGTTGAACCTTTTTCTTCTAAATGTAAAATTAATTATTTGCCAATTTGCTGTCTGGCATTGAGGGGAATATATTCAGATTTACTATCATAGCGAAAGTCTTGATAAGATAATAGTTACCATATATAATGTGTTGGAAAAGCTGTGATAGAAAGAATACATTCATATAGTACGTGAGTATTATACTGTTTGGCTATCACATGGACTCTTCATGTAATACAAATGCTATCAAAATTAAGCTAAAAGCTCTGTTTAGAATTTTATAAAACAATGGAACAGAAATTTGGCACATTTTTCAGTAAATAAAATTCCTCACTGTACTACTTTAAAATTTTGAGTACAGAAGGATATGGCACAAATACAGTAAAATATTATGTTAAGATTCCAGTATACATTCAATAATATCCAGTTTTTGCTTCTAACTCTGTGTTGTAATTTATCATTCTTCCAGAGTAATATATAAGCACTGACCTATTGTGGCATATTAAATACAAAACAACTTTTTACAATCAATTTCAAAGTTCTGACTTTAAGAATTTAGATATATACAGATATTAATACAAAAACAAGTAAAAAATAGATTGTCATATAAAAACTAATCGTGTTTGAACCATACACATTTGAAGAAAATTCTGTTCTCAGTAGATTTCATTATGATCAAAAAAGAACTTAAAAACTAACATAAGAAAATGGAAGACCAGTTACTTATGATACATTTTATTTCTTCCTGTGGTTTAATAAGGTGGAGTTTGTGTGTGAATGTTTGTGTATACCTGCAGTGAGCAGTGCTCTTTTTCTAAAATTAATATTCCTTATATGTCCAGGTTATGCCCTTTGCAGTAGTTCAGTATGTACTAGAGAGTGATGTGGCTGGCTTTTCCACCATCTGTGTAGTTTTATGTATTCTATTTCCTGTGTGAATTCACGTATTACAGCAAATTACAATAGAAATGGGACCATTTACAATGTCATATGGAAAATCTTTTTAATAAATATATGTAAATAAATTTTTAAAATTGTCCCCACCTTTTGCCCCAAACCAACAGCAAGACATATTTTGTTAAGTATTTTATTTTTAATGTTTTCTATCATTAAAAAATGTATAGCTTTCTATAATTGCTATTTTCGTAACCATGATACTCCAATTTTTTTAAGTAATTTTATCTTAAAATACTGAATGTTCTGACCTTTTATAGATGTTTTTAATTTGTTTTAAATAATTTTAAATTATGGAGCTTGACATAGATTTTCCAATAAACTTCCCAGTCAATTTATTTTCTCTTTCTTACAAATAATTTTTTATAATGGTAACAATATTCTTAATTCTAAAGTTAAGTATAATTAATTTATTCAAATCAAATTTTATCATGTTTGGATAGGGAGAAATTTCTGAACTCAGATTCCAGGCATTTTTTTTTTTTTAGCCGACTCTCGTTTATTTCCACTTAGTTCAAGATATAAGAAATGAAGTCAAAGTTTCTGTTTGAAATCCATCTACAAAATGGTTGATCATCCTTTGTGTGTATGTGTGCAGTTTTCTCTCTTGTAAATGCTATTTGTTGACCACTAATTATCATTGAATATGCCACCTGCTACCTCACCTTATTACAGTCTATCTGACATCAGGGATCTCCTGTCCCTCTTCTTTTCAGTTCTTAGATAATTTTAGTATGTGGCTTACTGTCTTAACTCCATTACTTCTGTCCTCGGTCTTTTTATGTCAGTATCTTCTTGGAACAGTGATTATTGATCAGACTTGCATATTGAAGTTACTTGAAAATTTCTAACAAAAACATTTCTGAACTGTACATCTGCCTAAGTCTATCAGAATCTCTGCAAGTGAAGCATTGAGTGTTACTTTTTTTATTTTCATTTCTCTAGAGATGACTCTGTTGTGCGACCAGGATTTAAAATGCTGACTGAGAAACTAAGCCACCAAACTGACTTCATGATTCATTAATGGGACTCGATCTGTAGTTTGAAAACACTGCTCTAGGTCTTCTCATTAGCTCCAAAGCTCTCACCATCTAACACCCCACTTCCCCCTCTTTGTAGGTCTCTCTGTTTATTGTGTGTACCCTCACAATTCTTTGACTTTGCCAGGATCTCCGGACACTTGGTTCTAGCACCTTTCCCTCATTTAAAAGTTCATCAGTCTCACTTTCCTTTTTTTTTTTATCTGGCACAGACATCATTTTCCTTGTGTATGCTCTAAATTCTGAACTGAAAACTCAAATCTTGTTATATTCTGGGATTATACATATCTGTAAACAACAAAACTCTGTAAAAACAAAAAGAAAAATCTTATTATATATCCAGTTACTTTAATTACTGTGCACCTGTATCAAAGTTTCTGAACATGCCTGGAGAAAAAGAAAAAACAATGATGCTGACTCTTCCTGAAAATCAAGGGCCCACAACACCTGTAAGAATACTTCAACATTTTATTGATCAATTCACACTTCACCTTTCCCCAACAAGTATTTCACACCTTCTCCTCTTGACTCAAACCTTCTCTCTTCCCTCCTAATAATTCCATTTAGTGCTTTTTTATGTTTTCTCAACTGCTCCTGTTTTTCTTTGAAGAAGGAACAGGCATAGATACAGCTTTAAAATAGTGCATTTGAAGGTAAGATTGAGGACCTCTTCCAGAAGGCATTAGAGAAAGAGATCAAAAATGTAAAAGAAAAGATGACCATCATGGAGGGTATGTATAGGAATGCCAACATACAGGTAATAATGAGCCTTAGAAATGAAAAATGTTAGGAATACAGCAAATAGTTCAAGAAATTATTTTCCATTATTTTGAAGCCCTAAAATAATGGGGATAAATGTCCCCAAATTAAAAACACAGTTTGAGGTCTTTATTCAAAGGGCTCAGAGAAAGCCAAGTAGAGAAGGAAAATCTCACATTTAGAACTCAGTACTGAATTGAAGGAGAAGAATTTAAAAAGCTTCAGGGAAAAAACAAGTGACCTAAAAAGGAACAAGGATCAGATTTACATCTGTTACGGACTGAATTTGTCCCCTTGAATTCCCATGTGGAAATCCTATTTCTTAGTGTAATGATAGTAGGAGATGGGGCCTTTGGGAGGTAATTAGGTCATGAGGATGGGGCCCTCATGAATGAGATTAGTGCCTTCGTAAAAGGAATCCCTAAAAGCCCTTTTGCCCTCTCTGCCATATGGAAGATACAATAATAAGTCAGTAACCCAGCAAAGAGCTCTTACCAGAACCTGACCATACTGGCACTCTTATCTCGGACTTCTGCCTCAAGGATTTAGAAATTTCTATTGCTTACCAAAGATAAATTATTGGTAAATTATTTTGCAATTCAAATAGACTGACACAACATCAAACTTCTCAATAACTACCCTGGAAATAAGAACAACATAGTATGGTCCAACTCTCATATCCATACATGACTACTGAAACCATAGCTTTTCTTTTATCAATAATCACACTTGATGCTGACTCTTCCTGAAAATCAAGGGCCCACAACACCTGTAAGAATACTTCAACATTTTATTGATCAATTCACACTTCACCTTTCCCCAACAAGTATTTCACACCTTCTCCTCTTGACTCAAACCTTCTCTCTTCCCTCCTAATAATTCCATTTAGTGCTTTTTTATGTTTTCTCAACTGCTCCTGTTTTTCTTTGAAGAAGGAACAGGCATAGATACAGCTTTAAAATAGTGCATTTGAAGGTAAGATTGAGGACCTCTTCCAGAAGGCATTAGAGAAAGAGATCAAAAATGTAAAAGAAAAGATGACCATCATGGAGGGTATGTATAGGAATGCCAACATACAGGTAATAATGAGCCTTAGAAATGAAAAATGTTAGGAATACAGCAAATAGTTCAAGAAATTATTTTCCATTATTTTGAAGCCCTAAAATAATGGGGATAAATGTCCCCAAATTAAAAACACAGTTTGAGGTCTTTATTCAAAGGGCTCAGAGAAAGCCAAGTAGAGAAGGAAAATCTCACATTTAGAACTCAGTACTGAATTGAAGGAGAAGAATTTAAAAAGCTTCAGGGAAAAAACAAGTGACCTAAAAAGGAACAAGGATCAGATTTACATCTGTTACGGACTGAATTTGTCCCCTTGAATTCCCATGTGGAAATCCTATTTCTTAGTGTAATGATAGTAGGAGATGGGGCCTTTGGGAGGTAATTAGGTCATGAGGATGGGGCCCTCATGAATGAGATTAGTGCCTTCGTAAAAGGAATCCCTAAAAGCCCTTTTGCCCTCTCTGCCATATGGAAGATACAATAATAAGTCAGTAACCCAGCAAAGAGCTCTTACCAGAACCTGACCATACTGGCACTCTTATCTCGGACTTCTGCCTCAAGGATTTAGAAATTTCTATTGCTTACCAAAGATAAATTATTGGTAAATTATTTTGCAATTCAAATAGACTGACACAACATCAAACTTCTCAATAACTACCCTGGAAATAAGAACAACATAGTATGGTCCAACTCTCATATCCATACATGACTACTGGGGAAACCATAGCTTTGATTATATGGACTTTTGTTGGTAAAGTGATATCATTGCTTTTTTTTTTTTAATTTTTTTTTTTTGCCACTTCTATTGATCTTTCATCTATTTATCTTTGTTCTTTGGCCTGTGTGGGCCTCCCATCACAATGGCCTCTGTCGCTGCAGAGCACCGGCCCTGGGCACATGCACTCCAGAACTCCGGCTCAGTAGTTGGACACATCAGTCCAGCTGCTCCACGGCACGTGGGATCTTCCCAGGCCAGGGATCCAGCTGGCACCTCTTGCACTGCAAGGTGGTATCCTTACCCACTGGACCACCAGGAAAGCCCTGTCTTTGCTTTTTAATACACTAGGTTTGTCATAGCTTTTCTTCCAAGGAGCCAGCATCTTTTAATTTCATGGCTGTAGTCACCATCCACGGTGATTTTGGAGCCCCCCAAAATAAAAATCTGTCACTGTTTCCATTGTTGCCCATTTATTTGCCATCAAGTGATGAGACCAGATGCCATGATTGTAGTTTTTTTTGAATGTTGAGTTTTAGGCCAGCATTTTCACTCTCCTCTTTCACCTTCATCAAGAGTCTTTTAATTTCTCTTCACTTTCTGCCATAAGGGTGGTGTCATCTGCATACCTGAAGTTATTTTCTCCTGGCAATCTTGAATCCAGCTTCTCCTTCATCCAGACCAGCATTTGGCGTGATGTACTCTGCATATAAATTAAATAAAAAGGGTGACAATATACAACTTTGGTGTACTCCTTTCCCAATATGGAACCAATCCATAGTTGTATTGCTGGTTCTAACTGTTGTTTCTTGTCCATAAAGTTAGGAGATGGGGCCTTTGGGAGGTAATTAGGTCATGAGGATGGGGCCCTCATGAATGAGATTAGTGCCTTCGTAAAAGGAATCCCTAAAAGCCCTTTTGCCCTCTCTGCCATATGGAAGATACAATAATAAGTCAGTAACCCAGCAAAGAGCTCTTACCAGAACCTGACCATACTGGCACTCTTATCTCGGACTTCTGCCTCAAGGATTTAGAAATTTCTATTGCTTACCAAAGATAAATTATTGGTAAATTATTTTGCAATTCAAATAGACTGACACAACATCAAACTTCTCAATAACTACCCTGGAAATAAGAACAACATAGTATGGTCCAACTCTCATATCCATACATGACTACTGGGGAAACCATAGCTTTGATTATATGGACTTTTGTTGGTAAAGTGATATCATTGCTTTTTTTTTTTTTAATTTTTTTTTTTTGCCACTTCTATTGATCTTTCATCTATTTATCTTTGTTCTTTGGCCTGTGTGGGCCTCCCATCACAATGGCCTCTGTCGCTGCAGAGCACCGGCCCTGGGCACATGCACTCCAGAACTCCGGCTCAGTAGTTGGACACATCAGTCCAGCTGCTCCACGGCACGTGGGATCTTCCCAGGCCAGGGATCCAGCTGGCACCTCTTGCACTGCAAGGTGGTATCCTTACCCACTGGACCACCAGGAAAGCCCTGTCTTTGCTTTTTAATACACTAGGTTTGTCATAGCTTTTCTTCCAAGGAGCCAGCATCTTTTAATTTCATGGCTGTAGTCACCATCCACGGTGATTTTGGAGCCCCCCAAAATAAAAATCTGTCACTGTTTCCATTGTTGCCCATTTATTTGCCATCAAGTGATGAGACCAGATGCCATGATTGTAGTTTTTTTTGAATGTTGAGTTTTAGGCCAGCATTTTCACTCTCCTCTTTCACCTTCATCAAGAGTCTTTTAATTTCTCTTCACTTTCTGCCATAAGGGTGGTGTCATCTGCATACCTGAAGTTATTTTCTCCTGGCAATCTTGAATCCAGCTTCTCCTTCATCCAGACCAGCATTTGGCGTGATGTACTCTGCATATAAATTAAATAAAAAGGGTGACAATATACAACTTTGGTGTACTCCTTTCCCAATATGGAACCAATCCATAGTTGTATTGCTGGTTCTAACTGTTGTTTCTTGTCCCGCATACAGGTTTCGTAGGAGGCAGGTAAGGTGGTCTGGTATTCCCGTATCTCAGAATTTTCCACAGATGGGGCAATAGATGAGCAAAAAAACCAACCCCCATCCACAATGGAGAGTCCATGGCTCTCTCTCCCTGACATACACAGATAGCCCAAGATCACAAGCCACTCCCATTTGGGAATTGTTATTAAACTTGATTTGGATCACATTTGTTTGGTTGAGACCCAAGGCCTATGTCACTGAGTCATGGTAGTCTTGAGAGGTGCACATGGCATAGCATGAGGCTGCTCAGCTGTCAGGAGAATCGTATGAATTTGTATCAGATTATTTTTAATTTTAAATTTATTTATTTATTTTTAAAAAGATTTATTTATTTTTTTTGGGGCAGGGGTCAGGTTGGAGAGGGAGGGGAGCAGGCGGGCCACTTCTTTTCATCCGTCTTTGTTCTTTGGCTCCTGTGGGCCTCCCATCGTGGTGGCCTCTGTCGTTGCAGAGCGTCTGCTCTGGGCACATGCCCTCCAGAGCTCCGGCTCGGTAATTGGACACATTGGTCCAGCCGCTCCACGGCACGTGAGATCTTCCCAGGCCAGGGATCGAACCGGCACCCCTTGTACTGCAAGGCGGTGTCCTTACCCACTGGACCACCAGGGGAAGCCCTTAAATTTATTTTTTAATGAAGGACAAAATTGTGTTGTTTCATGAACATGAAGGTAAAGGTCGTGCTGGTCTGTGTATTCATACATGGACAAGGCAGAGTTCCTGGCTAGAGCTGCCATCCATGGCATTGGACATGGCAAAATCAGTGGTTCAAGAGTGGATGAGTTATTCTGTTTTCAGAGCACGTGGACAGGGATGAAACAGGTCAGATTGCCAGCCACTGCAGTTTCTTGATTCAGGCAGACCATATGATTTTTTTTTGCCAGGCTGCAATGTAGGCTCTTTGTAGGGGACAAAGAGAGTATTCACTGCTCTTGGTTTGGGCCTCGCTCAAAAAATGCTGATTTGTGGGTTAGCTGATAGAAAGGACCAAATAGAATGGCCAAGTGAAGCACATACTGTCTCCAGCTCCCCAAAAGTCCAACCAGAAGCTAACCCTCCTTTTTGGCTGCAGAGAATGAGGAAGTAGAACAGATGCACAGCACATTTTCCTGGGATACCGGAGAAATAGGGGCTTGTGAGTGTGCCCATGTAAGTCCAAGAAACTTCACTTGGAAAGCAAGCCTCTGAATTTAGCAGCCACTCCACTGATATGTATGATAGTCAGGGGCCCTAAGATGAAGGCTTCTGACTTGCCAACCTGTAGGGTAGCATATACTGGGTGAAAACTTTGAAATCACAGGGTAAGGGTGGGCACAGATGCTAAATCCTGGCTCACTCACTAGTGACAAATGGCAGGGAGTTCATATCACAAGCCTGTCTCTATTTCCTGCATTTTTGTGATTCGGATATTAGCCTTTGACACTTAGAGGGTGGGAGTATAAGCAAACAGCACCTCAGTTCCTACTGTTCATTCAGGTGTACAAGCAACAGCAGTTTACTGAAGTAACTCCACCCATGAGGGTAAATTAGCTTCTCTTCTCCCGTGAGATCCCTGCTCAGATCCCATTGGTTAAATCTGAGCATCACTGGGCCAGATAGCACGGTGACTTGGGTGCCTCTGTTCGAAGGAGCCAGAGAAATGTGAGCCCCTCCCCTCCCTGAAGTTCCCAAGTGTATTTGTACAGAGTGTGTATGGCCTTCAGTCTTCCTTAAAGACAAAAAGACCTTGACCCAATCATTTGGTTTCAGAGCAGGACTCTCCTGAGGTCAGGAAAAAGGGTGTGGGAGTTCCAGAGGGCACAGAGGGAGAGCTCAGCTCCCCCCTGTAGACATCAGGTGCCACAAGTGAACAAAAGATGCTGCGGCCTTTGAGCCATCTGCCAGTTGCAGCCGCCCTGAATTGTGCACCCTGAGGGGACTCAGGATGGGCAAAAGCAGGATGTTGGCCCTCGAGAGTTAAGGCCCATATCAAAGCAACAGTTTCAGAGAGCCCAGACTCCTGTATCTGCCCCCACATGATTTTTTGCCAGCAACGGGACAAAGAGAGTATTCACTGCTCTTGGTTTGGGCCTCGCTCAAAAAATGCTGATTTGTGGGTTAGCTGATAGAAAGGACCAAATAGAATGGCCAAGTGAAGCACATACTGTCTCCAGCTCCCCAAAAGTCCAACCAGAAGCTAACCCTCCTTTTTGGCTGCAGAGAATGAGGAAGTAGAACAGATGCACAGCACATTTTCCTGGGATACCGGAGAAATAGGGGCTTGTGAGTGTGCCCATGTAAGTCCAAGAAACTTCACTTGGAAAGCAAGCCTCTGAATTTAGCAGCCACTCCACTGATATGTATGATAGTCAGGGCCCTAAGATGAAGGCTTCTGACTTGCCAACCTGTAGGGTAGCATATACTGGGTGAAAACTTTGAAATCACAGGGTAAGGGTGGGCACAGATGCTAAATCCTGGCTCACTCACTAGTGACAAATGGCAGGGAGTTCATATCACAAGCCTGTCTCTATTTCCTGCATTTTTGTGATTCGGATATTAGCCTTTGACACTTAGAGGGTGGGAGTATAAGCAAACAGCACCTCAGTTCCTACTGTTCATTCAGGTGTACAAGCAACAGCAGTTTACTGAAGTAACTCCACCCATGAGGGTAAATTAGCTTCTCTTCTCCCGTGAGATCCCTGCTCAGATCCCATTGGTTAAATCTGAGCATCACTGGGCCAGATAGCACGGTGACTTGGGTGCCTCTGTTCGAAGGAGCCAGAGAAATGTGAGCCCCTCCCCTCCCTGAAGTTCCCAAGTGTATTTGTACAGAGTGTGTATGGCCTTCAGTCTTCCTTAAAGACAAAAAGACCTTGACCCAATCATTTGGTTTCAGAGCAGGACTCTCCTGAGGTCAGGAAAAAGGGTGTGGGAGTTCCAGAGGGCACAGAGGGAGAGCTCAGCTCCCCCCTGTAGACATCAGGTGCCACAAGTGAACAAAAGATGCTGCGGCCTTTGAGCCATCTGCCAGTTGCAGCCGCCCTGAATTGTGCACCCTGAGGGGACTCAGGATGGGCAAAAGCAGGATGTTGGCCCTCGAGAGTTAAGGCCCATATCAAAGCAACAGTTTCAGAGAGCCCAGACTCCTGTATCTGCCCCCACACAGAAAAACTGGAGATGTCAGGTTTTCTTTAATTAATAGTAATCTTTTGATGTTACAACTACATATCTTTGTTGCAAAAACTCTCATACATCCTAGGCCCCCCACTCCCCCACCTCTGTGGAGCAATCCCTCAGAGATAAGAGGCTGTTTGGGGAACGTAAGTTCTCAGTTTTGTCCAGCAAATAAAACAGAATTCCCAACTTTTAGGTTGTACTTTTTTTTTTTTCAGTCGACATCCCCAGTAAGCGAAGCTTTGCACTGACTTCTAACTTCAAGTTTGTGAACCAGAGTTCTGTATCCTTACCAGTGACAGCATTTATTTCAGCAAGCCACAGTGTCTTTAGCCTTTTGACCGGGGCCTCAGGGCTTATGGTCCTGTTGTTGCGACAACATCTCTTTCCTGTCCCACCTGAGCAGGAAAGCACTGTTCCCACCCCTTGTTTCAATCTCACCAATCACTGTGCAGCTTCTAAGGATTCATTCAGAGGTAGGATTCTCCAGGAGCCCCATTTCCTCCCCTCCACCCAGCACTTGTGTGAGAGCATTCACTACCGTCCAGTCCTGTGCCATCTTCCCCTGTCGCCTAACCTCATTCTTTCTCTTCAGAGCACCAAGGCTGTCCGCAGCCTTTTTTTTTTTTTTTTTTTAATGTTTTCTCTTTGGCTGCACTGCCAGCATGCGGAATCTTAGTTTCCTGACAAACGCCCACCCCCTGCATTGGACAGCGGCTTCTTCCAAAGGACCACCAGGGAAGTCCCAGCTCCCATCCATTTGTTGCCCAAACTGGAGGACTGCGAGTGGTCTGAGACTTTGTCCTGCTCCAGCCGGTACGTCACCTGCCACAAGTTGTGTGTGTGCCAGGAGGGGACATGAGACTTCTGGGTCAGGAACGAAGCTCTTTATCTCTGCACAGCAGGCAGCATGAGTTTTATACCAGCTCCTCATGTGCCCACATCCCCCAGGGAGCATGCAGGCCGGCCTAAACGGATGCTGCACATGCAGTGAGTTCATATCCCAGCTGAGAAATGGGAATTTAGGAAACCTCTTCTCTAAGGGGCTTCAAGCAATCCTGTCCACCTTTGTCCTGGAAGGAGATGTTATCTTCCTTATGCTGTTTAGTCGCTCAGTCGTGTCCGACTCTTTTGAGACCTAATAGACTGTTTCTGCCAGGATCCTCTGTCCATTGGATTTTCCAGGCAAGAATACTGCAGTGGGTTACCCAGGCAAGAATACAGGAGTGGCTTGCCATTTCCTTCTCCAGGGAATCTTCCCGACCTGAGGATCAAACCCAAGTCTCCTGCACTGGCAGGTGGATTCCTTATCACTGAGTCACCAGGGAAGCCTTATCTTCTTCATATTGGACAGAAAACAAAGCTGGCACATGCTCTGGGGTGACAGTCTCACTATCATCCAAGCAGTACAGGTATTCTTGAAAAGATTGTTCGAAATAAAAACTGTCCATGTCTCGGTGAAAAGGAATTTAATTTGAACTTTTCATCTGGCCCAAAGTCGTCTTCTGTGTGAAAGCAGCAATGTCTCGCTCTGGTGTCATAGTTATTCCAGCTTCCTAGAATGGGTAGGGAAATTGCCTTTTCCCCATGTCCTGGAACCCTTTGCATTACATGAGAAATGTTGACTCCTTGGAAGTTTGTTAGAGCTGACTCGTGAAATCACCTGGGTAGGTGTCTTTTTTATAAGAAAACATTTGACCACCTTTTTGATTTCTCCTACAAATACTCATTTCTCTAATCAGTTAGAGACTTCTCTAATCAGTTTTGGAAATTCAGTTTTTCTGAAAAATCTATTTCACCTAGATTTTTAAAAATCCATACTGTAATTATTTCTCTTTTCTTGTGAAATGGCTATTTTTTTGTGTTTCTTCACTGATCGACATTTTCCCAAAATCAATTTTTTAATTTTGCTCATCCAAGCTACCGTTTGATTCATTTTCCATTTCATTAACTCCTGCTTTCATGCCTTCCTTCTTTCTGCTTTTTTTTTTTCGCTTATTGTTTTCATTCTTGAGTTCTTTACTTAGTTTACTTTTCATCTTTCTTAAATTTCTTCTAAGAACCCTGGGCTGTACCTCCAAGGTATTTTGTCATTACTTTTTGTTACTGCTTTCTAAATAGATTCCAGTTTATTAACTGTGGTTACTATATAATTCATCATCCAAGTTGGGATACTTTTGTGAGTGAGATATACATATTACATCTGGATAATAAATGTAAGCTATGATTGTTTTAGGTGAACCAGAAAGTATGCTCATTCTAACATGACTTATTTAAAAGGAAGTTGAAATTTTTTTCACACTGGATTTTGTTACAAATTTCCAATTTATTGAATTTTAATCACAGAATAGTGTCTGCATGGATTTTGTTTACTTTGAATTTATTGAGGTTTTGGGAAGGGGTGCTAAAACTTGGCACATTTTTGTGACTGTGTCAAATGGTTTTGCACAGGATGTATGTTTTCTGTTTGTCGGCCACAGATTTCTTGTTATCTTTTAGATCAAGCTTATTAATTTTCTATATAGTTTTCTTTGTCTATGAGATATGTCGACTTCTAAGGAAGGTTTAAAGCTCTCTCACTATCACAGCAGATTTTTAACTTTTCCTTTTATTTCAGTTTTTAGCTTAATTCAGAATTTCTGTTATTAGATATGTAAATTTTCAAGACTTTTTGTTTGTTGCTTGTGCCTTTCAGCATTTGATATTTTTCACCTTAAAATCTTGTATCAATATTAATGTTGTTATTTGTGCTTTCTTCTCTTTCTGAACAGCTTTATTGAGATATAATTTACATATCTCCATAAAATGCACCAATTTAAATCATATGATATGGTGATTTTTAGTATATTGGAGAAGGAAATGGCAACCCACTCCAGTATTCTTGCCTGGAAAATTCCATGAATGGAGAAGCCTGGTGAGCTACAGTCCATGGAGTCTCAATTAAACATATATATGGGGCTTCCCTGATGTGAAGGCTCAGGAATAAGGAGTCTGCCTACGACGCAGGGTGCCCAGGTTCCATCCCTGAGCTGGGAAGATTCCCCATGGATGAGGGATGGAAACCCACTCAAGTATTCCTGCCTGGAGAGTTCCGTGGATGGAGGAGCCTGATAAGCTGCAGTCCAAGGGGTCACACAGAGTCGAACACAACTGAAGTGACTAAGCGGTAACAGTATATTCACAGTGTTGTACAGTCATTACCACAGTCAATTTTTAGAACACTTTCATCATCCTCAAAAGAAACATCACACCTATTGAGTCACTCTCCCGTCTCCCTACCTCTTCCCCTCAACCATAAATCCACTACTGTATCCATAGATTTGCCTGTCTGGATGGACATTTGATAGAAATAGTAACATATAGTATGTGGTCTTTTACAACTAGCTTCTTTCATTTAGCCTAACAGCATCAAGGTTCCTCTGTGTGGTAGCGTGTATGAGTACTTCATTCCTTTTTATTGCCAAATATGCCTTTCTATGGATAATACCACCTTTTGTTTAATCCGCTCATTAGTTGATGATTATTTCAATTATTTCCACTTGTGGCCATTATAAGTAATGCTCCTATAAACATTCATGTCCATGTTTTGTGTGACTGTATACTTTCCTTTCTCTTAGGTGTGCTTTTATTCCAGTTTTTACTGGATTATTCAAATATTTCCACTTGTGGCCTATAAGATTTAAAGCTTTTTTTTTTTTCAGTTTTTAGCTTAATTCAGAATTTCTGTTATTAGATATGTAAATTTTCAAGACTTTTTGTTTGTTGCTTGTGCCTTTCAGCATTTGATATTTTTCACCTTAAAATCTTGTATCAATATTAATGTTGTTATTTGTGCTTTCTTCTCTTTCTGAACAGCTTTATTGAGATATAATTTACATATCTCCATAAAATGCACCAATTTAAATCATATGATATGGTGATTTTTAGTATATTGGAGAAGGAAATGGCAACCCACTCCAGTATTCTTGCCTGGAAAATTCCATGAATGGAGAAGCCTGGTGAGCTACAGTCCATGGAGTCTCAATTAAACATATATATGGGGCTTCCCTGATGTGAAGGCTCAGGAATAAGGAGTCTGCCTACGACGCAGGGTGCCCAGGTTCCATCCCTGAGCTGGGAAGATTCCCCATGGATGAGGGATGGAAACCCACTCAAGTATTCCTGCCTGGAGAGTTCCGTGGATGGAGGAGCCTGATAAGCTGCAGTCCAAGGGGTCACACAGAGTCGAACACAACTGAAGTGACTAAGCGGTAACAGTATATTCACAGTGTTGTACAGTCATTACCACAGTCAATTTTTAGAACACTTTCATCATCCTCAAAAGAAACATCACACCTATTGAGTCACTCTCCCGTCTCCCTACCTCTTCCCCTCAACCATAAATCCACTACTGTATCCATAGATTTGCCTGTCTGGATGGACATTTGATAGAAATAGTAACATATAGTATGTGGTCTTTTACAACTAGCTTCTTTCATTTAGCCTAACAGCATCAAGGTTCCTCTGTGTGGTAGCGTGTATGAGTACTTCATTCCTTTTTATTGCCAAATATGCCTTTCTATGGATAATACCACCTTTTGTTTAATCCGCTCATTAGTTGATGATTATTTCAATTATTTCCACTTGTGGCCATTATAAGTAATGCTCCTATAAACATTCATGTCCATGTTTTGTGTGACTGTATACTTTCCTTTCTCTTAGGTGTGTATCTGGGAGTTAAGTCATATGGAAACTCCACAGTTAACATATTTTAGAACTGCCGACTATTTCCCATTTAACATTACACCAGCGGTGTGCAATGGTGCCAGTGTTTCTACTTCCTCACCAATAATTGTTATTATCTATCCCTTTTATTATTGGTATTCTAGTAATGTAAAGTAGTATTTCACTGTGGTTTTGATTTGCATTTTCCTGAGGGTTAATAGCACTGAGCGTCTTTTCATGTGCTTGTTGGCTGTTTGCTTATGTCTTTGTTGGAGAACTGTCCATTGCGAATTTTTGCCCATTTAAAAATTGGGATATTCATCTTGTAAACTACTGAGTTGTACAACTTCTTTATATATTTTGGATACAGGCTCCCTGTGAGATACATGTATAATTTGCAAACACATGTTGTAACCTCTGATTTTCAGAAGTTTGCTTCATGCTGCTTCATTGTATTAGTACTTGATTTTGGTAACTGAAAGAAATCCAGGGAATTTTCACTTGTCCAAAAGAAAGGCAAGAGACAAAAACAGCATCTAGTGTTTATTTATTTATTTTTTTACAAACTAGCTGTTATGGAAAAGATACGCATTCCAAGCAGGGAGAGAGGCACTGCCAAGCTTCTTCTGCAGCAACTACACACAGTATCCTGGCATCCAACTGAACCATGTCTGTAAATATCTATGGTTTATCTTTTTTTTTTTTTTAAAAAAGATTTATTTATTTATTTATTTATTTATTTATTTATTTTGGGCAGGGGTCGGGTTGGGGAGGGAGGGGAGGGGGCGGGCCACTTCCATGGGTCCTTTTTTTTTTAAGGTAATTTATTTTGAACTTCATAAAGCTTATATTTTTAATTTAATTTTTATTTATTTATCTTTTGGGGGGTGGGGAGGGAGGGGACGGGCGGGCCACTTCTATTGGTCTTTCATTTCTCTATTTTCATCCGTCTTTGTTCTTTGGCTCCTGTGGGCCTCCCATCGCAGTGGCCTCTGTGGTCGCAGAGCGCTGGCTCTGGGCGCATGCGCCCGAGAGCTCCGGCTCGGTAATTGGACACATCTGTCCAGCCTCTCCGCGGCACGTGGGGTCTTCCCAGGCCAGGAGTCAAACTGGCGCCCCTTGTACTGCAAGGCGGTGTCCTTACCCACTGGACCACCAGGGGAAGGGGAAGCCCCTCCATTGGTCTTTCATTTCTCTAGTTTCATCCATCTTTGCTCTTTGGCCCGTGTGGGCCTCCCATCACAGTGGCCTCTGTCGTTGCAGAGCACCGGCTCTGGGCGCATGCGCTCCAGAGCTCCGGCTCGGTAATTGGACACATCGGTCCAGCCGCTCCGCGGCACGTGGGATCTTCCCAGGCCAGGGATCGAACCGGCGCCCCTTGTACTGCAAGGCGGTGTCCTTATCCACTGGACCACCAGGGGAAGCCCGGTTTATCTTTTTTTATTGTCTTATTTTTTATAAGTATAGTTGATTTACAATGTGCTAATTATTGCTTAAAAGTGATTCAGGTATGCATATATATATATATATATATATATATATATATATATATATATATATATGTACTCTTTTTCTTAACATACTCTCCCATTATGGTTTATCATAGTACTGGATATAGTTTTCTGGGCTGTGCAGTAGGACCTTGTGTTTTGAGTCCTTCGTCTTGATTTATCTTGTGCATCTGTTAGCAGGATATGTTCTAAGGTAATTGCTACTGTGGTTTACCCCACCGTGGCTTAGAGAGCTTTCATAGGAATGTTCCGCTTTCAGGTGGTAGAGGAAACCTGCATATTTTGCCACCTTGTGGGTTACATTTTCCACTCTCTTGATATATTATTTGCTGCTGCAAAAAAGTTTTAAGTTTTGAGGTGATCAAGAAGTTGTAGTTTTCGTTTTTTCTTGTGCTTTTGATGTTGTATCTAAGAAACCATTGTCTAACCCAAGGATGTGAAGATTTACTCCTAGGCTTTGATGAGTTTTATAGTTTTGGCTCCTGTTTTTAGATCTATAATCTATTTTGAATTAATTTTTTCATATGATGTGAAACAGGAATCTAGATTCATTCTTTGCAAATTAATATTCCATCATCTCTATGTGCTTTCTTTGTGTTAGTATTTGCCTAGCATACTTTGCTATTATTTTTTTTTTTTATTTTTTTTAGATTTATTTATTTATTTATTTTGGAGGGGTGGGGTAGTGAGGGAGGGGAGCAGGTGGGCCACTTCTATTGGTCTTTCATTTCTCCATCCTCATCCGTCTTTGTTCTTTGGCTCCTGTGGGCCTCCCATCATGGTGGCCTCTGCTGTTGCAGAGCACCGGCTCTGGGCGCATGCGCTCCAGAGCTCCAGCTCCGTAATTGGACACATCAGTCCAGCCGCTCCGCAGCACATGGGATCTTCCCAGGCCAGGGCTCGAACCGGCGCCCCTTGCACTGCAAGGCGGTGTCCTTACCCACTGGACCACCAGGGAAGCCCTGCTATTATTTTTAGATACTATAATATTATAATTTACTTTTTAAATTTATATTATTGAAAAATAACTTGATTTACAATGCTGTGTTGATTTCTGCTCTATAGCAAAGTGATTGTCATATATATATATATATATGCACATAATTTTTCATATTCTTTTAGAAATATTTATTTATTTATTTGGTTGCTCTGGGTCTTAGTTGCAGGACTCAAGTTCTTTAGGTGCAGCATGTGAACTCTGCACTGTGGGATATAGTTCCCTGATCAGGAATCGAACCTGGGCTCCGTATGATACCATACTAATACCCTATGATAAACCATAATAGGAGAGTATGTTAAGAAAAAGAGTATATACATATTAATATGTATACCTGAATCACTTTATAGCAATAATTAGCACATTGTAAATCAACTATACTTATTTAAAAATAAGACAATGTAAATCATTAGGTCAAGAACTGCTTTGCCACCTTGTGGGTTACATTTTCCACTCTCTTGATATATTATTTGCTGCTGCAAAAAAGTTTTAAGTTTTGAGGTGATCAAGAAGTTGTAGTTTTCGTTTTTTCTTGTGCTTTTGATGTTGTATCTAAGAAACCATTGTCTAACCCAAGGATGTGAAGATTTACTCCTAGGCTTTGATGAGTTTTATAGTTTTGGCTCCTGTTTTTAGATCTATAATCTATTTTGAATTAATTTTTTCATATGATGTGAAACAGGAATCTAGATTCATTCTTTGCAAATTAATATTCCATCATCTCTATGTGCTTTCTTTGTGTTAGTATTTGCCTAGCATACTTTGCTATTATTTTTTTTTTTTTTTAGATTTATTTATTTATTTATTTTGGAGGGGTGGGGTAGGGAGGGAGGGGAGCAGGTGGGCCACTTCTATTGGTCTTTCATTTCTCCATCCTCATCCGTCTTTGTTCTTTGGCTCCTGTGGGCCTCCCATCATGGTGGCCTCTGCTGTTGCAGAGCACCGGCTCTGGGCGCATGCGCTCCAGAGCTCCAGCTCCGTAATTGGACACATCAGTCCAGCCGCTCCGCAGCACATGGGATCTTCCCAGGCCAGGGCTCGAACCGGCGCCCCTTGCACTGCAAGGCGGTGTCCTTACCCACTGGACCACCAGGGAAGCCCTGCTATTATTTTTAGATACTATAATATTATAATTTACTTTTTAAATTTATATTATTGAAAAATAACTTGATTTACAATGCTGTGTTGATTTCTGCTCTATAGCAAAGTGATTGTCATATATATATATATATATGCACATAATTTTTCATATTCTTTTAGAAATATTTATTTATTTATTTGGTTGCTCTGGGTCTTAGTTGCAGGACTCAAGTTCTTTAGGTGCAGCATGTGAACTCTGCACTGTGGGATATAGTTCCCTGATCAGGAATCGAACCTGGGCTCCGTATGATACCATACTAATACCCTATGATAAACCATAATAGGAGAGTATGTTAAGAAAAAGAGTATATACATATTAATATGTATACCTGAATCACTTTATAGCAATAATTAGCACATTGTAAATCAACTATACTTATTTAAAAAATAAGACAATAAAAAAAGATAAAGCATAGATATTCATAGACACAGTTCAAACTCTGGCAGTTGGACACTGAGATACTGCGCATAGTTGCTGCGGAAGGAGCTGTGTTGGAATTAAAGAGTCTTAGCCATTGGACCGCTAAGAAAGTCCCCCTGTTCATATTCTTTTCCATTATGGTTTATCACAAGAATGCCTTTGTAATTTAGGTGTAAGTTATTTAACATGCAACAGTTATCCCCAATTTTACAGACTTGCAAAAATGTCTGAAATTAAGTGAATTACCCACAAACCCATGCACAGAATAGAAAATACTATGGCAAAGAGACAGACACAACTTGCGACAGAGCAACAACTGTGGATAGGATAGGTGTTTTCTAAGTCTCACCCCATCCCAAAAGCCACTGCCTGCCCTTTGAGTCATTTAAATATGCCCACCTCACTCACCTTGAACTCTGAATATTCACAATAATCCATGCCCTGGAGTGGGCAGGAGGGAATTATTAACCTTATGCTTGACTAATGGAAACTTTCAAAATGATGGGCTACTTCAGTTTCCTCAGTTTGGACTGGGAAGACAGTAAGGTTCTGAAGAAGTTGGTAGGGACAATCAAGATACTTCCTACACCACAATATTTCTACTAGTTTAGTTTTTTCCTATCTTACTGGCTCAGACGATAAAGATTCCACCTGCAGTGCAGGATACCTGGGTTCAATCCCTGAGTTGGGAAGATCCCCTGGAGAAGGAAATGGCAACCCACTCCAGTATTCTTGCCTGGAGAATCCCCAAGGACAGAGGATTCTGGTTGACTATAGTCCATGGAGTAGTAAAGAGTCGGACATGACTGAGTGACCAAGCATGTGTGACATTTATTTGTACAGTTACTTTCTCTCCCATTCAGTTCATTGGTCTCTCCTCTTAGTGAGAGTTTTTACTATTCCATTAATTTCCTCAGCACTAAGAAAATTCCATGTAAATACAGGAGAATAGGATGATAAAACAGAAATGATGGAGTATGGCATCCTGAGGCTTTGGAAGTCTATGGTCTACCTCAGGGTTTTCAACCTTGGCACTACAGACATTTCAGACCAGAGAATTCTTGGTTCTCTGGAGGGTGTTCCGTGTACTGTAGAATGTTTAGGAGCATCTCTAGCATCTACCCACTAGATGCCAGTAGTAGCACCTATGAGTCAGTTGTGACAACCAACAATGTCTCCAGAAACTGCTCAGTGTTTCCTAGAAAAATTACCCACAACTGAGAACTACTGAATTTCATTACCCACAACTGAACTACAATTTTACAGACTTGCAAAATGTCTGAAATTAAGTGAATTACCCACAAACCCATGCACAGAATAGAAAATACTATGGCAAAGAGACAGACACAACTTGCGACAGAGCAACAACTGTGGATAGGATAGGTGTTTTCTAAGTCTCACCCCATCCCAAAAGCCACTGCCTGCCCTTTGAGTCATTTAAATATGCCCACCTCACTCACCTTGAACTCTGAATATTCACAATAATCCATGCCCTGGAGTGGGCAGGAGGGAATTATTAACCTTATGCTTGACTAATGGAAACTTTCAAAATGATGGGCTACTTCAGTTTCCTCAGTTTGGACTGGGAAGACAGTAAGGTTCTGAAGAAGTTGGTAGGGACAATCAAGATACTTCCTACACCACAATATTTCTACTAGTTTAGTTTTTTCCTATCTTACTGGCTCAGACGATAAAGATTCCACCTGCAGTGCAGGATACCTGGGTTCAATCCCTGAGTTGGGAAGATCCCCTGGAGAAGGAAATGGCAACCCACTCCAGTATTCTTGCCTGGAGAATCCCCAAGGACAGAGGATTCTGGTTGACTATAGTCCATGGAGTAGTAAAGAGTCGGACATGACTGAGTGACCAAGCATGTGTGACATTTATTTGTACAGTTACTTTCTCTCCCATTCAGTTCATTGGTCTCTCCTCTTAGTGAGAGTTTTTACTATTCCATTAATTTCCTCAGCACTAAGAAAATTCCATGTAAATACAGGAGAATAGGATGATAAAACAGAAATGATGGAGTATGGCATCCTGAGGCTTTGGAAGTCTATGGTCTACCTCAGGGTTTTCAACCTTGGCACTACAGACATTTCAGACCAGAGAATTCTTGGTTCTCTGGAGGGTGTTCCGTGTACTGTAGAATGTTTAGGAGCATCTCTAGCATCTACCCACTAGATGCCAGTAGTAGCACCTATGAGTCAGTTGTGACAACCAACAATGTCTCCAGAAACTGCTCAGTGTTTCCTAGAGGAAAAATTACCCACAACTGAGAACTACTGAATTTCTATTAACTACAGAATTTCTTTCTCATATTCTTTAATCTGTAATCTGTAAAGCAGCAGTTAACAAATGGTTAAATATTTTTAAAATTCTCAGCGTTCTGCATCTTTCTTTTGTATTGCATGACAGTCTCTGAAAATCCATGTGTTACGTGTCCATTACTTTTCTTCCCATTCAGTTCATTGTTTTTTGGTTACTCCTACTTTGATAGTATATTATAGCCCTGTTATTATAGCCCTAAATATAGTGACCAGAAGGCAATATGTTTGAAAAGTGAAGGGAAAAAACAGTACCTGTCAAAAGTGGTGCCTGATAGTTTGATTTCTGAGACCCATGAGACCCAGAGTTCATTAGAGTTAAGAAAGCTCAAATATTAGCATAAATTCTCTAGAATGCTTTCAATAATTTATGGGCATATAATCTTAAAAGACATTAGACCTAATTTGATTCATGTAAATTTGAATTTTTATAGCATGTGTATTCATGTCCTTGGCAACATTATAATACGTCAAGAAAAAGACCCCAGGTATATGTTCTATACAGACTTACTTTTGGGCTTCTGAGAACTTCTAATGCTACTAGATCACATCAAGGAAAACTTGTTCAAGCCTTCACAAAACTTTTCCTTGGGCTTATTTGGAATAAAGCAGACATCATTTAGAATATGTAAGCACTGAACAATGATCTCTATATTTATAAAAATACACAACCAGATTCTGGGAGTTAACTAAAATGTTTATTTACAAAATCCTAGTTGGATAAGACAGTATGCACTAGATTTTTCCACTATCCAAGCTGCTCCTTCAAGTCAGGCACCCGCATTAAAATTAGTACTCCTGTTTTTGGCACTGGCACATCTGACTCAAGAGGGAACGCCTGTTACGGATACCCTCGTCTTCTGCATCTTTTGTCACTGAGGATTTATTTTCTGCTTTGTTTTCAATTTCCTTATTAATAGTGGTACAGAATTGTTTTTAGCATCTTTGCATGCCTTGTGAAGGAAAAGATCGCCAGAAAAGGGTTTCCACGTTCCATTGGAAAAGACCTATGAGTCAGTTGTGACAACCAACAATGTCTCCAGAAACTGCTCAGTGTTTCCTAGAGGAAAAATTACCCACAACTGAGAACTACTGAATTTCTATTAACTACAGAATTTCTTTCTCATATTCTTTAATCTGTAATCTGTAAAGCAGCAGTTAACAAATGGTTAAATATTTTTAAAATTCTCAGCGTTCTGCATCTTTCTTTTGTATTGCATGACAGTCTCTGAAAATCCATGTGTTACGTGTCCATTACTTTTCTTCCCATTCAGTTCATTGTTTTTTGGTTACTCCTACTTTGATAGTATATTATAGCCCTGTTATTATAGCCCTAAATATAGTGACCAGAAGGCAATATGTTTGAAAAGTGAAGGGAAAAAACAGTACCTGTCAAAAGTGGTGCCTGATAGTTTGATTTCTGAGACCCATGAGACCCAGAGTTCATTAGAGTTAAGAAAGCTCAAATATTAGCATAAATTCTCTAGAATGCTTTCAATAATTTATGGGCATATAATCTTAAAAGACATTAGACCTAATTTGATTCATGTAAATTTGAATTTTTATAGCATGTGTATTCATGTCCTTGGCAACATTATAATACGTCAAGAAAAAGACCCCAGGTATATGTTCTATACAGACTTACTTTTGGGCTTCTGAGAACTTCTAATGCTACTAGATCACATCAAGGAAAACTTGTTCAAGCCTTCACAAAACTTTTCCTTGGGCTTATTTGGAATAAAGCAGACATCATTTAGAATATGTAAGCACTGAACAATGATCTCTATATTTATAAAAATACACAACCAGATTCTGGGAGTTAACTAAAATGTTTATTTACAAAATCCTAGTTGGATAAGACAGTATGCACTAGATTTTTCCACTATCCAAGCTGCTCCTTCAAGTCAGGCACCCGCATTAAAATTAGTACTCCTGTTTTTGGCACTGGCACATCTGACTCAAGAGGGAACGCCTGTTACGGATACCCCTCGTCTTCTGCATCTTTTGTCACTGAGGATTTATTTTCTGCTTTGTTTTCAATTTCCTTATTAATAGTGGTACAGAATTGTTTTTAGCATCTTTGCATGCCTTGTGAAGGAAAAGATCGCCAGAAAAGGGTTTCCACGTTCCATTGAAAGAAACAATCATAGCAAAACATACAAAACAACAACAACAACAACAAAAAACCCCAACTGTGTTTCCAGTTAAGCCACAAAAAGGAAAAGGCAGTTTTCTTAAAATTTCAAAGTCAATGTTTAATTTCATTCTGGCTGTGAACATTAACGCCCAATGTCAGCATCACTCTGTTCAGATGTATAGCCACTCAGCAGAGCAATTTTGAGCCCTTCTGTTTCTGGGTGGCATCTTACAACTTGTTTGTTTGACTTTCAGGAGTCCCGAAGCCGTTTCTCAACGTCGGTACTCTGCAGGGTGAAACTCCTTCTGGAGTCCAGGTGGTTCCCTTTAGGCACCTAGCTCATCCAGGTGCCGCGGGCCGGATTTGCATCCCCTGGGGGTGGTAGTTGTGGGTCCGGAGTTCCTGCGCCACGTGAGCCTCCCGTGAGCCTCCCACGCTAACCTTAGACCCCCCGAGTCAGCCGGGGGCACCCCCCGCAGAGGTGGAGAGGGCACTGACCAATCCCACGCCCTTCCCAGTGACCAGCTCCAATTTCTGGGCACCCCACCCCCACCCCCAGGGGAAGGGAGCCGTCCCGCGGCGTCTTTCCTGGAGGGCGCGAAAGGAAACTCAGGGTTCACCCGACCCCGCGGCAGGGGCCGGCGGCCCAGGGGCGAAGCCGGGCGGGGCCGCGGCGCGGGTGCGAGCGCCCGAGGCGCGGGCGGAGCCATGTGACCACGCCGCGCGGGGCCGGGCGCGCAGTGCCGCGCGGCGGCGGCGGCGGGGAGAGCAATGGAGGCCGGGGCCGCCTGAGAGGCGGGTGCGCTGCCGGTGCTGCTGCGGAGGCTGCTGGTGCCGCGGGAGCGCCGCGGGAGCGCCGCGGGCTGTGCATCCGCGCCGGCCGCCCGCACGGGATCGCCGTCGCCGTCCAGCCCCTCTCCAGCCCCGGCGCCCGGCCGGGACCTCAGGTGAGCGCCCTCCCGGCCCGCGGCCGGAGCCAGACAATGGGTGCAGCGCGCGGGCTTCTTCCTTGCCACGGCGCCCCTCGGGCCAGGCCCCCGCAGCGCCCCGGGGTCCCCGACCTTGCCGCTGCCCTGGGGGAGTGGGCTTGTCTTGGCCAGTCGTGGACTTCGGGGCGGTGTCCGCGCGTGTGCGGCGCGGACCCTCCCCGAGGCACCCGGCGCGTGGTGTGCGGGGCTTTGGATTTCCTGCGAGGAACCTGCGGTCGGGCTGCGCCCCCGGGAACTGGCCGAGAGCGTGGGACCTTTGAATTCCCTCTGTCCTCCCGGCGCCGCGGCATCCGGTGCCGGGGTCCCCGGCTGGGGTCCCGGCTGCGGCGGGGGTTAACGAGAGACCTCGCCGTCTGGGATCTCGGGCACTGACCCGGCTCAGCCACCTCCCCGCACCCCTCCCCACTGCATTGCTTTGTTTAACCTCTGCCGAGCCATTTCGCTCTAACTCTTGTTGCCCCAAATCTGATGAGCCACCAATTTGATGATGAGGCAAGACAAAGGTTTTCCCTGTTTACAAGGGCTGAGCCGGGAGACTGCACGCTGCCAGTGGTGTAGAAATGTGTTTTCCTTATCTGCTTCCCTGGGTTCTTGGGGTGGTTTTCCTGGTTCTGTAACCGGCCTTGTTTGCAGAGCTCTGTAGTGGTGACATTGGACCTCCTAACCGTGCCGAGACGGTGGGTGGGGTACGGCTTTTATTCCTGCATATCAGTAAACAGAAGGGCAGACGGTTACATTTGAGATGCTCCCAGAATAGAGGCAGCGTAGTCGTTTTCTGAATTCTGCATTTTAAGAGACAAAAAAATATGTATTTAAAGACACAGGGATTCACTGGATGGACGGGGAGGCAGGGGGCAGAAAACCTAGTAACTACAACCATGTGTTGTGAAATTTTAATATGGTTTGAAGAATAATGGCCCGGAAACTGATCTGGTGTAGGTGAGGGAGTGCGCGTGTGTGTCGGGGGGGGGGGTGTTGATGGAGAGGGAGTGGTTAGAATACAAAGGATAAGGCGATTTTATTCAAAGGTTCTTAGTATCCTGTAGCAAATTTTCACTTCATCAAGTTGTCGTTAAATCATTGTACCTCTATAAAAATCACCTGTAGTAGTTGTTGAACTATATGTAAAATGGCTCACAATTACTTGGCATTGTAATGTGACTCAGGAATGGGAAAACAACAGTCAATTTTGAGTAATTCTTAGAAATCAACAAAGGAAAGACACTTACACTGCTCCCTTTATTCTATGAGAAAACCGAATCCGGGTTCAATGTATTGAACAGAAAATTACCTGTAGGAAAAAAAAATTGCAAAGGTAGGTTTTTTTTTTTTTTTAAGAAACATTTTGAAAAATGCATCTTATATAAGTGATATGGAGGGTTTCATTACTTCAACTCAGATATGTGAAGGGAAGAAAATCAAGGCTACTGGATGGCCCTTTTTCAGTATTAAAGCTTAGTTTCTTTCAAACCCTGATATTTATAGTCACCTCTGAAACGGAGAAACTTTCACTCTAAAGACTTAGCAGTCACTTAGCACTGAATTTGGAGTTGGGAAGATAATACTGACTTCACACACTTAGGCAAGCGGTGTGAGAAACAGAAGCTTCCTTCCCCGCACGCTGCCAGTGGTGTAGAAATGTGTTTTCCTTATCTGCTTCCCTGGGTTCTTGGGGTGGTTTTCCTGGTTCTGTAACCGGCCTTGTTTGCAGAGCTCTGTAGTGGTGACATTGGACCTCCTAACCGTGCCGAGACGGTGGGTGGGGTACGGCTTTTATTCCTGCATATCAGTAAACAGAAGGGCAGACGGTTACATTTGAGATGCTCCCAGAATAGAGGCAGCGTAGTCGTTTTCTGAATTCTGCATTTTAAGAGACAAAAAAATATGTATTTAAAGACACAGGGATTCACTGGATGGACGGGGAGGCAGGGGGCAGAAAACCTAGTAACTACAACCATGTGTTGTGAAATTTTAATATGGTTTGAAGAATAATGGCCCGGAAACTGATCTGGTGTAGGTGAGGGAGTGCGCGTGTGTGTCGGGGGTGGGGGTGTTGATGGAGAGGGAGTGGTTAGAATACAAAGGATAAGGCGATTTTATTCAAAGGTTCTTAGTATCCTGTAGCAAATTTTCACTTCATCAAGTTGTCGTTAAATCATTGTACCTCTATAAAAATCACCTGTAGTAGTTGTTGAACTATATGTAAAATGGCTCACAATTACTTGGCATTGTAATGTGACTCAGGAATGGGAAAACAACAGTCAATTTTGAGTAATTCTTAGAAATCAACAAAGGAAAGACACTTACACTGCTCCCTTTATTCTATGAGAAAACCGAATCCGGGTTCAATGTATTGAACAGAAAATTACCTGTAGGAAAAAAAAATTGCAAAGGTAGGTTTTTTTTTTTTTTTTAAGAAACATTTTGAAAAATGCATCTTATATAAGTGATATGGAGGGTTTCATTACTTCAACTCAGATATGTGAAGGGAAGAAAATCAAGGCTACTGGATGGCCCTTTTTCAGTATTAAAGCTTAGTTTCTTTCAAACCCTGATATTTATAGTCACCTCTGAAACGGAGAAACTTTCACTCTAAAGACTTAGCAGTCACTTAGCACTGAATTTGGAGTTGGGAAGATAATACTGACTTCACACACTTAGGCAAGCGGTGTGAGAAACAGAAGCTTCCTTCCCCCGAAGGAGGGGATTAAGTGTATGAAAGTCTCATTCACCTTGTACAGCAGAAAATAACACAACATTGTAAAGCAACTATCCTCCAATTAAATGTTTAAAAAGTCAAAAAATAAAGCTTCCACGTAGTTCTTTGCAAGCTATAAAGCACTGTAATAAATGTAGGTTATTATTATTGCTAGGTGAGGAAGTTGTATCTTATAATTTTCTCTTACACACTTTTGGGAAAATTAGTTGAAATTCATATGAAATTCTCCAGGGTAGGGGGCTTCCCTGGTTCATTCGTGTTAAGACACAGGTGCTTCCACAGCAGGGGGCTGGGAAACTAGGGTCCTGCAAACACTGTGACATGGCCAGAAAAAAAAAAAAAAGAAGAAAAGAAATTCTCCAGGGTAAGGGACAGTCTAGTGTATACTAGGTGTTCAGTAAATAGTTGAAGAAAGAATGAATTAATGAGAAATGAAATACAAATGGATAAAATGTTCATATAGATTGAATTGGTCTACTTATTTTAGTTTAATGAACATTTACTGAAGGCCTATTGTGTGCCAAGAACTGTAGAGACTGTTTGCACATACAGTTATAAAATCCTGGTGACTTTCCTTTTTTGATCACGTGTGATGTATGTTTCTATGAAGACCGAGGCCCCTTGGGTCATGTTAATGATCATCTCATGTAACTGAGTAGTGCTGTAGAACATTTCACTCGTTATAAGTACAAATACTTTCTCACAATGGCCTGTGGGGAGGCAGGGCAGATGCTATCATTCCCGTTTTGTAGGTGAGGAAATCCAGACCCAGCAAGATTAAATGACTTGCCAACTCCTCCTCACCGAAGCAACAATGCCAGGCACAGAAGCTGGACCTCATGCCGGGTGCTTTCATCTCTGAATCACAGTCTTCTCCTAGATGGGCTGCACCTCCACAAAATCTCTCTTGAATTTGACCTCATGAACAAATCTACCTTTTAAAGAACTTTTATATACGGAAAAGTGGTATCTTATGACCCACTACTTACTGGCGTAGTTCAATGTGTAAACGAAATTTACAGACTAGGGGGGCCTCAAAAGGCAAGCGGTGTGAGAAACAGAAGCTTCCTTCCCCCGAAGGAGGGGATTAAGTGTATGAAAGTCTCATTCACCTTGTACAGCAGAAAATAACACAACATTGTAAAGCAACTATCCTCCAATTAAATGTTTAAAAAGTCAAAAAATAAAGCTTCCACGTAGTTCTTTGCAAGCTATAAAGCACTGTAATAAATGTAGGTTATTATTATTGCTAGGTGAGGAAGTTGTATCTTATAATTTTCTCTTACACACTTTTGGGAAAATTAGTTGAAATTCATATGAAATTCTCCAGGGTAGGGGGCTTCCCTGGTTCATTCGTGTTAAGACACAGGTGCTTCCACAGCAGGGGGCTGGGAAACTAGGGTCCTGCAAACACTGTGACATGGCCAGAAAAAAAAAAAAAAGAAGAAAAGAAATTCTCCAGGGTAAGGGACAGTCTAGTGTATACTAGGTGTTCAGTAAATAGTTGAAGAAAGAATGAATTAATGAGAAATGAAATACAAATGGATAAAATGTTCATATAGATTGAATTGGTCTACTTATTTTAGTTTAATGAACATTTACTGAAGGCCTATTGTGTGCCAAGAACTGTAGAGACTGTTTGCACATACAGTTATAAAATCCTGGTGACTTTCCTTTTTTGATCACGTGTGATGTATGTTTCTATGAAGACCGAGGCCCCTTGGGTCATGTTAATGATCATCTCATGTAACTGAGTAGTGCTGTAGAACATTTCACTCGTTATAAGTACAAATACTTTCTCACAATGGCCTGTGGGGAGGCAGGGCAGATGCTATCATTCCCGTTTTGTAGGTGAGGAAATCCAGACCCAGCAAGATTAAATGACTTGCCAACTCCTCCTCACCGAAGCAACAATGCCAGGCACAGAAGCTGGACCTCATGCCGGGTGCTTTCATCTCTGAATCACAGTCTTCTCCTAGATGGGCTGCACCTCCACAAAATCTCTCTTGAATTTGACCTCATGAACAAATCTACCTTTTAAAGAACTTTTATATACGGAAAAGTGGTATCTTATGACCCACTACTTACTGGCGTAGTTCAATGTGTAAGTTCTGGAGACAGGCGACAAAATGTGAACTCTGGTTTTGCCAGTTACTAGCTCTGCATCTTTGGCAAGTGACTTAATCTAGCTTAGTCTCAGTTTTCTCATCTGTAAAATGGTGGTGGTACTGACTTGCCTTGTTGGATTTGGGGAAGGATCAAATATGCTTAGTGCAGTGCCTGTAGAAACTAAACATTCAGTGGCAGCTGATTATTTTTATTCTCATTATTAAAACAAAGCAATGACTTTTAAACTTTTGCACAATAAGGAATGAATTTTACTGTTATTCAGTATACACATACGTGTGTTTCATTAAAAGATCATTAATCAGTGCTTAGACTTCCTATGTGCAAAGCATTCTTATATTTTTCATCGTGTTTTATTTAGAAACGCTGGTTGAGATACACTAAATGATTTCACATCCTGTTAATGCACCAGGACATGTGTTGAAAAGCACTAATGTTAAGGATAATCAGGTTAATGAGTGCATTAAAGAAAAATCGATTATTGAACTTTTATATTTTTCCTTCTAATTACTTAACAGCATCTTCTGGAATTTGAATGCTAAATTACACTGAAAACAGATTCTTAAACATTTCTTAGTAATTCTAACCATATATTGAGTATTTATTGCCATCTAGGTACTGTGCTCAGCAGTCTTTTTGCATGTTATCTAAGTGAGTGCTTGCCACAGCCCTGGAAGAACGTCTTCTGTTTCCATGTGATAATTGACTCAAAGAGGTTTCATGAATTTGCTGAAGGTCATAATATTAGTGAGAGTTGTAAGAATTCAGAGTTCTTCTTGACCCCAAAGCTCTCTGCTTTTTCAACCCCAGCCCTCTGTTCTCAGGTTCGCTTAGTGATTTCTGAAGACAGAATTATGCCTTCTCTTAGATACATTTGAATGGCAACCTTGGGAATTTACCGGCTGTGGTACATCTTTTGTAGTTTTCTTTGAAAGGACTCATTTGGAGAAAGGTTTCAAGTTAATAAGGAAGCATACTGCATAGACTAGTTTTTATTTGGCTGATCTTTGATGGATTAATTGGTCTTGCCCCTTTACTGGCGTAGTTCAATGTGTAAGTTCTGGAGACAGGCGACAAAATGTGAACTCTGGTTTTGCCAGTTACTAGCTCTGCATCTTTGGCAAGTGACTTAATCTAGCTTAGTCTCAGTTTTCTCATCTGTAAAATGGTGGTGGTACTGACTTGCCTTGTTGGATTTGGGGAAGGATCAAATATGCTTAGTGCAGTGCCTGTAGAAACTAAACATTCAGTGGCAGCTGATTATTTTTATTCTCATTATTAAAACAAAGCAATGACTTTTAAACTTTTGCACAATAAGGAATGAATTTTACTGTTATTCAGTATACACATACGTGTGTTTCATTAAAAGATCATTAATCAGTGCTTAGACTTCCTATGTGCAAAGCATTCTTATATTTTTCATCGTGTTTTATTTAGAAACGCTGGTTGAGATACACTAAATGATTTCACATCCTGTTAATGCACCAGGACATGTGTTGAAAAGCACTAATGTTAAGGATAATCAGGTTAATGAGTGCATTAAAGAAAAATCGATTATTGAACTTTTATATTTTTCCTTCTAATTACTTAACAGCATCTTCTGGAATTTGAATGCTAAATTACACTGAAAACAGATTCTTAAACATTTCTTAGTAATTCTAACCATATATTGAGTATTTATTGCCATCTAGGTACTGTGCTCAGCAGTCTTTTTGCATGTTATCTAAGTGAGTGCTTGCCACAGCCCTGGAAGAACGTCTTCTGTTTCCATGTGATAATTGACTCAAAGAGGTTTCATGAATTTGCTGAAGGTCATAATATTAGTGAGAGTTGTAAGAATTCAGAGTTCTTCTTGACCCCAAAGCTCTCTGCTTTTTCAACCCCAGCCCTCTGTTCTCAGGTTCGCTTAGTGATTTCTGAAGACAGAATTATGCCTTCTCTTAGATACATTTGAATGGCAACCTTGGGAATTTACCGGCTGTGGTACATCTTTTGTAGTTTTCTTTGAAAGGACTCATTTGGAGAAAGGTTTCAAGTTAATAAGGAAGCATACTGCATAGACTAGTTTTTATTTGGCTGATCTTTGATGTAAACATTTTGGAATAGCATCTCAGGTTTTTATGATACCGTCGATTAATTGGTCAGTTTTATTGAGCACCCACAGGTTTAACATATCTTCAGAAGAGAGAAGAGATAGCTGTGTAACTATAAAAAGACTTCATTACAAATGAATGCCGGCTTTTGTTAAGGCACGAAAGGAAGACTTAAGAGCTACAAAGAGTACTTTATAGTGTATTGATTTGCTTCAAACTCACCAGGCAGTTGAAGTATTTACTTTGTAAGGTACTTGTGAAAAACCAGCACTAACTATACAATTAATTTTCTGTTTTTGTATTTTAGTTCATTGCAAATCTTTCTTAAATTTTGAGTAGTATTTGAATTTTCTTTTTTTTTTGACAGTCCTGGGACTTTTCTCCTCTTTTAAAAAATATTCTGAGAAGGAATTAAGGAAATATATTTTATGAATAGTACTTAGAAACACAAATAGATAATTTACATGACAGTGGGAAGGCAGATTTCACTGTTTCTTTCACACTTGTGTCTGACAGATTAAAATTCTTTCAGTTGGATGGATAGGATTGTATCTTATAAATAAGATAATTACCAGGTCCTTAAAAATACATAAATACACTCCTGCTTTTGCATGATAGTTTCCTTGTGCATGGAGCTTTAAACTTTCACTGGTATGTTTAACTAGTTTATTTGTTGAATTAAGGTTGGTGTTTTCAAAACTGACAGTTTTTTAAATTCAGAGTTTGTGTAGATCATGATGCTGCTTTAGACAAAGAACAGCGGTTTCATGGTTTTTGTGAAAATTAAAGCTAGTATATTGTTTCAGTTATCTTTGGACATCAGATTTTTTTATCTCTAGACGAGCCTTAAGGTAACTCATTTTGCCCCTAATGAAATTGTAGATAATTGTCATTTAAGCTTATGTTTTGTGTTTATTTTATTGATTGACTCCTTTTGTCTAGCACTTGACCCTTAGTGGTGTGGTATAGTTTTTGTGCGCATCAAGAAACATTTCAGCTAGTGAATGGTCACTAATGTTTCTATGTTCAGGTACGTAAACTGGGTTCTCATGACATTTTGTACTACTTTTATTCTTGATGTGGAAATTCTTATAAAAAAAGAGGAAAATCAATTTAGATGTGTACTTGCACTAGTGTTTTTGAATTAGATACACACACAAATTCTGGGTCTACGTATATGTACAATTTCCATAGTTACATGAGAAGCATAAGGCTACAAGCTCTTAATCCATAAATATAAACATTAAGTGATTTTGTGGAAATGAAAAAACTGAGTAGTAACACCCTTTGAGCTGTTGGATGCCTTGTATGTTTGTGTGCTCAGTGGCTCATTTGTGTTCGACCCTTCATGACCCCGTGGACTGTAGCCTGTCAGGCTCCTCTGGCCATGGGGTTTCCCAGGCAAGAATACTGGAGTGGCTGCCATTTCTTTCTTAGCCAGGGATTCAACATGCGCCTCCTGCCTCTTCTGCATTGGCAGGTGGATTCTTGACCACCGAACTACCTGGGAAGCCCATTGAGTGCGTTAGTCACACGTTATCAGAAAGAAGCCAAAAAGAGCAAGGATATGTAACAGCTTCTATACTGAATTTGCATGTGGAAAGGTGATTCAATATAGAATGTCAAAAATGAAACACAGGAATAGCTTCAATCTGATTTTAAAATCTTCACCAACTCTTCCAGATGTTTGTAGAATTTCTCAAATTGTATACTTTGAAACTTGTGTGGAAGTTTTAATAAAATTACTAAAGAAACAGGTACTATTTTTAAAATGTGTCTTTGATGAAAAGATACAGAAGCTGCATCTCTGAAACACTTTGGGAAGTATTTAAATTGGAAATAAGTACTCAGCTCACTAGGGACCGGTTGTTAGAACAGAATTTAGAGCAGATACCAGCTGCTAAGAAAAAGTATTCTCAGTAACAAGAAAAGCGAGAAAAGTTGGGGGGTGGGGAAAGAGGCTTTTTACCAAGGAGGGTAGGAATGCCCCACCCAGAGGTCTGCTGGCCTGTCCACTCCCCTGGGGAGGGATTGGCTGGCCCTAGTGGGAGAGAAGGGGAGCAGGTAGGGGTGAGGGTGGGCAATGGAAAAACTCAGGTATTGTTTAAATCTGAGATAAGCCCGGATTCAATACATAATCTGTGAAAAGTCTTAGATTAAATTGTTAACCCACAGTTTCTCCCCTTGGGAGACAAAAAGGAAAGCCCATGGCCCCAAGACCACTGTTGCTGGAAGAGGAAGCATGAGGACCCCATTGTCCAGGCCGTTTGTGGTTTCAGGCCAGGGCACAGCTGATGTACTTAGGGAAGCCTGTGCTGAATTCTAAATAATTCCATAGTTACATGAGAAGCATAAGGCTACAAGCTCTTAATCCATAAATATAAACATTAAGTGATTTTGTGGAAATGAAAAAACTGAGTAGTAACACCCTTTGAGCTGTTGGATGCCTTGTATGTTTGTGTGCTCAGTGGCTCATTTGTGTTCGACCCTTCATGACCCCGTGGACTGTAGCCTGTCAGGCTCCTCTGGCCATGGGGTTTCCCAGGCAAGAATACTGGAGTGGCTGCCATTTCTTTCTTAGCCAGGGATTCAACATGCGCCTCCTGCCTCTTCTGCATTGGCAGGTGGATTCTTGACCACCGAACTACCTGGGAAGCCCATTGAGTGCGTTAGTCACACGTTATCAGAAAGAAGCCAAAAAGAGCAAGGATATGTAACAGCTTCTATACTGAATTTGCATGTGGAAAGGTGATTCAATATAGAATGTCAAAAATGAAACACAGGAATAGCTTCAATCTGATTTTAAAATCTTCACCAACTCTTCCAGATGTTTGTAGAATTTCTCAAATTGTATACTTTGAAACTTGTGTGGAAGTTTTAATAAAATTACTAAAGAAACAGGTACTATTTTTAAAATGTGTCTTTGATGAAAAGATACAGAAGCTGCATCTCTGAAACACTTTGGGAAGTATTTAAATTGGAAATAAGTACTCAGCTCACTAGGGACCGGTTGTTAGAACAGAATTTAGAGCAGATACCAGCTGCTAAGAAAAAGTATTCTCAGTAACAAGAAAAGCGAGAAAAGTTGGGGGGTGGGGAAAGAGGCTTTTTACCAAGGAGGGTAGGAATGCCCCACCCAGAGGTCTGCTGGCCTGTCCACTCCCCTGGGGAGGGATTGGCTGGCCCTAGTGGGAGAGAAGGGGAGCAGGTAGGGGTGAGGGTGGGCAATGGAAAAACTCAGGTATTGTTTAAATCTGAGATAAGCCGGATTCAATACATAATCTGTGAAAAGTCTTATATTAAATTGTTAACCCACAGTTTCTCCCCTTGGGAGACAAAAAGGAAAGCCCATGGCCCCAAGACCACTGTTGCTGGAAGAGGAAGCATGAGGACCCCATTGTCCAGGCCGTTTGTGGTTTCAGGCCAGGGCACAGCTGATGTACTTAGGGAAGCCTGTGCTGAATTCAGCCGAGGTGGTCAGACACCACTGATGAGTTCCAGCTGCCCTCAATGACTGCATTCCGGCTTTTCTTCATTCTGAAGAAAATAAACGCAGAGTGACTTTTTCTCTACCATAGTCTCACTGTGACAGATGTCGTGGGCTTTCTTGGCAGTCTTTAGGATGCAGCTGCCTGGGCATGTGTGCGATGGGTTAACTGTTTTCTAGAGTTAATGAGGTCAGGGTCACAGGTTCATTTCCTGGGAAGCCCAGTTCATTTTGCTTTGTTCTCTGATCTCATATTGTGCTCTTAACCCAACCCAGCCATCTGGCAAAGGCAGATCATTGATCACAAAGGGACTCCTAAGCAGGACGGTGTAGGAGGAGCAGCACGCATCTTCCTCAGTGGATGCTGCGTAATTAGAGACAATGCCACAAACGCACATTTGTGTTTCCTGGCCTTGTCTGAATATGTGGTCGCTAGCATGGTGGTCACGTGATTTTCTTTGTCATATCAGTTAACTGCCATTTTAACAGTTGTTTTTTCTAGTTCTGAGGTTTTAGAAGTCTCATGTTCAGCATTTATATCTTGTCTCGAATGTTCTTAGCTTCCTTGTAGGTTTGTAGGACGTTGGCTCTGTTAGTGAGAAAAGGGTAAAGCTGGTGGAGAACCTACTCAGTTGTTGACAGATGCAACCCCATTTGAGTTAAAAAATAAAAATAGTTAAAAAAAGCAAAGCACCATTCTGAACGAGAATGAATAGAGTGAGAATATCCAGGGAAGCGCTTTGTAGTATTTCTAAGCACATTTCGTCTATGAATCTCTTATTCCCTTTATTAAAGTTACTTCTGGTGTCTAGTGAAATACCTGAGCTCATCTAGACCAGTGCTGTCTGGCACAGTCCCTGGTCCCGTGGGCTAGTGAAGCATTTGAGACGTGGCCTGTCCAGACTGGGAGCAGCCCTCAGGATCAGATATGCACCAGGTTTGCGAGACAAAAAGGAAAGCCCACGGCCCCAAGACCACTGTTGCTGGAAGAGGAAGCATGAGGACCCCATTGTCCAGGCCGTTTGTGGTTTCAGGCCAGGGCACAGCTGATGTACTTAGGGAAGCCTGTGCTGAATTCAGCCGAGGTGGTCAGACACCACTGATGAGTTCCAGCTGCCCTCAATGACTGCATTCCGGCTTTTCTTCATTCTGAAGAAAATAAACGCAGAGTGACTTTTCTCTACCATAGTCTCACTGTGACAGATGTCGTGGGCTTTCTTGGCAGTCTTTAGGATGCAGCTGCCTGGGCATGTGTGCGATGGGTTAACTGTTTTCTAGAGTTAATGAGGTCAGGGTCACAGGTTCATTTCCTGGGAAGCCCAGTTCATTTTGCTTTGTTCTCTGATCTCATATTGTGCTCTTAACCCAACCCAGCCATCTGGCAAAGGCAGATCATTGATCACAAAGGGACTCCTAAGCAGGACGGTGTAGGAGGAGCAGCACGCATCTTCCTCAGTGGATGCTGCGTAATTAGAGACAATGCCACAAACGCACATTTGTGTTTCCTGGCCTTGTCTGAATATGTGGTCGCTAGCATGGTGGTCACGTGATTTTCTTTGTCATATCAGTTAACTGCCATTTTAACAGTTGTTTTTTCTAGTTCTGAGGTTTTAGAAGTCTCATGTTCAGCATTTATATCTTGTCTCGAATGTTCTTAGCTTCCTTGTAGGTTTGTAGGACGTTGGCTCTGTTAGTGAGAAAAGGGTAAAGCTGGTGGAGAACCTACTCAGTTGTTGACAGATGCAACCCCATTTGAGTTAAAAAATAAAAATAGTTAAAAAAAGCAAAGCACCATTCTGAACGAGAATGAATAGAGTGAGAATATCCAGGGAAGCGCTTTGTAGTATTTCTAAGCACATTTCGTCTATGAATCTCTTATTCCCTTTATTAAAGTTACTTCTGGTGTCTAGTGAAATACCTGAGCTCATCTAGACCAGTGCTGTCTGGCACAGTCCCTGGTCCCGTGGGCTAGTGAAGCATTTGAGACGTGGCCTGTCCAGACTGGGAGCAGCCCTCAGGATCAGATATGCACCAGGTTTCAAACATGTGATATGAAAAAGTACAATACGTCATTCATAATTTAATAAAATGGATCATATGTTGAAAGAATGTTTTACCTATATTAGATTCACGTAAACATTATTAGAGTTAATTTTATCTTTTAACTTTTAAAAAATGTGTTTACTAGGAGATTTTGTGTTTTCTACAAAAGCACATAGGTGCCTTGCATTATATTTCTGTCGGGTGGTGGTGGTCTAGACCAGCCCTTCATTTTTCAGATGAGAAGCACAATTCAGAGGTTAAGTAACTGAGCTGCATTCTTTCCATTGCCTGTAACCTCTCCCTGCTAATAGGTTCGGTGCTCAGGAAGATGGGGACTCTTTGAACCATTAAAAGTCCATTTAGTGCCTGGCAGTTATCATTCTGTTGCCAGATCTGTGCCTGAGTTATTGCATATTACGTATTACGCCAGGTGTGTGGGGAAAGGGAGGTGAGGAGGGAGGCAGGAGGCTTAGTTTTGTTTGTAATGTTGATGCTTAGGCTGTGTTTTACCTTCCTATATAGGTCAGAGGCCATATAGCTTTATTGAGTTCTGAGAAAAAGCTCGTTAAGTTATTAGACACTAACAGTTGTAACTCTGGGATAAAGGAGATATGGTGTTCATATAAAGTGGATACTTTATTGTGAAGATTTCAGCTAGTTCTGAATGACTCTTGAGGACCAAGCAGCAAGCTTTTCAGGCTGTATTCCTTTTGAAAGGAGGAGGGCTGAAGTGAATGGAGAAGACTCCTTAGTCTGTGCTCCAAAGAAGCTCACAGGCTGTTAACTTTCCCTCTCTGAATGGTGGCTGTGCCTGATGTTCCAGTGGAATAGGAAATACCCAGGATTGGGTGGTGTGAAGGCCACGGCCTCCCACCGGGGCTTCCTGTCAGTTTTATGACATCCTAGTCTTTAGTTGACAAAGATAGAAAGGAAGAAAACTGGGGGAAAACTTGAAGAAATTGACATATGCCCACCACTGTATATAAAATAGATAACTAGTAAGGACCTACTGTATAACACAGGAAGCTCTACTCAATACTCTGTAATGGCCTCTAGGGGAAAAGAATCTTAAAAGAGTGGATGTATGTATTTGTCTAATAGAGTCACTTTGCTGGTACACCTGAAACTCATGAAACATTATGAATCAGTATACTCCAATAAGATTTTTTTAAAAAGGAAGAAAACCTCGGGACCAAATTTGTTAGTTTTAGTTGAGATTTTTATTTTCCTAATCAACCTAGGCAGCTCAGGTTAACATCTTAAAGATGTTTACATTCTGAGGCTTCAGATCTATCCCCACCCCCAGCCCACTTGAGTTGTAGGTCGCTGTCGGTTATCAGTGATGACTTGTGAACAGCAGCTTGGTCAGGCTCTGAAACACTTCAGTTACTCCCGTCGTCCATCTGAGCTGGTGCAACGAGCTGACTCTCTCGTAAGGCTGGAGTTTGCAAGAAGAGGGGCAGTTATTTCCAGAAGGAGGGTTTATAATAGTAATTCCAGATTATTATTTTTCTCTGTTTTTTGTCTATTGCAAACAACCCAAGATTGGGGGAGGTACCGAGAATCAAATCTAGACAGTGATCTTTGAATGGTTACCTTGGTGGAGGACAAAAATAAATAGCGGGCTTCCCTGGTGGTCCAGTGGGTAGGGACACCACCTTGCAGTGCAAGGGGCGCCGGTTCGATCCCTGGCCTGGGAAGGTCCCACGTGCCGCGGAACGGCTGGACCGATGTGTCCAATTACCGAGCCAGAGCTCTGGAGCGCATGCACCCAGAGCCGGTGCTCTGTGACAACAGAGGCCACCGCGATGGGAGGCTCACACGGGCCAAAGAACAAAGATGGATGAAAACTAGACAAATGAAAGACTAATAGTAGTGGCCCGCCCGCCCCTCTCCCTCCCCATCCCACTCCCCCCCAAAACAACAAAAAAATAAATAAATAAATAGCTCTGTCCTTCAGGATGACATGTAATGAAAAGTACCATGACCATCCACATTCTGAGCAGCCTGAGTCATGGTAAACTCAGCTTATCTCATGGCAGCAGATGCATGCCAAGTGCTGTGCACCATGGGCTGGCCACCGCAGACTAACCGCCGTGAACCTAGCATGAAAAGAATCTTAAAAGGGGGTTGGATGTATGTATTTGTCTAATAGAGTCACTTTGCTGGTACACCTGAAACTCATGAAACATTATGAATCAGTATACTCCAATAAGATTTTTTTAAAAAGGAAGAAAACCTCGGGACCAAATTTGTTAGTTTTAGTTGAGATTTTTATTTTCCTAATCAACCTAGGCAGCTCAGGTTAACATCTTAAAGATGTTTACATTCTGAGGCTTCAGATCTATCCCCACCCCCAGCCCACTTGAGTTGTAGGTCGCTGTCGGTTATCAGTGATGACTTGTGAACAGCAGCTTGGTCAGGCTCTGAAACACTTCAGTTACTCCCGTCGTCCATCTGAGCTGGTGCAACGAGCTGACTCTCTTCGTAAGGCTGGAGTTTGCAAGAAGAGGGGCAGTTATTTCCAGAAGGAGGGTTTATAATAGTAATTCCAGATTATTATTTTTCTCTGTTTTTTGTCTATTGCAAACAACCCAAGATTGGGGGAGGTACCGAGAATCAAATCTAGACAGTGATCTTTGAATGGTTACCTTGGTGGAGGACAAAAATAAATAGCGGGCTTCCCTGGTGGTCCAGTGGGTAAGGACACCGCCTTGCAGTGCAAGGGGCGCCGGTTCGTTTCCTGGCCTGGGAAGGTCCCACGTGCCGCGGAACGGCTGGACCGATGTGTCCAATGACCGAGCCAGAGCTCTGGAGCGCATGCGCCCAGAGCCGGTGCTCTGTGACAACAGAGGCCACCTTGATGGGAGGCCCACACGGGCCAAAGAACAAAGATGGATGAAAACTAGACAAATGAAAGACCAATAGAAGTGGCCCGCCCGCCCCTCTCCCTCCCCATCCCACTCCCCCCCAAAACAACAAAAAAATAAATAAATAAATAGCTCTGTCCTTCAGGATGACATGTAATGAAAAGTACCATGACCATCCACATTCTGAGCAGCCTGAGTCATGGTAAACTCAGCTTATCTCATGGCAGCAGATGCATGCCAAGTGCTGTGCACCATGGGCTGGCCACCGCAGACTAACCGCCGTGAACCTAGCATGAAAAGACCAAAGGCTGGGGGAGTACAGGTCACTTGAATGAGAACCTCTGTTGCAGTTTCTAGATTGAGAGAAGAGTGTAGCATTTTTACATTGCCACAGATGAATGAACGCATTATGATTTATGTTCTACAAGTCACTTGTTGACTTCATGTGTCATATTTGATGTGTCATGTCCCATTTCTAGCAGTAATGGAGTTTTAAAAATTTGGGTCAATGGGACAGGCATTTGGGCTGCCAGGAGGCTTGTTGTCGTGTTGGGAGTCATACTGGACGTGGAAGGGTAGCACGTGGCCCCTGTATTCCTCCTCCTTTCCCTGACCCAGCTGTTCATACCACGCACTGTGGAGATGCTAGTGAATATAAAAATGAAGCATTCGGTCTAGGGAAGAAGAAAGACAAGAATTTAAAATGTGCCATGAGAGGAGATCCCAGCTCTGTGGGGACTCAGGAAGGGTGACTCTTCTGGTGAAGGAGGATAGAATGACGAAAAATAAGGGGGTGGCTTCCAGCAGAAGTGATAGTGGAGTGGGGTGCTGAAAGAGGGGCGGAATTTTGACAGGTGCAGAGCGGGTGGAAGGGTGTTGCAGGGATCGGGAATGGAATGAGCAAAGACATGGCAAGCATGAGGCCATGCCATGGAGATGGTGGGAATATTCAGGCATGGACGGAATGTCAGGAGACAAGAGGAGAGGAGGGCGAGAGGAGTGAATCAGGCAACATTTGGAGAGATTTGAAAAGCCAAAGCGCGCTGACATTTTGTAGGCCATGGGAGCTATCAGAACAGGGAGTGGCATAATTGCATCTACTTTGGAAGAATGACTCGGAGTTAAGCTTGGTTCTAAGGCCAACTTTCCTCTAATTAGCCTAGTGACCACTGGCGAGCCACTTGACTCCTCTGGGCCTCAGATTATATCATGTATAAAACAAAAGGGTGGAGCAGGAGTTATCCCGTCAAAGAGTAAACAAAGGCAGTGCTTCCAAGGGCCTGGTCTGTGCCAGGTGCTGCTGCTGCGGCTGGAACATGAGAGCAAACATACAGCCAGGGCCCCTGCACTGCGGACGATCTTCAGGTGCGAGAGGGGGACAAGAAACAGTACACAAATGTGGATAGAACACAGTGTCAGGTTGTGATAAGTGTGAAAAGGAAGGTTGTGCTGAGTGAGTGGAGTGAGAAGTTTCTAGACAGAGAAACCTAGAGAACTTTGAATGAAGTGGAAGAGGCCATGGGACTATGTGGGATCTCTTCCAGAGCTCAAATCATAAGTATAATTAAATGAAAAGCTATAGCTCTTTTTGTAAAGAGTTTCTAAATAGATAGTTCGTTCTTACCAGAGCTTCAAATGCTCGTGTTGGGAGTCATACTGGACGTGGGGAAGGGTAGCACGTGGCCCCTGTATTCCTCCTCCTTTCCCTGACCCAGCTGTTCATACCACGCACTGTGGAGATGCTAGTGAATATAAAAATGAAGCATTCGGTCTAGGGAAGAAGAAAGACAAGAATTTAAAATGTGCCATGAGAGGAGATCCCAGCTCTGTGGGGACTCAGGAAGGGTGACTCTTCTGGTGAAGGAGGATAGAATGACGAAAAATAAGGGGGTGGCTTCCAGCAGAAGTGATAGTGGAGTGGGGTGCTGAAAGAGGGGCGGAATTTTGACAGGTGCAGAGCGGGTGGAAGGGTGTTGCAGGGATCGGGAATGGAATGAGCAAAGACATGGCAAGCATGAGGCCATGCCATGGAGATGGTGGGAATATTCAGGCATGGACGGAATGTCAGGAGACAAGAGGAGAGGAGGGCGAGAGGAGTGAATCAGGCAACATTTGGAGAGATTTGAAAAGCCAAAGCGCGCTGACATTTTGTAGGCCATGGGGAGCTATCAGAACAGGGAGTGGCATAATTGCATCTACTTTGGAAGAATGACTCGGAGTTAAGCTTGGTTCTAAGGCCAACTTTCCTCTAATTAGCCTAGTGACCACTGGCGAGCCACTTGACTCCTCTGGGCCTCAGATTATATCATGTATAAAACAAAAGGGTGGAGCAGGAGTTATCCCGTCAAAGAGTAAACAAAGGCAGTGCTTCCAAGGGCCTGGTCTGTGCCAGGTGCTGCTGCTGCGGCTGGAACATGAGAGCAAACATACAGCCAGGGCCCCTGCACTGCGGACGATCTTCAGGTGCGAGAGGGGGACAAGAAACAGTACACAAATGTGGATAGAACACAGTGTCAGGTTGTGATAAGTGTGAAAAGGAAGGTTGTGCTGAGTGAGTGGAGTGAGAAGTTTCTAGACAGAGAAACCTAGAGAACTTTGAATGAAGTGGAAGAGGCCATGGGACTATGTGGGATCTCTTCCAGAGCTCAAATCATAAGTATAATTAAATGAAAAGCTATAGCTCTTTAATATTGATTAAAGAGTTTCTAAATAGATAGTGTTCTTACAGTTTCGATTAGGTCTACCAGTATAGCTCTTGATGGACAATCTCTTTTTAGTGCTGCATCTTTGAAATCGCTGGACTACATACAGCACAATCTCATTTTAGGAAACAATTTTCTTCATGTTCTGAAAAAATGGCCCTTGTTGGGCTTCCCCTGGTGGTCCAGTGGGTAAGGACACCGCCTTGCAGTGCAAGGGGCGCCGGTTCGATCCCTGGCCTGGGAAGATCCCACGTGCCGCGGAGCGGCTGGACCGATGTGTCCAATTACCGAGCCGGAGCTCTGGAGCGCATGCGCCCAGAGCCGGCGCTCTGCAGCGACAGACGCCACCGCGATGGGAGGCCCACAGGAGCCAAAGAACAAAGACGGATGAACATAGAGAAATGAAAGACCAATAGAAGTGGCCCGCCCACTCCCCTCCCTCCCCAACCCGACCCCCACCCAAAATAAATAAATAAATCTTTAAAAAAAAAAAAAAAATGGCCCTGTTTGGGTAATCCTGCATGTTATCCCTCAGCCGGTCATCCATCTCCAAGCTTGTGGCTTATGGAAAGGGAAGATGCTTGGCGTTTAAACCATTAGACTTAGGATGGTTGTTCAATACATTGAATGGCTCTTCTATTTTAATATAAATTAAAATTAAGGGAGAGCCCTGGGAAAGCTCTGTTTTAATTAGAGTTGGAATGCATCTTAGGAGACCATTTCTGCCAGTTATAATCATAACAGTGGCATTATGACTTTTTTTTTAAAGAATCCTTACTTAATAAGCTGGATCTTTCCTGAGGTCTTCAAGTTTATTTTATGGATGATTTTTGTCGAATTAAGTGAAAGGCAGAAGAATGCAAGCATTCTTCTTTGGCCCTAAATCCTTCTCTTGGGGATATGAAACAGCTGAGCAGTAATCTTCAGGCAAGGGTGCTTAAGACTGGCTAGCTCTTGAACAGGAGCCATGAGGTTGGGAAATCTGGACTTACCCTTCCTTTATTGAGGACCATTCACATAGAGGTTTGTTTGTTTTTTAAAATTTTTATTGGAGTAATATAGTTATATAGGGCTTCCCAGGTGGTGCTAATGGTACGAAACCCACTGGCCAATGCAGGAGACATGAGACTGGGTTTGATCCCTGGGACGGGAAGATCCCCTAGAGGAGGAAATGGCAACCAGCTTCAGTATTCTTGCCTGGAGAATTCCACGAACAGAGGATCCTGGCAGGCCACAGTCCATGGGGTCTCACAGAGTCAGGCACGACTGAGGCAGCTTAGCGCACAGCACCCAGAGTTGCTTTACTGTACTCTGTTAGTTTCTGCTGTGCAGCAGAGTGAGTCAGCTGAGCATATACATATATCCTGTCTTTTTTTGGATTTCCCTTCCGTTTAGGTCCCCACAGAGTATTAGTAGAGTTCCTGGGAGTGCTGTGTGGTAGGTTCTCATTAGTTACCTATTTTATACACACTATCAATAGTCTAGTTTCAGTCCCCGAATTCATCCCACCCCACTCTCTTTCCCCTTTGGTCACGGAAAGTTTTAACTTGATTGCCCACAAATTGTATACCGTGTTGGGAAGCTGGGTGATAAACTGTACTTCAGCGATGGTGTAAGTTGTGATCTCTGGCCTTCTGTTAGAATGCAGTCCAGGGCATTGCCTTGCCTCCTTGCCTCAGAGTTCACAGCCAGGGAGACTGGCCCAGCCTGAATTATTTAACTCATCTTATCCTTTAAGATAATTACAAGTAGTCCTTGAACTAAACGACATACAAATTTGGGCCTTGCACAGGTATCTTTGTCTTTTCTTCATTTTCTCTTTTACTGAACATAGAGCTGTCTCCTGGTCTTTGGTTCTGCTTGAGGGTTGTTTATAATCCCTGCTCTGGATTACCTCATTCTGCTAGTCTCTTGCAGTATGATTTATCTTTTTAAAATTAAATTCCCTTCCCTTAAATGATCTTTCCTTATGAATCTTCCTTCCTAAGAATGTTTAGTTATTTGGTATAGCTGAAGAAAGAGGGAGGAAAGAAGGGAAAGAAGAAAGAAAATTCTGTTTGGCCCTGTATTAATAATAGGTCATGTCAGTATTTGATTTGGTCACTAATTTCCAATATTCCGGGGTTTTCTCTCAAATGTTAAAAATATTTTTATTATGGAAAAATATTTAAAATAGAATTTACCATTTTGAAATGTACAGTTTATTAGCATTAAATACATTCAAAATATTATACAGGCATTACATTATCCATGTCCAGAACTTTCTCACATTCCAAACAGAAACACTGTATCTGTTAAACAATAACTCCTCATTCCCCCTGTCCTCTGAAACTTCTATTATACTTTCTGTCTCTGAATTCTCTATGAATTCTGGGTACCTCATAGAAATGGGATCATACAGTGTTTATCCTTCTGGCTGACTCGTTTCACTTAGAATAATGTTTTCAACATAATAAGGTTCATTATGTTGTAGCTTATGTTAGGTCTTTATTCTGTTTTATGGCTGAAGAAGATTCCACTGTGTATGTGTGTGTGTTCGTGTGTGTGTGTGCGTATGTTACTTGCTTAGTCATGTCCAACTCTTTGTGACCCTATGAACTGTATCCTGCCAGGCTCCTCTGTCCATGGGATTTTCCCAGGCAAGAAGCCTGGAGTGTGTTATCATTCCCTTCTCTAGGGGATCTTCCCAACCCATATCATGGACGTAAAATTTATTCATCTGTTGATGGACATTTGGGTTGTTTTCACCTTTTGCATTCCAGAACAATGCTTCTATGAACATTGTTACGTAAGTATCTCCTTGAGTCCCTGTTATCTATTCTTTTGGATATATAGGTAGGAGTGGAATTGTTGGATTGTTAGTTAACTAATTAATTCTTTCTTTAACTTTCCGAGGACCTGCCAAATTGCTTTTCGTGGTGACTATACCATTGTTTTTAATTAATTTTTATTGGACTATAGCTGATCTATAATGTTGTATTAGTTTCCGCTGTATAACAAAACAAATTAGTTATACATATACGTATATCCAGTCTTTTCAAGATTCTCTTCCCACATAGGTCATTGCAGAGTATGGAGTAGAGTTCCCTGTGCTATACTAGGTTCTTATTAGTTATCTATTTTATATATAGTAGTGTGTGCACGTCAGCCTGAATCTCCCAATTTATCCCTGCCCCCACTTCCCTCTTGGTAACCCTAGGTTGGTTTTCTCCATCTGTGACTCTGTTTCTGTTTTGTAAATAGGTTCATTTGTACTATCTTTTGGATTCCACATATAAACAATATCATATGATGTTTTTCTTTCTCTAACTATGCCATTTTATGTTCCTGCCACCAATGTACAGGGGTTTCAGTTTCCCCACAGCTTCACTCATGATTGATTGTTATAACAATTAATATTTCATTGTATTTATATGCCACATTTTGTTTATTTGTTCATTTGTCAGTGAAAACTTGGGTTGCTTCCATGTTTTAGCTATTATAAATGATGCTGCTATGAGCATGGATGTATAAATATCTCTTTTGAGAACCTGCTTCCAATTCTTTTGGCTATATACTCAGAAATTATCCATTGGATCATATGGTAATTGTATTTTTAACTTTTTTGAGGAACAACCATATTGTTTTCCACTGTGGCTATACCATTTTACATTCCTACCTACAGAGAACAAGGGTTCCAATTTCCCTACATGGACGCCAGCACTTTGTCTTTTATTTCTGCATAATTGTTGTCCTGACAGGTGTAAAGTGATATTTCACTGTGGTTTTGACTTGCATTCTGCTAATGATTAGTTATGTTTAGCATCTTATTAAGTGCTTCTTGACCATTCCGTATGTTGTTTATTCGAGTCCTTTGCCCGCTTTTGAATCAGATTGTAAAAAAATTTGTAATACAGATTTTCAGGAAATTGTCCTTACAGTATGATAGATGGAAAAACAAGATGAGGAGATAATAGAAGTTTTCAGTATGTGATCCCGTGTCTTTAAGTCTAGTAAGTAAAATCAAAACAAATATTTCTCTAGGAAATTGAAGGTCATGAAGAAGTTTAGAATTAGTTGATGTTTCCTTACATAGAGATGCAAAGATGCTAATCACTAGAGTCCCATCTTTAATTGATATGAGGGGTACATGAAATCAACTCACGTGTAGAATTAGCATTGACGAATAGCTTAATATCAAACAAAGTAGGACTGGAACTGTTAATCCTGCCCGCTTTCCGCTCCCAAGGTGCCATCTAAGTTCTCAAAAATCTCATGTCCCCACTTATGCACAAATAGTTTCACTAGCATAGACTTTTTGAGGGCAGGCATTTTTGTCTTTTATAAGATAACAGGGGGGTTCCCTGGTGGCTTAGATGGTCAAGAATCTGCTTGCACTGCAGGAGATGTGGGTTTAATCCTAAGTAGGAAGATCCCTAGAGAAGGGAATGGGGAATGGCAACCCACTCCATTATTCTTGCTGGAAAAAGCCATGGAAAAAAAGAGGAGCCTTTTTGGTTTTAAAAATTTTGTTTATTTGTTCATTTGTCAGTGAAAACTTGGGTTGCTTCCATGTTTTAGCTATTATAAATGATGCTGCTATGAGCATGGATGTATAAATATCTCTTTTGAGAACCTGCTTCCAATTCTTTTGGCTATATACTCAGAAATTATCCATTGGATCATATGGTAATTGTATTTTTAACTTTTTTGAGGAACAACCATATTGTTTTCCACTGTGGCTATACCATTTTACATTCCTACCTACAGAGAACAAGGGTTCCAATTTCCCTACATGGACGCCAGCACTTTGTCTTTTATTTCTGCATAATTGTTGTCCTGACAGGTGTAAAGTGATATTTCACTGTGGTTTTGACTTGCATTCTGCTAATGATTAGTTATGTTTAGCATCTTATTAAGTGCTTCTTGACCATTCCGTATGTTGTTTATTCGAGTCCTTTGCCCGCTTTTGAATCAGATTGTAAAAAAATTTGTAATACAGATTTTCAGGAAATTGTCCTTACAGTATGATAGATGGAAAAACAAGATGAGGAGATAATAGAAGTTTTCAGTATGTGATCCCGTGTCTTTAAGTCTAGTAAGTAAAATCAAAACAAATATTTCTCTAGGAAATTGAAGGTCATGAAGAAGTTTAGAATTAGTTGATGTTTCCTTACATAGAGATGCAAAGATGCTAATCACTAGAGTCCCATCTTTAATTGATATGGGGGGTACATGAAATCAACTCACGTGTAGAATTAGCATTGACGAATAGCTTAATATCAAACAAAGTAGGACTGGAACTGTTAATCCTGCCCGCTTTCCGCTCCCAAGGTGCCATCTAAGTTCTCAAAAATCTCATGTCCCCACTTATGCACAAATAGTTTCACTAGCATAGACTTTTTGAGGGCAGGCATTTTTGTCTTTTATAAGATAACAGGGGGGTTCCCTGGTGGCTTAGATGGTCAAGAATCTGCTTGCACTGCAGGAGATGTGGGTTTAATCCCTAAGTAGGGAAGATCCCCTAGAGAAGGGAATGGGGAATGGCAACCCACTCCATTATTCTTGCTGGAAAAAGCCATGGATAGAGGAGCCTGGCTGGCTATAGGTCATGGGATCACAAAACATCTGAGACAACTGAGTGACTAACATGACCACAACAAAATAAGAAGAGTTGTTCTTAGATGCAGTTGAACCTTTATGTTTTTTGGTTTTTTTAAAAAAATCATTTATTTATTTGGCTCCACTGGATCTTAGTTGCAGCCTGTGGGATCTAGTTCCCCGACTAGGAATCTAACTAAGGCCCCCTGCATTGGAAACACAGAGTCTTAACCACTGGACCACCAGGGAAGTCCCCCTTTATGTCTTTTAAAAAGAGTTTTATGTAACACCATAAACTGCGTTGCTAGAATAATTTTAAGGCGATTAAATTTTTTTTGTGTATAAATGTGTGTCTACTTATGTATGTATGACTTTGTTTTTATGCAATCCTATTTATGAATAGTTTCTCCAAATAGAGTATTTGTTTTGGGTTGGTGAGAGAACCAGTATCTTTAAAAAGGTAAAAGGAAACAAGTATTTCCTTAGAGGATATTTTGGAGTTTTACTGCACCAAGTAATGTTTCAATGCAAAAGAAACGAGCAATTTCTGTTCCTAGCCTCAGGTTATAGAGTCTCGCAGCACTTTTTGGCCTCCTTCCTTAGGCTGCAGTGAATGTGTTTGCATCTGTCCCAGAGCTAAGAATAATTTAATATAAATTCCAAACCACCCACCCACCTTGCAAGAAGAAAAGAAGTAAATAAGGACTTTCTGAGTAGAATGAAACTTTTGGACCTCAGCCTTAGCGGATCTTATTTTGTCCAGCATCTACAGACCTCTGTGCCCTTTCAAGGTGCCATCTAAGTTCTCAAAAATCTCATGTCCCCACTTATGCACAAATAGTTTCACTAGCATAGACTTTTTGAGGGCAGGCATTTTTGTCTTTTATACGATAACAGGGGGGTTCCCTGGTGGCTTAGATGGTCAAGAATCTGCTGGCACTGCAGGAGATGTGGGTTTAATCCCTAAGTAGGAAGATCCCCTAGAGAAGGGAATGGGGAATGGCAACCCACTCCATTATTCTTGCTGGAAAAAGCCATGGATAGAGGAGCCTGGCTGGCTATAGGTCATGGGATCACAAAACATCTGAGACAACTGAGTGACTAACATGACCACAACAAAATAAGAAGAGTTGTTCTTAGATGCAGTTGAACCTTTATGTTTTTTGGTTTTTTTAAAAAAATCATTTATTTATTTGGCTCCACTGGATCTTAGTTGCAGCCTGTGGGATCTAGTTCCCCGACTAGGAATCTAACTAAGGCCCCCTGCATTGGAAACACAGAGTCTTAACCACTGGACCACCAGGGAAGTCCCCCTTTATGTCTTTTAAAAAGAGTTTTATGTAACACCATAAACTGCGTTGCTAGAATAATTTTAAGGCGATTAAATTTTTTTTGTGTATAAATGTGTGTCTACTTATGTATGTATGACTTTGTTTTTATGCAATCCTATTTATGAATAGTTTCTCCAAATAGAGTATTTGTTTTGGGTTGGTGAGAGAACCAGTATCTTTAAAAAGGTAAAAGGAAACAAGTATTTCCTTAGAGGATATTTTGGAGTTTTACTGCACCAAGTAATGTTTCAATGCAAAAGAAACGAGCAATTTCTGTTCCTAGCCTCAGGTTATAGAGTCTCGCAGCACTTTTTGGCCTCCTTCCTTAGGCTGCAGTGAATGTGTTTGCATCTGTCCCAGAGCTAAGAATAATTTAATATAAATTCCAAACCACCCACCCACCTTGCAAGAAGAAAAGAAGTAAATAAGGACTTTCTGAGTAGAATGAAACTTTTGGACCTCAGCCTTAGCGGATCTTATTTTGTCCAGCATCTACAGACCTCTGTGCCCTTTCAAGGGCAGAGGCACCTAGGATTCAGGACTCAACACTGAGCTCATCCTCCTCCCTTAGCATTCCGTGCACATATGCTCCAAGCCTTGTGGATGGAGCCTCTTCTCTGACCACGGTCTTCTCGCCTTTTAGTCCCACCACTTTCCGTAGTGATGGTCTTTCTTTTTTGCTTTCACTCTGAGCTTTTCCTCTTTTTTACCCCCTCTTGATTGCCCAGTGCCTCACTCTCCTAGTCTTGCCCCCTCATGCTCAGCCTGGGCTTCGGGAGCACACATGTCAAGACACACCCAGTGCTCCCCTCCCGGCACCCTGAAAAGGCCCCCAGCCCCAGCTGTTGCACTTCTAGAGCACTTCCCTCTGCCTCCAGCCCTCTTCACTGTTCCCTTACACATTTGTATTGCCAGCCCTTGACTGACCATCATTGTTTGTCAGGACTAAAAGGTTTCAAATAAAATACTGATTAAAAGCTTCAGTCACTTATTTTATTGCCCTTGACTCCTTCACACATTTTTCAAGAAGTTATTTCAAGAAAAAGTTATTTCAAACTGTTTCCATACTTTGCAAATCTGCCTTCAATTTTAGATGACTTAGCTTCTTGCTTTACTTGGGAAATTCAGCATGAACTTGGTTTTCTTCTCTTTTTCTTAAACATTTCAGTTCCCATAACTATCTCACTAAGTTTTCCTCTAGCTCTGTTATTTTTTTTTTTACGTTGGGTCTTTGTTGTGGAACTCAGACTCTTTGTTGAGACGCGTGGATTCTCTAGAAGTGGCCTATGGACTCCAGAAAGTGTGGTCTTCAGTAGTTGCGGCTCGCAGGCTCACTAATTGCCCGGAGCCCAGGGGCTCAGAGTTGTGGTGCGTGGACTTAGTTGCCTTGAGGTGGACGTAGTTGCATTTGGGGCCTTCCGGACCAGGGATTGAATGTGTTTGCTCTCCAGCTAATATTTAAATTCCAAACCACCCACCCACCTTGCAAGAAGAAAAGAAGTAAATAAGGACTTTCTGAGTAGAATGAAACTTTTGGACCTCAGCCTTAGCGGATCTTATTTTGTCCAGCATCTACAGACCTCTGTGCCCTTTCAAGGGCAGAGGCACCTAGGATTCAGGACTCAACACTGAGCTCATCCTCCTCCCTTAGCATTCCGTGCACATATGCTCCAAGCCTTGTGGATGGAGCCTCTTCTCTGACCACGGTCTTCTCGCCTTTTAGTCCCACCACTTTCCGTAGTGATGGTCTTTCTTTTTTGCTTTCACTCTGAGCTTTTCCTCTTTTTTACCCCCTCTTGATTGCCCAGTGCCTCACTCTCCTAGTCTTGCCCCCTCATGCTCAGCCTGGGCTTCGGGAGCACACATGTCAAGACACACCCAGTGCTCCCCTCCCGGCACCCTGAAAAGGCCCCCAGCCCCAGCTGTTGCACTTCTAGAGCACTTCCCTCTGCCTCCAGCCCTCTTCACTGTTCCCTTACACATTTGTATTGCCAGCCCTTGACTGACCATCATTGTTTGTCAGGACTAAAAGGTTTCAAATAAAATACTGATTAAAAGCTTCAGTCACTTATTTTATTGCCCTTGACTCCTTCACACATTTTTCAAGAAGTTATTTCAAGAAAAAGTTATTTCAAACTGTTTCCATACTTTGCAAATCTGCCTTCAATTTTAGATGACTTAGCTTCTTGCTTTACTTGGGAAATTCAGCATGAACTTGGTTTTCTTCTCTTTTTCTTAAACATTTCAGTTCCCATAACTATCTCACTAAGTTTTCCTCTAGCTCTGTTATTTTTTTTTTTACGTTGAGTCTTTGTTGTGGAACTCAGACTCTTTGTTGAGACGCGTGGATTCTCTAGAAGTGGCCTATGGACTCCAGAAAGTGTGGTCTTCAGTAGTTGCGGCTCGCAGGCTCACTAATTGCCCGGAGCCCAGGGGCTCAGAGTTGTGGTGCGTGGACTTAGTTGCCTTGAGGTGGACTTAGTTGCATTTGGGGTCTTCCCGGACCAGGGATTGAACTCGAGACTCCTACATTGCAAGGCATATTCTTAACCACTGGACTATCAGGGAAGTCCCTATATTTCAATTATTTTAACAGACTCTGTGTGTGTGTGTGTGTGTGTGTGTGTGTGTGTGTGTTTGACAGACATGTTTTAAATGCCTGCTCTGGTGGCATTTGGTAGAAGCCACACAATAATAAGTAATGTTAGAGGGGTTGGTACACCTCACAAGGCGCTTGCATATACATCATCTCATTTAATCATTATCCAGGCTCCTCTTTAGTATTCTGGAAGAAAAACGTCCCATTTTCCAAAGGCAGGCTTTGTGTTTGTCCTCTTGACCTTATTATGTCCCATCTTCTCAGAAACTTTGGTTTCAGATTTCTCCTTTTCCCCACTGATTCTGTTCCTTCTTAATCTAACATCCTTAGGTCTGACTTAGAGTGTAAAACAACTTTTGGCCACAAGTATAGCTTCAAGTCTCCACCTTAACTTTAAAATTTTCCATGAATTCCTTATCTCATGCATTCTGGCTTCATACTCTCATTGTGAATAGAAACTAGATTTTACAGATTCATCTACAATTTAAATGATAGCCAAAAAAGTGCAGTGCCCTTTTTTGCTATCTGTGTCTGGTCACAGGCATTGAAAGCGTTTCTTCACCTTTGAAGACAACTGGTCATCGAGGGCTGGTGTGGAGCCTGGACGCGGCCTGTGGTGGTTGTCGGGCAGTGGGTGGAGGGTGTGATCCAGGTGCAATAGGCTCCCGGAGCTCCGGTCGATTGCCTGGGAACCTCTTGATGAAAGCCTGTATGTCCGGGGGGTTGCCTGCTTTTTTTTAGGAACGCGGAAATTTCAGTTCCCATAACTATCTCACTAAGTTTTCCTCTAGCTCTGTTATTTTTTTTTTTACGTTGGGTCTTTGTTGTGGAACTCAGACTCTTTGTTGAGACGCGTGGATTCTCTAGAAGTGGCCTATGGACTCCAGAAAGTGTGGTCTTCAGTAGTTGCGGCTCGCAGGCTCACTAATTGCCCGGAGCCCAGGGGCTCAGAGTTGTGGTGCGTGGACTTAGTTGCCTTGAGGTGGACTTAGTTGCATTTGGGGTCTTCCCGGACCAGGGATTGAACTCGAGACTCCTACATTGCAAGGCATATTCTTAACCACTGGACTATCAGGGAAGTCCCTATATTTCAATTATTTTAACAGACTCTGTGTGTGTGTGTGTGTGTGTGTGTGTGTGTGTGTGTTTGACAGACATGTTTTAAATGCCTGCTCTGGTGGCATTTGGTAGAAGCCACACAATAATAAGTAATGTTAGAGGGGTTGGTACACCTCACAAGGCGCTTGCATATACATCATCTCATTTAATCATTATCCAGGCTCCTCTTTAGTATTCTGGAAGAAAAACGTCCCATTTTCCAAAGGCAGGCTTTGTGTTTGTCCTCTTGACCTTATTATGTCCCATCTTCTCAGAAACTTTGGTTTCAGATTTCTCCTTTTCCCCACTGATTCTGTTCCTTCTTAATCTAACATCCTTAGGTCTGACTTAGAGTGTAAAACAACTTTTGGCCACAAGTATAGCTTCAAGTCTCCACCTTAACTTTAAAATTTTCCATGAATTCCTTATCTCATGCATTCTGGCTTCATACTCTCATTGTGAATAGAAACTAGATTTTACAGATTCATCTACAATTTAAATGATAGCCAAAAAAGTGCAGTGCCCTTTTTTGCTATCTGTGTCTGGTCACAGGCATTGAAAGCGTTTCTTCACCTTTGAAGACAACTGGTCATCGAGGGCTGGTGTGGAGCCTGGACGCGGCCTGTGGTGGTTGTCGGGCAGTGGGTGGAGGGTGTGATCCAGGTGCAATAGGCTCCCCGGAGCTCCGGTCGATTGCCTGGGAACCTCTTGATGAAAGCCTGTATGTCACACTGGTGACGGGGGGCTGTTGCTCTCTGTGGAAATGTAAGAGCAAGAGCCTGCAGTTTAGAGATGATGCTGAAACTAGTGAGCATATTGAATCCCTAGAAAGAAATTGTCAAGAGGAGAGAATGGGTCCATGGACCAAGTCCCAGGGCTCTCCCATGTGCAGAGGTTGGGTGATGTGGGAGATTTTGGATGACCAGCCTAGTGGGCTCTTTCTGGCAGAGATCTGGGAAGGAGGCCCTGAATCTTCCTTTGCTTCTGTGTATCAAGGGGGAAAATGACATGTTGGCTTTGAGACCTCCTACTTTTAGGGTGCTCATGTAGCTTTTGTTCTGTGCTAACCTCAGCTATCTTCCACCAAGGCACACTTTATATCAGAGGAGGAAGAAAGGATGGGGGACCCTTTACCCTGTTCAAGAATGAGCTTGGGTAGAAAACTGCCAGAATACAACCAGAGCGACAAAGAAGCTGTGTCTTCTGTTTTCTCCTTTCTGGCTCCAAAGAAAGAATACACCAGATCAAAGGAGGAAGTAGAATGAATTAGAGTCTTTCAAAGAGTGGTAGCAGGTTGAGACTAGAAGGGGCTTAATTAACGCGATAGTGTGTGTACAAGTGCAGCACACAGCTCTACATATAATGGGTGAGCAAGGTATGTAATTATTATGAGTTAATAGCTGTTTTCTAATCCTGAACTGTCACTTTATAGATGAGGAAATTGAGACTCAGATGTTCAGGAACTAACAATGATTCCCTTAAGCTACACAAAGAGAGGAATCACTGAAAAGTCATTAGCTTGGCACCTGTCTCTCTGCTTTCCGGCTCCAGCTCTGTTTCCATCCCAGCTCCTCCCCCACCCTCAGCTCAGTCTCCGGTCGCCCCCCCCCGTGCCCCCGTGGGCCCGCCCCTGGTCCCCGGCCGTCCCCTGCCCTGCCTGCCGCCCCGCCTGCTCTCCTCCTTGTCCAAGTCGTGGCCCATTTTGGCAATGGTGTGGAGCCTGGACGCGCCTGTGGTGGTTGTCGGGCAGTGGGTGGAGGGTGTGATCCAGGTGCAATAGGCTCCCCGGAGCTCCGGTCGATTGCCTGGGAACCTCTTGATGAAAGCCTGTATGTCACACTGGTGACGGGGGGCTGTTGCTCTCTGTGGAAATGTAAGAGCAAGAGCCTGCAGTTTAGAGATGATGCTGAAACTAGTGAGCATATTGAATCCCTAGAAAGAAATTGTCAAGAGGAGAGAATGGGTCCATGGACCAAGTCCCAGGGCTCTCCCATGTGCAGAGGTTGGGTGATGTGGGAGATTTTGGATGACCAGCCTAGTGGGCTCTTTCTGGCAGAGATCTGGGAAGGAGGCCCTGAATCTTCCTTTGCTTCTGTGTATCAAGGGGGAAAATGACATGTTGGCTTTGAGACCTCCTACTTTTAGGGTGCTCATGTAGCTTTTGTTCTGTGCTAACCTCAGCTATCTTCCACCAAGGCACACTTTATATCAGAGGAGGAAGAAAGGATGGGGGACCCTTTACCCTGTTCAAGAATGAGCTTGGGTAGAAAACTGCCAGAATACAACCAGAGCGACAAAGAAGCTGTGTCTTCTGTTTTCTCCTTTCTGGCTCCAAAGAAAGAATACACCAGATCAAAGGAGGAAGTAGAATGAATTAGAGTCTTTCAAAGAGTGGTAGCAGGTTGAGACTAGAAGGGGCTTAATTAACGCGATAGTGTGTGTACAAGTGCAGCACACAGCTCTACATATAATGGGTGAGCAAGGTATGTAATTATTATGAGTTAATAGCTGTTTTCTAATCCTGAACTGTCACTTTATAGATGAGGAAATTGAGACTCAGATGTTCAGGAACTAACAATGATTCCCTTAAGCTACACAAAGAGAGGAATCACTGAAAAGTCATTAGCTTGGCACCTGTCTCTCTGCTTTCCGGCTCCAGCTCTGTTTCCATCCCAGCTCCTCCCCCACCCTCAGCTCAGTCTCCGGTCGCCCCGCCCTGTGCCCCCGTGGTCCCGCCCCTGGTCCCTGGCTGTCCCGTGCTCTGCCTGCAGCCCCGCCTGCTTCCTCTCTCCTTGTCCAAGTCGTGGCCCATTTTCACGTCTCTGCCACCACCTGTGAATTCCTGACCTGTCTAGCCACATTGCTCTCTTCTTTGAAATTCTCTAGCATGCTTCCCAGGATGGTATCTGGTTGCTGCAGCTACAGTGATAGTGGGGGTGGGGTCGTGGTAAAATGCTGTTCGCTTCCAGTCCCCCATCCCGCTTCTGCACACTTAACTGCCTGTGCTGCAGAGCAGAACCTACTGGGTAGATACGGAGGGGCGCAGCCTAGGGGCTGTGTGTGCATGTGAATGTACGTGTGTGTGCGTGCAAGCCACCCTCTGGGGCAGGTGCACCGTTGAGCTTCCAGGGAGAGGAGAACTGTCTCTTGCTTGGCAGCTCCCCTGATGAGCCCCTGTGTGCTGTGTCTGGCATGGCCTTTGTGACATTCGGCCAGTCTTTATGACCTTGTGAAAAGACCTCGTGAGGTTCTAAAGTTGGATCCCTCTCATGTTAGTGTCTGGGTTAAAATAGCCAGTAGAATAACCCTCTTTGTAATGACGATTTCTAAGGATCATGTAACTTCTTTTGGTAAGACTTTAATTCCCTTAAAGTTTCTGCACTAGGATATACTTAGCACAACCCAGAAAAAGAGAAAACTGATTCTTTGTAAGATCTTGCTTCAGGGTCTGAGAAATACCAGAACTTCCTTGGATACAGTAAAGGGTCAGTCTTCCTGTATTTACCGTTGCTCTTCTGTCTAAAATTGGATTTACCTTGTCAATAGAAGATCTGGGTTCTTTTCTCTAATTAACGCGATAGTGTGTGTACAAGTGCAGCACACAGCTCTACATATAATGGGTGAGCAAGGTATGTAATTATTATGAGTTAATAGCTGTTTTCTAATCCTGAACTGTCACTTTATAGATGAGGAAATTGAGACTCAGATGTTCAGGAACTAACAATGATTCCCTTAAGCTACACAAAGAGAGGAATCACTGAAAAGTCATTAGCTTGGCACCTGTCTCTCTGCTTTCCGGCTCCAGCTCTGTTTCCATCCCAGCTCCTCCCCCACCCTCAGCTCAGTCTCCGGTCGCCCCGCCCTGTGCCCCCGTGGTCCCGCCCCTGGTCCCTGGCTGTCCCGTGCTCTGCCTGCAGCCCCGCCTGCTTCCTCTCTCCTTGTCCAAGTCGTGGCCCATTTTCACGTCTCTGCCACCACCTGTGAATTCCTGACCTGTCTAGCCACATTGCTCTCTTCTTTGAAATTCTCTAGCATGCTTCCCAGGATGGTATCTGGTTGCTGCAGCTACAGTGATAGTGGGGGTGGGGTCGTGGTAAAATGCTGTTCGCTTCCAGTCCCCCATCCCGCTTCTGCACACTTAACTGCCTGTGCTGCAGAGCAGAACCTACTGGGTAGATACGGAGGGGCGCAGCCTAGGGGCTGTGTGTGCATGTGAATGTACGTGTGTGTGCGTGCAAGCCACCCTCTGGGGCAGGTGCACCGTTGAGCTTCCAGGGAGAGGAGAACTGTCTCTTGCTTGGCAGCTCCCCTGATGAGCCCCTGTGTGCTGTGTCTGGCATGGCCTTTGTGACATTCGGCCAGTCTTTATGACCTTGTGAAAAGACCTCGTGAGGTTCTAAAGTTGGATCCCTCTCATGTTAGTGTCTGGGTTAAAATAGCCAGTAGAATAACCCTCTTTGTAATGACGATTTCTAAGGATCATGTAACTTCTTTTGGTAAGACTTTAATTCCCTTAAAGTTTCTGCACTAGGATATACTTAGCACAACCCAGAAAAAGAGAAAACTGATTCTTTGTAAGATCTTGCTTCAGGGTCTGAGAAATACCAGAACTTCCTTGGATACAGTAAAGGGTCAGTCTTCCTGTATTTACCGTTGCTCTTCTGTCTAAAATTGGATTTACCTTGTCAATAGAAGATCTGGGTTCTTTTTCTCTACCTTAATATGTTGTGATGGTAACATTACTATTAGTGCAGGTTGTATTTATTTATTTAATTCATATAAAAGTTTCAAAATTGGAATATCTGTGTCTTGATAAAGTATGAACTCTGGCTAAAGTTCATAGTGTGCTGTTGCTTGTTTAATTGCTAAATTGTGTCTGACTCTTTTGCGACCCCGTGAACTGTAGCCTGCCAGGCTCCTCTGTTCATGGAGTTTCTCAGACAAGAATACTGGAAAGTATTGCCATTTTCTTCTCCAGAGGATATTCCTGACCCAGGGGTTGAACCCACATTTCTTGCATCGGAAGGCGGATTCTTTACCACTGAGCCACCTGGGAAACTAAGGAGATATACATTATGCTTCTGTTTATACTTTCACTCTCATAAATTATTTTTCTATCAGTTTTTCTATCTTAGTACATAATTTTATTATGTAATGGACATTTGTGTGCAAGTTTTTGAGTGGATATATGTATTTTTAGGGGTGGAATTGGGTGTGTTTATAGGAGGGGAATTGTTGGATCATGTGATAACTCATGTTTAATATTTTGAGGAGCCGCCAGGCTTTTCCAAAGTGGCTGCACCATTTTGTTTTCTACCAGCAGCATTTGAGGGCTCTAGTTTCTCTAGATCCTTGCAACACTTCTTGTTCTCAGTGTTTTGGATTATAACTATTCTGGTGGCTATGAAGTAGAATCTCAGTATGATTTTAATTTGCATTTCCCCAATGGCTAATGAGGTAGAGCTTCTTTGGATATGTTTATGGACCATTTGTATATCTTCTTTGGAGAAATATCTGTTGAGATTCTGTGCCAAGTTTACATTTGGTTGGTTTTCTAAAAATTATTTTGTAGGAGTTCTTTATATATTCTAGATACATGATTTGCAAATATTTTCTTTTATTCTGTGGATTGTCTCCTCGCCTTTTCTTTTTCTTCTCACTTTCTTGATCATGTCCTTTGAACCATGAAAGTTTTACATTGTGATATAAGGTGGTGCCAGTCGTCAAGAGCCCACCTGCTGGTGCAGGAAACACATAAGAGACACGAGTTTGATCCCTGGGTGGGGAAGATCCCCTGGAGGAGAGCATGGCAACCCACTCCAGTATTCTTGCCTGGAGAATCCCATGGACAGAGGAACCTGGTGGGCTACAAGTCCAGAGGGTTGCCAAGAGTCAGACGTGACTGAAGTGACGTAGCGCACATGCATAGTTCAGTTTTATCTATTGTTCTTTTCTCATTTGTGCTTTTTGTGTCAAATATAAGAAGCGATTGCCTAATCAGTGGTCATGAAGATGTATGCCTATATTTTCTTCTAAGAGCTTTGTAGTTTTAGCCCTTTTAAGCATTTGATCCATTTTACTCATTTTTTTTGTATATGATGTAAGGTAGGACTGCAACTTCATTCTTTTGCAAGTATATGTGGAATTGGCCACTCTTTCCCCCTCACTGAATTGTCTTGACACTCTTGTTGAAAGTTTGTTGCTGTTGCTCAGGGGCTCCGTCATGTCCGACTCTTTGTGACCTCATGGACCGCAGCACTCTAAGCTTCCCTGTCCTTTGCCTTCTCCCAGAGTTTGCTCAAATTCCTGTTGAAAGTTAGTTGGTCATAAATGTGAGGATTTACTTCTGGGCTGTCGATTCTGTTCCCTTGTTCTGTGTGTCTGTCCTATGCCAGTGCCACCCTCTCTTGATTGATATGGCTGTCCTCTTCTCCTTTCAATACTCACATAATAAAAAGGGGCATTGAAGCTGTGTACAGTGGCATCATCTCTTGTTGGATTAGGTAATAAGGCCAGTGGGAACGGCACAGAACAAACACAGGAACAGTTACCTTGAAAATCCTTAGCAAGGTGCCGCGGTGGAGTTCAAGCACCAGTTTTCATTGGTTCATCACAGCCACCATTTTACTGATTGTTTCTTTAGTCGAACACCAGCAGAAGGAGTCAGCTTCCATTTAGGGGCTCTGCTATTTACAAAATTCTGACCTTTAAACACTAGAATTTCAGTGAAAATTCACATTTTCCTTGCCCAAATCCTCATAGTACAGATGCTCATTGACTGGGGGGCTGGCAGCATTGCTTACACTGTTCTTGGCAAGTGCTCCTTCCTCCCCTCTTCCTTTGTCTTCTTCCTCTTTCTGCCTGGCTCTCCTCTTGCCTCCTTTTTGCCCTTCTCCTCTCTTTCTTTCAGCATCCTGTCACCCCCCACCCAGCACACCTTGCTGAATGTCTGTCTTCATGTGTCTGTGGTATGACTTAAATGTATAAGAAATGAACCAGCCTCTGTTGCTTACAGTTTTTTGTTAGTTTTTAATTTTTTGGCCGCACTGCAGGGCATGAGGAATCTTAGTTTCCTGAGCAGGGATTGCCCCCTGCAGTGGAAGCACAGAGCCTTAGCCACCGGATTGCCAGGGAAGCCTCGGTTCACCGTAGTTTGCTTTTTTTAAGAGCTTGGCCCTTTACATTTGATCCATTTTACTCATTTTTTGTATATGAAGTAAGGTAGGACTGCAACTTCCTTCTTTTGCAAGTATATCTCGAATTGGCCACTCTTTCCCCCTCACTGAATTGTCTTGACACTCTTGTTGAAAGTTTGTTGCTGTTGCTCAGGGGCTCCGTCATGTCCGACTCTTTGTGACCTCATGGACCGCAGCACTCTAAGCTTCCCTGTCCTTTGCCTTCTCCCAGAGTTTGCTCAAATTCCTGTTGAAAGTTAGTTGGTCATAAATGTGAGGATTTACTTCTGGGCTGTCGATTCTGTTCCCTTGTTCTGTGTGTCTGTCCTATGCCAGTGCCACCCTCTCTTGATTGATATGGCTGTCCTCTTCTCCTTTCAATACTCACATAATAAAAAGGGGCATTGAAGCTGTGTACAGTGGCATCATCTCTTGTTGGATTAGGTAATAAGGCCAGTGGGAACGGCACAGAACAAACACAGGAACAGTTACCTTGAAAATCCTTAGCAAGGTGCCGCGGTGGAGTTCAAGCACCAGTTTTCATTGGTTCATCACAGCCACCATTTTACTGATTGTTTCTTTAGTCGAACACCAGCAGAAGGAGTCAGCTTCCATTTAGGGGCTCTGCTATTTACAAAATTCTGACCTTTAAACACTAGAATTTCAGTGAAAATTCACATTTTCCTTGCCCAAATCCTCATAGTACAGATGCTCATTGACTGGGGAGCTGGCAGCATTGCTTACACTGTTCTTGGCAAGTGCTCCTTCCTCCCCTCTTCCTTTGTCTTCTTCCTCTTTCTGCCTGGCTCTCCTCTTGCCTCCTTTTTGCCCTTCTCCTCTCTTTCTTTCAGCATCCTGTCACCCCCCACCCAGCACACCTTGCTGAATGTCTGTCTTCATGTGTCTGTGGTATGACTTAAATGTATAAGAAATGAACCAGCCTCTGTTGCTTACAGTTTTTTGTTAGTTTTTAATTTTTTGGCCGCACTGCAGGGCATGAGGAATCTTAGTTTCCTGAGCAGGGATTGCCCCCTGCAGTGGAAGCACAGAGCCTTAGCCACCGGATTGCCAGGGAAGCCTCTTTTCACCGTTTTGATGAGAGCAGGTTAGGTTCGCCTGGTGGGGAGCAGTCAGGACGGGATATCCTAGATACTGCTGAGGGTCTCAGCTTTGGGTAGCCTAGTTGTGGAGGTGGTGCTTTAATCCTCCGATGCTGTTAAAGAAATAAAGCCTAAGACTTGTATTCATCCAGTGAACTAGTAAGGGGTTGCCGTTCTCCAATCCTAGACCCATGTCCTCTGGTCTGCCTGTTGATGACTTCCTTCACAGTTAATGTCCTTGTTCATTTAACTTGATTTCACCCAGATGAGGATCTTTTGAGGGGTGGGAGCTGGGCAGGAAATCTTTCTCAACACAGCTGTTATGAACAACTAGTAAGCAGTTCCTATGTTTTAACAGGTTTCTATAATTTAGGTTTGTCCTGTTGACATTTATTGTACCAGCATCAGATTACTAAGATCTTCTAGAAGATCACTGGCTGAGTGGGAATGAGCAAACCAATAGATAAGAAAGATAGTTTGCCTAGTTTCCTGATCAAAGAGACTGTGACATAATTATTGTAAAAAAGAGAAAAGTATGAAACTCAGAACTAAAAATTAACCAAAAGGTAAAATCATCCTTTTAGCCACATTGAGGTCACAAGTAATTTTAGTTCAGAATTATTCACCATCTCCTGCTCTTTAGCTGGACATTGATCTGGGTGGCGCTAGTGGTAAAGAACCCATCTGCCAATGCAGGAGATGCAGGAGACGCAGGTCCGATCCCTGAGTTGAGAAGATACCCTGGAGGAGGAAATGGCAACCATTCCAATATTCTTGCCTGGAGAATTCCATGGACAGAGGAGACTGGCAGGCTGTGGTCCATAGGATCACAGAGAGTCAGAAACGACTGAAGCAACTTAGCAGTAGCGCTATGGATTCTCCACAGGGTGGATACTGCCTACAAGGGCACAAAAATTGGTTCTTGGAGAGGCTAAAATCTTAGATATAGCAATGGTACGTGGCCCTCCAAAGGGCCATCACATATAACTAGGTATTTACATTTCATGACTGAGGGGAATGATTAGGGAAGAAAATGTCTTAAAAGGTTCCTTGGGGGTGCTTCTCTCTCAAATTCATATGTTGAAGTTCTAATCCCTTGTACCTCAGAATGTGACTCATTTGGAGCTGGGGCTTTATAGAGGTAATTAAGGTCATATGAGTTCATTCGGATGGACCCTAATCGAACGTGACTGGTGTCCTTAGGAGAAGAGTGGATTAGTACAAAGTCAAGCAACGAGGAAAGACCACATGAAGACAGAGGGAGATGACGGCCATCTCCAAGCCAGGGAGAGAGGCCTCGGAAGAAAACCCTGCTGGCACCTCTTCTGGGACTTCTAGCCTCCGGAACTGTGAGAAAATAGGTTTCTGTTGTTTAAGCCATTCACAAAGGAATTTACCCTAACCTCGAAATGGCTGTGTGCAGGACTTAGGTATTCAGACTCCTATTTTATGGATGCCTCTTGGCATTTATACATGTTGTTCCTGTTGCCTGGAAAGACACTTCCCAGCCCTCTGGTGCCACCACTTGCCTCTGCTGAATTCTTTTCGGACCTAGCTTCTTCCAGGAGGCTTTTCTCTGACCTGCTAATAGGCTTCTTAGCACTATTTCCCACCATGGGGCCAACCACCTAACTGTGTTAGCCTGTTTGTTGTCTGTTTCCTGTATCAGATTGATAGCCCTGTGAAGGGGAACTCTGTCTCTCATCACTAAATTTCCAGTGTCCATCAGAGTGCCAGGATATTTTATGTATGAATGTATCAGATCACCTAGTTAATAATTTGGACTTCATTTTTAGTGTCTAAATTCAGCTCTTTCTCCACGACATCACGCAGCTTCTCTAAGAATTTGTCTGAATTATTTGTTACAGTGGGTGTGGTTTTGTCTCTGAGTACAAAAAAATGCTCGTGGGGTCTGCTCTGCATGTGCTGTGGGCCCTTTTATATCCTGCCAGTGGGGCGTGCGTGTGTGTGTGTGCAGGCATGTTTGTGTGTGTGTTTGCATGTATGTAATGGACGCAAACTTGGCTTCTTCCCCAGAGGATTTCATGCTACCTACCACATCAAAAAAGACTCCATTTAGCCCTTTTATAGTTTCCTGGTAACTTCTTTGAAAAGATCCTGATGCTGGGAAAGATTGAGGGCAGGAGAAAAGGGGGGCGACAGAGGATGAGATGGTTGGATGGCATCACTGACTCAATGGACTTGGGTTTGAGCAAACTCTGGGAAATGATGCAGGACAGGAAAGCCTAGTGTGCTGCAGTCCATGGGGCTGCAAAGAGTTGGACATGACTGAGCGACTGAAGAACAACAAAGTAGCTTCTAATTGAAGATTGTGATATAAACAGTTTCCTTCTTCCAGCTCTTGCTAGTGATGGGTCTTGGATACACAACTGAATTCTTATGTCAACACGATTGCAGTTGTTTCATTCCTTCTTTTCAGACAGCTTGCAAGTGGTAGGCTAGGTCCTGGCACATAAAGGTGACTGAGGGGGGCCTTTGTTCTCATGGAGCAATGTACTCGTGACTAGTCATGAAAGCAGATGAATTCTACAGGGTGAGATACATTCAGCAGGGTAGTGCTGGAGCAGAGATAGGAGCAGGATGCTGTGAGGCCTGATGAACCCAGCAGATCCTTTGCTTGAAGATGCTTTAGGTGCATGTCATTTATGAGCTGTATTTGCAGGGAAAAGACTGGGAATTTGCCAGACAAGAAGTGGGTAAGAATACACAAAGACACCAACCTATGGAAATGTCTGGTCCAAAAATGAATGTGCATGCGGCCAAGAAATGAAAAGGAATAGCTGGTGTTTCGTGGTTGTGGAATTATTGGTAGGTTTCTTTTTTTCTTTTTAAGAATTTCCTTTAATGTTTTTGCTCTATTGTTTTCATAACTCAAAATAAAATGGAAAAAAAGCCTGTGATGAGTTATCAGGCCATTAAAATGAATTACATTGTCATTGCCTATATTTGTACCTAATTTAACACCCAGATTAAAAACCTAGTATTGCCCCTTTGGCTAAACTGTTATTAGGATTTTCTGTTGTTGTTGTTACTAGTGTTTTAAGGAGAGAACACAGAAAAGGGTACCATTTGGTTCCTTTTTTGATAAACAGACCCCAAGTTTCTTTTTTTCTTGAGTTTTTCACTGTCTGGCTCTCATCTGGGCCACCAGGATAGACCTGGAGGGGGTGATTTGCTGAAGTACATGAGGAAAAGGTGTGTTTTACTTTGGTTGGCAGAGAGAATTTACCCTGGATGCAGTTAATGGAATGCATTCAACCAAGAAGGTGAGCCAGCGGGGTGGCTGGGGGAACCTGGGAGAGACTGGGTTATATTAGCTACAGGGGAAGAATCCACAGATGGAACTCTCAGGCACAGCAGGTCCAGGGAATGGAGCGAAAAACATTGGGCAGGTGAAGTCAGGCTGTGCAGGAAACGAGGTCTGCAGACACTTGGCTGGTGGGAGAAGGCTTCTTTTATGCGGAGTCCAGCATGTCTTGCCAGGGCAGGGGAAACCATTTAAAGGCACCATGCCGGCCCAGTCACCAGGCGCTGGAGGTTTTCCCAGAACAACTTCAGAGAGGCTAAATGGACTTTTCAGTGCACTGTGTGGATGAAGGTTCCATCGACTCTTAAAGGTCTATATGCAGAGATTCGTCCTTTCTGATTTCATTTGTGGATGGGAGATTTAAGAAAAAGATTTTAATTACTTCATATTTGAATCATCCCACTGGATTTTCCCCTCTTTCAGAGGAGGAAGGGATAGACATGGCTTATTAGGTAGGTGCTTAAGAGATATATATATATATGTATATATGTATATATTTTGTGTGGTGTGTGTCTGATAATTGTTAGTTGTATCTGGGTTCAAACCAGACTTATTTCCCATGCCCACTAATAACTTTTTCTTTTTTTTAATAATTATTTTTATTTTACTTTTACAGAGTTTTGTTGTTTACAGATATGTATAATCCCAGATTAGCCATATGTATATCTATATCCCTGGCCCCCTGCCTCCTCCACCCTGCTCCCAGTCCCCCTCCATCCCACCTCTCCAGGCTGTTGGACCACACCCCTGCAGGATCCCCTATTCCCACAGAGCAATGACAATAGCTATCTCTTTCACATTGCCCCTTTGGCTAAACTGTTATTAGGATTTTCTGTTGTTGTTGTTACTAGTGTTTTAAGGAGAGAACACAGAAAAGGGTACCATTTGGTTCCTTTTTTGATAAACAGACCCCAAGTTTCTTTTTTTCTTGAGTTTTTCACTGTCTGGCTCTCATCTGGGCCACCAGGATAGACCTGGAGGGGGTGATTTGCTGAAGTACATGAGGAAAAGGTGTGTTTTACTTTGGTTGGCAGAGAGAATTTACCCTGGATGCAGTTAATGGAATGCATTCAACCAAGAAGGTGAGCCAGCGGGGTGGCTGGGGGAACCTGGGAGAGACTGGGTTATATTAGCTACAGGGGAAGAATCCACAGATGGAACTCTCAGGCACAGCAGGTCCAGGGAATGGAGCGAAAAACATTGGGCAGGTGAAGTCAGGCTGTGCAGGAAACGAGGTCTGCAGACACTTGGCTGGTGGGAGAAGGCTTCTTTTATGGGGAGTCCAGCATGTCTTGCCAGGGCAGGGGAAACCATTTAAAGGCACCATGCCGGCCCAGTCACCAGGCGCTGGAGGTTTTCCCAGAACAACTTCAGAGAGGCTAAATGGACTTTTCAGTGCACTGTGTGGATGAAGGTTCCATCGACTCTTAAAGGTCTATATGCAGAGATTCGTCCTTTCTGATTTCATTTGTGGATGGGAGATTTAAGAAAAAGATTTTAATTACTTCATATTTGAATCATCCCACTGGATTTTCCCCTCTTTCAGAGGAGGAAGGGATAGACATGGCTTATTAGGTAGGTGCTTAAGAGATATATATATATATGTATATATGTATATATTTTGTGTGGTGTGTGTCTGATAATTGTTAGTTGTATCTGGGTTCAAACCAGACTTATTTCCCATGCCCACTAATAACTTTTTCTTTTTTTTAATAATTATTTTTATTTTACTTTTACAGAGTTTTGTTGTTTACAGATATGTATAATCCCAGATTAGCCATATGTATATCTATATCCCTGGCCCCCTGCCTCCTCCACCCTGCTCCCAGTCCCCCTCCATCCCACCTCTCCAGGCTGTTGGACCACACCCCTGCAGGATCCCCTATTCCCACAGAGCAATGACAATAGCTATCTCTTTCACATATGATAATATAGGTTTCCATGTTACTCCCTCTACGCCTCCCACCCCCTGTTCATTCCCTACAATGCCCATATGTTTGTTCTCTATGTCTGTTTTTCCATCTCTTCTCTCTGTGTGTTATCATTACCATTTTACTAGATTCCATATATGTGTAACTTTTTCTTTTACCTTCTTTCTCCTCTTTAAAAAAATGAAAAAGGCTTAACTTTGTGCAGTAGCAGATTTTTCTTTTCCCCAGTGACAGAAGGCAAGACAGAAGTCAGTTTACCATTTGAACAGTTTAATTATTTGAATGATCAGAACGTGAACACAGGAAGAGTGGGATGAGAGAGGAGGGTATAGGAGTTAGGATAAGGAAAACCGTCACTCAGAAGCCCTGCTTTCTCATGGCTAATTTGCGTTATTAGCTGAGTGTTAATTTTACATTAACTTTTGGAATGATGTTGAAATGGTGGTAGAAACAGTGGGAGAAGTTATTTCAAAATGGGTAGCATTTGCTGCATATATGATCATGGGTTCTGGCCCATAAAATACTATGCATTTTTTCAGAGATGGCTTAAACAATTCAAAGTTTGATTTCTAGAAATCATCATGCACTATTTGTGAGCAACCATGTACGCTGGATCAGATATCAAATTGAACCAGATTTTCCCTCATCTTCAGGGCCTGTTGTGGCATGCCTCCAGAGATCAGATGTCACCTGTGCTTAAGAAGCCCTCTATACATTTTCAGTTTTTCACAGTGATGTCACAACACACACACATGTTACTGCATGGGTGATTACAGAAGTCTTGTTTGTCAGATAGTCCCTGATTATAAACCAAAGAGTGGCTCCCGCTCCTATGGGATCTTCTCTGAGCTGGAGTGTGGCACATGCTGTGGCAGATAGTGGTAGCTTGCCAACTCATTAGTAAGGTCAGTTTTCTAGAAGATATAGTTACAAAATAAAGGCCCCTCTCTCATCAGCAGATAGTTTCAGTGGCAAAGTCAAGGTGACAAGACTTAAAATATTTATTACCTTTAAAGGCATCCACCCTTTTGTGACTAGCAGCCAGGACACCAGGCCTTTATTAACAAAGATAAATGATATGCTTAGAACAGCAACATCCTTCTCTCTAAAAACAAAATTCTGAAAATGTTTCCTTTCTCAAGATACATTAGATGTGTACACTTGTTTTCTCTTCGCCAGTTATCTCGTTACCATAGATCAAACACCTGCATGATGCCTTCTGTTCAAATCCTTTCCTATCAACACCACTTTATGCTCAGTATGGTTTTGCTTAAGACCCATCTGGATGGTGTATGGAGAATGTATCACATATAGTTTTATTTTTAATGATCTGAGCACCTGTATGGCATGACTGCCAGAAATCAAAAGATCTCCTTGTGGTAGAACGCTCCGGTAAAAGGACTAATTAATTTCCTGACCAAAGCATTTTTTTATCAAAGCATTTTTTGTTTCTTGTCTCTGTTCATTCAACTATAGGAGGTACATATTTAATATTTAAGTTAATTAATATCTGTGGTTGATAATGGTGACATCATGAAAGTTAAATAATGTATTAATTGAAGACATCAGTATAAAAGATGTAGCAAGACAAAAAGAGGCAAATTAACACTCCGAAGTCATAAAGGAAAAATATCATTGTAAGCTCAAGTGTTAAGGGAAGGCTTTGGGAGAACTGTGAGAATTTTAGTTCATTCATTCAATAAGTGGTACTGGGAAAACTTTGGTCACATGATACCAAGAGATGACTCATTGGAAAAGAGCCTGGTGTTGGAAAAAATAGAAGGCAAAAGGAGAAGGGGATGACAGAGGAAGAGATGGTTGGGTGGCATCACTGAGTCAATGGACATGAATTTGATCAGGCTCTGGGAAGGACAGGGAAGCCTGGCGTGCTGCACAGTGGTCTGAGCCGGGAATGGCTCCAGATAGTCCCTGATTATAAACCAAAGAGTGGCCTATGGGATCTTCTCTGAGCTGGAGTGTGGCACATGCTGGTGCAGATAGTGGTAGCTTGCCAACTCATTAGTAAGGTCAGTTTTCTAGAAGATATAGTTACAAAATAAAGGCCCCTCTCTCATCAGCAGATAGTTTCAGTGGCAAAGTCAAGGTGACAAGACTTAAAATATTTATTACCTTTAAAGGCATCCACCCTTTTGTGACTAGCAGCCAGGACACCAGGCCTTTATTAACAAAGATAAATGATATGCTTAGAACAGCAACATCCTTCTCTCTAAAAACAAAATTCTGAAAATGTTTCCTTTCTCAAGATACATTAGATGTGTACACTTGTTTTCTCTTCGCCAGTTATCTCGTTACCATAGATCAAACACCTGCATGATGCCTTCTGTTCAAATCCTTTCCTATCAACACCACTTTATGCTCAGTATGGTTTTGCTTAAGACCCATCTGGATGGTGTATGGAGAATGTATCACATATAGTTTTATTTTTAATGATCTGAGCACCTGTATGGCATGACTGCCAGAAATCAAAAGATCTCCTTGTGGTAGAACGCTCCGGTAAAAGGACTAATTAATTTCCTGACCAAAGCATTTTTTTATCAAAGCATTTTTTGTTTCTTGTCTCTGTTCATTCAACTATAGGAGGTACATATTTAATATTTAAGTTAATTAATATCTGTGGTTGATAATGGTGACATCATGAAAGTTAAATAATGTATTAATTGAAGACATCAGTATAAAAGATGTAGCAAGACAAAAAGAGGCAAATTAACACTCCGAAGTCATAAAGGAAAAATATCATTGTAAGCTCAAGTGTTAAGGGAAGGCTTTGGGAGAACTGTGAGAATTTTAGTTCATTCATTCAATAAGTGGTACTGGGAAAACTTTGGTCACATGATACCAAGAGATGACTCATTGGAAAAGAGCCTGGTGTTGGAAAAAATAGAAGGCAAAAGGAGAAGGGGATGACAGAGGAAGAGATGGTTGGGTGGCATCACTGAGTCAATGGACATGAATTTGATCAGGCTCTGGGAAGGACAGGGAAGCCTGGCGTGCTGCAGTCCATGGGGTCACAAAGAGTCAGACATGACTGAGCAACTGAAAACTGGGAAAACTGAGCAGCTACGTGTAAAAAATAAAATTAAAATATTCTCTAATACCATACATAAAAATAAAGTCAAAATGAGTTAAAGGACTTCCCCTGGTGGTCCAGTGGGTAAGGACACCACCTTGCAGTGCAAGGGGCGCTGGTTCGATCCCTGGCCTGGGAAGATCCCACGTGCCGCGGAGCGGCTGGACTGATGTGTCCAATCACCCAGCCGGAGCTCTGGGGCACATGCGCCCAGAGCCAGTGCTCTGTGACAACAGAGGCCGCTGCAATGGGAAGCCCACAGGGGCCAAAGAACAAAGACGGATGAAAATAGAGAAATGAAAGACCAATACAAGTGGCCCTCCCGCTCCCAACCCGACCCCCGCCCAAAATAAATAAATCTTTAAAAAAAGAAATGAGTTAAAGACCTAAATGTAAATTGGATGCTATGCAACTCTAGATGAAAACAAGAGCAGGGCACACTTTGTCATGAATGCAGCGATGTTTTTTTTTTTGGAGTCGTCTCCCAAAGTAAAGGGAATGAGAGCAAAAATAAACAAATGGGACCTAATTAAACTTAAAAGCTTTGGGCTTCCCTGGTGGTCCAGTGGTTAAAGAGTTCACCTTGCGGTACAAGGGGCACCAGTTTGATCCCTGGCCGGGGAAGATCCCTCGTGCCGTGGAGCAGCTGGACCGGTGTGTCCAATAATGAGCCAGCACTCTGGAGCACATTTGCTCAGAGCTGACGCTCTGTAGTGAGAGAGGCCACTGCAATGGGAGGTCCACACATGCCAAAAAATAAAAGATGGATGAAAATAAGTATAAACAAAAGAGGCATGATGGGGAAAAGGAAAAAACTTAAAAGCTTTTGTACAGCAAAGGAAACCATCAATAGGATAAAAAAAAAATCTACTGAAGGGGAGAAAATATTTGCAAATGGTATGACAGATAAGGAGTTAATATCCAATATAAATAGCTCATACAACTCACCGTCAAAAAAACCCAAATAACCTGATTGAAAATAATTGGCCAAAGACCTAAGTAGACATTTTTCCCAAAGAGGAAATGCAGATGGCCAACGGGCACATGAAAAGATGCTCAACATTGCTGATTATCAGGGAGATGTAGATCAAAACCATAATGAGATGTCACTTCACACCTGTCAGAATGGTTCTCTTCAAACAGAACACAAGTAACGAATGTTAAGAGTATGTGAAGAAAGGGAAACCGTCTACATTGTTGGTGGGAATGTAAATTGGTGCAGCCACTATAGAAAACACCAGGAAGTTTTCTCAAAAAACTAAAAATAGAATTACCATATGATCCAGCAATTCCACCCTGGGCATATGTCTGAAAGAAACAAAGACACTAATTTGAAAAGATGCATGCACCCAAATGTTCATAGCAGCAGTTTACAATGTTCAAGGTATAGAAACAACCTAAGTGTCCATTACTGATGCAATGGACATGAACTTGGGGAAATTTTGGGATATAGTGAGGGACAGGGGGGCCTGGCGTGCTGCAGTCTATGGCGTCGCAAAGAGTTGGACACAACTGGGCGACCTGAACAACAGCAAAGTGTCCGTCAACAGATGAGTGAATAAAGGTGTGACATACACACAGACACACACAATGAAATAGTACTGAGCCACAAAAATAAGAACAAATCTGACTATTTGTAATAACATGGATGGACTTGGAGGGCATTATGCCAAGTGAAGAGAGTCAGACGGAGGAAGACAAATACTATATGGCAGCACTTATACGTGGAATCTAAAAAGTGCCAGTGAATATAACCAAAAAGTGAACTGACAGATATAGAGAACACACAAGTGGGTTCAGGTTGAGGGGGTCACGTAGGGGTTGGGGTGGGAGACACACACTGTTGGGTCTATCATAGACTTAAGGGTGTATTATGCAACATGGGGAATATACCAATATTTTGTAATAACTGTTAATGAAGAGTAATCTTTAAAAATTGTTAGAAATATTTTTTAAAATTTAAAAAAAGGGCTTCCCCTGGTGGTCCAGTGGGTAAGGACACCGCCTTGCAGTGCAAGGGGCGCCAGTTCGATCCCTGGCCTGGGAAGATCCCACGTGCCGCGGAGCAGCTGGACTGATGTGTCCAATTACCGAGCTGGAGCTCTGGAGCGCATGTGCCCAGAGCCGGCACTCTGCAACGACAGACGCCACCGCGATGGGAAGCCCACAGGAGCCAAAGAACAAAGACGGACAAACATAGAGAAATGAAAGACCAATAGAAGTGGCCCGCCTGCTCCCTTCCCTCCCCAACCCGACCCCTGCCCCCCCCCCAAAAAAAAATTTAAAAAAAGTTTTATTGAGATCTTACTAAGTTCATGAAACCTCTCTAGGTATGAGGCATACCGAAGTGGATGAGATTTACTATTTTCTGCTCTTAAAATGTTTAAGCTCTGGTGGAAGAACACGACAAAAATATCTATTTAACAAGAAATATTTGATAATGCATTTGCAGAACTTTAAGGTGGTATGATAGAACGTCTTGGGAGATTGCTTTAGATTGTCGTCCTCAGAAGCTGCTTTGAAGTGGGGGTTGTAGCTGAGACCTGAAGAGTAAGAAGGAAGCAGTCAGGTGACTTCTGGGACCCCCAGGCATAGGGCCTGGCCCTCAGGCAGGAAGGAGATTGATCTGTTTGAGGAACAAGACAATGAGATCAGAAGAGTTGGTTGGGATCCCAGATCATGTGGATCTATGAGGCTTTTTTTTTTTTAAAGATTTATTTATTTATTTTTGGGGGGGGTGGGCTGGGCAGGGAGGGGAGCAGGCGGGCTACTTCTATTGGTCTTTCATTTGTCTATTTTCATCCATCTTTGTTCCTTGGCCCGTGTGGGCCTCCCATCGCAATGGCCTCTATTGTCGCAGAGCACCGGCTCTGGGCTCATGCGCTCCAGAGCTTCGGCTCGGTAACTGGACACATCAGTCCAGCCGCTCCGCGGCACATGGGATTTTCCCAGGCCAGGGATAGAACCGGCACCCCTTGCACTGCAAGGCGGTGTCCTTACCCACTGGACCACCAGGGAAGCCCTCTATGAGGCTTTTAATACATTTGGATTAGATGCTAATTGCAGTGGTAAAACCTAGACAGCATATTAAAAATCAGTCAATCTAAAGGAAATCAACCCTGAATATTCATTGGAAGGACTGATGCGAAGCTACAGTACCTTGGCTACCTGAGTCCAAGAGACAACTCAACCTATGGCTGAAGGAGCAGCTGGACTGATGTGTCCAATTACCGAGCTGGAGCTCTGGAGCGCATGTGCCCAGAGCCGGCACTCTGCAACGACAGACGCCACCGCGATGGGAAGCCCACAGGAGCCAAAGAACAAAGACGGACAAACATAGAGAAATGAAAGACCAATAGAAGTGGCCCGCCTGCTCCCTTCCCTCCCCAACCCGACCCCTGCCCCCCCCCCAAAAAAAAATTTAAAAAAAGTTTTATTGAGATCTTACTAAGTTCATGAAACCTCTCTAGGTATGAGGCATACCGAAGTGGATGAGATTTACTATTTTCTGCTCTTAAAATGTTTAAGCTCTGGTGGAAGAACACGACAAAAATATCTATTTAACAAGAAATATTTGATAATGCATTTGCAGAACTTTAAGGTGGTATGATAGAACGTCTTGGGAGATTGCTTTAGATTGTCGTCCTCAGAAGCTGCTTTGAAGTGGGGGTTGTAGCTGAGACCTGAAGAGTAAGAAGGAAGCAGTCAGGTGACTTCTGGGACCCCCAGGCATAGGGCCTGGCCCTCAGGCAGGAAGGAGATTGATCTGTTTGAGGAACAAGACAATGAGATCAGAAGAGTTGGTTGGGATCCCAGATCATGTGGATCTATGAGGCTTTTTTTTTTTTAAAGATTTATTTATTTATTTATTGGGTGGGCTGGGCAGGGAGGGGAGCAGGCGGGCTACTTCTATTGGTCTTTCATTTGTCTATTTTCATCCATCTTTGTTCCTTGGCCCGTGTGGGCCTCCCATCGCAATGGCCTCTATTGTCGCAGAGCACCGGCTCTGGGCTCATGCGCTCCAGAGCTTCGGCTCGGTAACTGGACACATCAGTCCAGCCGCTCCGCGGCACATGGGATTTTCCCAGGCCAGGGATAGAACCGGCACCCCTTGCACTGCAAGGCGGTGTCCTTACCCACTGGACCACCAGGGAAGCCCTCTATGAGGCTTTTAATACATTTGGATTAGATGCTAATTGCAGTGGTAAAACCTAGACAGCATATTAAAAATCAGTCAATCTAAAGGAAATCAACCCTGAATATTCATTGGAAGGACTGATGCGGAAGCTACAGTACCTTGGCTACCTGAGTCCAAGAGACAACTCATTGGAAAAAACCCTGATGCTGGGAAGACTAGAAGGCAGAAGGAGAAGGGGATGACAGAGGGTGAGATGGTTGGATGGCATCACTGAATCAGTGGACGTGAGTTTGAGCAAACTGAGATGATGAGATGGTGAAGGACAGGAAAGGCTAGCAAGCTGCAGTCCGTGGGGTCATGAAGAGTCAGACACGACTCAGAGACTGAACTGAACTGCAATGGTGAACCAAGGGAGGCCGAGCGGGCCACAAGCTGGTTTCTGTTGTAGAATTTCATTGTGGACACTGTAAAGAATAGATTTGAGGAAGGCAAGAACAGAAAGAGAGATCTTGAGTAAGGGACGACTCTAGAATCCTAGTGAGAGACTGGTGTCTTCTACTGGAGAATAGTGGGGGTTTGGAGCAAGGTGATAGGTTTGGGATGTGTTTGGGTATAGAGCCTACAGAATCTGCTAATGAATTTAAAATGGGATGTGAGGCACTACTGTATATAAAGTAGAACAAGGACCTACTGTATAGCATAGGGAACTCTCCTTCATATTTTATAATAACCTATATGGGAAAAGACTCTGAAAAAATATTATATATGTGTGTGTATATATATACATATAGTGAATCACTTTGCTATATATGTGAAACTAATACAACATTGTAAACCAACTGTATATCAACTTAAAAAATGAAATTAGGAAAATAGAAAATAGAAATCAAAGATGACTTGACTTCAAGGATTCTGGCTGAAGCAACTGGATAAATGATGGTGAGCTGTGAAGAAAGGATGGAGTTTGGAGAAAAGGAGCCAAGAATTTCAAATATGGAGATAGGAATAGATAGGGCTTATGGGGTATGCTGTTATGATTTGATAAAACCCAGAAGTTTTTCTCAGTGCTTCCAAGAACAGAGACAGCATATTCTATTCAGTACATTTGGGGGAAAAATTATAAATGTATTGTTTTTTCCTACCTGATGGTCTGTCAACAGAAGTGGAACAGGACGTTTAGGGGAAAGAAGAAAGAATAGAAAATAGTAGCAAGAGAAATAAGCAAGTCAGAGAAAGACAAAGAGATGGAAAGATACAGAAAGGAAAATTACAGACAGAAGAGACAGATGCTCAAAATTAGAGACACAAAGGACGCACATTCCCACACAGATGCTGCATTCTCCTGCTTTCTACACTTAGAGCCAAAGACGGATACTGGAGACAGTTATAAGGAGGTCAAAACATTCCTTCTTTCTTGTAATTAACTGTGGAAGTGGTACCAAGTTACCGAACAAAGGCAGATGAGACCAGATCTTTTTCAGAAGTAGGAAATTGCCTTTCTTCCATTCTTTGTTATTAGAAAGTCTATTAAGGAATCTTTATTACAGAGTCCGTCAGAGACTGAACTGAACTGCAATGGTGAACCAAGGAGGCCGAGCGGGCCACAAGCTGGTTTCTGTTGTAGAATTTCATTGTGGACACTGTAAAGAATAGATTTGAGGAAGGCAAGAACAGAAGAGAGATCTTGAGTAAGGGACGACTCTAGAATCCTAGTGAGAGACTGGTGTCTTCTACTGGAGAATAGTGGGGGTTTGGAGCAAGGTGATAGGTTTGGGATGTGTTTGGGTATAGAGCCTACAGAATCTGCTAATGAATTTAAAATGGGATGTGAGGCACTACTGTATATAAAGTAGAACAAGGACCTACTGTATAGCATAGGGAACTCTCCTTCATATTTTATAATAACCTATATGGGAAAAGACTCTGAAAAAATATTATATATGTGTGTGTATATATATACATATAGTGAATCACTTTGCTATATATGTGAAACTAATACAACATTGTAAACCAACTGTATATCAACTTAAAAAATGAAATTAGGAAAATAGAAAATAGAAATCAAAGATGACTTGACTTCAAGGATTCTGGCTGAAGCAACTGGATAAATGATGGTGAGCTGTGAAGAAAGGATGGAGTTTGGAGAAAAGGAGCCAAGAATTTCAAATATGGAGATAGGAATAGATAGGGCTTATGGGGTATGCTGTTATGATTTGATAAAACCCAGAAGTTTTTCTCAGTGCTTCCAAGAACAGAGACAGCATATTCTATTCAGTACATTTGGGGGAAAAATTATAAATGTATTGTTTTTTCCTACCTGATGGTCTGTCAACAGAAGTGGAACAGGACGTTTAGGGGAAAGAAGAAAGAATAGAAAATAGTAGCAAGAGAAATAAGCAAGTCAGAGAAAGACAAAGAGATGGAAAGATACAGAAAGGAAAATTACAGACAGAAGAGACAGATGCTCAAAATTAGAGACACAAAGGACGCACATTCCCACACAGATGCTGCATTCTCCTGCTTTCTACACTTAGAGCCAAAGACGGATACTGGAGACAGTTATAAGGAGGTCAAAACATTCCTTCTTTCTTGTAATTAACTGTGGAAGTGGTACCAAGTTACCGAACAAAGGCAGATGAGACCAGATCTTTTTCAGAAGTAGGAAATTGCCTTTCTTCCATTCTTTGTTATTAGAAAGGATCTTATATCCTGAAATGTTTCCAGGATGAAAATGCTTTTTACAGTTTGTTATTAACTAAGCAGTAGGTTGAATATGACCTGAAAGATATATCTGTAGCAATGCACAATTATTCATTTTGTAAAGAAAAGAGTCTCCTGAAAGGAGTTCTTTGTCCTTAGTAGAAAAAGTGGGAAATTAACTATCCATTAACAGTAATTGATAAACATATAAACAATTATATAGTAAACACATGCATAATTGTTTACTATGCCATACCATACTCTAAACGTACCTGCATTTCTTGATATAATAAATAGACTCCATTTAGAGTAGTAAAACAATTTGAGATTGTTTTGTTTGATTCTTGTAAGTTGGATCTGTAGCTACCCTAGACTCATTAATAATTTTCTTAAAAATCAATTAAAATGAAAAAAAAGTCAGTTAAAACATGCTTGCTAGAATCCACAAGGACATACAAATGAATCGATTCAACAGGGGGATAAGAGGAACAGAGTTTTAGATAAATGTGTAATTAGAAAACCAAGAAACATGCTGTATGTACTACAGGAGATGTTTTTGGGACCTCGGGTCTGCTTCATCCCAAAAGTCCAGTGAAACTATCAAAATCATAAAACCGGTTGAGAATTTAAAAGCCATAGAATTACATTGGGCTGAAAAGTCAGGAGCTACAATTGGGCTGAAGATTTTTTAAAAAATATATTTATTTATTTATTTGATTGCACCAGGTCTTAGTTGCAGCACATGGGATCTAGTTCCCTGACCAGGGTTTGAACCCCAGACCTCTGCACTGGGGGCACAGAGTCTTAGCCACTGGACCACCAGGGAAGCACCCTGGGCTGAAGATGTTTCTTTGTATAACACCCCTCCCTTTCCTTATTTCTTCCCTCTATCTGTCTTATTTTCTGAATATTTAATATTTTCTTAATTGGACATGGAAAGAACTCTCAGGTAAGGTACAATATAATACTTGGGTTCTTATTTGTGATTATGACCTAGTATCTTTGTGAAAAACTGGACCAGATTTCTACAATCTCCTGTTACTTTGAAAACAGTACTCAGTATGACATTGGCACTTGTCCTCTTGTTCTGACTTCTTGCCTTGTGGGATATTTATGATGATGTTTATAATATTGTCACCATCAGGGTCAGTTGTGCTCGGCTCCAGGACAGAATGAGGCCCTGGGCACTGAGAAATGTCTGATGAGATGACTAGAGAGGTACTATGATTTAGAAAGACAGATAAATTATCACCATTCATTCTTAGTTGTTCATGAGTGGCCATATAGGACAGAGAGAGGTGGACCAGCAAAATAGTCTGATTGGAATGGAAAGATTTACACAGGGGTTATTACCATGTGAATTTTCCTTGGCCATTTCAAGGTGACTTTTGATCATTACCCATAACTTCATCAAAGGTTAGGAAAATGGATTACATAGGACACTGTTTTATATATTAGAAGAGAGACGTATTGACCTGGATTACCACTTAAGCCATGTGAAAATCTCTCGGAGCCCAGCCTCCGCTGCACGTGGTGTGACTGTCACAAAGCTTAACAGTTTGGTTTTCTGGTCACGTGTAGGTGGGTCTGAGTGGAGAGCGGCCTTGGCCAAAAGCAAATCCCACTTCTTGGCATGGCATCTCTACAGACTTTCTCATCCTAGTGAAAAACTGCTGTATGTACTACAGGAGATGTTTTGGGACCTCGGGTCTGCTTCATCCCAAAAGTCCAGTGAAACTATCAAAATCATAAAACCGGTTGAGAATTTAAAAGCCATAGAATTACATTGGGCTGAAAAGTCAGGAGCTACAATTGGGCTGAAGATTTTTTAAAAAATATATTTATTTATTTATTTGATTGCACCAGGTCTTAGTTGCAGCACATGGGATCTAGTTCCCTGACCAGGGTTTGAACCCCAGACCTCTGCACTGGGGGCACAGAGTCTTAGCCACTGGACCACCAGGGAAGCACCCTGGGCTGAAGATGTTTCTTTGTATAACACCCCTCCCTTTCCTTATTTCTTCCCTCTATCTGTCTTATTTTCTGAATATTTAATATTTTCTTAATTGGACATGGAAAGAACTCTCAGGTAAGGTACAATATAATACTTGGGTTCTTATTTGTGATTATGACCTAGTATCTTTGTGAAAAACTGGACCAGATTTCTACAATCTCCTGTTACTTTGAAAACAGTACTCAGTATGACATTGGCACTTGTCCTCTTGTTCTGACTTCTTGCCTTGTGGGATATTTATGATGATGTTTATAATATTGTCACCATCAGGGTCAGTTGTGCTCGGCTCCAGGACAGAATGAGGCCCTGGGCACTGAGAAATGTCTGATGAGATGACTAGAGAGGTACTATGATTTAGAAAGACAGATAAATTATCACCATTCATTCTTAGTTGTTCATGAGTGGCCATATAGGACAGAGAGAGGTGGACCAGCAAAATAGTCTGATTGGAATGGAAAGATTTACACAGGGGTTATTACCATGTGAATTTTCCTTGGCCATTTCAAGGTGACTTTTGATCATTACCCATAACTTCATCAAAGGTTAGGAAAATGGATTACATAGGACACTGTTTTATATATTAGAAGAGAGACGTATTGACCTGGATTACCACTTAAGCCATGTGAAAATCTCTCGGAGCCCAGCCTCCGCTGCACGTGGTGTGACTGTCACAAAGCTTAACAGTTTGGTTTTCTGGTCACGTGTAGGTGGGTCTGAGTGGAGAGCGGCCTTGGCCAAAAGCAAATCCCACTTCTTGGCATGGCATCTCTACAGACTTTCTCATCCTAGTGACAGAGATTAGATTTCAGAAGGAAAAGGCGAATGTAGAAAGGGGGAGTCTGAGGGCTGTGTATTGGCCCCTCACTAAATATTTCCCTGCACTTTCACATCACTCAGCCAAGAGCTCTTAATAAATATCAGAATCTTTATTTAAGTGTGTATTTATGTGGCTCTTGAAAGCCTTCATGTTTCCCCTTTTTTAAGTGGGAATTAGCTGCAAGTCTGTGTTTGGCTGATGGTCTGTCAGCTCCGGTGTGTGGTGCCTCGGGGGGCAGTGCCTGGGACGTGGAGCCAGGGTTTCTTGTGGAAATTCTCCTACCAAAGACCCCTCCAAGAATGTCTCTGTCCTGCTGAGCACCAGAGTCTACGTCTTGTATCTGAGGGACAACTTTTCTCCTGGGCTGGATTGGAAAGTAAATATTTTAGGTTTCTCAGGCCACATGTGGTCTCTTTTGAACATTCTACTTTGGTTTGGTTTGTTAGAACCCTTTAAAAAAATACGAAAACCATTCTTAGCTCCTGGGCCACACATAAGCAGGCTGTGGGCTGAAGTTGGCTCCCTTGATTTAGTTTGCCCACCTCCATGTAAATAGAATAGAAAAGGAGTGGGGAGAAGTGACAAGGAGGAGGTTAAATTGGCAGTTTTTAGGCTCTGAGGAATACCAGGCTAAAGCCTAGGTTCTGGAGGCAAAGGTTTTTGTTTGTTTGTTTTCTTTTATTTTAAATACTATGTATTTATTTCACGAGATAGTTTCTTTTTTGTAATTTTTCCCATTTTAAACGTGATTTCACTCCTAAGTCCTGTTCTTCAGCTTTCTGAAGCATAGTACTGTTTACCCTTTGTTGCTCTCTGTAAATTTCTTATTTGCCCGGAGAGCAAACTATGTAGAGGAATGGTTTTCTTTGTAGAGGAATGGTTTTCTTTGTAGATGTAGATGTGACCTTTCCCTTACAAAAGGCGAGCAGCCATTTTATTGCCCCTGGAAGCCTAAGAAAAGAAATAAGTATTAAATAGACCTGAATCCAGCAGTTCTGAACTTTGGGAGGGAGCGGCTGGGAGCGAGGACGAGACACAGAAGAGGGCACCATGGGTCACACCCCAGACCCTCGGAGCCCTGGTCCAGCGCCGCCTCGCCTTTCCTCCTCTTCTCACTCCTGTACCTGATTTCCATGGTGATCAGGCACCGTCTGGCCACAGCACTGTCCTGTCACAGCCCTGTGGGTTACTTCCAACTCTCTCCACGGCTGCTGGTGGTGGCAAGGTTAGTGAATTGGCCCAGCCCCCACGAATGCCATGGAGCCTGATGATGATCTTGGGGTCAGATTATGACCTTGGGGTCAGTTTGATTCCAGAACCACTCTGAACACTTCCCTTCTGCGCTCAGGTAGGCACATTTGATAAAGAAGCCTGTCCTCTGCTTTTTTCCTTCCTGTTCTCTCCGCTGCCTGGGTAATTTGCTAATAGCTCCCCCTCCTCCACAGAAATGCATGTCTCATTTTTGTTTTCTTTTGGAAGAATGACTAGTGATTTGGGGATTGATCCTTTTCATGGACTTCAGCTCTGATTTGATCCCTCTCATCATTATTATTGAAATTAGTTGTGGGTATCCGCGTCTTCCTTATGGTCTGTGCACTCTTCCAAGAGAGAGGAGTGTTTGTTCCTCGTTGAATCTCAGAGCCTCCCTCTCAGTGAACACTGATGATAACCCTCTGTAGCTGACATTATTATACACATTCTGTGGATGAGGAAACTAAAGCTCAAAAGAAGCTAAATAAATGTCTTGCTCAGCGTCACACAGCCAGTGTAGCAGGAGAGTTGGGATTTTGTTAGTATTTATACATGCTAGTTATACATCCAGAATGAATAATTTGCAGTTGTAAATTTAAGAAATACTCACTTTGCCAAAATTTACCTGCGTTTTTGAAGCATTAGAAGGAACAGAAGGAGCAGGGGGAAGGGGAAATAGGATGAAGGCAGATAAAAAGTACCAACTGACAGTTATAAGATAGTACATGCTAGGGGTATACTGTGTGTGTATGTTAGTCACTCAGTTGTGTCTGACTCTTTGTGATCCCGTGGATTGTAGCCTACAAGGCTCCTCTGTCCGTAGGATTCTCCAGGCAAGAATACCGGAGTGAGGTGTCGCCTTCTCCAGGGATCTTCTGGAGGGAGACACAGAAGAGGGCACCATGGGTCACACCCCAGACCCTCGGAGCCCTGGTCCAGCGCCGTCGCCTTTCCTCCTCTTCTCACTCCTGTACCTGATTTCCATGGTGATCAGGCACCGTCTGGCCACAGCACTGTCCTGTCACAGCCCTGTGGGTTACTTCCAACTCTCTCCACGGCTGCTGGTGGTGGCAAGGTTAGTGAATTGGCCCAGCCCCCACGAATGCCATGGAGCCTGATGATGATCTTGGGGTCAGATTATGACCTTGGGGTCAGTTTGATTCCAGAACCACTCTGAACACTTCCCTTCTGCGCTCAGGTAGGCACATTTGATAAAGAAGCCTGTCCTCTGCTTTTTTCCTTCCTGTTCTCTCCGCTGCCTGGGTAATTTGCTAATAGCTCCCCCTCCTCCACAGAAATGCATGTCTCATTTTTGTTTTCTTTTGGAAGAATGACTAGTGATTTGGGGATTGATCCTTTTCATGGACTTCAGCTCTGATTTGATCCCTCTCATCATTATTATTGAAATTAGTTGTGGGTATCCGCGTCTTCCTTATGGTCTGTGCACTCTTCCAAGAGAGAGGAGTGTTTGTTCCTCGTTGAATCTCAGAGCCTCCCTCTCAGTGAACACTGATGATAACCCTCTGTAGCTGACATTATTATACACATTCTGTGGATGAGGAAACTAAAGCTCAAAAGAAGCTAAATAAATGTCTTGCTCAGCGTCACACAGCCAGTGTAGCAGGAGAGTTGGGATTTTGTTAGTATTTATACATGCTAGTTATACATCCAGAATGAATAATTTGCAGTTGTAAATTTAAGAAATACTCACTTTGCCAAAATTTACCTGCGTTTTTGAAGCATTAGAAGGAACAGAAGGAGCAGGGGGAAGGGGAAATAGGATGAAGGCAGATAAAAAGTACCAACTGACAGTTATAAGATAGTACATGCTAGGGGTATACTGTGTGTGTATGTTAGTCACTCAGTTGTGTCTGACTCTTTGTGATCCCGTGGATTGTAGCCTACAAGGCTCCTCTGTCCGTAGGATTCTCCAGGCAAGAATACCGGAGTGAGGTGTCGTTTCCTTCTCCAGGGGATCTTCCTGACGCAGGGATCAAACCTGAGTCTCCCACATTGCAGGCAGATTCTTTATCGTCAGAACCACCTGGGAAGCCCCAGGGATATACTGTCCAACATGATAAATATAACTAAGACTCTGTTATATGTACAAGTTAAGAGAGTAAATCCTGAGTTCTCAACATAAGGAAAAAATACCTTTTTTCTGTTTCTTTATTGTTGTATCTATATGAAATGATGAATGTTGACTAAACTTACTGAGGAAAATATTTCATGATGTATATAAGTGAAACGCTATGCACCTTAGACAGTGCAGTATGCCAATTATATCTCAATAAAACTGAACGGGTAAAAACGAACAATGGGTTAAGTGTCAAAGTCCTTGGCCGAAGTATTGTTTTAGCCATTTTTAACCAACCTGATTCATGCCGACTTCCTTCTCCCTCTGAGCCTTTACTCAAACCATATACTGCATGGGGAAGTGTTTCATGAGGGTTATGCAAATAGGACTTGTTACTTAGTCAGTTTTTCATTTGAATTTACATGCATTATTTTTATTGTCTTGTGGTATTGTCCCTTAACCTCTTTACACATTAGAGATATTTTCCTTTAGTTTTGAGGAGTTCATGAATATTCTAAAGCCCTGCAAAAGTCTGGGAATACAAGCATACATGACTTGAAATGTTCCTACCTTCACGCTGAAGTAGGATTTTGTGTGCCAGCTAAACTGGGTCATTTTCAAAGTGAAAGGAGCTTGTATTGCTCCAGATACAGGGCTGCTTATCCTTGGTTCTGGGAGGCTGTAAACACGATGCTTCCCTCTCTCTCACTGTTCTGTTGCTGCTTTTGTTACCTGAGGGTTCACTTTGCAGATTTTTTTTTTCCTGAGCCCTATCACTTTTCTTGATAGAATGTCTACTGTTGAAGTGCGGCCTATGGGCCCCCCTACCTTCTTCCAGCTGCTGGGGTTGAAGTGTCCTAGGATGCTAGGGGTATACTGTGTGTGTATGTTAGTCACTCAGTTGTGTCTGACTCTTTGTGATCCCGTGGATTGTAGCCTACAAGGCTCCTCTGTCCGTAGGATTCTCCAGGCAAGAATACCGGAGTGAGGTGTCGTTTCCTTCTCCAGGGGATCTTCCTGACGCAGGGATCAAACCTGAGTCTCCCACATTGCAGGCAGATTCTTTATCGTCAGAACCACCTGGGAAGCCCCAGGGATATACTGTCCAACATGATAAATATAACTAAGACTCTGTTATATGTACAAGTTAAGAGAGTAAATCCTGAGTTCTCAACATAAGGAAAAAATACCTTTTTTCTGTTTCTTTATTGTTGTATCTATATGAAATGATGAATGTTGACTAAACTTACTGAGGAAAATATTTCATGATGTATATAAGTGAAACGCTATGCACCTTAGACAGTGCAGTATGCCAATTATATCTCAATAAAACTGAACGGGTAAAAACGAACAATGGGTTAAGTGTCAAAGTCCTTGGCCGAAGTATTGTTTTAGCCATTTTTAACCAACCTGATTCATGCCGACTTCCTTCCCCCTCTGAGCCTTTACTCAAACCATATACTGCATGGGAAGTGTTTCATGAGGGTTATGCAAATAGGACTTGTTACTTAGTCAGTTTTTCATTTGAATTTACATGCATTATTTTTATTGTCTTGTGGTATTGTCCCTTAACCTCTTTACACATTAGAGATATTTTCCTTTAGTTTTGAGGAGTTCATGAATATTCTAAAGCCCTGCAAAAGTCTGGGAATACAAGCATACATGACTTGAAATGTTCCTACCTTCACGCTGAAGTAGGATTTTGTGTGCCAGCTAAACTGGGTCATTTTCAAAGTGAAAGGAGCTTGTATTGCTCCAGATACAGGGCTGCTTATCCTTGGTTCTGGGAGGCTGTAAACACGATGCTTCCCTCTCTCTCACTGTTCTGTTGCTGCTTTTGTTACCTGAGGGTTCACTTTGCAGATTTTTTTTTTCCTGAGCCCTATCACTTTTCTTGATAGAATGTCTACTGTTGAAGTGCGGCCTATGGGCACTCCTTCCCGTAGGGAGCCTGGCTAGGGGGTGTGCAGGAGTCATTGAGACCCAGTGCTTTTGGTGAGGGTATTATAGAATTTTATGGTCTGCAACTCTGGGAACCCAGCTGAATTGCTCCAGGTGCCTGCTTTTAAAAGAGCAAGATTTATTTCATGGGCTGATAGAGTTTCAGTCTGTCATGAATTTGTGTCAAAAACCTCTTAATGAGGAGTTTTGCATTTACTATATGTCTTCACATTAAATTTTCCTGTTAAAATAGTTTAATTTATTTCACAGAAATATCTGGAGGGTGTCTATGTGCCAGAAACTACACCTGGTGAGAGGATAGAGACTAAGATATGTTTCACTGTTCTTGAGTGGATGGCGTAACCTGAAAGGTAACTTTAAGTTGGTAGTTACACTTAAGGTGATGAATATAGTGAATGGAGAAATGTAGGATTTGGAGGAGCTGTGATGGCCTGCGCTGGTTTGATGCCTGGCACTCTTTTTTCTAGGAATTGCCCCTTATTCCCAGCCATCCACATGGTGACTACAAGTTGAGCCAATGCGCATGTCTCAGTTGATGGTTCCAAAGGTGAGCACCTGTCACACTGAGCCCATAACTTTTCTTCCTCAGAAACTTTGGAAATGGAGCAGAGGCAGGAAGGCCACAGAATTTCTGGGTGTCTAAACAGGAATCTGAAAGAGTGAGAGTTTTTAGGGTCCCCATAAGACCTGGATGAGGGGAGGAAGCCACAGGAAGAGAGAACGGGAGGAAGTGAATCTGACCGTCAGAAGTGTAGAGAAAGTTCTCACAGTTGGGTTGGGTTTGTGAATACAAGCATACATAAACTTGAAATGGTTCCTAACCTTCACGCTGAAGTAGGATTTTGTGTGCCAGCTAAACTGGGTCATTTTCAAAGTGAAAGGAGCTTGTATTGCTCCAGATACAGGGCTGCTTATCCTTGGTTCTGGGAGGCTGTAAACACGATGCTTCCCTCTCTCTCACTGTTCTGTTGCTGCTTTTGTTACCTGAGGGTTCACTTTGCAGATTTTTTTTTTCCTGAGCCCTATCACTTTTCTTGATAGAATGTCTACTGTTGAAGTGCGGCCTATGGGCACTCCTTCCCGTAGGGAGCCTGGCTAGGGGGTGTGCAGGAGTCATTGAGACCCAGTGCTTTTGGTGAGGGTATTATAGAATTTTATGGTCTGCAACTCTGGGAACCCAGCTGAATTGCTCCAGGTGCCTGCTTTTAAAAGAGCAAGATTTATTTCATGGGCTGATAGAGTTTCAGTCTGTCATGAATTTGTGTCAAAAACCTCTTAATGAGGAGTTTTGCATTTACTATATGTCTTCACATTAAATTTTCCTGTTAAAATAGTTTAATTTATTTCACAGAAATATCTGGAGGGTGTCTATGTGCCAGAAACTACACCTGGTGAGAGGATAGAGACTAAGATATGTTTCACTGTTCTTGAGTGGATGGCGTAACCTGAAAGGTAACTTTAAGTTGGTAGTTACACTTAAGGTGATGAATATAGTGAATGGAGAAATGTAGGATTTGGAGGAGCTGTGATGGCCTGCGCTGGTTTGATGCCTGGCACTCTTTTTTCTAGGAATTGCCCCTTATTCCCAGCCATCCACATGGTGACTACAAGTTGAGCCAATGCGCATGTCTCAGTTGATGGTTCCAAAGGTGAGCACCTGTCACACTGAGCCCATAACTTTTCTTCCTCAGAAACTTTGGAAATGGAGCAGAGGCAGGAAGGCCACAGAATTTCTGGGTGTCTAAACAGGAATCTGAAAGAGTGAGAGTTTTTAGGGTCCCCATAAGACCTGGATGAGGGGAGGAAGCCACAGGAAGAGAGAACGGGAGGAAGTGAATCTGACCGTCAGAAGTGTAGAGAAAGTTCTCACAGTGTTTGGGTGTCTGGTTAAAGTTCTTCATGAAAATCTCTACGATACATGTCCCTACTTTGCTTAAGACAGTTAGGGTTGAATCTCTGTCCGATGACACCAGAACTGTCTTCTCTAATACAGACATGTATAGCACGGGGACCTTATGCAAACCAAGGAATCTGAGAAAGCCACGTACAACAGATTTTTTACAGTGTTATCATTGTTGGTTAGATTCCCAGAATAACATACACATGATGATCGAACTCTTAGTGTAGCAGGGATTGATTTCTGTTTCTCCTTAGAATGGATTCATTCATTCAATGTATTGAAGACCCACTGTGTCCCATGATCATACCAGGCCTGGGGAAGTAACTTCCACTTTTCAGTAAACCTATTGTCCTGTGCGCTGTTCACTTCCTCTTAGGTTTTGGTTACATTATGGGTTAAGTAGATTTTGGTGGCTAGTCGGGGAAACTGACTTCTACATGAAATTGTTTCTCTGGTAAATGCATTTCCTAGTTGGTGGAAGGGGAATTTGTACCCCTTGGCTATAGCAGTTGATTAGTGCACCAAATATTTTTTTGAATACTTTCTGTGTGTCGGGCAGTGCTCCAGGCTTTAGAAACGGCGGTGAACGATGTGGAAAAGACTCTGCTGTTGTGGAGCTTCAATTTTAGTGTGGGAAGATGGGTAATAAACAGTAACAAATAAATGAACAGACAGTTTAGTTAGCAATATCTGCCATGAAGCAAAATAAAGAGGATGTGGTGAAGGAGAGGGACTGGGCTGGGATGGAGCATGACTTTGGGGTCAGGAAGGGAATCGCTAAAGAGGGATGTTTTCAGGTTGAGGCACCTGACCCAGCGGAAGAAGGGAACATGGTTTCTCCAGGAATTCGCCTCTCAGGCCACCAACTGTGAGGTGGAGAGCATGTGTCAGTTCTGGCCCGTAAGGAATAGTCTCTACATACGGGGGTCAGCGCGGTGTAGACCTGGGCTGTCCCAGTGCCATGGCCACTAGCCGCTGTTGGCTCTTGAGCACTAAATGTAGTTAGGCTGACTGAATCTGTAAGTGTAAATATGCACTGGATTCCAGAGACTTCATACGAAAAAAAAGGGTGTAGACATTTCCAATAATTTTTACATTGATGGCACAGTGAATTGATAATACTTGACATACTGGGTGTGTAAGATATGTGGGTGTGTAGGATACGGGATTAAAACAAATTTTACTGATTTCCTTCTACTTTTTTTCCTGTATGCAAACCAAGGAATCTGAGAAAGCCACGTACAACAGATTTTTTACAGTGTTATCATTGTTGGTTAGATTCCCAGAATAACATACACATGATGATCGAACTCTTAGTGTAGCAGGGATTGATTTCTGTTTCTCCTTAGAATGGATTCATTCATTCAATGTATTGAAGACCCACTGTGTCCCATGATCATACCAGGCCTGGGGAAGTAACTTCCACTTTTCAGTAAACCTATTGTCCTGTGCGCTGTTCACTTCCTCTTAGGTTTTGGTTACATTATGGGTTAAGTAGATTTTGGTGGCTAGTCGGGGAAACTGACTTCTACATGAAATTGTTTCTCTGGTAAATGCATTTCCTAGTTGGTGGAAGGAATTTGTACCCCTTGGCTATAGCAGTTGATTAGTGCACCAAATATTTTTTTGAATACTTTCTGTGTGTCGGGCAGTGCTCCAGGCTTTAGAAACGGCGGTGAACGATGTGGAAAAGACTCTGCTGTTGTGGAGCTTCAATTTTAGTGTGGGAAGATGGGTAATAAACAGTAACAAATAAATGAACAGACAGTTTAGTTAGCAATATCTGCCATGAAGCAAAATAAAGAGGATGTGGTGAAGGAGAGGGACTGGGCTGGGATGGAGCATGACTTTGGGGTCAGGAAGGGAATCGCTAAAGAGGGATGTTTTCAGGTTGAGGCACCTGACCCAGCGGAAGAAGGGAACATGGTTTCTCCAGGAATTCGCCTCTCAGGCCACCAACTGTGAGGTGGAGAGCATGTGTCAGTTCTGGCCCGTAAGGAATAGTCTCTACATACGGGGGTCAGCGCGGTGTAGACCTGGGCTGTCCCAGTGCCATGGCCACTAGCCGCTGTTGGCTCTTGAGCACTAAATGTAGTTAGGCTGACTGAATCTGTAAGTGTAAATATGCACTGGATTCCAGAGACTTCATACGAAAAAAAAGGGTGTAGACATTTCCAATAATTTTTACATTGATGGCACAGTGAATTGATAATACTTGACATACTGGGTGTGTAAGATATGTGGGTGTGTAGGATACGGGATTAAAACAAATTTTACTGATTTCCTTCTACTTTTTTTTTTTTTTTTTAAATTTATTTTTAATCCTTTTTGGAGAGAGGTGGTGGGGCGGGTTGGGTAGGGACGGGGGTGGGCAGGCCACTTCTATTGGTCTTTCATTTATCTATTTTCATCCATCTTTGTTCTTTGGCCCATGTGGGCCTCCCATCGTGGTGGCCTCTGTTGTCGCAGAGCACCGGCTCTGGGCACATGCCCTCCAGAGCTCTGGCTCAGTAATTGGGCACATGGGTCCAGCCGCTCCGCGGTACGTGGGATTTTCCCAGGCCAGGGATCGAACCGGCGCCCCTTGCACTATAAGGCAGTGTCCTTACCCACTGGACCACCAGGGAAGCCCTCCTTCTACTTTTTTAATGCAACTACTAGAAGATTAAAAATTGCATCTGCATATAAATGAACTTATTTGCAAGACAGAAATAGATCCACAGACATAGAAAACAAATTTAGGAGTACCAGTAGAGAAAGGGGTGGGGCAGGGATAAATTAGGAGTTTGGGATTAACATATATATACTGCTATATAAAAAAATGAATAACCAACAAGGACGTACCGTATAGCACAGGGAACTATACTCAGTATTTTGTAATAACCTATAGAGGAAAAGAATATGTGTTATATATATATATAAACACAAACATATATATATGTGTATATACTTATATACACATATATATATATACACATATATATGTGTATATATTTATATATATATATATTTTTATATATTTATTTATATATATTTATATATACACATATATATATGTATATAACTGAATCACTGTGCTCTGTACCTGGAATTGAGGACAGGGAAGCCTGGCATGCTGCAGTCCATGGTTTCGCAGAGTCAGACACAACTAAGCGACTGAACTGACTGACCTGATACCTGAAACTTAATATGACACTGTAAATGAGCTATATCTTAATAAAAATATATATATAATTTAAAAATACATTAAAAAAAGAAAGTAGGGCTTCCCTGGTGATCCTGTGGATAAGAACACCACCTTGCAGTGCAAGGGGCGCCGGTTCGATCCCTGGCCTGGGAAGATCCCATGTGCCGTGGAGCGGCTGGACCGATGTGTCCAATTATCAAGCTGGAGCTCTGGAGTGTGTGCGCCCAGAGCCAGCGCTCTGCAGCGAGAGAGGCAATGCGATGGGAGGTCCACACAGGCCAAGGAACAAAGATGGATGAAAATAGATAAATGAAAGACCAGTAGAAGTGGCTAAAAAAAAAATAATAAAGAACTTTAAAATTAAAAAAAATAAAAAAGACTGAAATATAAAGAAATACATTTATAGCTCATGTTATGTTTCTGGTGGACAGCACTGCTGTTGATGAATTAGCCATTGCTTTGGATTCAGACTGACGGGATTTTGTTGTAGTTTCTGTTTTTCTTAATTTTTTTTACTACGTATGGACACCTTATTTGATTCTCTTTAGTCCTTTTTCGTCTTTCAGATTACTACCTTGTAGGGTTGTTCTGAGGATTAAATCAACTTTAGAGCAGTGTCTCCTGTGTACCAGGCTATGGGAGATGGTGCTAACCTCTAATTTATGAATGTTCACTCCTTCTCTCACTTTCTGATGTGACATAAGTTAATCATACCTGCCTTTGTGTATTTGGGAATATGCCTAAAACTCAGAGAGTGACTGTGTTGAGAAATTGCTGTGCAGGTTCATGGCGCTATTTTAATTTGCATTTTTCCTTTATTCTTTTCACATGTTGTTTCTGAGGTCTTTATTGTATGATGAAAATAATTCTTCCCATTTTACAAATAAAACAGATTATGTTGTATCCAGAGTGGCCGCTAGAGTACTTTAGGCACAAGGAGACTGACCTCATGTGCCCTGCAACCAGGCCATCGTCCCTTCCCTTAAATACCGTTTCTTTCTCCACAAGGTAGGTGAGTCCTTCCACTGGAAGCCCTGAATAGGAATTCTGATGCCAGGTTCCATGCCAAGGGGATGCCTTATCTTCTCAGTGTTTTTGATATTCTTGTTCTACCAAAGTGACAATATCTGAATCCTGTAGACCTTGTTTATGCTTTAAGGGGTTAGGTAACCAGAGGCCCTTCTGGCTCAAGGCCCCTGTAGATAGTTATTGGCTGGAGGAAAATGCTAGTGCTGCCCCCTCCCTTTCTTGGGCAAAAACACAAAGGTCTTTCCTTCCCAGGCGGTCTCTGTTTCCCTGTCAGTTATGTATGAACCTTGGCTGTCAGTTCTTTAGGCCTTAAAGTGGGACACCGGCAGTCATGATTTGTTTTGAATAAGGACACGTTGAAATGATACCACTTGGAGGACTGAATCGGATGCCTTGTGAGATGGTCACCAGGAGTTGATTGCACAGCATGGAAAGATCTGCTTAAATCTTAGTTAAGTTTGAATAGTAGTTATTGAGTCCAGTGTTGGAGAAATAACTTGCTGTTTGATTAAATATCTGAGGGATTTTGAAATTGTGTTTGAAAGAAAACTCTTTGAAATGCATTGAAAGCTAGATTGGTTTACATACACCTTTGCTTCCAATAATTGCTTGTTTCTGTCCAGTCATTGCATCTCATGGAGCTTTCTCCTTTTTTCCTAACAAGTCATAATAATGCTTGACTCTGTTGGCTACTGCTGTCTTTTAGTTGGAAATGTTAAGCACAGAAAAATATAGAAGGAATTTATATGATGACTTTATATATATTCATTTATGTGTATTGCACAGCTCTGTGTATATTTTTTCTATATTTAGTTAACAGAAATATCTACCAGAAACCTTGAGAATTGCATTTCTTACATAAAATAAATATAATTTAATTTTGTACCAATCACCAATCTATACATCCTGCGGAAAAGTAAGGAGAGTTACAGTTTATCTACATCTTTACAACCACCTACTGTTGACAGCTCAGTTTTTGCCCATTTCATGAGTTAAAATGCTATCTCATGGGGGAATTCTGAGACAGTCCAGTGGTTAAGAGTTCACCTGCCAATGTAAGGGGCACAGATTTGATCCCTCGTTGCAGAGATGAGATCCCACATGCCTCTTGACCAAAAAACCAAAACATAGAAGTAATACTGTAACAAGTTCAATAAGTACTTAAAAACAAGGCTCATCTTAGAATTACTGATCTGTTGAACCTCCTTTCTGTGAATTGCTTTATCATCAGTGTTGTCCATTTTCACTTATTGTTTTTTTTCTTTACAGTTTTCAGGGACTCTGTATATTTTGGATCTTCTCTCCGTCTGTTCATACAGTTCATGGGGTTTTCAAGGCAAGAATACTGGAGTAGTTTGCCCTTCCCCATTCCAGTGGACCATGACTTATGTCAGAACTCTCTACCATGACCCATCGTGTATGTCTTGGCTCATAGCCTCATTGAGTTATGCAAGGCTGTGATCCATTTGATCATTTTGGTTAGCTTTCTGTGATGGTGGTTTTTGCTCTTGAAGACTGTGGGATTGTAGTCCTTGCTTCTGCTGTTTACTCTTTGATTGATGAGGATAAGAAGCTTGTGCACGCTTCCTGACTGGAGGGACTGGCTGTAGGGAAAACTGGGTCTTGCTCTTGTGGGCAGGGTCATGCAACTTTAATCCAATTATCTGCTGATGAGTAGGGCTGTGGTCCTTCCTTGTTAGTTGTTTGGCCCGAGGCGACCGAAAAAAGCTAGATTGGTTTACATACACCTTTGCTTCCAATAATTGCTTGTTTCTGTCCAGTCATTGCATCTCATGGAGCTTTCTCCTTTTTTCCTAACAAGTCATAATAATGCTTGACTCTGTTGGCTACTGCTGTCTTTTAGTTGGAAATGTTAAGCACAGAAAAATATAGAAGGAATTTATATGATGACTTTATATATATTCATTTATGTGTATTGCACAGCTCTGTGTATATTTTTTCTATATTTAGTTAACAGAAATATCTACCAGAAACCTTGAGAATTGCATTTCTTACATAAAATAAATATAATTTAATTTTGTACCAATCACCAATCTATACATCCTGCGGAAAAGTAAGGAGAGTTACAGTTTATCTACATCTTTACAACCACCTACTGTTGACAGCTCAGTTTTTGCCCATTTCATGAGTTAAAATGCTATCTCATGGGGGAATTCTGAGACAGTCCAGTGGTTAAGAGTTCACCTGCCAATGTAAGGGGCACAGATTTGATCCCTCGTTGCAGAGATGAGATCCCACATGCCTCTTGACCAAAAAACCAAAACATAGAAGTAATACTGTAACAAGTTCAATAAGTACTTAAAAACAAGGCTCATCTTAGAATTACTGATCTGTTGAACCTCCTTTCTGTGAATTGCTTTATCATCAGTGTTGTCCATTTTTCACTTATTGTTTTTTTTCTTTACAGTTTTCAGGGACTCTGTATATTTTGGATCTTCTCTCCGTCTGTTCATACAGTTCATGGGGTTTTCAAGGCAAGAATACTGGAGTAGTTTGCCCTTCCCCATTCCAGTGGACCATGACTTATGTCAGAACTCTCTACCATGACCCATCGTGTATGTCTTGGCTCATAGCCTCATTGAGTTATGCAAGGCTGTGATCCATTTGATCATTTTGGTTAGCTTTCTGTGATGGTGGTTTTTGCTCTTGAAGACTGTGGGATTGTAGTCCTTGCTTCTGCTGTTTACTCTTTGATTGATGAGGATAAGAAGCTTGTGCACGCTTCCTGACTGGAGGGACTGGCTGTAGGGAAAACTGGGTCTTGCTCTTGTGGGCAGGGTCATGCAACTTTAATCCAATTATCTGCTGATGAGTAGGGCTGTGGTCCTTCCTTGTTAGTTGTTTGGCCCGAGGCGACCCAGTCCTGGAGTCTCAGGCTCTATGGTAGGGCTAACTGCGACCTCCAAAAGGATCTGTGCCAACACACACAGGACTGCAGCTGCCAGTGTCCCTGTTCGTGTCTTTTAGCTTTATTTATTTTCTCTTTAGTTAGGAAGAAGTAAAGCAACTTACCAATTCTCTCTCTCTTTTTTTTTTGGCCACTTCTATTGGTCTTTCATTCATTTATCTTTGTTCTTTGGCCCGTGTGGGCCTCCTACTGCAGTGGCCTCTGTTGCTGCAGAGCACCGACTCTGGGCACGTGTGCTCCAGAGCTTCGGCTCAGTAGTTGGACACATCAGTCCAGCCTCTCCGCGGCACGTGGGATCTTCCCAGGCCAGAGATCAAACCGGCACCCCCTGCACTGCAAGGCAGTGTCCTTACCCACTGGGCCACCAGGGAAGCCCAATTCTCTCCTTTATGGTTCATACTATTTTTTCCCTTTTAAAGAAATGGGTTAAAATTATATCTGAACTGAGAAGGATTTCAAAATAAGACATAAAATGTATAGATGATAAAGAAAAATACTGATAAATTAAACTGTCACAATTAAAGACATAATACTGTATATAGTTAAGGTCATATAATATGGGGGCTTCCCTGGTTGTCCAGTGGGTGAAGAGTCCACTTTGCAGTGCAAGGGGCACCAGTTCGACCCCTGGCCCGGGAAGATCCCACATGCCGTGGAGTGACTGGACTGGTGTGTACAATTACAAGCCAGCGCTCTGGAGCGCATGCACCCAGAACTGATGCTCTGCAGTGAGAGAGGTCACTGAAATGGGAGGCCCACACATGCCAAAGAATAAAAAAAAAAAAAAAAAAAGATGGATGAAAATGAATATAAAGAAAAGAGGCATGATGGGGAAAAGAAAAAAAATCATAATATGTTCATTCATTCCTTCACTCACTCAGTAAATACTTATTGCCTGTGATGTACAATAAGGAACTCTGATATGGCAGGAACTCTGCCAGGCTCTGAGGGTATAACTGTGTACAAGAATCTCTGCTTCCCTGCACTAATGTTTTAGTGAAAGAAATAGATGATAAACTGAAAATAACTAAATAAACTGTTAAGTGATTAACTGAAAATAACTGATAAACTGAAAAGAACATGTAATTTATCAGCATATCAGTCCTGCAGTGGATATGTGACCTCCATAGAGAAAAATCAGGGAAAGGAAATAAGGGGTGTTGGTAATTATAAGTAGAATTGTTAGGGAGGCCTCACTCAGAAGGTGGCTTTTGAGTGAAAATTTTTTTCTCAAGAAATTGAGATGGTGGTGTGTGGTTATAATGGGAAAGAAGGAACCAAGCTGAAGACAGGGCATGTGGCAAGGTTCTAAGGTGGGAGTGTGCCTGCCTTGTTCGGGGAACAAGATCATGTGGCTGGAGCAAGTTGGGGGAAGAGTGGTGGAAGGTGAAGTGGCCATATCCTCATGCCTTGTGCCTTGTGGGTCACTGCAAAGGCTTTGGCTTCTACCTCAGAGAGGTGGAACATCATTAGCAGGTTCTGACAGAGAGGAATAGAACCTGACTTCTCAGGTGGCTCTGACATCTGTGTGGAGAATAACAGGGAGAGGAGAGGGAGACCAGGTGAGGGGCTTTTGTTCATCTTGGAGGTTTGATGGTGTTAGCTATGGAGTAGCGAGGAATGGACAAATTTTAAATATGTTTTTTATATATTCCATACTTTTCAAAGGTAGAATCAACAGGATTTAATGATGTACTGGATATGGGAGGTAAAAGAAGCATCAACAGTATCACCAGAATTTTTCATCTGAGCCTTTGAAAGAATGGAGTTGCTATTGATTGAGCTGAGGAAGGATGTAGAAGGAGCATGTTTGGAGGGAAAGACCAGAGGCTCAATGTTGGAGAGAAGTTGATGTCTACTAGACATTCCAGTAGAGATGTGGAGGGAGTAGAGGAAGACATCAGACGAGATCAGGGGAGAGATCTGGGTGGAAATACACATTTGGGAAGCACCATTGTATACTTGGTATTTAAACTGTGAGACTGGATGACATAACCCAGAGAATGAGTATAAATTATAAAAAGAAGAGGTTCAAGGACTGAGCCCTCAAGCCCTTTAATGTTTAAAGGCTTGGGATATGAGGAGGACTCAGTGGAGACTGAGAACATCTCTGGTGAGGTAGTGATGATGGAGTTCTGAACCCAAGAGGAGACAATGTTTTAAGAAATGAGGACATGGTGCTTCCCCTGGTGGTCCAGTGGGTAAGGACACTGCCTTGCAGTGCAAGGGGCGCCGGTTCGGTCCCTGGCCTGGGAAGATCCCACATGCCGTGGAGTGGCTGGACTGATGTGTCCAATTACCAAGCCGGAACTCTGGAGAGCATGCGCCCAGAGCCGGCGCTCTGCGATGACAGACGCCACTGCGATGGTAGGCCCACAGGAGCCAGAGAACAAAGACGGATGAAAATAGAGAAATGAAAGACCAATAGAAGTGACCCGCCCAGTCCCCTCCCTCCCCAACCCAACCCCCGCCCAAGAAATAAATAAATAAATCTTTAAAAAAATAAAAAAAGAAATGAGGACATGAGCCACTGTCTCTAGTGCTGCTGAGAGGTCAGGGTTGATGAGGACTGTGAACTGACTACTGGACTTAGTGATGTGAAGGTGTGAAGGCCACTGGTAACACTGAGGAGAGCAGCTCAGTGGAGTGGTGATGGTGACATTGTTTGGAATAGGTTTAAGAGAAGAAAGGGAGGTGAACTGAAGACAGCAGAGACAGATTTTTTAGTTTACTGTCATGTGGAACAGAAATACGCAACCAAAGCTATAAAAGAAAACAAGAGTCAAGAAAGTTGCTTGTTTTAAGGTGAGAAATACAGTATGTTTGTGTGCTCCAAGACGTGCCAGTGGAGGTCCAGGTAACGTGGAAACTTAGCGATGTAGGAGAATGGGGAGAATTGCCTCCCGGTGGGTGGATGAAAGCAGATGGGTTCTAGTGCACAAAATGGAAGGACTGGTCTTAGGGAAATGGACATGTTATTCATAGTGTTAGGAAGGAAGAGAAAATACCATTTATGGGCCAGCTACAGGCAGGTAAGTAGGTGCGATGGGAGAGCTTCTGCTCGTTCTTGTCTGACTGCCTCTGTTCCAACAGCTGAGAGGCGGGCGTGGGGAGAGAAAAAGGAACACCATTGTATACTTGGTATTTAAACTGTGAGACTGGATGACATAACCCAGAGAATGAGTATAAATTATAAAAAGAAGAGGTTCAAGGACTGAGCCCTCAAGCCCTTTAATGTTTAAAGGCTTGGGATATGAGGAGGACTCAGTGGAGACTGAGAACATCTCTGGTGAGGTAGTGATGATGGAGTTCTGAACCCAAGAGGAGACAATGTTTTAAGAAATGAGGACATGGTGCTTCCCCTGGTGGTCCAGTGGGTAAGGACACTGCCTTGCAGTGCAAGGGGCGCCGGTTCGGTCCCTGGCCTGGGAAGATCCCACATGCCGTGGAGTGGCTGGACTGATGTGTCCAATTACCAAGCCGGAACTCTGGAGAGCATGCGCCCAGAGCCGGCGCTCTGCGATGACAGACGCCACTGCGATGGTAGGCCCACAGGAGCCAGAGAACAAAGACGGATGAAAATAGAGAAATGAAAGACCAATAGAAGTGACCCGCCCAGTCCCCTCCCTCCCCAACCCAACCCCCGCCCAAGAAATAAATAAATAAATCTTTAAAAAAATAAAAAAAGAAATGAGGACATGAGCCACTGTCTCTAGTGCTGCTGAGAGGTCAGGGTTGATGAGGACTGTGAACTGACTACTGGACTTAGTGATGTGAAGGTGTGAAGGCCACTGGTAACACTGAGGAGAGCAGCTCAGTGGAGTGGTGATGGTGACATTGTTTGGAATAGGTTTAAGAGAAGAAAGGGAGGTGAACTGAAGACAGCAGAGACAGATTTTTTAGTTTACTGTCATGTGGAACAGAAATACGCAACCAAAGCTATAAAAGAAAACAAGAGTCAAGAAAGTTGCTTGTTTTAAGGTGAGAAATACAGTATGTTTGTGTGCTCCAAGACGTGCCAGTGGAGGTCCAGGTAACGTGGAAACTTAGCGATGTAGGAGAATGGGGAGAATTGCCTCCCGGTGGGTGGATGAAAGCAGATGGGTTCTAGTGCACAAAATGGAAGGACTGGTCTTAGGGAAATGGACATGTTATTCATAGTGTTAGGAAGGAAGAGAAAATACCATTTATGGGCCAGCTACAGGCAGGTAAGTAGGTGCGATGGGGAGAGCTTCTGCTCGTTCTTGTCTGACTGCCTCTGTTCCAACAGCTGAGAGGCGGGGCGTGGGGAGAGCCTGTTGGAGTTGGAGGAAGGCAGGAAGGTGTGGAATGGTTGGCCAGAACAGTAGAAGAATACATGGTATTGTACTATACTAGGACTGTCAGACCATACTAGGGGCTCTGCTGCTTGAGGTTCATGGCCGTGAATTGAAAATTGGATGAGTCATTCTAGTTAACTACAGTTTTCTAACCGTGTTCAAAAGCACTGGCACCTTTGTGGAAGAAGTGAGGGTTGGATTTTTCTGTGTTTGGTGTTTTGACACATTGAACAGGATGAAATGGAAAAAAGGGGCTAGCGAAGTGCAGGTGTGTGCAAGGATGGTTATGACAGACCATGGGTCAAAGCTGACCACGAAGAGATAGGAAAACAGTGAAGGATGATGGAAAAGGTGTGGAATCAATGACCTAAGAGTAGAGAGGTCCAAGAATTGTTAGAGATGTTTGGAGGTGAAAAGTGAAACCACAGAGAATTGGTAGGAGGGGCTGCTGTTACTCATTTTAGAGAAGTTTTTATTTTTGGTCTGATTTTTTGTTGTTGGCAGTTATTTTAAAGAATTATCGCTTTGGCCAAATGTCTCCTAATTTGTTAACATTCTATAAACCAACACTTAAACTTCTCAAGAACCCTACAATGAAAAAAAAATCCAAAAAAGAACCCCAAATGAAAATGTCTATATGTGTGTTTAAGTTTTTGTAGAAAAGGTTTTAAAACCATATAAAGTGCTTTGCTGGATTTTACTGTTTCTTTAAACTGTTTTCAACATGCTCTTTAGCAAGTCCAGTGAATTTAGACTTTCTGGTTTGAAATTCTGGGACTTTAAGCTAGCTTTGCACATTCACTTGACAAATGTTTTACTGCAGCATATGTTGACTGCATAGTAAAGTTACTTTGAAATTGAAGTAAAATTATCTGGCATCTAAAGCATAATGTGAAAATGGAAGGACTGGTCTTAGGGAAATGGACATGTTATTCATAGTGTTAGGAAGGAAGAGAAAATACCATTTATGGGCCAGCTACAGGCAGGTAAGTAGGTGCGATGGGGAGAGCTTCTGCTCGTTCTTGTCTGACTGCCTCTGTTCCAACAGCTGAGAGGCGGGGCGTGGGGAGAGCCTGTTGGAGTTGGAGGAAGGCAGGAAGGTGTGGAATGGTTGGCCAGAACAGTAGAAGAATACATGGTATTGTACTATACTAGGACTGTCAGACCATACTAGGGGCTCTGCTGCTTGAGGTTCATGGCCGTGAATTGAAAATTGGATGAGTCATTCTAGTTAACTACAGTTTTCTAACCGTGTTCAAAAGCACTGGCACCTTTGTGGAAGAAGTGAGGGTTGGATTTTTCTGTGTTTGGTGTTTTGACACATTGAACAGGATGAAATGGAAAAAAGGGGCTAGCGAAGTGCAGGTGTGTGCAAGGATGGTTATGACAGACCATGGGTCAAAGCTGACCACGAAGAGATAGGAAAACAGTGAAGGATGATGGAAAAGGTGTGGAATCAATGACCTAAGAGTAGAGAGGTCCAAGAATTGTTAGAGATGTTTGGAGGTGAAAAGTGAAACCACAGAGAATTGGTAGGAGGGGCTGCTGTTACTCATTTTAGAGAAGTTTTTATTTTTGGTCTGATTTTTTGTTGTTGGCAGTTATTTTAAAGAATTATCGCTTTGGCCAAATGTCTCCTAATTTGTTAACATTCTATAAACCAACACTTAAACTTCTCAAGAACCCTACAATGAAAAAAAAATCCAAAAAAGAACCCCAAATGAAAATGTCTATATGTGTGTTTAAGTTTTTGTAGAAAAGGTTTTAAAACCATATAAAGTGCTTTGCTGGATTTTACTGTTTCTTTAAACTGTTTTCAACATGCTCTTTAGCAAGTCCAGTGAATTTAGACTTTCTGGTTTGAAATTCTGGGACTTTAAGCTAGCTTTGCACATTCACTTGACAAATGTTTTACTGCAGCATATGTTGACTGCATAGTAAAGTTACTTTGAAATTGAAGTAAAATTATCTGGCATCTAAAGCATAATGTGAAAAGCAGTAAGGACCTAAGGGTTTTCTCTGGTAGAGCAATGTGATAGATTTTGCTGTGGACAGGTTGTAAAACCTGCCTTGATTTTTCATAGATGAAACAAAGACTTTTGAAGGTTTTCATTTTCACATATGACGAAAGTTCAGTGTTAACTTTTTTTTTATATGTATTCATAATATAGATCAAGATATTTATTACATATATGTATACTGTATAATACATATATTATATATGAGTGTTAACTCTTTATGTGTGCATATACTTATACTGCTTTGGTAACAATATGAATAAATATTATTATGGTCTTGAGAAGTTCTAGAAACTCTGGTCAACTTTAAAAAGAATATTAATTACTGGAGCTTATCCTGAGCCACTCTTTTAAGTATAAGTTTAGGGCTTCCCTGGTGGCTCAGTGGTAAAGAATCCACCTGCCAGTGCAGGAGACGTGGGTTCGACCCTTGATCCAGGAAGATCCCACATGCTGAGGAGCTCCTAAGCCAAGGCACCACAGCTAATAGGTCTGTGCTCTGAAGCCTGGGAACCGCAACTACTGAAACCCACGCTACAGTAGCAATAACAGCTCAGTAACAAAAGAAGCCACCACAGGAAGAAGCTCATGCTCTGCAACTTGAGAGTAGCCCCCACAACTAGAGAAAAGCCTGCCTGCAGCAGTGAAGACCCAGTGCAGCCCAAAATAAATAAATAAAATAATATTTTTTTAAAAAAAGAAGTTCAGTTGTCACAAGTTAGGGCAGTGTTGCTTCATTTTAAATATCTGGTACAATTAACACTTTTTCCACTTCATAATAATGAGAACTTAAGGTGTCAGCAGGATAATTCCCAGGGTCAGCCACTGCTTCCCAGGCGACCTCCACATTTAAACTTGATGCCGCCACCATTCGCTGATCTTTACCAAGGTACGCAGTGTGAACTCGCTGCTGAAATTTCTGCCCTGTTGATAACAGTAGAAACAGCATTTAAATAGATTTGTAGATCATTTATCGCGAACAGGTAGCTCTCGAGTTCCACATGAACTTGATCTGTTAACCAAGGTACGCAAAGGTGTAGAAGTTACTTTGAAATTGAAGTAAAATTATCTGGCATCTAAAGCATAATGTGAAAAGCAGTAAGGACCTAAGGGTTTTCTCTGGTAGAGCAATGTGATAGATTTTGCTGTGGACAGGTTGTAAAACCTGCCTTGATTTTTCATAGATGAAACAAAGACTTTTGAAGGTTTTCATTTTCACATATGACGAAAGTTCAGTGTTAACTTTTTTTTTATATGTATTCATAATATAGATCAAGATATTTATTACATATATGTATACTGTATAATACATATATTATATATGAGTGTTAACTCTTTATGTGTGCATATACTTATACTGCTTTGGTAACAATATGAATAAATATTATTATGGTCTTGAGAAGTTCTAGCAAATATGGTCCACTTTACAAAGAATATTAATTACTGGAGCTTATCCTGAGCCACTCTATTCCGTATAAGTTTAGGGCTTCCCTGGTGGCTCAGTGGTAAAGAATCCACCTGCCAGTGCAGGAGACGTGGGTTCGACCCTTGATCCAGGAAGATCCCACATGCTGAGGAGCTCCTAAGCCAAGGCACCACAGCTAATAGGTCTGTGCTCTGAAGCCTGGGAACCGCAACTACTGAAACCCACGCTACAGTAGCAATAACAGCTCAGTAACAAAAGAAGCCACCACAGGAAGAAGCTCATGCTCTGCAACTTGAGAGTAGCCCCCACAACTAGAGAAAAGCCTGCCTGCAGCAGTGAAGACCCAGTGCAGCCCAAAATAAATAAATAAAATAATATTTTTTTAAAAAAAGAAGTTCAGTTGTCACAAGTTAGGGCAGTGTTGCTTCATTTTAAATATCTGGTACAATTAACACTTTTTCCACTTCATAATAATGAGAACTTAAGGTGTCAGCAGGATAATTCCCAGGGGTCAGCCACTTCGTTTCCCAGGCGACCTCCACATTTAAACTTGATGCCGCCACCATTCGCTGATCTTTACCAAGGTACGCAGTGTGAACTCGCTGCTGAAATTTCTGCCCTGTTGATAACAGTAGAAACAGCATTTAAATAGATTTGTAGATCATTTATCGACGAACAGGTAGCTCTCGAGTTCCACATGAACATGTAGGTAGTAGTGGGCCTCTGAATCATCAAAGTCTGTCTTGAGAACTTGGACCTGCCTCTTTCATGGGAACTATAGGCCTGTCACATGGAAGACTTTGGGTCTGTTGGACTTTGCACCTGTCTACTAGTGACTACCTTACTCAGGACCATTTTCAGAACCAGAATCTATTAGCATTCGGTGTCCCCTATTTCCTCTGGCTTCTTTATTTTTCCAAATAAAGTTGGATCTTCTCAATACTTGCTCTTTGAGGACATGCTCTGATGATATCCTCACCTGTCTTTGTTGTCAAGTATGACTTGGCCAAAACCACAGTTTCCCCAAATGAAAAATAGGCATGTCTATGGCTTAAGAAATAGTGTCCTTCAGCTGCCCACACTGGCCATTTGAGGTTTTGGCATACTGATTGTTGTGAAATGGCCAGTTTCCATGACTCCCAGTATCCTTTGATGGTTCTGCCCTAATGAGACCTGGCTCTCTTTCCTGTGACTACAGGCTCAAGAAAGGAGGCTCTGTGTGGCTAGCAGACACTGAGACTTCTGCAGGCCAAACCAGCAGCATTCAATTTGTCACTCACTGGGCTAAATTAAGTGAGCAGTATGCTGGAAGTGGGACAAAGTGGCCAACTGCATATCATATAATGTCCTGTGTGTTGCTGTGGCCTAACTACGAAATGATCATGTCTCTCCCTTAGCAGAGCCTGTTGAAATAGTAAGCCAGAGAAATCGTATGTGTATGTCATTTCTGGCACCAGATGTTAGTTCTTGCAAACCAGTTGTGTGGTGTTTTTGCAACCAAATTATTTCTAGAAAATGAATGAGTTTTCTTAAAACACATAGTTTTCTTTTTCTTTGGCCACACCATGCAGCATGTGGGATCTTAGTTAAGGTGTCAGCAGGATAATTCCCAGGGTCAGCCATTTGTTCCCAGGCGACCTCCACATTTAAACTTGATGCCACCATTCGCTGATCTTTACCAAGGTACGCAGTGTGAACTCGCTGCTGAAATTTCTGCCCTGTTGATAACAGTAGAAACAGCATTTAAATAGATTTGTAGATCATTTATCGACGAACAGGTAGCTCTCGAGTTCCACATGAACATGTAGGTAGTAGTGGGCCTCTGAATCATCAAAGTCTGTCTTGAGAACTTGGACCTGCCTCTTTCATGGGAACTATAGGCCTGTCACATGGAAGACTTTGGGTCTGTTGGACTTTGCACCTGTCTACTAGTGACTACCTTACTCAGGACCATTTTCAGAACCAGAATCTATTAGCATTCGGTGTCCCCTATTTCCTCTGGCTTCTTTATTTTCCAAATAAAGTTGGATCTTCTCAATACTTGCTCTTTGAGGACATGCTCTGATGATATCCTCACCTGTCTTTGTTGTCAAGTATGACTTGGCCAAAACCACAGTTTCCCCAAATGAAAAATAGGCATGTCTATGGCTTAAGAAATAGTGTCCTTCAGCTGCCCACACTGGCCATTTGAGGTTTTGGCATACTGATTGTTGTGAAATGGCCAGTTTCCATGACTCCCAGTATCCTTTGATGGTTCTGCCCTAATGAGACCTGGCTCTCTTTCCTGTGACTACAGGCTCAAGAAAGGAGGCTCTGTGTGGCTAGCAGACACTGAGACTTCTGCAGGCCAAACCAGCAGCATTCAATTTGTCACTCACTGGGCTAAATTAAGTGAGCAGTATGCTGGAAGTGGGACAAAGTGGCCAACTGCATATCATATAATGTCCTGTGTGTTGCTGTGGCCTAACTACGAAATGATCATGTCTCTCCCTTAGCAGAGCCTGTTGAAATAGTAAGCCAGAGAAATCGTATGTGTATGTCATTTCTGGCACCAGATGTTAGTTCTTGCAAACCAGTTGTGTGGTGTTTTTGCAACCAAATTATTTCTAGAAAATGAATGAGTTTTTCTTAAAACACATAGTTTTCTTTTTTTCTTTTGGCCACACCATGCAGCATGTGGGATCTTAGTTCCCCAGCCAGGTATTGAACCTTACCCTCTGCGTTGGAAGTGTGGAGTCTTAGCCATTGGACTGCTAAGAAAGTCCCCAAAGACATAGCTTTTAAATTTTCATGTCAGAATTAAACTTGCCTGCATATCATAAATAACTAAATCTCATAATTGATTTACTCAGTTTTAAGCTGCCCTATATAAAAATTGTCTTCTGGTTAATTATGAAAATGTGTGACATTTTAGTGACAAAAAGTGAACAGTTATAACAGTTAAGGGTAGCTTATAAATTTAAATTAGTGGTAAGTTAGTAAGTTTTTGCTACTTGTTCCCCAGACCTACCAGTAGGAAGATTTAGGACTTTCCTCTTGTTATGGGCTGAGTTATATCCCCCACTGAAATTCATATGTTGAAGTCCTGACCCCTAGTATCTGAGAAAGTGACTATTTGGAGATAAAGACTTTACAGAGGTAGTTAAGTTAAAATGAGGGTGGGCCCTAATCCAGTATGATTGGTTTCCTTATAAGAAGAGCAAAGTTGGACACAAATACACACAGAAACAACAGGAAAAAGGCAGCCATCTACAGGCCAAAGGGCGAGACCTTCAGAAGCAGTCAACCCTGCCTAGATCTTGGACCTCCAGCCTCCAAAACTATGAGAAAGTAGATTTCCATTCTTCAAGCCACCCAGTCTGTAGTACTCTGTTACAGCAGATCTAGCAGACCCATACATATATCAGGCGTGAGCAAGAGAATAAAAACATGATTTTATAGATAAATAAAGAAGTGCAAGTTTTAAAGCTGTAATTTAGAGTACAGATGATCTGAGTGGGGAAAAATCAGGGCCTTGTTCCTCTGTTTCCAGTGGCCCCTTGAGATGGGGTTGGGGAGTGTAGTAGAAGAATATGAGACCTTAGATCAAAACTTAACTACGAAATGATCATGTCTCTCCCTTAGCAGAGCCTGTTGAAATAGTAAGCCAGAGAAATCGTATGTGTATGTCATTTCTGGCACCAGATGTTAGTTCTTGCAAACCAGTTGTGTGGTGTTTTTGCAACCAAATTATTTCTAGAAAATGAATGAGTTTTTCTTAAAACACATAGTTTTCTTTTTTTCTTTTGGCCACACCATGCAGCATGTGGGATCTTAGTTCCCCAGCCAGGTATTGAACCTTACCCTCTGCGTTGGAAGTGTGGAGTCTTAGCCATTGGACTGCTAAGAAAGTCCCCAAAGACATAGCTTTTAAATTTTCATGTCAGAATTAAACTTGCCTGCATATCATAAATAACTAAATCTCATAATTGATTTACTCAGTTTTAAGCTGCCCTATATAAAAATTGTCTTCTGGTTAATTATGAAAATGTGTGACATTTTAGTGACAAAAAGTGAACAGTTATAACAGTTAAGGGTAGCTTATAAATTTAAATTAGTGGTAAGTTAGTAAGTTTTTGCTACTTGTTCCCCAGACCTACCAGTAGGAAGATTTAGGACTTTCCTCTTGTTATGGGCTGAGTTATATCCCCCACTGAAATTCATATGTTGAAGTCCTGACCCCTAGTATCTGAGAAAGTGACTATTTGGAGATAAAGACTTTACAGAGGTAGTTAAGTTAAAATGAGGGTGGGCCCTAATCCAGTATGATTGGTTTCCTTATAAGAAGAGCAAAGTTGGACACAAATACACACAGAAACAACAGGAAAAAGGCAGCCATCTACAGGCCAAAGGGCGAGACCTTCAGAAGCAGTCAACCCTGCCTAGATCTTGGACCTCCAGCCTCCAAAACTATGAGAAAGTAGATTTCCATTCTTCAAGCCACCCAGTCTGTAGTACTCTGTTACAGCAGATCTAGCAGACCCATACATATATCAGGCGTGAGCAAGAGAATAAAAACATGATTTTATAGATAAATAAAGAAGTGCAAGTTTTAAAGCTGTAATTTAGAGTACAGATGATCTGAGTGGGGAAAAATCAGGGCCTTGTTCCTCTGTTTCCAGTGCCAGAGCACCCATTGAGATGGGGTTGGGGGAGTGTAGTAGAAGAATATGAGACCTTAGATCTGGAAAGAAAAGATCTTGAGCATTGTCTGTTGCGACCTCCTTATTTATCGATGAGGCAGCTGCCACCTTGAGTGCTTACAGGATGTACTCAGGAGCACGGTTCTCTCTGAGCACCTCTGTGCCCAGGTGTCTCACTTTCTGGTTCAAACCTGGGCTCTTCTGATATCTTTGGTAATCTGTTCGTTGTTTAGAAATGTATTGTTTGATCTCCATGTGTTTGTGTTTTTAGTGTTTTTGTTTTCTTGTAATTGATACCTAGTTTCATAGCATTGTGGTTAGAAAAGATGGTTGATATCATTTCAGTTTTCTTGAATTTACTGAGGTATGATTTGTGACTCAAGATGTGGTCTATCCTGGAGAATGTTCCATGTGCACTTGATAAGAAAGTGTATTCTTCTGAGTTTGGGTGGAAGGTCCTAAAAATATTGATGAGATCCATCTCTTCTAATGTATCATTTAAGGCTTGTGTTTCCATATTAATGCGTATGGAGAAACAGATGTAGAGAATAGACTTTTGGTCATTGCAGGGAGGGAGGAGCGGATGAGAAGTACGGGAAAATTAGCATGGAAACCTACATTACCATATGTAAAAGAAACAATCATTGTGGATATGCTTTAAGACTAGGGGAACTTATATGGGAGCTACGAAACAACCTGGAGGAGTGGGCTGGGGGACTGAAGTTAATAAAATGAGGGTGGGCCCTAATCCAGTATGATTGGTTTCCTTATAAGAAGAGCGTTGGACACAAATACACACAGAAACAACAGGAAAAAGGCAGCCATCTACAGGCCAAAGGGCGAGACCTTCAGAAGCAGTCAACCCTGCCTAGATCTTGGACCTCCAGCCTCCAAAACTATGAGAAAGTAGATTTCCATTCTTCAAGCCACCCAGTCTGTAGTACTCTGTTACAGCAGATCTAGCAGACCCATACATATATCAGGCGTGAGCAAGAGAATAAAAACATGATTTTATAGATAAATAAAGAAGTGCAAGTTTTAAAGCTGTAATTTAGAGTACAGATGATCTGAGTGGGGAAAAATCAGGGCCTTGTTCCTCTGTTTCCAGTGCCAGAGCACCCATTGAGATGGGGTTGGGGGAGTGTAGTAGAAGAATATGAGACCTTAGATCTGGAAAGAAAAGATCTTGAGCATTGTCTGTTGCGACCTCCTTATTTATCGATGAGGCAGCTGCCACCTTGAGTGCTTACAGGATGTACTCAGGAGCACGGTTCTCTCTGAGCACCTCTGTGCCCAGGTGTCTCACTTTCTGGTTCAAACCTGGGCTCTTCTGATATCTTTGGTAATCTGTTCGTTGTTTAGAAATGTATTGTTTGATCTCCATGTGTTTGTGTTTTTAGTGTTTTTGTTTTCTTGTAATTGATACCTAGTTTCATAGCATTGTGGTTAGAAAAGATGGTTGATATCATTTCAGTTTTCTTGAATTTACTGAGGTATGATTTGTGACTCAAGATGTGGTCTATCCTGGAGAATGTTCCATGTGCACTTGATAAGAAAGTGTATTCTTCTGAGTTTGGGTGGAAGGTCCTAAAAATATTGATGAGATCCATCTCTTCTAATGTATCATTTAAGGCTTGTGTTTCCATATTAATGCGTATGGAGAAACAGATGTAGAGAATAGACTTTTGGTCATTGCAGGGAGGGAGGAGCGGATGAGAAGTACGGGAAAATTAGCATGGAAACCTACATTACCATATGTAAAAGAAACAATCATTGTGGATATGCTTTAAGACTAGGGGAACTTATATGGGAGCTACGAAACAACCTGGAGGAGTGGGCTGGGGGGGACTGGGAAGGGATTCAGGTGGGAGGGGTCAAGGGTATACCTATGACTGATTGGGATTTATGTATAGGCATAAACAATAAAACTCCATAAAAGTAAAATAAAAGTAATTATATATATATAAAAAAACTAAGTAGAAAAGCTAAAAAAAAAATCGGGGCCCAACTCCTTCTCGTCTCAAGGCTGTATCTGTATATATGCAACAGGTTCTGCTGTTTTGACACATTTGATTTAGAAAAGCAACTTGTTTTTCTTCCTCCCTTTCTCCTGTCTTTTTGTTGTTGTTGTTAAGAATATTTTCTATATACAAAAAGGCATGAAGACAGCATAATCCAGTGAGTCCCATACATGAACAGATTCTGTTCTGAGAGCAAATTTATAAGTCCAATTTGTTCATAAGCCCAACAAAGTTAGCATAGGTACTCAACTAACACAATTAACTGTATAGTACTGTATAGTAATAGGTTTGTTATACTTTTCACACAAATAATACATAAAGAAAACAAATACACACAACATATACATATATATATATATATATATATATTAAAGATTTATTTATTTATTTATTTCTGGGTGGGGGTCGGGTTGGGGAGGGAGGGGAGCAGGCGGGCCACTTTTTATTGGTCTTTCATTCTCTATTTTCATCCGTCTTTGTTCTTTGGCTCCTGTGGGCCTCCCATCGCGGTGGCCTCTGTTGTTGCAGAGCTCCGGCTCTGGGCGCATGCGCTCCAGAGCTCTGGCTCGGTAATTGGACACATCAGTCCAGCCGCTCCACAACACGTGGGATCTTCCCAGGCCAGGGATCGAACCGGCGCCCCTTGTGCTGCAAGGCAGTGTCATTACCCACTGGACCACCAGGGGAAGCCCGCAAAATATATTTTTAATCTTATAGTACAATACCTAGAAAAGTGTAGTAGTATAGTCCAATAACTGGCACAGGGTCACACTTACATCTTTGAAAGTTCAGAACTTGAAGGCTTATATGTAGGGGATTTGTTGTAATTATCTTGTGTATCTACTGCTTGTTTGAAGTTGTTAAAATATTATAAAATGAGTTAAAGCCCTTTCTCTGATCATCTGCTTTCCTGCTTTGTTTTTTAGCTAAACAACCTGGAGGAGTGGGCTGGGGGACTGGGAAGGATTCAGGTGGGAGGGGTCAAGGGTATACCTATGACTGATTGGGATTTATGTATAGGCATAAACAATAAAACTCCATAAAAGTAAAATAAAAGTAATTATATATATATAAAAAAACTAAGTAGAAAAGCTAAAAAAAAAATCGGGGCCCAACTCCTTCTCGTCTCAAGGCTGTATCTGTATATATGCAACAGGTTCTGCTGTTTTGACACATTTGATTTAGAAAAGCAACTTGTTTTTCTTCCTCCCTTTCTCCTGTCTTTTTGTTGTTGTTGTTAAGAATATTTTCTATATACAAAAAGGCATGAAGACAGCATAATCCAGTGAGTCCCATACATGAACAGATTCTGTTCTGAGAGCAAATTTATAAGTCCAATTTGTTCATAAGCCCAACAAAGTTAGCATAGGTACTCAACTAACACAATTAACTGTATAGTACTGTATAGTAATAGGTTTGTTATACTTTTCACACAAATAATACATAAAGAAAACAAATACACACAACATATACATATATATATATATATATATATATTAAAGATTTATTTATTTATTTATTTCTGGGTGGGGGTCGGGTTGGGGAGGGAGGGGAGCAGGCGGGCCACTTTTTATTGGTCTTTCATTTCTCTATTTTCATCCGTCTTTGTTCTTTGGCTCCTGTGGGCCTCCCATCGCGGTGGCCTCTGTTGTTGCAGAGCTCCGGCTCTGGGCGCATGCGCTCCAGAGCTCTGGCTCGGTAATTGGACACATCAGTCCAGCCGCTCCACAACACGTGGGATCTTCCCAGGCCAGGGATCGAACCGGCGCCCCTTGTGCTGCAAGGCAGTGTCATTACCCACTGGACCACCAGGGGAAGCCCGCAAAATATATTTTTAATCTTATAGTACAATACCTAGAAAAGTGTAGTAGTATAGTCCAATAACTGGCACAGGGTCACACTTACATCTTTGAAAGTTCAGAACTTGAAGGCTTATATGTAGGGGATTTGTTGTAATTATCTTGTGTATCTACTGCTTGTTTGAAGTTGTTAAAATATTATAAAATGAGTTAAAGCCCTTTCTCTGATCATTTTTCCCTCTCTTCCCCTAGAGATGACCAGTTTTTCCATGCATTTTTGTACTTTTATTAAAAATGAACATACCAGTATATAATTTTAAATGGTTAGTATCATGGTGGGCATCCCAGGTGGTGCTAGTGATAAGAACCAGCCTGCCAATGCAGGAGACATAAGAGATGCAGGTCCATCCTTGGATTGGGAAGATCCCTGGAGGAAGACATGGCAACCCACTCCAGTATCTTGCCTGGAGAATCACATGAACAGAGGAGCCTGGTGGACTATGGCCCATAGCAGGGCACAGAGTCGGACACGACTGAAGTGACTTAGCACTCACTCTAGTATCATTGTGTATATGTATTAAACATTATATGAAAATATTATGTATCCTTCTCAATTTGTTTTTATTCTGCTCAGTTTTGTGTGTGAGATTTGTCCTTGTTGCTGTAGTTGAATGCATTGCTTCATCTCATTCATTTCCACTGCTATAGAGCTTTCCTGTTTGTGAATATGCTACATATCTCTAGCTGAGATTTAGACTGTTTCTCCTTTGTTTGGGAATGATGCTGCTATAACTATTCTTCTGTATATTTCCTTGTGCGTAGCTTTCCATGTGTGAAGGTTTATTTAGGGCAGGTATCTGTGGGTGGAATTGCTAAGTCATGGATTGTGTACATTTTCAGTCTTTTCCAGATACGGCTGAATTGTTCTGCCAAGTGATTGTGCCAGTTTACAGCCTTATTTAATAGTGTAAGTTCTTGTTGTTCTACATCCTTGCCAGCAACGATTTTGTGCCAATCGAACATATTTTAATTTCTCTAAGTAGGTATGAATATTAGCATACTTTCCACGTTTACTGGACACTTTAGTTTTTAAAAGTATATCTTTTTTTTCCCTTCTTCTAGTCAGAGTCCCAGGGTCAGAATGGATTGGGTAGAACAGTGCCCACCTCCACATTAAAAAAAGGTGGGAATGGGGCTTCCCTGGTGGTCCAGTGGGTAGAGAGTCTGCCTTGCAGTGCAAGGGGCACCGGTTTGATCCCTGGCCTGGGAAGATCCCATGTGCTGCGGAGCGGCTAAACCAGTGTGTCCAATTATGAGTCAGAGCCAGTGCTGTACAACAAGAGAGGCCACCACAATGGGAAGCCCACACATGCCAAAGAATAAAAAAGTTGGATGAAAATAAATGCAAAAACAAAAGAGGCATGATGGGGGGGGGAAGAACTGTACAAAAAAAATGGTGGAAACAGAGGGATGCACTAGAGAAATGCAGTGACTAGTTCATTGTCCCCAGCCGTGCAGAAGCTCCCCGTCAACTGTTCTTTCTGTCACACTAATAATCACATCACGTGTATGGATGGATGACCTTTTTGGTATTGTTGCGAACAGAGTCCAAGACTGAAGAGTTTAGCTGGTGGGTGTGTGAGGATTGCATATGGGATTTTGTTGTATCTGAATTCTCTGCAAACTCGAGTCATCATCTCCTGGTTTCCCATTGCTTGCTGGAAACTCAGAGCCATTAACTCAGTCTGCTGGGTCAGGCCTCTTCGGCTTTCCTGGATCCCTCCTCCTCCAGCCATGGGACTCGCTTTCGGCTTCACGCTTGCCTAGTGAGTCCCTTCCTCAGCAGGGCCCTTGGTTCTCTCTGCCTGCAGCCCTCAACTCCAGCTGTCACTTGCTCAGGGAAGCCTTCCAGATGGTTCCTACTAGAGCCCTCTTCTCCTTTATGCTCTCAAGGTTTGTGCCTCTTATAGCACTGACCGAAGTTGCAGACTCACATTTATGGGGACAGTTGTTTATGAAGGTCTCTTTCCCTGTCTTGTCCTGTAGTTGCACAAAGTCAGGGCCTGCAACTGTTTATGCTCACTCAACATTCTATCCCTTGCTTTTTTAGCAATGTGCCTGACTGATGGTTGGAACTCAATAACTGTTTGTGAAATAAGTGGGTGAATAAATAGTCTTTAAGAAGTTCATCTTACCGAAATCCCTGAGGGTAAAACTTATCTGATTGGACTTCCCGCATTTCCGTCTCAGCCTAGCCCTATGATGCATTCTTCAGGAAGAGAACAGTACCAGGTGGACCGTAGTAAAGATACGCACTCATAGCTTAAAGGATGTGGCAAGTGAGTAAGCGGAAGAGTAGAAGAAGGAAAACAAACAAACTGAATTAGCCATTGGGAGAAAGAGAGCTAGATCTATAGGTACCTAATTAGGCAGCCCCCACGTGACCCATGTTTGAGAGTTTCCAGGACAGCTGGCTGGCTGGCTAACCTCCAAACCCAAGAGGGTCTGGACGGCGATAGGATGGGCCTTTTCTAGTCTAGATGCTAGTGTTAACTTAGGGAGACCTCCGAATAGATCTTAACTGGGCCTTTCCTTCCAAGATTCTGGTTTGAAGGACTCAGAAGGAGGGTACGGTGGAAGAAGAAGAAGCAGTGTTGTGTTCCTCTCCCACTAAATGATTATGTTTGCTTGCACAAGGTAAATGTAGATTCTGTAGATGACTAATCATTTCATTACATTAATCTTTAAAGAATACTGGAACTCCTGACAAAGTCCAAGTGGTGAGATTCCATATCCAAGTAGAAACTTTGCTTTTATTATTAGATGTTCTGTTCTTTGTCTTTTGTAAATTCAGCATTGCCTCAAGTCAGTTTAGTTCAGTCACTTAGTTGCTTCCTACTCTTTCGACCCCATGAACTCGCTGGCTTCACGCTTGCCTAGTGAGTCCCTTCCTCAGCAGGGCCCTTGGTTCTCTCTGCCTGCAGCCCTCAACTCCAGCTGTCACTTGCTCAGGGAAGCCTTCCAGATGGTTCCTACTAGAGCCCTCTTCTCCTTTATGCTCTCAAGGTTTGTGCCTCTTATAGCACTGACCGAAGTTGCAGACTCACATTTATGGGGACAGTTGTTTATGAAGGTCTCTTTCCCTGTCTTGTCCTGTAGTTGCACAAAGTCAGGGCCTGCAACTGTTTATGCTCACTCAACATTCTATCCCTTGCTTTTTTAGCAATGTGCCTGACTGATGGTTGGAACTCAATAACTGTTTGTGAAATAAGTGGGTGAATAAATAGTCTTTAAGAAGTTCATCTTACCGAAATCCCTGAGGGTAAAACTTATCTGATTGGACTTCCCGCATTTCCGTCTCAGCCTAGCCCTATGATGCATTCTTCAGGAAGAGAACAGTACCAGGTGGACCGTAGTAAAGATACGCACTCATAGCTTAAAGGATGTGGCAAGTGAGTAAGCGGAAGAGTAGAAGAAGGAAAACAAACAAACTGAATTAGCCATTGGGAGAAAGAGAGCTAGATCTATAGGTACCTAATTAGGCAGCCCCCACGTGACCCATGTTTGAGAGTTTCCAGGACAGCTGGCTGGCTGGCTAACCTCCAAACCCAAGAGGGTCTGGACGGCGATAGGATGGGCCTTTTCTAGTCTAGATGCTAGTGTTAACTTAGGGAGACCTCCGAATAGATCTTAACTGGGCCTTTCCTTCCAAGATTCTGGTTTGAAGGACTCAGAAGGAGGGTACGGTGGAAGAAGAAGAAGCAGTGTTGTGTTCCTCTCCCACTAAATGATTATGTTTGCTTGCACAAGGTAAATGTAGATTCTGTAGATGACTAATCATTTCATTACATTAATCTTTAAAGAATACTGGAACTCCTGACAAAGTCCAAGTGGTGAGATTCCATATCCAAGTAGAAACTTTGCTTTTATTATTAGATGTTCTGTTCTTTGTCTTTTGTAAATTCAGCATTGCCTCAAGTCAGTTTAGTTCAGTCACTTAGTTGCTTCCTACTCTTTTCGACCCCATGAACTATGGCAAGGCAGCCTTCCCTGTCCTTCACCATCTTCCAGAGCCTGCTCAAACTCATGTCCATTGGCTCAGTGTTGCCATACAAGCATCTTGTCCTCTGTCATACCCTTCTCCTTTTGCCTTTACTTTTCCCAGCATCAGGGTCTTTTTCACTGAGTCGTCTCTTCACATCAGGTGGCTAAAATATTGGAGCTTCAGCTTCAGCATCAGTCCTTCCAATGAATATTCAGGGTTGATTTCCTTTAGGATTGATTGCATTGCCTAAGCTAGAAGAATAAAAGAAGGCATCCCTACCTTTTTGTAGGCTTGTCCGTAATTCTTAAAACATTCAATCGCCATACTTCTGTGTTACCCTTAATTCACTATCAAAAGAAATAAATTCTCTTTGGATTCTTCACTTAGCAATTGGTAGCAAGCACTTATTTTCAAGATGGATGATTACAAATTGTCCTGTTGTCTGTTTAGCTCTGGCAGCTGTTTCCTAGGCAAGGAGTTAAGAACTTCTTAGGCACGTCTTTACTTTGCTCACAGCCTTGGAAACTCAGGGTTCTCAGTGGAATACACTCCTTGAGCTCTGTATTTTCACTAAACGCAGAGAGCAACTGTGATGTTGCAAGAAGGCCAAGTAAGAACATTGAAATTAATTAAATAAAGCTACCTGTTCCCAAGTCATGTCTATTGCTATAAAATAGAAGATATTTGCCAGAAGTATTATTGATCTTTCAAAGGACTGTTTAAGGTAGTTATGATGAGCATCCAGTTATTTTGACTTTAACGTTTGAGTTGTTTCATGTGCTAGGAGCAAAGTGCACACTTCAATCTATTCTCATTTCTAGTAAAATACTAGGACCTACTAACCTATCATTAAAGGACCTGCCTCATATGGTTGTGTCAGTGTTAGGTGGGTAATAGAAGTGGGTTTGTAGATTTAGAGCTTTCTTCCCACATGATAAGCTCTATGTGGAAACTTTGCTTTTATTATTAGATGTTCTGTTCTTTGTCTTTTGTAAATTCAGCATTGCCTCAAGTCAGTTTAGTTCAGTCACTTAGTTGCTTCCTACTCTTTTCGACCCCATGAACTATGGCAAGGCAGCCTTCCCTGTCCTTCACCATCTTCCGGAGCCTGCTCAAACTCATGTCCATTGGCTCAGTGTTGCCATACAAGCATCTTGTCCTCTGTCATACCCTTCTCCTTTTGCCTTTACTTTTCCCAGCATCAGGGTCTTTTTCACTGAGTCGTCTCTTCACATCAGGTGGCTAAAATATTGGAGCTTCAGCTTCAGCATCAGTCCTTCCAATGAATATTCAGGGTTGATTTCCTTTAGGATTGATTGCATTGCCTAAGCTAGAAGAATAAAAGAAGGCATCCCTACCTTTTTGTAGGCTTGTCCGTAATTCTTAAAACATTCAATCGCCATACTTCTGTGTTACCCTTAATTCACTATCAAAAGAAATAAATTCTCTTTGGATTCTTCACTTAGCAATTGGTAGCAAGCACTTATTTTCAAGATGGATGATTACAAATTGTCCTGTTGTCTGTTTAGCTCTGGCAGCTGTTTCCTAGGCAAGGAGTTAAGAACTTCTTAGGCACGTCTTTACTTTGCTCACAGCCTTGGAAACTCAGGGTTCTCAGTGGAATACACTCCTTGAGCTCTGTATTTTCACTAAACGCAGAGAGCAACTGTGATGTTGCAAGAAGGCCAAGTAAGAACATTGAAATTAATTAAATAAAGCTACCTGTTCCCAAGTCATGTCTATTGCTATAAAATAGAAGATATTTGCCAGAAGTATTATTGATCTTTCAAAGGACTGTTTAAGGTAGTTATGATGAGCATCCAGTTATTTTGACTTTAACGTTTGAGTTGTTTCATGTGCTAGGAGCAAAGTGCACACTTCAATCTATTCTCATTTCTAGTAAAATACTAGGACCTACTAACCTATCATTAAAGGACCTGCCTCATATGGTTGTGTCAGTGTTAGGTGGGTAATAGAAGTGGGTTTGTAGATTTAGAGCTTTCTTCCCACATGATAAGCTCTATGTGGAATGTTGATTGTTAATCATGTTTTTTTTTTTTTTTTTAATTTATTTATTTATTTACTTTGGGCGGGGGTCGGGTTAGGGAGGGAGGGGAGCGGATGGGCCACTTCCATTGGTCTTTCATTTCTCTATTTGCATTCGTCTTTGTTCTTTTGGCTCCTGTGGGCCTCCCATCGCGGTGGCGTCTGTCGTTGGAGAGCACCGGCTCTGGGTGCATGCGCTCCAGAGCTCCGGCTCGGTGATTGGACACATCAGTCCAGCCGCTCCGCGGCACGTGGGATCTTCCCAGGCCAGGGCTCGAACCGGCGCCCCTTGCACTGCAAGGCGGTGTCCTTACCCACTGGACCACCAGGGGAAGCCCTAATCATGTATTTTTATTACTGTCATCAGATACCTTTCATGAGAGAAACCTAGGCTGTCTTTTTTTTTTTTTTTTAAGATTTATTTATTTATTTATTTGGGTGGGGGTGGGGAGGGAGGAGAGCAGGCGGGCCACTTCTATTGGTCTTTCGTTTGTCCATTTTCATCCATCTTTTTTCTTTGGCCCCTGTGAGCCTCCCATTGCGGTGGCCTCTGTTGTCACAGAGCACTGGCTCTGGTTACACGCTCTCCAGAGCTCTTGCTCGGTAATTGGACACATCAGTCCAGCCGCTCCGCGGCACGTGGGATCTTCCCAGGCCAGGGCTCGAACCGGCGCCCCTTGCACTGCAAGGCGGTGTCCTTACCCACTGGACCACCAGGGGAAGCCCTAATCATGTATTTTTATTACTGTCATCAGATACCTTTCATGAGAGAAACCTAGGCTGTCTGACTCTTTTTTTTTTTTAAGATTTATTTATTTATTTATTTGGGTGGGGGTGGGGAGGGAGGAGAGCAGGCGGGCCACTTCTATTGGTCTTTCGTTTGTCCATTTTCATCCATCTTTTTTCTTTGGCCCCTGTGAGCCTCCCATTGCGGTGGCCTCTGTTGTCACAGAGCACTGGCTCTGGTTACACGCTCTCCAGAGCTCTTGCTCGGTAATTGGACACATCAGTCCAGCCGCTCCGCGGCACGTGGGATCTTCCCAGGCCAGGGCTCAAACCGCGCCCCTTGCACTGCAAGGCGGTGTCCTTACCCACTGGACCACCAGGGAAGCCCCTAGGCTGTCTTCCTTTCTGACCGTCAGGCCCTTTGTTTTCTGTCGATATTTATTGAGTCTGAACATTAGCTAGAATTTGATACTAAATCTGGAAGCTCTGTGATGTTTATTGGACATGTATTACATCTAATCCTACTTTCTTCTTTCTGGTCCTGACACTCTGCGTATCCATCCCCAGAAAATCTTAATTCTTCCCGAGCTTTGGACTAATGCTTCCAGGTAATCCTTCTTGTGACGTCTGACTTCCTACAGAGTCTTTTTTCCATCCCCAAGCTCTTGTCCTCATTAAAAACTACTTGCTGGAAAGTTGCTGGGTGTATGTGGAAGTTTTGTGAGACCTTCGTCTCTCTTGAAGGACTTTCAGGCTGGGGTGAAATGGCACGTGGGCTATTTTTCAGTAGCATCTTTTCCGATTTCCTAGTTGGCAGTCTGGATGCAGCTGCTGGCTGTTCCTGCAGGTCTGGGTGACTTTCCTTTTAAAGTTCTTTATCATCTCATCTGTCCCCAGGCCACACATCTTCAAGCCAGACTGTTTCTGTCCTTTTGACTTCTGCAGGAGTTGGGAAAGGCCCATGAGATCCTCAGAATTATAAATCATAAACAGCCAAAAACACAGTGAAAGGAGACATGAAATTCATGCCCCACGAGTGGGTCCTGCTGTTCAGAATCATAAGACAAAACTCTGGAGGCTGCTGCTGTTTAGAAGCACTTCTCCTTATTGAGGGAGATCTATACTCTACCTTTCTGACACTGTCAATCTGAACGGTATGTTTGGAAAGTTCCTAGACTGGCAAGATTGATTTATTGCAATCTGCAAACCTTTTCAGTATTAGCTGTGTGGAAATTTTCTCATCAGCCATATGAAAGCTGTTTTATAGTCAGAGCAGGTCACATCGTTCCCTCAAGGAAATAGCAGGCTGGCTTATCGGTGCAGTAAGGGAAATCATTATTCTTTTTTTCCTCCTTTTTCTTGATTCCTCTGTAATAGCTTGGTCTTTAATAATCAGATCTCATTTGGGTTGTGCAGAAATCTCAGAATATATAACGGACATCATTGAGCTGTGGTAGTTGTCCTTGGAGGAAAGCACAAATACTGTCTTTGCTGGAAAAAACACAAGGCAGGCTTAATGCCCAGCTCTGTTTTCCCACTAAGGTCCTGCACCTTTAGATAGTATTGTCTTGGGTGGCACCAGAGATAACTGTTGAGACTTGCCAACCATGTATGTGATCTTCAAATGGAGGCAATGGGCATAATATGTAAAGAGCATTGGGCTTCCCTGGTAGCTCAGTGGTAAAGAATCCAATGCAGAAGACCAGGTTTGGTCTCTGAACTGGGAAGATCCCACATGCCTCGGTGAAGCTAAGCCGATGTACCACAACTACTGAGGCTATGCTCTAGAGCCGGGGAGCTGCACCCACTGAGCCACTGCCCCCCAGAGCCTGTACTTCACAGGAGAAGCCACTAGAATGAGAAGCCGGAGCACCACAATTAGACAGTAGTCCCTGCTCTTTGCAACTAGAAAAAACCTGTGCAGCAAGGAAGACCCAGCACAGCTAGGAAAAAAAAGAACACCACCAAAAATACAGTGAATCAGTATCCCTGATACAATGCACTTTGAAAACACAACATCACTTCTTATTTTTGCCAGAAATGCATAACCTTGATCCAACTGTGCATACTGAGTTGATTTAGTTGTGTCCAACTCTTTGTAGGCCTCTGGACTATATAGCCTGCCAGGCTCCTCTGTCCAGAATCATAAGACAAAACTCTGGAGGCTGCTGCTGTTTAGAAGCACTTCTCCTTATTGAGGGAGATCTATACTCTACCTTTCTGACACTGTCAATCTGAACGGTATGTTTGGAAAGTTCCTAGACTGGCAAGATTGATTTATTGCAATCTGCAAACCTTTTCAGTATTAGCTGTGTGGAAATTTTCTCATCAGCCATATGAAAGCTGTTTTATAGTCAGAGCAGGTCACATCGTTCCCTCAAGGAAATAGCAGGCTGGCTTATCGGTGCAGTAAGGGAAATCATTATTCTTTTTTTCCTCCTTTTTCTTGATTCCTCTGTAATAGCTTGGTCTTTAATAATCAGATCTCATTTGGGTTGTGCAGAAATCTCAGAATATATAACGGACATCATTGAGCTGTGGTAGTTGTCCTTGGAGGAAAGCACAAATACTGTCTTTGCTGGAAAAAACACAAGGCAGGCTTAATGCCCAGCTCTGTTTTCCCACTAAGGTCCTGCACCTTTAGATAGTATTGTCTTGGGTGGCACCAGAGATAACTGTTGAGACTTGCCAACCATGTATGTGATCTTCAAATGGAGGCAATGGGCATAATATGTAAAGAGCATTGGGCTTCCCTGGTAGCTCAGTGGTAAAGAATCCAATGCAGAAGACCAGGTTTGGTCTCTGAACTGGGAAGATCCCACATGCCTCGGTGAAGCTAAGCCGATGTACCACAACTACTGAGGCTATGCTCTAGAGCCGGGGAGCTGCACCTACTGAGCCACTGCCCCCTAGAGCCTGTACTTCACAGGAGAAGCCACTAGAATGAGAAGCCGGAGCACCACAATTAGACAGTAGTCCCTGCTCTTTGCAACTAGAAAAAACCTGTGCAGCAAGGAAGACCCAGCACAGCTAGGAAAAAAAAAAAAAGAACACCACCAAAAATACAGTGAATCAGTATCCCTGATACAATGCACTTTGAAAAACACAACATCACTTCTTATTTTTGCCAGAAATGCATAACCTTGATCCAACTGTGCATACTGAGTTGATTTAGTTGTGTCCAACTCTTTGTAGGCCTCTGGACTATATAGCCTGCCAGGCTCCTCTGTCCATGGGATTCTCCAAGCAAGAATACTGGAGTGGGTTGCCATGCTCTCCTTTAGGGGATCTTTCTGACACAAGCATCAAACCCAGAATCCAACCTTGAGAAATTCAAATGATAATCATATCCAAATTGAGAGGTTATGCAAAATACTATTAATTGACTGTACTCATCCCACGTGTCATGATCATGAAAGATAAAGACTGAAGCCCTGTCACAGATTAGAGGAGTTAAGGAGCTATAATGTGGGATCCTGGATTAGATCCTGGAACAGAGAAAAGTCATTAGGAGAAAGACTGTGAAACTTGAATAAGGTCAGTCATTTGGTTGATACCAATGTTAATTTTCTGGTTTTGCTAATTGTATTGTGTTTGAGTACCTTGTTGACCTTTGGGAGAGCTGAGTGAAGAATATGTATGAACTCTGTAAAGTCTTTCAACTTTCATATAAATTTAAAATTATTTCAAAATTAAATATGAAAAACATGAAATTAAAACACCATAGAAGACATTTAAAATATAATTAAAAAGTTTGAAAGGTAAAGCTGAAGAAAACTCCCAGAAAGTGGAGAAAAAAGAAAATAAAGGGAAGATCAGTACTGGAGGCCCAACATTTCCCAATCACAGGAAATCCACAAAGAGGGATATGTAAGGGAGAATGTTATCAAAGAAATATTTCAGGACAGTTTCCAGGACTGGAAGCCTTGAGTTTGGGTTCTCTGAACTGGGAAGATCCCACATGCCTCGGTGAAGCTTAAAGAGGCTATGCTCTAGAGCCGGGAGCTGCACCTACTGAGCCACTGCCCCTAGAGCCTGTACTTCACAGGAGAAGCCACTAGAATGAGAAGCCGGAGCACCACAATTAGACAGTAGTCCCTGCTCTTTGCAACTAGAAAAAACCTGTGCAGCAAGGAAGACCCAGCACAGCTAGGAAAAAAAAAAAAAGAACACCACCAAAAATACAGTGAATCAGTATCCCTGATACAATGCACTTTGAAAAACACAACATCACTTCTTATTTTTGCCAGAAATGCATAACCTTGATCCAACTGTGCATACTGAGTTGATTTAGTTGTGTCCAACTCTTTGTAGGCCTCTGGACTATATAGCCTGCCAGGCTCCTCTGTCCATGGGATTCTCCAAGCAAGAATACTGGAGTGGGTTGCCATGCTCTCCTTTAGGGGATCTTTCTGACACAAGCATCAAACCCAGAATCCAACCTTGAGAAATTCAAATGATAATCATATCCAAATTGAGAGGTTATGCAAAATACTATTAATTGACTGTACTCATCCCACGTGTCATGATCATGAAAGATAAAGACTGAAGCCCTGTCACAGATTAGAGGAGTTAAGGAGCTATAATGTGGGATCCTGGATTAGATCCTGGAACAGAGAAAAGTCATTAGGAGAAAGACTGTGAAACTTGAATAAGGTCAGTCATTTGGTTGATACCAATGTTAATTTTCTGGTTTTGCTAATTGTATTGTGTTTGAGTACCTTGTTGACCTTTGGGAGAGCTGAGTGAAGAATATGTATGAACTCTGTAAAGTCTTTCAACTTTCATATAAATTTAAAATTATTTCAAAATTAAATATGAAAAACATGAAATTAAAACACCATAGAAGACATTTAAAATATAATTAAAAAGTTTGAAAGGTAAAGCTGAAGAAAACTCCCAGAAAGTGGAGAAAAAAGAAAATAAAGGGAAGATCAGTACTGGAGGCCCAACATTTCCCAATCACAGGAAATCCACAAAGAGGGATATGTAAGGGAGAATGTTATCAAAGAAATATTTCAGGACAGTTTCCAGGACTGGAAGCCTTGAGTTTTCATACTGAAAAGGCCTATTGAGCACTTAGTACCATAGATGCTGGTGGAACCACCCTGAAGCATCCTGAGGTGACATTGCAAAATACTGGATATAAAGATATAAATACTGGATATTTATTTTATTAAATGAGTGAATAAAACTGGAGACTAACCCTCTCCCCCCATGTAAGTTATTTTTAAAACTTTAAAATATTTAATTTTCCCTAAGAAGTGGATTTTTTATGGTCCTGAACAGCAACCTCCACACAAGAGTGATAGAAAGCAATTGTCCTGCTTACCCCAACCTTCTTCAGAACCTTTTGTTTTCTTTCAGAAAAAGAAGGACATGAACTAATGTAGAAGTTATACCTAAATCATATTGCTTGAAATTTGTGTTTAACATGATCCTTACTCTTTCTCCGTGGAGAAGGAAATGGCAACTAACTCCAGTATTCTTGCCTGAAAAATCTCATGTACAGAGGAGCCTGGTGGGTTATGGTCCATGGGGTCACAAAGAGTTGGACATGACTGGGTATGCATAACATATCCTCTCTCTCACACCCATTTCTTCTGGCTGGCTAGAGGTTAGGCATAGTGTTTATTTGTATTGCGTTACTGATTTTTTAGGTTAGTTTCTAAGTAATTAGAGTCAATTACTAATTTTGAAAAATGTATGAATAAAGCTGTTGGATCTAAGACCAAAAAAAAAAAAAAAAAAGAAACCCCAGATAGACTTAAGCAGGTCTATCTGTCTACTGATAGTAATGTTGAGACCACTGTATTGAGGTTACTGTGATCTTAATGTGGACTTTGTTCTAATAGCTTGATTTGATTAGGTAAGTCGGTATAATAATAAAAATTCTTGTTACTAGTATGTGTTACTTAATTTTTTAAAAATCTTTTTCATTTGGTAATATTCACTGAGTTAGTCTGCTGTTTTTCTGGTATGTGAGAATGAATAAAAATACCAGTTATCTTTGGTTGTTGATCCTTTCTAAGTGCTGAAATAGTCATTTGACACCCATGAAGGCACAGGTTTAACTGACAAATAAATACAAAATAACTGTGATGTGAGCTGACAGACTGTAAGTCTTTTTCCTAGTTTACAAAAAGCTATTTGGAGATGTAATTGAAAAAAATGAAGTTCTTCTCCATGGGACATCTTTAGGGATCATAGAAGGTTTTCACTGGAAGCCATGGGAAGATCATTTCTCCATGTTATTTTGTCACAAATAATTCTTTTCATTGCATTTTTAGAGGAGAAATGAAGTTCCTAAGGCACTTGAGCAAACGTTGCTCACTTGTATTGCCTGTGACGCTTTGCAAGGCGCAGAGCCCCTCTGTCTCACCTTGGTTCCCGCCCAGTCCCCTGGTGGCCCCCTTCGCAGCATTTATCTCATAGTATTGTACAGGCCTGTTGTCTCTCTGCTTCTTGTACCAGACTGTGAGCTTCTTAATGTTCTGTACGTTGTGGTATCTTCAGCGGCTGGCATTGTGTCTAGGGATGAAATTTAAACTAATATATGATTTAAATTTTTCAAAAAGGAGTTCTTTTCTATGAACTGATCACTATAGGCATTGTCCATACTGGAGCTGGACATTTTGGAGCTGATCTCCAAAGCCTTTTTTGTTTAAATAAAAGTGTTGAAGGCCCTCCATAAGAAGTTTCAGAAAAGATACCCTTCTCTTTAAAAAAAAAAATTCCTCCCATGAAGGATCATTGAGGCCAAAAATGTTTATTGAGTGCGGGTCATTTTGGAATATGGTCAACTATAAATAACTAAAACCCTAACAATGGCTTAAGCAAGTAAGGATGTTGTTCATCTCACTTGTAAAATGTCTGTCCTGGACACTCCGTGGCCGATCTGGGGGCTTGGTGATGTCGCGGTGGACTTGGGTTCCTTTTCTTCCAGTCCTCCTTGTAGTCTTTCTCTGGTGCTTGTGAGCAGGTGCCCATCTCTCCTCTATGTGTGTCTCCACATTTCAGACGAGAAGAGAGGGAAGAAGGACAAAGGGCTGAGGGGCAAGGCAGGAGAATCTGGCCCTTTTAAAAAGTTCCTAATGACATTCCAGTGACGGTGCTTACACTTCATTTACCAGAAATGGGTCTTGACTGTGCAGAGCTGCGGGGGAGCCTGGGAAGATAGGTATTTGACTTGTCAGCATCTGTAGGAAGGCAAGATGGAGAAGAAAATGGCAACCCACTCCAGTATTCTTGTTTGAAATCTCCATGGACGGAGAAGCCTGGTGAGCTACTGTCCATGGGGTCTCAAATACATACATGTATATTTTATATATAGCTTCCCTGATGACTCAGTGGTGAGGAATCTGCCTGCAATGCAGGAGACCTGGGTTCCATCCCTGGCTTGGGAAGATCCCTGTGGAGGCGGGCATGGCAACCCACTCCAGCAAACTTGCTCCTTGTAGCCTGAGCTTTGCAAGGCGCAGAGCCCTCTGTCTCACCTTGGTTCCCGCCCAGTCCCTGGTGGCCCCTTCAGCATTTATCTCATAGTATTGTACAGGCCTGTTGTCTCTCTGCTTCTTGTACCAGACTGTGAGCTTCTTAATGTTCTGTACGTTGTGGTATCTTCAGCGGCTGGCATTGTGTCTAGGGATGAAATTTAAACTAATATATGATTTAAATTTTTCAAAAAGGAGTTCTTTTCTATGAACTGATCACTATAGGCATTGTCCATACTGGAGCTGGACATTTTGGAGCTGATCTCCAAAGCCTTTTTTGTTTAAATAAAAGTGTTGAAGGCCCTCCATAAGAAGTTTCAGAAAAGATACCCTTCTCTTTAAAAAAAAAAATTCCTCCCATGAAGGATCATTGAGGCCAAAAATGTTTATTGAGTGCGGGGTCATTTTGGAATATGGTCAACTATAAATAACTAAAACCCTAACAATGGCTTAAGCAAGTAAGGATGTTGTTCATCTCACTTGTAAAATGTCTGTCCTGGACACTCCGTGGCCGATCTGGGGGCTTGGTGATGTCGCGGTGGACTTGGGTTCCTTTTCTTCCAGTCCTCCTTGTAGTCTTTCTCTGGTGCTTGTGAGCAGGTGCCCATCTCTCCTCTATGTGTGTCTCCACATTTCAGACGAGAAGAGAGGGAAGAAGGACAAAGGGCTGAGGGGCAAGGCAGGAGAATCTGGCCCTTTTAAAAAGTTCCTAATGACATTCCAGTGACGGTGCTTACACTTCATTTACCAGAAATGGGTCTTGACTGTGCAGAGCTGCGGGGGAGCCTGGGAAGATAGGTATTTGACTTGTCAGCATCTGTAGGAAGGCAAGATGGAGAAGAAAATGGCAACCCACTCCAGTATTCTTGCCTGGAAATCTCCATGGACGGAGAAGCCTGGTGAGCTACTGTCCATGGGGTCTCAAATACATACATGTATATTTTATATATAGCTTCCCTGATGACTCAGTGGTGAGGAATCTGCCTGCAATGCAGGAGACCTGGGTTCCATCCCTGGCTTGGGAAGATCCCTGTGGAGGCGGGCATGGCAACCCACTCCAGCATTCTTGGCTGGAGAATACCATGGATGGAGGAGCCTGGCAGGCTGGAGTCCGTGAGGTCACACAGAGTTGGACTCAACTGAAGTAACTAAGCAGGAGCAGTAGAAGGCAAGAAGTAAATTGTGAATGACTTTGGGTATTCATTCACTGAAATAGATCTTCCTTTAATTTTTTTTCTTTTTTAGTAGCTCTTCTAGAGCATTGATGTTCAAACTGTAGGGTGAAATTAGAGATTCATAAATATCAGCCTAGTCAGTTGCTACCATTATTAAAAAATAGTAAAATAAACTAAAGTAGGAAAGGATAGAGAATATCAGAATATATATCTTAACTTGATTAGGGCATGTATTTGTGAAACACTTGTTTTATTTCTATATTTATATTTATATTTATATATAGTGCAAACATACTGGGTCACAATGTGAATGTTTTTGTACATTCTAGTTAAAAAGCATTGAGAGCCATTTTCTGGAGTTTCATTGATTTTACAAGTATTTATTATTACAAGCAATATGATGAACTTAAAAGGGGATAAAACATTTGCATGCATATCTGTAATCTGGGGAGAAAGGTATGTGTGCTGTGAAAGATACTGATAAAAAGTGCTCTGGGAAGTCAGTGGAATTTTGTGCTTCTGCTTAGTCCCTCATTCATGTCCAACTCTTTGGGACCCCATGAACTGTAACCCACCAGGCTCCTCTGCCCATGGGGATTCTCCAGGCAAAATACTGGAGTGGGTTGCCATGCCCTCCTCCCAAGAGATCTTCCCAACACAGAGATGGAACCCAGGTCTCCTGCATTGCAGGTGTATTTTTTTTTTAATCACCTGAGCCACCAGGGAAGCCCATAGGGAGGGGATGGGGTGAGCAAAGGTCCAGAAAGTTCTTTGAAGGAGTATGGCCTTTGAGCTGAGGCTTGATCAAAACCACATGTTTTAAAGCTACAAGAATTTTAGGAATACCTTTATGTCACTGTTTTCGCCCTGGACCTATTCATTTTGCTCTCCTCCCCAATCGTGTCTCCTCCATTTTTATACTTACTTCCATCCATCTTTCATTCCTTGTCACGTGTGGGCCTACCACCGCAGTGGCCGCTCTCGTTGCAGAGCATGGGCTCCAGGTGCACATGCTTCAGAGCACTGGCTCGTAATTGGACACACTGGTCCAGCTACTCTGTGGCACGTGGGATCCTCCCGGGCCAGGGATCGAACCAGTGCCCCCTGCACTGCAAGGCGGACTCCCCACCACTGGACCACTAGGGAAGCCCTCATTTTGCTGTTTAAGAAATGACTGGATTTCTAAATTTCAGAATAGTAGGGCAACTTTTGGATAAATCATCTTTACCTCTAGGTATCAGTTAATAATGGCTGTTCTCATATTACTGGAAAAAATAGGATCATATATGTGTTCCTTTGTTTTTTCAGTGAGATAATGGTAAAACTAGAAATGTAAGATTAAATTAAATTAAAATATAATTAAATATAACATTAAATTAAAAATAAATTCCCCAGAAGTAGGAGATTGATGTTGCCAATAAGATAAGATTTGTTTAAAAATCTAAGCGCTCCTAGAATCTGAGTTTCATTGATTTTACAAGTATTTATTATTACAAGCAATATGATGAACTTAAAAGGGGATAAAACATTTGCATGCATATCTGTAATCTGGGGAGAAAGGTATGTGTGCTGTGAAAGATACTGATAAAAAGTGCTCTGGGAAGTCAGTGGAATTTTGTGCTTCTGCTTAGTCCCTCATTCATGTCCAACTCTTTGGGACCCCATGAACTGTAACCCACCAGGCTCCTCTGCCCATGGGGATTCTCCAGGCAAAATACTGGAGTGGGTTGCCATGCCCTCCTCCCAAGAGATCTTCCCAACACAGAGATGGAACCCAGGTCTCCTGCATTGCAGGTGTATTTTTTTTTTAATCACCTGAGCCACCAGGGAAGCCCATAGGGAGGGGATGGGGTGAGCAAAGGTCCAGAAAGTTCTTTGAAGGAGTATGGCCTTTGAGCTGAGGCTTGATCAAAACCACATGTTTTAAAGCTACAAGAATTTTAGGAATACCTTTATGTCACTGTTTTCGCCCTGGACCTATTCATTTTGCTCTCCCTCCCCAATCATGCCTCCTCCATTTTTATACTTACTTCCATCCATCTTTCATTCCTTGTCACGTGTGGGCCTACCACCGCAGTGGCCGCTCTCGTTGCAGAGCATGGGCTCCAGGTGCACATGCTTCAGAGCACTGGCTCGTAATTGGACACACTGGTCCAGCTACTCTGTGGCACGTGGGATCCTCCCGGGCCAGGGATCGAACCAGTGCCCCCTGCACTGCAAGGCGGACTCTCCACCCACTGGACCACCAGGGAAACCCTCATTTTGCTGTTTAAGAAATGACTGGATTTCTAAATTTCAGAATAGTAGGGCAACTTTTGGATAAATCATCTTTACCTCTAGGTATCAGTTAATAATGGCTGTTCTCATATTACTGGAAAAAATAGGATCATATATGTGTTCCTTTGTTTTTTCAGTGAGATAATGGTAAAACTAGAAATGTAAGATTAAATTAAATTAAAATATAATTAAATATAACATTAAATTAAAAATAAATTCCCCAGAAGTAGGAGATTGATGTTGCCAATAAGATAAGATTTGTTTAAAAATCTAAGCGCTCCTAGAATCTGAGTTTAGTGTTGGAGGATCCTTCAAGGATAGGTGGTCCAACCTCACCTAACTTATACTGAGGAAATGAAGATTCAAAGAAGTTAATGAGGCATAAACCAGAAATGACCCAACCCAGGTCACTGACTTCCTAGCCTGCTGCTGTGTTTTTACAGTCTACAGTTCGTAATTTTAAGAGGGTTGAGGAAGATGAGAACCCAGGAGAAAACTATTTCAAGCCCTGCCATTCTTGCTAGAAACAAAATGACATCACACTTTGTGAATTATGTGATACTAATGTAGTCACAGCCATCAAAGTTCCTTGTTTTCATCCCCAGTGCTCTATTCTCTGGTCAGCATTCTCTGTGTCACTGACTGGGTTCTGTAGTCATAAGAATTCCGAGGTTACTGCTGGGGATACAGTGACCCATTTTCAGAATCAAAAACATCAGCTAATCTGTCTCCCTGCCAGCCAGTGTTAGGTGTTGGCCGCTCCTTGTTTTCTGCTCCCTGCACTCTTGAGTAATTGCTTTAACCAACAAGCTTAGTCATCTCCTCTGTCTGGGGCGGAAGAGATAAGTGGTACCAGTTCTATCAGAGAATATAATAAGTTTTCTTTCTCATGTGGGTATATAGATCTTGTCCAGGTATATGAATGATGTGACTCCTGCTCTTTGAGTCAGGAAGACTGGCACTGACGTTCTGGTTTCATAACAGCATATGAGAAAAGGGACTTTTGTAAGAAGAAAAATAATTGGGACCAATTTTATCTGGCACCTAGTCATGGCAGGATGTATCCCGTAGACAGCCGGGGTAGGCATCATTGTCTGCTTATCCGTGGGTGAATGTTCTTGTCTTCATTTTACAAGGTCAGAATAAGGAATGGAGCTGTAATTCAATCCCAGGTCCTTCTAATTCCACTCTGTGCTGCACGGCGGTGATATAGGACATAGAAAGGGATCTTTGTTTAATAGTCTATTTCTTTAAAGGCCAGGATATTCACAGGCTCTGCTGCAGCCATTTCAGTTCTCATCACCAAGTTTGTCAAAGCTCTGCCCTATCTTTTCTGAGCCTCCTTATTGTAAGGAAACTTAAGCAATTAAAAAATATGTGCTCTAAACCCATATTCTTTTAGGCTTTTTCCAAATGACTGGATTTTTTATTTAAAAAAAAAAACTTTTTTTTCATAAAACCAGCAATAGTTTTTGAATATTGAAACAATTAAAACAAAGCCTGTTTTCTGTGTCATTTTGTTTCTGTTCAACTGGAACAGGTTTTCATCATCAGTGACAGTGGACATGTGTAATGCCATTATTCAAAGATCTGTCAACCATGGGCTCATCATCAGCTGGACCAGAAGGAACTGCAGACATCATCTGGCCCCGCCTCCTTATTTTCTTCAATCCAAACTATCCCTTTTGTTGTCCTGCATGCTCCTGAGTTCTTTTGTTTGTTTGTTCAATCATATATTCATTCATTCGTTCAGAACACTATTGCATGCTAAGTATTGGATTGGGTCCAAAGATACAGTGATGAAAACAACACATTTTGAATTCCAGGTGCCTACAAATCTGTGAGAAAAACAAGATGTACAGTTTGATAACTGGAGTAATGGATCCAATAAGTAAACTTTTTTAGTCTGGGGCGGAAGAGATAAGTGGTACCAGTTCTATCAGAGAATATAATAAGTTTTCTTTCTCATGTGGGTATATAGATCTTGTCCAGGTATATGAATGATGTGACTCCTGCTCTTTGAGTCAGGAAGACTGGCACTGACGTTCTGGTTTCATAACAGCATATGAGAAAAGGGACTTTTGTAAGAAGAAAAATAATTGGGACCAATTTTATCTGGCACCTAGTCATGGCAGGATGTATCCCGTAGACAGCCGGGGTAGGCATCATTGTCTGCTTATCCGTGGGTGAATGTTCTTGTCTTCATTTTACAAGGTCAGAATAAGGAATGGAGCTGTAATTCAATCCCAGGTCCTTCTAATTCCACTCTGTGCTGCACGGCGGTGATATAGGACATAGAAAGGGATCTTTGTTTAATAGTCTATTTCTTTAAAGGCCAGGATATTCACAGGCTCTGCTGCAGCCATTTCAGTTCTCATCACCAAGTTTGTCAAAGCTCTGCCCTATCTTTTCTGAGCCTCCTTATTGTAAGGAAACTTAAGCAATTAAAAAATATGTGCTCTAAACCCATATTCTTTTAGGCTTTTTCCAAATGACTGGATTTTTTATTTAAAAACTTTTTTCATAAAACCAGCAATAGTTTTTGAATATTGAAACAATTAAAACAAAGCCTGTTTTCTGTGTCATTTTGTTTCTGTTCAACTGGAACAGGTTTTCATCATCAGTGACAGTGGACATGTGTAATGCCATTATTCAAAGATCTGTCAACCATGGGCTCATCATCAGCTGGACCAGAAGGAACTGCAGACATCATCTGGCCCCGCCTCCTTATTTTCTTCAATCCAAACTATCCCTTTTGTTGTCCTGCATGCTCCTGAGTTCTTTTGTTTGTTTGTTCAATCATATATTCATTCATTCGTTCAGAACACTATTGCATGCTAAGTATTGGATTGGGTCCAAAGATACAGTGATGAAAACAACACATTTTGAATTCCAGGTGCCTACAAATCTGTGAGAAAAAACAGATTCATGTATGATGAACTGTAGTACAGTTTGATAACTGGAGTAATGGATCCATAAGCTGGAAGTTTTAAAAATGCTTTGTTTATTTCTGCCCTAACATTCTCATCCTTTGTTTTAGTGGATGATTAGGAATCTTGGGGTTTTGTATTATTTTCATTCATGGATTCTTGAGATGTTTAAAGTAGAAAAGGAATAGATACAGCAGATTGTTACTAATATCAATAGGGAAATAATATAAGAATGCAATTTCTTTCAATGCAGTAACTTCTCAGTCAAGTTCGTTAAGTAACTGTGCTGTGTTTTTATTCGCTCAGTTGTGCCTGACTCTTTATGACTCCATGAACCGTAGCCTGTCAGGCTCCTCTGTCGCTGGGAATTCTCCAGGCAAGAATACCGGATGAATTGCCATGTTCTCAACCCACAGTTCCAACCCAGGTCTCCCACATACCAGGAGGATTCTTTACTGTCTGAGATTATGAAACTGGACTGTGATTGCTGAGCTCCTAATAGCAGAGCTAGGCCTATCTGTCTCAGAGCCTGTTCTCTTAAGACTTAGTCTACAAAAGAAGTAAAAGATAGGGACCTGTAGGTTAGGGAAGTTTGTGCTTTCTCACGACAAAGTAAAATTTGAAGGAATAGTGTGAAACCATACATAATCAAGTCCCATTGTTAGTCTTTTCTCTTTCACTTACACATACTTCCTCTAGCCCATCTATCTCATCTAGCCTGGTGATTCTAATTCCCGAGTCTCCGCTGATGACTTCTGAAGCCATGTCAGCAGGCCCTGCCCCTCTTACATCTCCAGACCTGCTTTTATAGCTTCTGCTGGACATCTGCTTATTGTTGTCCCAGAGGCGTCTCATGCTCCTTGTGTCTAAAAATGAACTTACGAGCTGCTCATCCATATTAGCTCATTCTGTCCCAGAATTTGTTAATGGCATCGCTGTCTGTGCCCTTCTCCAAAGCACAAGCATCCAGATGATGCCTTCTTTTTTGTCATCTGGTAGCGGATTCCACTTTAATTTTCTGTTTTCATTGTGCCCTTTACTCTAAAATGTTCTGATTTCAGGATTTTGTGATGAGTTAATTAAATAGGATTAATTTATTAAATAGACTTCATGAAGATGAAACTATTCAAAATTTTCACACTGCTTGAATGTGGAGAAAAAGTCCATGCAAAATCAGTTTTCATCAGTGATATTAATATATTTAATTCCAACATGCACATGAGAATTCTGTGTTGATTTCAAAGCAGTTGAGGTTTAGAACTTCCTGTGAGATCAGTCTTTTTGCCCTGTAGCACTTTCTGTGTGTCTCTATCTCTCAGGCCACATTTTCATAAGCAATTGTTTATGTTTACTGTTCTGTTGAATAGCAGAGACTCTGGTTCTATGTTTTTGAAACCTAACCACCCGCCGCAAGCACAGCGCCAGACAGAACAAACATTTAATGTTTGCTGTTTGAAGGACAATAAACTTAAAACCAAAAATTAACCACAAATAAGGTAGGAAAGGGCCTGGTAGCTGAACTGGCCAGGAATCCACCTGCAGCACAGGAGACCCAGGTTCAATTCCTGGGTTGGGAAGATCCCCTGGAGAAGGGATAGGGTATTCCCTTCTCAGAATTCCTGGGCTTCCCTGGTGGCTCAGATGCAGAAGAATCTGCCTGCTATGTGGGAGACCTGGGTCCATCCCTGGGTTGGGCAGATCTCCCTGGAACAAGGCATGGCAACCCATGAGAGTGTTCTTGCCTGGAGAATACCCATAGACAGAGGAGCCTGGTGGACTATGTTCCATGGGGTTGCAGAGAGTCAGACGCGACCAAGCGACTAAGCTTAGCACAGCGCAAGCTAGGAAGGCATTATTTAATCTTCTAAGAAGTTACCAAATTGTTGTATTTTAGTAAGCCATCAAATGACTTTAGAAAACTTAACCTTCTTTATGTCAATTCATGAAGTACAAGGGGTTTAATCTATGAATATACAATGTCACTGCTTAAAAATCTTGAGTAGCTTTGCATTACCTACTAATCAAGTGTCCTTTCAACTCTGATTATAAAGCTTCAGCCTCTGATTTCCTCCTTGAAAGATCCTAAAATCTGATGTGAAAATAAGGTAGACAATATGCCGCAGGAACTAGAATGGTTATAAATATTCATGTGTGCATCGTGCTTCAGTAGCATTAATGCCAGAAATTAGCAGTTTGAGTCTTATTTCCTATTTCCTTTCTGAAAGACAGTTATTTATCTGGTTTGAGTTGTCCTGACTTTGTGTATGTGTATGTCCTGCCCTTTTAAAAAACATTTATAGCGCTTCCCTGGTGCCTCAGTGGAAAAAAATCCACCTGCCAGTGCAGGAGATATGGGTTTGATCCCTGATCTGGGAAGATCCCACATGCCGTGGAGCCGCTAAGCCCGTGCGCCACAACTTTTGAGCCTGTGAGCTGAAACAACTGAGGCCCGAGTGCCCTAGAGGCCCTGCTCTGCAGAAAGAGAGGCCACTGCAAGAAGTCTGTGCGCCGGAATGAGAGAGTAGCCCCTGCTTGCCACAGATAGCAAAAACCTCGTCCAGCAATGAAGACCCAGCATAGCCGTTAATTAATTCATTCATTTTAAAAATAGAAAACATTTATATGTGAGAACATCAGAGAACCACACAGAGATTTGTCTGTTCTTGCATTGACAGCTAGGACACAACCAGTCAACATCACTAGTTCTGATAATTATCCTCAAGGTCTTGGGTTTTTAATACTGCTAAGTGGTTAATCAGAGAAAAGAAGAATAACAAAGATTTTAACCCAGGACACATCAATTTTTAATTTAATCCATATGGCATAATTATTTTTGTTAATCACTTAATAGCAGAGATAATCATTATTTTCTATATAGATATCATTATAGTGTCAGTAACTGATCATTTCATTAAAGAATTATTATATTCTTTAGTTTTGAACAAACAGCTATAAACAATAATAAATTCCAATTATAAAGATCTTATTTAGATTCATTAAAGTATTTCCTGTATAAAATAAACTTTGTGTGCTTGGTTGGTCAGTCATGTCTGAGTCTTTGTAACCCCATGGACTATAGCTCTGCAGGCCCCTCTGTCCATACAAGCAAGAATACTGTGGTGGGTTGACATTTCCTACGCCTTGGGATCTTCCCCACCCAGGGATCGAACCCACATCTCCTGCATCGCCTGTGTTGGCAGGCAGATTCTTTACCACTGGGCCACATGGGAAGTCCAAACTGTATGCATACCAAATAAAAATAATGCATCTTTCAAGTGTCACCGTTTTAAATGCAGTGCATTTAAAGTGTTAGATGGTCACCTGAATGACAGATATGAAGTAACTATTATTCTGTTTCTTCATATGACAGTCATTGGACTGTTGTTATTTTGGATTGGCTGTTCAGTGCAGGATCATGAGGCATGGCAGGGGTTGCATAAACTGTGAGGCCAGATTGAACAATTCTGAATCATTACAAATTCATTTATTCCAAAAAGGGATCTTTGTAGCTGAATTTGCATCCACAGGTGTATAAATGGGCATTCGTCTACTATGGAGAATAAATTTTGAGTTACAAAATTAGAAATGTGCTCATTTGAAGCTTATTATTAAAACTTAACACTGACTGAAGTGGGAGTTGAGCATTTAGACTAACAAAGGATTTTGGTAGAGGACTTGCCTCGTGGTCTGCTGGTTAAGAATCTACCTGCCAATGTAGGGGATGCGGGTTCAGTCTCTGGTCCGGGAAGATCCCACAGGCTGTGGAGCAAGTAAGCCCGTGTGCCACAGCTGCTGAGCTCCCTTTCCCTAGAGCTCCTGCTTGCAATAAGAGAAGCCACTGCGATGAGAAAGCCAAGTGGTGCAACTAGAGAGGAGCCCCCACCCGCTGCAACTAGAGGAAGCTGTAGCGTAGCAGTGAAGTTCTAGCACAGCCAAAAATAAATAAAAACTTAAAAATATATCCTTAAAAAAGATGTTGGCATAATTATTTTTGTTAATCACTTAATAGCAGAGATAATCATTATTTTCTATATAGATATCATTATAGTGTCAGTAACTGATCATTTCATTAAAGAATTATTATATTCTTTAGTTTTGAACAAACAGCTATAAACAATAATAAATTCCAATTATAAAGATCTTATTTAGATTCATTAAAGTATTTCCTGTATAAAATAAACTTTGTGTGCTTGGTTGGTCAGTCATGTCTGAGTCTTTGTAACCCCATGGGCTATAGCTCTGCAGGCCCCTCTGTCCATACAAGCAAGAATACTGTGGTGGGTTGACATTTCCTACGCCTTGGGATCTTCCCCACCCAGGGATCGAACCCACATCTCCTGCATCGCCTGTGTTGGCAGGCAGATTCTTTACCACTGGGCCACATGGGAAGTCCAAACTGTATGCATACCAAATAAAAATAATGCATCTTTCAAGTGTCACCGTTTTAAATGCAGTGCATTTAAAGTGTTAGATGGTCACCTGAATGACAGATATGAAGTAACTATTATTCTGTTTCTTCATATGACAGTCATTGGACTGTTGTTATTTTGGATTGGCTGTTCAGTGCAGGATCATGAGGCATGGCAGGGGTTGCATAAACTGTGAGGCCAGATTGAACAATTCTGAATCATTACAAATTCATTTATTCCAAAAAGGGATCTTTGTAGCTGAATTTGCATCCACAGGTGTATAAATGGGCATTCGTCTACTATGGAGAATAAATTTTGAGTTACAAAATTAGAAATGTGCTCATTTGAAGCTTATTATTAAAACTTAACACTGACTGAAGTGGGAGTTGAGCATTTAGACTAACAAAGGATTTTGGTAGAGGACTTGCCTCGTGGTCTGCTGGTTAAGAATCTACCTGCCAATGTAGGGGATGCGGGTTCAGTCTCTGGTCCGGGAAGATCCCACAGGCTGTGGAGCAAGTAAGCCCGTGTGCCACAGCTGCTGAGCTCCCTTTCCCTAGAGCTCCTGCTTGCAATAAGAGAAGCCACTGCGATGAGAAAGCCAAGCGGTGCAACTAGAGAGGAGCCCCCACCCGCTGCAACTAGAGGAAGCTGTAGCGTAGCAGTGAAGTTCTAGCACAGCCAAAAATAAATAAAAACTTAAAAATATATCCTTAAAAAAAAAGATGTTGGCAGGGAGGAATGTTTCATCACTAACACTGTTTTGAATTGCCAATGCATGATGATAATATAACGCACCCTAAGTTTAAGTAGGTTTATCCATGTGTTTAAATTCTCTACAGACTTCATACGATCCTTTCTATCATCATATTCTCCTTTCTGTCTATACTGGAACAGACCGCTCCTGCTGCCCTGAACTTTTTACATCTGAGCTTTGAATCAGTCTTGAATGGTTTTGATTACTCTTGTGTGCTTCCGTTTATTGTAACCGACACTGATGGCCAGGAATTGCATATTCTCCTCAGGTGAAGCTTGACCTCTGTCCAGAATTCAGTTGAATCCCACAGCTGGCAGGATCTCCCTCCATCTTCCCTCCTGACCGTCACTCTTCATGCTGAGTACCATCAGCAGTTCCACCAAACATTTGCTGTCAGGGAAGAAGTGGGGGGTCATCCCTTTTTATGAAAACTTTATTATATTTCAGAATCTCAAGGGTAGAAAATGTTATTGGTGAATCAGCTCAATTTGCATTTTCCAGCCCTGCTTATGTTGTTCTGACCTCATCTCCACAGGTGACTGTCAGTGATGTATTTGCCTGAGGACAAAATGTGTTTCCCGATAAATTGGTTCACAAAAGGGCAGCTGGAGTGACTTCTTGCAATTCTGCATCTTGCTTTTTGTTGTTGTTGTTGTTAATTAACATGAAGGAACATAATGCTCCCTCAAACTGTTATGAGCAGAGATGTATCACCACCAAATGCCACATCCATTAAATTTTAGGAAATCTGGAATAGTATGAAAGTATTTAATAGCTATCAAAGTAAAACAGTGTTTTATATGAGAATTTCAATGACAGTAAGAGAAGTTATAGACTTTTTTAAATGTGATATCTTTTTTAAAAAACTATGTATTTAGTTTTTGCTGCCTTGGGACTTTGTTACTGCACGTGGGCTTTCTCTAGTTGCAGTGAGAAGGGGCTACTCTCTAGTTGAGATGGATTCTCTTGTGGCAGTGCACAGCTCTAGGCACTTGGACTCAGTCACCCTGCGGGCATGTGGAACCTTTCTGGACCAGGGATGGCATCTGTGTCCCCTGCATTGATAGGCGGTCTTTGAAAACTCGTAACTTCACAGATGTTTGATAAAATTAATTTCATTCAGCAGAATACAGTTTAATTAGAATATGCAATGCTGTGTTTATTCTTAAAATCTAGATTCAAGAAATGGAAACCTTGGTGCTAAGAAATATGTTGGGTGATACTTTGAGACCGTGTGAATATCCAATTACCTAATGCTTTTTATATTTGTTGATGATCCTTGCCTACATTCGTTATTACGTGAGAGTTTCAAAATGGTGATTTTTCTGATTTTACTGTTTTTTTCCTCTACCTTTGTTAGTTGGCATTCTTCTGTAAAGGTAAGCTGACCTTATTTTTCTCTTTGATATGCTCTGATTACCCATCTTCTTTCTATTTCATCATTTTATGCTTATGAAACTAAAATGTTTGATGTTTATAATCTTTTACTGCCATTGCTTGGATGTTCACATTACTCAGATTTGGCCAGTGGCATCCCCTTCATACCAGTTCTATCAGCTTTTATTACTAACATGATCCACCGTCTCCCAGCACTTCCTTGCCTGCCACAACATCCCAGGGCCACTTCATCCTTTCCCAGGCTGGAACACAGCCGTTTCTTCAAGGTTTCTCACCTCGATAGTGAAAAACGGTATTTAAAAACCAAGATCTGCGCCTTTGGTGTCCTCATTGCTTCTTTCCACGTCCATTTTGACACAGCCCTATGTCTTCTGCTGAGGGTGGAGGGGAGATACGAGATCCTTCAACCCCGCTGAGACAACCCTTTCAGCTTTCTCAAATCTCTTAGCATTGACTACGGACAGTGAACACTATTTCTAGTTTTTCCATTCTCTAAGGATGAGCGTGTGTGCGCTCTTTTCTCTGCAAGATGACTTGCTTCTCTTCCTGTTCTACCTGCTCTGTTGTTATGGAAGAACCATGGAGTTACAGACTTCAGTTTGCATTTTACTTACAGACTTTCTCAATCAGTGATTCTTTGTCAATTTCGAGTCTCAGCCCATTTTGAAAATCTGAGGAAAGTGGATACTAGCTCTGGAAAAATGCTCAAATGCAAACATTTTACATACAATTTTATGGGGTCCTTGAACTCCTAAAACCCACGTATCTCTGTGAAACCCCGCTGACATAAGATTCTGGGTTGTGGTCCAGCTCTGCCATGTTACATACCTATACGGAAGCTTGGAATGTGTGTGGGTTTAGGTAACCCCCTAAAGGGTACACAGTAGTAGAAACAAACTAGATATTCTCGTGAAAAACAACTGGTTTTCTCCCACTTATATCACAGAAAGTTCTGGAATGTAGTGACAGAAAAAACTTCAAATAAACAGAATGGCCTTATAGAATGAAGAGACCAGGAGTAGAGTTTTATTTTTAGAGCAAGAGTCTATAGAAGTAGGGTACCTGAGTTTTCCAGTATCAAAAGAATAGAATTCTTTGTTACTGAAATTATGTTTTCTCTAACTCCTTTTTCTTACTTTCTCTACCCTAATATTTAATGTGAAAAGTGACATATCTTTGAGGGCAGAGGCCAACACAGTGTTTTGGGAAATAATGGATGATGGAACGCCTCTCTGTATGAACAGACGCTTTTCCTCTTGTCCAGCACCTGCTCCCTTAGGTCTCATAAGATAGGTAATCTGGGTGCGTGCGGCTGGTTTTATGAAATGCCCTCATCGGTCATCGGGTGTCTTCTGTTAGTACATCTCAGTTGTCTCTGAGCTATATGCAGTTTTTTAGGATTAATGCAGTTTTTAAGGACTTTTATAGAGACCTTGGTATTCAACACACTATTGTGACCTTCATTCTGGAAAGCCTCAGTGCATCTCAGCCTCGCTCCAGAGAGCTAAAGCGGGCTCCAAGGCAGCACAGACGGTAGCTGTCTGTAGGCTTTGTTTGCACAAAGAAACACTTCTATTACAAGGTCCTTGGTATCACAATGGGTGGAAAAGGGAAATGTTACTGCTTTATCTCTCTCGTGTTTTCTTGTAATGGAAGAGTGATTGAAGTATCGGCAGGCAGGAGAATTTGAGCAAAATAAGATGGTTCTCACAATGTTCCATCTTATGAAATCTGCTGGGTGTGTGTGTGTTGGGGGGGCAGGTGTGGTGTTGTAGGGGGGGCTTGAAGCTAAATAATACTGGAAAAATACAGGCTTCTTAAAATGTAGGCAAATCATGTTTTTCATAGAGTATAAAATTGTCTGCAAAGAATGACTTGTGGACCCCTGAGAACACCGATCACAGAGCTTTTATCACGATGCAGTGAAATTCTTGTTTCTCCTTGTATATGAAGGAATCCCTGGTCACTACTTGTTCTGGAAATCTTCAGTGGCATAGCATTGGTGCTTGTTATTGTAACTGATTTGTTTACTGGGCAGATACCTCATCCCGTTCCCATAAATATTTCTTGACCAAGATGATGGATCGTTTTCTGCTGTTTCAAGATGCGAACAACGTGGAAAGACAATGATGAAGGTGTTTCCACTTTTATTTGTATGAAGTAGATGGATAAAAGTAATAGTTCAAATAAGATATAAGTAAAAATATTTCTTAAGTTCATTACTTATCTCCCACATAAAATGTTCTCTTCTACATTAAAAAAACCAAAGACCATATTATGTGATAACTGGATAAGTGTTAGATATTTTCAAATAAATAATAAACTTGGCAATATTGACGAATGTTGTTTGAGCCAATATTTCTGAGATAAAATTTGTTGAACTGGTATTTATTTTTCAGTAGACAATATGTCAAGGATAGTTATTTGGGGAATCTGTTTTTAAAAAATCTGAAGGTACTACTGTACTGTTTCACCTACCTGTGAATCTTTTTTCTTGTGATGTTAATCACAAGTATCCAATTCTGAGAGAACAGATAAGGTTTAAAACTTTGTATGAACTGGCTTTTTGTTGTATGGATTTAGATGCTTAGGTGGAGGGAGAGTGGGGAATTTGGAGTATATGTAGATTTACTGTTACTTTATAGATTTTTATTTTAAGATTTATTTATTTATTTATTTGGGGCAGGGGTCGGGTTGGGGAGGGAGGGTAGCAGGCGGGCCACTTCTATTGGTCTTTCATTTATCTATTTTTCTTCCATCTTTGTTCTTTGGCTTCTGTGGGCCTTCCATCGCGGTGGCCTCTGTTGTCGCAGAGCGCTGGCTCTGGGCGCATGCACTCCAGAGCTCCGGCTGGGTGATTGGACACATCAGTCCAGCCACTCCGCGGCACGTGGGATCTTCCCAGGCCAGGGATCGAACCGGAGCCCCTTGCACTGCAAGGCGGTGTCCTTACCCACTGGACCACCAGGGGAAGCCATACTTTATAGATTTTTTTTTCAAATTTTATTTTTAATTAGAGGATAAATACCTTATAATGGTGTGATGATTTTTGCCATACATCAACATGAATTGGCCAAAGGTGTATATATGTCCCCTCCCCCTTGAACCTCCTTCCCATCTCCCTCCCCTTCCCACCCATCTAGATTGTCACAGAGCGCCAGCTTTGGGTTCTTGATGTTTTAGGCTGGTTGGAGGAGTTCTCCCTAACTATTGACTCCCTCCCTGCTGTGCTGCACTGTGGGGCTGCTGCCACCAGGTGGATGCTGGTGCCTAGGCACCTCTACACAATCCAAACTGGAGACTAGAAGGCAATGGCTCAGCAATTTAGCAAGTGTGTGTTGAACCTTCTGTGTGTCAGACACTATGCTAGGTGCCAGGGATACAGAGATGGGTAAGGTAGAATCCCTGCCTGTAAGAGGCAGGCACAAAACCAGTAAAGTGATAGAAAAATGTGTGCACTGCTCCAGAAGGGCAAAGAGAAAACAAATCCCTAACCTTGATTTTTTTAGAAGATGCTCTTGATGGGGCTTGCTATGGAGCTGCACCTTGAGGGTGACCGTGAGTTAGGTTAAAGTGAGGATAGTCTTGCAGACAGCTGATTTCAAGAGAACAGACTTACATAAATTGTGTTTTCCAGGCAAATTATGACCATAAACTCTTTAAAAACCATAAGCTCCAGTTACTAAAAGCAACATAATACATGTAAGAAAATTATTTAGAATAAGATTTAAAAGAATATAGATGCCTTAATATATTTAATTGTCATCTGGCTAATCTCCCATTGTTAACAACCAATCTTTCTTCTGATCTTGGTTTAAAACCATCTTACATTTCACTAAATTTTAGAAAAATTTTAATTAAAAAAAGCTACGCTGAATTTTTTAAGATCAAAACTCGATGGAGAGCTTCCCTGGTGGTCCAATGGGTAGAGAGTCCGTCTTGCAATGAAAGGGGCATTGGTTAGATCCCTGGCCCAGGAACATCCCACGTGCCGTAGAGCAGCTGGGCGGGTGTGTCCAGTTACGAGCCAGCTCTGAGCACATGTGCCCAGAGCCGGTGCTCTGCAGCGAGAGAGGCCACTTTGATGGGAGACCCACACGTATCAAGAACTAAAGATGGATGAAAATAAATGGATAAAAAATCAATAAAAGAGGCAAAAAAGCCCCAAAACAGAACTCAATGGAGTGGTGACGGAGATGGGGGGAGAGTTTGCGGCGGGAGGGACATATGTATACCTATGGCAGATTCAGGTCAATGTGTGGTAGTAAACAACAAAACTCTGTTAAAAATAAAAATCCAATAGATCCAAAATGCCAGTCAAAAATGAGCAGAAAACTCTTCTCCCAGAAGACTGCTAAACCCCAGGTGGAGGGGAAAAACCCCCTGGAGACTAGAAGGCAATGGCTCAGCAATTTAGCAAGTGTGTGTTGAACCTTCTGTGTGTCAGACACTATGCTAGGTGCCAGGGATACAGAGATGGGTAAGGTAGAATCCCTGCCTGTAAGAGGCAGGCACAAAACCAGTAAAGTGATAGAAAAATGTGTGCACTGCTCCAGAAGGGCAAAGAGAAAACAAATCCCTAACCTTGATTTTTTTAGAAGATGCTCTTGATGGGGCTTGCTATGGAGCTGCACCTTGAGGGTGACCGTGAGTTAGGTTAAAGTGAGGATAGTCTTGCAGACAGCTGATTTCAAGAGAACAGACTTACATAAATTGTGTTTTCCAGGCAAATTATGACCATAAACTCTTTAAAAACCATAAGCTCCAGTTACTAAAAGCAACATAATACATGTAAGAAAATTATTTAGAATAAGATTTAAAAGAATATAGATGCCTTAATATATTTAATTGTCATCTGGCTAATCTCCCATTGTTAACAACCAATCTTTCTTCTGATCTTGGTTTAAAACCATCTTACATTTCACTAAATTTTAGAAAAATTTTAATTAAAAAAAGCTACGCTGAATTTTTTAAGATCAAAACTCGATGGAGAGCTTCCCTGGTGGTCCAATGGGTAGAGAGTCCGTCTTGCAATGAAAGGGGCATTGGTTAGATCCCTGGCCCAGGAACATCCCACGTGCCGTAGAGCAGCTGGGCGGGTGTGTCCAGTTACGAGCCAGCGCTCTGGAGCACATGTGCCCAGAGCCGGTGCTCTGCAGCGAGAGAGGCCACTTTGATGGGAGACCCACACGTATCAAGAACTAAAGATGGATGAAAATAAATGGATAAAAAATCAATAAAAGAGGCAAAAAAGCCCCAAAACAGAACTCAATGGAGTGGTGACGGAGATGGGGGGAGAGTTTGCGGCGGGAGGGACATATGTATACCTATGGCAGATTCAGGTCAATGTGTGGTAGTAAACAACAAAACTCTGTTAAAAAATAAAAATCCAATAGATCCAAAAATGCCAGTCAAAAAATGAGCAGAAAACTCTTCTCCAAAGAAGACATACAGATGGCCAGTATGCACATGAAAAGATGCTCATCATCACCAATTATTAGAGAAATGCAAATCATCTTTAATGAGGTACCACCTCACACCAGTCAGAATGGCTCTCGTTTAAAAGTCCGCAAATAGGACTTCCCTGATAGCTCAGTGGTTAAGAGTTTGCCTGCCAATGCAAAAGACATGGGTTCAATCCCTGATCCAGGAAGATCCCACATGCTGCGGAGCAACTAAGCCCATGAGCCACAACTATTGAGCCTGTGCTCTAGAGCCTCGGAGCCACAACTCTAGAGCCACAACTGTTGAGCCTGTGTGCCGCAACTATTGATGCCCGTTGCCCTAAAGCCCGAGTTCCACAATAAGAAAAGTCACCACAACAAGAAGTCTGCTCACCTCCACTAGAGAGTAGCCCTGACTCCCTGCAACTAGAGAAGAGCCTGTGGCAGCAGTGAAGACCCAGATTAGCCAAAAATAAATAAATAAAATACATTAAAAAAAAAAGTCCACAAATAGCAAATACTAGAGAGAGTGTAGAGAAAACAGAATCTTCCTTACACTGTTGGTGGGAATGTAAATTGGTAAAGCCATTATGGAGAACAGTATGGAGGTTACTTAAAAAGTAAAAACAGAACTGATCCAGCAGCCCCACTTCTCTACCCCAGTGTTTATAGAAGCATAATTTAAAATAACCAAGACATGAAAGCAATCTAAATGTCATTAACATATGAATGGGTAAAGAAGATGTGGTTTGTATACACAATGGAATACTACTCAGCCATAAAACGGAATGAAGTAATTCCGTTTATAGCAATATGGGTGGACCTAGAGATGATCATGCTAAGTGAAGTAAATCAGAAAGAGAAAGACAAATATATGGTATCACTTATATCTGGAATCTAAAATATGACACAAATTAACCTATCTATGAAACAGAAGCAGACTCAGAAAACATAGAGAACAGAGTTATGTTTCAGATGGAGCAGGGGATGAGAGAAGGATGAATTGGGAGCTTGGGATTAACTCTTGCGTATATGCAAACTCTTACATATAGAATGGATAAACAACTAGGACCTACTGTATTGTTCAGGGAGCTATGTTCAATATTCTATAATAAACCCTAATGAAAAAGAAAAAAGATCACTAGGTCCTCCCTTCCCTGTTTCTTTATGTGTACTTTATTTATCTGTTTGTCTATCTGTATCTATCTTATCATCCATAAGAATTAAGGACTTCCAGATAGCTTAAAAAACACACAACAAACTGTATTCTATTTAATTTTGTCACCCACACGTTGGTTAGTGCATAATGTCCAGTAATTGCACAGTGCGGCTCTGTTTCTTTGCCTGACACAAATTTGGCTTTTAACCAGCTTAGACTCCACCCCCATGAAGCTGCCTTAGGTCACTATCTCCTTGTTATTGAATCTAATAGACAGTTCTCAGTGTACATGTTTCTTGAAAATATTATGTCACTTCTCTGTTTAGAACCACTCATGATCTCACTGCTTTTAGGATGAAGTTGAAACTCTTCAATTTGGCCACATCCAACCCCGCTCGCCTTCCAGCCTCCCTTCTTACCATGCTTCTCCACGCCAGCTGACCTTTCAGGGTGGTGAATGTACTCTGTCTCCCTTAGCTCCATGAATCGCTGTTGCCTCCATCCTCCTCTCTCAACACCTCTGCTGCCCACTTCTGTTCGTCTCTTAGGCCTGAGTTCAGACTTAAGGCTTTCTTTTAAAGAAACTAAACCACAGTCATGTCTGAGTAACCCGTCCACTGTCTCCAGTCTCAACTCCAGTCCCTCTAGTCTCAACAGTCATTATTCTGGAATATTCTAAAAACTCTCTAACGGGTATTTCTCCTTCTGCTCTTGCCATCTGAATTATCCATTCTTTACACATTGACAGGGATAATCACTTAAAAATGTAATTGGGATTGTGTCACTTTTGTATGAAACTCTCCAGAGGCTTAGCCTGTAATTCGACTCAGCTGATCAGGCACCTTAACACTTTACAGATGCTATCCTCTCTCTCACACTTGGTAGCATGCGCAGTTATCAAGAAAACATAGAGAACAGAGTTATGTTTCAGATGGAGCAGGGGATGAGAGAAGGATGAATTGGGAGCTTGGGATTAACTCTTGCGTATATGCAAACTCTTACATATAGAATGGATAAACAACTAGGACCTACTGTATTGTTCAGGGAGCTATGTTCAATATTCTATAATAAACCCTAATGAAAAAGAAAAAAGATCACTAGGTCCTCCCTTCCCTGTTTCTTTATGTGTACTTTATTTATCTGTTTGTCTATCTGTATCTATCTTATCATCCATAAGAATTAAGGACTTCCAGATAGCTTAAAAAACACACAACAAACTGTATTCTATTTAATTTTGTCACCCACACGTTGGTTAGTGCATAATGTCCAGTAATTGCACAGTGCGGCTCTGTTTCTTTGCCTGACACAAATTTGGCTTTTAACCAGCTTAGACTCCACCCCCATGAAGCTGCCTTAGGTCACTATCTCCTTGTTATTGAATCTAATAGACAGTTCTCAGTGTACATGTTTCTTGAAAATATTATGTCACTTCTCTGTTTAGAACCACTCATGATCTCACTGCTTTTAGGATGAAGTTGAAACTCTTCAATTTGGCCACATCCAACCCCGCTCGCCTTCCAGCCTCCCTTCTTACCATGCTTCTCCACGCCAGCTGACCTTTCAGGGTGGTGAATGTACTCTGTCTCCCTTAGCTCCATGAATCGCTGTTGCCTCCATCCTCCTCTCTCAACACCTCTGCTGCCCACTTCTGTTCGTCTCTTAGGCCTGAGTTCAGACTTAAGGCTTTCTTTTAAAGAAACTAAACCACAGTCATGTCTGAGTAACCCGTCCACTGTCTCCAGTCTCAACTCCAGTCCCTCTAGTCTCAACAGTCATTATTCTGGAATATTCTAAAAACTCTCTAACGGGTATTTCTCCTTCTGCTCTTGCCATCTGAATTATCCATTCTTTACACATTGACAGGGATAATCACTTAAAAATGTAATTGGGATTGTGTCACTTTTGTATGAAACTCTCCAGAGGCTTAGCCTGTAATTCGACTCAGCTGATCAGGCACCTTAACACTTTACAGATGCTATCCTCTCTCTCACACTTGGTAGCATGCGCAGTTATCAAGTGATATTATCTTCATGGACTAATTACCATGTGTGTGTGCGTGTGCACATGTGCGCACAGTTAGTCATGTCTTACTCTTTGCAACCCCATGGACTGTATCCTACCAGGCAAGAATACTGAAGTGGGTTGCCATTTCCTTCTCCAATTACTATATTATACATAATTGAGTTAGAAAATGTTTGTTGAGTGTCTGCTATGTGCCCTGACTGTCTAATGGGGAAAAGGGCATAGCCCTTGACTTAGAGGTACTTCCAGACTAGCATGTAGGGAGGAAAAAAGTGAGGAGACAATTACATTCCCATATTTTAGACAATAGGTTCTTTCCAAAATTTCAGTGTAAGAGTCTTGAGGTATGTTGTCCGAATGCATTTCTAGGTATTAGGGCAGTGGAAAAGACCTGCAGTTCAGAGTGCAGGATAGGATTGGAATTTTCCACATCTAGCCGTGTCTGAGCCTCTCATTTCATCTTAGCAGCAAGGATTAAGGAGACAGTGCTGAGTTCCTGTCCGAGTTCAGACCTGCCCTGCGGTATGGCAGCCGCTAGTCACGTGTGGCTGTGGAACACGTGAAGAGTCATGGCCTGAACTGAGATGTGCTGTCAGTGCAAAATCCTCCTGGATTTGGAAGATTGACTGTCAAGAAGAAATGTAGATGATCTCGGTAATAATTTTCATGCTGATGACATGTCGAAATTATGGTATTTTGAATGTACATTTTGGTTTTATCCTCCTCTCCCCCAACACCTCTGCTGCCCACTTCTGTTCGTCTCTTAGGCCTGAGTTCAGACTTAAGGCTTTCTTTTAAAGAAACTAAACCACAGTCATGTCTGAGTAACCCGTCCACTGTCTCCAGTCTCAACTCCAGTCCCTCTAGTCTCAACAGTCATTATTCTGGAAAATTCTAAAACTCTCTAACGGGTATTTCTCCTTCTGCTCTTGCCATCTGAATTATCCATTCTTTACACATTGACAGGGATAATCACTTAAAAATGTAATTGGGATTGTGTCACTTTTGTATGAAACTCTCCAGAGGCTTAGCCTGTAATTCGACTCAGCTGATCAGGCACCTTAACACTTTACAGATGCTATCCTCTCTCTCACACTTGGTAGCATGCGCAGTTATCAAGTGATATTATCTTCATGGACTAATTACCATGTGTGTGTGCGTGTGCACATGTGCGCACAGTTAGTCATGTCTTACTCTTTGCAACCCCATGGACTGTATCCTACCAGGCAAGAATACTGAAGTGGGTTGCCATTTCCTTCTCCAATTACTATATTATACATAATTGAGTTAGAAAATGTTTGTTGAGTGTCTGCTATGTGCCCTGACTGTCTAATGGGGAAAAGGGCATAGCCCTTGACTTAGAGGTACTTCCAGACTAGCATGTAGGGAGGAAAAAAGTGAGGAGACAATTACATTCCCATATTTTAGACAATAGGTTCTTTCCAAAATTTCAGTGTAAGAGTCTTGAGGTATGTTGTCCGAATGCATTTCTAGGTATTAGGGCAGTGGAAAAGACCTGCAGTTCAGAGTGCAGGATAGGATTGGAATTTTCCACATCTAGCCGTGTCTGAGCCTCTCATTTCATCTTAGCAGCAAGGATTAAGGAGACAGTGCTGAGTTCCTGTCCGAGTTCAGACCTGCCCTGCGGTATGGCAGCCGCTAGTCACGTGTGGCTGTGGAACACGTGAAGAGTCATGGCCTGAACTGAGATGTGCTGTCAGTGCAAAATCCTCCTGGATTTGGAAGATTGACTGTCAAGAAGAAATGTAGATGATCTCGGTAATAATTTTCATGCTGATGACATGTCGAAATTATGGTATTTTGAATGTACATTTTGGTTTCATCTGTTTTATGTCAATGTGGCTACTAGGTGATTGCGGATTACATACATACATGGCTCGCATTGTGTTTCTCCTGGGCAGTGCTGTTACAGATGCTTAGTAAGTGCCGGTGGAATATCAGTGTCACATACTTAGCTTTTCCTTCTGGACCTTCTCTATGTGTGTTTCTTCCCGCCCCCCCGCCCCTACCCTCCTCTCTGTCCGCCTTTTCCCCTCTACTTTCAGAAAAGAGATTCGCTATTTGTCATTTTCTGAGGCTCATTTCTTCCTCTGTAAAACAGTGATAGTAATGCTTGTCTGACTATCCCATAGGTTTCTTTGTTGTAGTGATAAAATAAAACAATGCATAAAAATGCTTTGTGAGTCATAAAACAGCAATGAATGAAATGCATTATCATGCCTCTGTGTCTTCACATTAGTATGAATTTAAGCCGGTACCCCACTATGAATTTAAACTCTTAAATCTGGTAGTAGAATGAAAGATTTTATCTCCTGTTTGGACCACACATACCTAATACACTGGTCCAAGTTACTGGTCCAGCCTGGAAGACTAGTCCAAATTAGTTGACCTCTGCGAGCCTGTGTTTCCACATCTTCAAGTAGGTACTATAACGTTTTACAAAGTTGTTTAATGAATTGACCTAATATTTTTCGCAGAATATTTGCCTGACACATCACGAATGATTAATAAATTGTCTTTCCCTTCCTTCGTGCCTATTTCTAGTGAGAACAAGAGAGTGTTTCAGGATCAAGAGTCATCTAAAAATGGTCCTGAAAAGATACCTAGGCACAAATGGTCGCTTGTTTTGCCCCTAGTTTATTCTCTATCCCAAATATAGTGACAGACATGAAGCTGGACATAGTAAAGATTTCAGTGTAGTCCTTTGAGTTTGAGTTGTACCTGCGTAAAGTGGAGCTTTCCACAGAGTCTACTCTTGTGAGCAGAGATCCAAGGATATTATGAATTAATAAACTCAGGAAGACACTTTTCCAGACTTTTAAAGCAGGACTCCTTTATCGAACATTACTGTCTTTTAAAATATTTGATACTTTTTCATAGGACAAAATCAATACATTCTCATTATAACAGTTTAAAATGCAGAAACTTATAATAGTGAAAACACCTACAAATTTCATCTCTCAAAATTAATACTATAGTTTTTATTTCTAAAATTTTCTGTGTACATGTCATAATATTTACATATGTAAATAAATAAAGTAGTATATATAACATTTATTTTATAAAATTTGGATTGTATATATGTATGTATAGGTACTTTGCCTTTCTGACTTAATTAATTTTGGACCTTTTCCATGTATGTGGAAAATTTCTTTGGCATTCAACAACTTTTAGTAATCTTAGATGATACAGTGAATAAACTGGTTGTAAATTCAATTATACATTTTTTTCTTTTCCCCATAATGCCTCTTTTTTTTTTTTAAGATTTATTTATTTAGTTATTTTGGGGAGGTGAGGTGGGGATGGAGGGGAGCAGGCGGGCTACTTCTATTGGTTTTTCATCTGTCCATTTTCATCCATCTTAGTTCTTTGGCCCGTGTGGGCCTCCCATCGCAGTGGCCTCTGTTGTCACAGAGCACCGGCTCTGGGCGCATGTGCTCCAGAGCTCTGGCTCGGTCATTGGACACATTGGTCCAGGCGCTCCGTGGCACGTGGGATCCTCCCAGGCCAGGGATCGAACCGGCGCCCCTTACACTGCAAGGCGGTGGACCACCAGGGAAGCCCATAATGCCTCTTTTTATTTACATATATTTTCATCCATCTTTTTTATTCTTTGGCCTGTGCAGGCCTCCTATTGCAGTGGCCTCTCTCACTGCAGAACACCGGCTTTGGGCGCACGTACTCCAGAGTGCTGACTGGTAATTGGACACACCAGTCCAGCTGCTCCGCAGCACATGGGATCTTCCCGGGCCAGGGATCAAACTTGTTTCCCTTGAACTTCAAGGCAGACTCTTTATCCACTGGATCGCCAGGGAAACCCTCGATTATACTTTAAAATATATCTTAAAAAATTAAAGACAAGCATAACCGTATACATTGGACAAATAATTTTGAATTAATAAACTCAGGAAGACACTTTTCCAGACTTTTAAAGCAGGACTCCTTTATCGAACATTACTGTCTTTTAAAATATTTGATACTTTTTCATAGGACAAAATCAATACATTCTCATTATAACAGTTTAAAATGCAGAAACTTATAATAGTGAAAACACCTACAAATTTCATCTCTCAAAATTAATACTATAGTTTTTATTTCTAAAATTTTCTGTGTACATGTCATAATATTTACATATGTAAATAAATAAAGTAGTATATATAACATTTATTTTATAAAATTTGGATTGTATATATGTATGTATAGGTACTTTGCCTTTCTGACTTAATTAATTTTGGACCTTTTCCATGTATGTGGAAAATTTCTTTGGCATTCAACAACTTTTAGTAATCTTAGATGATACAGTGAATAAACTGGTTGTAAATTCAATTATACATTTTTTTCTTTTCCCCATAATGCCTCTTTTTTTTTTTTAAGATTTATTTATTTAGTTATTTTGGGGAGGTGAGGTGGGGATGGAGGGGAGCAGGCGGGCTACTTCTATTGGTTTTTCATCTGTCCATTTTCATCCATCTTAGTTCTTTGGCCCGTGTGGGCCTCCCATCGCAGTGGCCTCTGTTGTCACAGAGCACCGGCTCTGGGCGCATGTGCTCCAGAGCTCTGGCTCGGTCATTGGACACATTGGTCCAGGCGCTCCGTGGCACGTGGGATCCTCCCAGGCCAGGGATCGAACCGGCGCCCCTTACACTGCAAGGCGGTGGACCACCAGGGAAGCCCATAATGCCTCTTTTTATTTACATATATTTTCATCCATCTTTTTTATTCTTTGGCCTGTGCAGGCCTCCTATTGCAGTGGCCTCTCTCACTGCAGAACACCGGCTTTGGGCGCACGTACTCCAGAGTGCTGACTGGTAATTGGACACACCAGTCCAGCTGCTCCGCAGCACATGGGATCTTCCCGGGCCAGGGATCAAACTTGTTTCCCTTGAACTTCAAGGCAGACTCTTTATCCACTGGATCGCCAGGGAAACCCTCGATTATACTTTAAAATATATCTTAAAAAATTAAAGACAAGCATAACCGTATACATTGGAAACATGGCAATATCTTTATGTGAAACATTCAAACTGAATGGTATTCATACCGTGAACTTGGTGCTCAGATGAATTTAATGCGATCCTTGGAATAATACCATGTTCCGGCAAATTAGGAAACACTTCCTGGGTACTTAGTTATCAGTTATCAGTTTAGTTGCCCAATCGTGTTCAGATCTCTGAAACATAATCTCTATAGCTAACTAAGCTAACTAGGCTATAGAGATTCTGTATCGACTAGTCACCCATGGATACCTGGTTTAGCAGTAGTTAACATCTTCCAGAAAAGCTGCAGGAAAATAGGAGTCATCCTAAAAAATGCTCTGTTAGGTATGTATCACCTGGGGTGGGGGGGTACCCTCTTCCTGGCCTTATCAGCAATTTCAGGGGCTTTTCTAAAACTGGGACCCACTCAAAAGCTGCTCAGGGGAGTTTTAATCCAAATCTGTGAGTGAACTCTTACCTGCCCTGAGGAAGATCAGCTTCAACATGCACTTTTGAAAGTATTCTCCTTGCAAGTACCATGTAATTCCTTTCCTGCATTCACCTCTACCAGTTTAAATCCTATGTTTCTTTTTTTTTCTTTCTTTCAAGACTCAGCTTATCAAGGAAACATCCCTCTTCCTCTTCTCCTCTCTTCCTGATGGATTGAACCATGGATGCTCACACTTCCTGATAGTCTGCGTCATATTGTTATATAATGGCTTCAGTGTAAGTCAGCTGTCCTAAAGGTTTCTAGAGGACAGACACTTTCTTCCTAGAGAACCTGCATCTAAAATAAATGCTATTGTGTTCCTGAGCTATTGGAGGATATTCAAGGTACCTCTCTATGTCCAAGAGGTACCAGTATTCATTGGCTTTGGAAAGCAGAGAGCTCTAATACTGAACAGTTTTGCGGTAGCAACACAACAGGAAGCTACTGGAACTCTGATTGTCCTTGTAGCTTGCACTCTTTTGCTGAGTCACTATTTCAGAACTCTCTGAGATTGACTGGATTCTGTTTCTAACATTTTCTTATACCTGCAATGTGAAATCTTTATTTCATTACAAATTGATCGTTTAGAGGTGAGAGCAATCAGTGATGAGGCAAGCATTTTATCCTCTGTATTGAGTACTCTTAATAGGTTAATGATTTATAGGAATGAAAATTCCAAAGCGCAATATGTAGTATGGGCAAAGGAATAGTTTTCATCATTTTAACTTTATCTTCAAAGGAAGTGCATGTTTGTTGTTTTCATTTGTTCCGGAATTTCGAAAGATGACACTTTCATTTTAGATTCATCTGCCTCATCTCACCCCGGCCCCATCAAATAACCAGCCATTCAATCAACAGATGTTTGGCATGATTATAAACATGTGAGAGAAAAATATAATTCAATAGATATTTACAGAGCATTTATTCTATGTCAGGCTCTGTGCCAGTCGAAGAGATAGAGCAGTTAACAAGAATCGACTCTCTGCCTCTTTGAATTTACAATCTGTCTGAAAATAAACAGTAAGCAGGTAATTACAAAGGTGATCCAGATTAAATGTGTATAAAATTAAATTGATTCATAGGACAATAAATATGATATAGCCCCCTTTTTGAAGGCGCCTAATCCTTAAGTGTTGAAAGAGATATATAAAACTTATTAGAATTCCAGGCGGAGTAAATCTTATAGTGGAGATATAAAAATAGTATATTGGGATAAAGACTACGAAATGATTAATCAGAGCCTCAGGAACTGTAAAAGACTCATGAATAAAAAGGCAGCCTAGAAGGGTAGAGATTTTGACAGTCAAACGAAGGCAAGAAAGGCATTTTAGATGGTGGTGGTGTTAATTAATCATACCTCTCATCCACTCCTGTTGGTGGTGGAGATTAAAATATCTCATCAGCTGAATTGTTTATCAGGCTGGATTGAGGAATATGCCTGGACCTCATGGGGCCTACAATGCTTCTCCCTCCTCCCCAATTTCATGTGTCTACCTCATTCAGAGCCCTAACAGCTGGGAAACTTTGTGCTGCTGTTCTCAGCTTATGGGCAAGAGGCTCTGTTTGAGAAAGGGTCCAGACAGAAGCTGTCAGACTTCTCGCCCATCAGATGGTTTATGTCTCTTGAGGGCAGGAAAGATGAGAAATGGTAAAATAAAAACTCCCTCCTCATTACTTCCTAAGAGAGCAGAACTGTGGGCAGAAGTTTCAATAGTATAGGCAAGGCTGGAAACTTGGGGAGAACAGAGTAAATCCCTCTACACTAGGTAAGAAAATCAACAGCCACAATGATAAACTGCCTGACGGCAAATGGAGAATTCTGCCTCAGTCTACATGAGGAGAAGGGGTGTCTGCAGGCTCCAGGATGGTCAGTGAAGGCTGACTGCCTGGAGAGAGTACAGCTTGAGCTGTGTTTGTGACTGCCTCATCTCACCCGGCCCCATCAAATAACCAGCCATTCAATCAACAGATGGTTGGAATGATTATAAACATGTGACAGAAAAATATAATTAAATCCATATATACAGAGAATTTATTCTATGTCAGGCTCTGTGCCAGTAGAAGAGATAGAGCAGTTAAGAAGAATCGACTCTCTGCCTCTTTGAATTTACAATCTGTCTGAAAATAAACAGTAAGCAGGTAATTACAAAGGTGATCCAGATTAAATGTGTATAAAATTAAATTGATTCATAGGACAATAAATATGATATAGCCCCCTTTTTGAAGGCGCCTAATCCTTAAGTGTTGAAAGAGATATATAAAACTTATTAGAATTCCAGGCGGAGTAAATCTTATAGTGGAGATATAAAAATAGTATATTGGGATAAAGACTACGAAATGATTAATCAGAGCCTCAGGAACTGTAAAAGACTCATGAATAAAAAGGCAGCCTAGAAGGGTAGAGATTTTGACAGTCAAACGAAGGCAAGAAAGGCATTTTAGATGGTGGTGGTGTTAATTAATCATACCTCTCATCCACTCCTGTTGGTGGTGGAGATTAAAATATCTCATCAGCTGAATTGTTTATCAGGCTGGATTGAGGAATATGCCTGGACCTCATGGGGCCTACAATGCTTCTCCCTCCTCCCCAATTTCATGTGTCTACCTCATTCAGAGCCCTAACAGCTGGGAAACTTTGTGCTGCTGTTCTCAGCTTATGGGCAAGAGGCTCTGTTTGAGAAAGGGTCCAGACAGAAGCTGTCAGACTTCTCGCCCATCAGATGGTTTATGTCTCTTGAGGGCAGGAAAGATGAGAAATGGTAAAATAAAAACTCCCTCCTCATTACTTCCTAAGAGAGCAGAACTGTGGGCAGAAGTTTCAATAGTATAGGCAAGGCTGGAAACTTGGGGAGAACAGAGTAAATCCCTCTACACTAGGTAAGAAAATCAACAGCCACAATGATAAACTGCCTGACGGCAAATGGAGAATTCTGCCTCAGTCTACATGAGGGGAGAAGGGGTGTCTGCAGGCTCCAGGATGGTCAGTGAAGGCTGACTGCCTGGAGAGAGTACAGCTTGAGCTGTGTTTGTGATTCAGATGGGAAGAACAGATCCATGTGTTTTTTTATTTGTTAGTAATTTATTATTTAATGTGAAATGAGTTTCTGTTACCTTCTCTTTTTTTTTGGTGAGGGATGAGGGGGTAGGGCTTTCTTCTCCATTGAAAACCGTACTTGCATTTTGAGATGAACACTGAAGCCGTCAGTGTTCGTCCTGACCGTGACCTCCGCAGCTTGCAGATTTTTATCAGCTTCCCACTCAGAATACCTTATTTTTATCCAAACAGACTTGTTATGACTCTCAGTTCTCCTTGATCATGTTGGTTATTATTTTCTAGTTCTTTTCTTTAAAGCTGTTCTTTTAAAAATATATTTACAGACTCGTCACACAAGTTTTTGTTGTTTTGTTTTGCCAGATAGCGTGTATTACATCAAGAGAACACAAGCCGAGTTATGTTTTTGCCAAAAGCCATGTGGCCATTCAAGCAGTTTCTTGGAACCGTGGGTCATTTGGAAAAGAGGGCTAGGTTAACTTTGAGAACTCCAAAGCACTTCTAGATCAGGGGTCCTCGGGTGGATGAGAAGGAATGAGGAAATAACCCGTGTCCACTTAGCTCCTTCCACCCTCTGTTAGTGTTGACCAAGTGTCTGCTCTGTGGTCTCCTGACCCCTTCAGCTCCACCTTTGCTTTCTAGTAAGGGAAAACAGGGTCTTACTTAAATGATGGATGCCAATTCCATTTAAAAAGGTATGGAGGCTGGTTGGGAATGAAGAAATGTCACATTTTTTTTTTCTATTTTCATCTATGAATATGGTAAAATAATTGATTTTTGGTTGTTAAAGCAACTTTGCATTACTGAAATGAAATCCACTTGGTCTTTATATTTATCTTTTCTATATTTTTAGATTTTGTTTGACAGGTATTTTTGTGTATACATTCATGAAGAGGATAGGTATATATGATGCTTTTATTTTTTGCTTTTGGTGTTGGTGTCATTGAATGATGGCCTCATGGAATGAATTGTGGATTGCTATGTCATCTTTTATTTTCCGAAAAGATTTTGTAGAATTAGTATTATGTCTTGTTTAAATTATAGGTGAAATTAGTAAGTGCTGAGTTGCTAAAGGAGTAGATCCTAAAAAAAATGTTTTTTCTTTATTTTTCTTTGTTTTTTTTTTTTGCATTTAAATAAGATGATAGTTGTTAGTTAAAATTATTGTAATAAATCTAGATTTATTGTAATAAATCTAGTAACATAAGTCATTGTGTTTTATACCTTGAATTTACGCAATGCTGTATGTCCATTATATTGCAATAAAATTGAGCTGGGGTCTCCTGCATTACAGGTGGGTTCTTTACCAGCTGAGCTACCAGGGAAACCCTTTGAGACTGTACTCCTGCCCATAGGTTAGAAGGTCTTTCTGTTCTGGCTGTGGGAACATGAACTATTCATGGTCCTTTGTGAACTCCACCTGTCTGTGCCCTCTAGTCTGTGGTTTAGGTAGTTTCTTCACATGCATGCACCAAGCAGTACTCAGTTAAAAACTCGGGGTGATCTGCAGATCTGCAGACCTCTCTCTATATATAGCTCTCTCCTAATTACTACCCTGTTTCTGAATTCTAGCTGACTTGGTTTTCCTCACTCTCAACTCTGTTTCGTCAACTCAGAGAGATAACTGGGCTGCTAGCTCCAGGCTGTCGTGTCTGAAAAACATATATTTTGTCCACTTTTTAGCTGTTTTAAGCTGAGAAGGAAAACTTAGTTCCTCTTAGTTCATCATCATGGCCACAATTCAGATAACACTTAAAATAGTGAGGAACATGGAGTGTGGATTTACAGAGTATTGTTTCAGATATATGTATACATATACATGACTTTCTCTGAGATTATGATCTAAAGGTTTAAATCATTGACTTAGGACATAGACTGAGTAATGGAGGAGTTATATTAAATCACTAGCACTTCAGTCTCTGATTCTGAATTCAGACATTATCTCTTAACTATCCTGTACCATGTGATTGCACTTGAACTCCCTGTGTGTAAAAGGACAGTTTATCACCTGTTATTAGAGTCTGAAACATGCGATTTTATTTTGCTTTTGGTGTTGGTGTCATTGAATGATGGCCTCATGGAATGAATTGTGGATTGCTATGTCATCTTTTATTTTCCGAAAAGATTTTGTAGAATTAGTATTATGTCTTGTTTAAATTATAGGTGAAATTAGTAAGTGCTGAGTTGCTAAAGGAGTAGATCCTAAAAAAAATGTTTTTTCTTTATTTTTCTTTGTTTTTTTTGCATTTAAATAAGATGATAGTTGTTAGTTAAAATTATTGTAATAAATCTAGATTTATTGTAATAAATCTAGTAACATAAGTCATTGTGTTTTATACCTTGAATTTACGCAATGCTGTATGTCCATTATATTGCAATAAAATTGAGCTGGGGTCTCCTGCATTACAGGTGGGTTCTTTACCAGCTGAGCTACCAGGGAAACCCTTTGAGACTGTACTCCTGCCCATAGGTTAGAAGGTCTTTCTGTTCTGGCTGTGGGAACATGAACTATTCATGGTCCTTTGTGAACTCCACCTGTCTGTGCCCTCTAGTCTGTGGTTTAGGTAGTTTCTTCACATGCATGCACCAAGCAGTACTCAGTTAAAAACTCGGGGTGATCTGCAGATCTGCAGACCTCTCTCATATATAGCTCTCTCCTAATTACTACCCTGTTTCTGAATTCTAGCTGACTTGGTTTTCCTCACTCTCAACTCTGTTTCGTCAACTCAGAGAGATAACTGGGCTGCTAGCTCCAGGCTGTCGTGTCTGAAAAACATATATTTTGTCCACTTTTTAGCTGTTTTAAGCTGAGAAGGAAAACTTAGTTCCTCTTAGTTCATCATCATGGCCACAATTCAGATAACACTTAAAATAGTGAGGAACATGGAGTGTGGATTTACAGAGTATTGTTTCAGATATATGTATACATATACATGACTTTCTCTGAGATTATGATCTAAAGGTTTAAATCATTGACTTAGGACATAGACTGAGTAATGGAGGAGTTATATTAAATCACTAGCACTTCAGTCTCTGATTCTGAATTCAGACATTATCTCTTAACTATCCTGTACCATGTGATTGCACTTGAACTCCCTGTGTGTAAAAGGACAGTTTATCACCTGTTATTAGAGTCTGAAACATGCGATTTTCAGGTTTGACCCTGCCTAAGACCAGAAGAAAGACCTCTTCTAATTTCAAACCCTTTGACCTAGAAAACTGAAAATAACTTCTGTCTTTCAATCAACAGAGAAAACACATTTGATGATTTCAGATTCTCAGCCTTTTCTGAAGATATCTTCTTGTTTTTCTCCTCAGATTTCAAAAAAGCTCTGATTATTAATGCTCCAATAATAAGCATAATTTTACTGGACTTCAGAATTAGAACAGTATGGCTAATAATTCTTCTCTGAAAGGTCTACTGATGACATGAAGAAAAGTGCTTGTGAAGGTGTCAGTGACATCTGTCAGTGGGTCCAAAGGAAGCCAGAGAAAGTCATTTTGAAGTGTGTTTTCGCTATGGGTTCTTCCATATAGTCAATTACAAATATCTTAAGTGATGAAATATCTTTTTCTTATGATACTTGACTTATGAAATAGTCAAATACATCAATAAATGACATTGAAAGTAAAAGTCTCAGCAATCCTACACCTTAGGGAAAATGACTCCTGATTCTTTGAGATTTTTTTCCTTCATGTGTTTAAAAAAATATTTATTTTTAATTGGAGAATAATTGCTTTACAATATTCTGTTGGCCTTTCCACACTAATTTGAAAGTCCACATGTGGCATACATTGAATTCTAGTGATTTTTGGATCTATGTATATATTTTCTAGCTTGGTTCCATGATTATTTTTGATATTCCTATTTTGGTATCACATGATTTAAATTTCAGCATTGTATGTAATTTTACCATCTGATAAGGCAAGGCCTTTTTCATTGAATTTCTTTTTCACAATATTTTTTTTGCCTTTTGTCAATCATTTGCTTTATTAGAAGAATTTTAGATTATAGGATTCAATCCCAGGCATAAAAATTTCAACAATGTGGTTGAACTTAACAAATGAGGAATTAGTTTGGGGAATTTTTCTGCATTTAAATTTTGTGCTTTTTTTGTTAAATTTATTCTCAAGAATTTTATTTATTTATTTTGTTGTTGTTTTCATGCATGGTAAGAGGAGAGTTGAAAGATGAGGCTCAAATACTTCCCAGAGATCAGAACCAACAGAACCTTTAAAATATGTCCAGAACTCTGAATTCTTTTCACAAGATTAATGAGGTGTTATTAAAGGATTTTAAGCAGAAAAGTGGTGTATGGTCAGATTTCTTTAATTGGTGGAATCTCAACTGTTACATAGTCAGGACACCAATTGGGAAGCTATTATGATGATCCTGAGAAAGGATGACAGTAATGAAAAGAAGGGTTTTAACTAGATGCTCCTCTGTTTCAAGAAGAGATGTGATTTTGACTTTACTTGTGGTGTTTAACCCTCACCTTCTGTATATCATCATTATTAGATTATTTGTTATTCTACCGCTTTCTCAATAAACTTTGGTAATACATAGTTTTCTTGAAAATTGTCCATTTTCTGTATATTTGCAAAATTTTAAGTATAAAGCTTACATACAGTTCTTTTTTTTTTTTTTTAAACATTTATTTATTTATTTTGGCGGGGGTGGGCCACTTCCTCTGGTCTTTCATTTGTCTAGTTTAATCCATCGTTGTTCTTTGGCCCGTGTGGGCCTCCCATCGCGGTGGCCTCTGTTGTCACAGAGCACCAGCTCTGGGCGCATGCGCTCCAGAGCTCCGGCTCTGTAATTGGACACATCGGTCCAGCCGCTCCGCAGCACGCGGGATCTTCCGAGGCCAGGGATCGAACCAGCGCCCCTTGCACTGCGAGGGGATGTCCTTACCCACTGGACCACCAGGGAAGCCCACATGCAGTTCTTTTATCTTAATCTCGTCCATTTCTATGTTTTACTCTCCTCTTTTTCCCTCATCAAGAGGCTCTTTAGTTCCTCTTCACTTTCTGCCATTTGTCAATCATTTGCTTTATTAGAAGAATTTTAGATTATAGGATTCAATCCCAGGCATAAAAATTTCAACAATGTGGTTGAACTTAACAAATGAGGAATTAGTTTGGGGAATTTTTCTGCATTTAAATTTTGTGCTTTTTTTGTTAAATTTATTCTCAAGAATTTTATTTATTTATTTTGTTGTTGTTTTCATGCATGGTAAGAGGAGAGTTGAAAGATGAGGCTCAAATACTTCCCAGAGATCAGAACCAACAGAACCTTTAAAATATGTCCAGAACTCTGAATTCTTTTCACAAGATTAATGAGGTGTTATTAAAGGATTTTAAGCAGAAAAGTGGTGTATGGTCAGATTTCTTTAATTGGTGGAATCTCAACTGTTACATAGTCAGGACACCAATTGGGAAGCTATTATGATGATCCTGAGAAAGGATGACAGTAATGAAAAGAAGGGTTTTAACTAGATGCTCCTCTGTTTCAAGAAGAGATGTGATTTTGACTTTACTTGTGGTGTTTAACCCTCACCTTCTGTATATCATCATTATTAGATTATTTGTTATTCTACCGCTTTCTCAATAAACTTTGGTAATACATAGTTTTCTTGAAAATTGTCCATTTTCTGTATATTTGCAAAATTTTAAGTATAAAGCTTACATACAGTTCTTTTTTTTTTTTTTTAAACATTTATTTATTTATTTTGGCGGGGGTGGGCCACTTCCTCTGGTCTTTCATTTGTCTAGTTTAATCCATCGTTGTTCTTTGGCCCGTGTGGGCCTCCCATCGCGGTGGCCTCTGTTGTCACAGAGCACCAGCTCTGGGCGCATGCGCTCCAGAGCTCCGGCTCTGTAATTGGACACATCGGTCCAGCCGCTCCGCAGCACGCGGGATCTTCCGAGGCCAGGGATCGAACCAGCGCCCCTTGCACTGCGAGGGGATGTCCTTACCCACTGGACCACCAGGGAAGCCCACATGCAGTTCTTTTATCTTAATCTCGTCCATTTCTATGTTTTACTCTCCTCTTTTTCCCTCATCAAGAGGCTCTTTAGTTCCTCTTCACTTTCTGCCATTAGAGTGGTATCATCTGTGTACCTGAAGTTGTTGATGTTTCTTCAGGCAGTCTTGAGTCTAGCTTGTGATTCACACAGCCTGACATTTCCCATGATGTGCTCTGCATTTAAGTTAAATAGAGTGGCAGTATACAACCTTGTCATACTCCTTGCCCAATTTTGAACAAGTCAGTAGTTCCATGTGAGATTCTAACTGTTGCTTCTTGATCCACATACAGGTTTCTTGGGATACAGGTGAGGTGGTCTGGTCGTCCCATCTCTTTAAGAATTTTCCACAGTTGGTCATGATCCACACAGTCAAAGGCTTTAGGATAGTCGATGAAGCAGAAGTAGATGTTTTTCTGAAATTCCCTTGCTTTCTGTATGATCCAGTGAATCTTGGAAATTGGATCTCTGGTTCCTCTGCATTTTCTAAACCCTGCTTGTACATACTTGAAAGATTTGGAATATAACCTTAATAGCATGTGAAATGAGTGCAGCTCTATGGTAGTTTGAACATTGTTTGGCTCTGCCCTTCTTTGAGATTGGAATGAAAACTGACCTTTTCCAGTCCTGTGGCCACTGCTGAATTTTCCGTATTTGCTGACCTATTGAGTGCAACACTTTAACAGCATCATCTTTTAAGATTTGAAATAGCTCAGCTGGAATTCTGTGACATCCACTAGGTTTGTAGTAGTGCTTCTTGAGGCCCACTTGACAATCTAGGATGTCTGGCTTTAGGTGAGTGACCATACCATCGGCGTTATATGGGTCAGTGAGATCTTTCTTGTATAGTTCTTCTGTGTATTCTTTCTCCCTCTTCTCAATCTCTCCTGCTTCTGTTAGGTCCTTACTGTTTCTGTCCTTTATTGTGCCTACCCTTGCAAGAAATGTTCTCTTGATGTCTCCGGTGTTCATGAAGAGATCTCTAGTTTTTGCTGTTCTGTTGTTTTCCTCTATTTCTTTTCATTGTTCATTGAAGAAGGCCTTATCTCTCCTTACTATTCTCTGGAAGTCTGCATTTAGGTGGGTGTATCTTTCCCTTTTGCCTTTCGCTTCTCCTTTTTTCTCAACTATTAGGGAGGCCTCCTCAGACAACCACTTTGCCTTCTTGCATTTTTTTCCCTTTGGAATGGCTTTGGTCACCACCTCCTGTACAGTGTTACCAACCTCTGTCCATAGTTCTACAGACACTCTGTCCACCAGATCTAATACCTTGAGTTCACTCATCACCTCCCCTGTATAATCAGAAGGTATTTGATTTAAGTCATACATGAATGGCCCAGTAGTTTTCCCTTACTGTCTTCAGTTTAAGCCTGAATTTTCCAAGAAGGAGTTCATGATCTGAGCGCTAGTCAGCTCCATGTCTTGTTTTTGCTGACTGAATAGAACTTCTCCATCTTTGGCTGCAAAGAATATAGTCAGTCTGATCTTAGTATTGACCGTTTGGTGATGTCTGTGTGTGGACTCATCTCTTGTGTTGTTGGAACAAGGGGTGTTTGCTATGACCAGTATGTTCTCTCGACAAAACTCTTTTGACCCTAGGCAACCACTAATCCACTTTCTGTCTCAACTATGGATTTGCCTATTCTGGACATTTTATATAAATGGGATCATATAATATGTGACCTGTTATCACTAAGTTCTTTCATTTAGCGTAATGTTTTCAAAGTTTATCCATGTTGTAACATGTGTAAATAACTCATTTGTTTTTATTATCAGATAATATTTCATTGTATGGATATTTCACATTTATCTGTTCATCAGTTGATGAACATTTGTTTGTTTGCTTTGGGCTCTTATAATGATACGGTTCTGAACATTCATGTGCAAGTTTTTGTGTAAATATATGCCTTCATTTTGAGTATATGCTGAGAGTGGAGTTGCTGGTTTAACTTTTTGAAAAACTAGCCAACTGTTTTCCATAGTGGTTATACTGTTTTAAAGTCCCACCAGCATTGTTGGCAGGGTATAATTTCTCTACCAACTCTTGTTATTTCCTGTATTTTTATTATAAACAACTGTTATTTACTTAATTGCCCCTTTTCCTCTGCCATTCATGTTTTGAAACCTAAGCCCCCAAAGTGACTGTGCTAGAGATACAGCTTTTAGAGAGATAATTAAGGTTAATGAGGTCTTAGGGGTGGGATCCTAATTCAGTAGGATCGGTATCCTTATAGGAAGAAGAGATACCAAGATACCATGCACACACACGGAGAAAAGCTATGTGAGGACGCAGGGAGTTGGCCGTTTGCAGTCAAGGGAGACCTCAGGAGAACCTAAACCTGCTGAGGCCTTCATCTTGGACTTTCGGCTTTCACAACTATGAGGAAATAGACTTCTGTTGTTTAGACTGCCCAGTCTGTGGTATTTTGTTAAGGAAGCACTCCCAAACTAATACAGCATCCTAGTTAGTGCGAAGTGCTAGCTCATTGCACTTTGGGTTTGCATTTTCCACATGGGTAATGACATTGAGCATCTTTTTGTATTGGATATTATCCATTGCATTTTTTTTCTTTTCCCCATCATGCCTCTTTTTATTATATTTATTTCCATCCATCTTTTTTTTCTTTGGCCTGTGTGAGCCTCCCATTGCAGTGGCCTCTCTCACTGCAGAGCACTGGCTTGTAATTGGACACACTGGCCCAGCTTCTCCGCAGCATGTGGGATCTTCCAGGGCTAGGGATCGAACTGGTGCCCCTTGCACTGCAAGGTGGACTCTTTATCCACTGGACCACCAGGGAAGCCCCTCCATTGCATTTTTTTAATGTCTTATTATTTATTATGATTTCATGTTATTTCTTTAATTTTCTTTCCTATCTTTTGCTCAGTTAACTTTAATACGTTATAATTTTTATTTCAATTGTAATAATGTTTGTCCTTAGATTTTTATAAATGAATTGAGACATATATTTTCTGTCCATGCAGGAATGAAGCATGGGGACACATAGTAGTCTTTTCTTCTCTTCTGCCAGCTCTCCTCCTCAGCCTCCAATTCTGTCATCTTAAGACTGATCAGAGTCACAAAGATGAAACCTATTGCTGGCCTCTACTGCAAGTTCAGTACCAAGTTGTAACCTTTCAGAAAGAAAGATACAACTCTTAAATTCTTGAATTCTACAGCTTGAGCTTATTAAACTCTGTCCAATAGGGGGAAAAAAAAGATTTGTTTCTGGGCATTGCCTTTTAAACTTTCTTTGAAATGTTCTGTATTTGTTTATCTGTGAAATTTACATTTGGAAATGTCACTCCTGAAAAGTGGAAAGTAAATGGGATAATGTTTCAGCAAGGAGTTTGGGCCAAGATACCATGCACACACACGGAGAAAAGCTATGTGAGGACGCAGGGAGTTGGCCGTTTGCAGTCAAGGGAGACCTCAGGAGAACCTAAACCTGCTGAGGCCTTCATCTTGGACTTTCGGCTTTCACAACTATGAGGAAATAGACTTCTGTTGTTTAGACTGCCCAGTCTGTGGTATTTTGTTAAGGAAGCACTCCCAAACTAATACAGCATCCTAGTTAGTGCGAAGTGCTAGCTCATTGCACTTTGGGTTTGCATTTTCCACATGGGTAATGACATTGAGCATCTTTTTGTATTGGATATTATCCATTGCATTTTTTTTCTTTTCCCCATCATGCCTCTTTTTATTATATTTATTTCCATCCATCTTTTTTTTCTTTGGCCTGTGTGAGCCTCCCATTGCAGTGGCCTCTCTCACTGCAGAGCACTGGCTTGTAATTGGACACACTGGCCCAGCTTCTCCGCAGCATGTGGGATCTTCCAGGGCTAGGGATCGAACTGGTGCCCCTTGCACTGCAAGGTGGACTCTTTATCCACTGGACCACCAGGGAAGCCCCTCCATTGCATTTTTTTAATGTCTTATTATTTATTATGATTTCATGTTATTTCTTTAATTTTCTTTCCTATCTTTTGCTCAGTTAACTTTAATACGTTATAATTTTTATTTCAATTGTAATAATGTTTGTCCTTAGATTTTTATAAATGAATTGAGACATATATTTTCTGTCCATGCAGGAATGAAGCATGGGGACACATAGTAGTCTTTTCTTCTCTTCTGCCAGCTCTCCTCCTCAGCCTCCAATTCTGTCATCTTAAGACTGATCAGAGTCACAAAGATGAAACCTATTGCTGGCCTCTACTGCAAGTTCAGTACCAAGTTGTAACCTTTCAGAAAGAAAGATACAACTCTTAAATTCTTGAATTCTACAGCTTGAGCTTATTAAACTCTGTCCAATAGGGGGAAAAAAAAGATTTGTTTCTGGGCATTGCCTTTTAAACTTTCTTTGAAATGTTCTGTATTTGTTTATCTGTGAAATTTACATTTGGAAATGTCACTCCTGAAAAGTGGAAAGTAAATGGGATAATGTTTCAGCAAAACAAAATGCAGAGTTTTTGAGAGAGAAAGACATTACATAAATCCAAAGCCAGTAAAGAAAATTTAAAACTATGTTTTTTTTCCCAAAAAATAGTGAAATTGGCTCAGTAGAACTTTGTCACGTATAAAAACCTGGTTTTCAGAGTGAGTTGGAATGTTTATGGTTACACATAATTCTGTCAGATGGTCTGTATATGGAATCCTATCTCAAGTGCCTTGGTCTCTTGGAGAGGGCTTTAATGTACTTAAATGCATTCTTGCTGTCAAACTCATGTAAACTTCTTGCCTTTTGCTTCAGTATAAATGCTTTTCTAGTTTAAATGAGTTTTTAAAGACTTCTGCCTAATAATTTAGAGCTCAGGCTCTCAGCATTGATGGAAGGACTAAAAAAAAGTCACAGCACAGTAGTAGTTATAGTTCTATTAGAAATAACAAATTGCTCAGCTAGTCAACAGCCCTTATCCAGCCTCAGTTTTAAAGCACTGTACTAAAGACTGTGGAAACTTATAGAGAAATCCCTCATGAACCCAAATTCTATTAACATGTATCAAAAAATAGAGGAAAATCAAAGCAGTACTTGAAAGCACAACTTAGTGCCTGACTTTGCAAGCTCCACATCAGCCCTATGTCCACCTTGATTAGTGCTGATGTTGGATAACTCACTATGCATTCAGTGTGAAGATGTGTAGAATGATGAGTATAGGTATAATACCTGCCTCATAGACTGGGAAAGTCTAACTAGGATAAAACAGATAAATGTGCTGAATATAGTAGCTGATAGATACATAGTAAGCATTCAGCAAATGTAAGCAATTGTTTTTCAGTGATTTTAAATTATTAAGTATTATATATATCCAGTAAAATATCAGAGTCACAAAGATGAAACCTATTGCTGGCCTCTACTGCAAGTTCAGTACCAAGTTGTAACCTTTCAGAAAGAAAGATACAACTCTTAAATTCTTGAATTCTACAGCTTGAGCTTATTAAACTCTGTCCAATAGGGGGAAAAAAAAGATTTGTTTCTGGGCATTGCCTTTTAAACTTTCTTTGAAATGTTCTGTATTTGTTTATCTGTGAAATTTACATTTGGAAATGTCACTCCTGAAAAGTGGAAAGTAAATGGGATAATGTTTCAGCAAAACAAAATGCAGAGTTTTTGAGAGAGAAAGACATTACATAAATCCAAAGCCAGTAAAGAAAATTTAAAACTATGTTTTTTTTCCAAAATATAGTGAAATTGGCTCAGTAGAACTTTGTCACGTATAAAAACCTGGTTTTCAGAGTGAGTTGGAATGTTTATGGTTACACATAATTCTGTCAGATGGTCTGTATATGGAATCCTATCTCAAGTGCCTTGGTCTCTTGGAGAGGGCTTTAATGTACTTAAATGCATTCTTGCTGTCAAACTCATGTAAACTTCTTGCCTTTTGCTTCAGTATAAATGCTTTTCTAGTTTAAATGAGTTTTTAAAGACTTCTGCCTAATAATTTAGAGCTCAGGCTCTCAGCATTGATGGAAGGACTAAAAAAAAGTCACAGCACAGTAGTAGTTATAGTTCTATTAGAAATAACAAATTGCTCAGCTAGTCAACAGCCCTTATCCAGCCTCAGTTTTAAAGCACTGTACTAAAGACTGTGGAAACTTATAGAGAAATCCCTCATGAACCCAAATTCTATTAACATGTATCAAAAAATAGAGGAAAATCAAAGCAGTACTTGAAAGCACAACTTAGTGCCTGACTTTGCAAGCTCCACATCAGCCCTATGTCCACCTTGATTAGTGCTGATGTTGGATAACTCACTATGCATTCAGTGTGAAGATGTGTAGAATGATGAGTATAGGTATAATACCTGCCTCATAGACTGGGAAAGTCTAACTAGGATAAAACAGATAAATGTGCTGAATATAGTAGCTGATAGATACATAGTAAGCATTCAGCAAATGTAAGCAATTGTTTTTCAGTGATTTTTAAATTATTAAGTATTATATATATCCAGAAATGGAGCAATTCATACCTATACACATTAACAAATCATAATAAAATGAGCTCCAAGGAAGTCAGCACTCCAATGGCAGGAAATGGAACATCGTCAGCATCTAGAAACTGACTCTCTGTGCATCTTCCCCATCACAGTTCCTTCCCTCCCTGCCTCCACTATCTTGACATGTGTTGTAATTATTCTCTTCTAAGTTTTACTGCCTAAGCAATGTAGGTTAGTTTTGTCTATTTGGGGACTCTATTTAAAAATGGGTGTGTTTTGCTTCTTTCATTTCAACTCTGTCCATTGCTCTCATTCATTCCTTTTCATTGTATGTGGTATTCCGCCATATAAATATATAAACAATTTATTTCATTATTGGTGTATATTTAAGTTGTTTCCAGTTTTTTATTTTTAAAAACAGTGCCATTATGAACATCATGGTGCTCCACATTCAAGAAATTCTTTAGCAATGCAGTTTCTGAGGTATACAGGATATGTTGCTTTAGTTTTCTGAAATAAAGCCAGTTTATTTCTCTTTTCTACATCAGGGCCTCGCCTGAACACGTGCCTTCGTGCCCTTCACACAGCTTTACTTTTCTTAGCCTTCAGGTCTCACCTTAATTGTCCTCTCCCGAGATGGATCTTCTGGGATTATCACGAAGTTCCTCTCATCCCACAGGTCATTACTTTCTATTTAAATACCCTTGTTTCTTTTTAGTACTTAACGTGATTTGAAGGCATTTGCTTTTTTCTTTTTTCTTTTTTTAGTTTTTTTTGATATGGACCATGTCTTTATTAAATTTGTTACAAAATTGTTTCTGTTTTATGTTTTGGTTTTGTGGCGGGGAGATGTGTGGGATCGAATCTGCACGCCCTGCATTGGAAGGCGAAGTCCTAGCCATTGGGCAGCCAAGGAGGTCCCCGTTGGCTTCTTTCCTTGCTTGTTGTCTCCTTTACCCCGTTAGACTCCCGGCTCAGGAGAAGAGCAGCTTGCGCACACGTGCAGCATGTGTGCTAGAAGAGGAATGCTGGTTCAGCACTCAGTCCCACCAGGAGTGAACGCAGGGCAGTTGTCTGAAAGAGCACATGCCTCCTTTCTGAGGCGTGAAGAAGAAGATTAAAGGCGACTGTTGAGGGGGCTTCCCTGGTGGCCCACTGGTTACAAATCTGCCTCGCGATGCATCGGGCACGGTTTCAACCCCTGGTCTGGGAGCTAAGATTCCCAAATGCCTTGGAACAACTAAGCCCACACACTGCAATAAGAGACTCTGTGTGCTGCAAGGAAAGAGCCCATATGATACAACTAAGACCTGATACAGCCACTTAAATAAATTTTTTTTTAAAAAAGGCTACTATTCATGTAAGAGAGTAAGATGTGTATTAGAAGCTAATTTTTCCAATGCTGCAAATGGCCAAGACAGGAAAATCAGTGGGATTCCATTAATAAACCATGATGAAATCTGCATCAGTGAATTCTCTTAGCTTTAAAACAAAAGACACGTTGTTTCACAGGGCCATAGAGCTTATGAGAGAGACCTTGAAAGCCAGTCTCCCATCTTCCGTTGTGTATGTTACTCAGCGTATATGGAGCTATGCATAGAGTGGAAAACTGGACTCAACAGAGATGTTCATCGTTATCCATAAGCTTTTGTCAGGAGACATGACTACTAGGTAAAGGGACAAAAAGCCACAGGAAAGAACAGGAACCCAGCTACTCACTTTCCTAAAGGATTTTTGTAACAATTAGACCTATTCAGATCTGTTGTAAAGATATGGGATTTTTCACCTATTGATTTTTTTAAAGGTTTTCAGGGCCAGTTTTTTTGGCTAAAATACAAATTTAATCCAACAATAATGATGACTGTTTTAGCTGATCTGTAGTAACAAGTAGCCTCAAATTTCAGTGGCCTCTAAGAACATAGGATTATTTCTTGCCCACATGATGTGTCTTTGGCAGATGGACACTGCATCTACTCCTGCTCTCGGTATCTTTTCATCCTGTGGTCCAGACCAAAGGAGCAGCCTCTCTCTCTGGGACATGGTGTGCTTTCGGCAGAAGGAGAAGAGCCAGTGGAAATGTGCATTGTCTATTAAAATTTATGATCAGACATTATCTGTGTTGTGTCTCCCCACAGGCTAGTGGCTGAGGCAAGCCACATGGCCAAGCCTGTTGTCAGTGGGTTGGGAATAATAATCCTTCTACAGAATCCTGGGAACCACATAGAACCAGTGGCGATAACAGGGCACATCCTTCGAACACCAGAAAGGAACCAGAGGAAACAGAAAAGGAACTGAGTTTTGGAAACAGTGGTGCAGTGTACCATGTTGGAAACATTTGCTGAATGCTATTTGCTGGCTACTTTTTCGTATTAATTCATTGAATTTCTGCAATGATTCTATCAGATTGTGTTTATTAACTACTCCCGTTTAACAGATGTGGAAACTGAGGGCCAAGTCCATATAGCTGGTAGCTATGAGTCAGGCTTCAAGTCTGGACATCTATGTTTAAAGACGTCCTCACTCTAGGAGATCTGAGAATGAACACAAGTTGTTGATTGAAACATTTGGTGTGTGCTTTTGGAGCATAGTGCTGCATGGTGATTAATGTTAAATTGTATTGCTAGTTATTTTCCTAGGTAGAGTATATTTCCAAGGAACTAAAATTTTAAAACAGTATTAACCATGATAGCTATATGGACCAGTCCATTGATCTCTAAGGACCTGAGAATTCTCTCCATTCCTGTTTGCCATTCATGTCAACATTCTGATTTGTGAACCTATGGAAACAAATATATTTGGTTCATATATTTATTGAGTTCTTTAAAAAAAAAACGTATTTGTTTTTTTGTTTCTTAATGTGGCTTATCCCATGGGCTCACCTATTGATTTTTTAAAGGTTTTCAGGGCCAGTTTTTGGCTAAAATACAAATTTAATCCAACAATAATGATGACTGTTTTAGCTGATCTGTAGTAACAAGTAGCCTCAAATTTCAGTGGCCTCTAAGAACATAGGATTATTTCTTGCCCACATGATGTGTCTTTGGCAGATGGACACTGCATCTACTCCTGCTCTCGGTATCTTTTCATCCTGTGGTCCAGACCAAAGGAGCAGCCTCTCTCTCTGGGACATGGTGTGCTTTCGGCAGAAGGAGAAGAGCCAGTGGAAATGTGCATTGTCTATTAAAATTTATGATCAGACATTATCTGTGTTGTGTCTCCCCACAGGCTAGTGGCTGAGGCAAGCCACATGGCCAAGCCTGTTGTCAGTGGGTTGGGAATAATAATCCTTCTACAGAATCCTGGGAACCACATAGAACCAGTGGCGATAACAGGGCACATCCTTCGAACACCAGAAAGGAACCAGAGGAAACAGAAAAGGAACTGAGTTTTGGAAACAGTGGTGCAGTGTACCATGTTGGAAACATTTGCTGAATGCTATTTGCTGGCTACTTTTTCGTATTAATTCATTGAATTTCTGCAATGATTCTATCAGATTGTGTTTATTAACTACTCCCGTTTAACAGATGTGGAAACTGAGGGCCAAGTCCATATAGCTGGTAGCTATGAGTCAGGCTTCAAGTCTGGACATCTATGTTTAAAGACGTCCTCACTCTAGGAGATCTGAGAATGAACACAAGTTGTTGATTGAAACATTTGGTGTGTGCTTTTGGAGCATAGTGCTGCATGGTGATTAATGTTAAATTGTATTGCTAGTTATTTTCCTAGGTAGAGTATATTTCCAAGGAACTAAAATTTTAAAACAGTATTAACCATGATAGCTATATGGACCAGTCCATTGATCTCTAAGGACCTGAGAATTCTCTCCATTCCTGTTTGCCATTCATGTCAACATTCTGATTTGTGAACCTATGGAAACAAATATATTTGGTTCATATATTTATTGAGTTCTTTAAAAAAAAAACGTATTTGTTTTTTTTGGTTTTCTTAATGGGCTCAAAGTATGACATTAAAATCCCACTGGTTTGCTGAAAGGCACAGCTCAACATCACTTCCTTTGGGAAGCCTTCCTTGGCATTTCTTTTTTAAAAAAATTATTTATTTATTTATATTTGGCTATGTTGAGTTTTCACTGCTGCTACAGGCTCTTCTCTAGTTGCAGGGAGTGGGGGCTACTCTGTAGTTGAGATGAGCAGGCTTCTTGTTGCGGTGACTTCTCTTACTGTGGAACTCGGGCTTTAGGGCAGATGGGCTCAATAGTTGCAGCTCTGAGGCTCTAGAATGCAGGCTCAATAGTTGTGGCTCACAGGCTTACTTGCTTTGCAGCATGTGGGATCTTTCCGGATTAGGGATCAAACCCATGTCTCTTGCATTGGCAGGTGAACTCTTTACCACTGAGCTACCAGGGAAGCCCTGTTCCTTGGCCTTTCAAGCTGAATTTGCCACTCCTGCCTCTGAGGTGAATTAGAAAGAGCCTAGGAGACCTGGCATTGCCGCTTAGCAACTGTGTGACCTGAGGACTGACTCTGTCTCCTGAATAAAGAGGTCAGGATACATCCCTCACAGAAACAATCATGAAACCTCAATAATGTTTCATATGAAAGTACTTTGTGATCATTAAAGTTTTTTGCAAAAATGTAAGGATATGATTAATCTTCTTAGCATTCGTCCTGACTTCTTCCCTGACCTTACTCTCCTCCTCTCCTCTGTTGATTCACTCAACTTCCTGAACCCCTGCGGTTAGGGACAGTCACTGCAGTACTTAGGGACATGGACGCTGGGGCCTGACTGCTTGAGTTTAAATCCCTGCTCTACCATGCATTTGCTGTGTCAGCTTGGTATTTAACCCTACCCTGCCTTAGTTTTCTAATCTGTAAAATGGAAATAGTAATAATATCTTTATCTCTTGACTTATTGTGGGGAACTCTGCCTTGATATATATCATTACGTGGTAGCATATATACTCTCCATGGACTTCCCTGGCAGTTCAGTGGTTAAAGCTCCACCTTCCAATACAGGAGGCACAGGTTTGATCCCTGGTCAGGAAATCAGGGTCACACGGTGTGGCTGGAATTTTTTAAAACATGTATGCAAGCTTCCTTCATGATTCATATGGTAAAGAATCTGCCTGTAATGCAGGAGACCTGGGTTTGATCCCTGTCGGGGAAAATACCCTGGAGAAGGGCATGACTACCAACTTCAGTATTCTTACCTGGAGAATTCCAAGGACAAAGGAGCCTGGTGGGCTACAACCCATGTGTGGTCACCAAGATTCAGACATGACTGAGCACACACATGCTCCATAAGTACAGTGATTTCATGGCTATGCTTCAGTGCCAAGAACAGTGCCTAGAAATAATAAGTAAGTGTTAGCCGCTCAGCCGTGTAACCCATGGACTGTGTCCCACCAGCCTCTTCTGTCCATGGGATTCTCCAGGCAAGAGTCCTGAAGTGGGTTGGCATTTTCCCATGTCTCTTGCATTGGCAGGTGAACTCTTTACCACTGAGCTACCAGGAAGCCCTGTTCCTTGGCCTTTCAAGCTGAATTTGCCACTCCTGCCTCTGAGGTGAATTAGAAAGAGCCTAGGAGACCTGGCATTGCCGCTTAGCAACTGTGTGACCTGAGGACTGACTCTGTCTCCTGAATAAAGAGGTCAGGATACATCCCTCACAGAAACAATCATGAAACCTCAATAATGTTTCATATGAAAGTACTTTGTGATCATTAAAGTTTTTTGCAAAAATGTAAGGATATGATTAATCTTCTTAGCATTCGTCCTGACTTCTTCCCTGACCTTACTCTCCTCCTCTCCTCTGTTGATTCACTCAACTTCCTGAACCCCTGCGGTTAGGGACAGTCACTGCAGTACTTAGGGACATGGACGCTGGGGCCTGACTGCTTGAGTTTAAATCCCTGCTCTACCATGCATTTGCTGTGTCAGCTTGGTATTTAACCCTACCCTGCCTTAGTTTTCTAATCTGTAAAATGGAAATAGTAATAATATCTTTATCTCTTGACTTATTGTGGGAACTCTGCCTTGATATATATCATTACGTGGTAGCATATATACTCTCCATGGACTTCCCTGGCAGTTCAGTGGTTAAAGCTCCACCTTCCAATACAGGAGGCACAGGTTTGATCCCTGGTCAGGAAATCAGGGTCACACGGTGTGGCTGGAATTTTTTAAAACATGTATGCAAGCTTCCTTCATGATTCATATGGTAAAGAATCTGCCTGTAATGCAGGAGACCTGGGTTTGATCCCTGTCGGGAAGATACCCTGGAGAAGGGCATGACTACCAACTTCAGTATTCTTACCTGGAGAATTCCAAGGACAAAGGAGCCTGGTGGGCTACAACCCATGTGTGGTCACCAAGATTCAGACATGACTGAGCACACACACATGCTCCATAAGTACAGTGATTTCATGGCTATGCTTCAGTGCCAAGAACAGTGCCTAGAAATAATAAGTAAGTGTTAGCCGCTCAGCCGTGTAACCCATGGACTGTGTCCCACCAGCCTCTTCTGTCCATGGGATTCTCCAGGCAAGAGTCCTGAAGTGGGTTGGCATTCCCTTCTCCAGGGGATCTTCCGGACTCAGGGATTCAACCCTAGTCTCCTGCATTGCAGGCAGATTCTTTGCCATCTGAGCCACAAGGGAAGCCCAAGAAATAATAAGTTCTTAATAAATATTTGTTGAATGAATGAGTGAATATTATAAGCCTTGTAGAGAAAAAAAAGTGAAATCATATGTAGTAAGTGCTTTTTAAAAAAACCTTTACTTTTATTTTAGTCTTTGAATACTTAGAAATTTAATTTTGGCTGAGTATTAAATATGTTTATTGGCATATTGTCATTCACTATCACTGAATCAAAATATTCTTTCTAATTAAAAAATTAATTCTTTGAGATTTCAGTAGGAAAATAATAATGTTTCTAAAATAAAACATCAGCACAGTATCTTTTAACCTTAAATTAAGCTACAGGTACTCTTAGATAATTATTTTAGTTCTTTCATTACACTCTTGACTAGATGTCTATTTGTGTTGACTTGAAATTGTGAGGTTTTTTAATGCTTTTAGTGAAGCCTGGTAAAGACCGTTCTATGAAGAGTTATAAGCAAAACTTCTGGAGAATAAGGCCTCTAATAAAAAAATATTTTTGGAAGTTAGAGTTTACTGAACCATGAGTTCTTCAAGAATTGAGACTGTGTCTTACTGTGCCTTTGAATCCGCACAGAAGCTTGATTTTCAGCGTCTCGGAGAAGCTTAAGAAATGGACAGACAGGGACTTCCCTGGTGGACTAGTGGTTAAGACTCTGTGTTCCCAAAGCAGTGGGGCCTGGGTTCGATCCCTGGTCAGGGAACTAGATCCCACATGCCGCAACTAAGACTCAGTGCAGCTACATAAATAAATAATATTAAAAAAGAAAAGAACAGACAAATGGGTGGATAAGTATCTGTTTTCTGAAAGATTGACTGGAAGGAATGTCATCCATCCGCTTTTTCTGAACTCTTGAGACCTATCATTCAATTTACTAGCAAATAGCACTGTTGAGCAAAATCACCTACTTAAAGAATTCCCTCAGCAAGGGAAAAGCCGTGTAACCCATGGACTGTGTCCCACCAGCCTCTTCTGTCCATGGGATTCTCCAGGCAAGAGTCCTGAAGTGGGTTGGCATTCCCTTCTCCAGGGGATCTTCCGGACTCAGGGATTCAACCCTAGTCTCCTGCATTGCAGGCAGATTCTTTGCCATCTGAGCCACAAGGGAAGCCCAAGAAATAATAAGTTCTTAATAAATATTTGTTGAATGAATGAGTGAATATTATAAGCCTTGTAGAGAAAAAAAAGTGAAATCATATGTAGTAAGTGCTTTTTTAAAAAAAAACCTTTACTTTTATTTTAGTCTTTGAATACTTAGAAATTTAATTTTGGCTGAGTATTAAATATGTTTATTGGCATATTGTCATTCACTATCACTGAATCAAAATATTCTTTCTAATTAAAAAATTAATTCTTTGAGATTTCAGTAGGAAAATAATAATGTTTCTAAAATAAAACATCAGCACAGTATCTTTTAACCTTAAATTAAGCTACAGGTACTCTTAGATAATTATTTTAGTTCTTTCATTACACTCTTGACTAGATGTCTATTTGTGTTGACTTGAAATTGTGAGGTTTTTTTTTAATGCTTTTAGTGAAGCCTGGTAAAGACCGTTCTATGAAGAGTTATAAGCAAAACTTCTGGAGAATAAGGCCTCTAATAAAAAAATATTTTTGGAAGTTAGAGTTTACTGAACCATGAGTTCTTCAAGAATTGAGACTGTGTCTTACTGTGCCTTTGAATCCGCACAGAAGCTTGATTTTCAGCGTCTCGGAGAAGCTTAAGAAATGGACAGACAGGGACTTCCCTGGTGGACTAGTGGTTAAGACTCTGTGTTCCCAAAGCAGTGGGGCCTGGGTTCGATCCCTGGTCAGGGAACTAGATCCCACATGCCGCAACTAAGACTCAGTGCAGCTACATAAATAAATAATATTAAAAAAGAAAAGAACAGACAAATGGGTGGATAAGTATCTGTTTTCTGAAAGATTGACTGGAAGGAATGTCATCCATCCGCTTTTTCTGAACTCTTGAGACCTATCATTCAATTTACTAGCAAATAGCACTGTTGAGCAAAATCACCTTCGTCACTTAAAGAATTCCCTCAGCAGAGGTGAGTTTTAATGTTTTCTGCTGTTTTTTTTTTTTTAATCAAAGGATGATACAAGGAAATTAATAAAATCAGTTACTGCATTTATTCCAGAAGTTTTGAGGACAGTGTCTACTGTCTCAATTCAGTCACCCCCGCCTCCTCCCCAAAGATTGTTCCATTTGAGAATTTCCTTTTAAAATTTCAGGCTAGGAAAACTTTGCTTTCTTGAAGTGTTGCCTGCCTCCTTTCTGCTTATGAAAACGATGTGACTAATTGTGCCTCTTCTTTCATTTTGACTGCCTGGAGCTCCACAATCAAACTTAGGGTATGATAATAGCACATATATTTCTGTCTTTCATTTCAGTGGTCTGGAATTTCTCCTCTCATTTATGTCCTCCCTGTCTGGACTTTAAATATCTATTAATATATCACTGTTATTCAGTTTCACATGTACTTGCTGAAAGCCACCCCAGATCCCTATGGAATGAGGTAAATTATGAATTAATACACACATATGCATTCTTACAGTCCAAAAGTAACTGTGTGTAGAAAGGCTTCTAAGTTGGGTTGCTGACACTTAGTAGGAAGAATCTCTTTTCCACAGATCAAGTAGTACCACCATATGCTGTTTCTCTGTTTTGTCTCTGTGGTTCATAAATAAATTCTTCAAAATGTATGGATCAGGTGTGGCTTTCTGAGATTGAGCAGCCTACTTTGGGGTTCTTTCAGTTTGCTAAAGTGGTGCTATTGCCTGAAAGTCTCTAGACCTATCCTGTAAAATAAATGAATGGTTTTTTTTCTTTGTAACTTTCTCTAAAGAAAGACCAAAGATCATCCAGTAAGTTCTTGCCTTCTTGGGTAAAGTTAGACCTCCTTTGTGCTCTGCCTGTTATTCTCAAAAAAGGACATTTTGAGGAGTTGTAATCATTTGAGCTCAATTGGCAATTATTTTATTAGAGGTTTGTAGAAGAGGATGAATCTCTGCAGAAGACTTGATAAGAAAACAAATATCAAGTAGAAGCTTGTCTACTTGATATTTGTTTTAAGGGGCAATAATGGCTTCTCTTTATGGCTGACAGTCACCTTTGTGATGATGTGTCAACAGGGGAGAGAAGAATGTGTATCACAAGCGAAGTGCCACATCCATTGGGGTGATGTCACTGAGTGGGCACCATCAATCAGCTTTTCAAGCATTCTGGCTGAATTCTAAATTCACATATTGATGAAAAAATAAAGAACGATTTCAGGACCGTTTTTATTTTATTTTAACTTTTATTTATTTATTTTTGGCTGCGCTAGGTCTTTGTTGATGTGTGGGTTTAGCTGCTCCGCAGTATGTGGGATCTTCCTGGATCAGGGATCGAACCTGTGTCTCCTGCATTGGCAGATGGGTTCTTACCCACTGAGCCACAAGGGAAGCCCCTTATTTTATTTTTTAAGACTTTTTATTTTGTATTGGAGTAGAGTGGATCAGGTCAGATTTTAGAGCACAGCTTCTTTTTCAGTAATATCCTTTGAATTCCAGAGAAGTATAAGCTTGTACCCTGTGCCTCTGAACCTTTTTTTTTTTTTTTGGCCACTTCTGTTGATCTTTCATTTATTTATTTCCATCCATCTTTGTTTTTTTGGCCTTTATGGGTCTCCCATCTTTCGCTGCAGAGCACCGGCTCTGGGCGCACGTGCTTCAGAGCCCTGGCTCGGTAGTTGGACACATCGGTCCAGCCGCTCCGCGGCACGTGGGATCTTCCCAGGCCAGGGATCGAACTGGCGTTCCTTGCACTGCAAGGCTGTGTCCTTACCCACTGGATCACTAGGGAAGCCCACCTCTGAACTGTTAAATGCTCTTTTTCTCTTCTCCTTTCTTGCTTCTCCAGCAGGTAAAAATACAACTTTTCACATTCAACCCAAAGTCATTTTCCCTGTGGACCACTGCTCACCTCCCATATACAGTAGTAGTTGTATGTTGTATATTATGTAATAGCAGCTATTATACTTTCTCGTGCTGTGATGGTTCACCCCTCTGGGGAAGAATCATTCTTAAAGTCCTGTTATGCAATTATCATGAAAAAAGAAGGAAAATGATCATTAATATTCACAGAAAAGAAATATCAAGTAGAAGCTTGTCTACTTGATATTTGTTTTAAGGGGCAATAATGGCTTCTCTTTATGGCTGACAGTCACCTTTGTGATGATGTGTCAACAGGGGAGAGAAGAATGTGTATCACAAGCGAAGTGCCACATCCATTGGGGTGATGTCACTGAGTGGGCACCATCAATCAGCTTTTCAAGCATTCTGGCTGAATTCTAAATTCACATATTGATGAAAAAATAAAGAACGATTTCAGGACCGTTTTTATTTTATTTTAACTTTTATTTATTTATTTTTGGCTGCGCTAGGTCTTTGTTGATGTGTGGGTTTAGCTGCTCCGCAGTATGTGGGATCTTCCTGGATCAGGGATCGAACCTGTGTCTCCTGCATTGGCAGATGGGTTCTTACCCACTGAGCCACAAGGGAAGCCCCTTATTTTATTTTTTAAGACTTTTTATTTTGTATTGGAGTAGAGTGGATCAGGTCAGATTTTAGAGCACAGCTTCTTTTTCAGTAATATCCTTTGAATTCCAGAGAAGTATAAGCTTGTACCCTGTGCCTCTGAACCTTTTTTTTTTTTTTTTTGGCCACTTCTGTTGATCTTTCATTTATTTATTTCCATCCATCTTTGTTTTTTTGGCCTGTATGGGTCTCCCATCTTTCGCTGCAGAGCACCGGCTCTGGGCGCACGTGCTTCAGAGCCCTGGCTCGGTAGTTGGACACATCGGTCCAGCCGCTCCGCGGCACGTGGGATCTTCCCAGGCCAGGGATCGAACTGGCGTTCCTTGCACTGCAAGGCTGTGTCCTTACCCACTGGATCACTAGGGAAGCCCACCTCTGAACTGTTAAATGCTCTTTTTCTCTTCTCCTTTCTTGCTTCTCCAGCAGGTAAAAATACAACTTTTCACATTCAACCCAAAGTCATTTTCCCTGTGGACCACTGCTCACCTCCCATATACAGTAGTAGTTGTATGTTGTATATTATGTAATAGCAGCTATTATACTTTCTCGTGCTGTGATGGTTCACCCCTCTGGGGAAGAATCATTCTTAAAGTCCTGTTATGCAATTATCATGAAAAAAGAAGGAAAATGATCATTAATATTCACAGAAAAGAATTCTAGCACTTGCTGCCATATCTCTAGTACATTTTCTCCTATTTATTGAGAGAGGGTCTCCTTAGGAAAGCTATAAAAGTCTTCCTACAGGTACTCACAGTGCCCAAATACTGTCATCACCGGTATTAACTAACTCCAGCCTCCTGGGTGTAGTGCTACATTGTACCTGTTCTCTTGTCTTGGCTTTTAAAAAAATATGTGAACTATTAAACTAACTTTTAGTGGAACTTACCTTTGTGTAAAAGTCAGTGCTTATTTTATTAAAGACCCAGCTGAGTCACCAGAGAAGACCTGCTATAGAAAATCTAGCAAAATCAACCACACAAGAAAACCCACAGCTAAGTTACTCTCATGTTTTGATATTTTTAACCATCCCATATTTTGAATTGGGAAACGTTTCAAACTATTTTGCTACCTGCTTTTTAAACTGGGCTACTTACATAAAGTCTGTATTAACATGAGCAGACTCTACAGAACATATGTCCCCCTTCTATAGAAGATAGGTGCTTCTATAGAAAATCATTAAGGACATTAAGGACTTCAAATAGAAACTGTTCGCTGTGTTTTTCCCTAGTGGCTCAGATGGTAAAGATTCTGCCTGCAAGGCAGGAGACCCGGGTTCAATCCTTGGGTCAGGAAGATCCTTTGGAGAAGGAAATGACAACCTGCTTCAGTAGTCTTGCCTGGAGAATCCCATGGACCAGGGCCCACCAGGCAAAGAGTAGGACGCAACTAAGCAGCCAACACATGTACACATATGCACTGAATCCAGGTTTGAATTCTGTTTCTGCCCTTTGTCAGCTGTGTGACTTTGAGCAAGCTGCTTAAACCTTGGGAGCCTTTGTTTTCTCACCAGTAAAATGAGGACAGTTAGGCCTGCCTTTTCCAGGCACCATAAAAATGAAATGATCTGATGTACATACATGAGCCTGTTGCTGGTTTTAGTCTGCCTCCCATATACAGTAGTAGTTGTATGTTGTATATTATGTAATAGCAGCTATTATACTTTCTCGTGCTGTGATGGTTCACCCCTCTGGGGAAGAATCATTCTTAAAGTCCTGTTATGCAATTATCATGAAAAAAGAAGGAAAATGATCATTAATATTCACAGAAAAGAATTCTAGCACTTGCTGCCATATCTCTAGTACATTTTCTCCTATTTATTGAGAGAGGGTCTCCTTAGGAAAGCTATAAAAGTCTTCCTACAGGTACTCACAGTGCCCAAATACTGTCATCACCGGTATTAACTAACTCCAGCCTCCTGGGTGTAGTGCTACATTGTACCTGTTCTCTTGTCTTGGCTTTTAAAAAAATATGTGAACTATTAAACTAACTTTTAGTGGAACTTACCTTTGTGTAAAAGTCAGTGCTTATTTTATTAAAGACCCAGCTGAGTCACCAGAGAAGACCTGCTATAGAAAATCTAGCAAAATCAACCACACAAGAAAACCCACAGCTAAGTTACTCTCATGTTTTGATATTTTTAACCATCCCATATTTTGAATTGGGAAACGTTTCAAACTATTTTGCTACCTGTTTTTTAACCTGGGCTACTTACATAAAGTCTGTATTAACATGAGCAGACTCTACAGAACATATGTCCCCCTTCTATAGAAGATAGGTGCTTCTATAGAAAATCATTAAGGACATTAAGGACTTCAAATAGAAACAGTTCGCTGTGTTTTCCCTAGTGGCTCAGATGGTAAAGATTCTGCCTGCAAGGCAGGAGACCCGGGTTCAATCCTTGGGTCAGGAAGATCCTTTGGAGAAGGAAATGACAACCTGCTTCAGTAGTCTTGCCTGGAGAATCCCATGGACCAGGGCCCACCAGGCAAAGAGTAGGACGCAACTAAGCAGCCAACACATGTACACATATGCACTGAATCCAGGTTTGAATTCTGTTTCTGCCCTTTGTCAGCTGTGTGACTTTGAGCAAGCTGCTTAAACCTTGGGAGCCTTTGTTTTCTCACCAGTAAAATGAGGACAGTTAGGCCTGCCTTTTCCAGGCACCATAAAAATGAAATGATCTGATGTACATACATGAGCCTGTTGCTGGTTTTAGTCTGTTCACCTCTACCTACCTGTGGAGCCTCATTGTCACTGACCTTTGCCCCCTCTTCTTCTGCCATTTGATCTTCCTGCAGTTCACCAACCAGACCAGCGTATCTTGTGCAAATGTACTCTTTACTCATTACATTCTGACGTGTTCACTGGTGCAGGGGGAAGATGTAGAGGAAGGGAAAGGACTCCAGACAAAGCCTTTATCTGGAGGTTCTGGATAAAGCAAGATAACTACAGACACAGTCCTCATCCTAAATAAGATCTGTGGTTTAAAACAAAATTAATGTCTATCAAGAAAATAATTAGCTGAGATGTGTTCTTTATTCCTGGTATTTGTAATAACTAGTTCTCAGCCTTTGGATTTGTAGGGGTAGCACAGCGTGAGATGTTTGTTTTTATAGCAAGATCACTTAATGAAAGTGATTCTATCAGGAAGGACTAAAATAGCATTTTACATTTGCATACATTTGCATGTTTAAGCAATGTGTAAAATTAGGAGGGACTGTGGAAAGAAAAGGAAAAAATATCTATTTTCCTCTGACATTTGCAGTTGAAAAAAAAAGAAGGAGCCACACAGATTGATGTGATTTGGGCCCCCAAGAGTGATTTTATCACATATGCCCACCAGATTCATCCCATTTCCGGCAAATGAAGTCTCTTCCTTTTTAAGCTCTGGATTCTTCTGTTTATGCATTAAGGACATTAAGGACTTCAAATAGAAACTGTTCGCTGTGTTTTTCCCTAGTGGCTCAGATGGTAAAGATTCTGCCTGCAAGGCAGGAGACCCGGGTTCAATCCTTGGGTCAGGAAGATCCTTTGGAGAAGGAAATGACAACCTGCTTCAGTAGTCTTGCCTGGAGAATCCCATGGACCAGGGCCCACCAGGCAAAGAGTAGGACGCAACTAAGCAGCCAACACATGTACACATATGCACTGAATCCAGGTTTGAATTCTGTTTCTGCCCTTTGTCAGCTGTGTGACTTTGAGCAAGCTGCTTAAACCTTGGGAGCCTTTGTTTTCTCACCAGTAAAATGAGGACAGTTAGGCCTGCCTTTTCCAGGCACCATAAAAATGAAATGATCTGATGTACATACATGAGCCTGTTGCTGGTTTTAGTCTGTTCACCTCTACCTACCTGTGGAGCCTCATTGTCACTGACCTTTGCCCCCTCTTCTTCTGCCATTTGATCTTCCTGCAGTTCACCAACCAGACCAGCGTATCTTGTGCAAATGTACTCTTTACTCATTACATTCTGACGTGTTCACTGGTGCAGGGGGAAGATGTAGAGGAAGGGAAAGGACTCCAGACAAAGCCTTTATCTGGAGGTTCTGGATAAAGCAAGATAACTACAGACACAGTCCTCATCCTAAATAAGATCTGTGGTTTAAAACAAAATTAATGTCTATCAAGAAAATAATTAGCTGAGATGTGTTCTTTATTCCTGGTATTTGTAATAACTAGTTCTCAGCCTTTGGATTTGTAGGGGTAGCACAGCGTGAGATGTTTGTTTTTATAGCAAGATCACTTAATGAAAGTGATTCTATCAGGAAGGACTAAAATAGCATTTTACATTTGCATACATTTGCATGTTTAAGCAATGTGTAAAATTAGGAGGGACTGTGGAAAGAAAAGGAAAAAATATCTATTTTCCTCTGACATTTGCAGTTGAAAAAAAAAGAAGGAGCCACACAGATTGATGTGATTTGGGCCCCCAAGAGTGATTTTATCACATATGCCCACCAGATTCATCCCATTTCCGGCAAATGAAGTCTCTTCCTTTTTAAGCTCTGGATTCTTCTGTTTATGCATTCTTTTGACTGAAATGAAGCACACCCTAACTAGGGCAGGTACAACTAGGGTTACCTACTTTGTTGAAAAGCACAGTTTGGCATCAGAGATATGTAGGTTTTCTTTTTTCTTTTTATGATGGCTTTGTCAAATTGAATAAATCACATACATTTTAAAATATATTATAAATTTATAAACCCCACTCCCTGCAGCAAATATCTCTGCTGCACATAACTTTTCCCATACATTGGATTATTTCCTAAAGTCATAAAAATGGAAAACCTGATGGAGAGGAATGAATATGTTTATGGCTCAGAATGCAAACTGCCTTCCAAACAGTGTTCATTTACATTTACATTAGCAATGAATTCATCTTAGCTGTCTCGATTTGAACTCTGCTTGTTGATTTAATAAGCAAAATATTTTTTTTCTTTTTTTGACCACATGGCATGTGGGATCTTCGTTTTCCAACCAGGGATCAAGCCTGTGTCCCCTGCATTGGAAGCACAGAATCTCAACCCCTGATCACCAGAGAAGTCCCCTAAGCAAAATATTGAATCTCATTGTATTGCTTTATTTCTCTGATTGTAAGGTAATCATTTTTCTCTAAGTATGTAAATTAGCCTTTCTTTTTTTTTTTTTTTTGACAAATTGTCTGTTAAGGATATTTGACCTTTTATCTCATGAAGTAACACTGTTTCTATGTAAGTGGGAAAATGTTAATGTTTATAGATATTCCATAAGGCATCTAGCACTGACATCCTGGAACCCTCTAAGGACAACATTTCTGCGGACCCATCCACCACTCAGAGAGGCTGTGTAGCTACTAAGGGCATGGACTTAGGGAGTGGGTCCACCTGGGTTTCCCCCAGACTGTGCCACCTTCTAGCTGCACATCTTTGGATGCGTTACTTTGCTTGCCATGGCTTCACGTCCGTACATTTTAACTGGGCATTCCACAGTCGTGTGAGTTCAAGGTCAGTCCCCATGGCACCTGGCACACAGCATGCACTTAAGACACGTAAGCTGCTTGCCGTCCTTCAGAATGTACGCTCCAGGAGAGCAGGGCCTTCGGTCTTGTTTGTTGCTGTGTCCCTTTCTCAGGAAATGCCCCTGTGGATGCCCGCAGTGGTCCATTGACCGAGTAACTAGGGCAGGTACAACTAGGGTTACCTACTTTGTTGAAAAGCACAGTTTGGCATCAGAGATATGTAGGTTTTCTTTTTTCTTTTTATGATGGCTTTGTCAAATTGAATAAATCACATACATTTTAAAATATATTATAAATTTATAAACCCCACTCCCTGCAGCAAATATCTCTGCTGCACATAACTTTTCCCATACATTGGATTATTTCCTAAAGTCATAAAAATGGAAAACCTGATGGAGAGGAATGAATATGTTTATGGCTCAGAATGCAAACTGCCTTCCAAACAGTGTTCATTTACATTTACATTAGCAATGAATTCATCTTAGCTGTCTCGATTTGAACTCTGCTTGTTGATTTAATAAGCAAAATATTTTTTCTTTTTTGACCACATGGCATGTGGGATCTTCGTTTTCCCAACCAGGGATCAAGCCTGTGTCCCCTGCATTGGAAGCACAGAATCTCAACCCCTGATCACCAGAGAAGTCCCCTAAGCAAAATATTGAATCTCATTGTATTGCTTTATTTCTCTGATTGTAAGGTAATCATTTTTCTCTAAGTATGTAAATTAGCCTTTCTTTTTTTTTTTTTTTTGACAAATTGTCTGTTAAGGATATTTGACCTTTTATCTCATGAAGTAACACTGTTTCTATGTAAGTGGGAAAATGTTAATGTTTATAGATATTCCATAAGGCATCTAGCACTGACATCCTGGAACCCTCTAAGGACAACATTTCTGCGGACCCATCCACCACTCAGAGAGGCTGTGTAGCTACTAAGGGCATGGACTTAGGGAGTGGGTCCACCTGGGTTTCCCCCAGACTGTGCCACCTTCTAGCTGCACATCTTTGGATGCGTTACTTTGCTTGCCATGGCTTCACGTCCGTACATTTTAACTGGGCATTCCACAGTCGTGTGAGTTCAAGGTCAGTCCCCATGGCACCTGGCACACAGCATGCACTTAAGACACGTAAGCTGCTTGCCGTCCTTCAGAATGTACGCTCCAGGAGAGCAGGGCCTTCGGTCTTGTTTGTTGCTGTGTCCCTTTCTCAGGAAATGCCCCTGTGGATGTTCCTTCAGGAACTAGTCCTGGAAACATTCCTGAGAGCAGTGATAGGACCACCGATGTATCTGCAATTGATACTTTTCTTTTTCCCAAGCAGTTGGGGATGAAGGTGTGGGTCAGGCTGAACATAGCAGAAAGTGATATGATTTACCTCAGCTTCCTTAACACAGTGGATCAAGAACTTCTCAGGAGTCTGTGAAGCATGGCCAAAAGCCGCCATCTAGGTCTATAGCTTCCAGCTGCCCACGCTGTTTGTCTTTCCTCCTGCTTGCTTTTGGAGATTAAGCCTGCCCCAAGGTACTCCCCGGACAGTCTTTGAGAGGAAACAAATGAAGTGTCTCTGACTCAAATCACAGTGTTAACTCCTGTTCAGAGTGTAACCTGAAGAGCAATTTATTGGAACTATTTAGACCTCTTCCCCATTTATCTTTGCCCAAGGAGCTTTCTGTAGCAGTTTTGGACAGGTTGTTTGAGGTCTAGTTTACACACAGTGAACTTCAGCTTTTTCCAGGTACACTTTGAGCAGTGTGCCCATGCCACAATCAATACAGAACGTCCCCATCACTCCAAAGCGTCCCTTCTTGTCCCTTTACCGTTAGTCCCCCTGTCTTGTTCCCAGTCTTGGCAACCACTGATCTGCTATATGTCTGCATAGCCTTGTCCTTTCCAGTGTCATGTAAGGGGTATCATATTGGGTTGACCAAAGAGTTCGTTTGGGTTTTTATGTACCATCTTATGGGAAAACCTGAGCAAGATCTTGGCCAGTCCCAATGCACCCTCAACCTTTTGTGTCTGCATTGGAGCTTTTGAAAGACAGAGATTCATTTTATTTAGTTTGCAGCCTCATTTGTGGCTGCATTTACCTCACACAGAGATAACAGACTGGCTGAATGAGGCAGCCCATAGCCTGGAAATAAAGGTATATATGTCTTAGAGCAGGAGCCTGTTTTCCATGTCTGCCATGGCACCTGGCACACAGCATGCACTTAAGACACGTAAGCTGCTTGCCGTCCTTCAGAATGTACGCTCCAGGAGAGCAGGGCCTTCGGTCTTGTTTGTTGCTGTGTCCCTTTCTCAGGAAATGCCCCTGTGGATGTTCCTTCAGGAACTAGTCCTGGAAACATTCCTGAGAGCAGTGATAGGACCACCGATGTATCTGCAATTGATACTTTTCTTTTTCCCAAGCAGTTGGGGATGAAGGTGTGGGTCAGGCTGAACATAGCAGAAAGTGATATGATTTACCTCAGCTTCCTTAACACAGTGGATCAAGAACTTCTCAGGAGTCTGTGAAGCATGGCCAAAAGCCGCCATCTAGGTCTATAGCTTCCAGCTGCCCACGCTGTTTGTCTTTCCTCCTGCTTGCTTTTGGAGATTAAGCCTGCCCCAAGGTACTCCCCGGACAGTCTTTGAGAGGAAACAAATGAAGTGTCTCTGACTCAAATCACAGTGTTAACTCCTGTTCAGAGTGTAACCTGAAGAGCAATTTATTGGAACTATTTAGACCTCTTCCCCATTTATCTTTGCCCAAGGAGCTTTCTGTAGCAGTTTTGGACAGGTTGTTTGAGGTCTAGTTTACACACAGTGAACTTCAGCTTTTTCCAGGTACACTTTGAGCAGTGTGCCCATGCCACAATCAATACAGAACGTCCCCATCACTCCAAAGCGTCCCTTCTTGTCCCTTTACCGTTAGTCCCCCTGTCTTGTTCCCAGTCTTGGCAACCACTGATCTGCTATATGTCTGCATAGCCTTGTCCTTTCCAGTGTCATGTAAGGGGTATCATATTGGGTTGACCAAAGAGTTCGTTTGGGTTTTTATGTACCATCTTATGGGAAAACCTGAGCAAGATCTTGGCCAGTCCCAATGCACCCTCAACCTTTTGTGTCTGCATTGGAGCTTTTGAAAGACAGAGATTCATTTTATTTAGTTTGCAGCCTCATTTGTGGCTGCATTTACCTCACACAGAGATAACAGACTGGCTGAATGAGGCAGCCCATAGCCTGGAAATAAAGGTATATATGTCTTAGAGCAGGAGCCTGTTTTCCATGTCTGCCATGGAAGCCTTTTCTCTGCAATAGCAGACTTGAGTACTTGCATCTGGGACCATCTGGCCCTGAACCTAAAACTTACACTTTTCCTTTACAGGAAAAGTTTCCCCATCCCTGCCTTAGAGTCACACTGTCCGGATTCGCATCTCAGTTTTCCCACTTTTGGTGTGATGCTGGGCAAACCTCTTGATTATACTAAACTGGAGCTTCCTCCTCTGTAAAATAGAGATAATAGGAGTAGCTACCTTGGAGTCATTAAACCTGCCAACTGGATCAAGACATGTTTCTCTTGCCTCCCTGGACCAACAAATTAAATAGAAACTTTGATTATTTCCAGATTATAAACTTTCTGCTAGATTTTAAGCCCCTTCACAGGTAGAATGTTGAAGTTTTCATCTTGGTAGGCCCCCAGTGTAAACACACAGTACTGTGGACATGGTGGGCATCAATAACCTTGTCTTAAATGCAGAATTGTTTTTGGTGGGCTGTCTTTATAAGTATTAGTCTGGGTTGGCTCTTAAGTATTTACTTGTTTCAAAGGACCATATGAAAGAACAAGAACTTGAAGGTAAAATCTCAATGATCCTAAATGTCCAACAACAGATGGACAGATAAGTAAATTAAATACTATTCAGTAGGGACTCCCCTGGTGGTCCAGTGGTTAAAACTCTGTGTTCCCAATACAGTGGGGCCTGGGTTCGAGCCCTGGTCAGGGAACTAAGATCCCACATGCTGCAACTAAGACCCAGAGCAGCCAGATAAATAAATAATTTTTTTTTTTTAAATACTATTCAGTAGAGTAGTATGGAAGCAGGTAAAATGATGATAATACTCTGGTTTCTCTTCATGTTGCTTAAATCTTTCATCTTTTAAAAGTGATGATAAGAGAACAATCTAGTAACATGGAACAATGCTTATTATGGAACGTGAGTTCCAAAAATTAAAAAATGGAGATAAAGTTGTGTGTAAATTATAATTAAAATCTTTTCAAAGGCAGAGCAAAGATCCTCAAATTTTCCAACTTGAACTGTAAATCTTGTATTGCTAAGACCCTGTCCTCACAGGTTCTAAGTGTAGGATGGGACCCTGAAGTCTGCCTATTGCCAGGCATCCGAGGTGATTCTGGTGTAAACAGTCCACCCAGACTTTAAAAACACTATCCTGGGGGCTTCCCTGGTGACCAGTGGGTAAGGACACCGCCTTGCATTGCAAGGGACACCAGTTTGATCCCTGGCCTGGGAAGATCCCATGTGCCGCGGAGCAGCTGGACGGATGTGTCCAATTACCGAGCCGGAGCTCTGGAGCGCATGCGCCCAGAGCCGGTGCTCTGCGACAGCAAAGGCCACTGCGATGGGAGGCCCACACGGGCCAAAGAACAAAGATGAATGAAAATAGATAAATGAAAGACCAACAGAGGTGGCCCGCCCGTCCCCCTCCCTGCCCAACCCGCCCCCCACAAACAAATAAATAAATAAAATTAAAAAAAAAAAAAAAACTATCCTGAAAGAACTAACCCAGTAGCTTAGTGGGGTTGTGGATAATTTTTAATGTCTTGATGTATGTTTGGGGGTGTTATTTCCTGCTTTTACAATGTAAAAAGGAATTTCAAATTTTATTAAATTATTAATACCTTTATCAATTATTTTAATTCTTAAGTAAGCCATAATGTATCCATAGAGCTGCTAAAAAAGGAAACGTAACTATCTACATTGTACTGATGCAATAACCTCAGTTGTTAAGGGAAAATAGAAACTCGTAAGACAGTGTGTATTGTATCTAATATTTGTGTTAAGAAAAGGAAAAGGAAAAGAGTTGAGGACATACACATGTATGTTATATATACAGAGAATTTCTGGAAAGACATAGAAGAAGCTGGAACCAACCTTACCCACCTTCCTTGAAACCAATGGCATTTAGGAACACAGAAAGACAGTGATGTGGATAGTCACGAGAGCCAGCCCGAGAGCCTAACGACAACTTATCACATGGTTTTTATAAGAAAAGACCATCAGCATTTCCACAACGGGCTTTACAAGCCAATATATTAAAATGGCTGATTTTACAAACCAATAGATAAAATCGTATTCTCAGGGATTAAATACTACCTACATTAATGCCACAATACAGTCATTACTGAAACTGGTGAGATTCATCAGGGACTGGAGTGTGGGTAGATCAGTGATAGTAGAAGTCAGTTCCCAATGCTAGGGAAAAAACTCATGGGAGAAAGTTTCTTTGTAGTCAAATAGAGAAGATTCTCTACTGTGTTCTCAAATCCCATCAAAGGGGACCAGAACTGAGTTGAGTCAAAAAGTACTTTACAGGATAAAATGAGGTAAGATAGGAGAAATAGAAATTCTGGGAGAACCTTCAAGAAGGTTCCACACTTGAGGGTTGTTATCTTAGAATTATGTTTAATGTCTAAATCTTTTTTTATCATCTGGTCAAGAACGGTGGCTGCTTACCATTAGCTTAAGTGGTGGTGGTTTAGTTGCTAGGTCATGTGACCCTGTGGACAGTAGCCCACCAGGCTCCTCTCTCCATGGGATTCTCTAGGCAAGAATACAGCAGTAGGTTGCCAGTTCCTTCGCCAGGGGATCATCCCGACTCAAGGATTAAACCCAGGGCTCCTACACTGCAGGTGGACTCTTTACCAGCTGAGCCACTAGGGCTCTGCAAAGTGTTAGTGGCTCAGTTGTGTCTGATTCTTTGTGACCCCAAGGCCTGTAGCCTGCCAGACTCCTCTCTCCATGGGATTTCCCATCAAGAGTACTGGAGTGGGTTGCCATTCCCTTCTCCCGGGGATCTTCTTGACCCAGGATCAAACCTGGGTGTCCCACATTGTGGGCAGATTCTTTACCATCTGAGCCAGATTCTTCCTTAAGTAGTGGTATGTCTTCTCAAAAGGATGTTGGCTGTTCCTTTCAAAGCCCTGCCTTTGATACGTGGTGAACAGGTGAACAGGTTCGTGATCCTATGCTAAGTCTATCCTCCCATGCCTGAACCTTAGAATTTCCTTTAAGAATATAGTAAATAAATAGCTGTTTATTCTCTAACTGAATATCAGAGAGATGCAGTTTATCCCCTAAGATGTACTCATGAGCAGTTGCCTTTGAGAAGTTGCAAATAGAGAAACAGATTAGTTTACTCATCTGTAATTCAAACAACCAGCAGAGGTATTTATCTGGTGAGCTGCTTTCCTGCAAAGAATTGAATGAGTTAGGTCTGTGATGTTCAGGTTCTGTTTGTGCGTTCACCGAGTAGCAGAACGAAAAACCTGCCTGTTCTTCCTCCTCCACCCTCTGTAATAGAATAAGCTCCCAAGGCCAGCTTTACAAACACAGAATACTCTTCCTCACTTGGCTGCACACTCCCTGCCTATCACATGCGTTCTGGTTTGAGTGAATTAATGCTTCCTGATAGAGTTCAGGTAGCCTTGCAGGTGGTGGGCTCTGTGATTGTGTTGGAAATAGTGATCACGAATCACAGTGTTAGAGGGAGTGTAAAATGGAAGGCCTGAGGAAAGCCAAGTGTTTTTCTCAGCTGCTCAGTTAAAATGAGGGAGGCTGAGAGTTGAGCCTCATCCTGTATATTTGTAGGATGCAAGAACACTGATTTGGGGCCTTCCCCTGGTGGTCCAGTGGGTAAGGACACCGCCTTGCAGTGCAAGGGGCGCCGGTTCGATCCCTGGCCTGGGAATATCCCACGTCGCGGAGCGGCTGGACTGATGTGTCCAATCACCGAGCCGGAGCTCTGGAGCGCATGCGCCCAGAGCCGGCGCTCTGCGACAACGGACGCGACCGCGAAGGGAGGCCCGCAGGAGCCAAAGAACAAAGACGGATGAAAACAGAGAAATGAAAGACCAATAGAAGTGGCCCGCCCATCCCCCTCCCTCCCCACCCCACCCCCCAAAAAAGATAAATAAACAAAATTACAAAAAGAAAAGAACACTGATTTGTCCAGAGGAGGCAGTTTGTGATGGGAGATGGGAGATGTCAGGTAATAGAACTGGCTTGGGTAGGTGATGTGGGGCCAGGTGTTGGGGTGAGGGGTCTTAAATGTCAGACCCAGCTAGAAATTTATTCTGAAATAAATAATAGGGAGTCATTGCATGTTTTGTAGGAAGGGAGTAACAATGCAAGCAGATTTTCCTGAATTAACCTGACAGTAATGTTTAGGGCATAGCAGAGAAAGACTAACTGAGCAATGGGATATTGAGTAAGTGAGGTGTGAGTCGATCATAAAAACCTGGATTAATAGAGAACAGATTCAAGAGGCATCAAGGAAGGCAACACATAACCTTTAAAAAACTAATCAGGCTTGGAGAATGACGGGAAATGAAAATGTAAAATGACTGGTGGTAAGTCTTAGAAAATCTAATATTTGCTTTGCTTTGAAGATTCATCAAGTAGCACTAGTGGTAAAGAATCCTCCTACTGATGCCAAAGATATAAGAGATGTGGGTTTGATCCCTGGGTTGGGAGAATTCCCTTGAGGAGGGCATGGCAACTCACTTCAGTATTCCTGCCTGGAGAGCCCCTTAAACAGGGGACCCTAGCAGGCTGCAGTCCATGGCGTTGCAAAGGCTCAGACATGACTGAAGCGATTTAGCAAAAAGATTTATCAGTGGAAGTAATAAAAGAGGGAGTGTAAAATGGAAGGCCTGAGGAAAGCCAAGTGTTTTTCTCAGCTGCTCAGTTAAAATGAGGGAGGCTGAGAGTTGAGCCTCATCCTGTATATTTGTAGGATGCAAGAACACTGATTTGGGGCCTTCCCCTGGTGGTCCAGTGGGTAAGGACACCGCCTTGCAGTGCAAGGGGTGCCGGTTCGATCCCTGGCCTGGGAATATCCCACGTGCCGCGGAGCGGCTGGACTGATGTGTCCAATCACCGAGCCGGAGCTCTGGAGCGCATGCGCCCAGAGCCGGCGCTCTGCGACAACGGACGCGACCGCGAAGGGAGGCCCGCAGGAGCCAAAGAACAAAGACGGATGAAAACAGAGAAATGAAAGACCAATAGAAGTGGCCCGCCCATCCCCCTCCCTCCCCACCCCACCCCCCAAAAAAGATAAATAAATAAAATTACAAAAAGAAAAGAACACTGATTTGTCCAGAGGAGGCAGTTTGTGATGGGAGATGGGAGATGTCAGGTAATAGAACTGGCTTGGGTAGGTGATGTGGGGCCAGGTGTTGGGGTGAGGGGTCTTAAATGTCAGACCCAGCTAGAAATTTATTCTGAAATAAATAATAGGGAGTCATTGCATGTTTTGTAGGAAGGGAGTAACAATGCAAGCAGATTTTCCTGAATTAACCTGACAGTAATGTTTAGGGCATAGCAGAGAAAGACTAACTGAGCAATGGGATATTGAGTAAGTGAGGTGTGAGTCGATCATAAAAACCTGGATTAATAGAGAACAGATTCAAGAGGCATCAAGGAAGGCAACACATAACCTTTAAAAAACTAATCAGGCTTGGAGAATGACGGGAAATGAAAATGTAAAATGACTGGTGGTAAGTCTTAGAAAATCTAATATTTGCTTTGCTTTGAAGATTCATCAAGTAGCACTAGTGGTAAAGAATCCTCCTACTGATGCCAAAGATGTAAGAGATGTGGGTTTGATCCCTGGGTTGGGAGAATTCCCTTGAGGAGGGCATGGCAACTCACTTCAGTATTCCTGCCTGGAGAGCCCCTTAAACAGGGGACCCTAGCAGGCTGCAGTCCATGGCGTTGCAAAGGCTCAGACATGACTGAAGCGATTTAGCAAAAAGATTTATCAGTGGAAGGGGAAAAGAGTATGTAGAGGATTAAAGGGAATCAGGAAGACAGTAATCAAGGAGCCTAACGAAACAGACAGATTCAAAACACTGGTGTCCAGTTGGCAGTGTCATATATTAGGGGCGGTGGATGGGAGGATGGCGAGTCTTGAGACAGATGTGAGTTGAGCCCACACTTGTTTGGAACTCAGAGATCACTGTGCAATTTGAGTACCCTGGTGAGATCGGGAGTGGTTTTGGTGGGTTGAGAAAGCAATGCTGAGATAAATGAAAGATATAGACCACTTGCCTCTGAAGTTAACACTGAAAGGAAGACTATTAATTCATGAAAGTTAATAGTAACTTTAGATTCCCTGGTGGCTCAGGTGGTAAAGAATCTGTGCAGTGTGGGAGACCTGGGTTCTGTCCTGCGTGGGGAATCCCATGAAGAAGGGAATGGCAACCCACTCCCATATTCTTTGCTATGAAATCCCATGGAGAGAGGAACCTGGCAGGCTACACATGGGATCGCCAAGAGTCAGACACGACTGAGCAACTAACTCGACAGGTCACCAAAATTTGTAGTTTAGCCAAGTGTTTTCTATGTGGAGAAATTATAGAAAATTATAAAGTCTGGGAGTGGAAAAAGGTGGATTTGGGGCATAGCAGAGAAAGACTAACTGAGCAATGGGATATTGAGTAAGTGAGGTGTGAGTCGATCATAAAAACCTGGATTAATAGAGAACAGATTCAAGAGGCATCAAGGAAGGCAACACATAACCTTTAAAAAACTAATCAGGCTTGGAGAATGACGGGAAATGAAAATGTAAAATGACTGGTGGTGAGTCTTAGAAAATCTGTAATATTTGCTTTGCTTTGAAGATTCATCAAGTAGCACTAGTGGTAAAGAATCCTCCTACTGATGCCAAAGATATAAGAGATGTGGGTTTGATCCCTGGGTTGGGAGAATTCCCTTGAGGAGGGCATGGCAACTCACTTCAGTATTCCTGCCTGGAGAGCCCCTTAAACAGGGGACCCTAGCAGGCTGCAGTCCATGGCGTTGCAAAGGCTCAGACATGACTGAAGCGATTTAGCAAAAAGATTTATCAGTGGAAGGGGAAAAGAGTATGTAGAGGATTAAAGGGAATCAGGAAGACAGTAATCAAGGAGCCTAACGAAACAGACAGATTCAAAACACTGGTGTCCAGTTGGCAGTGTCATATATTAGGGGCGGTGGATGGGAGGATGGCGAGTCTTGAGACAGATGTGAGTTGAGCCCACACTTGTTTGGAACTCAGAGATCACTGTGCAATTTGAGTACCCTGGTGAGATCGGGAGTGGTTTTGGTGGGTTGAGAAAGCAATGCTGAGATAAATGAAAGATATAGACCACTTGCCTCTGAAGTTAACACTGAAAGGAAGACTATTTATTCATGAAAGTTAATAGTAACTTTAGATTCCCTGGTGGCTCAGGTGGTAAAGAATCTGTGCAGTGTGGGAGACCTGGGTTCTGTCCTGCGTGGGGAATCCCATGAAGAAGGGAATGGCAACCCACTCCCATATTCTTTGCTATGAAATCCCATGGAGAGAGGAACCTGGCAGGCTACACATGGGATCGCCAAGAGTCAGACACGACTGAGCAACTAACTCGACAGGTCACCAAAATTTGTAGTTTAGCCAAGTGTTTTCTATGTGGAGAAATTATAGAAAATTATAAAGTCTGGGAGTGGAAAAAGGTGGATTTCAGCCCTTGGGCCTGACTGTTATGGACAGGGTGTCTGTGAGGATGTTTTCACCTGCTAATGGCTTTAGATGTCCTCTTTTATAGCTTCGACCACACAGCTTTACACGTAACTTTTTTTGGTTTTGTTTTGTTTTTAAACAGCTTTATTGAGGTATAATTTACATACATAAAATGCACTTATTTTAAGTGGGTAACTCAATGAGTACATGTAGCTTTTATACCTGCTCGCTCTCAGAAGTTCTTTTGGGTAAGGTGAGAGGAAGGTGCAGAACTAAAAGGAGGTTAGAGTGTCACTGCTTAGGACCTGCTGTCTACTGAGAGCCACCAAAACTGGTGTCACAGCTTTTCCTGCCAATGCTCTTGACAACAGACTGAGAATACACTGCTCCCAGGGACCGTGTTGCGTCTGCCTGCAAAGCTGAAGCCACTCAGACAGAAATCTAATTCTCCCTGGCCAGAACCAGTAGCACAGTTACCAGTCTGGGCAGAAACCTTCCGAGAAATTCAGCTGCAGTTTCTGTTACAATCTGCTCTCAAGTGGCAGGTCACTGGCATCATGACTTGCAGAAGTAAATGAATCCCAGAGATGTGGTCCTGACATCCCATCTTCCTGACTGCTGCTGGACCAAGAGCTTGAAATACAGGAAACTTAGCACTTATTTAAAATATAGGATTCTTAGCACTTGTTTTGGGAGGATTGGACCCCACAACCAGTAGGGACTGTGAAACGTCCAACATGTGACTGTGGAAAATGGAAAATGTCTACTTTTCAGTTTATTCAAAGGAGTTTACCTGGAGATACTTACTCTGTGTCCACTGAGAGATCTCAGGCAGTCCCTAGGGTGTGGTATCAAACATGCATGGTCTCATTATTGCTGATTTTGTTTTTTGGTCTGAAAACAGCCAAATGTAGGAATTTGCAGATCAAGTGTTCACATTTCATGGGTTCTGCAAATCCCATGGAGAGAGGAACCTGGCAGGCTACACATGGGATCGCCAAGAGTCAGACACGACTGAGCAACTAACTCGACAGGTCACCAAAATTTGTAGTTTAGCCAAGTGTTTTCTATGTGGAGAAATTATAGAAAATTATAAAGTCTGGGAGTGGAAAAAGGTGGATTTCAGCCCTTGGGCCTGACTGTTATGGACAGGGTGTCTGTGAGGATGTTTTCACCTGCTAATGGCTTTAGATGTCCTCTTTTATAGCTTCGACCACACAGCTTTACACGTAACTTTTTTTGGTTTTGTTTTGTTTTTAAACAGCTTTATTGAGGTATAATTTACATACATAAAATGCACTTATTTTAAGTGGGTAACTCAATGAGTACATGTAGCTTTTATACCTGCTCGCTCTCAGAAGTTCTTTTGGGTAAGGTGAGAGGAAGGTGCAGAACTAAAAGGAGGTTAGAGTGTCACTGCTTAGGACCTGCTGTCTACTGAGAGCCACCAAAACTGGTGTCACAGCTTTTCCTGCCAATGCTCTTGACAACAGACTGAGAATACACTGCTCCCAGGGACCGTGTTGCGTCTGCCTGCAAAGCTGAAGCCACTCAGACAGAAATCTAATTCTCCCTGGCCAGAACCAGTAGCACAGTTACCAGTCTGGGCAGAAACCTTCCGAGAAATTCAGCTGCAGTTTCTGTTACAATCTGCTCTCAAGTGGCAGGTCACTGGCATCATGACTTGCAGAAGTAAATGAATCCCAGAGATGTGGTCCTGACATCCCATCTTCCTGACTGCTGCTGGACCAAGAGCTTGAAATACAGGAAACTTAGCACTTATTTAAAATATAGGATTCTTAGCACTTGTTTTGGGAGGATTGGACCCCACAACCAGTAGGGACTGTGAAACGTCCAACATGTGACTGTGGAAAATGGAAAATGTCTACTTTTCAGTTTATTCAAAGGAGTTTACCTGGAGATACTTACTCTGTGTCCACTGAGAGATCTCAGGCAGTCCCTAGGGTGTGGTATCAAACATGCATGGTCTCATTATTGCTGATTTTGTTTTTTGGTCTGAAAACAGCCAAATGTAGGAATTTGCAGATCAAGTGTTCACATTTCATGGGTTCTGCAAAGCTCCCCCTGAGGATGTCAGAAGGGAAGTGAATAGAGATGGGGTGAGGGTTCAAACCTAAGTTTTCAACATGGGATGAAAGATGAGTTATAGGGACTTCCCTGGCAGTTCAGTGGCTAAGACTCCCCTCTTCTCCTGTAGGGGTGCAGTTTTGATGCCTGGTCAGAGAAGATCCTGCATGCCATGGCCAAAAAATAAGCGGGGGTAGGGGGGCATCCCTGGTGGTCCAGTGGGTAAAGAGTCTGCCTTGCAGTGCAAGGGGCACTGGTTCAATCCCTGACCTGGGAAGATCCCACGTGCCGAGGGATGGCTGGGCCAGTGTGTCTAATTACAAGCCAGTACTCTGGAGTGCATGTGCCCAGAGCCAGTGCTCTGCAACGAGAGAGGCCACTGTGATGGGAGGCCCACACAGGCCAAAGAATAAAGATAGATGAAAAAATAAACGATGACTTAGAGGCAAAAAAAGGAAAAGAAATGACATTTAAAAAAAAAAAACAATGTAAATTGCTACCCCCACAGTAAGTGAGTTTCTATGAAGCTAGTTCTATTCAGTGAAAACCTTGCTTGGGTGTCATGAAATTTACTTTGAGCTTCCCCAGACCACTTTTGTTTAAATGGGAAGAAATTTCAGAGAGGAAAACCAGATATCAGACTTGGAACCCCAGGTGCAGTTGGTCCTCATTATTCTTTGATTCTGTATTTGCCAATTTGCCTATGGGTTAAATTTTGTTTATAACGCTAAAACCAGTGCTTGTAGCACTTGAGTCATCATTTGCAGACATCCACAGGAGTGGCCACAAATTTTGAGTTGTCCAGTGTGCACATTCCTAGCTGAGGTCAAACAAAGCAGTACTCAACCTTCTTGTTTCTACTCTCATTCTGTAAACAGGTATCCTTCTTGCCTTCTGTTTAGGGCCATGTGTTTGCATATTCATGGTGTTTGTGTTGTTTCCAGTGGAGGTGATTTTGCTACTTGACCCAGGATAATACCAACATGCTATTTAGTATTCCTGAAATGCAGGAAAATTGTAATGGGCTGTATGGAGAAAATGCATGTGTTAGATAAGCTTAATTTAATCATGAGTTGTAGGCTGTTGGCCTGAGTTTAATGTTAATGAATCAATCTATATTAAACAAGTTATCCTTAAATAGAAACCCAGCTAAAATGGTATACATGTATTGATTGCTTGCTGAACGTGTTATGAACAGAGGCTCTCAGGAACCTAACCCTATATTTTCCCCTAGGCGCCAGTATTCATCGTTCACGAATTCTGTGTCCACTGAACCACCTCATCCTGTATCACACTCTTCTCCTTTTGCCTTCAATATTTCCCAGCATCAGGGTCTTTTCCAATGAGTCAGCTCTTCACATCAGGCAGCCAAAGTATTGGGGCTTCAGCATCAATCTTTCCAGTGAGTGTTCAGGGTTAATTTCCTTTATGATTAACTGGTTTGATCTCCTTGCAGTCCATGGGACTCTCAAGAGCCTTCTCCAACACCACAATTCAAAAGCATCAATTCTTTGGCACTCAGCCATCAATTCTTTGGCACTCAGCCTTCTTTAGGGTCCAACTCTCTCACATCCGTACATGATTACTAGGGAAACCATAGCTTTGACTGTATGGACCTTTATTGGCAAAGCAATGTGTCTCCTTTTTAATACGCTGTCTAGGTTTATCATAGCTTTCCTCCCAAGGAGCAGGTGTCTTTTAACTTCATGGCTGCAGTCATTGTCCACAGTGATTTTGGAGCCCCAGGAAATAAAGTCTGTCACTTCTACTTTTTGCCCATCTGTTTGCCATGAAGTGGTGGGACTGGCTGCCATGATCTTAATTTTTGAATGTTGAGTTTCAAGCCAGCTTTTTCACTCTCTTTCACGTTTTTATCAAGAGACTCTTTAGTTCCTCTTCACATTCTGCCTTCTAGAGTGGTATCATTTGCATATCTGAAGTTGTTGATGTTTCTCCAGGCAGTCTTCAGTCTAGCTTGTGATTCACCCAGCCTGACATTTCCTATGATGTACTCTGCATGTAAGTTAAATAAGCAGGGTAACAGTATTCAGCCTTGGCTGTCCCAATTTGGAACCCATTTGGAACCAGTCAGTTTGGAATCATGTCCGGTTCTAGCTATTGTTTCTTGAGCCATATACAGGTTTCTCAGAAAACAGGTAAAATGATCTGGTCCTCCCACCTCTTTGAGAATTTCCACAGTTTGTTGTGATCCACACAGTGGAAGACTTTAGTGTAGTCAGTGAAGCAGAAGTAGATGTTTTTGTGGATTTCCCTTACTTTCTCCATGATCCAGCGACATTGGCAGTTTGATCTCTGGTTCCTCTGCCTCTTTGTACGGCAGTTGTAACATTCTTTGGCCAAGTCTTAAAGGCCCTTTTATCAAGATCCTCATAATGCTGTGGTAATCATCTGATTTTTTTTTTTGTTTCTTTCAACTAAGACAGGATGTGCGTCTTCCCTCCTTCCTAAGTCTCCAGCACAGTGATTTCCAAGCTATAGACAAAAGTTCACTTCATTCAAACAAAAAGTTTGTTTATAAGTATTGAATATACTGATTATCATAAAACATGCATGAAATGGACATTTTTTAAAAAGTACGATAAAGAGAAAATCTTTAAAATTTTATTTTATTGATTAAAACTTCAAAAAATTCCCTTTGCTTTATGAGAACACAGTAATTGAATGTGTATCGTTATTTTTTGCTTTGTTTTGTTTTGATTTAACACTGTGATTCATTTGATGGTGTGGTCATAAGACCATTTTATTCTGAAAATTGACTTTTAATAACCAAAAGAGATAATTCATAAAGAGGTATTGATCCAAATGGAAGAAAGACATCATTGGCTGCACTTAGTAAATTAAAATGTTTTTTTCCATTGAATTCAACAACAATGCCGAAAGTTTCATTTCAGCTCAGCTAGTATTGCCATGAAGTGGTGGGACTGGCTGCCATGATCTTAATTTTTGAATGTTGAGTTTCAAGCCAGCTTTTTCACTCTCTTTCACGTTTTTATCAAGAGACTCTTTAGTTCCTCTTCACATTCTGCCTTCTAGAGTGGTATCATTTGCATATCTGAAGTTGTTGATGTTTCTCCAGGCAGTCTTCAGTCTAGCTTGTGATTCACCCAGCCTGACATTTCCTATGATGTACTCTGCATGTAAGTTAAATAAGCAGGGTAACAGTATTCAGCCTTGGCTGTCCCAATTTGGAACCCATTTGGAACCAGTCAGTTTGGAATCATGTCCGGTTCTAGCTATTGTTTCTTGAGCCATATACAGGTTTCTCAGAAAACAGGTAAAATGATCTGGTCCTCCCACCTCTTTGAGAATTTCCACAGTTTGTTGTGATCCACACAGTGGAAGACTTTAGTGTAGTCAGTGAAGCAGAAGTAGATGTTTTTGTGGATTTCCCTTACTTTCTCCATGATCCAGCGACATTGGCAGTTTGATCTCTGGTTCCTCTGCCTCTTTGTACGGCAGTTGTAACATTCTTTGGCCAAGTCTTAAAGGCCCTTTTATCAAGATCCTCATAATGCTGTGGTAATCATCTGATTTTTTTTTTTGTTTCTTTCAACTAAGACAGGATGTGCGTCTTCCCTCCTTCCTAAGTCTCCAGCACAGTGATTTCCAAGCTATAGACAAAAGTTCACTTCATTCAAACAAAAAAAGTTTGTTTATAAGTATTGAATATACTGATTATCATAAAACATGCATGAAATGGACATTTTTAAAGAGTACGATAAAGAGAAAATCTTTAAAATTTTATTTTATTGATTAAAACTTCAAAAAATTCCCTTTGCTTTATGAGAACACAGTAATTGAATGTGTATCGTTATTTTTTGCTTTGTTTTGTTTTGATTTAACACTGTGATTCATTTGATGGTGTGGTCATAAGACCATTTTATTCTGAAAATTGACTTTTAATAACCAAAAGAGATAATTCATAAAGAGGTATTGATCCAAATGGAAGAAAGACATCATTGGCTGCACTTAGTAAATTAAAATGTTTTTTTCCATTGAATTCAACAACAATGCCGAAAGTTTCATTTCAGCTCAGCTAGTAATTGTTATTTTTCCCATGCCTTTCAATTATTCTTATAAATTATTATTAAGGTATTAACATTTTTATATTTCTAACGAAAAGTTCACAGTTCATTAAAATTCATTTGGAAGATTTAGAAAATGCTGTTTCCAAGTCTGTCAAGTGTACAGATATGAAGGTTTTATAAATTCCTTGTTCTTTCAGCATCAAATATTCACATATTCAAGAATTATTGCCAGGCATTATTTCAGACCTTGGAGCTAGAACACTGAACACAAAACAGAATTCCTGCCCTCACTCAGTGGGACAATAGCAGATAAGCAAGTGTAGTTGAAATTTGTTAGATGGTGATAAACGTTAAAGAAACAAGCAAACCAATGAAGGGGAGTGGGAAGTGTCGGGAATAGTTGCTGTTTTAGATGGGAACCAGGGGAAAACCACATGGGCAAGGGACGTTTCAGTAAAAATCTGAAGGAAGTGGAGGAAGATAAGCAGAGAAATATTCCAGACAAACCTCAATGCAGCATGTGCCAGGCCTCTTTGAGGCATAGGTTCTTTGGTGCTGGGGGTAATAGTGTAATGTCCCTGTCACGCAGCGGGGACCATTGTAGGGAATTTGGCTTTTATGCTGAGACATGTGAGAAACCATTAGATGGATTTGCGCAGGTGAGTGTTAGCAGGCTGAGGCTGGCTGCTGGGAGCGGTGGTATAGTGACGGAGCTGGGGGAGGCCGATCACCAGGAAGCTGCTGCTGTAATCTAGGAGTGAGGTGACAGTAGCCAGGACCAGGAACATCGTAGCTGATGAGAAGTGCCTGTGGGCTTCATATGTTGTAAAGGTGTATCCATTAGTTGTCAGAAGAGACAAATTAGGCTTGGGACAGTTGTGGGCAGGGTGAGAAAGAGAGGACTTACCAGTGACTCCTACAGCTGATGACTTCCATCAATCACCTGATGGAAAACCCTTCAAATGACTTCCATTTTTTGAAAAGGAGTAAAAAAACACTTCTGATCCAAATGGAAGAAAGACATCATTGGCTGCACTTAGTAAATTAAAATGTTTTTTTCCATTGAATTCAACAACAATGCCGAAAGTTTCATTTCAGCTCGGCTAGTAATTGTTATTTTTCCCATGCCTTTCAATTATTCTTATAAATTATTATTAAGGTATTAACATTTTATATTTCTAACGAAAAGTTCACAGTTCATTAAAATTCATTTGGAAGATTTAGAAAATGCTGTTTCCAAGTCTGTCAAGTGTACAGATATGAAGGTTTTATAAATTCCTTGTTCTTTCAGCATCAAATATTCACATATTCAAGAATTATTGCCAGGCATTATTTCAGACCTTGGAGCTAGAACACTGAACACAAAACAGAATTCCTGCCCTCACTCAGTGGGACAATAGCAGATAAGCAGGTGTAGTTGAAATTTGTTAGATGGTGATAAACGTTAAAGAAACAAGCAAACCAATGAAGGGGAGTGGGAAGTGTCGGGAATAGTTGCTGTTTTAGATGGGAACCAGGGAAAGCCACATGGGCAAGGGACGTTTCAGTAAAAATCTGAAGGAAGTGGAGGAAGATAAGCAGAGAAATATTCCAGACAAACCTCAATGCAGCATGTGCCAGGCCTCTTTGAGGCATAGGTTCTTTGGTGCTGGGGGTAATAGTGTAATGTCCCTGTCACGCAGCGGGGACCATTGTAGGGAATTTGGCTTTTATGCTGAGACATGTGAGAAACCATTAGATGGATTTGCGCAGGTGAGTGTTAGCAGGCTGAGGCTGGCTGCTGGGAGCGGTGGTATAGTGACGGAGCTGGGGGAGGCCGATCACCAGGAAGCTGCTGCTGTAATCTAGGAGTGAGGTGACAGTAGCCAGGACCAGGAACATCGTAGCTGATGAGAAGTGCCTGTGGGCTTCATATGTTGTAAAGGTGTATCCATTAGTTGTCAGAAGAGACAAATTAGGCTTGGGACAGTTGTGGGCAGGGTGAGAAAGAGAGGACTTACCAGTGACTCCTACAGCTGATGACTTCCATCAATCACCTGATGGAAAACCCTTCAAATGCTCATTTTCAGGGGATTCTTTTGAGAGTCAGTTTTCTTGAAAAGGAGTTATTTACCCCTCATTATGACAGGATCCACTTTATCAGAAAAGTTAATGACAACTAGCTTATCATCTGGATCGCTATTTTAAAAAATTTATGGAAAAACAAACAAACAAACAAACATGTTCTCTCTTTCTCTTTTTTCTCACCAAAAACATCTCTTCTAAAACAAACAGCTGACAGTTGCCTTCACTGAAGCAGTCAGGATGTGTCAGAAAACATGTTGACTTGTAGAAGAACAAATAAGTCAACTTAAAATTTGACAGGTCTTCTTGGTTCTGTGGTGGAAGTAACCAAGGACCCACTGTGTAGTGTATGATTTTCATACTCAGTCCTATGTTATGACAAGGTTTTACAGTGATTCTACTAAACTGACTGTGCCAGTTATCTGTATCTCTGTATCTCTTGGTGCTTTGCTGGAATCAACCTCTTTTCTGTAGTAGCTTGCCTCTGAACGATGCAGTGAATGCCTTTCACAGCTGGTGTTATCTTTTCCTGGACTCCTGTCTTTACTCCATCAATTTGTACAGGCTATCCATAAAACAAGTGGTTTTTCTTCTTCTTTTTTTGATGGAAGGATAATAGCTTTACAGGGTTTTGTTGTTTACTGCCAGACATCAACATAAATCTGCCATGGATATTACATACGTGATTTTTTTTTATATTAAAGAAGCCATTTATTATGAGAATGTGTATTTCCTCTGCCTTTTTTCCTTTGGTGGCTCACTAAAGTAGTAGTTCTTTATGGATTTCATTATTGAGACAGAAACATCTGTATTTTCATCTATAGTATGATCAATTTCGTGTCTCAAGTAATTTTTCAGTATTTATTTCCTTAGATCTTCACCAGCATTTTAACTATTGACTAAGACATGACTTTGATTGTCAGTGTTTCATCTGTACATTTTTTAATTATTAGAAAGTTATTAATACCATTGGTTGATTTTTGTGTATCTTGTAAATCATTTTTTACAGAGGCAGGGAGAAGAAATATTTCACAGATGATGTATGGCTTGTCTTTTGTTTGGAAATAACTATTACCAAGTAGTCATAGTGACTTAATATCACAGGAAAATAGATTTGTATTCACATTTTGTAGACTTAATTGTAAAATGTCTTGCTAATTACACTGGATTTATAGTATTATAGTTGCCCATTTAAGCACTTCGAATGATGTAAAGCAGTGTTTCAGATACTCATATTGACAGTTTCACATCTTGGAAGCTAATGTCTCAGGCCATCATTGTTTTAACTTCATAGTGTTGCTGACAAAGAGCTCATATTCGAAATTCTGGAACCTCTATGTGTTTATTTCTGTTTTTCTCTTTTTGTTTCTCTGTATAGAATGAAAGCAAAAGTTTTACAGGCAAAATAGACCCTGTGTCTTTGGGACCAACAACAGGGAAATGAGACAATCTATCCAAAATCAGTGCTGTAGGAAGAAAATTCTTAGGTCATGCGACTGGTGCGAGAGGCTTTGACTCTGCTTTATGAGGACCAGCTAAGGGTTAATCAGGGTTATTCATCTTTTTCAAATAACCAGGCTTTGCCTTTGTTGATTTTTTTCTACTTTGTGATTGTTTTCTGTCTAGTTCATTTATTTCTGTTCTTATTATTTCCTCTTTCTGTTTTTGGATTTATTTCTATGCTCTTTTTCTAATTTTTTGATATAGATATATAAATTATTAATTTCTGACCTTCCTTTAAAATATAGCTTAGGGCTTCCCTGGTGGTCCAGTGGGTAAGGGCACCGCCTTGCAGTGCAAGGGGCGCCGGTTCGATCCCTGGCCTGGGAAGATCCCACGTGCCGTGGAGCGGCTGGACCGATGTGTCCAACTACTGAGCCAGACCTCTGGAGTGCATGCGCCCAGAGCTGGTGCTCAGCAATGAGAGAGGCCACTGTGATGGGAGGCTGCCACAGGCCAAAGAACAAATATAAATAGATGAAAGACCAATAGAAGTGGTCAAAGAAAAAAAAGAAATTAAAATATAGCTTAGCTACATTTCACTGCTTTTTGTCATCATGTTGTTTATTATTTTGGTTAAGTTTTTTTCTAATTACTTTTGTGATTTCTTCCTTGACCTGAGCTATTTAGATGTGTACTGCTTCATTTTCAAACATTTGAGAATTCTCTTGTTAACATTTTTTTGTGTCAACTTAATTGAAAACATACTGTAGTATATGTCAGTTAATCTTTGATGAAGGTGCTATAACAGTTTAATGGGCAAAGGAAGTAAAAGTGAAAGTCGCTCAGCCGTTTCTGACCATTTATGACCCCATGGACAAGCCATGGAATTCTGTAGGCAAGAACGCTGGAGTGGGTAGCTTGTTTCTTCTCCAGGGTATCTTCCCAACCCAGGGATCAAGCCCAGGTCTCCCACACTGCAGATGGGTTCTTTACTGTTTAAGCCATCAGGGAAGCCCAACCAATGTGAGAACAAGTCGAGGAAAAAATGGACCGCTTAATAATAATAGTTTTTCTTTCTCTTTTGGTTTCTCTGTATAGAATGAAAGCAAAAGTTTTACAGGCAAAATAGACCCTGTGTCTTTGGGACCAACAACAGGGAAATGAGACAATCTATCCAAAATCAGTGCTGTAGGAAGAAAATTCTTAGGTCATGCGACTGGTGCGAGAGGCTTTGACTCTGCTTTATGAGGACCAGCTAAGGGTTAATCAGGGTTATTCATCTTTTTCAAATAACCAGGCTTTGCCTTTGTTGATTTTTTTCTACTTTGTGATTGTTTTCTGTCTAGTTCATTTATTTCTGTTCTTATTATTTCCTCTTTCTGTTTTTGGATTTATTTCTATGCTCTTTTTCTAATTTTTTGATATAGATATATAAATTATTAATTTCTGACCTTCCTTTAAAATATAGCTTAGGGCTTCCCTGGTGGTCCAGTGGGTAAGGGCACCGCCTTGCAGTGCAAGGGGCGCCGGTTCGATCCCTGGCCTGGGAAGATCCCACGTGCCGCGGAGCGGCTGGACCGATGTGTCCAACTACTGAGCCAGACCTCTGGAGTGCATGCGCCCAGAGCTGGTGCTCAGCAATGAGAGAGGCCACTGTGATGGGAGGCTGCCACAGGCCAAAGAACAAATATAAATAGATGAAAGACCAATAGAAGTGGTCAAAGAAAAAGAAATTAAAATATAGCTTAGCTACATTTCACTGCTTTTTGTCATCATGTTGTTTATTATTTTGGTTAAGTTTTTTTCTAATTACTTTTGTGATTTCTTCCTTGACCTGAGCTATTTAGATGTGTACTGCTTCATTTTCAAACATTTGAGAATTCTCTTGTTAACATTTTTTTGTGTCAACTTAATTGAAAACATACTGTAGTATATGTCAGTTAATCTTTGATGAAGGTGCTATAACAGTTTAATGGGCAAAGGAAGTAAAAGTGAAAGTTGCTCAGCCGTTTCTGACCATTTATGACCCCATGGACAAGCCATGGAATTCTGTAGGCAAGAACGCTGGAGTGGGTAGCTTGTTTCTTCTCCAGGGTATCTTCCCAACCCAGGGATCAAGCCCAGGTCTCCCACACTGCAGATGGGTTCTTTACTGTTTAAGCCATCAGGGAAGCCCAACCAATGTGAGAACAAGTCGAGGAAAAAATGGACCGCTTACCCTTTCCTTCCTTACACCACAAACAAAAATTAGTTTGAGATAGATCATAGGCAGAAACATAAAGCTAAAACTATAGAACTTCTTGGAAAAAAAGTAGGTGAGGGCTTCCCTTGTGGCTCAGTGGATAAGAATCCATCTGCCAATGCAGGAGACCCAGGTTCGATCCCTGATCCGGGAAGATCCCACGTACCGCAGAGCAGCTAAACCCACACATCAACAAAGACCCAGCACAGCCAAAAATAAATAAATAAAAGTTTTAAAAAAAAAGTAGGTGAATATCTTTTAGACTTTGAAGTAGGGAAAGATTTCTTAAAGGATGCCAAAAGCACTAATGTAAAGAAAAAAGTGATAAATTAGAATTTATCAGCATTAATTAAAAACTTGTGCACATCAAAAGAGTGTTAGAAAGACAAACCACAGACTGGGAGAAAATATAAACAATACGTATATCTGATGAAAGACTAGCATCAATACAAAATGGGCTCCTATAAATCAGTAATTTAAAACAACATTTGAAAAAAATAGACTAAAGACTTGAACAGACACTGCACAAAACGATATGCAAAATGCTATGATTAGCCTCCACGGAAATTTCTGTCACAACCTCACACTAGAATGGCACAAACTAAAAGTCTGCATAGTCACTTCAGTTGTGTCTGACTCTGTAACCACATGGACTGCAGCCCCTCAGGTTCCTCTGTCCATGGGGATTCTCCAGGCAAGAATACTGGAGTGGGTTGCCATGCCCTTTTCCAGGGGATCTTCCCAACCCAGGGATGAAACCTGGCTGTCCTGCATTGCAGGCAGATCCCTCCTCACTAAGCCATCAGAGAAGCCATATATATATATGTACATATACACACACATATATATTTGAGACCCCCATGGAAAACCCCTCAGTTTCCTATAAGGTTATATTCAGCAACTCTATAACATAGCATTTCCTTCCTATGTTTTTACCCAACAGGAGTGGGAATATATATTCACAAAGAAATTTACATAAGAATATTTATAGCAGCTTTAGTCATATCAGCCCCCAAATGGAAACAACCAAATATCCATCTATAAGGGAATATATTTAAAAATTGTGCTATTTTCATACAGTGGACCATTTATTGCTTAGCAATAAAGAAGAATGACCTATTGATACACTCAACAGTGTAGACAAATCTCAGAGACATTATGCTGAGTAAATAAAGCCAGATAGAAGAGAGTACATACCATCTGAGCCCATTTTTTATAAAGCTCAAGAACAGGCAAAACCAATCTGTGGTAATAGCAGTGAGAACAGTGCTTGCCTTTGGGATGTGGGGATTGATTAAAAAAGCACCTGAGGGAGCTTTCTGGAATGATGGAAATGTTCTGTATTTTTTTTTTGTTGGTGGTTACACAGTTGGATTTCTTTATCAAGATATATCAGACTGTACACTTAAAATCAGCCTGATTTACTGAATATAAGTTTTACTTTAAAAAATGATTATTTTGCAATTTCCTGTGAATCTTTATTACTTCAAAATAATAGGTTCAGAAAAGTACACTATGGTTTCCATTTGTTGAAATTTCTTGAAACTTTTATAATGCACGTGTGGTTTATTTCCGTAAGTGTTAATGTGTGTATCTTAGGCACTATGTAATCACAGTTGTAGAGTGAAGTTTTCACTGTCTTTTTTTTCTTCCTGAAAATGTGTCCTGGTATGCCTAGTGATTGTTGATTGGATGCAGAACATTGTGTAGAGAGAGTCATAGATATGGTGGATGATGGTGTCTTTCTCTAGAGGTTTCCTTTGCTTCTGATAGGCAGTTGGAGTAACATGGACCTCTGTAATCTACTGAGGGACTGAAATGGACTCATATATGTACATTTTTACCCAACCCAGGGATGAAACCTGGCTGTCCTGCATTGCAGGCAGATCCCTCCTCACTAAGCCATCAGAGAAGCCATATATATATATGTACATATACACACACATATATATTTGAGACCCCCATGGAAAACCCCTCAGTTTCCTATAAGGTTATATTCAGCAACTCTATAACATAGCATTTCCTTCCTATGTTTTTACCCAACAGGAGTGGGAATATATATTCACAAAGAAATTTACATAAGAATATTTATAGCAGCTTTAGTCATATCAGCCCCCAAATGGAAACAACCAAATATCCATCTATAAGGGAATATATTTAAAAATTGTGCTATTTTCATACAGTGGACCATTTATTGCTTAGCAATAAAGAAGAATGACCTATTGATACACTCAACAGTGTAGACAAATCTCAGAGACATTATGCTGAGTAAATAAAGCCAGATAGAAGAGAGTACATACCATCTGAGCCCATTTTTTATAAAGCTCAAGAACAGGCAAAACCAATCTGTGGTAATAGCAGTGAGAACAGTGCTTGCCTTTGGGATGTGGGGATTGATTAAAAAGCACCTGAGGGAGCTTTCTGGAATGATGGAAATGTTCTGTATTTTTTTTTTGTTGGTGGTTACACAGTTGGATTTCTTTATCAAGATATATCAGACTGTACACTTAAAATCAGCCTGATTTACTGAATATAAGTTTTACTTTAAAAAATGATTATTTTGCAATTTCCTGTGAATCTTTATTACTTCAAAATAATAGGTTCAGAAAAGTACACTATGGTTTCCATTTGTTGAAATTTCTTGAAACTTTTATAATGCACGTGTGGTTTATTTCCGTAAGTGTTAATGTGTGTATCTTAGGCACTATGTAATCACAGTTGTAGAGTGAAGTTTTCACTGTCTTTTTTTTCTTCCTGAAAATGTGTCCTGGTATGCCTAGTGATTGTTGATTGGATGCAGAACATTGTGTAGAGAGAGTCATAGATATGGTGGATGATGGTGTCTTTCTCTAGAGGTTTCCTTTGCTTCTGATAGGCAGTTGGAGTAACATGGACCTCTGTAATCTACTGAGGGACTGAAATGGTCGAAGGCTTCAGTTCTGGTGTTTTTTACGGCCTTCATTCTAGAATGCAAACTTTTAAGGCATTGTAACTGAAAGCATGGGATATTTACTTGGACTTTTCCTTTGTTGGTGAGTCCTGAACTCTCATTTTCATTCCTCCAGCATCATTGAACTATCAGACGCATTGTTTAACTCCTCAACCCCTTAGCTGCTGTTTTCTGCTTGGTTTAAGTTGTGTTTCAATTAGCAAGTGCTTAGAGAGGCAGAATGCAGAGCTTGCTTCTCTGGACGTCCCTTTCTCAGCCTTGTGAGCCAGTCAAAAGGTCTGTTCACTTTATGTGCCTGTGAGTGGCTGCTTTCTGCTTGAATTCTCAGCAGTTTTGCGCTGTGCCTCTTGAAGATTTTGGGGGCTTCTCTGGTGGCTCAGTGGGTAAAAAATCTGTCTGCCAATGCAGAAGACACTGGTTCAATCCCTGATCAGAAAAGATCTCATACACTGCAAGCAGCTAAGTCTGTGTGCCACAACTATTGAGCTGTGTCTGTAGCCCAGGAGCCACAGCTGTTGAGCCCAGGTGTTGCAACTACTGATAATATGATGACCTGCCTTGGGTTTATTTCCTTTCTCCCTAAGATCTTGGCCTCTCATGTCCTGGATGCTCTGGGAGCACTCCAGGGCCTTCAAAGAATTTTTAAAAATAATTCTGTCTAGCTTTTCTGGCTGTTTCAATGGAAGTTGATCTGATACAAACTTTTCCTCATAGCCATGACTGGGAATCCTTCTCTAAGCCCACACTGTGAACTCCTCAAAAAGGCCCAGCGGCCATTGTTATTCTGAGAAAATTGAAGCAATTTCTTCCTGTCATTACCCCAGAATGTTGTCTTCTTTTCCTGGGCTTTGTGAAGGGCATATTTGAATCTGGGATTGTTTCTTGGACATTTCCCTCCTTTCCAGTTGCAATCTCCAGTCATTACATCATGATACCCACTCCAGTATACTTAAAGGGATTGTGTGTGGCCTACCCACAAGAGAGCCCATTAGCGTGGTTAACACTGTGGTTGGTATTTGAATAAAAAGATGCCCTCATCACCTTTCAGTTCAGTTCAGCCACTCAATCGCATCTGACTCTTTGTGACCTCATGGACTGCGGCATGTCCAGGGTTCCCTGTCCTTCACCACCTCCTGGAGCTTGCTCAGACTCTTGTCCATTGCCTCAGTGATGCCATCCAACATCCTCTGTTGTCCCCTTGTCCTTCTTCCTTCTATTTTTCCCAGGGTCTTTTCCATCAGGATCTTTCCCAATGAGTCATCTCTTCACATCAGATGGCCAAAGTAAGGAAGTAATCTAATGATTACTGCCTTCACTTCTCTGCTAGATTAAATTTGTGTCTTCTAGCTCTTGAATTTTAGCTGAATTTCCATGAAAAATAAATACAAGAATTCTGTGAATAAGAAGGATGGGAGCCTCAATATTCATGAGCATGATCCTTTCAGCCTCTTCAAAAGTGGAAACAGTTTATAATAAATGCTTTTAAGGCCCTAGAATAAATTTAGGCTAAAGAATGTAAATTTAATGTCTCTAAACCTAATTGGAAACCTCAGCAAAGAAGAAAACAAAGAATAAAAAACCTCTTTTGTAATGACTTCTGCCAAGGAATGGGAAAGAGATTCATTTTAAAGATGTCTCCAGAGAGAACTGAAGCTATAAAGTTTGTGTTTTTTTTTTTTCTCAACAGTTCACAAGAGCAGTGATTCTCAAGCTTTCTCCCAAGACTTGGCCTCCATGCGATGCTCTGGGAGCACTCCAGGGCCTTCAAAGAATTTTTAAAAATAATTCTGTCTAGCTTTTCTGGCTGTTTCAATGGAAGTTGATCTGATACAAACTTTTCCTCATAGCCATGACTGGGAATCCTTCTCTAAGCCCACACTGTGAACTCCTCAAAAAGGCCCAGCGGCCATTGTTATTCTGAGAAAATTGAAGCAATTTCTTCCTGTCATTACCCCAGAATGTTGTCTTCTTTTCCTGGGCTTTGTGAAGGGCATATTTGAATCTGGGATTGTTTCTTGGACATTTCCCTCCTTTCCAGTTGCAATCTCCAGTCATTACATCATGATACCCACTCCAGTATACTTAAAGGGATTGTGTGTGGCCTACCCACAAGAGAGCCCATTAGCGTGGTTAACACTGTGGTTGGTATTTGAATAAAAAGATGCCCTCATCACCTTTCAGTTCAGTTCAGCCACTCAATCGCATCTGACTCTTTGTGACCTCATGGACTGCGGCATGTCCAGGGTTCCCTGTCCTTCACCACCTCCTGGAGCTTGCTCAGACTCTTGTCCATTGCCTCAGTGATGCCATCCAACATCCTCTGTTGTCCCCTTGTCCTTCTTCCTTCTATTTTTCCCAGGGTCTTTTCCATCAGGATCTTTCCCAATGAGTCATCTCTTCACATCAGATGGCCAAAGTAAGGAAGTAATCTAATGATTACTGCCTTCACTTCTCTGCTAGATTAAATTTGTGTCTTCTAGCTCTTGAATTTTAGCTGAATTTCCATGAAAAATAAATACAAGAATTCTGTGAATAAGAAGGATGGGAGCCTCAATATTCATGAGCATGATCCTTTCAGCCTCTTCAAAAGTGGAAACAGTTTATAATAAATGCTTTTAAGGCCCTAGAATAAATTTAGGCTAAAGAATGTAAATTTAATGTCTCTAAACCTAATTGGAAACCTCAGCAAAGAAGAAAACAAAGAATAAAAAACCTCTTTTGTAATGACTTCTGCCAAGGAATGGGAAAGAGATTCATTTTAAAGATGTCTCCAGAGAGAACTGAAGCTATAAAGTTTGTGTTTTTTTTTTTTCTCAACAGTTCACAAGAGCAGTGATTCTCAAGCTTTCTCAACAATGGACCCTATTTCTGGGCACACATACCACTGAGGGTGAATTCTCCTTTTTTACAAGAAGAAAATTTTGGGTGAGCACTCTCTGCAAGGAAAGAACGTATAGCTATTCAGAGAGGTAAGTCATTTATTTAGAGGATGGGGAAAGAAGTAGCTTAAAAAAGAAAATGCTACAGACTATTTCATTTATTGTGAGTGAGGATTTGAAATGCATAGTAGACATTTCACTAAATATCATGTTAGAAGATCCTTGTCATTGATGATCTCATTCTAGATTTAATTCTCAGCTCTTTTACTCACCATCTGTGTAAATTTGGACAAGTTATTTAAATTCTCAGAGCTCCAGTTCTTTCATCTGTAAAGGAAAATTTCATAGGAAAATGTTTTACCGATGGGAGAATATAATATAAAAATAAAATTGTTACTGTTTATTGTTAATTACCATTATTTGTTGCTGTTGAAACATTCTGTGAAGTAGCCAGTGGCTTTGTGTCTCATGGTGTATTTGGACTGCTGAGCTTGGTGCTGTGGACTGGGGGCTTTGTCTTGAGTACTGGGAGTGGAAGGCATTCCCCAGCTGCCTCCTGTAAAAGCAACATCAGACCCTTTTTTCACCTGCCAGCATTGTCACCTACCTTTTGCAAATTGAGGGAAAGGGAGGAAGTTAAAGATAAGATCAAAGATGAGAAAATAAGAACTACTTGTATTAGTTGTTACAGCAAGGGTTGTATTAAGTATTGTTTTGCTTAATCCTTGGAAAGTGAGTGGCATTCATACCGTGGCATTTTCTCCTCAAGAGACAGGATTCCTTAGGGAGTCATTTAAGATAAAAGCATTTGGGTTTACACGACTGGGGAGATATCATTGGATGGAGGGAATTCGAAATTCTTAATTTTTTCTGATGTTTTTGATGACATGTACAGTTTCTGTAATTAGAAAGTGGCCAATTATAATCAAATAATGGATTAACAGAAAACTTTGTTGAGCACCGCTCATGAACTAAGTACATCTCTTCTAGATGTTTCTTCTTATCAGTGAACAAAACAGGTGAAGATCCCTGCCTTCATGGAGCGTATTCTAGCACGTAGACAGATAATAAATACTGTACACCATAGAGAATTTAATTAAGGATAATCCAGGATATTAGAAGCCAGAAAAAGTATGGAGAAAAGAAAAACGTAGAGCCAAGAAGAGGGAATTGGAAATATGGTGGGCGGGTGGGGCAATAGCGGCAGAGTTAAGTAAGTGGTGGAGTCTACCTTACTGAGGAAAGCCAAGAGTCACTCCAAGTGTGTTTCCAGCCAAGGTAGTCAAGTCCTGGGGCATGGTAGGGAAGTCCAAAAGGAGGTTACATGTTCTTTAAAACATGTTAGAAGATCCTTGTCATGATCTCATTCTAGATTTAATTCTCAGCTCTTTACTCACCATCTGTGTAAATTTGGACAAGTTATTTAAATTCTCAGAGCTCCAGTTCTTTCATCTGTAAAGGAAAATTTCATAGGAAAATGTTTTACCGATGGGAGAATATAATATAAAAATAAAATTGTTACTGTTTATTGTTAATTACCATTATTTGTTGCTGTTGAAACATTCTGTGAAGTAGCCAGTGGCTTTGTGTCTCATGGTGTATTTGGACTGCTGAGCTTGGTGCTGTGGACTGGGGGCTTTGTCTTGAGTACTGGGAGTGGAAGGCATTCCCCAGCTGCCTCCTGTAAAAGCAACATCAGACCCTTTTTTCACCTGCCAGCATTGTCACCTACCTTTTGCAAATTGAGGGAAAGGGAGGAAGTTAAAGATAAGATCAAAGATGAGAAAATAAGAACTACTTGTATTAGTTGTTACAGCAAGGGTTGTATTAAGTATTGTTTTGCTTAATCCTTGGAAAGTGAGTGGCATTCATACCGTGGCATTTTCTCCTCAAGAGACAGGATTCCTTAGGGAGTCATTTAAGATAAAAAGCATTTGGGTTTACACGACTGGGGAGATATCATTGGATGGAGGGAATTCGAAATTCTTAATTTTTTCTGATGTTTTTGATGACATGTACAGTTTCTGTAATTAGAAAGTGGCCAATTATAATCAAATAATGGATTAACAGAAAACTTTGTTGAGCACCGCTCATGAACTAAGTACATCTCTTCTAGATGTTTCTTCTTATCAGTGAACAAAACAGGTGAAGATCCCTGCCTTCATGGAGCGTATTCTAGCACGTAGACAGATAATAAATACTGTACACCATAGAGAATTTAATTAAGGATAATCCAGGATATTAGAAGCCAGAAAAAGTATGGAGAAAAGAAAAACGTAGAGCCAAGAAGAGGGAATTGGAAATATGGTGGGCGGGTGGGGCAATAGACGGCAGAGTTAAGTAAGTGGTGGAGTCTACCTTACTGAGGAAAGCCAGGAATTCTGCAGTCACTCCAAGTGTGTTTCCAGCCAAGGAGTAGCTGATACAAAGCTCCTAATGAGAGAGCATGGTAGGGAAGTCCCAGACACAACTGGAAGGCCAGTGAACTAGAGCAGAGTGTGTGGGAAAGAGTAGCAGCGTCAGCCCCGGAGGAAATGTTATTCCATACTTGGTTTAGAAACATAAGAAAAATTACCTTGTTTTCTTCTTATATCTATTGTTTATTCTAGGTGTCTTTCCTCTGCAATTAAAACACACACACATACACACATGCAATAAGTAAACTCCACCTCCACCTCTATTAGTTTGTTTCCGAGTGTTGCTATAACAAAATACCACAAACTGGGAGGCTTAAAACAACAGAAATGTACTGTCTCACTGTTTTGCAAGGTAGAAGTCCAAAATTAAGGTGGGGTCATGCTCCCTCTTGTGAGACGGGAAGAGGATGTGGTGGTGGCCATTGTTGACTGGTGTTCCTGGACCTGAGCTAAATCACTCCAGTTTCTGCCTCTCCAGTCATGTGACAGTCTCCCTAAATGTTTGTGTCTTTTCTTGGTGGTCCTTTCTTTTATAAGGATGCCAGACAGATTAGATTAAGAGCCTAACCCAGGAGGCCCCCGTCTCTGGGATCCAGTGTCAGATGATCTAAAGTAGAGCTGATATAATAATAATAGGAATAAAGTGCACAATAAGTGTCATGTGCTTGAATCATCCTGAAACCGTACCCCCAACCATGGTCTGTGGAAGAATTGGCTTCCATGAGACCAGCCCCTGGTGCCTAAAAGACTGGGTACCCCTGGTCTGACCTATTCAGCCTGACTCCATCTTAACAATGACATGATCAATCACCCTCTCTCCAAATCAGGCCACATTCTGAGGTGGTGAGAGTTAGGAATTCAATACATTGTTGGAGGGTGACACATTCAGCCATAATGGCACCTTAAATAATAGGTAATGGTCATTACTATTCTCATCTTGCAAAGAGAGAAACAGGCTCAGGAGGCTTCAGTGGCTTGGCCAAGGTCAGAGTCAGGAAGCAGAAGAGCCTGGTCAGTGAGATTTTCTCGTGGGCTCATCTGTGCTTTTCAGTGCAATTTTATCATGCTGGGGCAGTGAGGTCAGGATGGAGGTGCCAGGGCACTGCTTAGCTCAGGGCAGGAATTACATACATACACGCAATATTGAGTTCCTCATCCATACTGCTTAACCCCACGATAGCTCAAACTTGATGCTCTACCTCAGCATTCCTATCAAAAGGGAAAATAGATGCCCTTCATGGCCCATTCCCCAATTTGCATTTTATTCCACAACATGATAAACATAGGAAACAGATGCTTTTCCCCTCTTTTAGAATTTTTCCCAGAAAATTATTGCTACAGTTTCTGTGGTGTGTAGAACATTTTGTGACAGAACCGCATGGTTTTTTCACACACAACACAGGAAAAAAATTAGGACTCTCTGAGTCAGTTGGCATATTGCAGTAGAATTAGAGGACTTTGCAACCTTTAATATATTTTGCTTTCTCATTGTAGTATTTTTTTAAAAACCTTTATTTTGCTTTTAACTTTTACAGAGTTTTGTTGTTTACAGATATGTATGTTCCCAGATTAGTCATATGTATATCCCCCCCTTCCCACCCCTCCCAACCATCACATAGCACCCTTGAAGGATCCCCTTTTCTCACAGAGCAATGACTAAAGCTGTTTTCTTCACTTATGATAGTACAGGCCTTCATGCTACTTCCTTTACGCCTCCCACCTTCTGTTCCTTCCCCACAATGTCCATATGTCCACTGTCCATATCTGTCTTTCTGTCGCTTCACTGCTTGTGCCATCATCACCATCCTACTAGATTCCATATATATGTGTTAATATACTGTATTTGTCCTTCTCTTTCTGACTGACTTCACTTTTGATGATATGTTCTAGATCCAGCCACCTCATTAGGGCTGATTCTTACGCATTTCTCTTTACAGCTGTGTAGTATTCCATTGTATGTATGTGCCAGAGCTTTTGGATCCATTCGTTCGTCGATGGGCATCTAGGTTCCTTCCATGTTCTAGCTATTGTATAGAGAGCTGCAATGAACATTGGGGTACAGGTGCTTCTTTCAGATTTGATTTCATCAGGGTATAAGCCTAAGAGTGGGATAGCTGGGTCATATGGTGCTTCTATTTTTAGTTTTTTAAGAAATCTCCAGACTGTCTTCCTAGAGGCTGTATCAATTTACACTCCCACCAGCAATGCAGGAGTGTTCCCTTTTCTCCGCAGCCTCTCCAGCATTTATTGTCTGTCGATTTGTGGATGGCCATTCTGACGGGTGTGAGGTGATATCTCATTGTAGTTTTGATTTGCATTTCTCTAATTATTAGTGAAGTTGAGCATCGTTTCATGTGCTTTTGGGCCATCTGTATGTCATCATCGAAGAGGTGTCTGTTTAGGTCCTTTCCCCATTTTTTGATTGGGTTGTTCATTTTTCCAGTGCTGAGTTGTAATTATTGCTACAGTTTCTGTGGTGTGTAGAACATTTTGTGACAGAACCGCATGGTTTCACACACAACACAGGAAAAAAATTAGGACTCTCTGAGTCAGTTGGCATATTGCAGTAGAATTAGAGGACTTTGCAACCTTTAATATATTTTGCTTTCTCATTGTAGTATTTTTTTAAAAACCTTTATTTTGCTTTTAACTTTTACAGAGTTTTGTTGTTTACAGATATGTATGTTCCCAGATTAGTCATATGTATATCCCCCTTCCCACCCCTCCCAACCATCACATAGCACCCTTGAAGGATCCCCTTTTCTCACAGAGCAATGACTAAAGCTGTTTTCTTCACTTATGATAGTACAGGCCTTCATGCTACTTCCTTTACGCCTCCCACCTTCTGTTCCTTCCCCACAATGTCCATATGTCCACTGTCCATATCTGTCTTTCTGTCGCTTCACTGCTTGTGCCATCATCACCATCCTACTAGATTCCATATATATGTGTTAATATACTGTATTTGTCCTTCTCTTTCTGACTGACTTCACTTTTGATGATATGTTCTAGATCCAGCCACCTCATTAGGGCTGATTCTTACGCATTTCTCTTTACAGCTGTGTAGTATTCCATTGTATGTATGTGCCAGAGCTTTTGGATCCATTCGTTCGTCGATGGGCATCTAGGTTCCTTCCATGTTCTAGCTATTGTATAGAGAGCTGCAATGAACATTGGGGTACAGGTGCTTCTTTCAGATTTGATTTCATCAGGGTATAAGCCTAAGAGTGGGATAGCTGGGTCATATGGTGCTTCTATTTTTAGTTTTTTAAGAAATCTCCAGACTGTCTTCCTAGAGGCTGTATCAATTTACACTCCCACCAGCAATGCAGGAGTGTTCCCTTTTCTCCGCAGCCTCTCCAGCATTTATTGTCTGTCGATTTGTGGATGGCCATTCTGACGGGTGTGAGGTGATATCTCATTGTAGTTTTGATTTGCATTTCTCTAATTATTAGTGAAGTTGAGCATCGTTTCATGTGCTTTTGGGCCATCTGTATGTCATCATCGAAGAGGTGTCTGTTTAGGTCCTTTCCCCATTTTTTGATTGGGTTGTTCATTTTTCCAGTGCTGAGTTGTCTGAGTTGCTTGTAGATTTTGGAGATTAATTCTTTGTCTGTTGTTTCATTTGCTATGATTTTCTCCCACTCTGTGGGCTGTCTGTTCAGCTTTTTTGTGATTTCTTTTGCTGTACAAAAGCTTTTAAGTTTCATTAAGCCCCACATGTTCATTTGTCTTTTTAGTCCCGCTATTCTAGTAGGTGGGTCAGAGAAGACCTTGCTTTGATTTATGTCCTTGAGGGTTTTGCCTATATTCTTCTCTAAGAGTTTGATGGCTTCTGGCCTTACATTTAAGTCTTTAATCCATTTTGAGTTGATCTTTGTGCATGGTGTCAGGGAATGTTCCAACTTCATTTTTTTGCATGTAGCTGTCCAATTTTCCCAGCACCATTTGTTGAAGAGGCTGTCTTTGTCCCATTTTATAGTTTTGCCTCCTTTGTCAAAAATAAGGTACCCATAGGTGCGTGGGTTTATCTCTGGGTTCTCAATCTTGTTCCATTGATCTATAGTTCTGTTTTTGTGCCAGTACCGTACTGTCTTGACGACTGTTGCTTTGTAGTAGAGTCTGAAGTTGGGGAGGCTCATCCCTCCAGCTCCATTCTTCTTTCTCAGGATTGCTTTGGCTATTCGAGGTCTTTTGTATATGAACTGTGTTATTCTTTGGTCTAGTTCTGTGAAGAATGTTACTGGAAGTTTGATAGGGATCGCATTGAATCTATAGATGACATTTGGTAGTATGGTCATTTTCACAATATTGATTCTTCCAACTCAGGAACATGGAATATTTCTCCATCTGTTTAAGTCTTCTTTAATGTCTCTCATGAGTGTCTTGTAATTTTCTGTGTACAGTTCTTTTGTTTCTTTGGGTAGGTTTATTCCTAGATATTTGATTCTTTTGGTTGTGATGGTGAAGGGGATTGCCTCTTTGATTTTGTTTTCTGATTTTTCATTGTTTGTGTATAGGAATGCCAGTGATTTCTGTATATTGATTTCATATCCTACGACTTTGCTGAATTTGCTGATTAACTCTAGTAGTTTTGTAATAGTGTCTTTGGGATTTTCTATGTATAATATCATGTCATCTGCAAATAGAGAGAGTTTGACTTCTTCCTTTCCAATCTGGATTCCTTTGATTTCTTTCTCTTCTCTTATTGCTGTTGCTAGAATTTCCAGGACTATGTTGAATAAGAGTGGTGAAAGTGGACACCCTTGTCTTGTTCCTGATCTTAGAGGAAATGCTTTGAGTTTTTCACCATTGAGGATAATGTTCGCTGTGGGCTTCTCATAGATGGCTTTCATTATGTTGAGATAAGTTCCTTCTATGCCCATTTTTTGAAGAGTTTTTATCATAAATGGATGCTGTACTTTGTCGAAGGCTTTTTCTGCATCTATTGAGATGATCATGTGATTTTTGTCTCTCAGTTTGTTGATATGGTGTATCACATTGATTGATTTGCGGATATTGAAGAATTCTTGCATGCCTGGGATGAACCCAACTTGATCATGATGTATCAGCTTTTTGATGTGTTGTTGAATTCTGTTTGCTAGGATTTTGTTGAGGATTTTGGCGTCTAGATTCATCAGTGAAATTGGCCTATAATTTTCTTTTTTTTGTGTTGTCTTTGCCTAGTTTTGGTATCAGGGTGATGGCAGCCTTGTAGAATGTGTTTGGAAGTGTTCCTTCCTGTGCAATTGTTTGGAAGAGTTTTAGGACAGGCATTAGCTCTTCTTTAAATGACATTTGGTAGTATGGTCATTTTCACAATATTGATTCTTCCAACTCAGGAACATGGAATATTTCTCCATCTGTTTAAGTCTTCTTTAATGTCTCTCATGAGTGTCTTGTAATTTTCTGTGTACAGTTCTTTTGTTTCTTTGGGTAGGTTTATTCCTAGATATTTGATTCTTTTGGTTGTGATGGTGAAGGGGATTGCCTCTTTGATTTTGTTTTCTGATTTTTCATTGTTTGTGTATAGGAATGCCAGTGATTTCTGTATATTGATTTCATATCCTACGACTTTGCTGAATTTGCTGATTAACTCTAGTAGTTTTGTAATAGTGTCTTTGGGATTTTCTATGTATAATATCATGTCATCTGCAAATAGAGAGAGTTTGACTTCTTCCTTTCCAATCTGGATTCCTTTGATTTCTTTCTCTTCTCTTATTGCTGTTGCTAGAATTTCCAGGACTATGTTGAATAAGAGTGGTGAAAGTGGACACCCTTGTCTTGTTCCTGATCTTAGAGGAAATGCTTTGAGTTTTTCACCATTGAGGATAATGTTCGCTGTGGGCTTCTCATAGATGGCTTTCATTATGTTGAGATAAGTTCCTTCTATGCCCATTTTTTGAAGAGTTTTTATCATAAATGGATGCTGTACTTTGTCGAAGGCTTTTTCTGCATCTATTGAGATGATCATGTGATTTTTGTCTCTCAGTTTGTTGATATGGTGTATCACATTGATTGATTTGCGGATATTGAAGAATTCTTGCATGCCTGGGATGAACCCAACTTGATCATGATGTATCAGCTTTTTGATGTGTTGTTGAATTCTGTTTGCTAGGATTTTGTTGAGGATTTTGGCGTCTAGATTCATCAGTGAAATTGGCCTATAATTTTCTTTTTTTTGTGTTGTCTTTGCCTAGTTTTGGTATCAGGGTGATGGCAGCCTTGTAGAATGTGTTTGGAAGTGTTCCTTCCTGTGCAATTGTTTGGAAGAGTTTTAGGACAGGCATTAGCTCTTCTTTAAATGTTTGGTAGAATTCACTTGTGAAACCATCTGGCCCTGGGCTTTTATTTTTGGGTAGATTTTTGATCACAAGGTCGATTTCTGAGCTTGTGATTGGCTTGTTCACAGTTTCTGTTTCCTCCTGGTTGAGTCTTGGGAGATTAATCTTCTCTAAGAAACCGTCCATTTCTTCCAAATTGTCCAGTTTGTTGCCATATAACTGTTCATAATAGTCTCTTAGAATCCTTTGGATTTCTGCATTATCTGTTGTAATCTCTCCTTTTTCATTTTTGATTTTGGTGATCTGGTTCTTCTCTCTCTTTTTCTTGATGAGTCCGGCCAGTGGTGTGTCGATTTTATTGACCTTTTCGAAGAACCAGCTTTTTGTTTTATTTATCTTTACTATTGTTTCTTTTGTTTCTTTTTCATTTATTTCTGCTCTTCTGCTGGCTTTGGGGTGTTTTTGTCCTTCTTTCTCCAGTTGCTTTAAGCATAAGGTAAGGTTGTCTGTTTGAGATTTTCCTAGTTTCTTGAGGTGGGATTGAATTGCTATAAACTTCCCTCTTAGGACTGCTTTTGCAGTATCCCATAGGTTTTGCACTGTCCTGTGTTCATTGTCATTTTCTTACTGCTTGTTTGTTTCGGCCTATTCCAGAACTAAAAGGCCCGCCCAGGCTGACCCTGGGAATTTCTTAATCCAAATCCCTTTTCTTGCTGGGTGGAGCTAAATTCCCTCCCTGTAGCTTGACCAGCAGCCCTGCAGTTTGACCAGCAGCCAAACTACAGTAGGGAAAATGGCGTCTGTCTCACAAAGGATTTATCCCCACACGCTCTATAGGAAGCACTTCCACAGTGACCCCGACCCTGCTGCAGGCCACCGTCGACCCCCGCCCCCGCGGGAGACGTCAGGTTACTCAGAGGTGAGTCTGGCTCAGTCTCATGCAGGATCGCTATTCCCCTCTCCCTGATCACAGTGCGCACAGACTTTCCAGTCCTCCTCGGTGACTCTGTGATCGGGTTTATGGTAACCTCCTCCAAAGGAAACTGAGTGCCGTCCTTCCGAGGCCTGCTCAAGGGCACTTCTAGCTCAGGGGGCACGTGGACCCTCCAAAGCAGGTCTGGCTCAGTCCCTTGTGGGTGTCACTGCTCCTTTCCCGGGTTTTGATCTGCAACAGGCTTTGCGCCTTTGGCCCGCCCCGGCTCTGGCGGGTATGAGGTTTGACTTTTAAAAGTACGATTGAGCCCCTCCTACCGTCTTAATGCGGCTTCTCCTTTGTTCTTCGATGTGGGGTATCCTCTCTATGATCAGATCCAACCTCTTTTTGTGGATGGTTTCTCAGGAGCTCTTTGCAATTCAGGTGATTTTGCAGGAGAGATGAGTGCACGTCCTTCTACGCCGCCATCTTAGCTCCACCCTCTTCTCATTGTATTATATTTAAACATTTCTTCTTGATATAAAGCTTATCTATCCATTTGGGAGCCTCATCTAAATAAGATTAGAATCTTATTTTATGCTTAATCTTAAGGGATATGCCAAGAAAAGGAAGGATACACTAAAACAGAACTGAACACTTTTCCATGGGCCACATTGAGCAGTGAGTGACATGAATCCACTCACCCTTGTACAATAAAAGAAATCTACTCACATCAGGTTCTTATGAAGAAGAGGACAGCATTTATTGCAGAGCACCAAGCAAGGCGAACAGGCAACTCATGCTCAAAGAGGTGAACTCCCCGGAAGCTTTCCAGGAGGGGTTTTATTTTATTTTTTTTTAAAAGATTTATTTCTTTATTTATTTTGGGCGGGGGTCGGGTGGGGGGGGGAGGGGAGTGGGCGGGCCACTTCTATTGGTCTTTCATTTCTCTGTTTTCATCCGTCTTTTTTCCTTGGCTCCTGCGGGCCCTCATCGCGGTGGCCTCTGTTGTCGCAGAGCGCTGGCTCTGGGCACATGCGCTCCAGAGCTCCGGCTCGGTGATTGGACACATCGGTCCAGCCGCTCCGCGGCACGTGGGATCTTCCCAGGCCAGGGATCGAACTGGCGCCCCTGCACTGCAAGGCGGTGTCCTTACCCACTGGACCACCAGGGAAGCCCCATCAGTCCCTCGGCTCTGTGATCGGGTTTATGGTAACCTCCTCCAAAGGAAACTGAGTGCCGTCCTTCGAGGCCTGCTCAAGGGCACTTCTAGCTCAGGGGCACGTGGACCCTCCAAAGCAGGTCTGGCTCAGTCCCTTGTGGGTGTCACTGCTCCTTTCCCGGTTTTGATCTGCAACAGGCTTTGCGCCTTTGGCCCGCCCCGGCTCTGGCGGGTATGAGGTTTGACTTTTAAAAGTACGATTGAGCCCCTCCTACCGTCTTAATGCGGCTTCTCCTTTGTTCTTCGATGTGGGGTATCCTCTCTATGATCAGATCCAACCTCTTTTGTGGATGGTTTCTCAGGAACTCATTGCAATTCAGGTGATTTTGCAGGAGAGATGAGTGCACGTCCTTCTCGCCGCCATCTTAGCTCCACCCTCTTCTCATTGTATTATATTTAAACATTTCTTCTTGATATAAAGCTTATCTATCCATTTGGGAGCCTCATCTAAATAAGATTAGAATCTTATTTTATGCTTAATCTTAAGGGATATGCCAAGAAAAGGAAGGATACACTAAAACAGAACTGAACACTTTTCCATGGGCCACATTGAGCAGTGAGTGACATGAATCCACTCACCCTTGTACAATAAAAGAAATCTACTCACATCAGGTTCTTATGAAGAAGAGGACAGCATTTATTGCAGAGCACCAAGCAAGGCGAACAGGCAACTCATGCTCAAAGAGGTGAACTCCCCGGAAGCTTTCCAGGAGGGGTTTTATTTTATTTTTTTTTAAAAGATTTATTTCTTTATTTATTTTGGGCGGGGGTCGGGTTGGGGAGGGAGGGGAGTGGGCGGGCCACTTCTATTGGTCTTTCATTTCTCTGTTTTCATCCGTCTTTTTTCCTTGGCTCCTGCGGGCCCTCATCGCGGTGGCCTCTGTTGTCGCAGAGCGCTGGCTCTGGGCACATGCGCTCCAGAGCTCCGGCTCGGTGATTGGACACATCGGTCCAGCCGCTCCGCGGCACGTGGGATCTTCCCAGGCCAGGGATCGAACTGGCGCCCCCTGCACTGCAAGGCGGTGTCCTTACCCACTGGACCACCAGGGGAAGCCCCAGGAGGGGTTTTAAAAGCAGTGTGAAGGAGGGAACCGCAGGGTGGGTGATCGCTTATGCACAGTTCTTGGATTGGCTGGCCTCAAGCTGGAGTTTCATTGGTTGGCATCAAGCTTCATTAGCCTTTTGGTTTCAGCCAACCTTGAATCTGTGTTCTTGTGGTCAGTTTTCATCTGGAGGCGGTCTGCTTCCTGTAAAACAACCTAGGAATGTGTGTCAGACCTTTGTCTGTATCTCTCAGAAAACCTTGAGTTTGTTGATTCTGCAGTGTGTTGGATTTATATTCTAAATTGTTACCAGCTTCCTGGCCCAACAGATATTCTTTGTTTCCATATCTTCACATTTCCTTATCATTGACTCTTGAGTCAGTCTTTAGAGACTCACGAGAGGCCTGGGAGACTAAATCAAAAGCCTTTTACTCCAAAGAACAGGGACACAGGGGCATGTATAGGGTTTCTCCTTTCCTTTGATACTCCTCAGTCTTGAGGGGAACAGGTTCAGAGAAAGAAAGGAAGCAAAGTTTTGGTTAATCATGAACTCAGCAGAGGAACTCAGTTTTAGGGGAACTTGATTTCAGCATCCCCAGGCCAGGCTGAATGCATGAAGCTGTCAAAAAGAGGAGTCCCAGAGAAATCTCTAAACCTTGGTCTAGTAAATCAAATGCTCAAAACTAAGCATTCAGTCTAGGAGATGAGACCAAGTCATGCTTGAAAAAAAAAGTAAAAAACCTGAAAGGTCAGAGCTACATCAATAAGCTGAGTGGGAGACCAACTGAGTGGTTTAGAAAATCAGTTGGGTGAGGATTTGGGAGGCCTGATATTCTATGACCCTGACTGCATGGAGTGGGGCCGCAGGAAGAAGGTGTTGGGTGAGACTGGCGTGTATCTGCTTTTCCTAAATATGATCGTTAGCTGTTTTGTTATTCTTGTTCTTACGAAGTCTGCAAGTTTCTTTTCAAGTTCCACCCCTCCTTTTTTTTACCTCTCATCTCAGTATTTTTATTCCCCCTACATACTGGGACTTTTATTTCCTCTTGACAGCTAACTGCTTTGGATCTACATGTGGAAGCATATGTTCTCCTTAGTATCAAAAAGAAGGGAGGAAGGGCTTCCCTGGTGGTCCAGTGGGTAAGGACACCACCTTGCAGTGCAAGGGGTGCCAGTTCGATCCCTGGCCTGGGAAGATCCCACGTGCAGCGGAGCGGCTGGACCGATGTGTCCAATGACCGATGTGTCCAATGACCGAGCTGGAGCTCTGGAGTGCATGTGCCCAGAGCCAGTGCTCTGCGACAACAGAGGCCACGGCGATGGGGGGCCCACACGGGCCAAAGAACAAAGATGGATGAAACTGAATAAATGAAAGACCAATAGAAGTGGCCCACCCACCTCCCTCCCTTCCCAACACACTCCCCCAACTCCAAAAAAAAATTTAAAATAAAAAAAAAAAAAGGAAGGGAGGAAAAAAAAACTGTCTTTTTTCCAAAGATGCTTCTACTCTTTGTAAAAATTGATTTTCTGTGATCCTGAAAGTGTGTGGAAAGAGTGATGTCTTCATGTTTTGATCCTGAAGGGAAATGACCCCTAGTCTTTGATGTCACCGCCGCAGTAGGCGACTCCTCAGAGCACAGCTGGTCACACGGTCCTGGCAGGGGCCACAGGGGCTTGTGAACATAGGGGCACCCCATCCACCTGGGATTCTCTAGCTGCACAGGTAACTACAGGTGAACAATTGCTGCTCTTGCTGCTGCTGCTGGTGGTGATGATGATCACCAAACAGGTCAGGGGTCATTGATAAGAATTACTTCCCTGCAACAGACCTTCTGGGAAAACATACTGGTCTTTCTATAAGAAAGACCAAAGGTTAATAAACATTAAAACTGACTCTTTGAGACCCCCATGGACTGTAGCCCACCAGGTTCCTTTGTCCAAGGGATTTTCTAGGCACAAATATTGGAGTGGATTGCCATTTCCTTCTTTAGGGGATCTTCCCTACCCAGGGACTGAACCCATGTCTCCTCAGTCTCCTGAATTGGCAAGCAGGTTCTTTGAGCCACCTGCGAATCCCACTAGAACCTAGAGACCAACTTAATCCCTCTTTTCACTATGGAAAGAAATAAAATCCTCCTTATTTCCAGGTACTTTGTTAAAAGATAAGAAATAGTGAGGCCATTAGTTAGAAAATATCTTATTATAAAATATTTAGTTTTAATTTGGGTGTACTGTGCACAACTTAAAGTTAACAATTTTAAGTGAACTATTCAGTGGCGTTTGGTGTATTCACAGCATTGTACAGCCACCACCTCGGTCTTGTCCCTAAACGTGTCCATGACCCCAAATAAAGTATTTCTCCCCTTAAGCAGTTACCATATGTTTCTTCCTCTTCTCAGCCTTTGAAAACCACCAGTCTGCTCTCTGTCTCTGTGAAAATATTAGTCACTTAATTGTGTCTGACTCTTTGGGACCTCGTGGACTGTAGCCCCACCAGGCTTCTCTGTCCATGGGATTCTCCAGGCAAGAATCCTGAAGTGGGTATTCCTTCTCTAGGGGATCTTCCTGACTCAGGGATAGAACTTGGGTCTCCCGCATTGTAGGTAGATTCTTAACCATCTGAGCCACCAAGCCTCTCGGGTCTACCTAGTCTAGCTATTTCATATAAAAGCCTTCATGTTTTGATCCTGAAGGGAAATGACCCCTAGTCTTTGATGTCACCGCCGCAGTAGGCGACTCCTCAGAGCACAGCTGGTCACACGGTCCTGGCAGGGGCCACAGGGGCTTGTGAACATAGGGGCACCCCATCCACCTGGGATTCTCTAGCTGCACAGGTAACTACAGGTGAACAATTGCTGTTCTTGCTGCTGCTGGTGGTGATGATGATCACCAAACAGGTCAGGGGTCATTGATAAGAATTACTTCCCTGCAACAGACCTTCTGGGAAAACATACTGGTCTTTCTATAAGAAAGACCAAAGGTTAATAAACATTAAAACTGACTCTTTGAGACCCCCATGGACTGTAGCCCACCAGGTTCCTTTGTCCAAGGGATTTTCTAGGCACAAATATTGGAGTGGATTGCCATTTCCTTCTTTAGGGGATCTTCCCTACCCAGGGACTGAACCCATGTCTCCTCAGTCTCCTGAATTGGCAAGCAGGTTCTTTGAGCCACCTGCGAATCCCACTAGAACCTAGAGACCAACTTAATCCCTCTTTTCACTATGGAAAGAAATAAAATCCTCCTTATTTCCAGGTACTTTGTTAAAAGATAAGAAATAGTGAGGCCATTAGTTAGAAAATATCTTATTATAAAATATTTAGTTTTAATTTGGGTGTAATGTGCACAACTTAAAGTTAACAATTTTTAAGTGAACTATTCAGTGGCGTTTGGTGTATTCACAGCATTGTACAGCCACCACCTCGGTCTTGTCCCTAAACGTGTCCATGACCCCAAATAAAGTATTTCTCCCCTTAAGCAGTTACCATATGTTTCTTCCTCTTCTCAGCCTTTGAAAACCACCAGTCTGCTCTCTGTCTCTGTGAAAATATTAGTCACTTAATTGTGTCTGACTCTTTGGGACCTCGTGGACTGTAGCCCCACCAGGCTTCTCTGTCCATGGGATTCTCCAGGCAAGAATCCTGAAGTGGGTATTCCTTCTCTAGGGGATCTTCCTGACTCAGGGATAGAACTTGGGTCTCCCGCATTGTAGGTAGATTCTTAACCATCTGAGCCACCAAGCCTCTCGGGGTCTACCTAGTCTAGCTATTTCATATAAAAAGAATCATGCATATGTGCTTTTTTGTGTCTGGTGAAACATTTATTTTCTATTACAAGTCATTCATTTTTTTCAGTCTGCTCCTAGTATTGCACTGGGAGAGCTGGATGCTGTGAGAGAATTAAAATCTCTAATTAGAATCTAAGAAAACCTGTTCAGGAATATCTGCTTCACCTTGGTTGCTGATGTGCTTATTAGACGAGTAACAGTGGAGAATGAAGTTACTTAATTTTCAAGGATATGAAGATTCGGACTTTATTTTACTTCTCTCTTGAGGCTCAGTCCCTTTCAGCAGCCTCTCCTCCTCCTCCTCCAATTTATGTCTTGTCTAGCGGTCTGGACACCAATTTATCCCATTATCCAAATGAACCTGTAATTGATATTTTGGCATCAGGGTACTAGAGATGCTATGGCTGGCCTGAACAACAAAGCAGAGACTCCCCCCAGGGAGTAAAATGACACCAGCCGTTGAAGACGAAAATTTGAGAAATACTTTACACTCTCCGCTCTTAGGGAGGCTACTTATCCTCCCTCCTCCCTTCCCTCCCTGATGAAACAGAGGCTGCTCCAGAGGGCTTTGGGATGCAGACTCCAGAGGCTTGAAATAAGATGCCTCTCTCCATCTGCTGGATGTAACCCAAGATGAGCTGCCCAGATGAAGCTGGCACAGAAGTGGGAACCGGATGGCAAACTAGGTTCTAAGGCAATGAAAATCCTAACGAAATCCTTTTGTGGGAGCAAAAGAGCCAGCTCGTCTAATAATACAGAATCCAAGGAAGAAATTGGCATAGTGCTAATAATACAGAATCTAATCATTCTAATAATAATCTAATAATTATCAATCTAAAAACAGAATCCAAGAAAGACATTGGTTTATCGAATGCAAGTTTCTTTTCCGTAGACCCTCTGGGAGTGTTATTAACATGCTGTGTGGGGTTACAATTAAATTATGGACAAATTATGACTGGTATGCATAAAATAGAGATTATTATGTACTTACTGTCTTATGTGCTAGGTGAGAATAGAATCATCCACCACTGCTCTGAAATCTCTCTTCCGGGAGCCTGAAAATACTGCTTTAGAGTTACTGATGGATTTGATGGGGTCCAGCAATGACAGGGATGGGGTGGACCATTTTTATTGAGTCCCCTCCCTTCTCTCCCTTGTTCCTTTCCTCCTCTCTCCCTATCTCCTTCCCTTCATTAAACTATATGGAACTTGTTATACGACCCTGTACTAAAGGCTAAGGATGTGAAATTAAATCCTGCTACGCAGGAGTTCCTGGTCACTCCCTTCATCCTGCTTTCTCTTCTTTGGTGGTTATAGAGAACTGTGAGCAGCTGTGTATTTGTCTGTCTCTCATAGTAGGAAGTAGCTTCTAAAGGCCAGAGTCCTTCTTGCCTTTGAGCCTTAAGTCTGTAGTTAACATTGCCCTAACAGAATTTGTATTGAATTGAATTCAGATACGTACACAGATAACTGGATAAAATACAAGGGGCTTAGTGATATTTAAGCGAGTTTTGCACTGAGTGTCTGGAAGCACACAGGGGCCAGTAAAATGAACCTTGAAGACGAAAATTTGAGAAATACTTACACTCTCCGCTCTTAGGAGGCTACTTATCCTCCTCCTCCTTCCCTGCCTGATGAAACAGAGGCTGCTCCAGAGGGCTTTGGGATGCAGACTCCAGAGGCTTGAAATAAGATGCCTGTCTCCATCTGCTGGATGTAACCCAAGATGAGCTGCCCAGATGAAGCTGGCACAGAAGTGGGAACCGGATGGCAAACTAGGTTCTAAGGCAATGAAAATCCTAACGAAATCCTTTTGTGGGAGCAAAAGAGCCAGCTCGTCTAATAATACAGAATCCAAGGAAGAAATTGGCATAGTGCTAATAATACAGAATCTAATCATTCTAATAATAATCTAATAATTATCAATCTAAAAACAGAATCCAAGAAAGACATTGGTTTATCGAATGCAAGTTTCTTTTCCGTAGACCCTCTGGGAGTGTTATTAACATGCTGTGTGGGGTTACAATTAAATTATGGACAAATTATGACTGGTATGCATAAAATAGAGATTATTATGTACTTACTGTCTTATGTGCTAGGTGAGAATAGAATCATCCACCACTGCTCTGAAATCTCTCTTCCGGGAGCCTGAAAATACTGCTTTAGAGTTACTGATGGATTTGATGGGGTCCAGCAATGACAGGGATGGGGTGGACCATTTTTATTGAGTCCCCTCCCTTCTCTCCCTTGTTCCTTTCCTCCTCTCTCCCTATCTCCTTCCCTTCATTAAACTATATGGAACTTGTTATACGACCCTGTACTAAAGGCTAAGGATGTGAAATTAAATCCTGCTACGCAGGAGTTCCTGGTCACTCCCTTCATCCTGCTTTCTCTTCTTTGGTGGTTATAGAGAACTGTGAGCAGCTGTGTATTTGTCTGTCTCTCATAGTAGGAAGTAGCTTCTAAAGGCCAGAGTCCTTCTTGCCTTTGAGCCTTAAGTCTGTAGTTAACATTGCCCTAACAGAATTTGTATTGAATTGAATTCAGATACGTACACAGATAACTGGATAAAATACAAGGGGCTTAGTGATATTTAAGCGAGTTTTGCACTGAGTGTCTGGAAGCACACAGGGCAGAGTAAACAACTGCCAAAGGCAGCCAGAGAGCCTCCCAGAGGTGACATTAGAGCTGTCTTGAAAGATGAGAAGGTGTTTGCCAGACCAACAAGGGGGGCGCACAGTCTCCAGAGGTCCCACCTGTGTGAATGTTCCTTGGGAGGGACCCTTTGATCCTCTAAATCCTGCCCTTTCTTTCCTTAATGAAATTTCAGGAAGTAAATGATGCTGCTTGATTTGCTAGTAGCTTTGGAGCAAGCGCTGGGACAGCATGGGCTTCCCCAGTGGCTCGGGGTAAATAATCCATTGGCCAGTGCAGGAGGTGTAGGTTCTGTCCCTGGGTTGGAAAGGTCCCCTAGAGAAGGAAATGGCAACCCACTCCAGTATTCTTGCCAGGGAAATCCCATGAACAGAGGAGCCTGGTGGTCTATAGTTCTTGGGGGTCACAAAGAGTCAGATACAACTGAGCAAGTAAATGCCTCCATTCCTCTGGAGTGGAGACTTACAAAGATACAACAGGGAGAGAGTTTCTGCTCCCAGAGAGCCTGGAATCCACACCAAACAGGAAGCTAACATCAACTCAGAAGTGCTGCTTCTCTGCCCTTTATTAGCAAAGCAGAGTCTTCCCTCCACACAGAATTGACATTGAGACTTTTTGAAATGGCTGACCCTAGTCCTGAACTAATGTTTTAAAAATTATTTTTTTTTTTAGCCACACCACGTGACTTGTGGGATTTTAGTTTCCTGACCAGGAATTGAACCTGGGCCCTCAGCAGTGAGAGGGCAGTCTTAACCACCAGACTTCCAGGGAATTCTCTGAACTGAAGTTTAGAAGTTTCAAGGCCCAGGGAACAATGAAGAAAGCTATACTTAACCACTGGAAGATTTACCAGAAAAAGGATAAAGCATCTTTAGTCTAAACTTGACTAGCCTATATTTAAACCCGGAAAATCCTTTCCATGCAGAAAAATGCCCTCAAAAGGAGCTTTTAAAACAAACTTAAATTTTGTAGTATTTGGATATATGTATTCATGTATTTGAAGAACCTCTATCACTTTATTGTCATTTGTTTGTGATAAATTTCAGTATTTTGTGGGACTTAGGAATTTTCTAGGCATATTCTGCTTGCCTTCAGTCGTATGTTCCAGTCTCTCTCTCTCCCTCTCTGATCGCTGCTTCTGTCATCTCATCTCTTCCTGTGGCTCCTGACACTCTTGCCTCCTTCTTGTAAGGGTGCTTGTGTTTGCATTGGGTCCACCTAGAAAATCCTGGATAATCTTCCCATCACAACATCCTTAATTTAATCACCTCAGCAAAGTTCCAGTGCGTGGAAGGTAACTCAGTCACCAGTTCCAGAGATTAGAAAGTGACCATCTCTGGGGGCCATGTGTCTGCAGCACCCCAGCAGTTAGGGGAATGAACCTTCATTCCTTGATGGAGAACTGGGTGGAATACCTACCACCACCTATAACATTATTTCTGAGTGAAAGCAAATCCTGAGTGGTGGCACAAAACAAATTCACATCTGCAATACACAACCATGGCTAACCTGTGAACTCTTTGCATAGTAACCTCAGCGGTCATAACAGTAAAGATCATTGACGGCCACCTTGCACACAAATCTGCTTAAACTGTCCTCTCACAGTCCCCGGTATATAGCCCTTGTTTTCACAGTAGGTCAGACAAATTTTATGATAGAACTGTCCACTAGCATCAGTTTTCCATTCAGTTTTTCAACATTTTTTGATATATTTATAAATATGAACCTATTATACATCATTTTGCATGCAGTGAGTTTACTCTCTGTTCAAGAAGCTGTACTCCGCTGGTAGTCTTGTTTTTAGCCATGTCTTGCCCACGGCCCCGTAGATTTTAGCAACATCTGTCCATTACTGTTAGTCACTCAGTAGGGCATGATGCAAATGGTAAACTAGAAGCGTGGTATACGAGAAGCTTAATGATGTTTGAAGACCTGGGGAAGAGATTGGCCATGAGGATGAGTAGAAAAATATATTACTCAGCCATAAAAAGGAATGACATTGTGCCATTTGCAGAGACATGAATGAACCTAGACAGTGTTATACAGAGTGATGTAAGTCAGAAAGAAAAAAACAGATATTGTGTATTAATGCTGGTATGTGGAATCTAGAAAAAATGGTAAAGATGAACCTATTTGCAAAGCAAATATGGGTATCCCAACATAGAGGACAAATGTATGGACACTGTGGTGGGTAAGGGGTAGTGGGATGAACTGGGAGATTGGATTGACATATATACACTGCTATGTATAAAACATCAACTAATGAGAACCTGCTGTACAGCACAGGGAATGCTATTCAGTGCCCTCTGATGACCTAAATGGGGAGGAAATCCAAGAAAGAGGGGTTATATGTAAACATACAGCTGATTCACTTTGCTCTACAGCAGAAATTAACACAACTGTGAAAGGCAGCTATACTCCAATAAAATTTTAAAAATAATCAAACTAGAGATGGAAAAAAAGCTGACCAATGGATAGAATTATGAATTGAAGTCTAAAATTGTCATGTTTTAAAGACTCTGTGGGTGGTAAACCCATAAACATTGTCCACTACAGAGCAAATCAGATGGTAATCTTAAGGAAGATTTGATTTCAAATAAGTAGAATGAGATACTTTCCCCTAGTCTCAAAAAACTGAACTTTTCTTACAAAATCAGGTATGAAAGATCTTCAAAATTCCATACTGAATTATAATATCAGGCATTAAGAGGGAGCAGTGTAAAACTGATTAATGTCAGCCTCCCTTCAGCCCATACAGGCAGCACTCTCTCATAAGACATCGAATTTCTGCAGAGCAAGAACATTGTCTGATTAATCTTTGAATCCCCAGCTCTCACACATAATTTGGCACATTGTCATAATGCTTGTTGATCACCAAGTAAAATGGTTGCAAAGTTAGTCCCTTCCTGTATAATGATTCATTTTAAGGAAATCATGTTTAAAACAGCTGACAAGAGGGGTTGAGAAAAGAGAGAGGTATGAGAAAAGAGAGAGAGTATGGTGTGTTGAGATTTTCAAAGGCGATGTCTAGAGATTTTCTTCATTCCCAAAGTGTTCATTTCACTACAGTTACGCTAAAGTTTTCCATCAGAAAGCCATATGCGCTATCAACAGAGAACAACAAAAGTGTATTGAGATTCTAGTCTTGATATTAAGTTCTGAGAGTCATTCTTCAATTAAATTGCATATTGTTACTTGTATGCCCACTGTATATCAAGGAATCACTTGCATATAATCAAATTGGCAATTACTAAATCAAAGAATTCTCATAGGCTACTGTGTTTTACTTAGAAGATTAGGAAGACAGATTTTGTTATTGCTGTTGTTGTATTCCAGTTCGGTTGTTGTATTCCAGTTGGAGTATTCGCCATCCTGCTTCTGTTGAAATTATACATTTTCTGAGGATAGAATATGACTTAAGCCACTGTTCTCTCTCCCCAGTTTGGGTAGTTCAATTTTGTGGGCTTCACGGGCACTCAGTAAGTAGCAGAGGACTAGGATTAAATGGAAAAATATACTAGTATGTGGACGAACGGTGTTAGTTGCTCTGTTGTGTCCAACTCTTCATGACCTCATGGGCTATAGACGGCCAGCCTCCTCTGTCTGTGGGATTTCCCAGGCAAGAATGCTGGAGTGGGTTGCCATTTTCTTCTCCAGGGGACCTGGACCCTGGAGACCTTCCCAACGCAGGGATCAAGCCCATGTCTCTTCTGTCTTCTGCATTGTAGGCAAATTCTTTACCCGCTGAGCCATCAGGGAAGCCAGTGTGAGTAGGCATAACATGATTAGAAAGACATTTTCGTATATGGTGAGCTATACTGATACATTTTCCCAACCCTGTAATAACATTTCACATTCGGTTGGGTCGATTATAAAGACATCGAATTTCTGCAGAGCAAGAACATTGTCTGATTAATCTTTGAATCCCCAGCTCTCACACATAATTTGGCACATTGTCATAATGCTTGTTGATCACCAAGTAAAATGGTTGCAAAGTTAGTCCCTTCCTGTATAATGATTCATTTTAAGGAAATCATGTTTAAAACAGCTGACAAGAGGGGTTGAGAAAAGAGAGAGGTATGAGAAAAGAGAGAGAGTATGGTGTGTTGAGATTTTCAAAGGCGATGTCTAGAGATTTTCTTCATTCCCAAAGTGTTCATTTCACTACAGTTACGCTAAAGTTTTCCATCAGAAAGCCATATGCGCTATCAACAGAGAACAACAAAAGTGTATTGAGATTCTAGTCTTGATATTAAGTTCTGAGAGTCATTCTTCAATTAAATTGCATATTGTTACTTGTATGCCCACTGTATATCAAGGAATCACTTGCATATAATCAAATTGGCAATTACTAAATCAAAGAATTCTCATAGGCTACTGTGTTTTACTTAGAAGATTAGGAAGACAGATTTTGTTATTGCTGTTGTTGTATTCCAGTTCGGTTGTTGTATTCCAGTTGGAGTATTCGCCATCCTGCTTCTGTTGAAATTATACATTTTCTGAGGATAGAATATGACTTAAGCCACTGTTCTCTCTCCCCAGTTTGGGTAGTTCAATTTTGTGGGCTTCACGGGCACTCAGTAAGTAGCAGAGGACTAGGATTAAATGGAAAAATATACTAGTATGTGGACGAACGGTGTTAGTTGCTCTGTTGTGTCCAACTCTTCATGACCTCATGGGCTATAGACGGCCAGCCTCCTCTGTCTGTGGGATTTCCCAGGCAAGAATGCTGGAGTGGGTTGCCATTTTCTTCTCCAGGGGACCTGGACCCTGGAGACCTTCCCAACGCAGGGATCAAGCCCATGTCTCTTCTGTCTTCTGCATTGTAGGCAAATTCTTTACCCGCTGAGCCATCAGGGAAGCCAGTGTGAGTAGGCATAACATGATTAGAAAGACATTTTCGTATATGGTGAGCTATACTGATACATTTTCCCAACCCTGTAATAACATTTCACATTCGGTTGGGTCGATTATAAAGAATAGATTAATACGCATTGCTTTGCAGTATACAGTGGCAATAGATTCTATGAAAGAAAACATGCAACTGATTCCAGGTCATCTAACAGAGGACATTTGTAAGTCAGCCCTAGGAAATTGCTTTCAAAAGAAATATTGTGGGATTCACAGCAGTATGACAGTGGTCCCAAAGAAAAAAGTAGTGATGCTTTGAAATACCCAGTTCTTCAGTGATGACGGAATTTAAGGTTACCACTAACGGAGTCGTGAAACTAAGGAAACAGCTTAAAAGTACATAAAAGGAATCAAAATTGAGTAAAGAAGTATTAATATTATAGCTTATGTTTTAGAGATCAGCAAAATGAAAATAAAACCATGGTAAATAGGAATAGTCCTCTGAAAGTGGTTTGGCCAGCTGGGATACATCTGGAAAATTCTAAATAGAGAGATGACATGTTGAGACTAATTGTCTTATCAATAAATTCAGTAACCATAAGAGAGGGATGGAAGCAATAACTTTAGAGACTTGGATTGTAATGTTGAGAAAAGGTGTCAGAAAAATATTGAGTTTCATATTTCTACTTGAGTTTTCTTGTGAGTAATGTGGGTCATGAAAAGGGTATTTTGAGTTTAAGAAAACACTTCATTCTGGGATGTAAAAGTAGGGAGGATATATAACTTGCTTAATTCAGCCATTATGATATGGGAGTTTCAAGGCATCGAAGGGAGTGTAATCAAAACATGGCTTTAAATATATAGAGAAAAGATGCACAAATGCTTCTTGGCAAAATGTTATAAGAAACAGCTGATAAAAACTCTACAAATTACAAAGATTCAAAGTTAAAATGTTATGTAAATGCAGAGAAATTAATGCTTCAAAAATGTGATTGATATTTGAAAATGAAAGTTTGATAAGTAAAAGATAGCTTTGGCTATTGAATTTAGTGATCATGGTGCCCCTGGACCCTGGAGACCTTCCCAACGCAGGGATCAAGCCCATGTCTCTTCTGTCTTCTGCATTGTAGGCAAATTCTTTACCCGCTGAGCCATCAGGGAAGCCAGTGTGAGTAGGCATAACATGATTAGAAAGACATTTTCGTATATGGTGAGCTATACTGATACATTTTCCCAACCCTGTAATAACATTTCACATTCGGTTGGGTCGATTATAAAGAATAGATTAATACGCATTGCTTTGCAGTATACAGTGGCAATAGATTCTATGAAAGAAAACATGCAACTGATTCCAGGTCATCTAACAGAGGACATTTGTAAGTCAGCCCTAGGAAATTGCTTTCAAAAGAAATATTGTGGGATTCACAGCAGTATGACAGTGGTCCCAAAGAAAAAAGTAGTGATGCTTTGAAATACCCAGTTCTTCAGTGATGACGGAATTTAAGGTTACCACTAACGGAGTCGTGAAACTAAGGAAACAGCTTAAAAGTACATAAAAGGAATCAAAATTGAGTAAAGAAGTATTAATATTATAGCTTATGTTTTAGAGATCAGCAAAATGAAAATAAAACCATGGTAAATAGGAATAGTCCTCTGAAAGTGGTTTGGCCAGCTGGGATACATCTGGAAAATTCTAAATAGAGAGATGACATGTTGAGACTAATTGTCTTATCAATAAATTCAGTAACCATAAGAGAGGGATGGAAGCAATAACTTTAGAGACTTGGATTGTAATGTTGAGAAAAGGTGTCAGAAAAATATTGAGTTTCATATTTCTACTTGAGTTTTCTTGTGAGTAATGTGGGTCATGAAAAGGGTATTTTGAGTTTAAGAAAACACTTCATTCTGGGATGTAAAAGTAGGGAGGATATATAACTTGCTTAATTCAGCCATTATGATATGGGAGTTTCAAGGCATCGAAGGGAGTGTAATCAAAACATGGCTTTAAATATATAGAGAAAAGATGCACAAATGCTTCTTGGCAAAATGTTATAAGAAACAGCTGATAAAAACTCTACAAATTACAAAGATTCAAAGTTAAAATGTTATGTAAATGCAGAGAAATTAATGCTTCAAAAATGTGATTGATATTTGAAAATGAAAAAGTTTGATAAAGGTAAATAGATAGCTTTGGCATGATGATATTAAGAAAATTTAGGTGATTACTTGTGCTTTCCAAGTGGCTCAGGGGGTAAAGAATCCTCCTGCAATGCAGAAGGTACAGGAAATGTGAGCTAACTCCCTGGATTGGGAAGATCTCTTGGAGGAGGACATGGCAACCTCCTCTAGTATTCTTCTCTGAAGAATCCCATGGACGGAGGAGCTTGGTGAACTGTAGTCCATAGAATTGCAGAGTCTCTGACTGAGCACACACATGGGTGACTGATACACTAAGTAGAGAGATGGTTGCCAGAGGCACCTATGGGCATGAGCTAGAAAAACTCGTGAAACTTAAGTTATCTAAAGAAACAGAACAATGGAAATGTGTTATATCTGGGAAAACAGGAAGATAATTTTTTTTTTTGGCCACTTCTATTGGTCTTTCATTTGTTTATTTTCATCCATCTTTGTTCTCTGGCCTGTGTGGGCCTCCCATTGTGGTGGCCTCTCTCGTTGCCAAGTACCAGCTCTGGGCTCATGTGCTCCAGAGCTCTGGCTCGGTAGTTGGACACATCGGTCCGGCCGTTCTGTGGCACGTGGGATCTTCTCAGGCCAGATATCCAATAGGCGCCCCTTGCACAGAAAGGCGGTGTCCTTACCCACTGGACTACCAGGGAAGCCCAGGAGGATAAAAATTGACCTTATATAAATGCAAATAATTAAAAAATGGTTTCTGCCTTAGTTTGTCAAGCCAGGATAATATTTTCTTTAATAAACAATCTCTATGAGGTAAACACTTTTGAATTAGTTGGAAAATAATGCAGGAATAGAAGAAAACATTGATGATGATAATGATGGTATTTTTTAAGCTTATTCTCTTATCCTAAAAATATTATGGGAAATTAGACTATAGTAACAGAATACAAATCTTCTGTATTCAAGAGCATTTTGAAACAGAAGAGATGAGATATGACAGAGTTGTAGACTTGGCAAGATATATTTTTCTTATGCATAGTTTGGAAATTATGTTGTTTTACCTAGAATAAACATTGAATCTGTTACTACTGAAAAGGAACATGTTCCTGAACTAATCCTGCCTTTCCTTTTCAGGTTTGATGAATACAGTAAATTTCTCCCTGGGGGCAGGGGTCATCAATTTGATGGAGACAGTAATTCCGTGAATGTGCAGTTTTGTGGGCTGTTAAATGCAATAATAATTTCAGGGTTTTATTACAGGTATCACTTTGTCTCCTCCATCTCTTCTATTTTATTACATGATTATATGCATCAACATGATGAAAGGTAATGTGTATTCTTTCCCTGAACTGGAAGATATAGAATTTTTTCCCAGTGTCATAAGCTTTTGCTCATAGGTTGCATGCTGTACTTTTTATTTCAGTAACTTTTAACAAAATCTTGGCCATGGAGGAAATTAAACTTACACAGGATGGCCACACTGAGTCTCTGAGTGCCATTGTTTCAGGTACGGTACCAAGTGGCTACTCTTGGGTTGCAGATTAAAGAGACAGAAGCCATCTTTTCCCTATTATTTTTAGTAGACTTAACCACAAATCATCTGCACGATAACCTCAATTGTGTGGGACACTTTCATTTTTCTCTTGTTCTCTGGCCTGTGTGGGCCTCCCATTGTGGTGGCCTCTCTCGTTGCCAAGTACCAGCTCTGGGCTCATGTGCTCCAGAGCTCTGGCTCGGTAGTTGGACACATCGGTCCGGCCGTTCTGTGGCACGTGGGATCTTCTCAGGCCAGATATCCAATAGGCGCCCCTTGCACAGAAAGGCGGTGTCCTTACCCACTGGACTACCAGGGAAGCCCAGGAGGATAAAAATTGACCTTATATAAATGCAAATAATTAAAAAATGGTTTCTGCCTTAGTTTGTCAAGCCAGGATAATATTTTCTTTAATAAACAATCTCTATGAGGTAAACACTTTTGAATTAGTTGGAAAATAATGCAGGAATAGAAGAAAACATTGATGATGATAATGATGGTATTTTTTAAGCTTATTCTCTTATCCTAAAAATATTATGGGAAATTAGACTATAGTAACAGAATACAAATCTTCTGTATTCAAGAGCATTTTGAAACAGAAGAGATGAGATATGACAGAGTTGTAGACTTGGCAAGATATATTTTTCTTATGCATAGTTTGGAAATTATGTTGTTTTACCTAGAATAAACATTGAATCTGTTACTACTGAAAAGGAACATGTTCCTGAACTAATCCTGCCTTTCCTTTTCAGGTTTGATGAATACAGTAAATTTCTCCGTGGGGGCAGGGGTCATCAATTTGATGGAGACAGTAATTCCGTGAATGTGCAGTTTTGTGGGCTGTTAAATGCAATAATAATTTCAGGGTTTTATTACAGGTATCACTTTGTCTCCTCCATCTCTTCTATTTTATTACATGATTATATGCATCAACATGATGAAAGGTAATGTGTATTCTTTCCCTGAACTGGAAGATATAGAATTTTTTCCCAGTGTCATAAGCTTTTGCTCATAGGTTGCATGCTGTACTTTTTATTTCAGTAACTTTTAACAAAATCTTGGCCATGGAGGAAATTAAACTTACACAGGATGGCCACACTGAGTCTCTGAGTGCCATTGTTTCAGGTACGGTACCAAGTGGCTACTCTTGGGTTGCAGATTAAAGAGACAGAAGCCATCTTTTCCCTATTATTTTTAGTAGACTTAACCACAAATCATCTGCACGATAACCTCAATTGTGTGGGACACAGTGAAACACCCAAATTTAAGTGAGCAAAGCAAAGGCAGCAAATAGGAGCCATTCATCCTCTCAACTCCTGAGGGAGCTTCCTGGTCTTTTCTCAGCACCTAGAGATTCTCTCTTTGCATATAATCCTATCATACTGAATGATCTAATTTCTTGCCTCACAGGCACAAGAAGTAATAAATTAGAAAGGAGAAGGAATCATGAGAATTGAGACTCACCAACCTAATAAGATTAAACAGTTAAACATGTGAAAGAAGGAGGCAGAACACTTATTTTAAAATAGGTACATAAATATTTTACAGCAGAAGGGCCATTGATAGAGACAGACCGTCCTGTCTACTTTAGTTTCTCTTCAAATCACTGCTTGAAAAAAGTAAAATAAAAAAAATCACCGCTTGATTGCATCTGAGGTCAATAATAATAGCCCTGAGACATAAAGATATTAATTTATATTCTGCACAGTGTATAGCCTATTACCTAAAATTTTCTGTTCGAAATGCTTTAGTTTTTAAAAATGTTGATACTGACAGGGATAATATTTACTAAATCTCTTTCTTCAGTCTGCTCTGCTCTGCTCAATCGCTCAGTTGTGTCTGACTCTGGGACCGCATAGGCTGTAGCCCACTGGACTCCTCTGTCCATGGAATTTTCCAGGCAAGAATATTGGAGTGGGTTACCACATTCCACTCCAGGGGTTGAACCTGTGTATCTTGCCTCTTCTTCATAGGCAGGCGAATTCTTTACCACTAGTGCCATCTGGGAATCATTATAATATAGTGCATTGAATGAACTGTAAAGTACATCTGGTTTTATTACTAGTAATCAGAACAGTTTGATTTTCAACTTCCATTTCAGTTTTTTTCTCTCTCTCTCTCTCTTTTTTTTCCCTCAAAATTCTTGAAATGAGTTACATGAAAACTACCAACAATTGGATTTATCCTACCTTACTTGGTGGAGATAAAAAGGATATGTGTATACTAGTTCATTCTTGCTGGTGAATTTCATGAGTGTTCTATGTTTTAGTTTTATTCAGAACAGTTTCCTCTCCCTTTAAGAAAATAATAGGTGGAAAATAGCTTATTTGGATGTCATACACTAAAATCTAAACATTTAGAAAGTAGAAATCTAAGTTAGGATGAGTGAGAGCCTTGGAAAACATTCTGCATGATGCCTGCACTCAACGTCCCTTCCTTTTTCCCTTCGACACACACCTTCAGGCCAGTGTGGCTTCACAGTGTGTTTGTGAAAGCCTGCATCTCTAGAGAGGTTATAAAGTCTGTGATCCTTCCCTATTTCCTGTTGTTGTAAGGTTAAAAAAAAGTTTTTTAGGAAATGTATTTTATTTTTCTTGATCAGGGGACTGTTGACAACATTATTTCTTATCTTTTGTCCTTAGAAATCACAATTTCACTTTGCTATGTGATTCATCTACACAGTTCTACAATTATTTGTTGTTATCTGGGGTTTAAAAGCATTGGTTTCTCACATTTCTATAATCTTAAGGTCAAATTAACCAGATTCTATTTTTGGAATAGAAGGAAAATATATATATATACTACCATAAACGCACTTCCCATCTGTTTTGAGCTGTTATTTCTTTGAGATACAAGAAATTGTGAACCTCTGTAAGAAGATGAAAGAAGGTCATTTCTGCTTAGGGAATTTGTATAATCATAGGTCTTTGACTGTAGCCTTTAACTTGGAAAGAAAACAAACCATAGTAAGCTCAGTTGTGTCTGACTCTGGGACCGCATAGGCTGTAGCCCACTGGACTCCTCTGTCCATGGAATTTTCCAGGCAAGAATATTGGAGTGGGTTACCACATTCCACTCCAGGGGTTGAACCTGTGTATCTTGCCTCTTCTTCATAGGCAGGCGAATTCTTTACCACTAGTGCCATCTGGGAATCATTATAATATAGTGCATTGAATGAACTGTAAAGTACATCTGGTTTTATTACTAGTAATCAGAACAGTTTGATTTTCAACTTCCATTTCAGTTTTTTTCTCTCTCTCTCTTTTTTCCCTCAAAATTCTTGAAATGAGTTACATGAAAACTACCAACAATTGGATTTATCCTACCTTACTTGGTGGAGATAAAAAGGATATGTGTATACTAGTTCATTCTTGCTGGTGAATTTCATGAGTGTTCTATGTTTTAGTTTTATTCAGAACAGTTTCCTCTCCCTTTAAGAAAATAATAGGTGGAAAATAGCTTATTTGGATGTCATACACTAAAATCTAAACATTTAGAAAGTAGAAATCTAAGTTAGGATGAGTGAGAGCCTTGGAAAACATTCTGCATGATGCCTGCACTCAACGTCCCTTCCTTTTTCCCTTCGACACACACCTTCAGGCCAGTGTGGCTTCACAGTGTGTTTGTGAAAGCCTGCATCTCTAGAGAGGTTATAAAGTCTGTGATCCTTCCCTATTTCCTGTTGTTGTAAGGTTAAAAAAAAGTTTTTTAGGAAATGTATTTTATTTTTCTTGATCAGGGGACTGTTGACAACATTATTTCTTATCTTTTGTCCTTAGAAATCACAATTTCACTTTGCTATGTGATTCATCTACACAGTTCTACAATTATTTGTTGTTATCTGGGGTTTAAAAGCATTGGTTTCTCACATTTCTATAATCTTAAGGTCAAATTAACCAGATTCTATTTTTGGAATAGAAGGAAAATATATATATATACTACCATAAACGCACTTCCCATCTGTTTTGAGCTGTTATTTCTTTGAGATACAAGAAATTGTGAACCTCTGTAAGAAGATGAAAGAAGGTCATTTCTGCTTAGGGAATTTGTATAATCATAGGTCTTTGACTGTAGCCTTTAACTTGGAAAGAAACAAACCTGTAATGGTCTCATTCCTACACCCCTGTAATACAGCAAGATATTTCTGTCTACTCCTTGGATAAGGTAGAGATAGTATTTAATATAGTAATAGGAAAGAAAAAAAAAAAAGAAAGTGTTTGTTGAACTGCTTAATAGCTGTGACAAAGCAGATACATGAAAACTTCATAAAAAGAGCTCTTATTCTGTTCTTATTAGAATTTTTAAAAATTACCTGCTGTTTGCTAGGCACTGTGTTCTCACAAATATCTTTCTTTTCCATTTTTTTTTTCCTGGAGCCATGGCTATACTGGGGACTTCTCAGGTGGTGCTAGTGATAAAGAACCCGTCTGCCAATGCAGGAGACATAGAGACAGTGTGGTTCGATCCCAAGGTTGGGAAGATCCCCTGGAGAAGGACATAGCAATACACTCCAGGACTCTTTCCTGGAGAATCCCATGGACAGAGGAGCCTGGATGGCTACAGTTCATGGGGTCACAATGAGTTGAACACGACTGAAGTGACTTAGCATGCATGGTTCTATTGTCACGGGATGAAAATAGAACATATGTCCTTTTCCCATGCTGACTTAAAAAAAAAGACAGAAAAGAAGACTGGTGTTCTTAAATTCAAAGAGGAAAATAAATTGGATAGAGAAAATAATGTACTTTAAAATCAGACCAGAGTTACCTTAGGGGTGCTAATTTTCATGTTGCTGATTGAAGAGTCAAATTTAGTAATATCTGAGCAGTCATAAATGCTTAGGTTCAATCAAAAATCTTCCTACATTTTTCATTTATTGAGTGGCTTCCCTTTTTTTTTTTTTTTTTAAGATTTATTTATTTATTTACTTTGGGTGGGGGTTGGGGAGGGAGGGGAGCGGGCGGGCCACTTCTATTGGTCTTTCATTTCTCTATTTTCATTCGTCTTCGTTCTTTGGCTCCTGTGGGCCTCCCATCGCGGTGGCGTCTGTCATTGCAGAGCACGGCTCTGGGCGCATGCGCTCCAGAGCTCCGGCTCGGTGATTGGACACATCAGTCCAGCCGCTCCACGGCACGTGGGATCTTCCCAGGCCAGGGCTCGAACCGACGCCCCTTGCACTGCAAGGCGGTGTCCTTACCCACTGGACCACCAGGGGAAGCCCGCTTCCCTTGTATTTTATCAGTTCCCAGGTCTTTGTGTTTGGGTGGCTTCTTAACTTTTCCAGAGCAGAGTGGCATTTCGGAGAGGTCAGCCCCTCCGTGAGACATAGCAGGCAAGCTGTCTAGGATAAGGTAGAGATAGTATTTAATATAGTAATAGGAAAGAAAAAAAAAAAGTGTTTGTTGAACTGCTTAATAGCTGTGACAAAGCAGATACATGAAAACTTCATAAAAAGAGCTCTTATTCTGTTCTTATTAGAATTTTTAAAAATTACCTGCTGTTTGCTAGGCACTGTGTTCTCACAAATATCTTTCTTTTCCATTTTTTCCTGGAGCCATGGCTATACTGGGGACTTCTCAGGTGGTGCTAGTGATAAAGAACCCGTCTGCCAATGCAGGAGACATAGAGACAGTGTGGTTCGATCCCAAGGTTGGGAAGATCCCCTGGAGAAGGACATAGCAATACACTCCAGGACTCTTTCCTGGAGAATCCCATGGACAGAGGAGCCTGGATGGCTACAGTTCATGGGGTCACAATGAGTTGAACACGACTGAAGTGACTTAGCATGCATGGTTCTATTGTCACGGGATGAAAATAGAACATATGTCCTTTTCCCATGCTGACTTAAAAAAAAAGACAGAAAAGAAGACTGGTGTTCTTAAATTCAAAGAGGAAAATAAATTGGATAGAGAAAATAATGTACTTTAAAATCAGACCAGAGTTACCTTAGGGGTGCTAATTTTCATGTTGCTGATTGAAGAGTCAAATTTAGTAATATCTGAGCAGTCATAAATGCTTAGGTTCAATCAAAAATCTTCCTACATTTTTCATTTATTGAGTGGCTTCCCTTTTTTTTTTTTTTTTTAAGATTTATTTATTTATTTACTTTGGGTGGGGGTTGGGGAGGGAGGGGAGCGGGCGGGCCACTTCTATTGGTCTTTCATTTCTCTATTTTCATTCGTCTTCGTTCTTTGGCTCCTGTGGGCCTCCCATCGCGGTGGCGTCTGTCATTGCAGAGCACGGCTCTGGGCGCATGCGCTCCAGAGCTCCGGCTCGGTGATTGGACACATCAGTCCAGCCGCTCCACGGCACGTGGGATCTTCCCAGGCCAGGGCTCGAACCGGCCCCTTGCACTGCAAGGCGGTGTCCTTACCCACTGGACCACCAGGGGAAGCCCGCTTCCCTTGTATTTTATCAGTTCCCAGGTCTTTGTGTTTGGGTGGCTTCTTAACTTTTCCAGAGCAGAGTGGCATTTCGGAGAGGTCAGCCCCTCCGTGAGACATAGCAGGCAAGACAGAGCCTAAAGGAAGTTCTCTAGACATAAATGCTTCTTCTAAGATACACTGTCTTGGGAAGATGATGTGAAAAAAAAAAGTGGCAAACTAAAAGTAGAAGAAATGCTGAACTTCTGTGACAGATGCCCTTTTAATCTTTTTCATGCTCTTGGTGATATGTTCGTTTGAAAATGAGGGACAGGCTTGATTGGGGCATTTCTTTCTGCTCTTAGTTTGAAGTCTAAGCAATATTGGTGGAGTTTATGACTCACTCCCAAAGAACTTCTCAAGTTTTCTTCCAGAAAGAAGTATTCTCTTCCCCGAACGTCCAAGAACAGATTTTACATCACTGAAGTTAACTGAGGTTTCTTTTTTTAGAATTAAAAAAAAAAAAAAAATTGGTCTCTTTTATTATTTATTTATTTATTTTCATCCATCTTTATTCTTTGGCCTGTGTGGGCCTCCCATTGCAGTGGCCTCTTCTCTTTGCAGAGCGCTGGCTTGTAACTGGACAGACTGGTTCAGCCGCTCCAGGGCATCTTCACGGGCTAGGGAATCGAACCAGTGTGCCTCGCACTGCAAGGCGGACTCTTTACCCACTGGACCACCAGGGAAGCCCTTAACTGAAGTTTCTGACTTTTAGACTCCCAAATTGAGAGGTAGTGACTCTTTCCATAGACCAGTCAACCATAACACAGAAATAATTCTTCTGTTCCCATGCTTGATTTGGGAATAAAAATGAATTTTGTTTTGTATTATTTCCTTTCAAAGAGTCGAAACTTTAAAACATGCAGAAGTCTATTTTTATCAAGTTCATTAGAATAAAACAGTTTCACTTGTATCTTAATGATTACTCCGTCTTCTTGATTAGCTTCCTGGATGCAATATTTGTTGCAAATTCTCTTTTTTTTTTTTGACATAGCTTGATCATCTATGATGTTCTAAAAGAATGGCCAGTCCCCAAAGTGCTCTCATCCATTATGGTATGCTAGTGAAAAATGGAATTAATTTATTCTCTGCTACTTTTTAATTAACCTAGAACTTTTTTTTCCTATGAAATAGTTTTACACAGTGAAATTTTCATTAATCATCAGCTGGGACCTGAGAAGCTCAGTCAGAATAGAAAAAGAAGGAAGGGCAGTATTTTTGAAGGGGAGGGGGTGAAATAGAAAAGAACAGTTTTATTGCTTTGCCAACCCTAAAGCAAAGGGGGCCACAGGGACTAATGTCCTCAAGACTGTGTGTCCCTTTCTTCCGTTATTAACACTATCACTTCTAATAAGCATAGTGGGAACATGGGTCATTCACTAGGATCTATACGGTGCCTTAGGATAACAGTCACTGTTTTTGAATATGCTGACACTCTTCACTGATTCTCTATGAAGCCACTCCACCTGCTCATCAGATACTATTATGAAGAATGAAGGGTTGCAAAGAGGCTTGTCACACGATAACTTTAATGTATCTTAACATCTTCTCTAATTTTCCACCTAAAATTAATGAGAACAACACCGACTACTGTAGGTTTTTTGTTTTAAATACATTTTATTTTTTCAGAGCTGTTTTAGGTTCACAGCAAAATCAATCAGTGTAATATTTGAACTTGAGAATTCTACTTATACAAAAGTGACTTCATTGAGATCTTATACATCTATCATTAAATTTACGTTATAAAATTGTACAGTTCATGGAGTTGTCGCTCCGGGATCTTCTGGTTCCCATGCTTTGGACCACCAGGGAAGCCCTTAACTGAAGTTTCTGACTTTTAGACTCCCAAATTGAGAGGTAGTGACTCTTTCCATAGACCAGTCAACCATAACACAGAAATAATTCTTCTGTTCCCATGCTTGATTTGGGAATAAAAATGAATTTTGTTTTGTATTATTTCCTTTCAAAGAGTCGAAACTTTAAAACATGCAGAAGTCTATTTTTATCAAGTTCATTAGAATAAAACAGTTTCACTTGTATCTTAATGATTACTCCGTCTTCTTGATTAGCTTCCTGGATGCAATATTTGTTGCAAATTCTCTTTTTTTTTTTTGACATAGCTTGATCATCTATGATGTTCTAAAAGAATGGCCAGTCCCCAAAGTGCTCTCATCCATTATGGTATGCTAGTGAAAAATGGAATTAATTTATTCTCTGCTACTTTTTAATTAACCTAGAACTTTTTTTTTTTCCTATGAAATAGTTTTACACAGTGAAATTTTCATTAATCATCAGCTGGGACCTGAGAAGCTCAGTCAGAATAGAAAAAGAAGGAAGGGCAGTATTTTTGAAGGGGAGGGGGTGAAATAGAAAAGAACAGTTTTATTGCTTTGCCAACCCTAAAGCAAAGGGGGCCACAGGGACTAATGTCCTCAAGACTGTGTGTCCCTTTCTTCCGTTATTAACACTATCACTTCTAATAAGCATAGTGGGAACATGGGTCATTCACTAGGATCTATACGGTGCCTTAGGATAACAGTCACTGTTTTTGAATATGCTGACACTCTTCACTGATTCTCTATGAAGCCACTCCACCTGCTCATCAGATACTATTATGAAGAATGAAGGGTTGCAAAGAGGCTTGTCACACGATAACTTTAATGTATCTTAACATCTTCTCTAATTTTCCACCTAAAATTAATGAGAACAACACCGACTACTGTAGGTTTTTTGTTTTAAATACATTTTATTTTTTCAGAGCTGTTTTAGGTTCACAGCAAAATCAATCAGTGTAATATTTGAACTTGAGAATTCTACTTATACAAAAGTGACTTCATTGAGATCTTATACATCTATCATTAAATTTACGTTATAAAATTGTACAGTTTTCTGTTTTTCAGTATGTTCATGGAGTTGTACAACCATCACCACTCTTCTGTTCAGAATTAAAATTTACTTTTAAAGGATGAAATTAAAATATCATTTAAAGAACCTAAAGAAAAGGAGAAAATATCCTTCAAACTCCCCATTCTAACTAAATTCTTGTCATTTGGGGCACATTTTATTTTAGATTAATTTTTAAGCATCGAGATATTTTCATGACTATTGATGAGAGGGTTCTATGTCATTATTTACATTTTGAGAGTAGGTGGCTTTGTCTCTTTAAGCTGCTTGCGGCGTGATGCAGTGTGCCGTGACTCTTACTGTTGTAGGTGCACATGAAATTATTCACGTAAAGAAATAACTTCATGGCTGTGTGTGCTGTGGTGTGATGCTGTTTCTCTCGCTATTTGAGCATTTCCAGCACACTGTTAAGCTTTAGACTTCTGGTCACTAGAAGTGGATGGCTGTCTTTTATTGCTTTGTTCTGTGGTATGAAAACATTAGAAGGTGGAATGTCCTTAGATGATGGTGTCCCCTTAAACTAAGGGCAGATTCAGTACTGGGCATTGTGAAGGAGTGATTTCATCAAGCATCAAAGAGCGCACTGGCCAGTAAGTATTTCAGAGTCAACAGTAGGATAGAGACAGTAGACACACAGACAGTGGGTCTAAACCTGTTTACAGAAGTTACACAAATGGCCAAAACTATATGAAAAGATGCTCTGAGGTGATAAATGCAAATCTCTTTTTCTGCACTCAGATAAAGGACAGTTGAAAAGAATGGGTAATATTAAATGCAATAAAGGACATGGGAAAGGAGGTGCTCCTACTATGAGAGTATATAATCATAATCATTTGATCTTTGAAGAGCTTAATTTGATAGCATTTAGTAAGATTTAGGATAATTCATCTTTAATGGAAAAATAGCACTCAAGAATTTTGCAGAAATAATATCACTATATATAAAAATACATGTATGAAGATGTTTATTGGAGTCATCATTCAGTAACAAGAAATTGTAAAAAATCTGTTGCTTGCCAATAGGACAACTGACTAAGTAAATTATAGTTCAGACAGCCAATTAAAAGGACAAGGTACATATATATGCACTGCCCAGTGCAGATATATTTGTGAAAAAGTGGAAATATTATAGTCCCCCTTTTATTTTATTTTTTAAAAGGCACATTTATAGGTAAGTCTGTGTATGCATAGGAAAACAGGGATTGGGGACATTTTACTTTTTATTTTATATGATTTGTTTTCAACTGATTGGATTATGAGTGATTTTTACTTTGTCCTCACCACCCCATGTTTCTCCAATTCAGAATTTGGAAAATTAAGTGACATTCTTGTAAGGCTCTTGCAAAGAATGCAGTAATTTGAACCAAGCTGTCGAAATATTGCCAAGTAGTACTCCTTAAAGAGCCAGCTTTAATGAATAGCTAACACTGATTTATAATTAGGTTATCAGCAGTTTATATGGAAAGAGATGTTTCTAAAGTGGATGGAAATAGTTTTCACTTAGGTTAAATCTTTTGAAATAATTTTTATTTTTCTAATCATAAAAGTAAAATATCATTATAAAACACTTGGAAGGAATAAAAATATAAAAAAGATAATAAAAATTACCTGTAATTCTTTCACCTAGAGGTAATACGTCTTAAAATCTCAGCTGTGAAATTTGAAATTTCAAAAAGATTTATTTTCATAATGAAAGTATGCTTCACCTTAATTACCTTGTCTGATTGCTGAATTAGAGGGGGGTCCACATAATCTTAATAAAGTTTCCTGAAATGTTTCCAATAGAAAATTCCCTTTGGCATTGTTGCACGTTTTAACAAAGTTAAAGAGAAGGGCAGAAATGCCGAAAGGTTGAAAAGAATGGGTAATATTAAATGCAATAAAGGACATGGGAAAGGAGGTGCTCCTACTATGAGAGTATATAATCATAATCATTTGATCTTTGAAGAGCTTAATTTGATAGCATTTAGTAAGATTTAGGATAATTCATCTTTAATGGAAAAATAGCACTCAAGAATTTTGCAGAAATAATATCACTATATATAAAAATACATGTATGAAGATGTTTATTGGAGTCATCATTCAGTAACAAGAAATTGTAAAAAATCTGTTGCTTGCCAATAGGACAACTGACTAAGTAAATTATAGTTCAGACAGCCAATTAAAAGGACAAGGTACATATATATGCACTGCCCAGTGCAGATATATTTGTGAAAAAGTGGAAATATTATAGTCCCCCTTTTATTTTATTTTTTAAAAGGCACATTTATAGGTAAGTCTGTGTATGCATAGGAAAACAGGGATTGGGGACATTTTACTTTTTATTTTATATGATTTGTTTTCAACTGATTGGATTATGAGTGATTTTTACTTTGTCCTCACCACCCCATGTTTCTCCAATTCAGAATTTGGAAAATTAAGTGACATTCTTGTAAGGCTCTTGCAAAGAATGCAGTAATTTGAACCAAGCTGTCGAAATATTGCCAAGTAGTACTCCTTAAAGAGCCAGCTTTAATGAATAGCTAACACTGATTTATAATTAGGTTATCAGCAGTTTATATGGAAAGAGATGTTTCTAAAGTGGATGGAAATAGTTTTCACTTAGGTTAAATCTTTTGAAATAATTTTTATTTTTCTAATCATAAAAGTAAAATATCATTATAAAACACTTGGAAGGAATAAAAATATAAAAAAGATAATAAAAATTACCTGTAATTCTTTCACCTAGAGGTAATACGTCTTAAAATCTCAGCTGTGAAATTTGAAATTTCAAAAAGATTTATTTTCATAATGAAAGTATGCTTCACCTTAATTACCTTGTCTGATTGCTGAATTAGAGGGGGGTCCACATAATCTTAATAAAGTTTCCTGAAATGTTTCCAATAGAAAATTCCCTTTGGCATTGTTGCACGTTTTAACAAAGTTAAAAGAGAAGGGCAGAAATGCCGAAAGGTTAAAAAGAAGAAGAAAAGAAAGGGACTTGGAGGACAGATAAGTGTGATAAGCAAATCTTACATTTTCACGTTATTAAAGAAGGCAGTAGAAGTGTCTCTGATCAAACCAGTCAGGAAAGAAATTTCCCTTTGTTTCTCCCCTCCTTCTGCTAGATCTGGCAGCCAGCCATCAATCATTTAGGAGCTGGCGAACGTGGAAAGGATCATCAGTGACAGGAGTACTTGTGTTATTTGGCGCGTGTGTGTATGCTCAGCTGTGTCCAACTCTTGACTGCCCCATGGACTGTAGCCCTCCAGGCTCCTTTGTCCACGGGATCATCCCAGCAAGAATACTGGAGTGGGTTACCATTTCCTCCTCTAGGGGATCTTCCCAACGCAGGGATGGAACCCGCGTCTCCACTGTGTTATTTGGTACCCTGAGAGTAATCGTCCGAGGGACTCGAATCCTCAAGATGCACTCATACTGGTTAGAGGAGCGACTGGATTAGAGAGTTAATTACCCTAAGTTTCTCACCTCGGCAGTATTCCTTAAGTCTCCCCTTTGCCATGAAAGACCCCAGTTCCTCCCTGATGACCAGTCGATACACCACAGGCTGATCTGGTCATAGCTTCTTCAGTCTCTGCCTCCCCTCAGTCCCAAGGCCAGAATCATATATTGTGCCGTGCTCCCAGACGCTAGAGCCTGGAGTCGTTTCTACCTGCTCAACTTTCAACTAGGCCATCCTCACCTTAAGGATGTCACATAATTTTCATTGTCCAGTGCAAAGCAAAAACATGGACCCGTTGTTCACAAATTAAGAATTTTAAGACAAAGCGTTAGAACAGGTGGCGGCCCTCTGGAACTGCAGGTTGCATGCCCACGAGGCTGGCTGTGCTCACCTTAGCCCCGTCTCCTGAACAAGCGGTCTCCTGTTACTGAGAGAGTTGAAATTTGGATTTATTTTCATAATGAAAGTATGCTTCACCTTAATTACCTTGTCTGATTGCTGAATTAGAGGGGTCCACATAATCTTAATAAAGTTTCCTGAAATGTTTCCAATAGAAAATTCCCTTTGGCATTGTTGCAGTTTAACAAAGTTAAAAGAGAAGGGCAGAAATGCCGAAAGGTTAAAAAGAAGAAGAAAAGAAAGGGACTTGGAGGACAGATAAGTGTGATAAGCAAATCTTACATTTTCACGTTATTAAAGAAGGCAGTAGAAGTGTCTCTGATCAAACCAGTCAGGAAAGAAATTTCCCTTTGTTTCTCCCCTCCTTCTGCTAGATCTGGCAGCCAGCCATCAATCATTTAGGAGCTGGCGAACGTGGAAAGGATCATCAGTGACAGGAGTACTTGTGTTATTTGGCGCGTGTGTGTATGCTCAGCTGTGTCCAACTCTTGACTGCCCCATGGACTGTAGCCCTCCAGGCTCCTTTGTCCACGGGATCATCCCAGCAAGAATACTGGAGTGGGTTACCATTTCCTCCTCTAGGGGATCTTCCCAACGCAGGGATGGAACCCGCGTCTCCACTGTGTTATTTGGTACCCTGAGAGTAATCGTCCGAGGGACTCGAATCCTCAAGATGCACTCATACTGGTTAGAGGAGCGACTGGATTAGAGAGTTAATTACCCTAAGTTTCTCACCTCGGCAGTATTCCTTAAGTCTCCCCTTTGCCATGAAAGACCCCAGTTCCTCCCTGATGACCAGTCGATACACCACAGGCTGATCTGGTCATAGCTTCTTCAGTCTCTGCCTCCCCTCAGTCCCAAGGCCAGAATCATATATTGTGCCGTGCTCCCAGACGCTAGAGCCTGGAGTCGTTTCTACCTGCTCAACTTTCAACTAGGCCATCCTCACCTTAAGGAAGTCACATAATTTTCATTGTCCAGTGCAAAGCAAAAACATGGACCCGTTGTTCACAAATTAAGAATTTTAAGACAAAGCGTTAGAACAGGTGGCGGCCCTCTGGAACTGCAGGTTGCATGCCCACGAGGCTGGCTGTGCTCACCTTAGCCCCGTCTCCTGAACAAGCGGTCTCCTGTTACTGAGAGAGTGGACACAAGTAGAACCCCAACTTCTCCTTCTCTCCTTTTCTGAGTTCATTTAGAACTGAACGTCTGCGTGGGGCTACAGGCCTACTTATTCTGGGACAAAACTACTCTTTGAGAAGGACAGGTATTGTAGGAGAGGAAAAGCATTCTTTCTCCTGCTGCCCTCCTTGGGTCTCCATCTGGGGCCCTGTAGATTGTACTGACGAGGACAGATTAACAAGGGTGAAAGAAACGAACATTCACTAACATCTGTAAAGCACTTACACATGGGAGTACCCAGAGATGAGTAGTTCCAAGGGATGGTTAGAACTTGGGCTTATTTAGCCTCTTAGCAAGGGAACAGTACATTTTTTAGACAAGGCAAAGTGAAAAGACAAAGGAAAAGGACTTCAAGTTTCTAGGGGCAGCAAATTGTTAGAAAGCAAATATATGGGAAACTAATGGATAACTATCAAGAGCTAGGTCAGTAAGGGTTGTTATGTAGACACCTCTGGAGCCATCTCTGGGTGGACACAGGTCTAAAGTTGTCTCTGGAGGTTAACTCTTGTCCTTCCTGGTAGAACGTTAGAGGAGGGCACCTTTATAAATTTATGTCCTGCTTTAAGCAAATGGGCTTTCCTGATGGCTCAGATGGTAAAGAATCTGCTTGCAATGTGGGAGACCTGGGTTTGATCCTTGGGTTGGAAAGATTCCCTGGAGAAGGGAATGGCAACCTACTCCAGTATTCCTTAAGTCTCCCTTTGCCATGAAAGACCCCAGTTCCCAAGTCGATACACCACAGGCTGATCTGGTCATAGCTTCTTCAGTCTCTGCCTCCCCTCAGTCCCAAGGCCAGAATCATATATTGTGCCGTGCTCCCAGACGCTAGAGCCTGGAGTCGTTTCTACCTGCTCAACTTTCAACTAGGCCATCCTCACCTTAAGGAAGTCACATAATTTTCATTGTCCAGTGCAAAGCAAAAACATGGACCCGTTGTTCACAAATTAAGAATTTTAAGACAAAGCGTTAGAACAGGTGGCGGCCCTCTGGAACTGCAGGTTGCATGCCCACGAGGCTGGCTGTGCTCACCTTAGCCCCGTCTCCTGAACAAGCGGTCTCCTGTTACTGAGAGAGTGGACACAAGTAGAACCCCAACTTCTCCTTCTCTCCTTTTCTGAGTTCATTTAGAACTGAACGTCTGCGTGGGGCTACAGGCCTACTTATTCTGGGACAAAACTACTCTTTGAGAAGGACAGGTATTGTAGGAGAGGAAAAGCATTCTTTCTCCTGCTGCCCTCCTTGGGTCTCCATCTGGGGCCCTGTAGATTGTACTGACGAGGACAGATTAACAAGGGTGAAAGAAAGCGAACATTCACTAACATCTGTAAAGCACTTACACATGGGAGTACCCAGAGATGAGTAGTTCCAAGGGATGGTTAGAACTTGGGCTTATTTAGCCTCTTAGCAAGGGAACAGTACATTTTTTAGACAAGGCAAAGTGAAAAGACAAAGGAAAAGGACTTCAAGTTTCTAGGGGCAGCAAATTGTTAGAAAGCAAATATATGGGAAACTAATGGATAACTATCAAGAGCTAGGTCAGTAAGGGTTGTTATGTAGACACCTCTGGAGCCATCTCTGGGTGGACACAGGTCTAAAGTTGTCTCTGGAGGTTAACTCTTGTCCTTCCTGGTAGAACGTTAGAGGAGGGCACCTTTATAAATTTATGTCCTGCTTTAAGCAAATGGGCTTTCCTGATGGCTCAGATGGTAAAGAATCTGCTTGCAATGTGGGAGACCTGGGTTTGATCCTTGGGTTGGAAAGATTCCCTGGAGAAGGGAATGGCAACCTACTCCAGTATTCTTGCCTGGAGAATTCCATGAACAGAGGAGCCTGATGGGCTGCAAGTCCATGGGTCGCAAAGAGTCGGACCTGACTGAGTGACTTTCACTTTAAGCAAATAGCAGGAGGGCAGAGAGCTTTCCTTTATCAGCTTCTTAGTTGCCTGCAGCTCAAGCTAATCCTTATGGTGAGGTGGCACACACTGAGGTTGGGTTTTCTGCCATACTGCAGTGTCCTTTCAGGGCAGATGCAGCCCCATCTGCCACCTTGTATGTATTTCAAAAAAGACTGCCCTTCCTTCCTTCCTGCAGACTCAGTCTGCACTGGGAAAACCTAGCTCAGCACTCGGTGAGCAAGGTGCAAGCTGGATTTCATTCATCTCCAGCATGCTTGTCTGGACATCCTTATGCAGGGAGCAGCCTGCACAATCCCACACAGTCAGTTGCCCAGGAAGCTGCCTAATTGATCCCTTGTCACAGGATGGCAGAGTCAATAGGCTGTCTTCTGTCCTCAGTTATTCTCACATGTGTGCATGTTCAACCACTCAGTCCTGTCCAAGTTTTTGCAGTTCACCAGGCTCCTCTGTCTATGGGAATTCTCCAGGCAACAATACTGGAGTGGGTTGCCGTGCCTTCCTCCAGGGGATCTTCTGACCCAGGGATTGAACAGGTGTGGACAGGCAGCTTCTTTACTACGAGCACCACCTGAGAAGCCACGGACATTGAAATCCCTTGATTTGAGTACTTTGGCTTCGTGGATTTGCACTCTAGAATATAACTTTCCTTTTTTGATTTTGCTCACATTGTTAGAAAGCAAATATATGGGAAACTAATGGATAACTATCAAGAGCTAGGTCAGTAAGGGTTGTTATGTAGACACCTCTGGAGCCATCTCTGGGTGGACACAGGTCTAAAGTTGTCTCTGGAGGTTAACTCTTGTCCTTCCTGGTAGAACGTTAGAGGAGGGCACCTTTATAAATTTATGTCCTGCTTTAAGCAAATGGGCTTTCCTGATGGCTCAGATGGTAAAGAATCTGCTTGCAATGTGGGAGACCTGGGTTTGATCCTTGGGTTGGAAAGATTCCCTGGAGAAGGGAATGGCAACCTACTCCAGTATTCTTGCCTGGAGAATTCCATGAACAGAGGAGCCTGATGGGCTGCAAGTCCATGGGTCGCAAAGAGTCGGACCTGACTGAGTGACTTTCACTTTAAGCAAATAGCAGGAGGGCAGAGAGCTTTCCTTTATCAGCTTCTTAGTTGCCTGCAGCTCAAGCTAATCCTTATGGTGAGGTGGCACACACTGAGGTTGGGTTTTCTGCCATACTGCAGTGTCCTTTCAGGGCAGATGCAGCCCCATCTGCCACCTTGTATGTATTTCAAAAAAGACTGCCCTTCCTTCCTTCCTGCAGACTCAGTCTGCACTGGGAAAACCTAGCTCAGCACTCGGTGAGCAGGGTGCAAGCTGGATTTCATTCATCTCCAGCATGCTTGTCTGGACATCCTTATGCAGGGAGCAGCCTGCACAATCCCACACAGTCAGTTGCCCAGGAAGCTGCCTAATTGATCCCTTGTCACAGGATGGCAGAGTCAATAGGCTGTCTTCTGTCCTCAGTTATTCTCACATGTGTGCATGTTCAACCACTCAGTCCTGTCCAAGTTTTTGCAGTTCACCAGGCTCCTCTGTCTATGGGAATTCTCCAGGCAACAATACTGGAGTGGGTTGCCGTGCCTTCCTCCAGGGGATCTTCTGACCCAGGGATTGAACAGGTGTGGACAGGCAGCTTCTTTACTACGAGCACCACCTGAGAAGCCACGGACATTGAAATCCCTTGATTTGAGTACTTTGGCTTCGTGGATTTGCACTCTAGAATATAACTCTTTGCCCTATTTATTCAATGATTTTGCTCACTTATTTTGAAAATTCCTTTTCTTAGGACAAAAAATCACCTGTTACTGGGATCCATCTACTTATCTTTGCTGCCTACGTTTCTCTGAAAGTGAAAGTTGCTCAGTTGTGTCTGATTGGAGTGGGTAGCCTTTCCCTTCTCCAGGAGATCTTCCCAACCTAGGGATCAAACTGGGGTCTTCTGCATTGCAGGCAGATTTTTTTACTGACTGAGCCACCGGGGAAGCCCAAGAACTCTGGAGTAAGTAGCATATACCTTCTCTAGGGGATCTTCCCCACCCAGGAATCAAACCAAAGTCTCCTGCATTGCAGGCGGATTCTTTACCAGCTGACCTACAAGGGAAACCCTGCTATAAGAGAACCCCAGAGAGACCTGGGTTTGATCCCTGGATTGGGAAGATCCCCTAGAGAAGAGAACGGCTGGCTACCCACCTCAGTATTCTGACCTAGAGAAATTTCTTTAGTAGCAGGCAAACAGATCCATTACATGCTTCTTCCAGCTTTCTGTTCTAAGTTGGTGGTTTTCACTCTCGCTCCTAAGATGACATATATTTAAACAAAGAAAGGAATGAAATACAAAAAGAGAAAAATGAATTATTATATTCCTTACAGTATTTGGTAATTTATGACTAGATTTACTTGAGAGTAAGCAAGGGAAAGGGGAGGACTGAGGTGAGAGAAGAGAACAAATGAAGTCAGGTTCTTGAGAGGATTTATTTTTATGTATTTTTTATGCATTATCTGCTTTTATGTATTATCTGTTTTTTATATATTATCTATTTGGTATTATATGTTTATGTATTATCTGTTTGGCTGTGCCAGGTCTTAGTTGCAGCATGTGGGCTCTTTAGTTAGGCAGAGTCTTTAGTGCAGCGTATGAACTCTTAGCTGCAGCATGTGGGATCTAGTTCCCTGACCAGGAATGGAACCCGGGGCCCATTCATTGGGAGCGTGGAGTCTTAACCACTGGACCACCAGAAAAGTCCTGGGTTCTGACCCATTAAAAATTAAAAGGACATCCCTTTGTTTCCCCACCCACCAAAAATAAATAATGCATACATTATTATTATATAACAATAATGCATACAATGTATGCATAATGTATGCAAATAACGCATACATTATTATTATTATTATTATTATTATTATTATTATTATTATTATTATACAGATTATACAAATCTATTTATATTGGCCTTTTAAAACTCTATATATGTTCCTCCCATGAAATCACAGCAGAACAGCAGAAAGGCTGTGCTGAGGGATTACCAGACCATCCAGCCTGGTGTTCAGATTGTCAATACACCAAAGAATGGGACAGAGGAAAATCACCTAAAACACACTCAGCTCCCATGAACTTTTCTAAAGGTTTCTATAACCTGTGTATGTGTCTGTGTGTGAAGGTGTGTTGGAGAGAGTACTGGAAACTAAAACTCCAGTTCTTATTATAGAAAAAAATACTTTAATTTTCTTGCTTCGATCTTCACATTTGTTTCTGCTTTGTTTGCCTTTTTTTTAGATTTGGGGGGGGGGCACTTCTATTGATTTTTCATTTATTTATCGTTTTTCTTTGGCCTGTGTGGGCCTCCCATCAGAGTGGCCTCTTTTTGCTCTAAGTTGGTGGTTTTCACTCTCGCTCCTAAGATGACATATATTTAAACAAAGAAAGGAATGAAATACAAAAAGAGAAAAATGAATTATTATATTCCTTACAGTATTTGGTAATTTATGACTAGATTTACTTGAGAGTAAGCAAGGGAAAGGGGAGGACTGAGGTGAGAGAAGAGAACAAATGAAGTCAGGTTCTTGAGAGGATTTATTTTTATGTATTTTTTATGCATTATCTGCTTTTATGTATTATCTGTTTTTTATATATTATCTATTTGGTATTATATGTTTATGTATTATCTGTTTGGCTGTGCCAGGTCTTAGTTGCAGCATGTGGGCTCTTTAGTTAGGCAGAGTCTTTAGTGCAGCGTATGAACTCTTAGCTGCAGCATGTGGGATCTAGTTCCCTGACCAGGAATGGAACCCGGGGCCCATTCATTGGGAGCGTGGAGTCTTAACCACTGGACCACCAGAAAAGTCCTGGGTTCTGACCCATTAAAAATTAAAAGGACATCCCTTTGTTTCCCCACCCACCAAAAATAAATAATGCATACATTATTATTATATAACAATAATGCATACAATGTATGCATAATGTATGCAAATAACGCATACATTATTATTATTATTATTATTATTATTATTATTATTATTATTATTATACAGATTATACAAATCTATTTATATTGGCCTTTTAAAACTCTATATATGTTCCTCCCATGAAATCACAGCAGAACAGCAGAAAGGCTGTGCTGAGGGATTACCAGACCATCCAGCCTGGTGTTCAGATTGTCAATACACCAAAGAATGGGACAGAGGAAAATCACCTAAAACACACTCAGCTCCCATGAACTTTTCTAAAGGTTTCTATAACCTGTGTATGTGTCTGTGTGTGAAGGTGTGTTGGAGAGAGTACTGGAAACTAAAACTCCAGTTCTTATTATAGAAAAAAATACTTTAATTTTCTTGCTTCGATCTTCACATTTGTTTCTGCTTTGTTTGCCTTTTTTTTAGATTGGGGGGGGGCACTTCTATTGATTTTTCATTTATTTATCGTTTTTCTTTGGCCTGTGTGGGCCTCCCATCAGAGTGGCCTCTGTTGTTGCAGAGCACCGGCTCTGGGTACATGCGCTCCAGAGCGCTGGCTCGGTAGTTGGACACATCGGTCCAGCCGCTCCGTGGCACATGGGATCTTCCCAGGCCAGGGATTGAACCAGCGCCCCTTGTACTGCAAGGCGGTGTCCTTACCCACTGGACCACCAGGGAAGCCCTGTTTGCGATTTTTGATGGCAGAAATTCATTGTCTGTGAGTCTGGAACAGATTTCAATACTCCTATGGATTGGTATCGTGCTTATGAAATTAGAGATATTGTATATGAACAGATTTATAAACAAAGGCATGTAATACATGTGCATAGGTTCTTGCTCATCTTTTCTTTAGGCAAATTCAGAATGTATAGGAATATGCTGTTCCTGCCATTAATAGTATTTGAGGCAGACTAGAAGAATATTTTCTTTGATTTTTTTTTTTTTTGAAAGCAGAACTTCTCTTTACTCTTTAGTATTGTTTTGTTTCTGATAAAGGAACTGGATCTCTAAGGTTAGTGTGAATTCATATGTGCTGATTTTACTAGTTATGACACAAACTTGACCATGAAGACCAAGACCTCAAATAACAGAAATATGATGGGAATGTATTTCTCTCTCTTGTAACAGCTCAGGGGTAGATGGTTCAGGATAGTTATGGTAGGCTACTCCATAAGGACGTCTGGGACCTAAGTTCCTGCTCCCTTGTTACCTGGTCATCCTTAGTGTGTGTCCTCACCAATGTGATCCAAGATCTTTTGCTACAGTGTCCATGTTCTCAGCCCCAGCATGAAGGAAGGGTAAGAACGGCCTGTGCCTGCCTTTGAGCGCACACCCTGGGGGTTGCCTGCATCCCGTCAGCCAGATCTTAGCCATAAACTCCATAGTGAACAGCCGGACGGGCACCTTGCTGAAAATCGGAGAGTTTAACGTTGTTGCAGATAGGGAGAGTGGACACCGGCGGACACCTGTCAGTCTCCATCTCACTCGTCTCTGAGATCCTTCTGCCCATCACATTTTAGCCTCAGAGCACTAAAGGTTAAAGGACATAATAAGCTCGTTCGGTTAGATACAAAATCTGATGTGAATTGCAAATGGTTTCTGTATCGCCAGTTTGGATCGTATGCCAGGGTCTGCCTGTGGCTCATTAAAAGGTTTGTAGTTCTGTATTCGATCGAACAGGAAAATAATTACATGACCAATAAGTGAGAAGTTATTCTATCCTGGGCTCAGGGTAGGAGAATAAGGTCATCTATTTGCTCTCAGTATCTTTATTCAGAGAATAACTCTTATAAAGTCATAGAGTTTTCTTTTAGATTGTAGCACTGGACCACCAGGGAAGCCCTGTTTGCGATTTTTGATGGCAGAAATTCATTGTCTGTGAGTCTGGAACAGATTTCAATACTCCTATGGATTGGTATCGTGCTTATGAAATTAGAGATATTGTATATGAACAGATTTATAAACAAAGGCATGTAATACATGTGCATAGGTTCTTGCTCATCTTTTCTTTAGGCAAATTCAGAATGTATAGGAATATGCTGTTCCTGCCATTAATAGTATTTGAGGCAGACTAGAAGAATATTTTCTTTGATTTTTTTTTTTTTTGAAAGCAGAACTTCTCTTTACTCTTTAGTATTGTTTTGTTTCTGATAAAGGAACTGGATCTCTAAGGTTAGTGTGAATTCATATGTGCTGATTTTACTAGTTATGACACAAACTTGACCATGAAGACCAAGACCTCAAATAACAGAAATATGATGGGAATGTATTTCTCTCTCTTGTAACAGCTCAGGGGTAGATGGTTCAGGATAGTTATGGTAGGCTACTCCATAAGGACGTCTGGGACCTAAGTTCCTGCTCCCTTGTTACCTGGTCATCCTTAGTGTGTGTCCTCACCAATGTGATCCAAGATCTTTTGCTACAGTGTCCATGTTCTCAGCCCCAGCATGAAGGAAGGGTAAGAACGGCCTGTGCCTGCCTTTGAGCGCACACCCTGGGGGTTGCCTGCATCCCGTCAGCCAGATCTTAGCCATAAACTCCATAGTGAACAGCCGGACGGGCACCTTGCTGAAAATCGGAGAGTTTAACGTTGTTGCAGATAGGGAGAGTGGACACCGGGGGACACCTGTCAGTCTCCATCTCACTCGTCTCTGAGATCCTTCTGCCCATCACATTTTAAGCTCAGAGCACTAAATGTTAAAGGACATAATAAGCTCGTTACGAAGTTAGATACAAAATCTGATGTGAATTGCAAATGGTTTCTGTATCGCCAGTTTGGATCGTATGCCAGGGTCTGCCTGTGGCTCATTAAAAGGTTTGTAGTTCTGTATTCGATCGAACAGGAAAATAATTACATGACCAATAAGTGAGAAGTTATTCTATCCTGGGCTCAGGGTAGGAGAATAAGGTCATCTATTTGCTCTCAGTATCTTTATTCAGAGAATAACTCTTATAAAGTCATAGAGTTTTCTTTTAGATTGTTTTAGAGGTAATTTAATTCAAAGAATCAAGAAACATAGCTTCACATGTATTCTAATTTTTCTGGAAAATCATAGAGAACCCCCAAATAAATTGCATATTTCAAGAAATGAAACTAGTATAACCTTATTACTGAAATCAGGTAAGAAGATGTTAGAAATGAGAACTCTGGACTATTCACGCTTATGATCATAGGCATAAAATACTAAATAAAATATAACTAAACTAGACCAAAAATTAGATCAAATTTAACAAGTTTTGCAGGAATAAAAGGATCATTAGACATTAAACATCTCTTGATTTAACTCTTAATATTAAGAAATGAAAGGAGAACACCTCAAAATATGTATTATTATTAAAATGTTATTTTAATAAAACAGTGTAAAAAACATTGAATATATTCATGAAAACAGTGTAAAAAACATTGAATATATTGGGGTCATAGTTTGGGTTTTCCAATAGCACGTACTGAGGTAGAAATTCCAGTGCAGTGTATTTGAGAGGTGATTTCAGGAAAATGGATAAATCTCACACAGAAGATTGAGCCAGAAAGCATCTATCTATCTGCTGGTTATACATCCTTATACATTTACACTTAGGTAAGTACAGGGTCTTTTCTAGGTGGCTCAGTGGTAAAAATCCTCCTGCCAATGCAGGAAACGCACGCTCAACCCCTGGCTGGGGAAGATAGTCCGGAGGTGGAAACGGCAACCCACTCCAGCACTCTCTCCTGGAAAAGTCCATGAACAGAGAAGTCCGGTGGGCCACAGTTCATGCGGTTACAAAGTTGGATCACTGCACATATAAATATAATATAAATATAAACATATACTTACATATTCATACTAAGTTTTCAGGTAGGCAAGATAGCATTATATGTTGGTTTGGGACACCTATATATCTGGTAATGGTATAAAGCAATGCAAGGGAATGATGTACATGAAATTCTGAATTCAGACAAGAACAGCGGTGCGGGATGCCACCTCCTCCTCTTGGGGATCCTCCTGAGCAGGGATGGAACCCGTGTCCCTTGCATTTCCTGCCTTGGCAGGCAGATTCTCTACCACTGAAGGTTACAGGTTTTGTTGTTGGTAGCACTGTTCATGTTTCTCTTTTCTCCCATGAGTCATTCCATTGCCACCAAGCAAACATTTAAATTGGAGGATGGAGTTGGAGCTTTATATGTAATGGAAATACCGCTGACTAGTGTGGAAAGGCAGTTTCTTTTGAATGACCAGTTGAAATGCAATTTTAGAACACGGAAGAAAACCTGAAGGTACTAAGAAAGTCACCATTGTGTGATTATATTCACTAAAGGAAAGGGGAGAAGCAGATTGGTTAAGAATCAGTTAACTTCCTCCTTGCTCTGAACCTGTTTGTGTGACTGATTTGTAGCTTCAGATTTTGTGTATATACTGCCTTATTTTGCTTTCTGTGTTTTTTCTCTTCAACTATGAGGTCTTAAGAAGCAAATCTACACACAAGGTCTTAACACAGAGAGAAAGAGAGAGCAAGAGATAGTTGTTGATCATTGGATTGAAACGCTGCATGGTGTTCTGGTTGGCAGTGCTTTTGTGTATTCAAGGCGTTTGCTCACTGCCTAAGCATTACTGCTTCTGTTTGTCTTCCGGACGCCAAGGTTGAAGGTGACTAAGTGAATTGTACTGTTCTTTCAGAGGTTCTGAATGCGTTATTGATTAGTAGCAGAATTGACAAGCATAAACGGCAGCTGAGGATTTTCTTCCTCTCTTTTACTTTGTGTTGTTGTGGCAGGGGACATGAAGGGCAATTTTCAAGGCTCTCCAGGCTGCATGATAAATAACTGCTGGATAAGTTAATAGCCTCCCTTAGATGAGCACAAAATGAGGGGTGAGGTCTGGCTGCCCTGATTGTGCTTTCCCTGTGCAGCCCCCTGGCGGGAGTCGCCTTCCTTTTGGTTCAGATCCCAGCTCCTCCCTTACTTGTCTCTCACTGGGGGTGAGTCATGACAACCTTGGTGCCTTTCTTTTCCCACTTGTAAAAGAGAGATGCCTTACCACCAGATGTCTTAAAATGCCTCGACTCCTGGAACGGAAGACTTTCTAGAAGCAGAAAGCATTATTTTTGCAGTAGATGGTCTCTTTGCATGATAACTACCTCGTCTTCCCCTCTCCACTTATCCAGATTTCCTGCTGAGGTAAGGAATGTAGAGTGGGGTTTTTGTGTTTCTCTTCAGCTTTCAGTTTCTTTTGTGTATGTCTGGCCTTGTAAATGTGGTGAATAAATGCTATAATTATAACCCTTTTTGACAGCTCTGTAATTTAATTGTAATTCACTCGGAGAATCTGTTAAAGACAATGATTTGTATTGAAGATGCAGCTGTTCCAATCTCATCTGCTAAACTGACAGGAATCGCTGGAGTCATTGTCCCAGCAACTGTGGAAACTTTCAGTCTATTCAAGGCCAAATATAGGAATATACTGTGTGTGTGTGTGTGTGTGTGTGTGTGACCACTTTCCTTGGCTTTTTGAACCTGTTTGTGTGACTGATTTGTAGCTTCAGATTTTGTGTATATACTGCCTTATTTTGCTTTCTGTGTTTTTTCTCTTCAACTATGAGGTCTTAAGAAGCAAATCTACACACAAGGTCTTAACACAGAGAGAAAGAGAGAGCAAGAGATAGTTGTTGATCATTGGATTGAAACGCTGCATGGTGTTCTGGTTGGCAGTGCTTTTGTGTATTCAAGGCGTTTGCTCACTGCCTAAGCATTACTGCTTCTGTTTGTCTTCCGGACGCCAAGGTTGAAGGTGACTAAGTGAATTGTACTGTTCTTTCAGAGGTTCTGAATGCGTTATTGATTAGTAGCAGAATTGACAAGCATAAACGGCAGCTGAGGATTTTCTTCCTCTCTTTTACTTTGTGTTGTTGTGGCAGGGGACATGAAGGGCAATTTTCAAGGCTCTCCAGGCTGCATGATAAATAACTGCTGGATAAGTTAATAGCCTCCCTTAGATGAGCACAAAATGAGGGGTGAGGTCTGGCTGCCCTGATTGTGCTTTCCCTGTGCAGCCCCCTGGCGGGAGTCGCCTTCCTTTTGGTTCAGATCCCAGCTCCTCCCTTACTTGTCTCTCACTGGGGGTGAGTCATGACAACCTTGGTGCCTTTCTTTTCCCACTTGTAAAAGAGAGATGCCTTACCACCAGATGTCTTAAAATGCCTCGACTCCTGGAACGGAAGACTTTCTAGAAGCAGAAAGCATTATTTTTGCAGTAGATGGTCTCTTTGCATGATAACTACCTCGTCTTCCCCTCTCCACTTATCCAGATTTCCTGCTGAGGTAAGGAATGTAGAGTGGGGTTTTTGTGTTTCTCTTCAGCTTTCAGTTTCTTTTGTGTATGTCTGGCCTTGTAAATGTGGTGAATAAATGCTATAATTATAACCCTTTTTGACAGCTCTGTAATTTAATTGTAATTCACTCGGAGAATCTGTTAAAGACAATGATTTGTATTGAAGATGCAGCTGTTCCAATCTCATCTGCTAAACTGACAGGAATCGCTGGAGTCATTGTCCCAGCAACTGTGGAAACTTTCAGTCTATTCAAGGCCAAATATAGGAATATACTGTGTGTGTGTGTGTGTGTGTGTGTGTGACCACTTTCTGTACCCTAGTTTGGCAAAAGTAGCAGTGTGATATTTACAGAGAAGCATCATTTAAAATTTGCCTTTGCATAAATATGTAAATTGCATATTCTGAAATGAAAAAACCCTTGGATTTATTTTCTGCAAGAGGCTGAGCTGTATACTCTGTTAACATTCAGAGGTAGTTTCTCTGGCAACCTGAAGTTGATTCCTGCCAGCATTGGCAGGAGGTCATTGGAAGCCTTGTTGTTGTTCATTGTTTAGTCCCTAAGCCCATGTGACCCCATAGACTGCAGCACACCAGGCTTCCCTGTTCTTCACTATCTCCCAGAGTTTGCTCAAACTCATGTCCATTGAGTTGATGATGCCATCCAACCATCTCATCCTCTGTCGCCCCCTTCTCCTCCTGCCCTCAGTCTTTCCCAGAATCCATGTCTTTTCCAATGAGTTGGCTCTTCACATCAGTATTGACCAAAGAATTGGAGCTTTAGCTTTAGCATCAGTCCTTCCGATGAATATTCAGCATTGATTTCCTTTAGAACTCATTGGTTTGATCTCCTTGCTTTCCAAGGGACTCTCGAAAATCTTCGCCAGTAACACAGTTTTAAAGCATCAATTCTTTAGCACTCCGCTTTGGTCACTAAATGTTAGATTACTTCCTCCGACTGCCATAATAAAGTACCATAGACTGGCTGACTTAAATAACAGAGACTGATTGTTCTGTTCTGTGTGTCCTGGAGGCTAAAAGTCCAAAATTAAGGTGTTGACAGGGGCGATTCCTTCTGAGTGTTCTGAGAATCTGTGTATTCCTCTCTTACAGCTTCTGGTCGCTTCAGGTGTTAATTGGCTTGTACATGATGTTCTGTCTTCACATCATCTTCTCTCTATGGTTGTCTCTGTTCAAACCTCCCCTTTTTATAAGGATACCAGTTACATGCTGAGAGCCCACCCTGCAGACCTACCTCATTTTGACTTGATTGCTTCTGTAAAGATCTTCTCTCTAAATAAGATTACATTCTGAGGCACTAGGGACTGAGACTCAACATACCTTTTCTGGAGGGGACACCATTCAACTCATAACAGATGTCTACTTGAATATGCAGAAATTTTCTTCCGACAGTAGCTATGAGTAATTTGTGCTCCAAAAGGCTTTTGTATAATTGCAGGAATGCTCTCAAAAGAATTATTTATTTTATAGTGACACTGTTTCTTTTATTATTTTGGGCTATGTGTGCTCAGTTGCTTCAGTTATGTCCGACTGTTTGTGACACTATGGACTGCAGGCAGCCCTACAGGTTTTTCTGCCCATGGAATTTTCCTGGTAAGGATACTGGAATGGGTTACCATGCCTTCCTCCAGGAGATCTTCCCAACCCAGGGATCAAACCCGCATCTTCTGTGTCTCCAGCATTGCAGACAGATTCTTTACCCCTGAGCCACTGGGAAAACCCTTGGGGCTGTACTACAGGGCATGTTTGGCCAAGTAGTTCCAGTGGAGCCTGCCTGCCTTTTGCCCTTCACTGCCATGAATACAATTTATGAGTACAAGATGTTATGAAAGAATTGATAATAGCAGGTCCTCCCAGCACCTTCTAACTGGTAGGTAAATTGAAGATTAGTTCTCCCAGTTAAAGCTGAATAACATGAGTTATTCATGAGTCTTTCCCCAACCCTAGTTCACCTCTTCCCCACCTCTTCTACTTCCTGTTACAAGAGGAGTTTGAATATAATTCAGGAAATGTTTCTAGTATCAGGAAACTCCTTCCTTTGAAGATTCTGGTGGACTTGATCGCAGTTTGTTATGAAACAGAAATCCGCTTTGGTCACTAAATGTTAGATTACTTCCTCCGACTGCCATAATAAAGTACCATAGACTGGCTGACTTAAATAACAGAGACTGATTGTTCTGTTCTGTGTGTCCTGGAGGCTAAAAGTCCAAAATTAAGGTGTTGACAGGCGATTCCTTCTGAGTGTTCTGAGAATCTGTGTATTCCTCTCTTACAGCTTCTGGTCGCTTCAGGTGTTAATTGGCTTGTACATGATGTTCTGTCTTCACATCATCTTCTCTCTATGGTTGTCTCTGTTCAAACCTCCCCTTTTTATAAGGATACCAGTTACATGCTGAGAGCCCACCCTGCAGACCTACCTCATTTTGACTTGATTGCTTCTGTAAAGATCTTCTCTCTAAATAAGATTACATTCTGAGGCACTAGGGACTGAGACTCAACATACCTTTTCTGGAGGGGACACCATTCAACTCATAACAGATGTCTACTTGAATATGCAGAAATTTTCTTCCGACAGTAGCTATGAGTAATTTGTGCTCCAAAAGGCTTTTGTATAATTGCAGGAATGCTCTCAAAAGAATTATTTATTTTATAGTGACACTGTTTCTTTTATTATTTTGGGCTATGTGTGCTCAGTTGCTTCAGTTATGTCCGACTGTTTGTGACACTATGGACTGCAGGCAGCCCTACAGGTTTTTCTGCCCATGGAATTTTCCTGGTAAGGATACTGGAATGGGTTACCATGCCTTCCTCCAGGAGATCTTCCCAACCCAGGGATCAAACCCGCATCTTCTGTGTCTCCAGCATTGCAGACAGATTCTTTACCCCTGAGCCACTGGGAAAACCCTTGGGGCTGTACTACAGGGCATGTTTGGCCAAGTAGTTCCAGTGGAGCCTGCCTGCCTTTTGCCCTTCACTGCCATGAATACAATTTATGAGTACAAGATGTTATGAAAGAATTGATAATAGCAGGTCCTCCCAGCACCTTCTAACTGGTAGGTAAATTGAAGATTAGTTCTCCCAGTTAAAGCTGAATAACATGAGTTATTCATGAGTCTTTCCCCAACCCTAGTTCACCTCTTCCCCACCTCTTCTACTTCCTGTTACAAGAGGAGTTTGAATATAATTCAGGAAATGTTTCTAGTATCAGGAAACTCCTTCCTTTGAAGATTCTGGTGGACTTGATCGCAGTTTGTTATGAAACAGAAATCTGACTGTAATATTTAAGATTAAGGAAATAAAAAGGAACAGATTGTTGTGAGGCACGCTCATTGAAGCACCCAACTCCACTCGTGGTAGATGGAAAAGAGGTTTATTAGGCTGGCGCCAGCGACCACCCACGAGGAACAAGGTTCCCTGTGAGGGCACCGACTTGAGGTGAAGGGCGATTTTTAAGGGCTGGTAGAATCAATGGTGCGAGACCCTCCCCTCTGATTGAAATTGGTACTCGCACACCTGCACATTCCATTGTCTCAAGCAAAGATTAGTCATACTGGAAAGGCCAGTTTTAAAAACAGACAATCACCATAACAACCTAGGGGTACCATGGTATCCCAGGGGCTTTCTGTAACAGTTATGCATTCCTGTTCAACATGATAGTCTAGGGGCTTTTTCGTGAGTTTCGGCATAGGTTACAATCAATAAAGATTTACAGAAAACAATCAATGCTATCAGAAAGCAGTTTAGTCTATCAGGTGAGTCACTGACAGGTATCCCAGGAAAAAAGGGATGAATCATTAAGTAGATCTAGTAAATCATTTTGCGTTCCTTTTTACAGGATGAAGATAGCTTGATGCAGTAAAAATAATACTCAGCTGGGTAATTAGGAAAATAGATTATGGTCAGGATTCTACAATTAACTAATGCGACCTTGGACCTGTAAATTCACTTTACTGTTTACTGACTATACAGTGTGGGCATTGGGTCATTAGGTGACCTTCCAACTCCAAGTCCTGTGATTCCAGGGCCACTGATGCAGAAGAAGAGGTATGGGAAAACCCTTTGTACTACAGGGCATGTTTGGCCACGGGCCCCCATGAATAGAATTTATGAGTACAAGATGTTATGAAAGAATTGATAATAGCAGGTCCTCCCAGCACCTTCTAACTGGTAGGTAAATTGAAGATTAGTTCTCCCAGTTAAAGCTGAATAACATGAGTTATTCATGAGTCTTTCCCCAACCCTAGTTCACCTCTTCCCCACCTCTTCTACTTCCTGTTACAAGAGGAGTTTGAATATAATTCAGGAAATGTTTCTAGTATCAGGAAACTCCTTCCTTTGAAGATTCTGGTGGACTTGATCGCAGTTTGTTATGAAACAGAAATCTGACTGTAATATTTAAGATTAAGGAAATAAAAAGGAACAGATTGTTGTGAGGCACGCTCATTGAAGCACCCAACTCCACTCGTGGTAGATGGAAAAGAGGTTTATTAGGCTGGCGCCAGCGACCACCCACGAGGAACAAGGTTCCCTGTGAGGGCACCGACTTGAGGTGAAGGGCGATTTTTAAGGGCTGGTAGAATCAATGGTGCGAGACCCGCCCCTCAGAATGAAATTGGTACGCGCACACCTGCACATTCCATTGTCTCAAGCAAAGATTAGTCATACTGGAAAGGCCAGTTTTAAAAACAGACAATCACCATAACAACCTAGGGGTACCATGGTATCCCAGGGGCTTTCTGTAACAGTTATGCATTCCTGTTCAACATGATAGTCTAGGGGCTTTTTCGTGAGTTTCGGCATAGGTTACAATCAATAAAGATTTACAGAAAACAATCAATGCTATCAGAAAGCAGTTTAGTCTATCAGGTGAGTCACTGACAGGTATCCCAGGAAAAAAGGGATGAATCATTAAGTAGATCTAGTAAATCATTTTGCGTTCCTTTTTACAGGATGAAGATAGCTTGATGCAGTAAAAATAATACTCAGCTGGGTAATTAGGAAAATAGATTATGGTCAGGATTCTACAATTAACTAATGCGACCTTGGACCTGTAAATTCACTTTACTGTTTACTGACTATACAGTGTGGGCATTGGGTCATTAGGTGACCTTCCAACTCCAAGTCCTGTGATTCCAGGGCCACTGATGCAGAAGAAGAGGTAGGTAGATATTATCATTTAGGTCAGTGCCCAGATGTTGTGCTTGGCAAGATCTTAAAAGGTGTTGAGTTAGAGATTCAACGTCACTTGTGTAACTGATACATCAGGTGCACTGGGGCTTAAACTGCAAGGAGGTAAAATGAGGAAATGAATTGGGGAAATTTGGTTGTAAGAAATATGAGAAAGGAGACCGGAGGTTTCCATTTGAGTGAAAGGAAGAAAAGGAGGAGTCAAAGCTTTCAGAAGCCCGCCCATGACTGTGGTAGGCAGGCATCGCTCAGGAGGGCCTTGTTGACTCCAGCAGCCACAACTGTATCTTTATGACCACCCAGGTGTACTTCTGAAGCCAAATATTTACTTTCTCAGCAATCTCAAATACCCTGAACATGAAAGAAAAAAGTAATCAGATTGCAGGCTTCCTGTGCTTTCTAGGAGATTAGCACAGGGGTCTAATTAGGACAGCTTGTGATTTCCAACCTCTGCTCTTGGGATAAGCGTTTGGCTCTCCATGAATGAGCTCTTTGGACTTCACTCAGCTCCCTAAGAAATGAAACGGTGGAGTCGTAGTTGGTTTGTGCCTAAGAGAAACTTGCTCTTATTCGAAGGAGTTGGATAGCCTGTCGCAGCTTGTGGTAGGAAGGGCCCCAAGCTTCACTTCTGTTCCTGGTGTGCTGTATGAATAAAACAGGATGTTGGGGCTTCCTTGGCGGTCCAGTGGGTAAGGACACCACCTTGCAGTGCAAGGGGCACCGGTTCAATCCCTGGCCTGGGAAGATCCCACGTGCCTTGGAGTGGCTGGACTTGTGTGTCCAATTACAAGCCAGCGCTCTGGAGCCCATGCACCCAGAGCTGGTGCTCTGCACCGAGAGAGGCCACTGCAATGGGGAAGATAAGATAGCTTGATGCAGTAAAAATAATACTCAGCTGGGTAATTAGGAAAATAGATTATGGTCAGGATTCTACAATTAACTAATGCGACCTTGGACCTGTAAATTCACTTTACTGTTTACTGACTATACAGTGTGGGCATTGGGTCATTAGGTGACCTTCCAACTCCAAGTCCTGTGATTCCAGGGCCACTGATGCAGAAGAAGAGGTAGGTAGATATTATCATTTAGGTCAGTGCCCAGATGTTGTGCTTGGCAAGATCTTAAAAGGTGTTGAGTTAGAGATTCAACGTCACTTGTGTAACTGATACATCAGGTGCACTGGGGCTTAAACTGCAAGGAGGTAAAATGAGGAAATGAATTGGGGAAATTTGGTTGTAAGAAATATGAGAAAGGAGACCGGAGGTTTCCATTTGAGTGAAAGGAAGAAAAGGAGGAGTCAAAGCTTTCAGAAGCCCGCCCATGACTGTGGTAGGCAGGCATCGCTCAGGAGGGCCTTGTTGACTCCAGCAGCCACAACTGTATCTTTATGACCACCCAGGTGTACTTCTGAAGCCAAATATTTACTTTCTCAGCAATCTCAAATACCCTGAACATGAAAGAAAAAAGTAATCAGATTGCAGGCTTCCTGTGCTTTCTAGGAGATTAGCACAGGGGTCTAATTAGGACAGCTTGTGATTTCCAACCTCTGCTCTTGGGATAAGCGTTTGGCTCTCCATGAATGAGCTCTTTGGACTTCACTCAGCTCCCTAAGAAATGAAACGGTGGAGTCGTAGTTGGTTTGTGCCTAAGAGAAACTTGCTCTTATTCGAAGGAGTTGGATAGCCTGTCGCAGCTTGTGGTAGGAAGGGCCCCAAGCTTCACTTCTGTTCCTGGTGTGCTGTATGAATAAAACAGGATGTTGGGGCTTCCTTGGTGGTCCAGTGGGTAAGGACACCACCTTGCAGTGCAAGGGGCACCGGTTCAATCCCTGGCCTGGGAAGATCCCACGTGCCTTGGAGTGGCTGGACTTGTGTGTCCAATTACAAGCCAGCGCTCTGGAGCCCATGCACCCAGAGCTGGTGCTCTGCACCGAGAGAGGCCACTGCAATGGGAGGCCCACACAGGTCAAAAAATAAAGATGGATGAAAATAAATAATTAAAAAAAACAATAAAAGAGGCAAAAATTAAAAAAAGAAAAAGAAAAGCAAGGTACAGTCCCTTAGTTAAAGTGTTTATTTTCTCTTGTCTGCAGATAACCTCTTCGAGAACTTCTACTCAGGAGTTTTTTCTCATGGTCATTACATGGTTAAGCGCTGATGCTTTCTCTCTCTTTTTTTTTTTTGTAAGTTCATTGGGTTTTAATTTTTTTTATAATTTAAAAGTAGGTAATGAATTTACAAAGGTCAAAAGTACCAATGTTTAAAAACTCGTAAGTGAATTCTTCTTCTCATTCCATTTCTTATGTCAATTTGTCCGTTCCCAGGCTACCACTGTTTTTAGTTTTATGTGAACCTCTCTAGAGATTTTTTTTTAATGTATATACAGGAAGATTCCACTCTTATCTTTTACCCCTTATAACAAATATGGATGTCAGGCACACGATTCTTAACTGTTTTCAATGGAATTTTGCACCATGGGTATCCTAGAGAGTCTCCCATAATCTGGGTTTTGCTGATTGCATCCCTACTGTAAAGTTTGTATGTTCCTTCTCTGTCTTCTGTGTTTTTATAAATTAATAGTTGCATCAAAGTGCTATCAGACTGAGATTAGATTCTTTTTTCCCAAGACCGTTTCATCGTGGTATGTTCCTCCAACAGGGGCAAACAATTCCAGATTGTCTCTTTTCTTGTTGCTTCTGATACTTTTACCATTTCATTTTTTAATATTTTAATCTTTGCTCCACTTTTCCCCACTTTTTCTTGGTATATGGCATGAGTATGGTTCCGTATTTATCCTTTTCTAGTTGGCTATCCGGTAATTCCAACAACATTTACAGAATAAGCTATCTTTCCCTTCTGATTTAAGATGCCACATCTATTATATATTAAATCCCCAATGTATCTGGGTCTATGTTATGGGTTTCTGTTCTTTTCCATTGATCTATGTATTCGTGCAATCATTTCTTTAAAAAAAAATTTTTTTGATGTGTCCATGTTAAAATATTTATTACATTTGTGACAGTATTGCTTCTGTTTTATGTTTTGGTTTTTGACCACAAGGAATGTGGGATCTTAGCTCCCTGACCAAAGACTGAACCTGTACCCTCTGCATTGAAAAGTGGAGTCTTAGCCACTCCATGGACCACCAAGGAAGTCCCTATGGAACAGTTTCATACTGTGTTGTCATTCAGTCTCTAAGTTGTGTCTGATTCTTTGCAACCTCATGGACTGTAGCACACCAATCTCCTCTGTCCTCCACACTATCTCCTAGAGTTTGTTCAAATTCATATTCATTGAGTTGGTGATACTATCTAACCATCTCATCCTCTGCCACCCCTTCTTTCCTTTTACCTTTGTCAGCCTTTCTCCGTTCCCAGGCTACCACTGTTTTTAGTTTTATGTGAACCTCTCTAGAGATTTTTTAATGTATATACAGGAAGATTCCACTCTTATCTTTTACCCCTTATAACAAATATGGATGTCAGGCACACGATTCTTAACTGTTTTCAATGGAATTTTGCACCATGGGTATCCTAGAGAGTCTCCCATAATCTGGGTTTTGCTGATTGCATCCCTACTGTAAAGTTTGTATGTTCCTTCTCTGTCTTCTGTGTTTTTATAAATTAATAGTTGCATCAAAGTGCTATCAGACTGAGATTAGATTCTTTTTTCCCAAGACCGTTTCATCGTGGTATGTTCCTCCAACAGGGGCAAACAATTCCAGATTGTCTCTTTTCTTGTTGCTTCTGATACTTTTACCATTTCATTTTTTAATATTTTAATCTTTGCTCCACTTTTCCCCACTTTTTCTTGGTATATGGCATGAGTATGGTTCCGTATTTATCCTTTTCTAGTTGGCTATCCGGTAATTCCAACAACATTTACAGAATAAGCTATCTTTCCCTTCTGATTTAAGATGCCACATCTATTATATATTAAATCCCCAATGTATCTGGGTCTATGTTATGGGTTTCTGTTCTTTTCCATTGATCTATGTATTCGTGCAATCATTTCTTTAAAAAAAAATTTTTTTGATGTGTCCATGTTAAAATATTTATTACATTTGTGACAGTATTGCTTCTGTTTTATGTTTTGGTTTTTGACCACAAGGAATGTGGGATCTTAGCTCCCTGACCAAAGACTGAACCTGTACCCTCTGCATTGAAAAGTGGAGTCTTAGCCACTCCATGGACCACCAAGGAAGTCCCTATGGAACAGTTTCATACTGTGTTGTCATTCAGTCTCTAAGTTGTGTCTGATTCTTTGCAACCTCATGGACTGTAGCACACCAATCTCCTCTGTCCTCCACACTATCTCCTAGAGTTTGTTCAAATTCATATTCATTGAGTTGGTGATACTATCTAACCATCTCATCCTCTGCCACCCCCTTCTCCTTTTACCTTTAGCGTTTCCCAGCATCAGGAGAGATGTCCCTTTTCCAGTGAGACAGCCCTTCTCAACAGGTGGCCAAACTATTGGAGCTTCAGCTTCAGCATCAGTCCTTCCAATGAATATTCAAGGATGATTTCCCTTAGGATTGAATGGTTTGACCCCCTTGCAGTCCAAGAGACTCTCAAGAGTCTTCTCCAGCATCACAATTTGAAAGCATTAATTCCTTGGTGCTCAGCCTTCTTTACAGACCAGCTGCCACATGTGTGTATAACTACTGGAAAAAAGCTTTGATTATATGGACCTTTGCCAGCAAAGTGATGTTTCTGCTTTCTAATACAGTATCGAGGTATGTCATAGCTTTCCTTCCTAGGAGCAAGTGTCCTTTAATTTCATGGCTGTTGTCACCCTCTGCAGTTATTTTGGAGCCCTTGAAAATAAAATCTGTCCCTGCTTCTACCTTTTCCCCTTCCATTTGACATGAAGTGATGGGAGCGGATGATCTTAGTATCTTGAATACTGAGTTTTTAGCCAGCTTTTTCACTCTCCTCCTTCACCCTCTTCAAGAGGCTCTTTAGTTCTTCATTTTCTGTGTATCTGAGGTTGTATCTGAGGTTGTTGATATTTCTCCTGGCAATCTTCATTTCAGCTGGTGACTCATCCAGCCTAGCATCTCCCATGATGTACTCTGCATACTTAATTATTAAAGGTCTATAAAATATCTTAATATCTGGTAGAGCTAGTTTCCCCTTATTAGCCTTCTTTCTGACTGAAAATATTTATTACATTTGTGACAGTATTGCTTCTGTTTTATGTTTTGGTTTTTGACCACAAGGAATGTGGGATCTTAGCTCCCTGACCAAAGACTGAACCTGTACCCTCTGCATTGAAAAGTGGAGTCTTAGCCACTCCATGGACCACCAAGGAAGTCCCTATGGAACAGTTTCATACTGTGTTGTCATTCAGTCTCTAAGTTGTGTCTGATTCTTTGCAACCTCATGGACTGTAGCACACCAATCTCCTCTGTCCTCCACACTATCTCCTAGAGTTTGTTCAAATTCATATTCATTGAGTTGGTGATACTATCTAACCATCTCATCCTCTGCCACCCCCTTCTCCTTTTACCTTTAGCGTTTCCCAGCATCAGGGAGAGATGTCCCTTTTCCAGTGAGACAGCCCTTCTCAACAGGTGGCCAAACTATTGGAGCTTCAGCTTCAGCATCAGTCCTTCCAATGAATATTCAAGGATGATTTCCCTTAGGATTGAATGGTTTGACCCCCTTGCAGTCCAAGAGACTCTCAAGAGTCTTCTCCAGCATCACAATTTGAAAGCATTAATTCCTTGGTGCTCAGCCTTCTTTACAGACCAGCTGCCACATGTGTGTATAACTACTGGAAAAAAGCTTTGATTATATGGACCTTTGCCAGCAAAGTGATGTTTCTGCTTTCTAATACAGTATCGAGGTATGTCATAGCTTTCCTTCCTAGGAGCAAGTGTCCTTTAATTTCATGGCTGTTGTCACCCTCTGCAGTTATTTTGGAGCCCTTGAAAATAAAATCTGTCCCTGCTTCTACCTTTTCCCCTTCCATTTGACATGAAGTGATGGGACCGGATGATCTTAGTATCTTGAATACTGAGTTTTTAGCCAGCTTTTTCACTCTCCTCCTTCACCCTCTTCAAGAGGCTCTTTAGTTCTTCATTTTCTGTGTATCTGAGGTTGTATCTGAGGTTGTTGATATTTCTCCTGGCAATCTTCATTTCAGCTGGTGACTCATCCAGCCTAGCATCTCCCATGATGTACTCTGCATACTTAATTATTAAAGGTCTATAAAATATCTTAATATCTGGTAGAGCTAGTTTCCCCTTATTAGCCTTCTTTCTCAGCGCTTTGCTCACCATTCTTTTTTAGTGGAATTGCCTTTGACTTCTAGGTTAAGTCAAGGATAATGATGTCTTCACGATGTCAGGCTTTCTTGCCCAAGAACATGGTATGCCTTTCCATTTGATCATTTGTCTGACTTTTGGAAATGTCCCGATGTTTTCCTCATACAATTTCTTTGCATTCTTATTGAATTAATTTTGTTGTATTGGCTGTTGTTATAATTGAGGATTTTGCATCCATTATATCTTCTTTTATCCTCATTGACCCATACTCCATTAGACTTAGAAATTCTCTTCTGTTAGTAGTGTTCAGTTGACTTTCTTGGGCTTTTCATCATACTGTCTGTAAGTAATGTGGTTTAGCTTATTTTACTCCTGTATTTCATTCATCCAGCTCCTTTCTATTGTGTTGGCTAACCCTTGCACTTACTTAGCTGCTAATACTGTTTTACTGCATGTTTGCTTTGGCTTAAATCCGACTTCTCCAGCACTACCTGGAAGCAGGTGACACAACCGCCTCCTTTGCCATGAGCTGGGTGCCAGGTATGATCAGCTGGTATCAGATCTAGGGAGAGTTGGGTGTCAGAGGATACAAGTGCTCAACCATGTCTCTCTGTCTACACAATAGGTTCTTCACACTCTCTCTCCTTTTTTTAAGGAAAATAGATAAGTAGCTCTTCATTGTGATCTTCTCTCCACATTGTAAGTTTTTGAATAGACATCTTGATTGAATCTTCCCCTTCTGTGCTAGATTGTCTTTTCTTATGCCTCCATTTCCCTCTTCCTGTACATGTGTGCTAAGTCACTTCAGTTGTCTATGACTCTTTGCAGCCCTATTGACTGTAGCCGGCCCCTCTGTCCAAGGGGATTCTCTAGGCAAGAATATTAGATTGCTGTGCCCTCCTCCAGCGGATCTTCCTGAACCAGAAATCGAACCCACATCTCTTATGTCTCTTGCGTTGCAGGCAGGTTCTTGACTACCAGCCCTACATGGGAGATGCCTTCCCTCTGCCTCCCTGGACCTTCTTCTTCTTACCTTTTTTTTTTTTTTTTCGAAAGCTAGCTTTTCTTCTGGCCACTTCTGTTGGTCTTTCATTTATTTATTTTCATCCATCTTCATTCTTTGGCCTGTGTGGGCCTCCCTTCGCAGTGGCCTCTCTCGCTGCAGAGCACTGGCTTTGGGTGCCTGCGCTCCAGAGCTCCAGCTCAGTAATTGGACACATCGGTCCAGTCACTCTACTGCACGTGGGATCTTCCCAGGCCAGGGATTGAACCGGTGCCCCTTGCATTGCAAGGTGGTGTCCTTACCCACTGGACCACCAGGGAAGCCCATTACCTCTCTTTTGTTTCTCTCTTCTCTCTCTTCTATTTTTCTCTTTCCCTAGTTCCCCATTATTCTTTGTATGATATTTGATTTTGAGTCTTGGGGTGGCTAAATTCTTCTCATCAAGAAAAAGTCTTGTAACTGGACTTAGCATGCTTTATTAGGGAGACATATTTAGGACTTTGTTTAGCAAGTCATTGTGAAGCTGAGGCAGAATGACAGGTTAGAGTGGCGGGAGCCTCATGTTGGAGACTCCCTAATGTCTCTTGGGCCTTTAGGAAGTAACTTAAGGTCAGAACTGTAGTTGTTTTAAAGCGATTCTTTGAGATATTACTGGGTAATACAGGAAAACCTCCATTTCTTAGATAGAATTTATTCTTAGAAATGCATCTTAAAGCTCTTGTGGTGAGTTAAAATCCTGAACAAGAAAAGCAAGTGTTCTGACTGTTCATGAACTTTCTCTTTTTCTATTTAGACATTGTTTACTGTCATCAGAAAATATAATAAGTACATGACATGAGCCCTAAAAGAAACTATTAGGCTTTCTCAGCTAGCATTGGATGAGCAAAATAGCAAAATGTGAAGCTATGAGAAATGAGGCCTTCTTAATCCAGATTCATTCTTAGGAGAACATTGGGCTTTCTTCCAGAGCTGGAATCTTATGCTCCCTAAGGGCAGAAACCATGTCTTAATTATCTTTGAATTGAAGACTATGCCTGAGGAGGCATATTATAAATATTTAATGATTTGGTGGATTAGACTGGATGGGCATCCTAATGCCCAGTGTGATGTTATTAGGAAGTGGGACCTTTGGGTAGTGCTGAGTCATGAGGGCAAAGACTTCATGAATGGGATGAGAGCCTTGTAGATGTGACTCTAGAGAGCTCTCTGGCCCCTTTGTCGTGTAAGAATACAAGCCTGCAGCCCCGAAGAGGGCCCTCACCTGGGCACGCTGGCACTCTCATCTGACTTCCAGCCTCCAGAACTGAGAAGCACATTTTTTATAAATTCCCCCAAGGTGGCGCTAGTGGTAAAGAACTGGCCTGCTGCTGCAAGAGATATAAGAGATACAGGTTCTAACACTGGGTCAGGAAGATCCCCTGGAGAAGGAAATGGCAGCCCACTCCAGTATTCTTGCCTGGAGAATCCCATGGACTGAGGAGTCTGTTGGGCTACAGTCCATGGAGTCATAGAGTCAGACACGACTGAAGCGACTTTGCACACAGACAGCAGCAAGCTGCCCCAACCCTGTATGTGGTCCTTTGTTATACCAACCCAAGCAGACTGACACAGACCATCCCAGGGACATTTTTTTTTTTAATGTAAGAATTTTGGCATGAAATTGGTGGTTGATTTAGATTACCTTCCAATCCTGGTATCCAATGCAGGATGACTTTTGAGAATAAAGGAAGGAGAAAAGCAGATACAATAACTATGAAGTCAGTCGTCTTGACTCTTTTTTGTTAACGCAGTTAACCTCCCTTCCTTGGTGGCCTCAGAGAGCCACAGTGTAACAAATTTCATTATGATGAGTCTGACTCGGCAAAAAAAAGATTAACTTAATGTTTTCTCTGCTCTGCTGTTTAGAGAAAGTTATCAAAAAAATGTTCTGACTGTTCATGAACTTTCTCTTTTCTATTTAGATTTTGTTTACTGTCATCAGAAAATATAATAAGTACATGACATGAGCCCTAAAAGAAACTATTAGGCTTTCTCAGCTAGCATTGGATGAGCAAAATAGCAAAATGTGAAGCTATGAGAAATGAGGCCTTCTTAATCCAGATTCATTCTTAGGAGAACATTGGGCTTTCTTCCAGAGCTGGAATCTTATGCTCCCTAAGGGCAGAAACCATGTCTTAATTATCTTTGAATTGAAGACTATGCCTGAGGAGGCATATTATAAATATTTAATGATTTGGTGGATTAGACTGGATGGGCATCCTAATGCCCAGTGTGATGTTATTAGGAAGTGGGACCTTTGGGTAGTGCTGAGTCATGAGGGCAAAGACTTCATGAATGGGATGAGAGCCTTGTAGATGTGACTCTAGAGAGCTCTCTGGCCCCTTTGTCGTGTAAGAATACAAGCCTGCAGCCCGAAGAGGGCCCTCACCTGGGCACGCTGGCACTCTCATCTGACTTCCAGCCTCCAGAACTGAGAAGCACATTTTTTATAAATTCCCCCAAGGTGGCGCTAGTGGTAAAGAACTGGCCTGCTGCTGCAAGAGATATAAGAGATACAGGTTCTAACACTGGGTCAGGAAGATCCCCTGGAGAAGGAAATGGCAGCCCACTCCAGTATTCTTGCCTGGAGAATCCCATGGACTGAGGAGTCTGTTGGGCTACAGTCCATGGAGTCATAGAGTCAGACACGACTGAAGCGACTTTGCACACAGACAGCACGCAAGCTGCCCCAACCCTGTATGTGGTCCTTTGTTATACCAACCCAAGCAGACTGACACAGACCATCCCAGGGACATTTTTTTTTTTAATGTAAGAATTTTGGCATGAAATTGGTGGTTGATTTAGATTACCTTCCAATCCTGGTATCCAATGCAGGATGACTTTTGAGAATAAAGGAAGGAGAAAAGCAGATACAATAACTATGAAGTCAGTCGTCTTGACTCTTTTTTGTTAACGCAGTTAACCTCCCTTCCTTGGTGGCCTCAGAGAGCCACAGTGTAACAAATTTCATTATGATGAGTCTGACTCGGCAAAAAAAAGATTAACTTAATGTTTTCTCTGCTCTGCTGTTTAGAGAAAGTTATCAAAATCATTTACAAAGGGATTTCATGAAAAGTGGCCAACGTAATGTGAGGGTATACTTTTGTTAGGGCTTCCCCAATGGCACAGTCGGTAAAAAATCTGCCTGCACTGCAGGAGACCTGGGTTTGATCCCTTGGAAATGGCAACCCACTCCAGTATTCTTGCCTGAGAAATCCCATCGACATAGAAGCCTGGAGGGCTATATAGTTCATGGGGTCGCAGACTCATACATGACTCAGCGACTAAACCACCACTGTACTTCCATTAACTCAAAAAATCTGCTGCTTTCTAATGGTCAGATAAAGCCAGTTTTTTGCAAGAACTGCTTCTACTGACTGTCATATGAACAACGCATTCTTGTCTGCCCTAATCTTTCATATAATATGAACATTAGGGAATAGTCATAGTTAGACACAGCATACACGTGCTGGAAAAATTCAGGTCCAAGACGGAAGAGTGGAAAGAATAACCTTAGGTTCACAAATGGAGTAAGACAAAGTGGCCAAGCAATGGGGTCACAGACCAGAGTGAAGGATCATAAGGAAGAAAACTTTCTGGCCTTTTTGAATCTACTGACAGCTTCTGGGTCTCCCTTGCAAAAAACTGTTGTATGATCTCCTTATAAAAAGCAGACCCAGGACTTCAGTGGTCGTCCAGTGGTTAAGACTCTATGCTTCTGCTGCAGAGGGGTGGGTTAGATCCCTGGTCAAGATCCCTCATGCTGCGTGGTGCCACCAAAAAATAAAATTAGAAAAAGTAGGGCTTCCCTGGTGGGCCAGTGGGTGGAGAGTCTGCCTTGGAGTGCCAGGGGCACCTGTTTGATCCCTGGCCAGGGAGGATCCCGCGTGCTGCGGAGTGGCTGGACCAGTGTGTCCAGTTGCAAGCCGGCTGTCTGGAGTGCATGCTCCCAGAGCCAGTGCTCTATGGTGAGAGGGGCCACTGCAATGGGAAGCCCACACAGGCCAAATAATAAAAGATGGATGGAAATAAATATAAAAATAAAAAGAGAGGCATGATTGGGAATAAAAAATAAAAAAATAAAGAAGAAAAAGCAGGAGCAGATTTTGCACCAGAGGTCGGCAAACATTCTGTACAGGGCCAGATGGAAAATATTTTAAGCTCTGTTGCACCACCTCAGTGCAAAAGAAGCTGTGTTCCAGTAAAACTTTACTTACCAAACCAGGTGTGGGCTGAACCTTGTTTTAGAGAATTACCTGGATTTTTTAAAACTGAGGTGTAGTTGATGTACAGTCTTGTGCCGATCTCTGCTGTACAGCAGTGTGAGTCAGTTACATACCTACATACATTCTTGTTTCAGATTCTTCTCCATTATGGTTTAATCACACAATCTTGAATATAGTCCCTGGTGCTATACGTTTGGACCTTGCTGTTTATCCATTCTAATGAAATGGATAGCTTGCATCTACCAACCCCAGACTCCCAGGTCATCCTCTTCTTCCCTCTCCACCCCATTGGCAACCACAGTCTGTTTAGAGAATTACCTGGATTTTTGAAATTGTATGCCACTTCCCGTGGTCAGCAGCAAGTATGTTAGTTACATATCTTTCAGACTAACAGAGGATAACTATTTTCTGTACCTTGTCACCTTTCCCTTTTTCTGTCTTCCTCTTCTCTGTCTCTTAGGAGCTGCCCAATATCTACCCGTAGTTCAGTCCTGGCCCAGTATGGAAATCAATTTTCTTTATTAAGCAGGAGATATATAAGGAGCATCAAGTCAGCCTTGTTGCTGGGTCTTCTTTCACTGTGTCAGACCCAGGACTTCAGTGGTCGCCAGTGGTTAAGACTCTATGCTTCTGCTGCAGAGGGGTGGGTTAGATCCCTGGTCAAGATCCCTCATGCTGCGTGGTGCCACCAAAAAATAAAATTAGAAAAAGTAGGGCTTCCCTGGTGGGCCAGTGGGTGGAGAGTCTGCCTTGGAGTGCCAGGGGCACCTGTTTGATCCCTGGCCAGGGAGGATCCCGCGTGCTGCGGAGTGGCTGGACCAGTGTGTCCAGTTGCAAGCCGGCTGTCTGGAGTGCATGCTCCCAGAGCCAGTGCTCTATGGTGAGAGGGGCCACTGCAATGGGAAGCCCACACAGGCCAAATAATAAAAGATGGATGGAAATAAATATAAAAATAAAAGAGAGGCATGATTGGGAATAAAAAATAAAAAAATAAAGAAGAAAAAGCAGGAGCAGATTTTGCACCAGAGGTCGGCAAACATTCTGTACAGGGCCAGATGGAAAATATTTTAAGCTCTGTTGCACCACCTCAGTGCAAAAGAAGCTGTGTTCCAGTAAAACTTTACTTACCAAACCAGGTGTGGGCTGAACCTTGTTTTAGAGAATTACCTGGATTTTTTAAAACTGAGGTGTAGTTGATGTACAGTCTTGTGCCGATCTCTGCTGTACAGCAGTGTGAGTCAGTTACATACCTACATACATTCTTGTTTCAGATTCTTCTCCATTATGGTTTAATCACACAATCTTGAATATAGTCCCTGGTGCTATACGTTTGGACCTTGCTGTTTATCCATTCTAATGAAATGGATAGCTTGCATCTACCAACCCCAGACTCCCAGGTCATCCTCTTCTTCCCTCTCCACCCCATTGGCAACCACAGTCTGTTTAGAGAATTACCTGGATTTTTGAAATTGTATGCCACTTCCCGTGGTCAGCAGCAAGTATGTTAGTTACATATCTTTCAGACTAACAGAGGATAACTATTTTCTGTACCTTGTCACCTTTCCCTTTTTCTGTCTTCCTCTTCTCTGTCTCTTAGGAGCTGCCCAATATCTACCCGTAGTTCAGTCCTGGCCCAGTATGGAAATCAATTTTCTTTATTAAGCAGGAGATATATAAGGAGCATCAAGTCAGCCTTGTTGCTGGGTCTTCTTTCACTGTGTACTTAGTTTCAGGGCTTGGATGCCTACCTTGGAGTCCTCCGGGTGCCCTACATCCTCCAAGATTGGCATTCTGCCAACCCCAGCCATTGGTGTAACTCTAGCCTCATACAACATTGGGCACTTTATTGAAACAAAACCAAGATAATCAACTTTTGTTGTTGAGAGCCTTCCATGTGCTAGACACTGGTATATGTCCATGAATCAGAGCATATGATAGCTCCCTTTGTTGGCAAAGTACTGTGTTACGTGTGCACTGTGCTATGTGTGGATTACTGATGGAGAAATAACTCAAACACAATTTTAAGAATCCACAGTAAAACTTAATTGAACCTATAGCCTGATGCTTCTTTGTTACAAATGCCGCCTCATGATCATCATTATAAACTTCGGTTCTAAAAATATGGTGTGCTATTTTCTAAATAAAGGGAAACCTTTCATCAAGTCAGCTAGGGGAAGGCACATACCAGAATTCGGGGACTTGTTTTCACCCCATTGCTTCTATGGATGTCTCACTCTTCATTGTCTCTCCAGGTGTGTAATTCCCTCTCCCCAGTACTCAGTTCCTTTATGGATGCAGAAACAACTAATAGGATAAAACTTGGAGCAAATAAAGTCATAAAAATGAATATAGCAATGTAAGTATTTCTTGGACAAAGAAAGGCATGCCCTCATGTTTGCTCCTGCACTATACAGTGTACTGATTGTCTTTCTTAGTGTCTTTTATCTTCCCTTTAAAGCTTGAAAATAGTCTACTTCCTTCCCATCTGTTCACCACGTTGATTGCTCTGGGCTGGTAGGAGTTTCTTCAACATAAGGCTTTTTCCTGCTCTTGATTTAAATAGTCCCTTACATAATCCCAGCTGATTTATTGTTTCAGACTAACAGAGGATAACTATTTTCTGTACCTTGTCACCTTTCCCTTTTTCTGTCTTCCTCTTCTCTGTCTCTTAGGAGCTGCCCAATATCTACCCGTAGTTCAGTCCTGGCCCAGTATGGAAATCAATTTTCTTTATTAAGCAGGAGATATATAAGGAGCATCAAGTCAGCCTTGTTGCTGGGTCTTCTTTCACTGTGTACTTAGTTTCAGGGCTTGGATGCCTACCTTGGAGTCCTCCGGGTGCCCTACATCCTCCAAGATTGGCATTCTGCCAACCCCAGCCATTGGTGTAACTCTAGCCTCATACAACATTGGGCACTTTATTGAAACAAAACCAAGATAATCAACTTTTGTTGTTGAGAGCCTTCCATGTGCTAGACACTGGTATATGTCCATGAATCAGAGCATATGATAGCTCCCTTTGTTGGCAAAGTACTGTGTTACGTGTGCACTGTGCTATGTGTGGATTACTGATGGAGAAATAACTCAAACACAATTTTAAGAATCCACAGTAAAACTTAATTGAACCTATAGCCTGATGCTTCTTTGTTACAAATGCCGCCTCATGATCATCATTATAAACTTCGGTTCTAAAAATATGGTGTGCTATTTTCTAAATAAAGGGAAACCTTTCATCAAGTCAGCTAGGGGAAGGCACATACCAGAATTCGGGGACTTGTTTTCACCCCATTGCTTCTATGGATGTCTCACTCTTCATTGTCTCTCCAGGTGTGTAATTCCCTCTCCCCAGTACTCAGTTCCTTTATGGATGCAGAAACAACTAATAGGATAAAACTTGGAGCAAATAAAGTCATAAAAATGAATATAGCAATGTAAGTATTTCTTGGACAAAGAAAGGCATGCCCTCATGTTTGCTCCTGCACTATACAGTGTACTGATTGTCTTTCTTAGTGTCTTTTATCTTCCCTTTAAAGCTTGAAAATAGTCTACTTCCCTTCCCATCTGTTCACCACGTTGATTGCTCTGGGCTGGTAGGAGTTTCTTCAACATAAGGCTTTTTCCTGCTCTTGATTTAAATAGTCCCTTACATAATCCCAGCTGATTTATTGTTTTAACTTCTTAATCCTCTTCTTATTGGTATTGGTAAATGTCCTTGATGCCACTGAGCAGTTTAGGTATGGAGACTGAAATGGCCCCTAGCTCCTTTATAAAAAGCATGTGTAGCCTTTTTTGTATATACTTCACCTTGAATGGTGATCTGGCCTTTTCCAGTTGAATAGCAAGTGTATATCAATTGTTTGATTAGAAAAGATGTTCTGAGCACTGTAATTGGAGAGAGTAGAGTCCACTTGAAATGTGTTGCTGTGTCGGAAAAGGAATAGACTCCAAGTCAAAAGATCTGCAGCCATCTTGCTTTATGACCTTGTTTGGGCTGGGTTGTTTTTTTTTTCCCCTAGAAAATGAATGGACTGAATTGAAGATGCTTAGGACCACCTACCTTAGAGAGTTAAGCAGGTGCAGTCTGGTTCCCAAGATCTCTACAAATGCTCCAAATTTCTCACTTTTTTGTATTAGATTTCTATATAAAATGTTTTAGAAAAAGGTTTGCCGATCTAGAAGTATTTGAAAGCACCTCTAAGCACCTCTTCCAGTTGTGATTTTTGTGAGCCAAAGACTTTGGAACAAAATGTAAGAAGATATATAAGCACAAGCTAAGTATATGACATAGAATCTCCATCAGTCATTCAACTTTCATTAGTTTCCTTGCAGATTGGAGAATATTACAGCTCCTGAACACTGTCTTATCTTCAGTTAGGTATGCCGTGGATTTCGATCAAAGCTTATGTGAAAGTTTATATGCTGGTAATCATAGAAGACATAAGACTTACTGTTGCTAAGCATTGCTAATAGAATTCCATTTAATAAAGATAGTCATTCTTATGTTGCTGACTTATTTTATTTCCAGGTTGTTTTCCTATATACCATGATATTTTAACATAGTTTTTAACACACACACAGATTTATATTCTGGCTTTTTATTTAATCTTAGAGCAGAGATGTTTCCCTGAGGATTGTGAGGTGAAAGCCAGTGTATAACCAACACATAGCACAATGCCTGGTCAACAGAGGTGCTCAAGAAATAATAATTAATCAAATTACTTATTAAGTTAATCCCAAGCAAATCTGGAAGTTATATTTCTTCCTATTCTGTGATATTAAAAGCTCCTGTTGCCTGTTTTCTAAAATTGAATGTACACACACTGTAGGATCCAGCAGCCCCACTCCTAAATGAATGTCAAACAGAAACATGTACAGTATTTACCAGAAGATGTGTTTTAGAATGTTTTAGGAGCAACACTAATAACAGCCCTAAGCTTGAAATTACTCAGCTGTCTGTCAACACATGTTGAGAGAAAGTTGTGGATTCACATTGGGAATACAAAACAGCAAGGATAATGTACAGCCCACAACTAGACACAAATCCAGAGACAGAAGAGTTCATGCTACATGATTCCATTTAAAAGCTCAGGAAAAAACAGTCTGTGCTTTTAGAAGCCAGTTTTAAAGAGCACAGGACGACTTCTGGATGTTGGCACTGTTTGGTTGCTTTGCCTGGGGTGCTTACATGGTTGTATCCATTTGCAAAGGCTCATCATGCTGTATACTTCGAGTGCTGTATGTATATTATACTTAAATATAATTTAATTTTGAAAGAACCTGTAGTTTTCTAAATTACAGATGATCCAAGGTAATAATAAAGCACTATTAAGTACTTAAAGGATTTGATCATATTCCATTTAAAAAGATAGAATGGAATCTCCTATGCATCTATTTATTAAGGTATTCCATGGGTATACCCTGCTGTCACTCTGTAATTCCCTGTTATAAAGCACTTATAAGACTATATGATAATTGTCTGTCTGTTTTCCTCTTCTCCACAGTAGATGTTAACTTTCCTGGGTCAGGAAGACTGTCTAGTTTAATCACTCATATCGTCAGCTCCTGGTGGGACTCAAGTACTTGCTGAGTGGCTAGAATGAATAGGCCACACAAGGGAGAGAACGAATGGGGCACTGTCCTGGGCTCCTGATGGTCTCATTCTGGTGTCCTGTATATGACTTTCTGCAAAGTTGATGCCTTATCCTGACTTTCCACACATTTTATACAGGAGAAAACCTCAGATAAAAGAAAATGCTCTAAATCCTTTAGAAATAGTACTGCAAGAATCACAGTTGGAATCATATCAGACTAACACTATATCCTCTGCTTTGATAATCTTTTATGTTTTGACTCAAATCATACAGTAATTACATATAACTAGACTAGATAATCTACTTTTATGTTGGTAGGGTATAATTAGTATCGTCCCTATGGGCTTCCCTGTGGCTCAGAAGGTAAAGAATCTGCTTGCAATGTGAGAGACCTGAGTTGGAAAGGTCCCCTGGAGGAGGGAATGGCAAGCCACTCCAGTATTCTTGCCTGGAGAATCCCATGGACAAAGGAGCCTAGTAGGCTACAGTCCATAGCGTCTCAGAGTCAGACATGACTGAGTGACTAACGCTTACTTACTTACAGGGTTCGAAGTGTGCCTTATAGAGTGGGTCAGATTATATAAAAACATGGTGTTGGGAGGTGGGGCAGTGAGGTTATTTCAGGTGACAAAAGAGTATGAGAAAAGGAAAACAGAATGACTGGAGCCAAGGTTTGGTGCCAGGAAGTTATAGAAAATAAAGAGTATAGATAGATCAAAGGCAAATAATGAAGGGTCTTAAATGCCAAGTACAGATGTATGCATAGATACTAGGAAGCAGTATAAATCTTTAATACGATGAATGATGTAATAAATGTGATGTCTTAGGGATATCTATCTATAGCAATATGTAGGCTGTATTAAAATGTGGAGAGTTTGTGAGAGGAATATCAGCCAGGAGGCAGTTGTGACATATTTGTAAGATGACTAGTAAAAGTGGAAAAGGAGGCAGGTGATAGTAAGTGCTCACATAGACTGTAATTCCCTGTTATAAAGCACTTATAAGACTATATGATAATTGTCTGTCTGTTTTCCTCTTCTCCACAGTAGATGTTAACTTTCCTGGGTCAGGAAGACTGTCTAGTTTAATCACTCATATCGTCAGCTCCTGGTGGGACTCAAGTACTTGCTGAGTGGCTAGAATGAATAGGCCACACAAGGGAGAGAACGAATGGGGCACTGTCCTGGGCTCCTGATGGTCTCATTCTGGTGTCCTGTATATGACTTTCTGCAAAGTTGATGCCTTATCCTGACTTTCCACACATTTTATACAGGAGAAAACCTCAGATAAAAGAAAATGCTCTAAATCCTTTAGAAATAGTACTGCAAGAATCACAGTTGGAATCATATCAGACTAACACTATATCCTCTGCTTTGATAATCTTTTATGTTTTGACTCAAATCATACAGTAATTACATATAACTAGACTAGATAATCTACTTTTATGTTGGTAGGGTATAATTAGTATCGTCCCTATGGGCTTCCCTGTGGCTCAGAAGGTAAAGAATCTGCTTGCAATGTGAGAGACCTGAGTTGGAAAGGTCCCCTGGAGGAGGGAATGGCAAGCCACTCCAGTATTCTTGCCTGGAGAATCCCATGGACAAAGGAGCCTAGTAGGCTACAGTCCATAGCGTCTCAGAGTCAGACATGACTGAGTGACTAACGCTTACTTACTTACAGGGTTCGAAGTGTGCCTTATAGAGTGGGTCAGATTATATAAAAACATGGTGTTGGGAGGTGGGGCAGTGAGGTTATTTCAGGTGACAAAAGAGTATGAGAAAAGGAAAACAGAATGACTGGAGCCAAGGTTTGGTGCCAGGAAGTTATAGAAAATAAAGAGTATAGATAGATCAAAGGCAAATAATGAAGGGTCTTAAATGCCAAGTACAGATGTATGCATAGATACTAGGAAGCAGTATAAATCTTTAATACGATGAATGATGTAATAAATGTGATGTCTTAGGGATATCTATCTATAGCAATATGTAGGCTGTATTAAAATGTGGAGAGTTTGTGAGAGGAATATCAGCCAGGAGGCAGTTGTGACATATTTGTAAGATGACTAGTAAAAGTGGAAAGAAAGGAGTAAATACAAGGAACACAACCTTAAGGTGATAGATGTGCAGCCTCAATAATTTGTTTTTTTTTTTGAGAAAACAGAAAATCCAGCCTAAAATTCATGTAGCATCTCAAGAGACTAATCTGAATAGCCAAAACAATCTTGAAAAAGAACAAAGTTGGAGGTCTTACACTTCCTGATTTTAAAAGTTCCTACAGAGTTACAGTAATCATGACCCTGTGGTCCTGGCGCAAAGACAGACAGAGAGAGCAATGAATGTGATGGAGAGCCCAGAAACAGGCCCTCACATATATGGTCAGGTGATTTTTTTTGTGGGCGGGGCACTTCTATTGGTCTTTCATTTACTTATCTTTGTTCTTTGGCCTGTGTAGGCTTCCCATCGCAGTGGCCTCTCTTGCTGCAGAGCACCGGCTCTGGGCGCATGCACTCCAGAGCTCCAACTCGGTAGTGGGACACATCGGTCCAGCTGATGTGCAATACGTGGGATCTTCCCAGGCCAGGGATCAAACCAGCACCCCTTGCACCACAAGGCGGTGTCCTTACCCACTGGACCACCAGGGAAACCCTAGTCAGATGATTTTTAACAGTGCTGCCAAGACCATTCAGTGGGGAAAGGAGTCTTTCCACAATAGGGAGAAAAGTAAATATCCACATGCAAAAAATGAAGGACTCACACCATTGATAGACAAATAGATAAATAAAATGTGAGCTATACAAACAACAGCATTTTTTTTTCTATTTTTTTAAAAATTTCTGGCCTCTTCTCATTGACTTTCCATCCATTCATTTTCATCCATCATTATTCTTTGGCCTGTGTGGGCTTCCCATTGCAGTGGCCTTTCCCGTTGCAGAGCATTGGTTCTGGATACATGCACTCCAGAGTGCTGGCTCCTAATTGGACACACCAGTCTGGCACTCCTCAGCATATGGGATCTTCCTGAGCCAGGGATGGAACTAGTGCCCCTTGCACTACAAGGCGGTCTCTTTACCCACTGGGCCACTAGGGAAGCCCCACAACAGCATTATTATTCAGTCTTTAAAAGTAATGACGTTCTGACACACATATGAATGAACCTTGAAACATGATGTTACATGAAAGAAGCCACTCATGAAAGAAGAAAAGCTATATAATGCCTCCTATATGGTGTACCTAGAGGGTTCAAATTCCTAAGGACAGAAAGAATGGTGGTTGCCAGGGCCCAGGGATGGGAGAAGCAGGGAGTTACTGTTTAATGGTTACAGATTTCAATTTGGGGAAATGAAACAATTCTGAAGATGGATGGTAGTTTTGGTTGCACAACAGTAAATGTATTTAATGCCAGTGAACTATATATTTAGAAATTATTAAAATGGTAAATTTATGCTATGTATATTTTGGTGGGCTTTCTTGGTTGCTCAGTAGTAAAGAACCCATCTACTAGTGCAGGAGATGCAGGTTCGATCCCTGAGTCAGAAAGATCCCTGGAGAAGTAAATGGCAACCCACTCTAGTATTTTTGCCTGGGAAATCCTTTGGACAGGGGAGGCTGGTAGGCTACAGTCCATGAGGTCGCCAAAGAGTCAGATACAACTCAGCGACAAAGCAACAACATTTTACTACAATAAAAAAGAGTAGATGTACACAAAGATGTTTATGAATTTGAATTTGATGGTGTCAAGGAAAGAGCAAAAGTGACTACAACATTTCAAGTATGGTGGTACCACTGACAGAAGTTGGAAAATGGTAGGTTGATTTGCTTTGACTTGACATCGTTATATACAACATGAGAAGTGGAAAAGTTCTGGTGTAGAGTTAGAACTTAGGGGAGGATTATAGCTGAAAATATAGCAGCCATTACCATAGCAGTACAATTAAAGCCAAGGGGACTCTCTGATTTTCCCCAAACATTAATAAGAAATTAATGCCCCCTCCCCCACTTTCTGATCTTGTTCAGAAGATAGCATCCTATTGTGTTTTAAATCATGTTTTCAACAATTCATTGGCATCTATAGACTTAAGGTAAAATTGAATTTTAAGGTGTCTTCATACTGTGGATTTTAAAATAATCAGTATACCTCAGCTGATTTTCACTTGATAGATAAAAATGCAAGATTATGTGCTTGAAGAGATACAGTGGGAGTAGGGGAGGAATTATAAAATCTCTTTTGAACTCATATCTGACCAGATGCCATAAAACAATAACTCTTATGGTATTTGTCCAGTCAAGGCTCTCATCGAAAGTAGATAAAGACATCTAAAGCTGGAGCTGCCTGGATTTGCATAAACCACTGAAAGATTCTGTTTAGGAACACTGAAAAATTGTAGAACTTAGAAACTTGCATTTTGTGAAATGCCCATGGAAAGGTTATTTTGAAGGTTATTTTTATTTCCTTGGAACAAGAAACACATTAGTATGGTTTGGAGTGTCTATATAGACTCATTAAATACCAGCTCACATCCCCATCAGTAAAACGAAGTTTATTGATGAATGGAATTACTCTCTTCTGAACAAAAGTTATCAGACAAACGACTGTCTAGAACTCAGAATCACACAAGTATACAGTCTCCCTGATCAGTGGCAGCGAAGCATTAGCTGACGGTCAGACTTCAGTGCTCTGTGTAGAAAGGCCCGTCCTGTCCAGATGAGCCTGCAGTATCTCCCACACCCACTAATGCTAATCATTAGCAGTGTCTTTAGCATTTAAAACAAAGGTCTGAGCAACCCTGAAGGAAAGGCTTCTAACCATATTATAGCATCTGTGCTACAAAAACATGCCATGAAAACAGTTTATTAAAAGCAGACAGGAAAAATATTTGCAGCATGTGACAAGAGGTTTATATCCTAGATATATAAAAAATGCATAGCACTGACTGTTTCCTGCCCATAAGAGAGAGAGGGGGAAAGAGGGATGGTTAGTGGCTGGTGAGGGTACAGGCAAATATCCTTTAATATCTTTGTATGAATAAAAATAGCAGTACAATTAAAGCCAAGGGACTCTCTGTTTTCCAATAATAAGAAATTAATGCCCCTCCCCCACTTTCTGATCTTGTTCAGAAGATAGCATCCTATTGTGTTTTAAATCATGTTTTCAACAATTCATTGGCATCTATAGACTTAAGGTAAAATTGAATTTTAAGGTGTCTTCATACTGTGGATTTTAAAATAATCAGTATACCTCAGCTGATTTTCACTTGATAGATAAAAATGCAAGATTATGTGCTTGAAGAGATACAGTGGGAGTAGGGGAGGAATTATAAAATCTCTTTTGAACTCATATCTGACCAGATGCCATAAAACAATAACTCTTATGGTATTTGTCCAGTCAAGGCTCTCATCGAAAGTAGATAAAGACATCTAAAGCTGGAGCTGCCTGGATTTGCATAAACCACTGAAAGATTCTGTTTAGGAACACTGAAAAATTGTAGAACTTAGAAACTTGCATTTTGTGAAATGCCCATGGAAAGGTTATTTTGAAGGTTATTTTTATTTCCTTGGAACAAGAAACACATTAGTATGGTTTGGAGTGTCTATATAGACTCATTAAATACCAGCTCACATCCCCATCAGTAAAACGAAGTTTATTGATGAATGGAATTACTCTCTTCTGAACAAAAGTTATCAGACAAACGACTGTCTAGAACTCAGAATCACACAAGTATACAGTCTCCCTGATCAGTGGCAGCGAAGCATTAGCTGACGGTCAGACTTCAGTGCTCTGTGTAGAAAGGCCCGTCCTGTCCAGATGAGCCTGCAGTATCTCCCACACCCACTAATGCTAATCATTAGCAGTGTCTTTAGCATTTAAAACAAAGGTCTGAGCAACCCTGAAGGAAAGGCTTCTAACCATATTATAGCATCTGTGCTACAAAAACATGCCATGAAAACAGTTTATTAAAAGCAGACAGGAAAAATATTTGCAGCATGTGACAAGAGGTTTATATCCTAGATATATAAAAAATGCATAGCACTGACTGTTTCCTGCCCATAAGAGAGAGAGGGGGAAAGAGGGATGGTTAGTGGCTGGTGAGGGTACAGGCAAATATCCTTTAATATCTTTGTATGAATAAAAAATTTAAAAAGAGCCAGGCATGAGCCACTGATGAATATGATTAATCTTGTGTTTCCACACCTATGGTCCATTTATTTGCACATAAGCCCTATAAAAAACTGGTAAGAGAAATGGACCTTAGGCACAAAGAATTTGATTAATTATAATTTTTGATTCATGCCTCACTATCTTGTCAGCAACTACAGCTTCACATCATCACTTTCTGGTAGCTGCTTAGTAATTGATTATATGAATATAAAGAGAGAGATTTTTCAGTTGCATATTGCTGAACATTTTAGATGGTTTCAAAATATTTGGTTTTATAAATATTGCTACAGAGTCATTTTCATATATTTTCCAAGTTTTAAGTTTTTCTTAACATAAATCCTTAGAATTGAAATTGCTACGTTTAAAGACATCTATATGTATGTGTGTTCAGGTGCCCCGGTTGTCTCTGACTCTTTGGGACTCTATGGACCACAGCCTGCCAGGCTCCTACATCCATGGGATTCTCTAGGCAAGAATACTGGAGTGGGTCAAATACTGGAGTGGGTTGAAACTCTTTGGATTTGAATCCTTATATAATTAAATTGATTCATATCCATAAACACGGACCAAGAATCTGCAGTGTCCTGGGCAGGCACTGTGTTTACCTGACATCATCTCATTTATCCTTCACCGTGGCCTTGGGAGAAGAATGTCCCCATGTTCAATTTACCGATTTGGAAAAGGACATTTTTTTTTTGGTAAAACATGAACATCCAAGAATAACAGAACCATCAAGGTCTCCCTTTCCCCCACATTTATCTGAAACGAGTAATGGCCTACATGCCATCTAGATTGCATTTAAGCCAGAATCTAAAAGGTTTTAGAAGGGCTAAAAAAGTGGCAAAAAATATGAAAACAGTTTATTAAAAGCAGACAGGAAAAATATTTGCAGCATGTGACAAGAGGTTTATATCCTAGATATATAAAAATGCATAGCACTGACTGTTTCCTGCCCATAAGAGAGAGGGGAAAGAGGGATGGTTAGTGGCTGGTGAGGGTACAGGCAAATATCCTTTAATATCTTTGTATGAATAAAAAATTTAAAAAGAGCCAGGCATGAGCCACTGATGAATATGATTAATCTTGTGTTTCCACACCTATGGTCCATTTATTTGCACATAAGCCCTATAAAAAACTGGTAAGAGAAATGGACCTTAGGCACAAAGAATTTGATTAATTATAATTTTTGATTCATGCCTCACTATCTTGTCAGCAACTACAGCTTCACATCATCACTTTCTGGTAGCTGCTTAGTAATTGATTATATGAATATAAAGAGAGAGATTTTTCAGTTGCATATTGCTGAACATTTTAGATGGTTTCAAAATATTTGGTTTTATAAATATTGCTACAGAGTCATTTTCATATATTTTCCAAGTTTTAAGTTTTTCTTAACATAAATCCTTAGAATTGAAATTGCTACGTTTAAAGACATCTATATGTATGTGTGTTCAGGTGCCCCGGTTGTCTCTGACTCTTTGGGACTCTATGGACCACAGCCTGCCAGGCTCCTACATCCATGGGATTCTCTAGGCAAGAATACTGGAGTGGGTCAAATACTGGAGTGGGTTGAAACTCTTTGGATTTGAATCCTTATATAATTAAATTGATTCATATCCATAAACACGGACCAAGAATCTGCAGTGTCCTGGGCAGGCACTGTGTTTACCTGACATCATCTCATTTATCCTTCACCGTGGCCTTGGGAGAAGAATGTCCCCATGTTCAATTTACCGATTTGGAAAAGGACATTTTTTTTTTGGTAAAACATGAACATCCAAGAATAACAGAACCATCAAGGTCTCCCTTTCCCCCACATTTATCTGAAACGAGTAATGGCCTACATGCCATCTAGATGCATTTAAGCAGAACTGAACTGGCAGCAAATTCAGGTCATCTTTGCACCTGGAAAAAAAATGTCTAAATCTAGAAATAGGATGATTATTGTCAGGTTAAATCGGCCATTGTGAAAGCAAAATCAGCCACCCTTAGAGTTGATTAGTCCTCAGCTTCGGGATGTTATGGATCCCACCCAGACTCCCTGTGCACTAGTATCCTCTGTACTCGGAACACCGACCATAATAAAGTTCTGTCTTATAACTACCTCAGAACTTAAGGACTGCTGGAAGACAAATACTTTTTAAAGGACAGATGGACATCTGCCCTGCTGATATTAACGTATGAAATCAGATGAAGGTCATGAGAAAATATTAAACCTATGGAACTTTTAAAAGCAATTAATTTCCAGATGTTTTGATTTTATTCCTGATTTTTTAAATTGCTCTTTCATCCAACGTGATCCGGGTATACACTAGGCTCCAAGAATACAGAGCTCATGTTGTAATATTTGCTTATTAAAAGACTCAAGGGAGGGAGGCTGAAGAAGGAGGGAATACATATATGACTGATTTGCTTTGATATATGGCAGAGACCACCACAACATTGTAAAGCGATTATTCTCCGGTAAAAAAAAATAATATATATAGACCCTGTTCACACCACAAGGTATATGGTATCATCCCCAACCTCAAGAAGTCGGGAGGGAGGCGTCGGAGGAAGGGGACTTAGGTGTACCTATGACTGATTCATGCCGATGTTTGGCAGAAACCAGTACAAGTCTGTAAAGCAATTATCCTTCAGTTAAAAATAATTAAAAAAAAAGATTGACAAGGATGCATATGATAAATACCCTGGGAGAGATAAAAGCCAAAGATCTGCCAAAGCACAGGGTGCCTGGGGGCGGAGCACCTGACACCGGCTGGAGTCCCGGAGTCACCCCCATGGGAGAGTCCATGGAGGAATGAATAAACTACACAAAAACTGGTGCAATCTTAATGAGTGTATGTGCTTCACATGTTGCTCTATTTGCATCTCTCCTGGCTTGCTTGGTCCTGGGAGACCAACCACGACTTTAAGCTGGGGCAGGGGAGGGTGGGAGTAGTGCGGCTAGGCTTGGTCACAGAGATGCTCTTGCATTTAGCTAGTTGCATGCCTGATTTTCTTTTTTTTTCTTTGACGATAGCCGCCACATTGCCAGTTTTATTTGTAGAAACATCAGGCCCTAGAGTGCCAGGTTAAAATACAGGAGTTATCTGTTATAATTGCCCAGGAAGTTACAATTGGAATTCCCCATAGAAATGGTATTTTGGTTTAATATTAGAAAGAACTAAAATCAAAAATGACATTTGTTTTATGTTGGTTGATTGTTTAGTTGGTCACTCTTGTCCAACTCTTTTGTGACCCCATGAAGTGTGGCCTGCCAGACTGCTCTGGGATTTCCCAGGTAAGGATACTGGATCGAGCTGCCGCTTCCTTCTCCATGCCTGATTGTTTAAAAGATTTGTAGGCTGTGTCTCCTATTTCTTCAACCCATTCCTCTATACCTCAGAAACTTATTCTTTTTTTTTTTTTTTAATTTTGATCTCTTTTATTATTTCTTTATTTATTTTCATCCATCTTTATTCTTTGGCCTGAGTGGGCCTCCCATTGCCGTGACCTCTCCTTGCAGTGCACCGGCTCTGGGTGCATGTGTTCCAGAGCTCTGGCTCCTAATTGGACACTGGCCTCAGCCACTCTATCGCACATGGGATCTTCCCAGGCCAGGGATTGAATCAGTGCCCCTTGCACTGCAAGGCAGACTCTTCCCACTGAAACACCAAGGAATCCCAGAAATTTATTCTTATGTTGCCCTCCTACCCCCAAGAATTCCATTGGTACAGCTGTGATTAAGTTCGTCTGCATATCCCCCTGGTCTTGGGAGATATCCCACGTGACAGATGGGCCCACATCGTGGCAACTGCAGTGGATGAAGGCAGTAGAGAAGCTCAAACCTTGCAGTCAGCTCTTGAGTCTAGGAGTCAAAGTCCATGCTAGGGCAGTTTCCATTTTCTTCCATGTGTCTGGTTGACATATGAAAAGGGGCAGACTATAACCCAAAGTGCTCATGAAGTTTTCCTATCCTCTATGGCGCTTCTCTCCAATACAGCTGCACATTATAGGACTTTTGTGTTTTCTGAGTCCTTTCATTCTACGCCCCGCTTTTTATCCTGGATGAGTTTCTGTCCTGCAATCAAAGTGTCTTAAGTAAGGCAGATACTCAAAGCGTACCTTTATGCATTGTTTTATCTAACCAGCAATCCAGTGGTTTAATTTTCCAAGGTGAATTTCTCTTCCTGAAGTGTCATTGAATTGAGCCTTAGCAGAGATGTTTTCTGTGCTTGGCTCAGATAATACTGAACCATTGAGGAAATGAGCAAATGGAAGTAACCAGAGTGAACGACCCCTCTTGATTCCTCTGCCCCTCATTTCATCAAGGGAGTTTTATTTCAGTTGGAAGCCAGGATTTCTTTTATTCCTTTGATATGTAAATATATAACCAGCAAGTGCTATGTTCCAGGCATGGTTAATAGGCACTTGGAATGTGAAGATTAGAGAAGGCATGGACCTTGTCCTCCACGAGCTCACAGTTTAGTGGAGGAAAATGACAAACCAGGGATTACAATACAGTAAATGCTATTTAGGGAAGCACTGAGTGATACAGAAACAGACGGGCAGCACCTCAGCAGCTTTTGGAAGACCTCTGGGAGGCAGTCAAGTCAGGCTTCTGGTAAGAGGTGACACCTGAAATGAGTCTTGAAGGATGAGGATGAATTGGCCAGAGAAAGAAGCTGAAGAGGGTGTACAATGTACATAATCAAACACGGGCGAAAATGGGGAAGACATGCCGTATTATAAAGTTACTCTATAAAGTTTTGTTCCCCAGAACTATCTTTCAGGATGAAACACCAAGGAATCCCAGAAATTTATTCTTATGTTGCCCTCCTACCCCCAAGAATTCCATTGGTACAGCTGTGATTAAGTTCGTCTGCACATCCCCCTGGTTTTGGGAGATATCCCACGTGACAGATGGGCCCACATCATGGCAACTGCAGTGGATGAAGGCAGTAGAGAAGCTCAAACCTTGCAGTCAGCTCTTGAGTCTAGGAGTCAAAGTCCATGCTAGGGCAGTTTCCATTTTCTTCCATGTGTCTGGTTGACATATGAAAAGGGGCAGACTATAACCCAAAGTGCTCATGAAGTTTTCCTATCCTCTATGGCGCTTCTCTCCAATACAGCTGCACATTATAGGACTTTTGTGTTTTCTGAGTCCTTTCATTCTACGCCCCGCTTTTTATCCTGGATGAGTTTCTGTCCTGCAATCAAAGTGTCTTAAGTAAGGCAGATACTCAAAGCGTACATTTATGCATTGTTTTATCTAACCAGCAATCCAGTGGCTTAATTTTCCAAGGTGAATTTCTCTTCCTGAAGTGTCATTGAATTGAGCCTTAGCAGAGATGTTTTCTGTGCTTGGCTCAGATAATACTGAACCATTGAGGAAATGAGCAAATGGAAGTAACCAGAGTGAACGACCCCTCTTGATTCCTCTGCCCCTCATTTCATCAAGGGATTTTTATTTCAGTTGGAAGCCAGGATTTCTTTTATTCCTTTGATATATAAATATATAACCAGCAAGTGCTATGTTCCAGGCATGGTTTATAGGCACTTGGAATGTGAAGATTAAAGAAGGCATGGACCTTGTCCTCCAGGAGCTCACAGTTTAGTGGAGGAAAATGACAAACCAGGGATTACAATACAGTAAATGCTATTTAGGGAAGCACTGAGTGATACAGAAACAGACGGGCAGCACCTCAGCAGCTTTTGGAAGACCTCTGGGAGGCAGTCAAGTCAGGCTTCTGGTAAGAGGTGACACCTGAAATGAGTCTTGAAGGATGAGGATGAATTGGCCAGAGAAAGAAGCTGAAGAGGGTGTACAATGTACATAATCAAACACGGGCGAAAATGGGGAAGACATGCCGTATTATAAAGTTACTCTATAAAGTTTTGTTCCCCAGAACTATCTTTCAGGATAAAGACAGTTGCATTATACTCAGGTCTTTATAATCTTTTACACTATAGGGCACTCTGTCAATTACTTTGAGTCACTAAGAATTGTTTAGGAAAGGCACAATGGCCTGGAACTACCTATGTCAGCTGCTGGTTTGTATGCGTATAGGAGTCATTTGAAAAAGGAAGCAAAGAAATTCAATACAGATCTAATAAGTATCTCGGGGCCAAGTGGGGAATGACTTCGCTCTTGCTAGTCTTGGATATCATTGCAAATAAGCCTTTTAAAGATCACTTTAAAATGAAATACAATTAGTGGTTACTTTGTGGAGATCATGAGCATACATCCACAGGATGAGCGGAAAAAATAAAACTGGTCTTATTTTAAGCAAATGGATATTTGTGGCTTGAGATAAAATTTCCAGTGATAACATTATGTACAGATGAAAAAAAAAAAACTATTTCCATTCTCAAGATGGAGAAGAAAAGCCATTTTCACACCCTTCTTTTTCAATTTCCAGAAATCATAAAGTGAACAAGAAATAGACATTCAGATTTTAACTTTGATGACACTAGGTCATATAGGTAACCTTAAACTAGAATTTTTTAAGACTGAAAAGTGGCAGAAGGATGATAAGAATGGTAAGGAGGGCTTCCCTGGTGGTCCAGTGGGTAAAGAGTCTGCCTTGCAGTGCAAGGCGCACTTGTTCGATCCCTGGCACCAGAAGATCCCATCAGTGGGGTCCAATTACAAGCCAGCACTCTAGAACGCATGTGCCCAGAGCCAGTGCTTGCGATTAAAGAAGGCATGGACCTTGTCCTCCAGGAGCTCACAGTTTAGTGGAGGAAAATGACAAACCAGGGATTACAATACAGTAAATGCTATTTAGGGAAGCACTGAGTGATACAGAAACAGACGGGCAGCACCTCAGCAGCTTTTGGAAGACCTCTGGGAGGCAGTCAAGTCAGGCTTCTGGTAAGAGGTGACACCTGAAATGAGTCTTGAAGGATGAGGATGAATTGGCCAGAGAAAGAAGCTGAAGAGGGTGTACAATGTACATAATCAAACACGGGCGAAAATGGGGAAGACATGCCGTATTATAAAGTTATTCTATAAAGTTTTGTTCCCCAGAACTATCTTTCAGGATAAAGACAGTTGCATTATACTCAGGTCTTTATAATCTTTTACACTATAGGGCACTCTGTCAATTACTTTGAGTCACTAAGAATTGTTTAGGAAAGGCACAATGGCGTGGAACTACCTATGTCAGCTGCTGGTTTGTATGCGTATAGGAGTCATTTGAAAAAGGAAGCAAAGAAATTCAATACAGATCTAATAAGTATCTCGGGGCCAAGTGGGGAATGACTTCGCTCTTGCTAGTCTTGGATATCATTGCAAATAAGCCTTTTAAAGATCACTTTAAAATGAAATATAATTAGTGGTTACTTTGTGGAGATCATGAGCATACATCCACAGGATGAGCGGAAAAAATAAAACTGGTCTTATTTTAAGCAAATGGATATTTGTGGCTTGAGATAAAATTTCCAGTGATAACATTATGTACAGATGAAAAAAAAAAACTATTTCCATTCTCAAGATGGAGAAGAAAAGCCATTTTCACACCCTTCTTTTTCAATTTCCAGAAATAATAAAGTGAACAAGAAATAGACATTCAGACTTTACCTTTGATGACACTAGGTCATATAGGTAACCTTGAATTAGAATTTTTTAAGACTGAAAAGTGGCAGAAGGATGATAAGAATGGTAAGGAGGACTTCCCTGGTGGTTCAGTGGGTAAAGAGTCTGCCTTGCAGTGCAAGGCGCACTTGTTCGATCCCTGGCACCAGAAGATCCCACATGCAAAGGAATGGCTAGGCCAGTGTGTCCAATTACAAGCCAGCACTCTAGAACGCATGTGCCCAGAGCCAGTGCTCTGCAACAAGAGGGACCCCTGCGATAGGAGGCCCACACAGGCCAAAGAATAAAGATAGATGAAAATAAATAAATGAAAAACCAATAAAAGAGGCCAAATTTTAGAAAAAAGAGAATGTTAAGGAAAGTCCAACTTGAGTTCCTGCAGTACAGGCATTCAAGCACCTGAAAAACTCAGCCATAAAGGCATTGGAGACCACAGGAGATGGGTGGGATAGGAGGCTGAGAAGTAGGAATGTCTGTCCAAGGAGTCATTGCACGCCAGATCCCCACCCCCATTCCCCTTGGACAGGAAACCAGGCCTCCTGCCTTTCCCCCTTCACATAAAATCAGAAGTTTATCCTCTGGAAGAAGTAAACCAGAGAACTGCCAGACTCAGATATAAGGCACACAGGAGGTGAGAGGGAGGAGCCCTGGTTTCTTCCATGTGCATGCGTGCTCAGTCGTGTTGGACTATTTGAAATCCCATGTGCTGTGGCCCACCAGGCTCCTCTATCCATGGAATTTTCCAGGCAAAAGTACTGGTGTGGGTTGCCATTTCCTTCTCTAGGGGATCTTCCCAACCTAGGGATCAAACCTGTGTCTCCTACGTCTCTTGCATTGGCAGGCAGATTCTTTACCTCTATACCACTTGGGAAACCCCCTAGTTTGTACACTTGCCAGTGAATGCCTGCAGACTGGATATTGCAAGGGAAGAAGTTAGATGATCCACCTCTTAAAAAAAAAAAAAAACCCAGAGATCCTGGCATTTGGGAGTCCCTAATTTGGAGAAGGCTCTAATGCGCCCCCCACACTGCTGCCCCCATATCTATTCTCTCTTTTATCCTTTTTACTGATAGAATACCTCCAAGTTTTAGCAAGGAACATGGCTGTCAGAGTTGAGATTACATTTACCAGACTCCTTTGCAGGGAGGAATGACCACTGACCAAACTCTTCTGAGCCCTGTGAGCAGTTTCTGCTTCATTCCCTTAAAAGAAGCTTGCTTGTCCTCCTGTTTCTCTCACTCCCTTCTAGAGTAGGATGTGGTTGTGGTGCTGGTAGGGAAGGACAAGATCCTGGGGGACATGGGAGCGGCAGAATAGAGTAGAAGGAGCAGCAGCAGCCTGTCCAATACCAGGCATCAACTGTGAAATGTTAAAAGAGAAAGAAGTGAGCTCCTAACTTGAAGGGGCCACTGTACTTGGGGACCTCTTTGTTGTAGCACCTTAGCATGTAACCTAATACACTATGAATTAAAAAAAAAGGGAGGGAGGCTTCCCCTGGTGGTCCAAGACTACTAGAAGTGACCAAAAAAAAAAAAGAAGAAGAAGAAAAGGACACTGCCTATGTGTAAAAAGCGTAGGATCCTACTCATTCAGAGAATAAGAAAGAACTCTTGGAAGTTAATCATTTATGAAGTAGATCAATAAAAGATTTGGAAGATGAAGCTGTAGAAATTTTCAGAAAGTAAAAAAAATAAAGATGAGCAATGGTGATAAAAAGAGAGGGAGGAGCCCTGGTTTCTTCCATGTGCATGCGTGCTCAGTCGTGTTGGACTATTTGAAATCCCATGTGCTGTGGCCCACCAGGCTCCTCTATCCATGGAATTTTCCAGGCAAAAGTACTGGTGTGGGTTGCCATTTCCTTCTCTAGGGGATCTTCCCAACCTAGGGATCAAACCTGTGTCTCCTACGTCTCTTGCATTGGCAGGCAGATTCTTTACCTCTATACCACTTGGGAAACCCCCTAGTTTGTACACTTGCCAGTGAATGCCTGCAGACTGGATATTGCAAGGGAAGAAGTTAGATGATCCACCTCTTAAAAAAAAAAAAAAAACCCAGAGATCCTGGCATTTGGGAGTCCCTAATTTGGAGAAGGCTCTAATGCACCCCCCACACTGCTGCCCCCATATCTATTCTCTCTTTTATCCTTTTTACTGATAGAATACCTCCAAGTTTTAGCAAGGAACACGGCTGCCAGAGTTGAGATTACATTTACCAGACTCCTTTGCAGGGAGGTATGACCACTGACTAAACTCTTCTGAGCCCTGTGAGCAGTTTCTGCTTCATTCCCTTAAAAGAAGCTTGCTTGTCCTCCTGTTTCTCTCACTCCCTTCTAGAGTGGGATGTGGTTGTGGTGCTGGTAGGGAAGGACAAGATCCTGGGGGACATGGGAGCGGCAGAATAGAGTAGAAGGAGCAGCAGCAGCCTGTCCAATACCAGGCATCAGCTATGAAATGTTAAAAGAGAAAGAAGTAAGCTCTTAACTTGAAGGGGCCACTGTACTTGGGGACCTCTTTGTTGTAGCACCTTAGCGTGTAACCTAATACACTATGAATTAAAAAAAAAGGGAGGGGGGCTTCCCCTGGTGGTCCAAGACTACTAGAAGTGACCAAAAAAAAAAAAAGAAGAAGAAGAAGAAGAAAAGGACACTGCCTATGTGTAAAAAGCGTAGGATCCTACTCATTCAGAGAATAAGAAAGAACTCTTGGAAGTTAATCATTTATGAAGTAGATCAATAAAAGATTTGGAAGATGAAGCTGTAGAAATTTTCAGAAAGTAAAAAAAATAAAGATGAGCAATGGTGATAAAAAAGAGAGAACTGGAGAATATTCCAGTAAGTCCAGCATATTATTCAGATGAGTTCCAGAAACAGCAAGAAGAGAAATACTGAGGGTTCTTAAATAAAAATTATCAAAAACAATTTATTATTTATTTATAAAATATCAGAGTTGAATAATAGAGTATTTCCAGATTAATATGTTTCTTAATAATTAATATACTTTAAGAACATGTTTGAGGGCTTCCCCTGGTGGTCCAGTGGATAAGGACACCGCCTTGCAGTGCAAGGGGCGCCGGTTCATCCCTGGCCTGGGAAGATCCCACGTGCCGCGGAGCGGCTGGACCGATGTGTCCAATCACCGAGCCGGAGCTCTGGAGCGCATGCGCCCAGAACCGGTGCTCTGCAACAACAGAGGCCGCCGCGATGGGAGGCCCACAGGAGCCAAAGAACAAAGACGGATGAAAACAGAGAAATGAAAGACCAATGGAAGTGGCCCGCCCGCTCCCCTCCCTCCCCAACCCGACCCCCGCCCAAAATTAAAAAAAAAAAAAAGAACATGTTTGACAGCATTTCAACTGTATTCCTAAAATATTATGTACGTAAGGTGATCTAAAAGGGGAGAGAAAGATGGTCTTACTGGAAAAATGCAAGAGTGCCTGAGATTGGGGCTTTCCAGGGGGCGCTAGTGGTAAAGAACCAACCTGCAGCAGATGCGGGAGACTGAGGTTTGATTCCTGGATTGGGAAGATCCCCTGGAGGAGGAAATAGCAACCCACTCCAGTCTTCTTGCCTGGAGAATGCTATGGACAGAGGAGCCTGGCAGGTATCCACCGGGTCACAAAGGGCTAGACACGACTGAAGTGACTTAACACAAACACAAGCCTGAGATTCAAGACTTATAGTATATATGTTCTGGAAATTTTAGAAGGTCCTGAAGGCAGACATGTAGAATGTGAAAGAGAAAGTAGCCCTGACTGCCATCAAAATTCACACAGTGGTGGTTACCCCCAGTGAGGAAGCGGGTTCACGTGCTGGCAGTGCTGTTCTAGGCCTGGTGATGATTCCTGTGACATGGATGCCTCAGGAGTTTGTAACACCGCTCCCTGAAGTGACAGAATACAATATTTAGGACAGAGTACAATGGGTTAGTTTTAGACCTGCTGAATTTGAGGTATCTGTGGGATTTCCAAGTAGAGATCCAGTCAACAGATCTGAAAAATAGAAGCTGTAGTAAGCTTTCGGCATGTATTTATTCCTTTGTCTCTCTCTTAAATAGTTGTTTAGTCTTAGAAGTGAGATTCAGCTAGCATACCTTGGTCTGGTTGTATTCGTTGCCAGGATTCTAAGATACCCTGTGCTCACTAGCAAGTGGTCACCATTCTCACAGCCCTCAAGGCCACCCCGCCCCACATCCTACAGCTGTCCTGACCTTTCCAATCCTAATCCATTCAATCCTTTGCAGCAAGGAAAGGGTTAAATCTGGCTCAGAAGTGGGCGGTCCCAGCCCTGTAGCTGTCCTGTCTGCTCTCATTGTTACAGGTTTTATTTAACTCCTGCTTACAGCTAGTGAAGGCCGAACCCATTTCCTGCATACCCGTGTGCTTAACCTGTGTCAGGACCCTCCACGAACCTGCTCTCTAAATCTGCTGGCTCTCCTCTCTAGATCTCCTCTGCCTCTGGCAGCTGAACGACTCACCACTGCTGGACTGCCTACACTTTCTCACCTTCATTTCTGTGCTCGTGACAGAAAGCTTCTCCCTGACTTCTCCCTGACTTCTGAACATTCCATGAACATTCCATGTTTTATTTACCTCTTAAGGTTAGCTTATTGTCTCATTCTACCAGAAAGCCTTCCTTATCTAGAAATGATCATCCCCACCTTGAAATAACCATCTCCTTCTGATGTAGCATATTGTCTCCTATCTTATATTGGTGATATCTTAGTCCTTTCTTTAAAGAATTTTTCATAGTGGATAGGCAATAGTAATTGTTAGGTAAATAAGAATATGAATCTAAATTTAAGGTCTCCCTATCAGTTGTCACTGGTATAGGATTGCTAGCAATTTCGTCATTTCTTTAGAATATCCATATAGTATAATCTCAGTTCAGTTCAGTCTCTAAGTCCTGCCTGAGTCTTTGCAACCCCATGGACTGCAGCACGCCAGGCTTCCCTCTCCTTTACCATCTCCCACAGCTTGCTCAAACTCGTGTCTTTTGAGTCAGTGATGCCATCCAACCGTTTTGTCCTCTGTCGTCCCCTTTTCCTTCTGGTTCTTTTTTCCCAATATCAGGGTCTTTTCCAATAACTTGTCTCTTCTCATCAGGTGGCCAAAGTATTGGAGCTTCAGCATCAGTCTTTCCAATGAATTCTCAGGGTTGATTTCTTTTAGGACTGACTGGTTTGATCTCCTTGCAGTCCAAGGAACTCTCAAGAATTTTTTTTTACAACACCACAGTTTAAAGGCATCAGTTCTTCGAAACTCAGCATTCTGGGTTTGTTTGTTTGTTTGTTTGTTTTTGGCTTCTTTTATTGTTTCTTTATTTATTCTCATCCATCTTTATTCTTTGGCACATGTGGGCCTCCCATCGCAGTGGCCTCTCTCATTGCATAGCACTGGCTCTGGGTGCATGCGCTCCAGAGCGCTGGCTTATAATTGGACGCACCAGTCCAGCTGCTCCATGGCATGTGGAATCTTCCCAGGCCAGGGATCAAACCGGTGCCCCCTGCATTGCAAGGCGGACTCTTTACCCACTGAACCACCAGGGAAGCTCAAGCTCAGCATTCTTTATGGTCCAAATCCACATTGATACATGACTACTGGGAAAACCATAGCTTTGACTATACAGCCTTTTGCCAGTAAAGTATTATCTCAGCTTCTCCCCCGATCTCCCTGGGCTTGATTTCTGTAATATCATATTTCATTACATGCCAAAAAAAAATAATAATAAAGACAAAACAATCAAAACAGATGCAAAAATTTCACTGATATTCAGAACTAAGGCTTTCGGTAGTTTCAAGTTGTGTTGTGGTCATCTCTCTTTAACGTGAAAGGGGTGGTGGTGTTTTTCCATTTCTGCAGACTTTAATTCATCTTTCAGAAATGCTAGAGCAGAGCTTTTCTTCCAGGGAGCATATGTTCTGTTTGTGCTGCTGCAGCACGTCAGGTTCCTATTGTGACACTGGCGGTGGTGGATGAGTCATTGCTTTGGCTGGGACAGTGTTTCCTCAAGTCAGAGACAAGAGTGGAATACCTAATGGAATCACGCTACCTGTAATCGATCTCAAATGCTCCCTCTCCTATTGCCCTGTGTGGAGGTGAAGTGAAGATCAAACTTCCAGTGTTTGCTTGAGGTAGCAAATCATTTGTACTTAAGGTCACTGGTATATTAGATAGGTCGAATTTCCTTTCTTCCTCTCTTCTTTTAAATAAGATTCAGGCCAAGGGTAGACTGTGATGTGTTTCTCACGTGATACCTCCATCTGTTTTGCTGAGAGGCGATACCTGGCATTTACTCTCAGTAGATGTGATGGAGAGGAAGACTGGCAGAGACCTGCGGGTACAGAAGGCTATGAAGTCCAGGCCCAGCCTGCCGGCCCCAGTGCCTGCCCACATCTCGTGTCTGCAATGCTCAAATCTCTGTTTTGCCAGGTAGAGGGGAAAAGGAACTTCCTTGATACCCATTTTCCTATCTTCCAACACTATGGAACCAAATGAATGGAACCAAAGTATTTCATCGCCTCCTGCTCAACCCCTTTATCATTTTATTCTTGGCCACAATGCCTATCATGTGAGATCTTAAGTTCCCTGACCAGGGGTCAAACCTGAACCCCCTGCGTTGGGAGCACAGAGTATTAATGACTGGACTGCCAGGGAAGTCCCCATCTCCCTTATTTTAATGAAAAGATTATGTGTGTGTGTGTATGTGTAGAGTGTGTGTATGTGAATGTATCCCTTTGCTGGGGGCCATGTGTGGAGTGAAGCTAAGTGAAGCTAAGTGAAGTCAGTTGATGCAGAAATAGCTAAAGCAGGCACAGTAGCATTGTGTCACACAGCATTTCTTAGAGTAATTTGTCAGGGGCAGAATCCTGAGTTGAATACTCCATTGGCCGTTTTCTCCTTACTGGAATTACTGGAATTAGAGCCATGTCAGAAGCCAGCCCAACAGTGCCTAGACTGAACCTGAGTTGTGCTGTGTAAGGTTTTCTCTAATACACCATGCATCCCCCCATATTGCAGTGTCTCTGACTGGAATAACTTACCAGCTGGGACGGTCTTGATAGGTAATAGATGACAGTAGGTTACTGTGAACGGTGTCGGATTCTTAATCTCCAGTGGAGAAGAATTCACAATGGGATCAAAGGACTCAGCGATGGTCAGTCAGAGCTCCGTGCAGTGAAAAGTTTATTAAAGTAAAAAAGGATAGGGAAAAGCTTCCAGCATAGACACTGGAAGGGTGAATAGAAGAGAATCCCCCTTTGCCAGTTGAAGCATGAAAATTTGTATCTTCCAGTCAGTTACCAAAACAACAAATCAAAAGAATATCTTGAGGTTGAAAAGGCCCTGTAGGCCCACACCCACAACGTTAACATGGGATTAGCTAGGACAGTCTCCAGGCCTCAGGGCTGGGTGACACATTCTAATGTAAATGCACAGATTAACATAAGACTAGAAGTTTTTAGTTTCGACATTGAAGATCTTTGCCTTTATTTCTTCTTGTCCTTCCTCTTCTCCTCCTCGTCCTTGGAATGGCCTGGCCTCCTTGCCAAGTCTGCCCTTTCAGTCTTGTGTGTCTGATTGGGAAACTGCAGGCTATAGTTAGCCCAGAAGATAAGTGTGTGAACTGTGAAGAAAAGGCCTTGGACTTGCCCTCAGAAATTGGAAAATGGGGGAAAAATAGGCAACAAATGTCAACTCTTAATGGCATCAGAGCGTGGTCTCCATGGCAACAGTTTTCTACAATGGTGTATCCCCTAAACAGTATTGTTTTTTATAAGAGACCTAAGTTCTCAAAAAGTTCAAGTGCATTCCTAGTTAGCCCTCTGCAAATCCTCCCTACTTAACCTTTATTTTAATACACTGTTGTGTGTGAGAGAAAAGGGTGCCAGAACAGGGAGCCGCTCATCATCCAGACTTTGTGCTCCGTGACTGTCGCCTGTCATGGGGGTTGTGGGAACGGCTGAAAACCACTGTGACCTGAGACCCTCTCGCAAACTATTCTTCTCTTTCCATCTCCGTAGCTGAGAGTCAAGACCCAGGTGTAGTCAGTATCTTTTGAAGCTCTTAGTCTCTCTTGCTAGATCCATTCTGTACAGTGAGGCACTGTTCTCTTCATGGCCTTTTCTCACCTGGCCTTATTTCTGTGTTGGGAGTGAGTGATAAGATATCAGCCACTTTTCCAGCTGTGTGATCTGGCCGATGTTGGGTGGCAACTGAGGGTAACTCAGGCATTTACAGAAAAGCCCATTTTGGTTTGCAGAGTTACATGAGGCATCTCAACCTCTTTCCTCTTTCTCTGTGGCTGGGAGCCTTCCAGTTCATAACTGGGAGAGGAACTCACCAGAGAGTTCTGTGGTGAAATTTGGGAGGGGATTTTGCATGAGATGCCTTATTCTTACTGCATCTCTCAGTATGTGTTCAGGCTAAATAAAGTGGGGGAGTGGATTCTGTGAGGCTGAGGAGAATTCTTTAGGTACCCCCCAGATAACTAAGTAAATGAATAAAGCATCCCATCAGCCTCAGATGTGGAATTAATCTTCCAAGTGACAGGGCTGTGGGATCCCATTAAACAATACTCAGCTTATGGCCTTCATGCAGGCTTTTCTTGCAAACAGCCCAGGAGCTTGATTTGTTTCTCACTCAAAAGGCAGAAGCATTGCAGAGGGCAGCACAGTGTGATTTGTTTTCAGAGCTTCTTTCACTCAAGTTATTAGAAAAATATTTCTCGAAATAACTTATCCTGAGTCAGAGCTGATGTCTTACTAGGCAAAATGCACATATGAGGGACCTGGTGTTGCTCGTACATGAAAGACTGTGTTTTAAACTTTTGATAATTAACCTGCTTGGTTTCAGGGATCTAGAAGCACTGTTCAGCCAGGAAATACTTGTCAAGTGCCTCGCTCTCCTACCACAGTTAGGTGCAAGGAAGCAGAGAGCACTGCCCTCATGAAACTTGAAATCCTCTTGGAGATAGACCATTAGCATGGATTTTTAGAATTAAGATGCAGAAGCCTGTCATGGGGGTTGTGGGAACGGCTGAAAACCACTGTGACCTGAGACTCTCTCGCGAACTATTCTTCTCTTTCCATCTCTGTAGCTGAGAGTCAAGACCCAGGTGTAGTCAGTATCTTTTGAAGCTCTTAGTCTCTCTTGCTAGATCCATTCTGTACAATGAGGCACGGTTCTCTTCATGGCCTTTTCTCACCTGGCCTTATTTCTGTGTTGGGAGTGAGTGATAAGGTATCAGCCACTTTTCCAGCTGTGTGATCTGGCCAATGTTGAGTGGCAACTGATGGTAACTCAGGCATTTACAGAAAAGCCCATTTTGGTTTGCAGAGTTACATGAGGCATCTCAACCTCTTTCCTCTTTCTCTGTGGCTGGGAGCCTTCCAGTTCATAACTGGGAGAGGAACTCACTAGAGAGTTCTGTGGTGAAATTTGGGAGGGGATTTTGCATGAGATGCCTTATTCTTACTGCATCTCCCAGTGTGTGTTCAGGCTAAATAAAGTGGGGGAGTGGATTCTGTGAGGCTGAGGAGAATTCTTTAGGTACCCCCCAGATAACTAAGTAAATGAATAAAGCATCCAATCAGCCTCAGATGTGGAATTAATCTTCCAAGTGACAGGGCTGTGGGATCCCATTAAACAATACTCAGCTTATGGCCTTCATGCAGGTTTTTCTTGCAAACAGCCCAGGAGCTTGATTTGTTTCTCACTCAAAAGGTGGAAGCATTGCAGAGGGCAGCACAGTGTGATTTGTTTTCAGAGCTTCTTTCACTCAAGTTATTAGAAAAATATTTCTCGAAATAATTTATCCTGAGTCAGAGCTGATGTCTTACTAGGCAAAATGCACATATGAGGGACCTGGTGTTGCTCGTACATGAAAGACTGTGTTTTAAACTTTTGATAATTAACCTGCTTGGTTTCAGGGATCTAGAAGCACTGTTCAGCCAGGAAATACTTGTTAAGTGCCTCGCTCTCCTACCACAGTTAGGTACAAGGAAGCAGAGAGCACTGCCCTCATGGAACTTGAAATCCTCTTGGAGATAGACCATTAGCATGGATTTTTAGAATTAAGATGCAACCAAGGCTCAGTGCATTATTTAGAGACACTGAATTTCACTGAAAACACAAGGTCCCTACCTTGACAGCTGTCTTTCAGAGTCTGCTAAAGCCTCCATTTCCACCAAGTCCTCTTAGGCTGTGTTGGAGGAAGGAGGAGGGCTCCTCTTGGAACGTGTCTGTTTGCCTTTTATCCCAGAGCCTGGCAGTGACCTGCAGAATTAGTGCAATTATTAGGAGGTAGGTTGGTTTCTAGCTCTCCTAGAGAAAAAGAGGATGTCTCATCTCATGGTTATTTGAACTCTAATTTTAAATCGTGTATGTGTCTGTCATTGCCTGTGTATCTGATATATTATGAACATTACTTGTTTGTGTGTTTGTCTAGAACTGTAGGCAACTTGAAAGAGGGTTAGCATTACTTTCTCACTATTTGGAACACTACTATGTGCCAGTGAGATTTAATATATTTGGGGATTGGGGTGAGAGAGAATCAAGAAGCCTTTCTTTCATCTTCTGAGTAAGTCTGAATTACTCTGAAAAATATCTAAAACGAAATTTTTTTCTCATTAGGTATATCCTAACATTCCTTGTTTTCCTCTTTATTCTCTTCTTTCTCCCATTTTTACTCCTGTATTTCCCACTCATTTCCTTTCTTTTCCTCATTTGTTTTCTCTTTTTAGTAATAACTAAGAAATGGCACTTAAAGGTCAAGACACATCCATTCATCAATTCAATGAATTTCTGTACTATTATTATAATTGCTAATTTTTTAGTCCTGTCTAGATGCTGACATTCTGCTAAATGCTTTATATGCAGTATTTAACTTAACCCTTATAAGTCAGTAAGCTTTGTATTATTATTATTCACGGTTTACAGACAAGAGAACAGAAACTTAGGAGACTTGAAAACTTGCCTAGAGACTTACAGCCAGTAAGTAAGTGAATGGAGACTCAAACTCAGTATCAGATTCCAGAGCTCATGTATGCCTCACACTATAGACTGAGTGTTCAGTCAAGTAGCATCACCAAGACAGATGTTCGGAATGCAGCAGAGCAGTGAAGACCATAGTGTTTGAAATTAGACTTGGTTTGAATCTCAGCCCTGCCACTTGTTAGCTGTTGTAACATTGGAAAAATCATTTCACCTCGTTGAGCCTCAGTTTCCTCACCTATAAAATGTGAGGTTTTATACATAAAACTTCAAGCCTGACACACAGCCAAAGTTTAACAAAGTTTACTAGTATTATTCTCTATGGTAAAAAAGAGAAGAAAAATACTGTTTATCGCCTCTGTTAGCAACTTCATTTGATTACAGACATATTTTGAAATATCTTTTAAGCATCCTCCATAACCACTGGGAATTTAACATTATTAAGTGTATCTAAAGATTCCTTGAATCCATTCATATCTCTACCCAGTGTGGTTCTGGGTATTAGTGACAAATTCTGAAATTTTCCCACCTGATTTGTGGTGTCTAATACTGTACTCTGTTCAACACTTGTAGAATGACCTCCTTCAGTCTTTTGCCTAATATCCTGGTGCTTCATCAATACTGTGGATATTGGTTTAGGAGAGGAATCCTGGAGACAGTGATGGAGAAGAATAGAATATTGCTCAGTTTCTGATCTTAGTCCCTCCCTGGCTAGATGGCTGGAGATCAGGCTCAGAGTCCAGAGAGCTGATTTCTTCACTTACTTGGTATCTGACCTCATTCAGCTAACTTCTCAAGTAGTGACTTAATCGTCACTCCCAACTCCTTGGAATTGTTCTTTGAAAGACATTTGAGAAATAAAGTGATGTGATTCAGCAGAAATGAATTTGGTGCCAGTAGATTGGATTTCCTGCATGAAATTTTATATTGAAAGAATGTTATATTGTGGCTCAAGCCTGTACAAAAGGTAAGGCATAATACTTTTTTTTTAAAGTTGTGCCCCAAATTAGTAGTCTTTAAGTTATGTTCCAAAACCAAGCTCAGCAGCCACAAAGGCGTGAGTTTAGTAAAGCTTTCCTTCTTTTTAAATTCAGCAATGGAAGATTTTGTAGAATGATCAAAGCCAGACTGGAGTGCAGTATGAACATCAGCTTTGGCTTTGGCAGCGTCAGGGAGCTTATTTAATCACTTTGGCAGCTCTTAGCTTGTTTTTGCATGCATTACTTTCTCTTACTTAGCCAGCATGCCTGCCACATAGGCAATGGCTTGGGTCGATAAACAGTTGTTGACTATTGCATTGAAATGCTTGCCTAGCTTACTGCAAAGTGTGCTCATTCTTTTATTAGCATTTTTCAAGTATTTTATACATAAAACTTCAAGCTGAAAGCAAATTACGCTAGTTATTCTCTATGGTAAAAAGAAGAAATACTGTTTATCGCCTCTGTTAGCAACTTCATTTGATTACAGACATATTTTGAAATATCTTTTAAGCATCCTCCATAACCACTGGGAATTTAACATTATTAAGTGTATCTAAAGATTCCTTGAATCTATTCATATCTCTACCCAGTGTGGTTCTGGGTATTAGTGACAAATTCTGAAATTTTCCCACTTGATTTGTGGTGTCTAATACTGTACTCTGTTCAACACTTGTAGAATGACCTCCTTCAGTCTTTTGCCTAATATCCTGGTGCTTCATCAATACTGTGGATATTGGTTTAGGAGAGGAATCCTGGAGAGAGTGATGGAGAAGAATAGAATATTGCTCAGTTTCTGATCTTAGTGCCTCCCTGGCTAGATGGCTGGAGATCAGGCTCAGAGTCCCGAGAGCTGATTTCTTCACTCACTTGGTATCTGACCTCATTCAGCTAACTTCTCAAGTAGTGACTTAATCGTCACTCCCAACTCCTTGGAATTGTTCTTTGAAAGACATTTGAGAAATAACGTGATGTGATTCAGCAGAAATGAATTTGGTGCCAGTAGATTGGATTTCCTGCATGAAATTTTATATTGAAAGAATGTTATATTGTGGCTCAAGCCTGTACAAAAGGTAAGGCATAATACTTTTTTTAAAGTTGTGCCCCAAATTAGGAGTCTTTAGGTTATGTTCCAAAACCAAGCTCAGCAGCCACAAAGGCGTGAGTTTAGTAAAGCTTTCCTTCTTTTTAAATTCAGCAATGGAAGATTTTGTAGAATGATCAAAGCCAGACTGGAGTGCAGTATGAACATCAGCTTTGGCTTTGGCAGCGTCAGGGAGCTTATTTAATCACTTTGGCAGCTCTTAGCTTGTTTTTGCATGCATTACTTTCTCTTACTTAGCCAGCATGCCTGCCACATAGGCAATGGCTTGGGTCGATAAACAGTTGTTGACTATTGCATTGAAATGCTTGCCTAGCTTACTGCAAAGTGTGCTCATTCTTTTATTAGCATTTTTCAAGTATTTTTGACTTGATCTGGAGCAAGAAATGTGTCTTATGTCAGACCATATGTGTGTATAAAATTGTATATACCCATAGACACAAATACACATACATAAACTAGAAACCAAGAATTTTCTGAAATCGTACTCATTCTGTCTTGTATTTCACTCCATTCTCTTCTTTTCTACTTAGTTCTAATGATTTCTAAATTCTACTAAACTGAATGCAGGGCTATCACTCACTATTTGCAGAACACTGGTCTTAGGATTCACTTCATGCAAACTTCCCTGGCTTCCCAGCCCTCGAGGAAGACTTAAATCTTTTCAGCTCACCCGCAGTGTACACATACCACCATCACTCCTACCACTGAAACCTTTGGACTGTCATCAGTTAGAGAAGTGTTAGTTGTTCAGTGTTGTCCGATTCTTTGGGACCCCAGCATGGTAGCTAACCAGGCCCCTCTGTTTATAGAATTCTCCAGGCAGGAATATTGGAGTGGGTTGCTATTCCCTTCTTCAGGGGATCTTCCTGACCCAGGGACTGAACCCAGGTCTCCTGCATTGTAGGTGAGTGCTTTACCATCTGAGCCAACAGGGAAGCCCAGTAGAGAGAGCCCTATCAACCATTACCAGGGAGTTTTCTCCTAGCAGGACTCTACCTTTTCTCATAGGAGGCCAGAATTTTGAAAACTTTGTGAATTTTGAAAAACAGTTTATTTTTCTCTTAAATGTTGAGATCGTAGGACTCCTATGATATACCAATGCCAGCTCAGTGTTCTGTACTCAATAGGGCTGTAGTCATTAATTTGTTGATCAATCGACATCCCAGATCTGTACTCTTCACCATGGAAACAGGGCTCTTGCAGAGGTAGCATGGACTTGTGCTAGATTGAGTAACGCTGCTTTTCCATAGATGGACTGAGTTTGGTAGGCAGGACATAAATTGTAGGATTATTAGGTAGAGTAAGAATCCAGATAGGGTGTATGTTCCTTAATACACAACTAAGAAAAGCAGACAGCAAATACAAGGCCAGCAGAGTATGAATATACTGGGGCAGAACTGGTCAGCGACTTAAGCTGTTTCCATTTGTTATCATTGGCCCACAAATCTGAGGTTGTCTGGGACCCATCAGACTTTGTCCTTCAGGACTCATTAGGAAGCCTGAGTGGCTAATGTAATCCCTGAGGTCTTAGAAGTGTGTCTAAAGGCAGGTCCACATGTTTTGTCCAGAGTAGAGGCTCACATTAGTCAGCTTTCTTAGAAAACCTCACTGAGTCAGACCCCAGGATGGCACTGGGGTGATGAGGGTTGGGGATTCAGATTCTGGGACTGTGACACTGTTCCTTCTCCATCGGCATTGACATTCCCAGGAATGGGAACCTGGATCCTGACACAATGAAATGGAATGACTTGGTACTCTTAGCCAGCTTGCCGACTATGTTATTGCCGCTTCCAAACCTCGAAGGTCCTTAATTTTGCAAAATAAGTATGACGGTAACAAAACCAGTGTAGTTAGGAGACAAGCCAGGAATGGAGAAAATGCAATGAATATAATTAACAGATCATATATGAATGGAGTGTTAGGTTTTATGAGCCAGAATGTATTCCAATTGCACTAGCTTTTTAAAAAGATTTATTTATATATTTTATTTTTAGCTGTCCTATGTCTTCCTTGCTACACATAGGCTTTCTCTAGAGGTGTGTAGGAGACTACTGTTCATTGCGATGCATGGGCTTTTCATTGCAGTGGCTTCTTTTATTGCCGAGCACAGACTCTAGAGCTGGGGCTCAGCAGTTATGGTGCATGGGCTCCGTTGCTGTACGGCATGTGGGGTCTTCCCAGACTAGGGATTGAACCAATGTCCTTAGCATTATAAGGCAGATTCTTTTTTTTTTTTTTTTCAAACTGTATCCAGCTTTATTAAAGATACTTTTCATAAACAATCATGGTATTTCAGGCAGGACATGGGCAGACAATCGTTACAGTATACAACTTTCAAACTCCCTTTTTCAACGGACTACCAAAATCAGAAAGCCACTATAAAACCAAATGAAGTCTTCATGTGATGCTCTGAACAGGGCAAGTTTAGAGTGAGGGTTGACATTTCACATTTAGCATGTTGTTTAACAACTTTTCACAAGCCGACCCTGACTTTCAGGAAATGGAAATGAAAATGGCAGAAGAATCACCCTAAGGAGCCACAGTCTAAAAAAGGAACCGCTGCTCTTTTGATGGATGCCATCTCATTGGTGACACTGGAAAGTCCAGATTGCCTGGCATACTGGTATCCAATCTGGGGGTTTCAGGTTCCCACAGGTCTCTGGGTTTAGGGAAGTCAAGTCTATGCTGAGGTGGAGAGGAAGAGGACATAAAAACTAATTTTAGTTCTTCCACACCACAAGGCGTTCAGGCCAAGGTGGCTAATGTGTGTCAACATCAAGGAATCCCTCCTTCCTGGAAACCAAGAGAAAGTCTCTCAAAACTAGACCGGAAAGGTGTTTTTCCCCCCATGTCAATCCAGCTTTGGAGACCTTCTGTTAGTGACACGTGCCCTTCCCCAAAAAACAACAATGAAGTGTTCTGTGTGCTAACAACATAGCTTTAAAAAAAAAAAAAAAGTCAAACAAAATTCTGCATTTTTATAAAACTTGATAAAAAATAGTATTTCAAGCTGTACAGTCACCAGAAGTACACAGTGATCAAAAATGCACACACTTCACTTGGCATCTCCAGCATATTTTCAGCTTTCTGTGCCTGGTCTGTTTTGGCATCTCCATTTTCTGCAGGGTTATTCCCATCCTTGCCAGCATCAGCCTTCCCCTTTTTCCCTTTGGGTACCTTCTCTACCTTCTTTGCAGGGGCCTTTTTAGGCTTGGGCTCTGGCTTTGGAGGAGCAGGTTTAGCAGATAACCTTGCAGATCTTCTCTCTGTTTCCCTCCTTCCCCTTGGCTTTATCTCCTTTAGCGTCCCCTTCAGCCTTTCTCTTGGGCATGGTGGCTCAGATTCTTTTTTTTTTTTTTTTCAAACTGTATCCAGCTTTATTAAAGATACTTTTCATAAACAATCATGGTATTTCAGGCAGGACATGGGCAGACAATCGTTACAGTATACAACTTTCAAACTCCCTTTTTCAACGGACTACCAAAATCAGAAAGCCACTATAAAACCAAATGAAGTCTTCATGTGATGCTCTGAACAGGGCAAGTTTAGAGTGAGGGTTGACATTTCACATTTAGCATGTTGTTTAACAACTTTTCACAAGCCGACCCTGACTTTCAGGAAATGGAAATGAAAATGGCAGAAGAATCACCCTAAGGAGCCACAGTCTAAAAAAGGAACCGCTGCTCTTTTGAGGGATGCCATCTCATTGGTGACACTGGAAAGTCCAGATTGCCTGGCATACTGGTATCCAATCTGGGGGGTTCAGGTTCCCACAGGTCTCTGGGTTTAGGGAAGTCAAGTCTATGCTGAGGTGGAGAGGAAGAGGACATAAAAACTAATTTTAGTTCTTCCACACCACAAGGCGTTCAGGCCAAGGTGGCTAATGTGTGTCAACATCAAGGAATCCCTCCTTCCTGGAAACCAAGAGAAAGTCTCTCAAAACTAGACCGGAAAGGTGTTTTTCCCCCCATGTCAATCCAGCTTTGGAGACCTTCTGTTAGTGACACATGTCCTTCCCCAAAAAACAACAATGAAGTGTTCTGTGTGCTAACAACATAGCTTTAAAAAAAAAAAAAAAGTCAAACAAAATTCTGCATTTTTATAAAACTTGATAAAAAATAGTATTTCAAGCTGTACAGTCACCAGAAGTACACAGTGATCAAAAATGCACACACTTCACTTGGCATCTCCAGCATATTTTCAGCTTTCTGTGCCTGGTCTGTTTTGGCATCTCCATTTTCTGCAGGGTTATTCCCATCCTTGCCAGCATCAGCCTTCCCCTTTTTCCCTTTGGGTACCTTCTCTCCCTTCTTTGCAGGGGCCTTCTTAGGCTTGGGCTCTGGCTTTGGAGGAGCAGGTTTAGCAGATAACCTTGCAGATCTTCTCTGTGGTTCGTCCTTCACCTTGGCTTTATCTCCTTTAGCGTCCCCTTCAGCCTTTCTCTTGGGCATGGTGGCTACAGCGGCGGCACGCAGGCGCTGGACACGGGGATGCAGTGGCACGCGTGCTTTGGTGGGTCCAGGGGTCGCTCTCGCCTCCTCTTCACACTGCTCCAAGGCAGATTCTTAACCACTGGACCACCAGGGAAGCCCCTAAACGTCACTGACTTTTTTTTTTTTTTTTGGCCTCTTTTATTGGTCCTTCACTTACTTATTTTCATCCGTCTTAATTCTTTGGCCTGTGTGGGCCTCCAATCACGGTGGCCTCTCTTGTTGCAGAGCACTGACTCTGAGCGCACGCGCTCCAGAGTGCTGGCTCGTAATTGGACACACCGGTCCAGCCGCTCCGCAGCGTAGGGGATCTTCCCATGCCAGGGATTGAACCAGTGCCTCTTACAACTGCAAGGCAGACTCTTTACCCACTGGGCCACCAGGAAAGCCCTATCACTGATTTTTTAAAGAAATGATGCTTAGAGTTTTAGAACACGGAGGGACTTTAGTTAGTGTAAGGCTTAGCTACTTCCTTTTACAGACATGGAAACTGAGGTCCCAAGAAGCTAGAAAATGGCAGCAGTGACTAAATAAACCCAGACCGTCAAGATTTGGGAGCTTGTTTCCTCACGTTTCAACAGCCTATTGAGATGAAGAGCATCTCTTTATTATTGAGAAATGATACACACACAAAAATCACAGGTTTCGCCATTGTTAGACTTGGTGATGCTAAAACACACAAATCAGAAAGCAGAAATATTTGCCCAGAGGGGTGCATTTAGGTAATATAATGTGAGCCATAATGTTTGCAGTTCAGGAGTGACCTTTGTTCACTCTAGAACTCCTGTGACTCTCCTGGAAGGCTGTGGACAGCAAGTCATGTGGCAAACATTTGGTTTCTAAGACGTTCACCCCAGAACCTAGATTGCCTCGCAGAAATGATGCCCAACTGTAAAAGGACAAAGGACAGCTTTGGGGCTTTTCTCCAGCTTCCACATCACATGAACCAGTGATTACTAGTCACAGAGGTGGCACATCTGACACTGGAGGAAATGTACATCCCCTTCCCTTGCTATCTCAGGATTGGGTTGTGCTTTATTCTACCAGTATCTGGTCCACAAACTAATGGAAAGGTTCTACAAAACATAGTGGCTGTGTCTTCCTTGTCTCTCCAGAATAGGATGTTGCTGGAGTGAATCTATTACCTGTCTGAGCTATTGTCCAAGATTTAGTCTGGACATGAGAAGCCTGCTGAGAGGATAGTGATTCTCAAAAGACCACTTCATCCCCACAAAATGCTTGCCAGGGAGAACAGAGTAAGGAGTGAAAAGAAATAAATGTGGTTATTAGTGCAAAAGAATGGGATTTGGATCAAAGAAGAAGAGCCTGACAGGACTGACACAGACCGACTGTATGCTTTCATTTGAAAATCTTTTAAAACAGTATTTTTTTCTCTTTTTGGAAATGATTTCAGAGTCGCTCTATTCATAGGTGGGCACAGAGGACCCAGTGAGGTGGTATTGCTTTCCTAGACCTGCTGAACACTAGCAATTTCATTCTGCTACCACTTGGGATTGTTTTGTGGGTCATCTACTCAATAAGCCACAAGCACTTTGCCCAATGACTTCAGACCCATGACTATCACTTTGACCTTGGTCCATTTCCCGCTAGGACCATCAAGAATTCCTGCTAAATTTGTCAAAAATTGATACTCACATAGTAGAACTTAAGTGGCTTCTTTCTTACATCTCTAAGAATTTTACATACTCAGGCATGGCTGGAGAATTTGACCCCCGAGTCACCTTTTAGCCAGTGGGAACTCAAACTGCACCTGCCCCTAAGTTTAAAATTATTGGTCAATCAAATCATTCTGAGGTGTACCAATCAAAATGTTTGTTCAGGAGTGACCTTTGTTCACTCTAGAACTCCTGTGACTCTCCTGGAAGGCTGTGGACAGCAAGTCATGTGGCAAACATTTGGTTTCTAAGACGTTCACCCCAGAACCTAGATTGCCTCGCAGAAATGATGCCCAACTGTAAAAGGACAAAGGACAGCTTTGGGGCTTTTCTCCAGCTTCCACATCACACGAACCAGTGATTACTAGTCACAGAGGTGGCACATCTGACACTGGAGGAAATGTACATCCCCTTCCCTTGCTATCTCAGGATTGGGTTGTGCTTTATTCTACCAGTATCTGGTCCACAAACTAATGGAAAGGTTCTACAAAACGTAGTGGCTGTGTCTTCCTTGTCTCTCCAGAATAGGATGTTGCTGGAGTGAATCTATTACCTGTCTGAGCTATTGTCCAACATTTAGTCTGGACATGAGAAGCCTGCTGAGAGGATGGTGATTCTCAAAAGACCACTTCATCCCCACAAAATGCTTGCCAGGGAGAACAGAGTAAGGAGTGAAAAGAAATAAATGCGGTTATTAGTGCAAAAGAATGGGATTTGGATCAAAGAAGAAGAGCCTGACAGGACTGACACAGACCGACTGTATGCTTTCATTTGAAAATCTTTTAAAACAGTATTTTCTCTTTTTGGAAATGATTTCAGAGACGCTCTATTCATAGGTGGGCACAGAGGACCCAGTGAGGTGGTATTGCTTTCCTAGACCTGCTGAACACTAGCAATTTCATTCTGCTACCACTTGGGATTGTTTTGTGGGTCATCTACTCAATAAGCCACAAGCACTTTGCCCAATGACTTCAGACCCATGACTATCACTTTGACCTTGGTCCATTTCCCGCTAGGACCATCAAGAATTCCTGCTAAATTTGTCAAAAATTGATACTCACATAGTAGAACTTAAGTGGCTTCTTTTTTACATCTCTAAGAATTTTACATACTCAGGCATGGCTGGAGATTTTGACCCCCGAGTCACCTTTTAGCCAGTGGGAACTCAAACTGCACCTGCCCCTAAGTTTAAAAAATTATTGGTCAATCAAATCATTCTGAGGTGTACCTAATTATTTAGCTAACTTTCAGTCAAATCTCCGTATTGTCAGTAATTCTACAGTTTTTGCTCAGAATCTTCAGCTGTCTAACCATTTAACTTCATTTCCAGTTAAACCTATTATAGTCACACAAGTTACTGAATATCCTCCACTCACCAATCCTCAATAAATGTTATTTGTCAGGGGACTTTTCTGGTTTATCAGGACCACTTATCTCTCAATTTAATGAAGGTGCCAATGTAAAGACATCAAGATTTTGAACCTGAACTGTTAACAGCTCAATATTGAAAGAATACTAACCTGAGACCACTGAATCATTTAAAATCTGCTTTTTAAAAAAGAAATAAGTGATGCATAATAAAATTGCAGAGGTTACAACCTTGCAAACATGATGACTGAACACGGTGAGCAGAAGGTAGCAATTACTCTCGACATATTGGTAAGACATTTTTGTGCCAGAGGATGGGAAATAAATTCCGCTGAAATTCAGAGAATTGGCACATTAATAAAATTTCTAGAGGTCTGGTGATCTGGGGCATGTCACAACCTCCCTTTTAAGGTAAAGGATAAGTTGTTGCTTCTGGCCCCTCCCACCACGGGGGGACCAGAGAAAGAGGTCCTATACCGGCTTGGCTTCTTTGAATGTTGACAGCAGCCTATCTTCATTTAGGTCAGCTACTCTTGCCCGTTTACCAAGTGACCCAAAAGGCTGTTCATTTTGAGTAGTCCTTGAACAAGGGAGGGCTCTGCAGTGCATCCAGGCTGCTGGGCAAGCCGCTCTGCCCTGTGGGCCATGTAATTCAGCAGATGCAAGAGCGCTTAAAGTATCTGTGCAGATTACGGATGCTGTTCAGAGCCTTTGGAGGACCCTAATAGGTGAACCAATGCACACACCCTTAGGATTTAGGAGCAAAACCCTACTATCCTCTATAGGTAACACTCTCTCCCATGCTAAATTTGTTCCATTTCCGCTAGGACCATCAAGAATTCCTGCTAAATTTGTCAAAATTGATACTCACATAGTAGAACTTAAGTGGCTTCTTTCTTACATCTCTAAGAATTTTACATACTCAGGCATGGCTGGAGAATTTGACCCCCGAGTCACCTTTTAGCCAGTGGGAACTCAAACTGCACCTGCCCCTAAGTTTAAAAAATTATTGGTCAATCAAATCATTCTGAGGTGTACCTAATTATTTAGCTAACTTTCAGTCAAATCTCCGTATTGTCAGTAATTCTACAGTTTTTGCTCAGAATCTTCAGCTGTCTAACCATTTAACTTCATTTCCAGTTAAACCTATTATAGTCACACAAGTTACTGAATATCCTCCACTCACCAATCCTCAATAAATGTTATTTGTCAGGGGACTTTTCTGGTTTATCAGGACCACTTATCTCTCAGTTTAATGAAGGTGCCAATGTAAAGACATCAAGATTTTGAACCTGAACTGTTAACAGCTCAATATTGAAAGAATACTAACCTGAGACCACTGAATCATTTAAAAATCTGCTTTTTAAAAAAGAAATAAGTGATGCATAATAAAATTGCAGAGGTTACAACCTTGCAAACATGATGACTGAACACGGTGAGCAGAAGGTAGCAATTACTCTCGACATATTGGTAAGACATTTTTGTGCCAGAGGATGGGAAATAAATTCCGCTGAAATTCAGAGAATTGGCACATTAATAAAATTTCTAGAGGTCTGGTGATCTGGGGCATGTCACAACCTCCCTTTTAAGGTAAAGGATAAGTTGTTGCTTCTGGCCCCTCCCACCACGGGGGGGACCAGAGAAAGAGGTCCTATACCGGCTTGGCTTCTTTGAATGTTGACAGCAGCCTATCCTCATTTAGGTCAGCTACTCTTGCCCGTTTACCAAGTGACCCAAAAGGCTGTTCATTTTGAGTAGTCCTTGAACAAGGGAGGGCTCTGCAGTGCATCCAGGCTGCTGGGCAAGCCGCTCTGCCCTGTGGGCCATGTAATTCAGCAGATGCAAGAGTGCTTAAAGTATCTGTGCAGATTACGGATGCTGTTCAGAGCCTTTGGAGGACCCTAATAGGTGAACCAATGCACACACCCTTAGGATTTAGGAGCAAAACCCTACTATCCTCTATAGGTAACACTCTCTTGAGAAACAGCTTTTTGCTTGCCCATGGGTGTTACCAGAGGCTGAACCCTTAAACCTGGGCCACCAAGTTATCATATGACCCGAGCTGCCCTTCATGACCTGGGTGTTGTCTGACCCACCAAGCTGTAAAGCTGGGCATGCATGGCTCTGTCATGAAAAGGAAGCGGTATATATGAAACCAGGCTCAGGTGGGCCCTAAAGGCACACATAAGTTACATGCAGTGACCTGAGTGTCCATGTGCCCACCCCTGCTCACTGCCTTCTTGCTCCCAGCCTGCATCTGTGGCCTCATGGGGAGTTCCCTATGACCATTTGACTGAGAAAGAAACAACTAAGGCCTGGTTGTTGATGATTTATCGTGATATTCAGGGACCACTCGAAGGCTGTCATGCTCTAGCCTCATCCTAGGACAACCCCAAGGGACAGTGGTGAAGGGAAATCCTTCCCATGGGCAGAACTTCAGTCAGCGCACATGATTTGTTCATATTTTTCTAAGCAGAAAGAGCTGAAGGTATAGGTCTGTAACGGTTTATAAGTTGCAACCAGTGGTTTGGCAGGATGGTCAGGGACCTGGATTGAAAAATTGGGGACAAAGAAGTCTGGGCAAGAGGCATGTTAATAGATGATGTCTCTGAACAGGAAGAGGGTTTTGTGATATTTTTGTCTCATATGTATGCTCTTGAAAGAATGACCTGAGGGGATTTTAATAATCAAAGGTAGGATGATCAATTTTGTGGATAGTTGTCAGCCTCTTTCCCCAGCCAACCCTGTCATTGGTCAGTGGGATCATGAATAAAATGGTCATGATGTCAGGGATGGAGGTTATGGATGAGCTTAGCCGCATTATTGACTTCCACTCACCAGGGCCAGAGACCAACACTGTGCCTCCAGTATGACACCATTCACTGGGGTGATCAGCTAGCTACCTGGTATAAGCTCAATTGAATTGGACTGCTTCCATCATGCAAGGGGCAGCACTTTGTTCTTACTAGAACAGACATTCTGGATACAGATTTGTCTTTTTTGCAGGTAGAGTATCTGTCAAGACTTATCATCCATGCACTTACAGACTGTCGTATCTACTATGAAGGTAGTTCACACAGCATCATTTCTGATCGAGGAACTTGATGGGCCAGGCTTATGGAATTCTCTTGCTGAGTTCTCCCTCATCCTGTAGCAGCTGGCTTGATATAAGGGTGCATTTGTGTTTAATCAAACATAAATGTTTAATGAAGCTGTTGCTGGGGAGATATTTTGTATGGAATCAAAGCCCATAATCAGTTTGGCTTTTGAAGACTCAGGTATATAATGCCAGCCAGGTAGCAGTGCTTTGTGGGGCCCTGTGGGGCTGGGATAGTCCCCTAAGGTGCAGTCTGTGTTCTAAGTCTGTCCAGTATATGATGCTGTCTCTCCTCTCACCAGGCTTCTTTGGCCCAGGAATCAATGGGTGGAAATGGGAGTGGCTCCATTTTCTGTGATCCGCTAGGAAACATTTTCTTCCTGTCCCCTTGACCTCACGTTCTGCTTGTCTAGAGTTCTTAGTTCGAGTAGGAGGAATACTTCCACCAGCAGACCCAGCAGTGATTCCAGGAGACAACACAGTGAGTTGTTGAGACTCACATGGTCCCTGTGGGCTCCTCATGCTTCTCAATCAATGGGCAAGGAAGACAGTTACTCTGTGGGCTGGAGTGATTGACTCTGATTGCCAAGGGAAAACTGCTGCTACTCTATAATGGAATCAAAGAAGAGGAGGTCTGGACTCCAGGAGACCCCTTAGGGCATACTCGTATTTCCATGTCGTGCCGGGTAATCAAAAACTATTACGACAACCCAGTTCAGGACAGGTAATGGACCAGGTTCTTCAGGAGTGCAGGTTTGAGACGACTCACCAGGCAAAGAACCACAACCATGCGAGGTCCTTGCTGAATGCAAAAGGAATGGGTAGAGGAAGAAGACAGCTATGAAGCCCAGCTTCACCCCATGACATTGCAGAATCAACCCACACTAGTTATGGGTATTTCTTCCTTATTTTGTTATGAATATGTTTCTCTCTATATTAACCAAATGTTTTCTTATCTCCTTCTCATCTAATGTAAGATGTTTTAATAACAACTTTATATCTCAGTATGTATTACAGACGTGTGAGCATTACCCAAGGACTTGGACTTTGATCTTTTTCTGCAGAATGGGTGTTTTCAGATGGACGTGGGATAGTTGTATTATGTCAGTGGAAGTATGACTTTGTTACTGGCTTTATTCAGAATGAAGTGGGGTTTGAGTGTGCATGAGAGCCAAGCTGACAGAGGGTGGAGTGTGATGATCATTTTGTTGCTGTGTCAACTTGGCTAGGCTATACTCCCCAATTGCTTAATCAGTCACAAATGTTGAGTTGAGGTGTTGCTGTGAAGATATTTTGTATGTAGTTAAAGTCCATAATCAGTTGACTTTAAGCAAGGGAGATTATTCGGTATGATCTGGGCGAGCCTGATTCTATACATTGAAAGGCCTTACAAAGGGCTGAGGCTTCTCTGAGAAAAGAAATTCTACCTGTGAACCAGCAGCAGAGTCAAGCGCGCCCTTCCTGAGGACTTGCCCTGTGGGTTCAAACTTGCTTAGCCAGCTCCCACTTGGCATAAGCCTATTCTTTGCGATAAATCTTTTAATGGCCCTTACACACATACACACACATGTGCACACACATTCTCATGCATATGCACACATGCCCATGTAAAAATACCTCCTGCTGGTTCTGTTTCTCTGGTTAAACCTTGACGGAGACAGCCTCAGCAACTTTTCTTTTTACCCATTATTGCTGCCAGCTGGGCCCCATGCCAATCCTACAGGTGTTGGCTGTTCAATTAAGTTAATATGTGCTGAACTGAACTGAATTTCAGGTGTTCAGCCCTTGGGTGTGGTATCCTTTGTTGAGATAGTTTGCTACTGCATTAAGTATGCAGAGCAAGGCAGCAGGCAGCTCCCCCACTAGTATTTCCCTCTCAGAGTCAGGCGTTGATTCCCAGCCTCCTCTGAAACGCAAGAGATAGAAATTGGCAGTGAAAAGAACCACCACCCACACGTCTTCTAGTATGTAGGAGAAATGTGGCCAAACACTGAGACTGCACATTAAAAATTATGTCTGCCTCTGTAACGATTTCTCAATATTATTTGGCTTCTCCTGTGAATTATTGTGAAACATGTAAAAGGGGGTTCTGAGAGAGTCCAAAGGGAAAAACTAGAAAAATGAAAAATTGGTTTTGAGAAACAAAGGACCCAAGAAATGGCCAAGGAGTTACCATTTTCATTGCTTGTTCTTGCGTACATCTAATAAGTACAGTACAAACCTGTTTCAGTATGGTTTGCTTAGTATATGCAGTTGGTTCTACTATCATGTGAAATGTTGCTAAAAATCAGTGAGCTATACAGTAGAGTCACAAAGTGACAACCAGAGGCTCATAGGAAAAGGGGAGAGCAGCACAGCATAAAAAATTACCAGTGACAGATTTAAAAGGGTAGGCACCTCATAAAAAAATGTAGCAGAGTTTTACACATGTTAAATGGGTAATGAAATAAACCTGTACTATAATATAGGTGGTACTCTACCTTGGAAAAGGTCTAGAGTTTTCTTGTGGACTGGAGTATCAGAGGGTTGCAACTTGTGAGTTACTGTGAGGCTACAGAAGGGGGGGGTTTCCAAAATTGGAGAGAAAACTGAAACACCAAATGTGCATGTGTTTATCTCATAGCACAGGTGCCAGTCTAGAGGAACTGATAGACATTTGAGGTGCATGTGTGTGGAGGTTTTGTGTGTTCATACACACCTCTAGTTCAGCAGAGTGTGATTTTACAAGCGCTCACTGTTTGTCATGGATGAGATAGCATGGATCCTTCACATTGGAACAAATTTGCGTTTTCAAAACAAGTGTGGGGCTTCCCTGGTGGTCCAGTGGGTAAGGACACCACCTTGCAGTGCAAGGGGCGCCGGTTCAATCCCTGGCCTGGGAAGATCCCACGTGCCGCAGAGCGGCTGGACTGATGTGTCCAACTACCGAGCCAGAGGTCTGGAACGCATGCGCCCAGGGCAGGTGCTCTGCAGCGACAGAGGCCACTGTGATGGGAGACCCACACAGGCCAAAGAACAAAGATGGAAATAAATGAAAGGCCAATAGAAGTGGCCAAAAAAAAAAAACAAGTGTGATTGCGAGACTGATTGTACTGCCTGAAGAGATCACCATCCTTTATTTGTAGTTTCAAACTCCCAATGATTCTTTGTAAGTTTGGTGCAAATTCATTTGTTAGCATTAAAATGAATATAAATGTTTTCTAGAAATACTGCATTTGATTGTAAAGTGCTGTTGCACACACCCCTGGGGTTTTAATATGCCTCTTTACAATCTGAAAACCTCTGATTTCTAAAGCACATCTGACTCTAAGGGAACAGTCGATTTGTATATCGAGTGTCTGTTTTGTGTCAGGCATCGTGTGCAGAGCAATTGCCTGAATCTTGTAATTTTACTAATTTAAGAGGAATTCTATAGTGCTTTCCTTAGCACTGGAACAGCAGAATACTTTTGAGAAGAAGCTGTTTAGTTGACTAGAACTACACTCTGGTAATGTAAACTCATGCTTACTGAGCAGCGTGCTCCAGAATTTAGAGGAGAAATTTAAAGTGTATAAAAATGTGGTACCTAAAGAAACCTCACAACATTTGAAAGAGATAGTAAAGGCATTGTTTCCCAAAGTGTTCAGAGGAGCATTAGTCATGATGGATATTCAGAAAGTCAAGTTTGGCCACACTGTGTATTCTCAGCTCTTTTGGAGCACAATACTGGTATCAGCGTATTAAAAAACTCTGAAAGGTCCCATAGTGAAGAAGCAAGTTTAACTTTGTTTTCCATGGATTGTCAGGTGGACTGGTCTTTGAATAAGAACTTGGCACTGACCCCCTGAGAGCACAATCTCAGAAACTCCAGACTAAGACATGATGCTCTGAATGAACTATGAGAGGAAATTCTGTTTCTTATTTGGGAATGTACTCTATAAATCTAATGCAGAGAAATTGTATGCTTTGATTATTTTAGGTTTAAAAATGAGAATGTAAGAGTTGCATCCTCTTGACAAATGGAAAAAATGAGTTTTTTTGAGTCTTCTGTATCCCTGGCCTGGGAAGATCCCACGTGCCATGGAGTGGCTGGACCGATGTGTCCAACTACCGAGCTAGAGGTCTGGAACGCATGCGCCCAGGGCAGGTGCTCTGCAGCGACAGAGGCCACTGTGATGGGAGACCCACACAGGCCAAAGAACAAAGATGGAAATAAATGAAAGGCCAATAGAAGTGGCCAAAAAAAAAAAAACAAGTGTGATTGCGAGACTGATTGTACTGCCTGAAGAGATCACCATCCTTTATTTGTAGTTTCAAACTCCCAATGATTCTTTGTAAGTTTGGTGCAAATTCATTTGTTAGCATTAAAATGAATATAAATGTTTTCTAGAAATACTGCATTTGATTGTAAAGTGCTGTTGCACACACCCCTGGGGTTTTAATATACCTCTTTACAATCTGAAAACCTCTGATTTCTAAAGCACATCTGACTCTAAGGGAACAGTCGATTTGTATATCGAGTGTCTGTTTTGTGTCAGGCATTGTGTGCAGAGCAATTGCCTGAATCTTGTAATTTTACTAATTTAAGAGGAATTCTATAGTGCTTTCCTTAGCACTGGAACAGCAGAATACTTTTGAGAAGAAGCTGTTTAGTTGACTAGAACTACACTCTGGTAATGTAAACTCATGCTTAAATTTAAAGTGTATAAAAATGTGGTACCTAAAGAAACCTCACAACATTTGAAAGAGATAGTAAAGGCATTGTTTCCCAAAGTGTTCAGAGGAGCATTAGTCATGATGGATATTCAGAAAGTCAAGTTTGGCCACACTGTGTATTCTCAGCTCTTTTGGAGCACAATACTGGTATCAGCGTATTAAAAAACTCTGAAAGGTCCCATAGTGAAGAAGCAAGTTTAACTTTGTTTTCCATGGATTGTCAGGTGGACTGGTCTTTGAATAAGAACTTGGCACTGACCCCCTGAGAGCACAATCTCAGAAACTCCAGACTAAGACATGATGCTCTGAATGAACTATGAGAGGAAATTCTGTTTCTTATTTGGGAATGTACTCTATAAATCTAATGCAGAGAAATTGTATGCTTTGATTATTTTAGGTTTAAAAATGAGAATGTAAGAGTTGCATCCTCTTGACAAATGGAAAATGAATCAGATTTGCTTGACTTGCACAGTGATTTTTAATTTTTAGAGTCTTCTGTATAAACCAGCAATTATGATGATGTAGCCATCAAATGATTATGTAATTATATCCATGAAATAATGGATAGTGAGCTTTTTCTAAATGAAAAAAAAATTCCCTAAAGTAATTATTGGATGACAAAAATAAATTAATTCAATTCAGTACTTAAAGAATGAAAATTATTGTGATCCCTCAAGCAGTGTACATGCAGATATAGGTTTTATCACATGAAAATTATGGCACAAAGATGCTGAAACATAAATAAGATGTAATACCCACTGCTGTTTTTCCTATAAACTCAGCGTAACCATTTAAGATGGTAAATATCCACAGAGGTGGGTAAGCAGTTGTTTCATAGCAATTAAGACACAGAATCAGGATTCGGGCCAGCTGCTCTTGTCCCTGGGGCCCACACATTTAACCCCTAACTAGTAGAGCTGCAGTCAGTAAAACAAAATAAATAAATTTAGCAGAAATAACATTTCTTTCTTCTCCTTTCCCTCTTCTCCCCACTGCCCCAGCCATCCAACAAGAGTAGATTTCTGTTGGAAAATTGTAAAGTGCCATCCTAAATATCCTAATGTTAGAGAATACCTTGCCAAGACCTGCTCCTTCTACATGACTGTTGTGTTTTGGAATATTTCAGATTAGCACTGCAGAAGTGCTGTCTTACTATGTCGTAAAAATTGCTTTGATCTTTTTGACCCCATCTATGCAAAAATAGTCACAATAACAGTGTCATTATTGGTTAAGAAAATAGCTGCTGGTGATGACCATGTACTTAATCCAGTTGATTCTGTGGAGACACGTGTTAATTCAGCTGCCAAATCATAAATTGATCATAAAGTAGTTTACTGAATGGTATTGTCAGACATATGCTCAGGTTTTCATAATGGTTGTTTAGAAACTCCAGACTAAGACATGATGCTCTGAATGAACTATGAGAGGAAATTCTGTTTCTTATTTGGGAATGTACTCTATAAATCTAATGCAGAGAAATTGTATGCTTTGATTATTTTAGGTTTAAAAATGAGAATGTAAGAGTTGCATCCTCTTGACAAATGGAAAATGAATCAGATTTGCTTGACTTGCACAGTGATTTTTAATTTTTAGAGTCTTCTGTATAAACCAGCAATTATGATGATGTAGCCATCAAATGATTATGTAATTATATCCATGAATTAATGGATAGTGAGCTTTTCTAAATGAAAAAATTCCCTAAAGTAATTATTGGATGACAAAAATAAATTAATTCAATTCAGTACTTAAAGAATGAAAATTATTGTGATCCCTCAAGCAGTGTACATGCAGATATAGGTTTTATCACATGAAAATTATGGCACAAAGATGCTGAAACATAAATAAGATGTAATACCCACTGCTGTTTTTCCTATAAACTCAGCGTAACCATTTAAGATGGTAAATATCCACAGAGGTGGGTAAGCAGTTGTTTCATAGCAATTAAGACACAGAATCAGGATTCGGGCCAGCTGCTCTTGTCCCTGGGGCCCACACATTTAACCCCTAACTAGTAGAGCTGCAGTCAGTAAAACAAAATAAATAAATTTAGCAGAAATAACATTTCTTTCTTCTCCTTTCCCTCTTCTCCCCACTGCCCCAGCCATCCAACAAGAGTAGATTTCTGTTGGAAAATTGTAAAGTGCCATCCTAAATATCCTAATGTTAGAGAATACCTTGCCAAGACCTGCTCCTTCTACATGACTGTTGTGTTTTGGAATATTTCAGATTAGCACTGCAGAAGTGCTGTCTTACTATGTCGTAAAAATTGCTTTGATCTTTTTGACCCCATCTATGCAAAAATAGTCACAATAACAGTGTCATTATTGGTTAAGAAAATAGCTGCTGGTGATGACCATGTACTTAATCCAGTTGATTCTGTGGAGACACGTGTTAATTCAGCTGCCAAATCATAAATTGATCATAAAGTAGTTTACTGAATGGTATGGTCAGACATATGCTCAGGTTTTCATAATGGTTGTTATGGCATAGTATTGCACATGCTTCATAAAATGTAGGTACTTGCTGTTTTGATATGAAAGATCTTAGACCTAAACATTGAGAATAAAGCTGGGAAGTCAAGTAAATAAGTGTATAAGTCCTTACCTGATTTATAAAATTTTATTGCCTATTAAGGTTTCTTAGTCACAGTTTGCTATCTGAATATTGGGTGGGCCTAATTGCTAGTTGCAGTTATTGAGGTTTTTTTTTTTCTTTTTAGTGTTTTTTTTTTTTGGACACTTCTAATGATCTTTCATTTATTTATCTTTGTTCTTTGGTCTGTGTGGGCCTTGGCTTGGTAGTTGGACACATCGGTCCAGCCGCTCAGCAGCACATAGGATCTTCCCAGGCCAGGGATCAAACCAGCACCCCTTGCACTGCAAGGTGGTGTCCTTACCCACTGGACCACCAGGGAAGCCCCTGAGGTTTGTTCTAAAGTTAATCTTGGGAAATTAATTAACTGCCACAGTCAATAATAAAATAATCATAAAAATAAACTTTTGAATTTTATTTAAAATTTAAAAATATTTCCAGGAACATTAATTAATTCTGGAAATGAGGATGAGGGAAATTTTGTTTTATAATTGAAACATCACCAAACACTAAGACTTAAAAGCAGGCTTCTGTGTTATAATTCCTCCTCCAAAGAAAGATTGATGTTCCTAGAATTTAGATTTTTTTTTTTTTCCATAGTCAGAGGAATGGTTATTGGTTGGAGAGTTTAGGTAGGTTTTGCTGTTCTTTTACCTTCCTGGTAATACATAAGGCATAGATGAAATAGCTTTTCCCAAGTAATTTATGAGAAGGGTGTTATCTGACATCTGGACTTTGATATGTCTTCTAGGATGATGTGTGTGAACTTATGCCAGGTGATTGCCCATATAATGTGCAGCACAAAGTGCTAGCCTAGTTGGTTTACAAGCAATTCACAAATAGTCAGCTCTGCTAACAGGTTGCCTTGAAGGAGGCCATTCTGTGCTTGCATGAAGCCCCCCAAGTTCTCCAAGCTGAGACTTTCATACCCTGGGGTCCTACCCCACTCTAATCACTTTCTGCCTCCCCATCCATATGGATCAGTGCAGCAAATGTTTTACACAATGGCTAATACCATTCACGACACTGCGGCATTACAAAGGCCCTCATCAGCCTTCTTGGCTGACCATGTAGACTGAGTCACCCATCAGTTAAATATTAATTTGCCTTCAGTTATGGTTAACTATGTTGGTTCCAGCTCACCTGAACCCCATCAAATCCACTTTAATTTTAGAGAAAGGGATGACTTTTTTCCCTATCAATAAACTCTAACAATCTGAAATTCCCTACTTAGTTTAAAAGCTATATTTGAGGACCCAGGCTGGAGGTAATGATGTAATTGTAATTGATATTTTTGGAATTTTACTATGGTCTTTTAGAATATTTCCAATTAGAAAAGTTGGGGTATTTCTACAGTGGGAAGAAAAGCAACTGATATAAATTTTACCTCTGAAATAAGTGCAATGTAGCATAAGTTGCTGTTTGACCATTTAAAGTTAATCTTGGGAAATTAATTAACTGCCACAGTCAATAATAAAATAATCATAAAAATAAACTTTTGAATTTTATTTAAAATTTAAAAATATTTCCAGGAACATTAATTAATTCTGGAAATGAGGATGAGGGAAATTTTGTTTTATAATTGAAACATCACCAAACACTAAGACTTAAAAGCAGGCTTCTGTGTTATAATTCCTCCTCCAAAGAAAGATTGATGTTCCTAGAATTTAGATTTTTTTTTTTTTTTCCATAGTCAGAGGAATGGTTATTGGTTGGAGAGTTTAGGTAGGTTTTACTGTTCTTTTACCTTCCTGGTAATACATAAGGCATAGATGAAATAGCTTTTCCCAAGTAATTTATGAGAAGGGTGTTATCTGACATCTGGACTTTGATATGTCTTCTAGGATGATATGTGTGAACTTATGCCAGGTGATTGCCCATATAATGTGCAGCACAAAGTGCTAGCCTAGTTGGTTTACAAGCAATTCACAAATAGTCAGCTCTGCTAACAGGTTGCCTTGAAGGAGGCCATTCTGTGCTTGCATGAAGCCCCCCAAGTTCTCCAAGCTGAGACTTTCATACCCTGGGGTCCTACCCCACTCTAATCACTTTCTGCCTCCCCATCCATATGGATCAGTGCAGCAAATGTTTTACACAATGGCTAATACCATTCACGACACTGCGGCATTACAAAGGCCCTCATCAGCCTTCTTGGCTGACCATGTAGACTGAGTCACCCATCAGTTAAATATTAATTTGCCTTCAGTTATGGTTAACTATGTTGGTTCCAGCTCACCTGAACCCCATCAAATCCACTTTAATTTTAGAGAAAGGGATGACTTTTTTCCCTATCAATAAACTCTAACAATCTGAAATTCCCTACTTAGTTTAAAAGCTATATTTGAGGACCCAGGCTGGAGGTAATGATGTAATCGTAATTGATATTTTTGGAATTTTACTATGGTCTTTTAGAATATTTCCAATTAGAAAAGTTGGGGTATTTCTACAGTGGGAAGAAAAGCAACTGATATAAATTTTACCTCTGAAATAAGTGCAATGTAGCATAAGTTGCTGTTTGACCATTTACTATGATGCCATCAGGCCTAGAAATTAGATGACACTATTTTGAGCCTTGGACAGATATTTATTTCATCAGACAATGCCAACGATCAGTTATACAATAATGCAGTTATGTTTGTGGTACCTTACAGAATGTTTTTAGTTTCAGTTTTTAAATTGACTCACTTTATATAAAGTCAATCCTTTCAAAAAAAATATATATATATATTTGTTTATTTATTTTTGGCTGTGCTGGGTCTTGGTTGTGGTACGTGGGATCTCTTGTGTCGCAGGCTTCTCTCTGGTTGTGGTAAGGGAGCTTAGTTGCCCCGTGGCATGTGGGATCTTAGTTCCCTGACCAGGGATCCCACTCAAGTCCCCTGCTTTGGAAGGTAGATTCTTAACCACTGGACCCCCAGGGAAGTCCCATAAAGTCAATTCTTCTAACACTTCCCAAATGTTCTGTAATGGTCTTCAAAGACTACTGATTATGATTTTTAAATTAGCCGTTGGAGACTTTACTGATGGGAATCAAAAGTAGGTTTTGTGAAAATCTCTGGCCTATACTCCTGAATAAATAATCACTGAAAACATACATTTTGAAATTGAACCCTTCAATTTTGTTGGGTTTTTTACCATTTTTAAATAATGTGATCTCAAATATACTGCACATTTCCTTGTCTCTTAAGTAATTTAACTCTTTTTTGAGGACTCCATGCCTAGCACAGTGCTTTATTTGCTATGTTATCAATCTCCTTTCCTTTTATGGGGGATATAATATGTTGTTTTAGGGATAAATGAAGTTCAAAGGTGTGTTTGCATCTACACTAAGGATCCCAGACTGTTATCTTTTTGAAATTGTTTGTGTATTATCCACTCCTGAAATCAATCCCTTTTAGAGAAAGGGATGACTTTTCCCTATCAATAAACTCTAACAATCTGAAATTCCCTACTTAGTTTAAAAGCTATATTTGAGGACCCAGGCTGGAGGTAATGATGTAATTGTAATTGATATTTTTGGAATTTTACTATGGTCTTTTAGAATATTTCCAATTAGAAAAGTTGGGGTATTTCTACAGTGGGAAGAAAAGCAACTGATATAAATTTTACCTCTGAAATAAGTGCAATGTAGCATAAGTTGCTGTTTGACCATTTACTATGATGCCATCAGGCCTAGAAATTAGATGACACTATTTTGAGCCTTGGACAGACATTTATTTCATCAGACAATGCCAACGATCAGTTATACAATAATGCAGTTATGTTTGTGGTACCTTACAGAATGTTTTTAGTTTCAGTTTTTAAATTGACTCACTTTATATAAAGTCAATCCTTTCAAAAAATATATATATATATATTTGTTTATTTATTTTTGGCTGTGCTGGGTCTTAGTTGTGGTACGTGGGATCTCTTGTGTCGCAGGCTTCTCTCTGGTTGTGGTAAGGGAGCTTAGTTGCCCCGTGGCATGTGGGATCTTAGTTCCCTGACCAGGGATCCCACTCAAGTCCCCTGCTTTGGAAGGTAGATTCTTAACCACTGGACCCCCAGGGAAGTCCCATAAAGTCAATTCTTCTAACACTTCCCAAATGTTCTGTAATGGTCTTCAAAGACTACTGATTATGATTTTTAAATTAGCCGTTGGAGACTTTACTGATGGGAATCAAAAGTAGGTTTTGTGAAAATCTCTGGCCTATACTCCTGAATAAATAATCACTGAAAACATACATTTTGAAATTGAACCCTTCAATTTTGTTGGGTTTTTTACCATTTTTAAATAATGTGATCTCAAATATACTGCACATTTCTTTGTCTCTTAAGTAATTTAACTCTTTTTTGAGGACTCCATGCCTAGCACAGTGCTTTATTTGCTATGTTATCAATCTCCTTTCCTTTTATGGGGGATATAATATGTTGTTTTAGGGATAAATGAAGTTCAAAGGTGTGTTTGCATCTACACTAAGGATCCCAGACTGTTATCTTTTTGAAATTGGTTTGTGTAATTATATTATTTCTGCTTCCTCACTCTCTCTCACCACTGCTTAGGGGAAAATAGCTCAAACCACTTCTTCCTCACATCAGATTTTCTGCAAACTCTTAGTAAGGCCAGAACTGCAGACCACCAGAGGAGATGAGATGACTGCCCTGAACACCATTAGCCTTTATTTCAATACGCATATCTCTCTGTGGATCTCTGACCAGCAGAGATCTGGGGGCTTGACACTCGGTTGAGGGCTCATATCTGTGTGTTCTCAGCATTCATCTCTCCTTTCCTCCCAAAGCTCCTGACTCCAACTTCCAGGATACGTTTTTCATAACATGGACAAGTAATTTCATCTCTCTGGGGTCAGATTTCTCATCCACAAAACAGGGATGTTGGTAGTATCTACCTCCCAGGTAGTTTTGAGTATAAGTGAGGTTATATCTGTAAAGTTCTTAGAGCAGTCATACATAAGTCACGATATATGTATAAAAAAAAAAAAAGATATGTGTGTGCTTTGTCACTCCGTCACATCTGACTCTTTGTGACCTATTGGATGATAGCCCACCAGGCTCTCCTCTGTCCATGGGATTCTCCAGGCAAGAATACTGGAGTGGGTTGCCATTCCCTTCTCCGGGGGATCTTCCAGACCCAAGGTTCCAACCACGCTCCCATGTCTCTGTCTTGTAGGCAGATTCTTCTTTACCTTGCTGAGCCAGCAGTCATACATAGTAAGGGTTTTTTTTTTTTTTTTTTTTTTTTTAAAAAGACTGACCTCTGGAGAAACGACTTTTGAAGCTTTTGAAAGGAAGGCTCTGCCAAGATGCTTCTCCTAGCAGAGGCTGATTTACACTGTCTATTCTTGGGTAGGAATGGAGTAATTTAGAGGAATTGGTATCTGAAGGAGCAGAACTGAAAGGTATTACCTAAAATATCTGTAGAAAGTGCTGGCAGTGAGCCTGGGTCCTGACTGAATCCAGTAATACATGGAAAGATGTTCATAACAGCTCCGCTGGGGCTCTTCATGGTACGTCTTAAAAGGAGACGAGAGGAATAAACTGGAAATATATGGGAATGGAGGGAATTGGGGGCAAAGCTTATGCCAAGAGTTAGCAATTATCGTATTACCTAATAAAGGCTGAAAGGGAGTGATTCTCAGGGAAGATGATATATATTGTATAAGTTATATGTGTATATATGTGCTATGTATTTATTTATATGCTATGTGTGTGTGTGTGTGTGTGTGTGTGTATATATTTTGTTGTTGTTGTTGTTGTTGTTTTTTAACCACCTGACAAGTATTTTTCTCAGTACCTTCCATAGAATGGGACTCTGGGTATCTGCTTTGTTAAAGAAAGCAGGCACCTGCTTCGTGTGGCATGGGATGCCCTGCGGGCCAGCCTGAAGCTTGGAAGGGCTGCGGGGTGCCCGCAGGTGCTTGCTGCGCCCTGCCCGGGGCGCCTCGCCCACGGCGGCTGTGCGGACCCGCTGCCCGAGGACGGCGCTGGCCGGGGGCCTGGTGGCTCTTGGCTCCGACTGCCGCCCTTTGCCCCGGCTCACAGCCGGGTCGTAATTCGCTCTAGGCTCAGAGGTGCAGCCCTGTCAAACTGCAGCGTGTTTATCTTGTAATCCACAGACAAGAAGAAGGGAGGCAAATTTCAGCCTTTTAAGAAGTTGTTTGGCAAAAGGAAAAAGAAAGGCACGTCCGTGTCCCGGGAGGCGTCTGGGGGACTCAAGTGTCGCTCTCCCCCGAGGGTCAGCAATGGGACCTTCTCTTCGGACGAGGAGACTCTGGAGGAGAGCCTGAGGTAATCACTCGCACTTCTTCCCCACTCTGCCCCTACCCAGACCTTCGGCGGAGTTCCAGGTGGGGAGTGGGGTGTCAGAGGAGGCAGAGCCACCTGGGCATGGGTTCCATCTCCAATGGGAAGGTGCAGGATCAGGGTGCGTGGGGCGCTTTACCCTGAGACAGGCGCCTGGGGGAGCTGGCACACTGATCTGCCCTCATTTGTTGGGAGAACACAGAAATCCGCGCCCTCCTCTTTCCACACTTCCTGGAGGAGGAAGGCGGCAGCTCACTGCCTTGGCTCAACCAGCTTCCTTGGATTGAAGGAGACAGTGTGGCCCGTCCAACTGCCTGGCAAGGAGAAAGGGTGCTGGTTCCTTATATTAGGGTTCACACCAAGTTCAGGATGCAGACTGCTGGGGCACAAGGTGTCGATCTTCATACCGCTGGCCATCTCTAGCATCTTAAAAAGCTGCCTACCATGAGCCTTCAATTTCTGCTCCATGTTCTCTCTCTCTCCACCCCTCCCCTCTCCTCTGCTCTCCCACTCTCCCTTGCCCTCCCGTCTCCTTCCTCTCCCTCTCCTCCTCCTCCTTTCTCTCCCTGCCTCTACTCTCTCCTCTTCTCTCTCTCTCTCTCTCTCCTCCTCCTAGAGCACAGGCACGAAGTCTGCCTGTGACAGCGTCAAGTCCTTAGATAAGCAAGGTCAGGAGGTACTTTCTCACCTGAGTGCTTGGAACTGAAGTCAGAGATGGTTAAGCTGTGCTCCTGACAACTCTGCCGTCAGCTCCCCAAGAAGCTCTTTCCACCACCCGCTCTGGTGTGTTTACCCTTGCGCGTTGCCCCAACATCGGGAGCCTGGCTCCGGCAAAGAGCTTGTCGCCTTCGGTGGACGTGATTGATTGGCTTGTCTGTCTCGCTCACTCAGCTGCCAGTTCCCTGAAGTCAGGAACTAGATTTTATGCAGCCTCATCTTAGGCTTTTGAAAAGTGTTTCCCATGAATGCCTGGCAAGGCATTAAGTTGCCCTAGTACATGTTGATGGCATAGATGATGTAATCTGCGGTATTCTTACTGTGTTTCAAGGACAAAGACAAAAACGTCCTCGGTGGTCTGTCTGCAAGTGTCGTGTCAGTTGCAGTTGAGCCCTGGTTACAGAATCCTGCACACGAACCTTTACGGGGCCCATGACAGCATGTGTTAGTTCTAAGTGATGCCAGCTCTTTTCCTTCACAGGCATGCATTTGTCTTCCATTGTCTTTACTACGGAAACCATTGAATTTAATGACGGGAACGATTTTGCTGGAAAGCAGAAACCCGCTAGCAGGGGCTAACAAAAGCTGGAATGTCAGTACCGGAACACAGCGCTCCCCAGGAGGAGCAGTCACTGCCTTGGCTCAACCAGCTTCCTTGGATTGAAGGAGACAGTGTGGCCCGTCCAACTGCCTGGCAAGGAGAAAGGGTGCTGGTTCCTTATATTAGGGTTCACACCAAGTTCAGGATGCAGACTGCTGGGGCACAAGGTGTCGATCTTCATACCGCTGGCCATCTCTAGCATCTTAAAAAGCTGCCTACCATGAGCCTTCAATTTCTGCTCCATGTTCTCTCTCTCCACCCGTCCCCCCTCCTCTGCTCTCCCACTCTCCCTTGCCCTCCCGTCTCCTTCCTCTCCCTCTCCTCCTCCTCCTTTCTCTCCCTGCCTCTACTCTCTCCTCTTCTCTCTCTCTCTCTCTCTCCTCCTCCTAGAGCACAGGCACGAAGTCTGCCTGTGACAGCGTCAAGTCCTTAGATAAGCAAGGTCAGGAGGTACTTTCTCACCTGAGTGCTTGGAACTGAAGTCAGAGATGGTTAAGCTGTGCTCCTGACAACTCTGCCGTCAGCTCCCCAAGAAGCTCTTTCCACCACCCGCTCTGGTGTGTTTACCCGCGCGTTGCCCCAACATCGGGAGCCTGGCTCCGGCAAAGAGCTTGTCGCCCGGTGGACGTGATTGATTGGCTTGTCTGTCTCGCTCACTCAGCTGCCATTTCCCCTGAAGTCAGGAACTAGATTTTATGCAGCCTCATCTTAGGCTTTTGAAAAGTGTTTCCCATGAATGCCTGGCAAGGCATTAAGTTGCCCTAGTACATGTTGATGGCATAGATGATGTAATCTGCGGTATTCTTACTGTGTTTCAAGGACAAAGACAAAAACGTCCTCGGTGGTCTGTCTGCAAGTGTCGTGTCAGTTGCAGTTGAGCCCTGGTTACAGAATCCTGCACACGAACCTTTACGGGGCCCATGACAGCATGTGTTAGTTCTAAGTGATGCCAGCTCTTTTCCTTCACAGGCATGCATTTGTCTTCCATTGTCTTTACTAAGGAAACCATTGAATTTAATGACGGGAACGATTTTGCTGAAAGCAGAAACAGCTAGCACCGAACTAACCCAGTTGCTGGAATGTCAGTACTGAGGTAGAACTGAGTATTGTTCAGCATGAAATCAGGTTTGATTTTGCTTCGGCTTCTTCCCTTGCAAAATAAGAACGTGAATGTTTTTGCTTCATAGCATCAGAATGAGGTACAGATACCAAAATCTAACCAAGTAGCGATTTAATGCAAAGTCTGAGATCAGGTCTGGAAAGTTCTCCTTTGGAAGGACTGTCCCATAAAAACACTTGACTTGGTCAAGTCTCTGATTTCTTACTGAATTATATTAGACTCTTAGAAGACCCTAGACCGTGGTCCTCTTCCCACATACGTGGCATTCCAATGACTCCTTGATGTTTTCCTTAAGGTTTTAAGTTTTATACAGCCTTGGGAAAATCTCTATATAGATATAACAGCTACATTTCCATTAAATATAAGTAATGTTGCTGCTTAGTTACTTCAGTTGTGTCCAACTCTGTGCAACCCCATGGACTGCAGCCCGTCAGGCTCCTCCATCCATGGAATTCTCCAGGCAAGAACACTGGAATGGGTTGCCATGCCCTTCTCCAGAAGAGGGATCTTCTCAACCCAGGGATGGAACCTGAGTGTCCTGCGTTGCAGGCAGATTCCTCCCCACTAAGCCATCAGGGAAGCCCTATATATATGCGTGCGTGTGTGTGTATATATATATATATATATATATATATATATATTTGCAATCCCATGGACTGTAGCTCGCCGGGCTTCTCCATCCATGGTATTTTCCAGGCAAGAATAAGTAGCATTGCCTGTTCATATAAATTAACCTATATTTATGAGCAGCTATATTTTAATTATTTAGCACTTGTTTGTATAATACAGGAAACTAGAAGGGTAAAGTTTGGGCAATGAGTTTAAAATGGCTCTTTAAATATTTTTAAAATTAAAAAAATAGAAAAATAGTTGTTTAAAATATATATTCCCTTTTTTTCGCAGAAATTTCTTTTAAAATAATTATGTGTATATTTATGGCTGCACTGGATCTTCACCGCTGCGGACAAGCTTTTTGTAGTTGTGGCGAGTGGGGGCTACCCTTTGTTGTCGTACATGGGCTTCTCTTTGCGGTGACTTCTCTTGTCATGGAGCACAGGCTCTAGGCATTGAGGCTTCGGTCGTGGTGGCACATGGACTTAGTTGCTCTGAGGCATGTAGAGTCTTGCTGGACCAGGGATCAAGCTCACGTCCCTTGCATTGGCAGGCAGATTCTTATCCACTGTCCCACTGGGGAAGTCCTAAAAATTTTCCAATTGAAAAACACTTCCACCCATGAAGTAAATATTACATGTATCGCTTACAGTATAGGTGAACTTCCAAGTATTTGTCTTGTATAGAGATGGAGAAAATGAAAAATGTTGCTTCCAACAATTCTTATTTTCAGTTCACTGCTCAACGAACAGATATGTTACTTCACATTGTGTAGGAGTCAAAAAACATTCTGTGGTGCATTTTATCTGCTCATCTCCCAAATGGGCAATGGCTACTAACATACAAAACTCAAAATTCTGTGAACATGATCTCAAGTGGAGGCTCCAAGGAGGCAGACTGTAGCCTAACGTGAAGAAGAATTTCCTAATTACTAGAGCTGATTAAAAATGGACAGGCTGGGTGTGTACCAGAGGGACTGGGACTGCTGAAGGGCAATTTCTGCATTGGGTGGAAATTTAAAGGAGATGAACTTTAACATGCTGTCTAACTCCAAGAATCTGTAATTCTAGAAATGTCTCCATGGCCAGAAATAGCTTATTATTGATCTGCTCCTTCTGCCTGAAATTTCTCATTTCCTTTGGGTTTTAAAGCATTCTGTTCTTTCTCTAGGTTAGAAGCCTTTATGTCTTCTAAGCTGCTTCTCTTAAATTATACATGCCTGTGGGAAAAGCAAAACAGTAAAACCTATCAAGTTTTAACATGACTTCCTTTATTAACTAAATACAGCTAATACCATGTTTCACCAAGTGTGGCTAAATAGATGTTAAATTTCAAAAGAGGGAAGGTCATTTTGACAAATAGATCCGGGAAACACTGGACCAAAACGAATTAAATAGAATTCTTTACATAGGACTTTTCAGACCTTTTACTATGCCCGTGTGCCCTGGCAATTTCAAGAAGAGAGATGTTGTTTGCAGGCACTGGATCTTCACGCTGGACAAGCTTTTTGTAGTTGTGGCAGTCATTGGACTTTTTAGTCATGGAGCACAGGCTCTAGGCATTGAGGCATTGTCGTGGTGGCACATGGACTTAGTTGCTCTGAGGCATGTAGAGTCTTGCTGGACCAGGGATCAAGCTCACGTCCCTTGCATTGGCAGGCAGATTCTTATCCACTGTCCCACTGGGGAAGTCCTAAAAATTTTCCAATTGAAAAACACTTCCACCCATGAAGTAAATATTACATGTATCGCTTACAGTATAGGTGAACTTCCAAGTATTTGTCTTGTATAGAGATGGAGAAAATGAAAAATGTTGCTTCCAACAATTCTTATTTTCAGTTCACTGCTCAACGAACAGATATGTTACTTCACATTGTGTAGGAGTCAAAAAAAATTCTGTGGTGCATTTTATCTGCTCATCTCCCAAATGGGCAATGGCTACTAACATACAAAACTCAAAATTCTGTGAACATGATCTCAAGTGGAGGCTCCAAGGAGGCAGACTGTAGCCTAACGTGAAGAAGAATTTCCTAATTACTAGAGCTGATTAAAAATGGACAGGCTGGGTGTGTACCAGAGGGACTGGGACTGCTGAAGGGCAATTTCTGCATTGGGTGGAAATTTAAAGGAGATGAACTTTAACATGCTGTCTAACTCCAAGAATCTGTAATTCTAGAAATGTCTCCATGGCCAGAAATAGCTTATTATTGATCTGCTCCTTCTGCCTGAAATTTCTCATTTCCTTTGGGTTTTAAAGCATTCTGTTCTTTCTCTAGGTTAGAAGCCTTTATGTCTTCTAAGCTGCTTCTCTTAAATTATACATGCCTGTGGGAAAAGCAAAACAGTAAAACCTATCAAGTTTTAACATGACTTCCTTTATTAACTAAATACAGCTAATACCATGTTTCACCAAGTGTGGCTAAATAGATGTTAAATTTCAAAAGAGGGGGAAGGTCATTTTGACAAATAGATCCGGGAAACACTGGACCAAAACGAATTAAATAGAATTCTTTACATAGGACTTTTCAGACCTTTTACTATGCCCGTGTGCCCTGGCAATTTCCAAGAAGAGAGATGTTGTTTGCAGCATTTCCAAGATACCTTTAACCACAATTTGGTTTTTTTCCTCAGAGAGTGTCCATTGGCGTGTATTAAAGCTACCATGTTAATACCAGTTAATATAGTGTGTTTTGGATAGGTGAATTCATGTACTATTTACCATGTCTCTCTGAGATTGGCATTATCACTCCCGTTTCAAAGATGAGAAAAGTAAGGCTAGAGAATGACTTGCTGCTAAGTCGCTGAGCCCCTGTCCAAGCAGTAAAGAGTGCCCTCCGAACCATCTGTTATTCGGCCTCTGTGCTGCTACAGCTGTGCTCGGAGCTCGTCACAGGGCCCTGGGTTGTCCTGCTGGCCCATGGTCACCAGGCTTGGGCATCCTCCGGCCTTCAGCTGCCTGATGGAGGTTCTGCTACTTACTGACACACCACTTATCCTCCTTCCAGTTTCTGCCTGACCGCCGTCATTGACTATACCACACACGGCTACAGCACTTCACAGTGAGTGCCAGCTGTAAGAACTGAAGGGGCTCCCGGGGGAGCTCACCCTGGGGCTGGAGCAGCCAGGAAGAGGCTCAGGAACTGCCTGAGCTGCCTCCCAACAAGTGACAGGACTTGGAGTGGGTGAGAGACAAGGCAGGGATGTTTCCAGTCGGGAATATCATGAGCAAAGACTTCCATGCAACAATGAACGCAGCAAGTAGGAGGAAACTTCCCAGGTCACTCTGCGAGGCCATTTTCGCCTTAATACCAAAACCTGGCAAAAGCATCACAAAGAAAGCTGCAGATCAATATCTCTTAGGAATAAAGACATAAAAGTCCTAAGCAAAGTGCTAGCACACTGAATCCAGCAACGTGTAAAACAGATTAGATACCATAACCAAATAGAATTTAAGCCAGAAATACAAAGTTAGTTTTATATACAAAAACCAATCAATATAATACAGCATATTAATAAAATGAAGGACACAGACCATAAGATCATCTCAGTTGATGGAGATAAAAGCATTTGACAAAATCAAACAATGTTACGTGATTTAAAAAAAAACAAAACACTTAAAACAGAGTGGAAAGGAATTTTTTCTTCGACTTGACAAAAGACATTGATGAAAATCCACAGCTAATATTATGATTAATGGTGAAAGAATGTCTTCCCCTTGAGATCAGGAAAAATATTTAAATTGATTTTTATTTTATTTTATTTTATTTTAAAGATTTATTTATTTATTTATTTATTGGGGGGTTGGAGGGGGAGGGAGGGGAGCAGGCTGGCCACTTCTACTGGTCTTCCACTTGTCCATTTTCATCCATCTTTGTTCTTTGGCCCGTGTGGGCCTCCCATCACGGTGGCCTCTGTTGTCGCAGAGTATCGGCTCTGGGCACATGCGCTCCAGACCTCTGGCTCGGCAATTGGACACATCGGTCCAGCTGCTCTGCGGCAGGTGGGATCTTCCCAGGCCAGGGATCGAACCGGCGCCCCTTGCACTGCAAGGCGGTGTCCTTACCCGCTGGACCACCAGGGAAGCCCTTGAATTGGTTTTTAACACTGTATTTAGTATAGGTTATAGCTAGGGCAGTTAGCAAGAAATGGAAGGCCTCGGTTTTGGAAAGGAAGAAAATAAAGCTATCTATTTGCAGATGCTATGATCTATATATAGAAAATCCTAAAGAGTCCACAAGAAAATCATTGGAATAATAAAATTGGGCAAGATTGCAGAATACAAGATTCAGATTTTCTAAATGTCCATAGACAGAAGAATAGATGTAGAAGATGTGGTACATATATACAATGCAATGTTACTCAGCCATTTGAATGAAATAGTGCAATTTGCAGCAACATGGATGGACCAAGAGAGTGTCATGCTGAGTGAAGTAAGTCAGACAGAGAAGGAGAAATATCGTATGGCATCTCCCTTATATATGGAATCTAAAAAGAAATGATGCAAAATGAACTTACTAACAAAACAGAAAGAAACTCACAGACTTAGAAAATGAACTTATGGTTGCCTGAGGGGAAGGGCTGGTTAGGGAATTTGGGAAGGTCATGTACACAGCGCTATACTAAAATGGATAACCAGCAAGTGCCTACTGTATTGTACATGGACCTCTGTTCAGCGCTGTGTGCCAGCCTGGATGGGAGGGGCTGTTGAGGGAGAATGGCTGTATACGGCCGAATTCCTTCCCTGAAACTATCATAGCGTCAATTGGCTAAACCCCAATATAAATTTAAAAAATGTAAAGTTTAGGGGGAGGAATATTAGGGTTTTATATTTCAGTGTGCCCACTCCTAAGAAAAGTCCAGGCTTTCCAAAGCACTCCTGTTAGTCCCACCGGCCCTCTTACTAGCCAAGGGGGCTCATCTTTCCTGCATTGGACCCCTCACTGCCCAGGGAGGATCTCTGCCCATATAATCTCCCTTTCCTTCTGAGTCCTCGCCCTGGGGCACAAGTTCTGACCTGGTCACACTTGCTAGGAAGACTATTATAAAAAAAAGACAGGGCTTCCCTGGTGGTCCAGTGGGCTTCCCTGGTGGTTCTGTGGGTAAAGAGTCCATCTTACAGTACAAGGGGCACCAGTTCGATCCATGGACCGGGAAGATCCCACATGCCATGAAGCGGCTGGACTGGTGTGTCCGATTACAAGCCAGCGCCCTGGAGTGCATGTGCCCAGAGCCGGTGCTCTGCAACAAGAGAGGCCACTGCAATGGGAGGCCCGCACAGGCCGAAGAATAAAAAGATGGATGAAAATAAATCTAAATAAAAGAGTCATGATGGGGAAAAGAAAAAAAAAAGACAGATAATAATAAGTGTTGGTGAGGATGTGAAGCAGTTGGTTTTCTAAATGTCCATAGACAGAGAAATAGATACAGAAGATGCGGTACATACATTGCTGATGATGTAAAATGATGCAGCCACTTTGGAAAACACTTTGACAGCTTCTCTGAATGTTAAACGTACAGTTACCACATGACTCCAAGTCAGCTAATTTTGCACATGGTAATCCTTTTGTTTACTCCACCCCCACTTCTACCTCTTTCCTCAGCTAATTCCTCTTTATCCTGCAGTTTTCTGCACAAATGCTCCTTCCTCCAAAGAGCAAGCTTTCGCTGGTTCCTCTGAGCCTAGATCCGGAGCCCCTGCCCTTGTTCTCAAAACTTTCTTTACTTTTCCATAAAGGCAGGCTTACAGACCTTACCTTTCATCATATTTCCAGGCTCTGGCACTGTGGCTGGCACATAATAGGTATTCATTAATTATTCATTGAATGGATGAGTATGTGAATTTTGACCTTTTTACCATACTGACTCTTCCCACTGTACCAGTCAGTATTGTTCTAATTCACCCTTTGGTTTCCCACCATGGTGAAGAGGATCTCTGTCCCTCTGACCTGATGAAAAAGGAGAATGACATGGTGGGCGTAATGAGGCAGCATGTCACGAATGAAATTACAGTGAAGCTCAGGCTCTCTGATTACCGTGTGTGCAGAGATCTCTTGGCCTTGCTGCTTTTCAGAAGATAAAGTTAGAAAAGACTTATTTTAGTTGATCATTATTCTCTATCCATAGGAACCGGGGATGTGCTCAAACTGAACAGAGAGCAGAGAAGAGGTGCAAAAAAGATTAAATGCATGAAAATTAGAATTAAGCAGGAGAACCAATAGAGCTGGGCTGAGTTAGTCTGAGGGAAAGAAGGTTCACGGTCAGTTACAGTAATTATTGGAGATACAAAATGTGGAAGAGAAGTAGATCGGAAGCCAGGAGCCTCTTGTGAATACAGGTGCTTTCAGAGCTATGTGACCTTAACCAAGCCAGCCTCTTGATCTATTAAGTGGATAGGCTGTCTTCCAGGATTATTATGAGGACAAAAAATGCATGCTGAGGCTTTCCTGGTGATTCAGTGGTAAAGATTCTGCCTGCCAAAGCAGGAGACACGGGTTTGATCCCTGGTCCAGGAAGATCCCACATGACGCTGAGCCGCTAAACTTGTGAGCTGCAACTACTGAGCCCATGTGAAGCCACTACTCAAGGCCATGTGCCTAGACCCTGTGTTCCACAACAAGAGAAGCCTGAGCACCACAACAAAGAGTAGCCCCTGCTCACTGTAGCTAGAGAAAAGCCCGAGCTGCAACGAAGACTCAACTCAGCCAAAAATAAGTCAATAAAAACGATGTGTGAAACATTACACTATCTGCTATCAAAGAAAAAAGTACTTTACAAATGGAGGCTAATATTACTACTGAGATGAAGAGAATGTCGGTAACTAGTTTTCTATTTCCAGTGCATAGGCCAGGACCTGCATCTTCCCAAAGTTGAGCCAGTCAGTTTAATTTTTTGTTCCTAATTTTCACCCTGTGGCTGGCACATAATAGGTATTCATTAATTATTCATTGAATGGATGAGTATGTGAATTTTGACCTTTTTACCATACTGACTCTTCCCACTGTACCAGTCAGTATTGTTCTAATTCACCCTTTGGTTTCCCACCATGGTGAAGAGGATCTCTGTCCCTCTGACCTGATGAAAAAGGAGAATGACATGGTGGGCGTAATGAGGCAGCATGTCACGAATGAAATTACAGTGAAGCTCAGGCTCTCTGATTACCGTGTGTGCAGAGATCTCTTGGCCTTGCTGCTTTTCAGAAGATAAAGTTAGAAAAGACTTATTTTAGTTGATCATTATTCTCTATCCATAGGAACCGGGGATGTGCTCAAACTGAACAGAGAGCAGAGAAGAGGTGCAAAAAAGATTAAATGCATGAAAATTAGAATTAAGCAGGAGAACCAATAGAGCTGGGCTGAGTTAGTCTGGGGGAAAGAAGGTTCACGGTCAGTTACAGTAATTATTGGAGATACAAAATGTGGAAGAGAAGTAGATCGGAAGCCAGGAGCCTCTTGTGAATACAGGTGCTTTCAGAGCTATGTGACCTTAACCAAGCCAGCCTCTTGATCTATTAAGTGGATAGGCTGTCTTCCAGGATTATTATGAGGACAAAAAATGCATGCTGGGGCTTTCCTGGTGATTCAGTGGTAAAGATTCTGCCTGCCAAAGCAGGAGACACAGGTTTGATCCCTGGTCCAGGAAGATCCCACATGACGCTGAGCCGCTAAACTTGTGAGCTGCAACTACTGAGCCCATGTGAAGCCACTACTCAAGGCCATATGCCTAGACCCTGTGTTCCACAACAAGAGAAGCCTGAGCGCCACCACAAAGAGTAGCCCCTGCTCACTGTAGCTAGAGAAAAGCCCGAGCTGCAACGAAGACTCAACTCAGCCAAAAATAAGTCAATAAAAACGATGTGTGAAACATTACACTATCTGCTATCAAAGAAAAAAGTACTTTACAAATGGAGGCTAATATTACTACTGAGATGAAGAGAATGTCGGTAACTAGTTTTCTATTTCCAGTGCATAGGCCAGGACTAAACAGATTCCCACAATGGCTAGAGAAGTTTATGAAAAGACCTTACTCGAGGTGGGGCATCTGAGGAGTGGAGCAGGTGCATGGAAGGCCAAGGCGATTTGATATCGTTTAGCCTATGGAGAACTGTATATTTTCATAGAATGTCAGAGTCCAGGATGAGCCTTCAGAACGTCACACAGAATATAATCTGACTTCAGTCTCTTCCAGCAACTCTAGTTTGTTTGATGAGGACAGTTAATTGCTGTTGAGCATTTCATTTGAATGAGACTCATGGCTCTGTTTAGGAAGAAAAGTGCTGATCAATTACAATTGCCCCTATTGTCATGGAAACAAGCTGCAATTGGACTATAATTATATTTCCTTATTCCTGAAGTGAATCCCTAATCATTGCCATGGTAATTACCCAATATCTATGGTCCCAAATTACATGATGCCTGTCTAAAAAAAAAACAAAGCAGAAGGAGTAGGGGGCTGGCCTGGGAAGCGTGCTAACTGCAGCTGCAGAGGGCCTTCTCCTCTTTGGGGTGGGAAGAATTTCCCTCTGTAGGCTCATGCTCCAGTTGATGTCTGTGGGTCTTAGATGTGCCCAGAGTTTAGAGTAGTGGCTAGAAGACTGTATCAGGCATTACGAATTCACAGAAAACACATCTGCTGGTATCTTTCCACTGTGGTAATAGAATATATTATCTGATTCCTGATAGTCTAGAAGACTTTTCATGTTCCAAAGTCCATTAATGAAGCAACCCAGCAACATAATCAAGATCCAGTCTGATTCCTTTTCTCCTCTGCCATTTTCAGGGAGTAAGGCGTCCTTGGGCTTGTTTCCTCACAGCTCCCACATGGCTGCCTCTGTGCCAGCTGTCACATGCAGATGACAGAGACCAGGAACAGAAAGGGAATCGCCCTGGTCTTATGTCACATTTTATTCATGAGACGACCTTTCCCACAAATGCCTCCACCGGCACACTGTGCCTCCTTTTTCATTGCTCCTCTAAGAACCAGAGGCCCCTGCAGCTGTAGTTCCAGACAACAGTGCTTCCAGAAGGCTCTGCCTGCCTCCTCCCTGTGCTCCTTGGCACGCAGTGCACAGTGGGGCAGAGATGGAACAGCAAGTCTGAGGGATCACTTTGTTTTGCTTTCCTTCTCACCTGCTCTCTATGCTGTCCCTTTCTAGTGCTTGAGCTCCAGGCCACAGGCCCATCAGGCACGCTTTATCTGGTCTTTGCCACTTCTGCCGATAAGCATGGGCATAGGGCACCGGAGCTAGGCTTGGATCTCCAGGAATGTCGGGCTGGCCTCCTTTGCTCTCAGGCCACAGCATGTGCCACTGAGAACAGCAGCCTCTTGGGGGAGAAGTGGAATCAGAACACCAGAGAGCTGTTCCAATGAGCGGTCCGTGTGGATGGACTGAGTGGGAGACAAGAATCACAAGAGGATCCCCATGCACAGTGTGGTGGCTGCTTTGGGTCATTCAGCTCTTAGCCTCCGGTTCTTCTCCACAGGACCACATTTCATTTCAGGGAATCAGTTTTGCGGTGGTCCCTTCTGACAGGACTCGATCTGTTTCCTAGGACAGAAGCCCAAAGGCCCTGATCTTCTACTTGCCCTCCCACTGAGCCTAGCCCGAGCATGTGACCCAGCCTGGACAATCAGCCTTTGTCTCCTAGGACTTTGACTTGGCCGGTGGGTCCAGGAAGTAAGCACCCACCTGGGAGAGCAGCCTGTAACTGGGCTCTTATAGCGGTGTGTTGGCTGCCATGGTTCCTGATGCCTAGACCTCTCTCTTTCTCTCGGTTGAGTGAGACATACTTCCTCTTGCTTGCAACTGAGAACTATTTACTGACACAGAATGAACCCTGGAAAACTTGGTGAGAGAGCCAGAGTGAAGTAGAAGATGGGCAACAAAGCGAGGAGCATTTTGCTAGTTTTGGTTGCAAAGGAGACCTGGAAGGAACCTTTGAAAGTGCTGATCATCCTGGCTTGCCTACCCTTTACCTTCTCAGGATGTTTGCTCCTTAGTAACCTCTCCATTGAAAACCCATCTGATGAACTTCCGTACACACTTAATCCTTTACTCGTCCATTGAAACTACTTACAGCCTTTCTTTTGTAAAGTGCTGTGGCAGAAACTGGGCCTCCCTGCTATGGGCTTCCCTGGCTGCTCAGGTGGTAAAGAATCTGCCTGTAATATAGGAGACCCAGGTTCATTCTCTGGGTCAGAAAGATTCCCTGGAGGAGGAAATGGTAACCCACTCCAGTATTCTTGCCTGGAGAATTCCATGGCAAGAGGAGCCTGGCAGGGCTACGGCCCATGAGGTCTCAAAGAGCCGACACGTCTGAGTGACTGACACTTTCAGGGAAGAAACCAACAGCTATGTTCCTGCCCTCTTGCAACTCCTAGTGCTGTGGTGAAGATATAATGATACCATTATTATTGTTGTTAGAATTGCATCTGTGGAGCATTTTACAATATGCAAAAGCACTTTTGTTTTCCTTCTCATTTAAAGCATGATTTTAGTAACCATAAAATAAACATGTACATAACAAGAAGTATGTGCATGGCACTTTCAGAGGGATAACAGATCCCCTCCTTCCAGGAAAACAGATGCAGCTGTGTGGGATGATAGGATGTGAGCTGGACCTTCAAGGATAAGTAGGACCTGAACTGAGAGATCGGCACGGGACAGCCAGTCCACAGGGAGGAGGAGCCCATGCTGGGATGGAGCTGAGAGAGGGTGTTTGGGGACTGAATGGTTGGGTCTGCCTTACCAGATTATTTGAAGTGGGGGAACATTTGCTAATAATAGGTAATATTTACATAAACTCTTCCATGACTCTAAGGTTTTTATGTATGGTAATTCCTTTAATCCTAACATAAGATCCATATGTGTGTTAGTTACTTCAGCCACGTCTGACTCTATGGGAGCCTATGAACTGTAGCCCTGCTGGGTTCCTCCTGTCCATGGAATTCTCTAGGCAAGAATACCTGGAGTGGGTTGCCCTTCTCTTCTCCAGGGGATTTTCCCAACCCAGGGACCGAACTCAGGTCTCCCGCATTGCAAGCAGATTCTTTACCAGCTGAGTCACCAGGGAAGCCCTGAGCTCCATGAGGTAGATCCTATTATCATCCCCTTTACTGACAAGGAAACTGATGACCCTGTAGGTTTAATGACATGCCTATGGCCACACAGCTGTACGTGGGAGAACCAGGTTTCACAGGGAAGCACACTGGCTTCGGTCTGAGTGTAAATCCCTGCATTGCCAGAGTGCTTTAGTGTTCCTAAATGCCAGTATGAAGAGCCCTAAATGCCAGGCAACCACTGCAGCTTTATCTGGTAGGATTTTGGCAAAAAGCAACCAGTTGAGTTTTCTGAGCCAGCAAATAAACTGCTTGAAGATGAATGTCAAGTTTGAGAGGGAGTGGTATTGGAGGGGCTTCAGTTGGAGACCGTTTACAGGTGTCAGTCATATTATAGGAACTAAGCAGAGGATCCAGTGAGGGCAGGTGAAAGGCTAGTGAGTGGTGTTGTCTGTGCCGGGTCTTAGCTGTGACATGTGAGATCTTTGATGTTCCTTGCATTATGTGGGTTCTTGTAATTGCAGCATGCAGGATCTAGTTCCCTGACCAGGGTCAAATCCGGGTTGGGAGCACGGACCCAGCCACTGGACTGCCAGGAAAGTCCTTCACTCTTGTCTTGATCAAGCCTCTCTCTACACCTGCTGGACGTCAGCTTCCTTGTCTCAAAGGATTCAAGTGATAGCCTGGGTGATCACCAAGTCAGCCGAAACGGCTGGCTGGCAAAGACCACCACCTGTCAGAGCTGCCACCGCCGCCCTCAGTTTGCAGCTCCCTCTCATGGTGCTGATTTCTGTTAGGGATCCACTGGAAATGGGCCAGCAGCTCTGTGGGCCTCCAGGCACAGTCATGGAGGAGTGTGACAGGCAGAACCCAGTGCAGGTGTAAAATGGGCCCTGGAGCTCCGGGTTTGCAGTCCTACTCATTGGTTTCTATACTGTTTTCTGAAGATGCTTAGCTGTGAAAGGACAGATAATGTTTTATTAAGGTCTTTTGCACAATATCTTTCCCCTCACCTGGATCTGACTTCACTTAGAAAATATTACAGCACAGAACCTGAGGGACGGTAGAAACAAAAAGACATAGGAAAGATTGGAGTTTCGTGGAAAACTCCTGATGAATTTGCTTTTGTGTATGTCGAATCTATGGAGACAATAGGTTAGCCACGTAATAGGGTTCACTGTAGGATTAGTCCAAGTCGTTGGCTTCCCTGGTGACTCAGTGGTAAAAAAAAAAAATCCACCTGCCAATGCAGGAGATGTGGGCTCAATCCCTGGGTCAGGAAGATCCCTGGAGAAGGAAATGGTTTAATGACATGCCTATGGCCACACAGCTGTACGTGGGAGAACCAGGTTTCACAGGGAAGCACACTGGCTTCGGTCTGAGTGTAAATCCCTGCATTGCCAGAGTGCTTTAGTGTTCCTAAATGCCAGTATGAAGAGCCCTAAATGCCAGGCAACCACTGCAGCTTTATCTGGTAGGATTTTGGCAAAAAGCAACCAGTTGAGTTTTCTGAGCCAGCAAATAAACTGCTTGAAGATGAATGTCAAGTTTGAGAGGGAGTGGTTTTGGGAGGGGCTTCAGTTGGAGACCGTTTACAGGTGTCAGTCATATTATAGGAACTAAGCAGAGGATCCAGTGAGGGCAGGTGAAAGGCTAGTGAGTGGTGTTGTCTGTGCCGGGTCTTAGCTGTGACATGTGAGATCTTTGATGTTCCTTGCATTATGTGGGTTCTTGTAATTGCAGCATGCAGGGTCTAGTTCCCTGACCAGGGTCAAATCCGGGTTGGGAGCACGGACCCAGCCACTGGACTGCCAGGAAAGTCCTTCACTCTTGTCTTGATCAAGCCTCTTTTACACCTGCTGGACGTCAGCTTCCTTGTCTCAAAGGATTCAAGTGATAGCCTGGGTGATCACCAAGTCAGCCGAAACGGCTGGCTGGCAAAGACCACCACCTGTCAGAGCTGCCACCGCCGCCCTCAGTTTGCAGCTCCCTCTCATGGTGCTGATTTCTGTTAGGGATCCACTGGAAATGGGCCAGCAGCTCTGTGGGCCTCCAGGCACAGTCATGGAGGAGTGTGACAGGCAGAACCCAGTGCAGGTGTAAAATGGGCCCTGGAGCTCCGGGTTTGCAGTCCTACTCATTGGTTTCTATACTGTTTTCTGAAGATGCTTAGCTGTGAAAGGACAGATAATGTTTTATTAAGGTCTTTTGCACAATATCTTTCCCCTCACCTGGATCTGACTTCACTTAGAAAATATTATAGCACAGAACCTGAGGGACGGTAGAAACAAAAAGACATAGGAAAGATTGGAGTTTCGTGGAAAACTCCTGATGAATTTGCTTTTGTGTATGTCGAATCTATGGAGACAATAGGTTAGCCACGTAATAGGGTTCACTGTAGGATTAGTCCAAGTCGTTGGCTTCCCTGGTGACTCAGTGGTAAAAAAAAAAAATCCACCTGCCAATGCAGGAGATGTGGGCTCAATCCCTGGGTCAGGAAGATCCCCTGGAGAAGGAAATGGCAACCCACTCCAGTATTCTTGCCTGGAGAACTCCATGGACAGAGAAGCCTGGTGGGCTACAGGCCATGGGGTCATAAAAGATTCTGACACGATTGAGCAACTAAACAACAACAGGGTCCACTGTGCAGCTGGAGACAGGTGGGTAGAAAAGAGTATAGTATTGGAGTTAGTTATTAAAGTTGATTATTGGGACTTCCCTAGTGGTCCAGTGTTTTAAGAATCCACCTTGCAATGCAGGGGACATGGGTTTGATGCCCGATCAGAGAACAGACATGCCACAAGGGAGCTAGTTAGCAACTACTGAAGCCTTCGAAGCCTCCACATGCTACACTAGGGAGTCTGTACGCTGGAAAGAACCTGCAACTAACCTGAAGCAGCCAAATAAATCAATAAAAGTGATTGTTAGAGGTTTCCCTGGTAGCTCAGTGGTGAAGAGTTCGCCTGACAATTCAGGAGACATGGGTTCGATCCCTGATCCGGGAAGATCCCACATGCTGTGGAGCAACTAAGCCCATGAGTCACAATTAATGAGCCTGTGCTCTAGAGCCTCAGAGCCACAACTATTGAGCCCATGTGCCACAACTACTGAAGCCTGTGTGCCCTAAGGCTGAAGTTCCACAACAAGAGAGGTCACCACAACAAGAAGCCTTCTCACCTCGCCTAGAGAGTAGCCCCCACTCCTTGCAACTAGAGAAGAGCCTGCAGCAGCAGTGAAAACCCAGAATAGCCAAAAATAAGTAAGTAAATAAATAAAACAAAAAAGTGATTGTTAAAGCCCGAAGAGACCCTTCTACTGTCTCTGCCTTTGGAAAGATAACCATAGAAGCCAGTAAAGAGTTGAGGAGAAAGATGGAAAGTGTTCTCCATGACCTGATTAGAAGCTTCTGATTAGATGTGTGGAATCCCAACTTCTTTGCCAATAACAATGTGATCAATGACAGCAACAATAAAAATCAGGCCAGAGATCTAGAGATGAGAGTTGCAAGTCCTTTTTTTCCAGAAGTCCCCAGCAACTTCTGCTCTTTGGAACTCTTAAGTCCGAAGGGACCATTTTTGTGGCATCTGTAAGTCATGGCTCTGGGATTCTTCTCTAAGTTTATGAAAACCGTTCCTCAGATCCCAGTGTTGTTTTAAATTTCCCAAGTGGACCTCTTTTCCTGTCCTTCTAGAGTTTGCTTTTCCCACATGCCTTACATTTGACTTCAGATCTTATTTACATTAAGATAACTGTTAAATGACTGTATCGACAGTCCTTCCATTGGAAGTTAGAAATCTGGTGAGTTTCAGAGGTCTTTGTACGTCTCACAATCCATTAAGAGACTACTCGCTGTTCTCTTGGAGTAGTTGCTACAAGGCTGCTTTCTTGCATTACAAGAGAAGGTTCCCACACACGTCCCATTTCTTCCATTTGAACAGATGGCCTGAGGGTAAGTTGCAGCACAGAGGCTCAGAGGCCCCTGCCTCTTGGCTCACTCATAATAAACAGAAGGGGTAGAACTGGCCTACTTTGCAATTGATTGTGAAAGATCTGTAAATGACAAGTATAAAGAAGTCCAGATGAACTCGACTAAGGTGCAATTTGTGATAAATGGCCCCTCCACCTCCTAATCACGTAATTCTTAGTTCCCAGCTGATTAAGGACAAAGATCGCACCAAGGTTTTTGTTCATTAGAACATAGTTTCAAGCTGAGATCTCCCTACGTGGGTTATTCAGTTTCCATTCCAACCCTGTCTCAAAATCTGGAACTTTGGCAACCCACTGTTTGTCTCAGCTTCCTCTTCAGAGACAAGGAAATAATGTACATGGTAGAGTTGTTTGCAGCCAAAATGGGTAACCATGATTACCAAAAATCTAAAGTTACATAAATTGCCAAGGATGTAATGTTAACTTGCATTATGTAAACTGAATTATCTAGAAGAGAGTGTTCATTAGTGTTACTAACACACCAATGAGCATTTGCCTCTGCTGTTTCTTCTCAGGGCTTTGAAAAGGCACAAAAAAAATATATAAGAAGAAAAAGGTATAAAAAGGGTTCAAATGTTTTTCATCACTTTGAAAAGTAGGTGTTGACTTCCTGCCTGTGTTCTGGAAGCTGGATACCAGGACTGAAGGGCTCGGGCGTTGCCAACTGACTCTTTCCTTGTATGTCACAGCAGCTTCTATGTTTCATTTCAAGTTAAAATTTCCGATTGTCATACTAAGAGGCAAAATAAACTATTTTGTATAACAAAAAAAAGTGATTCTCATAAGAACAATCAATAGTGATATCAAAAAATAGATTCTGGGGGCTTCCCTGGTGGTCCAGTGGGTAAAGAGTCCGCCTTGCAGTGCAAGGGGCACCAGTTCAATCCCTGGCCTGGGAAGATCCCATGTGCCATGGAGCGGCTGGACCGGTGTGTCCAATTATAAGCCAGCGCTCTGGAGCGCATGCACCCAGAGCCAGTGCTCTGCAATGAGAGAGGCCACTGCGATGGGAGGCCCACACAGGCCCAAGAATCAAGATGGATGAAAATAAATAAAAATCCAATAAAAGAGGCCAAAAAATTTTTAATATATATTAAAAAATATAGATTCTGAATAGAAATAGTTTCTGTGTAGAAACTTGATAAATGTCAACAAATTGTATAGTTCCTTTCACTTTCGGCTGTGATGAAGTAGCTTGTAGCAAATCAGTGCTCTCACCAAGAAGAACTGAAAATACATATCAAATATTCAAAGGAGAACCTCTTTTTGAAGGTGTCAGATGGCTGCTGAGGCACCACACTTGAGCAGTGAGATCCTGGAGGAAGGGATGCCCACTGAGTCGAGCCAAACTTTCTGCATATTGCTTTTCTCCTGTGTGCATTGGCTGACTCTTGGATACAGGTCAAGAGACTAAGAAGGCTCAGGGTGGCCGCCAAGAGAAGGATAAGGCAGCAGAGCTATAGGCAATCGCATGGGGCTGAGAGCACAAAATTAGAGTTTGAAGCTGCCAAGACAGCCAGGACTTGAGGGACTAAATTTCCCAAGAGAAGAAATGCCCAGAATGAACCTAAATCTAGGTTAACAGTTTTCCTTTTGGGGCATCTGTTGGTAAAGACGTACAAGAATGAAAGCTGAAAAACTGTAGAATTTTTGGCAATCTTTGGTGCTGGAAAGACAAAAATTAGAGTTTGAAACTGTTGCCAAAACTTGGTCTCTGTTCACTGGTGCCACATAGAAACATGCAGACAGACTTTGAGGTGAAGCAGAAAAGAGCAGCTGTAATTTCTGTGCCAGGCAAAGGGGACCACAGTGGGCTAATGCCCTGAGGACTGTGACCCACCCTGGAAGGGATAGTGAGGAGTTTTCTAGTGTTCAGGAGTGATCAGCTTGTGGACAGTTCTCGGATTTGTTGGCATCAAGGTGAAGTTTCAAGCTTCATCAACCTTCTGGTTTCAAGCGGTATAGGGTCCATGTTCTTGTGGTCAGCAGTTTTCATCTGGAGGTGGTCTGCTTCCTATAAAAAAAAACTTAGAAATGTGTGTCAGACATTTATCTGTATCTTTCAGGCAACTGGGAGTTTGATGATTCTGCTATGTGGCAGAATTATAGTCTAAATTGATATCAGTTTCCCAACTCAGCAGCTGTTCTTTGTTTCTACATCTTCATATATCCCAGCCATTACCTCTTACATTTTACTCAATTTTTTCTTCCCTTTTTAAATAATTTTTATGATTTATTCATTTTTATTTTTGGCTGCAACGGGTCTTCGTTGCTTTGCACAGACTTTAATTGCAATGAGCAGGGCCTACTCTATTGCAGTCTGTGGGTTTCTCACTGGATTGGCTTCTCTTGTTTCAGAGCACAGGCTCTAGGAGTGTAGGCTTTAGTAGTTGCATCACATGATCTCAAATCATTTCAGCTCACCAGGTCTAAATCTCAGGCTCAGTAATTGTGGCACAATGGCTTAGTTACTCTGTGGCATGTGGAATCTTCCTGGACCAGGGATCAAACCCTTGTCCTCTGCCTTAGCAGATGGATTCTTATCCATTGCGCCACCAGGAAAATCCCTAATCATTAACTCTTGAATCAGCATTTTACTTCAAAAGACAAGGACACAGGGGCTTGGACACAATTTCAAGACCCACCAAACCACCAAGGAGAAGGGTCGTTAGGAAATAACTCAGTTTTTATTTGAGATGCCATGAGGCCTGTATGCTAGAAGTGAGGGCAAAGTAGTCTGAGCCTTACAAAGGTTGCTAACCAGCTGTGATCACCCTGATTGGACTGATGTGATCTACTCTTTTACTTCTGGCTAGAGGAACCAGCAAATCCTCTCTGGAAGGAGAGAACCCAGCCTTTATAATTTTTCATGCATATGCATGACTTCAATAAAACATTACCAAGCATTTAGGAAACAAACTATGAGGAAAACAAGATAATAGAGATAGACCCAAGCCAAATAAATAAATAAAAATATTTTTTCTGGACTTCCTGGTGGTCCAGTGGGTGAGGAGTCGGCCTTGCAGTGCAGAAAGCGCCGATTCAATCCCTAGCCTGAGAGGATCCCACATGCTGAGGAGCAGCTGGTCCAGTGTGTCCAGTTGCAAGCCAGCGCTCTGGAGCTCATGTGCCCAGAGCCGGTGCTCTGCAACAAGAGAGGTCACTATAGAAAAGTTAGAAATGTGTGTCAGACATTTATCTGTATCTTTCAGGCAACTGGGAGTTTGATGATTCTGCTATGTGGCAGAATTATAGTCTAAATTGATATCAGTTTCCCAACTCAGCAGCTGTTCTTTGTTTCTACATCTTCATATATCCCAGCCATTACCTCTTACATTTTACTCAATTTTTTCTTCCCTTTTTAAATAATTTTTATGATTTATTCATTTTTATTTTTGGCTGCAACGGGTCTTCGTTGCTTTGCACAGACTTTAATTGCAATGAGCAGGGCCTACTCTATTGCAGTCTGTGGGTTTCTCACTGGATTGGCTTCTCTTGTTTCAGAGCACAGGCTCTAGGAGTGTAGGCTTTAGTAGTTGCATCACATGATCTCAAATCATTTCAGCTCACCAGGTCTAAATCTCAGGCTCAGTAATTGTGGCACAATGGCTTAGTTACTCTGTGGCATGTGGAATCTTCCTGGACCAGGGATCAAACCCTTGTCCTCTGCCTTAGCAGATGGATTCTTATCCATTGCGCCACCAGGAAAATCCCTAATCATTAACTCTTGAATCAGCATTTTACTTCAAAAGACAAGGACACAGGGGCTTGTACACAATTTCAAGACCCACCAAACCACCAAGGAGAAGGGTCGTTAGGAAATAACTCAGTTTTTATTTGAGATGCCATGAGGCCTGTATGCTAGAAGTGAGGGCAAAGTAGTCTGAGCCTTACAAAGGTTGCTAACCAGCTGTGATCACCCTGATTGGACTGATGTGATCTACTCTTTTACTTCTGGCTAGAGGAACCAGCAAATCCTCTCTGGAAGGAGAGAACCCAGCCTTTATAATTTTTCATGCATATGCATGACTTCAATAAAACATTACCAAGCATTTAGGAAACAAACTATGAGGAAAACAAGATAATAGAGATAGACCCAAGCCAAATAAATAAATAAAAATATTTTTTCTGGACTTCCCTGGTGGTCCAGTGGGTGAGGAGTCGGCCTTGCAGTGCAGAAAGCGCCGATTCAATCCCTAGCCTGAGAGGATCCCACATGCTGAGGAGCAGCTGGTCCAGTGTGTCCAGTTGCAAGCCAGCGCTCTGGAGCTCATGTGCCCAGAGCCGGTGCTCTGCAACAAGAGAGGTCACTGCGATGGGAGGCCCACACATGCCAGGGAATAAAGATGGATGAAAAATAAAAACAATGACTTGAGCCAAAAAAAAAGGCATGTGGAAAAAAGATTTTTTTAAAAAAGCATCTATGCCCCACATTAAAAAAAAAAAAATATATATATATATATATATATATATATATATATATATATAAAGGGACTTCTTTGGACTTGTTCAGTGGTTAAGACATCACTTCTACTGCAGGAGGCCCAGGTTCGATTCATGGTTGGCAAAGTAAGATCTGCATGCCGTGCAGCAAAAATAAGAAGAAAGAAAGAAAAAATAAAGAAATAGACCCAAAGGGGACTAAGATATTGCAGTTTCAGACAGGCTTTTAAATAATTGTGATTCATGTCGTCGACAAAATAGTTGACAAGATGGATAATTTCATGAGAGAACTGGAATCTGTTACAAAGCATCAAATGGAAATTCTAGGTCTGAAAAATGCTACTGATAGGAAGAACTCAATAGGTAGTTTTAACAGCAGACTGGACACTGCTAAAGGGAGCATTAATGAGCTGAAAGCTAGGTTGGTAGAAAAATCCAGACTAAATCATATTAAAAAGAATGACAAATGCACATTTCATGTCTCCTGCATTGGCAGACAGGTTCTTTACCACTGGTGCCATCTGGGAAGCCCAGCTAATGTCATAATTTACAAAAAGATACTCAATGATTTTATGATCAGTTTGGGACCATGGCAAAGTCTGCCATCACCACTTCTATTTAAGTCCCTGTGAAGATCCTCCTTTCCTTGCAGTATGAAAGGAAGGAAGAGAGAAGGAGACTGAAAAATGAACAAATGGGGAATTCCCTGGTGGTTCAGTGGTGGACTCTGCTTCCATAGTCAGGGGCCCAGGTTTGATCCCTGGTTAGGGAACTAGGCTCCCACAAGCCGCAGTGTGGCCAAAAAAAAGAAGAAAAAAAGAAAATGAACGAGTAAAACTGTCTTTTGTCACAGACATCATGATTGTATACACAGAAAATACAAAAGAGTCAACCATCATATTACTAGGGTAAACAAATTTACCTAAATTACTAATTGTAATTCAATAATCCATAACCAAGTGATATTTTAACACTCTACCAATAAACAATTTAAAAAGTAAACAACCTGTACCATTTACAGTAGATTCAGAAACATCAAGTATATAGGAATAAATCTATGAAAATATGTAAAAGATCTCTATACAGAAAACTACAAAACCTTATTAAGAGGAGTAAAGAGGATCTAAATAAATGCAGGGCTCTCCAGTGTTCATGGGTTAAAAGAATGACTACTGTAAAGATATCAGTTATCCTCAAAGATTATGTGTGGATCTAGTGCCATCACAGAAGCAATCCTAAGAGTTTGTTAGAGTGCACATCTGTCTGTGTGTGTGTGTAAGTTTATGTAGAAATGCAGAGATAAGAACATCCATCTGGAAAGAAAAAACAAAGCTGGAGAACATAAACTGCTAGATACCAAGACTCATAAAAAAGACTATAGGAATTCCCTGGTGTGCTTGTGGATAAGAATTCACCTGCCAGTGAAGGACACGCTGGTTTGATCCCTGGTCCAGGAAGATCCCAAATGCCATAGAGCAGCTAAGCCTGTGTGCCGCAACTGCTGAAGCCCACATGCCCTGGAGCCCATGCTCTGTAATGGGAGTAGCCCCTGCTTCCCAAAACTAAAGAAAGCCTATACACAGCAATGAAAACCCCAAGCAACTAAAAATAAATAAATAAATAATTGGGGGCAGGAGGAAGCTATAGTAACTAAGACAGTGTGTGACTATGGCTATAAAAACAGATAAATAGGGCTTCCTGGTGGTCCAGTGGTGGACTCTGCTTCCATAGTCAGGGGCCCAGGTTTGATCCCTGGTTAGGGAACTAGGCTCCCAAAGCCGCAGTGTGGCCAAAAAAGAAGAAAAAAAGAAAATGAACGAGTAAAACTGTCTTTTGTCACAGACATCATGATTGTATACACAGAAAATACAAAAGAGTCAACCATCATATTACTAGGGTAAACAAATTTACCTAAATTACTAATTGTAATTCAATAATCCATAACCAAGTGATATTTTAACACTCTACCAATAAACAATTTAAAAAGTAAACAACCTGTACCATTTACAGTAGATTCAGAAACATCAAGTATATAGGAATAAATCTATGAAAATATGTAAAAGATCTCTATACAGAAAACTACAAAACCTTATTAAGAGGAGTAAAGAGGATCTAAATAAATGCAGGGCTCTCCAGTGTTCATGGGTTAAAAGAATGACTACTGTAAAGATATCAGTTATCCTCAAAGATTATGTGTGGATCTAGTGCCATCACAGAAGCAATCCTAAGAGTTTGTTAGAGTGCACATCTGTCTGTGTGTGTGTGTAAGTTTATGTAGAAATGCAGAGATAAGAACATCCATCTGGAAAGAAAAAACAAAGCTGGAGAACATAAACTGCTAGATACCAAGACTCATAAAAAAGACTATAGGAATTCCCTGGTGTGCTTGTGGATAAGAATTCACCTGCCAGTGAAGGACACGCTGGTTTGATCCCTGGTCCAGGAAGATCCCAAATGCCATAGAGCAGCTAAGCCTGTGTGCCGCAACTGCTGAAGCCCACATGCCCTGGAGCCCATGCTCTGTAATGGGAGTAGCCCCTGCTTCCCAAAACTAAAGAAAGCCTATACACAGCAATGAAAACCCCAAGCAACTAAAAATAAATAAATAAATAATTGGGGGGCAGGGAGGAAGCTATAGTAACTAAGACAGTGTGTGACTATGGCTATAAAAACAGATAAATAGGGCTTCCCTGGTGGTCCAGTGGGTAAGGACACCGCCTTGCAGTGCAAGGGGCACCGGTTCGATCCCTGGCCTGGGAAGATCCCACGTGCCATAGAGCGGCTGGACCCATGTGTCCAATTACCGAGCCAGAGCCCTGGAGCGCGTGCGCCCAGAGCCGGTGCTCTGCGACAACAGAGGCCACTGTGATAGGAGGCCCACAGGGGCCAAAGAACAAAGATGGATGAAAATAGATAAATGAAAGATCAATAAAAGTGGCCCACCCACCCCCCTCCCTCCCCAACCCACCCCCCCACACCAAAAAACAACAACAACAACAACAGACAAATAGACCAGTAGAACACAAGCCAGAAATGCATTCACAGGTATATGGTCATTTAATTTATGCAAGTCACTCGCTGTCTTCAAGCCTCAGTGTCCTCATATATAAATAGACTTAATAATAGTGCCTACCACATGAAGTTTAAATAATACTTATCACAAGGATAGAGGTGTTATATTAAAGTTACCACATATGGAGGGGACACAGCAAGTGCCCAATAAAATTTAACCAGTATTAATATTACTACTTTGACTATACTAGGATTATAATTATTACTACTATTCCTGTTACTATCCATTTTCTCTGTTTTTCAGTACAATCATCTAGAGGTGGGGAATGTGGGGTCACTACATCCAGGTTAGCAACAAGGAACATTTGGGAAAAACACAGAAGAGTAGGAAAGTCTGTTCTCAGCCTTCCAGGAAAAAAGAATTTGAGCTGAGAGTTAAACTTCATGATTCAAGGACCTCCTGGCAGCTCAGCCTGTGTTGGGCTTGTGGATAAGAATTCACCTGCCAAACGCTGGTTTGATCCCTGGTCCAGGAAGATCCCAAATGCCATAGAGCAGCTAAGCCTGTGTGCAACTGCTGAAGCCCACATGCCCTGGAGCCCATGCTCTGTAATGGGAGTAGCCCCTGCTTCCCAAAACTAAAGAAAGCCTATACACAGCAATGAAAACCCCAAGCAACTAAAAATAAATAAATAAATAATTGGGGGCAGGAGGAAGCTATAGTAACTAAGACAGTGTGTGACTATGGCTATAAAAACAGATAAATAGGGCTTCCCTGGTGGTCCAGTGGGTAAGGACACCGCCTTGCAGTGCAAGGGGCACCGGTTCGATCCCTGGCCTGGGAAGATCCCACGTGCCATAGAGCGGCTGGACCCATGTGTCCAATTACCGAGCCAGAGCCCTGGAGCGCGTGCGCCCAGAGCCGGTGCTCTGCGACAACAGAGGCCACTGTGATAGGAGGCCCACAGGGGCCAAAGAACAAAGACGGATGAAAATAGATAAATAAAAGACCAATAGAAGTGGCCTGCTCGCTCCCCCCCACACCAAAAAACAACAACAACAACAACAGACAAATAGACCAGTAGAACACAAGCCAGAAATGCATTCACAGGTATATGGTCATTTAATTTATGCAAGTCACTCGCTGTCTTCAAGCCTCAGTGTCCTCATATATAAATAGACTTAATAATAGTGCCTACCACATGAAGTTTAAATAATACTTATCACAAGGATAGAGGTGTTATATTAAAGTTACCACATATGGAGGGGACACAGCAAGTGCCCAATAAAATTTAACCAGTATTAATATTACTACTTTGACTATACTAGGATTATAATTATTACTACTATTCCTGTTACTATCCATTTTCTCTGTTTTTCAGTACAATCATCTAGAGGTGGGGAATGTGGGGTCACTACATCCAGGTTAGCAACAAGGAACATTTGGGAAAAACACAGAAGAGTAGGAAAGTCTGTTCTCAGCCTTCCAGGAAAAAAGAATTTGAGCTGAGAGTTAAACTTCATGATTCAAGGACCTCCTGGCAGCTCAGTGGTTAAGACTTCACTTTCCAATGCAGGGAGTGTGTGTGTTCCATCCCTGGTCAGGGGGCTGAGATCTCAAGGCCAAAAAAACAGAACATAAAACAGAAGCAATATTGTAACAAATTCATTAAAGACTCAAAAAATGGTCCACATCAAAAAAAATAAAAATCTTAGAAGAAGTCATGATTCGGTCAAAAGATTGACTTGGAAACTGGAAGAAAACTCGGCCTCACATTGGCATATTATGTGCATACAACTGTGAAACGTTAGTAAACATTTATTAAACATCTAAAGTGAACTTGTGCATATATGTGTTTGTGAGAACATTTGAGATCCTGTGTGTGTATAAGCCATTTGTAATAACACTGTGTAGAACAAACAAAATCAGTTACCTCTTCTTTCATCTGAATGACAGCCAGGAAATCTGAGAAAAAAGTTTAGACAGGATATTAAAAGGTTTGATTCCATAGCTTTGAGTGAAAAGTTCTATTTCCTAGCATCTTTGAGTGAAGTTGGAAGTTCATTTTGTAGCATAGGTCACACAGTTTCTGAGGAATGGGGACATAATGACACATTTACTTTTCTTTCTTATTCATATCCTAAAACAATGCCTCATATTTCATGAAGTGGGTCGCTGCTGTACAGTGTCTTGCGTTATTCAGCTTTGGCTTACCCATTATTCCAGCTACTTAGTATCTCCAGCCTTCCCATATTCCAGCCCACATGGCATTGGCATCCTGTGTTCGTCTCCCACTGCTCCACCCAAACTTCATCTCACTCATGGGAAGGAGTATAGAAGCCTTCTACCACTTTGAAGCAGTCTAGCTGCCTGGCCTGTGATTGGATTCAGCAGATCTGGATCCTGTTTCTTATGCTACAGCTTCTGTTTAGATGACTTTGCCTGCGTGCATGCAGGCATCTCAATCTTGTCCAGCTCTTGGTGACCCCGTGGACTGTAGCCCACCAGGCTCCTCTGTCCGTGAGGTTCTTCAGTCAAGAATATTGGGGTGGTTACCATGCTCTCCAGAGAATCTTCCTGATCCAGGGATCGAACCTGCATCTCTTATGTCTCCTGCATTGGCAGGCGGGTCCTTTACCACTAGCATCACCATATTGGGCTATTTACCCCCTGAGTTTTATTTGCAACAAAATGTTGGTGGTGTGATCATGAAAGTAAAACTCTCAGCACAGTGGTTTCATCAAAATTGCAGTTGGAGGTTACTATTATTATTATTATCACACAGGAGGCTTATGTCCAAGTCTTTTGTTTCTGAACTCCATATGCTTTGTTACTGTGCTGCTTGTAATTTGGCCAATTTGATGATATAATTTGGTACTCAGTCTTCCCAAGAAACTTGGTCGGGACCCTGCCTGCTGCATTTCTGTAAGTCAGCTCAGAGGGACCCGCTAGAGGCCTGGTTCCCCCCAGGACTGGCTCTTCTTTCCTTCCCTCGATCGCTGATAAAACCCTCACTTGGGGGAGCGGGCCGGGAGAAGTGGAGCCCTCACCCCGAGAGAGCTGCCTGGGTTCCTGGCATCGTGGAAGCGTGCCCGTCTTGCCTTATGGAGAGTGTGTGGTTCTGCCCCTGTGGATTCCTTCCCAGAAATAGCTTAATTTCCCAGATCAAGTAAGGAACAGTTGGCGCCTGCTGCTGTCTCTTCCTGCAGTTCACCCAGCCTCTCCCTCACAGTCGGGTAGAAGTCTAGACTTCCTAAAAGCCCAGCCTTTCACCTGAAGCGTTTTTAATTGTTAGGAACCTACCACCCATAAGCTATTCCATGTATGACGCCCATTTAGCATCTCCTTAACACATATCCCACCCCACGCCCACCTCGGAATTCCTGAGGAGTCTCGACAGAGAGACTCTTTATTCCGATAGTGCCCATCAGCAGTCCCAGTCCTCGTCACGTCTTTGTTTTAGACGTATGTATCTTTCTTCCCAATTTGATTGCGATCTAAAAGAAATGCTTGCCTCTTCCTTGGAGATCTGCATGCTACTTAAAAAGGACTGCTTGACAAGACTTGGCAGCTCATCAGGAGAAAGGCTCCTGCAGCTAAAATTTCTGCAGTGCCTTCTGTCCCGGGTCCTCCACCAACAAGTGCCGAGCACTCGGAGTTCTCCCAGTGAGTGGCTCTGAAACGTTGCCGTGTTGGAGACAGGTTCTCCTCTTCCCATGGGACCCTTCCGTCTGCCCGGCTACTTGACTGACCCCTTGCCTAAGAGGCCACCAGGCTGGAAGTGCTTTCTGAGTGAGACAAGGGGTGTGGGTGGAGTTCCCCCGAATCATGAGGAATAGGAAATGGAATTGCCAAAAGGCATCTTATCATCCTAATAAAATGAAGCACATGATTTGCATTCCAGGTCCTTCAACTATTCTATGGGAACCCGGGCGTTTTCCCATGACAGTATTTTTATCCCTGATGGGGGAGCAGAAAGTGAGCAGACAGTTCAAGCAATGTCACAGGACAACATCCTGGGCAAAGTCAAAACTCTTCAGGTAAGACAGCTTGAGATCGGAAGGTCAGAGCCGTAGGAGGGCGCCCCGCCAGGGAGGGAAGTGGGAAGGTCCCTGACATGGCCTTGAGTTGTGGATTGGGAGGTCCAGGGGGTAACTCCGGGTGAGAATGTTGGCTTTCTCCAGCCCGGCTCCGTTCTCTGGAAGCTTCTGGGCACTTGTGAGAGGTACACTGTATCACACTGTACCCACCTACAGAACACCTCCCCTCTCGTTTTCTCTCAAGTTGCTCCCTCATTTTGAACTGGACTTAATGAGGGCAAGTGCCCTAGAAAAGCTGCAGAGTGCGCTCCTAGCCGCTGAGTGTTGGCTGTGGTCCCTGAGGGCAAGGTTGGCTGTCGGCTGAAGGCATGGACAGCACGGGTGTTCCCTCTCTGAGTCTCCTTACCTGGACAGTGAGTGGTGAGACTCCTCTTCAAGGTTCTGTTAGGTTTATAAATCTGGCTCCTCCGGCCGCGTCACCCTGTCCCCAGGGGATGCTGCGAAGCTCATCCACTTCCCTCCTGCTGTAGCTGCAGAGTTGGGCAGTTTTCCTCCACAAAACTGACTCAGGTGGTAGCTCCTTAATAATGAAAATATAGTAAAATAAGTCTTCACTAAATGAGATGGAAATAACGGGAAATCCAGGAAAAGCAAGGCGAGCAAAGACACCTGGGATCTGACAATGTAGGTTTGCCTGAGTGCTCGGTAGAACTCATTCACCCGGCAGAAGTGCCTAAGCAAGCACTTCTCTGAGCTGGGGGTGCCTAGAGGCCATCCACACTGGGAACAGGGGCCTCTGGTTTGCTGGCTTCCATCTGTTTCTCAGTCTAGAGCAGTGAATGAACAACGAAACGAATGAATGAACGAGCAGAATAATCAGAAAGGAGACAGCTGGCTTGAGTAGCTACTGACATGGTGAAGCATCATACTCAGAATTTTCTGTTTACTTGAAATATTCTGGTTTCTACTGAAGTTATGCATTTTCTGACCTATATTTGGTGGCTATTCCATACACACTCTGTTAAATATAGCATATGGGGAGCTGAAGCAGCCATTACCCTAGAACCACACCCAGACTTACCTAGATCTTTACCACACCACTGTCCAAGGGCAGAGTCCAGCCCTCAGAAGTAACCTAGGCACTTCCTTCCAAGTCCAGCAGTTCCTAACCAGCGCCCACTCTTGGTCCTTGCTGGCTGCATCGCTACTTGTTTTATAGACTCGGAAGGAAAAGGAAGCTGTCACTTATCTCATAAGTTGGGCAGTGGGAAGGGTGGTGACAGCCAAAGAAAATCTTGACCCCTCTGCCCCACACCCTCCTTGCCTTTCCTTCTTGAAGTCTTTTGATTCTCGGAATATTGTTCCTAAGAAGTAATGAACCCTCATAATATCCCCTTTCTAAGGGGAGTGACCTGCCGATTTCAGTCTGCAAATCAGCTGTATTTCACAAGGGCTTTTAAGGAGTTCTTTAAAAATTAAAGAATAGTCTAAAAAATTTAAAAATAATAGTCTGTGGTCTTAAATGATATCAGCTTTGTGATGCCACACCACATGCCAGTGCCACTCCATGAGGTGGATTGAAGTTGTAAGAAATGGATAATTCTGCAGTATTGAAAATCCAGAAACTCAGTAGAGATATGCAAATGCCTGTTGTGTGTGTTAACGATGGGAGTCATAAATTTAAAGAATTTGATCCTCGTAATGAAAATATAAAACAACTAAATTCCCGGAAGCAACAGTTCTATGAATACAGAAAGAGAAATGTAAGGGAAGCAGAAGAACTGTGTAATTTAAAGTTGTCCTTTGGACAATTTCTCCTCACCCGAGGTCTGCCTCATTTTGCTTCTGCTGCATGGATTCACAAGCTTCCTTACAGCTCCAAAGTTATGTTTTTAAACAATATAGTAAGAGACGTTTGGTTTTTGAGGAGGGAAATGGGGACCATTATCATAGCAAATGTGATATTTTGGAGTGCCATCAGATATAACTGTATCACCCCCAAAAGACTGTGCTTTATTTTTCAGTCGACTAAGCAGTATGTTCCTGGTAAGTCGTGGACACAGTAGTTAACTTATTAACTTGCATGAATGATTTGCATTTTTCCATGAAAACGTTATGCTGAAGCAGCCATTACCCTAGAACCACACCCAGACTTACCTAGATCTTTACCACACCACTGTCCAAGGGCAGAGTCCAGCCCTCAGAAGTAACCTAGGCACTTCCTTCCAAGTCCAGCAGTTCCTAACCAGCGCCCACTCTTGGTCCTTGCTGGCTGCATCGCTACTTGTTTTATAGACTCGGAAGGAAAAGGAAGCTGTCACTTATCTCATAAGTTGGGCAGTGGGAAGGGTGGTGACAGCCAAAGAAAATCTTGACCCCTCTGCCCCACACCCTCCTTGCCTTTCCTTCTTGAAGTCTTTTGATTCTCGGAATATTGTTCCTAAGAAGTAATGAACCCTCATAATATCCCCTTTCTAAGGGGAGTGACCTGCCGATTTCAGTCTGCAAATCAGCTGTATTTCACAAGGGCTTTTAAGGAGTTCTTTAAAAATTAAAGAATAGTCTAAAAATTAAAGATAATAGTCTGTGGTCTTAAATGATATCAGCTTTGTGATGCCACACCACATGCCAGTGCCACTCCATGAGGTGGATTGAAGTTGTAAGAAATGGATAATTCTGCAGTATTGAAAATCCAGAAACTCAGTAGAGATATGCAAATGCCTGTTGTGTGTGTTAACGATGGGAGTCATAAATTTAAAGAATTTGATCCTCGTAATGAAAATATAAAACAACTAAATTCCCGGAAGCAACAGTTCTATGAATACAGAAAGAGAAATGTAAGGGAAGCAGAAGAACTGTGTAATTTAAAGTTGTCCTTTGGACAATTTCTCCTCACCCGAGGTCTGCCTCATTTTGCTTCTGCTGCATGGATTCACAAGCTTCCTTACAGCTCCAAAGTTATGTTTTTAAACAATATAGTAAGAGACGTTTGGTTTTTGAGGAGGGAAATGGGGACCATTATCATAGCAAATGTGATATTTTGGAGTGCCATCAGATATAACTGTATCACCCCCAAAAGACTGTGCTTTATTTTTCAGTCGACTAAGCAGTATGTTCCTGGTAAGTCGTGGACACAGTAGTTAACTTATTAACTTGCATGAATGCTTTGCATTTTTCCATGAAAACGTTATGCTGGTATTGATGCTTAGTAAGCAGCATAAAAGACCGCCCCCTCGTAGACTCCAGCATGGAATGAGGGTGTTGATTTATGTCAGACGCATGTATGTTTTTTATGTCTGGAATCGTCTTTGTGTTTGTATGTATGTTTATTTTAGAAAGAGAGAAGTAATGGATAACACCTATTTGACAGTAAATGTCCTAGCAAACTGATTGGTCACCATTATGAAGGCATTCTTTTGAAATGAGATTTCTACTGGAATGCCATTTTAAAAAAAATGGCATTTTTTTCTGGCTCAGGAAACTTCCTAGCCCAGAGCTGTGGCTGTAATGACTGCATTTGGAAAGGTTGCCCCCTCGTGTCCATATGTAGTCATCTCAGCCAGAACTTGCACATAGAACAGTTGTCTGCTGAGTACAGAATGACTGAATACAGCATAAATAAGCCTGCTCTCTACAGTGTGAATCGCCCACCTGCCAAAATTTCTGTGGCAAGCAATTGACCCTTTAAAAGAAAAATTACCTCTTTTCCCCTTAGTATAAAAGTAATACATGTGCAGAGTGAGAACCAATTTTAATATACAGGACAGTTGTAAGGGACAAAAATGGCAATGGTGCCCTTTTTGAGGACATACATAGCAGTCACTTATTCTATGGCTAGTAAGTGACATAAAAAGCCCTTGCCAGGCCTCCGCCATCAGCTGGCTGTGAGACTTCAGGGCAAGTCATTTAACCTCTCTGACCTTCCCATTCCTCATCTGAAAAACAAGAAGACACATGTAACGGATGATCTGAAGAGTCCCTCCAGTTCTTAAAAATCTGCCATTTGTGCAGAATCACTGTTCGTCCGCTCGAGCACAGAGGTGAGCTTTCCGCTCCGTACATGCTGATGGACTGGGGGGGACTGATCGCTTTCATTTAATTTTCAAAAAACGTTTGGTTTTGAGGAGGGAAATGGGGACCATTATCATAGCAAATGTGATATTTTGGAGTGCCATCAGATATAACTGTATCACCCCCAAAAGACTGTGCTTTATTTTTCAGTCGACTAAGCAGTATGTTCCTGGTAAGTCGTGGACACAGTAGTTAACTTATTAACTTGCATGAATGCTTTGCATTTTTCCATGAAAACGTTATGCTGGTATTGATGCTTAGTAAGCAGCATAAAAGACCGCCCCCTCGTAGACTCCAGCATGGAATGAGGGTGTTGATTTATGTCAGACGCATGTATGTTTTTTATGTCTGGAATCGTCTTTGTGTTTGTATGTATGTTTATTTTAGAAAGAGAGAAGTAATGGATAACACCTATTTGACAGTAAATGTCCTAGCAAACTGATTGGTCACCATTATGAAGGCATTCTTTTGAAATGAGATTTCTACTGGAATGCCATTTTAAAAAAAATGGCATTTTTTTCTGGCTCAGGAAACTTCCTAGCCCAGAGCTGTGGCTGTAATGACTGCATTTGGAAAGGTTGCCCCCTCGTGTCCATATGTAGTCATCTCAGCCAGAACTTGCACATAGAACAGTTGTCTGCTGAGTACAGAATGACTGAATACAGCATAAATAAGCCTGCTCTCTACAGTGTGAATCGCCCACCTGCCAAAATTTCTGTGGCAAGCAATTGACCCTTTAAAAGAAAAATTACCTCTTTTCCCCTTAGTATAAAAGTAATACATGTGCAGAGTGAGAACCAATTTTAATATACAGGACAGTTGTAAGGGACAAAAATGGCAATGGTGCCCTTTTTGAGGACATACATAGCAGTCACTTATTCTATGGCTAGTAAGTGACATAAAAAGCCCTTGCCAGGCCTCCGCCATCAGCTGGCTGTGAGACTTCAGGGCAAGTCATTTAACCTCTCTGACCTTCCCATTCCTCATCTGAAAAACAAGAAGACACATGTAACGGATGATCTGAAGAGTCCCTCCAGTTCTTAAAAATCTGCCATTTGTGCAGAATCACTGTTCGTCCGCTCGAGCACAGAGTGGCTCCGTAAGCTTTGCACTGCATCGCATTTGGACTACAATGACCTTGATGGACTGCCGACGCCCAGAGCACAGATCAGGGAGGTGCCTGTTTATTTCAGATCAAACTAGGCTGTGAAGTAGGTATGTACCTACTGATGATAAGACTTGGAAATATCACAGTCTAAACCTGCAGGTGATTTTTAGAATAATACCAGCGCTTTGTCAGAAAATGCTGTCTATTAGTCCATGGAGGGGAAAAACCCCGGTCTTCAGTCGCTGCTGTCTCCTGCTGAGCTGGATTTCACTTTAAAATGCCGAAGTGTCTTCCCTTTGAGGATCTGAGCTCCTCGCGCAGCTGTCAAGGACACAAAGAATAAATAACTTGCTCTTAGCTACTTCTGCACAGAGCAGAAGTCTTTAGATCTGGGTGTGTTTGATTTTGCGTGTCCTCTTAAATTCATTTTAGCTATGGGAGTATCTGGAGTTCTCTCAAAAAAGACAGCAACTTTATTTTCCCTCCACCTTGTTTTTACAGACGTGGTCCGAAGGATGGCTGTGAAAAATCTGGGGAAATATAAATTGGCATTGTGAGAGCAACAGAATATGATGTGCTTGGAATTTCCACACCGTAGGAAAAGAGCCTCATAAATATAGATGTGCATTCCTATAAAATCATTCTCCAGCATTCCATATTACAGCAAAATATCACCCCTTTTAGCTCACATTCCAGCCTAACAATAACCCCGTTGATTGCCACAAAGGAACATAGACTCAGTTTAGGCACAGTGGTTCCCGGACTCTTTCCTAACCAAAAAAATTTTAATATACAGGACAGTTGTAAGGGACAAAAATGGCAATGGTGCCCTTTTTGAGGACATACATAGCAGTCACTTATTCTATGGCTAGTAAGTGACATAAAAAGCCCTTGCCAGGCCTCCGCCATCAGCTGGCTGTGAGACTTCAGGGCAAGTCATTTAACCTCTCTGACCTTCCCATTCCTCATCTGAAAAACAAGAAGACACATGTAACGGATGATCTGAAGAGACCCTCCAGTTCTTAAAAATCTGCCATTTGTGCAGAATCACTGTTCGTCCGCTCGAGCACAGAGTGGCTCCGTAAGCTTTGCACTGCATCGCATTTGGACTACAATGACCTTGATGGACTGCCGACGCCCAGAGCACAGATCAGGGAGGTGCCTGTTTATTTCAGATCAAACTAGGCTGTGAAGTAGGTATGTACCTACTGATGATAAGACTTGGAAATATCACAGTCTAAACCTGCAGGTGATTTTTAGAATAATACCAGCGCTTTGTCAGAAAATGCTGTCTATTAGTCCATGGAGGGAAAACCTCGGTCTTCAGTCGCTGCTGTCTCCTGCTGAGCTGGATTTCACTTTAAAATGCCGAAGTGTCTTCCCTTTGAGGATCTGAGCTCCTCGCGCAGCTGTCAAGGACACAAAGAATAAATAACTTGCTCTTAGCTACTTCTGCACAGAGCAGAAGTCTTTAGATCTGGGTGTGTTTGATTTTGCGTGTCCTCTTAAATTCATTTTAGCTATGGGAGTATCTGGAGTTCTCTCAAAAAAGACAGCAACTTTATTTTCCCTCCACCTTGTTTTTACAGACGTGGTCCGAAGGATGGCTGTGAAAAATCTGGGGAAATATAAATTGGCATTGTGAGAGCAACAGAATATGATGTGCTTGGAATTTCCACACCGTAGGAAAAGAGCCTCATAAATATAGATGTGCATTCCTATAAAATCATTCTCCAGCATTCCATATTACAGCAAAATATCACCCCTTTTAGCTCACATTCCAGCCTAACAATAACCCCGTTGATTGCCACAAAGGAACATAGACTCAGTTTAGGCACAGTGGTTCCACTCTCCCCTCTGGTGTTATCTCAGTACATATAAAGAGGCCATAGATAGGTCTATTTTAATAGGTACATATTTCTACATATCTATAGATGGAAGAAGTGGTCCTCATTTATTTCCCTGAACGCTTAAAGGCAGGCTCATCTTCACAGTCTGGTTTCGAGTGATTGCTTATGTCACAGTTCTTCCCATGACAATGCCTGAGTAGTGGGCAGAATAAAAGTCAACAAAAAGCCACATTTATCCCTGTATTGGATTTACTTGACATCTGAGATTGCCAGCTAGGTTTTGGCAGTCCCTTTGAGTTGTCAATAAATCACACAAAGTGTCCAACAGCACAGTCTCCTCTGGGCCAGCTGAAGAAAACATGTGGAGCAGGAGCCACAGATCAGGTACAAGAGCCTCAGGCTTTGAGAGCTTGGGGCTCAGTCACCTTAGACCTGCAGTCCTGCCCTGGCCTGAGACCACAGCAGGGCATGCCTGCAAAGACAGTCCTTTGTCTGCACAGAGAGGCTGCATTCCTGTCCCTGCATTCCTATCCTGTATGACCTGGGGCTTCCCCTCCTCCAGCCCTCAGTCTCCTCCCAGGCTTCCTAACCAGCAGCCTGAACTTGTTTTCTCCAGAGGAATTTTTAAGTCAGCTGCTTAATGGACATGCTCATTGTCATTCTCAAAGCATTGTGTTTCTTTGGCAGAATGAACATGTCCGCGACATGAACCAACCAACACATTCTCATTCGTCCCCCTCCAGTTCCGACCCCCTACCCCCTGCCCCCTTCAGCTGCTGGGCCCACCATCAGGGCTGTAGCTTCTCCCCCGGGGCCTCTCCTCGGCCCCCTTCACCCTCCTCTCAATTTGCCGCTTTCTTTAACTCTCGACTTCATTTCTTAACATCATCCTCTTCATTTCCCAGCTTTCTTCCATATACCTTATTTCACCTGTTTTTATTGCATCTAGTATTTTTCCCCATTTCTCCTTTCATTTCCCATTGGTGGCCATGATAGCCATCCCATCTTCCGAGTTTATTTCAATCTAATGTGAACCAACATCACAACAGCCATCATCCTTAAAAGGGTCCTACATGAAGAAACTTTTCAGCACATTCATTCTGTGATGGTGGCAGAAATCCTAACTAAAGGGGATGTTAAGCCAGGCTCTCCTTGGAAGCTCATTAAAGAATCATTCTTTCCATTAGATGTAGAAGAAATACTCTCATCTTAGACCTTCAGGAGCGTTGGTAGATGGCAGATTCTGACAACAGAGGGTCTCAATCCAGGCTGATTGGGTAAATTTTCCAGCTATTGGCCAGCACACTTAGAGAAGAGATAACTGGTCAACCAAAAGCTGGACTGGGAGTCCCAGAGGGGACCCCTGCTTGGGCTGTCACTAGGATGCAGGAGCTCTGCCTGCCACTCCTGCCCAGGTCCCCCTCCCTCTCCTGCAGGCAGCAAGTGTGCCACAGGGCCTGTGGCTTTGTTATACCGTGTCCTCTTGTCTAACACCATCGGCTGTTCTAACTGTGCCTGCTTATTGATCTGCTTAGAGTAGATACTAACTCCCGCTTCCTGCTAAACTCGTTTTGGAAGATACTCTTTGGCAGCCTTCTCCTCCCTGAAACCCCTTTAGGCTGCTCAAGCTGTACTTCACTGGCTGAACTCGGGGCTTTTGATGTGTGCTCCCTCCCCGTGGTGCAGGGGGAGCCGGGCTCAGGCTGAGACACAGCAGATCAAATACAAGTCCTTGTCTCTTGGTGCTCCTGAATGGCATGCTGGGGTGCCCGGGGTGCGGGAATGGGGGCCTGGGGATCATCTCTTTCATGTCTCTGCAATCTCACAGTCCACCATGGAAGGCTGAGGGGGGAGCTGGGTGGAGGTGTATTTGATACCCTTGAGTTCAGAGAGGTGGCCGGGGAGGAGGGGGAGCTTTTCCCGCAAGGGAGCCCTCTGCTGGGGAACTTCAGTAAGGTGGTGAAAATGCTGCATCCTCTCTGTCCCCGTAAGAAGAGGGAAGTGCAGTGTAAATTGATGAGAACCAGTGGAATACAATGAAGATAACACTGAAGACATGGATGTTTTAGAAGACATGGATTCAAATCCCTTTGGGACCACTCATTCATTCCATAAGCTTGGGCCAGTGATCGGACCTTGATGACTTTTTTTTTTTTGTAAAGCAAGGAGATCAGATAAATGTGATTGCCAAGACTTTTTGCAGCTTTGTGGGGTTAAATATTAGCCACATTAAACATAAATATTAGATAATGTATTCTGTTCTTTTTATTTTCCCTTTGAATCATGAAAGACCTAGGTCTAGAGCCAGAGGTAATTCTCAGCCAGAGGCAATCTTCCCCCACCAGGGGAGATTAGGACAACGTCTGGAGGCATTTTTGGTTGTCTAAATAGGGGTTGCTGCTAACATTGAGTATCCCGAGGGCAGGGGTGGTGCTAAACATCCTACAGGGCACAGGAGAGCTCCCACAGCAAGGGATCATCTGTCCTCAAATGTCAATCCTGCTGAGTTTGAGAACCCCTGATGCAGATAAGGGCAGTCATTTGTACAGTGTATCTGATTCATTATAGTAGTCTTTAAGATGACCATGACTTACCTTTATTTGTTCCTGGATAATCATTCATTTTCTATATGCATTAAATGTTTTATATCTAATATATCAAGGCCATAAAATTGTTTGCCTCTTATTCAAAACTATTACTTTTCTGTATTTTTCTTCAGGGAATATAATTCCTTCTTTAATCTGGCTTTTCTTTAATTCTAAATGCTACTTGTTAATTTCTATCCCGTTTTTCTCCCCCTTCTGCCCATCCATTCAGCTCCCTCCCACCAGTGGCCAGTCCCTCCCTGGCCTTCCTCCAGCCTTCTTTTCTGTCCATCCCCCACGGGGCTGCCTCTGGCCCACGGGTCACAGTGGGTAGGTACAGCAAGGCCAAGAGGACACCCTAGTGACAGGACAGGGTTGCTTCCAACTTACCCGTGTATTTAGGATCAGTCTTGGAAAGACTTGCGGGCCTGGGGCCTTCTTTCCCCTTGGCTGTTGTACCTGCTGTAACCTGACAGGATGTTCAAGTTAGCGGTTGGTGAGGAAGGAAGATGAAATACAGATATTCAAGGGGAGTGTGGGCAAAAGGTGCTGGAGGGTGTCCTTCTTTGTGCACCCACAATGGTCTTGATTTCCTCCAGTGGTTCTTGCATTTCATGAAACTATTTTCTATGTAATTTTTGTACCTTTGAAAGGCTTTTATATAAACAAAGTCATAGAGGAATCAAAAAAATTTGTGTCTAGGGCTTCCCTGGTGGTCCAGTGGTTAAAGAGTCCACCTTGCAGTGCAAGGGGCGCCGGTTCGATCCCTCCTGGCCTGAGAAGATCCCACATGCCATGGAGCGGCTGGACCCATGTGTCCAATTACCGAGCCGGAGCTGTGGAGCGCATGCGCCCAGGGCTGGCGCTCAGCAGCAACAGAGGCAACTGCTATGGGAGGCCCACACGGGCCAAAGAACAAAGGTGGAAATAGATGAAAGACCAATACAAGTGGCCAAAAAAAAACGGAAAGAACTAAAAACAAAAAGCTTATGTCTTATCCTCAAATGCAATCCTGCTGAGTTTGAGAACCCCTGATGCAGATAAGGGCAGTCATTTGTACAGTGTATCTGATTCATTATAGTAGTCTTTAAGATGACCATGACTTACCTTTATTTGTTCCTGGATAATCATTCATTTTCTATATGCATTAAATGTTTTATATCTAATATATCAAGGCCATAAAATTGTTTGCCTCTTATTCAAAACTATTACTTTTCTGTATTTTTCTTCAGGGAATATAATTCCTTCTTTAATCTGGCTTTTCTTTAATTCTAAATGCTACTTGTTAATTTCTATCCCGTTTTTCTCCCCCTTCTGCCCATCCATTCAGCTCCCTCCCACCAGTGGCCAGTCCCTCCCTGGCCTTCCTCCAGCCTTCTTTTCTGTCCATCCCCCACGGGGCTGCCTCTGGCCCACGGGTCACAGTGGGTAGGTACAGCAAGGCCAAGAGGACACCCTAGTGACAGGACAGGGTTGCTTCCAACTTACCCGTGTATTTAGGATCAGTCTTGGAAAGACTTGCGGGCCTGGGGCCTTCTTTCCCCTTGGCTGTTGTACCTGCTGTAACCTGACAGGATGTTCAAGTTAGCGGTTGGTGAGGAAGGAAGATGAAATACAGATATTCAAGGGGAGTGTGGGCAAAAGGTGCTGGAGGGTGTCCTTCTTTGTGCACCCACAATGGTCTTGATTTCCTCCAGTGGTTCTTGCATTTCATGAAACTATTTTCTATGTAATTTTTGTACCTTTGAAAGGCTTTTATATAAACAAAGTCATAGAGGAATCAAAAAAATTTGTGTCTAGGGCTTCCCTGGTGGTCCAGTGGTTAAAGAGTCCACCTTGCAGTGCAAGGGGCGCCGGTTCGATCCCTCCTGGCCTGAGAAGATCCCACATGCCATGGAGCGGCTGGACCCATGTGTCCAATTACCGAGCCGGAGCTGTGGAGCGCATGCGCCCAGGGCTGGCGCTCAGCAGCAACAGAGGCAACTGCTATGGGAGGCCCACACGGGCCAAAGAACAAAGGTGGAAATAGATGAAAGACCAATACAAGTGGCCAAAAAAAAAAAAAAAAAAAACGGAAAGAACTAAAAACAAAAAGCTTATGTCTTATCCGACTTTTTGATCAGAAATACCTCTCGGCCTCGCTGGAACTATTGGCATCTCCATGAAAGAGGTGGTTGGAAGGAAAAACATATGCCTCAAAGGTGGGAAAGAAAAAGAAATACTGGGAATGAGATTCAGTTACTAGAGGACTGCATCAGGGGTTACTGGGCTTGGTGTCTAGTCTAGAAACCAGTCATGTAGAGAATATGCCTTAGTGCCTGCTCGCTAGGCTGGAGAACCTGATTGTGGTTCTTGTGAACCACTTCAGTGCTTCAGAAGGTCTTTCTTTTGTTTCCCTCCAGCGACAGTTGGGCAAGAACCTCAAGTTTGGGCAGCCACCACCCCCCACCATCCCCATGAAGAAGGCAGACAGTGGCGAGGCTCGCTCAGAAGAGGACCCGTTCCTCACCAGTCCCATGGAAATTGTGACTCAGCAGGATCTTGTCCTCTCAGACACCGAGAACAAAGTAAGGCTCCTCTGGGGAATGACTCGATTGCTCACAAGCCTGGGAGGATGCTGGGCAGCGGCCGGGGGCGTCAGTAACCCCGGGGCTGCAGGGAAGCACCATGGGAGAAGCTTTGCTGATGCGTAGTCCAGGGCTGGAGGGCACTTCCTGGGCAAGTCCCTTGAGCTGCAAGGGGCGTGGAAGAAGGGGAGGCAGGGAAGACGTGCCCTTGGCCCCCACTCTTCCCAGTGTCTCCACTTACTCTTGGAGACACCAGCTGGTCTCACCCTGCAGCTGCACTCTCCCCTCCGTGCCTTCGGTGTGAATCCTGAGTGCTTTCTTCCACACCTGTCCTCTGCATTTATGGCCACATAACTGTTTCCTCTCCATCTCTAAGTGTTGAGTTTCTTGAGGACAGACTGGACCTTACATGTCTGTCTCCCCAGGACATGGTACGTCCTGCTTACTTAGGAGCATTGAGTCATTACTTGTGGAACCAGGTCTGACTTAAAGGGAAACGAGAAGAGCATGAAGGAGGTGCTCCACAAGACAGAACATATCAAACAGACCAGCTTGAAGTCTACTTAGTGTGGAAAGTCGCATCAGCACTATCCTAACTTTTGTCTCTCGTCTTTCTTTTTTTTTATGGCTGTGCTGGGCCTTCATTGCTGTGCGCGAGCTTTCTCTAGCAGTGGCGAGTGGGGCTACTCTTCATTGTGGTGACTTCTCAGTGCAGAGCACAGGCTCTAGGCACACAGGCTTCAGTAGCTGCAGCACATGGGCTCAGTAGTTTTGGATCGCCGGCTCCAGAGCTTGGGCTCAGTAGCTGCGGTGGATAGGTTTAGTTGCCCCACGGCATATGGGATCTTTCTGGAGCAGGGGTGGAACCCATGTCCCCTACATTGGCAGGCGGATGCCTTTGCCCTCTACCGCCAGGGAAGGCCAGTCTTTTGACTGGAAAGAAACACTCAGCAATTCTGAGAGTTTCTTTGGCAGCAAAAAGGATGCCTTTGGGCCTCTTTCGGGAAAAGGAGGAAATGTCCTACCAGTAGGTAGATAGACGATTCTGTAGCTGAGGCTCTGAGTCGTAACATGGTTTTAAGAAAGCATTCTTTGTGCCGTCCTACCACGGTGCCTGAAACAATGTTGGGTGTTATTAAAATGCCCCTGGAAGAAGTTGTGCTAGTTATCAGCTAATACATCATAAGAGTAGTAAGAAAGATATGTGACTTCTAGAGCAGAAGAAGGAAGGAAAGAAAGATGAGTCTCCCCTGTAGCCTGTCTCTGCCCGGGCCCAGCCCTGATGACTCCTAGCGCCCACACCTGTGGGTGGGGGGTGGGTGAGGCAGGCACAGGGCCCCTCTCCCTCACTGATCTCTAGTCTCTTGAGTGCTGGGCCGCAGCCTCAGCCATCAGCCTTGATGCAGGGATTCTATGGACTAGAGCAAGCGTCTTCCCTGTTAGAGAAGATCGGATAAGTGCAGGGCACAGTGGCCTGGGGGAGAGGGTGGGTCATCATTCAGCTGAGGGATCACAGAGACGGCAGGAGTACACACAGGACTGCCTCTGTGCAATTTACATTCTAATGAGAGGAGCGTTAGAACGTGCCACAAACAACTCGACAAATGAGAGCGTAATTTCAGATTAGTACAAATGCTGCCTAGAAAATAGGACAGGGTGACGAAGAAGTGAGCAATGTGGCTAAAGAGGGGTTTGCTTCTATAGACGAGGAGGTCAGAATGGCCCTGAGCAAACCTGGTCAAGGGGAGGGTGTTCTAGGCAGAAGGAAGAGTCCCAGAGATGGGACTCAGCTCGTCTGGAAAGTAGCAGAGAATGCAGGCCAGTGTGGATGAGGGTGAAGGGTGGCCGTGGAGCACAGTACAGATGCTGGATCGCACAGACCACGGGAGGAGGGGTGAAGTCTGTTCGAAAAGTGATAGGAAACCTCTGAGTAATTTTTCATTTATTTTTTATTATTTTTATTTTAGTATGTTGTTTTTTGGCCGTGCCGAAAGGATCTCAGTTCCCTGACCAGGGAGTGAACCCATGCCCCTGAATTGGGAGCTTGGTGTCTTAACCTCTGGACCACTAGGGAAGTTCCCCAGTGAGTGATTTTCAGCAGGGCAGTGTTTGATTTGTGTTTTCTAAAGATGCTTCTAAGTGCAGCGCAGACAACGGACTGTGGTAGGGCAAGCTGTTGTTCTGGCTCTGGAAGGGGTGATGTAACCCTTTGTAAACAAGGTGACACAAGACAGAAGGTATAGGGCTTCCCTGGTGGTCCAGTGGGTAAGGACACTGACTTGCAGTGCAAGGGGCACTGGTTCAGTCCCTGGCCTGGGAGGATCCCACGTGCTGCGGAACGGCTAGGCCAATGTGTCTAACTACTGAGCCGGAGCTCTGGAGCACATGCGCCCAGAGCTGGTGCTCTGCAGCAAGAGAGGCCACTGTGATGGGAGGCCCACACAGGCCAAAGAACAAAGATGGATAAAAATAGATAAATGAAAGACCAATAGTAAAAAAAAAAAAGAAGTTTACTTAAAAAAAAAAAAAAGACAGAAGGTATAGCTGGCACATGTGTCCCCAGGGCTGCAAAGCGACTAGGATGTGAATCATTAGCCTTTTTCCCTCTTCCTTCCTTCTATCCCTCCCTCCAAAGTTTTCTTGCCTCTGCTCTCCCGCCTCCTCAGCCCGGGCCCTGGATGTGCCATTGAAAGGGCCCTCTTTCCTTCTCACAGAGAAAGGATCTGGCAGGTGAAGGGGGTGGAAGAGGTCAGAATCTTGCCTCTCAGGTAGGGAGGCACAGGGCAGTCCCTGATCCTCTCAGCAGTGGGGAAACACCTCAGGAACTCAGATGGGAACTGGGTTGAACTCGGGGGAAAGGAGAGCGAACACTGAGCCCGTGGAGTCTGGACCTGAGCAGAGTCCCCTGCGTGAACCTGCGGCACGCTCTGCTCGGAGGAGGGGTGGCCCTCTGCACAGAGGCTCTCTGGTGTCTGCCCAGGACTTCCTGTGCTCCCGTTTGACTTGAGCACTCTCTCTGCTGTTCCAGTCCAGTGAGACGCCAAGTTCTCCAAGTCCCCAGAATCCACCTGGAGCCAGAAGTGAGATGGAAGAGAAGGTACTGTGATTTGAACTTGTGTAACTTTCTTACTTAAATTTCCATTTTATTCCTTTTGTTGGGCGGTCTGCTGCCTCATTTTTCCATTCATAAATGCTGCCTTCATCCATTACTTTAAGTCCCTTCAAAATGCAACCAGTGGTAGACGTTGGAGCATCTGTGTCCATGGCAATGCAACTGCTGGAACTGAATCCTGCTCTGAAAAACTGCCATTCTCGACACACCTGTTTGGAATCTCAGGTGTCAGTAGTTTTCCTAAGAGCATCATGTGTTAATACTTCAAGACCCTGGTAAGCCACTGGAAAAGACATTCAAGAACACCTGGAGATAAAAAGCCTGTAAGGAAAACAGTATCCTTCTCTTTGTTGTTTCAGTCGCTACGTCCTGACTCTTTTGCGATCCCATGGGCTGTAGCCCACCAGGCTCCTTTGTCCATGAGATTTCCTAGGTGAGAATACTGGAGAAGGTTGCCATTCCCTCCTCTAGGGAAATCTTCCCAGCCCAGGGATCGAATCCACATCTCCTGCATTGGCAGGCAGAGCCACCTGGGAAGCCCCTCCTACTTAGAGACAGACAAAGAAGACCTTACTGTTTCTCTACTGATGGGTATTTCTGGGTTTTTACTTTTCTTCCTTCCATTGAAACCTGGGACATTGCCTGCAGGAGCCTAAGCAGCCCTGTGGAGATGACAGGCATTTCTTCGACAGAGGAACGTCCCCTGGTCTTCTGAAGGGGGTGGCTCAGAACAGTTCCACCACCACGATGCAGAAGCCCTGCTTGAATAACTAGCCATGAAACACTGCATGTAAATCTCAGCTTCAATGCTTCATCTGGGCCTTCAATCTATCACATTTGGCTCTTAACTCTTTCCACTCATACATTCACTAGGGGATGGAAATCGGTGTTTAAGCCCTCTCTTCAACAGTAGTTGAGAATTTGACACTTATAAATGAAGATAACCATAAATAAAGTATTAGGAGAAGACCACAGGCTGGAATCATTTTTCCTTACTTCCATGCTTCTGGTCATAAATTATTAGTTACTGAGCGTTTATTTTTTTCTTGGAGCTAGCTGGGTCCTTTATCTTTGCACATAGGCATGGAGGGTAATTGCAAAAAGCAAAGCCATCCGCTAGACCCCACCGACTCTGCACTTACAGTACAAATACAGTCAAACAGGTGAAACTCGCCCTCGGAGGATGCTGTGAGGAGAAACATCGGGCCGTGAGCGCCCCCTGCTGCGTGGTGTGGCCAGGAGCTCCTGCTTCCCGGCTTGCCTGTGAATGCTCTGAAGTTACCCGCACGGTTTCCTATTGTCTGACTCGGCGTGGTCTTTGAGCCTTTGAGTGTCTCTGATCTAAGTCATTGTGGACGACTGGGCCCAGGTTGTGGTTTTTCAGTGATCACACCTATATTACAGAGCTGCGAACAGTTGTGCAGTTCATCCTTTGAAGAGCTGCCTTTCCCCTGGGTGGGGGCATATTTCTGCCGTTCACGGTCTCACCCGGAAATCTCCTTGTTTTGATTTTTGGTGTGCCATTGCTCTGTGATTTTGGCATGATTGTGCTCCATCATTTTTGCTGATTAGAAATTTTATGCCCTAGGCGGAGAAGTTATACTTTAATATTCCTTTCGTCTTTTGGTAAATATTGACCACTTTACAATAAATGAGATTGATTACTTGGACATACAGAGGATTGATACAAGGCTGAAAAAGATACTTTCCCTGTTCTGAAGGGGCTAAAGTAAGAGCTGAGGTATGCGTACACCATGTCTGTGGCCGTGCAAGGTGCTTAGAGTTACAGCGTGCTTAGCATAGGGATGAGCTACTCCAGGGGTTAGCAAAACTCCAACTTACTCTAGGCCTTGTGGCCATAAGGTTGCAACTACCAGACTCTCCTTTGTTCTGCTTTTCCTTTGTAGTGCGAAAGCAGCCAAGGGCAATGGGGCTGCTGTGTCCCAGCAGAACTTCACCCAGACAGGCTTTGGGCAAGACTGAACGCCTGACTGCATCTTACTGACCCCTGATCTCATCTCACCCCCGTATCATTCAGAGTAGGAAAAGCAGTCCCCGAGAGAGTAAATGACCTTTACTAGTTTATACAGATATTACTGACAAAACGAATACTCAAATGTCTTTTGATTCTAAAAGCAGTGCTCACGGTGCCCATAGACCCCCTCCACTGGGCAGCATCACCTGGGCCAGGCTGGGCCAGGTGCAGGCTTCCCCAAGGGCCACCATTCCGGATTCCCTGTGGGTTACTCCATGCTCCAGACTATTCCCTGATCCATGAGTTCATATTTTCAATCTCCACTGTAGGTTGCTCCGGTTAAACCATCCCGGCCAAAGAGACACCTCTCTTCTGCTGGCACCATCGAAAGCGTCAATCTAGATGCCATCCCCCTGGCCATCGCTCGCCTGGATAACAGTGCCGCCAAGCACAAACTGTCCGTCAAGCCAAAAAACCAGAGGGTGTCCAGGAAGCACAGGCGGCTGGTTGGGGTATGTATGGCCTGGCCGACACCCTTGCATGCAGACACACTGATGCCGCCGAGCTGGGTAGTACCGTGAGGGGCCTGTGGGAGGCGCTCCATCTCTCCCTGTTGGGCATGAGGCTGTGTTGCCAGCGTGAGGGTGAATGGGCCCACAGTGTTCCCACCACCCTTTCTGACTGGCTGCCCCCTATCAGTGGCTGGTGAACCTCGGAGAGAGAGGCTGCCTTCCAAGGGGCTCCAGACACTGTTTGCTCTTCAGCAACAGATGGCCCACTTCCTGTGCCTTGGGCTTAGCCACAGGTTCTTGAGTTTGATTAGAAGTCTGTGTCATAGGTTTCCCAGGACATTGTGTGTGCTATACTGCTTCAATCACATCTGACTCTTTGTGACCCTCATGGACTGTAGCCCGCTAGGCTCCTCTGTCCATGGAATTTTTTTCCCAGGCAACAATACCGGAGTGGGCTGCAATGCCCTTCTCCAGGGGATCTTCCTGACCCAGGGCTCAAACCCAGGTCTCTTGTGTCTCCTGCATTGGCAGTTGGGTGGTTTATCATTTGCACCAGCTGGGACGCAGGGGACATTGATGAAGTACTAATCTCGTTTTTCCTTTTCTAATGCTGGACTACTGGTATTCCTAGGGTTACTAATGTGTATTCAGAAAAAGAATTTGAGGATGACATATAGAGAGGAAACCCAAAGCTGAAGCCTGCCTGAGGTGACCTGTGTCTGTGGGAACGTTGTCCCTCTTTTGGAGATTAGGAGAGCCACCCACATCAGTGAATGGGATTGTCATGGTCACCTGTGCACAAGGAAAGCTAATTCTGTTTCCCTTGCCCTTCTTAGGATCGACAGAACGAGCGCGGTGGCCTCTCGCATCAGCTGTCCCTGGACCAGAACGGACATCCTGGAGAAGACAAGCCAGTTTGGCATGAAGAGGAGCCAGAGCCGCTGGACTTGGAGGAAGAGAAGCGACGCCAGGAAGAATACTGGCGAGAACTTGAGGCCAAGTGCAAACGGCAGAAGGCCGAAGCGAAGGAGAGGCAACGCCTGGAAGAGCAGAGGCTCCAGGCCTTGGAGCAGAGGCTTTGGGAGGAGAACAGAAGGCAGGAGCTGTTGGAGGAGGAGGGCGAGGAAGAAGAGGGAGAGGAAAGAGAAGTACAACTAGAGGCCGAAGAGAGGCCACGCAAAGAGGAGATGCAGAGCCTGGAAGGGCAGGGATCCCAAGGCCCAGAGCAGAGGGAGCCAGAGGGAGGAGGACTCCTGGAGGCGGAGGAGCCAATGCGCTTGGAGGAAGAGGCATGGAGCCGGGACAGAGGCGTGGTGCAGGAGGGGCTGGAGGTTGGGAGCCGGCAGGAGGCTGAGAAGCTGCTTCTGCAGGAAGAGGAGGAAAGAGAATTGGAGGAACTCCGAAGACTGGAGGAGTTGGAGGAGCAGAGGCAGCGGGCGGCTGAGAAGCAGCAGCTGGAAGAGGAGAGGCAGCAGGAGGAGCTCCGGCGGCTGGAGGAGGAGACCCGGAAGCAACGTGAGGAGGAGGAGCGGAGGCGCCAGGAGGAAGAGGAGGAGCAGCGGAGGCGCCTGGAGGAAGAGGAGGAGCGGAGGCGCCAGGAGGAAGAGGAGGAGCGGAGGCGCGTGGAGGAAGAGCAGGAGCAGCAGAGGTGGCAGGCAGCAGAGAGGGAGCGACAGGAAGAGGAGGAAAAGCGTCTGGAGGAGCTCAAGCGTCTGGAGGAGCTCCAGCGGCAGGAGGAGCTAAAGGCCCAGAGATGGCGGGAGGAGGAGGCGGCCAAGAGGAGGGAGGAGCTGAAGAAGCGGGAAGATGTCGAGACCAAGAGGCTGGAAACAGAAAGGAAACTTAGGGAAGCTTCGAGAGCAGAAGAGGAGAATCCGCCACAGCTGAACCACAAAATCGGCTTGAGGAGCTCATTTCTGAGCGACTCTGCAGAGAAAGCAGAAGAACAAGAACACCTGCGACTGGAAAAGCCCAGAGTAAATGCCGAGGAACCGAGTGTTTGGGTGAAGCAGAGCCAGGAGGCCATGGAGACATCAGGAACACACCCCGGAAAGCAAGAGGGTGTCCTCGGGGACCGTGGTTGTGGACGGCAGGAAAAGAGGGAAGAAACCAATGCACAGCCTCCCCAGAAGCGAGAGGCCCAGGTGGAAGAGGCGTTGGCTCCGGGAGAGAAGGAAGCTGCAGCTCCAGAAACAGACAGAAAGGTGGAGGAGCTCAGATGGCAGGAGGTGGATGAGAGGCAGACCATGCCCCGGCCTTACACTTTCCAGGTGTCATCCGGAGGGAAACAAATTCTCTTCCCCAAAGTCAATCTGAGCCCTGTGAAACCCATGAAAAGTGAGGAGCTCACCTCTGCTCCCCAAGAGCCAAAGGCCCCCAAAGCCGGCTCGGCCTCCCACGCCCTGCCCTCGACCCTGAGCATTCCCCACACGGCCATCCTGGTGACGGGAGCCCAGCTCTGCGGCCCGGCGGTCAACCTGAGCCAGATCAAGGACACAGCTTGCAAGTCACTCCTGGGTTTATCAGAAGAAAAGAAGCAAGTGGATATCCCGGCCCTGGAGAACCCTCCCCGAGCCCTGGGTGACCCCCGGGCAGGTGGTACGAAGACCAGGCCCCCACCGGAGTCTCCGAGCAGCGTGGCCGCGCTGGCTGAATGGGCCTCCATCCGATCCAGAATCCTAAAGAACGCAGAGAGCGACCAGCGTGGCGACAGAGACCAGCCTCGCGCTGGGGATGAGCACACACCCAGGGGCCGGTGTGATTCCCGGGGGAACCTGCGGAGGACCCCGCCCGTGAATGTGAAGTTCTCCATTAAGCCCGCCTGGCAGAAGTTCTCCGATGGGGGCGGGGAGGCCTCCAGACAGCACGCGGAAGGGGAGAGCGTTAGGAAAAGATCTGGCCCGGGACCCAGCGAAGAGGCTTCGCCCCAGCCCCCTGCTGCTGCTACTAAAGAGCCCCTGAAGGGTACAGAGAAACCCGGGGCACACGAGGAGCCAACAGACACGACAGAGGGGTGCAAATTTGCCAAAGACCTTCCATCTTTCCTTGTCCCAGGCCTCCCTTACCCTCCACAGAAAGCAGCGGCCCAAGTGGAACCCGTGACCAGTTCTGACAGCGAGAGCCCGGGCGGAGCAGGAAAGCCCGAGCCCGTGATGCCAGGCGGGGAGGATAAAGCTTCCCCTTTTGGGATAAAATTGAGAAGGACCAACTACTCCCTGCGCTTCCACTGTGACCAGCAAGCAGAACAGAAGAAGAAGAAAAGACACAGCAGCACAGGGGACAGTATCGATGGGGCACCTGTGGCCCCGGGAAGCACACACAGAGAGCGAGAGACGGAGGCAGTGGTCCTCAAGCCTGGCCCATCCCTGCCCCCAGAAAGGAAGGCAGCTCTGGTGCCCTGGAAGGACTCCTCCGAAAGCCCTCCCAGCCACTCTCCTGCAGCTCAGCCCGGGCCCTCGCCAGCCGGCAGCCAGCCTCTGGCTCCAGAGCAGGACAAGGCACCCAACAGGATGCCCCTGGCCCAGAAGCCAGCCCTGGCCCCCAAACCCACAGGCCAGACCCCGCCGTCCTCCCCGCTCTCCAAGGTGTGCCGGCCCTACTTGGTGGAGCTGCTGGCGCGCCGGGCGGGGAAGCCCGAGCCAGAGCCCAGCGATCCGTGCAAGGTGGGCCGGGACAGTGGGGACCTCCGGCTGCCATCGACCCCGCCACCCGACGAGAGGAAGGAGCAGAAGCGGGACGAGGAGGAAGAGGTGGGAACCGAGAGGAAACCTGCTTCCCCAGGTCTGTCCGCAGCGCCGAAGCCTTCCCCAACACCTGAGGCCGGGAGGAAAGGTGCGTAGGTCGCAAAACTCTGCCTCTGTCCAGCCTGCTGTGTCCCAGTTCAGGACAGAGCAGCCCAGGGCCCGAGGTAGTCCCCGGAGCTGGTGTTGGAGCACTTCCCTTAATGAGAGCCTGGGGTTCCCTTCCTCAAGGGCGCTCACTCCTGAGTGGGGGTGAGGCTCTGCACTTGCCTTTCCAGTTTTGGAAATGTGGACTGACCGTTGTGTGTCTACAGCCCCCACCCATTAACGATCCTTACTTAACACAATCATAAGAGGTACAGGCTGGTATGCTTTCGGTTGAAAGTGAAAGTGTTAGTCTCCTAGTCCTGTTTTTTTGCAACCCTAGGGCCTATAGCCCGGTAGGCTCCTCAGTTCATGGAATTCTCCAGGCAAGAATACTGGAGTGGGTTACCATTTCCTTCTCCAGGGGATCTTCATGACCCAGGGATCAAACCTGGGTCTCTGCATTGCAGGCAGATTTGCTAATCTTTACCAGGGGCCCGTGCAGTGACGGTGAAGACTGGTTTCCTACCCCGGTGTCTGTGCTCTGTTTCTGGCAGTAGTGGCATGAAGGTGGGTTGCTAGGGGCTTTTGACTGCCCCCCAAGGAGCCACAGTGTGCATAGTCATCTTGGTTTTATGCATGAGGTCCTGCATATGCATCCCAGCCCCTCCAGCTTGCTACTGTGAAGCCCTCTGGTAAGGAAATTTAAGGGCATCCTTTTCTCCTGGATGCCACAGCTTGTATTTCTTCACACTGGATGTTTGGAGCAGCGTGGTGATCACTTGGTTTGGCTTTGGGGCCACCAGAACTTTCACCTGATACTTTTTCTTTTTTGGTTTTGCAGAATAGGTGGCCAGGTATGGGCCATAGCCCCAAATTCACTCATCAGGTTTTCTAAGGAAGGCTTAGGTAACTGTCTCAGTTTGGGGTGGACTTTGCAGAGAAAAGAACTGCTTCTCAGGTTCCTTGGCTTATGGAAGACCCCAGTGTCCTTTCTAACCAAGCTCTCCATGACTCCCTGGACCGCCACGATGATCAGTCTCCCTATTGGTTTGTGTTTGCCATGCCAAAGAGGAGCCCATTTTCAGGTTTTTGTGGTTGTCTAACCTCTGCACTGGGCTCTGGGGCTTAGCCGGGGCAAGTCCCCACTAGCCTGTTAAAAACTGTGCCTTAGTTTCCCTATGGTGGTGTGGATCTTGTGGACATAAACCCCACTGGCTTTCAGAGCTAAGTGTTATGGGGGCCTGTCACTGAGGTGGAAGTCTTGAGAGTTGAGGTTCCAGAGGTAGGGTCCAAATCCTTTGCTCCCCAGAGAGTGGAAGTTCTGCTGAGTTCCCGCCTGGTTGTGGGTCACTGTGCCTAGGGACAGGGTTTGTGGGGAGATTGTGTCTCAGCTGCACCTACCCAGATCCATGTGCGCTTTTTGATTCTGTTTCCCTGATGTGTTGGAGTTACTCAGCTATTTCTGGATTTCTTTCAGAAAGACTTGTTCTGTATGTGGCTGCAGACTCAGTGTGTCTGAGGGAGGAGGGGCAGGTCACCATCTTGAACCAGAATTGCAGGCAGATTTGCTAATCTTTACCAGGGGCCCGTGCAGTGACGGTGAAGACTGGTTTCCTACCCGTGTCTGAGCTCTGTTTCTGGCAGTAGTGGCATGAAGGTGGGTTGCTAGGGGCTTTTGACTGCCCCCCAAGGAGCCACAGTGTGCATAGTCATCTTGGTTTTATGCATGAGGTCCTGCATATGCATCCCAGCCCCTCCAGCTTGCTACTGTGAAGCCCTCTGGTAAGGAAATTTAAGGGCATCCTTTTCTCCTGGATGCCACAGCTTGTATTTCTTCACACTGGATGTTTGGAGCAGCGTGGTGATCACTTGGTTTGGCTTTGGGGCCACCAGAACTTTCACCTGATACTTTTTCTTTTTTGGTTTTGCAGAATAGGTGGCCAGGTATGGGCCATAGCCCCAAATTCACTCATCAGGTTTTCTAAGGAAGGCTTAGGTAACTGTCTCAGTTTGGGGTGGACTTTGCAGAGAAAAGAACTGCTTCTCAGGTTCCTTGGCTTATGGAAGACCCCAGTGTCCTTTCTAACCAAGCTCTCCATGACTCCCTGGACCGCCACGATGATCAGTCTCCCTATTGGTTTGTGTTTGCCATGCCAAAGAGGAGCCCATTTTCAGGTTTTTGTGGTTGTCTAACCTCTGCACTGGGCTCTGGGGCTTAGCCGGGGCAAGTCCCCACTAGCCTGTTAAAAACTGTGCCTTAGTTTCCCTATGGTGGTGTGGATCTTGTGGACATAAACCCCACTGGCTTTCAGAGCTAAGTGTTATGGGGGCCTGTCACTGAGGTGGAAGTCTTGAGAGTTGAGGTTCCAGAGGTAGGGTCCAAATCCTTTGCTCCCCAGAGAGTGGAAGTTCTGCTGAGTTCCCGCCTGGTTGTGGGTCACTGTGCCTAGGGACAGGGTTTGTGGGGAGATTGTGTCTCAGCTGCACCTACCCAGATCCATGTGCGCTTTTTGATTCTGTTTCCCTGATGTGTTGGAGTTACTCAGCTATTTCTGGATTTCTTTCAGAAAGACTTGTTCTGTATGTGGCTGCAGACTCAGTGTGTCTGAGGGAGGAGGGGCATTCGGGATCCTCCTGTGTCACCATCTTGAACCAGAATCCCCGTTTTCAGTTTTGACTTTTAGCTCTTGTGTTGTTAGCTTTTGTGTTGTTTCATCAGCGTTCCTCTCACAGCTGACTCGCTCTAACACTCTTATCTTCTCCCAGAGAAACAACAGTCTTTTCTGCTTCTTTCTCTTAGATTCTTATAATTTTCTACCAAAACCTGTTGCTACCCCTGTTTTCTTTCTCAGTATTGAGATTTTGGGCTAAGAGTCTCTGCTGATTAGTGAGAGCAAGGACCATATGCTGGTCTCTAGTTAAGACCACTGGTTTTTACACTCAAGAACTCCAGGTCTGGGCTGACCAGATGGTTTAACTCAACACTCTACCAGGATAAAAATGTTATGCCTGGACCTCCAATTTATTTGTTAATTGTATACATATAGTACCATCATTAGCTAAAGCCCATGGAGCATCATACACACTTAGGGTGAAGTTCACTGAAACAACGATGTAAATCCACATTGCGAATCATGGTACGACTTTTTGTTTTCTGGTTTTTTTTTTTGTTTGTTTTTTGATAGGAAAGAAATGGATTTATTCAGATTCAGAGAAAGCACGCTCCACAGACAGAGTGTGGGCCATGGCAGAGCAAATCCAGTGGCCCCCAAAACATGGCGTTCTTAGCTTTTATGGGCTGGGTATATGCTAATGAGTAGAAGGATTATTCCAGCTCTTTTAGGGAAAGATTGGAACTGTCATGGCACTTCTGGCTGTGTCATTTACCTTGCCGACTGAGGATCAATGTCTGGTCTGCCATCTTGGACCCATTTGATTCTAATGGGTTCATGCTGTGTCCTTGGGCTGTCATTCTTTTCAAAAATTGTGCCCTGCCCCTTTCCCTCCTAACTGTTACATTCCCCCCTCAAGAGATTTTACTCCCATATTCTTACGGGAGGCAGAAGTGCAAAGGTCCGTCTTCTGTAATTGCTTCAAGGCTGAGCATGGGCATTGACCCTGCCTATCAGGGAGCAAAAATCTCTTTGAGTACCTGTTCTAGGGGCCCCAGGGGCAAGGCAGCTCCTAGTTTTAGTCCATGTGTCAGAATCTCTACATAGTCATCATCTTGATGTAAAGCGGTAGTAACTGGGTTCTTTAGCTTTCTTATGGATCTTCTTGATGATTGGGCATGTTTAGCACCAGCAACAGAGCATAAATATATCTGTAAATGACAAAAGAAATTTTAGATGCTATCCCTTCCAAAGCAGTCTTCCAACCGGTTGTTAGTGCCCAAAAGTTGTCATAAAGAAACTGCACAGAAGACGTTCCTAGTGGTGTTGACGATGAGCTGGAGCTGGTCTAGTGATCGACTTTTTCCTTTCTTTGGTCAACTTCTCATCAGACCTGATTTCCTCACAGAGTACAAGGCCAAGAGCATGACAGCCCTGCTGTGTTCTTATGCTTGCATTATTAGTAGTATGTTCAGTCTGTAGTTTGTTTCCTGGAATTTCTTTATACCATCTGTCCATTTCATCAGAGGTCTCAAAGAAGATATATCATAAACTCACTGAACTGCAGAACCCCACAGTCCAGATGAGCAGAACAAGGGAGCACATGAGCACCAGGCCTCTCCCTGCATCACCTCACAGGGCTTCCAGCTTCCTCAAGTCTGTCTGTATTTTGCATTTAAAAAATTGAAGTGTAGTTGATCACAGTTTTAGGTATTCATGGGCCATGGCAGAGCAAATCCAGTGGCCCCAAAACATGGCGTTCTTAGCTTTTATGGGCTGGGTATATGCTAATGAGTAGAAGGATTATTCCAGCTCTTTAGGAAAGATTGGAACTGTCATGGCACTTCTGGCTGTGTCATTTACCTTGCCGACTGAGGATCAATGTCTGGTCTGCCATCTTGGACCCATTTGATTCTAATGGGTTCATGCTGTGTCCTTGGGCTGTCATTCTTTTCAAAAATTGTGCCCTGCCCCTTTCCCTCCTAACTGTTACATTCCCCCCTCAAGAGATTTTACTCCCATATTCTTACGGGAGGCAGAAGTGCAAAGGTCCGTCTTCTGTAATTGCTTCAAGGCTGAGCATGGGCATTGACCCTGCCTATCAGGGAGCAAAAATCTCTTTGAGTACCTGTTCTAGGGGCCCCAGGGGCAAGGCAGCTCCTAGTTTTAGTCCATGTGTCAGAATCTCTACATAGTCATCATCTTGATGTAAAGCGGTAGTAACTGGGTTCTTTAGCTTTCTTATGGATCTTCTTGATGATTGGGCATGTTTAGCACCAGCAACAGAGCATAAATATATCTGTAAATGACAAAAGAAATTTTAGATGCTATCCCTTCCAAAGCAGTCTTCCAACCGGTTGTTAGTGCCCAAAAGTTGTCATAAAGAAACTGCACAGAAGACGTTCCTAGTGGTGTTGACGATGAGCTGGAGCTGGTCTAGTGATCGACTTTTTCCTTTCTTTGGTCAACTTCTCATCAGACCTGATTTCCTCACAGAGTACAAGGCCAAGAGCATGACAGCCCTGCTGTGTTCTTATGCTTGCATTATTAGTAGTATGTTCAGTCTGTAGTTTGTTTCCTGGAATTTCTTTATACCATCTGTCCATTTCATCAGAGGTCTCAAAGAAGATATATCATAAACTCACTGAACTGCAGAACCCCACAGTCCAGATGAGCAGAACAAGGGAGCACATGAGCACCAGGCCTCTCCCTGCATCACCTCACAGGGCTTCCAGCTTCCCTCAAGTCTGTCTGTATTTTGCATTTTAAAAAAAATTGAAGTGTAGTTGATACACATATTGTGTCAGTTTTAGGTATTCATATTTTGTGTGTGTCGTTTGTAGATTATATCCCATTATAGGTTATTACAGGATATTGGGTACAATTTCTTGTGCAGTAAATCCTTGCTGTTTGTATATTTTCTATATAGAAGTTTGTAGCTGTTAATCCCACACTCCTAATTTGTCCTTTGCACCTCCCTCTCCCCTTTTGTAACTGTAAGTTTTTCTGTCTTTCTGATTCTTTTTTGTATAGTCTTTTGTATAATTTTTTTAGATTATGCATGTGACATCATATAGTATTTGTATTTCTCTGACTTTTCACCAAGCATAATAGTCTCCGGATCCATCCATGTTGCTGCAAAAGGCAATATTTCATTTTTTCTTATGACTGAGTAATATTCCATTGTAGCCCCTCTTCTGTAGGACAATCAGCACCCAATAGGGAGATGTGATCTTTATGCTAATGATCAACATGCCACTCTAGGAAATCAAGAAGATGTGCCATGTGTTCATTTATACACATAAATATATACCCACACCATATCTTCTTTTTTTCTTTAAACTTTTATTTTACTTTTAACTTTTACAGAGTTTTGTTGTTTACAGATATGTATGTTCTCAGATTAGTCATATGCATATCATATCTTCTTAAGTCACTTATCTGTTGACAGCCACTTGGGGTGCTTCCATACCTTGACTATTACCAATAATGCTGCTGTGAACTTCGAAGTATCTTTTCAAAGTAGTTTTCATTTTTTCCACATATATACCCAGGAGTAGAATTGCTGGATCATATGATAGTTCTATTTAAAGAACGTCCAGTACTGTTCTCCATAATGACTGCACCAATTTACATTCCCACCAACAGTGTAGGAGGGTTCCCCCTTTTCCCTATCTTCTCCAGTATTTATTATCTGTAGACTTTTTGATGACCACCATTCTGACCTGTGTGAGGTTATATCTCATTCACTTGTGGTGAGCAGAGCCTACTCTGCATTGCTGTACACAGGCCTCTCATTGCAGTGGCTTCTTTTGTTGCAGAGCACAGGCTCTTGGCGTGTGGGCTTCAGTAGTTTCAGCTCGGGGCCTCTAGGGCTTGGGCTCAGTAGTTGTGGTGCACAGGCTTATAGCTCCATGGCATGTAGGATTTTCTTGAACCAGAGATTCAACCCATGTCCCCTGCATTGGCAGACAGATTCTCAATCACTGGACCATCAGATAAGTTCTTAGGTCAGTTTTTTTAATTGGGTTGTGTTTTTTGTTTTCTTCTATTTTTGGCTGTGCTGTTTGGCATGCAGGATCTTAGTTCCCTGACCAGGGATCAAACCTGTTCACCCAGCAGTGAAAGCATTAGTCCTTTGACACTTAACATAATTGACAGGTATGTACTTATTACCATTTTAATCCTTGTTTTTTAGGCGCTTTGTTCATTTCTGTTTTTCCTATTGTGGTTTGATTTTCTTTTGTAGTATGCTTCAGTTCTTTATTTTGTGAATCTGTAGTATGTTGTTGTTTTTGCCACTTCTATTGGTCTTTCATTTATCTATTTTCATCTATCCTTGTTCTTTGGCCCATGTGGGCCTCCCATCACGGTGGCCTCTGTTGTTGCAGAGCACTGGCTCTGGGCACATGCGCTCCAGAGCTCTGGCTTGGTAGTTGGACACATCGGTCCAGCCGCTCCACGGCACATGGGATCTTCCCAGGCCAGGGATCGAACTGGCGCCCCTTGCACGGCAAGGCGGTGTCCTTACCCACTGGACCACCAGGGAAGCCCCACACTGGATTGTTTAGGTGATCTTCAGCCCTTACTATATATTTGCATTTCCTACAAATTCTTTTCTATTTAGGAAGACCCTTCAGTATTTCTGTTAGAGTAAGTTTAGTATTGCTTAGTTCTCTGTTTTTGCTTGTCTAAGGAATTCTTTCTCTCTTCTTCTATTCTAAATGATCGTTTTACTGGGCAGAGTATCCTCAGTTCCAAGTTTGCCCCTTTAAGGACTTTGAATATATCACGCCACTCCCTTCTGGCCTACACCGTCTCTGAAGAGAAGTCAGCTGATAGGCTTACTGGGATTCCCTTGTAAGTGACTGTCTTTCTCTTATTGCCTTTAGAATCCTATCTTTAGCTTTTGCCATTTTAATTATGCTATGTCCTATTGTTCTGTTTGGATTCATCTTGTTTGGGACCTTCCAAACTTTTGTTTTTAATTAACTTAATGTCTTTTATTGGTTTTCCATTCATTTATTTTTCATCCATCTTTTATTCTTTGGCCTGTATGGGCCTCCCATTGCAGTGGCCTCTCTTCTTGCAGAGTACCGGCCCTGGGCACATGTGCTCCAGAGTGCCAGCTCACAACTGGACACACCCATCCAGCCGCTCTGCAGCATGTGTAATCTTCCCAGGCCAGAGATCAAACTGGCACCCCTTTCACTGCAAGGTGGACTCTTACCTACTGGACCACCAGGGAAGCCCCCTTCCAAACTTCTTGTACCTGGATTCCTGTTTCCTTTTAGGCTGGGGAAGTTTTCAACTGGTTTTTTTCAAATTCATTTTCAGTCCCCTTCTTTCTGTTTTCTCTTTCTAGAACCTCTATTATGCATAGGCAGGCAGGTTTTACATAAACCATAGATCTTGTGTGTTGTTTTCATTTTTTGTTTTTCTGTCTGGTGTTCTGATTAGGTAGTTTCCATTATTCTGTCTTCCAGGTTACTTTTGTCATTTAGCCAGCTATTCATTGCTCTTAGACTGCTTTTATCTTGGCAATTGAGTTATCTGTTAATTCAGTTAGCATTTTTCACTACCACCTTTTTGAACTGGAGTCTGGTAGACTGGTGAGCTCTGTTACATTATTCTTTCAGGGAAATTCTTTTGCATTTTTAATTGGGAGTAGTTTCTCTGCCTTTTCATTTTATCTCTGAATTTAGGAGAAATATCACGTGTTGTGGTCTTGAAGGAGTGTCTTTATGTGGGCGCATTCCTGTGTAGATTGTGTGCCGTGTCTTTGCTGTGAGGGCTAGTTTGATATGGATGCCAGCCACGTGTTTCCTCAGGTTGTGCTGGCTGTTATCACCTTGAGAAGGGGGTGTGGTTGGTGCTGGGGGATCTAGAGCCTATGCAGGGGTGAGATGGGATGTCCTCTCTGCTCTGTGACTGTTGCCACCCTTTCAGAAGGGGAGTAGCCTTGTGGGTCATGCTCAGTCAGGCTGTCCCCCTTGAATGCACGTCCTGCCCCAAAGGAGGGGATTGTTGAATTGTTGAAGCAAGTGAGGCCCGTGTATTCACAGAGGACCTCCACACCTCCTATGTAGGCATCTGCAGCTCTGCTCATGTGTAGCCCAAAGTTGTGTCCCTTCCCCTCGTGTTCATCCCAGATCTACTGCCAAGGCTGTGGAGTGGAGTGGGCTGGGGATCCAGGTATTGTGGCTGCAGGAACTGAGATTAAATCCAGCCTGCCCCTGGGGCACTTTTCTCCCAGGATGGTCTGCCCCAGATCTAGCACTGAACTGTAGTGTGGAGTGGGCAGAGCATTCTTGCTAGGCTGGGAGACCAAACTGTGGCAGGCTCTGCAGGGCCACCTGAGCGCATGGTGACAATGGCTACCACCCCACCCAGATCACATTGCAGGTCTCCAGTCTTCTCTGAGTAGCGAGACCAAGTCATTTCCCAGGGGTCCATTGGCTCGAGCAACTGGTTTTCAAATTCATTTTCAGTCCCCTTCTTTCTGTTTTCTCTTTCTAGAACCTCTATTATGCATAGGCAGGCAGGTTTTACATAAACCATAGATCTTGTGTGTTGTTTTCATTTTTTGTTTTTCTGTCTGGTGTTCTGATTAGGTAGTTTCCATTATTCTGTCTTCCAGGTTACTTTTGTCATTTAGCCAGCTATTCATTGCTCTTAGACTGCTTTTATCTTGGCAATTGAGTTATCTGTTAATTCAGTTAGCATTTTTCACTACCACCTTTTTGAACTGGAGTCTGGTAGACTGGTGAGCTCTGTTACATTATTCTTTCAGGGAAATTCTTTTGCATTTTTAATTGGGAGTAGTTTCTCTGCCTTTTCATTTTATCTCTGAATTTAGGAGAAATATCACGTGTTGTGGTCTTGAAGGAGTGTCTTTATGTGGGCGCATTCCTGTGTAGATTGTGTGCCGTGTCTTTGCTGTGAGGGCTAGTTTGATATGGATGCCAGCCACGTGTTTCCTCAGGTTGTGCTGGCTGTTATCACCTTGAGAAGGGGGTGTGGTTGGTGCTGGGGGATCTAGAGCCTATGCAGGGGTGAGATGGGATGTCCTCTCTGCTCTGTGACTGTTGCCACCCTTTCAGAAGGGGAGTAGCCTTGTGGGTCATGCTCAGTCAGGCTGTCCCCCTTGAATGCACGTCCTGCCCCAAAGGAGGGGATTGTTGAATTGTTGAAGCAAGTGAGGCCCGTGTATTCACAGAGGACCTCCACACCTCCTATGTAGGCATCTGCAGCTCTGCTCATGTGTAGCCCAAAGTTGTGTCCCTTCCCCTCGTGTTCATCCCAGATCTACTGCCAAGGCTGTGGAGTGGAGTGGGCTGGGGATCCAGGTATTGTGGCTGCAGGAACTGAGATTAAATCCAGCCTGCCCCTGGGGCACTTTTCTCCCAGGATGGTCTGCCCCAGATCTAGCACTGAACTGTAGTGTGGAGTGGGCAGAGCATTCTTGCTAGGCTGGGAGACCAAACTGTGGCAGGCTCTGCAGGGCCACCTGAGCGCATGGTGACAATGGCTACCACCCCACCCAGATCACATTGCAGGTCTCCAGTCTTCTCTGAGTAGCGAGACCAAGTCATTTCCCAGGGGTCCATTGGCTCGAGTCTCACACCAGGCTGTGGGGTGGAGTGAGTGGGGCTGGGGAGTCCACCCAGCTCAGACTAGAGACGGCAACAGCCGCAGTGCCAAGCTCTCTCTACTTTGATCGTTGACAGGCCAGTCCAGGCACCATCCTCACGATAGGTCTCTGCTTCTCCATCCCTTCTGTAAACCAGACATTCTCCCTGCACCCAAGGGGCCTTGTCTCTTCCACATAAGACACTAGACTGGGATGCCCAGTCTGTGGCTCCATCTGCTAGCTCCCCAGGCTGAGAGTCCCCGACCAGGGATCGAACCCATGCCGTCTGCAGTGGAACTGCCGAGCCCTAACTCCTCAATCGCCAGAGAATTCCCAAGCACACTTTTGTAGATGGGTCACTGTATGCCAGGCACTGTTGAATATTTTCGTACCTCACGTAGCAGAACAAAAAACACACTTATGCTCTCATCACGTAGGAAAGTGCAAGGGTTTCAGGAATTCGGTGCCATAAACAGGGATAAAGATCAAACATATTTCCTACTGTGTATCACAATATCACAGACATTTTTTTTCCCCACAGAAAAGCCAATGCTTCAGAGCAGACACTCCTTAGATGGCTCCAAGCTTGTGGAGAAGGTTGAAACTGCGCAGCCGCTGTGGATAACACTGGCGCTGCAGAAGCAGAAAGGGTTTCGGGAGCAGCAGGCGACCCGGGAGGAGAGGAAGCAGGCCAGGGAGGCCAAGCAGGCAGAGAAGCTCTCCAAAGAAAACGTAAGTAGCCTGGTCATCAGCTTTACCTCAGAGCTTGGCTCGCTGTCTCTTTTATTTTCGGTGTAACACAAGGCTCATGGGATCTTAGATCCCTGGCTGTGAAAGGGCCAAGTCCTAAACACTGGACTGCCAGGGGATTCCCAAGCATGGTTTATCTTTTAGCTCACAGGATTTAAAACAACTTAAAAAAAAAAGTAACAAGAAAAGGCTAGCCAGGAATGGTGGAAAATACTTAAGACAGTAGAGCAATAAATCAGCCGACCACCACTAAGCCAAAGAGGTGCTTTCAATTAGGCATTTGATTTGGTTTCCTTATGCTCTCAGGTTAACCTGATTGGGCAGAATCCTTGCACACAACAGTTATATGACAAATACAAAAATAACTTTATTTTAAGCAGCGGGTCAAGAGGAAATTAGGAGTCTTGCTCTGTGGCCCTGATCATATAGTTGGATGGGACTCTTCCAGGAAAGCATGCAGTGTCCCCCCTCGCGGGGGCATTTGCACTGAGCTGCTCCAAGGCTGGGGGCCAGGGTTGAGCCCACACTGCTCCCCCGTGCTGACTGGGTCTCCTTTGGGAGCAGAAGACGGGGGCCAGCTGATGGACACCTCCAAGCGGCCTTGCCTTCCATGGTCAGCCCTTCCCTGTCTTTAGGCTGGAAACAGGCTTTTCCTGACTTTCTGTGTCCACCCAGGTCAGCGTCAGCCCGCAGCCTGGAAGCAGCAGTGTCAGCAGAGCTGGCTCCCTGCACAAGCCCACCACTCAGCCAGAAGAGAAGAAGCCGGAGACACCAGTGTCCAGGCTCGGCGCAGAGAACTCAAGAAGGCCAACACTCTTCCCACATCTGTGACAGGTAGAGAGAACAGGTCCATTTCTACTTGACTGTACTTCAGGATTTTTCTTCTAGGGCATGTTTTCTTTCCTCCAGTGTAAACTCGAGCACAGCATTTTAGGCATTTCAGAGCACAACTTTAACATGGATAAAGCTCATTTGATAAAGATCGTACCCACTATCAGTGGTGTGATGATACACATTTAACAGTCAGCTCTTCAGGGATTGGAGAGATATCTGATTTGTAGTATCTGGTGTTTTCTGTGGTGCAAATACTTAACCATGCCTGCCTGCTTTCCTGGAAGAGCAGGCAGGATCCACAGGCCACAGAGGAGGGACCTAGGGCATGCTTGGTAGAGGAAGTAGCTTTTAACCTTACCAGCTCACAGCGTTCAATGTTTTTCTTTTAGCTCACAGGATTTAAAACAACTTAAAAAAGTAACAAGAAAAGGCTAGCCAGGAATGGTGGAAAATACTTAAGACAGTAGAGCAATAAATCAGCCGACCACCACTAAGCCAAAGAGGTGCTTTCAATTAGGCATTTGATTTGGTTTCCTTATGCTCTCAGGTTAACCTGATTGGGCAGAATCCTTGCACACAACAGTTATATGACAAATACAAAAATAACTTTATTTTAAGCAGCGGGTCAAGAGGAAATTAGGAGTCTTGCTCTGTGGCCCTGATCATATAGTTGGATGGGACTCTTCCAGGAAAGCATGCAGTGTCCCCCCTCGCGGGGGCATTTGCACTGAGCTGCTCCAAGGCTGGGGGCCAGGGTTGAGCCCACACTGCTCCCCCGTGCTGACTGGGTCTCCTTTGGGAGCAGAAGACGGGGGCCAGCTGATGGACACCTCCAAGCGGCCTTGCCTTCCATGGTCAGCCCTTCCCTGTCTTTAGGCTGGAAACAGGCTTTTCCTGACTTTCTGTGTCCACCCAGGTCAGCGTCAGCCCGCAGCCTGGAAGCAGCAGTGTCAGCAGAGCTGGCTCCCTGCACAAGCCCACCACTCAGCCAGAAGAGAAGAAGCCGGAGACACCAGTGTCCAGGCTCGAGCGCAGAGAACTCAAGAAGGCCAACACTCTTCCCACATCTGTGACAGGTAGAGAGAACAGGTCCATTTCTACTTGACTGTACTTCAGGATTTTTCTTCTAGGGCATGTTTTCTTTCCTCCAGTGTAAACTCGAGCACAGCATTTTAGGCATTTCAGAGCACAACTTTAACATGGATAAAGCTCATTTGATAAAGATCGTACCCACTATCAGTGGTGTGATGATACACATTTAACAGTCAGCTCTTCAGGGATTGGAGAGATATCTGATTTGTAGTATCTGGTGTTTTCTGTGGTGCAAATACTTCCAACCATGCCTGCCTGCTTTCCTGGAAGAGCAGGCAGGATCCACAGGCCACAGGGAGGAGGGATCTAGGGCATGCTTGGTAGAGGAAGTAGCTTTTAACCTTACCAGCTCACAGGTTCAAGCTTCCAACCACTGGTTTAATCTTTTCATTCATGAAATTGACTGGCTATATGACTTAGAATCACAGAATTTACCTTTTATTATCATCAGGCAGGCATAGCTTCTATGCACAGAGAAAATTAGGTTTCTAGAAATTCGCTGAAATTAGAATGGACTGCACTGTGATTACTATAATTCTGTATACAACTGTTTTGATCATGTAACTTTCTTCCCCTAATTCGTCTCACCAGAGATGCTCAGTGCTTCACTGGTTTTTCCTTTCTGAATCTTATACTTGTGATAAATGCAAAATGTGGCTCTGACTTAATTCATTTCTCCTTTTCCTTCAAAACGCAACGTAGTGGAGATCTCTGATTCAGCTCCCCCAGCACCGCTGGTGAAAGAAGTCACAAAGAGGTTCTCTACCCCCGATGCGGCCCCCGTGTCCACAGAACCGGCCTGGCTGGCGCTGGCCAAGAGGAAAGCCAAGGCCTGGAGCGACTGTCCACAGATTATTAAGTAAAGAGTGACTCTTATCCACTCCTATTGCCAGTTATTGGCTCTTTTCTCTTTTATTTATTTATTTTTTTATATGAGGTAAAGAAAACCACACTAGGGAAAAGAAGCATGTTTTATAGGCTCTAAAATAATGTTTAGAAACCAGACCGGTGGTGTTCCTTGTAAAGAGTGTATTTGCACAACCCTGGGTCCTGGTGCCTTGAGCTCCTCCTAGTTCTAAAGAGAAAATTCCGTCCGAGGGACCACATGAAGCAAAATCTCGCAACTAAAGACCTCCTCGTAAGAGCCTGCCATACCCACTCCATGGCCCTTCCACACTGACACCCACACACCATTCAGGACATGCACTTGTGCCAGTCTCTGTAATTGTCTTCTTGACTCTTTACTCCAGTTTCTTTTCTCCAAACCATTTATTTGCCATGTACTTGGGGATTTCTACCTTTTTCTAGAGTAATAGTGAAAGGACCATATATAAATAAGATTGCCCCCTCTCCTGAATGCAGTAACTGGGAACCGCATGTCAAAGTCTGGCTTTCAACTCTGCCCGTCTCTGCTTCTCATGATTTTGCCCCAGCCAGAAAGTGTGTAACACGGAGAGTGAGTCCATTCACTCTTCTGCTGCACTGTTGAGCTATAGACTCAGTTATACCAGAACTCTCCTTAAGGACATGTTAGCCATTTGGCCTGGCTGGCTTCCTAGAGGAAAAAAAAATTTTTTTTTTCTTTTCTAAATTCTGTCTCTGAGATCTCCATTTAGTGCAGTTGTTCTTAACAGGTTCAGACTATCCCAGACTCATTCAGCTCAATCGCTTAAGTCGTATCTGACTCTTTGTGACCCCATGGACTGCAGCTCACCATACTCCTCTGTCCATGGAATTTTCTGGGCAAGAATACTGGAGTGGGTTGCCATTTCCTTCTCCAAGGCCTACCAGAGATCCTGTGAAAACAGGGCCAGAGTGTGTATATTCTGGTCAAACATCTTCAGAAAACTTCTCATATTATCACAAAGGGTGAGAAACATAAGATACATTGCTTCTAGTGTTAACTAGTTTTTAAAACTCGGACAGGGAGGCTCATTTCACCCAAAGAAGCAAAGGTGAGACAAGAAACATAATAAAACAACCAACCCCTCAAGCCAGCCATTTACTATGGGGTATAAGAAACTACTGACATTACATGTCTCTGAAAATCTTTTAAGTCTCTAGGGAAAGTTAACAGTGAAGACAAGATTTGAAGCCTTTTGTACTGAGGACTTCTTATAGGGAACTTCTTTCTTTACCAAAATGGTACCATATTTACCATTATCAGATAATTCATATTTAGAGTCAAATGTTCAGTAGCATTAAAATATCTCAAGAGTTTTAAGTGGCCTTGCTATTACACACATGAGGTTTTTTTTTAAAGTGGGGGAGGGGCTTGGCCATTTAAAAGGCACATATATTCACTTTTATTTCCTAAATGTGCTTTACATGAAACACAGACCTACAGCAAGCCCACACATTGCTAGTACTTACATTTCATGCTGTTGACCTGTTCCTTTCTTTGATTCTAAGTACAAATCCTTTGCCTAGTGCAGCAAAATTTTTTGTAAGAGTCCAATGCAGTAACTGGGAACCGCATGTCAAAGTCTGGCTTTCAACTCTGCCCGTCTCTGCTTCTCATGATTTTGCCCCAGCCAGAAAGTGTGTAACACGGAGAGTGAGTCCATTCACTCTTCTGCTGCACTGTTGAGCTATAGACTCAGTTATACCAGAACTCTCCTTAAGGACATGTTAGCCATTTGGCCTGGCTGGCTTCCTAGAGGAAAAAAAAATTTTTTTTTTCTTTTCTAAATTCTGTCTCTGAGATCTCCATTTAGTGCAGTTGTTCTTAACAGGTTCAGACTATCCCAGACTCATTCAGCTCAATCGCTTAAGTCGTATCTGACTCTTTGCGACCCCATGGACTGCAGCTCACCATACTCCTCTGTCCATGGAATTTTCTGGGCAAGAATACTGGAGTGGGTTGCCATTTCCTTCTCCAAGGCCTACCAGAGATCCTGTGAAAACAGGGCCAGAGTGTGTATATTCTGGTCAAACATCTTCAGAAAACTTCTCATATTATCACAAAGGGTGAGAAACATAAGATACATTGCTTCTAGTGTTAACTAGTTTTTAAAACTCGGACAGGGAGGCTCATTTCACCCAAAGAAGCAAAGGTGAGACAAGAAACATAATAAAACAACCAACCCCTCAAGCCAGCCATTTACTATGGGGTATAAGAAACTACTGACATTACATGTCTCTGAAAATCTTTTAAGTCTCTAGGGAAAGTTAACAGTGAAGACAAGATTTGAAGCCTTTTGTACTGAGGACTTCTTATAGGGAACTTCTTTCTTTACCAAAATGGTACCATATTTACCATTATCAGATAATTCATATTTAGAGTCAAATGTTCAGTAGCATTAAAATATCTCAAGAGTTTTAAGTGGCCTTGCTATTACACACATGAGGTTTTTTTTTAAAGTGGGGGAGGGGCTTGGCCATTTAAAAGGCACATATATTCACTTTTATTTCCCTAAATGTGCTTTACATGAAACACAGACCTACAGCAAGCCCACACATTGCTAGTACTTACATTTCATGCTGTTGACCTGTTCCCTTTTTCTTTGATTCTGACTTCAGAGTCTAAGTACAAATCCTTTGCCTAGTGCAGCAGGAGAAGGAGTTACCTCCTTTTTTCCTGTCCCACAAAAAGACATTTTATTAATATTTTATTAGTATGGTTTTCCTTTATTCTTATGCAATAGACAGTGTGCTGTCATTCTATCATGTACCTTAAAGAAAGGATGAGTGTGAAGTTATTTACCACATACGAGGCATTTTCTTGCTGGAAACAATGGCTCGGCCTCATGGTAGCAGCTGGCATGTGTGATGAAGTGGACAGCTTTACTTTTGCAAGTTGCAGTTCTTAGTATATAGAGTGGAGTTTCAGACTGTTAAGAATCAATGGAACGTTAATTTTTTTATGGCTATGAGACACAATATTCCACTGCATGTTTTTCACCCTGTTCATTTCTAAACCAAGTATGTAGGCATTTGTTAGCTTTGATGATTTCCTCACTAATACAACACTTTTTTAAATAGGAATCTTTCCACCTAGAGCCCTAGAATTATATTAATTCTTCTGCATTGACTTTTTCTTTCATCCTGTCAGCTTTGAATAATATCACAGTAATGGCAGAGAACAGGTGAAGAAATCAGGTCATTAACAAAGAACGGTAGACAGGTCAACTCTGTACTGACCTACTACCACTGAGCCCATACAAAGGAGGAGAAATACCTCAGTTAAAAAATTCCCATCAAAATCTTCAAGAGTATACTGAGGAAAGGACAGTCATAGCACTTACTTCCAACAATGTGTAAAGGCTACATGTTTAATACTTCATGTAAAATTACTCCAAATTTGCACTAAATACCAATGAAGTGTTATTTTGCTTTAGTTGTGTTGCAGTCTTTTCTGATTAGCAAACTATGGGGAAAATTCTGTAAAGAATATAAAATGTCAAAACTTTTGAAAGAAATGAATGATTGCTAGTTAAATACACAAGCTGTTTTTTTTTTTTTTTAATTTAAACAAACATACACTTCTCCTGGCAAGGTTATAGATGATTAACCTCTGTTCATAAGACTTATATGTACAAAACTAGAGGTTTTTCGTTTACTTTTTTTAAAATTTTTCAAGTGCAATTGTTTCTTATACATTAATTACTATTAAATTATCATTTTGGCCAGTTACTAGCAAATTGTAGTATGTATTGTCTCTTCTTGTGACGTTTCGTTTTAATTGCTTATTTTAAAGCAGAAACATTAGAACTACAAATGTCTTGCAATATTTTTATCAACAGTAAGATGAAGTAGACTTAATGAAAATACCTTAGTGTGATTTTAATATTATTTTGAGATTTTGGTTGTATAAAGTTTTAATGTAAAATGTCCATTCTTGAGGGAAAAAGACCTTTCAATAAAAAATACCCACAAGATCTTCAGCACTGATGGAATTTTTTTCAACCTGAAGTTTTTACTGATTTCAGAGACCATCTATAGAAAGCTCATATTTACACAGCTTTTGTTGAGAAAGAAAAACTTCAAGGCATTTTATATGGTACCTTGTTAATTTTTAGTTAAATACTTTTCGAGAAAAATAATGAGTAAGGGACAAATAAAATGGGCTTCCCTGTGGCTCAGACAGTAATCTGCCTGCAATTCAGGAGACCCGGGCTTAATCCTTGAGTTGGGAAGATCTCCTGGAGATAGCAGTGGCCACCCACTCCAGTATTCTTACCTACAGAATTCCATGGACAGAAGAGCCTATTGGGGCATGGGGTCGCCAAGAGTCAAGTGCAACTGCGCGACCCTAACTCTATCACTTCTATGAGTAGGGGACAAATAAACTATTTATCTGAATCCTAAATTGGAATTGAATGGTCTGTGTCTCAGAAAATGATCCTCGACGTCTTTACTCAAAATGTGTAAAGGCTATGAAAATTTTCTCCAAATTTGCACTAAATACCAATGAAGTGTTATTTTGCTTTAGTTGTGTTGCAGTCTTTTCTGATTAGCAAACTATGGGGAAAATTCTGTAAAGAATATAAAATGTCAAAACTTTTGAAAGAAATGAATGATTGCTAGTTAAATACACAAGCTGTTTTTTTTTTTTTTTAATTTAAACAAACATACACTTCTCCTGGCAAGGTTATAGATGATTAACCTCTGTTCATAAGACTTATATGTACAAAACTAGAGGTTTTTCGTTTACTTTTTTTAAAATTTTTCAAGTGCAATTGTTTCTTATACATTAATTACTATTAAATTATCATTTTGGCCAGTTACTAGCAAATTGTAGTATGTATTGTCTCTTCTTGTGACGTTTCGTTTTAATTGCTTATTTTAAAGCAGAAACATTAGAACTACAAATGTCTTGCAATATTTTTATCAACAGTAAGATGAAGTAGACTTAATGAAAATACCTTAGTGTGATTTTAATATTATTTTGAGATTTTGGTTGTATAAAGTTTTAATGTAAAATGTCCATTCTTGAGGGAAAAAGACCTTTCAATAAAAAATACCCACAAGATCTTCAGCACTGATGGAATTTTTTTCAACCTGAAGTTTTTACTGATTTCAGAGACCATCTATAGAAAGCTCATATTTACACAGCTTTTGTTGAGAAAGAAAAACTTCAAGGCATTTTATATGGTACCTTGTTAATTTTTAGTTAAATACTTTTCGAGAAAAATAATGAGTAAGGGACAAATAAAATGGGCTTCCCTGTGGCTCAGACAGTAATCTGCCTGCAATTCAGGAGACCCGGGCTTAATCCTTGAGTTGGGAAGATCTCCTGGAGATAGCAGTGGCCACCCACTCCAGTATTCTTACCTACAGAATTCCATGGACAGAAGAGCCTATTGGGGCATGGGGTCGCCAAGAGTCAAGTGCAACTGAGCGACCCTAACTCTATCACTTCTATGAGTAGGGGACAAATAAAATATTTATCTGAATCCTAAATTGGAATTGAATGGTCTGTGTCTCAGAAAAATGATCCTACGACGTCTTTACTCAAAATACGGGCCACGGCAGCATGGGCGCAAGCTGAAAGCATGGGAGAAGCAGAGCTTAGGGCCCCAGACCAGCCCTACTGACTCACAGGGACAGACAAGGGCAAAGTGAGTGAAGTGCCAAAAAAACCAGGTTATCAGAGAAGTGCTATTTTAATGCAATACTTAAAAAATAAGATTTATGCAAATTCCATGATGAATGAATACCAAAATTTTAAATAAAGATGGGGTCAGTATTACTCACTTTTCCTTTTGCCTCAGTCTCCAGTGTGGCTCAGCCAAGCCCCGTCCTTCCAGCCCTCTCAGCTGTTTAGCAGCAGCTCCAGGTGGTGAATACGTTACAGATGAAGCAGCATGGATCTAAAACCTGGCAGAAGTCATGCTGTTCCTTTTGAACTGGCCATGACCCCAGTCCCCTTCTGTGGTTGGGGAAGTCCCCACCTTGTGGGTCTTGGTATACCAAGGACAGCACTTACCTCCTTGAAGTGCCTGTTAGGTGCTTTTCTATACCCTTGTGGCCATGACATCCTGTGTCACTTCAGATTGGAAGGGGTTAAGGATTGGGAGCAACTGACCAAAAGACAGGGAACTGTGAGGAAGTCTGGCTGGGGTAGGAAACAGTGTCCAGTGTTAGGGGGGTCAACTATACGCATTTAGAGTTTCAAGGACAGGAGCTGTCTTCAGCCCAAAATGATGCGATGATTTTAGGCATTTCTTTCTGGCTGTATAGCTCTAGCCCTCTGTAATTCTGCAAGAGACTAGACATTCTTTTAAAAATTCACTCTGGAGGACAATGGCCAAGATGGCGGAATAAGAGAGCCTGAGCTCAACTTCTTTCATGGGCACACCAAAATCACAACTTTTTGCAGACAACCTTTGATGATAACAACTGGAATCCACCAGAAAAGATCTTCAACAACTAAAGCATAAAGAATGATCTTACACAACTAAAGCACAAAAGGAAAAAAAAAAACAAGAATGAACCACAACAAAATGGATAAAGGGTAGTATTCATATAGTCTAGGCCTGTACCCTTGGAAGGGCTTCCCTGGTGGCTCAGATGGTAAAGAGCCTGCCTGCAATGGGTTTGATCCCTGAATTGGGAAGATCCCCTGAAGAAAGTGGCAACCCACTCTAGTATTCTTGCCTGGAGAATTCCATGGGAAGACAATCCTGGTGGGCTACAGTCCATGAAATTGGAAAAGAGTTGGAAATGACTGAGCGACTAACACTTTAAATATCCTTGGAAAGAAGACCCACAAGTGGGAGAGTAATTACACTGCAAAGGTTCTCCCAAAGGACTATGAGGTCTGAGCTTCATGTCTGGCTCCCCAGCCCAGGGGTCCTGCACCAGGACGATAAGCCCCCAAGAGCATATAGCTTTGAAGGTCAGTGAGGTTTACTTTCAGGAGGGCTGGGGGAAATAGAGAATTAATCTTAAAGGGCACACATAAAATCACATATGCCCTGGGACTTGACATAAGAGGTAATTTGATAGACGCCTGGATCAGACCTACCAGCTGATCGTGAGGTCTCCCGAAGAGGAAGGAGGCAGCTGCAGCTCACCCTGGGGACATAGACACTGGCAGAAGCCATTCTTGGGAGTTCCTTCTACCACACAGATAGTGTCGGCAAGGGCCATTGTGGAATCTTCCCTCTAGTTTGTACCTCCAGGACCCAACCCTGCCATGGTGCTGCTATCCAAGGAGCCAGCTTGAACCTCTGGACCAGCCTCACCTACCATAGAACAGACACCAGATGCAAGAAAACCTGCAGTCTGCAGTCCCACCAGCAGCCCAGGCCGTGTCCTGGGACTACATGGGCCTGAGTTCTGGCCCTGCCCACTAGCAGCCCAATATAAGCTTTAGGACACCCCTGACCCTGTACCCAAACTATGTCAGCAATAGCCACTCCCTTCCCTGCAGAGATCTAACAACAGCTCTGGGACCCCTGGCCTTGCATTTAAGCTCCGAGACCTGGCTCTGCCTGTTAGTACACCAGGACTAACACCAGGACTTGGCTTCACCCACCACAGAATGGGCAATAGCCTTGGAGTGTTCTAGACCCTGACTACCCACCAATGAGCCAGTACTACTGGGGTCCCTGGGGTTCTACAATCAGCCACCCTATGACCTGGCCCTACCAACCAGTGGCCAGCAGCCTCTACACAGGGCAGGGCTTAGCAACCAACCTGACCAGAAGCCAACCAAGCCTACCAGACAGCCCACATAATTAGCTCACCACAACAGAAGGACCTGCACCGCCCTCTGAGCAGGGAGCCATCAGAGCATATAGCCTGGGTGATAAGAGGGGAGCGCACTGTCTCCTACAGAAGGCCACTTCTCCAAGGTCGGGAAGCATAGCACCTAACCAGAAACATAAGGGATAAACAGCAACTTAGAGGAGCATGTTCTAGGTAAATGAGCAAGATAAAACCCAACAAGACGAACTAAATGAAGTGGAGATAGGCAAATACCTACGAAAGAGTCCAGGGTAGTGATCATAAAGATGATCAGAGAACCTGGGAAAAGAATGGGTACACAGAGTGAAAGTTAAAGGTTTTTAACAAAGACTAGAAAACATAACGAATAACCAAAGATGAAAAACAGAATAACTGAAATTGAAAATACACTAAAAAGTATCAACAGTAATGTAAATGATACAGAGAAATGGATCAGTGATCTGGAAGAGTACTGGAAATCACTGATGCTGAACAGAAAAAGGAAAAGAAATGAAGACCGTGTAAGAGACCTCTGGGGCAACGTTCCACCACAGATAGTGTCGGCAAGGGCCATTGTGGAATCTTCCCTCTAGTTTGTACCTCCAGGACCCAACCCTGCCATGGTGCTGCTATCCAAGGAGCCAGCTTGAACCTCTGGACCAGCCTCACCTACCATAGAACAGACACCAGATGCAAGAAAACCTGCAGTCTGCAGTCCCACCAGCAGCCCAGGCCGTGTCCTGGGACTACATGGGCCTGAGTTCTGGCCCTGCCCACTAGCAGCCCAATATAAGCTTTAGGACACCCCTGACCCTGTACCCAAACTATGTCAGCAATAGCCACTCCCTTCCCTGCAGAGATCTAACAACAGCTCTGGGACCCCTGGCCTTGCATTTAAGCTCCAAGACCTGGCTCTGCCTGTTAGTACACCAGGACTAACACCAGGACTTGGCTTCACCCACCACAGAATGGGCAATAGCCTTGGAGTGTTCTAGACCCTGACTACCCACCAATGAGCCAGTACTACTGGGGTCCCTGGGGTTCTACAATCAGCCACCCTATGACCTGGCCCTACCAACCAGTGGCCAGCAGCCTCTACACAGGGCAGGGCTTAGCAACCAACCTGACCAGAAGCCAACCAAGCCTACCAGACAGCCCACATAATTAGCTCACCACAACAGAAGGACCTGCACCGCCCTCTGAGCAGGGAGCCATCAGAGCATATAGCCTGGGTGATAAGAGGGGAGCGCACTGTCTCCTACAGAAGGCCACTTCTCCAAGGTCGGGAAGCATAGCACCCTAACCAGAAACATAAGGGATAAACAGCAACTTAGAGGAGCATGTTCTAGGTAAATGAGCAAGATAAAACCCAACAAGACGAACTAAATGAAGTGGAGATAGGCAAATACCTACGAAAGAGTCCAGGGTAGTGATCATAAAGATGATCAGAGAACCTGGGAAAAGAATGGGTACACAGAGTGAAAGTTAAAGGTTTTTAACAAAGACTAGAAAACATAACGAATAACCAAAGATGAAAAACAGAATAACTGAAATTGAAAATACACTAAAAAGTATCAACAGTAATGTAAATGATACAGAGAAATGGATCAGTGATCTGGAAGAGTACTGGAAATCACTGATGCTGAACAGAAAAAAAGGAAAAGAAATGAAGACCGTGTAAGAGACCTCTGGGGCAACATCAAATGCACTAATGAGTGTAATAGGGGAGAACAGAGAAAGGGATTGAGAACATATCTGAGTCATAATATCTGAAAATCTCTCTAAGAAGTGCACTGAGTCCCATATAGGATTAACCCAAAAAAGAACACACTAAAAATACTGTAATTAAATGTCAAAAATTAAAGATGGGAGGGATGTTCCAGAGGGAGGGGACACGTGTACCTATGGCTAATTCATGTTGCTGTCTGGCAGAAACCAACAAAATTCTGTAAAGCAATTCTTCTTCAATTAAAAAATAAACTTAAAAAAATTAAAGATAAAGTGACAAAATTAAAAGCAGCAAAGGAAAAGCAACAAATAACATAGAAGGGAACTACTGAAAGGCTATTGGTTGACTTTTCATCAGAAACTGCAGGCCAGAAGGACAACATATTTAAAGTGATGAAAAGAAAAGTAAACGTATAACCAAGAATACTCTACCCAGTAAGGCTCTCTTTCAGATTTAATAGTAAAGATTAAAATCTTTTCAGATGGGGCTTCCCTGGTGGTCCAGTGGGTAAGGACACCACCTTGCAGTGCAAGGGGTGCTGGTTTGATCCCTGGCCTGGGAAGATCCCACGTGCCGCGGAGTGGCTGGACCCATGTGTCCAATTACCGAGCTGGAGCTCTGGAGCACATGCGCCCAGAGCCGGTGCTCTGCAGCAACAAAGGCCACCGCGATGGGAGGCCCACACGGGCCAAAGAACAAAGATGGATGAAAATAGATAAATGAAGGACCAATAGAAGTGGCATGCCCACCCCCCTCCCTACCCACTGCACCCCCCCAAATCTTTTCAGATAAGCAAGAACTAAAAGGGCTCTGCACTATCAAATCAGCTTTACAAGAAATATTAAAGGAATTTCTCTTAGTAAATAAAAGGCCACACCTAGAAAAATGAAAATTATGAAATGAAAAATCTCATTGGTAAAGGCAAGCTTTCAGTAAAGGTAGGAAATCATCCATGCACAAAGCTACTAGGAAGGTTAAAAGACAAAAGTAGTAAAGTTATCTATATCTAAAATAAGCAGTTAAGGGATACAGAGGACAACCAGAGTAAAAATACAATATCAAAAGCAGTCATTATAAAGGGAGGAGAGTACAAATGCCGGATTCTTAAAATGTATTTGAAATTAAGAAATCAAGAACTGAAAACAATCATGTGTAAATACAGGTTGCTATATAAAAACCTCATGGTAACTACAAGTCAAACATCTATAATAGATACACAAAAGAAAAGGAATCCAAATGTAACACTAGTCATCAAATCACAGGAAAACAAAAGAACGAGAACAAAAACTACAGAAACTACTCCCAAACAACAAAATGGCAATAAGAACATATATAGCAATAAACATCAGTAAACTAAATGTTCCAATCAAAAGACATTAAGTGGCTGAATGGAAAAAAAAAAAAGAGAAAGAAGACCCATACACATCCTGCCTATAGGAGATTCACAAACTGAAAGTGAAGGGATGCAAAAGGTGTTAAATACAAATGGAAATCAAAAGAAAGCCAGAGTAGCAATGCTTATTATATCTGATAACATAGATGTTAAAGATTGTTGGAGGAGACAACACTACATGATGGAGGCTAAACGATACCCTACTAAGGAAAACCAATGGATTCCTGAAAAAATCAAGGAGGAAATTAAAAAAGAATACCTAGAGCAAAAAAATTTTAAAGGCTAAGAAAAAAAAATACCTAGAGACAAATGAAAATGAAAAACAGTTATCCAAAATCTATGGGGCATAGCAAAAGCAGTTCTAAGAAGTAAGTTTATGGCAATACAAGACCTCAAGAAAATCTCAAACCACAAAGCCTTACAGCTAAACTAGAAAAAGAATAAACAAACCCATAGTATAAGGTAAGAAATCATAAAGGCCAGAGCCAAATAAATGAAAGAGACTTTAAAAACAATACAATGACCAATGAAACTAAAAGATTCTCCTTTGACAAGATTCCTATCTTTCTCAAACCATTCCCGAAAAACTGCAAAGGAAGGAATGCATCGGAACTCATTCTAGGAAGCTAGCATCATGGTGATACTAAAACCAGATAAAGATGTATCTGTATATATCTATATTTCTTTCTATAAAGAAAATTATAGGCCAGTATCGCTAATAAACATAACTGCAGAAATTCCTGAACCAAATACTAGTAAACTGAAACTAACAATACATTAAATAGAGCGTAAAATATGATCAAGTGGGATTTATCCCAGGGATGCAAGGGCTTTTTGATATCTGCAAATCAATAAGTATGGTATACCACATTAACAAATCGAAGAATAAAACCCATATGATCATCTCAACAGATGCAGGAAAAGCTTCTGACAAAATTCAACATCTATTTATGATAAAATCTCTCCAGGTGTACATAAAGGGAACCTACCTCAACATAACAAAGGCCATATATGACAAACCCATAGCTAACATCATACTCAATGGTGAAAGGCTGAAAGCATTCTCTCTAAGATCAGGAGTAAGACAGAGGAGTTCATTCTAGCTACTTTTATTCAGCGTAGTATTGGATGTCCTAGCCATAGCAAGACAAGAAAAATAAAAGGAATCCAAACTGGAAAGGAAGAAATAAAACTCACTATTTGCAGATAACATGATACTATACACAGAAAATTCTAAAGATACCATCAGAACACTACAAGAGTTCATCAATGAAATTAGTAAAGTTGTTGGATACAAATTAACATACAAAAGTCTGTTCCATTTCTATACACTAAAAATGAACCATCAGAGGAATGAAGTGTATAATCCCATTTACCACTGTATCAAAATGAGCAGAATATCTAGGAATAAACCTTCCTTGAGGAGGTAAAATACCTGTATTTGGAAAACCATAAGGCACTGATGCAAGATATTTGAAACTGAAAACTACACACACAGATAGAAAAATACCATATTCAGGGATTGGAAGAATTAATGTTAAAATGTTCATACTACCAAGGAAACCTGCAGATTCAATGCAGTCTCTTATCACAATACCAAAGGTACTTTTCACAGGTAATTTTAAAATTTGCATGGAAACACAAAAGATCCAAAGTAGCCAAAACATCTTGAGAAAGAAGAATAGATCAGAACGAATCATACTCCTTGACTTCAAACTATGCTGCAAAGCTGCAATAATCAAAACAGTATGGTACTGGCAGAAGAGAGAGATATACATCAGTGGAACAGAATAGAGGGTCCAGAAATAAACCCACACACTTATGGTCAATTAATCTATGACAAAGGAGGTAAGAATACTAAATGTAGGGGAAAAAAATCTATTCAATAACTGGTGCTGAAAAAACTAGACAGCTACATATAAAAGAATGAAATTAGAACATTTTCTAACACCATATACAGAAATAAATTCAAGACGGATTAAAGACATAAATGTAAGACTGGAAACCATAAAACTCCTAGAGGAAAACATAGGCAGATTACTCTGACACAAATTGGAGCAATACTGTTTTGGATCTGTCTCCTAAAGCAAAGGAAATAAAAGCAAAAATAAACAAGTGGGACCTAATTTAGCTTAAAAACGTTAGTACAGCAAAGGAAATCATCAACAAAGTGAAAAGAAAATCTACTGAATGGGAAAAAATATCTGCAAATGATATGACCAACATGTGGTTAAATCCAACACATATAAATCGCTCATACAATTCAACATCATAAAAAATAAACAACCTTGACTAGAAACTGGGCAGAAGACCTAAAGAGAGATTTTTTCCCCAAACAGAAATGCAGATGACTAACAGGCTCATAAAAAGTTCCTCAACATCACTAATTACTAGGGAAATACAAGTAAAAACTACAATGACAGCTCACAGAATGGGAGAAAATCATAGCAAATGAAATAACAGACAAAGAATTAATCTCCAAAATCTACAAGCCAGTCAGACAACTCAGCACCAGAAAAATGAACAACCCAATCAAAAAATGGGAAAAACATCTAAATAGACATCTCACCAAAGAGGACATACAGATGGCCCAAAAGCACATGAAACAATGCTCAACCTTGCTTATTATTAGAGAAATGTAAATCAAAACTACAATGAGAGATCACCTCACACCCGTCAGAATGGCCATCATCCACAAATCGACAGGCAATAAATGCTGGAGAGGGTGTGGAAAAAAGGCAACACTCCTGCATTGCTGGTGGGAATGTAAATTGATACAGCCTCTATGGAAGACAGTATGGAGATTCCATTAAAAACTAAAAATGGAAGTACCATATGACCCAGCAATCCTACTCTTAGGCTTATACCCTGATGAAATCAAAACTGAAAGAAGCATCTGTACCCCAATGTTCATTGCAGCTCTCTATACAATAGCTAGAACATGGAAGCAACCTAGATGTCCATCAACAAATGACTGGATAAAGAAGCTCTGGTACATAGATACAATGGAATACTACTCAGCTGTTAAAAGAAATGCGTAAGAATCAGTCCTAATGAGGTGGTTGGATCTAGAACCTATCATAAAAAGTGAAGTAAGTCAAAAAGAGAAAGACAAGTACAGTATACTAACACACATATATGGAATCTAGTAAAAGGGTAATGATAATACACGCAGTGAACCCATGGAAAAAAAGACAGAGAATAGACATATGGACATTGTGGGGAATGAACAGTGGGTGGGAGGCACAGAGGGAGTAACATGGAAACCTATACTATCATGTGTGAAAAAGATAGCTATTGTCATTGCGTTGAGGGAAAGGAGTACTTACAATGGCTTGGTGCGATGGCCTGGAGGGGTGGGATCGGGGGCTGGGAGGGGGGAGGGGACCAGGGATATGTATATGACTGATCTGGGAACATGCATGTCTGTGAACAACAAAACTCTGTAAAAACTTTAAAATAAAGAAATAAATTTTTAAAAAAAAAAACCTACAATGAGATAGCACGTCACACAGGTTAGGATGGGTATCATCAAAAAGAAAACAAATTTTGGCAAGAATGTGGAGAAAGGGAGCCCTCATATACTGTTGGGGGAAACATAAATTGCTGCAGCCACTGTGGAAAACAGTATGAAAGTTTCTTTAAAAAAAAAAGGCTAAAAACAGAACTACCATATGATCCAGCAATTCTACCACTCTTGGATATATGTATCCAAAAAAAACAAACAAAAAAACACTAGTTCAAAAAAATATATGCACCCCAATGTTCATAGCAGTATAATTCATAACTGCCAAGATATGGAAGCAACTTAAGTGTCCATCAACAGATGAATGGGTAAAGAGGATGGGTGGATGTATACAATGGAATACTGCTCAGTCAAAAAAGAACAAAATTCTGCCATTTGCTACAAAATGGAGAGACTTGGTGGATATTACGCTAAATGAAATGAGTCAAAGAATGATAAATACAGTATGATATTACTTACATTACCAGTGGGGAGAGGGACAGAAATAGTGACAAGAAATTAAGAGGTACAAACTATTATGTACAGAATAAATAAGCTGCAAGGATATATTGTATAACACAGGAGTATAGTCAATATTTTATAATAAAAATAAAGGAGCATAACATTTAAAAACTGTGAATTTCTACATAATCCTTATATAATACTATACACTAACTCTACTTCAGTAATAAATAAATACATAATTTCTACTTAAAATAGCCCACATTTAGTTTCTACTGCTTGCAGCCAAGAACTCTGGCATGTTTGATATTTGAGATTCTACTGATGAATGAATGAACGAACACATGAAATGATACTACAGCTGACTGCAAAATCAGGGGAAAGGTCAGTAACTGAATATCTAAAGTTGTCTGGAATGCTGAGGGCCATATGGTTGGCTGTCACTGTTCACTGGCTTTGTTGGTTCTTCTCAGTATAGTCTTAGCTCACGACTCCCTCCCCACATGGCTTCTCCAGTAGATAGCCAGACTGATATGACCATTCAAGTGTTTCCCTGGCTATAAAAGTAGAAGCTACCAGACCTTAAAATTTAGGCTCAGAAGTGGCACAGTGTCACCATCACTGCATTCTGTTGGTTAAAGTAACTCACAGGCCAAGTCCAGGAGTAAAAGAAATTTCTTAAGAGATAATCTCTAACATAAGACTATTCACATGCTCAATAATGTAAAATACCTTCAAACATGTCTTAGATATATTCTAAGGATTGTACTTCATTATCTTTGATTGTTACCCAATAAATCCAGGCAATAAACATAATTATTTCTACAGCCAATAATAAGCATTGATTCCCAGACCACAGGAGAAGAGAAAACTTCCCCAGGAAGTTGATATACACTTTGCAACTGTCCACTTTTAGATTCCAAGATCCATAGTTTCCCATCAGTAGATGCTGCTGCCAGCAACATTTCACTGCTACAGTTGTGGTCATGGAAAGTAAATGGTGTTGAATACACTCTTGAAGTAGTTTCAAATTTCCACTGGAGGTGACCTTTCATACTACAACAGTAGATAAAGCAGTCATGGGAACCAAAAAATACCTCTTGCTCTGATGCTGAGGTACACGGGGATGAAAAGATCGGCTCACTGGTAGAGAACCGCCAAACCTGGAGGGTGACAGGAGCAAACATAATTCATCTCATTTCAACAGTTCTGTGGATTAAAGCTTTATGAAATTCTTAAGAAAATGTGAGAGATGTAGGCTACTGAATGGTAACTATACACAGAGAAAACAATGCTTTCTCCAAAAAGTAGCACCCTCAGGTTAGACCTCTGTCCCAGTGGTAAAATCTAGCACAAACATACAAAACGCCCTCATTATATAAATCACCGATTTGCGTAATATTATGAAGTAAAGTTAATTTTGAACCTCATTTAAACATTATTACTAATATGTTCTGAGACACTGATTTCTAAGATAAAACTGCACTGATTTTTCAGTGTATCTTATTAAAAACTGTATCTTACTCCTAATGTAGGAAGAAGGAGGTAGGTAAATAAGCTGAAAAGTTTATGTGTAATAAGTTAAACTAAAACTTTAAACAAAGAGCTATGAGTCATATGTCTACCCCTGGCTATATACTATTTGCTTATTTCAAAGCTACATAGATTACCCTGTCAGCCAATATTTTAAAACACACAGGAAGAAGAGGCATAAGTCTAAGATAGTGTTTACAAATCCACAGTAACAGAAAATTAAAAGACTGGGTATATTCATGATACATGATTTGTAATCTCAATTTTCTTCCTGACTTGGGCAAAATCATTTTAATCTTTCTTTGGTGGATTCAAAAAAGAAAAAAAAAAGGAGTAATAATATTTGCCTTTTCTAACTATTTAGAAATCTAAAGGTGAGGGTATATTCAAATTACTCTGTAAATAAAAAATATTTATACCAACTAGTATGCCTTTGAGAAAGATAAGTAAAACAGAACTAGACATTTTTAACTGTTTTTCAAAGTGAATGAACTTAATAAAAGATTTCACCACAGTATTTCCCTGGTGGCACAGTGGATAAGAATCTGCCTGCCAATGCAGGGGACACAAGTTCGATCCCTGGTTCAGGAAGATTCCATATGCCGTGGGCAAAAGGAAAAAAAAAAAATCCAGTGTACCACAACTACTGAGCTCAAGTTCTATAGGCCTCAAGCTGCAATCAATGAGTCCCTCTGTTGCAACTGCTAAAGCCCATGATCCTACACCCTGCGCTCCACAACAAGAGAAGCCATCACAATGAGAAGCCTGTAACAAAGAGTAGTCCCTGCTCACAACTAGAGAAAGCCTGTACTCAGCAAGACCGGCACAACCAGAAATTTAAAATTTTTAAAAGTTAAAAAAAAAAACTATTAAAAAAGAACAATTTGGGCTTCCCTTGGTGGTCCAGTGGACACCGCCTTGCAGTGCAAGGGGCGCCGGTTCGATCCCTGGCCTGGGAAGATCCCACGTGCCGCGGAGCGGCTGGACTGATGTGTCCAATTACCGAGCCAGAGCTCTGGGACGCATGCGCCCAGAACCAGCGCTCTGCGACGATAGAGGCCACCGTGATGGGAGGCCCACAGGAGCCAAAGAACAAAGACGGATGAAAATAGATAAATGAAAGACCAATAGAAGTGGTCCGCCTGCTCCCCCACTCTCCAAACCAACCCCCCCAAAAGAAAATAAATGTTTAAAAAATAAATAAATAAATAAAAAAGAACAATTTCATCACCAGGTAACTGTCACGCAGAATAAAAGAAATTGCTAGTATATGAGGGATAAAAACAGAATAAAATGCACTCAGGATCAACCCTAGCCATCAAAGAGGGCTAACTTATGTTGGAGCTAGAATACTCTCACATCCACCAAATAATCCCTCAAATCAAAACAGAGAAGCTGTGTCACAGTCTCTTGTGGGTGAAGAAGTAGAGATTATTATCCCAGCAAAAGATCTAACAAAACTCAGAAGGACCCTACCCTGCCAACCATAAAGTTGAATGTGGAACCTCCGTACAAAGTAAACAGATTTTGGTTTTCATAGAAAAAAGCATGGATTTACTTCAATTTTTACAACCTAAACAGAGGTTATAATCAAGTTGGCTGACAATTAAAACAGAACTAGCTTTCAACACAATGGGTTAAATAATGTTGCTTAAAATTTTACTTTAGTTGTCACTATTATGCCTTTGAGAAAGATAAGCGAAACAGAAGTAGACATGTTTACCTGTTCTCCACAGTGAGTAAAACAGAGTAAATTTCCATCTACGCAGCCAATCAGAATATACTGCAGGCAACACCGTGGAGAAGAAAAGAGTGGTTTTCCACAGGAATGTTTCCACACTCGGTCCCCAGTGGCCTGTCACAGGCAAAATGCAAATTCACAACATTTAAATCACTCCACTAATCGATCACTTTTATAAAACAAATTCATAAACCTCCCAGAGGTTACCTCAGAAAACGATGACATTATAAATGAAGCCAGTACACATATACACAGCTGTAAAATTAATGAATGCTGTTTATGAGAGCTAAGATAGAAACCTGCAATAAAACCAGGAAAGAAATAACTAGCACATAAACTCTATCCCTAGAATGGGCATGAAGTTCTTGACAGGACTGAGAACATTCTGTGAATTAAAAAAACTGATAGGGGCTTCCCCTGGTGGTCCAGTGGGTAAGGACACCACCTTGCAGTGCAAGAGGCGCCGGTTCGATCCCTGGCCTGGGAAGATCCCACGTGCTGCAGAGTGGCTGGACCGATGTGTTCAATCACCGAGCCAGAGCTCTGGGGCGCATGTGCCCAGAGCCGGCACTCTGCGACGACAGACACCACCGCGGTGGGAGGCCCACAGGAGCCAAAGAACAAAGACGGATGAAAATAGAGAAATGAAAGACCAATAGAAGTGGCCTGCCCACTCCCCTCCCTCCCCAACCCGACCCCCGTCCAAAATAAATAAATAAATAAATCTTTAAAAAAAAAAAAAAAAACTGATAAAGGACATACACAGAACTTAGATTTTTCTCATCTCTCGCTAGACTTCATGTGAATCATTTTCATGAATTCTGGTTCAGTAATGTATGGACTATATCTAATTGGGATCTACTTCAAATGGTCAGAATTCAAAGCAAAAATAAAAAATATTAAAGAAAAACAGGTAATAAATCAATAAATATTATTTTAGGCCTACAGGATTTACAGCCAGTAAAAGTCCTCCCAGTGTAGCAAAATACAAGTGATATGGAGTCAGGTTCAAACAGGGTGAAGACAAAACAGTTCCTCCTTCACTTCCCACACTTTAGAGGTTATAATCAAGTTGGCTGACAATTAAAACAGAACTAGCTTTCAACACAATGGGTTAAATAATGTTGCTTAAAATTTTACTTTAGTTGTCACTATTATGCCTTTGAGAAAGATAAGCGAAACAGAAGTAGACATGTTTACCTGTTCTCCACAGTGAGTAAAACAGAGTAAATTTCCATCTACGCAGCCAATCAGAATATACTGCAGGCAACACCGTGGAGAAGAAAAGAGTGGTTTTCCACAGGAATGTTTCCACACTCGGTCCCCAGTGGCCTGTCACAGGCAAAATGCAAATTCACAACATTTAAATCACTCCACTAATCGATCACTTTTATAAAACAAATTCATAAACCTCCCAGAGGTTACCTCAGAAAACGATGACATTATAAATGAAGCCAGTACACATATACACAGCTGTAAAATTAATGAATGCTGTTTATGAGAGCTAAGATAGAAACCTGCAATAAAACCAGGAAAGAAATAACTAGCACATAAACTCTATCCCTAGAATGGGCATGAAGTTCTTGACAGGACTGAGAACATTCTGTGAATTAAAAAAACTGATAGGGGCTTCCCCTGGTGGTCCAGTGGGTAAGGACACCACCTTGCAGTGCAAGAGGCGCCGGTTCGATCCCTGGCCTGGGAAGATCCCACGTGCTGCAGAGTGGCTGGACCGATGTGTTCAATCACCGAGCCAGAGCTCTGGGGCGCATGTGCCCAGAGCCGGCACTCTGCGACGACAGACACCACCGCGGTGGGAGGCCCACAGGAGCCAAAGAACAAAGACGGATGAAAATAGAGAAATGAAAGACCAATAGAAGTGGCCTGCCCACTCCCCTCCCTCCCCAACCCGACCCCCGCCCAAAATAAATAAATAAATAAATCTTTAAAAAAAAAAAAAAAACTGATAAAGGACATACACAGAACTTAGATTTTTCTCATCTCTCGCTAGACTTCATGTGAATCATTTTCATGAATTCTGGTTCAGTAATGTATGGACTATATCTAATTGGGATCTACTTCAAATGGTCAGAATTCAAAGCAAAAATAAAAAATATTAAAGAAAAACAGGTAATAAATCAATAAATATTATTTTAGGCCTACAGGATTTACAGCCAGTAAAAGTCCTCCCAGTGTAGCAAAATACAAGTGATATGGAGTCAGGTTCAAACAGGGTGAAGACAAAACAGTTCCTCCACATTTCAACTTCCAAACACACTTCTTTTTCTGTAAAAAAAGAAATTTAAAAAAAAGAAGAAAAGCAAATTAACTGGTTTCTGCTGATGATTAACAAAATCCACATATCCTGTCCTTTCTAATGTTATGTCTATCTAGTTAATATAATCTTTATTTTTACCATAAAGGTAATAAATATCACTGTGGAGAATTAAGTAGCATAAAAAGGAGACAAAAGGCAATCCCCAGGGGCTTCCCCTGGTGGTCCAGTGGGTAAGGACACCGCCTTGCAGTGCAAGGGGCGTCAGTTCGATCCCTGGCCTGGGAAGATGCCGCGTGCTGCGGAGCGGCTGGACCGGTGTGTCCAATTACCGAGCCGGAGCTCTGGAGCGCATGCGCCCAGAGCCAGCGCTCTGCAACCACAGACGTCACCGCGATGGGAGGCCCATAGGAGCCAAAGAACAAAGACGGATGAAAATAGATAAATTAAAGACCAATAGAAGTGGCCCACCCGCTGCCCTCCCTCCCCAACCCGACCCCCGCCCAAAAATAAATAAACAAATAAATCTTTAAAAACAAACAAACAAAAAAGGCAATCCCCAGAGATTACCACTGTTAAGATTTTAGTATTTTCCCTTGTGATCTTTCTGGTAGACACACACACACAGTTTAATATACCTGAATATTATAATTATCATATTATAATTCTGAATATTATATACTTTGTATCTAATTTAGTTGACTTATAGAACTTGCTAATATTACATTAATGGATCATATCCTATATGAACATAGAATAACTTCTCTACCTTATCACTGAAAATTATTTGCAACTAATTTTTTAACATTATTAACAACTTGGAAGTAGACATTTTGGTGCTTATATTTGTCCATGTTTCTGATTACTTTACCATGACAGATTTCTAGAAAAAGAATTTTACTGAATCAAAGGCTATGAAACAGTCACCTATTCAAATTGTCATACTGTCTTCCTCAAAAGCTTACTTTCCACCATTCTCATCAGCATTTAATGTTACCTTCTAATCTAGTAACATTTGCTTCTCTATCTCAAATTTGAAATTCTCATTCCCTTGACTCTTAAACATATGAAATATTCAGATACATTTATTAGCCATTTCTTCTTCAGGGTCCTGTGCATTTATATCCTTTTTTATTTTTCTATCTCTGCATTTTTCTTATAGACTTGTATTTGCTCTTAACTTCACTTATAAATATAAATGAGTTTTAACTTTGTCATATTTGCTTCAAAAATTCTTCCCAGGGACTTCCCTCGTGTTCCAGTGGCTAAGACTCTTGCTCCCAATGCAAGGGGCATGGGTTCAATTCCTGGTCAGGGAACTAGATCCCACATGCCACAACTAAGACCCAGTTCGACCAAATAAATAAATTAAATACATTATTAAAAAAAAAAATTCTTCCCAATTTATTTCTTTTTAATTTTACAATTCTTAAATTTTATGTAATTAGGTCTCACTGATACTTTTGTGATTCTCCTCTATTGTTAAGATGGTAAACTCTAAGTTCTTCATATTTCATAAATGAGTCGATGGGAGGCCCACAGGAGCCAAAGAACAAAGACGGATGAAAATAGATAAATTAAAGACCAATAGAAGTGGCCCACCCGCTGCCCTCCCTCCCCAACCCGACCCCCGCCCAAAAATAAATAAACAAATAAATCTTTAAAAACAAACAAACAAAAAAGGCAATCCCCAGAGATTACCACTGTTAAGATTTTAGTATTTTCCCTTGTGATCTTTCTGGTAGACACACACACACAGTTTAATATACCTGAATATTATAATTATCATATTATAATTCTGAATATTATATACTTTGTATCTAATTTAGTTGACTTATAGAACTTGCTAATATTACATTAATGGATCATATCCTATATGAACATAGAATAACTTCTCTACCTTATCACTGAAAATTATTTGCAACTAATTTTTTAACATTATTAACAACTTGGAAGTAGACATTTTGGTGCTTATATTTGTCCATGTTTCTGATTACTTTACCATGACAGATTTCTAGAAAAAGAATTTTACTGAATCAAAGGCTATGAAACAGTCACCTATTCAAATTGTCATACTGTCTTCCTCAAAAGCTTACTTTCCACCATTCTCATCAGCATTTAATGTTACCTTCTAATCTAGTAACATTTGCTTCTCTATCTCAAATTTGAAATTCTCATTCCCTTGACTCTTAAACATATGAAATATTCAGATACATTTATTAGCCATTTCTTCTTCAGGGTCCTGTGCATTTATATCCTTTTTTATTTTTCTATCTCTGCATTTTTCTTATAGACTTGTATTTGCTCTTAACTTCACTTATAAATATAAATGAGTTTTAACTTTGTCATATTTGCTTCAAAAATTCTTCCCAGGGACTTCCCTCGTGTTCCAGTGGCTAAGACTCTTGCTCCCAATGCAAGGGGCATGGGTTCAATTCCTGGTCAGGGAACTAGATCCCACATGCCACAACTAAGACCCAGTTCGACCAAATAAATAAATTAAATACATTATTAAAAAAAAAAATTCTTCCCAATTTATTTCTTTTTAATTTTACAATTCTTAAATTTTATGTAATTAGGTCTCACTGATACTTTTGTGATTCTCCTCTATTGTTAAGATGGTAAACTCTAAGTTCTTCATATTTCATAAATGAGTAGCAAATTTATTTGTGAAAATTTGGTAAGGAAATTAAATATATCTTAAGATATTAAGGCTGTTAATTAACCCCTTAATTTTTCCAGAAAATAGTGAATAACTGCTTCACTAGTCACCACCACCAGATAAATTTCACGCTCTTCTGTCTATGCTTATGGTGTAAAGCTGATGCAGTGAATTCTTACATATATATCCAAAGCGTATGCGTGCTGGTCATGAGAGCCAATGTAAACAAGCCCTGTGGTTGGATCCACGGTGGCTGAGCTTTTGACAGCATCCTCAGTCCAAAACATCCAGTATTTTTCTCCACTATTGCTCTTCAAAACATAAACTAACCCATCATAACAGCCTATTGGCAAACAGAATATGAAAGATCAGATTTAGATATGTCACTGGAAAATAATTCTTTGGCTTAAATCATGACAACATATATTCGATGTTCTTCATGCATACCTAGGCTCTATGTCTGGCTCAAATTCACATTTCAGCAAAACAGAAACTTAACAGTAATCAGTTATGTAAAAAATCCCTATTCAATAAGTACACCGTCCATTTTCAAGGTACTATAATATAAAGTGCTTCACTATCAAGAAAACAATGAACATGAGCATGTTGCAGTAGAAACAGGCTTTGACAGACCCAGATTCAACCTTGGGCAAATTATCCAGCATTTCTGGGCCTCAGATTGTCTTTCTGCTGAATGTGGATACACCTACAGCGACAATTAGGATTATAAATGCCCAGTCTGTAGAAAGTGTTCAAAAAATGCTAAGATTGGGATTTCCCTGGCAGTCAAACAGTTAAGACTGTTTCCAATACAGGGGTTGCAGTTTTGATCCCTGGTCAGAAAACAGATCCTGCATGCCACATGGGCTTCCCTGGTGGTCTAGTGGTTAAGAATCCACTTGCCAAGGCAGGGGACACAGGTTTCATCCCTGATGTGGCAGGATCCCAATACCATGAAGCAGCTAATAAGCCCAAGCACCACAACTACTGAGCCTCTGCTCTAGAACCTGGGGGCCACAACTACTGACCCTAAGTGCCACAAATACTAAAGCCCACGTGCCCAGGAGCGTGTGCTCCACAAGACAACCACTGCAATGAAGAGTAGCCCCTGCTCACTGCAACTAGAGAAAGCTTACGTGCAGTAATGAAGACCCAGCACAGCCAGATAAATAAATAAATGTTTAAAAAGAGAAATGCCAATATTAGCAATATGAATAATCATTGGAGGGACTGACTGAAGTTCCAATACTTTGGCCACAGACCCCGATGCTGGGAAAGACTGAAGGTAAAAGAAGAGGGCGGCAGAGGATGAGATGTTTAAATAGCATCACTGACTCAATGGACCTGAATCTGAGGTCTCCTGAAACTCCAGGAGACAGCACAGGACAGGGAAGCCTGGCGTGCTGCAGTCCTTGGGGTCACAAAGAGTCAGACACGGATTAGCAACTGAATGACAACAAATGTTTACTGACCTTTTATATTATGGTGGAGGTACTAATGTAAGAATTTTATATCTATTAACTCAAGTTAATCCTCACAGTGAAATGTGACTATATGCACATTTTATAGAGGACAAAACTGAAGCACGGAGGGTTAAGTTATGGGAGTTATGGGCAAAACTACTCAGCTAGAAAGTGGCAGAGCCAGGATTTGAATATAAGAAGTCAAGCTCCAGAGCCCATCCTCTTAACAACTATACCAGACTGATTCTTCCAAAATGCTGCTTCGATGAGAAGATAGGGTAGGAGGCCTGACTTGCTATGACCAAAAAAAAGAAACAAAAACCCAATTAGAAGTGGGAGTGGTCAAAATCCACAAAGTAAAGATCACTCAAGTTTCTGGAGTGCATGTAAGTCAGGGGAAGTGAAATCTAGGCCTTGGCCTAACACTCTAGGTGGCCCTGTCTATGATTATAACCACCGCTGCCCACTTGAGGCCCAGTTTTCAGAATGTCTGCTGTGCTTTCTCCTGGCAACTACCACTTAGAAGCGAGAGGCCAGCTTACTTAGTGATGGTGAAAAGAACTGTCCTAAACAGTGGAACACACCAGGATTAGCTGGGTAATGAGAACTCTTTGAGTTCAGCTCCAGAAGAAAATTCCTGTGACCTTTGGTTAGGCAAAGATCTCTTGGATAGGACATCAAAAGCATGATTCAGAAAGAAATTATAAAGTGGACTTCACTGAAATTACTATGGTCATCCACATGTATAACTGAAAGCCTGCTCAAAAAAATTAGCAGTAATGAATACCCAGCACAGCCAGATAAATAAATAAATGTGTAAAAAGAGAAATGCCAATATTAGCAATATGAATAATCATTGGAGGGACTGACTGAAGTTCCAATACTTTGGCCACAGACCCCGATGCTGGGAAAGACTGAAGGTAAAAGAAGAGGGCGGCAGAGGATGAGATGTTTAAATAGCATCACTGACTCAATGGACCTGAATCTGAGGTCTCCTGAAACTCCAGGAGACAGCACAGGACAGGGAAGCCTGGCGTGCTGCAGTCCTTGGGGTCACAAAGAGTCAGACACGGATTAGCAACTGAATGACAACAAATGTTTACTGACCTTTTATATTATGGTGGAGGTACTAATGTAAGAATTTTATATCTATTAACTCAAGTTAATCCTCACAGTGAAATGTGACTATATGCACATTTTATAGAGGACAAAACTGAAGCACGGAGGGTTAAGTTATGGGAGTTATGGGCAAAACTACTCAGCTAGAAAGTGGCAGAGCCAGGATTTGAATATAAGAAGTCAAGCTCCAGAGCCCATCCTCTTAACAACTATACCAGACTGATTCTTCCAAAATGCTGCTTCGATGAGAAGATAGGGTAGGAGGCCTGACTTGCTATGACCAAAAAAAAGAAACAAAAACCCAATTAGAAGTGGGAGTGGTCAAAATCCACAAAGTAAAGATCACTCAAGTTTCTGGAGTGCATGTAAGTCAGGGGAAGTGAAATCTAGGCCTTGGCCTAACACTCTAGGTGGCCCTGTCTATGATTATAACCACCGCTGCCCACTTGAGGCCCAGTTTTCAGAATGTCTGCTGTGCTTTCTCCTGGCAACTACCACTTAGAAGCGAGAGGCCAGCTTACTTAGTGATGGTGAAAAGAACTGTCCTAAACAGTGGAACACACCAGGATTAGCTGGGTAATGAGAACTCTTTGAGTTCAGCTCCAGAAGAAAATTCCTGTGACCTTTGGTTAGGCAAAGATCTCTTGGATAGGACATCAAAAGCATGATTCAGAAAGAAATTATAAAGTGGACTTCACTGAAATTACTATGGTCATCCACATGTATAACTGAAAGTTTCCTGTAGTATAAACCTATCTTTTCAAAATACAGGTTTTCAATAGGAAAGGATAAAGCTTAAATTCAAGTAGATCCTAGTCAGGATAACATAAGTAGGGAGATATATTCCTAAGTATTTAGACTGAAAAGCTTTGGTAAACAGATTCCATGAGCTCTAAAATAAATTGTAGTTGCAGATGGACGGGGGGTAAGCAAATAAAAAGAGAGTGACAGTGGAGGAGACATGACACTTGGACCCCACATCTTCGTAAAGTAAAAGTCACCTGCACCTTAAGGAAACTGTGTAGCAGGTACTAGCTAACACTTAATGAGCATTTTGTCCCTGAAAAAGAAAATGAAAGTGTTAAGCCTGTCAATTGTATCCAAAATTTTATCACCCTATGGGATTTTCCAGGAAAGAATATTAGGGCAGGCAGCCATTCCCTTCTCCAGGGGATTCCCTTCTCAACTCAGGGATCGAATCCAAGTTTCTTGTATTGCAGGCAGATTTTTTACTGTCTGAGCCACCAGGAATATACTAAAGGACTCAGGAGCAATTATCGCATTTAATCCTCTCAGAAGCACTATTGACTATTCTGGTAGTTTTAAAATAGACCCATAAATTCTTTGATACTCTTCCTTTCAAGAGGTGGAGACAATTCCTCTCCTTTTGAGTGTGGGCCAGACTTAATGGTGTGCTTCTAATAGCACAATAAAGCACAAATGATGATTTACAGCTTTACACACTAAACTTTAGGCATTCCTCCTCACTCACTCTTTTGGGTCACTCAAGAGAGAAACCCATGTCACAAGAAACTGAAGCTTCCTGCCAAAAACCAGCCCAGAACTGACTTGTGTTAGCCTCAGTGTCAGTAAGCTATCTTGGAAGCAGATTTTTCCAGCTCACGTCGAGCCTTCAGCCAGCTGCAACCATATGAGAAACTCTGAGCCAGAACGTTCAGCCGAGCTTCTCCTAAATTCCTGATACCCCTCAAAACTGTGAAATAATAAATGTTTATTGCTCGAAGCCATTAAGTTTGGGGAGGATTTGTGAGGTAGCACCATGTTTTATTATGCTCATCTACTCATGAGAAAACTGAAGTTCTAAGTTCAGCAACTTGTTAAAGGTCACAGAGCGGGTAACAGCTTTAGAGCTAGGTTCAAACCCAGAAACTCTGACCCAAGGCCCAAACTGTGAATCAGCATGTAATTAAGTGCTATTCTTTGACAACAACCAAACCCACTACACACAGATTTTTTTAAATTTAACTTGGCCCAACTAGTATTATCATATGGTAATTACATCTAATGCTATAAACCTCAATTTCAGAAACTTACCCACTACAATAAAGTTTCCACACTTTGATACACATGCCGAGGATTCAATGCGATCTCCTAAAATCTGTTCCCATTTCACCTTTCCAGAGTAAAGATCAACAGCCATCATTCTGTGAGAATGGGAGCCAATGTACACAGTGGCAGATGACTTGCCAACAGCTGGTATCACAACCAGAGGTGAAGCATCCACACACTTGCCTGTGTCTGACCTCCATTTCACACAAACCTCCATTTTCTCAGCCCCCATCACAGCTGTTTCCTCTTTAGGAACTTCTGCAACGCAGGACGGATCTTTTGACTTCCCAGTAAGAGCCGGAGGATTCAGGCTTTTTGTATTTTGAATGTCGGGATGTGCAATTAAAGCAGAACAACAGGCTGAAGGGCAATGTCTCAGCTCAGGTAAAAACCTCGTAGTATTCACAGACAAAATCTGACTCCCTCGGCTCAGCGCAATAAAAGCACTGATCTCGTCATCATGATTTAAAGGCGTGACAGATCCCTGATGTAAAGATTTTCCACTGGTTTCCTCTTGATTAACATCACTGAATTTTCTTTTCATGGTGTAATTCTTGCTAAATGTCAGATCATTATCCGGGAACACTGTTTGAAGGATGTGATTGTAAATCTCTAAAATAGAACTGTTAAGAATAACTTCCAGAAGACCAGGTACTGATGTGCCAACAAAGTCTTCAATCTCATTAAGGAGCCGTATGGACTTCAAGGAATCTCCACCACTATTTAAGAAGAGGGACTCATCAGGAATCTTCCAAGAGTCTTCTGAGAGACTCAGAACAGACTACAGATTGGAGAAGGGAGAAACAGGTTGAAGTTCAAGGCCTATAACCAGATTTACAGGTAATATATAGATGATAGTACTTACATTAATGAGATGAACACAAAATACACACAGTAAGTTTAATTAAAATAAAAATTTAAAGTATTTTTTGTAAAGGAGACCCTCATCTTACCAATTGCATCACAAGCCTACCTGAGAACTGCAAATTACACTGCCTTTTAGAGCAGTTTTCTACCCATACAATATATTACATTATAAAGTTATAAACTGAAATTATAAAATGAAATTATAAAAACATCTGATTTACTAATGATAAGACCCACAGATAATATCTGATAATTCTATAATATAGGGATAGTTATTTTTAGTAACTTCACATATATCAAAATTATTTTCCAAGAATCTAAAAATGAAATGGATAATACTTTTATTTAGATACCCTCTATTTTCAGATAAGACTGTACAATTATATCCTCCTTATAGAACCCTTTAGAAAACTCCATATTTTGTCTAAGAAAAATTATACTGACCTATAAATCATAGGTAATAATATATATATTTCAAAATAAATTTTTAATTGTTATACATATAAATTTCCTTAAGAAGAAACATACATGTCATTGAAACTTCTGGAATAATAACATTAAGCCTTATACCACAGACTGTGGTAGAGCCAGATTTTTTTTTTTTTTTTTTTTTTTTAATATTTATTTATTTATGCTGGGTCTTAGTTGCAGTATGTGGAATCTAGCTCCCTGACCAGGGATCGAACCCAAGTCCCCTGCACTGGAGCCTGGGGTCTTAGCCACTGGACCACGAGAGAAGTCCCAGATTTGGTTTTTTCTACTCTGATTAAGTGTAACTGCCCTCGACTGCCCCTTTTAGGGAAAACTTACATCAAGGGAAGTCTTGTCTACTTGTGCCTTTTATGACCACTACCTCACTTCCAATAAGCCTCTATATGGGGAGCTTAATTTAACCTTGCATTAGAGAACCTAACTTTTAATACAAAGTGAACAAAGTTATGCTACTTAACATCTAGGCAGCAATAACATTCTTAGAAAATTTTATCAGACTTATTAGGATGCTACATTCCCTGAAGGTATACAAAGACCTCTTTATAACAACAAATGTGTATCTTAAAAGTTGTACCTTCCACAAATGGTGTAATTTTCCCCACAGTTCCTCTTTTCCACTGAGCTTACATTCAGACTTCAAGGTTATGTAGTTTAAATAAATCTTATTTAATTCAGAAACATCAATTTTGCCTTAATATAAAAGAGAAATAATAATTTTTAAATTTCAGCTTGTACCCTTTATGTCTTCCTTAGTCACAATACACACATTTTTCATCATTAAGGTTAGAAATCCTATAGAATAGTTTGTCACAGATCTTCAGCAATAAAGAAAGCAGCTCCATGATATCCAGAATGTAGTGGCTTTCAGGTAAGAAGAAAAGAGGGGCTAACGTTCATCTGATTTAAACAGCTAAATACACAGTGCTATTGACTGAACAATTACCACATTGTAAAACAAATATGAAATAAACATGAAATTGAGAAAGTAATAGAATTTAGTGATTAAGAGTACATGTTTTGAAGTCAAACAGTCCCCAACAGAATTTCAACCCTACCATTAACTAGCAGTGTGATTTGGGGAAAATTACTTAACCTCTCAGGTCTTATTTTCCACATGAGTAAATGGGAATAATACCCCCTACTCACAGTCTGAAATAAAATGAATTATTATACAAAGTTTTAACAAAGAGTCTACCATAGTATATATTAGTTATTACATATAATAAGGATTTAAGCAGCCTTTAGACTAGTTATGAACACAATTAGTATCATTCAGCACTGAAATAAGCAGCTGCAAATTATTTTACCATGAGATGTAAACGGTAGAGAATCAATCAATACAAGCTCATCTGGGACTGCATGACTTGGAAGATGTTTCTGCAGCTCTTCAAAGATGTAAGCCTTCACTAAGTCACTTTTAATACAAAAAGCCTCTATATGGAGCTTAATTTAACCTTGCATTAGAGAACCTAACTTTTAATACAAAGTGAACAAAGTTATGCTACTTAACATCTAGGCAGCAATAACATTCTTAGAAAATTTTATCAGACTTATTAGGATGCTACATTCCCTGAAGGTATACAAAGACCTCTTTATAACAACAAATGTGTATCTTAAAAGTTGTACCTTCCACAAATGGTGTAATTTTCCCCACAGTTCCTCTTTTCCACTGAGCTTACATTCAGACTTCAAGGTTATGTAGTTTAAATAAATCTTATTTAATTCAGAAACATCAATTTTGCCTTAATATAAAAGAGAAATAATAATTTTTAAATTTCAGCTTGTACCCTTTATGTCTTCCTTAGTCACAATACACACATTTTTCATCATTAAGGTTAGAAATCCTATAGAATAGTTTGTCACAGATCTTCAGCAATAAAGAAAGCAGCTCCATGATATCCAGAATGTAGTGGCTTTCAGGTAAGAAGAAAAGAGGGGCTAACGTTCATCTGATTTAAACAGCTAAATACACAGTGCTATTGACTGAACAATTACCACATTGTAAAACAAATATGAAATAAACATGAAATTGAGAAAGTAATAGAATTTAGTGATTAAGAGTACATGTTTTGAAGTCAAACAGTCCCCAACAGAATTTCAACCCTACCATTAACTAGCAGTGTGATTTGGGGAAAATTACTTAACCTCTCAGGTCTTATTTTCCACATGAGTAAATGGGAATAATACCCCCTACTCACAGTCTGAAATAAAATGAATTATTATACAAAGTTTTAACAAAGAGTCTACCATAGTATATATTAGTTATTACATATAATAAGGATTTAAGCAGCCTTTAGACTAGTTATGAACACAATTAGTATCATTCAGCACTGAAATAAGCAGCTGCAAATTATTTTACCATGAGATGTAAACGGTAGAGAATCAATCAATACAAGCTCATCTGGGACTGCATGACTTGGAAGATGTTTCTGCAGCTCTTCAAAGATGTAAGCCTTCACTAAGTCACTTTTAGACACCATGAACAGAATTAATTTTTCCTGATTATACCATGTAACTGCACAAGACTCCACTTGTTGAAGACCTTCAGCAACCTATGAGAGAGATTATCCCAATTTGCCAAATGAGGGCATTTAAAAATACTCTGAAATAAACACACTCAAATTCTGGATTTCCCTAGAGAATTGTTTCTTACCATCACTATTACCAGCACACAGGGTTCTTAATGTTTTCCAAAAATAATAGCTCCCAGAGCAAAATAAACTTACTTTCATAGTTGTCAAAATCCACTCTGTCACTTCATTAAAAAAACAACTCTCGGGCTTCCCTGGTGGTCCAGTGGGTAAGGACACCGCCTTGCAATGCAAGGGGTGCTGGTTCGATCCCTGGCCTGGGAAGATCCCACGTGCCATGGAGCGGCTGGACCGATGTATCCAATTACCGAGCCGGAGCTCTGGAGCGCATGTGCCCAGAGCCAGTGCTCTGCGACAACAGAGGCCACCGCGATGGGAGGCCCACACAGGCCAAAGAACAAAGATGGATGAAAATAGAGAAACGAAAGACCAGTAGAAGTGGCCCGCCCGCCCCTCTCCCTCCCCACCCTACCCAAAAATAATAAATAAATAAATGTTTTCTTTTAAAAAAACAAACCCTCTCTTCAAGTTGAGAGTAAAGTATACAATAAATTATCATATCTTCTACTGTAATTCATCTTTAAGACAAAAGTCTTAAGTCTAAATAATACTCATAGAGAACCCTGGCAAAGAAATTTTAGTTATGGCTGCCTCTAATACCTATATATATATTAATAGATATTTAATATTTAAACAGCAGTACCTGCTGTACAAGTTCTATGTTAAGACGTTTGCCATGACGTTTGATCTGACTGTCCTTTCGTCCCAAGAAAAATATCTCTCCATCTTTTATGGTCACAAAGTCTCCTGAGGCTCTCATTGTGCCAAGTGGTACTGTCACTTCGTCATCGAGAAAACAGACTCTGTTCCTGCCACCTTCACAAGATATAAACACCGATATAATAAAAATATTCATGGAAAGTATACTTAAACCCATCAAATCAGAACATTTCCAAAAGCTCAGTCACTAAGTTTCAAAGTTTTAATATAGATATAAAATTGGGGACTCACTTTTAAATGTTATATGATAAAATTATATACAATAAAAACCTTAACAAAATAAGCAAAGGGATAAAACAAAATTTATCTGTAAAAAATATGTGATTAAACACATTTTAAAAATACATTTTAAAATATTTAAATATTCTAATTAAATAGAATTTGGGCTATAAACAAAAATATAAACAACCAAGTTACAGTTTCTAAATTCCTTTCTATCCTTCCTTAAGAGTACTAGACACTGTTATCTAATAACAAGGAGATAATTATGGCAACTTATTAAATGTTTCATGACTGTGAGGATGAGATTAAAAATTATCATCACTGAAAAGAATACTAGACTTAAGAAAAATTGAGGAAAGAATAAAATTAACATGGATTTCTGTTCTTGAAAAAAAACCAAAATTATTCCCAATCAACAAATGTAAAACAACCTAAAAATACTTGGCCATTGCCTTCTTGAATTGTGAAACCATTAGTATCTCTGACTTCAACTACTGTTCCAAGCAGTGGAAATCCCAGTTGCACAGGCAATTCACATCTATGAAAACACAACAATCCAAACCAAATTTTAAAATTTTCACTTGAATCGATTATTTTGCAATGTATTTAAATCACATTGTACCAAATAAAGAAAAAAGTTTCTGTTATAATTCAAAGACTGCCAAGTGCAAAAGATTAGGCAGAAAAATTACGTTATTCATTGCTGTTTAGTTATAAAAAGGTCTAGCAGGATCTGTAGTACCTGTTTTCTGGATTCCCAGATTAAAATTCTAGATAAAATAGTGTTTCTAATATAAAGACCTCAGTGCCTATCAAAGACAGCATTTGTGTTAAGATACTGGAAAAAAATAGTCTCTCTCCCCTCTGTAGTTAACTGAAACCCTTACTTCAAAGTACAGTCAAGAATCTTCTCTGGAATCTTGTAAAAAGTTGCCCAACTTGATACCTCTGTGATGCCATAAATATTAAATATTTGTGTTTTATTGCCTGCTCCTCTCCAGCTTTTGAGAACAGTTAATGATGGAAATGCTTCACCACCAAGGGCCAATACACGAAGAGAAGTATTGGTGGATAAAACAGTTGACTTGAGAAGCTGAGATCCAAATCTTCTAAGCAAAGTAGGTGTTGCCTATAGATACATGAAAATATAAAATTATTTCTTTCCCTTCACTTAGTTAAAAAAAAAGAAAATTGTAGTTATTAGTCCAAAGTTTAACACTGGGTGCACCCATAGAAATTAAAGCTGTGTTTGTGGTTAGCCACTCAAGCCATGTCCAACTCTTTGTGATCCCATGGACTGCAGCCCGCCAGGCTCCTCTGTCCATAGGGATTCTCCAGGCAAGAATATTCGAGTGGGTTGCCATGCCCTCCTCCAGAGGATCTTCTCAGCCCAAGGATGGAACCAGGTCTTCTGCATTGCAGGCAGATTCTTTACCATCTGAACCACCAGGGAAGCCCATTTCTTTCTTAGATTGACTAATTATCCATCAACACATTTTGCATTTCCTGAGACTTGTTTTGTAGCCTAGCATATGTTTTATGCTAAGAAATATTTAATTTACCTGAAAAGACTGTGCATTCTGAGGGACAGTGTTCTGCATATGGATTTTGGCTGACAAGGTTGTTCAAGTTTTCTTTATTATATGCACACTGAATTGTTTTCATTTAATTCCTGAAAGTGGGGTATTAAAATTTCTAAACCACTGAGTCAATTTGTTTCCCTTTTCAGTTCTGTCCATTTCTGCTTCGTATATTCAGAACGTCTATTTTTAGGCAGGTAACATCTTCCCTTATTTTTCATTTTCTTGATATAACAAAGTACTTCTTTTTTTTTAAAGATTTACGTATTTATTTATTTTGGTGGGGGTGGGGTGAGGAGGGAGGGGTGCAGGCGGGCCACTTCTATTGGTCTTTCATTTGTCCATTTTCATCCATCTTTGTTCTTTGGCCCGTGTGGGCCTCCCATCGCGGTGGCCTCTGTTGTCGCAGAGCACTGGCTCTGGGCGCATGCACTCCAGAGCTCCAGCTCAGTAATTGGACACATGGGTCCAGCCGCTCTGCGGCACGTGGGATCTTCCCAGGCCAGGGATCGAACCAGCGCCCCTTGCATTGCAAGGCGGTGTCCTTACCCACTGGACCACCAGGGAAGCCTCAACAAAGTACTTCTTAATGTCCTGACCATTTTATTGTTATGAAATGTTTGTGTAGCTGATTTTCTGTTTGCCTATTTATTTCTTTGTAGCTTTGTAACAACAAGAGAAGCCACTGCAATGAGAATTGCTGGGCTAAATGTGAATTCTGTCTCCCTTGTGATGTATGGCTACAGACATTGAGCTTAATTGATTTTTAAAATATATATTCAGGAATTTCCTGGATGTCCAGTGGTTAGGACTCAGTACTTTCACTGCTGTGGCTCAGATTCAATCCCTGGTAGGAGAACTAAGATTCTATGAACTTTGTAGTACAGCCAAAAAATAAATAAATGATACAATAAAATACATATTCTTATTTTCAAGTCTTGTTTTTAAGTCTTACTTCCTTAGGGTCACCTCATGTCTGCATGACTCAGAAGTCAACCGATGACTGGACAGATTGACCACACAGATGAGTCTGTGTATGGACAGGGGAGCTTATTCAAAATTCAGTCATTTTCCAGTCTAATCCAGCTTTTATTTTCCATGGGCCCTTTTGAGTCTCTCACATGCATGCATGCAGGCTCAGTGTCAGTCAGCAACGTGCTTGCCCTCCTCAGCTCTGCAACCTCAGGCCATGGAGCTGCAGGCCCATCTTGCTGGCTAGAATGCCACAGATTCCCATTCCTATTGCAAAACTCAGCAGTTCTTAAAAACCATTTTCAGATAGTTGTATGCTTTTATTTGATTTCCAAAGTGTGGAAATGGTGATTTTTGTCAATTTTGTCCAGCTTTATAGTTGCTTTTGGGGGAGAGGATCTGCCAATCTCCTCACTTGGTCATAGTCAGAGGTTCCATGTGAATATTTTTAAATGGCTGCTCTCAATAAATGCTGAAAGGACAACCTTAATTTTAATTCATGCAGATTACTTAAGGTCATGGCTTGTCAAAATATTTAAGTAGCAGGATAGGCCCTGCATTGCAGTATGCACTTACTGTTCCAGGTTCCTATCTAGGAATTTAGTGCTTTCATTCATTCTCAAGATACTAAGTTTTTAGCCATTCTATTTATCATTAAATGATCTTCAACAAAATTCTGAGGGGTTCTACCAGGAGTTTTATATAAGGAAAATCTCCTTTCAAAATTATGACTTCCCTGGTGTCTCAGTGGTAAAGAATCTTCCTGCCAATGTAGGAGACCTGGATGTGACCCATGATGTGGGAAAGATCTCACATGTTGCAAGGCAACTAAGCCGGTGCACCACAACTCTGTTAAGCCCAGATCCACAACTACTGAAGTCCTTGTGTCCCAGAGCCCAAGGTCTACAACAAGAGAAGCCACTGCAATGAGAAGTCCGCGCACTGCAACTAGGTAGCTCCTGCTTGCTGCAACTGGAGAAAAGCACGGAGGCAATGAAGACCCAGAACAGGCAAAAATAAATAAAATCATAAAAAAGAAATGACAGCTGAATGGTCCTGTTCTCCATTTTCAATAAGGTGAATCTGAAACATTCTGGAGTAATTTCTAGTGTTAAATATAATTCCAACTTTGAACTCTACATGAATGCACAACTATCAATATTCTACAACGTAAAGCATAGTATCACTTTTCGGATACTCATAAGCTGAACTGATAAATTTAGTGGCACAGTACAAGTCAATATCCTTTGCAACCAATCATCTTAGACACAGAAAAATAGAACTTAACAAATAACACGGAAAAAAGCTATAGAAAATTTTAGAGCTTATAGTTCCAAATTGTCTAATTAAAAATTCATGTAAAAATGAAAGAAAAAACAGGAAAAAAAAGAAAAAAAATTCATGTAAAAATGAAAAACACTTACGTTGACAATTCGGTAGCTTAGCAATCTAAGATTTTGCTCTAAGTAAAATGCTTCACTTTTAAAAGGCGTCAAGTTTAGATAATTCACCCTTTTTATCCAGAGTATGCAAAAAATGCCAAAATACTTTTGGTCTGATATATTTTTAAATGGCTGCTCTCAATGGAAAGGACAACCTTAATTTTAATTCATGCAGATTACTTAATGTCATGGCTTGTCAAAATATTTAAGTAGCAGGATAGGCCCTGCATTGCAGTATGCACTTACTGTTCCAGGTTCCTATCTAGGAATTTAGTGCTTTCATTCATTCTCAAGATACTAAGTTTTTAGCCATTCTATTTATCATTAAATGATCTTCAACAAAATTCTGAGGGGTTCTACCAGGAGTTTTATATAAGGAAAATCTCCTTTCAAAATTATGACTTCCCTGGTGTCTCAGTGGTAAAGAATCTTCCTGCCAATGTAGGAGACCTGGATGTGACCCATGATGTGGGAAAGATCTCACATGTTGCAAGGCAACTAAGCCGGTGCACCACAACTCTGTTAAGCCCAGATCCACAACTACTGAAGTCCTTGTGTCCCAGAGCCCAAGGTCTACAACAAGAGAAGCCACTGCAATGAGAAGTCCGCACTGCAACTAGGTAGCTCCTGCTTGCTGCAACTGGAGAAAAGCACGGAGGCAATGAAGACCCAGAACAGGCAAAAATAAATAAAATCATAAAAAAGAAATGACAGCTGAATGGTCCTGTTCTCCATTTTCAATAAGGTGAATCTGAAACATTCTGGAGTAATTTCTAGTGTTAAATATAATTCCAACTTTGAACTCTACATGAATGCACAACTATCAATATTCTACAACGTAAAGCATAGTATCACTTTTCGGATACTCATAAGCTGAACTGATAAATTTAGTGGCACAGTACAAGTCAATATCCTTTGCAACCAATCATCTTAGACACAGAAAAATAGAACTTAACAAATAACACGGAAAAAAGCTATAGAAAATTTTAGAGCTTATAGTTCCAAATTGTCTAATTAAAAATTCATGTAAAAATGAAAGAAAAAACAGGAAAAAAAAGAAAAAAAATTCATGTAAAAATGAAAAACACTTACGTTGACAATTCGGTAGCTTAGCAATCTAAGATTTTGCTCTAAGTAAAATGCTTCACTTTTAAAAGGCGTCAAGTTTAGATAATTCACCCTTTTTATCCAGAGTATGCAAAAAATGCCAAAATACTTTTGGTCTGTGTGGAACCAAATACTGTGTCTTAGTGAGAGAAAACTCCTTACTCCTGAAATAAAGAGGTTCTTAATTTCCTCAAATATATGGACTATGTGAGATTTTTATAATATGTACCAAGTACACAGTAAAATTTTCTAGACAGAATTAACTGATTTTTTTCATTCTCAAAAAGTGACATCAGCAGGAGGCAGTCCTTGATAATCTAACTAGATCACCATGAATCCATTGTAAAGAGCTACAGAAATATAAAATACTCTCTAACATACTTACAATGCTGAATAATGAAAGACAAAACATTTCATTTGCTCCTAAAACATACCTGTAAAACAGTAACTCTGTGATGAGAAAACATAACAGCAGCTAGTTTTGCCGGGACCACTTTAACAGAAGTTGGTACAATAAGCAGAGAGGCACCACTTGACAGAGCAACAAACATTTCCACCACAGAAGGGTCAAAGGTCAGAGGTGAAGCCAGAAACACAACATCATCAGGAGTGATTCCAAACAGCACCCTAAGGCAAAACAGAATACAACGAGACAGGTCTAACATTTAGTAAACATATACCCTAAAAAAGTATTTATGACCACTAAGTTTCCAAGACTGGCTAGATTTTATTTTTCTCTCTTAGATTAACCAAAGTGGTGCTATTAATTCTAGAACTCTTCTTAATAAATATAAGGATTATAAGTCATTTTAACCAATGTCTACTTTTTGCCATGATGTATTTTACCATATGTGATGGCCTTCTGATATGTCAAAAGGTGGGCTGAATTAGTCCCTAGAATTCCCTTTCTAGTATGTTTCCCATTAGGGTAGAAGACAAGGGATAGCTTCTCTTGACAGCCTAAGGGCAAAAGTAGGGCAGGCGTCACTTGGTAGCCCCCATGCCTTTTTCTAGTTATTCAATCCAACACCAACTTAGGTGCTGCTGTGAGGGATTTCATAGATACGATTAAGGTTCCTAATCATCTGACCAGCCAAGGTCTTGGATTGGCTGGATTTATACAGTTGGTGGGCCTTTACCAGAGTGTTTAGGAGACCTTCCCTGGTGTCTAGTGGTTAAGACCCTGTGCTCCTAATGCAGAGGGCATGAGTTCAATCCCTGGCCAAGGAATTAAGATCCCGCATGATGCTTGGCATGGCCAAAAAGAACAAAACAGACAGAGAGCATGATTAGGCCTTCTCTGAAGAAGAAACTTCATAGAGTAGCTGGTCAGAAATTACTCGTCCTTTACCCTGGATCCTCATTTCTGACTCCTCTGTGGACAAGCACATGCCCATTGGGTTCCAGTCTGTTCACGATCAACCTTTCTAAGTGTCTAATGAACTTCAGCCTTGCTTAGGCACCCCCTACAAGTGTAAATCAATTCCTTGTAAAAGGTCTCTGATAAATCTTCTGGTTCTGTTCTTCCGACAGAATCTTGACTCTATACTACATATCCAGTGATGATCAATAGACACCTCTGTCTCCCTTTTCTCACTATTTGGCTTTTTTTCTCAGTATCTCAACAAAGAGCGGAACAGTATGTATGTGGTAAGGATATTACAGAGCATGTATGGTAAGTGATAAGCCCATGACACTGCTTGAACTTACAGAAAAAAACTGGGAATTCCCTGGCAGTCCAGTGGTCAGGACTCGATACTTTCACTGTTGTGGCCAGGTTCAATCCCTTGTTGGGGAATTAAGATCCTGTAAGCCACTTGGCATAGCCAAGAAACGAACCAACAAAACCTCACTCTATCCAGAACCAGGAATTAACCTTAACTTCAAAATACCTTCAAGTACAGTATTGTGAAGACCCACCTGGAACCCAGGCTTGGTATAAGAATTATATTAAGCTGAAGACATTTTGGATTCAGAATACAGAAAGAAACATTCTTGGAACTTTCCTCATCTGACTGATAGCAGAAACCTCTGGGGAATGAGACTGCCATGAATTCCATCTTCAGGGTGACTTGTACTCCAAGAGAGTGCCCCAATAGCAAACCTACCATAAACCCCCTCTACAGGGAGATGAACAAAAATCTTGGTAACTTTCCTGATACGATTAAGGTTCCTAATCATCTGAACAGCCAAGGTCTTGGATTGGCTGGATTTATACAGTTGGTGGGCCTTTACCAGAGTGTTTAGGAGACCTTCCCTGGTGTCTAGTGGTTAAGACCCTGTGCTCCTAATGCAGAGGGCATGAGTTCAATCCCTGGCCAAGGAATTAAGATCCCGCATGATGCTTGGCATGGCCAAAAAGAACAAAACAGACAGAGAGCATGATTAGGCCTTCTCTGAAGAAGAAACTTCATAGAGTAGCTGGTCAGAAATTACTCGTCCTTTACCCTGGATCCTCATTTCTGACTCCTCTGTGGACAAGCACATGCCCATTGGGTTCCAGTCTGTTCACGATCAACCTTTCTAAGTGTCTAATGAACTTCAGCCTTGCTTAGGCACCCCCTACAAGTGTAAATCAATTCCTTGTAAAAGGTCTCTGATAAATCTTCTGGTTCTGTTCTTCCGACAGAATCTTGACTCTATACTACATATCCAGTGATGATCAATAGACACCTCTGTCTCCCTTTTCTCACTATTTGGCTTTTTTTCTCAGTATCTCAACAAAGAGCGGAACAGTATGTATGTGGTAAGGATATTACAGAGCATGTATGGTAAGTGATAAGCCCATGACACTGCTTGAACTTACAGAAAAAAACTGGGAATTCCCTGGCAGTCCAGTGGTCAGGACTCGATACTTTCACTGTTGTGGCCAGGTTCAATCCCTTGTTGGGGAATTAAGATCCTGTAAGCCACTTGGCATAGCCAAGAAACGAACCAACAAAACCTCACTCTATCCAGAACCAGGAATTAACCTTAACTTCAAAATACCTTCAAGTACAGTATTGTGAAGACCCACCTGGAACCCAGGCTTGGTATAAGAATTATATTAAGCTGAAGACATTTTGGATTCAGAATACAGAAAGAAACATTCTTGGAACTTTCCTCATCTGACTGATAGCAGAAACCTCTGGGGAATGAGACTGCCATGAATTCCATCTTCAGGGTGACTTGTACTCCAAGAGAGTGCCCCAATAGCAAACCTACCATAAACCCCCTCTACAGGGGAGCTTTATGAACGCTAAGATGATAAAACCTACTCTCATGCACAGAGGCCAATATTAACCACGGTTTATCTCCTTGTCTTTCCTAAAAAACTTATTTGTATTACACATAGAAGCCTCTTCCTCCCCCTCCTTTCCCCTCCTACATTAGGTACATAAGCCCCAATCTTAACCATTTCTAAAGAGGATCCACACCCACCCAATACTTTAAATATCATCTCTTCCCATCTCATAGTATTGTACTGCTTTACCATATTCCTACTACTTGATTTTTCAAACTAATCCTCTCTACCAATTCCCTATGTCCAGCCTACCCCTCCTCTATCTAAATACAAAGGCAAAAAAACCCTTACACCTTCCCAGAATTCCTTCTTTCATTTCTATTAAAACTGTGTGGGTTTAGTCGCTCAGTAATGCCCAATTCTTTGTGGCCCTATGGATTGTAGCCCACCAGGCTCCTCTGATCAAGGGATTTTCCAGGCAAGAATACTGGAGTGAGTTGTCATTTCCTTCTCCAGAACATCTTCCCGACCCAGGGATCCAAGCCACGTCTCCTGTGTCTCCTGTTCTTTACCTCCTCAGTCACTGGGTAAGTCCCTATTAAAACTAGTTTCTGGAAAATAACCCCTTACTTTTGTTATCCCCATTTCCTTTCTCTCACTTTTTTATCTCCAGCCTGTATAGCCTTCAGCTCTGGGCATTAGAGGTAAAAAGTCACTAAAGACCAGACTCACTCACAACTGACACCTCTGCAGTATTTAGCCATTCTTTCCTTCTAGATCTGTGCATCCAATATAGCAGCCACTAGATACCTATGCCTACTGAGCACTAACAACTACCATACAAAAGAAAAAAACGTAAAATACCTCACTAATAATTTTTATACTGATTATATATTAAAATGATAATATTTAGGGCATACTGGGTAAGATAAATTCTTAAAATTAATATACTTTTTACTTCTTAAATGTGATTACTAAAAAAATTTTAATTACATAAAACTCACAATGACATAAAACTACACATGTGTCTCATGAGGTTTCCATTTCTACTTCTGTTTCCTCCCCTGATTTCCTAAGACTGCTTCTCTCTGGTTCCCTTCCCCTTCTATGTCCTTTTTTAGTTCAAAAGGTGAGAATCTCAACTTTACAGAGATTTCTTATCTTCCAACTATAATAGGAAAACCAACGCAACAATGCTACAGGTGTAAACTTAATGAAATGCAAAAATTTTAATGGTTATTTATCATCTTTTAGAGTAAGTTCAAAGAGAGACTATCAGACTCCCGCTCTCTCAGGTCCTAAAACTCCTAGCCTCCCACACTGTAGCTTAGCCCAAATGCACTCTAGCAAGCCGAATTCCTTCTTCCTCCCATCCCGCTGCTAGGAATGTTTTCTCTCTTCTTATTAATAATTAAGAAGCAAAGCTTCCAAACACCTCATCTGTTGTTTGGCTCCAGGTCTGGATTAAACAGATAAACCCCTACTCTGCAGAGACCTAAAGTTCAGATATAGCTGAAACAAGAGACCCAATTACTTAGGACTGTTAATAGGAACAACAGTTACAAAAGAACAGATATTTCACAATTTATTTTTTCCTTTAAAATACAACCATTGAAAGATTCTGAAGAGGGAACTTACCGGAAATGCTGGATGTTTGGCACTATACATGCATGGGGGACTCTGACCATCCTCGGTGTCCCCGTAGTGCCTGAGGTGTGGAGCACGTAGGCCAGGCAATGCTCTAGCCTCGCATCCATGTGCTCTTCTGACCTTTCTTCACTGCCGTTCTCAGAATTCATGCTCTTCGTCATTTTTTCTTTTTCATATTTCTCTTCCTTAACATTTAGCACCAAGCTCACCTCAACGTTTATCCAGTGGAGTCTGAAGAGTACTAGGTCATGATGTTTTACTGTAAGTGTATCATAGTTCAATAATGTTTCAAAGGAAGATTTGAATTTCTGTGTTAAATGGAGAACAAAGTTTACACTACTATATAGACTATTAAGCATTCATTTACTGATACAAAATGGCCTTCTCTTTTTAAGCACAGCAGACCTTTGAACATGGGTTTGAACTGCATGGGTCCACTTATATGTGGGTTCTCTTCTCAATAAATACGTACTCCTCCGAGGTTGGATGAATCTGGGGATGTGACAGTCCACAATACCAAGACCGACTGTAAAGTTAAAGGCATATTTTCCACTGAGGTAACTGGTGCTCCTAACTCACAATTTGTTCAAGGGTCGACTGCACAGGCTATACATCCAAAAATAAAAACATGAAAGAGAAACCTCTAAGAGAAAAGTGCTATCCTTACTTTAAAACTCATCTTTAGGGCTTCCCTGGTGGTCCAGTGGGTAAAGAGTCTGCCTTGCTGTGCAGGGGGCACTGGTTTGATCCCCTGGCCCAGAAGGATCCCACATGCCGCGGAGCGGCTGAACCACTATGTCCAATTTTGAGCCAGCACTCTGGAGCGCATGCACCCAGAGCCAATGTTCTGCAATGAGAGGCCTCTGCAATGAGAGGCCACTGCAATGGGAGGCCCACACAAGCCAGAGAATAAAGATGGATGAAAATAAATACATAAACAATAAAAGAGGCCAAAAATTAAAAAAAAAAAAACAACTCATCTTTAACAAAGAGACATAAAAATACACAACTGCAGCGCAATATGGTGTGGTATGTACTATGCTTTAAATGTGAATAAGAACAGAGAAGGCTGAACTTATTTTGCCTGGAAGGCCAGAGATTGATTCTTCATATGTAGTAACTGTGTTGTAAGTAGTATTCTCCAAACAAAGGAAAGGGGTATTTAGACAGTCAATAAACAACATCTGACCTGAGAAAGTTGGAAAGAACAGTAAGTATCCCAATAAGCTACAGAACAGGGGGAGAGGGAGATGAGCAGACCTGTTGACAGAAGATGAGATGCTAATCCTTAATAACTGTACTCTCAACACCAACAAGTCTAGATCTTAATCTGTGATGGGATCCAACTGAAAATGGCAATACCATAGACTAAATTTTGCCTGTCAAGGAGAGAATGATATGTAAGACTCTATATGTGAGAGCCTTTAATGAAACTTCCCTAATGATTCAGATATGCTTTGTGGGCTTAAACAGTCCATGGCTGCAGAAGTGAATGGAAAAGGCCTATGAACAAAGAATCAATAGAGCTCGGTGACTTTCTGGATAGGGAGCGAGCCAAAGAAGACTGCTGAGTTTCTGGCTCAGTTATTTTGTAGATGGAAATAGAATAATACAAGTTTCCTTTGAGTGTATCTTTGTTGGTTGGTAAGTAATAGATTACTGAAGCATAACAAGTTTTCACAATCCAGACATCACTGTAAACGAGAGGAAAAGGTCATAACCCACGAGCAAGTAGTGTTTTCTGTTTGTTTTGTGTGTATTAGGTGTAGGGTGTGGTATGTCCTATAAAGTTAAAAAAAAATTAAGGCCCACATAGTCTTAAGACCTAGCTCAAAAATCATCCTCCTCCATTACAACTATCCTATCTCTATTAGGTTATGCACACTTTGCTTAGGGCAATACCACACAATGTATACCCTGAAAGTACTAACTTTCTCTCTCCAACTATATAAGCAACCAAGAGGCAAGAATCCTGTCTTAAGCTACTTTCACATACCAATGCCCTCCCAAACACTGTCTCTAGTGCAGGGTTTCTCAGTCTCAACATTACTGACATTATGGACCAGATAAATCTCTGTGGGGGCTGCCTTGTGCACTGAAGGATTGTGAGCAGCATCCCTGACCTCTGCCCTTAGATGCCAGTAGCCTTTTCCATTAAGACCATTCAAAATATCTCCAGACATGGCAAAATGTTTCCTGGCATGTAAGATCACAGCCAGCTGAAAACCACTGCTCTATTTATTGATCCTATGCTCAATAAATACTTCTGACTGTTCTTGTGTTAAGTGATGGAAGAACACTTAGACTATCATCAAACAATCCAGTCAAAAAATGGGAAAGACCTAAAGAGACATCTATCCAAGGAAGACATACAGATGGCCAGAAACACATGAAAAGATGCTCAACGTCACTTGTTATTAGATAAATGCAAATCAAAACTACAATGAGGTATTGTCTCACACCAGTCAGAATGGCCATCATCAAAAATTCTACAGAAAATAAATGCTGGAGAGGGTGCAGAGAAAAGGGAACACTCTTGCCTTGTTGGTGGGAACGTAAATTGATACAACCACTGTGGAAGACAGAAAGGAGATTCCTCAAAAAACTAAGAATAGAAGCACCATACAATCCAGCAATCCCACTATTAGGCATATACCCAGATGAAATCAAAATTGAAAGAGACACCTGTACCCCAATGTTCATTGCAGCACTCTATACAATAGCTAGAACATGGAAGCAACCTAGATGTCCATCAACAAATGAATGGATAAAGAAGCTCTGGTACATATATACAGTGGAATACTTCTCAGCTGCAAAAAGAAATACAGAAGATTCAGTCCTAATGAGATGGATGAATCTAGAACCTATTATACAAAATGAAGTTAAGTCAAAAAGATAAGGACAAATACAGTATACTAACACATATATATGGAATCTAGTGAGTTCATACTGATATACACGCAGAGCATTGATGGAAAAACAGTCACAGAGAACAGGCTTATGGACATTGGGGAGAGGGAAGAGTGGATGAGAGATATGGAAAGAGCAACATGGAACCTTATACTATCGATGTAAAAGAGATAACTATTGTCAATGCATTACAGGTCTAAGGGATCGTACATGGGGGCTATGAGACAGCCTAGAGGGGTGGGGTGGGGGGAATGGTATATACATATGACTAAGCTGGAATTATACTTATCTGTAAAACAACAAAACTCTGTAAAATCAAGAAAGCAAAATAAAAACAAACTTGTGATTGTGGGGAAAAAAAAAAAGCCAAAGCAATCCTGAGAAAGAAGAATGGAACTGGAGGGATCAGCCTCCTTAACTTCAGACTAAACTACAAAGCAACAGTCATCAAGACAGTATGGTACTGGCACAAAAACAGACATATAGACCAATGGAACAAAATAGAGAACCCAGAGATAAACCCACACACCTATGGGTACCTTACTATTATGTTTTTTTAATTTTAAAATTTGGCCACTTTTTTTATTGGTCCTTTAAATTTATTTTCATTCATCTTTATTCTCTGGCCTGTGTGGGCCTCCCATTGCAGTGGCCTCTCTTGTTGCAGAGCATCAGCTCTGTGCACATGCGCTCTAGAGCACTGGTTTGTAATTGGACACACTGGTCCAGCCGCTCCACAGCATGTGGGATCTTCCTGGGTCAGGAATTGAACCAGTGCCCCTTGCACTGCAAGGCAGACTCTATACCCACTGCACCACCAGGGAAGCCCAGGGTACCTTATTTTTGACAAAAGAGGCAAAAATATATAAAATGGAACAAAGACAGCCTCGTCAACAAATGGTGCTGGGAAACTAGACAGCTACATGCAGAAGAATGAAGCTGGAACATTCCCTGACACCATACACAAAGATAAACTCAAAATGGATTAAAGACCTAAATGTAAGAACAGAGAACTTTTGGAGGAAAATATAGGTAAAACACTCAGTGACATAAATCAAAGCAAGACCTTCTATGACTCTCCCTCTAGAATAACGGAAATAAAACCAAAAACAAATGTGTGGGACCTAAAGAAACTTAAGTTTCTGCATAGCAAAAAAAACTACAAACAAGGTGAACAGACAACTCAAAGAATGGGAGAAAATAATAGCAAATGAAACAAACGACAAATAACTAATTTCTAAAATATACAAGCAGTTCAGACAACTCAATACTGAAAAAACAAACAACCCTATCAAAAAATGGGAAAAAGACCTAAAGAGACATCTATCCAAGGAAAACATACAGATGGCTCCCCCCTACAAAAAGACATATCGCCAAAAGGGGCATTTAAAAAGAATTTTTTTTTTAATTGTAAGAAAAAAAAACAACTATGGAAAAGGAAGCAAGGTACTTTTTATGGGCTTTGCTATGGATCCAACTCCTTCGTATATGCAGTTATAAAGAATAGCTTGATATTGATAATTAATTTTTCCACCTAGCCACCACATCTACAAAACATGCACCAAGGTTGTTAACCAATCTCACACTCTTTTTTTAGTTTTGTTTGCTTCTCATCAAATAACCAATGAAGAACAGAAAACTGTGGTCACACATTATAAAACTGAAAATATTTATAACCAAATAACTATTGTAACCCACACACCTATGGGTACCTTACTATTATGTTTTTAATTTTAAAATTTGGCCACTTTTTTTATTGGTCCTTTAAATTTATTTTCATTCATCTTTATTCTCTGGCCTGTGTGGGCCTCCCATTGCAGTGGCCTCTCTTGTTGCAGAGCATCAGCTCTGTGCACATGCGCTCTAGAGCACTGGTTTGTAATTGGACACACTGGTCCAGCCGCTCCACAGCATGTGGGATCTTCCTGGGTCAGGAATTGAACCAGTGCCCCTTGCACTGCAAGGCAGACTCTATACCCACTGCACCACCAGGGAAGCCCAGGGTACCTTATTTTTGACAAAAGAGGCAAAAATATAAAATGGAACAAAGACAGCCTCGTCAACAAATGGTGCTGGGAAACTAGACAGCTACATGCAGAAGAATGAAGCTGGAACATTCCCTGACACCATACACAAAGATAAACTCAAAATGGATTAAAGACCTAAATGTAAGAACAGAGAACTTTTGGAGGAAAATATAGGTAAAACACTCAGTGACATAAATCAAAGCAAGACCTTCTATGACTCTCCCTCTAGAATAACGGAAATAAAACCAAAAACAAATGTGTGGGACCTAAAGAAACTTAAGTTTCTGCATAGCAAAAAAAACTACAAACAAGGTGAACAGACAACTCAAAGAATGGGAGAAAATAATAGCAAATGAAACAAACGACAAATAACTAATTTCTAAAATATACAAGCAGTTCAGACAACTCAATACTGAAAAAACAAACAACCCTATCAAAAAATGGGAAAAAGACCTAAAGAGACATCTATCCAAGGAAAACATACAGATGGCTCCCCCCTACAAAAAGACATATCGCCAAAAGGGGCATTTAAAAAGAATTTTTTTTTTAATTGTAAGAAAAAAAAACAACTATGGAAAAGGAAGCAAGGTACTTTTTATGGGCTTTGCTATGGATCCAACTCCTTCGTATATGCAGTTATAAAGAATAGCTTGATATTGATAATTAATTTTTCCACCTAGCCACCACATCTACAAAACATGCACCAAGGTTGTTAACCAATCTCACACTCTTTTTTTAGTTTTGTTTGCTTCTCATCAAATAACCAATGAAGAACAGAAAACTGTGGTCACACAATTATATATGTATACTTAGAAAATATTTATTAACCAAATTAATAACTTATTGTCACTTTCTGGAGGCCTTACTCTAACACCTACTTTTCTTTAGGAAGTTCTCCACATATTTGAAGCTCTGAACTGTCTTCCTGATATTATAGATGCAGATGCATATACACACATACACACAGACAGGTAAACTACATTTATGTTACCCTCAAATATAAGATGGTTCATATAAGGAATGGGTAAGAACAGGCTAAACTGAGTATACTTTCTATGATATTTTCCAATGATAAAATAGTATTTCATAAACAATAAATGAAGAAAAATAATGAAACATGGGCTGTACCTTGCTTAACATGTAATACCAATTTTGCACCTAAAGCAGTGTTTTTTGGTTAGACCTCTGGTAAGCAGTCACTTAAGTCAGTTAAATTTTAAAAATAACATATTTAGGGACTTCCCTGGTGGTTCAGTAGCTAAGATTCTATGTTTCTAATGCAGGGGGGCGTGGGTTCAATCCCTGGTCAAGGAACTAGATTCCATATGCCACAACTAAGTTTGCATGCATGCCAAAACTAAGAACCAGTGCAGCCAAACAAATGCATGCACACACACACACACACTTAGTCTTCCAGAAAGGTTTGGTCTAAGTATCAACCTCTTTTTCAAAATCTAAGCAAGTATCAAGGATTGGGATTTCCCTGGCAGTATAATGGTAAGAGTTCCACGGGTTTAATCACTGGTCAGGGAACTAAGACTCCACATGCCACGTCGTCAAAAAAGAAAAAAGTATCAAGTATTATAAAAGAGGAACAGGGCTTCCCCTGGTGGTCCAGTGGATAGGGACACCGCCTTGCAGTGCAAGGGGCGCCGGTTCAATCCCTGGCCTGGGAAGATTCCACGTGCCGCAGAGCGGCTGGACCGATGTGTCCAATCACGGAGCTGGAGCTCTGGGGCGCATGCGCCCAGAGCCAGAGCTCTGCGACGACAGAGGCCACCGCGATGGGAGGCCCACAGGAGCCAAAGAACAAAGACGGATGAAAACAGAGAAATGAAAGACCGGTGGAAGTGGCCCGCCCGCTCCCCTCCCTCCCCAACCAGACCCCCGCCCAAAAATGAATAAATAAAAATAAATCTTTTAAAAATAAATAAATAAATAAAAGAGGAACAACTCTGGAAAGAAAGTAAATTCAAAACAATGCACAATGCATTACTGTGAGGGAAGAAGACAGGTTCAGACCATTGAGCAGTGGTTTTCAATGGAGCATGGCGGGTGAAGGGTGCCTCCAAGAGACATTTGGCAATGTCCAAAGACAATTTTGGTCGTTCCAATTGGGGGGTGCTACTGGCACCTATTAGGTGAGGACATGGGGTTACTAAACATCTTATAATGTACAGTACACTCTTCACAACAAACAATTACCCAACCGAAAATGTCAACAGTGCTAAAACTGAGAAACTTTGCTGAGTTAAGTGAATTTCGCAATCAAGATGGGGACTGCACCTCCTTCTATTAAAAAGTAAATGTAACACATTAAAAAGGAGAAAACCTTAAAAGAGTCACACTTACATTAATTAGCTGTTTTTCAACAAGGATATACTTTAGATTACATTTTTTCATAAAATGAATTGATAATGCTGGTGGTGAATCTGGATCAATAGGCACATAAGCAGCAGGGACTTGGAGAATTCTAAATAAACAAAGTACAGAGTCAGCAAAGGGTATCTGTTGCAAATAATCTTACTTTAAGATATCCAAAGTTTAGTTCCAAAAAATCTCACCCTAAAATCCAAGAGGCTAAATTAACTGCAGGATGGCAGTAGAGACCAATTTCCCGAATTCCTTGAAAGTCACAGTGTAACAGCAAAAAATTTGCTAATTCTGAAGCAGCATTAATCACAGTCTTGTATGTATAGTAAACGGGAGGCTGGTTGTTACATGCATCAAAACACACAGCTATTTTATCCGAATAAAGGGAGGCAGCCTGATACACCAATTCCTGAAGAGTCATTTCACTGAAGTTTGCCTGAACATCACTGGTAGCAGAGAACTCTACCTGTATTAAGAAACGTTAGGGGGACAAGGAGTCTCAGAGGTCTTGTTGATGGGGGGAGGTTAGAGAAAAAACTCTATGCAATCACTCCTCATAAAAATAACTACATCAAAGACACAGTTAACTGTGAGCTGTCTATGGTAAACTTGGCTTACATTTTGATATAATCAACCTAACTCCCTGTCAGAACTGGAAGTTTGGAGGGTAATGGTAGGGTGGGGATGAAAGAAGCAGAAATATAGAATTCTCCAAAACAGACCACAAAGCAAAAAAGAAATCATAAGTAAATCATCACCAAGTAATGCCAAATTTAAAGTACCAATATGCTAGGTTTGTCTTTACTTTTTTTTTTTCCCAGTTGTTACAGACTAATAAAGTGGCTAAATCCTGTATGGTAACCTTGAAAAAACTAATGTAAGTGAAGTCTGCCTTTAGAAACTGAATGTAGGTGAAAAAAAAAAAAGAGAGAGAAAATCCTTATATCCAATTTTAGTCCTCTACATAAAAACTGTGTTCATCATCATTATTAATAATATATAATACAGTAAGATCACAGCAAATCACTTTTACAATTGCTAAGAAGCTCTTCATACTCTAGCTTGCAATATATATATATATACACACACACACACATATATATATTTTCTGTGTGTGTGTGTGTGGGATCTTAGTTCCCCAACCAAGGCGCCCAGAAGTGAGAGCACAGAGTCCTAACTACTGGGCAGCCAGGGAGCAGCCTCTAATTCGATTTTTAAATTGCCAATAAATTCATTTAAGTTTAGACTCTATAGTATTACAACTTCATAAAATATTGTATCAATACAGTGTTCTGGGCCTTTTCAATGCTGATTATACAAAAACAAAACGTGAAACAGCATTTCATCAAAAAAAAAAAAAACAAAACGTTAGGGATGACCGAACAACAAAAACCTCACAGGTGCTTGTATTTGAACTTATTTCCCCACTGATTCATCCACATCATTTAGTCAACATTAATTAGTGAAAATAAAATATTCCTAAAGAGAACAAAATGAACCAACAATGGCTGACACCTGTAAGATTTGGAAATACTGATTACTAAGTACAAAACTTTTAAATATAAAATAACTTTAGTACTTGCAGCATTTTTAATAAGCTTTTCTACAAATACGAGCTCTTTCTGTGACTCGAAAGATAACGTGAATTTTTTAAAAGCCGTTGAGGTCTTGTTGATGGGGAGGTTAGAGAAAAAACTCTATGCAATCACTCCTCATAAAAATAACTACATCAAAGACACAGTTAACTGTGAGCTGTCTATGGTAAACTTGGCTTACATTTTGATATAATCAACCTAACTCCCTGTCAGAACTGGAAGTTTGGAGGGTAATGGTAGGGTGGGGATGAAAGAAGCAGAAATATAGAATTCTCCAAAACAGACCACAAAGCAAAAAAGAAATCATAAGTAAATCATCACCAAGTAATGCCAAATTTAAAGTACCAATATGCTAGGTTTGTCTTTACTTTTTTTTTTTCCCAGTTGTTACAGACTAATAAAGTGGCTAAATCCTGTATGGTAACCTTGAAAAAACTAATGTAAGTGAAGTCTGCCTTTAGAAACTGAATGTAGGTGAAAAAAAAAAAAGAGAGAGAGAGAAAATCCTTATATCCAATTTTAGTCCTCTACATAAAAACTGTGTTCATCATCATTATTAATAATATATAATACAGTAAGATCACAGCAAATCACTTTTACAATTGCTAAGAAGCTCTTCATACTCTAGCTTGCAATATATATATATATACACACACACACACATATATATATTTTCTGTGTGTGTGTGTGGGATCTTAGTTCCCCAACCAAGGCGCCCAGAAGTGAGAGCACAGAGTCCTAACTACTGGGCAGCCAGGGAGCAGCCTCTAATTCGATTTTTAAATTGCCAATAAATTCATTTAAGTTTAGACTCTATAGTATTACAACTTCATAAAATATTGTATCAATACAGTGTTCTGGGCCTTTTCAATGCTGATTATACAAAAACAAAACGTGAAACAGCATTTCATCAAAAAATGAACAAAACGTTAGGGATGACCGAACAACAAAAACCTCACAGGTGCTTGTATTTGAACTTATTTCCCCACTGATTCATCCACATCATTTAGTCAACATTAATTAGTGAAAATAAAATATTCCTAAAGAGAACAAAATGAACCAACAATGGCTGACACCTGTAAGATTTGGAAATACTGATTACTAAGTACAAAACTTTTAAATATAAAATAACTTTAGTACTTGCAGCATTTTTAATAAGCTTTTCTACAAATACGAGCTCTTTCTGTGACTCGAAAGATAACGTGAATTTTTTAAAAGCCATGTTTATGACAAATTACAACGTTTACCACACATATCTATACTATTAAGATGCATAGATTACTTTTCATTGCAGTTTCCCAGTTGTTGCTATAAAAGAAGGCAAAATCTACTCTTATTGTCTAAGGTTTTCATTAACTGAATCACAAATACATTTGTCTCACCAGAGAATACCGTACTAACTGGAACACTTCTGGGACCACATAAAAAGGAAAAAGAGAAAAAGAAAATATAGTAAAAGATTATATATGTAATGGGATCCTTAAGTTTTAAGATATTTACCATTTTGCACCTGCAGAGACTATCTTGAGTCATCAGAGGTCTTAGGGACTCCTCCTAGGTTATTGGTTATTTTAAAGATTGATAAATCACCTAAAAACTTTACTTTCCCGTTTCCACCGGCTTCTTAACTTTCATGAAACAAATACGACTAATTACAATGCAGTTTATACCTTCCAACATATTTTTTCAATTGCTTTTCTAAATCAGGCTATCAAGACGGGGCAAGCTTATTTCCATTTGAAATAAGGAGCGAGGGTCTAAGGCAGGATGAGCGGGGAGGGCACATTGGTCAAATTTAACCTCTGGTCCACTCCATCCCACCAGACACCACTGAATTCAAAACCGAGGCCAAGCGGTGGCCCGGAAGCGAAGCAAACCTGTGTGCAGCCAGCGCCTCCCTTACACAGGTCCCCGCGGGTTACCACCTCCTACCGAGACCCACTCAGAAGGCCTAGAGGTGAGAGGGTAGCGAGGAGCCAAGCCCATCCGGACCTTCCAACCCTAACGCGTCACACACGGCGATTAAACCATAACTCTCAAAGCTTAAACCTGGCCCGGCCTGTCGAGATCTGAATGGCGCGGGCTCGCGCAGATAGCCTCCGCGTCGCGTTAGTGACGTCAACACGAGCGACCCGGCGCAGGCAGCGTTGCTCCGCCCCGCCCACGCCCGGGGTTTCGGACCCAGCTGCACGGAATTGTTGGCGTCTCGATGGCTGTTCTCATCCCAGATCTCCGCCCCAGCCGCGCTGGGTTTTGGACAGGGTTTGTAAGGATATTTGGAGTTGACCCCCTTGGAGTCGTACCCTTTCATTCTTGTCAAGAACTCTGGGTGATAAACTTTAATTTCAAGCAGCTGTCTCCCGTTCAGGACGTTGCTGTAAAGAGATCGCCTGGAGTTGATGTTAAGAGCGATGAAATCTTTGTGAAATACATGAATGACTGGATTACATCCGTTGAACTTTAAAAAAAAAAAAAAAAAACCACCTCCCCTACACTGTGGGAGACTATGCAGCAATGAAGCCTGCAAACGAATTTCTTGTTATAAGCAGGCTGACATTTTAATGGGAATAGATGTATTTAAAGGATAACTAATAACATTTCAGTTTACAATGAGAGTATACATAGAAAACAGGTCTGAAGCAAGAAAGTGCCTTAAACTATGCTGCAGATTAAGAAATATCAGGGATTATGTGGGAGCGAAGTGGTAGCTGGGCTGCTTTTGAACTCCTCGCTGCTTCAGTTTCTTAATAGGGCTTCCTAGCTGCGGCCTAGTGGAGAAGCAAAGATGTCTCAATATATTCGGGTAATGGAAAATGAAAATGACAAGCCCATTGAAATACCATCGGAAGACAATGGGCCAGGGCTGCTGTCCACGGGTACAGTCCAGTTTCCAGGGGCTTGTGGGTTGCACTACAGGAATCCAGTGCCTCAGTGCATGAGAGGTGTCCCTCTGGTAGAAGAGTTTTGCATGGTTACTTTGCTGCAAACTGCTGTCAAAGAGTTGGCCTTCTGGAGCAATGGCATGGTTACAAAATGATCAGGGTTTTGGTTTGGTTTTGGCTAGAAGGACTGAGGAGGTGTCCTGACATCAACAAACGACATATGAAAAGGAATAAGGACACAAGGCACTTGTGTCCTTAGATGTTGGTGGCAAGAACAATCCAAGCAAGAGATAACCTCCACTTGCCCATGAGTATATATACCACACATCTTTTATTTTGTGGGATGGGGGAGGTGTCAAACCTGTATCTTTGTTTCTGTATTTGGGAATGACGCCATTATCCACCCAGCCAGCAGGTAGAGAAACCCTAGATGTTCACCCCAACCCAACTTCTTTCTTACCCTCCTGTATGCAGTTAGATCCCTCTGTCCTCCAGCCCCCAGTCTCTGGACCACTGCCATATCAGAATTGCCTGTGGTAATGTTAAAATAACACAGATTTCTGAATCTCCATTCCAAGAAGTTCTGCATTTTCTAGTGAGGGAGGAGCTGACAATCTGCATCCCTCCCAGACCCCCACCCTCCTTCATTTTTAAAATACTTAAATCTGCTCTCTTACTTCAGGTCTTGGTCAGCTTGTCCTAAAACCCAGTCTTGTTTTTCCCAAATAAAACAGCTTTTAGGTTGATAGGTGGTAGCATAAGGGCATAACTCATTCCCAAGTGAACTTCAAATCCTTTTAGTTAACCCTCTTTATCCCTACTTGCAGAAGCCAGTTTCTCAGTTTTTTTAGGGCCCTAGTGGCTCTGTGTAAGAATTCACCTGCCAGTGCAGGAGATAAGGGTTTGATCCGTAGGTTGGAAAGATCCCCTGGAGAAGAAAATGGCAACCCACTGCAGTATTCTTGTCTGGGAAATGCCATGGACAGAGGAACCTGCCAGACTATAGTCCATGGGGTCCCAAAAGAGTTGGTCACGACCTAGTGACTAAAACAAAATGATGTAAATAGAATTGCTTGCTCCCTGCTGCGTTTAGTCTTTAGGTTTTCCAGATCAGCTAAGCTATTTGCTTTTGATATCAGAATTTTGTTTGTTATCTCTTTTCCTCTATTGGAAAAATCCATTTACTGTCATTTTCAGGAGGCCTAAGAGGAAGCAAATGTAGGAGACTATATAAGATATCATTTTTACTTGGTAATCTAGAGTGATCATTCCCAAACATACACCAGATCAACCACAGCATTCCCGAGAAGCTTCAGGGTCTCTGACTGCAGACTCTAGCAAGGCAGGTGAGATAGTTCATTATCTTTCTAGCCTAATCTCTCACAACTGGCCACAGCTTCCTCACCCCATTTAAATCCACCCAGCCATGAAAAAAGGGATGGGGAGGTGTCAAACCTGTATCTTTGTTTCTGGATTTGGGAAGGACGCCATTACCCACCCAGCCAGCAGCTAGAGAAACCCTAGATGTTCACCCCAACCCAACTTCTTTCTTACCCTCCTGTATGCAGTTAGATCCCTCTGTCCTCCAGCCCCCAGTCTCTGGACCACTGCCATATCAGAATTGCCTGTGGTAATGTTAAAATAACACAGATTTCTGAATCTCCATTCCAAGAAGTTCTGCATTTTCTAGTGAGGGAGGAGCTGACAATCTGCATCCCTCCCAGACCCCCACCCTCCTTCATTTTTAAAATACTTAAATCTGCTCTCTTACTTCAGGTCTTGGTCAGCTTTTCCCTAAAACCCAGTCTTGTTTTTCCCAAATAAAACAGCTTTTAGGTTGATAGGTGGTAGCATAAGGGCATAACTCATTCCCAAGTGAACTTCAAATCCTTTTAGTTAACCCTCTTTATCCCTACTTGCAGAAGCCAGTTTCTCAGTTTTTTTAGGGCCCTAGTGGCTCTGTGTAAGAATTCACCTGCCAGTGCAGGAGATAAGGGTTTGATCCGTAGGTTGGAAAGATCCCCTGGAGAAGAAAATGGCAACCCACTGCAGTATTCTTGTCTGGGAAATGCCATGGACAGAGGAACCTGCCAGACTATAGTCCATGGGGTCCCAAAAGAGTTGGTCACGACCTAGTGACTAAAACAAAATGATGTAAATAGAATTGCTTGCTCCCTGCTGCGTTTAGTCTTTAGGTTTTCCAGATCAGCTAAGCTATTTGCTTTTGATATCAGAATTTTGTTTGTTATCTCTTTTCCTCTATTGGAAAAATCCATTTACTGTCATTTTCAGGAGGCCTAAGAGGAAGCAAATGTAGGAGACTATATAAGATATCATTTTTACTTGGTAATCTAGAGTGATCATTCCCAAACATACACCAGATCAACCACAGCATTCCCGAGAAGCTTCAGGGTCTCTGACTGCAGACTCTAGCAAGGCAGGTGAGATAGTTCATTATCTTTCTAGCCTAATCTCTCACAACTGGCCACAGCTTCCTCACCCCATGTTTCACATTCCCCACACCTGGTCCTGTCAGATCCTGCTATAATAAGACCCTAGTAAGTCTTCTGAACCTACCAAACCCTTATCAAGTTTCCACACCTGTGCTTCACAGGCTACAAAACCCTTTCTCTCCCCACACTGGCTCAATGAACACCCCTCTTATGGAAACACAGCTTAAACATGGCGGTTCTTCAAGCTTTGTATGAGAATATAGCTCGCCTCCTCCAACCCCATCCTATGTACCCAGCATATTGCCAGGAGGAGCAATATGCCATGGGCCCTAAATGTCCCTGAAAATTCTCGCTAAGTATGCAAAGAATGCAAGGTTGCTCAGGGTGATCAATCTTCAGAGCTCAGGTAATCTCTTCCCCAAGTAGCAGGCTTGCTTCTACTACTGTGAAAGGAGTGATCCCCCTAAACTTAGTACACCTTTCTTGTAATGCCACCCACTGCATGTACAGACATCCATCTACGTCTACCTCAGTCACCTGAGGGGGACTCCGGAGAGAACTTACAAACGGAAGCTCTGGCCACAAGTAGTGAAATATTCTGGTCTTTGACCCAGGAACCTCATGTTCACTGCCATTTAACAGTAACAGGCGAGCTTATTAGTTTTTTTTTTTTTTTTTTTAAGATTTATTTATTTATTTACTTTGGGCGGGGGTCAGGTTGGGGAGGGAGGGGAGCAGGCGGGCCACTTCTATTGGCTTTCATTTCTCTATTTTCATTCGTCTTCGTTCTTTGGCTCCTGTGGGCCTCCCATCGCGGTGGCGTCTGTCGTCGCAGAGCGCCGGCTCTGGGCGCATGCGCTCCAGAGCTCCGGCTCGGTGACTGGACACATCAGTCCAGCCGCACGGCGGCACGTGGGATCTTCCCAGGCCAGGGATCGAACCAGCGCCCCTTGCGCTGCAAGGCGGTGTCCTTACCCACTGGACCACCAGGGGAAGCCCTTATTAGTTTTTAAATAGAATACAAGCCTAGACCCTTCCCGAACTGTTGACTTAACAGTTACCATAAAACCTGTAGCAGCTGCATTATTTCCAAGTCTGACTTAATCCCTCTCGACAGCAGAGACTCATGTGTTTTGCACCTGTTTCCTGCACTATCTTTTTATTCTTCTCCATCTACCACATGGTTCCCATTCCTGATAATCAAATGCAGACCCCAGTATTTTGCTGATCCTTTGCACATTTTTTGATACATTCTCATTTCACTGCTTCTCTTCACCTACTTCCCAATTCATCTCTCAGTTGTCAATGTCATTGCTTCTTTTGAAAATAAAAATGACCTCAACAATAATTTTCAGAGTCCTCAACCCTACCCTGAGACAAGGTTAGGTCCCTGTTATGTGCTCTTGCAGCATCATCACCGATAACACGGTTGGGACAATGGTGTGTGATTCACTCTAAGGGAGCTCAGCTGCCCAGTTAAAGGCAGAGGAGAAACGGATGGGTGGTTGAGTTCATTCATGCGCGGCACATTTGCCTGGTGACTGAAAAAATGAAGGATGAGGGAAGTCAGACTGTGCCAGAGGGAGCCTGTTAGAATTCTCCAGAGAAACAAACCCAACAGAAGAAATAGAGCTTAGGAGGTTGGCTCAAAGAAGTGTGGGGGTTGGCAAGTTTGAATCCCAGGGCAGACCAGAAGGCTGGAAATTCAGGTAAGAGTTGATGTCACAGGCCTGAAACAGCTTGGAAACTCTGGCAAGGTTTCTAGGGTGCAATCCTGAGAATTCTCATCCAGAAAACTGCCATCTGTTCTTAAGGCCTTCAACTGCCTGGATGAGGCCCATCCACGTGATGGAGGGTCATCTGTTTCACTCACAGTCTGCTGACTTAATGTTTACCACATCCAAAAAACACCTAGATGGGTGTTCGAACAACTTGGCACTAGTGCCTAGTCAAACTGAAACGTAGAATTAACCATCTCACATATTCATCAGTGAAGCCAACAAGCAATTTTCAATGACTGAGGAAGGGTGCAAGGACCAACCTGGGTCTCCTTTGTGTAATCATTTTGTGTACCATAGCGCACTGAGAAATTCCAAAATGGTTAGAAGCTTAGTTTCTGTCATCCAGTGATTTCTCAGTTACAGGAGAAGACAATTTCTTCACACAAAAACAAATTTACATTGAACCGTTGCAGTTTAGTTTACTCTTAAGGGTCTATGAGATTTTTCTTTTGAGAGGCTAGGATTTTCTCTTTGACCTCTTTATCAAACATGAGGGCAGTTTTCCTCAGAGAAGCTGATTTATCCTACTTGAAAGTCAACAAGAGGCATTAGAAACTCAACTGATGCTCCAGGGCAAGGTTCTGAGAGGCAATGATACTATTACTGGATGAAGTCTGACAAAGCTAGATTTCAGGTAAGAAGTAGAGATAAGGTTCACAATTGGTACAGTAAGAAGTAGTATGAGCTAATTATTTAAAACAGATTAATGACAAAAAACATTTAAATGTGCATGAATTACAGAAGATTGGAGTTAGCCTTTTTGTTTTCTTCATTTTTAACTATATGTATGTATTTTGATTGTTTTTATTTTTTTGGAGGTAGGACTTTGGTATCTTTATTCTTATTTTGTGATTTTTTTTTTTTTTTGCCACACTGCAAGGCATGTGGGGTTGTATTTCCTGACCAGGGATTAAACCTGTGCCTGCTGCAGTGGAAGCTTGGAATCTTAACCACTGAAGACAGGAAAGTTCCCTGGTGTATCTACTTTTAAACAGACTGTTTTTAAAGCAGTTTTAGGTTCATAGCAAAACTAAGCAAAAGGCACAGAGTTCCCATATGCCCCTACCCCCACATATAATACCCCTTCTCACACCCCGAGTGGTCTGTTTGTTACAGCTGATGAACCTACCTTGACACATCATTACCACCCAAATTTTCTAGTTTACATCACGGTTCATTCTTGGTGTCATACAGTCTATAGGTTTGGACAAATATATAATAATTTATTCACCACCATAGTAATACACAAAATATTTTGACTATCCTAAAAACCCCATGTTTTACCTATTCATCCCTGTGTCCCAACCAACTACTGGGAACCAATGATCTTTTCATTGTCTCCATAGTTTTGCCTTTTCCAAAATGTCATATAGTTAGAATCACACAGTATGTACTCTTTTCAGATTGGCATCGTTCACTTAGTCAAATCCGTTTAAGTTCACTCCATGTCTTTTCATGGTTTGATAGCTCATTTCTTTTTAGGACCAAATAATATTCCACTGTCTGGATGTACCACAGTTTGTTGATCTACCTATTTTATTTTTAAATTTTGGCCTCTTTTATTGTTTTTTTAATTTATTTATTTTCATCCATCTTTCTTCTTTGGTCTGTGGGGGCCTCCCACTGCAGTGGCCTCTCTCGTTGCAGAGCATCGGCTCTGGGTGCACATGCTCCAGAGAGCTGGCTCGTAATTGGACACACTGGTCCAACCACTCCATGGCACGGCATGTGGGATCTTCCCAGGCCAGGGATCAAACCGGTGCCCTTTGCACTGCCAGATGGACTCTTTACCCACTGCACCACTAGGGAAGCCCCTTTATTTTTATTTTAAAAAGTACTCCAGACCAACGCACACACACAGTTTGAAAATCTAAGCCTCCCCTTCTGTGACACCCTCCCTATTCTTGCTAGCTTTCCCCAGAACTTGGCCATATCGTAGTGCTTACTTAACACTGCATTTCTAATTACCTTATTCGTCTCTCCCACTCTCCACAGTTTTCCTTGGTTCATAAGAGACGGCCTATTTCATTGAAATGCTGGAATCAGAGAAGTAAGATATGACTAGGTGGTGCCAAGAATGGATCCTGGATGCAACTTGTCATTGTGCTGTTCACCGTGATGCACTACCTAAGAGTCACTATTTAGAAAAAGTACACACACATACTTAAATGTACTCATTACATGTATTTGTCACCACTGTCTCACAAGGAAGTCACAAAAAGTAGGCTTGCAATATACATTCTGTGAAAACACATTTCTCATTTTCTCTGCAGTTTACCATACCTATATAAATGTAAAGCAGTTAAACAACATTTGAGATTACACTGCTACAAAATTACAATTCACATTTCAGAAACTTGTCAGATAAAAGGTCATGATGGAGAGTTAGAAATCTGTAAAATTGCCAAATTGTCACAGTACCATTTTCCTTTATGAAAGCACCTCAATAAAACAAAAAACTATGGATAACACAAGTCAGATGAGAGGTTTTGGTTTATTACTTTCCCTGAGTCTCTTGTTTTATTAAAAAAAAAAAAATCAAATGTAAGTAAGGCTAGTTTAAAACAGACCCAAAGGCTTTGCCTCCTCCATGCTGCCACAACAAACACATTTCAAACAAAACGCTAAACATGCGCATGGTCCCAGGGCGTTATTCAAATGCCAGTCTGCTTGCATCACCAGCACAGGGTTATCTGACCCACTGCTGCCGGCTGCACTTGGGCTTAAAGAGTAGTTTCTCTCGGCCTGCCATGACACAACATAGGAGACTAAATACTGAACGAAGAGATGATTATGGTCATTAATAAATAAAATTTCACATAAACAAGGGCTGAGGGCAAGTCATCGCAGATGTTAACAAATAGTGAAAAAAAAAACTTTAAAAAATCTAATCCATTAGATCTCAATAAAACAAAGTAGAACAAGTGATCTATTAATGCTTGGAATTAGGTGAGCATGCCAACTGGAAAAGATTGTCTTCTTGTTCCTTAAAATTGGCCCCTACAGTGTCTCTACTCGATCATCTCATTGCATATATATGTTAGCAAGCACTTCATTAAAAGGTATATGATCAAATTAAGGATAAAAAATTTGTTAGAATCTAATAAAATTATTTTTTACTTCAAATGTACTAGGTTACTTTCTGTGCTTCTACCATAAAGGCACTAAGCAGTATGCATCACATTAATACTGTCTATAGTCAAATGTAGGAAAATTTTTTGCACAGACACATTTTTATAAACAGGGCACTTCAAAGGTAGGTGACAAGTCACTGCTGCATGTCTCCTTTTGAGATCTAGATTGCAGACCAACAGCCAACATTTATCAGCACTGTCTTAAAATTGATGGGTGGCTCTCACTACCAAAGTAACTGCTGCTAGTTATTAAATTTAATCATATAAGCACCTCATTGCACAGGTAGGGAAAGTGAGGCACAAAAGGTACTTGTTTTTAAAGAGAACTCTAGATGATAGATAACTGAGGTATAATGGATTCAAAGTTTAATTGAATATGATGTACTGAATCATATAAGGAATAATTAACTCACATATTCCATTTGTATCACAACACCTTAGTCAAACCTCTTGCAAAAATCTTTAAAGCATGGAAGCATGGACCTAGCAAATACCATTTATCACTTGTCTTCTCTGACTAGGTGAAAAAGGCGAGCTAATGTTTGAGTGAAAAAACCCACATACTGCTGTATTAAATGCAATTAGTAACATTCAATTATGAAAATATTCCATAACTGAATTTCATTAACTCTCAAACATTTCAGAGAATTCTCTAAGAACCTGCAAGAGAGTATAATACCTGGCAATCCTCTCTAAAACAGAAATTCGCCTATTCGCTGCATTAATGCTGATGATCTGAAGTTAAATGTATATGATCTCTAAAAAAATTAGAACTAAATTACAAAATATAAACTAAAAGAATCATCGAAGTTCCTAGATGATACCAAAGTATTTATCCAGGATTACTGAATAAATCAGAGCACTTTGGTACCTTTTTCAGAAAAAAAAAAAAAAAAAAATCCTCAAAACTTATAATATAGCATGAGGCATTTCACATTGTACCCACTGGGTAACAGTAAATGGAGGTGTAACCACTATAGCTTCTCCACCAACTTCTGTGTCTTGGCAGCTACCATTCCAATTCCACAGGGTATTTTCCAGTCAGACAAGCTGTACAATGATCATTCTTCTCAAAACATTCCAGACCATTCCCATTTTCTCGAACCATAGTATCTTCCTTTGTACAATGACCATTGTTTTCAAAACATTCCAAACCATTCCCATTTTCTTGAACCGTAACATCTTGCTTTTTCGCTTTTTGTTTTTTAAGTCTTATTCCTTCTTGTACAGATGAAACCAGTCCTTCTACTGACAGGTAGACAACACTGTTTGCTCCTAAAGGGGGAAAAAGAGGGAAAGGTCATGAGACATCCTTTGGAAAGGAAGAACTACCTAACAGAGAACAGTTACAAACAGAAAAACATAAGCCAGAATAAAAATTCCTCCTTTAGCCTCTCTTTTTTTAAAATTTATTTTTAAAAATGTTACTTATTTACTTATTTATTGGTCACATGGTGTGGGATCTTAGCTCCCCAACCAGGGACTGAACCCAGGGCCTCAGCATTAAGAGCTCATAGTCCAAGTGCTTGTAGTCCTAACCACTAGACCGCCATGGAATTCCCTCAGTTAGCCTCTCTTAAAAAAAGGGGGGGGTGACGGTGGTGGCAGCTGGAATATCAATACAGCTCAGTGTCTTTATCATTTTCTTAAACTGGGCTATAAGGGATAACATAATTTAAAATAGCAGTGGAAGATTCATTTCTAAAAATAGATTCAGAAGGTGTGAGGAGCCATATTCTTGAATAAAAGATTTTGAAGTCAGGAAGATCTAGGTTGAAATTGAAGCTCAAGGTCATTTCCTTTTCCTAAGTCTATTTTTTTTTTCATCTATCAGATAAGAGAAATATTTTCTAACTATGGTGTTTTTGTGCTATTATTACAATAATATAGATAGGTTCCTGGCAAAGAGTGAGTGCTCACAATTTATCAATTGGGTGATATTCAAAATACTTAACTGGTAAGGTACAGACACAACAAGCACGACCAGTCTAGAGCAACACCAGCTGTAAAACAATGGAGGTACCAAACGTGGATGTGAAACAGTGGAGGTACCAGATGTGGATGAACATGTAAGTGATATTCATAGTTCATACCTCACCTGAAATTGAAAGGTAAATGTCTTACCAGGATAACCTCCATCTGTAAGTCTTCTGACCTCACTATTAATGATCTGGCTGCACAAGCTTTTCACTTTCTGATCTGTACCCACATCCAAATTATTCTATTAGAATCTGTGGTGAAATTGCTTTTGTTTCTCTTCTGATCTGCGCTTCAGGAGATGTGAACTGACATGCAGCTCTCTGTTCTGGGAAAGCCTTTCTTCCTTCCCCTCTGAGCTCCCCGGGCCTAGCTCTCCACCACAGCACTCACTAAGGTGTCAGTATACATCAGGCACTCCCACTATTCACCTGCTCAACATACATGTCCTCTTTCAACAGATATTGAACACTATTTTCTATTAAAAGTATAAAGATGGATAAGCTTGGATTTTCTGTTAAAAATGATTAAAGATCAAAATTTATAGAATCTTTGATACCTACCTAGATAATCTGAAATATGCTCAAATTCTGGTTTATTAGCAATAAGCTCTTCTTTTGTTGGTATGTTGATTCCCATGAAGCATGGATATCTAATTGGTGGTGAAGCTACACGAATGTGTACCTTGGAAAGAAATAATTTCACACGTTTGTTAGCTCAACATTCACTGGAAGAACAATTAAGCAAAATTCTGTCATTGCCAAATGCAACATAAAATTGTTCTAGAGAATGTTTTAACAACATATGGGTAACAAAGCACACTACAAAATTTCTTTCATAATAATAAGAGGAAAAGAGTCCTGGAAAATCATGTGATATACATGCAGAACTCCAGTGTTCAATCAGAACTACTTTTAGAATTAACTCATTACAAGCATCCTACTTGAGCAGCCCTGTTCTAGACTCCAAAGTGACCTGGACAAGAATTTCAAAATGTTAGCCACTTGTAAAGGGTTCTCTTTACAAAGTTGACCATTGTTTCCTTCTGTCACCTACCGACAAGGGCATTCTTTCTTTCGATGTCTCATTTCTCATTTATTACATTCCTAGGACCACCTTCATTTTTTTCTTCTAATGGCACTTTTGCCTACCTGTTATTTTGCCATTTTATTAATATAAAGAAAATAATATCTACCAGGATGTAATTTTTAAAAAAACTTACTACTACAAAGAGCTATGTTTGTCTATTATTCTTTTTTTAAACCTCTACATTTAAAAAAAAAAGTATTTATTTATTTATTTTTGGCTATTCTGAGTTTTCACTGCTGCTGCAGGCTCTTCTCCAGTTGCAGGGAGTGGGGGCTACTCTCTAGTTGAGGTGAGCAGGCTTCTTGTTGTGGAACTCAGGCTCTGGGGTACACGGGCTTCAATAGTTGTGGCACCTGGGCTCCATAGTTGTGGCTCCGAGGCTCTAGAGCACAGGCTCAGTAGTTGCTCACGGACTTAGTTGCTCCGCAGCATGTGGGATCTTCCTGGATCAGGGAACCTATGTCTCCTGCATTGGCAGGCGAATTCTTTACCACTGAGTTACAAGGGAAGCCTTGCCTATTATTTTATCTATCATTATTTTCTGCCTTTTGTTAGGAACATTGACACAGTTGTAATCAGTATCACATTTATTTTTACCTTTCTTATAACAGCAAAGATTTTCCCACACTTTGCAGCTTCATAGTTTCTAATGGTTGCATCGTATTTCATCATACTATCATTTACCAAATTATTTCCTACTGGTACATATGTAAACTACTTCCAGTTCTTTTGCTTATTTATTTGTGTCTATTCTTCTTTTTTACTATAGTATGGGTGCTAAACTTGTTTTATCTTCATTACATGATTTTCATAGAATTCCAAATAGGTTATCACAATCATAGCTAGTCATAAAAAAGGCTAGAAATCATAAGCATAATTATTTTAAGACTGTCATACTGCTTTCTATATAATTTCCTCCATAAGGGATTTTATTTCTAAATCTGATCAACTATTAGCTTTAAAGGAAACATCTCCATTTAGTAATTTCAATTACTGAAATATTTAGTTAGAATAAGCTTTGAGACTTGACAACATAAACGAATGTGTCAAATTCTGATACTAGGACTGCTTCTATCTCTTCAAAAAGAGAAAGTAATCAATATTCTACAAATTTAAAAGTATTCTTCTTGTGGCTTGTTAGTTTAAGATTAGGTTTATAACATTTTAACAAAATTTTAACAATGTTCTCATATTGTAATTATTGGTGCTTTAGGATAGGTGTTTTAATATTACTTACCTCTTTTGCACCAGATTCTCTGAGCAACTTGATTATGGGTGAGATGGTATTGCCTCTCACAATTGAATCGTCTACGAGAACAATTCTTTTGCCTTTAAAGTTGTCTGACAGTACTCCAAATTTTTTTGCAACACCAAGTTGTCTTAGTTGTGGACTACTCGGGGGCTCTGGGGAAGGCTCTGGGGCACACGGGCTTCAATAGTTGTGGCACCTGGGCTCCATAGTTGTGGCTCGAGGCTCTAGAGCACAGGCTCAGTAGTTGCTCACGGACTTAGTTGCCAGCATGTGGGATCTTCCTGGATCAGGGAACCTATGTCTCCTGCATTGGCAGGCGAATTCTTTACCACTGAGTTACAAGGGAAGCCTTGCCTATTATTTTATCTATCATTATTTTCTGCCTTTTGTTAGGAACATTGACACAGTTGTAATCAGTATCACATTTATTTTTACCTTTCTTATAACAGCAAAGATTTTCCCACACTTTGCAGCTTCATAGTTTCTAATGGTTGCATCGTATTTCATCATACTATCATTTACCAAATTATTTCCTACTGGTACATATGTAAACTACTTCCAGTTCTTTTGCTTATTTATTTGTGTCTATTCTTCTTTTTTACTATAGTATGGGTGCTAAACTTGTTTTATCTTCATTACATGATTTTCATAGAATTCCAAATAGGTTATCACAATCATAGCTAGTCATAAAAAAGGCTAGAAATCATAAGCATAATTATTTTAAGACTGTCATACTGCTTTCTATATAATTTCCTCCATAAGGGATTTTATTTCTAAATCTGATCAACTATTAGCTTTAAAGGAAACATCTCCATTTAGTAATTTCAATTACTGAAATATTTAGTTAGAATAAGCTTTGAGACTTGACAACATAAACGAATGTGTCAAATTCTGATACTAGGACTGCTTCTATCTCTTCAAAAAGAGAAAGTAATCAATATTCTACAAATTTAAAAGTATTCTTCTTGTGGCTTGTTAGTTTAAGATTAGGTTATAACATTTTAACAAAATTTTAACAATGTTCTCATATTGTAATTATTGGTGCTTTAGGATAGGTGTTTTAATATTACTTACCTCTTTTGCACCAGATTCTCTGAGCAACTTGATTATGGGTGAGATGGTATTGCCTCTCACAATTGAATCGTCTACGAGAACAATTCTTTTGCCTTTAAAGTTGTCTGACAGTACTCCAAATTTTTTTGCAACACCAAGTTGTCTTAACCTCATGTTTGGCTGAATGAATGTTCTTCCCACATACCGGTTTTTACATAGCACCTCCACGTATGGAAGCCCACACTGACAAACAAGGAATAAAAGGACAATGAGCAAAATACACATGGAGAACTCGAGGTCCTGTTTTCTCTAGTTCACGCTTCCATTAGAACATGAATGTATGGCTTCCCTGGTGGTCCAGTGGGCAGGAAATCTGCCTTGCAGTGCAAGGGACACCGATTCAATCCCTGGCCTGGGAGCGCAGGAACCCAGAGCTGGTGCTTTCAAGTGAGAGAGGCCACTGCAATGGGAGGCCCACACAGGCCAAAAAATAAAAGATGGATGAAAATGAATGAATAGAAAAACAATGAAAGAGGCCAAAGTTAAAAAAAAAAAAAAAGAATATGAATGTAAAAATTTTAAATGTGGTTGTTATTCTGAGCTCTTCGCCATCAGATTATAATTTTCCATCACTATTTAAATTGTAGGGAAGACATGGCAAAAAGAAAATTATTGAAAGTTCTCTACTTAGTGGGAAAAGGAATTCATTTTGCTAGAATTTATGTTTCTTTCTTAAATATTATTATTTCTCTATCTTGGATGCAACTACTAAGAATGTGAACATGTGACAAAGAATAAATCACTATTAGAAAAATTCACATAGTGTATGCATTTTATTTCTTTAAAATTTTTCATAGGGCTTCCCTGGTGGTCCAGTGGGTAAGGACACCGCCTTGCAGTGCAAGGGACACCGATTCAATCCCTGGCCTGGGAGCGCAGGAACCCAGAGCTGGTGCTTTCAAGTGAGAGAGGCCACTGCAATGGGAGGCCCACACAGGCCAAAAAATAAAAGATGGATGAAAATGAATGAATAGAAAAACAATGAAAGAGGCCAAAGTTAAAAAAAAAAAAAAGAATATGAATGTAAAAATTTTAAATGTGGTTGTTATTCTGAGCTCTTCGCCATCAGATTATAATTTTCCATCACTATTTAAATTGTAGGGAAGACATGGCAAAAAGAAAATTATTGAAAGTTCTCTACTTAGTGGGAAAAGGAATTCATTTTGCTAGAATTTATGTTTCTTTCTTAAATATTATTATTTCTCTATCTTGGATGCAACTACTAAGAATGTGAACATGTGACAAAGAATAAATCACTATTAGAAAAATTCACATAGTGTATGCATTTTATTTCTTTAAAATTTTTCATAGGGCTTCCCTGGTGGTCCAGTGGGTAAGGACACCGCCTTGCAGTGCAGGGGGCGCCAGTTCGATCCCTGGCCTGGGAAGATCCCACGTGCTGCGGAGCGGCTGGACCGATGTGTCCAATTGCCGAGCCCGAGCTCTGGAGCACATGCTCCCGGAGCCGGTGCTCTGCGACAACAAAGGCCACCACGATGGGAGGCCCACACAGGCCAAAGAACAAAGATGGATGAAAATGGAGAAATGAAAAGACCAACAGAAGTGGCCTGCCTGCTCCCCTCCCTCCCCACCCCACCCCCATCAAAATAAATAAATAAATACATCTTTAAAAAAAAATTTTTTTTCATAAACTAAACTTACCAATATGGTGAATGTCGGGTATTATACCCCATGATCACTCTAATTATAGGATCTACCTGGTTATGAAAAATGACACTAAGCATAGTACTAAGAACATTATAGCTCTGTTACCACCCATACTCAGCAGAAAACAATGCACCAGTGGCATGTGAGCGTACTTTATAATAAGTAAATATTACCACTAAATTCTATATAGAGTAGGATGTTATCTTTCTAAATGAAGGGAATCATTCACTTAGTCTTTGGGTGAATTTTTTGTGGATTCAGTAAAACACAGTGTCACTGAATGAAAAGTATGGAAAATGAGTTATTCTTATAAAGAAAGATTTTCTTTTTCCTTACTCATAAACTGATGAGGTTCTCTTTATATACATGAATTTCAAACGGCGTTGCTACACGAGCAATTCACTGTATGTTAATGAAGAGAAGATACCTTTGTTGCATAACCAAGAGCAGCAGGCGTGGCGGATTCTGGGACAGTGCTGACCAAATCTGCATCCACAGGCGCTTCAACGGCCAGCTGCTGACCACAACGGTATCTTACCGTGTAAACCATCTGGTCTGGAAGGTTTGGAAAAGGAACACATTTTTACTTAGTAGAATATAGCCCAGCATAATATCACTACCCTAAGAAAACTAGCCTGTTAGAACTTCATAGAATTGAGCACAAAAAGAAAAGCATAACCCACCCACCTCAAAAAAAAAAAAAAAAAAAAAAAACACTAAAGGGAAAGGAAACACATAAATTGGAGAATTAAACACATTAATTCACTCTTAAAAAAAATTGACCTTGGGACTTCCCTGGTGAGCCAGTGGTTAAGAATCCACCTTGCAATGCAGGGGACGAAGATTCAGTTCCTGGCCAGGGAACTAAAGATCCCACATGCCAGAAAGCAACTAAGCCTGTGCTCTCTGGAGCCCGTGTGCCACAACTAGACAGCCAATGTGCTGCAACTACTGAAGCCTATGCACTACTTTTAGAGAGTCCGTGCACCACAACAAAAGATCCCACATAATGCAATGAAGATCCCACGTGTTGCAACTAGGACCCAATGTGGTCAAATATGTATAAATAGTCAATTAATTCAAAAAAATGATGATAATACATATCTGAAAATCATAATCCTTACTCCAAAAAAGAAAAACAAAAAAATTCAGCAGTCAGAGGAAAAGGAAAAACTGTGATCTTTTCACAACATCTATCTGTGCCTTCATAGCCTTTGGGCCCAAGCATTGCCGTGCCTCAATGAGCTACATAACAGGTTTGTAGCAACAGTCAGAGATATTTTACTTACCTTCAAATATACTATCTGGTCTTGCAAAATAAACATATTCAAAGATACAGAAAGCCATTGCATTTCCTTCAGACCTTGGTATAATATCGAGAGTTTGGACTTTATGTCTGGATATTTCCACAATTTCTCCAGGCAAGACTTCACGGTAGTATCTTAGGAAACAATGATAAAGAAGACTTAAACCAGTCCTCCTGTTATAAAGTGCACAGAATCCCTTCCCTTATAAAGGAAAAATGGTTCAGGTTAATATAAAGTCTTTTGGCTTATTTCTTCAACAGTAATTTCTATAAATCTGTTACCCTACATTTGAATTTAGAATTAAAAAAATAAAAGCCCTCCATTTTATTGATTTTTAAAAGAATAAAGGCTAAAGAGAACATTTTTATCCTGGCTTAAATTTTTTGCTCATAATTATTCCAAGTTGAGGAGATTCTTCCTTTCTAAAGTAAGTCTCATAGTATTTTGAAAACAAGATGCCAGTTCCAGGATGAGAAGGTGTGACTGGGAATTAGGGTTTCTCTGGCGGCTCAGTGGTAAAGTATTTGTCTGCCAATGCAGGAGGCTCAGGTTTGATCCCTGGGTTGCAAAGATCCCCCGGAGAAGGAAATGGCAACTCAATCCTGTGTTCTTGCCTGGGAGATCCCATGGACAGAGGAGCATGGCAGGCTACAGTCCACAGGGGTCACAGAAGAATCAGACACGACTTAGTGACAAAACAATAACAGTAACAACCAGGACAGTAATGTCAGTGCAACTGCTGAGCACAATGCACAAAAGCAACTGCGTATAAAAACACACGTTCTTACAGACATCAGAAACAAAACCTTCATGTAAACAAATCTTTCAGAACTGATGCAGAAAAATGATCTGTTGAGTGAGATAAAACTTACCTTGCACCAATAGATAAAAAGCTACAAGATTCTGAAGACACCACCCATCCTTCCGTTTCTGATGATTTTTTTTCTGTAAATCACAGGACAATCTATTCAGTTACTGAATTAAAGAAATTTTAAAAGAGGTTACCTACTTCAAGAGAACAGTGAAACAGATAAACAAAAGAGCTCATAGAATATCCATGGACTATGACTTTAAGAGCACATGGATGGGCTTCCCTGGTGGTCCAGTGGGTAAAGAGTTTGTCTTGCAGTGCAAGGGGCACCGGTTCGATCCCTGGCCCGGGAAGATCCCATGAGCCACGGAGCAGCTGGCCCGGTGTATCCAATTATGAGTCAACACTCTGGAGTGCATGTGTCCAGAGCTGGTGCTCTGCAACAAGAGAGGCCACCACAATGGGAGGCCCACATGGGCCAAAGAATAAAGATGGATGAAAATAAATAAATAAATAAATAAACAATAAAATAGGCCAAAATTATAAAAAAGAAGAAGTAATTTAAGAGCACATGGCTCCTCATTTGATTAGTACCAAAGATAATATTAATGAATCCAAGCTTCCTTCAAACAATATGATTTCATGGCTTGAATAAGAAAAAGAAAGTCACTGAAATCATACTGCACAAATGAAGAAGCTGCACAAAGGATATGAACAGGCTATTCAGACAGGACAAAATAGGAATGTCCATTAAATATATTAAAAGTGGCTTGTCCTCAGAAATACTCAAGGAAATGTACTTTAGAAACTAAGTGCCAAGACTTTCTTGGCAGTCCAGTGGTTAAGTGCTTCCAATACAGGGGGTATGGGTTCAATTCCTGTTCAGGAAACTAAGATCCCATATAGGCTGTCTGCTGTGGCCAGATAAAAGGTGGGTAAAAAATTAAGTGCCACTGTCTCCTTTTTTACCTAGCGTTTTTACTCAATAAGCTCCTTATATCTAAAGATTTCAGGGTGTGCCAATAGTAGGACAGTGACTCAGAAAGACACTGTATTTTCTTTGAAGTTCATTACCTTTATCATTTATATCAGATATGGGAATAAGACGACCAATGCATAAAGGACGATTTCCATAAGGATCTCGGACTGCATAAATCACATCTTTGTGCATTATGAGCAGAGAGTAGGCTGTGGGTGCTTCCTTCATTAGATTTTTAATCCTGGAATCAATAAAATAATTCAATGAATAATTTTCACTATAAACACATGCAAGACAGAATGCTCATTACCACAGCTGCAAGCTCAGTCTAGTTTCACACTTACCTTGCCACCCAGTCTGGGGTGTCATCTTGTTCCTGAGGAGGGGTATACGCCAGTAGCTGGGTTATCATTTCACTATCAGAACTTGTGGACAGACCAATACCATGACGCAGAAGCTATTTAGAAAGGAGAAGAGTTATAATCATTAGACTCACCTCTCACCCCATAGCCTGCCATCACAGAATAGATCAGGTACTGTGTTGATGCTGTTACGGAATCCTGCATTCTACCAGGGCCAGGTATGTATATCTAATAATGGAGAAGCACTGCTGGAGGCCATGGGACGTCTCTTAAGCTTTTCAAACAAGAAAAAAAAATGTGCTTCAGGAGACACTCAGGCAAGCTTTTGAAAACGAAGCTGGAGGGAATGTATACCTGCAACAAGTGGGTTAAAGAGGGGAATGGACACAGCATGAGGCTTTGGGATCATAGTTCTAACTTTTTCAGTCCACTCCTGACATACAGGACACATTCCTCTAAGGGTGGCACACTGCAGTGGGGACTTTCAACTCAGGTTTCCTGGTGGTGGTGATGGTGGCTACCCCCCCCTCACTGCTCAGTCCTGATGCAGCCCAATGTGTAGAGATGAATCAAGCATCTGGATTAGGGGTTAGGTCTACAAATAATGAACGAAGCATTGTTTGGAATTGAACTTTTGGTGGTGATCTCTAAACAGTGAGTTTTAAAATAATTTTTACATCATACTTATTTTTTTTTATTGAACTAAAAATTTGTTTTCATCTGGTAACCGAAAGCTGTATTATTATAACGACAATGCCAGAGCCCAAGAAAAGGGCAGGACAAAGATCAGGGAATAATTAAATCAATTTTCAAAATCATTGCTCCAAAACAGCGCATCGGCATCACCTCGGGAGCACATTCCATGGCAGACTCACAATCCCACCCCTACCCCAGACTCTGGGGGAACATCTTAGAATCTGTAATGACAATAAGTACTCCAGGTAATTCTGATGCACTTGTTCTTTGCAGTTAGATAACAGGTGGCAACAACAGGATAGTCAACAATTCTCCATAACTAAAACATGAATAATTTTCACTATAAACACATGCACGACCGAATGCTCATTACCACAGCTGCAAGCTCAGTCTAGTTTCACACTTACCTTGCCACCCAGTCTGGGGTGTCATCTTGTTCCTGAGGAGGGGTATACGCCAGTAGCTGGGTTATCATTTCACTATCAGAACTTGTGGACAGACCAATACCATGACGCAGAAGCTATTTAGAAAGGAGAAGAGTTATAATCATTAGACTCACCTCTCACCCCATAGCCTGCCATCACAGAATAGATCAGGTACTGTGTTGATGCTGTTACGGAATCCTGCATTCTACCAGGGCCAGGTATGTATATCTAATAATGGAGAAGCACTGCTGGAGGCCATGGGACGTCTCTTAAGCTTTTCAAACAAGAAAAAATGTGCTTCAGGAGACACTCAGGCAAGCTTTTGAAAACGAAGCTGGAGGGAATGTATACCTGCAACAAGTGGGTTAAAGAGGGGAATGGACACAGCATGAGGCTTTGGGATCATAGTTCTAACTTTTTCAGTCCACTCCTGACATACAGGACACATTCCTCTAAGGGTGGCACACTGCAGTGGGGACTTTCAACTCAGGTTTCCTGGTGGTGGTGATGGTGGCTACCCCCCCCTCACTGCTCAGTCCTGATGCAGCCCAATGTGTAGAGATGAATCAAGCATCTGGATTAGGGGTTAGGTCTACAAATAATGAACGAAGCATTGTTTGGAATTGAACTTTTGGTGGTGATCTCTAAACAGTGAGTTTTAAAATAATTTTTACATCATACTTATTTTTTTTTATTGAACTCAAACTTTGTTTTCATCTGGTAACCGAAAGCTGTATTATTATAACGACAATGCCAGAGCCCAAGAAAAGGGCAGGACAAAGATCAGGGAATAATTAAATCAATTTTCAAAATCATTGCTCCAAAACAGCGCATCGGCATCACCTCGGGAGCACATTCCATGGCAGACTCACAATCCCACCCCTACCCCAGACTCTGGGGGAACATCTTAGAATCTGTAATGACAATAAGTACTCCAGGTAATTCTGATGCACTTGTTCTTTGCAGTTAGATAACAGGTGGCAACAACAGGATAGTACACTTTACCAAGATTCTCCATAACTTCTTTTTGGTAATTTATCACAATCAGGAAAAAAGCGTTTAAAAAAAACCCTTACCTTTTTCCTTAAGCGAGCAGCATTTACCAATTCGCCATTATGGGCCACAGCTATTTTCCCATGAAGCGTTTCAACAACAAAGGGCTGGCAATTTTCTAATTCACAGTTTCCCGTAGTGGCGTACCTCGTGTGACCAATTCCAAGGTTTGAAGTATATAGTTTCTTCAAATTGTCTTGTGTAAAGACGTGATTTACAAGACCCATTCCCTTGCAAAGTCAAAGCAAAAGCTCATCTTAGGAAAAAAACACTAGTAGCATTTTTATAAGCTTCTGCTCAGACAATCTCAAATTAGAAAATGCAGTTCACTTAATTTCTCTGTGCTTCGGAATTCTAACCTTAAAAAAAAAAAAGACTAACCTAATTGTGAGAACTGTGAAGCATTAAAATATATATTTAAAGTGAAATTCATATAACAAAATTAATCATGCTTGTTTTATAAGATTTTTGTTGTTGTTTAGTCGTTGAGCCATATCCAACTCTTTGGCGATCTTATGAACTGTAGCCCGTCAGGCTCCTCTGTCCATGGGACTTCTCTCTGTACAGGTTTGGACTGCACAGGTCCACTTATCCACAGATATTTTTCCAATAAATATATAAGAAAAAACTTTTGGAGATTAGTAATAATATAAAAATACCGACAGTGAATGAATCATGTAGCCTAAAGTAAAAAAATTAAGAAACTGAGCATGTCATGGATGTAAAATATATGTAGATGCTAATCTATTTTATTATTTACTACCATAAAATATACACAAACCTTATAATTGTGTATATTTTATGGTAGTAAATAATAAAAATGTTAACACTTGTCAAAACTTATGCACACAAAAACATAAACCATAAATGGTGCCAAGAAACATAAACAAATATAAAGGTGCAGTATTAAATAAATGCATAAAATGAATTGTAGTCCCTACTGCTGTTGTTGCTATGTTAGTAGCTCAGTTGTGTCTGACTCTCTGCAACCCCATGGACTGTAGCCTCCTAGGCTCCTCCATACTGTACTACTGAAATTATTTCAAAGCCACTTCCTGTTAATATTGTGGGGAGCTCAAGTATTGAGCTGAAATGCCACCTAGCACTAATCACCTCTGGGTGAGCCATGCATCTCTATATCAAGTTGTTTATTGCAGTAAAAAGTCTCCTCTCCCAGTTCTTAAGTTGTTTTTTTTTTTTCACATTTAGTGCAATACTATAAACATTGAATAACACCATGGGACCCATCCAAAGTGCCACTAGTGACTCTGAAAGTACTCTGAAGAAGTGAAGCCATGACTTTATAAGAAAAAGTTGACTTGCTTGATGTCTACTGTAGACTGAGGCCTGCAGCTGTGGTTGCCCTGCCATTTCAAGATAAATGAACCCAGCATAAAGACCATTGGAAAAAAAAAGAAAGGGAAACACATAGAGCCATTGTTGCAGCTACACTAACTAGCTGGCACAAAAACCTTGTACTTTTTGTGAAACACCCTTTTATCTCATACTGAAAATGCAGCTTTTAGGTGGGGGTAAGATTGCAATGAGGAGGGCTCCCCTGGTGGTCCAGTGGGTAAGGACACTGCCCTGCAGTGCAAGGGGCGCCGGTTCGATCCCTGGGCTGGGAAGATCCTACGTGCCGCAGAGCGGCTGGACCGATGTGTCCAATTATCGAGCCGGAGCTCTGGAGCGCATGCGCCCAGAGCCGGCGCTCTGCGACAACAGATGCCACCGCGATGGGAGGCCCACACGGGCCAAAGAACAAAAAGATGGATGAAACTAGACAAACGAAAGACCAGTGGAAGTAGCCCGCCCACCTCCCTCCCAAAATAAATAAATAAATAAATGTTTAAAAAAAAAAAAAGATTGCAATGAGGAAGGTATACCTATTTAATAGGATTTGAGAAAAAGTGAAGTCATTTTATATGATGACAATGCAAAAAGGAAGCTGAAGATCGAAAGCTAGAGAATTAAATGCCAGCGAAAAATGGTTGGAGACTTTTAGGAAGAGGTTTGGTTTAGAAAACGTCAAGATTTAAGGTAGGAAAGGATGGGCTAACTCTCCTTTTTATGCAAAAACAGTAGGGATTTATGATCAGGGCTGCCCCTATCTATAACCTGCTCAACCCTGAGCCTTAAAGGGAAAGAATAAACCTTAACTGCTAGTCATCTAACTCATGGTTTAACCATAAAGCCTGAGCAACAAGAACTCTTTCTCTGGACTGGTGCCATTGATGCTTTATTCCTTTTAGTCAGTAAGTGCCTCCCAGTAAAGCACTGCTTTTAAAGTGTCTGATAAATGTGTAACACCATGGGACCCATCCAAAGTGCCACTAGTGACTCTGAAAGTACTCTGAAGAAGTGAAGCCATGACTTTATAAGAAAAAGTTGACTTGCTTGATGTCTACTGTAGACTGAGGCCTGCAGCTGTGGTTGCCCTGCCATTTCAAGATAAATGAACCCAGCATAAAGACCATTGGAAAAAAAAAGAAAGGGAAACACATAGAGCCATTGTTGCAGCTACACTAACTAGCTGGCACAAAAACCTTGTACTTTTTGTGAAACACCCTTTTATCTCATACTGAAAATGCAGCTTTTAGGTGGGGGTAAGATTGCAATGAGGAGGGCTCCCCTGGTGGTCCAGTGGGTAAGGACACTGCCCTGCAGTGCAAGGGGCGCCGGTTCGATCCCTGGGCTGGGAAGATCCTACGTGCCGCAGAGCGGCTGGACCGATGTGTCCAATTATCGAGCCGGAGCTCTGGAGCGCATGCGCCCAGAGCCGGCGCTCTGCGACAACAGATGCCACCGCGATGGGAGGCCCACACGGGCCAAAGAACAAAAAGATGGATGAAACTAGACAAACGAAAGACCAGTGGAAGTGGCCCGCCCACCCCGCTCCCTCCCCACCCCCGCCAAAATAAATAAATAAATAAATGTTTAAAAAAAAAAAAAGATTGCAATGAGGAAGGTATACCTATTTAATAGGATTTGAGAAAAAGTGAAGTCATTTTATATGATGACAATGCAAAAAGGAAGCTGAAGATCGAAAGCTAGAGAATTAAATGCCAGCGAAAAATGGTTGGAGACTTTTAGGAAGAGGTTTGGTTTAGAAAACGTCAAGATTTAAGGTAGGAAAGGATGGGCTAACTCTCCTTTTTATGCAAAAACAGTAGGGATTTATGATCAGGGCTGCCCCTATCTATAACCTGCTCAACCCTGAGCCTTAAAGGGAAAGAATAAACCTTAACTGCTAGTCATCTAACTCATGGTTTAACCATAAAGCCTGAGCAACAAGAACTCTTTCTCTGGACTGGTGCCATTGATGCTTTATTCCTTTTAGTCAGTAAGTGCCCTCCCAGTAAAGCACTGCTTTTTAAAGTGTCTGATATTCGGCAATGGCCCTAGTAACTCAGAACCCCATGAGTTCAGCAATGTTGAACCCAAGTAGTCGAAGTGGCCTGCTCACTCCCAAACACAATGCCTCTAATCCACCCTCTATGTGAGGGGGTCAGAAGGACTTTAAAGGCTCATCACACATGGTACATGGTACTCCAGGGGAAGGACTGTCAGTGTCACAGAAGACAACCCCAACAGAAAGACTGGCATGAAAGTCTGGAAGGATCACACCACTGAAGATGCCATTGTTGTTACTGAAAAAGCTGTCAAAGCCATCATGCCTGAGACAATAAACTCCTGCTGGAGAAAACTGTGTCCAGGCATTCTGTATGACTTCACAAGACTTATGATAGAACTAATTAATCAAGGAAATAATGAAAGAGACTGTGAATATGGCAAAAGCAAACAAAAAAAGAATTAGAAAATAATTGATACTAACATAGATAGTGACAATTTATACTGTAGAAGTCAACATAAACTTACTTTATCAATAGACAGTACTATACTGTAATTTCTATTCCTTATGATTTTAATAATATTTGCTTTTTTTCTAGCTTACTTTATTGTAGAACAATATACAATACGTATGACATACAGAATACATTCCTGCACTGTTCAGGGACCAACGATGCTTCTATATACAAATTATTTTTATTCAAAGTTCTCCACATCACCTCTATACACTAGCTATCTTCTGACTACTGTTAGCTTTATCATCAACCTGTTACTGCAACAAGGAAGCTGAAGATCGAAAGCTAGAGAATTAAATGCCAGCGAAAAATGGTTGGAGACTTTTAGGAAGAGGTTTGGTTTAGAAAACGTCAAGATTTAAGGTAGGAAAGGATGGGCTAACTCTCCTTTTTATGCAAAAACAGTAGGGATTTATGATCAGGGCTGCCCCTATCTATAACCTGCTCAACCCTGAGCCTTAAAGGGAAAGAATAAACCTTAACTGCTAGTCATCTAACTCATGGTTTAACCATAAAGCCTGAGCAACAAGAACTCTTTCTCTGGACTGGTGCCATTGATGCTTTATTCCTTTTAGTCAGTAAGTGCCCTCCCAGTAAAGCACTGCTTTTTAAAGTGTCTGATATTCGGCAATGGCCCTAGTAACTCAGAACCCCATGAGTTCAGCAATGTTGAACCCAAGTAGTCGAAGTGGCCTGCTCACTCCCAAACACAATGCCTCTAATCCACCCTCTATGTGAGGGGTCAGAAGGACTTTAAAGGCTCATCACACATGGTACATGGTACTCCAGGGGAAGGACTGTCAGTGTCACAGAAGACAACCCCAACAGAAAGACTGGCATGAAAGTCTGGAAGGATCACACCACTGAAGATGCCATTGTTGTTACTGAAAAAGCTGTCAAAGCCATCATGCCTGAGACAATAAACTCCTGCTGGAGAAAACTGTGTCCAGGCATTCTGTATGACTTCACAAGACTTATGATAGAACTAATTAATCAAGGAAATAATGAAAGAGACTGTGAATATGGCAAAAGCAAACAAAAAAAGAATTAGAAAATAATTGATACTAACATAGATAGTGACAATTTATACTGTAGAAGTCAACATAAACTTACTTTATCAATAGACAGTACTATACTGTAATTTCTATTCCTTATGATTTTAATAATATTTGCTTTTTTTCTAGCTTACTTTATTGTAGAACAATATACAATACGTATGACATACAGAATACATTCCTGCACTGTTCAGGGACCAACGATGCTTCTATATACAAATTATTTTTATTCAAAGTTCTCCACATCACCTCTATACACTAGCTATCTTCTGACTACTGTTAGCTTTATCATCAACCTTTTCAATGTATAAATATACCTTGTGGGTCTTGAATGTTGGTATCGAATTTCCATCACTGGTCACAATACCAGCACTCTCCTGACCCCTGTGAATATAGAAAGGTGTCAACTGTTAACTTTACTCCCTTGATGAGCTTAATGAATTTATGAAGCATACTTTTCTCAATGACATCCATGAACTCTGTCTGACAACACATTAAATGCGACTAGCAATAGTGCCATTTCTGCTCACAATGAGGACAATGATTAGCAATAGCAGCAGATGAGATGAGTTCTGACTAATATGCCAGGCAATGTCCTAATGTGTATGAAGGATCTCATTTGTTAGGCTTCCAAAACAATCCTATGAAGTAGGAACTATGATTACTACTCATACTTTACAGATAATCTCAACATGAAAGAAACGGAAGTAACTCATCCAATGTCACACAAAGAATGGCGGCATGGCCAGGATTTGGGCACAAATAACTTGACCTCAGAACTTGTGCTTCTAATCTCTGTATTAGGTGACCTCTAAATAAGGTTGAGTTTGTAGATATAGATACTAAAAAACAAAATAAAGTAGCAGGTAAAATGCTTGTTGAGTCCTGGAATGATAAAATTATAAAAGAATTTTGTTTGGTTTTGCTTTACTTTGCAAATCTCCCCTGACAAATAACTATCACTTTTCTCATCAGAAAAATCTGTGCTGCTTCAAAATGACCTAGGCTGATCAGGCACTCTGTATCTCATTTTTTGTCTTAGTACTTTAGGTGATGATACATAGAAAGCTTCTAGCTGCGTAGGGTGACACATTGGTAAGCCTTAGAGGGTCTGCACGACAGTGGAGTATAAACTCAAAAGATAAACTAAAGGCTCCAACTGCTCAACAATTTTTAATAATTTTGAATAAGTGCTATAAATATCAGATGTTTATTAACAAATTTTTGTTCTAAAGAATATATATCAGGGTAGAAATATAAGGTAAATCTCTACCATATATGTATATTAACAATTACTAGTGTGATTTATTTGGTAAAAAGGATCTTTTCTAAAATTACCATTGTCAGGCATGTTAATGACAAGAAAAACTACAACATTAAATGCATTTACAAAGTAAAGAAATCTAGAAAATTGAAACTGAAGTCATTTTGCTAAATTATCAATGCATTAAATATGAACCCTTATGCTGAAAACAGACATGCATAATACATATATACATCCTATAGAACTGTATAATTTGTGACTCAGGATTTATTCATTTAGTGAAATCAAGTGGTCTTCAGTTAACCAATGTTAGAAGCCTAAGTGATTTGCATCAGAGAGGGAAAAAATAACCACAGCCATAACCTTTAGGGTAGAAACAACCTCTGCCAACCATTTCCAAAACAAACAAAAATCAACAATCATATTGTAAATCAGAAATAAAATAAACACCAAAAAGAGGTTTTCTTTCCCTTTTGTCTCAAGGATAATTTGTTCTTTAAACTTGAAATGAGGAACATTTAGGTCCAGGCTTCTTTAATCACAAAGCCTGCTATTTGGCAGTTTCTCAAGTTACTCCCCTAGGGCAGCTTGAACCAGTTAAACTAGATCCTTTCAGCTCTTCACAGCTTACTGACAACCAGCCGTCTGGTTTCCTAGGAAACAAAACCTTGGCTAGAAATAGTGAATCATTTCCAGGTCACTTTCAACATGGAGAGTGGAGCAGGAAAGCACTGGACTGAGGAAGAGGTTAAAGCTTTGCTAGGTGTCTGGGCAGAAAAAAATATACGAAAACAACTTCATGGAACACTGAGAAATAAAGGAATATTTATTTATATTGCTAAAAGGCTGCAAGCACTAGGAGTATACAGAGATTGGAAACAGTGCCGGGCAAAGTACAAGAATCTCAAATATGAATACAGAACAGTTAAATATGCCCACAACTCTGGAGACAACTCTAAAACTATGAAGTTCTTCCATGATTTGGATGCAATCCTGCAGTATGAACCCGCCACACCATTAACAGAGGAAGAAGCAAATGACAGGTGCCTGGCAACGCTCAGCCAAAGTACAGCCCCAGTGACAACCGAAGGTAAAAAGAAAAAGTACCATTGTTTTGTTTTTACCTAACAAACCATAAGAGGACCAGACTTCTGAGTCCATATGATAAATATGGCCTGAAGTATCAAGGTTGAGAAAAATCACTGACTTGTATGTATACGCTATTTTACACAAGGTAAAAATTCATAAAAAAAAAAAAAAGTTTAAATAATGCCACCATTAAAAAAAAACTTGTAAAATAATAACAAAAAAACCACATTACAATAATACCAACTGCTAATGCCAACTGCTCCTTATTCATGTCTGATATGGTTTTTGTAAAATGGATTGGGTTCTAAAAATACTTTTAATCTTAATGTTATGTGTATTGAAAAAAATATGTATGTACATATATATATGTATATATATATATATATTTGTTGTTTTTCCTACAGCTCCAAAATAAGACAGAAGTTTCTGCTCTATATTAATGTTCTCACTTTCCTATATTTATGAACAGAATATTAAAACACTAAAATACTAATAACTGATAAAGAATTTCATTACTAGTTTGGTGGAACATCTCCATTTTAAGAGTAAGTAAAACAAATCAGATTTTGATAAATGATTTATGATTAAATGACTTAAATACTGACATACCTTGAGGATATTGTGAGTTGGGTTCTAGACCTCTGCAATAAAGCAAATATCCCAACAAACCGAGTCATACAAACTTTTCGGTTCCCTAGTGTATATAAAAGTTATATTTATCCTATACTGTAAGTCTATTAAATATGGAACATTAGGTCTAAAAATTGCACCTATTTAAAAATGGCTGCAAGCACTAGGAGTATACAAAAAAAGAAACAACTTCATGGAACACTGAGAAATAAAGGAATATTTATTTATATTGCTAAAAGGCTGCAAGCACTAGGAGTATACAGAGATTGGAAACAGTGCCGGGCAAAGTACAAGAATCTCAAATATGAATACAGAACAGTTAAATATGCCCACAACTCTGGAGACAACTCTAAAACTATGAAGTTCTTCCATGATTTGGATGCAATCCTGCAGTATGAACCCGCCACACCATTAACAGAGGAAGAAGCAAATGACAGGTGCCTGGCAACGCTCAGCCAAAGTACAGCCCCAGTGACAACCGAAGGTAAAAAGAAAAAGTACCATTGTTTTGTTTTTACCTAACAAACCATAAGAGGACCAGACTTCTGAGTCCATATGATAAATATGGCCTGAAGTATCAAGGTTGAGAAAAATCACTGACTTGTATGTATACGCTATTTTACACAAGGTAAAAATTCATAAAAAAAAAAAAAAAGTTTAAATAATGCCACCATTAAAAAAAAACTTGTAAAATAATAACAAAAAAACCACATTACAATAATACCAACTGCTAATGCCAACTGCTCCTTATTCATGTCTGATATGGTTTTTGTAAAATGGATTGGGTTCTAAAAATACTTTTAATCTTAATGTTATGTGTATTGAAAAAAATATGTATGTACATATATATATGTATATATATATATATATTTGTTGTTTTTCCTACAGCTCCAAAATAAGACAGAAGTTTCTGCTCTATATTAATGTTCTCACTTTCCTATATTTATGAACAGAATATTAAAACACTAAAATACTAATAACTGATAAAGAATTTCATTACTAGTTTGGTGGAACATCTCCATTTTAAGAGTAAGTAAAACAAATCAGATTTTGATAAATGATTTATGATTAAATGACTTAAATACTGACATACCTTGAGGATATTGTGAGTTGGGTTCTAGACCTCTGCAATAAAGCAAATATCCCAACAAACCGAGTCATACAAACTTTTCGGTTCCCTAGTGTATATAAAAGTTATATTTATCCTATACTGTAAGTCTATTAAATATGGAACATTAGGTCTAAAAAATTGCACATACCTATTTAAAAAATACTTCATTGCTACAAAATACTATCATTTGAGCTATCAGTGAGTTGTAGTAGTATTCATTAAAAAAAAAAGTTTACTTCTTTATTTTAGCTGTACCAGGTCTCATTTGTCCCACTCAAGATCTTCGATAGTTGTAGCAGATGAACTCGGTTTCAGCATAAGGATCTAGTTCTCTGACCAGGGGTGGAACCCAGTCCCCCAGCTACTGGACCACCAGGGAAGTCCCAGAGCTGCTCTTTTTAAGAGCAAAGCTAACTCAGTTCAAAAATCTGTAATATCTACTGTATTTTCCCACTTATACACGGCACAATCTATTATCTTTTCCCTGTGCACAGCTTGTGGGATCTTAGTGTCCCAACCAGGGACTGAACCCAGGTCCCAGCAGTGAAAGAGCCAAGGCCTAACCACAGGAACACCAGCAAATTCCCTACAATCAATTATCTTTTGTCCATATTTAAAATTACTACTTTAGGATAGATTATCAGAGGTTCAATTTCTGGTTAAGGAGGGGTATGATTACTTTGAAACAACTAAAGCAACTGCTTTCCAAAAGAACTATAATTTAACAACAAGACTGTCCCTTTTATAGAACCCTGTCAAGTAAGATTATGGGGTGAGGGTCTTTGCTGATTTAATAAATAATGGAATATGCTAATCTAATAAATAAATAATCACGTATAATAGTGCATGCAATCAATAACTTTTTACTTTGCATTTATTTAATTACTAGTGTTGTGGAACATTTTTCTATATATTTATTCAATTTTATAAACTAATTGTTCATGTCAAATGAGGTCTCAAAAAATTTTGCATGACCTCTTTCACCTTATAATTTTGCATGATTTTTATCTGACCCACAAAAGTCAAAAATTTTAACATAGGCAAATAGCTTCTTTTCTAAGCCCGCCTTTCTTTCATACTTATTCATTTATGACATCTTCTGGTTTTTCTATGGTGGAACCAACAGAATTTTTATTGGCGTATGGTAAAAAGAAGGCAAGGAAGTGAATGTGCCTTTTCTACTGTTGGGATCAACCTCTTTCACGTAAGGGGTAAGGACAGAGGATCTGGTCTTCTTTGTAAGGGAACTGGTAGCCTAACTAAGCCTTGGCAAAGGACTCTAAGAGGTTTCATCTTCTAGAAATTACAATCATATTCAATCTAAGAATACTTTTGGCTTACTGCTGCAGCATCACATTCTTTCAGTGACCAAGTTTCCACTCTTTCTCTTTTCCTTTTTTTTAAAAAAAACATTTATTCTATTTATTTATCTTTTGTGGGGTGGGGTGGGGAGGGAGGGAGACAGGCGGGCCATTTCTATTGGTCTTTCATTTCTCTATTTTCATCCATCTTTGTTCCCTGGCCCGTGTGGGCCTCCCATCACAATGGCCTCTGTCGTTGCAGAGCACTGGCTCTGGGCGCATGCGCTCCAGAGCTCCGGCTCAGTAATTGGACACATCGGTCCAGCCGCTCTGCCGCACGTGGGATCTTCCCAGGCCAGGGATCGAACCGGCACCCCTTGCACTGCAAGGTGGTGTCCTTACCCACTGGACCACCAGGGAAGCCCTCTCTTTTCTTTTTATATACAAACGCATTAAGAATGACTTACGAGTTTCAATTTAAAATCTTCAGGGTATGGGACCCCTGCATACAATTTTGGAATTCTTGCTAGGAATGATTAATCTAAGGAGGGGAAATCCCCTGAAGAAGATAGAGATTTTTTCTTTTCTGGCCCCACCTATATGTTTGCTCCAAGATCTTCTCAATTAAAGAAAATGAAAGTGGAAGTCTTAGTCACTCAGTTGTGTCTCACTCTTTGTGACCCCATGAACTGCAGCCTGCCAGGCTCCTCTTTTCATGGAATTCTCCAGTCAAGCATACTGGAGTGGGTAGCCATTCCCTCCTCCAAGGGATCTTCCCAACCCAGGAACTCAACCTGGGTCTCCCGCATTGCAAGCAGGTTTGCTATCATTTGAGCCACAAACAGTAGATCCTACCTTTCCTTGCCATTCTCATCAAGCTCAGGTGTTAAATTACCCGAGCATGTGAGTATCTTTGGGATTCCCAGATGGCGTGGTGGTAAAAAAAATCTGTCTCCTGATGCAGGAGAGCTGGGTTCGATCCCCTGGAGGAGGAAATGGCAATCTACTCCAGTGTTCTTGCATGGAGAATCCCATGGACAGTCCATAGCATCTCAAAGAGTTGGATATGACTGAGTACACACGCACATATTAGGGGCCAGTATCTTTTCTTCTCTCTAAAGAGAGCCCTTATGTAATCAAATTTTTATTTTCCATGTTCCCAACTAAATCCAAAACATTCCCTAACTGCAATTTAGCTTCAAATAATTGTAACCTGATTTAAAAATGACAATTTTAAAATGTATGTAATTATGCCATTTGAAAACATTGAGACTACCCTTATTTTTCACTTGTTTTTCTCTCTTTTTTTTAAAAAGATTTATTTATTTATTTGAGGAGGGTGGGGTGGGGAGGGAGGGGAGCAGGCGGGCCACTTCTATTGGTCTTTCATTTGTCCATTTTCATCCACCTTTGTTCTTTGGCTCCTGCGGGTCTCCCATCATGGTAGCCTCTGTTGTCGCAGAGCACTGGCTCTGGGTGCATGCGCTCCAGAGCTCCTGCTCAGTAATTGGACACATTGGTCCAGCCGCTCCACGGCACGTGGGATCTTCCCAGGCCAGGGATCAAACCGGCGTCCCTTGCACTGCAAGGCGGTGTCCTTACCACTGGACTACCAGGGAAGCCCTGTTTTTCTCTTTTAATATAAGAATCCCCAATATAATATTTAAGATTTGATAAATAGCACTCTCTTTCTTATTCCTTAATGGAATGCCTTGTAATTATAATGGTAAATAGTGATATTAAATGAATGCTTATGACATGAAAATCATATCTAAGATTTGATCTCATTCATGTAAAATATAATGCTACTTCTGTTACTCAACAAAACAACACTAGAAAAACATGTGGAAATGATATGAGGAGATCAATGAGAGACATCCTCATTTTTCAAGGGTGGCATGGTTCTTTTATCACATCGTAGGATTTCTCTTTCACAATACTAGTATCACTTAAAGGGCCTACTAAAAATGAATTAGTAAAGGGCCTACTATGTTGATTGAAAACTAACTGCAACAATCCCTAGGAAACTCCAATTCAAGCAGAAAGTCAAAATGTCAAAGAGACGGAGTAAGATCTCTCTTTATATACATAAATATTTAAACCATATATCACTATTATAAAAAGCATCTATCATAAATCTATAATCCTTCATGAATATGATCAATTCAACTAAAACTATTAGCATTATCAATTAGCCCAACTTCAGTTTACCTTAGTACTTATTTCTAAAAGGAATTTTCTCTTTCTAGGCAAAAGGTCTCTTGCATCAGAAGACAAGGAAGACATCTCAGGAAATCCTTTACTTTTGGTTTCTCATGTCAGACCAATGGAACTAGGTAAGTATGGCACGGTGGGTGAAAAATATAATGAAACTGATCTACCTCAAGTTGGAAAGTAAGAATGGTATCAAATCTGAGAAAATGGATGATTTTTCCTGGTACAAACACTTAGAAATATTAGCTTCAAATCGCCAATCTTTATTCTTTAACTATATTAAAGAATCTGTTGGCCAAAATTACACATAGTAAGTATGGTACTTAATATTTAATGAACATGACTTCGGCAGTTCTGGAGTCTAAGAAAAGCACAAGCTTACATTTGAAAATAAATAATATAAAACCCATAATTGAAGTCAAGGATGATTTTATTCACTCAAAAAGTCAACATAAATTCCATTCTTGCTTCTAAATTCTTTTATTTATTTATTTATTTTATTCTGGGTTTTCACCTCTACTGCAGGCTCTTCTTTAGTTGCAGGGAGTGGGGATTACTCTCTAGTTGACGTGAGGAGGCTTCTTGTTGCGATGACTTCTCTTGTTGCAGAACTCGGGCTGTAGCACACACGGGCTTCAGGAGTTGTGGCACCTGGGTTCCATAGTTGTGGCTCTGAGGCTCTAGAGCACAGGCTCCATAGTAGTGGCTCACGGGGTTTGTTGTCCCACAGCATGTGGGATCTTCCTGGATCAGGGATCAAAGTCGTGTCTCCTGCATTGGCAGGCGAACTCTTCACCCAGGAAGCCCTGCTTCTAAATTCTTATTGAAAGTAATTCAAATAAGGAAAAATACTGAAAAACATCTTAAAGACATTAAACACAGCACAAAATGAAAACGATTCCCTACTCAGGTAAATACTACAGTATTTTTTTTAATGACTAATGTTATAGATGCAGAGGTCCGAATTACCTTTTTTTAAAACATGAAATCTGAGTAAAATACTATGGTTGTGAAATAGCGAATATAATGTCAAGAAATGCCATTACCATAAAATAAAGGACAAAACTGTGCCAGACATTAATCAAAATTTAACTTAAATACAAAGTTATTAAAGATTTATAATTAAGTGGAGACATTCTGCCTAAAGGATTATGAAATTTCTGACACATTTCCTTTCATTAAAAGAATATAATACTTCACTTAAAATGGCATTCGGTCTTCAACCAATTGGACATCTTTTACTTTCACAAAGAGTAAGAAGCACCAGTTACTAATGTGCTTTTCCAAGTTCTTCATTCATCAACAGTCTTGACTCTTAATCCCACAATGCACACTGGAATCACAATCTGGGGACTGTGAGGGGTGGGAGCAGTGGTTTATAAAAGCTTCTCCAGGAAATTCTGATATGTCACAAATGGAAACCATTAGATACAAAGAAAAAGCATGGGAAGGAGATAAATCGCTGACACCTAACATGAAATGATAAAGAAGAAAGATGATCAAGATGTAGCAATTAAAAATACAACTTTTATTAAAGCCAGTCACCATCATGATAAGGAACAGACTCAGGTTCTGTACTTCGATTTCCCAACTAGTTTAAGAAAAAAGCTAAGCTATAATTTGCATTCCATCTCTTACTGAGAAAGTTACTGTCTTTAGTAATATTGCATCCAATTATTTATTTTGTTTGATGTATGTAACCCATATATCCTTTTCTCTCCCCACCCAATACAGGTGACTCTACAGCAATAATGGAACCCTCTAATAATCCAACTTTCATTCCAACTGTAGCAAATGAAGGAGGAAAACACTGGACTGTGCCAGAAGTCAGGGCTCTAATAGGCATCTGGTCTGATAAAGGCATACAACAACAACTAGAGGTAACAATGAGAAATAAAAGGATATTTGAACAAATCGCTGCCAAGCTTCAGAAACTCGGAATAGAGAGAGACTGGAAGCAGTGCAGAACAAAGTACAAAAACTTAAAACACGAATACAAGAATGTAAGAATGGCTCAAGACCTAGGCCTGGCTAAGAGCATGAAATTTTTTACGGAGTTGGATGCCATTCTGGGACACGAGAAAACAGAAAACTCACAAAAACAGTCCGAATTACCTTTTTTAAAACATGAAATCTGAGTAAAATACTATGGTTGTGAAATAGCGAATATAATGTCAAGAAATGCCATTACCATAAAATAAAGGACAAAACTGTGCCAGACATTAATCAAAATTTAACTTAAATACAAAGTTATTAAAGATTTATAATTAAGTGGAGACATTCTGCCTAAAGGATTATGAAATTTCTGACACATTTCCTTTCATTAAAAGAATATAATACTTCACTTAAAATGGCATTCGGTCTTCAACCAATTGGACATCTTTTACTTTCACAAAGAGTAAGAAGCACCAGTTACTAATGTGCTTTTTCCAAGTTCTTCATTCATCAACAGTCTTGACTCTTAATCCCACAATGCACACTGGAATCACAATCTGGGGACTGTGAGGGGTGGGAGCAGTGGTTTATAAAAGCTTCTCCAGGAAATTCTGATATGTCACAAATGGAAACCATTAGATACAAAGAAAAAGCATGGGAAGGAGATAAATCGCTGACACCTAACATGAAATGATAAAGAAGAAAGATGATCAAGATGTAGCAATTAAAAATACAACTTTTATTAAAGCCAGTCACCATCATGATAAGGAACAGACTCAGGTTCTGTACTTCGATTTCCCAACTAGTTTAAGAAAAAAGCTAAGCTATAATTTGCATTCCATCTCTTACTGAGAAAGTTACTGTCTTTAGTAATATTGCATCCAATTATTTATTTTGTTTGATGTATGTAACCCATATATCCTTTTCTCTCCCCACCCAATACAGGTGACTCTACAGCAATAATGGAACCCTCTAATAATCCAACTTTCATTCCAACTGTAGCAAATGAAGGAGGAAAACACTGGACTGTGCCAGAAGTCAGGGCTCTAATAGGCATCTGGTCTGATAAAGGCATACAACAACAACTAGAGGTAACAATGAGAAATAAAAGGATATTTGAACAAATCGCTGCCAAGCTTCAGAAACTCGGAATAGAGAGAGACTGGAAGCAGTGCAGAACAAAGTACAAAAACTTAAAACACGAATACAAGAATGTAAGAATGGCTCAAGACCTAGGCCTGGCTAAGAGCATGAAATTTTTTACGGAGTTGGATGCCATTCTGGGACACGAGAAAACAGAAAACTCACAAAAACAGGAATCCCAAGGTGGAGAGCAAGCCACAGGATATGTCAATACAAAGACAGAAGAGGATGAGACAGGTAGGAAGGCAAAGAATCTTAATATCATGTGCAACCATATCAAAAATGTCAATAACATGAATACAGTCTAAGTTAAACAGGCTTTACTAAATGTGATTCAACAAGCTAACTGCTCAATTTATTACAAAACAGATTTCACGTAAATTTGATCATAAGACAGAATAGTCCAGAGGTATACAAAACAAGGAAAGAAAACTGGATTTCTAAAAGTTTAAAGAAATCAATTTTACAAAAGGAATCTAGAATAAACACAATTCTAGATGGCAGAAATTAAAGCAGATTTTCATTATAGTTGTGGTAAAGTTGCAAGTAAACAGAAAAAGGGCATTGAAAAACTCAATAAAATACAAAAACTGTGAGAATGTAAGTGTGAGTTCTCCTGAGACACATGATAAGATTCTTCAAAATTCTTAAAATTCTTCAAAATTCTCATCCCAAAGAATTGAGATGCAATATACCCAAAGACAGGACAGCATGAAACAAACTACCTGAGCTCTCGGCCAGGAGTCAGGAAATACAAGTTCTAACTCAGTCTCTGTGGAACTCTGAACTCAGAGTCTCTTTAGACCTACTATGTAAAATGGTGAACAGGACAAGATGTTATTAAAGATTTCTATGCGCTATGATGTTTCCAGATCCTAAATATCAGCCTTACATGATGAAGCCCTAATTCTTTCTGTTAATTTTTATTTTTAATTAGAGGATAATTACTTTACAATATTATGATGGCTTCTGTCATACATCAACACGAATGAAGTCCTAATTCTTAAGTGTATGAGTGTGTGCCTAGGGGAAAGAGAGGGAAATGACAGAGTTAGGATTGGGAAATGGTGCTGAGAAGTCCTCAAATGTTTCACTGATGGACAAGGAAAGAAACTGATCTGTTGGAGAACTCTCCGTCTCCTCCACTGAAATTAAAATGTAAAGTAATTAGTGATCGGGTAGCCCAATAGCAATGGCATGATTATATTCACACGGTAACTGCTAGAGGGGCAGGTAAACACAATCCTGTCAGTTTTGTGTCAAGACCTAGTTAGAGATTTGTAACATCAGATATTGATAGTAACCTAAGAGGAAAGTATGTTTAAGGATGGGTAATCTAAACTACAGAAAAGTAAAAAACCACAGTATTTAGTATCAAGTTCACTCTAAAAGAGAAAACACTGTATTAGAGCAAAACACAGTTCTAAAAGTAAATAAAAACCAAACCACCATATTTCCCACTATGTTCATACAGTTACTGCTGGAGACGCAGCTGACGATGACTTGGTCAGTGATATGTCAGAAGACCTAAGAGAGACAGACATGAGACAAAGCCCTGGCACAGGTAAAACACTATTCTTGTTTTGTGTGTTTGTGTATGTAACAAAATACATGTTATTATAACATGCTGTTACACACTGAATTGTGTCACTCCCAAATCCATATGTTGAAGCTCCAACCCCCACTGTTATTACATTTGGAGACGGAGGCCTTTGGGGAGAAAATTAGGTTTAGATGAGGTCATAAAGGCCATCATGATGGCTTTTATAGTGTAATTATATATTATATACATTGGGCTTCCCAGGTGGCTCAGTGGTACAGCATCCACCTGCCAATGGAGGAGATGTAGGAGACATGGGTTTGATCCTTGGTTCGAGAAGATTCCCTGGAGGAGGAAATGGAGCCCACTTTAGTATTCATGATTGGAAAATCCCATGAGCAGAGGAGCCTGGAGGGCTACAGTTCTTGAAGTCATAAAGAGTCAAACATATTGACCATGCATGCACCCATTACATACATCATATAACAGCCATAACACCTGACGTTATAAGAACATATACAAGAATGTTATAACACTATAAAGTATTGTTGGATAATATTCACATTTCCAAAATACAGAAATGGAAGGCGGAAATTATTAATGACAGTAAAGTTCCCCTATGGCTATTGTTCTCAAAGCATAGCAGCATGAGCATCATCTGGGAACTTATTTAAAATGTAGAGTCTTGGGCCCCTTCTGGAACCAGAAACTCTTGGGAGCGAGGCTCAGCAGTCTGTTACGTACTTCAGGTGATCCTGACACATGTGCAAATTTGAGAACCACCGCCCTGTGGTACACGGTACTTAGGGGTTGCAAAGGCATGATTATATTCACACGGTAACTGCTAGAGGGGCAGGTAAACACAATCCTGTCAGTTTTGTGTCAAGACCTAGTTAGAGATTTGTAACATCAGATATTGATAGTAACCTAAGAGGAAAGTATGTTTAAGGATGGGTAATCTAAACTACAGAAAAGTAAAAAACCACAGTATTTAGTATCAAGTTCACTCTAAAAGAGAAAACACTGTATTAGAGCAAAACACAGTTCTAAAAGTAAATAAAAACCAAACCACCATATTTCCCACTATGTTCATACAGTTACTGCTGGAGACGCAGCTGACGATGACTTGGTCAGTGATATGTCAGAAGACCTAAGAGAGACAGACATGAGACAAAGCCCTGGCACAGGTAAAACACTATTCTTGTTTTGTGTGTTTGTGTATGTAACAAAATACATGTTATTATAACATGCTGTTACACACTGAATTGTGTCACTCCCAAATCCATATGTTGAAGCTCCAACCCCCACTGTTATTACATTTGGAGACGGAGGCCTTTGGGGAGAAAATTAGGTTTAGATGAGGTCATAAAGGCCATCATGATGGCTTTTATAGTGTAATTATATATTATATACATTGGGCTTCCCAGGTGGCTCAGTGGTACAGCATCCACCTGCCAATGGAGGAGATGTAGGAGACATGGGTTTGATCCTTGGTTCGAGAAGATTCCCTGGAGGAGGAAATGGAGCCCACTTTAGTATTCATGATTGGAAAATCCCATGAGCAGAGGAGCCTGGAGGGCTACAGTTCTTGAAGTCATAAAGAGTCAAACATATTGACCATGCATGCACCCATTACATACATCATATAACAGCCATAACACCTGACGTTATAAGAACATATACAAGAATGTTATAACACTATAAAGTATTGTTGGATAATATTCACATTTCCAAAATACAGAAATGGAAGGCGGAAATTATTAATGACAGTAAAGTTCCCCTATGGCTATTGTTCTCAAAGCATAGCAGCATGAGCATCATCTGGGAACTTATTTAAAATGTAGAGTCTTGGGCCCCTTCTGGAACCAGAAACTCTTGGGAGCGAGGCTCAGCAGTCTGTTACGTACTTCAGGTGATCCTGACACATGTGCAAATTTGAGAACCACCGCCCTGTGGTACACGGTACTTAGGGGTTGCACAGTGTGTTTCCTATCTGATGGTTTCCCTTTTTCACAAACCAAAATGAGGGAAGAGGGGATGACCAAGCCCGCAAGCAGAAGCCTAGCCATCACAGCCTTTGTGCTAGTCGTTTAGTCCAAAGCTCCATGTAACAATGGAGAGTGTGAAGACCAATTCTAATCAAAAAACCAGGTGCCCTGCAATCTTGGCAAACTTTACATTAAAAACTCAATGGGGGGCTTCCCCTGGTGGTCCAGTGGGTAAGGACACCGCCTTGCACTGCAAGGGGTGCCCGTTCGATCCCTGGCCTGGGAAGATCCCACGTGCCGCGGAGCGGCTGGACTGATGTGTCCAATCACTGAGCCGGAGCTCTGGAGCGCATGCGCCCAGAGCCGGTGCTTTGCAACGACAGACGCCACCGCGATGGGAGGCCCACAGGAGCCAAAGAACAAAGACGGATGAAAATGGAGAAAGGAAAGACCAATAGAAGTGGCCCGCCTGCTCCCCTCCCTCCCCAACCCGACCCCCGCCCAAAATAAATAAATAAATAAGTCTAAAAAAAAAAAAAAAAAACACCTCAATGGGAGAAAAAGGAAAGCTGCTAAAAAACTGACAGGTGCAAATGGAGAAAAATTAAGGAGACTAACCAGACAGAAATGTGCAGCTGACTATAGAGGATGACAACAAAGGTAAACAAACTTCTGTGCTCCTAAGGATTCTAAAGGAATCAGTATAATGACCCCTTGTCATTGGGGGTTAAAATCAGATGACCACATACAATGTTTAATAAGACAAAGATTTCCATTAAAAAAGTTTAAAAAAACTTTTAGCATTCAGAAGTTTAAAGCTTGTTGGGCCTCTGGTTGAATTATAAGAACATATACAAGAATGTTATAACACTATAAAGTATTGTTGGATAATATTCACATTTCCAAAATACAGAAATGGAAGGCGGAAATTATTAATGACAGTAAAGTTCCCCTATGGCTATTGTTCTCAAAGCATAGCAGCATGAGCATCATCTGGGAACTTATTTAAAATGTAGAGTCTTGGGCCCCTTCTGGAACCAGAAACTCTTGGGAGCGAGGCTCAGCAGTCTGTTACGTACTTCAGGTGATCCTGACACATGTGCAAATTTGAGAACCACCGCCCTGTGGTACACGGTACTTAGGGGTTGCAAAGTGTGTTTCCTATCTGATGGTTTCCCTTTTACACAAACCAAAATGAGGGAAGAGGGGATGACCAAGCCCGCAAGCAGAAGCCTAGCCATCACAGCCTTTGTGCTAGTCGTTTAGTCCAAAGCTCCATGTAACAATGGAGAGTGTGAAGACCAATTCTAATCAAAAAACCAGGTGCCCTGCAATCTTGGCAAACTTTACATTAAAAACTCAATGGGGGGCTTCCCCTGGTGGTCCAGTGGGTAAGGACACCGCCTTGCACTGCAAGGGGTGCCCGTTCGATCCCTGGCCTGGGAAGATCCCACGTGCCGCGGAGCGGCTGGACTGATGTGTCCAATCACTGAGCCGGAGCTCTGGAGCGCATGCGCCCAGAGCCGGTGCTTTGCAACGACAGACGCCACCGCGATGGGAGGCCCACAGGAGCCAAAGAACAAAGACGGATGAAAATGGAGAAAGGAAAGACCAATAGAAGTGGCCCGCCTGCTCCCCTCCCTCCCCAACCCGACCCCCGCCCAAAATAAATAAATAAATAAGTCTAAAAAAAAAAAAAAAAAACACCTCAATGGGAGAAAAAGGAAAGCTGCTAAAAAACTGACAGGTGCAAATGGAGAAAAATTAAGGAGACTAACCAGACAGAAATGTGCAGCTGACTATAGAGGATGACAACAAAGGTAAACAAACTTCTGTGCTCCTAAGGATTCTAAAGGAATCAGTATAATGACCCCTTGTCATTGGGGGTTAAAATCAGATGACCACATACAATGTTTAATAAGACAAAGATTTCCATTAAAAAAGTTTAAAAAAACTTTTAGCATTCAGAAGTTTAAAGCTTGTTGGGCCTCTGGTGAATTCACTTAAGTACAACACTTCAGTTAAATTTCTTATATGTACAAGGAAATGGTTAAGTCAGATGTAAACTGACAGGTTTTTAAAAATGTTTGGTATGACTACAAGTTAGTATGGACTATATCTTGAAAATATGAAATAGAATGTTTACAGTCATAATACTATTTTAAACTTTAAAATGAAAATAAAAGCAAAGGCATAAATCTACATGGATCTCAGTAGCTAAATAAGAAAACATTTTAAATATATATACTTCCTGATGAACCAGTTGCCAGTTCACTACTTGGAAGATTGTTCTGTTGAAGTTGAAGACATGGATATTTATCTTTAGAAAAAAATCAGGTCACTAGTTAGAGGTCGCCTCATTTTGTTTTTATACAGTTTACTAATAAATATTGTTATCAGAGTTGCTATTGTTCCATATTGTTAACATTGACACCTGGTCATAAAACTGATCTCCCAAAAGTAACACTTTGCTGTCTTAAAAGTATACTAACCTTTGGGCTTTCCTGGTATCTCAGTGGTAAAGAATCCGCCTTGCCAATGCAGGAGACACAGGTTCAATCCCTGATCCAAGAAGATCTCACATGCTGAAGAGCAAAGCCCATGAGCCACAACTATTGAGCCTGTGCTCTAGAGCCTGGTAGCCACAACTATTAAGTCCACGTGCCGTAACTACTGAAGTCTGTGTGCCCTAGAGCCCGTGCTCCACACAAGAGAAGCTGTTGCCAACAAGAAGCCTGCTCACCTCAACTAGAAAGTGGCCCCACTCCCTGCAACTAGAGAAAAGCTCTCTGGCAGCAAGACCCAGAATAGCCAAAAATAAATTATTACAAAAAAAGGTATACTAACCTTCTTTTGCATTTCAAGTAAAAGTCCAGGTAGAGCTGTGGACCCCTGAATTCTGGATAATTAATTAGTTTTCAACTTAAAACTCCTGGAGTCTGTGGTTTAGAATTATTTTGTAAAGTGGATCCAGGCTCCTGTATTTTTAGAGAAGATCATCAAGCACAGTCAAGCTTTCACAGTTTTAGAGAATAAGACCAGCAGAGGGTTGGAGAGTTAATACAGAAGATTCACTTTGACTCCACTTACAGGGTTGCAAAGAATCGGATGAATGAAGCAACTTAGTCCAGCTACTTGAAAATAAAGCAAAATTACAGGGTTGAAATTACGGTTTTAAAAATGTTTGGTATGACTACAAGTTAGTATGGACTATATCTTGAAAATATGAAATAGAATGTTTACAGTCATAATACTATTTTAAACTTTAAAATGAAAATAAAAGCAAAGGCATAAATCTACATGGATCTCAGTAGCTAAATAAGAAAACATTTTAAATATATATACTTCCTGATGAACCAGTTGCCAGTTCACTACTTGGAAGATTGTTCTGTTGAAGTTGAAGACATGGATATTTATCTTTAGAAAAAAATCAGGTCACTAGTTAGAGGTCGCCTCATTTTGTTTTTATACAGTTTACTAATAAATATTGTTATCAGAGTTGCTATTGTTCCATATTGTTAACATTGACACCTGGTCATAAAACTGATCTCCCAAAAGTAACACTTTGCTGTCTTAAAAGTATACTAACCTTTGGGCTTTCCTGGTATCTCAGTGGTAAAGAATCCGCCTTGCCAATGCAGGAGACACAGGTTCAATCCCTGATCCAAGAAGATCTCACATGCTGAAGAGCAAAGCCCATGAGCCACAACTATTGAGCCTGTGCTCTAGAGCCTGGTAGCCACAACTATTAAGTCCACGTGCCGTAACTACTGAAGTCTGTGTGCCCTAGAGCCCGTGCTCCACACAAGAGAAGCTGTTGCCAACAAGAAGCCTGCTCACCTCAACTAGAAAGTGGCCCCACTCCCTGCAACTAGAGAAAAGCTCTCTGGCAGCAAGACCCAGAATAGCCAAAAATAAATTATTACAAAAAGGTATACTAACCTTCTTTTGCATTTCAAGTAAAAGTCCAGGTAGAGCTGTGGACCCCTGAATTCTGGATAATTAATTAGTTTTCAACTTAAAACTCCTGGAGTCTGTGGTTTAGAATTATTTTGTAAAGTGGATCCAGGCTCCTGTATTTTTAGAGAAGATCATCAAGCACAGTCAAGCTTTCACAGTTTTAGAGAATAAGACCAGCAGAGGGTTGGAGAGTTAATACAGAAGATTCACTTTGACTCCACTTACAGGGTTGCAAAGAATCGGATGAATGAAGCAACTTAGCACACATGCACACAGGGGAAAAATATTAGCTACTTAGAGTAAATTATCACTTAAAACTGTATGACTAATGAACTACGAAGAAGCTAAACACTGGGAATTATCATAGAACACTTAGGCTACGTCTGTTACAATAAAGTAAAAAGAAATAGCCCATGGACTACTTCTTTGGATCTAAGCAAGAGAGGAGAAAGGAATCAGAAAGTTCCCAGGGGAGAAAGGACTGGTTGCCTGAAGAGAAATTTGTGTTTGACCATCTTACCAATGTCTCTTCTGCACAGAAGAAGCTATTTAAACGAGGTTGTTGTTTGGGCACTAAGTCATGCTCCACTCTTTGTAACCCAATGAACTGCAGCATGTCAGGCTTCCCTGTCTTCCATGGTCTCCCAGAGTGTGCCCAAACTCATGTCCACTGAGTCAGGGATGCCTTCCAACCATCTCATTCTCTGTCACTCCCTTCTCATCCTGCCCTCAATCTTTCCCAGCATCAGGGTCTTTTCCGATGAGTCATCTCTTTGCATCAGATGGCCAGAGTTCTGGAGCTTCAGCTGCAGTCTTTCCAATGAATATTCAGAGTTGATTTCCTTTAGGATTGACTGGATGGATCTTCTTGCAGTCCAAGAGGCTCTTAAGAGTCTTCTCCAGCACCACCAGTTCAAAGCATCAATTCTGCAGTGCTCAGTCTTCAGTATGGTCCAGCTATCATATGTGTACATGACTACTGGAAAAACCATAGATTTGACTATATGGACCTTTGTCAGGAAACTGATGTCTCTGCTTTTTAAATATGTTGTAAAGGTTTTTCATAGCTTTTCTTCCAAGGAGCAAGCAATTTAAGAATTTTTACAGTTTGTTGTGATCTAACTGTCAAAGGCTTTAATGTTGTCAATGAAGCAGATGTTTTTCTGGAGCTCTCTTGATTTTTCTATGATCCAACGGATGTTGGCAATTTGATCTCTGGTTCCTCTGCCTTTCTAAATCTACCTTGTACATCTGGAAGTTCTCAGTTCATATACTGTTAAAGCTTAGCTTGAAAGGTTTTGAGCATGACCTTGCTAGCATGTGAACTGTGCAGTAGTTTGAACATTCTTTGGCATTTCCCTTCTTTGGGACTGGAATAAGAACTGATCTTTTCCAGTCCTATGGCCACTGCTGAGTTTTCCACATTTGCTGGCACACTGACTGCAGCACTTTAACAGTATTATCTTTTATTATTTGAAATCGCTCAGCTGGAATTTGTTCATAGTGATGCCTCCTAAGGCCCACTTGACCTCACAATCCAGGATGTCTGGCTCCAGTGAGTGACTGCACCATTCTGGTTATCCAGGTGTTTAGGACCTTTTTTGTACAGTTCTTCTGTGTATTTTTGCCTTGTCTTCTTAAAATCTCTTCTGCTTTTGTTAGGTCCTTGCCGTTTCTATCTTTTATTGTGCCCATCTCTGCATGAAATGTTCCCTTGGTATTTCTAATTTTCTTGAAGAGACCTCTAGTCTTTTCCATTTTATTCTTTTCTTCTATTTCTTTGCATTGTTCACTTTCTTATCTCTCCTTGCTATTCTCTAGAATTCTACATTCAGCTGGGTACATCTTTTCCTTTCTCCTCTGCCTTTTGCTTCTCTTATTTTCTCAGCTATTTTTAAGGCCTCCTCAGACAACCCTTTTGCCTTCTTGCATTTCTTTTCCTTGGGGATGGTTTTGGTCACCGCCTCCCGCACAATGTTACGAACCTCTGTCCATTGTTATTCAGGCACTCTGTCTATCAGATCTAATCCCTTGAATCTATTTGTCACTTCCACTATATAATCATCAGGGACTTGATTTAGGTCACATCTGAATGGCCTAGTGGGTTTCCCCATTTTCTTCAATTTAAGTCTGAATTTGGCAATAAGGAGCTCATGATGTGAGCCACAGTCAACTCCAGGTCTTGTTTTTGCTGACTGTATAGAACTTCTCCACCTTTGGCTGCAAAGATAATCAGTCTGATTTCAGTGTTGACTCTAGTGATGTCCACCTCTTGTGTTGTTGGAAGAGGGTGCTGCTGTGACTGGTGTGTTCTCTTGGCAAAACTCTTAGCCTTTGCCCTGCTTCATTTCATGCTCCAAGGCCAAACCTTTCTGTTATTCCAGGTATCTCTTGACTTCCTACTTTTGCATTCCAATCCCATATGATGAAAAGGACATTTTTTGGGGGGGTATTAGTTCTACAAGGTCATATAGGTAGCTCTTCCTAGAACCATTTGGCTTCAGCTTCTCTGGCATTAGTGGTTGGGGAACAGACTTGGATTACTGTGATACTGAGTGGTTTGCCTTAGAAATAAACCAAGATCTTTCTATTGTTTTTACAATTCCACCCAAGTTATGAATTTTGGTCTCTTTTGTTGATGTATGAGGGCTACATCACCCTTCTGAGGGATTCTTGCCCACAGTAGTAAATGTAATGGTCATCTGAATTTAAATCTCCCATTCTCGTCTGTTTTAGTTCACTGATTCCTAAATTTCAATTTAAATGAAGTGGAATACTGCAATACCTTGGTAATCAGGCCAAAGTCACTGCTTTCTAGTATAGGACATTATCAGTTAGATCAACTCTGGTTCCAAGGGGTCATTTGTTGCTGTTCAGTCTCTTAAGTCATGTCCAACTCTTTGCAACCCCAGAGAAAGGCACATACATTCTATTAGAGGCCACTCTTCTCCTCAGTCCAAAAATCACATGTGAAATGCTGCAAGGTCCTTTAAAGAATAATCAAAAGGAAAATAAAGCTATTTTCCTTTTGGCTATAGTAAAATGTATTTCCAAAATTAAAATATTCACTATCTCAGCAATTTAACAAAAAATTAGCAATGGGGCTTCACTGGTGGTCCAGTGGGTAGAGTCTGCCTTGCAGAGCAAGGAGCACCAGTTTGATCCCTGGCCCAGGAAGATTCCACATGCCGAGGATCGTCTGGGCTGATGTGTCCAATTACGAGCCAGTGCTCTGGAGCACATGCGCCCAGAGCCAGTGCTCTGCAACGAGAGAGGCCACTGCTATAGAAGGCCCACACATGCCAAAGAGTAAAGATCAATGAAAAATAAATGACCTGGAGGCAAAAAATAGAAAAAATTAGCAATGCGATAGCCAGCAGAGGGCATTTAAGTATCTATTGTTATTATCTCAGGAGGTGTGCCAAACACCCTGTTTTCTCCAATTTACTTATATATTTCAATACAGTGAAGCTTAATCTATAAACTAATAGACTATGGAATGGAATAGGTAATCACTCCTGTATAGTTCGCATATATGTGGATATTTTAAGCAGTAAAATTGTGCTCAGTCGCTTTGCGACCCCATGGACTGTAGCCTGCCAGCTTCCTCTGTCTGTGGGATTTTTTAGGCAAGATTACTGGGCTAGTTGCCATGCTTCTCCTGGAGATCTTCCTGACTTAGGGATAGAACACCCATCTCCTGCAATGCAGGAGATTCTCTACCACTGAGCCACCAGGGAAGCCTAGCAGTAAAACTATTATATAAATTAATATACTTTAATCATAGAACTTTTTTTAAAAATTTAAAAGCTCAGGTGTAAGTAAGCCGATTTATGAAATGTTATTGTTTAGTAACTAAGTTGTGTCCAACTCTTTTACCCATGCTTTATACCCTGTGAGGCTCCTCTGTCCATAGGATTTCCCAGGCAACATTACTGAAGTTGGTTGCTACTTCCTTCTCAAGGGTATCTTCCCAGACCAGGTATCGAACCCATGTCTCCTGCATTGGCAGGCGAATTCTTTACTGCTGATCCATCAGGGAAGCCCTAGGCAGAGTGTAGAAGGGATTGTTATTATTTTTTACAAGGGCATGTAAATCCATAATTACCTCAATACAAGTTTCAATTAAAAGGAAAAAAAGTAGCTTAGGCAGCTCTTCATGACTCTAGAACACAACCTGTCATTTGAGGTCTTAATATTGCTAGAAGCTAAATGTCATCCTAGTCTCCTGATCCAAATACACCCTCAATAAGAAGATGAGGTCCTATTCTATTGTACATCTCCACATACCCCTTGCTGCTACATGAGTACAGCCCTCTAAATACACTTTTGCCTCACAGGTCTATTAATACAAACCACTGTATAATTGTACAATAACCACTGCAAGTAACTATATAGACACCTATATTTAGTAACATAGAATTATTTTTAAAAAAGTTCTGGTGTATAGGAATATACAGCTGAGACAAAAGAACACTACATAGACAGCAACTTTAGCATAGCAAACCAACATACACAAATGAGGAGGAGCTTTTCCCAAATGACGAAAAGCTAGCTTGGAACGTCCTGAACATATACTTGTCCACCAGGATATATCCCATTATATTTACCATGCTAAGCATTTTTAAGTTCCCTAAAATGTTAATCACTTGCCTGCTGTTAATACCTCAATGTGAAAACTGCTAAAACCACCTACTCTTAGAGTCTTTTATTCCTTTATATGTATTGCAATAAGGATTATTCTAGGTTAGAATGAGGATTGAAAGAAAAAAAAAAGATGTAAGAGTTCTTCTACAAGCATTAAAATGCAACAATGAAAGCTGTTAACCAAATTAGGTCAGAAAGCACTTTCTTACTCTCAAACAGAACTGCCCCTCATGACTTTTAAGGCAGAATACTTCTAACATTTCAGTGTTGGTGCTGAATCCTATAAGGCCATCTTCAAATTTGGTTTGAGATGGCAAATGTCCTTGGCTTCAAGGTTACACTTTGGTTGCTGGGATCCAGTCTTGTACATTTTCAGCATGATCTTTGACTGCAGAAGTACATTAGGATTCTGTGAACAACTAATTTAAATCACTACTTTCTTTGTTTTCTGACAGGGGAGGAAGACACTGTAAGTAATGCTTTAGATAAGGTGGGCGACCACACAGCACCACAAAGTACTCCTGGCTCAGGTACAGGGTCTCATTTGTTGAATTTTCCATAATGGCAGAGTGTAGAAGGGATTGTTATTATTTTTACAAGGGCATGTAAATCCATAATTACCTCAATACAAGTTTCAATTAAAAGGAAAAAGTAGCTTAGGCAGCTCTTCATGACTCTAGAACACAACCTGTCATTTGAGGTCTTAATATTGCTAGAAGCTAAATGTCATCCTAGTCTCCTGATCCAAATACACCCTCAATAAGAAGATGAGGTCCTATTCTATTGTACATCTCCACATACCCCTTGCTGCTACATGAGTACAGCCCTCTAAATACACTTTTGCCTCACAGGTCTATTAATACAAACCACTGTATAATTGTACAATAACCACTGCAAGTAACTATATAGACACCTATATTTAGTAACATAGAATTATTTTTTAAAAATGTTCTGGTGTATAGGAATATACAGCTGAGACAAAAGAACACTACATAGACAGCAACTTTAGCATAGCAAACCAACATACACAAATGAGGAGGAGCTTTTCCCAAATGACGAAAAGCTAGCTTGGAACGTCCTGAACATATACTTGTCCACCAGGATATATCCCATTATATTTACCATGCTAAGCATTTTTAAGTTCCCTAAAATGTTAATCACTTGCCTGCTGTTAATACCTCAATGTGAAAACTGCTAAAACCACCTACTCTTAGAGTCTTTTATTCCTTTATATGTATTGCAATAAGGATTATTCTAGGTTAGAATGAGGATTGAAAGAAAAAAAAAAGATGTAAGAGTTCTTCTACAAGCATTAAAATGCAACAATGAAAGCTGTTAACCAAATTAGGTCAGAAAGCACTTTCTTACTCTCAAACAGAACTGCCCCTCATGACTTTTAAGGCAGAATACTTCTAACATTTCAGTGTTGGTGCTGAATCCTATAAGGCCATCTTCAAATTTGGTTTGAGATGGCAAATGTCCTTGGCTTCAAGGTTACACTTTGGTTGCTGGGATCCAGTCTTGTACATTTTCAGCATGATCTTTGACTGCAGAAGTACATTAGGATTCTGTGAACAACTAATTTAAATCACTACTTTCTTTGTTTTCTGACAGGGGAGGAAGACACTGTAAGTAATGCTTTAGATAAGGTGGGCGACCACACAGCACCACAAAGTACTCCTGGCTCAGGTACAGGGTCTCATTTGTTGAATTTGAAATATTCTTTTGATATTTAAAGTCTAATATATACCAACTTAAGTAGTTAAAGGGAAGGTCTCTACTATGTATGATCCCCAATACCTCGTTATATTGACTACCTGAGTTGGTGGGGAATACGGCAAGAGGAATAAAGAAATGCCCCATCCTACTTCGTACAAAAAAAAAAATTTGTAAATACCAAGACACTCTGTATTTATAAATACAAAATCAAGAATACCTATTGGGGCTTCCCTGGTGGTCCAGTGGGTAAGGACACTGCCTTGCAGTGCAAAGGGTGCCGGTTCAATCCCTGGTCTGGGAAGATTCCATGTGATGCGGAGCGGCTGGACCGACGTGTCCAACTACCCAGCCAGAGCTCCGGAGCGCATACGCCCAGAGCCGGTGCACTGCACTGAGCGAGGCCACTGTGATGGGAGTCCCATACAGGCCAAAGAACAAAGATGGATGAAAATAAATAAATGAAAGACCAATAGAAGTGGCCAAAAAAAAAAAAAAAAACCTATTGATAAAAAGCAGCAAAGTTATTCTCACTAATACTAGGGATAAGTCTGCCTTATTATTTTAAAATATTTGAATATGAATGCATGAAAAATTTTTGATTCTCACACTGAAATTTTCACTGCTTTATGTCAATCCAGGTTGTTTTAAATGAATGATACTGAAATACAGGATGTCCCTAAGTTTGAATAATTGTAAATCATGTTGATTCATAGGTAATCATATTCCTTTAGAAGATGCTAAAAGTCATTTACAGATTCTAACAGTGAGCGACACAGGCTGGAAAACACTGGTGTGACAATGAGGTCAGAGCACTTATCAACATATGGTCTGATGAAAAAATTAAGCAAATGGTTGAAGGGCACCATAAGAAACAAAGACATATTTGAGGAAATTGTCAGAAGACTATGCAGTTTGGCATATACAGAGATTGGAAACAATATCATACTAAATATGAAAATTTTAAATATGAATAGAGTTTTACAAAATAAAAATGGCAACCCTCAAAGAAAAATGAGATTTTACGAAGATGCTGATGGCCTCCTAAGACAACCATCTTTCAAAACTGTCAAATGGAAACAGTAACCTTGGAATTAGACCTTTTAAAATGAAAATTCTATAAATTTTCCTCTTTGCATTTAACTTAGCAAAAAATTCTTCAATATTAAATTCCTAACACTATTTTATGTTCAAATGGTTCCCTAAATTACTATAAATAACAAACCTAATAAATCAAGAATTTCAATTTCTTTTCAAATCTTGTAGCAAAATATTCCTAATTCTTAAACTCATTCATCTGTCCAATTGCTTAAATGTTCTAACTATAGTATATGTGAATGCTTGAAGACTAATGCATCTTTAGCTGCTATTATATGAGTCTTTTCCTATGTTCTCTTGTTTAAGTGCTATTCGAAAGTCATACCAAAAACCCAAGAACTTTGAGCATCAAAAGAAAAGCACATGAAGATGGTAAGAGTGAAAAATACCAACTTTTTCCACACTGACGAAAACTTCTATAGCTTTTTACTGATAAGAGATGTTTATTCTTGTCCTTTGCAAATTAAGACTATATCGTTTATGAGGTGTGCGAGACCAAAAAAATTATTTCTTTCATAGCTGATTAAGAGTGAAAGTAACATAGTAAACAGAAACTTTCCCAGAACAGAAATTTCTGTACAGTTATGTATTTATCATCAGCTTTCAAATTACACTTTTCAGTGATTGCTATTAGAAGACCAGGATGTAAAAGGAAAAAAAACTCAAAAATTAGTAAGTTCTGAATTTTGCTTTTCTCCAAAGGCTGTAACATTTTAGTTAATTCTATAAAAACTGAGGCACCAGCTAATTATGAATTAGCTGTAATTTCAAACTGACCTATTTTAGGTAATAGAAAAGGTAACCTAATAAGGTATAAAATAAAGAAGAAAAACACAAATAATAAGAAAAAGCACTGGTTTGAGAATCAGAAAACCTGAGTTCTAGTCTTCCTTTACCCTAAAACCTCAACACAGAGCAAATGACTGTCTCTTTGGATCTCTAAGATGATCCAACTTTAGCATCTTATAGATTTACAGTTAATCTAATTGTTTAGAGTTCAATAAAGAGTTGCAGAGTTCAGTTTTTACAAAACGAAGACCCCAGTGCAACCGCCACTCAAATCAAGATATAATACATTCATGACTGAGGCACCCTAAAGGTCCCCTAGTCACTAATCATCCTCTTCGTTCCCATAAAGGTCATCAATATTCTGACTTCCATTACCATAGACTAGTTTGAGAATCATACAGTATGCTCTTCTACTCCAGTATGTATTTAATGTCCAGCTTCTTTCAAATAACATTGTTTGTTAGATTCATCTATAATTTTACCTGTAATAGGAGCTTATTCTTTATTCATTGCTGTAGAATATTCCATAAAAGGAACATACATCCACTACCTTCTCTATCCAGTGTTCTTAGATTGGGACAACTAAGAATAATGGTGCTATAAAAATTCTTGTGTGTGTCGCATGTCTCCCAATAAACATATGTATGCAACTCTGTTGAGTGTACACCCAGGAGTGGGATGTAGTGTCATGGGCTATGCATATATCCAGGTAGTGTTCTAAGCACTTTATATATGTATTAATGTATTTAATCCCTACTTCAACTCTATGAGGTAAATGATATCATCACCCCCATTTACAGAGGAGGAAATGGAGGCATGAACAAGTCGGTTCTGTTGAACCAGTTGCCTCTCTGTGGCAGGGACCACATTACCTCTGTGAAGTACAGTATTCTACTGTCAGTCACAGTCCCTTACATACATACAGTAAGAGGTCAATAAATATTTTTCAAATAAAGTATTAGAGAATAGCAGGAATCCATCCAACAATTCTTATACCTCAACTAGGCTGAAAATTTTATTCTCCATTATTTTGACATAAATTACAAATCTGATGAGTTGCCTCATGTTTGCCTTTTCTTAATGCCCTTTAATGGATGTGCTACTGAAAAGGGAAACTGCTAAGGACTAACAACATAGAATACCATTCCCCATACACTGAATTTGTGCGTTGGACCTTTGAAATATACAAATCTAGCCCAACAGGTGAGAAAACAGACTCAGAAATTAGGAGCCTTTCCCAAGATCAAATTGTTACCAGGAAACTTGGTAGATCTCAAGTTTTATCTTAAAGAGGCTGTTCCCAATACTCATCTGAATGACAAAGAGGTAGTATTTCAAGACCCCTTTGGGGATAAATCACTTTTCCACTTAAGGGAATGTAAAACACTATAGGAATGTAGCTATTAACCGCCACTCAAATCAAGATATAATACATTCATGACTGAGGCACCCTAAAGGTCCCCTAGTCACTAATCATCCTCTTCGTTCCCATAAAGGTCATCAATATTCTGACTTCCATTACCATAGACTAGTTTGAGAATCATACAGTATGCTCTTCTACTCCAGTATGTATTTAATGTCCAGCTTCTTTCAAATAACATTGTTTGTTAGATTCATCTATAATTTTACCTGTAATAGGAGCTTATTCTTTATTCATTGCTGTAGAATATTCCATAAAAGGAACATACATCCACTACCTTCTCTATCCAGTGTTCTTAGATTGGGACAACTAAGAATAATGGTGCTATAAAAATTCTTGTGTGTGTCGCATGTCTCCCAATAAACATATGTATGCAACTCTGTTGAGTGTACACCCAGGAGTGGGATGTAGTGTCATGGGCTATGCATATATCCAGGTAGTGTTCTAAGCACTTTATATATGTATTAATGTATTTAATCCCTACTTCAACTCTATGAGGTAAATGATATCATCACCCCCATTTACAGAGGAGGAAATGGAGGCATGAACAAGTCGGTTCTGTTGAACCAGTTGCCTCTCTGTGGCAGGGACCACATTACCTCTGTGAAGTACAGTATTCTACTGTCAGTCACAGTCCCTTACATACATACAGTAAGAGGTCAATAAATATTTTTCAAATAAAGTATTAGAGAATAGCAGGAATCCATCCAACAATTCTTATACCTCAACTAGGCTGAAAATTTTATTCTCCATTATTTTGACATAAATTACAAATCTGATGAGTTGCCTCATGTTTGCCTTTTCTTAATGCCCTTTAATGGATGTGCTACTGAAAAGGGAAACTGCTAAGGACTAACAACATAGAATACCATTCCCCATACACTGAATTTGTGCGTTGGACCTTTGAAATATACAAATCTAGCCCAACAGGTGAGAAAACAGACTCAGAAATTAGGAGCCTTTCCCAAGATCAAATTGTTACCAGGAAACTTGGTAGATCTCAAGTTTTATCTTAAAGAGGCTGTTCCCAATACTCATCTGAATGACAAAGAGGTAGTATTTCAAGACCCCTTTGGGGATAAATCACTTTTCCACTTAAGGGAATGTAAAACACTATAGGAATGTAGCATGTTTGGTTATTATTGCTAAGAGATTACAATCAAAAATGTTAAGCCCAGCCTTAATATGGCAGTTCAAAGCAAGTTCTCTGATAATCTACTCCTGGGTTTCCCAACAAACTAAATACAGACAACTGGGAACTAATTCCATAGGTTTCTGAGTGCATCCCTCCCCTCTACCTTCCAAGTGTCTTTCTAGTGATATGTTATATACTCTTTGCAGAACGGGCATCTGTATCTTTTAAGAAAACGGCTTCCCAGACCACTGTAAATCAGTTTCCTCAAAGAACAAAAGAACCAAAAGATTCTTCAGAATGTTTTTGCAATCAGGAGACTCCCGACATGACCCAACTTCATCAGGTAAATGTCATAAATTTTTAGAAAAGCTATGAATATGTTTACCAGTTGTAGGGTTCGGTTCCTAACACTTCAACATGTAACTTAATTATAGGGCATTTTCATCTCCTAGCTAACCAAGGACAGGTTAACCAGCTGACTCATGGGATATATCTATGAAATTTTAGTAATGTATTTTATAGTCTTCACATATGTTCACGTTATTCTAGTCTCTTTAAAATGTGACTGTGGTTCAAAGACAAAGATTTCTGATCGACAAGGGGGTGTGTAATTTGTCTAAACCCTCCAAACCAATGAACTAATTGATGTTTTTAGGTCGCAAAAAGTACTTGGTGATTATATTAATCTGGCATTAGCAAGCACGTGCACACAGCTTTATAGGCTTTATAGCTGAAGAGGACAACTCGTTAGTTTAACACTGAAAATTCCCCCAACAGAGAGCAGAGCTATGGTATAAATCTGCAAATAGCCAGACTACTAACAAAAAGAAGGAAATTGTGGGATGACCCATTTATTGGAAACTGCTAAGGACTAACAACATAGAATACCATTCCCCATACACTGAATTTGTGCGTTGGACCTTTGAAATATACAAATCTAGCCCAACAGGTGAGAAAACAGACTCAGAAATTAGGAGCCTTTCCCAAGATCAAATTGTTACCAGGAAACTTGGTAGATCTCAAGTTTTATCTTAAAGAGGCTGTTCCCAATACTCATCTGAATGACAAAGAGGTAGTATTTCAAGACCCCTTTGGGGATAAATCACTTTTCCACTTAAGGGAATGTAAAACACTATAGGAATGTAGCATGTTTGGTTATTATTGCTAAGAGATTACAATCAAAAATGTTAAGCCCAGCCTTAATATGGCAGTTCAAAGCAAGTTCTCTGATAATCTACTCCTGGGTTTCCCAACAAACTAAATACAGACAACTGGGAACTAATTCCATAGGTTTCTGAGTGCATCCCTCCCCTCTACCTTCCAAGTGTCTTTCTAGTGATATGTTATATACTCTTTGCAGAACGGGCATCTGTATCTTTTAAGAAAACGGCTTCCCAGACCACTGTAAATCAGTTTCCTCAAAGAACAAAAGAACCAAAAGATTCTTCAGAATGTTTTTGCAATCAGGAGACTCCCGACATGACCCAACTTCATCAGGTAAATGTCATAAATTTTTAGAAAAGCTATGAATATGTTTACCAGTTGTAGGGTTCGGTTCCTAACACTTCAACATGTAACTTAATTATAGGGCATTTTCATCTCCTAGCTAACCAAGGACAGGTTAACCAGCTGACTCATGGGATATATCTATGAAATTTTAGTAATGTATTTTATAGTCTTCACATATGTTCACGTTATTCTAGTCTCTTTAAAATGTGACTGTGGTTCAAAGACAAAGATTTCTGATCGACAAGGGGGTGTGTAATTTGTCTAAACCCTCCAAACCAATGAACTAATTGATGTTTTTAGGTCGCAAAAAGTACTTGGTGATTATATTAATCTGGCATTAGCAAGCACGTGCACACAGCTTTATAGGCTTTATAGCTGAAGAGGACAACTCGTTAGTTTAACACTGAAAATTCCCCCAACAGAGAGCAGAGCTATGGTATAAATCTGCAAATAGCCAGACTACTAACAAGAAGGAATTGTGGATGAACCCATCTGGATTAAGCATCCAGTGCATGACAGTCTAGTAACTGGTACTCCATTTATTTTTATATATAAAATACATAACATTACAACTTCCAGGTGTTCTGGTATCCCTGACACCAACAGTCTATGCCTAAGACAGAACCAAATACAATGCAAAAGTGATAGACATTTCAGTTTCTAGATTTCATGTCTTGGGAAGAAAATCCGTAAGGGATAAATTCTTTCATCAAAAACGGGTGGCGGAGAATCAATCCGACTCTTGTTGCTGTTGTTTTAAAGCTAACTGCTCAGTGGAGGAGGGTGAGGAAGTAGGGTGAGCCTTCGGCAACAGACCACCACTTGACACTGTATACAACTATATATTAACTGCAACAACCCAGCTAGGCTTCCAGTTTTGACATTCCTTGATTTAATGTCATACGAAAACATTATTTCTTTTTTAAAAATTTACTTTCTTGAAGTATAGTTGATTTACAATGTTGGATTAATTTCTGCCATACAGCAAAGTGATTCAGCTCTCTTTGTAAATATATACACACAACATACATTCTTTTTCATATTCTTTTCCATTATCATATCACAGGCTATGTACTACAGTGCCTTGTGCCCTACAGTAGGACCATGTTGTTATCCATTCTACTGAAAACATTATTTCTTAATCTTTGACCCCTACCTACTAGCTTAAAACAGCAGCAGATTTTATCTTCTAGTACAGAAGTTACATATTCTTAGAATCAGTTCCTCTAATGTGTGAGGACTTTTGCTAATACAAACTTTTGAACTGGATAGAATTATGGGCAATAACCAGCACTCTCAAAGAACTTTAATGATTCTGTGCCCACGTAAGGAAAATTGAAATGGTTTTCCATTAATAGTTTTCTTCTCCTGAAGCTACTGAGTTTTTTTGCCACTGTTATTACATGTATCACAAGGACAAATTTCAACATCACAGTCTTAACAAAAACTTGCTTTGTCAAATAAGCAGCCTGACAGAATCCATTTAGTTTTCTCTATCATCGTGTAGTAATCACATTTTCATTGCCCTTAGCTTGCATCAATATTATCTAATCTCACGAATTCTTTCACTTAAAAGCAACTGTAGAAAAGTGGATATAATTAGGAATAAAGTTATTCATTAAAAAAAAAAAAATCACCCCCCTTTTCTTTACATACACGTTTAAAAAGGAGATCTTGGGGATGGAGCTTTTGAGTTACTTTAACTAAAAAGCAAATAGTCCTTTTTTTTTTTTTTTTTAAACAAACAAACTCGGGCTTCCCTTGTGGCTTAGTGGATAAGAACCTGTCTGCCAATGCAGGAGACACAGGTTCAAGCCCTGATCCAGGAAGATCCCACATACCACAGAGCAGCTAAACCCACACATCAACAAAGACCCAGCACAGCCAAAAATAAATAAATAAAAGTTTCTTTCAAAAAAAAAACCACTCAAGGCCAGTTCAACTCTTCCTCACAGACCACTAGGCAACTCTAAAGGTCTTTTGTTTTTGTACAACTCTTTCCATGACAGGATATCCAAAATAACTTCTCTGAAGAATGTTATAAATTAATGTTGTTATGACCACCATATGAATAGCATTTAGTTTTTCCTTGGATTATATATATAATCCTCTCAATAATGTAAATGTACTTTAAAATAAGATCTCTATTATGGTCAACCCAAGGTTAGTCCATATTAAAAATATTCTTTTTGATTCATCCTAGATTCTAAGTTACTCTCAGCTTTCAGTAAACAAGGAGTATACAAGAAGTGAAACTCAAACTCAAGTATTCTGGACATTGGAAAAACCAGAAAGACTACTTGTACTCTAAGTTCTTTTAAGTTTGGTGGAAGAGAAAGCTAATCATTCAGAATGCATTTATACATATTTCTCCCATATTGTTGATAAGTGTCATCACCAAGTTCCTTAACTGGTCTAGAAGTTATTGCTGACATATTGCCTTGTGGGAACTTTGTAATACTTTCAGTGATAATGTCAAACTTAGGTTTATATTTCTTTCTTTCTTTTTTTTTTTTAAAGATTTATTTATCCATTTTATTTTGGGCGGGGGTCAGGTTGGGGAGGGAGGGGGGCGGGCGGGCCACTTCTATTGGTCTTTCATTTCTCCATTTTCATCCATCTTTGCTCTTCGGCCCATGTGGGCCTCCCATCGCGGTGGCGTCTGTCGTCGCAGAGCGCCGGCTATGGGCGCATGCGCTCCAGAGCTCCGGCTCGGTAATTGGACACATCAGTCCAGCCGCTCCGCGGCACGTGGGATCTTCCCAGGCCAGGGATCGAACCGGCGCCCCTTGCACTGCAAGGCGGTGTCCTTACCCACTGGACCACCAGGGGGGGCCCAGGTTTATATTTCTTAAGGGAATTGCTTAAATCAACTTCCAGTTAGTAGGAAGCAGAAAGATCACAGAAGCAAAGTTATTTTTTTAACTCAAAGGATCTATCAATTTTTCAAAGTCAATGTGTATCATTTCATACAGGACTTATTTCTATTCTCCTCTCCTTCTTTTAAAGAAAAACATTTCCTTACTACTACTCTTTAAATTCATTATCTAAAATGTTTATCAAAGAATATTTTGCACACACACTATTCCCTGTGATTGGAGTATTTTCTGTTAATTCTTGAGATCTGGAACTGGTGGTTCCTTTTCTTTTTTTTTTTTTCAAACTTTTATTTGACTTTTAACTTTTACAGAGTTTTGTTGTTTACAGATGTGTATGTTCCCAGATTAGTCATATGTATATCCCCCCCATCCCACCCCTCCAGACAGTCACACAGCACCCCTGCAGGACCCCCTTTTCTCAGAGCAATGACTATAGCTATTTTCTTCACATATGATAGTACAGGTTTTCATGCGACTTGCTTTACACCTCCCACCCACTGTTCCTTCCCCACAATGTCCATATGTCTACCGTTCATGTCTGTTTTTCCATCGCTTCACTGCATGTGTTATCATTACCATCCTACTAGATTCCATATATATGTGTTAGTATGTTGTATTTGTCCTTCTCTTTTTGACTTACTTCACTTTTTATGATAGGTTCTAGATCTAGCCACCTCATTAGGGCTGATTCTTCTGCATTTCTTTCCCGGGTTTGAGTCCCTACGTTCCCATAGCTATGACTACGTTCAAAACACTCTGCCCAATAGCTCTGCTCTTGCAAACAAAAGCTTGCGGTGGTTGCAGGCTCCCCACGAAACCTCAAGCTGGGTAGTAGGTCCTGAACCAGCAAACACGCCGCACAATTCCATCACAAGCACAGTTCCAGGCTCTGGAAGATTAAAACCCTCAAGCAGCCAGGAAAGAACCCCGACTGGACTAGTCCAGCCGACAGGAGCCTGACAATCTGGCCAGATCCAGGAGGGGTGCACGACCCCGGCACGGGGGAGAGCCCCTAAAGAGCGTGAAGGGTTGCGGGGGACAGGCTGAAATCCGGGGAGACAAGCTAGCGCCGGCGCACGCCTTGGCAATCAGGGGGACACCACAGGCTGGTACCGGTCCAGGTAAGAGAGAGGTCCGGCCTCTGGTCCTCAGGCGCCCGCGAGATCGCCGAGCCGGCCGCGGGAAGCGGCTCGGGCAGATGGAGCAGCACGCGCGCCGCCTCCCCACCCCTCGCCGGGTCGCTCACCGGTGCTGCAGCCCCACGAGTCCCAGAGTGATCACATGCGGCACATCCAGCTGCGTGGGCCACTCTCCCGAGGCGATGCATCCGAACACGCCACATTCCTCTCGGACTCCCAACTCCTCCAGCTCCATGTCGCCGCCGGAAGCACGTGGAGGGACCCGCCGCCGCGGCAGGAGTCTCCGCACCAGCCGGCAGACTGATCGGCCTGTAAGCCTCACGGGCTTGGGCCGGGGATAGCCGCTTCCTCGCCGGCGGCTCGACCCTTGCTACTGCGGCGGCGCGGGCTTTCTCGAAGTGAGAGCGACTCGAAGCCCCCCGCCCCCCTGCCCGGCCCCTCCGGGCCCGCCTACGAGCGAGGAAGGAGGGACAGGCCCCGCGGCTGAGGGCGGAGTCACGGGCCCCGTGGGGGTGGAGCTAGCCCTCCACCTGAGCCCCGTAGGGAGGTAATGTTTCTGCACGTGGAAATCTCCGTTATTTTCTAGCACCCAAGACTGAGGCGATGAGATTAGAAGGGTTCACGTCATGTCTCTCCCAGAGGATGTAAACTTTGTAGGTCCCTCCTCATATGCTTTCCCCCGGGCCGTCACTACTTGGTATGCTCCAACCTACGGAGGGGGCCCTCTCGGCGAAGTGCAGCAAAATGGGGAGGGGCGGCCGGTGCGCGCCACTTTTCCTCGGCTCTGGAACTGCGGCCGCGCGGGGCGGGGCACGGGCCGCGTCGCTGCGCCTGCGCGGCGGGAAGATTAAAACCCTCAAGCAGCCAGGAAAGAACCCCGACTGGACTAGTCCAGCCGACAGGAGCCTGACAATCTGGCCAGATCCAGGAGGGTGCACGACCCCGGCACGGGGGAGAGCCCCTAAAGAGCGTGAAGGGTTGCGGGGGACAGGCTGAAATCCGGGGAGACAAGCTAGCGCCGGCGCACGCCTTGGCAATCAGGGGGACACCACAGGCTGGTACCGGTCCAGGTAAGAGAGAGGTCCGGCCTCTGGTCCTCAGGCGCCCGCGAGATCGCCGAGCCGGCCGCGGGAAGCGGCTCGGGCAGATGGAGCAGCACGCGCGCCGCCTCCCCACCCCTCGCCGGGTCGCTCACCGGTGCTGCAGCCCCACGAGTCCCAGAGTGATCACATGCGGCACATCCAGCTGCGTGGGCCACTCTCCCGAGGCGATGCATCCGAACACGCCACATTCCTCTCGGACTCCCAACTCCTCCAGCTCCATGTCGCCGCCGGAAGCACGTGGAGGGACCCGCCGCCGCGGCAGGAGTCTCCGCACCAGCCGGCAGACTGATCGGCCTGTAAGCCTCACGGGCTTGGGCCGGGGATAGCCGCTTCCTCGCCGGCGGCTCGACCCTTGCTACTGCGGCGGCGCGGGCTTTCTCGAAGTGAGAGCGACTCGAAGCCCCCCGCCCCCCTGCCCGGCCCCTCCGGGCCCGCCTACGAGCGAGGAAGGAGGGACAGGCCCCGCGGCTGAGGGCGGAGTCACGGGCCCCGTGGGGGTGGAGCTAGCCCTCCACCTGAGCCCCGTAGGGAGGTAATGTTTCTGCACGTGGAAATCTCCGTTATTTTCTAGCACCCAAGACTGAGGCGATGAGATTAGAAGGGTTCACGTCATGTCTCTCCCAGAGGATGTAAACTTTGTAGGTCCCTCCTCATATGCTTTCCCCCGGGCCGTCACTACTTGGTATGCTCCAACCTACGGAGGGGGCCCTCTCGGCGAAGTGCAGCAAAATGGGGAGGGGCGGCCGGTGCGCGCCACTTTTCCTCGGCTCTGGAACTGCGGCCGCGCGGGGCGGGGCACGGGCCGCGTCGCTGCGCCTGCGCGGCGGGACGCCTCGCTCGGGCTGGGGTCGGAGCTCCTCGTTGGAGGTAGAGACCCCAGAGGTTCCGTGGCCGCGGCGAGGTTCGAGGAGACCGGTAGAGGGCGCTGTGGGTCACAGCGGCCCTGCCGGGGGCGTGTCTGTGGGCAGGTCCTCCCTCTCCTGCCCGGTGAGTCTCTCTGGTCTCTCTTTTGCAGAGTCCTGCCTCTCTGCCCAGCGCGGCCGAAGACCCCAGACCACTCCGGGCAATGGCGGCGGCCGAAGGTGAGTAACGGCCGTGCGCAGGAGCTAGGGCTCCCTGCGCTGCACGGTCTTCCCGCCTCTCTCCCGCTGGCCTGTGCGCTCTCCCCGGCCCGCAGGCCGTCTTCCCCGGGCGGTGCGGCGTCTCCAGTACCCGCCCCTCTAGGCCACCGGGCGAGCGGGCACGTGGCCCAGAAGGGGCCGAGCGGTACGTTGGAGACAAAGAGCTCCGTGGCCTCCCAAGGTTTTGAAACATTCAGAACTGCTCCTGGGATGGGGAAAAAGTCCCAAGGGTCATTAGGACGAGACACGGCCAAGAGTTGGAGAGATACCTGCAAATCGCGTTTGCGATCGAAAGATATTGCAAAACTAGCGCAGGAACGTCTGCTGTTGGCTCCTGTAACCAGTCTTGCGTTTTCCTGTTAGGTTAATAAGAACAACCTGCGATTTCAGAAAGTTAATAACTGAACCTTCTGAAAAATTTGCTACTTCTTGTCTAGATTTTGTGTGTTTTAGCCATTTTATGCCAAGGAGAGTTTCAAAACCACCGGGCAAAAAGTCTGCTTCACTTTGCGTTTATCGTGTTACATATTTACCTAATCGCTTTGTCCATGCGTCATGAGGATCCTCAGGAAAGATAGTTTGTACTATTTTTACTGATAAAAGATTGGGTCCGCCCTGCCCCCCACACACCCTATTTCTAAACTTATAGAGAACCAAATTCCTTGTGTTGGCCAGTCAGTATAGTTTCTTCCACATAGAAAAGTTGAATTTTGGTAAAAAACTATAGGCTAGAAAAAAGGCCCAGATAACATAATGCACCAGACCGTAATTTTCCATCTTGGTTTTTTTTTTTTTTTTTGGAAGGTTAATTTTTCTAAAGTTTCACTTATTTGATTTCTAAATGGCACTTCATTGCCCAAAAATGTTCTCTGGTAACCTGAAAGCTATTAAAGTTCACTCTGAAGAAATTTTGATTTACATCCCGCATACTGCCTCCTTCCTCCCTCTTCAGCACTTGGATTTCTGTCTTTTTTATCTTCTGTCTCTGACCAGGGATGGAACCTGCACACTCTGCAGTGGAAAGGCAGTGTTAACCACTAAATGGCCAGGGGAGCCAGATTTTTCTTTCTTTATGAATCCAAAGCCTGCATTCATTCCAATCAGGTTAATTCACTAAATTTACTCTTCTCTGTTTCTTTTTGCTATTTCTTGAATAGTGCTAACAGAAATATAACGTTACAGTATATGTAATTTTGTTTTCTAGTTAGCTTCATTTCAAAAAGAAACAAGTGGGGCTTCCCTGGTGGTCTGGTGGGTAAGGACACCCCCTTGCAGTGCAAGGGGCGTCGATTCGATCCCTGCCCTGGGAAGATCCTGTGTACCGCGGAGCGGCTGGACCAGTGTGTCCAACTACCAAGCCAGAACTCTGGAGCGCACATGCCCAGAACTGGTGCTCTGCAACAACAGAGGCCACTGCGATGGGAGGCCCACACAGGCCAAAGACCAAAGATAAATGAAAGACCAATAGAAGTGGCAAAAAGTTAAAAAAAAAAAAAAAAGAAACAAGTGATTCCTATATTTTATTTAACCCAATATATCCAAAGTAGTACTATTTCAACATACAATCAGTATAAAAATAGTGATTTTTGTAGCCTTCTTAACAAATTTTTGAAATCCACTGTGTATTTTGCACTTACCTCATCTCCATTTGGAGTAGCCACATTTCAGGTATTTCATAGGCACACGTAGCTAGTGACTTCCATGCTTGGACAGCACAGTCCTACATGTTCTTAACCTCTTTACAGAAGTTCTGTGCTTTTCAGTACTCTTAAATTCAATTCCATGTATTATTCTCAGTCTTCATCAGTCTCTTCTGAGTTCATCTATGAATTTGTAGCAGACATTTTGGCACTGGTTGCCATTGTCTCCCATGAAGTTATCTTACGTTATTTCTATTAATGGACAGAAATACAATTAGGTAATAAATACCTATCCAGGAATTCCCTGGTGGCTCAGTGATTAGAACTTCATGTTTCCATTGCAAGAAGCAATTTGAGGAACTAAGATTCCACAAGCCACAGTGGTGTGACCGTAAATAAATGCCGATTCAATTGAATTGAGAGAGAGTAGTGGATACCAACTTTTGTCTCTTGTCTAACCTAGGCAGCATCCTTTACTTTCCCTTTTTCTATTTCCCATATGGAATCAATTGTTACTAAACTTTTACCTTTTGAATGACTTGAGTCTTGTGCCAATCCAAAGCCTGCATTCATCAATCAGGTTAATTCACTAAATTTACTCTTCTCTGTTTCTTTTGCTATTTCTTGAATAGTGCTAACAGAAATATAACGTTACAGTATATGTAATTTTGTTTTCTAGTTAGCTTCATTTCAAAAGAAACAAGTGGGCTTCCTGGTGGTCTGGTGGGTAAGGACACCCCCTTGCAGTGCAAGGGGCGTCGATTCGATCCCTGCCCTGGGAAGATCCTGTGTACCGCGGAGCGGCTGGACCAGTGTGTCCAACTACCAAGCCAGAACTCTGGAGCGCACATGCCCAGAACTGGTGCTCTGCAACAACAGAGGCCACTGCGATGGGAGGCCCACACAGGCCAAAGACCAAAGATAAATGAAAGACCAATAGAAGTGGCAAAAAGTTAAAAAAAAAAAAAAAAGAAACAAGTGATTCCTATATTTTATTTAACCCAATATATCCAAAGTAGTACTATTTCAACATACAATCAGTATAAAAATAGTGATTTTTGTAGCCTTCTTAACAAATTTTTGAAATCCACTGTGTATTTTGCACTTACCTCATCTCCATTTGGAGTAGCCACATTTCAGGTATTTCATAGGCACACGTAGCTAGTGACTTCCATGCTTGGACAGCACAGTCCTACATGTTCTTAACCTCTTTACAGAAGTTCTGTGCTTTTCAGTACTCTTAAATTCAATTCCATGTATTATTCTCAGTCTTCATCAGTCTCTTCTGAGTTCATCTATGAATTTGTAGCAGACATTTTGGCACTGGTTGCCATTGTCTCCCATGAAGTTATCTTACGTTATTTCTATTAATGGACAGAAATACAATTAGGTAATAAATACCTATCCAGGAATTCCCTGGTGGCTCAGTGATTAGAACTTCATGTTTCCATTGCAAGAAGCAATTTGAGGAACTAAGATTCCACAAGCCACAGTGGTGTGACCGTAAATAAATGCCGATTCAATTGAATTGAGAGAGAGTAGTGGATACCAACTTTTGTCTCTTGTCTAACCTAGGCAGCATCCTTTACTTTCCCTTTTTCTATTTCCCATATGGAATCAATTGTTACTAAACTTTTACCTTTTGAATGACTTGAGTCTTGTGCCACTGCTCTTTTTTTAGACCAGGACATTTGTTGCCCTGTGTGCTGCTCCAGCGTCCTAACTGGCCCCTTGGTCTGTAGTTTCCTTCCACCTTTCCCTTCCTTAAATCTCATTCTCCACACAGCAGCCATGATGGTCTTTCTAGTATAGATGTACCTCGTTTTACTGATGTACTTAAAAGCTTTATAGTTGTTCTTAGGATAAAGTTTAAACTCAGTCAGCATGACTTATGAGACCTGAAGGATGAGGAGTGGGATGGAGGGCGAGGAAACTTTTCCGGGCCTAGAGAAGAGCATGTCAGAAGCCTCAGAGGCGGACCTAGAGATCCAGTTAGGAAGGTAGAATTCTAGGAAGGGAATAAAGAAATCTGAATTTGGAGCACTGAGCCAGAACTTCATCTTGGAAGGACCTTTTAAACCTTGTCAGTGAATCAAGATATTACAATAAGAGGGCGGGGATTCATCCTCTGGGTTATGTACCCTGCAGTGGCAGCTATGAGACTGAGTTCTAACTGTTCCGTTTAATGGTTATCATCACTACCTGTTGATGTGACCTCTGCCCATTCATCTCCTGCCTTTCCTTTCTACTCCTTAGCTGCTGCCCCCACCCCACCTCTGCCCAGCAGCAGGATACCTACACACAGTATTCCAAACATGCAGCAGTCTGCCGTGCCCTCTGTCACCCGCGATCTGTCTTCACCACCACTGCCTACCCCTTGCCCTCTTCTGGCTCAATTCTGACTGTTTCTCAGATCTCAGCTTAACCCTCACTTTGTTCTAGACATCAGAAGTTAGGTTAAATGGTCCTGCTATGAAGCTGTAATCCCCTAGTCTGTATATTTCTCACAGAATACTTATTATGATGTTTAATTTCAGCTTCTCTCAGTCTCCAGCCACTTGAGAGCAGGAATGTGGCTTTCTGGTGCATCCTTAGTACCTGGCAGTTGGACACTGAAAAATGCAGATTCTGAGAATAAATCCGTCTTCTGGGAGAATAGGGGTGGTGGTTTCTCCCCTTAGAAATTCTAAGTCCTTGAATTTCTGTTATCTGTAATCTTCACCGAAATCATTCTTTATAATGACCCAAGTCTACTTTTCTTTCAGTCTGTTGACCTGCATCAGTTGCATGCTCTTGTCCTTCTCACAATTTTCTATCACTGTTGCTGAGGAGGGGGAACAAGGGTGGAGGGTAGGGAAAGCAGGATTAGAAAACTAGAAGTGCTTCCAGACAGGCTGACTTCAGTGGCCCTCCTCCTGTTGTACATTAACTTGAAATCAAGAGACCCATCAGGCTGAACTTTCCCGTTTTGCTTGCATAGAAAGCAGAAGTCAGGAAAAATACAGCCTTTTCTCCTCTGCAAACTAGTTTACGTATTGTACTGGATATATATATATATATATGTGTATATATATATATATATACACATATATATATATATATATGAAATTACTGGTGTTGTCACATTAATGTATCTTAACTAATTCTACTTCATTTCTACTGTGAGAGACAGTGGCTAAAGTACAGCATAGCATTAAATATCAGAAGATTTAAGGTTTTTTTCTGGCTCTGCCATTTCTTAACTGTGTGACCTCTACTTTTTTGATACTCAGCTTCCTAATCTGTGGCTCAGACGGTAAAGAATCTGCTTGCAATGCAAGAGACCTGGACTTGATCCCTGGGTCGGGAAGATACCCTGGAGAAGGGAATGGGAACCCACTCCAGGATTGTTGCTTGGAGAATTCCATGGACAGAGTCTGGTGGGCTACAGTCCATGGGATCACAAAGAGTTGGACACATCTGAACACTAACACTTTCACTTTCCTAATCTGTATAATTGTTTGTGTAATTGTAATTCTTTACAAAGTTGTATAAATGGTCCTGCTATGAAGCTGTAATCCCCTAGTCTGTATATTTCTCACAGAATACTTATTATGATGTTTAATTTCAGCTTCTCTCAGTCTCCAGCCACTTGAGAGCAGGAATGTGGCTTTCTGGTGCATCCTTAGTACCTGGCAGTTGGACACTGAAAAATGCAGATTCTGAGAATAAATCCGTCTTCTGGGAGAATAGGGGTGGTGGTTTCTCCCCTTAGAAATTCTAAGTCCTTGAATTTCTGTTATCTGTAATCTTCACCGAAATCATTCTTTATAATGACCCAAGTCTACTTTTCTTTCAGTCTGTTGACCTGCATCAGTTGCATGCTCTTGTCCTTCTCACAATTTTCTATCACTGTTGCTGAGGAGGGGGAACAAGGGTGGAGGGTAGGGAAAGCAGGATTAGAAAACTAGAAGTGCTTCCAGACAGGCTGACTTCAGTGGCCCTCCTCCTGTTGTACATTAACTTGAAATCAAGAGACCCATCAGGCTGAACTTTCCCGTTTTGCTTGCATAGAAAGCAGAAGTCAGGAAAAATACAGCCTTTTCTCCTCTGCAAACTAGTTTACGTATTGTACTGGATATATATGTATATATATGTGTATATATATATATATATACACATATATATATATATATGAAATTACTGGTGTTGTCACATTAATGTATCTTAACTAATTCTACTTCATTTCTACTGTGAGAGACAGTGGCTAAAGTACAGCATAGCATTAAATATCAGAAGATTTAAGGTTTTTTTCTGGCTCTGCCATTTCTTAACTGTGTGACCTCTACTTTTTTGATACTCAGCTTCCTAATCTGTGGCTCAGACGGTAAAGAATCTGCTTGCAATGCAAGAGACCTGGACTTGATCCCTGGGTCGGGAAGATACCCTGGAGAAGGGAATGGGAACCCACTCCAGGATTGTTGCTTGGAGAATTCCATGGACAGAGTCTGGTGGGCTACAGTCCATGGGATCACAAAGAGTTGGACACATCTGAACACTAACACGTTCACTTTCCTAATCTGTATAATTGTTTGTGTAATTGTAATTCTTTACAAAGTTGTATAAATGAAATGTGATGGTGCATTGAAAGTACTGTGTAAGGTATAAATGTCTATGCAGATTAAAATTTTGTATTAAAAGTATTACTAAATTGCTCTGTAGGCTTACTGATTCATCATTCTAGACAATTTAGTCTTCTAAATTATCTTCTGTATGAAAGTTCCTGAAATTTGGTGTTTCCATTTTACTTCCACAGTATTGCAGATTGGTAAAAAGCTCTATGAGGGTAAAACAAAGGAAGTCTATGAATTGTTGGATAGTCCAGGAAAAGTCCTCCTGCAGTCCAAGGACCAGATTACAGCAGGAAATGCAGCCAGAAAGGATCACCTTGAAGGAAAAGCTGTAATCTCAAATAAAATTAGCAGCTGTATTTTTCAGTTGTTACAAGAAGCAGGTGAGTGGCTTTCCCAGGAGCCTCCCTCTTCGTGATCTCTTTTGCATAAACAGACTGCTCCTTTTTATGGGGAAACGACGTTATTTGAATTAATGATTTTCAGTTGATTTTTTTTTTCATTTGTTACAGGAAGCAGGTAAGTGACTCCCCTTTGACAAACATCACTCCAGTGTCTTTAAGGAGGAGATGACAATTACTTGGATTAATAGCAAGTTTGGGGATGCCGCAAATGCTACACTTATTTAAATTAACCCAGAAATTTAAATATCACTGTAACACTTTATTTGGTTTCAAATTACTAAGTAGTATCATTTAATTGAGAGGAATTTTAAGATGTATTTATTTATTTATTTTATAGGGGTGGAGAGGGAGGGGAGCAGGCAGGCCACTTCTATTGGTCTTTCATTTGTCCATTTTCATCCATCTTTGTTCTTTGGCCCGTGTGGGCCTCCCATCGTGGTGACCTCTGTTGTGGCAGAGCACGGCTCTGGACGCATGCGCTCCAGAGTTCCGGCTCAGTAATTGGACACACCGGTCCAGCCGCTCCACGGCATGTGGGATCTTCCCAGGCCAGGAATTGAACCGGCGCCCCTTGCACTGCAAGGCGGTGTCCTTACCCACTGGACCACCAGGGGAAGCCCTAATTGAGAGGAATTTTAACAGTTGGCTACAGACTTTGTCTAGCAGGTATATCTTCTCTGCAACTTGCTTCTCCTTGGACATCTTAGGAAAAACTTACCTATGAAGGAACTTAAGGAATTTAACCTATGAAAGAAGCCTGTTCTTGTGTTTGGCAGCTCTGTTTGATGAATTTAATCCATAAAGTTAATTGCTCCGCTCCTTCGGATAATACAGAATTTCAGACCCCTCTTCCACTTGAAAGCCCTGAAAAATAATTGAAGACCGCAACCACACCTTCTCATCCTGCCATTGCCCAAGTAAGGGGTTTGTTCTGGATCAGGATCCTCCAGGGTTACCTCCTTCTCCAAAACTGAGTAAAGACTATTTCCAGTAGAGAAATCTATTTGAAAGATGAAATCCAGGTCAGAATATTCTGTGTAAGGTGATTGGAGTGAAAGAAACAAGATAATTCAAGTCAAATTCATTCCATCAGCACAGAATTGATTCTTGAGTAGTTTTTGCTCTTCCAGAGTACCCTGTTTCACATTTTTAATTCATGTGAAGAAAAATATATTTAATTTCCAACCCAAATTGTCATCTACATCATAAATCCCTCTATGCGGTGAATATGAAAATAATTACTATAATTCTAAAGCACTTCCTTCAGTTCCTAAGTAATGCAAGGTAGGATGTGTACTTCGAGCTTCCTTGATTGGTGATTCCCCAATAACTTGAGTAGATTCCTAGAGACAGCATCAAACTAATGTTAGGTTCCTTTTGCAGTACAGACAGGTGATCCATTTTTTTAACTCACAAGTTATCTCCTCCCTGTACATGTTAAAATATTTAATAGTTGCTTAACACTGAAGTTGTTTACAGCTAGCTTCCATGTCCCCACAGTAGTACGTGGCTGTGAGATTATGTATATATTTTAAAGTACATACATAAGTACAAGCGCAATTTTTTTTTATTAGCTTATTTAATAAGGCACCTATTTGGTGTACTTGCTGGGGCGTAAGGATGAGTAAATTAAGGTGTTCCAGTTTTGACTCTCAAAGTCCTGCATCCAGCTGCGAAAGTTGGTCACCCAAATGAAGTACTCCAGAAATTATCTTTCTTTGGCACACTTAACATAGCTAAAACTTACTTGGTTCACAGGAAATGTGAAGAGGTGCTATCCAGGTTTTATATACTATGAATATAAGGCAAATCTAAAGGTTTTAAAAATTCTTAACAGATTATTAGTTTTGAAAGGAATATGGATTTAAGAGTTCTTTTCAGCCTTAGGCAATTTTTACTTGCTAATCGTTCAATGCTGTGTCTATTTGACTGTCAGTGGTCTATTTAAAACTGCTTTCTTTTAACCAGGGATATGTTCCAGATTAAGGTATTCCAAGAAATTCAAATGAGAAAAGTACCAGAATGAGAATCACTAAATCAGGATTCTAGTTTTCTCTTTGTCACTCATGAACAAACTGTGAAAGACTGCCCAAATGATAAATATAGATATTACTGGATTTTCCACATAAATAACACTGTACATGCTTTATAGAGAAAGAACATTGCACAGGAATTTTGAAGTTCCTAGATTTAGTCTGTACTTAAAAATCACAATTTAACCTTTTAAGTTTCAGTTCCTTCCTGCAGGGAAATCTACTGTGTTTACATGTAGACATGATAGTAGTGATATGACTAACCGTCTTACAGCTGTTAAACCACAGGTGAGGAGCTAGGAATCTTAATACAGGGATAGCCCGGAGATAGGGCTGTTAGACTTGCTATTTAATGCAAGGTAGGATGTGTACTTGAGCTTCCTTGATTGGTGATTCCCCAAACGTAGATTCCTAGAGACAGCATCAAACTAATGTTAGGTTCCTTTTGCAGTACAGACAGGTGATCCATTTTTAACTCACAAGTTATCTCCTCCCTGTACATGTTAAAATATTTAATAGTTGCTTAACACTGAAGTTGTTTACAGCTAGCTTCCATGTCCCCACAGTAGTACGTGGCTGTGAGATTATGTATATATTTTAAAGTACATACATAAGTACAAGCGCAATTTTTTTTTATTAGCTTATTTAATAAGGCACCTATTTGGTGTACTTGCTGGGGCGTAAGGATGAGTAAATTAAGGTGTTCCAGTTTTGACTCTCAAAGTCCTGCATCCAGCTGCGAAAGTTGGTCACCCAAATGAAGTACTCCAGAAATTATCTTTCTTTGGCACACTTAACATAGCTAAAACTTACTTGGTTCACAGGAAATGTGAAGAGGTGCTATCCAGGTTTTATATACTATGAATATAAGGCAAATCTAAAGGTTTTAAAAATTCTTAACAGATTATTAGTTTTGAAAGGAATATGGATTTAAGAGTTCTTTTCAGCCTTAGGCAATTTTTACTTGCTAATCGTTCAATGCTGTGTCTATTTGACTGTCAGTGGTCTATTTAAAACTGCTTTCTTTTAACCAGGGATATGTTCCAGATTAAGGTATTCCAAGAAATTCAAATGAGAAAAGTACCAGAATGAGAATCACTAAATCAGGATTCTAGTTTTCTCTTTGTCACTCATGAACAAACTGTGAAAGACTGCCCAAATGATAAATATAGATATTACTGGATTTTCCACATAAATAACACTGTACATGCTTTATAGAGAAAGAACATTGCACAGGAATTTTGAAGTTCCTAGATTTAGTCTGTACTTAAAAATCACAATTTAACCTTTTAAGTTTCAGTTCCTTCCTGCAGGGAAATCTACTGTGTTTACATGTAGACATGATAGTAGTGATATGACTAACCGTCTTACAGCTGTTAAACCACAGGTGAGGAGCTAGGAATCTTAATACAGGGATAGCCCCGGAGATAGCTGGCTGATTGGCTGTCGTACTTGTTCGGTCACTAAGTTGTGTCTGACTCTTTGCGACCCCATGGACTGCAGCACGCCAGGCTTCCCTGTCCTTCACCATCTCCCAGAGCTTGCTCAAACTCATGCTATTGAGTCAGTGATGCCATCAACCATCTCATCCTCTGTTGTCCCCTATGTCTTCTGTCTTTCCCAGCATGAGGGTCTTTTCCAGTGAATGGGCTTTTCCCATCAGGTGGCCAGAGTACTGGAGCTTCTGCTTCAGCATCAGTCCCTTCAGTGAATAGTCAGGGTGAATTTCTTTTAAGATTGACTGGTTTGATCTCCTTGCAGTCCAAGGGACTCTCAAGAGTCTTCTCCGATGCCATAGTTTTTTTTTTTTTTCCCTTTAATTTTATTTATTTATTTATTTATTTTAGGCTACTCTGGGTTTTCACTGCTACAGAAGGCCTTCTCTAGTTGCAGAGAATGGGGGCTACTCTCTAGCTGAGGTGAGCAGGTTTGTTGTGGTGACTTCTCTTGTTGTGGAACTTGGGCTCTAGGGCATACCTACTTCAATAGTTGCAGCACATGGGCTCAATAGTTGCGGCTCTGAAGCTCTAGAGCACAGGCTTATTAGTTATGGCTCATGGGCTTAGTTACTCTGCAGCATGTGGTCTCTTCCCAGATCAGGGATCGAACCCGTGTCTCCTGCATTGGCCCATGAACTCTTCACTACTGAGCTAGCAGGGAAGCCCAACACTAAAGTTGGAAAGCATCAAGTCTTTGGCCCTTAGCCTTCTTTATTGTCCAACTCTCACATCTATACATGACTACTGGGCTTTCCTGGTGGTCCAGTGGGTAAGGACACCGCCTTACATAAATAACACTGTACATGCTTTATAGAGAAAGAACATTGCACAGGAATTTTGAAGTTCCTAGATTTAGTCTGTACTTAAAAATCACAATTTAACCTTTTAAGTTTCAGTTCCTTCCTGCAGGGAAATCTACTGTGTTTACATGTAGACATGATAGTAGTGATATGACTAACCGTCTTACAGCTGTTAAACCACAGGTGAGGAGCTAGGAATCTTAATACAGGGATAGCCCCGGAGATAGCTGGCTGATTGGCTGTCGTACTTGTTCGGTCACTAAGTTGTGTCTGACTCTTTGCGACCCCATGGACTGCAGCACGCCAGGCTTCCCTGTCCTTCACCATCTCCCAGAGCTTGCTCAAACTCATGCTATTGAGTCAGTGATGCCATCAACCATCTCATCCTCTGTTGTCCCCTATGTCTTCTGTCTTTCCCAGCATGAGGGTCTTTTCCAGTGAATGGGCTTTTCCCATCAGGTGGCCAGAGTACTGGAGCTTCTGCTTCAGCATCAGTCCCTTCAGTGAATAGTCAGGGTGAATTTCTTTTAAGATTGACTGGTTTGATCTCCTTGCAGTCCAAGGGACTCTCAAGAGTCTTCTCCGATGCCATAGTTTTTTTTTTTTTTCCCTTTAATTTTATTTATTTATTTATTTATTTTAGGCTACTCTGGGTTTTCACTGCTACAGAAGGCCTTCTCTAGTTGCAGAGAATGGGGGCTACTCTCTAGCTGAGGTGAGCAGGTTTGTTGTGGTGACTTCTCTTGTTGTGGAACTTGGGCTCTAGGGCATACCTACTTCAATAGTTGCAGCACATGGGCTCAATAGTTGCGGCTCTGAAGCTCTAGAGCACAGGCTTATTAGTTATGGCTCATGGGCTTAGTTACTCTGCAGCATGTGGTCTCTTCCCAGATCAGGGATCGAACCCGTGTCTCCTGCATTGGCCCATGAACTCTTCACTACTGAGCTAGCAGGGAAGCCCAACACTAAAGTTGGAAAGCATCAAGTCTTTGGCCCTTAGCCTTCTTTATTGTCCAACTCTCACATCTATACATGACTACTGGGCTTTCCTGGTGGTCCAGTGGGTAAGGACACCGCCTTGCAGTGCAAGGGGCGTCAGTTCGATCCCTGGCCTGGGAAGATCCCACGTGCCGCGGAGCGGCTGGATTGATGTGTCCAATTACCGAGTCGGAGCTCTGGGGCGCATGCGCCCAGAGCCGGTGCTCTGCAACAACAGAGGCCACCACAATGGGAGGCCCACAGGAGCCAAAGAACAAAGACGGATGAAAAATAGACAAATGAAAGACCAATAGAAGTGGCCCGCCCGTTCCCCTCCCTCCCCACCCCACCCCCCAAAAAGATAAATAAATAAAATAAATTTATACATGACTACTGGGAAAACTATAGATTTGACTATATGGACTTTCGTCAGCAAAGTGATGTCTCTGCTTTTGCATATGCTGTCTAGGTTTGTCATAGCTTTTCTTCAAAGGAGCAAGCAGTCTTTTAACGTCATGGCTGCAGTCACTATCCGCAGTGATTTTGGAACCCAAGAAAATAAAACCTGTCACTGTTTCCATTGTTTGCCCATCTATCTTCCATGACCTGATGAGACCAGGTGCCATAATCTTTGTTTTTTGATGGTTGAGTTTCAGGCCAGCTTTTTCACTCTCCTTTTATCTTCATCAAGAGGCTCTTCAGTTTTTCTTCACTTTCTGCCGTAAGGGTGGTATCACCTGCCTACCTGAGGTTATTGATATCTCTTCCGGCAATCTTGATTTCAGCTTGTGCTTCATCGAGACTAGCATTTCACGTGATGTATTCTGCATATAAGTTAAATAAGCAGGGTTACAGTGTACAGCCTTGATGTACTCTTTTTCCAATTTGGAATCAGTCTGTTGTTCCATGTCCGGTTCTAACTGTTGGTTCTTGTCCTGCATAAGGAAGATTCGCAGGAGGTAGGTAAGGTGGTCTGGTATTCCCATCTCTTTAAGAATTTTCCACTGGGAACATACATATCTGTAAACAACAAAACTCTGTAAAAGTTAAAAGTAAAATAAAAGTTTTTTTGGTTTTTTTTTTTTAAGAATTTTCCAGCACATAATCAAAGACTTTAGTATAGTGAATGAAGAAGAAGTAGATGTTTTTCTGGATTTGCTTTTTCTGTGATCAACAGATGTTGGCAATTTGATATCTGGTTCCTCTGGCTTTTCTAAATCCAGCTTCTACATCTGGAATCTCTCAGTTCAAGTACTATTGAAGTCTAGCTTGGATGATTTTGAGAATTACTTTGCTAGCATGTATTGAAATGAGAGCAATTGTGTGGTAGTTTGAACATTGCCCTTCTTCAGAACTGGAATGAAAACTGACCTTTTCCAGTCCTGAGGCCACTGCTGAGTTTTCCAAATTTGCTGGCATATTGAGTGCAATGCTTTAACAGCATCATCTTTTAGGATTTGGAAGAGCTCAGCTGAAATTCCATCACCTCCCTCAGCTTTGTTTGTATCAATGCTTCCTAAAGCCCACTTGACTTATAACGTCTAAACTGAATCTCTCATTCAAAATAAATTTATACATGACTACTGGGAAAACTATAGATTTGACTATATGGACTTTCGTCAGCAAAGTGATGTCTCTGCTTTTGCATATGCTGTCTAGGTTTGTCATAGCTTTTCTTCAAAGGAGCAAGCAGTCTTTTAACGTCATGGCTGCAGTCACTATCCGCAGTGATTTTGGAACCCAAGAAAATAAAACCTGTCACTGTTTCCATTGTTTGCCCATCTATCTTCCATGACCTGATGAGACCAGGTGCCATAATCTTTGTTTTTTGATGGTTGAGTTTCAGGCCAGCTTTTTCACTCTCCTTTTATCTTCATCAAGAGGCTCTTCAGTTTTTCTTCACTTTCTGCCGTAAGGGTGGTATCACCTGCCTACCTGAGGTTATTGATATCTCTTCCGGCAATCTTGATTTCAGCTTGTGCTTCATCGAGACTAGCATTTCACGTGATGTATTCTGCATATAAGTTAAATAAGCAGGGTTACAGTGTACAGCCTTGATGTACTCTTTTTCCAATTTGGAATCAGTCTGTTGTTCCATGTCCGGTTCTAACTGTTGGTTCTTGTCCTGCATAAGGAAGATTCGCAGGAGGTAGGTAAGGTGGTCTGGTATTCCCATCTCTTTAAGAATTTTCCACTGGGAACATACATATCTGTAAACAACAAAACTCTGTAAAAGTTAAAAGTAAAATAAAAGTTTTTTTGGTTTTTTTTTTTTAAGAATTTTCCAGCACATAATCAAAGACTTTAGTATAGTGAATGAAGAAGAAGTAGATGTTTTTCTGGATTTGCTTTTTCTGTGATCAACAGATGTTGGCAATTTGATATCTGGTTCCTCTGGCTTTTCTAAATCCAGCTTCTACATCTGGAATCTCTCAGTTCAAGTACTATTGAAGTCTAGCTTGGATGATTTTGAGAATTACTTTGCTAGCATGTATTGAAATGAGAGCAATTGTGTGGTAGTTTGAACATTGCCCTTCTTCAGAACTGGAATGAAAACTGACCTTTTCCAGTCCTGAGGCCACTGCTGAGTTTTCCAAATTTGCTGGCATATTGAGTGCAATGCTTTAACAGCATCATCTTTTAGGATTTGGAAGAGCTCAGCTGAAATTCCATCACCTCCCTCAGCTTTGTTTGTATCAATGCTTCCTAAAGCCCACTTGACTTATACCGTCTAAACTGAATCTCTCATTCTTAGAAGGAGGTTTTGTACAAGATTATTACCATAAGTGATTCTGTAGTTTTGATTCCCCTTTGATATAGCAGAGGGCTTTTGCTCTGAGTAACAGTAACTATTGTTTATATTTAAGCAATACATTTGAGATACTGGTCTGTCAAACTTGATAGACAATTGAGCAAATATGTCTACTGGTTAACAGGCCTAAAAAGAGCTCTTAAACCCAGTCATGTAGTTACCACCTCAAGTTAAGGATCAGTTTAAATCCCTGACTGCCCGTGAGCCCAGTGATTTCTTGAAAGTTAAAGTGGCCTGAATGTTTTACATACACTTGTAAGATTCTTTCCCAGCATTCCTATCCACACAGCGCACAACAGTTATTCTTGTCCCTATTTTAATTGAATCTTCTTGGTCAAGCCCAGAGAGAATGCAGAGAACACCATACAGGTTTCAGGACTGCATAGTGTCTTTCGGGTCCAGGCTCCAGTACTTACTGGCTGCATGACCTCACTCGTTTAATTACTTCTATGAGCCTTTACTTCTATCACTGTAAAATGTGGATAATAGCAGCTAGTTCAAAAAATTTTTTGTATGGTTAAATGAGATAACATGTAAGGCACTTCGCATGATGCGAGGTTTCCATAAATGTAAGTTCCCTACACCTGTGGATATTTAACATACATACATAAGATCAAAGATCTTGGATCCTTGATAAGAAAAATTTGATCTTATTAGAGATTTAGACTGGAAATACTAATATTGTAGCCTGAAGATGGGAATAATTATGTTAAGCCCCTGCAGATTTCCAGGAGATATTTTAATTCACATTAGTGCTATGATACAATAACACCTCCAGCTGAGGCAGTATAGCAAAAGTCAGAATTTTTCTGGTTCCTCTGGCTTTTCTAAATCCAGCTTCTACATCTGAAGCAATCTAGCTGCTGGTAGTTTGAAAACATGGGGCCCTTCTTCAGAACTGGAATGAGAACTGACCTTTTCCAGTCCTGTGGCTGCTGCTGAGTTTTCCAAATTTGCTGGCATATTGAGTGCAATGCTTTAACAGCATCATCTTTTAGGATTTGGAAGAGCTCAGCTGAAATTCCATCACCTCCCTCAGCTTTGTTTGTATCAATGCTTCCTAAAGCCCACTTGACTTATACCGTCTAAACTGAATCTCTCATTCTTAGAAGGAGGTTTTGTACAAGATTATTACCATAAGTGATTCTGTAGTTTTGATTCCCTTAGATATAGCAGAGGGCTTTTGCTCTGAGTAACAGTAACTATTGTTTATATTTAAGCAATACATTTGAGATACTGGTCTGTCAAACTTGATAGACAATTGAGCAAATATGTCTACTGGTTAACAGGCCTAAAAAGAGCTCTTAAACCCAGTCATGTAGTTACCACCTCAAGTTAAGGATCAGTTTAAATCCCTGACTGCCCGTGAGCCCAGTGATTTCTTGAAAGTTAAAGTGGCCTGAATGTTTTACATACACTTGTAAGATTCTTTCCCAGCATTCCTATCCACACAGCGCACAACAGTTATTCTTGTCCCTATTTTAATTGAATCTTCTTGGTCAAGCCCAGAGAGAATGCAGAGAACACCATACAGGTTTCAGGACTGCATAGTGTCTTTCGGGTCCAGGCTCCAGTACTTACTGGCTGCATGACCTCACTCGTTTAATTACTTCTATGAGCCTTTACTTCTATCACTGTAAAATGTGGATAATAGCAGCTAGTTCAAAAATTTTATGTATGGTTAAATGAGATAACATGTAAGGCACTTCGCATGATGCGAGGTTTCCATAAATGTAAGTTCCCTACACCTGTGGATATTTAACATACATACATAAGATCAAAGATCTTGGATCCTTGATAAGAAAAATTTGATCTTATTAGAGATTTAGACTGGAAATACTAATATTGTAGCCTGAAGATGGGAATAATTATGTTAAGCCCCTGCAGATTTCCAGGAGATATTTTAATTCACATTAGTGCTATGATACAATAACACCTCCAGCTGAGGCAGTATAGCAAAAAGCAGCCTACAAAGTTCAGACAGTGCCAGTTGGAAATCCTGCTTTTTCCTAGTGGTGGCTGACATACCTACTGTTTCTCAGTGTTGTCTATTTCATGAGATGACCTTCATACCGTATCAGGTGTTACGAGAAATTGAACAAAAAGAAACTGAATTTATAATGCTTGACCTAAGGTAGGTCTTTCAAATTGTGGTAAAATGTACATGCATAAAATTTACCATGTTGACCTTTTTTAAGTGTTCAATCCACTGACGTTTAAGTATATTGACAGTGTTGTGCAACCGTTGTCTCTATCAATTTCCAGAACTTTTTTGTCATTCCAGACAGAAACTCTGACCCACTTAACAAAACTTTCCCCTGGTAACCTCTGTTCTACTTCCTGTCTATGAATTTGCCTATTTTACCCACCCCATAAAAGTGGAATTACTCATCTTTGACCTTTATTTCACTTAGTATAGTGTTTTCATGAACCCTCCATATTGCAGCATGTATCAGAATGTCCTCCTTTATGTGACTGACTAGTGATTCATTGTATGTAAACTACATTTTCTCTGTCCACTCTACTCATCTATTGTTGGACACTTGGGTTATTTCCTCCCTTTTGTCTATTGTTAATAATAGCTTATATGATATAGTGTAACTATTATTAGAGAGGTTACCTTCCAAGGCCACCACCTAAAGGTGGCCTCATTCCAAACATCACAAGACAGCCGTTTATCTTAGCTTTCTAGTTAACAGATTAAGAAAGAGAAGAGAGGAAAGACAGATTTTCTTTGCTTTTGGCCAAATTGGTCACTATGTCTTGCTGCTACCTGCAGATTATTTTAAAAACATGTAAGGCACTTCGCATGATGCGAGGTTTCCATAAATGTAAGTTCCCTACACCTGTGGATATTTAACATACATACATAAGATCAAAGATCTTGGATCCTTGATAAGAAAAATTTGATCTTATTAGAGATTTAGACTGGAAATACTAATATTGTAGCCTGAAGATGGGAATAATTATGTTAAGCCCCTGCAGATTTCCAGGAGATATTTTAATTCACATTAGTGCTATGATACAATAACACCTCCAGCTGAGGCAGTATAGCAAAAAGCAGCCTACAAAGTTCAGACAGTGCCAGTTGGAAATCCTGCTTTTTCCTAGTGGTGGCTGACATACCTACTGTTTCTCAGTGTTGTCTATTTCATGAGATGACCTTCATACCGTATCAGGTGTTACGAGAAATTGAACAAAAAGAAACTGAATTTATAATGCTTGACCTAAGGTAGGTCTTTCAAATTGTGGTAAAATGTACATGCATAAAATTTACCATGTTGACCTTTTTTAAGTGTTCAATCCACTGACGTTTAAGTATATTGACAGTGTTGTGCAACCGTTGTCTCTATCAATTTCCAGAACTTTTTTGTCATTCCAGACAGAAACTCTGACCCACTTAACAAAACTTTCCCCTGGTAACCTCTGTTCTACTTCCTGTCTATGAATTTGCCTATTTTACCCACCCCATAAAAGTGGAATTACTCATCTTTGACCTTTATTTCACTTAGTATAGTGTTTTCATGAACCCTCCATATTGCAGCATGTATCAGAATGTCCTCCTTTATGTGACTGACTAGTGATTCATTGTATGTAAACTACATTTTCTCTGTCCACTCTACTCATCTATTGTTGGACACTTGGGTTATTTCCTCCCTTTTGTCTATTGTTAATAATAGCTTATATGATATAGTGTAACTATTATTAGAGAGGTTACCTTCCAAGGCCACCACCTAAAGGTGGCCTCATTCCAAACATCACAAGACAGCCGTTTATCTTAGCTTTCTAGTTAACAGATTAAGAAAGAGAAGAGAGGAAAGACAGATTTTCTTTGCTTTTGGCCAAATTGGTCACTATGTTCTTGCTGCTACCTGCTGAATGCCTTTTTTCAAGGATTATTTGCTTTAAGTATTGAGAGAAAAAGTTCATCCAAAATTTAGGGCTGTATCTGGTTGTGATAAATTAATATTTTATAAGGCATATATAATACTGGACCATAGAATGTGACAATCCTGCCACCAGATCTGATCTAGAGATAAATTAGTGCCACTTAGTTACTTATATGCCTTGTGCAAAGTTAGGTGCACTGTGGTAGAGAAGATACTAGATAAATATTATTTGAATGAATGAATGAGAAGACACTGGAATTCAGATTTTTTGAATCAGTATCTACTTTGCCTTGTAATATTAAAATGAAATATTCCTGAATATTTTGATAGACAGTATAAAGCCATAGGAAAAGTTTTTTCCTACTTCTGCCTTTCATTTATTTTTAAATGAAACAAAGATGAATATTTTTAATGACTAGTTCACAAAACATGTAGACATCATGAACCATTAGACACCTAATAACAAAGAAATATACATAAAGCAAAATCAGAAGAAATATAAGAGAAAAGAAAAAAATATATAATTATAGTGAGACATTAACATTTCTCTGAGAATATTAAGTGCAGAAAAAATAAGAATAGGAGCATCTTGAATGATGTTATTAATTTAAATTATATCCTGTACAAGTTTATTTAAAATTCTGTAGGTTTTTATTAGATGTCCATAGGACATTTAGAAAAACTGGTAAAAAGATAATCATACTAAATTTCAAAAAGTAGGGTTCTTTTTTGTGTGGTTAATAGTGACATCCAAGAGGGTTTACACCAAGGGGGAGCTTCTCAGACTGTGGTCCCCCTATACCTGTGGTGAGCCCTCACCGATCCACGCCTCCATAGAAGACCCTCCAACATGAGCAAGTAATTTTGGTTCAGTCTTCTGTGGGGTCAGTGCTCCTTTCCGCTGAGTCTTGATGTGTGTGAGGTTTTGTTTACACCCCTCAAGACCGTAGTCTCTGTTTCCCAAATCCTGTGGAAGTCTTATAATCAAATCCTGCTGGCTTTCTAGGTCAGATTCCCTGGGGATTCCCAGTCTCTTTGTTGGGTACCCAGGCTGGAAAACCTGACTTGGGTTCAGAACCTTTACTATGGTGGGAAAATTTCTTTGGTATTATTTTTCTCCAGTTTATGAATCACCCACCCAGTGGTTATGGGATTTGATGTTATCGTGATTACGCCCCCTCCTGCTGTCTCACTGTAGCTTCTTCTTTGTCTTTGGACATGGGGTGTCTTTTTCTTTAGTGGGTTCTAGTGTCCTCCTGTTGATGGTTGTTCAACAGCTAGTTGTGATTTTGGTGTTCTCACGGGAGATGAGCGCACATCACTCTACTCCACCATCTTGAACCTGGCTACTTCTGTCTTTTTTTGTTTTTTTTTTAAAGTTTTTACAGAGTTTTGTTGTTCACAGACCTGTATGTTCCCAGATCAGTCATATGCATATCCCGGTCCCCTCCCCCCTCCCAGGCCCCCCCATCCTGCCTCTCCAGGCTGTGGCACCAAGCCCTTGTAGGAACTCCTATTCCCACAGCTCAGTGACTATAGCTATCTTTTTCACATATAATAGTTTAGGTTTCCATGTTACTCCCTCTATGTCTCCCACCCACTATTCATTCCCCACAATGTCCATATGTCTATTGTCTGTTTGGTTTTCCATGGGTTCTACTTCTATCTTTTTTTTAAAAAATTATACTTATTTTTGATAGTGCCATTTAAGGGTAATCCATTTGGCTATGCAGGGTTCTTTTTTTTTTTAATTTTTAACTGGAAGGTTATTATTATTTTTTTTGGAAGGTTATTTTTAATTGAAAGATAATTGCTTTACAATATTATGTTGGTTTCTGCCATACATCAATATGAATCAGCCATAGGTATATATATATATATATATTCCCCCTTGAACCTCACTCCCACCTCTCTACACAGTTTTTGTTTTATTTTTTCGTAAAGGGTCATGTTTTATTATGCCTCAGATCTACCTTTTTTAAATATAATTTTAATGATTTTTTAAAAATTTTTGTTGTCAATACATAGGTATCAAGACTGCTTTCACCAGAAAATATGGGGAGACAGCTTTCATTGCACCTAAGTGTGAAATGATTCCAATTGAATGGGTTTGTAGAAGAATAGCAACTGGTTCTTTTCTCAAAAGGAATCCTGGTGTAGAGGAAGGATACAAGTTCTACCCACCTAAAGTGGAAATGTTTTTCAAGGTAATTATTTTATACCTGCCTGTCTTACTATAACTGAGCAGCAAGTTTATCACAGAGTCAAAAGATTTAAATATTACTTAAGCTTTTGATACTGTAATTGTCATTCCAGAAATATTTGCGGAAAATGTGCACTTGCGTTATTAATGATAATTCCAATATTTAGAAGAAAATGTCTTTGAAAATCTACTTATTGTACTTTGGAGCAAGATGACTAACAAAATGAACAAATTAAAATTAGCAGTTATTAGGAAGAAGAGGAAAGTAACAATTCAGAAAATCTTTAACTCTACTGTTAAAGGCTAATATAAGGGACCTTCTTGTATTCTAATACAGTAAATTGTTAATGTGTCTTATAAGCAAAAAATCATGTAATAAGGAATGTAGGAGTCAATGGTTATGAATTTGTATTAGTTTTCTTTATTGAAACTGTTTTTCTCTTTTCGTCTTTATTCATGTTTTTAAGCATATTTCTTGTATTTCAGAAGCAGTGTCACTGTTGCATTTTTAACCAGTAAACTGCACAGCTTAAAGCATTTGTCTTACAATTTTAATTGTTCAAATCAAGAGTCCATAAAAGAAAATTTTCACATACAGTTGGGACATGACTTAGAATAAAATGAAAGTGTTTTATGTTTTTACCAATCTCTTTACATTATGCAAAGTCTCTTGCATTATCAAGTAATATTCTTGAAGATTTATCCTGTATAAATTCTTATCAAAAATAAGGTCAAGGGATTATGAAAATTGCATTCTGTTTAAAGTAGCTATTGAAAACAGAAAAGTTTAAAATGACTGTTGTGAATTAAGGGGTATTTTAAATAGAAGTTAAATCCTTAGAGAAGACGAATATTTCTGAGGAATTATGCTCAGGAAAAAAGGACTTTAGGGCTTCCCTGGTGGTCCAGTGGGTAAAGAGTCTGCCATCCAGTGCAGGGGGCACCAGTTTGATCCCTGGCCCAGGAAGATCCCATGTGCTGTGGAGTAGCTAGACCGGTGTGTCCAGTTACGAGCCAGCACTCTGGAGCGCATGTACCCAGACCTGGTGCTTTGTACCGAGAGGCCACTGCAGTGAGAAGTCCATACATGCCAAAGAATAAAAAATGGATGAAAATAAATATAAAAATTAAAAAAGAGGCACGATGGCGGGAAAAATCCTTTTTTTTTTTTTAAAAAGGACTTCAGTTTATCTGTGAAGGTCACATACTTTATATTTAAATTAATTGTATCCTATACTTTTTTCTCAGGATGATGCCAATAATGATCCTCAGTGGTCTGAAGAACAGCTAATTGCTGCAAATTTTTGCTTTGCTGGACTTGTTATAGGAAAAACTGAAGTGGATATCATGAGTCATTCTACACAGGCTATTTTTGAAATACTGGAGAAATCCTGGTTGCCCCAGAATTGTACACTAGTTGATATGAAGGTACAAATAAAATGAGATTGGAAAGTAAAGATACTGAAAGATGTCTTTAGTACTATAGTTTTCTTTATTGAAACTGTTTTCTCTTTTAGTATTTATTCATGTTTTTAAGCATATTTCTTGTATTTCAGAAGCAGTGTCACTGTTGCATTTTTAACCAGTAAACTGCACAGCTTAAAGCATTTGTCTTACAATTTTAATTGTTCAAATCAAGAGTCCATAAAAGAAAATTTTCACATACAGTTGGGACATGACTTAGAATAAAATGAAAGTGTTTTATGTTTTTACCAATCTCTTTACATTATGCAAAGTCTCTTGCATTATCAAGTAATATTCTTGAAGATTTATCCTGTATAAATTCTTATCAAAAATAAGGTCAAGGGATTATGAAAATTGCATTCTGTTTAAAGTAGCTATTGAAAACAGAAAAGTTTAAAATGACTGTTGTGAATTAAGGGGTATTTTAAATAGAAGTTAAATCCTTAGAGAAGACGAATATTTCTGAGGAATTATGCTCAGGAAAAAAGGACTTTAGGGCTTCCCTGGTGGTCCAGTGGGTAAAGAGTCTGCCATCCAGTGCAGGGGGCACCAGTTTGATCCCTGGCCCAGGAAGATCCCATGTGCTGTGGAGTAGCTAGACCGGTGTGTCCAGTTACGAGCCAGCACTCTGGAGCGCATGTACCCAGACCTGGTGCTTTGTACCGAGAGGCCACTGCAGTGAGAAGTCCATACATGCCAAAGAATAAAAAATGGATGAAAATAAATATAAAATTAAAAAGAGGCACGATGGCGGGAAAAATCCTTTTTTTTTTTTTAAAAAGGACTTCAGTTTATCTGTGAAGGTCACATACTTTATATTTAAATTAATTGTATCCTATACTTTTTTCTCAGGATGATGCCAATAATGATCCTCAGTGGTCTGAAGAACAGCTAATTGCTGCAAATTTTTGCTTTGCTGGACTTGTTATAGGAAAAACTGAAGTGGATATCATGAGTCATTCTACACAGGCTATTTTTGAAATACTGGAGAAATCCTGGTTGCCCCAGAATTGTACACTAGTTGATATGAAGGTACAAATAAAATGAGATTGGAAAGTAAAGATTATAACTGAAAGATGTCTTTAGTACTATAGTTTTGAAAACCTCTTTGTTGATATGCTATTTCTAGATTGAATTTGGTGTTGATGTAACTACCAAAGAAATTATTCTTGCTGATGTTATTGATAATGATTCCTGGAGACTCTGGCCATCAGGAGATCGAAGCCAGCAGAAAGACAAGCAGGTAGGTAATGCTTCAGGCTTTCTTTAAACGCTTTGCAAAATCAGCCTGGGATAGAAGAGAAAGGGAAGATGGGAGGAAGAGGAAATGCAGTTCTTGTTTCTGGCTCAGACAGTAAAGAATCCACCTGCAGTGTAGGAAACCTGGGTTCGATCCCTGGGTTGGGAAGATCCCCTGGAGAAAGGAATGGCTGCCCACTCCAGTATCTTGCCTGGAGAATTCCATGGCTCATCCATGTGGTTGCACAGTTGGACACAACTGAGTGACTTTCACTTTCACATGAAATGAGCCTGAGTTGTTGATTGCTACTTATTTTTAAAGATAAATATCTCTTACGTTTCATATATCCTGGAAAAGGATAGGAATAGTACTTTACATTTCTGAGCATGTTTCTCATTTATTATTTTAATAGACTCACACAGAGCAAGTATTATCCTTGTTTGGTTAATTGAAAACTAAGGCTCCAAAGTGATAGATGTCTTCCTAATTAGTAAGAGTCAGTGATAGAGCTTTTCTAATAAGTGGCCTGCCCTGAGAATTCCCTTGCCCAGAAAACTCCACAAAATCATGCAAATCAAGAGGTTCAAATCTTTGCATTGAGTTTAAACACACTCATGAAACTGCCCAAGCCATTAAGGATACACATATCCAGAAAGCCACCAATCTGAAAAATGTCCCTTTACGAAAGCACTCTGTGTCATCTGTCCTTACAGTGGTGGAGTTGGTAGGTGAGCCCAGGCCAAACAGTGGGACTAGATGCAGGATCAATGGCCCAGAAAGAGTGCTGAATTTTTACTTCACATGCTCAGAAATGCATAGAGTAATGCTGAACTTCAGGGTTTAAGTATAGATCCTGTAGTCACTGAGCACATTCAAGTGAACCGGGCACTCAAGATGTGACACAAAACTCGGAGAGTTCACAGTTGAATCAACCCATATATAAGCTCTCTCCGCCACATTAGCTGATCCTAACTGAAAAAAGAACAGATTGTTCCTAGACCAGAAGAAGAGGTTGCATGGAAGAAAAAGATACCCCCAAAACTGAAGAAATGACCGGAGACGATAGAGACGAAGCAAAAAGGTAGGTAATGCTTCAGGCTTTCTTTAAACGCTTTGCAAAATCAGCCTGGGATAGAAGAGAAAGGGAAGATGGGAGGAAGAGGAAATGCAGTTCTTGTTTCTGGCTCAGACAGTAAAGAATCCACCTGCAGTGTAGGAAACCTGGGTTCGATCCCTGGGTTGGGAAGATCCCCTGGAGAAAGGAATGGCTGCCCACTCCAGTATCTTGCCTGGAGAATTCCATGGCTCATCCATGTGGTTGCACAGTTGGACACAACTGAGTGACTTTCACTTTCACATGAAATGAGCCTGAGTTGTTGATTGCTACTTATTTTTAAAGATAAATATCTCTTACGTTTCATATATCCTGGAAAAAGGATAGGAATAGTACTTTACATTTACGAAGCATGTTTCTCATTTATTATTTTAATAGACTCACACAGAGCAAGTATTATCCTTGTTTGGTTAATTGAAAACTAAGGCTCCAAAGTGATAGATGTCTTCCTAATTAGTAAGAGTCAGTGATAGAGCTTTTCTAATAAGTGGCCTGCCCTGAGAATTCCCTTGCCCAGAAAACTCCACAAAATCATGCAAATCAAGAGGTTCAAATCTTTGCATTGAGTTTAAACACACTCATGAAACTGCCCAAGCCATTAAGGATACACATATCCAGAAAGCCACCAATCTGAAAAATGTCCCTTTACGAAAGCACTCTGTGTCATCTGTCCTTACAGTGGTGGAGTTGGTAGGTGAGCCCAGGCCAAACAGTGGGACTAGATGCAGGATCAATGGCCCAGAAAGAGTGCTGAATTTTTACTTCACATGCTCAGAAATGCATAGAGTAATGCTGAACTTCAGGGTTTAAGTATAGATCCTGTAGTCACTGAGCACATTCAAGTGAACCGGGCACTCAAGATGTGACACAAAACTCGGAGAGTTCACAGTTGAATCAACCCATATATAAGCTCTCTCCGCCACATTAGCTGATCCTAACTGAAAAAAGAACAGATTGTTCCTAGACCAGAAGAAGAGGTTGCATGGAAGAAAAAGATACCCCCAAAACTGAAGAAACGAAAACTTATGGCCTGGGAATAATTGCCACCAAGAAAAAAAAAGCAAATAAAAGTTTAAAAAGATGAATAAGTGCCAGATCTGGAACTCTGTTCTGTAAGTAAATCTTACAGGTCTTATTGTGCTCCATTTCAGCTCTTTGTGATGAAAAACAAAATTAGGGCAAGGTCTTTTCTATTCATAACATTGTACAGCAGGCAGTGATCAAAACCATCCCCAAGAAAAAGAAAGGCAAAAACGGCACAATGGTTGTCTGTGGAGACCTTACAAATAGCCGAGAAAAGAAGAGAGGTGAAAGGAAAAGGAAAAAAGGAAAGATACACCCATCTGAATGCAGAGGTCCAGAGGATAGCAAGGAGAGATAAGAAAGCCTTCAGAAGTGAACAATACAAGGAAATAGAGGAAAATAATAGAATGGGAAAAACTAGAGATCACTGTAAGAAAATTAGAGATTTCAAGGGAACATTTCATATAAAGATGGGCAGAATAAAGCACAGAAACAGTAGGGACCTAACAGAAGCAGAAGATACTAAGAAGAGGTGGCAAGAATATACAGAAGACCTATGTAAAAAAGGTCTTAATGAGGCAGATGACCACGATGGTGTGACACTCACCTAGAGCCAGACATCCTAGAGTGCGAGGTCAAGTGGGCCCTAGGAAGCATTACTGGTGAGCAAAGCTAGTGGAGGTGTTAGAATTCCAGCCGAGCTATTTCAGATCCTATAAAAGCTGATGCTGTTCAAGTGCTGCACTCAATATGCCAGCAAATTTGGAAAACTCAGCAGTGGCCTCAGAACAGGAAAAGGTCAGTTTTCATTCCAATACCAAAGAAGCAATGCCAAAGAATGTTCAAACTACTGTACTAGTACATTTCATATGTTAGCAAAGTAATATTCAAAATCCTCCAAGTGAACTGAGAATTTCCATATGTACAAGCTGGATTCAGAAAAGGCAAAGGGAACAGATCAAATTGCCAGCATCTGCTGATCATTGGGAAAGCAAGGGAATTCCAGACAAACATCTACTTCTGCTTCATTCACTGTGCTAAAACTTTTGACTGTGGCTCACAACAACCTGTGGAGAATTCTGAAAGAAATGGGAATACCAGACTACCTTATTTGCCTGCTGTAAAACCTTCATGCAGGTTAGGAAGCAACAGTTAGAACTAGACATGGAACAACGGACTGGTCTCAAACTGGGAAAGGAGTACGTCAAGAGTGTATATTGTCACTCTGCTTATTTAACTTACATGCAGAGTGCATTATGCAAAACGCTGGTCTGAATGAAGCACAAGGTGGAATCAAGATTGCCAGGAGAAATATCAATAACCTTGGATATGCAGGTTACACCACCTTTATGGCAGAATGTGAAGAGGAACTAAAGAGCCTCTTGATGAAGGTGACCGAGGGAAAAAAGAAGACCTAAAACTCAACATTCAAAAAATGAAGATCATCTGATCCCATCAGTTCATGACAAATAGATGGGCAAACAGTGGAAACAGTGACAGGCTTTATTGGGCTCCAAAATCACTGCAGAGCCCAAGAGTATAAAATGGTGACTAGTGCCATGAAATTAAACACATTTGTTCCTTTGAAGAAAATCTATGACAAACCTAGACAGTGTGTTAAGAAGCAGAGACATCACTTTGCTGACAACGATCCAGGTTTTCTCAATAGTCGTACATGGATGTGAACGTTGGACCATAAAGAAGGCTGAATACCAAAAATTGATTCCTTTGAAGTGTGGTGCTGGAGAAGACTTTTGAGAGTCCCTTGGACTGTAAGGAGAGCAAACCAGACAATCCTAAAGGAAATTAACCCTGACTGTTCATTGGAAGGACTGATGCTGAATCTGAAACTCCAGTACTTTGGCCACCTGATGCGAAGAGACGATTCATTGGAAAAGACCTTGATGCTGGGAGAGATAGAAGGCAATGGGAGAAGGGGAGGACAGAGGATGAGATGGTTCGATGGCATCACTGACTTAGTGGACATGAGTTTGAGCAGGCTCCGCAAGATGGTGAAGGGCAGGGTAGCCTGGCTCGCTGCAGTCCATGAGGTTGCAGTCACCCACAACTGAGTAACTGAATGGAACTCCTCTATACTTAGTATGTAAAAATTGTCAGGGCAGCTAATTGTAATTGCTAGTCTAGAAAGCAGTTCCCTCTCTCTTTTTTTTTTTTTTGCCTCTAAATCATTGTCTTTTTATTTTTCATCCATCTTTATTCTTTGGTATGTGTGGGCCTCCCATCGCAGTGGCCTCTCTCATTGCAGAGCACCAGCTCTGGGCACATGTGTTCCAGAGTACTGGCTTGCAATTGAACACACTGGCCCAGCTATTCCTTGGCATGTGGGATCTTCCTGGGCCAGGGATAGAAACGGTACCCCCTTCACTGCAAGATGGACTCTTTACCCACTGGACCACCAGGGAAACCCCCCAAAGCAGTTATCTTTAAATGAAAATACAAGTATTCATCACTGTCTGAACTTTCTCTAGTCTAATTTAGGCAATGAATTTGTAGACTCAGATACATTTTTCAGATACATCGTCTGCTATGCAAACTTCATAATCTTTTACCCCAAACTCAGAAACCAAATAATTTCAGTTAGGATGACTATTACTAAAAGAATACTTTACCCAGTCTCCTTTTCATTCAGAAAACTCTAGTTCTTTGAATTGATTTATGTCTCGGAATTGGGTGAGAGGTACTGAGTAGTTTTTCGTGGGTCAAAACAATCATCTCTGCTTACTAGATTAGTTGCTGGATGTTGGGGTGGGGCTCATGCACATCTGGTGTTTGTGTTCTAAACTCTCTTGTTTTCTAGTCATATCGCGACCTCGAGGAAGTAACCCCCTGAAGGGCTAAGGAGAGCAAACCAGACAATCCTAAAGGAAATTAACCCTGACTGTTCATTGGAAGGACTGATGCTGAATCTGAAACTCCAGTACTTTGGCCACCTGATGCGAAGAGACGATTCATTGGAAAAGACCTTGATGCTGGGAGAGATAGAAGGCAATGGGAGAAGGGGAGGACAGAGGATGAGATGGTTCGATGGCATCACTGACTTAGTGGACATGAGTTTGAGCAGGCTCCGCAAGATGGTGAAGGGCAGGGTAGCCTGGCTCGCTGCAGTCCATGAGGTTGCAGTCACCCACAACTGAGTAACTGAATGGAACTCCTCTATACTTAGTATGTAAAAATTGTCAGGGCAGCTAATTGTAATTGCTAGTCTAGAAAGCAGTTCCCTCTCTCTTTTTTTTTTTTTTGCCTCTAAATCATTGTCTTTTTATTTTTCATCCATCTTTATTCTTTGGTATGTGTGGGCCTCCCATCGCAGTGGCCTCTCTCATTGCAGAGCACCAGCTCTGGGCACATGTGTTCCAGAGTACTGGCTTGCAATTGAACACACTGGCCCAGCTATTCCTTGGCATGTGGGATCTTCCTGGGCCAGGGATAGAAACGGTACCCCCTTCACTGCAAGATGGACTCTTTACCCACTGGACCACCAGGGAAACCCCCAAAGCAGTTATCTTTAAATGAAAATACAAGTATTCATCACTGTCTGAACTTTCTCTAGTCTAATTTAGGCAATGAATTTGTAGACTCAGATACATTTTTCAGATACATCGTCTGCTATGCAAACTTCATAATCTTTTACCCCAAACTCAGAAACCAAATAATTTCAGTTAGGATGACTATTACTAAAAGAATACTTTACCCAGTCTCCTTTTCATTCAGAAAACTCTAGTTCTTTGAATTGATTTATGTCTCGGAATTGGGTGAGAGGTACTGAGTAGTTTTTCGTGGGTCAAAACAATCATCTCTGCTTACTAGATTAGTTGCTGGATGTTGGGGTGGGGCTCATGCACATCTGGTGTTTGTGTTCTAAACTCTCTTGTTTTCTAGTCATATCGCGACCTCGAGGAAGTAACTCCTGAAGGGCTACAGATGGTAAAGAAAAATTTTGAGTGGGTTGCAGAAAGAGTGGAGGTAAACTTTTAATAATAAATCAGTATTATCTTATGTGTTTTTCTCCAAGAAAATCTTGCTTCAGAAAGAAACGAAAATGAGAGGGTGCAGTTTTTCATTTTTTTCCAATGACTTTAAAGAAAGGACCACAGTTTAAAAATGAACCTGCTGAACTGTCCTCAGGGGAATCACCGGAACTCTCTGCTGTGCAGCTGGCCTGTCTGGTTCTCCCACGTGCTGCTGGGAAACCTGGGATTCTTTCCTCCCTGCCCCCAGCAGGGGAACCTGACGTTTCCTACTCACTTCTCCCCTTCCACTCAGAGTCCCACTAGCAAGAGTAAGAATTAGGACTCCATGTGACATTAAAATGTCACTTTATAAAGCTTATGTTTTTATTATTTCTATAATTCCATGGAAACGGGATGGGGTTTATGGCGATCCAGTGGTAGTAACTACTTTTTTAGATCATTTCCATGGGTACATGCCTTTGAATCCCAAGCAGCTATCTTACAAAGATGTGTAACACGACTTCTGTCTTAACTGATTCTGCCTTAAAACCTCTGTTAAACAGAATGTATTAAAAATCTTCAATGAAATGTTTTAGTTTCCTGAATATTAACTGCTTTTTATTATAATAGTAAACATAATTTATCTGATTAAAAATCTTATTCATTAGGTCTAAATTATGAAGTCTACTTTCCTTTATAGAGAGAAGTTACTTTGAAAAATAAACCTTCTATCATTTTGTTCTGCTTGTGTGTCTTAACTTTGGTCAATTAAGAAAGGAAATATTGTGTCAAATTGTAATTTTAATATTAGCTAGCTCTGTAAACTGACTGTTTTTAACAGTACACATTCCCGTATTTATCCATTTTTATCTTTACTTTCTTTTGCATATTCATGTTTTTCTTTTCCAGTTGCTTCTGAAACCAGAAGGTCAGTGCAGGGTTGTCGTATTGATGGGCTCAGTCTCTGACCTTAGTCACTGCGATAAAATTAAGAAGGCTTGTGAACATTTTGGCATTCTATGTGAACTTAGGGTCACCTCTGCCCATAAAGGACCAGATGAAACTCTGAGGATTAAAGCTGAGTATGAAGGTAAATGTTGAAACAATAGAGCATTTCAGGAAGTTCTGATTTTTGTCCCAGAATTTTATGTATAGACTAATAATGCTGAAAAATAATTTTGCCACATTTCCTCAGGGAAAAAATTTTCAGGTTTCATAGTGTTTGTCTCCAAAATTTTTAAGGTGCTCTAGAAGTTTATAAAAGAATGGCTCAGAGAGAAAGAATTGAAAATGCAAGCATGGGAGGAAAATGAAGACTAGAATTAGTCTTTAGTTTATCCCCTCAAGGCTTGTTCCTAATATCCTGTAACAGAAGACAGGCCCCACGTCTGTTACAGAAGTAGGGTCTGAAGTTGAAGCTGCAGCAGATCTTCTCAGGCGTCTATTGGAAGGCCTTTCCTGGGAGGCTGTCAGACATGAAATAAAGGAATAATTTCAGAATTTAAATGTCTTGATGGGATAGCATCGAAAGTATGGAGCCCTGTGGACTGGAAAGAGTCTCAACTGGAAAAAATATTGGTGGCATATTCCTTCTAAAGGTAGTACTATAAGAGTGTAGTTGTTGAATTTTTGAGGGGTGATGGTGAAGCCACTTTGATAATGTAATAGAAACCAGATCTATCTCTTCAGAAAAATACAAAACAAAATTTTGGATTCCAAGTAGACTGTTGTAGGAAACAGGAATAGCTTATGAATTTATGAAAGAATAAAATGTTTATGGAATATGGTAAAAAATATGCTGAAAGGTCTTAAATATTTGGGTCCGCTATTGATTCAATTCCTCTAGAAGTGTCACTCAACCTCTTGTCTCTATTAACTGTGTCTCCCGTAGTTTGTCAGTTGAAGGAAGCCACACAGATACTGGTTCAGGTGGTGTCATTCTTAGCTTCAGTGAGCCAAAGCAACAGTAGTAGAAGGGGCCCTGGAACATTCTCTCTCACACCCCGGCATTACACCTCCTTTATACTACAGATCTCAAAGATGGTGAAACAGATTCTTGCTACTTTATTACTTGATATACACTAAGTGGCAGGGTGAACCTTATATTTTGAATATATATTTAATAACAGTATCTTAATATAGTGCTTTATCTAGAGATTACTGTTAAAAGAATTCAGGAATTACTACACATGGGCCCTTTTTTAACCTACCTTGAAATCTCTTTTTAGTTTAGTCTGATTATAACTGATTTCCCTAGGAGATGGCATTCCTACTGTATTTGTGGCCGTGGCGGGCAGAAGCAATGGGTTAGGCCCAGTGATGTCTGGTAACACTGCATATCCAGTTATCAGCTGTCCTCCCATCACTCCAGACTGGGGAGCTCAGGATGTGTGGTCTTCTCTTCGGTTACCTGGTGGTAAGATAACTGAATCTTGTAAAAACTTCTATTAAAAAGTTTCAAATGAAAAAAGAAAAGTTTCAAATACACATAATAGTAGACAGAATAACATAAGGAAATATCATAGACCTGTTACCCAGCTTCAAAAATTCACATCTAGTTGCATCTCTAGCCCTCTCCTACTGGATTATTTAAAGCAGATCTGAGACATGATGGCATTTTGTATTTAAATATTCATTTTCTAACTGAATATTTTCTAATGAAAATATTCATTTTCTGTATCTAAAGATACAGAATCTTTAATTTTAAAATCATAATCATGATACCATATTCCTATCTGTCTTCTGACTTGTTCCCATAGGGATTGACTTTTCTAAAATTAATTTGGCTGATATCAGATATGTAGTAAGTAGTGGAGCTGTATAAATTGATCTTACAGTACAAATTAAATAATCCTTGTGATTTATACTTTATTCTTTCTGGGGATACGGAGTGTCAAAGAGCCTGATAAATTCCAAGAGTATTTAAGGAAATTGAAGCTTTTGGATCTATAACCTATTTAGTCCTTGACTCTTAAGAAACTGCCAGATGATGGTAAACCAGAAATAGGGTCACAGATATAGAGAACAAACTAAAGGTTACCAAGGGGAGAAGGGTGGTATTTTTGTGATTAATTTACAGCTCAATTTTCCATCTCTTCTGAACCAATAGGTCTTGGCTGTTCGACCATACTTTCTCCAGAAGGATCAGCTCAGTTTGCTGCTCAAATATTTGGATTAAACAACCATCTGATATGGGCCAAACTGAGAGCAAGTGTATTGAACACATGGATTTCCTTGAAGCAGGCTGACAAGAAAATCAGAGAGGCCAATTTATAAGAAAGAACATTGCTGCATTTTTTTAGGAGGAAAACTAAATTTCTCATTCAACTGCAGAAAAATAAAATCAAGATGAAAAGATTTCAAGTCAGTCAGAAAAATAAAATTTGTAAGTGAATAAATGCTTCTCTTAGATTCATGGTATAACTAGTGAAATTACTATACATTCAAAATTAATCTCTTACTCACATGATCATTGTTAGGTAGGCAGTATAGTTATATTTCTTAAATGCTAGAAGTGTCCTGTTACATGTAGAGCTCTAAACTTAGAACTTTCTACATCTCAGCCCTTAAGTTTTAGAAACATAAAATGGTTGTATCTTAGCAAGGGTGGTTAAGAGCAGTATAGTCCTCTTTCATGTTATGATCTTTAAAAAAATTCTAAGGGCATGGCCTTTTGTTATTATTATTATTGATTTTTTGTTTATTTTCATCAATCTTTATTCCTTGGCCTGTGTGGGCCTCCCACTGCAGAGCACTGGCTCTGGGCGTGTGCACTCCAGAGTGCTCGCTTGTAATTGGACACACCGGTCCAGCCGCTCTGCAGCATGTGGGATCCTCCCAGGCCAGGGATTGAACTGGTGCCCCTTGCATTGCAAGGCTGACTCTTTACCCACTGGGCCACCAGGGAAGCCTGGGCATGGCTTTTTATTTGTAGTCACTACGTCAGAAAATGATGTTGTATTTAGCTATCGCTAGAAGTGATGTTTGGGTTTGATACCACCTTTTTAAGAAATGCTGAGATGGATGCTAGGGGTAAGAAAGACATGAATAAACAATATGAAGGGGCACTGAGGATGCCTCAGAGACTTCTGAGAACTTCTCTTAGGTGTCAGGGTGCTTTTCCATGGGAAAAAAGCAGTCACCTTTGCCACTGCAAATGAAAGATTTAGTAAATCTTACTTGGCTCTGAAGTCATAAAATTTTCATTCTAATATGTATTGTAGTTAGACAAACAATCCCCAGCCTACCATCATTTTCAGGGATCAGAATCTCCCTAGTAAATTTTTTAGGTTACCAAGGGAGAAGGGTGGTATTTTTGTGATTAATTTACAGCTCAATTTTCCATCTCTTCTGAACCAATAGGTCTTGGCTGTTCGACCATACTTTCTCCAGAAGGATCAGCTCAGTTTGCTGCTCAAATATTTGGATTAAACAACCATCTGATATGGGCCAAACTGAGAGCAAGTGTATTGAACACATGGATTTCCTTGAAGCAGGCTGACAAGAAAATCAGAGAGGCCAATTTATAAGAAAGAACATTGCTGCATTTTTTTAGGAGGAAAACTAAATTTCTCATTCAACTGCAGAAAAATAAAATCAAGATGAAAAGATTTCAAGTCAGTCAGAAAAATAAAATTTGTAAGTGAATAAATGCTTCTCTTAGATTCATGGTATAACTAGTGAAATTACTATACATTCAAAATTAATCTCTTACTCACATGATCATTGTTAGGTAGGCAGTATAGTTATATTTCTTAAATGCTAGAAGTGTCCTGTTACATGTAGAGCTCTAAACTTAGAACTTTCTACATCTCAGCCCTTAAGTTTTAGAAACATAAAATGGTTGTATCTTAGCAAGGGTGGTTAAGAGCAGTATAGTCCTCTTTCATGTTATGATCTTTAAAAAAATTCTAAGGGCATGGCCTTTTGTTATTATTATTATTGATTTTTTGTTTATTTTCATCAATCTTTATTCCTTGGCCTGTGTGGGCCTCCCACTGCAGAGCACTGGCTCTGGGCGTGTGCACTCCAGAGTGCTGACTTGTAATTGGACACACTGGTCCAGCCACTCCACAGTATGTGGGATCCTCCCAGGCCAGGGATTGAACTGATGCCCTTGCATTACAAGGCTGACTCTTTACCCACTGGGCCACCAGGGAAGCCTGGGCATGGCTTTTTATTTGTAGTCACTACGTCAGAAAATGATGTTGTATTTAGCTATCGCTAGAAGTGATGTTTGGGTTTGATACCACCTTTTTAAGAAATGCTGAGATGGATGCTAGGGGTAAGAAAGACATGAATAAACAATATGAAGGGGCACTGAGGATGCCTCAGAGACTTCTGAGAACTTCTCTTAGGTGTCAGGGTGCTTTTCCATGGGAAAAAAGCAGTCACCTTTGCCACTGCAAATGAAAGATTTAGTAAATCTTACTTGGCTCTGAAGTCATAAAATTTTTTTCATTCTAATATGTATTGTAGTTAGACAAACAATCCCCAGCCTACCATCATTTTCAGGGATCAGAATCTCCCAGATAATGACCATAACTAGTTTCTTTCTTGTAATACTATTAAGCCTGGGGGGTGCAGTAGACCCAGCAATATATACCTCTAAAGGAGCAGTTGCTCATCAAGAGTCTATAAGCCGGGCTTCCCTGGTGGTCCAGTGGGTAAGAATACCGTCTTGCAGTGCAAGGGGCACCGGTTTGATCCCTGGCCTGGGAAGATCCCGTATGCCGCAGAGTGGCTGGACCGATCTGTCCAACTACAGAGCCGGAGCTCTGGAGCGCATGTGCCTGGAGCCAGCGCTCTGCGACAACAGAGGCCACCGCAATGGGAGGTCCACATGGGCCGGAGAACAAAGATGGATGAAACTAGACAAATGAAAGACCACTGGAAGTGGCCCGCCCACCCCCGCCAAAATAAATAAATAAATGTAATAAAGAGAGTCTATAAGCCATATTTGAAAGTCAGTGTTATATTATGCAGCCTTGAAGATTTTATAGGTCATTAAGCTTTTATCCAGTGTCCACGCAGCCCTTAAGCGTTACATGTAAAATTTTTATGTACTCACTTCTATGAAGAGGGCAATCAGTTTTTACCAATCAGTACCCTCTGTGCACCCTGCACCAAATGTTGAGTCTCTGCTAAAGTTGAAATCTTGAAAACTTGTCACTGGCCTACACTGTGTATACTTTACCTTCCTCCCAACTGTTAACACGCTAGCATCTTATCACTTCTTTAACATGATCTCTGTAGGATATAATTGCCTAATTATTCCTTTTCTTGTGCTAGACACCAAGTTGTTGCACCTTAATGTTGATTATTCCTTATATATTACTTTTTTTTTTTAAACATTTATTTTTGGGGGGGTGGGGAGGGAGGGGGATGGGCGGGCCACTTCTATTGGTCTTTCATTTCTCTATTTTCATCCGTCTTTGTTCTTTAGCTCTTGTGGGCCTCTCGTCGCAGTGGCCTCTGTCGTCGCAGAGCGCCAGCTCTGGACACATGCGCTCCAGAGCTCTGGCTCGGTAATTGGACACATCAGTCCAGCCGCTCCGCGGCAAGTAGGATCTTCCCAGGCCAGGGATCGAACCGGCGCCCCTTGCACTGCAAGGTGGTATCCTTACCCACTGGACCACCAGGGAAGCCCTATATTACTCTTTATAAATATTGATGTTTCCTACTATTCAGTCCATTGTTTACAAATGGTGCTGGGATAATCTCAATTCTTTATAGTGAATGTCTGTAGACTTGTCTTTTCAGCTCTCTATTTCCCTCTGAATCCTCTAAACTTAACTCATCTTCCAAGCCTATAACTGGCTACACTCACTGCCCCAAATCAGAAACTTAGTTTTATCCTTGATGTTCTCTGACCTTTCTAACTCACCAAGTCTTAAAGTTACTGTTTACCCATCCTCTGTACAGAAGCCTTAAGTAAGGGTCAAATTCTCCATTAGCCTGGTCTGGAAGATCTTCATTTTCAGCCTATTCTTTCTGAAGTTGATTGTCCAAGGATTTAGAACTCTAAAATAAGTTTCTTTTGCAACATAGATTCCTTTGAAAATAAAAATGCTGCTAACTCTCTCCCTAGAAAATTGCACACAAAATTTACCAATGGTGTGTTCCATCGGTTCTTGGGTTCCCTTTAATCCTGTCCACAGTCTGCAGGTTAACTGCTGATGTAACTCATGAAGGGAACTTGCTTTCTTCATGTTTTTTAGACTGTCACATATCAGTACCTTTCTCTAGTTCTTAGAATGTCCTCATTTGTCATTAAAATCTCCTTGTTAGTTACTAGGACTTCATCTTCACTGTTCTGAAATCCTAGTAGCTACAGGACTGACCAAGTATATTCCTTATTACTTCTTTTTAAACATGTTATTCTTTGGGGTTTTTTTTTTTGGCTAGACACCAAGTTGTTGCACCTTAATGTTGATTATTCCTTATATATTACTTTTTTTTAAACATTTATTTTTGGGGGGGTGGGGAGGGAGGGGGATGGGCGGGCCACTTCTATTGGTCTTTCATTTCTCTATTTTCATCCGTCTTTGTTCTTTAGCTCTTGTGGGCCTCTCGTCGCAGTGGCCTCTGTCGTCGCAGAGCGCCAGCTCTGGACACATGCGCTCCAGAGCTCTGGCTCGGTAATTGGACACATCAGTCCAGCCGCTCCGCGGCAAGTAGGATCTTCCCAGGCCAGGGATCGAACCGGCGCCCCTTGCACTGCAAGGTGGTATCCTTACCCACTGGACCACCAGGGAAGCCCTATATTACTCTTTATAAATATTGATGTTTCCTACTATTCAGTCCATTGTTTACAAATGGTGCTGGGATAATCTCAATTCTTTATAGTGAATGTCTGTAGACTTGTCTTTTCAGCTCTCTATTTCCCTCTGAATCCTCTAAACTTAACTCATCTTCCAAGCCTATAACTGGCTACACTCACTGCCCCAAATCAGAAACTTAGTTTTATCCTTGATGTTCTCTGACCTTTCTAACTCACCAAGTCTTAAAGTTACTGTTTACCCATCCTCTGTACAGAAGCCTTAAGTAAGGGTCAAATTCTCCATTAGCCTGGTCTGGAAGATCTTCATTTTCAGCCTATTCTTTCTGAAGTTGATTGTCCAAGGATTTAGAACTCTAAAATAAGTTTCTTTTGCAACATAGATTCCTTTGAAAATAAAAATGCTGCTAACTCTCTCCCTAGAAAATTGCACACAAAATTTACCAATGGTGTGTTCCATCGGTTCTTGGGTTCCCTTTAATCCTGTCCACAGTCTGCAGGTTAACTGCTGATGTAACTCATGAAGGGAACTTGCTTTCTTCATGTTTTTTAGACTGTCACATATCAGTACCTTTCTCTAGTTCTTAGAATGTCCTCATTTGTCATTAAAATCTCCTTGTTAGTTACTAGGACTTCATCTTCACTGTCTCCATGAAACCTTCCCTAATAAACCTTTGTCTAGCTACAGTGACTACAAGTACTTTCTCTGTTGGATTGTAAGCTCCCAAAGAGGAGAAAATAGTTTCACAATTTATTTGCCTTATGCTTTGATGTGCTATGTCTAGCTGTCTGCTAGAAATGGGGAAATTGTAAAAATCATGTCCTGCTTAATTTCCTATCTTAAGTTAGATCACAAGAATAATTAAAAGGATTTTAACATTTTTGAATTTGGGATTCTTCAGGTCTCTGACCTGCTCTTGGCTGCTATTTTAGCTCTTCTCTCCCCACCTAACAAAAACTTCACCTATTTCTGCACAGTACATAAAAATGTCAAACATTGAGACTGGTGAGTAGGACTGATTGTTATTAATGGTCATGATCATTTTCACTTAATTTCTTAATAGAGTACATATATCCTCAGTAATATAGTTCATCAATGCTAGAGTAAATACTTGTTTGCAAGTATTTTAACTATGTTCTAAAAAGTAACTTAACTTTGTGTTTTTGTAGTTACAAAGAGGAAGAAAAATTGTGTCCAAATAACACAGTACTTTATATCATAAAACCACACTTAGAAATGCTGTTGCTTTAATAACTTCTGAAATTTAAATAATGCAGACAAATAAAGATAAGCTCTTGTGCGAAGCTTTATTCACTCATCCATGTGTGAAATACGTTTTACCTGATTTTACTCTAGGTCCTAGGAAAGTGACACTGAGCAGAGAAGGTCCTAAGCCTCACAAAATTTACATTTTATTTGGGATAACCATACCAGATAATGCAAATAGACTCAAGGAAGTACAAGTGCACACGAAGAATAACCAAGGTGAGAGGACAGTGACCAGGTATGAGGAAGGTTTTTGAAGAGAGTAGTAGGGCATGATGTCAAAAGCAAGCCACGCAAAGATATGGGGAAATAGTTTCCCAGACCAAGGGAACAGAAAATAAAACAGCTTTGCCTTTCCGAGGACCTGCAAACACACTCATAACTGCTGAAGCTCAAGGTGAGAGATGCTCCCATTTGTTCTTTTTTAAAATCATCTTTTGTTCAGTTCCTTTCTAAGGACTTCATCTTCACTGTCTCCATGAAACCTTCCCTAATAAACCTTTGTCTAGCTACAGTGACTACAAGTACTTTCTCTGTTGGATTGTAAGCTCCCAAAGAGGAGAAAATAGTTTCACAATTTATTTGCCTTATGCTTTGATGTGCTATGTCTAGCTGTCTGCTAGAAATGGGGAAATTGTAAAAATCATGTCCTGCTTAATTTCCTATCTTAAGTTAGATCACAAGAATAATTAAAAGGATTTTAACATTTTTGAATTTGGGATTCTTCAGGTCTCTGACCTGCTCTTGGCTGCTATTTTAGCTCTTCTCTCCCCACCTAACAAAAACTTCACCTATTTCTGCACAGTACATAAAAATGTCAAACATTGAGACTGGTGAGTAGGACTGATTGTTATTAATGGTCATGATCATTTTCACTTAATTTCTTAATAGAGTACATATATCCTCAGTAATATAGTTCATCAATGCTAGAGTAAATACTTGTTTGCAAGTATTTTAACTATGTTCTAAAAAGTAACTTAACTTTGTGTTTTTGTAGTTACAAAGAGGAAGAAAAATTGTGTCCAAATAACACAGTACTTTATATCATAAAACCACACTTAGAAATGCTGTTGCTTTAATAACTTCTGAAATTTAAATAATGCAGACAAATAAAGATAAGCTCTTGTGCGAAGCTTTATTCACTCATCCATGTGTGAAATACGTTTTACCTGATTTTACTCTAGGTCCTAGGAAAGTGACACTGAGCAGAGAAGGTCCTAAGCCTCACAAAATTTACATTTTATTTGGGATAACCATACCAGATAATGCAAATAGACTCAAGGAAGTACAAGTGCACACGAAGAATAACCAAGGTGAGAGGACAGTGACCAGGTATGAGGAAGGTTTTTGAAGAGAGTAGTAGGGCATGATGTCAAAAGCAAGCCACGCAAAGATATGGGGAAATAGTTTCCCAGACCAAGGGAACAGAAAATAAAACAGCTTTGCCTTTCCGAGGACCTGCAAACACACTCATAACTGCTGAAGCTCTGTGAGCAAGGGAAGGGTAAGAGTGGGAGGAAATGCTGATGTAAGCAAAGACTAGATCATGTAGGGGCTATGGACCACCCTGAAGTGTAACAGGAAAAATTACTGGTAGGTTTGAGCAGAGGCTGACATGTATTCAACAGGTTTCAAAGCATTCTCTGCTATTGTGTGGACTAGAGGAGACTGGTTAAGAAGTTATCCTATCCAGCTCAGAAGATGTGACCTTCAACAAGTTATTTAAATTTTTCTGCCTCCGTTTCCTCGTGTGTAAAGTCGGACTAATACTGCCTACCTCAAGGTGATTGTGAGAATTAAATGACTCAATGCATGTGAAGCACCTCCTGGCATATGAATGCATTATGTAAAAATTCCATTTGACTGATTGTAGAGGATAGAATGAATGGAATTGAGTCCATGAAAATTACCTTGAATTTGATATCCTTTCAGCAGATTTAATTCTAAAAACAGGATAAAAGAAGAGAGTCAACATGAGGTGACTTAAATAAAACATGACATGCTATGGCACATTAACAATTTCTTCCTGCCATCTTCAGCCCAGCCATCCTTGGGAAGTCAATGGAAAGTTACTTTTACTGGTACCTTTTGAATTTAACTTCTCACAGCCTATTTGGGGTAGGGCTGTTAACCTAGCATTGCAGTATGCTGAAGACAGCAGGTAGCCATGAGCTGGACATTGTTTCTGTTCACAAGGAACTCAGCAGATCAGGGAAGAAATAAGCAAAAATTCAGTTAAAAAGCTGAGTATCAACTATCTGCCAGGATGCATGTAAAATCCTAGGGATGCTACAGGGGGCAAGGCAAATACAGTCCATCTGGAGAGAGGCCTTGAAAAATGAGCAGTGCTCAGAAGTACAGAACTTCATTAGAAAGCATGTAATGGGGACTTCCCTGGTAGCTTAGTGGAAAAGAGTTCTCCTGCCAATGCAGGAGACAACAGGTTTGATTCCTGATCCAGGAAGGGCCCACGTGCTGTGGAGTAGCTAAGCCCATGAGTCACAACTTTTGTGCCTGTACTCTAGAGCCTCAGAGCCGGCGATTATTGAGCCCATGGGCTGCAACAATTGAAGAGGTGGGGAGGAAATGCTGATGTAAGCAAAGACTAGATCATGTAGGGGCTATGGACCACCCTGAAGTGTAACAGGAAAAATTACTGGTAGGTTTGAGCAGAGGCTGACATGTATTCAACAGGTTTCAAAGCATTCTCTGCTATTGTGTGGACTAGAGGAGACTGGTTAAGAAGTTATCCTATCCAGCTCAGAAGATGTGACCTTCAACAAGTTATTTAAATTTTTCTGCCTCCGTTTCCTCGTGTGTAAAGTCGGACTAATACTGCCTACCTCAAGGTGATTGTGAGAATTAAATGACTCAATGCATGTGAAGCACCTCCTGGCATATGAATGCATTATGTAAAAATTCCATTTGACTGATTGTAGAGGATAGAATGAATGGAATTGAGTCCATGAAAATTACCTTGAATTTGATATCCTTTCAGCAGATTTAATTCTAAAAACAGGATAAAGAAGAGAGTCAACATGAGGTGACTTAAATAAAACATGACATGCTATGGCACATTAACAATTTCTTCCTGCCATCTTCAGCCCAGCCATCCTTGGGAAGTCAATGGAAAGTTACTTTTACTGGTACCTTTTGAATTTAACTTCTCACAGCCTATTTGGGGTAGGGCTGTTAACCTAGCATTGCAGTATGCTGAAGACAGCAGGTAGCCATGAGCTGGACATTGTTTCTGTTCACAAGGAACTCAGCAGATCAGGGAAGAAATAAGCAAAAATTCAGTTAAAAAGCTGAGTATCAACTATCTGCCAGGATGCATGTAAAATCCTAGGGATGCTACAGGGGGCAAGGCAAATACAGTCCATCTGGAGAGAGGCCTTGAAAAATGAGCAGTGCTCAGAAGTACAGAACTTCATTAGAAAGCATGTAATGGGGACTTCCCTGGTAGCTTAGTGGAAAAGAGTTCTCCTGCCAATGCAGGAGACAACAGGTTTGATTCCTGATCCAGGAAGGGCCCACGTGCTGTGGAGTAGCTAAGCCCATGAGTCACAACTTTTGTGCCTGTACTCTAGAGCCTCAGAGCCGGCGATTATTGAGCCCATGGGCTGCAACAATTGAAGCCCAGGTGCCCTAGAGCCCAAGTTCCACAACAACAGAAGTCACCGCAACAAGAAGCCTGCTCATCTCAACCAGAGAGTGGTGAGTTCCACAAGAGAAGTCACCGCAACAAGAAGCCTGCTCATCTCAACCAGAGAGCAGCCCCCACTCCCTGCAACTAGAGGAGTCTGCAGCAGTAAGTGAAAACCCAGAATAGCCAAAAAGAACTAACTAACTAAATAAAATTTTTTTAAAGTCTACTAAGTGAACTAAGGATTTAAAATAAGAAAAAAAGAAAGTGTGTAATGAGGAACCGTGCAAAGAGGTAACTTTTCACGTGGAACCAGATACAGAAATATTGAAGGATGAAAACGAATTAGCTAGACGGCTGGGAAAGAGGGGGCAGGGAAGTGACGGGAACTAGTAGGACTGGGACAAGAAATGAGTCTGCAGAGTAGGCGTTCAATAAAATGTCCTTCTCATAAAGAGAACTAAACAGGGACTTCCCTGGTGGTTCAGTAGCTAAGACTCCTTGCTCGCAATGCAGGGGCCTGGGTTAGATACTGGTCAGGGAACTAGGTCCCACACACCACACTAAAAGATCCCGCAGGTCACAACTAAGACCTGCCACAGTCGAATGAATAAACAAAAATTTAAAAAAAAAAACATTAAAGTATTCAATAAGTACTCTAATCTGACATTCAAACATACGTTAGAGTCTTACAAAAGACTCTATGTCTACCTGAATGCTTATTATGCCAGGAGGCAAGAAGTATCCTTTATCCCTGGAACAGTGATACATTATCCCTATTTTACAGGCGGGGAAACTGGGACTCTAACAACACTTTAATCCCTGGAAACAAGGACTGGGTATTACTCAAAACCCTTACCCTTCCGGTTTTCCTGCTAACTGTCAGAAGTACAGAACTTCATTAGAAAGCATGTAATGGGGACTTCCCTGGTAGCTTAGTGGAAAAGAGTTCTCCTGCCAATGCAGGAGACAACAGGTTTGATTCCTGATCCAGGAAGGGCCCACGTGCTGTGGAGTAGCTAAGCCCATGAGTCACAACTTTTGTGCCTGTACTCTAGAGCCTCAGAGCCGGCGATTATTGAGCCCATGGGCTGCAACAATTGAAGCCCAGGTGCCCTAGAGCCCAAGTTCCACAACAACAGAAGTCACCGCAACAAGAAGCCTGCTCATCTCAACCAGAGAGTGGTGAGTTCCACAAGAGAAGTCACCGCAACAAGAAGCCTGCTCATCTCAACCAGAGAGCAGCCCCCACTCCCTGCAACTAGAGGAGTCTGCAGCAGTAAGTGAAAACCCAGAATAGCCAAAAAGAACTAACTAACTAAATAAAATTTTTTTAAAGTCTACTAAGTGAACTAAGGATTTAAAATAAGAAAAAAAGAAAGTGTGTAATGAGGAACCGTGCAAAGAGGTAACTTTTCACGTGGAACCAGATACAGAAATATTGAAGGATGAAAACGAATTAGCTAGACGGCTGGGAAAGAGGGGGCAGGGAAGTGACGGGAACTAGTAGGACTGGGACAAGAAATGAGTCTGCAGAGTAGGCGTTCAATAAAATGTCCTTCTCATAAAGAGAACTAAACAGGGACTTCCCTGGTGGTTCAGTAGCTAAGACTCCTTGCTCGCAATGCAGGGGCCTGGGTTAGATACTGGTCAGGGAACTAGGTCCCACACACCACACTAAAAGATCCCGCAGGTCACAACTAAGACCTGCCACAGTCGAATGAATAAACAAAAATTTAAAAAAAAAAACATTAAAGTATTCAATAAGTACTCTAATCTGACATTCAAACATACGTTAGAGTCTTACAAAAGACTCTATGTCTACCTGAATGCTTATTATGCCAGGAGGCAAGAAGTATCCTTTATCCCTGGAACAGTGATACATTATCCCTATTTTACAGGCGGGGAAACTGGGACTCTAACAACACTTTCACAAGTCAAACATCTACTGAGTCACAAAGCCAGGAACCGGACCTGGGTATTCTCACCTCAAAACGCATTACCCTTCCGGTTTTCCTGCTAACTGCTCCCGAAATGCAAAGGACAGAAAGGCTTTCACCAAACGTGCTTTGCACTTGAGAGATTTTCTTTTCTTCTGTGCGTTTCCTCATATTCGCTTCTCTGCGTGAACTTAACTCAAAACCAACCCCAGAGTTTCGTAATCACCTTTCAAGATCCCGTTCAAATACTAGTATCTCTATGAAGTATGCCCAGGCAGCAAGAAGCCGTCTGTCTTTCCCGTTCCTTCAGATGACTCCCTACAGTTTCTAGTTGGTATTTTATCCTGCCGTAGATCTCCCATTTACCTCCCAGACTTTTGTCCGGCTCCGCCTTTATGGACCTGTACGTTTCTCCGCCCTCACCGGTCGCCCCGGAAACGCACGCGGCTTGTAGACGAATCTGTTCGGTGAATCCTTCTCAACTCCTTCTAAGGTCCGACGCCTTATTCTCCAGACGCGCTTCAAATACGGTGGACCAACTCTATCTCCGCAGATTTCTAGCTGCAAGAACTAACTCCGCTGTCTTCGCCGCTGACTCCGGGATAGGGACGCTTTCGACTCCGAAACGCTTAGCAACCGCCGGCTTCCTCCTCCCCTTGACCGCGTCCGAGATCCTCTTCCGGGGCAGAGGGCGGCTCGCCTCTCCTCCAAGATGGCGAGCGGCAGCGGTGGGGGGGTTTCGGTGCCTGCGCTCTGGAGTGAAGTGAACCGTTATGGCCAGAACGGCGACTTCACGCGCGCTCTCAAAACCGTCAACAAGAGTAAGTGTCCAGGCGAGGGCGGAGGCGGGCCCGGGGGCGTGGGAGGATGCAGTCCTCCCCGGCGTGCGCGACCTTCTCCGAGCAGACGCGGGGAGAGGAGACCCCAACCTCCCGCGAGGGCCAGAACGTCCAGCGGCGCGGGTCGCGGTCCCTCTGCTCCAGCCGGGCAGCCCTGGGCCCCAGGTGGCTTAGAGCCACGTGTACTTCCCTCGTTAGCACCCCCGCGAGAAGCGAGGGAGGGATTTAAAGAGACCGCAGCTCCCGACGTCTCTTCTACAGTGTTCTTACTGTACTCCGTTGTTTTCACGTCTTATTTTGCAAATGCTCCACGTTGCCTGCTTCTCTCTTTCCTCGTAGTGGAGTGATCGAGACAGTGCTGCTGAGGGAGCCTTTTCTTTTGGCCCGCAGCGTGGGGTGGGGGCGGACCTGCGTGGGACACGTAATTTGGAAGCTGATGCTGACGAGGTGGAAGCTGTACAGACTCAGGGTAGAGGAAAGGGCCGGATCGGGATGTGAGGCCTGTCATTCCCAGATAGACTCCTCCAGCGTCCCTAGACCTGGAAGGGTGTGCGTGAAGGCACTAACATTTGAAATAATGCTGCAAAAGAAAAGTTAGTCTCCTACAGTTTCTAGTTGGTATTTTATCCTGCCGTAGATCTCCCATTTACCTCCCAGACTTTTGTCCGGCTCCGCCTTTATGGACCTGTACGTTTCTCCGCCCTCACCGGTCGCCCCGGAAACGCACGCGGCTTGTAGACGAATCTGTTCGGTGAATCCTTCTCAACTCCTTCTAAGGTCCGACGCCTTATTCTCCAGACGCGCTTCAAATACGGTGGACCAACTCTATCTCCGCAGATTTCTAGCTGCAAGAACTAACTCCGCTGTCTTCGCCGCTGACTCCGGGATAGGGACGCTTTCGCCCTGAAACGCTTAGCAACCGCCGGCTTCCTCCTCCCTTGACCGCGTCCGAGATCCTCTTCCGGGGCAGAGGGCGGCTCGCCTCTCTCCAAGATGGCGAGCGGCAGCGGTGGGGGGGTTTCGGTGCCTGCGCTCTGGAGTGAAGTGAACCGTTATGGCCAGAACGGCGACTTCACGCGCGCTCTCAAAACCGTCAACAAGAGTAAGTGTCCAGGCGAGGGCGGAGGCGGGCCCGGGGGCGTGGGAGGATGCAGTCCTCCCCGGCGTGCGCGACCTTCTCCGAGCAGACGCGGGGAGAGGAGACCCCAACCTCCCGCGAGGGCCAGAACGTCCAGCGGCGCGGGTCGCGGTCCCTCTGCTCCAGCCGGGCAGCCCTGGGCCCCAGGTGGCTTAGAGCCACGTGTACTTCCCTCGTTAGCACCCCCGCGAGAAGCGAGGGAGGGATTTAAAGAGACCGCAGCTCCCGACGTCTCTTCTACAGTGTTCTTACTGTACTCCGTTGTTTTCACGTCTTATTTTGCAAATGCTCCACGTTGCCTGCTTCTCTCTTTCCTCGTAGTGGAGTGATCGAGACAGTGCTGCTGAGGGAGCCTTTTCTTTTGGCCCGCAGCGTGGGGGTGGGGGGCGGGACCTGCGTGGGACACGTAATTTGGAAGCTGATGCTGACGAGGTGGAAGCTGTACAGACTCAGGGTAGAGGAAAGGGCCGGATCGGGATGTGAGGCCTGTCATTCCCGCAGATAGACTCCCTCCAGCGTCCCTAGACCTGGAAGGGTGTGCGTGAAGGCACTAACATTTGAAATAATGCTGCAAAAAAGAAAAGTTTAGTCTGTTTTGTTTTTTTTAACCCGGTCATTGATCGTATTTCGAGTAAGCTGTCTTTGACGTGACATTCAACTCATTAAATTCATTTATCCTTTACTACCGAATTGTAATATAGCCGTGCCAGATTCTTTACTGAAGATGTTGCCTGTATTTGTTAGATTTGGAAATGTAATCACTAGGAGAGGGTTTGACTGTTCAAAACAGTAATAACATACAAGGTATGTTTGTAACATACACGTGTGAGTTTTCGACAGTCTGTTGCTGAGTTAATTTGAAAAGAGGTGATTGTGCCCACAATGCAGTTTGTGATTTCAGACATTGAGGAAGATAGTTGCTAATGAAAATGACTTGGTTCTTAAACTTGTTTTGAGTTAACATTGGCCTTTGACTCAGCATGTAACCAATATTAATCAGCAGTGTAGTTACTTTGCAATCATAATCAGCAAGGGGTGTCAGTTTGTTCTCCAATATATATCTTTTTACTTGATGAAAATTACTCTAATTCTTTTTTTTTTAAATTACTTTAATTCTTGCACTGAGATTGAATTCCCGTTAGTTGCCGAAGAGCAAGAGGAGTGATCCTAGTCATGTTAACACTGAACAGCTCTCTAGCACTGAAACTTGGCTCTCTGACTCGTTCTTTGTACATCTCTTTAGTTCAATGAGCTAAAAAAGGGAATTTTGAATGGTGTTTAGAAATACTGCCAGTAAAAATAGGTTATATACTTTACAGTATACAAACACAATCTGTGTATACAGAATATTTTCATGTAATTTTCCTAATAACCTTGTAAAATAGGTAATGCTTTCATGCTCATTTTGTAGATCATAAAGTTGAGATTTGTCAGTCAAATGGCTTGCCCCAGACCTCAAGGCAATTAGTCACAAACTTATAGTCAAACCTAAGTCATTTGCTGCTAAGCTCTACATGAATTTTTTTTTCTCTGTGAAGTAATGAAATACGTAGGATATAGCATGTGTCCCAAGATGAAAAAGCAATGGAAAATAGCTTCATTCTTCCTTCTTTATTTCACTGTACTTTTTTGGTATATGCATCTTGAGAAGTTACCTCACTGCAAAGGCTAACTAATTCTCCTTATTGTCAACTTCTTAACTTAAAATTAAAGATCAGCCATCGAAAACATCTTGACCAAATCATTTCTGCTGCAGCAAAATTGTAGCTTTCTGAGGTGGGAAATGTGGAAAGGGAATGAATTTTTAAAAAATTGCTTTCCTAAAATTGCTCTGTAGTACTGCAGATCAACAAAGATGATGTGACCGCCCTGCACTGTAAAGTGGTTTGCCTTATCCAGAATGGAAGTTTCAAGGAAGCCTTGAATGTCATCAATACTCACACCAAAGTGTTTGCCAGGTAAGTGATTTGATTAGTTGTTTCTTCACGTCTACCATAGCTATAACCATTTCCATGTTTCCCCCCATTATTCAGTGATTTTTGACCTTTTTCCTTCTCTTTTTTCCTCTTGCATCCCAGTGGTGTTTCTGAAACTGGAAAGAGCAGTAGTAACCTCTGTTCTTTTCTGCCTTAGGAGCCTTTTCTTTACTGCGTCTTCCCTTTGAACCACTTAGAAGAAGGGAAACTGTGGAGGGATGTGGGCCATAAATAAGAGTCACAAGAGTTCTTGAAGGGTCAGGAGAGCAATTCAGCAGAAGTTCAGTTTGCAAAAGGGGAGGGGAACAGAGAAGGGCAGAACATACAGGGCAGGATGGTTGGGCAGTCTTAGCCTGACCACTCTGCGTGTCTCCTTTGAGAATTGTTTAGGTGAGTGTGATATCAGGACAAGATCTTTCATCAAAGTTTTTTTTAGCAGTCTAGAATATATAGCAGTTTTTTAAAAATATTTATTATTATTATTATTATTATTTTTGGTCACTCTGAATCTTCATTGCTGAACAAGCTTTCTCTTGCAGCCAGCCGTGGCTTCTCTTTGCTGCAGTGCGTGGGCTTCTCATTTTGGTGGCTCCTCTTGTTGCAGAGCACAAACTGTAGGCACACGGGCTTCAGTAATTACAGCATGCAGGCTCTTGGACATTTGGACTTCATTAGTTGTGGCAAGTCATTCTCTAGTCGAAAGTAATGAACGTAGGATATAGCATGTGTCCCAAGATGAAAAGCAATGGAAAATAGCTTCATTCTTCCTTCTTTATTTCACTGTACTTTTTTGGTATATGCATCTTGAGAAGTTACCTCACTGCAAAGGCTAACTAATTCTCCTTATTGTCAACTTCTTAACTTAAAATTAAAGATCAGCCATCGAAAACATCTTGACCAAATCATTTCTGCTGCAGCAAAATTGTAGCTTTCTGAGGTGGGAAATGTGGAAAGGGAATGAATTTTTAAAAAATTGCTTTCCTAAAATTGCTCTGTAGTACTGCAGATCAACAAAGATGATGTGACCGCCCTGCACTGTAAAGTGGTTTGCCTTATCCAGAATGGAAGTTTCAAGGAAGCCTTGAATGTCATCAATACTCACACCAAAGTGTTTGCCAGGTAAGTGATTTGATTAGTTGTTTCTTCACGTCTACCATAGCTATAACCATTTCCATGTTTCCCCCCATTATTCAGTGATTTTTGACCTTTTTCCTTCTCTTTTTTCCTCTTGCATCCCAGTGGTGTTTCTGAAACTGGAAAGAGCAGTAGTAACCTCTGTTCTTTTCTGCCTTAGGAGCCTTTTCTTTACTGCGTCTTCCCTTTGAACCACTTAGAAGAAGGGAAACTGTGGAGGGATGTGGGCCATAAATAAGAGTCACAAGAGTTCTTGAAGGGTCAGGAGAGCAATTCAGCAGAAGTTCAGTTTGCAAAAGGGGAGGGGAACAGAGAAGGGCAGAACATACAGGGCAGGATGGTTGGGCAGTCTTAGCCTGACCACTCTGCGTGTCTCCTTTGAGAATTGTTTAGGTGAGTGTGATATCAGGACAAGATCTTTCATCAAAGTTTTTTTTAGCAGTCTAGAATATATAGCAGTTTTTTAAAAATATTTATTATTATTATTATTATTATTTTTGGTCACTCTGAATCTTCATTGCTGAACAAGCTTTCTCTTGCAGCCAGCCGTGGCTTCTCTTTGCTGCAGTGCGTGGGCTTCTCATTTTGGTGGCTCCTCTTGTTGCAGAGCACAAACTGTAGGCACACGGGCTTCAGTAATTACAGCATGCAGGCTCTTGGACATTTGGACTTCATTAGTTGTGGCACATGGGCTTTGTGGCCCCACAGTGATGTGGGATCTTAGTTACCAGACTAGGGATTGATCGAACCTGTCCATTGGCAGGTGGATTCTTATCCACTGTACAGGCAGGGAAGGGCAGCAGTTTTTTATTGTTATTTCATTTTTCATGTCATGAAATGTGAACCTAAATTCGGAATTGTTACTGTAATCTCACTTTTCTTTATAATTATGCCTAAGCCCCAAAAGAAATGTGTATTCAAACGAAGGCTGCATCATATTTATTCTTTAATGCTTATAAAGTACAGAACAGTATATTGTATACTTTCTTTTGTATAATAAAAGGAGGATGTAAGAATTTCTATGTGTGTTTTTTTGTATTTGCAAAGACAAACGCTTGATGCAGAAGCAATGAATAAAAATAGTCACTTGTAGGAGGTGAGGGGAGCACAGTAGACTTGAATAACAGTGGGAACAAAACCTTTCAGTGTATACTTTCTTTATTTTTTTTAAACTGGGTCAATTGCATGTGTTACGGATTAAAATTTGTTTTAATTTTACAGGAAATAAAAGGGTAATAATAGGAAGACACAAGCAGTTATACTGCTTACCTCCTGTAAACATGTTTATGCTAAAAGTTTACTGTTTTGATTTTGAGCCATTTTGTGAAAGTGGGAAATTTTCAAACAGTTTTTGTTAGTCTGTTGAATAAAGGGTATTGCCATCTGCTTGATAATTGTTCTTGATAGATTATGGTTGAAATTTCAAAATAAGTTTCACATATGACATTAACGTAGATGAATTCTTAAGTCTATGTATGTAAGTAGTATTTTTTAATTGTATATTTACCAGTTGTTAGTTGCCAGTGCTATGTTCTTTCAAGATTTCTAGTTACTTTTCTCGGCTGATTATTTACTTCTTGAACAAGTTAAAACAGCATTATATGACTTATCTGATTAGTAGGTTTAAGAAACTTGTATAACAACCCATTTAAAACAATGTTTAGATTGTCTTTATATCTAAAACAGTTTTTTGCTGATTCAGAATTTCATTCTTATGTATTTGTTTCAAAAGGCCAGTTATTCTAATAAGAATATCCATGAAAGCAAGAGAGCCTAGGGAAATACATACAGTATTTTCTGTCACTTATGAACTGTCTGATTTTAGACAAGTCACTAACCTTTGTCTTCTGTTATTAGTGAGGATTAAATAACTTCATATTATCAAGTGTGCTTAGAGCAGTATCTGGCTTACAATGAGTGCTCTGCAGTGTTAGCTAATAATCAGATATTGCTTTTTCCTTTTTCAGTAACTCTCTTTCCTTTGAGAAAGCATACTGTGAGTATAGGCTGAACAGAATTGAGAATGCCTTGAAGACAATAGAAAGTGCCAACCAGCAGACAGACAAACTAAAGGAGCTTTATGGACAAGTGGTAATTACTGCTTTAAAATCCCTGTTTGACAGTCATCCTGAGTGAACGTGATTCTGCCTATAGCAGGGAGCAGGGATGAGGAACCCCAGCCCATCCTGATGCTCCATAAAACTTGCCACCAAACCAGTTCTTGAGGTTTGAACATATTTCCTCTTCTTGATCTTCATATGAACAACTGCATGTATAGTGTTCTGTGAACAAATGACTCCTTTTAGGGTAACTGGGAAATTGAGAGCTATCCTATGAAGTTTGGACTTACAGTTAGAAAGATGAAAGCCAGTAAGTTTATATACTTAATGCAATTTTGAAGTAGTCTTTATAGTTTTTAACTAGCATTTTATTCTGACTGCAAAATGAAGAAAATCCTGATGAATAAGAATTTGGATGGATTCAGATGGTTCATGAAATCCCTGGCAATATCTTATTCTAAAGGAGTTGTGAGACATAAAATTAAGCCTAATGTAAACTAGGGTTATTTATGATAAGAGAACAGAAATGTTATATTAGAACTAGTAGAACTTTTCTCGGCTGATTATTTACTTCTTGAACAAGTTAAAACAGCATTATATGACTTATCTGATTAGTAGGTTTAAGAAACTTGTATAACAACCCATTTAAAACAATGTTTAGATTGTCTTTATATCTAAAACAGTTTTTTGCTGATTCAGAATTTCATTCTTATGTATTTGTTTCAAAAGGCCAGTTATTCTAATAAGAATATCCATGAAAGCAAGAGAGCCTAGGGAAATACATACAGTATTTTCTGTCACTTATGAACTGTCTGATTTTAGACAAGTCACTAACCTTTGTCTTCTGTTATTAGTGAGGATTAAATAACTTCATATTATCAAGTGTGCTTAGAGCAGTATCTGGCTTACAATGAGTGCTCTGCAGTGTTAGCTAATAATCAGATATTGCTTTTTCCTTTTTCAGTAACTCTCTTTCCTTTGAGAAAGCATACTGTGAGTATAGGCTGAACAGAATTGAGAATGCCTTGAAGACAATAGAAAGTGCCAACCAGCAGACAGACAAACTAAAGGAGCTTTATGGACAAGTGGTAATTACTGCTTTAAAATCCCTGTTTGACAGTCATCCTGAGTGAACGTGATTCTGCCTATAGCAGGGAGCAGGGATGAGGAACCCCAGCCCATCCTGATGCTCCATAAAACTTGCCACCAAACCAGTTCTTGAGGTTTGAACATATTTCCTCTTCTTGATCTTCATATGAACAACTGCATGTATAGTGTTCTGTGAACAAATGACTCCTTTTAGGGTAACTGGGAAATTGAGAGCTATCCTATGAAGTTTGGACTTACAGTTAGAAAGATGAAAGCCAGTAAGTTTATATACTTAATGCAATTTTGAAGTAGTCTTTATAGTTTTTAACTAGCATTTTATTCTGACTGCAAAATGAAGAAAATCCTGATGAATAAGAATTTGGATGGATTCAGATGGTTCATGAAATCCCTGGCAATATCTTATTCTAAAGGAGTTGTGAGACATAAAATTAAGCCTAATGTAAACTAGGGTTATTTATGATAAGAGAACAGAAATGTTATATTAGAACTAGTAGAACCCTCTTTATCTTTTTTAAATGTCACTTTATGGAAAATAATGTATCGAATAATATATTGTCCCCAAAAGGTAGTGTTAGTTTAAACAAAGAAAGATATTGGCCCATTCATGGATTGTGGGTACATAAAGCCATTGTCATGTAAGCTGGACTAGTTAAGGTTAAATGCCAGCATTTTGGTACTGATAAAGTATACCTGTCTCTGCATACATAGTGGACTAATTGACCTAGAGTGGCAGTTCTTATTGCCCTTTGAGAGCAGCTTGAATGAAATAAGCAAGAAGTATGTTATGTATACTTGATACTGCCCTATTCAATAGTTGGTTTCTGGGAAGGAGTAATGAAGATTAAGTATAATGAACTCTTAGAAATAGTAAGTACTTTTGTTAACATCTAATTGTTATCTTTTGTTAACATCCTGTTTACTGGGGTTTGGTAATCGGGGAAATTTTTTTTCACTGTGAGTCAGACTTAGGTAGCAAGGTTGATTTCTACAGAGTGGTTTTCTTTCACAGCCCACTTAGACAGTTACCTAACCTCAAGATGGGGATTGATACAGTGGCATTTCTAAATCAATCATGCCTACGAATAGGCCGTATAGTAGAGATTTACTGCAGGTAACTTTTGGAAAGTATTTGTAAGAACTGATTGAAAAATTGTAAAGGAAAAACAGTTTCCCGCATTATGCTGAATTAGGTTTATTACATAATGGTTCCAAGAAGGGTTTTTAAATTTAGGAAAAACAAATATGCTCAGTCTTGACCATGTATAGTGTTCTGTGAACAAATGACTCCTTTTAGGGTAACTGGGAAATTGAGAGCTATCCTATGAAGTTTGGACTTACAGTTAGAAAGATGAAAGCCAGTAAGTTTATATACTTAATGCAATTTTGAAGTAGTCTTTATAGTTTTTAACTAGCATTTTATTCTGACTGCAAAATGAAGAAAATCCTGATGAATAAGAATTTGGATGGATTCAGATGGTTCATGAAATCCCTGGCAATATCTTATTCTAAAGGAGTTGTGAGACATAAAATTAAGCCTAATGTAAACTAGGGTTATTTATGATAAGAGAACAGAAATGTTATATTAGAACTAGTAGAACCCTCTTTATCTTTTTTTTAAATGTCACTTTATGGAAAATAATGTATCGAATAATATATTGTCCCCAAAAGGTAGTGTTAGTTTAAACAAAGAAAGATATTGGCCCATTCATGGATTGTGGGTACATAAAGCCATTGTCATGTAAGCTGGACTAGTTAAGGTTAAATGCCAGCATTTTGGTACTGATAAAGTATACCTGTCTCTGCATACATAGTGGACTAATTGACCTAGAGTGGCAGTTCTTATTGCCCTTTGAGAGCAGCTTGAATGAAATAAGCAAGAAGTATGTTATGTATACTTGATACTGCCCTATTCAATAGTTGGTTTCTGGGAAGGAGTAATGAAGATTAAGTATAATGAACTCTTAGAAATAGTAAGTACTTTTGTTAACATCTAATTGTTATCTTTTGTTAACATCCTGTTTACTGGGGTTTGGTAATCGGGGAAATTTTTTTTCACTGTGAGTCAGACTTAGGTAGCAAGGTTGATTTCTACAGAGTGGTTTTCTTTCACAGCCCACTTAGACAGTTACCTAACCTCAAGATGGGGATTGATACAGTGGCATTTCTAAATCAATCATGCCTACGAATAGGCCGTATAGTAGAGATTTACTGCAGGTAACTTTTGGAAAGTATTTGTAAGAACTGATTGAAAAATTGTAAAGGAAAAACAGTTTCCCGCATTATGCTGAATTAGGTTTATTACATAATGGTTCCAAGAAGGGTTTATTTGAGTTTAGGGATATAACACAATATTTGTCTTCTCTGATTTTTTTTATCTGCTATTTATCTCTTCAGTTATACCGGTTAGAACGCTATGATGAATGCCTGGCTGTGTATAGAGATCTTGTCCGAAACTCCCAAGATGATTATGATGAGGAGAGAAAAACAAACCTTTCAGCAGTTGTGGCAGCTCAAAGCAACTGGGAAAAAGTGGTTCCAGTGAGTATCTCTATACCCACACAGCCATGAGCTGATCCTCCTGTCTGGTGTTTGACTGGTGTTTTGCTCTGTGGCAGGAGAATCTGGGCCTCCAGGAAGGCACGCACGAGCTGTGCTACAACACTGCATGCGCCCTGATAGGACAAGGCCAGTTGAGCCAGGCGATGAGAATCCTGCAGAAAGCCGAAGGTTGGAAGTTTGTTAAAGTTAAATGCAAATGGAACGTGCGTGTGACTTTGTCAGAATGTTTCTACAAATTACATTTGACTTATGGGAAGTCTTTAAATGGGAATTGTTGGTACAGTGGAATTTTCTCCAAGTCCATCTAGCCTTCCTTTTGACATCCTGACTGAATCTCTGTCTTATTTGTCTTATCCCTAAACCAGTCTGCTTGTCCATTTTCAACCACACCAAACCTTAAGTCTGAGTTTTGAGGAGTAGGTTTTTGAACAAGTTGCTGTGAAAGTTAAGTGCAGGTTAACTGAGTTAATACACATTTGGTAGTAATAGTATGGTGTGTCTATGTATGTGCGTGAAAATGCACTACCTGTGTATTTTGGTAACACTAAGCACATTTTGACTCCACTTACTGTGTTTCTATATATGATATGTATATAGCTGGAAGTTCTTAATAAGAGAAAAAGAAAATAATTTATTAGAGAACTTATGTCTGACCTCAACTCCTGAAATATTTCCACTTCCTTCTCCATACATATTTCTTAGATGCTATGAAAGTGATATTGTAGGTATTGCAGTGAGTGGTGGGAAGGAAAATAGGTGAAACAAAGTTTGATTTGTAAATATTGATGGTTCAAATAAGGGAAGAGGTTAGAGCATCATGAGGAGAAAACTAGGTTTAAGAATTATAATTTCTGGATCATACGCAGCATTGAAGTGCTATGGAGGACAGCCTAATACATTGCAGATTTGAATGTAAAAGTTTGCAGTGGCCAGTTTGGGGCTGTGTAGCAGATTTTGAAATTTGCATATCCTTTGATCTAAGAATTTCATTTTTTAGACATTTATTTTAAGGAAATAATTAGATATATTCATATATAGCTATACAGATGTTAATTGAAGGGATGTTCATAAGAACAAAATTTCAAAACATGAGTTTCTATCCTGTTTGAGGTCTGGCTAAGTTTTATTATAAACATAGAATAGATTACCATGTAGTCATTAATAGTAATCACATTAAAAATAATAATGTAAATGTATCTGTGTTACAGTGATGTCCATAGTATATTAAAAGGTGGAAGAGAGATTTCAGAATTGTGGAATATCCCACTTTCGTTTAAAAATACCACTGTGCATTTCCATTAAAAAAATAATAACTGAAATGCTAACGAGTGGTTACTTCTGGGTGACAGGAGTTTTGTTTTTATACTTTTCTATGATTGGTTTTTTGCAGGTAACATTTGTTAGATTTATATATTTTAAATTCCCTTAAAAAGTTTTTTTAACATACAGATTACAAGGGAAAGAAAATGCCAAAGAGCAAGAGTAGTCAAGGATTGGTAGTATTTATGTAATATGGTTGATGTTAATGATAAATCCCAAATTTGCTTGTTATTAAAATTAACTTGAATCTTCTGCCTAAGAATTTATTTCTCGCTCTTTGAAACATAAGAGTTATCCAGCAGCATTAATTTTAAAAACATTTTCTCCTGTAGATCTCTGCCGCCGTTCATTTTCAGAAGACTCTGTAAGTATTCCACTGTGGTTAAACCCAGATATTATACTTCTGGCTAATATAAATTTATAGGAGATTTCTTTGTAGTATTTATTGATTTTGAAATGATGCTGATTCATTAAATAGGAGTCACAGAAACCCTCTTGATCAGTTGATAAAGAATTATAAAACTTTTATATGCCTTATCATTTCATTTTAAATTAATATAAGTATATAAATTCATTTTGCTGTTTTAGATAAAGGGCTGAGGTCTTTGAATAAGGTTCTTTTTTTTTTCCTTTTTCCCCATCATGCCTCTTTTGTTTTATGTTTATTTTCATCTGTCTTTTATTCTTCTGGCATGTATGGGCCTCCCATTGCAGTGGCCTCTCACTGCAGAGCACCGGCTCTGGGCGCATGCGCTCCAGAGTGCTGGCTCCTAATTGGACACATCAGTCCAGTGGCTCCGCTGCACATGGGATCTTCCCAGGCCAGGGATCGAACTGGTGCCTCTTGCACTGCAAGGCTGACTTTTTACCCACTAGACCACCAGGGAAGCCCCTGATCTCCATGTTTTAAGTGTAATAGTATTTTAAAGATAGTTGTGAATTAGTTTCATTACAGACTCCTTTTTTCACTGATCTCTTAGTGTTTTCTGACTCATACATAATTAGATAGTAATTTTTTTTAGGAACTCAACGTTTGTCAAGTATTTCTATCTTCTTTTGGTGTATATATAGTCTTTTGAATATTCAGATCAATTTGGAGAACTTATGGGGGGCAAAATTTCTACTTCTTAGGATGGGACTGAAGAAGACCCCCAGGCAGAACTGGCCATCATTCACGGGCAGATGGCCTATATTCTGCAGCTTCAGGGTCGTACAGAGGAGGCTTTGCAACTTTACAACCAGATCATAAAATTAAAGTAAGTGAGTTATTATAATGAAGTGTCTTTTTTTTAATTTAGGGGATGGGGTTTCTTTTTAGAGGTGTATTCCTTTTTGACTTACTTTTTATTCACAGACCAACAGATGTGGCATTGCTGGCTGTGATTGCAAATAACATCATTACAATTAACAAGGTATGGAATAGCCATTGTTTTCTTGCACTTGTATCTTATGCTGGAAGCATATGACCCCAACCTTGTTCTAGGACAAGTTTTTCCGTGATGAAGTCCAGTTGCAGCAAAATCACACTGGAAAGTATTATTTAACTCTCATAATGTTTCTGCAGTATGTCTTCAAATAATAGAAATATTTTGTAGTTATACATACTGGATTTTAAAATCTTACCCTTTTCTCATTGTTTATTACAATTATTATTATTCTATATAACTGTGAAAGAAAAGCTGTCTGGATTGGCTAATTTGAACAGAGCCTTGAAGGAGGGATAGGGCTTGAAGGTTAAGCACTTCCCATGCATTAAGCATATGCAGGTGACTTTTGAGTGGAAAGTGAGAGGGCAAAGGAGAACAAGGATATATCCATGCTGGCTAGTTTCAGAAAAAGGTTAGATTGAATGATGATCAGGACCTCAAAAAATCAAAAATTTTAATAAATGACCAGGTGGCAAAGTTTAAGATAAGTCTGTCTGGGGCGTGGATGGTGAATTTAAGTGTTAAAATAGTTACGTAGGAGTACCAAATAGAATTACAGGTTCTTAAGGATTAATTTATTTGTTTCTTGCTGTACATTTAAAATAATTTCACATTGGTTTGAAGCTTACACTCAAAGGAGAATTTATTTTAGGTTTCTTTGCCTCCTTTTGGTCTTTAGTAGAAAACCTGGTAACAGAACTAGCAAAGTTAGAATTCTATGCACATAGTTGATACTCAGATGTCTGGTTGTTTCTTCTCAGGGTGTGCAATGTGACTTAATTGCTTCTCATTCTTATTCCATGTCATTTGCTTTTGTATAACAATATGTCAGAGAGGAATAAGTTACTTTCCTTATTTGTCATCTAAATTCTAAAAACAGTTTGTAGAAATTACAGACTTAGATATGTTTGTAGTCCTAACGTTTGTGCAGTCCCTCTGCACTGATAGTGGAAAGATAAAACCAAGAATCCAAGCCAAACTTATATGCATCTTAGTAGCATAGGCACCCTAACCAGGTATATTATCTCCCAAGCTCTCTTGTTATGTTAACATAAAATAAGGTCTTCCTCCCCGCCCCCCACCCCGGCCTCAAAAAAGAAGGTCTTTGAGTGTTGAAAGAGTTGAAGTCTGAGATTGCTGTTAATGTTAAGTGGACTTTTCTTTGTCAGGACCAAAATGTCTTTGATTCCAAGAAGAAGGTGAAATTAACCAATGCGGAAGGAGTAGAGTTTAAGCTTTCTAAAAAACAACTGCAAGCGATAGAATTTAACAAAGCTTTACTTGCTATGTACACAAACCAGGTAAGTAACAGACCTCTGATTCCCCTGATTAAACCTTTTAGAGTATGGTACACAAGGCATAATGACTGTATCAGTCTAGGTTTGTCTTTAACTCATATATTCTTCAGGATGTCATGTACGATAGATTTTTATCTGTTAAATAAGTAATTCTTTGTAAAGGTGTGCATTTGGTGACTTTTAAGAAGAAAACACTATTCATAGCTGTAAATGAGATAATTTTCTCCTTACCTTGTTTCTAATATCTCTAAATTAAAAGAAAAATCAAAGGTGCTGGTCATGATTATAGATTTAAGGGCCATCTTTCGTTTTAGTCTGTGCATAATCACATAAAGTTATAAATAAAGAGGTCTATTCTAACTCTAAAGTGTATAAATTCTAACTGAGTTATGATTATGTACTCTTCTAGAGCAGGGTTTTTCAGTGGAAGACTGAGAGGCAGTAATGTTTCATTATTTAGAACTGAGTCATGCTACTCTTAAATACTTCAGAAGAAAACCTGGTAACAGAACTAGCAAAGTTAGAATTCTATGCACATAGTTGATACTCAGATGTCTGGTTGTTTCTTCTCAGGGTGTGCAATGTGACTTAATTGCTTCTCATTCTTATTCCATGTCATTTGCTTTTGTATAACAATATGTCAGAGAGGAATAAGTTACTTTCCTTATTTGTCATCTAAATTCTAAAAACAGTTTGTAGAAATTACAGACTTAGATATGTTTGTAGTCCTAACGTTTGTGCAGTCCCTCTGCACTGATAGTGGAAAGATAAAACCAAGAATCCAAGCCAAACTTATATGCATCTTAGTAGCATAGGCACCCTAACCAGGTATATTATCTCCCAAGCTCTCTTGTTATGTTAACATAAAATAAGGTCTTCCTCCCCCACCCCCCACCCCCGCCTCAAAAAAGAAGGTCTTTGAGTGTTGAAAGAGTTGAAGTCTGAGATTGCTGTTAATGTTAAGTGGACTTTTCTTTGTCAGGACCAAAATGTCTTTGATTCCAAGAAGAAGGTGAAATTAACCAATGCGGAAGGAGTAGAGTTTAAGCTTTCTAAAAAACAACTGCAAGCGATAGAATTTAACAAAGCTTTACTTGCTATGTACACAAACCAGGTAAGTAACAGACCTCTGATTCCCCTGATTAAACCTTTTAGAGTATGGTACACAAGGCATAATGACTGTATCAGTATACGTTTTGTCTTTAACTCATATATTCTTCAGGATGTCATGTACGATAGATTTTTATCTGTTAAATAAGTAATTCTTTGTAAAGGTGTGCATTTGGTGACTTTTAAGAAGAAAACACTATTCATAGCTGTAAATGAGATAATTTTCTCCTTACCTTGTTTCTAATATCTCTAAATTAAAAGAAAAATCAAAGGTGCTGGTCATGATTATAGATTTAAGGGCCATCTTTCGTTTTAGTCTGTGCATAATCACATAAAGTTATAAATAAAGAGGTCTATTCTAACTCTAAAGTGTATAAATTCTAACTGAGTTATGATTATGTACTCTTCTAGAGCAGGGTTTTTCAGTGGAAGACTGAGAGGCAGTAATGTTTCATTATTTAGAACTGAGTCATGCTACTCTTAAATACTTCAGAAGAAATACCTCTACATTTTGTTGCTTTGAAGCAAAGGCTGACACTTAATGCGTTTGTGTTTTATAAAAATAGCAGTAATAAAATTCTGGAATTTAAGCATCTAAATGAATGTTTAGAATTTATAATTTCCTAAATGCCTTAAGAACTCGTAGCTTATATTCAGTAAATGGAACTCTTTATCTTACAAGAAAAAATTGAAGCTACTGTTGATTGCCTCTCTCACCCTGGTGGTTCTTCACTTATTATTTTGTTTCAGCTGATTTCCTTTCACCTTCCCCATACTTCTTTTCTTTTTGTTCATTTAATGTTTGATTTAATTAACCAAATTATGGGGTGGGGGGGAAATACTATTTTTTAGGCAGAACAGTGTCGCAAAATATCTGCCGGTTTACAGTCCCAAAGTCCTGAGCGTCTCCTTCCTGTGTTAATCCAAGCTGCCCAGCTCTGCCGTGAAAAGCAGCACGCAAAAGCAATAGAGCTGCTTCAGGTAAAAGAATTGAGTTTTTATGAGATACCAGGTGACTGCAGCCTTGTTTCATTTTCATTATGTTATAATGTACAGGCTTTTCATGGGAAAAAAGTAAGTATTGGTAGTATACCACTAGACACATGCCAGAGTTAATTCTTGGGCTGCAGCTTTGTTTTATACAAGAGTAATTAATGTTTGCCATAAACTCTGAAGAATGCTTTTTATTTGGAAATGAATTTAACACCTGTTAATGGTTTGTTTTAGATTTAAAATTGCTGAACATGCTTAGCCTCTTTTTCAATAATGTATTCTCTATAAATCCCAATCCAAAACATCAGTTACAGAGATATAGACTTGGTTTTTAATTCACCTAAATGAAATGTTAAATCACATTAAATTTCCTGAAAGTAGACCACACTGGATAACCTGAAACACTGGTCATGATTATAGATTTAAGGGCCATCTTCGTTTTAGTCTGTGCATAATCACATAAAGTTATAAATAAAGAGGTCTATTCTAACTCTAAAGTGTATAAATTCTAACTGAGTTATGATTATGTACTCTTCTAGAGCAGGGTTTTTCAGTGGAAGACTGAGAGGCAGTAATGTTTCATTATTTAGAACTGAGTCATGCTACTCTTAAATACTTCAGAAGAAATACCTCTACATTTTGTTGCTTTGAAGCAAAGGCTGACACTTAATGCGTTTGTGTTTTATAAAAATAGCAGTAATAAAATTCTGGAATTTAAGCATCTAAATGAATGTTTAGAATTTATAATTTCCTAAATGCCTTAAGAACTCGTAGCTTATATTCAGTAAATGGAACTCTTTATCTTACAAGAAAAAATTGAAGCTACTGTTGATTGCCTCTCTCACCCTGGTGGTTCTTCACTTATTATTTTGTTTCAGCTGATTTCCTTTCACCTTCCCCATACTTCTTTTCTTTTTGTTCATTTAATGTTTGATTTAATTAACCAAATTATGGGGTGGGGGGGAAATACTATTTTTTAGGCAGAACAGTGTCGCAAAATATCTGCCGGTTTACAGTCCCAAAGTCCTGAGCGTCTCCTTCCTGTGTTAATCCAAGCTGCCCAGCTCTGCCGTGAAAAGCAGCACGCAAAAGCAATAGAGCTGCTTCAGGTAAAAGAATTGAGTTTTTATGAGATACCAGGTGACTGCAGCCTTGTTTCATTTTCATTATGTTATAATGTACAGGCTTTTCATGGGAAAAAAGTAAGTATTGGTAGTATACCACTAGACACATGCCAGAGTTAATTCTTGGGCTGCAGCTTTGTTTTATACAAGAGTAATTAATGTTTGCCATAAACTCTGAAGAATGCTTTTTATTTGGAAATGAATTTAACACCTGTTAATGGTTTGTTTTAGATTTAAAATTGCTGAACATGCTTAGCCTCTTTTTCAATAATGTATTCTCTATAAATCCCAATCCAAAACATCAGTTACAGAGATATAGACTTGGTTTTTAATTCACCTAAATGAAATGTTAAATCACATTAAATTTCCTGAAAGTAGACCACACTGGATAACTAGACAGTGTAAAATCAGGACCATCTTGAGGGACAAAGTTGCTGAACAGGGATAAGAAATAAGGAGTCATGATTTTCTTTTTTTTTTAGTATCTTAAAAAAAATCTTTGTAGTAATCTTAATTATTGTTTTTCTACTGGTGGCTTCCTAGAGACTTGACATTATTACACTTAGTTTCAGAGCATAATTTTGAAGCCAAGTGGGTGTCGGATAAAATTCTTCCAAATTTAAAATTTTGACCTGAAACTAGAAGTTTAGTATTTTAAACCTGTGTTTGTAATGTAATAAGATTGAAATAAGCAGTTAGAATATGTATGCTTAGTTGTGTAAATTAAATGTGATTTTTTTTCTCCCTCCAACTAAAATAAACTTAGGACTACTCAGATCAGCATCCAGAAAACGCTGCTGAAATTAAGCTGACCATGGCACAGCTAAAAATTTCTCAAGGTATTCATGATTATTTCGTCATAATTAAAATATCATGTTAATGGAAATATATGGTTGGAATGATTCTAAAGTATTTATGGACTGTGATTTTTAAAAATTTTGCATAGTAGTGAAGCATAATGCTATTTCAGAGTTCCAATAGATTTACTAATGAGTTAGTAGGCTTTTTTTTAGGTTAATTCATACATTATTAGACTGTTTGTCAATCTGTGCCTTTGAAAGTCTAGAAACAAACAATTACTCTGTTCTATACTTAAATTTCCTGGGTATCTATGTCTTGTGTAGAAATGCTTATGTCTGTCACTTAGTATTTGCATGAAATAAGAGTGACTGTGCATCCTAGTTTTCAAAATGTCTTAGCTAGCCCTTTATTCTTCTTTTTTACTGTATAATCCGTATCTTTGGTAGAGAAGAGGCAAGGACATTTAATGAGAACTCACATTTTAAATCTTAAAGAAAACTAGTTTTGTTTACGATTTTGAACCAGTGTTGTGTCTAGAGCTGTGGTGTTCCTATTAGGTGGCGGCTATCCATATTTAAGTTTATATTAAACTTCAGTTCCTCGGTCATGCTGACCACATCTCATAAGTTTTGTAGACACCTGTGGCTAGTTGGACTGCGTAGATGGAGGCTGTTTCTATCATCTCAGAAAATTCTGTCGGGCAGCTCTGGTGTAGGCTGTAAACCAGGGGGTATATTCTCAACGAGGGTGCTAATTGGTTTGATGGAAGCAGAGGGTTGAAATAAACTTCTGTTATGGCTGAAATGAAAATTTCACGGGTAGAGAGGAAGGGAGTTGGCATTATTACACTTAGTTTCAGAGCATAATTTTGAAGCCAAGTGGGTGTCGGATAAAATTCTTCCAAATTTAAAATTTTGACCTGAAACTAGAAGTTTAGTATTTTAAACCTGTGTTTGTAATGTAATAAGATTGAAATAAGCAGTTAGAATATGTATGCTTAGTTGTGTAAATTAAATGTGATTTTTTTTCTCCCTCCAACTAAAATAAACTTAGGACTACTCAGATCAGCATCCAGAAAACGCTGCTGAAATTAAGCTGACCATGGCACAGCTAAAAATTTCTCAAGGTATTCATGATTATTTCCATAATTAAAATATCATGTTAATGGAAATATATGGTTGGAATGATTCTAAAGTATTTATGGACTGTGATTTTTAAAAATTTTGCATAGTAGTGAAGCATAATGCTATTTCAGAGTTCCAATAGATTTACTAATGAGTTAGTAGGCTTTTTTTTAGGTTAATTCATACATTATTAGACTGTTTGTCAATCTGTGCCTTTGAAAGTCTAGAAACAAACAATTACTCTGTTCTATACTTAAATTTCCTGGGTATCTATGTCTTGTGTAGAAATGCTTATGTCTGTCACTTAGTATTTGCATGAAATAAGAGTGACTGTGCATCCTAGTTTTCAAAATGTCTTAGCTAGCCCTTTATTCTTCTTTTTTACTGTATAATCCGTATCTTTGGTAGAGAAGAGGCAAGGACATTTAATGAGAACTCACATTTTTAAATCTTAAAGAAAACTAGTTTTGTTTACGATTTTGAACCAGTGTTGTGTCTAGAGCTGTGGTGTTCCTATTAGGTGGCGGCTATCCATATTTAAGTTTATATTAAACTTCAGTTCCTCGGTCATGCTGACCACATCTCATAAGTTTTGTAGACACCTGTGGCTAGTTGGACTGCGTAGATGGAGGCTGTTTCTATCATCTCAGAAAATTCTGTCGGGCAGCTCTGGTGTAGGCTGTAAACCAGGGGGTATATTCTCAACGAGGGTGCTAATTGGTTTGATGGAAGCAGAGGGTTGAAATAAACTTCTGTTATGGCTGAAATGAAAATTTCACGGGTAGAGAGGAAGGGAGTTGGCAATTAAGGGAAAAAAATGTCTATAAAGTCTCCTCAGTGGGGTAATAATGAAAACCAGGTTGAGATCAGCTGCTTTTTTCTCACATTTCTTAGCTTCCTCTGTTGTTTCTTTTTCTTTTTCCCACCTTTCTTCTTTTTCTTGCTTTCCTTTTTATCTTCTTTTTGCACCCAGTTTTGAGTTTATTTTTGTAAGGATATATATCATACTGATATTACTGAGAGTGAGTCTGTCCTGGTTTTTGTTTTGTGGAAGGTTTTTCCATGAGTAGAAGATTAGAATTTCAGCATTATAGGGCAACTGTCCATTGCACTCATGTCTGCAGTAACAATTTCAAGGCCTTTAAGGAAGGACTCCTACCTGTAAGTTAGACTCTGGAAAGAGAGAAGAGGACCCAACAGACAGCATTGGGAGACGTCTTTTCTGATAGCAGTTCTATTTTATTAACTTTGTGGGTGTGAACAAAATAGGTTGTTCCTTTAGGATTTAATTTCCTTTGTTTCAAAATGAGTAAATATTGATGGAATACATTATTCCCAAGGTCCAAAACTTGAGTATTTAGAGATGTTACAAAACACGACTCTTAAATTTTTTGTCCTCTCTTTTTCTCCATGAGACGCTTTCTTCAGTGTGATGCTGATCTTGTTTTTGTTCTCTTAAGGTAATATTTCCAAAGCATGTTTGATACTGAGAAGCATAGAGGAATTAAAGCATAAACCAGGCATGGTGAGTTTATAACTAAAATATTTTAAGACTGATAAAATAATGGAATTAATGTAAGTTTACTGGTGTCAGATATTTCTTTTTTTTCACTTTATTTCTGCTTATTTTGTATATATTCATAGTAAGGAGTAGTAGTTCAAATAATACCTTTCTGGTATAAATTTAATTTCATTTTATGCTCTGCTTTGCAGTGATTTATTATTTAGTCAAATATGTCAGGAACTATTTAGACCTTATATTACCACTGAAAACCAATGTTAAATAACCTAAGACATATATAGGGAATTTCTTAGCCTATTATTTTATAGTGCCTTCAGTGTAATTTCTTTGAGTTAAAACAGTTTGGTAATAGTGGCCAACAAATTTAGTTTTTTAAATTTTCTGATTATTCAAGTATCGTAGGTTTATTTATTTATTTATTTTGAAAACTTTTATTTTACTTTTAACTTTTACAAAGTTTTGTTGTTTACAGATATGTATGTCCTCAGATTAGTCCTATGTATATCCCCCCCATCCCACCCCTCCAGACCATCACACAGCACCCCTGAAGGATCCCCTTTTCTCACAGAGCAATGACTAGAGCTATTTTCTTCACTTATGATAGTACAGGCCTTCATGCTACTTCCTTTACACCTCTTACCCACTGTTCCTTCCCCACAATGTCCATATGTCCACTGTCCATGTCTGTCTTTCTGTCGCTTCACTGCATGTGCCATCATCACCATCCTACTAGATTCTATATATATGTGTTACTGTATTGTACTTGTCCTTCTCTTTCTAATTTCACTTTTTTTTGTTTGTTTTCTTTTTGTCTTTGACTAACTTCACTTTTTATGATAGGTTCTAGATCCAGCCACCTCATTAGGGCTGATTCTTCTGCATTTCTTTTTACAGCTGTGTAGTATTCCAGCATCACAGGTTTAGATCACTAGTGTAAGCCATGAGCACATCTGTTTCTAAGCAAGACTAATTCTGTAGTGGTGGTGAGTGCCTTTAGTATACAGGGACTATTTCATTCTCCAGCACAGCTTGTTTATAAACGACACTCCACACATGTATAATAGTATTCTGGTAGTGTTTCTCTTTGAAGAATTTTACGTTAAGACTGGACTATGATTACTTTATTGATCTAGAATTTGAAAAGAATTTTTACTGGTGTCAGATATTTCTTTTTTTTCACTTTATTTCTGCTTATTTTGTATATATTCATAGTAAGGAGTAGTAGTTCAAATAATACCTTTCTGGTATAAATTTAATTTCATTTTATGCTCTGCTTTGCAGTGATTTATTATTTAGTCAAATATGTCAGGAACTATTTAGACCTTATATTACCACTGAAAACCAATGTTAAATAACCTAAGACATATATAGGGAATTTCTTAGCCTATTATTTTATAGTGCCTTCAGTGTAATTTCTTTGAGTTAAAACAGTTTGGTAATAGTGGCCAACAAATTTAGTTTTTAATTCTCTGATTATTCAAGTATCGTAGGTTTATTTATTTATTTATTTTGAAAACTTTTATTTTACTTTTAACTTTTACAAAGTTTTGTTGTTTACAGATATGTATGTCCTCAGATTAGTCCTATGTATATCCCCCCCATCCCACCCCTCCAGACCATCACACAGCACCCCTGAAGGATCCCCTTTTCTCACAGAGCAATGACTAGAGCTATTTTCTTCACTTATGATAGTACAGGCCTTCATGCTACTTCCTTTACACCTCTTACCCACTGTTCCTTCCCCACAATGTCCATATGTCCACTGTCCATGTCTGTCTTTCTGTCGCTTCACTGCATGTGCCATCATCACCATCCTACTAGATTCTATATATATGTGTTACTGTATTGTACTTGTCCTTCTCTTTCTAATTTCACTTTTTTTTGTTTGTTTGTTTTCTTTTTGTCTTTGACTAACTTCACTTTTTATGATAGGTTCTAGATCCAGCCACCTCATTAGGGCTGATTCTTCTGCATTTCTTTTTACAGCTGTGTAGTATTCCAGCATCACAGGTTTAGATCACTAGTGTAAGCCATGAGCACATCTGTTTCTAAGCAAGACTAATTCTGTAGTGGTGGTGAGTGCCTTTAGTATACAGGGACTATTTCATTCTCCAGCACAGCTTGTTTATAAACGACACTCCACACATGTATAATAGTATTCTGGTAGTGTTTTCTCTTTTGAAGAATTTTACGTTAAGACTGGACTATGATTACTTTATGTTAGAATCAAATATGATATGTAGCTGAAAATAATCTTTATTATCTGTAGGACATTTCATTCCTATTATGTTTTTCTCTAAGTATGCTAACTAGAGGTTTATTAATTTTATTGATTTTTCTCAGTGATCCAGCTTTTTGTTTGTTTCCTTTTCGCCCTCCTCTCCTCTGACTGCTTGCCCTTTCATTCCACTCCTGCCACATGGGCCTCCCTGCTGTCCCTAGCACGCAAGGCAAGCTTTCACTGGCTTTAAATGACTCATCATGGGAGTTTAGCCATGCTGGTGTGTTTACCTCCATGATCATGTCTAGAATGTCCTAGCAATGTCTTATTATATAAACTGATTTTCTAAGTGCTTGTTACCAACTCCTGTATTTGCCTTGTTGTGGACTGGTAACACATCATTTGTCAACTAGCTTTAGAAGAAGTTTTTTTTTTTATATAGATAACCACCTTTATACTTGGAAAACACCATTGTTGCTCATGGTATTTCTAGTTATGTGCTAGCCATTTTTATGATGAATTGGGCACTGGCAGAGACCTTTGCTTGTTGTTACTTTAATGTTACTGATATTCAAGAAGCTTATTCTGAGAGAGATGGAGGAATTCTATTCACAAATTAATACTTTTGGCGGGGTAGGTGTCTGCACTAGTGACGATGTACAGCCATGAGGAAGACATTGACAGTGCCATTGAAGTCTTCACACAAGCCATCCAGTGGTATCAAAACCACCAGGTAAATAAGTGGAGTAAAATGTTATGAGGGGGCATTTATGCATAAGAATTAAAAGCTGTAGTAATGATTTCAAAATTAAGGAAAATTGAAACATTTCGACTCACTGTTTAAAACATGGAACGCTGTTAGACTGTCATTCAGTTTTTAAGTTTACCAGGTCCAGATAAAGCTATTAGAAGTAAGAAATGGTTGCAAAGTGAATTTTTTTTTAAAAATGCTGACTTTTATTTTCTGATGTTCGTTCCTGAGTGTATGTATATGTGTTAGTGTATGTCATCTTAAAAAATACGAACATTAATTGTACATGACTGCGTATAAGAGAGTTCATTTTTAGTGGCATATCTCTGTCTGGTAGGAACGTCTTTGCTTTTTCCAGTGTGAGTCTCTGCATAGGCAGCAGCCAGCTTATACACACAGGTGTACATACACACTAATTGATGGTGACATTAATACTCTTAAGCACCATTAGCAGTGAAGAGATACCAGTCAGTGTTCTACAAGTATTGTGTTAATGTTTAAGACCTACAGTGACAAAACTGTTAAGATTTGATTATGCAGCAGTATTTCTAGTTGTAGACAAGACAGTTTAGATAGAGATTGGTTGTATTCCAGATTCATAAGTTGATCTTCACTTGTGCTAATTTAACTGTCCCTCTGTGTGTGTATGTGAATTTGGTTTTGTTGTTTCACACATTTAATAAAACTTAAGAAGAAGTTTTTTTTTTTATATAGATAACCACCTTTATACTTGGAAAACACCATTGTTGCTCATGGTATTTCTAGTTATGTGCTAGCCATTTTTATGATGAATTGGGCACTGGCAGAGACCTTTGCTTGTTGTTACTTTAATGTTACTGATATTCAAGAAGCTTATTCTGAGAGAGATGGAGGAATTCTATTCACAAATTAATACTTTTGGCGGGGTAGGTGTCTGCACTAGTGACGATGTACAGCCATGAGGAAGACATTGACAGTGCCATTGAAGTCTTCACACAAGCCATCCAGTGGTATCAAAACCACCAGGTAAATAAGTGGAGTAAAATGTTATGAGGGGGCATTTATGCATAAGAATTAAAAGCTGTAGTAATGATTTCAAAATTAAGGAAAATTGAAACATTTCGACTCACTGTTTAAAACATGGAACGCTGTTAGACTGTCATTCAGTTTTTAAGTTTACCAGGTCCAGATAAAGCTATTAGAAGTAAGAAATGGTTGCAAAGTGAATTTTTTTTTAAAAATGCTGACTTTTATTTTCTGATGTTCGTTCCTGAGTGTATGTATATGTGTTAGTGTATGTCATCTTAAAAAATACGAACATTAATTGTACATGACTGCGTATAAGAGAGTTCATTTTTAGTGGCATATCTCTGTCTGGTAGGAACGTCTTTGCTTTTTCCAGTGTGAGTCTCTGCATAGGCAGCAGCCAGCTTATACACACAGGTGTACATACACACTAATTGATGGTGACATTAATACTCTTAAGCACCATTAGCAGTGAAGAGATACCAGTCAGTGTTCTACGAAGTATTGTGTTAATGTTTAAGACCTACAGTGACAAAACTGTTAAGATTTGATTATGCAGCAGTATTTCTAGTTGTAGACAAGACAGTTTAGATAGAGATTGGTTGTATTCCAGATTCATAAGTTGATCTTCACTTGTGCTAATTTAACTGTCCCTCTGTGTGTGTATGTGAATTTGGTTTTGTTGTTTCACACATTTAATAAAACTTAAGATGAGAAATATAATGGATAGGTCCATTTTAAAGATCTAATGAATAAAACTTCATTGACTTGCTAGATATGTAACTTAAAACTTTTTTTTTTCTTTCTTTATTGAACGTATAGCCCAAATCTGCTGCTCATTTGTCCTTGGTAAGGGAAGCTGCAAACTTCAAGCTGAAATATGGACGGAAGAAGGAGGCAATTAGTGACCTAGAACAGCTATGGAAGTAAGCTCCGAAGGGTGGAAGTGTGGAAATCCGAGTTTTATTGCTCTTATTTGACATGAGGGGGTTATTTTGCTTGTTTATATTACTTTCTCCAGTTTTATAGACTGCTTAGTGACTTTTTCTTATTTCTTATTTTAGACAAAATCCAAAAGATATTCACACCCTGGCGCAGCTTATTTCTGCTTACTCACTTGTCGATCCTGAGAAAGCAAAAGCGTATCCTTTTGATTGTTCCAGACAGCTCCCAAGTAGCACAGTACATCTCCGCCCTTACCTGTGTTAACAAGGACTTTTTTGTTATAAATTTCAGTAACAACACTCCTCCTCTAACTAGTAGAAGCAAAAAGGAGAATGTATTGATCATTGTGACCTAAAATACAGTGATACTCAAATGGGATACAGTTTGATCCACAAGCAAAAATGCAGTCAACAAGATGCAGCTTATATCTCTCCAGTTTTAAGTAGGGAAGGAAAATAAGAAAAAGCACACTTTATTGGGTCTTTATACATGATTCTGAGATGTCATTCTAAGGAATGCTCTTAGGTCACTTGCCCAAATCTCAGTTACTGGTGACAAGAGAGGGTTTGGTGTCCTCATTGGCTGAGTTTGGACCATGTGTATTACTCCGATAAGGGTGTGATCCCATAACCACAGTGACATACAACTAATTGATGGTGACATTAATACTCTTAAGCACCATTAGCAGAAAATCCGTCATTCTAGTATGTTTAATGTTTAAGACCTACAGTGACAAAACTGTTAAGATTTGATTATGCAGCAGTATTTCTAGTTGTAGACAAGACAGTTTAGATAGAGATTGGTTGTATTCCAGATTCATAAGTTGATCTTCACTTGTGCTAATTTAACTGTCCCTCTGTGTGTGTATGTGAATTTGGTTTTGTTGTTTCACACATTTAATAAAACTTAAGATGAGAAATATAATGGATAGGTCCATTTTAAAGATCTAATGAATAAAACTTCATTGACTTGCTAGATATGTAACTTAAAACTTTTTTTTTTCTTTCTTTATTGAACGTATAGCCCAAATCTGCTGCTCATTTGTCCTTGGTAAGGGAAGCTGCAAACTTCAAGCTGAAATATGGACGGAAGAAGGAGGCAATTAGTGACCTAGAACAGCTATGGAAGTAAGCTCCGAAGGGTGGAAGTGTGGAAATCCGAGTTTTATTGCTCTTATTTGACATGAGGGGGTTATTTTGCTTGTTTATATTACTTTCTCCAGTTTTATAGACTGCTTAGTGACTTTTTCTTATTTCTTATTTTAGACAAAATCCAAAAGATATTCACACCCTGGCGCAGCTTATTTCTGCTTACTCACTTGTCGATCCTGAGAAAGCAAAAGCGTATCCTTTTGATTGTTCCAGACAGCTCCCAAGTAGCACAGTACATCTCCGCCCTTACCTGTGTTAACAAGGACTTTTTTGTTATAAATTTCAGTAACAACACTCCTCCTCTAACTAGTAGAAGCAAAAAGGAGAATGTATTGATCATTGTGACCTAAAATACAGTGATACTCAAATGGGATACAGTTTGATCCACAAGCAAAAATGCAGTCAACAAGATGCAGCTTATATCTCTCCAGTTTTAAGTAGGGAAGGAAAATAAGAAAAAGCACACTTTATTGGGTCTTTATACATGATTCTGAGATGTCATTCTAAGGAATGCTCTTAGGTCACTTGCCCAAATCTCAGTTACTGGTGACAAGAGAGGGTTTGGTGTCCTCATTGGCTGAGTTTGGACCATGTGTATTACTCCGATAAGGGTGTGATCCCATAACCAAGGTGGTGTGGTGGATGCTAAGCAGCCACAAGTCAGAATCTTTGCAGTGAGAAAGTCTGTTTTGTAAGCATGATAATTATTTGGAATAGAGTTTTTATTACTCCACCACTATAAAGTACATCACTGAGTTAAGGAATAGTTGATTATATTATGATTCCTTTCTCAAGTTCCCTTTTAACTGACCTTATGACCTGCTGGCCTATTATTCTGTAGACAACTTAAGGGTATATTTTTAATGAAGGGAACCTCCCAAAAGACTGTTTTCATATTATCATAGATATATTGGCAAACATAGTAATGTATATACATTGTCTTCCTGAATGAAATCTGTTGCAGTCTTAGTAAACACTTGCCCTCATCCGATAGTATGTCTCTAAAAGTAGATGTTGAGGCTCTTGAAAATTCTCCTGGTGCTACGTATGTTCGGAAGAAGGGTGGAAAAGTTGCTGGAGACAATCAACCAAAGGAGCAAGGGTAATACTTTTTTATTACAACATTCACTAATGCCAATTTTAAGTTATATAAGGGCTAAAAAATGCATTCTCATAATAATTTCATGTGAGTGAAGTTTTTAAGTCTCTTTTGTTTCTTTTCCCTCTCCTTTGCTGGGCTCAGTATTTTGTCCTTGTTTCCCACCTCCTCTTCCCCAACCAGAATTTAGCTTTGGCACTATTTAGTATGTTTACTTCCAGATCTTTTTCTTTGTGTTTACACACAGAACTGATCTGGAAATACTTTTCTTAGATTGGATTCTTTTCTGTTTTTTATAGAAATGGAATTAGATTGTATTTAACTATTTTTGAGCTTTCTTTATAAGTCTTAGAGGTTTTTTCATTTTCTCAATGTAGATATATTTTATTCGTTTTATGCATAGTATTGAGGCTTCCCTGATGATTCAGATGGTAAAGAGTCCACCTGCAATGCAGGAGACCTGGGTTCAGGCCCTGGTCAGGAAGATCCCCTGAAGAAGGGGATGGCTACTCACTCCAGTATTCCTTCCTGGAGAATCCCATGGACAGAGGAGCCTGGCAGGCTACAGTTCATGGGGTCGCAAGGGGTCAGATATGACTGAGCAACTAACACGTACATAGTATTCCATAGGCTAGATATGCCCAACTTATGTTTATTTACCTGTGGGTTATTGATGTGCATTCAGAATTCTAAACCAAAGTGTGAATTATTTTGGAGAAATAACTAGCTGATTTGGAAAAAATATTAGCTAACTTCAGTAACTTATAAGAAGTCATATTCTGATTCCTTATTTCCATACATTGTCATCTCAAAAATAGACAACTACTAAATAAAATGTTTGAAGATTCTGTTTTGGTATCAGGATAAGTAGAGAATGAAAGAGGTATACTGCTTCCCCAATTTTGTGACTTTCATAATTCACTATTTTCTGTTTTGAATGACTTGAAGTCTAATTTTTATGACTTAAAAAAAATACATATCACCAGCTGTACATGATTGAATGCATTACACACTCTGCGCTTGTTCCTTTTTAACTTAATAAGGAATTGGAGTCTCAGTGATAGTATTGTTTCAGATTTCATTTAATCATGATCCCAATTTCTAACCTTATCAACAACTCGAAAGTAATGAGTTCAAATCAGATCTTGGGAGATTTTCGTATAATGCCTATTTAAATCTTTTTCAGTTTTTTGACTTTTTCTTTTCCAAAGGGCTAGGTAATTAGTAAGAAAATACAGTTCTTTTCTAATCCTTTAATCTTCTTTCTCTTTTCCCTTAAATAGTAAATGGCTGTGGAGTATAATGTGTAGAGAGACAAAACCCTGCGTTGACTTTAAAGCATCTCCATTCAGAAATAGTATTTTTTTGGCCTCTAATCATCATTTATTTTCATCCATCTTTATTCTTTGGCATGTGTGGGCCTCCTATTGCAATGGCCTCTGTCATTGCAGAGCACCGGCTCTGGGCGCATGCACTCCAGAGTGCTGGCTCATAACTGGACACACTGGTCCAGCCACTCCATGGCACATGGGATCTTCCTGGGCCAGGGATCAAACTGGTACCCCTTGCACTACAAGGCAGACTCTTTAACCCATTGCAATGCAGGAGACCTGGGTTCAGGCCCTGGTCAGGAAGATCCCTGAAGAAGGGGATGGCTACTCACTCCAGTATTCCTTCCTGGAGAATCCCATGGACAGAGGAGCCTGGCAGGCTACAGTTCATGGGGTCGCAAGGGGTCAGATATGACTGAGCAACTAACACGTACATAGTATTCCATAGGCTAGATATGCCCAACTTATGTTTATTTACCTGTGGGTTATTGATGTGCATTCAGAATTCTAAACCAAAGTGTGAATTATTTTGGAGAAATAACTAGCTGATTTGGAAAAAATATTAGCTAACTTCAGTAACTTATAAGAAGTCATATTCTGATTCCTTATTTCCATACATTGTCATCTCAAAAATAGACAACTACTAAATAAAATGTTTGAAGATTCTGTTTTGGTATCAGGATAAGTAGAGAATGAAAGAGGTATACTGCTTCCCCAATTTTGTGACTTTCATAATTCACTATTTTCTGTTTTGAATGACTTGAAGTCTAATTTTTATGACTTAAAAAAAATACATATCACCAGCTGTACATGATTGAATGCATTACACACTCTGCGCTTGTTCCTTTTTAACTTAATAAGGAATTGGAGTCTCAGTGATAGTATTGTTTCAGATTTCATTTAATCATGATCCCAATTTCTAACCTTATCAACAACTCGAAAGTAATGAGTTCAAATCAGATCTTGGGAGATTTTCGTATAATGCCTATTTAAATCTTTTTCAGTTTTTTGACTTTTTCTTTTCCAAAGGGCTAGGTAATTAGTAAGAAAATACAGTTCTTTTCTAATCCTTTAATCTTCTTTCTCTTTTCCCTTAAATAGTAAATGGCTGTGGAGTATAATGTGTAGAGAGACAAAACCCTGCGTTGACTTTAAAGCATCTCCATTCAGAAATAGTATTTTTTTGGCCTCTAATCATCATTTATTTTCATCCATCTTTATTCTTTGGCATGTGTGGGCCTCCTATTGCAATGGCCTCTGTCATTGCAGAGCACCGGCTCTGGGCGCATGCACTCCAGAGTGCTGGCTCATAACTGGACACACTGGTCCAGCCACTCCATGGCACATGGGATCTTCCTGGGCCAGGGATCAAATTAGTGCCCCTTGCACTACAAGGCAGACTCTTTAACCCATTGGGCCACCAGGAAAGCCCCAAGCATAGTATATTAATTAGGCATTATTAATGCCTTTTTACTTTATGTTGACTTTCGGATACAAAGGTTTAGGTTCTTTTGAAGTTACATCGTGTTGTTAACAGTAAATAAATCTTTGTTCTTGCCCACAAAAGAACTTCAGTCTAAGCAGTAATTGAAAATAAAGGTTGCGTGTATTATGATGGCACAAGCATAAAGGAGTTCACCAGAGGAAATGGTACATTCTGCCTGGGGACAGTGGGAGGTTAGGAAAGGCTTCATGGAGGAGGTGACTGTGTTGACTCTAGAGGAAGATGAGGATGAGATAGGCAAAATGTGAGCGAAGGCAAAATGAGAAATGACAGAGAGTCTGGGAATTCACAATGGCTGTGGAGTATTATGTGTAGAGAGACAAAACCCTGGCTGCCATCTTCCTGTCCAAAGCCATGACCAGTTGTTACTTACCTTGCATCTCCTCCCAGAAATACTCTTTGTCTGTATGATACTTGTACATATTCTTCAGGCCAATATTTTAGATTACCTATTTTCTAGTTTTGCCAAGTATAAAGTGACTTACCACGGAACTGTAGATTTTTATGCTGTATGAATTTCTTGCCTTTTTACACAAATTTAATATGTGCCCATGTAAATTGTATCTCTTCTGTGAAAACAGGTGTCACCCCTCTTTTCTAAACCACCTTCCAAAAACTACGGTGTTTAAACTTGATTAAATTTAATCAGAATTAATATCTGAACTGTCTCGTTAACTTTGGTGAGGTGACACCAGATCCTGAACACCTTTATGATAAAATGCCAGGTTGAACTCTTTTGCACGTTTAATCTCTGGAGTTATTTTATCACAGTGATAATAATGAGTTTTCTTCTCTTTTTAGACAGGGAGATTTGAAAAAAAAGAAGAAAAAAAAGAAGGGTAAGGCTTTTTTTTTTTTCAATTTTATATATCTTTCTGTAAAATGAAAACTTGAGCTTAGCCTTACATAGACATCTTCAGACATAAATAAACTCATCCTCTTGTATTTTTGAAACTGAGTTTTGACTTGATTATGGCTAACATGTATTTAAATTTACAACTTTAAAAGAGTGCATTTCTGAAGTTTGCCTGAATTCAGATTGTTACTGTAGTAACATTACTCTTTCTCTGTGACTGTGAACAAGTTCTTAACATACCTTCCGGAGTTTTTCATCTGTAAAATGGAATATGATAGTACGTACTTCATAGAGTTAATTAAGTTGCTGCATTTAAAGCTCTTAAACAGTCCCAGGCATGCAGTCAGCTCTTAGACAGTTGAGTGCCTTTGGCTTCAAGTTCCATAGAACTGTATCAAACTGACCTAATAAAATTGTTCATGAAACTGGCAGTGTAGAGGAAGGTAAGCTTTGAGGTTTGTTTATCGAGTAGTTGTTTATCCAGTAGTAGTTCTCTGTTCTCCTGTACTGTACACAAAAATGAATCCCATTAGGAGAATACAGGTGTTTGATGGAACCAGGGCCGCATACTTGTCAATCACATCCAGCAGGACCAAGAGAAACTCCCTGACTTTTGCAAGTCTTTCCCATTAACCTGATTGGGGCAACATAGGTCAGTGTCCAGCTTTGAACCATTAACCAGGGACATGCCAGGCATTGCCTTGGCAATGTCTTAAATGACAGTACCTTAATCCATCACGAGAGGGTGGAATTACCATGCTTGGTTTCAGCTAATCAGAGGGTATCTGTGGAGCCGCCTGCCTGTCCCTGTCTTCAGGAATCTGTGGTGTGAATCCTGGTGTTTCTTTTCTAAACCACCTTCCAAAAACTACGGTGTTTAAACTTGATTAAATTTAATCAGAATTAATATCTGAACTGTCTCGTTAACTTTGGTGAGGTGACACCAGATCCTGAACACCTTTATGATAAAATGCCAGGTTGAACTCTTTTGCACGTTTAATCTCTGGAGTTATTTTATCACAGTGATAATAATGAGTTTTCTTCTCTTTTTAGACAGGGAGATTTGAAAAAAAAGAAGAAAAAAAAGAAGGGTAAGGCTTTTTTTTTTTTCAATTTTATATATCTTTCTGTAAAATGAAAACTTGAGCTTAGCCTTACATAGACATCTTCAGACATAAATAAACTCATCCTCTTGTATTTTTGAAACTGAGTTTTGACTTGATTATGGCTAACATGTATTTAAATTTACAACTTTAAAAGAGTGCATTTCTGAAGTTTGCCTGAATTCAGATTGTTACTGTAGTAACATTACTCTTTCTCTGTGACTGTGAACAAGTTCTTAACATACCTTCCGGAGTTTTTCATCTGTAAAATGGAATATGATAGTACGTACTTCATAGAGTTAATTAAGTTGCTGCATTTAAAGCTCTTAAACAGTCCCAGGCATGCAGTCAGCTCTTAGACAGTTGAGTGCCTTTGGCTTCAAGTTCCATAGAACTGTATCAAACTGACCTAATAAAATTGTTCATGAAACTGGCAGTGTAGAGGAAGGTAAGCTTTGAGGTTTGTTTATCGAGTAGTTGTTTATCCAGTAGTAGTTCTCTGTTCTCCTGTACTGTACACAAAAATGAATCCCATTAGGAGAATACAGGTGTTTGATGGAACCAGGGCCGCATACTTGTCAATCACATCCAGCAGGACCAAGAGAAACTCCCTGACTTTTGCAAGTCTTTCCCATTAACCTGATTGGGGCAACATAGGTCAGTGTCCAGCTTTGAACCATTAACCAGGGACATGCCAGGCATTGCCTTGGCAATGTCTTAAATGACAGTACCTTAATCCATCACGAGAGGGTGGAATTACCATGCTTGGTTTCAGCTAATCAGAGGGTATCTGTGGAGCCGCCTGCCTGTCCCTGTCTTCAGGAATCTGTGGTGTGAATCCTGGTGTTTCTTGATTTTGCCTGCTGCCATCTTACGATTCAGGTTTCCCAAATTTGCAGCACTTCTAGAATTATATTGAAAATATCTTTTCTCCTATTCTTCCTTCTCTTGGGTTAAATACTGTTTCAGTGAAGTTTTGGACAGTGCAGAAGACAGTGTTTGCATTCACTCCACTGTCTTTAGCTAGAAGTCTTACCAGTTCTTCACTTTTAGCTCTGTATTGAAAAAAACTGAGTAAGTATTTGTTTCATTTTTTTTTTTTAATTATAAGTAATGCTGCAAGGAAGCAGTTGGTGACTATAGGTACCAGTAACCTCCAGTTTCAGTTTCTTTTCTATTTTTTGTGATTGCCATGTGAGTATTCCTTAAAACTTAAAAGTGATATGCTCATTCTAAAAACAAAGGGGAACATATTTCTGTTGTAGAATGAAATGAAGAATGAGGAATTTCTTACCCCAAATTCATTCTCCCAGGGATAATTTTTTTTGTATATAGAAGCACATTCACATTTTCATGCTGAATTAATGTTTTTATAAAACTGATAAAAACAGTTCACCGGGATAATCTGTTTTAATCTTCTACTTAAATTATATTGTGCAAAATAAAAATTTTTTTTAAATTATACTGTGTGGCCATTTTTCCAAATTATTAAATATAGATGTGCTTCATCTTTTAATCCAGTTTTATAGCTTGCTATCATGTGGGGGATGCTATATTTAATCATTCTTTTACTGGCAGATATTTAAGTTAGTTTCCCTGGTCAGAGAGCCAAGATCGCACATGCCTCGAGACCAAAAAACCAAAACATAAACATAAACAATATTGTTAACATATTGAATAAAGACTTAAAAAATGGTGCACAAAAAATAAATAAGAAAAAGTTCTGCAGTTTCTGCTTTAAAAATACATACAAAGACTATCACAGAGATTATTCTTACACATCTGACTTTGTGACTTTGTGATTTTGTTTCTGCAGGATAATTTCTAAAAGTATAAATTTTTTTGGGCGGGGGTCGAGTTGGGGAGGGAGGGGAGCAGGCAGGCCACTTCCATTGGTCTTTCATTTCTCTATGTTCATCCATCTTTGTTCTTTGGCTCCTGTGGGCCTCTCATCGCGGTGGCGTCTGTCGTTGCAGAGCATGCACTCCAGAGCTCTGGCTCAGTAATTGGACACATCAGTCCAGCCGCTCCGCGGCACATGGGATCTTCCCAGGCCAGGGCTCGAACCGGCGCCCCTTGCACTGCAAGGCAGTGTCCTTACCCACTGGACCACTAGGGGAAGCCCTAAAAGTATAAATTTTGACTGATACTGCCAATTACATTGCTCTCTGCAAGGGCTATACCAGTATACACATCTGCCAGTACTGTGTTCCCACAATCTCACCAACACTGGGTGTTAATTCTTAAAATAGAATTTTTTTCTCCTTAAAATTTCTCTTTTTGGCGGGGGGCAGGGCACTGTACTGCACAGCTTGGGATCTCAATTTCTTGACCAAGGACTAAACCCAGGCCATTGCAGTGAAAGCCCAGAATCATGACCACTAGACCCCCGGAAACTCCTCTGTCCTTTTTCTTTTTAATTAGTGAGGTCAAGCATCTTTTCACATGGCTAGTGACTTTCTTTTTTGCCACCTCTATTGATCTTTCATTTATTTAAAACTATAAAACAGTTCACGGGATAATCTGTTTTAATCTTCTACTTAAATTATATTGTGCAAAATAAAAATTTTTTAAATTATACTGTGTGGCCATTTTTCCAAATTATTAAATATAGATGTGCTTCATCTTTTAATCCAGTTTTATAGCTTGCTATCATGTGGGGGATGCTATATTTAATCATTCTTTTACTGGCAGATATTTAAGTTAGTTTCCCTGGTCAGAGAGCCAAGATCGCACATGCCTCGAGACCAAAAAACCAAAACATAAACATAAACAATATTGTTAACATATTGAATAAAGACTTAAAAAATGGTGCACAAAAAATAAATAAGAAAAAGTTCTGCAGTTTCTGCTTTAAAAATACATACAAAGACTATCACAGAGATTATTCTTACACATCTGACTTTGTGACTTTGTGATTTTGTTTCTGCAGGATAATTTCTAAAAGTATAAATTTTTTTGGGCGGGGGTCGAGTTGGGGAGGGAGGGGAGCAGGCAGGCCACTTCCATTGGTCTTTCATTTCTCTATGTTCATCCATCTTTGTTCTTTGGCTCCTGTGGGCCTCTCATCGCGGTGGCGTCTGTCGTTGCAGAGCATGCACTCCAGAGCTCTGGCTCAGTAATTGGACACATCAGTCCAGCCGCTCCGCGGCACATGGGATCTTCCCAGGCCAGGGCTCGAACCGGCGCCCCTTGCACTGCAAGGCAGTGTCCTTACCCACTGGACCACTAGGGGAAGCCCTAAAAGTATAAATTTTGACTGATACTGCCAATTACATTGCTCTCTGCAAGGGCTATACCAGTATACACATCTGCCAGTACTGTGTTCCCACAATCTCACCAACACTGGGTGTTAATTCTTAAAATAGAATTTTTTTCTCCTTAAAATTTCTCTTTTTGGCGGGGGGCAGGGCACTGTACTGCACAGCTTGGGATCTCAATTTCTTGACCAAGGACTAAACCCAGGCCATTGCAGTGAAAGCCCAGAATCATGACCACTAGACCCCCGGAAACTCCTCTGTCCTTTTTCTTTTTAATTAGTGAGGTCAAGCATCTTTTCACATGGCTAGTGACTTTCTTTTTTGCCACCTCTATTGATCTTTCATTTATTTATCTTTGTTCTTTGGCCTGTGTGGGCCTCCCACTGCAGTGGCCTCTCTCATCGCAGAGCAGCGGCTCTGGGCACGTGCGCTCCAGAGCTCTGGCTTGGTAGTTGGACACATCGGTCTAGCCGCTGCATGACACATGGAATCTTCCCAGGCCAAGGATCCAACCAGCGCCCCTTGCACTGCAAGGCGGTGTCCTTACCCACTGGACCACCAGGGAAGACTGTTTAATGACTTTTATTTCTCCTGGCTTATTCTAATCACAGCTATGCCCATTTTCTCTCTCTTTTTTTTACAGGATTTTGTTTTTTACTGCCACAGCCCATTTTCTTTATGTGATTTACCTATTGATTATCAATAACTCAGTATATTAAGAATATTTATTCACTCTGTTACATAGTATTCAAATGTTTTCTTGTTTTATTTCTTTTGAAAAGTATCCTTTACCAAGTGAAAATTTGAAATTTTTATACAGTTGCATCTTTTTTTTTTTTTTTAAAGATTTATTTGTTTATTTTGGGCGGGGGTCGGGTTGGGGAGGGAAGGGAGCAGGCGGGCCACTTCTATTGGTCTTTCTCTATTTTCATCCGTCTTTGTTCTTTGGCTCCTGTGGGCCTCCCATCGCGGTGGCGTCTGTCGTCGCAGAGCGCTGACTCTGGGCACATGCGCTCCAGAGCTCCGGCTCGGTAATTGGACACATCAGTCCAGCCGCTCCGCGGCATGTGGGATCTTCCCAGTCCAGGGATCAAACAGGCGCCCCTTGCACTGCAAGGCGGTGTCCTTACCCACTGGACCACCAGGGGAAGCCCTATACAGTTGCATCTTGAAATACTATTATGGCTTCTGAATTTTGTGTTACACTTAGAAATAAGGCCTCTTCGCTTACTAGATTACTCCAAATAAAGCTTTCTCAGATACATTTATGTCAGTTTTAATGTTGTTTATTCCCAGGTTGGGACACAGTGTTTAAATAAACTGTCTCGAAAACATTATGCACAGATCTCTCGTTTCCTTATCAATTAATTGTTACACAGGAAAACTGCCTAAGAATTATGACCCAAAAGTGACCCCAGATCCAGAAAGATGGCTACCAATGCGTGAACGGTCCTACTACCGAGGAAGAAAGAAGGGTAAAAAGAAGGATCAGATTGGAAAAGGGACCCAGGGAGCAACTGCGGCCGCTTCATCTGAACTGTAAGTCACTGCTCCCCAGATGAGATCCCTCAATGCATAGGTTGCTTCTTTCTGAGACTGAGGGTTATTAGTAAGAATTTTTTAAAATATATTTTCAGCATGAGAATCATAGTCAGATATCTTTTGTTTGTTTTTTTTTTATTTTACTTTTTTTTCGGGGGTAAGGGGGGTGGGGAGGGAGGGGGACGGGCGGGCCACTTCTGTTGGTCTTCCATGTCTCTATTTTCATCCATCTTTGTTCTCTGGCCCATGTGGGCCTCCCATTGCGGTGGCCTCTGTTGTCGCAGAGCGCCGGCTCTGGGCACATGCGCTCCGGAGCTCCAGCTCGGTAGTTGGACACATCAGTCCAGCCGCTCCGCGGCACATGGGATCTTCCCAGGCCAGGGATCGAACAGGCGCCCCTTGTACTGCAAGGCGGTGTCCTTACCCACTGGACCACCAGGGGAAGCCCATAGTCAGATATCTTTAATAAATGTTTTCTTAACTTGGTTATGTAAAGGAAAGAAAATGTGTTGTCTCTGGTGTGGTCGTATTGTAAATACTAGAATTGTAGGAATGTATTGCAAATATTGGGATTATAGTACCTTCAAAAAGAAACTAAATACACTGACTAATTCAGCTAACTAAATTATCTAGATAGAAGTACTTTGACATTAAGCAGAATGTAAAATACTGCTAAATAACTATTTCTACATGGTAGGATTATAGATCATTAAAAGTTTTTTTCCTTTGTTTTCTAAACTTGCTAAAAATTGACATGTACCATCTATAATGTTTTTAAATTAAAAAGCAGTTAAAATTGTATTCAAGGAAAAATGGATAGGGTGTTGGGAAACGCACCTTAAAAGAAAACGCGTGTGCATGGGACTTCCACTGTGGTCCAGTGGTTAAGGCGTCACACTTCCACCTGCAGGGGGAACGGGCTCAATCCCTGGTCTGGGTACCATATCCCATGTGGCGTGACCAAAAAAGAAAGAAAATATGTGGGGGAGATTGTGGGGGTGAACTGTGAGATCCCCATACATACAATTTTGATAGTCTTTTCCTTTGTTGAGTGTATGAATGACCAACACTTTCCTGGTTTAATGATTTCAGGGATGCCAGTAAAACTGTGAGCAGCCCACCCACCTCCCCAAGACCTGGTAGTGCAGCCACAGCGTCTACATCCACAAGTAATATCATACCCCCACGACACCAGAAACCCGCTGGGGCTCCAGCAACAAAAAAGAAACAGCAACAGAAAAAGAAGAAAGGTGGAAAAGGTGGCTGGTGATTAGAACCTTCCTGTTGCAGGCCATTTTTAAGCTAGCCTCAGGAACATGATAAAGGTAACACAGCAAGAAGCACAGAGCTGCTCCCTCTCCCACCTCCCCACTCTCATAAAATTATTTTGTTGTGCATCAAACAGAAAAGCATCTTCTTCCAAACTCTGCGTCATCAGACTTGGCCTACTTGTACCACCTGCTTTGCACAGATGAGGACCCAAAATAGTTGGGCATTTTACCCACTTTGATATCAGTTGCATCCTTTCTCTTTGTGTGCTAATCTGGTGTTTTTTCAGTTTCAGAAACAAGGCATGTTATCCAACAGTTCCTAATGTATAAACAGAAACTACTTCTGTTTCAACTAGAGTCCAAAGATACTTGTTCTTTCAAGTCCCATGTTATGTCTTAGGAACCCTTAGGAGACGAAAAGTGGAGTCTTCTGAGCATTCCAAATATCCGCTTAGAAATAGCATGCAATAAAAAGGGACCTTATTAATACACCGGTGTTTTTCACTTCACTACATGAGTGGCCACAAGAAAACTAAATTAAATGTTTTGATTATTCTGACTGTAAATTCTGTCATGTGATACTAGAATATGAGATACTAAATATGTGGTAATGAGAAGTATGTGTATGTATACACATACACACATATATAAATTTAGGACTTCTTTCTGCCCCCATGTCATTTTCAAATTACAATGACATTATGGTGATTTAGCACTATTAATTTATTTCAAGAGAAATACATCAGTGTTGCAAGAAGTTGACCCAGGGTTCTGAGGAAGATGAATTTGGACCCTCTCAGTCAGAAAGATGGAAATGAAGCATGAACACTGACTTCCCACTTACGGAGGAAATCAACACCAGAGTTCAGGAGTAGGCAGTATTATCGCTTTAAAGAACTGTTTAGCCCAGCTAATGGGTCTCAGGTGACCAACACTTTCCTGGTTTAATGATTTCAGGGATGCCAGTAAAACTGTGAGCAGCCCACCCACCTCCCCAAGACCTGGTAGTGCAGCCACAGCGTCTACATCCACAAGTAATATCATACCCCCACGACACCAGAAACCCGCTGGGGCTCCAGCAACAAAAAAGAAACAGCAACAGAAAAAGAAGAAAGGTGGAAAAGGTGGCTGGTGATTAGAACCTTCCTGTTGCAGGCCATTTTTAAGCTAGCCTCAGGAACATGATAAAGGTAACACAGCAAGAAGCACAGAGCTGCTCCCTCTCCCACCTCCCCACTCTCATAAAATTATTTTGTTGTGCATCAAACAGAAAAGCATCTTCTTCCAAACTCTGTCATCAGACTTGGCCTACTTGTACCACCTGCTTTGCACAGATGAGGACCCAAAATAGTTGGGCATTTTACCCACTTTGATATCAGTTGCATCCTTTCTCTTTGTGTGCTAATCTGGTGTTTTTTCAGTTTCAGAAACAAGGCATGTTATCCAACAGTTCCTAATGTATAAACAGAAACTACTTCTGTTTCAACTAGAGTCCAAAGATACTTGTTCTTTCAAGTCCCATGTTATGTCTTAGGAACCCTTAGGAGACGAAAAGTGGAGTCTTCTGAGCATTCCAAATATCCGCTTAGAAATAGCATGCAATAAAAAGGGACCTTATTAATACACCGGTGTTTTTCACTTCACTACATGAGTGGCCACAAGAAAACTAAATTAAATGTTTTGATTATTCTGACTGTAAATTCTGTCATGTGATACTAGAATATGAGATACTAAATATGTGGTAATGAGAAGTATGTGTATGTATACACATACACACATATATAAATTTAGGACTTCTTTCTGCCCCCATGTCATTTTCAAATTACAATGACATTATGGTGATTTAGCACTATTAATTTATTTCAAGAGAAATACATCAGTGTTGCAAGAAGTTGACCCAGGGTTCTGAGGAAGATGAATTTGGACCCTCTCAGTCAGAAAGATGGAAATGAAGCATGAACACTGACTTCCCACTTACGGAGGAAATCAACACCAGAGTTCAGGAGTAGGCAGTATTATCGCTTTAAAGAACTGTTTAGCCCAGCTAATGGGTCTCAGGTGACTCCTCTTTCTAATTAGGGGTATGATCATTCATTCCCCTTTTCACAGTAATGAAAGTCAGTCTGTGGAATCAGTATCGCTGTGTCCTTGCCCTGATTACAAGTCACTTTCTCATTGGACAGGTGTGAGACGGACACACCGGGCTGCCTACCCTTGTTAGTGTTCATTTTACGCTGTTCAGGATAGCATACAGTTTAGAGTATTTCTTGTGATCATATTGCTCTGTCCTTGTTAATGAAGTGCTGCTGTGTTTGACTCTGAACATACCTACCAAAACGGCAGAGTTGTTTTGAAAGTCTTGTCTCCTTTTCTAGAGTAAGAAATGCGGTGCTGCCTTTCTGTTTAATGTAATCTGTGGTGGCATCTGAACAAGAGACCCTCTTCTATGAATGATTTATTATGGCATTATACTTTTTGAGCTCTCAGAATAGCCTTTTGGTAAGAGTGACAGATATTTATTCTTTCTGAATATAAACCCCACTACAAAAATAATTGTTAGGAAATTAATGATTTTAGGATTCTGTAAAATTTCTGTGGTGAAGGATAATCAATTCTTAGGTTAACTAAGCTACAGAATTTTGGTGAAAATGATTCCTCAATGAAAATCTTGACCCAAGGCACAACAGAGAAATTTACAGTTCTCTATTTCGTTATTGTAATTGCCAGTTGTTGTTATCAGTCAGTACTAAGCAACTGAAACCTCAGTTCAAATAAATTGTAATTGTCAAATGAAGTGTGAGCACCAATGTTAACTTTCTAGTAATGATTTCTTCTTTTGGACAGGTCTTTTAACTAATGACATATATACTTTGTGTGTATATGTGTGTTGTATGTACATTTATAAAAAAAAAAGAAAACAGTATGGATACATCCATCCACTGTGGCACATTTTAAAATAAAATAATCTAACAGAGAGTGTGGATTAAGGTGTTTGGGGGTATTGGTATTTTACAGAGGATTTCTTGCTAGTATATCTAAGGATGTTGTAAACTGAGCATCTGGAATGATCTGCTGCTTCCTGCAAAACCAGAAAGTTAAACTAATGGTATTGAGAGAACCGAGTTTTCACTCCACTGAAAATTCATGTTCATATCTTTACATAAACATATTGAGCAGTAAACATTTGTTTAAGTTTTGGTTTCTGAGGGAAGTTGGCTGACCCCTTTATTGCTTTGGGAAGAGGGTGGCTCAGAAGCTGCTGTTGGAATGGCGGCTTCCTCTTCACCGTTACAGGCTCCTGGCTGCATGGATGGCGCTGGCTCTGTGGGTGGCACTTTAAAGACTACTGCGGAAACTGCTCACCTTAAAAACTACTTAAGAACTGTTGCATCATTCAAGCTTTCTGAAACCTGCAAGTCATTCATTTCTTTTAAACCTGTTTGAAACGTGGATCTGATGAAAGAAAGTCAGCTTACCACATTAAGATGGTTTTGTTAAGATTGTGGAGTAGAGTCCCGTTTAATGAAATAATAAAAAGAACCATCTGTGTGTACTTCTCAACCAGTTTAAGCAACCTTATACCACTTTTGCAAAGCCCCGTGGGTACCTAATTTAATATGTATTAGATCATTGGAACGACTCTTGTTTAGTTGCGGTTTTAATAACTGGGTTTACCAGTAGCAAGGATCCTGGCAGACTAATCTCCAAAGTGATTTTTTAAAGTGAAGTATAACATTTAAAATGAGGAACCATTCACATTCCTATGTTTCCTTAAGCATCCTGGATAGCGGTTCTAGACACTGCTGGTGGACTTAAACGGGACAGAGGGCCAAAAGATAACCAACTTCGCCCTCCAGGCTTGATACCAGGGAGGGGAAGGCGGGGAGGCTTCTGGGAGTTCAGGACTCAGGCTTCTCAAGCCTTCTCAAGCCTTCTCTTCGGAGACACAAGGCCTTGGCTGGCAGGGCGGGCTGGAGAAGGGTTCGCAAAGGTGAGAAGCTAAGGTGTGGGCGGGCCCGAAAAGCCTTCGAAGGATGAAACACCTGCGGACGCTTTTCCTGCCTCATCAGTCTTTCCCAGCTCCAGCGGCCTGGCCTCCGGGATCCCCTGGCCTGGACTCGCCTCTTCTCTACCTGCAGCTACAAGCCGGGGTCCAACGAGGGATGAAAGGCTGGCAGCGACCGTGGGGGGGTGGGGTGGTGATGGCGGTGGTGACAGCGCGGAGGGGCGGTGTACGCCGCGGGGACCTACGTCTCTGCCCTGCGCCGCAGCGCCCCACTGCGGCCGGGGCTTTCCCCGACGGAGGCCGCACGCCCCGCAGCTCCAGCACGCGGGCGCAGGGAAGGAAACCAGGGTGATAGGGATGGAGAGAGGGAAAGTGAGGAAGAGGGAGAAAGGAAAGCTGTCTGAGAAAGAGAGAATTCGGGAAAAAGGGAAGGAGAAAAATAAGGAGGTGGAAAAGGAGAAAAATAAGGAGGTGGAAAAGGAGAAAATTAAGGGGAAAGAGGAGAAAGAAAAGGGGAAGAAGGAGGAGAAAAGTAAGGAAAAAGAAAAGGAGAACGGGAAGGAGGAGAACAGTAAGGAAAAAGAAAAGGAGAACGGGAAGGAAGAGAAAAGTAAGGAAAAAGAAAAGGAGAACGGGAAGGAGGAGAAAAGTAAGGAAAAAGAAAAGAACAGGGAGGAGGAGAAAAGTAAGAGGAAAAAAAAGACGAAAGAGCAGGAGTTGGAGAAAGAAACGGAACAATATAAGGAACAAGAAGAGAAAGAGAAGGACAACAGGATAAAGTTACCGCTGGTAAGCGACCGCTGCCCCCCTCCCCCGGACCTCACCCAAGGCCATTGTCGGCTGTGTCTGTGTCGCCGGCTCTGTTACGTGCGAGGCCCCCGGTGGGCTCTGGAGGGAATCCGGCCTTTTTTGCCGGCTTTGTATCCCTGGCTGGAAGCGGATTGGCCAAGCCCCCCTCAATTTTGACTTTGAAGAACTGAGGAGGCTTCTGGGAGTTCAGGACTCAGGCTTCTCAAGCCTTCTCAAGCCTTCTCTTCGGAGACACAAGGCCTTGGCTGGCAGGGCGGGCTGGAGAAGGGTTCGCAAGGTGAGAAGCTAAGGTGTGGGCGGCCCGAAAAGCCTTCGAAGGATGAAACACCTGCGGACGCTTTTCCTGCCTCATCAGTCTTTCCCAGCTCCAGCGGCCTGGCCTCCGGGATCCCCTGGCCTGGACTCGCCTCTTCTCTACCTGCAGCTACAAGCCGGGGTCCAACGAGGGATGAAAGGCTGGCAGCGACCGTGGGGGGGTGGGGTGGTGATGGCGGTGGTGACAGCGCGGAGGGGCGGTGTACGCCGCGGGGACCTACGTCTCTGCCCTGCGCCGCAGCGCCCCACTGCGGCCGGGGCTTTCCCCGACGGAGGCCGCACGCCCCGCAGCTCCAGCACGCGGGCGCAGGGAAGGAAACCAGGGTGATAGGGATGGAGAGAGGGAAAGTGAGGAAGAGGGAGAAAGGAAAGCTGTCTGAGAAAGAGAGAATTCGGGAAAAAGGGAAGGAGAAAAATAAGGAGGTGGAAAAGGAGAAAAATAAGGAGGTGGAAAAGGAGAAAAATAAGGAGGTGGAAAAGGAGAAAATTAAGGGGAAAGAGGAGAAAGAAAAGGGGAAGAAGGAGGAGAAAAGTAAGGAAAAAGAAAAGGAGAACGGGAAGGAGGAGAACAGTAAGGAAAAAGAAAAGGAGAACGGGAAGGAAGAGAAAAGTAAGGAAAAAGAAAAGGAGAACGGGAAGGAGGAGAAAAGTAAGGAAAAAGAAAAGAACAGGGAGGAGGAGAAAAGTAAGAGGAAAAAAAAGACGAAAGAGCAGGAGTTGGAGAAAGAAACGGAACAATATAAGGAACAAGAAGAGAAAGAGAAGGACAACAGGATAAAGTTACCGCTGGTAAGCGACCGCTGCCCCCCTCCCCCGGACCTCACCCAAGGCCATTGTCGGCTGTGTCTGTGTCGCCGGCTCTGTTACGTGCGAGGCCCCCGGTGGGCTCTGGAGGGAATCCGGCCTTTTTTGCCGGCTTTGTATCCCTGGCTGGAAGCGGATTGGCCAAGCTTCAAATGACTTGTCTCGAGCCCCTTCTCCCCAGCCCCCCACCCACTTTCACCCCTAACCTTGACCCTGCGTTCAGCCCTCATCAGATCTGGTGTTGAAGAAAACGCCTTGTTGGTGTTCTCAGCGGCGCTGGGATCGGCCTTTATCCCAACCCCATCTCTGTCCAGTGCCAAACACGAGCCCTTCACCCTGGCCACGCATGGTCTCCCTGTTCCAGGCTTTAGTGTTTTTCTGTGGGATGGTGCAGGGTTCTTGAATTTGTGCAGGATGTGTGTGTGTCCCCAGGACTCCCTGGACCTTTTCTGTGAGTTCTTTGGTTATTATCACTTTCATTATTTTCAGTCCATCCGTGTCCAGAGGAGACAGTCAGGAAAGTTAAACTGAGAGATCTCAGAAACCAGGCATCAAAGTCACTAAAGGACAGATACCTATGATTCCTCTGGATGATGTACCTAGAGTAGTCAAAATCATAGAGTGACAAAATAAAATGGTGGCGCCTGTGGGAAGGTGGAATGAGGAGTTTGAGTTTAATGAGTACAGTTTCAGTTTCACAAGATAGTTATGGATAGTGGTGACAAGGTGCGCAATATTATGATTGGATTTGATATCACTCTATTTAAAAAAGGTTAAGAAGGTAAATTTTTATGTTCTGTACTTTTCCACCATTTAAAAATTGAGGGAAAAAAAAACAAAAGGCATTATTTGGCTCAACTTAGTGGGTTCTGTACTCTTGGAGTTCCTGGTTTCAGAGCTGCTTTCTGGTTCTAAACAATATGAATTATTCACAGAGATTAAAATAGCCAAATCATTGATACCTTTGAACTCTGGTGCTGGAGAAGACTCTTGAGAGTCCCCAGGAGAGCAAGGAGCTCAAACCAGTCATCCTAAAGAAAATCAACTCTGAGTATTCATTGGAAGGATTGATGCTGAATTTCCAATACTTTGACCACCTGATGCAAAGTGCTGACTTACTGAAAAAGACCCTGATGCTGGGAAAGATTGAAGGCAAAAGGAGAAGAAAGCAGCAGAGGGTGAAATAGTTAGATAGCATCAGCAACTCAATGAACATTAGTTTGAGCGAAAAGGACAGGGAACCCTGCGTGCTGCAGTCCATGGTCTCGCAAAGAGACTTCGAGACTGAGCACACAGAATAGACTATGTAGATTCACGTATAGTTAAAGGAATAACTTGACAAGGAACAGTGGTGTTGAATCACATTTTCTGTCTGAGCTCTTGGTTTACAATAACCCCAGCTTTTCTTAAAAGATTATAAACATGAGGAAGCTTGTATTTTAGACTAAAATGTAAGCAAAATAAAAGCGTCAGTGACTGCAGAATTTCTAGATACGGTTGAGTTAGGGGCAGCGATGTGGTTGGAAAGGGAGTAGGCAACAGGTTTTATTCACAAAATTCATAAGATCCAAGATGCCATTATTTTAGGTACCACAGAGAAAGAAAGAAAAAAAGTACTGCCAACCAAAATATGGCATGCTATAGACTGTACAGCCCTCTTTTCAGAGATGTTAAAATGTGGGGAAAAAATCTTGGAACAGATCAAACTTGTTGGATACCATGAGTAGGGCCATTAGTAGAGATAATGAGGGGACATAATCCACATCTTGCAGCTTTTCTTGGTGGCACCGTTGCTTTAAAGCATGCCATTTAAACCCATCCAGTGACAGCCCCTTAGAGCACCAAGTCCTTTTTCCTTGCCAGACTCTCAAAATAACGCAGTAACATTTAGATGCAGATGGAAAGGAAAGGGGAGGAAGTAGGGATGGGATAGGAAACACACATGGAAGTACCATGCTCTAAGAGCTGTCAAGAATTCACTTCAAAAACATTTTCTTTAAAAAATTGTTACTCACTAAACAGGTTTCATAAGTGATGCCCCACATATAAGTCTCTATTAGACCAGACCTTAAAACATCTTATTTTTATATAGATCTTATATATTAAAAAAAAAAAGTGGGATGTGGAGTAAATGTATTATGCTGTTTAGAATCACTTAACAGAAATCCAGTCTTAGTCTAATGTTAACATGTAGCGTTCAAGCAGTGAGATTTTAAATCAGGAAAGAATTGATGTGTACTGAAGAAGATGTGTAGGCAAAAGGAGAAGAAAGCAGCAGAGGGTGAAATAGTTAGATAGCATCAGCAACTCAATGAACATTAGTTTGAGCGAAAAGGACAGGGAACCCTGCGTGCTGCAGTCCATGGTCTCGCAAAGAGACTTCGAGACTGAGCACACAGAATAGACTATGTAGATTCACGTATAGTTAAAGGAATAACTTGACAAGGAACAGTGGTGTTGAATCACATTTTCTGTCTGAGCTCTTGGTTTACAATAACCCCAGCTTTTCTTAAAAGATTATAAACATGAGGAAGCTTGTATTTTAGACTAAAATGTAAGCAAAATAAAAGCGTCAGTGACTGCAGAATTTCTAGATACGGTTGAGTTAGGGGCAGCGATGTGGTTGGAAAGGGAGTAGGCAACAGGTTTTATTCACAAAATTCATAAGATCCAAGATGCCATTATTTTAGGTACCACAGAGAAAGAAAGAAAAAAAGTACTGCCAACCAAAATATGGCATGCTATAGACTGTACAGCCCTCTTTTCAGAGATGTTAAAATGTGGGGAAAAAATCTTGGAACAGATCAAACTTGTTGGATACCATGAGTAGGGCCATTAGTAGAGATAATGAGGGGACATAATCCACATCTTGCAGCTTTTCTTGGTGGCACCGTTGCTTTAAAGCATGCCATTTAAACCCATCCAGTGACAGCCCCTTAGAGCACCAAGTCCTTTTTCCTTGCCAGACTCTCAAAATAACGCAGTAACATTTAGATGCAGATGGAAAGGAAAGGGGAGGAAGTAGGGATGGGATAGGAAACACACATGGAAGTACCATGCTCTAAGAGCTGTCAAGAATTCACTTCAAAAACATTTTCTTTAAAAAATTGTTACTCACTAAACAGGTTTCATAAGTGATGCCCCACATATAAGTCTCTATTAGACCAGACCTTAAAACATCTTATTTTTATATAGATCTTATATATTAAAAAAAAAAAGTGGGATGTGGAGTAAATGTATTATGCTGTTTAGAATCACTTAACAGAAATCCAGTCTTAGTCTAATGTTAACATGTAGCGTTCAAGCAGAAATGTATGAGATTATTTCTAAATCAGGAAAGAATTGATGTGTACTGAAGAAGATGTGTACTAGTGTTTTTGTTTGTTTTTTGTATATCAGAAGCCTCTTCAGTAAGCTGTTAGAGAAACAGAATTCCTGTGAGCAGTCTGGCTGGGTTGTTGCTCATTTATTACTATTTGCGTTAAAATCTGTACCCTAAAAGCCTCCTTTCTAAGCACTCCGAACTTTGTCTTCATACCAGTCTGTCCTTTTGGTCCCTCAATCACTTACAAAAATTTCTAAGGCTGGCATGCTGGTAGAACGCTTCTTCCTAAAGTTTACATTAGGTTCATCAGGTTTTAGCATCAGTTTTTAAAATATTCAATTACGACTGGAACTGGCTTAACAAGTTCTATAATTTTTGCCTTTTTGTTTAATAATGATACTTATATTAAGAAGTACATAAGAGGGTAACCTTGCCCTAAGAGCTTTTAATCTAAGATTCAATTTGGGAAGACAAAACAGATTAATAATATGAGACCTATGCTGAGTGGCAGAGTCAATACATAGACCAAGAAGGTCCCAAGACCCCAAGCAACAAATTAAATTCTCGTGCCGTCTCCAGTGAACATTGGACAAGTACAGTGTCCAATGAACACTAGGGAAACCAAGTGAAGTGTGAAAACTGGCCCCGAAAATATGGCACCTCCCATAAATATTATTTATTTGATAAATTGTTCAGGAGTTGTAAGATGGAGAGAGGGTGTGCAATGAATACCGCATCTAATGACTGATTATTTACTATACAAACTGATACAGTTAGTTCTAGACCAATTAAATTTTTTGCATAGTTTTGTTCTCGTTTACAGTTCCACAAATATTATTGGCAAATACCCTGACTGGAGCCAAGAAAACAAGGCCCTGATAGCCTAGCTTTATTACCTTATCTTTTGTTTCACAGGAGACAGGTAAGCAGATCCTCGTGCTGGGCCTGGACGGAGCAGGGAAGACTAGTATTCTCCACTCTCTAGCTTTAAACCGAGTCCAGCACAGCATGGCTCCCACCGAAGGCTTCAATGCCGTGTCCATCAGCACTGAAGGCCACCAGATGGAATTCCTGGAGAGTAAGTGATCTTTCTCAGTGGTTCTGGGGGTAGCTGATCGCTTACAGCCGCATTATTGTCAAACCTTAAGCCAGATGTGATTTTGTCACCATCAGGTCCTTGTGAAATGAAACCCTGGGTCAGGTTTTCCTAGACTTTTAGAATGTGTATGCAGATTAATGCTAGGGGGTAGTGTGGGTGAAATCACTTTCTGTTCATTTTATTTTCTCCTTTTTCCAGTGGTGGTAAGCGCATGCTGGTAGAACGCTTCTAGTCCTTTTCAATCACTTACAAATTTCTAAGGCTGGCATGCTGGTAGAACGCTTCTTCCTAAAGTTTACATTAGGTTCATCAGGTTTTAGCATCAGTTTTTAAAATATTCAATTACGACTGGAACTGGCTTAACAAGTTCTATAATTTTTGCCTTTTGTTTAATAATGATACTTATATTAAGAAGTACATAAGAGGGTAACCTTGCCCTAAGAGCTTTTAATCTAAGATTCAATTTGGGAAGACAAAACAGATTAATAATATGAGACCTATGCTGAGTGGCAGAGTCAATACATAGACCAAGAAGGTCCCAAGACCCCAACCAACAAATTAAATTCTCGTGCCGTCTCCAGTGCACATTGGACAAGTACAGTGTCCAATGAACACTAGGGAAACCAAGTGAAGTGTGAAAACGGGCCCCCGAAAATATGGCACCTCCCATACATATTATTTATTTGATAAATTGTTCAGGAGTTGTAAGATGGAGAGAGGGTGTGCAATGAATACCGCATCTAATGACTGATTATTTACTATACAAACTGATACAGTTAGTTCTAGACCAATTAAATTTTTTGCATAGTTTTGTTCTCGTTTACAGTTCCACAAATATTATTGGCAAATACCCTGACTGGAGCCAAGAAAACAAGGCCCTGATAGCCTAGCTTTATTACCTTATCTTTTGTTTCACAGGAGACAGGTAAGCAGATCCTCGTGCTGGGCCTGGACGGAGCAGGGAAGACTAGTATTCTCCACTCTCTAGCTTTAAACCGAGTCCAGCACAGCATGGCTCCCACCGAAGGCTTCAATGCCGTGTCCATCAGCACTGAAGGCCACCAGATGGAATTCCTGGAGAGTAAGTGATCTTTCTCAGTGGTTCTGGGGGTAGCTGATCGCTTACAGCCGCATTATTGTCAAACCTTAAGCCAGATGTGATTTTGTCACCATCAGGTCCTTGTGAAATGAAACCCTGGGTCAGGTTTTCCTAGACTTTTAGAATGTGTATGCAGATTAATGCTAGGGGGTAGTGTGGGTGAAATCACTTTCTGTTCATTTTATTTTCTCCTTTTTCCAGTGGTGGTGATAAAAAGAGTTGAGAGGAAGACTTTCACACCCCCTCTTTTAACAGCCTCCCTTCTCCCTTATTACCCTTCATAAAATTTCAATCTAAGTAAATAGTGTGCTTTCTTCTCAAAAATGCAAACACACACAAACCTCTTGTAACCAGATCACAACATATATACTCCAAACCCTTGTAATCAGATCACAACCCAGAAGCCCCTGCTCTAGAGTAACTCTAGAGTCACTGCCTCTCAAAATATTGTTGTTCTCTAAAGTTGCGTCAGATCCTCTGGTCTTTACACGCTCCTAAATTTATCTCTCAAGCCAAACATACCCAAATGTCACCTGACATCTCAACTTGGCTGTCTCATTGGCCTTTCAAACCTAACACTGTCTGCGCAAAATGTTTGCTATGTCTCCGCATCTGTTCCTTTCCCTGCAATCCACTGATCAGTAAATCTCTCCTCACCCATCGAAACGCTCAAGCCAGAAAACCAGGCATTTTCTGTACCCCCACCTCCATAGGCAAGTAAAAATGCTATGAATCTTTGCTTTCCTCCACTTGTGAAGTGTGAATGGTGGGTAGAGAAATTGGTAAACCTATGGGCACATCTTTACAATAAATGCATTATCAGGAATAGAGGTTTCAGCTTCCTCAGAAGCTATAAGAGAAAAAATGTTTTTAATGAAATAGATGGCTAAGAAAATAGTCTCTAAATATAAAAAGTGGGGGGAAAAAGAGGGGAAGATAAAGGAAAGAGGCAAAAGCAAGGAAGGTAGGAATGAAAGAGGAGACTCCGAAGAAAAAAGGAAAGAGGAAAAAGAGTCTCTAGCTTTAAACCGAGTCCAGCACAGCATGGCTCCCACCGAAGGCTTCAATGCCGTGTCCATCAGCACTGAAGGCCACCAGATGGAATTCCTGGAGAGTAAGTGATCTTTCTCAGTGGTTCTGGGGGTAGCTGATCGCTTACAGCCGCATTATTGTCAAACCTTAAGCCAGATGTGATTTTGTCACCATCAGGTCCTTGTGAAATGAAACCCTGGGTCAGGTTTTCCTAGACTTTTAGAATGTGTATGCAGATTAATGCTAGGGGGTAGTGTGGGTGAAATCACTTTCTGTTCATTTTATTTTCTCCTTTTTCCAGTGGTGGTGATAAAAAGAGTTGAGAGGAAGACTTTCACACCCCCTCTTTTAACAGCCTCCCTTCTCCCTTATTACCCTTCATAAAATTTCAATCTAAGTAAATAGTGTGCTTTCTTCTCAAAAATGCAAACACACACAAACCTCTTGTAACCAGATCACAACATATATACTCCAAACCCTTGTAATCAGATCACAACCCAGAAGCCCCTGCTCTAGAGTAACTCTAGAGTCACTGCCTCTCAAAATATTGTTGTTCTCTAAAGTTGCGTCAGATCCTCTGGTCTTTACACGCTCCTAAATTTATCTCTCAAGCCAAACATACCCAAATGTCACCTGACATCTCAACTTGGCTGTCTCATTGGCCTTTCAAACCTAACACTGTCTGCGCAAAATGTTTGCTATGTCTCCGCATCTGTTCCTTTCCCTGCAATCCACTGATCAGTAAATCTCTCCTCACCCATCGAAACGCTCAAGCCAGAAAACCAGGCATTTTCTGTACCCCCACCTCCATAGGCAAGTAAAAATGCTATGAATCTTTGCTTTCCTCCACTTGTGAAGTGTGAATGGTGGGTAGAGAAATTGGTAAACCTATGGGCACATCTTTACAATAAATGCATTATCAGGAATAGAGGTTTCAGCTTCCTCAGAAGCTATAAGAGAAAAAATGTTTTTAATGAAATAGATGGCTAAGAAAATAGTCTCTAAATATAAAAAGTGGGGGGAAAAAGAGGGGAAGATAAAGGAAAGAGGAAAAAGAAAGGAAGGTAGGAATGAAAGAGGAGACTCCTGTTAGGGGGAGAAATGAATGGATCTGTTGGAGTGAGGAGTTTCAGAATATCTTTGTCAATTATTAATGGGATCAAGGAGAAAAAAAACTGCAGAGATATATAAAATCTGAACACAGTTAACCATTTTGATCTAACGAACAATGTAAAATTTTCAAACAAGACAGTCTTAGCTGTGTCTAAAAGTTAAAATTCATGGTCTTCTCAAACACCCATGGAATAGTTACCAACACTGACCACTCCTGGCCATACAGTAAGTCTTAACAAGATATTCAAAAGAAGCTTCATACAAACCGTGTCCTCTAATGACATTGCCATTAAGGTAGAAGTTACTAGGGACTTCCTTGGTAGTCCAGTGGTTAAAAATCCACCTTCCAATACAGGAGATATGGGCTCAATCCCTGGTCAAGGAAGTAAGATCCTGCATGCTGGAGGGGCAACAGAGTATGTGCACCCCAGCTGTTGAGCTCACAGGCCCTAGTGCCTTCAGTCCACAACTAGAGAGAAGCCTGTACTCAATGGAGAGAGAGCCCCCCATACCACAACTAAGACCCAACATAACCAAATATCAACAAAAAATGAGTAATTTTTTAAAAAGTTAATAACTAAAAGATAACACTCCCTATTTTAGGTGAGGTGTCATAGTGTTGGCAAAAAAGTGAGGAACAACATGTCCATGCATGTTAAAACAACATACATTAAAACCATACAAATTACTTAAATTACATTCTTTAAAAAAATTAAAATACAAAATACTTCAAATGACTAGACTCTCTATACAAAGGAAAACAAAGGCAAATAAAGACCCTTTACTATTAGTTTTTGAGACTTTTTTGTTGTTCCTTTTTTTTTTTTTTTTTTTACTTTTTACTCTTTACAGAGTGTTGTTGTTTACAGATATGTATGATCCCAGATTAGTCATATGTATAGCTCCCCATCCCACCCCTCCAGGCTGTTGCACAGCGCCCCTGCAGGGTCCCGTTTTCTCACAGCACAATGACAATAGCTATTTTTTTTAAGTCCCCATAACAGGGGTCTGCATACTTTTTCTGCAAAGGCCTCAAGAGTAGATACTATAGACTTTGTGGTCACATGATCTCTGTGCTGCTACTCAGTACTGCAAAAGTAGCTCGAGGCCATGTGTGAACAAATCCACATGTCTGTATTGTCACACAGCTTTATTCGTACTGAAATCCAACTGTGATATAACATTCCATGTGTTACAAAATGGTATTCTGTTTTTCCCCATTCGTTTAAAACTATAAAAATCCATTTTTTTTGTTCATGGGCTGTACAAAAACAGGCAGTGAGCCAGATTTAGACTGTGGGCCATTGTTTGTCAACTTCTGTCCTAGGAGAAAAATAAAAACTGAATTCATTGTGTATATATTATTATCATTCCAAAAAGTTTCTTCTGGGAAGCATCAGCAGAGTGAAATAGCCCAAAGACATTCTTTTTCTGAGGCAAATATTCCTGAGTACTCAGGATTATATTAACTTTTAGTACAAGATTAAGAGAGAAAATTAGTTTTGGAATTTTGACAAAGAAAAAAGGTTGTGCAAGAGAGACTAGCCATTGAGATTTAAATAAGTCCATTTAAGACTTATTTTAAAGAAATGTCTTTTAACCGACCACCCTGAAATTTTTTAATAGCCTACTCCTATTTATTGAGCCATACGATAGACATGCATCGTCTGTCGTGACTGCTCTGTATAACAGATCCACTGTGGTACAAATTTTCAGTGTAGGAGACCTGGGTTCAATCCCCGGGTTGGAAAGGTCCCCTGGAGAAGGAAATGGCCACCCACTCCAGTAATCTTGCCTGGAAAGTCCTATGGACAGAGAAGCCAAGCGGTCTACAGTCCATGGGGTCACAAGAGTTGGACATAACTTAATGTCTAAACCACCACCATGCTGGTCCTTTGTGTTCCAGAATTGAATGAACCATTTTGGAGGATAAATATCGCACTGCAACCATTTCCCTAGGAATATCACTCTGGTTGTTCTCAGAACTGGGTGCAGTCTCACAGAGGTCTTGTATCAGAAGACCTTCGGGTGTTTCAATTCAGTTCAGTTCAATTCAGTCACTTAGACCCACTCACTCAGCACAATGACAATAAGCTATTTTTTAAGTCCCCATAACAGGCGTCTGCATACTTGTTCTGCAAAGGCCTCAAGAGTAGATACTATAGACTTTGTGGTCACATGATCTCTGTGCTGCTACTCAGTACTGCAAAAGTAGCTCGAGGCCATGTGTGAACAAATCCACATGTCTGTATTGTCACACAGCTTTATTCGTACTGAAATCCAACTGTGATATAACATTCCATGTGTTACAAAATGGTATTCTGTTTTTCCCCATTCGTTTAAAACTATAAAAATCCATTTTTTTTGTTCATGGGCTGTACAAAAACAGGCAGTGAGCCAGATTTAGACTGTGGGCCATTGTTTGTCAACTTCTGTCCTAGGAGAAAAATAAAAACTGAATTCATTGTGTATATATTATTATCATTCCAAAAAGTTTCTTCTGGGAAGCATCAGCAGAGTGAAATAGCCCAAAGACATTCTTTTTCTGAGGCAAATATTCCTGAGTACTCAGGATTATATTAACTTTTAGTACAAGATTAAGAGAGAAAATTAGTTTTGGAATTTTGACAAAGAAAAAAGGTTGTGCAAGAGAGACTAGCCATTGAGATTTAAATAAGTCCATTTAAGACTTATTTTAAAGAAATGTCTTTTAACCGACCACCCTGAAATTTTTTTAATAGCCTACTCCTATTTATTGAGCCATACGATAGACATGCATCGTCTGTCGTGACTGCTCTGTATAACAGATCCACTGTGGTACAAATTTTCAGTGTAGGAGACCTGGGTTCAATCCCCGGGTTGGAAAGGTCCCCTGGAGAAGGAAATGGCCACCCACTCCAGTAATCTTGCCTGGAAAGTCCTATGGACAGAGAAGCCAAGCGGTCTACAGTCCATGGGGTCACAAGAGTTGGACATAACTTAATGTCTAAACCACCACCATGCTGGTCCTTTGTGTTCCAGAATTGAATGAACCATTTTGGAGGATAAATATCGCCCTGCAACCATTTCCCTAGGAATATCACTCTGGTTGTTCTCAGAACTGGGTGCAGTCTCACAGAGGTCTTGTATCAGAAGACCTTCTGGTGTTTCAATTCAGTTCAGTTCAATTCAGTCACTTAGACACTCACTCATGTCCAACTCTTTGTGACCCCATGGACTGCAGCATGCCAGGCTTTCCTGTCCTTCACCATTTCCTGGAGCTGGCTCAAACTCATGTCCATTGACTCAGTGATGTCATCCAACCATCTCATCGTCTGGTGTCCCCCATGTTTAGAAATTATTAAAATGTGCCTTCCCTGGCTGCCTTAGTGGCCTCTTCTGAAATTTGTGTCTTCTTTCTCTGCTGTTCTTCATAGTTGGTGGCAGTGAGCCTTTCCGTTCCTACTGGGAGATGTACCTGTCCAAGGGCTTGCTGCTGGTCTTTGTGGTGGATTCAGCAGATCACAAAAGATTACCTGAAGCCAAGAAACACCTTCATCAACTAATTGCAACAAACCCAGTCCTTCCTCTGGTTGTGTTTGCAAACAAACAGGTGAAAATCTTGCAAATATAAATTGTACTCAATAGGTTTTTTATTAATACAACAAATAGAAATGTTTGCTTTTTGAATTTGATCTTTTAAAATTTTTATTTATTTTTTTTAAATTGGAGTATAACTACTTCACAATGTTGTATGAGTTCCTGCTAACAGAAGTGAGTCAGCTCTAAGTATACAGATATCCCCTCCTCTCTAGGACCTCCTTTCCACCCGCTATCTCACCCCTCCAGGTCATCACAGAGCACTGAACTGAGCTTCCTGTGCTTTATTATTTATTTATTTGGCTACTCTGGGTCTTAGTTGCGGCATGTGGGATCTAGTTCCCTGACCAGGGCTCGAACCAAGGCCCCCTTATATTGGGAATACAGAGTCTCAACCACTGGACCACCAGGGAAGTCCCTTCCTGCGCTTTATAAGCAGGTTCCTACAATGCAGGAGACCCAGGTTTGATTCCTGGCTTGGGAAGATCCCCTGAAGAAGAGAAGGGCAATCCACTCCAGTATTCTTGTCAGGGAAATCCCATGGACAGAAGAGCCTGGGAGGTTGTAGTCCATGGGATTGTAAAGAATCAGACATGACTGAGTGACTAGCACACATTCTAGTTTAAGGTCACCTTGGTTGACAATCTTTGACCAAAGTAACTTAAGCTTTTAGATGATTCATGGGTTCAAGTTATTACATAACTGTTTTCTTAAATGTCATCTTACTGTCTTTATTCTTTGAGTGATGACATCTATTAAGCCACAATTTATGTGAGTGTGGAAACACCCGATGTTTATCCCTGATGCTCTCTTATCATTACAAGAAGCCCTTGCTCCCTCCCAACACCCTTCTGTTTTCTCTCCAATTAAGTTGGTGACTTATTTTTAACTTGTCATTGTCCACATTGCTATGAAATGCCATTAACAAATTATAAGTGTCTCCTTTGCTGTTCTTCATAGTTGGTGGCAGTGAGCCTTTCCGTTCCTACTGGGAGATGTACCTGTCCAAGGGCTTGCTGCTGGTCTTTGTGGTGGATTCAGCAGATCACAAAGATTACCTGAAGCCAAGAAACACCTTCATCAACTAATTGCAACAAACCCAGTCCTTCCTCTGGTTGTGTTTGCAAACAAACAGGTGAAAATCTTGCAAATATAAATTGTACTCAATAGGTTTTTTATTAATACAACAAATAGAAATGTTTGCTTTTTGAATTTGATCTTTTAAAATTTTTATTTATTTTTTTTAAATTGGAGTATAACTACTTCACAATGTTGTATGAGTTCCTGCTAACAGAAGTGAGTCAGCTCTAAGTATACAGATATCCCCTCCTCTCTAGGACCTCCTTTCCACCCGCTATCTCACCCCTCCAGGTCATCACAGAGCACTGAACTGAGCTTCCTGTGCTTTATTATTTATTTATTTGGCTACTCTGGGTCTTAGTTGCGGCATGTGGGATCTAGTTCCCTGACCAGGGCTCGAACCAAGGCCCCCTTATATTGGGAATACAGAGTCTCAACCACTGGACCACCAGGGAAGTCCCTTCCTGCGCTTTATAAGCAGGTTCCTACAATGCAGGAGACCCAGGTTTGATTCCTGGCTTGGGAAGATCCCCTGAAGAAGAGAAGGGCAATCCACTCCAGTATTCTTGTCAGGGAAATCCCATGGACAGAAGAGCCTGGGAGGTTGTAGTCCATGGGATTGTAAAGAATCAGACATGACTGAGTGACTAGCACACATTCTAGTTTAAGGTCACCTTGGTTGACAATCTTTGACCAAAGTAACTTAAGCTTTTAGATGATTCATGGGTTCAAGTTATTACATAACTGTTTTCTTAAATGTCATCTTACTGTCTTTATTCTTTGAGTGATGACATCTATTAAGCCACAATTTATGTGAGTGTGGAAACACCCGATGTTTATCCCTGATGCTCTCTTATCATTACAAGAAGCCCTTGCTCCCTCCCAACACCCTTCTGTTTTTTTTCTCTCCAATTAAGTTGGTGACTTATTTTTTAACTTGCGTCATTGTCCACATGTTGCTAGATGCATTAACATAGTTGCAAAATTCACTACAAGCTCTAAGGCTAAATAAATTCACGTTTCAGATGAGCAATGTAGTAGGAGAACCAGAAAAGGTAATTATACATTATATATCAAGGAAACCTCACAGGCTCCCAGTTACAGAATTTGATAGGTTCATATTGGAACAAGAGGAAAATGACACAATATTGGACTATTTTCAGATGATGTCCTAAAGCTTTGGGAGAATACCATGAAACAACAAAAAGCCAATTACAAATGCAATGTTAGGAGTGAAAATGTTTAAAGTTTTGCTGAGGACTTAAAACGTGTAACTGAATTTGCATATGTATCTGGGAGAATGAATATCAGAGGTTATTTGCATAAATCATTATCCATGTGTGAGAGGCAAAGAAATATGTCTTGACCTTGACATTTTGACCTCAAGGAGGGTTTGCACTTGGCTTACAGCATAAACATATGCTTTTTTTGTCTCATTTTCACCTCTAACCTCTCTGCCTCTCCCGATGGGTTTTCCTCCTTTAGGCCTTCCCCACTTCCTGGTCTCATCTTATTTCTCTCCACCTGTCCCTCCCCTCACAACCTTTTCACCTTCTACTCCCTTTTCTAAATTTGCTCCATCTCCAATCCCTTCTCTGTTTCCCTCCATCCCCCCAAATTTGATCCAAAACTTTTTGTTCAATAGAAATAATGGTTACAAAAGAAAACTCACATATAACTCAAATATTATAATCAATAAAATATGATATGGATGAAAAATAATTAATGAAACAAATTTCTATTGTAAAGACAAATTAAAAATAATCTTAGTGGCTGGGGATTTCCAGATGACTCAGTGATAAAAAAACAATCCACCAGCCAATGCAGGAGACACAAGTTTGATTCCTAAGCTGGGACGATCCCACATGCTGTGGAGCAACTAAGCCTGTGCACCATAGCTGTTGAACCTTAGAGCCAGGGTGCCCCAACTACTGAGCCCTTACACTGCAGCTACTAAAGTCCAAGCTATAGAGTCTGTGCTCAGCAACAAGAGAAGCCTGAGCACTGCAACTAGAGAGTAGCCCCCGCTTGTTGCAACTAGAGAAAAGCCTACGCAGCAACAAAGACCATCACAACCAACAATAGATAAATAAATTATTTTTAAAAAGTAAAAAAAAAAAAAACTCTTGGGAAAGTTCAGACAACAATGGAAAAATAAAATTGGAAGCAGATTGATTGCACTGTTTAGGAATTGATTAAGGTATTGCATTGGGTTAACTTCATTCCAGAAAATATCTTTTTGATGATAACTCATAAATGCTGATATAATTGCAATGAAAATCTTTATATTCAATCAGCCACTAGGATCCAGTGATGGGATTACATGATCCTCCATATTCTAATGGAGGTGGGGTTATTGAGAGTAATATATCTATCTAAACTGGTGGCTCCGGAGGTAAAGAATCCACCTGCAATGCAGGAGACCCCGGGTTCAGTCCGTGGGTTGGAAAGATCTCCTGAGGAAGGGCATGGCAACCCACTCCAGTATTCCTGCCTAGGAAATTCCATGGGCAGAGGAGGCTGGCAGGCTACAGTCCATTTGATTGCAAAGAGTCAGACATGACTGACAACTAACATTTCGATTTTAATTCAAAACGATTGCAGAATAACCTGCTTTTTCTCAATCTTTTTCCATTCTTGTCAAGGATCTTGAAGCAGCCTATCACATTACAGATATCCACGAAGCTCTGGCATTATCTGAGGTGGGAAATGACAGGAAGATGTTCTTGTTCGGAACCCAGGTGACTGAGAATGGCACAGAGATACCCTCCATCATGCAAGATGCCAGAGACCTGATTGCACAGCTGGCTGCGGACATGAGTGATCAGGCATAGGCCCACTGCAAGGCTCACAATTTGGATGTCACCAGGAAACGTGGCATGGCAGTCTGGAAGCCAAAAATTTCCACTTTCAAATAAAAAATAAGCCTTTTCCTATTTTCTCCATGCACGACATATATAGGATAATATTAATTGATTAAAAGGATCTCTTTATTTAGATTTTGAACTTTGAAAGTATTGGTAAACAATGTATTTGGAGGGATTTGTATTTCTAATCAAGAAAATTAAAGTGAACATTAGCAAGCATTCATCCCATTTGTAGTTTCTCAATGCAATGAGAGTTACATTAAAATATTTTAATAACTTTTTTCAAGTAGATCCAGGTGTCTTTCTTTTAAGTGGATCCATTTAACAATGCAGGGAAAGAAATAGCAGGATATCTATTGCAGGGCAATAGGAAAAGTAAGCACAATCAAAGCCACATAGAAATATAAATTAACAACATTCAGAAAGACTTAGGAAAGACTTCTTTCTAAGAAACTGTGATACTAAAAACACCATGGTGATTTGTTTTTTAAATTCTTGATATTTTGCTATTTATATGGATAAGTTTTCTTTCCTAGAAATATTTTTAAGAGTGATAACTCTGCTTACCTACAGATACGATATAAATCCAACTTTTAACCTTATTGTCTTGTCCTGATTATTTTTCTTTTTTAAAAGGACTTCCAGTTTCCAGTCCAGAATGTAAGAAGCTTGGAAGCCACCATGCCATTCTAACAAGTAAAAAGTTGAACAAACTGAAAAATCAGCATTGGAGAGACTGACAATACAGAGATAACAGTTTATCAGAGCAGAGGTTCATAATGGGAAACTCCCCACAGGAACCAATGCCTGTAGGTTAGCCCCTCAGTCGTGTCTGACTCTTTGTACCCCATGGACTGTAGCCTGCCAGACCCTTTCCTGGTCTAGGCAAGAATACTGGAGTGGTGTTGCCATTCCCTTCTCCAGGGAAGATGTTCTTGTTCGGAACCCAGGTGACTGAGAATGGCACAGAGATACCCTCCATCATGCAAGATGCCAGAGACCTGATTGCACAGCTGGCTGCGGACATGAGTGATCAGGCATAGGCCCACTGCAAGGCTCACAATTTGGATGTCACCAGGAAACGTGGCATGGCAGTCTGGAAGCCAAAAATTTCCACTTTCAAATAAAAAATAAGCCTTTTCCTATTTTCTCCATGCACGACATATATAGGATAATATTAATTGATTAAAAGGATCTCTTTATTTAGATTTTGAACTTTGAAAGTATTGGTAAACAATGTATTTGGAGGGATTTGTATTTCTAATCAAGAAAATTAAAGTGAACATTAGCAAGCATTCATCCCATTTGTAGTTTCTCAATGCAATGAGAGTTACATTAAAATATTTTAATAACTTTTTTCAAGTAGATCCAGGTGTCTTTCTTTTAAGTGGATCCATTTAACAATGCAGGGAAAGAAATAGCAGGATATCTATTGCAGGGCAATAGGAAAAGTAAGCACAATCAAAGCCACATAGAAATATAAATTAACAACATTCAGAAAGACTTAGGAAAGACTTCTTTCTAAGAAACTGTGATACTAAAAAACACCATGGTGATTTGTTTTTTAAATTCTTGATATTTTGCTATTTATATGGATAAGTTTTCTTTCCTAGAAATATTTTTAAGAGTGATAACTCTGCTTACCTACAGATACGATATAAATCCAACTTTTAACCTTATTGTCTTGTCCTGATTATTTTTCTTTTTTAAAAGGACTTCCAGTTTCCAGTCCAGAATGTAAGAAGCTTGGAAGCCACCATGCCATTCTAACAAGTAAAAAGTTGAACAAACTGAAAAATCAGCATTGGAGAGACTGACAATACAGAGATAACAGTTTATCAGAGCAGAGGTTCATAATGGGAAACTCCCCACAGGAACCAATGCCTGTAGGTTAGCCCCTCAGTCGTGTCTGACTCTTTGTACCCCATGGACTGTAGCCTGCCAGACTCCTCTGTCCATAGGATTCTCCAGGCAAGAATACTGGAGTGGTGTTGCCATTCCCTTCTCCAGGGGATCTCCCCTACCCAGGGATTGAACCCAGGTCTCCTGCATTCCAGGCCGATTCTTTACCTGAGGCCCCATTGGGAACCAGTGCCAGGGTAGAAAAACCAGAACTGTAATTCATGAATTGCTGGTTGCTCAAAATAGATTATTCTGAAAATTAAAAAATTCTAGGAGAATCCAGTCATTGTAGGCCCCCCAATTTTTTAAGATTTACCTCCAGCACCTTGACCAGATTTCCATAATAATTAGAGAAAAATCCCTTGGTGTTTCCAAGGGAGGAGAAAAAGAAAAAAAAAAAAACTTTTGAAATATGCATTCTCTTCTTCTCAACAAGGTCTGCCCTCAGGGAAAACTAGTTAGCCAGTTAGCCTCACCTGCTGGGGTATTACCGTGAGCATGTGCGCTCAGCCGTGTTAGACTCTTTGTGACCCTATGGACAGTAGCCTGCCAGCCTCCTCTGCCCATGAAATTCTCCAGGCAAGAATACTGGAATGGGTTGCCATTTTCTTCTAGAGGGGATCTTCCCAACCCAAGGGTCAAACTTGTGGGTTTTGCATTGGCAGGCAGATTCTTTACCAGCTGAACCACCTGGGAAGCCCACTGGGGTATTACCAGAGCCTAACCAGAGCCTAACTGACCTGGGGGAATGGAAATATCCAACTCCAGCCCGCTCCAGCCATCTATTCTACCCAAAAGGGCAGAAAACTAAGACTTAAGTTTGCAGTCCAGAAGCACAGAATCTCTAAAAGACTGAGACATAATCATAAGACAATAGAACGTTCTCCCTCCCGCCAACACTACCTCACCAACATGTTGCTAAAGGCCTGTTTACAACAGGTCCTTTTACCCAAAACATCATGCCTGGCTATGAAGAAAAACTACAAGACATACTAAAAGGAAAAATCTCAGAAGGGACACAGCAAGCACTGTGCAGAATGAAGAATGTGTTTAATCACCTTGTTAAAAGACTGGACACTGCTAAGGAAAGAATCTCTGAGCTTGAGGATACCTCAAGAAGCTTCCAAAACTGAAAACCTAAGAGAGCAAAGAGTAGATAAAACAGAACAGAATGTGCAAGGACTGTGGGACAACTACAGAAGTTGCAACATGTGTTTAAATGGTAAACCAGAAAGAGGAAAGAAAGGCGCAATAAATATTTGAAACAGTGACTGATAATTTCTCCAAATTAATGTCAGACACCAAACCAAAGATCTCAGAAATGCAGAGAACATCAAGTAGGATAAATGCCAAAAGAAACTATACATAGAACTTCCCTGGTGGTCCAGTGGGTAAGGACACCGCCTTGCAGAGTGCAACGGGCGCCAGTTCGATCCCTGGCCTGGGAAGATCCCACGTGCCGTGGAGCAGCTGGACCAATGTGTCCAATTACCGAGCCGGAGCTCTGGAGTGCATGTGCCCAGAGCTGGTGCTCTGCGACAACAGAGGCCACTGCGATGGGAGGCCCACGCTGGTCAAAAAACAAAGATGGATGAAAATAGATAAATGAAAGACCAATAGAAGTGGCCCGCCCCCCCCAACTCGCCCCTCCTCCACCAAAAAAGAAACTATACATAGGCATATCACTTTTTAACTGCAGAAGATCAAACACGAAGAAATTTTAAAATCCAGAAAGAAGCCAGAGAGAAAAGCAACTTACATATCACCAAAGATGACAAAGTACATTTAATTTCTCAGAAACTATGTAAACAGGTGAAGAGTGGAATAAATATCGACAATGTTGAGAGAAAGGACCATCAGCCTAGAATTCTGTACTCTGTGAAATTCTTCAAAAGTGAAAGAGAGGGTTTTCCTGGTGGTAAAGAATCCACCTACCAATGCAAGAGACACAGGTTTGAACCCTGATCTGGGAAGATCCCACATGCCACTCGGCTTATGAAGGCCTGTTTACAACAGGTCCTTTTACCCAAAACATCATGCCTGGCTATGAAGAAAAACTACAAGACATACTAAAAGGAAAAATCTCAGAAGGGACACAGCAAGCACTGTGCAGAATGAAGAATGTGTTTAATCACCTTGTTAAAAGACTGGACACTGCTAAGGAAAGAATCTCTGAGCTTGAGGATACCTCAAGAAGCTTCCAAAACTGAAAACCTAAGAGAGCAAAGAGTAGATAAAACAGAACAGAATGTGCAAGGACTGTGGGACAACTACAGAAGTTGCAACATGTGTTTAAATGGTAAACCAGAAAGAGGAAAGAAAGGCGCAATAAATATTTGAAACAGTGACTGATAATTTCTCCAAATTAATGTCAGACACCAAACCAAAGATCTCAGAAATGCAGAGAACATCAAGTAGGATAAATGCCAAAAGAAACTATACATAGAACTTCCCTGGTGGTCCAGTGGGTAAGGACACCGCCTTGCAGAGTGCAACGGGCGCCAGTTCGATCCCTGGCCTGGGAAGATCCTTCGTGCTGCGGAGCGGCTGGACCGATGTGTCCAATTACTGAGCCGGAGCTCTGGAATGCATGTGCCCAGAGCTGGTGCTCTGCGACAACAGAGGCCACTGCGATGGGAGGCCCACACGGGCCAAAGAACAAAGATGGATGAAAACAGATAAATGAAAAGATCAATAGAAGTGGCCCGCCCCCCCCAACTCGCCCCTCCTCCACCAAAAAAGAAACTATACATAGGCATATCACTTTTTAACTGCAGAAGATCAAACACGAAGAAATTTTAAAATCCAGAAAGAAGCCAGAGAGAAAAGCAACTTACATATCACCAAAGATGACAAAGTACATTTAATTTCTCAGAAACTATGTAAACAGGTGAAGAGTGGAATAAATATCGACAATGTTGAGAGAAAGGACCATCAGCCTAGAATTCTGTACTCTGTGAAATTCTTCAAAAGTGAAAGAGAGGGTTTTCCTGGTGGTAAAGAATCCACCTACCAATGCAAGAGACACAGGTTTGAACCCTGATCTGGGAAGATCCCACATGCCACAGAGTAACTAAGCCCATGGGCCACCACTACAGAGTCCGTGCTCTACCTCCACAACTACTGAAGCCCGCATGCCTAGAGTCTGTGTTTGCAACTAGAGAAGCTGCCACAATGAGAAAGAAGTTTGAGCAACACAACTAGAAAGTAGCCCCACTCGCTGCAACTGGAGAAAAGCTGGCAGAGCAATGAAGACCCAGTGCAACCTCAAATAAAAAATAAATTAATCAAAACATTTTTTTAAGTGAAGGATAAAGAATTTCTTAGACAAAAATGGAAGGGACTTGTTGCCAGTACTTCTGCATTGCAAGAAATATTAAGAGGAGAATAAAAACAACAGAGGTCAGAATTTGGATTTTTATAAAGAAAAGGAGAACACAAGAAAAAGCATAGGTGAAGATAAAATTTATTTTTCTTATTTTTAACTGATATAACATGTTACAGTTCCTTCAAAATAATAATAGCAACCACTATATTTGACCATGTAGGCTTATGTGTGGGCATAAATGTTATGACAGCAATGATACAAGGAATGAGAGGGAGGAATTAGGATATAGTCATTATAAGGTATTCACATCACCTGTGAAGCAGTATAGTGTTATTTGAAAGTGAACTTGGATTTGTTGTTAATGTATATTGCAAACTCTAGGACAACCACTGAAAAAAATAAAAAGTTATAACTGATATGCCAAGAAAAGAGAGAAAATGAAATCAAGTAAAAAGACTATAGCCAAAGGAAATGAAAACACTTAACTCAAAAAAGTATCTACACCATCATGTTCCTGGCAGCACTGTTTATAATAGCAAAGACGTGCCAACAACCTAAGTGTCCACTGATTGGCCAATGGATTAAGGAATTCAAGGTGTAGGATGGAGTATTATTCAGCCACTAAAAAACCCCAAGGGAGTCCTATAATTTGCAACACAAGTAAACCTTGAAGCATTCAGTTCAGTTCAGTCATTCAGTCATGTTCGACTCTTTGAGGTCCCATGGACTGCAGCACACCAGGCTTTCCTGTGCCTCACCATCTCCCAGCGCTTGTTCAAACTCACGTCCATTGACTCAGGTATGCCATCCAACCATCTCGTCCTGTCTTCCCTTTCTCCTTTGAAGCATTACAGTAAGCCAAATAAGACAGAAAGGCACATACTAAAATTCCACCTGTATGTGATATTTAACCACACAACTTAGAAAAATAAACCAGATTTGTGGTTATGTGGATGAAAGGGTGTGGCCAGGGGCGGGGTGGGTTGAGAAAGGTAGACAAAAGATACAGACATCCACTTATAAGATAATTAAGTACCAGAGATAGAATGAACAATATGGTGATTATAGCTAACACTGCTTGTATGAGATACAGAGCACAGGGGGGCCTGGCACGCTGCCGTCCACGGGGTCACAAAGAGTTGGACACGCCTTGGTGACGGAACAAGAAGAAGAGTGATATACAGAAAAGTTAAGTGAGTAGATTCAAGAATTTTCATCGCAAGGAGATTTTTTTTCTTTTTATTGTATCAATATGAGATGAAGGATGTTAACTAAATCCATTGTGGTAATCGTTACACAATACACGTAAACCAAACCACCAGGCTGTACACCTTAAACTTATACAGGGCTGCTTGTTAATAAGCATTTGACAAACTGTCCAATGTTTCTCAATAAAACTTGAAAAATAATAGAAATGATTTTTTAAAGAAGGGGATTACATGATAAAGAGTTAACTCTCCAAGAAGATACAATGATCCTAAACGCAAGTGTATCTGCTTAGAAACAGCCTTAAAGGAAGCAAAACCAGCTGATCAAGAGCCCGCCCCTATTTTCCTTTTCAACTGTACCGTTTCCCCGGGGCGGGGCCTTGCAGGTGGGAGCGTCCCCTTGGCAACGGGAGAACGCGCCGCGAGGGGCCCAGGGGGCGGGCGGGGCTCGCTGGGGCGGGGCGCGGCCGCCCGCGTCCCCCTTCTCCCACCTTCTGAAAGGCGCCCGGCACCCGCAGTTAACTAGAGGGAGTTTCTGGGCCGCCAATGGAGAGCCAAGAGTTTTCGGGTACTTCTGAGTTGTCGGCTGGGCACGGCACGACAGAAACATCTGCTCGCTCCGAAGCCCTCCAGAAGCCCATTGTCGTCAGGCTATCCGACTTGCACGACCAGCCCGAGTCTGAAGAGGCGGAGTTTTCCGAGGAGTCGGACGAACAGGATCTGCGAGGCGAGGCCGACGAGGACGCCGAGTCCCAGATCGCCAAGCCCCGCAAGCTCTATGAGCTCTACCAACGCTATGAGCCCAGCACGCCCCGCAAGCCCCGTGCACCCTACGAGCCCCACCCACCCCGTGCGGTCCGCAAGCAACGCGCGCCCCAAAAGCGCCACAAGACTCAAGAAATCGAGTTGCTTCCCAGAGCCAGCGTGATGTGCTCCCCATCTCTAGTGATGAGTTTCTTGCCACAGCTTCTGGCATCCTCCCTGAGCGGTAGGTTTTGGGGTCCCTCCAAGGCACTGAGCAGTCTCACTCCATCTAGACCTGGGGGCTCTAATTGGAAGGGCCCACTTGAATTTAAAGGAAGGTAATACTTTCTCGTGATTTACCAGATGCTTTGCAGTGCCCTGTCTTTGGACCTGAAGAAACACTGATAGGAAATTGAGACTCTGATAATGAAACAATCTCTCCACTCTGTCCTCTCTCCAGCTGCTGACCTCTTCGGTGTCCTAATCACTGCCACTTCTTTTCTAATCACTGCCAGGGCTTCTTTTCCAAGCCCTTCTTAAGGCTTCTCTACCACTAGTCTGTGCAGGCCTCTGGGCTGCCACTTTGAACATAACTCTATGATAGCACTTAAGATTTGGATTATGCCACTGTCTTTTTCAATTAAGGGGAGGGATCCTTGAAGGGAGGACATTTTTGTCAGTGTTTGGCACATGGTGGTGCTCAATAAATGCTACGACATTGTTAAAGCTGTAGTAAGAAAACCCTCATTGAACAAAGAGTCGAAGAGTACATTTTCTAAGTGTTTACTATATGCTCAGTCTTCACCAGGTTCACAAGATAGCAGGGCTGATGGGACGTCGGTATAAACATCCAGCTCACTTTCGGCCTCTCATTGATGACTCTACCCAGAACAATTCCTTTGTCCACTCTGGGCTTGCAGTCCTTTAGCTGACCATGTTTTATCTCATGTTCTCCTTGACTTGTCTTTAGCAGCCTTGAGGCTATGGCTTGTCATTTGGGTGGCTTACTTACAGCATCTTCTACCTCTCCACTGGCTTTCTGGCCATTCAGCCTTCTCCTGAGAAAACCTCCACCCTGGTTAAGCACAACTACTCATCCTCTGCCTACACCTGAGCAGCTGACTCTTCCTGTACGAAATTACACGGTCCCACTGACCGCTTTTATTTCAATTTTATGACCACGGATCTCAGCTGGTCACTTGGCGCTGCCTGTCATTATCTCCATATTCTCTTGAGAACCCACTTAAGCTTTTCTCCCCTCTACTTAGCTTTAAGTTGCTTTTGTTGAGGTCACAATGACCTCTGTTTGCTAAATGCAGATGACACTTTTCGATTTTTTTCATTCCTCATCTTTTTTCCTTGTTTGACTCCATCTAGACCTGGGGCTCTAATTGGAAGGGCCCACTTGAATTTAAAGGAAGGTAATACTTTCTCGTGATTTACCAGATGCTTTGCAGTGCCCTGTCTTTGGACCTGAAGAAACACTGATAGGAAATTGAGACTCTGATAATGAAACAATCTCTCCACTCTGTCCTCTCTCCAGCTGCTGACCTCTTCGGTGTCCTAATCACTGCCACTTCTTTTCTAATCACTGCCAGGGCTTCTTTTCCAAGCCCTTCTTAAGGCTTCTCTACCACTAGTCTGTGCAGGCCTCTGGGCTGCCACTTTGAACATAACTCTATGATAGCACTTAAGATTTGGATTATGCCACTGTCTTTTTCAATTAAGGGGAGGGATCCTTGAAGGGAGGACATTTTTGTCAGTGTTTGGCACATGGTGGTGCTCAATAAATGCTACGACATTGTTAAAGCTGTAGTAAGAAAACCCTCATTGAACAAAGAGTCGAAGAGTACATTTTCTAAGTGTTTACTATATGCTCAGTCTTCACCAGGTTCACAAGATAGCAGGGCTGATGGGACGTCGGTATAAACATCCAGCTCACTTTCGGCCTCTCATTGATGACTCTACCCAGAACAATTCCTTTGTCCACTCTGGGCTTGCAGTCCTTTAGCTGACCATGTTTTATCTCATGTTCTCCTTGACTTGTCTTTAGCAGCCTTGAGGCTATGGCTTGTCATTTGGGTGGCTTACTTACAGCATCTTCTACCTCTCCACTGGCTTTCTGGCCATTCAGCCTTCTCCTGAGAAAACCTCCACCCTGGTTAAGCACAACTACTCATCCTCTGCCTACACCTGAGCAGCTGACTCTTCCTGTACGAAATTACACGGTCCCACTGACCGCTTTTATTTCAATTTTATGACCACGGATCTCAGCTGGTCACTTGGCGCTGCCTGTCATTATCTCCATATTCTCTTGAGAACCCACTTAAGCTTTTCTCCCCTCTACTTAGCTTTAAGTTGCTTTTGTTGAGGTCACAATGACCTCTGTTTGCTAAATGCAATGACTGATTCTTCATCCTCATCTTACTTGTTTGACAGCTTCACTCCTTTTTTCTTGGAGGTCTTTATTTGACTGCTGGGATGCCACTGCCTTTGTTGTAATCCTACCTCATTAATGGTTTCTGACTCGATTGCCTTTGCTAGATAATCTTTCCCTTCCCACCTGAAGTGGATTATGGCTTGGTTCTCTCAGATTCTTTAGACTTTGCTTGTTCCCTGGGTGATATAATCAGTTCTTGCTTTATATGATGACAACTTCTGAAATCATCTCAAGCCTCAATTTCTTTATTTTATTTTTTACAGAATTTTTCTCTTTACTGCCACACATCGACCCAAATCCTCCATAGGTATGCACATGTCCCCTGCCCCCCGAACCTCCCCCCACCATCTCCCTCCATCTCCTACCCTTCCAGGTCGCCACAGAGCCCCTGTTTGAGATCCCCTCGTCCCACAGCATAGTCCCCTCCCTCACCATGTCTGCCTCTCCATTGCTGCTCTGCATATTCATTTATCAGCACCATCTTTCTAGATTCCATATATCTATGTGTCAGTGTACAATATTTATCTTTCTCTCTCTGACATACTTCATTCTGTATAATAGGTTCTAGATTCATCCACCTCATTAGAACTGATTCAAATGTATTTCAGTTTCTTTCTTGAGCTCCAGAGTTTTATAACCAATCGTCTCTTTAACATTCCTATGTGAATATCTAGTAGGAATATAAAATTTAACATATCCATAACTGAACTCTTGCTTCTGCCCTCAAACTTGCTCTCACTCCACTGTTCCCCATTTCAGCAAATGCATTCATCCAGGGCTCAGATCAAAAGCTTTGAAATCATTGTTGACACCTGATTTTCCTTTACACTTTGCCTTTAAGCTATTAGCAAATGCTGATTTTGAAATGTGTCATGACAGTGACCTTTCTTAACATCCTTACCTTCCTCATATTTTTCAAACCCCTGTTCGGTTTCCCTGGTGGTCCAGTGGGTAAGGACACCGCTTTATTTCAATTTTATGACCACGGATCTCAGCTGGTCACTTGGCTGCCTGTCATTATCTCCATATTCTCTTGAGAACCCACTTAAGCTTTTCTCCCCTCTACTTAGCTTTAAGTTGCTTTTGTTGAGGTCACAATGACCTCTGTTTGCTAAATGCAATGACTGATTCTTCATCCTCATCTTACTTGTTTGACAGCTTCACTCCTTTTTTCTTGGAGGTCTTTATTTGACTGCTGGGATGCCACTGCCTTTGTTGTAATCCTACCTCATTAATGGTTTCTGACTCGATTGCCTTTGCTAGATAATCTTTCCCTTCCCACCTGAAGTGGATTATGGCTTGGTTCTCTCAGATTCTTTAGACTTTGCTTGTTCCCTGGGTGATATAATCAGTTCTTGCTTTATATGATGACAACTTCTGAAATCATCTCAAGCCTCAATTTCTTTATTTTATTTTTTACAGAATTTTTCTCTTTACTGCCACACATCGACCCAAATCCTCCATAGGTATGCACATGTCCCCTGCCCCCCGAACCTCCCCCCACCATCTCCCTCCATCTCCTACCCTTCCAGGTCGCCACAGAGCCCCTGTTTGAGATCCCCTCGTCCCACAGCATAGTCCCCTCCCTCACCATGTCTGCCTCTCCATTGCTGCTCTGCATATTCATTTATCAGCACCATCTTTCTAGATTCCATATATCTATGTGTCAGTGTACAATATTTATCTTTCTCTCTCTGACATACTTCATTCTGTATAATAGGTTCTAGATTCATCCACCTCATTAGAACTGATTCAAATGTATTTCAGTTTCTTTCTTGAGCTCCAGAGTTTTATAACCAATCGTCTCTTTAACATTCCTATGTGAATATCTAGTAGGAATATAAAATTTAACATATCCATAACTGAACTCTTGCTTCTGCCCTCAAACTTGCTCTCACTCCACTGTTCCCCATTTCAGCAAATGCATTCATCCAGGGGCTCAGATCAAAAGCTTTGAAATCATTGTTGACACCTGATTTTCCTTTACACTTTGCCTTTAAGCTATTAGCAAATGCTGATTTTGAAATGTGTCATGACAGTGACCTTTCTTAACATCCAGACCTTCATCATCTTTTTAAAACCACTGTTAGGTTTCCCTGGTGGTCCAGTGGGTAAGGACACCGCCTTGCAGTACAAGGGGCACAGGTTCGATCCCTGGCCTGGGAAGATCCCATGTGCCCTGGAGCGGCTGGACTGATTTGTCCAACTACAGAGCCGGAACTCCGGAGCGCATGCACCCAGAGCCAGTGCTCTGCAGCGAGAGAGGCCGTTGTGATGGGAGGCCCACACAGGCCAAAGAACAAAGATGGAAATAAATGAAAGACCAATAGAAGTGGCCAACCCCCCCCCCCCACACACACACAAAAACCCACTGTCATCTCTTGCTTAATCCGCTGCAGATAGCTTTCACTCTTGCCCAATTTGTGCCTACTTCACCCCATTCCCACCAGTTCATCTTTCATGTAACAGTCACAGGGATCCCTTAGAACATAAACTAAATACAAATCTGCTCTCAGCTCTCTAGAGAGGTTTTTGTGTCACAGAGTTTGGAGTCTTCCTAAGCAGTCCTACGAAGCCTGATCTGACTGCCTCTCCTGTGACACCATCTCCCCACCATCTCTGCTCTCAGCCACATGGGCCTCCTTGCTCCCACCTCAATCATTTCACTTGCTTTTTCCTCTGCCAGCTTGCTCTTCCCTCAAATATTTGTCACCTCTTTATAAATACATACCAAATCACTCTGTCAAAAATATACTCTTTGCATCAAATGACCCAGTTTCGTTCCTTTTTTAAGGCTGAGTAATATTCCATTGTATATATGTACCACATCTTCTTTATCCACTCATCTGTCAATGGACATCTAGGTTGCTTCCATGTCCTGGTTATTGTAAATAGTGCTGCAGTGAGCATTAGGATACATGTGTCTTTTTGAATTATATAAAACCCATGCTTCTGAATATCTAGTAGGAATATAAAATTTAACATATCCATAACTGAACTCTTGCTTCTGCCCTCAAACTTGCTCTCACTCCACTGTTCCCCATTTCAGCAAATGCATTCATCCAGGGGCTCAGATCAAAAGCTTTGAAATCATTGTTGACACCTGATTTTCCTTTACACTTTGCCTTTAAGCTATTAGCAAATGCTGATTTTGAAATGTGTCATGACAGTGACCTTTCTTAACATCCAGACCTTCATCATCTTTTTAAAACCACTGTTAGGTTTCCCTGGTGGTCCAGTGGGTAAGGACACCGCCTTGCAGTACAAGGGGCACAGGTTCGATCCCTGGCCTGGGAAGATCCCATGTGCCCTGGAGCGGCTGGACTGATTTGTCCAACTACAGAGCCGGAACTCCGGAGCGCATGCACCCAGAGCCAGTGCTCTGCAGCGAGAGAGGCCGTTGTGATGGGAGGCCCACACAGGCCAAAGAACAAAGATGGAAATAAATGAAAGACCAATAGAAGTGGCCAACCCCCCCCCCCCACACACACACAAAAACCCACTGTCATCTCTTGCTTAATCCGCTGCAGATAGCTTTCACTCTTGCCCAATTTGTGCCTACTTCACCCCATTCCCACCAGTTCATCTTTCATGTAACAGTCACAGGGATCCCTTAGAACATAAACTAAATACAAATCTGCTCTCAGCTCTCTAGAGAGGTTTTTGTGTCACAGAGTTTGGAGTCTTCCTAAGCAGTCCTACGAAGCCTGATCTGACTGCCTCTCCTGTGACACCATCTCCCCACCATCTCTGCTCTCAGCCACATGGGCCTCCTTGCTCCCACCTCAATCATTTCACTTGCTTTTTCCTCTGCCAGCTTGCTCTTCCCTCAAATATTTGTCACCTCTTTATAAATACATACCAAATCACTCTGTCAAAAATATACTCTTTGCATCAAATGACCCAGTTTCGTTCCTTTTTTAAGGCTGAGTAATATTCCATTGTATATATGTACCACATCTTCTTTATCCACTCATCTGTCAATGGACATCTAGGTTGCTTCCATGTCCTGGTTATTGTAAATAGTGCTGCAGTGAGCATTAGGATACATGTGTCTTTTTGAATTATATAAACCCAGCTTTCTGATTGCTTACTCAGTTGCCTATGCTACCTTAACATAGATAAAATCAGGTGAAATGGGTATGAAATATATATTTGAAAGTAGAAGGGAAAAGTCACAAAAGTACAGACTGAGGGGTATGAAACTAGACATAGCTTTATAGGTCGCTTGGGAATGTGGTATTTTTGAGCTCTAGTTTGCAAAGAGGTCCCAGTTTTTGTTGTTTTTACATCAGACGGAAGGAAGGGCTTTGCCTTTTCACTGGCAAGCAAAAGCCTTTCCTGTACCGTCCCATCTTCTTGCTCACACAACCCTGAGCTGAGATGGGAGGGAACTCAGTGCTAGGGAGCTGTGCCTAGGAAAGGATCAGGAAGATGAATAGTAGTAACGATTATGTAGCTTAATCTGTCATATCAAAGGCCATTCTAGTGTCTGTTTACATGGTCATACCCAGCATAGAACTAGGCTGCTTTAAGACCCGGCTCCAAAACTATTGCGCACCTAAAACAAGCTCAAATTTTACTTCAGAAAGCTTTGAGAAGTAATGTAGATCTTACTGAAGTATCTTCTAGGGAATTATACCATCTCACAGAGAGAAAAGCCTGCTAATATGTTCTTTTTTTTTTTTAAGATTTATTTATTCATTTATTTTGGGCGGGGGTCGGGTTGGGGAGGGAGGGGAGCAGGCGGGCTACCTCTGTTGATCCTTTCATTTCTCCATTTTCATCAGTCTTTGTTCCTTGGCTCCTGTGGGCCTCCCATCGTGGTGGCATCTGTCGATGCAGAGCACCGGCTCTGGGCGCATGCGCTCCAGAGCTCCGGCTTGGCGATTGGACACATCAGTCCAGCCGCTCCGCGGCACGTGGGATCCTCCCAGGCCAGGGATCGAACCGGCGCCCCTTGTACTGCAAGGCGGTGTCCTTACCCACTGGACCACCAGGAAAAGCCCGCTAATATGTTCTTGAGGCATGTCTTCCCTAGTCCCTGTCACCATGACAGCTGTTTCCCACAAGCACCTTTCTCTCAGGCTCCAGCTCGCCTCTCTCTTTTCCCTTAGACCTGTTTTGAGGGGTGCTCCCTGCCTTTCCCTGACAAATCAGTGGTGTCTCATTCCTGGAGGCTGAGCGGCTCAGACATGGGCTCTTTAAGAAGACGGGCAGAGGGCAAGGCTGAGAGTTGTTGTACTTCAGTATCTCAGCCTCATCTTGTCACAAAGTACAGACTGAGGGTATGAAACTAGACATAGCTTTATAGGTCGCTTGGGAATGTGGTTTTTTTGAGCTCTAGTTTGCAAAGAGGTCCCAGTTTTTGTTGTTTTTACATCAGACGGAAGGAAGGGCTTTGCCTTTTCACTGGCAAGCAAAAGCCTTTCCTGTACCGTCCCATCTTCTTGCTCACACAACCCTGAGCTGAGATGGGAGGGAACTCAGTGCTAGGGAGCTGTGCCTAGGAAAGGATCAGGAAGATGAATAGTAGTAACGATTATGTAGCTTAATCTGTCATATCAAAGGCCATTCTAGTGTCTGTTTACATGGTCATACCCAGCATAGAACTAGGCTGCTTTAAGACCCGGCTCCAAAACTATTGCGCACCTAAAACAAGCTCAAATTTTACTTCAGAAAGCTTTGAGAAGTAATGTAGATCTTACTGAAGTATCTTCTAGGGAATTATACCATCTCACAGAGAAAAGCCTGCTAATATGTTCTTTTTTTTTTTTAAGATTTATTTATTCATTTATTTTGGGCGGGGGTCGGGTTGGGGAGGGAGGGGAGCAGGCGGGCTACCTCTGTTGATCCTTTCATTTCTCCATTTTCATCAGTCTTTGTTCCTTGGCTCCTGTGGGCCTCCCATCGTGGTGGCATCTGTCGATGCAGAGCACCGGCTCTGGGCGCATGCGCTCCAGAGCTCCGGCTTGGCGATTGGACACATCAGTCCAGCCGCTCCGCGGCACGTGGGATCCTCCCAGGCCAGGGATCGAACCGGCGCCCCTTGTACTGCAAGGCGGTGTCCTTACCCACTGGACCACCAGGAAAAGCCCGCTAATATGTTCTTGAGGCATGTCTTCCCTAGTCCCTGTCACCATGACAGCTGTTTCCCACAAGCACCTTTCTCTCAGGCTCCAGCTCGCCTCTCTCTTTTCCCTTAGACCTGTTTTGAGGGGTGCTCCCTGCCTTTCCCTGACAAATCAGTGGTGTCTCATTCCTGGAGGCTGAGCGGCTCAGACATGGGCTCTTTAAGAAGACGGGGCAGAGGGCAAGGCTGAGAGTTGTTGTACTTCAGTATCTCAGCCTCATCTTGTCACAAAGCACTAACCCTGGCATGGGAGTGCCTCCCTCACCATCAGGGGGCAACAGCCTTGACCATGGTTCCTTCCAGCAGGTGGCAGCCTTCCCCAGCAGATGGTGTGGAGCACAAGCCAGCTCGTCCTACTTCATGGCTCCAGGGGCAACGTGAACAGTGTAATTTGTGTGCTATAAAATAAAATATAGACGTATAAAGGGCATTGGTTCAGTTCAGCCGCTTAGTCGTGTCTGATTCTTTGCGACTCCATGGACAGCAGCACGCCAGGCTTTCCTGTCCTTCACCATCTCCCGGAGTTTGCTCAAACTCGTGTCCATTGAGTCTGTGATGCCATCCAACCATCTTGTCCTCTGTTGTCCCTTTCTCCTTTTGTCTTCAGTTTTTCCCAGCATCAGGGTCTTTTCTGGTGAGTTGTCTCTTTGCATCAGATGACCAAATATTGGAGCTTCAGCTTCAGCATCAGTCCTTACAATGAACAGTCAGGGTTGATTTCCTTTAGGACTGACGCGTTTGAACTCCTTGTAGTCCAAGGGACTCTCAAGAGTCTTCTCCAACACCACCGTTTGAAGGCATCATTTTTTTTGGCACTCAGACTTCTTTATGGTCCAACTCTCATATCTATAACTGGCTACTGGAAAAACCGTAACTTTGACTCTATCTAAAGGACATGGTACAGCAATAATGTTCTGATTATCTCTTAAAGGGAGATTGTTATTCATCATTCTGCTTAGAATGCTTTCAGGATGGGCTTCCCTGGTGGTCCAGTGGGTAAAGAGGCCACCTTGCACTGCAAAGGGCACCGGTTCAATCCCTCTCATGGGAAGATTCCCACATGCCGCGGAGCAGCTGGACCGTTGTGTCCAATTATGAGCCAGTGCTCTGCAGTGCATGCGCCCAAAGCTGGTGCTCAGCTACAGGAGAGGCCACTGCAATGGGAGGCCCACACAGGTCAAAGAACAAAGATGGATGAAAATACATAAATGAAAGACCAAAAAAAGTGGTCAAAAAAAAAAAAATGCTTTCAGGACTTCTTCCTGTTGGCCCCAGAATAAGAGCGCAACTCCTCGAGGGCCCATCATGATCTGAAAGTGTAAGTCGCTCAGTCGTGTCTGACTCTTAGTGACCCCGTGCCCACCTGGCTCCTCTGTCCGTGGAATTCTCCAGGCAAGAATAGTGGCGTGGGTGGCCATTCCCTGCTCTGGACCCCACCACAAACCCTGCGCCCTTTCCCTGTTGTCTTTTCTCCAGCCACCCTCAGGGCTGTCTTTCTTGCCTTTCTCCTAGTCTACCTCAGGGCCAGGAAACACTTACCATTTCCTCATTTCCTTGTTTAGAAATGTTCTTCCTTGCTCATGTCCCATTCTCTCCCCATCATATAACGGGCCTCTTCCTGTCTTTCATTTCCAAGTTAGAGTGTTTCTTCCTCCAAAGACACTTCCCTGACTGTCTCCTAAACTAGGGCCCCCTTCCTCCTACCTAGGGCACATCATGCTAGCTTATCTTCTGGTACTCATCACTGTCTGAAATTGTTCAACTGCTTATTGTCTGTCTGTCCATCTGAAAGGCAAGTTGCGTGAGGGTAGGATAGGGGCTTTATAGTGACTCTTCTCAAGAATTCCATGTAAAACTCATTCATAGCGACATTGTCTGGATTGACCCAATCATTATTTAGCTGACAGTGACTTATGTTTATTGAGTATCCTTCATATTTAACACCATCTTGTTTTATCTTTTGAAAGCAACCTTTGAAGTAAGTACTATTTGTCTCCCCACTTTGCAGATGAGGCAACTAAGGCAGAGAGGAGGTAAGAGTTTTGCCCAAGGTTACACAAAGGAACAGAGTGGAGTTTGGGCCCAGGCAGGCAATCCCATACCCTGCTCTGCTTCTACCTGTATTGGGGTCTGTGGGTGACAGAGGAGTGGGAGAGGAGGTGATGCGGGGAAGGAGCTCAGTGCAATGCTTGGCACATTATAAGGGCTCAATAAATACTGTAATGTTCAGTGAATAGTACCTAGTGGGCCTGCTACAGTCAGTGAAGTCAGCATTTGTGTATCTATTCAACTGTATATGTTATGTGTTGTGAGGAGTACAAAACCAAGCAATCTTTCCTCCGGTGTTTCTACCTTAGAGAATAGTATCGACATATATATAACAAAATATGTTTGGGCAGTCTGTGAGGAGTACATGATCTGAAAGTGTAAGTCGCTCAGTCGTGTCTGACTCTTAGTGACCCCGTGCCCACCTGGCTCCTCTGTCCGTGGAATTCTCCAGGCAAGAATAGTGGCGTGGGTGGCCATTCCCTGCTCTGGACCCCACCACAAACCCTGCGCCCTTTCCCTGTTGTCTTTTCTCCAGCCACCCTCAGGGCTGTCTTTCTTGCCTTTCTCCTAGTCTACCTCAGGGCCAGGAAACACTTACCATTTCCTCATTTCCTTGTTTAGAAATGTTCTTCCTTGCTCATGTCCCATTCTCTCCCCATCATATAACGGGCCTCTTCCTGTCTTTCATTTCCAAGTTAGAGTGTTTCTTCCTCCAAAGACACTTCCCTGACTGTCTCCTAAACTAGGGCCCCCTTCCTCCTACCTAGGGCACATCATGCTAGCTTATCTTCTGGTACTCATCACTGTCTGAAATTGTTCAACTGCTTATTGTCTGTCTGTCCATCTGAAAGGCAAGTTGCGTGAGGGTAGGATAGGGGCTTTATAGTGACTCTTCTCAAGAATTCCATGTAAAACTCATTCATAGCGACATTGTCTGGATTGACCCAATCATTATTTAGCTGACAGTGACTTATGTTTATTGAGTATCCTTCATATTTAACACCATCTTGTTTTATCTTTTGAAAGCAACCTTTGAAGTAAGTACTATTTGTCTCCCCACTTTGCAGATGAGGCAACTAAGGCAGAGAGGAGGTAAGAGTTTTGCCCAAGGTTACACAAAGGAACAGAGTGGAGTTTGGGCCCAGGCAGGCAATCCCATACCCTGCTCTGCTTCTACCTGTATTGGGGTCTGTGGGTGACAGAGGAGTGGGAGAGGAGGTGATGCGGGGAAGGAGCTCAGTGCAATGCTTGGCACATTATAAGGGCTCAATAAATACTGTAATGTTCAGTGAATAGTACCTAGTGGGCCTGCTACAGTCAGTGAAGTCAGCATTTGTGTATCTATTCAACTGTATATGTTATGTGTTGTGAGGAGTACAAAACCAAGCAATCTTTCCTCAGGTGTTTCTACCTTAGAGAATAGTATCGACATATATATAACAAAATATGTAATTAGAGCCCAGACAAGTGCTGTGGCCTTCAGTCCAACCACAGCCAGAACTTTTACATATAGTTCTTTCCCATTCTTGTATCATTCTTTCTAAAAAATACTTATTTATGTGGCTCTTCCCAGTCTTAGGTGCGGCATGTGAAATCTAGTTTCCTGACCAGGGATCAAACTCTATTCCCCCACAGCCACATTGGAATTGTGGAGTCTCAGCCACTGGGTCGCCAGGGAAGTCCCTTTTGTGTCACTGTGCAAAGTATTTTTTTTTTGACTGGGAAAATAACTTTATTTTCTAAGGACAGTGGGCAAGCGTCCAGTCTTGGAACCTCTGGAATTATGTCTTGGTACTGGTAACCTTGGTGACCTCCACGTTGAAGCACAGTCTTGCTCGGGGACTGGTGCTCACCCACTATGACAGTGTCATCGATCTGCATGTTCCTGAAGCAGGAGGAAAGAAGATGGACATGTTCTTATGATGCAAAGCAGGTGGTACTTTGGGATGTAGTAGAGGTAGTCTCAGCAATGCCAGTAGTCCTCTGCATCTTCATCTTGATCACTAGACAGGATTCACCCTCTGATGGAGTTGTTACCAGTAAAAGACATTTCTTCTCAATATAAGTGTCCTGCAGACCTCCTTTGGTGTCTTGAAAACCAGACCAATGTTCTTCTTGCCGGTTCCTCTAAGCAGGATCCTCTTCTTACTTTGAAAGATGATCAGTTGCTTTTGGTAGGCATGTTCAGTCTGAATGGCTGCCATCTTCCTGAAAGAAAGTGAGAGTCTCTTAGTCGAGTGTGACTCTTTGTGACCCCCATGGACCATAGCCCAACAGGCTCTTCTGTCCGTGGACAGGTGGCTGGACAGGTATCCAATTAGGAGCCAGAGCTCTGGGCAGTGCCCAGACGGTGCTCTGCAAGGAGAGTGTTCAGTAATAGTACCTAGTGGCCTGCTACAGTCAGTGAAGTCAGCATTTGTGTATCTATTCAACTGTATATGTTATGTGTTGTGAGGAGTACAAAACCAAGCAATCTTTCCTCAGGTGTTTCTACCTTAGAGAATAGTATCGACATATATATAACAAAATATGTAATTAGAGCCCAGACAAGTGCTGTGGCCTTCAGTCCAACCACAGCCAGAACTTTTACATATAGTTCTTTCCCATTCTTGTATCATTCTTTCTAAAAAATACTTATTTATGTGGCTCTTCCCAGTCTTAGGTGCGGCATGTGAAATCTAGTTTCCTGACCAGGGATCAAACTCTATTCCCCCACAGCCACATTGGAATTGTGGAGTCTCAGCCACTGGGTCGCCAGGGAAGTCCCTTTTGTGTCACTGTGCAAAGTATTTTTTTTTTGACTGGGAAAATAACTTTATTTTCTAAGGACAGTGGGCAAGCGTCCAGTCTTGGAACCTCTGGAATTATGTCTTGGTACTGGTAACCTTGGTGACCTCCACGTTGAAGCACAGTCTTGCTCGGGGACTGGTGCTCACCCACTATGACAGTGTCATCGATCTGCATGTTCCTGAAGCAGGAGGAAAGAAGATGGACATGTTCTTATGATGCAAAGCAGGTGGTACTTTGGGATGTAGTAGAGGTAGTCTCAGCAATGCCAGTAGTCCTCTGCATCTTCATCTTGATCACTAGACAGGATTCACCCTCTGATGGAGTTGTTACCAGTAAAAGACATTTCTTCTCAATATAAGTGTCCTGCAGACCTCCTTTGGTGTCTTGAAAACCAGACCAATGTTCTTCTTGCCGGTTCCTCTAAGCAGGATCCTCTTCTTACTTTGAAAGATGATCAGTTGCTTTTGGTAGGCATGTTCAGTCTGAATGGCTGCCATCTTCCTGAAAGAAAGTGAGAGTCTCTTAGTCGAGTGTGACTCTTTGTGACCCCCATGGACCATAGCCCAACAGGCTCTTCTGTCCGTGGACAGGTGGCTGGACAGGTGTATCCAATTAGGAGCCAGAGCTCTGGAGCGCATGTGCCCAGAGCCGGTGCTCTGCAAGGAGAGGTCACTGCAATGGGAGGCCACACAAGCCAAAGAAAAAAGGTGGATGAAAAATAAATAAATGAAAGACCAATAAAAGTGGCCAAAAATTACAAACAAAACCAAAAACAAGTTAGCTACAGAATTAGAACTGATGTTCCCCTCATCTGAACTTTTCTATGTCCTAAATTCTGTTCAACAAAGTACGCATGCTAAGTTTCTTCAGTCGTGTCTGACTCTTTGTGACCCTATGGACTGTAGCCCACCAGGCTCCTCTGTCCATGGAATTCTCCAGGCAAGAGGGTTGCCATGCCCTCTTCCAGGAGATCTTCCCGACCCAGGGATCAAACCCAGGTCTTCTGCATTGTAGGCGGATTTATTTTACCATCTGAGCCACTGGGGATTCTCATCTTCCTGGTTGCCTGAAAACAAGGCTCTGCAAAGTATTTTTGTCTTTAGTTAACAGATGAGGAATCGGAGACTCAGTGCTTTTGTCTGTGGGTATGTAGTAGTGTGACCAGTATTCAGAACCCTATCAGTTTGATCCAAAGCCTGTGAAATATTGAAGTGGCTAGATGGAGGCTGGGGTGGGGGGCTGTGTCACTGGGAGAAAAGAAGTACCACTGTTAATCTCAAGAAAAATGGAGTTGGGAAATATTTTAGGGACAGGTGGTAATACTGGAGTCGTGTTCAGGAAGGTTTGCCCCAAGGATGGACTGGATGTATGAAATCCTGCCCTCATCCCTAAAGAAATGTGACTGCTTGGACACTGCTGTGTCTGAGTTGTGCCTCCAACCACATTCTGGAGATTTTAATGCAAGCACATACTTAGTAGAAAAGGGAGCTTGATGCTATTAGAAATGGCACTAAACTAGGAGGCAGGAGATTTGGAAGTCACTTTTAGTCTTGTCATAGCTGCATATCTGTTTCCGTTCTAGCAAAATGATATGTGTGAAATAAGCAATTTCTACAGACATTTCTAAGTGCTGAGAATCTGAATGGTAATGAAAATGAAAGTGAAGTCGCTCAGTCGTGTCCGACTCTTTGAGATGCATTGACAAACCATGGAATTTTCCAGGCAAGAAAATACTGGAGTGGGTAGCCTATCTCTTTTCCTGGGATCAAACCCAGGTCTCTCACATTGCGGGCAAATCTGAGCCATAAGGGAAGCCCAAGAATACTGGGCTATCCCTTCTCCAAGGGAATTTCACAACCCAGGAATTGAACCAGGGTCTCCTGCATTGCAGGCAGATTCTTTACCAACTGAGCTACAAGGGAATCCATGGATGGTAATACAGCTACTTAATTTGATACAGCAAGAGGTTACTAAAGTGAAATTACTATATATTCTAGAATATAGGAAATTTGAAAATAAGTTGAATATATAAACTCTTAGGGAGAAAGAATAGATGTTTATTTAGAATTGTGTTAATTTAGCTGTATCTATAAAATAAAATAACAAAAATAAAATAAAATAAAATAGCATTAAAATCAATTATGTAATTAAGGTATAGTTCTTATTTCTAATGTTATAATTCGTGGAAAAACAGTTTTATTCAATCTTGCCTTATGTTCAGTTATTACGGTACTTTACTTAAAATTTATTTTTTAAAAATTTATCTTGGGGCTTCCCTGGTGGTCCAGTGGGTAAGGACACCGCCTTGCAGTGCAAGGGGCACCGGTTCAATCCCTGGCCTGGGAGGATCCCACATGCTACAGAGCAGCTGGACCAATGTGTCCAATTACCAAGCCGGAGCTCTGGAGCACATGCACCCAGAGCCGGTGCTCTGCGACAAGAGAGGTCACTGCGATGGGAGGTCCACACGGGCCAAAGAACAAAGATGGATGAAAAATAGACAAATGAAAGACCAATAGAAGTGGCCTGCCGCCCCCCTCCCTCCCCAACCTGCCCCTCTCCAAATAAATAAATAAATAAATGCTTTTTTATTTTAAAAAAAAGACCTTAACATTCAAAAAAAATTTATTTTGGCTTCATGAAACAAATATATCAAAAGTAAAGTTTGAAGAAGGAAGAAAATCTAAGAAAATAAGATTCTCTTCACTTTTCCATTCTTAAGTCTTTTTTTTTTTTTTAAGGATTTATTTATTTATTTATTTTGGGCGGGGGTCGGGCTGGGGAGGGAGGGGAGAGGGCGGGCCACTTCTATTGGTCTTTCATTTGTCCATTTTCATCCGTCTTTGTTCTTTGGCTCCTGTGGGCCTCCCATCGCGGTGGGGTCTGTCACTGCAGAGCTCTGGCTCTGGGCACATGCACTCCAGAGTTCCGGCTCGGTGATTGGACACATCAGTCCAGCCGCTCCGCAGCATGTGGGATCTTCCCAGGCCAGGGCTTGAACTGGCGCCCCTTGCACTGCAAGGCGGTGTCCTTACCCACTGGACCACCAGGGAAGCCCCATTCTTAAGTCTTATAATTTATTTTATGTCTGTATAAAACCATTGAGAGACCTCACAAAAAGAGTTTATTTCATGTTTAATATTAGGAAAAGTTTATAGTTTTTGTTTTCAATGGTAGAATGTTCAGATATAATGGTATGCAACTTTATTATACATTCCTCTTTTGTTTTGTATTTTTATTTCCTTCTCCTTCCACTTTTTTCTGCTTCTTTCCCTGAATTATTTATCTCAAAACAGATACTGTGCTGTTGTTGTATATGTGTTTATGTAAGCAATCTCAAATCCTTTTAGGAATGAGGGGAGGGTATAAATGCGTAAAGAAATCAATGAAAATACATATGAGTACATGTTTACTATTAGGTTCTCATTGTGTGAGTATTCCTTTCCATAGCTGGAACCCTCAAGAATAAGTTACTTAAACTTTACAATTACTCAAACTGAACAGCTACTTAGTTTTTCTTTACTTATGGAAACTTAAGCAGAATCCTAATTTTTAAATTTTTAGGATTAATTATAGCTACCATTTAAATAATCTGCCCAAGATTGAACAGCTGAGTAGGTAACAAAACTGACGAGTTTGAGCCATGTCTGTCTGATGTCAGAGTATACCCACTTTCCTTTACCCTGAACCCTCCAGAGGGTGAAAATGTGACTCCAGAGCTCCCAGGTGTGATTACAACTGTCTGGGACAGTTTGTCGTAAAGAGGCCTACTGTAATAGGCCTCAGGATAAGGCTTATTTTTTCCTGCATTAAAAAAAGAACTTCTAAACGTGAATTTTAATTTGCTTCCATGTCATCTGTTTTGGATAATTCAGGTGTATCCAGCTTCTTACTGTTACAGATACCAGCATTAATGTTTTTGTGTCTTTGCTCACACTAGGAGTTTTTTAGGGTACATTTTTTTTTCCCTTTTTTTTATAAGGTACGTTTTTAGAAGTAGAGTTGGATTAAGGAAGATAAGCGTTTCTGACTCATATTACCAAATTATTTTTAAACAAAATGCACTAATTTAAATACCCACCAAGAGCATGAAAGTACTCATTTCATCTGACCCTTCTAGATTGTTAGCCTTGTAAAAACTTTTTGCTAATGTGATCGTTTTTTTAAAATCTTATTTTTTATTTGCATTGTTTTGATTACCAGCAAGTTTGAACTTTTTCGTGGGTTTATTAGTCCTTCGTATGGCTTCATATATGAACTCCTTATCTTTGTCTATCCTTGTCTATCCTTTGTCTATCCTTGTCTATTTAACTTTTGACACTTTTCTGAGTGTTTTTTTTTAAAGGATGAACAACATTTATTTATGTATGTATTTATTTTTTCATTCACCTTTATTCTTTGTCCTGTGTGAGCATCCCATTGCAGTGGCCTCTCTCGTTGCAGAGCACAGGCTCTGGGCGCATGCTGGTGCTCTGCAACTGGACATACCCACCCAGATACTCCTTGGCACATGGGATCTTCCCAAACCAGGGACTGAACCAGTGCCCCTTGCACTGCACCCACTGGACCACCAGGGAAGCCCCCTTTTCTTAGTTTTTCTTTTTTTTTTTTACAGAGTTTTGTTGTTTACAGATATGTATAATCCCAGATTAGTCATATCTTAGTATTTTTCTTATTCATCTGTGCTTTTATATTGTTCAGATATTAAGACTGTTAAGCCTTTATCATTTTGTTACTACATATTTCTCCAAATTTTATTTTCCAAGTTTTATTTTTTGATACACAGACATTTCAAGTTTTAAGTATTTTAATCTGTATGTCTTAAGTATTTTAATCTGTATGTTTCCTCTATAGCTTTCATCACCTTTAATGCATGTTAAAATCTAGTCATTAATTAGATATTCTCTTATTCTTTTATTCTTTTTTTTGTCCTTTTTTTTTAAACTTTTATTTTACTTTTGACTTTTACAGAGTATTCTCTTATTCTTGTTCTAATTCGATTTTTTAAAATTTAACTATTTGATTTGCTTGTGGTTTACTTTGGTAAGATAGAGTGACGTATTTAATTTGTCCTTTCCCATAAAGAGTGATTTTTCCTAGTCCCTTTGTTTATTCATGTGTGATGGCTATTTTTATCATATCTTTGATCTTTTTAAAAATGTATTTGTTTGGCTGCCATGTGTTTAAATTGTAGTTCGCAGGATCGTTGATCTTCAGTTCTTTTTTTTAGTTGTAGCATGTGGAATCTTTTAGTTGCAGTGTGTGAGAATATGTTTGATTCTTATTGAATTTAATTTTTGCCTTTACTTTTTGCAGAGCCTGGTTCTTGTGACTTTGGAAGGAAATGGTAAGAATATAGATATAGTACTGTTTTCCCAGACTTTACTAGCTGAAAAGGGCACTCAATCTGGGGCATTTGAAACGAAAGCCTGTCTTGGGGGTTTTGAGATTTGTGTGCTTTCCCTTTGTCGTAAGGCCCTTTTGTAACGGCAATTCCCATGGGAAAAGGAAAGACGAGAGATAAAGTGGTTAAGACAGAGACATAGATCTGGGATCATACATATCTGTAAACAACAAAATTCTGTAAAAGTAAAAAGTAAAATAAAAACTGAAAAAAAATTCTTAAAAAAAAAGAGATGTAGGAGAATTCTCCTTATATTTGCTCACTGTGTACTTGTTTGCTCAGAGCTGTGTGTGTCACATAATAGGACTGAACCTAAAGGTTCAAGTCCCTAAAGGCACTTAGGATTCTCCACTGACCATCTCATGTCATAGATTTTATGAGGATCGAAGTTAATGCATCTCAATCTCCTCTTGCATCTAATTCAAAGTCAGTAGTTAATGAAATTTCAGGAAAGTTTGCTCTATGAAAAAAGTGTGTGAGTGTGTGTGTGTGTGTGTGCACATACAATGCATAAATTGAATGTCTCCTGAAAATAGATGCTTACTCTTGGTTTGGCTAAAATATACTTAGAAGAAGTAACAGAACAGAATCATTCGAGAGGAAATTCCAAGGGCTCATATCAATGGCTCATACAGATGAGAAGTAAACAATTCTAGATTTTATTTTTATCAACTCTTTTAATGAGTTGAAATTATTCATATTGTTATTGTTTAGCATTGACATTTATTGTAATTTGTTAAACTTTTTTGCATTTTATATTTACTGTACTTTCTGGTTGTTTTTTCCTCACCTCACTTCTTTTAGGCATTAAATACTGCGGCCTTATTTTTGTATAATAGTTTGCTGTTAAAACTTTTTTTTCTCATAATCAACTATGTGGTGGTCATAATCAACTATGTTTTCTGAGAGAAAATGAGATTCAGAGAAATTGTGTCACTTGGCCAAGATTGACTCAGTAGCAGATCTGATAGAACAAACATTTACTGAGGATTTACTGAATATCCACTTAAAATACCAAATTATTTCAAATAAATGTATGCCAAGAAGTAGACTCTCCAGTTACTAAATAGACAGTGAAATTGTTTACATGGCAAGTTTTTACACTTAAAAAAAGACTGTGAAGAGTTTAAGTATTTTTATTTTTGTTGTTATATTACTTCTTGCTTTTGTTTGATGGGTTAATTTGATTTGATTCTGTAAGAAAATTGTTTTCTCTATTATCTATGCCTGTCCCAATTCTCTGAATAATCTTCTTAAACAAATGTACTATGCTTGATGATTTTAAAAGAAATATTTAGTATAAGCAAAATGTACATGGGTGCTCAGTCACTCAGTTGCATCCAACTCTTTGCAACCCCATGGATACAGCCTTCCAGGCACCTCTAACCATCGAGTTTTCCAGGCTAGAATACTGGACTGGGTTGCCATTTCCTACTCCAGGATAAGCAAAATAGTCAAGTGTAAAAGAGCATTCTAGGGCTTCCCGGGTAGCTCAGTGGTGAAGAGTTCACCTGCCAATACAGGAGACACAAGTTTGATCCCTGATCCAGGAAGATCCCACATGCTTTGGAGCAACTAAGCCCATGAGCCACTATGGAACTATGCTCTGTAGAGCCTGTGCTCTACAGTCTCAGAGACGCAACTGTTGAGCCCATGTGCCACAAATATCGAAGCCCATGTGCCCTAGAGACTGAGTTCCACAACAAGAGAAATCACTGCAACAAGAAGCCTTTTCACCTCAACTAAAGAGTAGCCCTCACTCCCTGCAACTAGAGAAGAGCCGGCAGCAGCAGTGAAAACCCAGAATAGTCAAAAAATAAAATAAATAAAATTTAAAAATGCATTTCTTAAAAAAAACAAAAACAAAAAAAAATGAAAAATCTTTAAGTCTTTAATAAAAAAAAAAAAAAAAAAAAAAAGAATTCTGAGAGAATTGTTTAATTACCCCATCAGTTAGTTACCTGAAATTATTTCCATAATTGTTGCTGTACAAACGTTTATTTGTTGCTCTGCTCCTAAGGTAAGAATTTCCAGAACTTTGTTAGCTATTGGCAACCTGTAGCAGGCTAATTATCAATGAAGACATGGAACAACAAGGTAATCCTCATTAAAAAAAAAAAAAAAAAAAAACAAATCTGCCTTCAAGAGTTAGATCCTTCCACCACATTTTGTTGTTTCTGCACAGGATCATGATTAGATGTTGTAAGGTAATGTAATACCTGAGAGAGAAGGGAAGCCTGTGTTAAGATGAAGAGATGTAGGTTGAAGACGTAGCTATGGTGACACAACCACAATAAATGAATGAAAAGGGGAAATATTAGTCAGATCCTCACACTGGAGTAACAGGTGTTAATGAGATCATTTCCAATTGAAGTCACACTACAGTTCAACTATCTATAGAAATAAACTGGGGAAACTGTCAGTAATCTTATAAATAAAATGATGCATTGAAAGAATATTATTTAGCTGGTGAAGAAAAGGTAGGGAAATCCTGGCTTAGAGGTGTGGATGGGAGCCAGGAACTAAATTGTCTGCAAAGATTCATATGTAATAAGTTGTTTTGTCTGCACTATGGCTTGCTTTCCTCCACCTGGCTGCCCTCCAGGAAAGTTAACTCATACAGTCTCAGCAGGACTCAAACAATACCGCATAGAGTTCACCCTGCCAAATACAAAGGAGACACAAGTTTGATCCCTGATCCAGGAAGATCCCACATGCTTTGGAGCAACTAAGCCCATGAGCCACTATGGAACTATGCTCTGTAGAGCCTGTGCTCTACAGTCTCAGAGACGCAACTGTTGAGCCCATGTGCCACAAATATCGAAGCCCATGTGCCCTAGAGACTGAGTTCCACAACAAGAGAAATCACTGCAACAAGAAGCCTTTTCACCTCAACTAAAGAGTAGCCCTCACTCCCTGCAACTAGAGAAGAGCCGGCAGCAGCAGTGAAAACCCAGAATAGTCAAAAAATAAAATAAATAAAATTTAAAAATGCATTTCTTAAAAAAAACCAAAACAGCAAAAACTGGAAAATCTTTAAGTCTTTAATAAAAAAAAAAAAAAAAAAAAAAAAGAATTCTGAGAGAATTGTTTAATTACCCCATCAGTTAGTTACCTGAAATTATTTCCATAATTGTTGCTGTACAAACGTTTATTTGTTGCTCTGCTCCTAAGGTAAGAATTTCCAGAACTTTGTTAGCTATTGGCAACCTGTAGCAGGCTAATTATCAATGAAGACATGGAACAACAAGGTAATCCTCATTAAAAAAAAAAAAAAAAAAAAAAAATCTGCCTTCAAGAGTTAGATCCTTCCACCACATTTTGTTGTTTCTGCACAGGATCATGATTAGATGTTGTAAGGTAATGTAATACCTGAGAGAGAAGGGAAGCCTGTGTTAAGATGAAGAGATGTAGGTTGAAGACGTAGCTATGGTGACACAACCACAATAAATGAATGAAAAGGGGAAATATTAGTCAGATCCTCACACTGGAGTAACAGGTGTTAATGAGATCATTTCCAATTGAAGTCACACTACAGTTCAACTATCTATAGAAATAAACTGGGGAAACTGTCAGTAATCTTATAAATAAAATGATGCATTGAAAGAATATTATTTAGCTGGTGAAGAAAAGGTAGGGAAATCCTGGCTTAGAGGTGTGGATGGGAGCCAGGAACTAAATTGTCTGCAAAGATTCATATGTAATAAGTTGTTTTGTCTGCACTATGGCTTGCTTTTTCCTCCACCTGGCTGCCCTCCAGGGAAAGTTAACTCATACAGTCTCAGCAGGACTCAAACAATACCGGCATAGCAAAACCATTTTTTTTGTTTTTTATTGAGTAAGGGTTTAGTTTTTTTTTTTTTTTCCTGGCAATGGACAGTGTCTTTGTTGTTTCTAGACAATAGCAGATATGGCTGGAAGGGGGGTTTATTGTGTCAATTATATACTTGTGTGCTTAGTCACTCAGTTGTGTCCAACTCTTTGGGACCCCATAGACTGTAGCCTGCCAGGCTCTTCTGTCCACTGAATTTTTCAGGCAGGAATATTGGAGTGCGTTGGCATTTCCTCCTCTGGGGGATCTTCCTGACAGAGGAATTGAACCTGTGTCTCCAGTATCTCCTGCATTAACAGTGGGCTCTTTACCACTGAGCCACCTGGGAAGCCCATCAATTACATATCAGATCTCAAACATTGAACCACCTAAGGATGTTTTGGTTATTTCAACCCAGCACACAATCTCATGTCTGGAAAAATTTTGTTGTTGTTATTGTTAATTAATTCCTGCTAAAGAGAGACATGATCACGTAGTTTCAAATAGCTGCAAAGGAGTCTGGAAAATGTAAAAAAGTACGTGAGTACTTGGGGACCACAAACTATCTATGCTATAGGTGGATTCAGAAAAGTCAGGAAACATCCAAAGGAGCAGAGTAGGGCAGAATGGAGGTTGAGTGGTACCCAGAGAGTATTTTGCCTGTTTCTGCTGAGGTCTGAAAGTTTGGTCATCAAGTCATTTACAAATTATTTAAATTATTTGAGAAAATAGGTTGACGTAGCTATGGTGACACAACCACAATAAATGAATGAAAAGGGGAAATATTAGTCAGATCCTCACACTGGAGTAACAGGTGTTAATGAGATCATTTCCAATTGAAGTCACACTACAGTTCAACTATCTATAGAAATAAACTGGGGAAACTGTCAGTAATCTTATAAATAAAATGATGCATTGAAAGAATATTATTTAGCTGGTGAAGAAAAGGTAGGGAAATCCTGGCTTAGAGGTGTGGATGGGAGCCAGGAACTAAATTGTCTGCAAAGATTCATATGTAATAAGTTGTTTTGTCTGCACTATGGCTTGCTTTTTCCTCCACCTGGCTGCCCTCCAGGGAAAGTTAACTCATACAGTCTCAGCAGGACTCAAACAATACCGGCATAGCAAAACCATTTTTTTTGTTTTTTTATTGAGTAAGGGTTTAGTTTTTTTTTTTTTTCCTGGCAATGGACAGTGTCTTTGTTGTTTCTAGACAATAGCAGATATGGCTGGAAGGGGGGTTTATTGTGTCAATTATATACTTGTGTGCTTAGTCACTCAGTTGTGTCCAACTCTTTGGGACCCCATAGACTGTAGCCTGCCAGGCTCTTCTGTCCACTGAATTTTTCAGGCAGGAATATTGGAGTGGGTTGGCATTTCCTCCTCTGGGGGATCTTCCTGACAGAGGAATTGAACCTGTGTCTCCAGTATCTCCTGCATTAACAGTGGGCTCTTTACCACTGAGCCACCTGGGAAGCCCATCAATTACATATCAGATCTCAAACATTGAACCACCTAAGGATGTTTTGGTTATTTCAACCCAGCACACAATCTCATGTCTGGAAAAATTTTGTTGTTGTTATTGTTAATTAATTCCTGCTAAAGAGAGACATGATCACGTAGTTTCAAATAGCTGCAAAGGAGTCTGGAAAATGTAAAAAAGTACGTGAGTACTTGGGGACCACAAACTATCTATGCTATAGGTGGATTCAGAAAAGTCAGGAAACATCCAAAGGAGCAGAGTAGGGCAGAATGGAGGTTGAGTGGTACCCAGAGAGTATTTTGCCTGTTTCGTAGCTTACCCAGACCAGACACTGTCTGAAATTTATCTGTACAATCTCTTCAGCATCCAATGTCATCAAGTCATTTACAAATTATTTAAATTATTTAGTATGAAAATTGAGGGCTTTTGCCATTAAGTATGTATTCTACTTGGGTTCTTCTAGAGACAGTATGCTTTTGGTTTTATTGTTTATTTATTGTCTTTTTATTATGTAGTATATTTTTAATGATTTTAAAAGTGAGAATTTGGGATTCAAAATATTTTTGAATACTTTGAGCTTTTTTTAACACTCTTAAATCACGTATAATAGGACCTTGGTTTTTATTTCTCCCTCAAATGAGATTTGTTTGATTACATCTAATACAATCATATTTGTTAAATATTCTCATTGAATTAATCAGCTGCTCTGTTAGTTCTTTTTCTAGGAAGAGAATTCAAGATCTTTCTAGGCCTAAGAAACAATGGGGAGCCCCAGATAGGTAAGGTCATAGTCTGTAGTCTTGTTTATGATGATGTATTCCTTACCTTCCATAGGTCTTATTCTTATCTGTCCACTTACTCTGCATCCCAGCACCTCTGCTCAGCTGGATCCACTAAATCAGTATTGTCACCTCAGCTGAGTCAACACATGGAAGTCCAGCCTTAGAGCAGTCATTCTCAAATTTGTCTGCACGTGGAAAATTTAAAAACTGACTGCTGCTTGGGTTTCATCCCTAGAAATCTTGACTTCCTTAGCCCAGGGTGCAGTCTAGGCTTCAGGACTGTCAAGCACTCCCCAGATGATCCCAATAGGCAGGCAGATTTGAGAACCATTGTCCCAGGGCATTATTCTGCACTTGTGTGACACACTTGTGTCCATTCTCCAAGTTCAAGTTTCCCTCTTCTAACATTGGTCCTGTGCCTCTAAGTCTCTGCTTTAGCACACCTGTTCTCTGGGTCTCTAGCAGGCTAGACCCTCTGTCTTCCCAGTCTTGGTCACAAGACTTAGTCACAAGAAAAGACTTGGTCTTTTCTTTTTTGGCTCCTGAACAAAGTCTGACTTTTCCCTCTCGATCTATCACTCTTTTATTTTATAGATTAATGGGTTTCATTTTTTCTAAAGCAGTTTTAGACTTACAGAAAAACTGAACAGAAGCACAGAGAAAGTTCCTATATTATACCCCTCCCCTAGTTTCCCCTATTGTTAAGTTGCAGTAGTGTGGTACATTATTATTAACTAAAGCCTGTAGTTTACATTAGGGTTTACTTTTTATATTATACAATTCTATGGGTCTTGACAAATGCATAATGTCGTGGACTTGTTGCGACACTTTTCTAGAGAATAGTTTCATTGCTCTCAAAATTACTTGTGTTCCACCCATTAACCCTCTGCCCCATTCCCTCCTCTTCAAACCCTGGGCAACCACTGAGCTTTTAATTATATCTATAATTTTACCTTTTCTGGAATGTCATACAATGTTGGAATTGTGCAATACATAAATATTTCAGAGAGGCTTCTTTGACTTAGCAACATGCATTCAGTGTTCCTCCATGTCTTTTCATTGCAATAGTACATTTCCTTTTAGCATTGAATAATATTTCATAGTTTAGATGTACCATAGTTTATTCATCTACTGAAAGACATGTTGGTTGCTTCTGATTTGGTCCAATTATGAAAAACCCTGCTGTAAATAGTCATTATGCATGTTTTTTTGTAGATAAACATTTTCGTCTCACTTGGGTAAATACCTCAGAGTACAATGATTGGATCATATGGTAAGAATATGATCTTAGCTTTGTGAAAAACTGCAAAACTGTCTCCCAAAGTATCTGTACTATTCCTACCGACAGTAAATGAAGGTTCCTTTTGTGCCACATCTTCACCAGCACTTGGCGTTATCAGTGTTTTGTATTTTAGCCCTTCTAACAAATGTGTAGAAGTTTCTCATTATGTTAATCTGCAGTTCCCTAATGACATGATGCTGAGCACATTACATATGCTTATTTGTCATCTGTATACCATCTTCTATAAAGTATCTATTCACATCTTTTCTCCACTTTTGAATTTGTTTGTTTGTTTTTTATTGTTGAATTTTAAGTTATTTGTATTTTGGAATACCTGTACTTTATCAGATGATATAGACAGACTCTTTTGTGCCCCCCTCAAATTTTTATGTGGAAAGCCCAAGCCCCAGTGTGATGGTATTTGGAGGTGGGGTATTCAGGAGCTAATTAGATCTGACCACCTTGTACAGTGCTTCACCCCAAGTGGGAGCACCGCGTAGACAGTGGTGTGCCCATTCGATGATGATCTGACTATAATTACAGCGCCGATTACAGGAGAGCAGAACCCGAACTGTCTCTACCAGGTTCGTTTTGGGTCGTCACCTTTTAAGACAGTAAGTAGATGAAACAGCCTTGTTCTTGCTTTAACTTCTGTGAATAGTTTATCAGCTCATGATGCCTGGAAATTATAAAAGATGTCAATTAGCAGTGAATATTTTTATATATCATTTTATTTTTCTGCTTTTTAACAGAAAATTGTTTTGGGGAAATCAAGATCCTATCCACCCTGTTTGCCGGAGTGCTTTGAAGGCTCAACTGACCAAAAGACTTGAGAGCCTTGCCCAGCCTAAGGAAGTCTCCTACCAATATGTACCTAACCGGTTAGGATTTGTGTGTTACCAGGTTGTGTGTTATCAGGAACACAACATTTACTGAGGATTAGGAATTCTATATCCATTTCCAATCTGATGCTAAAACTTCTTCAGAGCAACATCTAATATTTAGCTGTTGCAGACTTGCATACATCTTACAGTGATTTGGGTTTACCATACTTTTGACTTTTTAATAAAATGAGGGTATTATGCAAGGATATGAGCCATATATGGGCTTCCCAGGTGGTGTCTGCTTAGCTTTGTGAAAAACTGCAAAACTGTCTCCCAAAGTATCTGTACTATTCCTACCGACAGTAAATGAAGGTTCCTTTTGTGCCACATCTTCACCAGCACTTGGCGTTATCAGTGTTTTGTATTTTAGCCCTTCTAACAAATGTGTAGAAGTTTCTCATTATGTTAATCTGCAGTTCCCTAATGACATGATGCTGAGCACATTACATATGCTTATTTGTCATCTGTATACCATCTTCTATAAAGTATCTATTCACATCTTTTCTCCACTTTTGAATTTGTTTGTTTGTTTTTTATTGTTGAATTTTAAGTTATTTGTATTTTGGAATACCTGTACTTTATCAGATGATATAGACAGACTCTTTTGTGCCCCTCAAATTTTTATGTGGAAAGCCCAAGCCCCAGTGTGATGGTATTTGGAGGTGGGGTATTCAGGAGCTAATTAGATCTGACCACCTTGTACAGTGCTTCACCCCAAGTGGGAGCACCGCGTAGACAGTGGTGTGCCCATTCGATGATGATCTGACTATAATTACAGCGCCGATTACAGGAGAGCAGAACCCGAACTGTCTCTACCAGGTTCGTTTTGGGTCGTCACCTTTTAAGACAGTAAGTAGATGAAACAGCCTTGTTCTTGCTTTAACTTCTGTGAATAGTTTATCAGCTCATGATGCCTGGAAATTATAAAAGATGTCAATTAGCAGTGAATATTTTTATATATCATTTTATTTTTCTGCTTTTTAACAGAAAATTGTTTTGGGGAAATCAAGATCCTATCCACCCTGTTTGCCGGAGTGCTTTGAAGGCTCAACTGACCAAAAGACTTGAGAGCCTTGCCCAGCCTAAGGAAGTCTCCTACCAATATGTACCTAACCGGTTAGGATTTGTGTGTTACCAGGTTGTGTGTTATCAGGAACACAACATTTACTGAGGATTAGGAATTCTATATCCATTTCCAATCTGATGCTAAAACTTCTTCAGAGCAACATCTAATATTTAGCTGTTGCAGACTTGCATACATCTTACAGTGATTTGGGTTTACCATACTTTTGACTTTTTAATAAAATGAGGGTATTATGCAAGGATATGAGCCATATATGGGCTTCCCAGGTGGTGCTAATGGTAAAGAACCCATCTGCCAATGCAGGAGAAATAGATGTGCATTTGATACCTAGGTCAGGAAGATCTGGAGGAGGGCATGGCAACCCACTTCAATATTCTTGCCTGGAGAATCCTATGGCCAGTGGAGCTTGGTGGGCTACAGTTCATAAGGTTGCAAAAAGTTAGGCCATGACTGAAGCAACTTAACACACACGCATATACACACATATAGCACACAATATATAACACTATTGTGGATGAGCTTATTTGTGTAAGAAACTATAAATTTTGTATAGCACCCCCAGGCTTGGTTACCATGAGTTAATTAGGGCATATGAAAGTAATAATGTTAAGACTTTTGACACCTGTTGGAAATTTGTTTTCATTGCATTTTGGTTGAATGACTGGACTTTCTGCTTGTTGGCTCTCTGAGGAAAGATAGTGGTGTGGGGAGCATAGATACAGGCTGTGAGGGAGGTTAGAGTAAAGAAAAAAGTGAAGACACCATTACTTATCTGAAGTTTGGTTTACGTGACAATTGAGGTAGCCATTTCTTTACCTCTTTCAATATACAGCTTTAAAAGTCAGCAAACTTTTTCTGGAAGGGGCCAGATGTAAAGTTGGCCAGAAAGTGTCTGCTGCAGCTACTCAACTTAGAGAAAGCAGCTATAGACATATGTAAACAGTTGTGCCTGTGTTCCAGCAAAACCGTGGCGTCTTTGCATCTATGTTCATGAGGGATATTTGTTTACAGTTTTCTTGTCATGTCTTTTTTGTATTGTCTTTTTTGTTTATGGTAATGCTGTCTTCATAGAATCAATTAGAAAGTGTATGGAATTGATATTTATTACTTCTTTGCAAGCTCCTATTTCACACTTATTAGGCTCCTTAGATTTGATAATTTGATTTCATGCCTGTTTCACTAACTTCATTTCTCTTCTGCAACTTGCAGGGTTCAATACTATTATGGCTGCGGCAGAGAGTCTGTAATGTGGGATATCCCCTCCCCTGCACTGTTTTGCCAACCTTCCAAAAGGATCCAGAGGCTTTCACAGCCCAAGAGATTCCAGAAAGTGTATCTATTAAAGAGGTAAGGTACCTTAAGAATCTATAAATCCTCATCTGATCTGATGAATGTCCCAGTATTGTTGTTCTTATTTTAGTGTGTGCAGTTTCATGAAACAGAAGTCCATTTGGTTTTCAAAGGATCAGGGTGAAAATCGAAAGTTTATAGCAATTGTAGGTAATCAGAAGATCATCATCAGTAATTATCTTTGACTCCAATTGTAGGCAGTGAAAGTTGCAAAAGTTAGGCCATGACTGAAGCAACTTAACACACACGCATATACACACATTGTTAAAGTACAAACTATAAATTTTGTATAGCACCCCCAGGCTTGGTTACCATGAGTTAATTAGGGCATATGAAAGTAATAATGTTAAGACTTTTGACACCTGTTGGAAATTTGTTTTCATTGCATTTTGGTTGAATGACTGGACTTTCTGCTTGTTGGCTCTCTGAGGAAAGATAGTGGTGTGGGGAGCATAGATACAGGCTGTGAGGGAGGTTAGAGTAAAGAAAAAAGTGAAGACACCATTACTTATCTGAAGTTTGGTTTACGTGACAATTGAGGTAGCCATTTCTTTACCTCTTTCAATATACAGCTTTAAAAGTCAGCAAACTTTTTCTGGAAGGGGCCAGATGTAAAGTTGGCCAGAAAGTGTCTGCTGCAGCTACTCAACTTAGAGAAAGCAGCTATAGACATATGTAAACAGTTGTGCCTGTGTTCCAGCAAAACCGTGGCGTCTTTGCATCTATGTTCATGAGGGATATTTGTTTACAGTTTTCTTGTCATGTCTTTTTTGTATTGTCTTTTTTGTTTATGGTAATGCTGTCTTCATAGAATCAATTAGAAAGTGTATGGAATTGATATTTATTACTTCTTTGCAAGCTCCTATTTCACACTTATTAGGCTCCTTAGATTTGATAATTTGATTTCATGCCTGTTTCACTAACTTCATTTCTCTTCTGCAACTTGCAGGGTTCAATACTATTATGGCTGCGGCAGAGAGTCTGTAATGTGGGATATCCCCTCCCCTGCACTGTTTTGCCAACCTTCCAAAAGGATCCAGAGGCTTTCACAGCCCAAGAGATTCCAGAAAGTGTATCTATTAAAGAGGTAAGGTACCTTAAGAATCTATAAATCCTCATCTGATCTGATGAATGTCCCAGTATTGTTGTTCTTATTTTAGTGTGTGCAGTTTCATGAAACAGAAGTCCATTTGGTTTTCAAAGGATCAGGGTGAAAAATCGAAAGTTTATAGCAATTGTAGGTAATCAGAAGATCATCATCAGTAATTATCTTTGACTCCAATTGTAGGGAAGCTAAAATTCACACTATACTTACCATGGTCAACTAATTTAAAAATATCCAAACAAAACATTACAGGGTTTTGCAGTTCATGTTCTCTTATGCCCCTGTGACTATCAATGATCTTCCTTTTGCTTTAAATGCTGACTTTCTCTTTGTCTTTAAATGACAGCTTAGGTGATACCTTCCACATGAGAACTAAGATTGTGAGGAGGTTATTGGAAAAAATATTAGGTTGCATTAGTGGAATATGTACACTGTACACATACAGGAGTGTGATAGTACTGCTGTGCACTGTTTTAGTCAGAACCCATTACGTGTATGTGTCCATTTACAGATGATTATACCTTAAGAAACTGATAATAAATTTGAGACTGTTTAGAAGGGGTTGAATGAAATGTTGAATCTTCTGGAAACTATGTTATATGAAGAATAGTTAAGAGAAATAACATGTTTAGCTTAGAGAAGATACCATAGCAGTAGTAATAACTGTATTTAAAATGTCAGCATCTGAAAGAGGAAGGAAAGTTAAAGTAAAAGTACTTAATGTTGATTCTAGAACTTGAAGTAGAACATGGAGTTTATAGAGAAGCTAATGTTCAGCTAAGTGCAGGAAAATCTTTCTGATAGCTCTTCAGTGGACTCTTAGATATGACACCTAAGCAGTGGTTTCTTAGATATGACACCAGAAACACGTGACAAAAATATAATAAATTGGCTTTCATCGAAAGTGAAAACTTTTTGCATCAAAGGACACTCTCGAGGCAATGAAAAGACAACTCATACATTGGGAGAAAACATTCTCTATTCATGGATTGGAAGTCATAATTTTGTTATGAAAATTCTCGATGGAAAGACAGACATGGACAGTGGACATATGGACATTGCGGGGAAGGAACAGAGGGTGGGAGGCATAAAGGAAGTAGCATGAAGGCCTGTACTATCATAAATGAAGAAAATAGCTATAGTCATTGCTCTGTGAGAAAAGGGGATCCTTCAGGGGTGCTGTGTGATGGTCAGGAGGGGTAGGAGGCAGGGGATATAAATATGACTAGTCTGGGAACATACATATCTGTAAACAACAAAACTCTGTAAAAGTTAAAAGTAAAATAAAAGTCTTTTTTTAAAAAAAAAGAAAAGAAAATTCTCACCAAATTTGATCTGCAGATTCAATCAGTACCTATTAAAATTCTGGCCCTCTGGGGCTTCCCTGGTGGTCCAGTCGGTAAAGAGTCCACCTTGCAGTGCAAGAGGCACCGGTTTGATCCCTGGCCCGGGAGGATCCCATATGTCACGGAGCGGCTGGATCGGTGTGTCCAATTATGAGCCAGTGCTCTCGAGCACATGCGCCCAGAGCTGGTGCTCTGCAACCAGAGAGGCCACTGTGATGGGAGGCCCACACAGGCCAAAGAAATAAGATGGATGAAAATAAATAAAGGACCAATAGAAGAAGCCTCCCCCCAAAAATTCTAGCCACCTTTTTTGGGTAGAACTGGATCAGGTGATTCTGAAATTCATATAGAAATGCAAGGGCAAAAAAATCTTGAAAAGAAGAACAAAGTTGGAACAAGCTTATAAAATTTGAAAAAGTAATAGCAGTAGTAATAACTGTATTTAAAATGTCAGCATCTGAAAGAGGAAGGAAAGTTAAAGTAAAAGTACTTAATGTTGATTCTAGAACTTGAAGTAGAACATGGAGTTTATAGAGAAGCTAATGTTCAGCTAAGTGCAGGAAAATCTTTCTGATAGCTCTTCAGTGGACTCTTAGATATGACACCTAAGCAGTGGTTTCTTAGATATGACACCAGAAACACGTGACAAAAATATAATAAATTGGCTTTCATCGAAGTGAAAACTTTTGCATCAAAGGACACTCTCGAGGCAATGAAAAGACAACTCATACATTGGGAGAAAACATTCTCTATTCATGGATTGGAAGTCATAATTTTGTTATGAAAATTCTCGATGGAAAGACAGACATGGACAGTGGACATATGGACATTGCGGGGAAGGAACAGAGGGTGGGAGGCATAAAGGAAGTAGCATGAAGGCCTGTACTATCATAAATGAAGAAAATAGCTATAGTCATTGCTCTGTGAGAAAAGGGGATCCTTCAGGGGTGCTGTGTGATGGTCAGGAGGGGTAGGAGGCAGGGGATATAAATATGACTAGTCTGGGAACATACATATCTGTAAACAACAAAACTCTGTAAAAGTTAAAAGTAAAATAAAAGTCTTTTTTTAAAAAAAAAGAAAAGAAAATTCTCACCAAATTTGATCTGCAGATTCAATCAGTACCTATTAAAATTCTGGCCCTCTGGGGCTTCCCTGGTGGTCCAGTCGGTAAAGAGTCCACCTTGCAGTGCAAGAGGCACCAGTTTGATCCCTGGCCCGCGAAGATCTCACGTGTGGCGGAGTGGCTGGACAGGTGTGTCCAATTATGAGCCAGTGCTCTGGAGCACGTGCGCCCAGAGCCAGTGCTCTGCAACCAGAGAGGCCACTGTGATGGGAGGCCCACACAGGCCAAAGAATTAAGATGGATGAAAATACATAAATGAAGGACCAATAGAAGAAGCCTCCCCCCAAAAATTCTAGCCACCTTTTTTGGGTAGAACTGGATCAGGTGATTCTGAAATTCATATAGAAATGCAAGCAATTTAGAGTGGCAAATAAACAATCTTGAAAAAGAAGAACAAAGTTGGAAAACTTATAGCTTCTGATTTGAAAATTTGCTAAAAAGCTACAGTAATCAAAACAGTGTGTTACTGGCATAAAGATAGACATATAGATTAATGGAATAGAATTGAGAGTTCAGGATAAACCCTTATGTATATGTCAATTGATTTTTGACAAGGATGCCAGGACAATTTAATTGAAGAAGAATAGTCTGTTAAACAAATGGTGCTATGATAACTGGATATCCACATGCAAAAGCATGTAATTGAATCCTATACTTCACACCAAGCTACCCTTGTAGATCAGTTGTAAAGAATCTTCCTGCAATGCTGGAGACCCCAGTTTAATCCCTGGGTTAGGAAGATAGGCTATCCACTCCAGGATTCTTAGGTTTCGCTGGTGGTTCAGATGGTAAAGAATCTGTTTGCAATAAGGGACACCTGGGTTTGATCCCTGGGTTGGGAAAATCCCCTGGAGAAGGGAAAAGCTACCCACTCCAGTATTCTTGCCTGGAGAATTCCATGGGTCATCCATGGGTCACAGAGTTGGACACAACTGAGCAATTTCACTTTCACTTCACACCAAACATAAAAGTTAATTCAAAACAGATCACAGACCTAACTGTAAGAGAAAAAATTATAAAAGTCTTAGAAGAAAACATAGACATATATCTTTGTGACCTAATCAGTGGTTTCTTAATGACACTAGAAACACATGGGGCAAAAATATAACAAGTTTGGCTTCATCAAAAGTAAAAATCTTTTGCATCAAAGGACACTCTCAAGGCAATGAAATGTTCTCCCAGTAACACACTGGGAGAACATGTTTGCAGATCATATAAGGGACTAGTATGCAGAATATATATGAAGAATTCTTAAAACTGTACAAAAAAGACAGCCCAATTTAAAAAATAGGCAGGGGACTCAAAAAGACATTTCTCCAAAGAAAATATACAATAAACAAGAAGCACATGAAAAGATGCTAATTATCATTAATCAACTTGGAATTGCATATGAAAACTGTGGGATTCTACTTCACACCTCCAGAATGTCAGTAATACTTAATATAACTTGTACTAGAGAAATTGAAACCCTCATACGTTGCTGGTGGGAATGTAAAATGGTGGAGCTTGTGTGGAAAATAGTTTTCTGGGTCTTCGAAATGTTAAACATAGAATTATCATATGATCAGCAATGCCCTTCCTAGACATGCACCAAAGAGAACTGAAGACACGTTCACACAAAAACTTGCACATGGATATTGACAGCAGCAAGGAGATAGTCCATCCTCAAGGAAATCAACCCTGAATATTCATTGGAAGGACTAATGCTGGGGCTCCAATACTTTGGCCACCTGATGCAAAGAGCTGACTCACTGGAAAAGACCCTGATGCTGGAAAGATTGAAGGCAGGAGAAGAATGGGACAACAGAGGATGAGATGGTTGGATGGTGTCACTAGCTCAGTAGACATGAATTTGGGCAAACTCTGGGAGATGGTGAAGGACAGGGAAGCCTAATGTGCTGTACTCAGGCCACAAGGAGTCCAACATGACTTAATGACTGAACAGTACTGAAATTCACAGCCACTTCCCAAATAACCCAAAAGTGGAAGCAACTCAGATGTTCATGAATGGATGCATGGGTAAACAAAATGTGACACATCCATATAATGGGATATTATTCAGCCATAAAAGAAATGGCATATTGATACATGATTCTTGAAAACATACTAAGAAACCACACATAAAAAGCAACATATTTGTACATTCCCATTTATATGAAATTTCTTAAAAAGGCAAATCCGTAGAGACAGAAAGTAGATTACTAGTTCTAGGGATGGTAATGGAGTAATGGGGAAGGACTATTAATAGGTATGGGATTTCTATTTAGAGTGTTGAACGATTCTGAATTTAGATAGTGGTGGTGAGTGTACAACTTTGTGACTGTTCTAGAAAGCACTGAATTGTATTTTTCAAAAGGGTTCGACTAGTGTCAGTCATCTCTGACTCCTTATGACCCCAATAGGTATGGGATTTCTTAAAACTTCAAAAAAGACAGCCCAATTTAAAAATAGGCAGGGGACTCAAAGACATTTCTCCAAAGAAAATATACAATAAACAAGAAGCACATGAAAAGATGCTAATTATCATTAATCAACTTGGAATTGCATATGAAAACTGTGGATTCTACTTCACACCTCCAGAATGTCAGTAATACTTAATATAACTTGTACTAGAGAAATTGAAACCCTCATACGTTGCTGGTGGGAATGTAAAATGGTGGAGCTTGTGTGGAAAATAGTTTTCTGGGTCTTCGAAATGTTAAACATAGAATTATCATATGATCAGCAATGCCCTTCCTAGACATGCACCAAAGAGAACTGAAGACACGTTCACACAAAAACTTGCACATGGATATTGACAGCAAAGGAGATAGTCCATCCTCAAGGAAATCAACCCTGAATATTCATTGGAAGGACTAATGCTGGGGCTCCAATACTTTGGCCACCTGATGCAAAGAGCTGACTCACTGGAAAAGACCCTGATGCTGGAAAGATTGAAGGCAGGAGAAGAATGGGACAACAGAGGATGAGATGGTTGGATGGTGTCACTAGCTCAGTAGACATGAATTTGAGCAAACTCTGGGAGATGGTGAAGGACAGGGAAGCCTAATGTGCTGTACTCAGGCCACAAGGAGTCCAACATGACTTAATGACTGAACAGTACTGAAATTCACAGCCACTTCCCAAATAACCCAAAAGTGGAAGCAACTCAGATGTTCATGAATGGATGCATGGGTAAACAAAATGTGACACATCCATATAATGGGATATTATTCAGCCATAAAAGAAATGGCATATTGATACATGATTCTTGAAAACATACTAAGAAACCACACATAAAAAGCAACATATTTGTACATTCCCATTTATATGAAATTTCTTAAAAAGGCAAATCCGTAGAGACAGAAAGTAGATTACTAGTTCTAGGGATGGTAATGGAGTAATGGGGAAGGACTATTAATAGGTATGGGATTTCTATTTAGAGTGTTGAACGTATTCTGAATTTAGATAGTGGTGGTGAGTGTACAACTTTGTGACTGTTCTAGAAAGCACTGAATTGTATTTTTCAAAAGGGTTTTCCATAGTATACTAGTGTCAGTCATCTCTGACTCCTTATGACCCCATGGTCTGTAGCCCTCCAGGCTCCTCTGTCCATGGGATTCTCCAGGCAAGAATACTGGAGTGGGTAGCTGTTCACTTCTCCAGGGGATCTTTCTGACTCAGGGATAAAACTTGGATCTCTCACATTGCAGGCAGATTCTTTATCATCTGAGCCACCAGGGAAGCCCATGATATGCTAAAAGTATTTCAGTTTTTAAATCTAACAGACTATTCCTAGAGGGTAATCATAATTATTTGAGAAAACCTTGTTCCATACTATGTTTTTAAGTTTGTTGCATGACAGGTTTCTGTTCTGGGAAAGGCATACGGGGAAAGTCCCTATGATGATCGGCTAGGTTGCTGGGAGTTATGGGCAGCACTGCAGAGGATACTATCACAGGAAGGTTTTCGACAGTGACTGGAAGTTTTAATCTCTGAGTTTTCATATGAAGTTTTGGTAGACAGTGAAGTGTTTTTTATTATTTTTTTAAAAGATTTATTTATTTATTTATTTATTTGAGGGGGGTGGGGTGGGGAGGGAGGGGAGAGGGCGGGCCACTTCTGTTGGTCTTTCATTTGTCCATTTTCATCCATCTTTGTTCTTTGGCCCGTGTGGGCCTCCCATCGCAGTGGCCTCTGTTGTCACAGAGCACCGGCTCTGGGCGCATGCGCTCCAGAGCTCCGGCTTGGTAATTGGGCACATCGGTCCAGCCGCTCTGCAGCACGTGGGATCTTCCCAGGCCAGGGATCAAACTGGTGCCCCTTGCACTGCAAGGCGGTGTTCTTACCCACTGGACCACCAGGGAAGCCCCTGAAGTGTTTTTTAAACTGCAAGTCTGAACTCATCAGTGGGTCATGAAATTAATTCCAGCTGTTTTATTTTTTTAATGAAATCAAATGAAATTTTAAAAACCTGAATGCATTTCCCAAAGCATCGTTTCATGATCATTTTGTTTCAGATCCACAAGTTTACATATACTGTATCACAATATAAAATGTACTTTGTACTGTGGATCATAGTAAAACCACTTTGAGAAATGTCAACCTAACAGAGAACGAATGATTATGGGAAAAGATGCTCCTAAGATAGAAATGATATCTATATAATTGATTGGAGGTTAGTTTTAGCAAAGAAGAATGCAGCTATGATTCCTCCACTGATTATAGTATTTCATGTTCTATTTGCATACAGGCCCTTCAGTGATGACTTAACAAGTAATTCTCCTCGTTATTCTGATCCTTCTCCCCGGATATTACGACTCTCAATAGCCAAAGCCACGAATCCAAACTATGTTCCTCCAAAAAGCGTAAGTTTGTCCATGTGAAAGAAACAGTTCCTGGTACTTTATAACCTGATCGTAACCGTAATATGCTCCCCTCTTATTTCTAGGTGGATATTATCCTTTACTTTTTTTAAATTTTCCCCTCTCATCAAATGAACTTTTCTATCCCCCCTGTGCCCAGTGTATCAGTCAGGATTTAATAAGGGAATAAGATTCACAATGAGTATTGCATTGAAATAACCTTGAGCAATTGTGGGAGCTGATGAGAAGACTATGGAAAACTGTTACTGCATCTTGGGTCTGGTCATAGATCTAGAGGAAATGAGACAGGATCAGATCAGCAGTTCTCTGGAAGATACTTCAGGGCAAGGAGAGACTCACCTCTTCAGACAGGAGAGGAAGGTTCAGGAATATTCAAGGGTACTCCTCTTCACTGGAATGTGCCCTTATGTGTGTTTTTCTTTAAATTTTGTTTATTTATGGGGTATTCTGGGTTTTCACTGCTGCTGCAGGCGCTTCTCTAGTTGCAGGGAGTGAGGGCTACTCTCTAGTTGAGGCGAGCTGGCTTCTTGTTGTGGTGACTTCTCTTGTGGAACTTGGGCTCTAGGGCACATGGGCTTCAGTAGTTGTGGCACATGGGCTCAATAGTTGAGGCTCTGAGGTTCTAGAGCTCAGGCTCCATAGTTGTGGCTCACGGGCTTAGTTGCTCCAAAGCATGTGGGATCTTTCCGGATCAGGGATTGAATCTGTGTCTCCTGCACTGTCAGGCGAACTCTTCACCACTGAGCTACCAGGTAGCCCATGCCCTTATGTTTTAATTCCAGTTTTCAAGGTCCAATTCCTTCTCAATCATTGCCCTAATTTTAATATAAGAGGTCATATAAGTTTGGGAATTCATTTTGCACTATAATTCACCTCCTCACAGAATTAGATTTTGAGTTTGGTTTTCAGTATTTTCAGTCCTGAGACCATAGGAAATAAGGATTTGTTCTGGGTAAGTCACAAAAATTTCCTAATCTCTTAATTATACCTTCAGGTGGGAATTTAAAGCCCTGACCTGATAACTTCTCTTCTTAGTTTCTCTAGGGTGCTTAGAAGCAATGAGTCAGTCCCACTGTACTTCTCTATTTCGTTAAAAAGATTTCTTTTTTTTTTTTTAAAGATTTATTTATTTATTTACTTTGGGCGGGGGTCGGGTTGGGAGGGAGGGGAGTGGGCGGGCCACTTCTATTGGTCTTTCATTTCTCTATTTTCATTCATCTTCGTTCTTTGGCTCCTGTGGGCCTCCCATCGCGGTGGCCTCTGTCTTCGCAGAGTGCTGGCTCTGGGCGCATGCGCTCCAGAGCTCCGGCTCGGTAATTGGACACATCAGTCCAGCTGCTCCACAGCACGTGGGATCTTCCCAGGCCAGGGCTCGAACAGGCGCCCCTTGCACTGCAAGGCGGTGTCCTTACCCACTGGACCACCAGGGGAAGCCCCGTTAAAAAGATTTCTGTCAGCAACTACTTGGTTACCCAAATCTTGCTTTCTGTTTTGTCAGTGCATGCCATGGACTACCAGTGCCTTTTTTTTTTTCTTTTTTTGATCACTGTCGATAGGATCATTAATAGCGTTAAATCTAATATGCTCAGAGAACAAGTTACAGGTAGTCTAAAACTAATACAGGCATACTTTAGAGCTATTTTGGGTTCAGATCTAGACCACACCAGTAACGCAAAATTGGAATAAGACAAGTCACGTGAATATTTTGGTTTTCCAGTGTTTATAAAAGTTATGTTTATGCTACTGTAGTCCATTAAGTATGCAATAGTATTATGTCTAAAAACCAATGTACACACCTTCATTAAAAAATATTTTACTGCTAAAAAATCTTAACTATTGTCTGAGCCTTCAGTGAGTCATAATATTTTTTGCAATAGTAAAGTCAATGATCACAGATCAGCATAATATAATAGTAATGAAAATGTTTGAAATATCATGAGATTTGAAAATGTTTGAAATGTTTGAATTACCCAAATGTGACATGAAGACTTGAAGTGAGTAGATTCTGTTGGGGAATTGGTGCCTATAAACTTGCTTGTTGCAGGGTTGCTACAAACCTTCAATTTGTTAACAAAGCAAAACACAATATTTGCAAAGTACAGTGAAACACAGTATGCCTGAACAGAGGACTCATCCTTAAGTTCGCATGTGGTTATCTGTTGCTTTATACCAAACCACTCTCAAACTTAGTAATGTAAAACAACAGCCATTTTGTTACACTCAAGGGTTTTTTTTTTTTTTTTTTTAATTATTTATTTTTGGCTGTCCTGGGTCTTTGGTGCTGCTTGAGCTTTTTCTAGTTGCAGAGAGCAGGGGCTACTCTCAATGCAGTGGCTTCTCTTGTTGTGGAGCACAGGCTCGAGGCATTTGGGCTTCAGTAGTTGCAGCATGCAGGCTTAATTGTGGCGCACAGGCCCAGTTGCGCCATGGCATGTGGGATCTTCCTGGACCAGGGGTGGAACCTGTGTCTCCTATATTGGCCGGTGGATTCTTTACTACTGAGCCACCAGGGAAGTCCCCTTTGCTTAAGGATTTTAAGAGTCAGCAGTTCTGATAGGGAAGCAGATATCACTTGTCTCTGCTCTGTGATGTCTGGGGCCTCAGCTGGGAGACGTCTAATGGCTTGAATGTCTGAAATGATAGGGAACTGAAATTAACTGAAGGCTCCTTCATACCTGTCTTGCTTGAGCTGTTGAGTAGACTGGGTGACTTAAACAACCGACATTTGTTTCTTTCAGTTCTGGAGGCTGAGTAACCCAAGATCAAGGCGCCCGTAGATTCTTTTCTTAACAAGGGCCCTCTTCTGGGTTGTTGGTAACAACCCTCTTGTGTGTCCCATGACCTGTGTATGCTTTGTATGCAAGCAGAGAGTTCTAAACTCCTTCCCTTTTCTAATAAGCATACGAATCCTTTTATGGAGATTCCACCCTCATGACCTCATCTAAACCTAATTACCTCCACCTCCTAGTACCATTGCATTGGGGGATTAGGACTTCAGCATATGGATTGGAAGGGTGGGAGGGGGAGGTGGCTATAAGCATACAGTTCTGTTGTTACTGTTCAATTGCTAAGTCATGTCCCACTCTTTGTCACCCCATGGACTGTAACATGCCAGTCTCCTCTCTTCTGCTATCTCCTGGAATTTGTTTGAAAGTCGTGTCCATTGAGTCAGTGATGCTATCTAGCTATCTCATGTTCTGCTGTCCCCTTCTTTTGTCTTCAGTCTTTCACAGGGTCAGGATCTTATCCAGTGAGTCATCTCTTTGCATCGGGTGGCCAAAGTATTGGAGCTTCAACCTCATCATCAGTCCTTCCAGTGAATATTCAGGGTTGATTTCCTTAAAGATTGACTAATTTGCTCTCCTTTCAGTCTAAGGGACTCTGAGGAGTCTTCTCCAGCACCACAATTCAAAAGCATCAGTTCTTCAGTGCTCAGATTTCTTTACTCTCATATCTGTACATGATTACTGGAAAAATTATAGCTTTGACTATGTGTACCTTTGTTGACCAAGTGATATCTCTGTTTTTTAATATGCTGTCTAGATTTTTCATAGCTTTTCTTCCAGGGAGCAAACGTCTTTTTGCTTTCATGACTGCTATTACCATCTGTATTGATTTTGGAGCTCAAGAGAATAAAATCTGTCATTGTTTCCACTTCTACCCCACCTTTTTGCCATGAAGTGATGGGACTGGATGCCACGATCTTAGTTTTTTGAATGTAAAGTTTTAAGCTAGCTTTTTTCACTCTCCTCTTTCATCAAGAAACTCTTTAGTTCCTCTTCACTTTCTGCCGTTTGAGTGGTACTATCTGAATATCTGAGATTATTGATATTTCTCCCAGGAATCTTGATTCCAGCTTGGGATTCATCCAGCCTGGCATTTTGCATGATGTACTCTGCATATAAGTTTAAAAAGCAGGGTGACAATATATGATCTTGTAATATTCCTTTCCCAATTTTGAACCAGTCATTTGTTCCATGTCTAGTTATTGACTCACAGATTTCTCAGGAGACAGATACTGTGGTCTGGTATTCCCATCTCTTTAAGAATTTTTCACAGTTTGTTTGTTGTGATCCACACAGCCAAAGGCTTTGGCCTTTGGAACTCCCTTGCTTTCTCCATGATCCAACAAATGTAGGCAATTTGATCTCTGATTCAGTCCATTACAGCAACTATTTGTAGTGCCCAACTGAAATGACTTGAAGGTTAGACTCAGTTGAGAATATCTACAGGGGTACCTTTGTGTGATCTTTCCATATGACCTAGACCTCTTTCAGTATGGCAGCTGTATCTTGAGAAGGAATATCCTAAAACGTAATGTTCCGAGGGTGAGCCTTCCAGAAGAATCAGGTAGAAGCTACATGTTGTTTGATGATTTGGCCTTGGAAGTCACATTATGTCCCTGTAGGCATAGTCTATTGACTGACGCAGGTACAAGTCTGGCCAAATAAAAGGGGGCAGGGCCTCAAACCCCACCTCTCTATGAGAGAAATGACAAAGACTTTATAGGCACTTAAAAGAAAAAACCTTCCACACCCAGTGATGCAAGTCTTTTGGTATCCTTGAGTATACCAAAAGAAAAGACTGTATAAAGATAGGTTCTTGATTTAAATAACTAATAGTCAATTTTTCAATTTTCAAATTTTCCATAAGTTTGGAAGTTTTATTATTCTATGTATAATTTTAGCAGTTTTTGAAAATGACTTTTGAGTCCTAAGTAATGTTTGGTGTCTAAACTTAATTAAAAACTTTCAAATACTTCAAACTATATTTATAAATATATTTAATTTATTTTAAAATTATTTTATCTCTATCATCTCTATTAATAAACCTCAAATATTAAACAATTATTAAAAATCTAATACATTAAACTTGTAAATACAGTAAACCTAAAGTTTTGTTTTTTCTAAACCTGAAGTTTTTTACTGTTGTAAGAATTGGTACTGGTTCTTGGTTCTTGGTCTGTTTAATCAGCAGAAATTGATAAGAGGGCGGATGAGAAATTCAGGTAAGGCTTTATTGGGACGCACGCTGCAGCAGGAGGGAGGAAAAACAAGTAACAGGTGTCTTGCTTGCTCCCTGAGAGTGGGGGCGAGTTGGTCCCTTAAACAGGGCGATGGTAGGGGCAGATTGTCAAAGGGGTGGGTGAGTGGTCAGTACACCCCCTTGATGGTACTGTGTGCCGGGATCATGCACAGTACCCTGTTTTTGCTCCTGGAATCTCAAAAGTGGCAGTTGGGTTTTGTCCTGGCAGTTCTTTTTCGTCCCCTTAGAGTTTCTTTGTATTCTCTTGCTCCAAGAGGCATTTGTCGAGGTACAAGAACTGTGGTAAAGGGTCTCAAGTCCCAGCCTGTTCAGAATGACATAAACTTAAGATTTCAACTTAATGTCATCCTTCTGAATCAATTACTCCATGATACACTACAGACTGCAGTTGTAATGTTATCACTCTTACAGGCCAAATTCTCTTAAAATGTGTGCCTACTTTTTAATACACACTTCTTTTCTGTGTTAATAATAATTTCAAATTTACTGACAATCTGAAAAAATTAAAGTCTGTTGGCTTTATCGTTTTCTCTCCTCTGTGTGGGTGTGTGTGTGTATTTAATTTTTCCTGAATCATTTTCAATTCACATGGTTTTCTTTTAGGCCACCTTGCACAGCTTTACAGGATCTCAGTTCCTTGAATCAAACCTGGGCTAGCAGCAAAAGTTCAGTATAAAGATAGGTTCTTGATTTAAATAACTAATAGTCAATTTTTCAATTTTCAAATTTTCCATAAGTTTGGAAGTTTTATTATTCTATGTATAATTTTAGCAGTTTTGAAAATGACTTTTGAGTCCTAAGTAATGTTTGGTGTCTAAACTTAATTAAAAACTTTCAAATACTTCAAACTATATTTATAAATATATTTAATTTATTTTAAAATTATTTTATCTCTATCATCTCTATTAATAAACCTCAAATATTAAACAATTATTAAAAATCTAATACATTAAACTTGTAAATACAGTAAACCTAAAGTTTTGTTTTTTCTAAACCTGAAGTTTTTTACTGTTGTAAGAATTGGTACTGGTTCTTGGTTCTTGGTCTGTTTAATCAGCAGAAATTGATAAGAGGGCGGATGAGAAATTCAGGTAAGGCTTTATTGGGACGCACGCTGCAGCAGGAGGGAGGAAAAACAAGTAACAGGTGTCTTGCTTGCTCCCTGAGAGTGGGGGCGAGTTGGTCCCTTAAACAGGGCGATGGTAGGGGCAGATTGTCAAAGGGGTGGGTGAGTGGTCAGTACACCCCCTTGATGGTACTGTGTGCCGGGATCATGCACAGTACCCTGTTTTTGCTCCTGGAATCTCAAAAGTGGCAGTTGGGTTTTGTCCTGGCAGTTCTTTTTCGTCCCCTTAGAGTTTCTTTGTATTCTCTTGCTCCAAGAGGCATTTGTCGAGGTACAAGAACTGTGGTAAAGGGTCTCAAGTCCCAGCCTGTTCAGAATGACATAAACTTAAGATTTCAACTTAATGTCATCCTTCTGAATCAATTACTCCATGATACACTACAGACTGCAGTTGTAATGTTATCACTCTTACAGGCCAAATTCTCTTAAAATGTGTGCCTACTTTTTAATACACACTTCTTTTCTGTGTTAATAATAATTTCAAATTTACTGACAATCTGAAAAAATTAAAGTCTGTTGGCTTTATCGTTTTCTCTCCTCTGTGTGGGGTGTGTGTGTGTATTTAATTTTTTCCTGAATCATTTTTCAATTCACATGGTTTTCTTTTTAGGCCACCTTGCACAGCTTTACAGGATCTCAGTTCCTTGATCAGGGATCAAACCTGGGCCATAGCAGCAAAAGTTCAGCATCCTAACCACTAGAGCATCAAAGAACTCCCTCCCTGAATTGTCTTAGAAAGTTAGTCATAGACATGATATACCCTTTTCCCTCAGTACTTCAGTGTATGTTTCCGACCAAAGGACATTATCTTTTATAACCATCATATTGTTATTAAGATCAGGAAATTTAACATTGATTTAATACTGTATCTCATTGATGGTCCCCATTCAAATTTTATCAGTTCTTGCACATATTCTTTTTTAAATTAATTTTATTGATTTATTGGCTGTGCTGGGTCTTCATTGCTCTGTATGGTTTTTTCTCTAGTTGTGGTGAGCAGGGGCTACTCTTCATTGTGGTGCCTGGGCTTCTCATTGCAGTGGCTTTGATTGTAGAGCACAGGCTCTAGGCAGGCAGACCTCAGTGGTTGTGACTCAAAAGCTCTAGAGCTCTGGCTCAGTAATTGGGGAACACGAGCTTAGTTGCTCCGTAGCATGTGGGATCTTCCCAGACCAGGGATTGAACTCATGTCCCCTGCATTGGTAGGCAGATTCTTAACCACTGGACCATGAGGGAAGCCCAGTTCTTGCACATACTTATTCTTAAGACAAAGTGTAATATTTATTATTTTGATTTTCTAAGCTTTTTGACAGTTAATTCTAAATCTTCTCAGAGATTAAAAGTAACACATGCCCACATAAGAAGTCACATTACTATTACAAGTTCCTAAGGTTCCTTGCCCAGAGATTTTAGATAGGTACACTGTGAGAAGTCCTTTTACCTTGTGAATGCCATACTAAGTCTCTTTATGAAGAGACTTAGTGTTGATTGTTGTTGTCGTCACTAAAGCTGTTGGCTTTAATGTGTCCCCCCTGTGTTAATAATAATTTCAAATTTACTGACAATCTGAAAAATTAAAGTCTGTTGGCTTTATCGTTTTCTCCTCTGTGTGTGTGTGTGTGTATTTAATTTTTTCCTGAATCATTTTTCAATTCACATGGTTTTCTTTTTAGGCCACCTTGCACAGCTTTACAGGATCTCAGTTCCTTGATCAGGGATCAAACCTGGGCCATAGCAGCAAAAGTTCAGCATCCTAACCACTAGAGCATCAAAGAACTCCCTCCCTGAATTGTCTTAGAAAGTTAGTCATAGACATGATATACCCTTTTCCCTCAGTACTTCAGTGTATGTTTCCGACCAAAGGACATTATCTTTTATAACCATCATATTGTTATTAAGATCAGGAAATTTAACATTGATTTAATACTGTATCTCATTGATGGTCCCCATTCAAATTTTATCAGTTCTTGCACATATTCTTTTTTAAATTAATTTTATTGATTTATTGGCTGTGCTGGGTCTTCATTGCTCTGTATGGTTTTTTCTCTAGTTGTGGTGAGCAGGGGCTACTCTTCATTGTGGTGCCTGGGCTTCTCATTGCAGTGGCTTTGATTGTAGAGCACAGGCTCTAGGCAGGCAGACCTCAGTGGTTGTGACTCAAAAGCTCTAGAGCTCTGGCTCAGTAATTGGGGAACACGAGCTTAGTTGCTCCGTAGCATGTGGGATCTTCCCAGACCAGGGATTGAACTCATGTCCCCTGCATTGGTAGGCAGATTCTTAACCACTGGACCATGAGGGAAGCCCAGTTCTTGCACATACTTATTCTTAAGACAAAGTGTAATATTTATTATTTTGATTTTCTAAGCTTTTTGACAGTTAATTCTAAATCTTCTCAGAGATTAAAAGTAACACATGCCCACATAAGAAGTCACATTACTATTACAAGTTCCTAAGGTTCCTTGCCCAGAGATTTTAGATAGGTACACTGTGAGAAGTCCTTTTACCTTGTGAATGCCATACTAAGTCTCTTTATGAAGAGACTTAGTGTTGGATTGTTGTTGTTCAGTCACTAAAGTTGTGTCCCACTCTACCCCACGGACTGCAGCATGCCAGACTCCTCTGCCCTCCTCTGTCTCCCAGAGTTTGCTCAAATTTATGTCCACATCTTATCCTCTGCTGCCTCCTTCTGCTTTTGCTTTCAGTCTTTCCCAGCATCAAGGTATTTTCCAATGAGTCATCTCTTCATATCAGGTGGCCAAAGTACTGGAGCTTCAGCTTTCGGTTCAGTCTTTCCAATGAGTATTCAAGGTTGATTTCCTTTATGGAAGTGTTAGGATTACAAAACTTCAGAAGGAAGGTGTTGGTTCCATAGCTCACATAGTCCATAACTATCATTCTTTCTATAGTTAAAGATGTCCACAGCTCCTACTCAGACTAACCAGCTTCTCTGAATTTGTAAAATCTTTGACTCTTGATAGATTTTGACTTTTAAGACTCTTATATCTAACAGATACTTTCGACTTCCTGTCCTGATATTTGAGGTCCTTCTACCAACATGTCCCTCTCCCATCGTTCTCAACCTCTGATTAATTTCTGAGAATAAAACTCTAATAAAAGTAAAATGAATGCATCGAGAACATGAACACTTTTGAGGTGATTCATATAAAATTACCAAACAACCAAAATGTTACAATAAAAGTGATTTATATATATATATATGGTCACTTGTATTATTGCACATTAATTATTTATTTTGCAAAATATTAATTGTATAATAAAAACATCTCATTAAAATACTTTCATGTGTCTGATTATTAATAAAATCCAATAGTTCTCCATAGGTACTTACTATGTGTATTTTTCTTTTGTAAATCCTGAGTCAGGGATCAAACTAGTGTCTCCTCCATTGGCAGGCAAACTCTTTACCACTGAGCTACTAGGGAAGCCCTCTTGGTCACTTTTTTAAAAGGCTAAACACACCAGGTTTTTTTTTTTAAACATTTATTTATTTATTTATTTTGGCGGGGAGGGAGGGGGGTGGGTAGGCTACTTCCACTGGTCTTTCATTTGTCTGGTTTCATCCATCTTTGTTCTTTGGCCCGTGTGGGATTGCGGTGGCATCTGTTGTCGCAGAGCACCAGCTCTGGGCGCACGCGCTCCAGCGCTCCGGCTTGAATTGGGCACATCGGTCCAGCAGCTCCATGCACTTGGGGTACTGCCCTCTGCCCTCCTCTGTCTCCCAGAGTTTGCTCAAATTTATGTCCACATCTTATCCTCTGCTGCCTCCTTCTGCTTTTGCTTTCAGTCTTTCCCAGCATCAAGGTATTTTCCAATGAGTCATCTCTTCATATCAGGTGGCCAAAGTACTGGAGCTTCAGCTGGTTCAGTCTTTCCAATGAGTATTCAAGGTTGATTTCCTTTATGGAAGTGTTAGGATTACAAAACTTCAGAAGGAAGGTGTTGGTTCCATAGCTCACATAGTCCATAACTATCATTCTTTCTATAGTTAAAGATGTCCACAGCTCCTACTCAGACTAACCAGCTTCTCTGAATTTGTAAAATCTTTGACTCTTGATAGATTTTGACTTTTAAGACTCTTATATCTAACAGATACTTTCGACTTCCTGTCCTGATATTTGAGGTCCTTCTACCAACATGTCCCTCTCCCATCGTTCTCAACCTCTGATTAATTTCTGAGAATAAAACTCTAATAAAAGTAAAATGAATGCATCGAGAACATGAACACTTTTGAGGTGATTCATATAAAATTACCAAACAACCAAAATGTTACAATAAAAGTGATTTATATATATATATATGGTCACTTGTATTATTGCACATTAATTATTTATTTTGCAAAATATTAATTGTATAATAAAAACATCTCATTAAAATACTTTCATGTGTCTGATTATTAATAAAATCCAATAGTTCTCCATAGGTACTTACTATGTGTATTTTTCTTTTGTAAATCCTGAGTCAGGGATCAAACTAGTGTCTCCTCCATTGGCAGGCAAACTCTTTACCACTGAGCTACTAGGGAAGCCCTCTTGGTCACTTTTTAAGAGGCTAAACACACCAGGTTTTTTTTTTTTTTAAACATTTATTTATTTATTTATTTTGGCGGGGGTGGGGAGGGAGGGGGGTGGGTAGGCTACTTCCACTGGTCTTTCATTTGTCTGGTTTCATCCATCTTTGTTCTTTGGCCCGTGTGGGATTGCGGTGGCATCTGTTGTCGCAGAGCACCAGCTCTGGGCGCACGCGCTCCAGAGCTCCGGCTTGGTAATTGGGCACATCGGTCCAGCAGCTCCGCGGCACTTGGGGTCTTCCCAGGTCAGGGATCCGACCGGTGCCCCTTGCACTGCAAGGCAGTGTCCTTACCCACTGGACCACCAGGGAAGCCCCCAACACACCAGTTTTATTCCATGTTTTAAAAAGTGTAACGGGGCTCTAGACCAGAGAAATTGGGAACCACTGCACTAGAATATATTTCTGAATTCTCTATTTGGTTACACTGGTAACCAGGTATCATTTTGCTTAAATTATTATAACTTTAAAAATATCTTAGAATAGGATAGGTTAGGTATACCCTTGTTTTGGCCATAACTTTTTTTTTTTTTTAATTTACTTATCTTTAATTGAAGGATAATTACAATGTTGTGATGGTTTCTGCCATACATCAGCGTGGATCAGCCATAGGTACCCATAGGCCCCTCCCTCTTCAGCCTCCCTCCCACCTCCCACCCCATCCTCTAGGCTGTCACAGAGCCCCAGTTTGAGTTCCCTGAGTCATACAGCAAATCCCCACTGGCTGTCTATTTTACACACAGCCATAACTTTCTTATTGTGTTCCAGCTTCCCATGTCCCAACTTCAGTCTTTTCACTGGAAAGGAAGTATGGTCAGGGCTGGAGGTTCACCTCCAGCCCTGACCATGCTTCCTCTTCAGTGAAAAGAGCTGATAGTTCTTCACTGGCTGTGAACAGTACATCAGATCTACCAAATGTATTTGCCTGCCTAACCAGACACAAAGATCTCCCTGCCTAACCAGACACAGTCTACTGCATGCCTCCTTGCTTCTGTGTCCAGACTTCCCAGTCAGCCTTTCTTCCTTCATTCTCCCTAGCTTTTCTCCTCCCTCTGCTTGTCAGAAGCTAATCCTTCCTTCAAGACCTGAAGTAATATCTCTTTATCCATGAAAAGAGAATCCGTCTTGGATTCTTCCATTTTTATGCTGATGTTTCTCAAACTTTATTCTCTTTTATGGACAACAATTAGTCAGAGATTTGCTTATAGTTTTATGAAGCCTTCTCGGTTGAAAACTACTTTAAGGAAAGATACTAGTTTATGCTTTGTTGTGTCTTACATAATATAACTGATAATATTATGAATTGAGTTAATAAATATTTTATTTCCTTTTTGATTATTAACCTTAATTGAGGCCAGTGGCTCTCATGTATTTCTTTTGTTTTTCCAGAGGCTGAAAGGAAACAGAGCTTTATTTATAGGACATGCTGGCTTAATACTATTATGTAGATAGGTTTTATATAGATAAGACTTTTGTTTGAATCCCACATCTGCCACTTACTAACTGTATATACTCAAATAAATTGCAAGATTCACAATACTTTGAATTTCTCCATTAGTAAAATAGAGATAAAAATGATACCACTGGTGAGGAATAAATGAATTAATATAAGGAAGCTGTCATCATTGTCATCATTTGAAACAACATAAGAGAGGGTTTGGAACATACTTGGTGTGTTACTTTTCTACTCACAGTTAAAAAACCTATTTTATTTCTAGTTATTGATTATATTCATCCCTCAAAATTTTAGCATAAGTTCTAAGTTTGGATATAAGTAATTAATATACAAGACTGTGTAATCTGAACACATTTCCACAATTAAGGTAGTGAGGAACATCTTGAGGGACTAGTATAGTACTGTTTATGCAAATAAATGGTTTTGCCTTTCTTCTGCTTGGCTTTGGTTACTTTATCTTATTCATTCCATTTAGAGACAGCTACTTATAAATTTATTTTAAGCATGGGGGTTCGTAATAATGTGGATTCCAGTGTTTAAAGGGCAAGATAATCGAGAATAAAACAAAACTCTCTTACTTAAGAGTGTTCTTATATGGTGGGGCTAAGCCTTCCCTCCTGGCTGAGTTTGTCATTCTGGTAATCAGCATCACCACTTATATCTGAGTCAGTATAAGTGATGAGTCAATACTCGTCACTTCCTCCCTGTCTTGAGTTTAACAGTCAAGTTCCAGAAAAGCTGGGTTGGAATCTATACAGTCTAGTTTCAGAAGGGTGGAAATTGATCCTTTCAGCTATAATCACAGGTTACTACAGTATTCTCATCTTTTCTGTTGAATTTACTGACAAGTCTGGTCCAGCCATCAGATGCTGCTTTGTAATGATGATCGAGGTAGTATTTACTGTTTGATGTGTCTTACATAATATAACTGATAATATTATGAATTGAGTTAATAAATATTTTATTTCCTTTTTGATTATTAACCTTAATTGAGGCCAGTGGCTCTCATGTATTTCTTTTGTTTTTCCAGAGGCTGAAAGGAAACAGAGCTTTATTTATAGGACATGCTGGCTTAATACTATTATGTAGATAGGTTTTATATAGATAAGACTTTTGTTTGAATCCCACATCTGCCACTTACTAACTGTATATACTCAAATAAATTGCAAGATTCACAATACTTTGAATTTCTCCATTAGTAAAATAGAGATAAAAATGATACCACTGGTGAGGAATAAATGAATTAATATAAGGAAGCTGTCATCATTGTCATCATTTGAAACAACATAAGAGAGGGTTTGGAACATACTTGGTGTGTTACTTTTCTACTCACAGTTAAAAAACCTATTTTATTTCTAGTTATTGATTATATTCATCCCTCAAAATTTTAGCATAAGTTCTAAGTTTGGATATAAGTAATTAATATACAAGACTGTGTAATCTGAACACATTTCCACAATTAAGGTAGTGAGGAACATCTTGAGGGACTAGTATAGTACTGTTTATGCAAATAAATGGTTTTGCCTTTCTTCTGCTTGGCTTTGGTTACTTTATCTTATTCATTCCATTTAGAGACAGCTACTTATAAATTTATTTTAAGCATGGGGGTTCGTAATAATGTGGATTCCAGTGTTTAAAGGGCAAGATAATCGAGAATAAAACAAAACTCTCTTACTTAAGAGTGTTCTTATATGGTGGGGCTAAGCCTTCCCTCCTGGCTGAGTTTGTCATTCTGGTAATCAGCATCACCACTTATATCTGAGTCAGTATAAGTGATGAGTCAATACTCGTCACTTCCTCCCTGTCTTGAGTTTAACAGTCAAGTTCCAGAAAAGCTGGGTTGGAATCTATACAGTCTAGTTTCAGAAGGGTGGAAATTGATCCTTTCAGCTATAATCACAGGTTACTACAGTATTCTCATCTTTTCTGTTGAATTTACTGACAAGTCTGGTCCAGCCATCAGATGCTGCTTTGTAATGATGATCGAGGTAGTATTTACTGTTTGATGCTTATAGATACTGTTCTCTTTTTCTCCTCTAGGCTGATACCAAGATTTTGTCATCTACCCTGACTGCTATTGCAACTCCTAGAATTGTAGACCTTGCCCATCCAAGGATCAAGGTAGACGGTCTGTGCTTCGAAAGAGAAAGTATTGAAAGGCCCATTCGTCCTGTAAGCCGTCACTACCTTGGCATCCTTCAGCTCACTTTCTGGTTGTTACTGGGTGTTATTTTGCCTCCATGGGGCATAGACCAAAGTCATTGGAACAGAAAACCTTAAAAGAGTAGTCTGTGGTAGGAAGGAAGACCTAGCTGCAACACATGGAGAGAGGTTGAGGGTAGAGGGTGAAAAGCATGGATTTGGAGTAAACAAGAGCTGGGTTCAGATCCCTGCCTCACCGGTACTAGTTCTATGATGCCGTGATAACCTTCCTGAGCTTTATTTATTCATTACGGACTTGACTCTCTTCTATGTGCCAGGCACCATGTCCAGTGAACACCGTGGAGGGAGACACAAAATAAGTAAACAGATAATTTCAAGTAGTCATAAGTGCTATAGAAGAAAATGAGAAATGAGTGACTATGGCTGGGGGTGGAGAACAAGTTCTTGTGTATGGTGGTCAAGGAAAACCTCTCAAGGGGAGGGATATTTGAGCTGAATAAGGAGTCAGCTAAGTGAATGAGAAGAGAATGTTCTAGTGAAGGGAAGAGCCCATGACGAAGTCCTTGAGTTATGATGGCCTTGAAGTTGGGCGGAGCACAGCAAGCAAGGGGATTGTGATGATCACAGGTCCCAGTTTGAGGACTGTTGTCCTTGTGATAATACATAAGGCAGGTGCTTAGCACAGTTGTTGTTCAGTCACTAATTCGTCTCTGACTCTGCAACCCAATGGACTGCAGTACGCCAGGCTCCTCGGATACTGTTCACCGGTATCTTGGAGAGTTTGCACAGAGCCTGGCACATTCAGTGGTTTCTCTCACTCTTCCTCCCTGACACTCCCCTCCATTCATTGTAGTGGCTACTTGCCCTCCAGTCCCAATTGAATTTCAATAAATGCCTAGTGCCTAGGAAATCAGACCAATTTCATCTTCATATAGGAACCTGAGAGTTGGATATGGAATTCTGTTAGGAAATTCCCTAGGGAATCATAAAGCTTTGGGAGAGTGGCTTGAGTTTGCTAAAATGACTTATGACCTGTGGGCGAATCACTTGACTCCCTGTTGTCCTGGTATGTGATTATATCCATCTTTCTTTAATTGATAGAATTGTTTGGGGATATAACAAAATGTTTTTAAAAAGTGATACCACCACAGATGAGGCTTCCCAGGTGACTGAGTGTAGAGTATCTGCTTGTCAATGCAGAAGATGCAGGTTCAATCCCTGTGTCAGGGAGGAAGAAATAATAACCCAATGCCTGGAAAATCCCATGGACATAGGAGCCTGGCAGGCTGTAGTCGATGGGGTCAAAAAGAGTTGGACACGACTGAGCCACTGAGCATGCACTACAGCAGATGGTAATACTCTTTTTTCTTTTTTTTTAAAGATTTATTTATTTATTTATTTTGGCGTGGGGGGTGTGGGATGGGGAGGGAGGGGAGCAGGCGGGCTACTTCCATTGGTCTTTCATTTGTCCATTTTCATCCATCTTTGTTCTTTGGCCCGTGTGGGCCTCCCATCGCGGTGACCTCTGTTGTCACAGAGCAACGGCCCTGGGCGCATGCGCTCCAGAGCTCTGGCTCGGCAATTGGACACATCGGTCCAGCCGCTCTGCGGCACGTGGGATCTTCCCAGGCCAGGGATCAAACTGGCACCCCTTGCACTGCAAGGCGGTGTCCTTACCCACTGGACCACCAGGGAAGCCCAGTAATACTCTTAAGAGAGAGAATAATAGCTATATGTTATCTTTCCTATTTTACCAATAAAGCAACATAATAGAAAGGCCTCCTGGCAGATGTGGTTTCTAAAGGAAGACCAAAAGGAGTCATTCAGTCAGTCAGCCTATATTTATTCAGCACCAGTTATGCACCAGAGCCTAATCTAGCTTTTGGCAAGCAGATACTTCTCTGAAGCAGCTTAAATTCAGGTGGGGAGAAGCAGACAATAAACACACCAGCAATAAAATAAATGAGCTAAGTCAAGTCTTGGTAAGCTCTATGAAGAAGATTAAATAAGTATTATGGAAGAGGGTGATAAGAAATACTGATGCATCTTGGATCTTCCCTGATGATGTAATCAGGGAAGAACTCCTTGAAGATGTGATGCTTGAGCCTAGAGACTTGAACAACAAAGAGGAAGCCATGACAAAACTTGGGGAAAGAGGGTTTCAAGTGTAACTAGCAAGTACAAAGGTCTTGAGAGGGGAAGAGCTGGGCCAGAGGGGCCTGTGTGGCTGGGTTTGTAGTGATCAAGGTGAAGTCAGGAAGGTGAGGTCAGGGGAGGGGAGAGTAGGTGGATGATGTAGGGCCTTCTCGGCCACAGTAAGAAGTATAAATGTTGTTCTTAGCAAAATGGAAAGCCACTGGAAGATTTAAACGCCTGCTTTGGCGTGGGCCTTGGAAAGTACATCTCTCATTGCATTATTGTGGTGAATGCATGGGAATAATGCAGGCAGATCACTGAGAACTCTGCCTGGCTCATGGAATACCCTTGTTAAAACATTCCTTCTCTCCCTCCGTAACTGCTGTGTGAATGCTGGATTATAAGGGGCAAGAAGGGAAGCAGAAAGGCCAGTAGAGTAATCCAGGAGAGAAATGATGGTGACTCAATAAGGGTGATGGCTGGAAAGAGAAGAATGAAATTTGGGGTATATTTTTGTGTCATTTTGTTTCCACCCTAGATATCCCGTGCTGCCTTGCTGGCCCACCCTAGCCCTCGGATACTAGCTCTAGCTAAGGCCAAGCCACTTCATCCAGATTATTTACCTCCTCGTGATCCCCTCTGGCCAGTATCTTATGCTTCTATCCATTCCAAGATATCTCCCAGAATTGAAGAACTGGCTAACCCAAATACAAGGTATGTCAACTGAAGGTTAACTAACATGGAACAGGAAAGCCAGGGGGTGCTGGAAGAGGGAAAACCTCACCTAATAAGATCCGTAAAATGTGTTATAGTAAAATCATTTCACTTGTTACAAAAGTGTGAAGCAGCTTAAATTCAGGTGGGGAGAAGCAGACAATAAACACACCAGCAATAAAATAAATGAGCTAAGTCAAGTCTTGGTAAGCTCTATGAAGAAGATTAAATAAGTATTATGGAAGAGGGTGATAAGAAATACTGATGCATCTTGGATCTTCCCTGATGATGTAATCAGGGAAGAACTCCTTGAAGATGTGATGCTTGAGCCTAGAGACTTGAACAACAAAGAGGAAGCCATGACAAAACTTGGGGAAAGAGGGTTTCAAGTGTAACTAGCAAGTACAAAGGTCTTGAGAGGGGAAGAGCTGGGCCAGAGGGGCCTGTGTGGCTGGGTTTGTAGTGATCAAGGTGAAGTCAGGAAGGTGAGGTCAGGGGAGGGGAGAGTAGGTGGATGATGTAGGGCCTTCTCGGCCACAGTAAGAAGTATAAATGTTGTTCTTAGCAAAATGGAAAGCCACTGGAAGATTTAAACGCCTGCTTTGGCGGGGGCCCTTTGAGAAAGTACATCTCTCATTGCATTATTGTGGTGAATGCATGGGAATAATGCAGGCAGATCACTGAGAACTCTGCCTGGCTCATGGAATACCCTTGTTAAAACATTCCTTCTCTCCCTCCGTAACTGCTGTGTGAATGCTGGATTATAAGGGGCAAGAAGGGAAGCAGAAAGGCCAGTAGAGTAATCCAGGAGAGAAATGATGGTGACTCAATAAGGGTGATGGCTGGAAAGAGAAGAATGAAATTTGGGGTATATTTTTGTGTCATTTTGTTTCCACCCTAGATATCCCATGCTGCCTTGCTGGCCCACCCTAGCCCTCGGATACTAGCTCTAGCTAAGGCCAAGCCACTTCATCCAGATTATTTACCTCCTCGTGATCCCCTCTGGCCAGTATCTTATGCTTCTATCCATTCCAAGATATCTCCCAGAATTGAAGAACTGGCTAACCCAAATACAAGGTATGTCAACTGAAGGTTAACTAACATGGAACAGGAAAGCCAGGGGGTGCTGGAAGAGGGAAAACCTCACCTAATAAGATCCGTAAAATGTGTTATAGTAAAATCATTTCACTTGTTACATGTATTGTGGGAAATGTGTGATCTCTTCTTATCATAAATTGTTGATAAGACTACAATTAAAGAGTTGGTGGACTAGTATTGAACTTCAGACTGAGGAGACAACTCTGTAACTATGGATATTGGATTATTTATCTATGTTATTAAGGGAATAATCTACCTATATTGTTGGGACTTCCCTGGTGGCTAAGAAAGAATCTGCCTGCAATGCAGGATACTTGGGGTTGATCTCTGGGTCAGGAAGATTTCCGTGGAGAAGGGAATGGCTACCACTCCAATATTCTTGCCTGGAGAATTCTGTGGACAAAGGAGCCTGTTGGGCTCTAGTCCATGGGGGTCACAAAGAGTCAGACATTAAGCGACTAACACAAACTTACATATATCTATATTGTTAAGGGAAACAAGTTACAGAAAAGAAACATGATTGTTGCAATTTGTGTAAGAAAAAAAATGCATCCATGCCATATATATGTGTCTCCTGTATTGCAAGCAGATTCTTTATGCCCTGAGCAGTGGGGAAGCCCCATTAGACTCAGAGGAGTCTACAAGAAGCTAGTAACAATGGTTACTTTGGGGAACTAGGAAACTGAAATGAGAGGAAGACTAAGTTTTCCCTAAATAGGCTTTTGTACTTTTCAGCATTTTTGCATTATGTACATGTATGAACTATTTCAAATAAATGGGAAATATATTTAACAGGGAGAAAATTGCCTCTAATTCCTGTTCCTTTTTCAGAAGACCTCTCAACTTGCCTGTACCTCAATTCATTTTTTATCCTTCAAGGGATAATACTTGATCCCCTTTTTAAAATAACATCAAGAAAACCTAAGTGAAGAAGTTATAGTAGTCTTGGGCTTCCCTGGTGTTCCAGTGGGTAAGGACACCGCCTTGCAGTGCAAAGGGTGCTGGTTCGATCCCTGGCCTGGGAAGATCCCACATGCGCGCAGCAGCTGGACCAACGTGTCCAACTACCCAGCCGGAGCTCTGGAGCACATGCACCCAGAGCCGGTGCTCTGCAGCGACAGAGGGTGCTGGAAGAGGAAAACCTCACCTAATAAGATCCGTAAATGTGTTATAGTAAAATCATTTCACTTGTTACATGTATTGTGGGAAATGTGTGATCTCTTCTTATCATAAATTGTTGATAAGACTACAATTAAAGAGTTGGTGGACTAGTATTGAACTTCAGACTGAGGAGACAACTCTGTAACTATGGATATTGGATTATTTATCTATGTTATTAAGGGAATAATCTACCTATATTGTTGGGACTTCCCTGGTGGCTAAGAAAGAATCTGCCTGCAATGCAGGATACTTGGGGTTGATCTCTGGGTCAGGAAGATTTCCGTGGAGAAGGGAATGGCTACCACTCCAATATTCTTGCCTGGAGAATTCTGTGGACAAAGGAGCCTGTTGGGCTCTAGTCCATGGGGTCACAAAGAGTCAGACATTAAGCGACTAACACAAACTTACATATATCTATATTGTTAAGGGAAACAAGTTACAGAAAAGAAACATGATTGTTGCAATTTGTGTAAGAAAAAAAATGCATCCATGCCATATATATGTGTCTCCTGTATTGCAAGCAGATTCTTTATGCCCTGAGCAGTGGGGAAGCCCCATTAGACTCAGAGGAGTCTACAAGAAGCTAGTAACAATGGTTACTTTGGGGAACTAGGAAACTGAAATGAGAGGAAGACTAATTTTTCCCCTAAATAGGCTTTTGTACTTTTCAGCATTTTTGCATTATGTACATGTATGAACTATTTCAAATAAATGGGAAATATATTTAACAGGGAGAAAATTGCCTCTAATTCCTGTTCCTTTTTCAGAAGACCTCTCAACTTGCCTGTACCTCAATTCATTTTTTATCCTTCAAGGGATAATACTTGATCCCCTTTTTAAAATAACATCAAGAAAACCTAAGTGAAGAAGTTATAGTAGTCTTGGGCTTCCCTGGTGTTCCAGTGGGTAAGGACACTGCCTTGCAGTGCAAGGGGTGCTGGTTCGATCCCTGGCCTGGGAAGATCCCACATGCCGCGCAGCAGCTGGACCAACGTGTCCAACTACCCAGCCGGAGCTCTGGAGCACATGCACCCAGAGCCGGTGCTCTGCAGCGACAGAGGCCACTGCGATGGGAGGCCCACACAGGCCAAAGAACAAAGACGGATGAAAATAGATAAATGAAAGACCAATAGAAGTGGCCTCCACCCCCCACCCCCCAAAAGTTGTAGTAGTCTTGAGCTCAGGGCATAGGAAATACATTCTGTCTTACATAATAAAATATTTTAAGGTTTTTGCAATAGGCTTTTTTCCTTTAAAAAAAATTCAGTGTCGGGCTTCCCCTGGTGGTCCAGTGGGTAAGGACACCACCTTGCAGTGCAAGGGGCGCCGGTTCAATCCCTGGCCTGGGAAGATCCCACGTGCCACGGAGCGGCTGGACTGATGTGTCCAATTACCGAGCCGGAACTCCGGAGCGCATGCGCCCAGAGCCGGCGCTCTGCAGCGACAGACGCCACCGCGATGGGAGACCCACGGGAGTCAAAGAACAAAGACGGATGAAAATGGAGAAATGGAAGACCAATAGAAGTGGCCCGCCCGCTCCCCTCCCTCCCCAACACGACCCCCGCCCAAAAAAAAAAAATCTTAAAAAAAAAAAAAATTCAGTGTCAAATAAAATGGCACTGACAACAGATAGGGAAGAGTAAGATCAAGTGCTCTTTCTGTCCTGATAGCAAAATCATTATTTGGTGATAAAGGTGTTAAGGATGGAAACTTCAAAAAAATTGATTTCTTTAAGTTCACTAGGGGCCTGTCCAGCTTGTTTTAACATTGCCAAATTATTGAGAAATTTCCAGCATTTCCTTTCTATGAAAAAAGAGAAAGGTTTTGGAATCTGACACATATGCAAATCTAGATTTGATCTCAAGCTATTCTTTACGACTGCCCTGAGGCTTCATCTCCGAATCTCTATAGTGGAGGTCATGATACTTGTTTTATGAGATACTTAAGAAAATCAAAAATAGGATAATATGACAGTGCCTTGCACATAGTGGATGCCTGAGGAGTGTTCTCTTTTCTGTTCATCTTATTTCAGGTCGATTCTTTTTTTTTCTATTTCAGGACTCCTGTGCATATTGTATATTATGATCCAGAAGTCTTTAAAGTCAAGCCAGCTGCTTTGAAATCACAGTGTTCTGCGAGGATCCGAGAGCTGGCAGAACCTATCATGCATTAGAAACAGAAAACCACATCCATTAAACTCGTTATGTTTCTAGAACACACGTTAGATGACTTAGTCCTCTAGTCTGGGACTATCCATTTGTAGCCCCACCCCTCAAAACACACAGGACCCGTCGGGACCACCACTGTTGTTGTTACCTGTAATCATGTCTTGAGCAGGTTTGGTGAGTCCAGCATGCCGTAAAAGAGAAAAGGATAGCCTGCCTTATTATCCTTACTTCTCTCCTCATGTGCGTCTTAGCTGTCACATTGCTCTAACTGACCCAAAGAAGCAAATCCTCTTTATATTTTTTGGGTTTGTTTTTCCTTTCCTGGTGAGATCCATGTTCTCCAGTAGCTGATCTCATCTCAGGACTAAGAGGACTGTATATTTTGGTTTGTTTCTTTGGCGCGAGCGCGAAGTGGGAGGCCCACAGGAGCCAAAGAACAAAGACGGATGAAAATAGAGAAATGAAAGACCAATAGAAGTGGCCCGCCCGCTCCCCTCCCCCCCCAACACGACCCCCGCCCAAAAAAAAAAAAAAAATCTTAAAAAAAAAAAAAATTCAGTGTCAAATAAAATGGCACTGACAACAGATAGGGAAGAGTAAGATCAAGTGCTCTTTCTGTCCTGATAGCAAAATCATTATTTGGTGATAAAGGTGTTAAGGATGGAAACTTCAAAAAAATTGATTTCTTTAAGTTCACTAGGGGCCTGTCCAGCTTGTTTTAACATTGCCAAATTATTGAGAAATTTCCAGCATTTCCTTTCTATGAAAAAAGAGAAAGGTTTTGGAATCTGACACATATGCAAATCTAGATTTGATCTCAAGCTATTCTTTACGACTGCCCTGAGGCTTCATCTCCGAATCTCTATAGTGGAGGTCATGATACTTGTTTTATGAGATACTTAAGAAAATCAAAAATAGGATAATATGACAGTGCCTTGCACATAGTGGATGCCTGAGGAGTGTTCTCTTTTCTGTTCATCTTATTTCAGGTCGATTCTTTTTTTTTCTATTTCAGGACTCCTGTGCATATTGTATATTATGATCCAGAAGTCTTTAAAGTCAAGCCAGCTGCTTTGAAATCACAGTGTTCTGCGAGGATCCGAGAGCTGGCAGAACCTATCATGCATTAGAAACAGAAAACCACATCCATTAAACTCGTTATGTTTCTAGAACACACGTTAGATGACTTAGTCCTCTAGTCTGGGACTATCCATTTGTAGCCCCCCCCCTCAAAACACACAGGACCCGTCGGGACCACCACTGTTGTTGTTACCTGTAATCATGTCTTGAGCAGGTTTGGTGAGTCCAGCATGCCGTAAAAGAGAAAAGGATAGCCTGCCTTATTATCCTTACTTCTCTCCTCATGTGCGTCTTAGCTGTCACGTTGCTCTAACTGACCCAAAGAAGCAAATCCTCTTTATATTTTTTGGGTTTGTTTTTCCTTTCCTGGTGAGATCCATGTTCTCCAGTAGCTGATCTCATCTCAGGACTGAAGAGGACTGAAGTCACTCACTCTTTGTGTGATTGATCCATTGTCCCCGCCTTACTGGGAAGTGGCACTGAAAAGGTGAACCCTGTGTGTGTAAGTCACAATGCATTCTATAACCTGTAGATGAAATGTAGGGAGTCGGTTACCTTAAATGATTACATCTCCACCAGCCTCTTCCTTTTCTCGTGCACAGTGTCATTTATCATGAGTGATGGAAGCTAGATGTTTGGTAGACATTATAATGCTTTGTCATATTGCATCCACCTAGAATTCTGTATTTAATTTGCTTTATTCTCTCCATGAATTAGTATTTTATGAAGTAAGCTCACTTTTATGGCCTATCTAGATTTACACGAAAATGAACTTGTTTGAAAGCCAGTTTTACAGATGAATGAGTTCTATCTGCAAAGCCTTTATGTTGAGCTATTAACTAGTGTCATGGAGTTGCAATACCATGCAGTAGTCCTGGCTGGCTTTTGTTTTGGTTTCTGGGGTTTTGGTTTGTTGGTTTGTTTTTGTTTTAGATAGAAGGAAAAGAAAAAAAAAAGCTAGTTTTATTGATTAAAATGAAATATGGGGACTTTCCTGGTGGCCCAGTGTCTGCTAAGACTTCATGTTCCCAATGCACGGGGCCTGGGTTCCATCCCTGGTCAGGCAACTAGATCCCACATGCTGCAACTAAGAGTTTGGATGCCTCAAGGAGGATCAAAATCCTACATGCCACAAATAAGACCTGGTGTAGCCAAATTCAAAAAAGTTCCTTAGGACGAACATCAAATTAAGAAACATCTATTCAAGTATATCTATGAAAGTTCAGTAAGAAAGGTGAGAGTCTGATATTCAAACTACGTGTAGGCAGATGGTTTCTTGCCACAAATTCCAGTACAGTCTTTAAATTCCTAAGTTGTGTTCACCTGTTGCTTATTACCTCCTTTGACTTGCATACAAGAATCTTAGAGCTTAATGAATGTAATGTGCAAACGTGGCAAGCGCCTCAGCAAGGAGAATTCCTAGCATCCTGACTAGTCATAGCAGGAAACTGAAAAAGAGCAGCTACCATCATCATCACCTCTACCGCGACCCCAGGAGACTGACAACCTTCTGTGCTCCTCTTCTGCTTGGTTTCTGGTATCAGTGCTTTGATCTGAATTTATTTCTACTTACTCTCTGGAGTGAATATGTGTGTGCGTGTGTGTGTTCGTATGCATGTGTGCCTGTGTTTATTATGTGTTTCTGTATAAACTGAAAACTTCCCAAATCATTTAAAGAAGTCATTATAATTAAATAGGATCATTGAGGAATATTCCAGAGGCCTGTGATTAACTACCCAAAGTTATAAAACTTCGATAAGAAGCTCAGATGTCCTCTCACATCTTTTAGCTGTCAAGTGTAATAGCTGTAAATGTCCCTGTCTCTGCAGCTTTTATTCTCAGATGGTTGTACTAACTGACTCTGCTAAGCCTTGGAGTGATTGCCATCTCCCTGTTAGGTTAAAGGTGGAGAATGCTATTATTAGATTTGTGAAATTAGGTAAGTTAATACTGTTCATTTTGGAATATGGCATCAATGAGACTATTCATGGTTTACCAAAACTATCAAAAGATTTTTTTTTTTTTAATTCAGAAAGGCCTGAAATTTCTCAGGACATAGGATAAAGGTTAAAACTGTTTTATTCTGCCTCTGATACTATTCTGTCCAGCACTCTTCTGGTTCTCAAAAACAAACAAGATGAAAGCTTAATTGAAAGTTCTCATTAGATAAGCTTAATTAAACTATATTAAAATTACATTTTATGACTGCATTAGAATAAAGATGAATATATCAGTATTTTATATTGACGTTTTTTAAACTAAAGATTCATTTTTTTTTCCTTATCATATAAAAAGAACTAAAACATTTTTGTAAGTTCCTAAAACTATTGTGGGCTGTAGACACGGAGTTTGCTGTGCCTGGTAGGGCAGTCTGCTGGGTTCAGGTAGGCAGTCCTTGGGTCTGTGTGGTCGTGGGGACCCCTGATAACTGCTGGTCACCTCAGATAACTGAGGTTGGAGCTCAGAGAGAAGGGAGATCAGGAGAAAGGTAACCCTGATTTGATATTTGCTGAGGTTGGAGAAGTGCTGTTGATTATGTTTAGGAGGATATTGGTATAGTGGCTATACTTTTAAAAGCTTTAAAAAAAAATTACTGGACTTCCCTGGTGGTCCAGTGGGTAAAGAGTCCTCCTTGCAGTGCAGGGGGCACCAGTTCTATCCCTGGCCCGGGAAGATCCCACATGCTGCGGAGCAGCTGGACCAGTGTGTCCAATTACAAGCCAGCACCCTGGAACGCATGTGCCCAGAACCAGTGCTCTGCAAGGAGGCCACTGCAAAGGGAGGCCCACACAGGCCAAAGAATAAAGACGGATGAAAATAAATAAATAAAAAAACAATAAAAGAGGCCAAAATTTTTTATAAAAGTACTTATTTTTTTAGCTGCACTGAGTCTTTGTTGCTACATAAAGGCTTTCTCTAGTTGCAACAAGTGGGGGCTAAGTCTCTAGTTGTGTGCAGGCTTTTCATTGCGGTGGCTTCTCTTGTTGCCGAGCACCTGGTTTAGGGCTCATGGGCTTCAGTAGTTATGGCACATGAGCTTTAGTTACTCTGTAGCATGTGGAATTTTCTCGAACCAGGGCTTGAATCCATGTGCCCTGCACTGGCAAGCGGATTCTGAACCACTGGACCACTGGGTAAGTCCTGATTATGTTTTTAAAAGCAATTCTTTTAGAGATGGAAGCTGAGACATGTGTGAATAAAGTGATAGCTAGAGTTTACAGTAATCCCACCAGGGGAGCAGATGAGGGTACAGATGAAATGACTCCTGGTTGTGAGTCGGTGATTGTTGAAATTAAGTGTGGGAACATAGGGTTCATTGTAATATTCTGTCTATTGGACGTGCCTGAAGTTTTGCATAATAAAGTGCAAGTTTGAGGAGAACAGGCGTGGGAGGCCTAAGCCACACAAAATTCCGCCTCCAGTGCATGCCAGCCAGGTCTGCTTCCCTCCCACATGGTTGGTGTTAGGGCTGCTTAAAGTGGAAAATCAAGGTAATGTGTCTATGTTCCATGGCTGGGGACAGACAGTGAAGGGGAGAAATGGCACATAGAAGATGGTGAGATAGTTTATAATTTGGTGGAAATAGGGCCATAGAATTACAACCCACTAGAAGTAAGGTAAAATGAGATAAACTGGTGTTCCCACCCCAAATGCAGCGCAATGGGTGGGACTTAGAACTTTTACCACACTTCTGATGGGGAAGGGTTTCGAGTCAACTCTTAACTGAGTTTTCAAAGGCCTCTGTTGACCTCTGGGTTGCAACTGCGTGACACTCGAGAGGTGAAGAACAAGTGGGAACAGAGAATGTGTTAAAGACTTATTTGTTAATCTGGATTTGGTCGAAGGAAGGAAAATTGGGACATAAATGTCACATGACTCCCTGCAGTCTAGGAAAGAGGGGAATGAAGGCAGTTCTGTTTCTGTTCAAGGTTGTTGGTTCTGGAATGAGGCTTCACCAAGTATTAGCTGTGCAATCTTGTGCAAATTACTTCTCAATGAAAAGGGGCAGTTAGTGTTTGCTGCTGTGATTGGAAGTCTCCAGTAAATTATATTGATTCTTTCCCTGCTTTATTTCAGAAACAGTTGAGAAACCCAGATAGATAAGAGTTCAAAGTAACTCTTTTACAACCGTTCAAGCTGTTTGGAGAGTGTGATTTTAGTGGACCAGTTGGATTTCTAATACACCCCTCCTCCAGGCACACCTGCCCCCAGAGCAGACAGAACACACTCTGCTTATGGCCCTGAGTTCTCAAGGAGGAAGAAAGGCGGTCCTTCTCCTAGATTCACCGGCAGAGGAGTCACTGCTCCCATGGGAAGGAGGAAATAGAGGTGGGTGAGGGCAACGATGAGGGATTTCTCAGGGAATTCTCCCTTTCCACAGAGAAAAGGGAGCCCTGGGAGATACTGCTCATCATTGGGCTCTTGTAAAGTGCTTAGCGCAGTATCCAGTACAGAGGGTGAGTAAGCTTTGTTTTCTTAGTCATTATCAGTAGTGGCTATTAAAAAGTTTCCCACATCTTTGTGGATAATGGAATTGCTTCCACGTCCCAATGAAAGCTCAATCCTCCTTTAATCAAGGTAATGTGTCTATGTTCCATGGCTGGGGACAGACAGTGAAGGAGAAATGGCACATAGAAGATGGTGAGATAGTTTATAATTTGGTGGAAATAGGGCCATAGAATTACAACCCACTAGAAGTAAGGTAAAATGAGATAAACTGGTGTTCCCACCCCAAATGCAGCGCAATGGGTGGGACTTAGAACTTTTACCACACTTCTGATGGGGAAGGGTTTCGAGTCAACTCTTAACTGAGTTTTCAAAGGCCTCTGTTGACCTCTGGTTGCAACTGCGTGACACTCGAGAGGTGAAGAACAAGTGGGAACAGAGAATGTGTTAAAGACTTATTTGTTAATCTGGATTTGGTCGAAGGAAGGAAAATTGGGACATAAATGTCACATGACTCCCTGCAGTCTAGGAAAGAGGGGAATGAAGGCAGTTCTGTTTCTGTTCAAGGTTGTTGGTTCTGGAATGAGGCTTCACCAAGTATTAGCTGTGCAATCTTGTGCAAATTACTTCTCAATGAAAAGGGGCAGTTAGTGTTTGCTGCTGTGATTGGAAGTCTCCAGTAAATTATATTGATTCTTTCCCTGCTTTATTTCAGAAACAGTTGAGAAACCCAGATAGATAAGAGTTCAAAGTAACTCTTTTACAACCGTTCAAGCTGTTTGGAGAGTGTGATTTTAGTGGACCAGTTGGATTTCTAATACACCCCTCCTCCAGGCACACCTGCCCCCAGAGCAGACAGAACACATTCTGCTTATGGCCCTGAGTTCTCAAGGAGGAAGAAAGGCGGTCCTTCTCCTAGATTCACCGGCAGAGGAGTCACTGCTCCCATGGGAAGGAGGAAATAGAGGTGGGTGAGGGCAACGATGAGGGATTTCTCAGGGAATTCTCCCTTTCCACAGAGAAAAGGGAGCCCTGGGAGATACTGCTCATCATTGGGCTCTTGTAAAGTGCTTAGCGCAGTATCCAGTACAGAGGGTGAGTAAGCTTTGTTTTCTTAGTCATTATCAGTAGTGGCTATTAAAAAGTTTCCCACATCTTTGTGGATAATGGAATTGCTTCCACGTCCCAATGAAAGCTCAATCCTCCTTTCAAGAAGTGTAGTCCACTTGCCCACACCTCGAGTTGGGAGTACCTGTGATTGGCTTCAACCAACAGAACATGGCAGAAGTGACAACGCATGACTTCCAAGTCCAGGCCTCAGGGAACCTTTCAGCTTCTGCTCTTTCCTTCTTAGATTTCTGCTCCAAAACTGCATAAAGAGAAACTCGGGCCCTTGAGAAACCTCCTGGAAAGACCTGGTGTAGCCCCCTCCCAGCAGCCAGTTCACCCACCCTCTGCTGAATGCATTCATGTAAGTGATGCCACAAGACCAACGAAAAGACTTCCCAGGGCTTCCCTGGCGAGCCAGTGCATAAAGAGTCTGCCTTGCAGTGCAAGGGGCACCAGTTCGATTCCTTGCCCGAGAAGATCCCGTGTACCACGGAGCAGCTGGACCTGTGTGTCCAATTACAAGCCAGTGCTCTGAAGCGCATGCACCCAGAGCCAGTGCTCTGCAATGAGAGAGACCACTGCAGTGGGAAGCCCACAGAGACCAAAGAATAAAGATGGATGAAGAATAGATGAACGAAAAAACCATTAAAAGAGGTCAAAATTAAAAAAAAAAAAAAGACTGCCCAGCCAACCCACAGAATTGTCAGAAAAACAAAAATAACTCCTGTTTGGGTTTGGTTTGTTGTTCAGTAATAGTGAGCTGAAACAGGTAATAAGCTAGTGGAGCAAGAGACTGAAACCATGGCGGGCAGGGAGGACCACAAGGGCATCTGACTGCAGTGAGCTGATTTCCATAGGTTGGTGAGCAGGTCCTGGTTTGCGTTCACTAAATGAGCAGGCACACATGTCTTCCCACTTTGTTTCCATGTGTGAACTAACTCACAGCAGACCTGAATTTAAGTGGTCCCTGACTGACCAGTAAGAAGCTCAATGAATTGAGGCAGAGGAGTGCGCTGGTCACTGACAAAGCCAAGCCTCCCACTTCATCTAACTCACCTAACGTCCCCTTCCTTCTTCAGGTTTGGCTTCCTAAGGACCTATCTGATAAGATCTTGGCCTGTGAACTGGCCTGCCCCCTCCAACAGCAGAGACAGAGCCCAGGCAGTAAGGAGAGGGAGCCTGAAGGCACACATTCTTCCACAGTTTGTGTTGGATGTTCATCTCCATCTGGAAGGTGCTGCCAGATGGGAGGACTTCCCCACCCACAGCAGCATGCATCTGCCTGCCTGCTTTCTGTTGCCAAGGCGTGGTCTGCTGGTATTTCCAGGATGTTGGGCTTCCTAGGCTGGATTGCAAGACAGGGCTGGCAGCAGGCTGGAGACAGAGAAAGAGGGCTGTGGAGGAGCAAAAAAGCTGCTGGTCTTCGGGAGGGGGAAATTCACCCTGGGATCCCACCCACTGGGGGAGTATTTGCAGGGAATGCCATGTAGAAACCTCCTGGAAAGACCTGGTAGCCCCTCCCAGCAGCCAGTTCACCCACCCTCTGCTGAATGCATTCATGTAAGTGATGCCACAAGACCAACGGAAAGACTTCCCAGGGCTTCCCTGGCGAGCCAGTGCATAAAGAGTCTGCCTTGCAGTGCAAGGGGCACCAGTTCGATTCCTTGCCCGAGAAGATCCTGTGTACCACGGAGCAGCTGGACCTGTGTGTCCAATTACAAGCCAGTGCTCTGAAGCGCATGCACCCAGAGCCAGTGCTCTGCAATGAGAGAGACCACTGCAGTGGGAAGCCCACAGAGACCAAAGAATAAAGATGGAAGAAGAATAGATGAACGAAAAAACCATTAAAAGAGGTCAAAATTAAAAAAAAAAAAAAGACTGCCCAGCCAACCCACAGAATTGTCAGAAAAACAAAAATAACTCCTGTTTGGGTTTGGTTTGTTGTTCAGTAATAGTGAGCTGAAACAGGTAATAAGCTAGTGGAGCAAGAGACTGAAACCATGGCGGGCAGGGAGGACCACAAGGGCATCTGACTGCAGTGAGCTGATTTCCATAGGTTGGTGAGCAGGTCCTGGTTTGCGTTCACTAAATGAGCAGGCACACATGTCTTCCCACTTTGTTTCCATGTGAGAACTAACTCACAGCAGACCTGAATTTAAGTGGTCCCTGACTGACCAGTAAGAAGCTCAATGAATTGAGGCAGAGGAGTGCGCTGGTCACTGACAAAGCCAAGCCTCCCACTTCATCTAACTCACCTAACTTCCCCTTCCTTCTTCAGGTTTGGCTTCCTAAGGACCTATCTGATAAGATCTTGGCCTGTGAACTGGCCTGCCCCCTCCAACAGCAGAGACAGAGCCCAGGCAGTAAGGAGAGGGAGCCTGAAGGCACACATTCTTCCACAGTTTGTGTTGGATGTTCATCTCCATCTGGAAGGTGCTGCCAGATGGGAGGACTTCCCCACCCACAGCAGCATGCATCTGCCTGCCTGCTTTCTGTTGCCAAGGCGTGGTCTGCTGGTATTTCCAGGATGTTGGGCTTCCTAGGCTGGATTGCAAGACAGGGCTGACAGCAGGCTGGAGACAGAGAAAGAGGGCTGTGGAGAGGGGAGCAGAAAGAAGCTGCTGGTCTTCAGTGTGAAGTGGGAGCAAATTCACCCTGGGATCCCAGCGACCTGATGGCCGTGGGTGGGCAGTATTCTGTGCACAGGGCAAAGGTGGGTGAAGCTCAGACTGTTGGGCATTAAAGGAAGACAATAACAGACCCCAGGCAACATGCTGCCTTTCCTGGAATGATCTAAGCAGGCAAGAGTGCCCTGGGGCTTGGGTAGTTTAAAAAGCCAGAGTCCTGGCTTCAACAAAGCTTAAAGCATGGCCTCGGTCAGGGAGCCAAGTTGTAGTTTCTCTGATTTTTAAGTGACATGTGATTGTCTAGTTGGGAGCTTCCCAGGTGGTGCAGTGATAAAGAATCTTCCTGTTAATGCAGGAGATAACAGTAGATGTGGGTTTGATCCCTGGGTCATAAACATTCCCTGGAGAAAGGAATGGTTACACTCTCCAGTATTCTTGCCTGGAGAATTCCATGGACCCAAGAGCCTGGTGGGCCCCAGTCCATGGAGTTGCAAAGAGTCAGACACAATGGAGCGTGCATTCACACACATGATTATCTAGTAAGAAGCTGCATGAACTGAGACAGAGGAGTGTGATGGTCACTGACAGAACCAAGCCTCCCACCTTTCCTAACTCATCCCTCATCCTTCCAGAAGGTTCTGAAATTAAGGACCTATCTGAGGAGGTCCTGGCCTGTGACCACTCTTGACAGCAGAGAGGAGAGACTTGCTGCCTGGGCTATGTCACTTCTGTTGTGTCCAACTCTTTGAGATTCCATGAACTGTAGCCCATCAGGCTCCTCTGTCCTTGGGACTCCCCAGGCAAGAATATTGGAGTAGGTTTCCATGCCCTCCTCCAGGGGATCTTGCCAACCCAGGGATCAAACCCGTGTCTCCTGCAGCTCCTGCATTGGCAGGTGGATTCTTTACCACTGAGCCACCAGGGAAGCCCGGGTAACAATCATTTACAGGAAATATGATCTCTAATGGTTTTTTTTATATGTTCCTTTGACATTAATGAGATCTCTGAGTTCTCTTTGCCTGTCCCTCTAGAGTGAATTGAGCAAGGGGGAGAGAGGTAGACAGAGGCCTCTGAGGTCAGAGAAACAGCCAGGAACCAGAGCTTTGCAGACTATTGTGTGGTCTCTTCACACACTCAAGAAGGAGATGAGGGCTCTCTACATTCTGGCCCTCTGCTGAATATTCCAAGGTTTGGGAAATCTTCATACATGAAGATCTTCCCTTACTAGCCTTCAGCAGCCAACTGAGAGGTTCAATGGCAAGGTATCTGTATTTTCCTTTGCCCGTTTTCCTGTTTTAATTTAAAATAGACTAACACTTAAAATAAATTATTTTGGGTGTAGTAAGAATGCTAACGTGAGCTCTACCCTCTTAACAAATTTTACACATATGATACCTCGTTGTTGACTATAGATACAATCTTGTGATCTTGTTAGAATGAAAATGCATGCCTGTTGGTTAACAACTCATCATTTCCCTCCTCTTATTAACCACTAGCACCATCATTCTATTCTTTGATCCTACAGATTTACCTGTTTCAGATACCCCACATAAGTGGAATTATGCAGGTTTTTCTTTCTGTATAACTGGCTTACTTCACCTAGCATAATGTCCTCCAGGCTCATTCATGTTGTTGCATATTACAGGATTTCCTCTTTTTAAGCCTTAATGATATTCCAGTGTGTGTGTACACTTTATTTTTCTTTATCAACTTATCTATTGATGGGCATTTAAGCTCTTTTCACACCTTGACTATATGACAACAGTAGCACAGGCAGCAAATACAAAGCTAAACAAGTGGGACTACCTCAGACAGCAGAGAGGAGAGACTTGCTGCCTGGGCTGTGTCACTTCTGTTGTGTCCAACTCTTTGAGATTCCATGAACTGTAGCCCATCAGGCTCCTCTGTCCTTGGGACTCCCCAGGCAAGAATATTGGAGTAGGTTTCCATGCCCTCCTCCAGGGGATCTTGCCAACCCAGGGATCAAACCCGTGTCTCCTGCAGCTCCTGCATTGGCAGGTGGATTCTTTACCACTGAGCCACCAGGGAAGCCCGGGTAACAATCATTTACAGGAAATATGATCTCTAATGGTTTTTTTTATATGTTCCTTTGACATTAATGAGATCTCTGAGTTCTCTTTGCCTGTCCCTCTAGAGTGAATTGAGCAAGGGGGAGAGAGGTAGACAGAGGCCTCTGAGGTCAGAGAAACAGCCAGGAACCAGAGCTTTGCAGACTATTGTGTGGTCTCTTCACACACTCAAGAAGGAGATGAGGGCTGTCTACATTCTGGCCCTCTGCTGAATATTCCAAGGTTTGGGAAGTCTTCATACATGAAGATCTTCCCTTACTAGCCTTCAGCAGCCAACTGAGACGTTCAATGGCAAGGTATCTGTATTTTCCTTTGCCCGTTTCCCTGTTTTAATTTAAAATAGACTAACACTTAAATTATTTTGGGTGTGGTAAGAATGCTAACGTGAGCTCTACCCTCTTAACAAATTTTACATGTATGATACCTCGTTGTTGACTATAGATACAATCTTGTGATCTTGTTAGAATGAAAATGTATGCCTGTTGGTTAACAACTCATCATTTCCCTCCTCATATTAACCACTAGTACCATCATTCCATTCTTTGATCCTACAGATTTACCTGTTTCAGATACCCCACATAAGTGGCATTATGCAGATTTTTCTTTCTGTATAACTGGCTTACTTCACCTAGCATAATGTCCTCCAGGCTCATCCATGTTGTTGCATATTACAGGATTTCCTCTTTTTAAGCCTTAATGATATTCCAGTGTGTGTGTACACTTTATTTTTCTTTATCAACTTATCTGTTGATGGGCATTTAAGCTCTTTTCACACCTTGACTATATGACAACAGTAGCACAGGCAGCAAATACAAAGCTAAACAAGTGGGACTACCTCAGACTCAAATGGTTCTGAACTACAAAAGAAACAATCAGCTGAGTGAAAAGGCAGTCTAGAGAATGGAAGACTGTATTTGTAAACCATATACTTGAAAAGGGGTTAATCCTACAACTCCATTGTAAAAAACAAACTCGTCTCTGTAGGTTTGATACACATGGAATGGTTCTTCTTTAAAAAAAAATAAAAGAAGCCTTTTTATTTCATGTTGGGGTGTAACTAACAAATAATGTGATAGTTTCAGGTGAATAGCAAAGGGACTCATCCATACATATACACGGATCCACTCTTCCTCAAATCCCGCTTTCCATCCAGGCTGCCACATAACATTAAGCAGCATTCCCATGGAGTGGAACTTGCAGGGTAAATTCACAGGCAGCTCTGCAGAGTCACAGCTGAGGTTGGCTGGCTGGGGTTCTGCAGCATCTACATTTACAGAAACAAATGGAAGAAGTGAACTGAAAGACAGCTGTTTCAAAGCCTCTCCCTGGGTCTTCCTGTGGCAGCAACTTGTGAGTTCTGCATGGAAAATGGCTATTTCTGCCCAAAGTAACTTCTCAAGGAAAAGAAAGTCATAGCCCAGCAGTCAGACTGATTCTTGTACAGCCAGGACAAAACCTCTTTAAATTAGCTGCTGGTGTCTGGCTTCTTGGAAGTTTTTATTGTTGAAAAATAGAAAATCCTTGGATGTTAACTAGACCTATTGTGGTGATCATTTTGCACTGTATGCACATATCAAATAATTATGTCTGCTCCTGAAACTAATAGGCTTAGTCAAAACTATGGTTTTTCCAATAGTCATGTACAGATGTGAGAGCTGGACCATAAAGAAGGCTGAGCGCAGAACTGATGTTTTTGAATTGTGCTAGAGAAGATTCTTGAGAATCCCCTGGACTACAAGGAGATCAAACCAGTGAATCCTAAAGGAAATCAACCCTGAGTATTAATTGGACGGATTGATGCTGAAGCTGAAGCTGTAATACTTTGGCCACCTGATGTGAAGAACTGACTAACTGGGAAAGACCCGGATGTTGCGAAAGACTGAAGGCAGAAGGAGAAGAGGGCAGCAGAGAATGAGATGGTTAGATAGCATCACCGACTAAAAGGACATGAATTTGAGCAGACTCCTGGGAGGTAGTGGAGAACAGAGGAGCCTGGTGGACTGTAGTCCATAGCATTGCAAAGAGTGGGACATGACTTAACAACTGAATAACAATAACCTGAAACTAAGATAATACAAATTTTCCAAATAAATGTTACATCTCAATTTTCTTTAAAAAAAAAAAAAAAGATTACATTCCACACACAAAAAATGTGCTTTTTTTTTTTTTTTTTTTGATGATCAGATAAAATGAGTTACAGCTTTAAAGGGATAAAATAAAATTCTAGTGTTTTTAAAGCACATGGAATTCATCTGGGCAGGCTGAGGGCTGCATTCAGCTATGGAAATGCATGGTAGATAAGCAAATTTGATTTTTGTGAATCTAAAATGTTAGAAAGAAAAAACTTTTCCTTTAAATCTCTGTGAGGTTTAGTGTCTGTGAGCCTGCGAATTAAACTGACACAAGAGAGATTAACAGAAGAAAAATGTTTATTTGTATGCATATGGAAACCAACAAAAGAAGCAGCTGGTTCTTTAAATGGTTAAAGTTAGAGGTTTATAGACTTGACTTAACCGGGACAAGGGAGAGAGGTAAAAGCAATTATGGGAAGACAAATAGGTTTGCTTAGGAAAGAGAAGTGGATTTTTAGGAGAACAAATGGGAGACAAGAAGTTTGTGATAATGTTTGTTTATGCAGGTGCAGTGGTCTTTCTGCTGTCAGAGTCACAAAACGCCCTCAGACAGGAGATTGAAGGCAGCTTCATTTCCCAAAAGTTGCTGCTTTTAGTCAGACAAGAGAAGCCCTGAGAAGGCTTCAGTCTGCATCTGTTCAATCTCAAATGCCTTCAGTTTAAAAGAAATCTTCGCACCCGCTCTAGGTTCCCACGATCGCAGTATGATGTAGAAATACCATCTTGCTGCCTGAGGAAGTGACTTGTAAATAGTTCTATCTTGTTGCCCAGCACCTGGCAGAGGCCCTCTACCTGTCAAGCTGTGGTCTGCTTCATCTTCGGTGTCAGAACTATGGTTATGTGAAGACATCTGGAATGTTATTTGTAGTTTTAGCATGGATCACACCGTTATTCTGACATGCCTGCATGCTCAGTCGGAATTTGAAAGATTTTTATAAACCTTATAAAATACTATTCAAGTTATGGTATTGCTAAAACTAAGCCCATAAATCAAAAAGTATAAAATAAAAGTTAAGATATGAAAAAGTACTATGAATAAGGCCAATCAACCAAATTAATACTATGTTATTAAGAGATAGCCCTATGGGGAAACATTTAAATAGTGCTTAAAAATTAAAAGGAGCATTAAAGTAAAAATGTGCTCCAATAGGTATAGATTTTTATACTCTAGAAATGCATTCCTCATACTCTTTGTTCCTTTAAGGAAATGAGCTTGACTTAGAACTACAAAAACTTGTTTCTTGAGTAAAATATGACCACTGTATAGAAGGGTAGACACAGCTAAGACATCATTTAGTTCATAAGTAAAGAATCAAATTGGACTTCAATGGCAAATGTCTATACAGAAGAGCTGGAAATTTAACAAACATCTCAAAACTATAGGGCAATTGATCCTGCAAAACCATGGTAACTATGAAGCAATTCATCTTTAAAATCACGACAAGATTAGAGATGAGTAGGTGAACTCTGCTTGTAGAAATAGATCTCTGAAATAATGCTGACTGCAAGCAATTAGGATTAAAAATAGTACAGTTATTTCAGCTATGGACAAAATACAAGCTTGTCTACTGATGAAGATGGGAACTTTAACCTGCGTGAGTAGTGCTTATATTCACTAGGTTCTTATTTTCTCCATACTTGTGTTAATGATAAAAGACAACTGGAGTGGCAGAAAGTTTGGGGAGGGGAAGGGAGGAAGGATGAATTGATGGAACACAGGTGACTTTTAGGAAAATGAAGCTATTCTGCGTGATATTATAATAGTGGATATGTAGCATTACACATTTGTCAAAATCCATAGGCTATAGAACATTCGTGTCCAACTCTTTGCGATTTGGTGGACTATAGCCCACCAGACTCCTTTGTCCATGGGATTTCAGGCAAGAATACTGGAGCGGGTTGCCGTTTCCTCTTCCAGAATATAACACAAAGAGTGAATTCTAATTTAAACGATAGACTTTACTTAGTAGTAAACTATTGGCTCATCAATTATAACAATTGTACCACGCTAATACAAGATACTAATAGCAGGAGAAATTGGTGGGTGGGAAGTAAGGTGAGGAAGTACATGCGCACCCGCCCAATTAATAAAATCCGTTAATTAAAGAAAACAGGTACACTGTTAGACAAAGAGATAGGTGATTCTTGGGGCAATCTTGAATCACCAAGATTTCAGTTCTTGCTTTCAGTTCTTTGCCTAAAGGTACGTTGTTTATTTTGCAAGGGCATAAGGATTAAGAGCAAAATGAGGGTAACAGAATGTCTTGCTCCCTTTCCCAAAATAAGCTTTCTCACTTGGGTGACTATCATAAACTTTAAATCAGTCTACTCAGAGGAATATATTTTCCTGACCCTTTATGGGAAAAATATCAAATCTTCAATTAATTTAGCAAGTAAACTCTGTATCTTAGCAATTCTCAACTACATAATTCACCACATCAACAAACTTATGTGAAGGTGTTTAACAGAGTTAAGACATCATTTAGTTCATAAGTAAAGAATCAAATTGGACTTCAATGGCAAATGTCTATACAGAAGAGCTGGAAATTTAACAAACATCTCAAAACTATAGGGCAATTGATCCTGCAAAACCATGGCAACTATGAAGCAATTCATCTTTAAAATCACGACAAGATTAGAGATGAGTAGGTGAACTCTGCTTGTAGAAATAGATCTCTGAAATAATGCTGACTGCAAGCAATTAGGATTAAAAATAGTACAGTTATTTCAGCTATGGACAAAATACAAGTTTGTCTACTGATGAAGATGGGAACTTTAATTTAACCTGCGTGAGTAGTGCTTATATTCACTAGGTTCTTATTTTCTCCATACTTGTGTTAATGATAAAAGACAACTGGAGTGGCAGAAAGTTTGGGGAGGGGAAGGGAGGAAGGATGAATTGATGGAACACAGGTGACTTTTAGGAAAATGAAGCTATTCTGCATGATATTATAATAGTGGATATGTAGCATTACACATTTGTCAAAATCCATAGGCTATAGAACATTCGTGTCCAACTCTTTGCGACGCGATGGTCTATAGCCCACCAGACTCCTTTGTCCATGGGATTTCAGGCAAGAATACTGGAGCGGGTTGCCGTTTCCTCTTCCAGAATATAACACAAAGAGTGAATTCTAATTTAAACGATAGACTTTACTTAGTAGTAAACTATTGGCTCATCAATTATAACAATTGTACCATGCTAATACAAGATACTAGTAGCAGGAGAAATTGGTGGGTGGGAAGTAAGGTGAGGAAGTACATGCGCACCTGCCCAATTAATAAAATCTGTTAATTAAAGAAAACAGGTACACTGTTAGACACAGAGATAGGTGATTCTTGGGGCAATCTTGAATCACCAAGATTTCAGTTCTTGCTTTCAGTTCTTTGCCTAAAGGTACGTTGTTTATTTTGCAAGGGCATAAGGATTAAGAGCAAAATGAGGGCAATAGAATGTCTTGCTCCCTTTCCCAAAATAAGCTTTCTCACTTGGGTGACTATCATAAACTTTAAATCAGTCTACTAAGAGGAATATATTTTCCTGACCCTTTATGGGAAAAATATCAAATCTTCAATTAATTTAGCAAGTAAACTCTGTATCTTAGCAATTCTCAACTACATAATTCACCACATCAACAAACTTATGTGAAGGTGTTTAACAGAGTTCTTTATTGTTAGTATCTGATCAGCAGTCTCACTTTATCAGGACCCAGCTTTTGCTCAGGGGAGAACCAGGTCTGTAACCCTCTCTGTAGAGACAACTCCATAATCCTGGAGAATTCAGTCTCGTTCTCACAGTCAGACCTCAATCTCCTCCAACCCTGGAGCCACTTACATCCTTTAACCCTCTGGCCACTCAGCATCTTCTCTGCCTTGAATCCTGGGCATAAACTCAGGTCTATGAAAAAAAAAATCAAAAGAAAACCACATCTTTATTCTAACTCAGCTTGCTTTCTGACCTCAAGCCTTATTCTGCTGAGCTGATGGAAAAACAGCCTCCCGTCTTTCTGGGGTTCCAGGAGCCTCTGAGTGCCAAGACGTTGAGTGCTGGGTGGGGTGGGTTCTCTGGGCCTTGGTGCACGCAGGTTACTGCTGAGACATGTCATCTGTCTCTGCATGTTCCCTGCAGGTCTTCCCGCTTTCCGCTGCTTTCCTTAGTGACTGGTGTGTGGGAGTCTTTGGCAGAGCTGCCTCTGATCCTATCTGCCTCACCACAGCCATCTTCTTTCTGGGATTGTTTCCCTTAGTGCTGCAAAGCCAGTGCTGTGTGCTAAGTCACTTCAGTTTTGTCTCACTCTTTACAACTCTATGGATGATAGCCCACCAAGCTGCTCTGTCCATGGGATTCTCTGGGTAAGAATACTGGAGTGGGGGGCTTCCCTGGTGGGCCAGTGGCTAAAGAGTCTGCCTTGCAGTGCAAGGGGCACTGGTTCAATCCCTGGCCTGAGAAGACCCCAGGTACCACGGAGTGGATGGACTAGTGTGTCCAGTTAGGAGCCAGTGCTCTGAAGCGTGTACGCCCAGAGCCAGTGTTCTGCAACGAGAGAGGGCGACAGGAAACCCACACAGGCCAAAGAATAAAGATGGATGAAAATAAATAACTAAAAAAAAAACTAATAAAAGTGGCCAAAAAAAAAAAAGAATACTGGCATGGGTTGCCATGCCCTCCTCCAGATCATCTTCCTGACCCAGGGATCGAATCCCTGTCTCTTATGTCTCCTGCATTGGGAGATAGACTCTTTACCAATGATGCCACCTGAGAAGCCTGAAGCCAGGCACAGATCTTTCTGCTCCTGGAAAGCATGACCTCTCATTTTTCCCTCTTAAGTCCCATCTGTTAAAAACACCTACCACTCTGAGGAGGACACGGGCTCTCTTTCTTTAATCTTCTCCACAGCGCCACCCCACCGCTAGGATTCCCTGAGAGGTTCAGCTTTTGGAACAAGAAGCAAAAATACTTTCAATTATATGTTTTCTCTCATATGCATGTCTTCCTCAAGGCAATGAGGCCGGGGCCTGCTGGGGTGGAAGGAAGGGAAAGGAGCCCTACAGAGAGAAAAAGGAAGGACTCCATATTTCAAAATATTATTTGGCCATATATTTTATTTGCATAGGAGGCCCATCTCTGTGAACGTATTTCAGGCTGTCTGATAGCATGAGTGGTTTTCCCGCATCCTCGCCAGCACCTGTGGAGTGAGAAGGCGTGCCCCTGACAATCTCTGGTGGCCGGTTAGCCTTGGCCAGTTCTGAAGCTAGCTCTGGAGCACTCCTGTTGGGTCATGATGGTCACATCATGGCCACTAACTTCTAAGACTTCCCTTCCTAATCGTGGCCCACAATTGCATTTTTTGGCCCCCTTTGGAGACACTGGATATCTCTGAACACAGTTCACGAAACAGGTGGATTTTAAAACTGTTTTTCATCAAATGGAAAGACTCTGGTCCAAATCATTAAAAGGATGGTGAATGCAATCACCAAAACTGGAGGTTCCAGTGGCTAAAGAGTCTGCCTTGCAGTGCAAGGGGCACTGGTTCAATCCCTGGCCTGAGAAGACCCCAGGTACCACGGAGTGGATGGACTAGTGTGTCCAGTTACAAGCCAGCGCTCTGGGCGTGTCGCCCAGAGCCAGTGTTCTGCAACGAGAGAGGGCGACAGGAAACCCACACAGGCCAAAGAATAAAGATGGATGAAAATAAATAACTAAAAAAAAAACTAATAAAAGTGGCCAAAAAAAAAAAAGAATACTGGCATGGGTTGCCATGCCCTCCTCCAGATCATCTTCCTGACCCAGGGATCGAATCCCTGTCTCTTATGTCTCCTGCATTGGGAGATAGACTCTTTACCAATGATGCCACCTGAGAAGCCTGAAGCCAGGCACAGATCTTTCTGCTCCTGGAAAGCATGACCTCTCATTTTTCCCTCTTAAGTCCCATCTGTTAAAAACACCTACCACTCTGAGGAGGACACGGGCTCTCTTTCTTTAATCTTCTCCACAGCGCCACCCCACCGCTAGGATTCCCTGAGAGGTTCAGCTTTTGGAACAAGAAGCAAAAATACTTTCAATTATATGTTTTCTCTCATATGCATGTCTTCCTCAAGGCAATGAGGCCGGGGCCTGCTGGGGTGGAAGGAAGGGAAAGGAGCCCTACAGAGAGAAAAAGGAAGGACTCCATATTTCAAAATATTATTTGGCCATATATTTTATTTGCATAGGAGGCCCATCTCTGTGAACGTATTTCAGGCTGTCTGATAGCATGAGTGGTTTTCCCGCATCCTCGCCAGCACCTGTGGAGTGAGAAGGCGTGCCCCTGACAATCTCTGGTGGCCGGTTAGCCTTGGCCAGTTCTGAAACTAGCTCTGGAGCACTCCTGTTGGGTCATGATGGTCACATCATGGCCACTAACTTCTAAGACTTCCCTTCCTAATCGTGGCCCACAATTGCATTTTTTGGCCCCCTTTGGAGACACTGGATATCTCTGAACACAGTTCACCGAAACAGGTGGATTTTTAAAACTGTTTTTCATCAAATGGAAAGACTCTGGTCCAAATCATTAAAAGGATGGTGAATGCAATCACCAAATTACTGTGGCAGGTGTGGGCAGGGATGGAAGGGGTGGAAAGCTTACTGCATTGCGCTTCCTCCCCCTAAGCACCACAGTGCTTCCCCAGGCTCCTCACACCGGATACTCCAGCAAGCCGAGGCACCGGAGGCCTATCTTAAATGTAAATGTGCTCTTTGGTGATGTTCTTAGATGACCGCCGTTACTCAGCAGAGAGCAAACCCTGAAGGAATGAGACACGGAACAGCTAAGCTTTGACCGAAGAAGGGTAAGAGGGGGAAAGGAAAAGGCCGCAGCCCCCCATGAGAGACTAGGGTGAGAAGTGGAATGTGAAAGGGTCTCAGAAACTGGCCCAAAGGTCTGTAACTTTGTCGAGGATGGGGTAGGCCCTGCATCTGCAGACAGGGGATTGTGTGAATCCATTCGCTTTCTTTTCTGTGAGTGGTCTGATGAGAGCTTCGTTCATTCTCCGGTCAGCTCCTTAGGGAGCTTTAGGGTTTCCACTGTGTGTGGGTTGGCGTCCCAGGGCCCTGGGTGGGTCTCCTTGGGGAGGCACCACAATCGTCTCTGCTCCAACTGCTTCTCCTCTCCTGCTTCCACCACCCAAGGCTGGCAGGGCTCTTCGTGCCCCCCGCCCCTCCCAGCCCTGAACCTTGTCAAGGCCGTTAACTTCTTTTCAGCTACATTTAAGAATTTTTTACGGAGATGTAACTGACATCTAACATTATATTAATTTCAGGGATACACCACAATGATTTGCTATTTGTATCAAATGCTCAGACTGGGTCTGAGCAGCTTGTCTAGTTGGAGTGGTCCAAGTCTCATTCCCCTCTTCACCCCAGCACCTAGCCTTGTATTTGCCACCCTGGGGTCACTCCCTCAGTGTTTACTGTACTGAAATGAGCTGCATTTAGTTCATGTTTGTGGAATTTGGGTCTACCTCAACAACCTTTTTGAATATCCCCTAATAAGTCTCAGGAAAGATAAATTAATTTTACTAATTGACTCAGGTGATTCTAATTCCTTGTCTTTGCCTAATTGTTCTCCATGCTCCTCAAGCATCAAAGAATACAATGTGCAAAGGAGTAGAAAGCAAAGGGAAAGACCCTTTATTATGTTCAGACCAGACACTCATGTGCTTCTATGAAATAAGTATTTTGTACCAGGACTGGACAACAAAGCAGGTTCCTGATGAGAGAAGATTAAAGGGATGGCTGTGTTGGCCACAGCAGGAATATCAAAGGCTCTCTCTTCCCTCCGGCCAGCTGCTCATCTTCTGGAACCAAAACAACACTTCTGTCTGGGATTTGTATTAGACCTGACCCTGCCGTGGCTTTTCCCCAGGCTATGTAAGGCAAGTTTCCTGCTTAATATCCTTGTTTAGACTCAGCTAAACTCATAAACAGGACCTCTTAGGTTGCTGCTATTTTGAAAGTTTCTGGGCTTTGAAGATAATCTACGACTGGGACTTCCCTGGTGGTCCAGTGGTTAAGACTCTGAGCTCCCACTGTAGAGGTCTGGGGTTAGATCCCTGGTCAGGAAATCAGATCCCCCATGCTGCAACTTAGACCTGGCACAGCCAAATTGAGAAAAAAAATGGATGGACTATGACTGATTTATTGCCAACCTCAGATTGTTGGTTCATTAACTAGTTAACCCTTTTTTTTTTTTTTCTAATTTTGATCTCTTTTATTGTTTTTTTAATTTATTTGTTTTCATCCATCTTTTTATTCTTTGGCCTCCCATTGCAGTGGCCTCTCTCACTGCAGAGCAACGGCTCTGGTCACATGCACTGCAGAGCACTGGCACCTAACTGGACACACTGGTCCAGCCGCTCCACAGCACATGAGATCTTCCCAGGCCAGGGGTCAAACTGGTGCCTTGCACTGCAAGGCAGACTCTTTACCCATTGGACCACCGTGGTCCAAGTCTCATTCCCCTCTTCACCCCAGCACCTAGCCTTGTATTTGCCACCCTGGGGTCACTCCCTCAGTGTTTACTGTACTGAAATGAGCTGCATTTAGTTCATGTTTGTGGAATTTGGGTCTACCTCAACAACCTTTTTGAATATCCCCTAATAAGTCTCAGGAAAGATAAATTAATTTTACTAATTGACTCAGGTGATTCTAATTCCTTGTCTTTGCCTAATTGTTCTCCATGCTCCTCAAGCATCAAAGAATACAATGTGCAAAGGAGTAGAAAGAAAAGGGGAAAGACCCTTTATTATGTTCAGACCAGACACTCATGTGCTTCTATGAAATAAGTATTTTGTACCAGGACTGGACAACAAAGCAGGTTCCTGATGAGAGAAGATTAAAGGGATGGCTGTGTTGGCCACAGCAGGAATATCAAAGGCTCTCTCTTCCCTCCGGCCAGCTGCTCATCTTCTGGAACCAAAACAACACTTCTGTCTGGGATTTGTATTAGACCTGACCCTGCCGTGGCTTTTCCCCAGGCTATGTAAGGCAAGTTTCCTGCTTAATATCCTTGTTTAGACTCAGCTAAACTCATAAACAGGACCTCTTAGGTTGCTGCTATTTTGAAAGTTTCTGGGCTTTGAAGATAATCTACGACTGGGACTTCCCTGGTGGTCCAGTGGTTAAGACTCTGAGCTCCCACTGTAGAGGTCTGGGGTTAGATCCCTGGTCAGGAAATCAGATCCCCCATGCTGCAACTTAGACCTGGCACAGCCAAATTGAGAAAAAAAATGGATGGACTATGACTGATTTATTGCCAACCTCAGATTGTTGGTTCATTAACTAGTTAACCCTTTTTTTTTTTTTTCTAATTTTGATCTCTTTTATTGTTTTTTTAATTTATTTGTTTTCATCCATCTTTTTATTCTTTGGCCTCCCATTGCAGTGGCCTCTCTCACTGCAGAGCAACGGCTCTGGTCACATGCACTGCAGAGCACTGGCACCTAACTGGACACACTGGTCCAGCCGCTCCACAGCACATGAGATCTTCCCAGGCCAGGGGTCAAACTGGTGCCCCTTGCACTGCAAGGCAGACTCTTTACCCATTGGACCACCATGGAAGCCCTCAGTACCCCTTACAGCTACCAATTATTGGTACAAATGGAAAAACTTAGTTGAAATGCAGTTGAATTATTAATATAGTAGGGCTGGTCACACAACTCTGTGAATATACTAAAATCAAGTGAATTGTACACTTTAAAATGATGAATGATGAATATATGGCAGAAACCAACACATTATTGTAGAACATAATCCTCCAACTAAAAATAAATAGAGGGGCTTCCCTGGTGGTCCAGTGGGTAAGGACACTGCCTTGCAGTGCAAGGGGCGCTGGTTCGATCCCTGGCCTGGGAAGATCCCACGTGCCACGGAGCAGCTGGACCGATGTGTCCAACTACCGAGCCGGAGCTCTGGAGTGCATGCGCCCAGAGCGGGTGCTCTGCAACAACCGAGGCCACTGCGATGGGAGGTCGACAGGAGCCAAAGAACAAAGACAGATGAAAATAGAGAAATGAAAAACCAAAAGAAGTGGCCCGCCTGCTGCTCCCTTCCCTCCCCAACCCGACCCCCGCCCAAAATAAATAAATAAATAAATAAATCTTTAAAAAAAAAAATTCTATGACCAATGGTAACAAATATTTACTGAATATTTGGCAGCCAGCTAAGGACCCTGCTGGGTCTGGGTTCTGGAGCTCAAGTCAGTGATTTTCAATCTCAGCAGCACATTAAAATCACATGGGGGCTTTTAAAAATGCTGATGCTGGAGACTTCTATGGTAGTCCAGTGGTTGAGACTTCGAGCGTCCAATACAAGGGGTATGGGTTTGATACTGGGTCAGGGAACTAAGATCCCACATGCTGTGCAGTAAAGCCAATAAATAAATGGGGAAAAAATTTTTTTTAAAATCCTGATGCCCAGGCCACACCCCAGACCAATTAAATCAGCATCTCTAGGGTAGAATCCAGGCCTCTGTGGTTTTTAGTCCACCATATGGAATTCCGATGTGCAGCTAAGGTTGAGAACCACCAGCCTAGAGCATTATGTGTGTGTGCGTGCTCAGTCGCAAAGTCGGGTCCAACATTTTTGTGATGCCATGGACTGTAACCTGTCAGGTTCTTCTGTCCATGGGATTCTCCAGGCAAGAATACAGGAGTAGGTTGCCATTTTCTACTCCAGGGCATCTTCCGGACCCAGGGATTGAACCTGTGTCTCCAGCAGTTCCTGCATTGGCAGGCAGATTCTTTACCACTGAGCCACCTGGGGGAGTCTGGAGTGTCATGACTTCTTAGCAAGTTGGGTTCCCTCAAGAAGTCACCACTCTCATGCCATGTCTATCTCCTTTCCATTAACAGTAATCAGCAAAGAAAGCTGCTTGTCCTCAAGGACAGACTCCTCCTCCAAATCAGGAGGTCCCTTCATTTCTCCTAATTCACAATTATTTTCTTTCCTGTGGGTGACTCAGAATGTTCAGTAATTTAAAGAGAGGATATTTTATGCTTTGCAGTTTTTTTCTCAGTTTGGATTCGCTTGCTATGACTCAACTGTGGGCAGAGAATCATTTGTTCCCTTTGGAACAAAAGTTGAATTCTGTCCAAATGGGTTGGCACTTCTGCTTCAAGCAACCTGAATTTTACTGTTTGTGAAGTAAAACTAAGATGAAACAAGCTAGGAATGTGAGGACTTTCATGGGCTTATGTGCTCTATTTTGTATATCTCATCTAACTATAATACTTTAGTTTATTTAACTGTCTTCATCTTGGCCTCCCAGAGCCTTAGCCTTTAGTGTCCTAAACCCTCTATTGCCCTAAGCTCACCAAGCTGCTTTTGCGCGTCATTCATTCTGTTTGGCAAACCTGTGTGGACTTGTGGCCCAAACCACAATGGTCCTAGTTAAATCCGCCAATCAAAGGACTAAGTTTTTTTCCATCTATCCCTGGAAGCTGAAGCCAATTTGTGAAAAAGATGGAAATGTATAAAAACAGAAAAAAAAAAGAAACCAGAACATTTCAAAGAGCCATAAAGAAAAGATCATCAACAGCTACTTTTGACCACAGAAGGGCAATGAGGTTTTAGCTAGTGACCCACCCTGGTGGTGGGTGATGGGCGTAACTACAGTCACACCTCCGAACCCCAGGGTTCCACATTCACAGAGTCAACCAATCATGGATCAAATGGTATTTGAGAAAAAATTTCAGGCAGTTCTAAGAAGCAAAAGTTGAATTTGTCATGTGCAGGCAGCTATTTACATAGCATTTATGTTGTATTTGCAACTATCTATGTAGTATTTACATTGTATTAGGTATCATAATGGGCCTCCTGGGTGGCAAAGTGGTAAAGAATCTGCCTGCCAATGCAGGAGACAGAGGAGACTGGGGTTGCATCCCTGGGTCAGAAAGATCTCCTGGAGGAGGACATGGCAACCCTCTTCAGTATTCTTGCCTGGAAAAGTCCTTGGACAGAGGAGCCTGGCAGCCATGGGGTTGCAAACAGCCAGACACTGAGTAACTGAGGACACACACACACAAAGGTATCATAGATGATATAAAGTCTACAGGAGGAAGTACATTGAGAACTTGCAAATGCTATGCTATCTTATATGAGGGACTTAAGTATCCAAGCATTTTGATATCTCTAAAGAGAACAGCCAAGGACCCCAGGGAACAGTTGTACACAGAATCAGCTCTGGCCTCACTTGTAGCAACAATGAGAGAAAACTCCAGAAGGGAGATTGAACAGAGACTGGCAACTGCCAAACACTTGCAGTAAGAAAGCACAAAATTGCAGAGGACTGTGAAGTGGAGGAAACCCAGAAACGAAAGGACAGGGAAGTAACAAGCAGAGGCATGTGGCTCTGTCCCTAGAAGGTAGTAGAAACCAGCCATATTTCTAGAATTAAATGAAGTGAACACCCAAGTCTTAAGTATTTAGCTTGATGAATTTTTACATATATACACCCGTGAAATCAATACTTAGAACATTTCCATCTTCCTAGAAAATTCTCTCATACTCCCTCCAGCTCATGAGCCCCATCTCCTCACTCAGAGGTCTTCCCAGGTGGCACTAGTGGTGAAGACCCAGCCTACCAATGCAGGAGACATAAGAGGCTTGGGTTCAATCCCTGGTCTTCCAGGATCACTAAAAGTTGGACATGACTGAAGCAACTTAGCATGCACATGCACCTCACCCAGAAGTAGACTGTAATCTTATTTCTATCACAGTAAATTAGTTTCTTCTACTTCATATGAATGGGCTCATACAGCATATATTCATTTGTGTATGGCTTCTTTTGCATGACATAATGTTTTGGGGATCCATCTCTATTATATGTGTATTAATAGTTTGGTTTTTTATTATCACTGTGTAGTATTTTATGATATGAATATGCCATAATGCTTATTCACATTTGGGTTGTTTAAAGTTTGATGCTGTTTTGAAAAGCTGCTATGAACATTGGGGTCCATGTCTTTTCATAGATATATACATTCATTTTTCTTGAGGCTATGTCTAGGAGAGGAATCCCTTGGTCAAAGGAAGATAGGTGTTTAACTTTAATACATACTGCCAAACAGCTTTTCAGAGGTGGCTGCATCGTTTGACAATTTCAGTAACAGTGAGAACTCCAGTGGTGGTTTTTGAGGTGAAGAGAATGTCAGGAAATATCCTAACCTGAACCCAGTTCCTAGCTGCATACGATCTGCAAGGGCCTGTGGGATATGAACTAGCCATGCTTTGCAGTTGAGTGAAGAAAGAAAAATAATGCAAGCAGAGGCAGTGTGGGTGCCTGCTACTGTCCCACCCCAACCAATGCCAGCAGGAAGGAACCCCTGCAGCTGTTTTAGGGTGGTTTCCTAGCAAGGACATTAGTGATTAATAAAAGGGAAAGGGATTTGATAGAGTGGAAGATGCTAAAGTTGTTTCCAATTAACCTGTTGAAATGGGTCATTTAAAAAAACATGCTGGGTTCAGTAGCAATGTTCCTCACGCTTTGCTGGGAGGAGAGCTGGTTAAAAATTCAAATTTTGCATTTTTAAAGAGATAACCCCAGGGACTTCCCTGGTGGTCCAGTAGCTAAGACTTTGAGCTACCAGTGCAGGGGGCATGGGTTTAATCCCTGGTCATAGAACTAGATCCCACATGCCGCAACTAAGAGTTGGCGTGATGCGATGGAGATCAAACATCTTGTATGCCTCAACTAAGACCCGGCACAGCCAAATAAATAAATTTTAAAAAGAGATACCCCAGGTGAAACCATTGTTGTTTGAAAAACTACTCCAAAACATTGTTCAGAGGTTCAGCAATACTTGCATGTAATGTGTGCCGGAGATAATAGCAAGTATTCATTTGTGTATGGCTTCTTTTGCATGACATAATGTTTTGGGGATCCATCTCTATTATATGTGTATTAATAGTTTGATTTTTTATTATCACTGTGTAGTATTTTATGATATGAATATGCCATAATGCTTATTCACATTTGGGTTGTTTAAAGTTTGATGCTGTTTTGAAAAGCTGCTATGAACATTGGGGTCCATGTCTTTTCATAGATATATACATTCATTTTTCTTGAGGCTATGTCTAGGAGAGGAATCCCTTGGTCAGAGGAAGATAGGTGTTTAACTTTAATACATACTGCCAAACAGCTTTTCAGAGGTGGCTGCATCGTTTGACAATTTCAGTAACAGTGAGAACTCCAGTGGTGGTTTTTGAGGTGAAGAGAATGTCAGGAAATATCCTAACCTGAACCCAGTTCCTAGCTGCATACGATCTGCAAGGGCCTGTGGGATATGAACTAGCCATGCTTTGCAGTTGAGTGAAGAAAGAAAAATAATGCAAGCAGAGGCAGTGTGGGTGCCTGCTACTGTCCCACCCCAACCAATGCCAGCAGGAAGGAACCCCTGCAGCTGTTTTAGGGTGGTTTCCTAGCAAGGACATTAGTGATTAATAAAAGGGAAAGGGATTTGATAGAGTGGAAGATGCTAAAGTTGTTTCCAATTAACCTGTTGAAATGGGTCATTTAAAAACATGCTGGGTTCAGTAGCAATGTTCCTCACGCTTTGCTGGGAGGAGAGCTGGTTAAAAATTCAAATTTTGCATTTTTAAAGAGATAACCCCAGGGACTTCCCTGGTGGTCCAGTAGCTAAGACTTTGAGCTACCAGTGCAGGGGGCATGGGTTTAATCCCTGGTCATAGAACTAGATCCCACATGCCGCAACTAAGAGTTGGCGTGATGCGATGGAGATCAAACATCTTGTATGCCTCAACTAAGACCCGGCACAGCCAAATAAATAAATTTTAAAAAGAGATACCCCAGGTGAAACCATTGTTGTTTGAAAAACTACTCCAAAACATTGTTCAGAGGTTCAGCAATACTTGCATGTAATGTGTGCCGGAGATAATAGCAAGAATATTCTCGTCTCATTTTACATCAGAGTACCTTGTTGACCCTGACTTTTTTTTTTTTTTTAAGTTTTTACAGAGTTTTGTTGTTCACAGACATGTATATTCTCAGATCAGTCATATGCATATCCCTGGTCCCCTCCCCCTTGACCCTGACTTTTTTGACCCTTAAATGTTTCGTTGAGTATTCTTTTAAACACATAAAAATTGGAGGATAGCTTCTGTCTTTCATTTTGTCCCCTGGGGTTCATCTTTTCAGCAATACAGAATTTACATGAGTCAGCTTCTTTCCTCCATTCCTCGTTACCAAGGAGGACAATCAACATAAGTGACCCTAGTCCTCTTTTAAAAGGATTTGCTGTTAGTTTCAATGTAGAGCTATGAGGAGATATCAAAAATTACTGATAATATCATTGCAGAGTTAAAGCTATTTTGGCACATAGTAGGTACTTGACACTTCCCTGGTGGTTCAAGTAAAGAATCCACCTGCAATGCAGGAGACCTAGGTTTGATCCCTGGGTCTGGAAGATCCCCTAGAGAAGAAAATGGCAACCCTTTCCAGTATTTCTGCCTGGAGAAGTCCACAGACAGAGGAGCTTGGTGTACTAGAGTCCATAGGGTTTGCAAATAGTTGGGCATGACTGTGGAGCTAACACAGGTACTGTGTCAGCTACTCAGATAGTTGACACAGATTGAGACAGTTACATTTCTTTCATTAGAAATGTTTTAGGTCTCAATGGAGGAGCAAGAAACAGAACAGGGTCTGGGTGAGGGGGAGAAGTAGCAGAAAAAAATTTAGACACCATCAGAGCTGCCTCCAGCCACACCATCACCACTGTTATGGGCTAAAAAATTGCTGTTGAATGAATTCCTTTATGTAGTGTTGATTCAATGAGGGAGGGACAGAGAGATGGTTAATTATCTCAAAGAACAAAGAAGGAGGCCAAAGAGTAAAAGATTTCCCAGTATAATGAAAAATAAAATGTTAAGTGCCTGTTATGTGGCAGACACTATGCTAAAACAAGGAATACAATAGTGGAAAAGAGAGAGGAAATTTCTATTTTCAGGAAGTTTTCATTCTAATGTGGAACTGTATTACGGTGGGTTAATTTCTCCAACAAAAACATACAAACAGCTAATCCTCAGCGGCTTAGCATACATGCAGGAAAGGGGATTCTTCATGCATGAGGACGAGCGTTCTGCTCCCTGTGGTCATTACATGTCCCAGGCTCCTTCCACATTCTTCTTTGTTTACAGAGCTCTCTCCATTCAGCCAGTAGACCAGAAAGAGAATTTAGAAGCCCAAATGGGTAGTTTTGTGATAAGGCCACGTCTGAAAGTGGCAAACATCACTTTACCCACATTGCACTGACCAGACTGAGTCACTGGCCACACCTACCAGTAGAAGAGGTTGGGAAACATGGTTGAATGCCCAGAAGAGAAAGGAAAGAGTTTAGTGAACCAACCTCTACCACAGGGGTCAACAGTGAAGTATAATCTGGTGGGACAGATTGACAATGGTCCTCTTCACCTTCACTTTGGGCACTATACAGAATCTGCCCTCAGATGGAGACCTTACCAGTAAAGGGTCATTTCTTGTCAATGTAGGTGCCTTCGATGGCCTCTGTTGATGTCAAAGCCCAGACCAACGTTCTTATATTATTGCAGGAGCTTCTCCTTGACAGTTTCTCCAAGCGGGACCCTCTTATTTCGAAAGATGGTTGGTTGCTTTTGGTACACACATTCAGTCTGAATGTCCACCATCTTCCCAGCTGCCTAAAAAAATGGATGGCCTACCTTTCTTACATGAGAAAATGGAAAGCCTGATAAGACTCTTTCAGTTGGATATTCACTCACTGGCAGTCAAAAGCATCCTGACAAATCGCATGATTTTGCTGGGGGGGAGATGATTATTCCAGCCACACCATCACCACTGTTATGGGCTAAAAAATTGCTGTTGAATGGATTCCTTTATGTAGTGTTGATTCAATGAGGGAGGGACAGAGAGATGGTTAATTATCTCAAAGAACAAAGAAGGAGGCCAAAGAGTAAAAGATTTCCCAGTATAATGAAAAATAAAATGTTAAGTGCCTGTTATGTGGCAGACACTATGCTAAAACAAGGAATACAATAGTGGAAAAGAGAGAGGAAATTTCTATTTTCAGGAAGTTTTCATTCTAATGTGGAACTGTATTACGGTGGGTTAATTTCTCCAACAAAAACATACAAACAGCTAATCCTCAGCGGCTTAGCATACATGCAGGAAAGGGGATTCTTCATGCATGAGGACGGCGTTCTGCTCCCTGTGGTCATTACATGTCCCAGGCTCCTTCCACACTCTTCTTTGTTTACAGAGCTCTCTCCATTCAGCCAGTAGACCAGAAAGAGAATTTAGAAGCCCAAATGGGTAGTTTTGTGATAAGGCCACGTCTGAAAGTGGCAAACATCACTTTACCCACATTGCACTGACCAGACTGAGTCACTGGCCACACCTACCAGTAGAAGAGGTTGGGAAACATGGTTGAATGCCCAGAAGAGAAAGGAAAGAGTTTAGTGAACCAACCTCTACCACAGGGGTCAACAGTGAAGTATAATCTGGTGGGACAGATTGACAATGGTCCTCTTCACCTTCACTTTGGGCACTATACAGAATCTGCCCTCAGATGGAGACCTTACCAGTAAAGGTGCATTTCTTGTCAATGTAGGTGCCTTCGATGGCCTCTGTGGATGTCAAAGCCCAGACCAACGTTCTTATATTATTGCAGGAGCTTCTCCTTGACAGTTTCTCCAAGCGGGACCCTCTTATTTTGAAAGATGGTTGGTTGCTTTTGGTACACACATTCAGTCTGAATGTCCACCATCTTCCCAGCTGCCTAAAAAAAAGGATGGCCTACCTTTCTTACATGAGAAAATGGAAAGCCTGATAAGACTCTTTCAGTTGGATATTCACTCACTGGCAGTCAAAAGCATCCTGACAAATACGCATGATTTTGCTGGTGTTGTTTGTTTTGGATTAGAATGAGTGAATATTTTAATAAATGGATGAAGACTCGTATTTTTTCATTTTCTTCTCAGCTGTGTTGTTTGATCATAGAGGAATTTATATCCCAGACATCTTTATGGATGAACTTCATTTTCCTTGATCTCTTTCCTACTTTGGCCACTGCAGATCCCTCCACTGGAAGCTGACGTGTTTGGCAGCAAACCCACATTCTCTGTTACGTCCCCTAGCTGTGTGCCCCTGGGGAGCACTCCAAATTGCGGATATTTTGGATTTTTAGTGTAAAAAAGACAGCTCCTCATTCTTTCTATGCACTTGATAGGCAGCTTCATTCCTCCCTGCCTCTCTCCCTAAACTTCTCCCTCTCTTCCCCTCGCCCGCAATCCCATCACTCTTTGTCTCTCACTCTCTCTCTTTCTTTCTCACTCTTTTTCTATCTTTCCTTCTTTTACCACAGATGAGTTAGGCTCTGAGCTGTACTCTTTGTGACCTGTGAAATTTTTGGAGACTCCTTGAATCCTGTTCAAACAGAAATCTGGCAAATTCCATGTTCTAATTCAAAGCTTCCTGGCTGAACTCAGTGGAACTCCAGCTAAGGAATTAAGTTGGTAAGCCAGTGATATTTGAAATGAATAATGGAGATACTTGGGGATAAGCTTTAATTTTGGAATAAGTATGTCAAATAGCTTTTGCTGGAACAATGTGGCCTAGAGTTACAAGTATTTAAGAGACCACTTTACTGCTCACTGTCTTGATGACACCAGGAGAGGGGAGAGGTTTCCCATGCACCGTGAGATCTGGGTGCTAATGCCTGTTTGCTCGATTATTACATTGGTGATCTAAAAGACTGTCATCATCCTTTTGGGATTTTCATGTCTGCCCATTTCTTTTTTTTTTTAATTTTATTTATTTTCAGCTAATCATTTAGTAGGTAAGCAGATCCTAGATCCGTTCCTTAATCTATATACCTTTATTGAATAGAATAACAGCTAGATGGTTGGTTGCCCCAATTCAGTCTGAATGTCCACCATCTTCCCAGCTGCCTAAAAATGGATGGCCTACCTTTCTTACATGAGAAAATGGAAAGCCTGATAAGACTCTTTCAGTTGGATATTCACTCACTGGCAGTCAAAAGCATCCTGACAAATACGCATGATTTTGCTGGTGTTGTTTGTTTTGGATTAGAATGAGTGAATATTTTAATAAATGGATGAAGACTCGTATTTTTTCATTTTCTTCTCAGCTGTGTTGTTTGATCATAGAGGAATTTATATCCCAGACATCTTTATGGATGAACTTCATTTTCCTTGATCTCTTTCCTACTTTGGCCACTGCAGATCCCTCCACTGGAAGCTGACGTGTTTGGCAGCAAACCCACATTCTCTGTTACGTCCCCTAGCTGTGTGCCCCTGGGGAGCACTCCAAATTGTGGATATTTTGGATTTTTAGTGTAAAAAAGACAGCTCCTCATTCTTTCTATGCACTTGATAGGCAGCTTCATTCCTCCCTGCCTCTCTCCCTAAACTTCTCCCTCTCTTCCCCTTGCCCGCAATCCCATCACTCTCTGTCTCTCTCTCTCTTTCTTTCTCACTCTTTTTCTATCTTTCCTTCTTTTACCACAGATGAGTTAGGCTCTGAGCTGTACTCTTTGTGACCTGTGAAATTTTTGGAGACTCCTTGAATCCTGTTCAAACAGAAATCTGGCAAATTCCATGTTCTAATTCAAAGCTTCCTGGCTGAACTCGGTGGAACTCCAGCTAAGGAATTAAGTTGGTAAGCCAGTGATATTTGAAATGAATAATGGAGATACTTGGGGATAAGCTTTAATTTTGGAATAAGTATGTCAAATAGCTTTTGCTGGAACAATTTGGCCTAGAGTTACAAGTATTTAAGAGACCACTTGACTGCTCACTGTCTTGATGACACCAGGAGAGGGGAGAGATTTCCCATGCACCGTGAGATCTGGGTGCTAATGCCTGTTTGCTCGATTATTACATTGTTGATCTAAAAGACTGTCATCATCCTTTTGGGATTTTCATGTCTGCCCATTTCTTTTTTTTTTTAATTTTATTTATTTTCAGCTAATCATTTAGTAGGTAAGCAGATCCTAGATCCGTTCCTTAATCTATATACCTTTATTGCATAGAATAACAGCTAGGCTCTAAAATAAGAGATCCCCAATACTAAGACTTAATCAAGATGCAAGTTTATTTCTCTGTCCGGTATCATCCTGCATAGAAGTCCAGGGTTGGTGCAATTACTTGATGGTATTGAGTACTTTGGTTGTTGTTTTTCCAGTCTTCTTCTGGGAATAAGGAAAAAATGTGCTTCTCTGCCCCCTTGGGGTTATGTGTGGTCCTGCAGCTTGCTGTGGTCAGTGAAATGTGACTGAGGATGAGATAGTTGATTGGCATCACTGACTCAACGGACATGAGTGTGAACCAGCTCCCGGACAAGGAGGCCTAGCGTGCTGCAGTCCATGAGGTTGCAAAGAGTCAGACATGAATGAGCGACTGAACAACAATGTGAGTGAATATGAGGTGTGTCACTGAAGCATTTAGTTACCAATGCAAGACTCTCATGCTCGTTTTTACTGACATTTGTGGGAGAACTATTGATATGAAGCACCGCTATTCTGAAGAGTTTCTCAGAACTGCAACAGATTTGTGGAGGTGAGAAATATAGCATTGCTTTTAGGCCACTGAGAACGGAGGCTGGTAGTGCAGCTAAACCTGGTATTTCCTGACTAATACTGAGACCCAGGCTCTTTCTGTTCTGTTGACCTCCTGAGCCTAAAGGGTTGCCCCCCAAAGCAGTCTACACTAATCCTGACTGTTTTAGGTCTAGACTTGGAAGTAGCAAACATTCATGCAAGGAATTAAGTTGGTAAGCCAGTGATATTTGAAATGAATAATGGAGATACTTGGGGATAAGCTTTAATTTTGGAATAAGTATGTCAAATAGCTTTTGCTGGAACAATTTGGCCTAGAGTTACAAGTATTTAAGAGACCACTTGACTGCTCACTGTCTTGATGACACCAGGAGAGGGGAGAGATTTCCCATGCACCGTGAGATCTGGGTGCTAATGCCTGTTTGCTCGATTATTACATTGTTGATCTAAAAGACTGTCATCATCCTTTTGGGATTTTCATGTCTGCCCATTTCTTTTTTTTTTTAATTTTATTTATTTTCAGCTAATCATTTAGTAGGTAAGCAGATCCTAGATCCGTTCCTTAATCTATATACCTTTATTGCATAGAATAACAGCTAGGCTCTAAAATAAGAGATCCCCAATACTAAGACTTAATCAAGATGTAAGTTTATTTCTCTATCCGGTATCATCCTGCATAGAAGTCCGGGGTTGGTGCAATTACTTGATGGTATTGAGTACTTTGGTGGTTGTTTTTCCAGTCTTCTTCTGGGAATAAGGAAAAAATGTGCTTCTCTGCCCCCTTGGGGTTATCTGTGGTCCTGCAGCTTGCTGTGGTCAGTGAAATGTGACTGAGGATGAGGTAGTTGATTGGCATCACTGACTCAACGGACATGAGTGTGAACCAGCTCCCGGACAAGGAAGCCTAGCGTGCTGCAGTCCAAGAGGTTGCAAAGAGTCAGACACGAATGAGCGACTGAACAACAATGTGAGTGAATATGAGGTGTGTCACTGAAGCATTTAGTTACCAATGCAAGACTCTCATGCTCGTTTTTACTGACATTTGTGGGAGAACTATTGATATGAAGCACCGCTATTCTGAAGAGTTTCTCAGAACTGCAACAGATTTGTGGAGGTGAGAAATATAGCATTGCTTTTAGGCCACTGAGAACGGAGGCTGGTAGTGCAGCTAAACCTGGTATTTCCTGACTAATACTGAGACCCAGGCTCTTTCTGTTCTGTTGCCCTCCTGAGCCTAAAGGGTTGCTCTCATCTACACTATCTGAGACAGCTAATTATGCTATAGTCATAGTCTCACTCATGGAAAGTGGGAAGCAGTAAAAAGAGAGCACACTTAGACTGTTTTTACGTCTAGACTTGGAAGTAGCAAACATCACATCATTGGCCACATCTAGTGCTTTAGGTATCTATTGCTACATAATAAATTATCCCAAAGCTTAGCCAATTAAAACAGCAGACCTTCATTCTATCAACCATTTCAGGAGCAGCTTAGCTGAGTGGTTGTGGTTCAGGGGCTGCAGTTGTCTGAAGGCTAGAGAGGGGCTGGAGGAGACACCTACAGGCTGACTCACAGTGTTCATGGCAGACCTCTGTCCTCACTGGCTGTTGCTGAGAATCTCAGTTCCGCATAGCAGCTGCCTTTCTGCAGAGCAACTGTTCCCAGAAACAAGGAGAGGTGGGTGGGGGTGGAGAGAGAAAAGATGCAGTATCTTTTAGAAACTAATACCAGAAATGATACATTAACCTTGCTGCCTTTTTTTCCTGGTCACACAGACCAGCCCTGGTTCAGTGTGGGGAGGGCCTATGCACATGTGTGAATACCAGGAGGGAGAACTCGCTGGAAGCTGACTAAAAAACCTAACTATATGGGAAGTGAGAAGATTTAGTCTTTAGCTGGATAGCCATTTTCCTCAGATAAAATTACAGGAAGAAAGAGAGAAAGGCTAGTGTACAAACAACCAGCTAAACAAAAATCCAAGAGCAAGAGAGAGAAGGGCTGAGGGGACAACCGGAATCATCTGCTTCAGCTCTCCCCTCTGGAGAAAAGAGACATAAATATATGTGTGTGCTCCTTTTGTCATTCATGAACACACATTCTGTATTTTGAAAAGATTCTGTGCTTCTGGATTATGGTTCCTATGCTATGCCCTGAAACTTCTTATCTACAGCGTCACTCCCCTCAGAAATGTGCCTTCTTTGTTCCCAGGCAATGCCAAGTTCCGAGGCACAAAGATTTTTTTAAAAAGTGTGGGGAGAAGGATCTTCCATCTGCAAGAAAGAGAAAGAAAATTCTTCTGCTTTGCTCATCTGGAACTCTGAGGATGACTCATATGAACTATGAGTCAGTATGTGATTAGTATTTAGATATTGGGTGCATTACATAAATTGAGATTCAAATCCAATGTTTCTCATAGTTTTCTAAGTTTAGGTGGTAAACTCTTATAAGAAGACACATAGAAACAACCTGTGTTTCCAGGACTCCAGCTGCAGCACAGCATCGCTGAAATGTTTTTAAGACGACAGCCGATGGAAAGCTGATGGGAGAAGCTCTCCAGAAGCCTTTGATTCTTCGTGCCTATAGTGGTTACAGAGGCCACAGCATCAAACCAAGACGTCTTCAAAAACCCAAGACATGTTATTCTCCATCCCTGCCAGTAGAAAGCGCACGTCCTGCATCCTCGCCTGATGTCTGTGCACTCCAGGATGGTAAAGAATCTGCCTGCAGTGTGGGAGACCTGCATTCACTCCCTGGCTTAGGACGATGCCCTGGAGAAGGGAATGGCGACCCACTCCAGTATTCTTGCCTGGAGAATTCCGTGGCTCATCCATGGAATCACAAAGAATAGGACACGACTTAGCGACCTTCACTCACTCACTACCTCCTGGAACTTCCATCGTGGGAAGAGAATATGACATTTAAAAAAAATTATTTTATCTTTTGATTGCTCTGGTTGCTCTGTAGCTGCAAGCAGGCTTTCTCCGGTTGTGGAGAGCAGGGGCAACTCTCTGGGTGCGGTGTTCAGGCTTCTTATTGTGGAGCTTCTCTTGCTGTGGAGCACAGACTCTAGGCACACAGGCTTAGCTGCTTCCAAGGCATGTGGGAATCTTTCTGGACCAGGGCTCAAACCCCAGGCAAGAGAGAGAAGGGCTGAGGGGACAACCGGAATCATCTGCTTCAGCTCTCCCCTCTGGAGAAAAGAGACATAAATATACATGTGTGCTCCTTTTCTCATTCATGAACACACATTCTGTATTTTGAAAAGATTCTGTGCTTCTGGATTATGGTTCCTATGCTATGCCCTGAAACTTCTTATCTACAGCGTCACTCCCCCCAGAAATGTGCCTTCTTTGTTCCCAGGCAATGCCAAGTTCTGAGGCACAAAGATTTTTTTTAAAAGTGTGGGGAGAAGGATCTTCCATCTGAAAGAAAGAGAAAAAAAATTCTTCTGCTTTGCTCATCTGGAACTCTGAGGATGACTCATATGAACTATGAGTCAGTATGTCATTAGTATTTAGATATTGGGTGCATTACATAAATTGAGATTCAAATCCAATGTTTCTCATAGTTTTCTAAGTTTAGGTGGTAAACTCTTATAAGAAGACACATAGAAACCTGTGTTTCCAGGACTCCAGCTGCAGCACAGCATCGCTGAAATGTTTTTAAGACGACAGCGGATGGAAAGCTGATGGGAGAAGCTCTCCAGAAGCCTTTGATTCTTCGTGCCTATAGTGGTTCACAGAGACCACAGCATCAAACCAAGACGTCTTCAAAAACCCAAGACATGTTATTCTCCATCCCTGCCAGTAGAAAGTGCACGTCCTGCATCCTCGCCTGATGTCTGTGCGCTCCAGGATGGTAAAGAATCTGCCTGCAGTGTGGGAGACCTGCATTCACTCCCTGGCTTAGGACGATGCCCTGGAGAAGGGAATGGCGACCCACTCCAGTATTCTTGCCTGGAGAATTCCGTGGCTCATCCATGGAATCGCAAAGAATAGGACACGACTTAGCGACCTTCACTCACTCACTACCTCCTGGAACTTCCATCGTGGGAAGAGAATATGACATTTAAAAAAAATTATTTTATCTTTTGGTTGCTCTGGTTGCTCTGTAGCTGCAAGCAGGCTTTCTCCGGTTGTGGAGAGCAGGGGCAACTCTCTGGGTGCGGTGTTCAGGCTTCTTATTGCGGAGCTTCTCTTGCTGTGGAGCACAGGCTCTAGGCACACAGGCTTAGCTGCTTCCAAGGCATGTGGGAATCTTTCTGGACCAGGGCTCAAACCCCTGCCTTGGCAGGCAGATTCTTACCCACTTAACACCAGGGAAGTCCAACAATGATGTTTTAAATGACTTTTCTTATTACCGTTGTTATTTTTTATTTTTATTTTTTTTATTTTGGGCGGGGGTCGGATTGGGGAGGGAGGGGAGCAGGCGGGCCACTTCTGTTGGTCTTTCATTTCTCTGTTTTCATCCGCCTTTGTTCTTTGACTCCTGCGGGCCTCCCATTGTGGTGGCGTCTGTCGTCGCAGAGCACCAGCTCTGGGCGCTTGCGCTCCAGAGCTCCGGCTCGGTAATTGGACACATCAGTCCAGCTGCTCCGCGGCATGTGGGATCTTCCCAGGCCAGGGATCGAACCGGCGCCCCTTGCACTGCAAGGCGGTGTCCTTATCCACTGGACCACCAGGGGAAGCCCTTACCATTGTTATTGCTAGTTACTGTGGCATTGAGTTTGGGCAGGGATACATTTGAAACAGTTGGTGCAAGGTTTTCAAATGACCCTTCAGTGGAAAGTGGAATATGTGGAACAAACTTTCTGTATGGAGATGTCCAGGATTGAGGCAGAGTAGCCAAATGTCCCCAGGAAGGTAACAGAATCCCGTCTAGCAAACATTTGCACTTAATTCCAAAAAGTATGTACTTACAGTCCATAAATTGTCTTGCTGGCAGTGGTCATCTTTTTCTTCACTATGCAAGAATAACCTTTTCCTCAAGTCCCCATCGACTGAGAAATGTCTGGTATTCTGTCCAATTATGTTCAGGGTTTGTTGGCCTAGGTATTCCTGGATCTCTTCCACTCTGAATTCCTGCTTCTCCTGGATTCATAATTACCCTAGTGGCCAGTATTCCTCCTTCTATGCACTCCTCTCTTCCTTTCTTCACTCTCCCATTTGTTAGCATTCTTTCTAAAGAATAAATGACAGATACACACCAAGAAGGGAATTCACTAGTCCACAGAACCAGGAAGGCTGAGATGGAAGAGTGAACCTAGCTTTTCTCTGTCTCACTTTGTATCTATTTCTAACTTCCATTTCTGCCTGGCTTCATCCTCTCTCATTACATTCTCTCCATTCCCTCCATAGCTGTGTAGATGGCTGCCTGCAACCCCAGACCTCCACCCTCACAATTCTCCATGCGCGAGGACAATAGAGCTTTTCCCATTCCCGTTGGGAAAACTCTGGCCAGGGACTCTGGTTGGCCCAGCGTAGGTGCAAAGCCCTTACCTTGGTTCAGTCCTTGTGTGCAGAGGGCTGAGGCTCTGTGATTGGCTGGCCTGGGTCGTATGTCTAACACTGAGTAGGGTGGGCAACTGGGGACGGGTGGTGAACAGCTCCACCTGGACCCCATGATAGAGGCAGTGCTCCCCAGATGTAAAGGGGTGTTGTTAACCCTTTGTAAGAAGACAACAGACAGAAGCAAGTGCTTCTGCTGCCCACTCTGGGCCATAGACATGGCCCAAGCAGCACCTTCCTTGCCCCCCATACCCCGAAGCATTGCCAACACAAGGCAATTTTGTGCAACAGCGCTGTCCTCAAGGTGCAGGGCAATAAGGAGCCGTGGCGGGTTGATAGCTGCAGGCCCAGCAGTGCACAGCGTTCATTTAAAACGACACGAAAAAGTCCCTGAGCCAAGGTCACCAGCCTTCTGGGTCAGCTGAGGCGTAGCTGGAGCCTGCCCTCTGGCCCAGATCTTTTCCTCCATTTCTCCCTTCAGTGCCTGAGCGTCCATGGGGCACAGTCCTAAGCACCTGCTACTTTCTTGTGCATGGCCAGTGAATTCATTTTCTTCCCCTTCTAGACTGATGTTTTATAGCCAAAAAAACCTCATCAAGGTGTTTTCATAAACAAAAGAGCAAATTCTCCCCTGGTAGAATCTTTCTAAGTATATTATAATATTATGGCTAACAGTCAGAGATACATATGTTTGCTCTTCATCTTTGTCTTGCTCCTGGCGCTCAGCTCCCAAAACCCTTGTAATTTCCTAAGTGATAAGAGCAATGGAAACTTTTTTTTATTTTTGTAGTATTTAGTCTTTTGCCCTCAAGTAGCTCCGGTTCCTGAATCAGCTCCAGAGTGAGAAAGGGGAAGGGAGCCTCTTGTCATGAATAACAAGCCCCTTTCAACTAGGAAAATAAAACCATAATTAAAAAAAAAAAAACAAAAAAACAAGCCCGTTTCAATCATCCCTGAGTTTGTGCTATGGAGGTGATTTTTGGAAAGCCCCTAGATAACCACCGGATGGGGGCTGCTCACCAGGGGAACCAAGCGGGTGATTAGAGGGTTGGAATTTTCAGCACCACCCTGGGCGGGGAGCAGACCTGGAGACTGAGTTTAATTGTGAATGGCCAATGATTTAATCAATCACCCTACATAACGAAGCCTCCAGAAAAAACCCTCTGAAGTCCAAGGTCCAGAGAGCTCCCGGGTGGGTGAAGAGGTGGCGACGCTGGGAGAAGGCTGCCCAGAGCAGGCCTGGAAGCTCCACACGCTTCCCCCATGCCTCGCTGTCTGCATCTCTTCCATCTGACTGTCCCTGACTTATAGCCTTTATTAGAAAGGGATGATCTAGTGAGTAAATTTTTCCTGTATTCTGTGAGCTACTCTCGCAAATCAGTGCAACCCGAGGAGGAGGTCATGACAGTGTACAGCCAGTCCATCAGAAGCACCGGTATCAGCCCGAGCTTGTTCCCCCTGCTGAACATGAGATCAACCTAGTTAAGGCTGATGACAAGAAACTGGGGCAGTGGGTAGGCCCACTGAAAACCTGACAGAGAGGAACACCTGGCATTGTGGTTGGTTGCAGTGGTGTGGTGGTTAAGGATTATGACGAGGATCTCCCCGAGGAGTGCTTCACATGTAAGAAATGAACAAATTTTTAAAATCTGACCCTAGTTAAATGTATTTATTAACTGAATAATTTGTTAAAGGACAGTTGATCCTCATTCCTTTCCAGCACCTGCCATTCAAGGACTCTTGGGCCTGACAAATACAGGAAGTGATCCTCTGTCATAAACGTGCGTCTCAGCTCCAAGCTAAGGGCATGCTCTCTGCCCAGCTGGTTAACTTTTCTCGTTTCGATGGCTCATTCTTGAATCATGTCTCTGGTGGGCTGGAAAGACTTCTGAGCTGGGGCTCAGACCTGGTTTAGCATCTCCCTTGCTGCTTGACATGGGCACATCTCCATGTTCTGTCTGGGTCTGCTTCACTTGCTGTCATATTAACATTTTTTCCTTGTTAGCCCATGTCTATGAAAGTGCTTTAAATGGTAAAAAATGGTGTCTCTATGCAGGTGTCCATGAAGTGCACACAGTTCGGTAACATCCCCACCTTCTCCCTTTCTTTCCAGAAAGTGACATCAGCATTCAGTCCTGTACTGACAGATCCTCAGCCACCACCAACAGGGCTGCAGAGCGCGAGCCAGGTGAGGCTGTTCTGATCATAATTGGTTCAATCACCCTACATAACGAGGCCGCCAGAAAAAACCCTCTGAAGTCCAAGGTCCAGAGAGCTCCCGGGTGGGTGAAGAGGTGGCGACGCTGGGAGAAGGCTGCCCAGAGCAGGCCTGGAAGCTCCACACGCTTCCCCCATGCCTCGCTGTCTGCATCTCTTCCATCTGACTGTCCCTGACTTATAGCCTTTATTAGAAAGGGATGATCTAGTGAGTAAATTTTTCCTGTATTCTGTGAGCTACTCTCGCAAATCAGTGCAACCCGAGGAGGAGGTCATGACAGTGTACAGCCAGTCCATCAGAAGCACCGGTATCAGCCCGAGCTTGTTCCCCCTGCTGAACATGAGATCAACCTAGTTAAGGCTGATGACAAGAAACTGGGGCAGTGGGTAGGCCCACTGAAAACCTGACAGAGAGGAACACCTGGCATTGTGGTTGGTTGCAGTGGTGTGGTGGTTAAGGATTATGACGAGGATCTCCCCGAGGAGTGCTTCACATGTAAGAAATGAACAAATTTTTAAAATCTGACCCTAGTTAAATGTATTTATTAACTGAATAATTTGTTAAAGGACAGTTGATCCTCATTCCTTTCCAGCACCTGCCATTCAAGGACTCTTGGGCCTGACAAATACAGGAAGTGATCCTCTGTCATAAACGTGCGTCTCAGCTCCAAGCTAAGGGCATGCTCTCTGCCCAGCTGGTTAACTTTTCTCGTTTCGATGGCTCATTCTTGAATCATGTCTCTGGTGGGCTGGAAAGACTTCTGAGCTGGGGCTCAGACCTGGTTTAGCATCTCCCTTGCTGCTTGACATGGGCACATCTCCATGTTCTGTCTGGGTCTGCTTCACTTGCTGTCATATTAACATTTTTTCCTTGTTAGCCCATGTCTATGAAAGTGCTTTAAATGGTAAAAAATGGTGTCTCTATGCAGGTGTCCATGAAGTGCACACAGTTCGGTAACATCCCCACCTTCTCCCTTTCTTTCCAGAAAGTGACATCAGCATTCAGTCCTGTACTGACAGATCCTCAGCCACCACCAACAGGGCTGCAGAGGCGCGAGCCAGGTGAGGCTGTTCTGATCATAACTTGGTTCACTGTGCATTGTTTAGAGAAGAAATGTTTTAAGGTAAAGAAAGAGGATGCTTGCCAAGGATGTTTAATGGGATCTTGTAAACATTTGCATTCTGAATGACTGCTAGTGTTTCTTAATGTGGGCTCTTTATTTTAAAGAACTGAAAAGACAGCACCTTCATTGTAGGTAAGAGTTCAGAAGTTCACACCAGCCTCATTCTGGGCTGGGTTGGCAGATGCCGCTAGTGACCTTTCCAATATCCATCCTCGCCTTCTTCCTTACTGAAAGAACCCTAATTTTTCTTAAGGCAGTACTACATCCAATTGCATAAGCTTACTTTCCCAGACTCCCTTGCAGTTGGGAGTGGCCATGTAACCCAGTTCTGGCCAATGAGATGCAGGTGGAAGTCCTTAAGGGGACCTCTAGGACCTTCTAAAGGGGAGAGTCTTGGCTGGCATGTGTCCTTTGCTTTTTCCTTTTTTATTTGAAATGAACCCATCTTATCTCCACAAACACAAGAGTCACATGCTAAAGATAGGAAAGTAGGAAAATAACCTGACTGCAGGTCCTTGGCAACCATACCTGCTGATGTCTTATGTAAAAACAATCACTTAAACACACATACAAAAAGCCTATTTAGTTAATCCACTGTAATCAAGTTACTGTTCCATGCACTCCGACACAGTCTTAACTGTTAGGCAGCTAAGACGTTTATGTGCTATGTGTAATAGAAAATTGATGCAAATCAACTGTAGAGTTTTTCCACACAGCGCTGCTCCAGCTTTTGTCGCATGTACACCACCTGGAGAACTTGCTGAAAATGCTGATTCTGATTCAGGAGGTCTGAACTGGAGTTGAGTCTGCACTTCTCACAAGCTTGCAGCTAACACTGATGACGCCAGTCCTGGACCACACTGTGAATAGCAAGGATTAGAAAATGACAGCTCTTTTGTCAGGCTGCTCCTATGCTGAGCTATTGTTTTCTTTTGATATGCTTATTATTCAGTTAAAAATCAGCAGAGGACTGTGCATTTTCAACAGAAGACATTCAGTCCTGTTGCACTGGGTGCAGGGCGAGCCAGGTGAGGCTGTTCTGATCATAACTTGGTTCACTGTGCATTGTTTAGAGAAGAAATGTTTTAAGGTAAAGAAAGAGGATGCTTGCCAAGGATGTTTAATGGGATCTTGTAAACATTTGCATTCTGAATGACTGCTAGTGTTTCTTAATGTGGGCTCTTTATTTTAAAGAACTGAAAAGACAGCACCTTCATTGTAGGTAAGAGTTCAGAAGTTCACACCAGCCTCATTCTGGGCTGGGTTGGCAGATGCCGCTAGTGACCTTTCCAATATCCATCCTCGCCTTCTTCCTTACTGAAAGAACCCTAATTTTTCTTAAGGCAGTACTACATCCAATTGCATAAGCTTACTTTCCCAGACTCCCTTGCAGTTGGGAGTGGCCATGTAACCCAGTTCTGGCCAATGAGATGCAGGTGGAAGTCCTTAAGGGGACCTCTAGGACCTTCTAAAGGGGAGAGTCTTGGCTGGCATGTGTCCTTTGCTTTTTCCTTTTTTATTTGAAATGAACCCATCTTATCTCCACAAACACAAGAGTCACATGCTAAAGATAGGAAAGTAGGAAAATAACCTGACTGCAGGTCCTTGGCAACCATACCTGCTGATGTCTTATGTAAAAACAATCACTTAAACACACATACAAAAAGCCTATTTAGTTAATCCACTGTAATCAAGTTACTGTTCCATGCACTCCGACACAGTCTTAACTGTTAGGCAGCTAAGACGTTTATGTGCTATGTGTAATAGAAAATTGATGCAAATCAACTGTAGAGTTTTTCCACACAGCGCTGCTCCAGCTTTTGTGCGCATGTACACCACCTGGAGAACTTGCTGAAAATGCTGATTCTGATTCAGGAGGTCTGAACTGGAGTTGAGTCTGCACTTCTCACAAGCTTGCAGCTAACACTGATGACGCCAGTCCTGGACCACACTGTGAATAGCAAGGATTAGAAAATGACAGCTCTTTTGTCAGGCTGCTCCTATGCTGAGCTATTGTTTTCCTTTGATATGCTTATTATTCAGTTAAAAATCAGCAGAGGACTCAGTGCATTTTCAACAAAATGTTAAGGTTTTATTTAGAATATCATTTCAGAGACAAAAAGCAGTTCTTTTTGTTTAGCAAAATAAATTTAACAACTGTAGTTAAATAAGGTACATTCAAGATTTTTGTGATTTTTTTCCCCCTTCATTATTGGATTTTTGCCAGTTTGAGTTTCTGTCTTGCAGCCTAACTGGATGCTTTCCAAGTTAATTCAGCTCTAATCCAAGGAAATGCTTTATGAAATCCACATGACTCAAATTCCCTCTGTATTCTCACTCAATGTATTCAATGAAACACAAGTCACTTAGGGACGTAGAATTAAAAGGAAATGGTTCTCCCTGTTGGTCATGTTGTCTCTTCAACAGAGGCCTAGACTGCTCTGAAATGGATGTTGACAATAAACGGCTACTGGGAGGTGATGGTGGGGGTGGTTTTTACACCATCAGTCGTCATGACCCAAAAGGAAATGCAAGCCACACCACTTTGCAGCCACGCCTCTGCCTTACGCCGAAGCTGCACATAGCTTCTATTGTTATTTTCTTTTCTAGTTATGTACATTAAAAAAAAATACAACAGTGTGTTAAATAGCACGACAGCTAACAGTGGAACCTAGGACACTATACTGAAAAACCCGAATAGCTTGATGAGGCTGCGGAGAGAAACAGCAGGTGGTCTTCACGGAGGGAGGCCGCCAAGGCCCGCCCTCTCCTCAGTCTGTGACAGATCTGCACTCTGAGGGTAGGCCTTCTGACTGCCGCCACTGGGCCAGGCGCTGCTTGAACCATTTCTGGAAGAGAGCAACATGCAATATTACTAGTCACGAACTGAAAAATACCCATTCTGTTTCTAAAAGTAGCCTTGGTGACCCAGTTGGAAAGGAGGAAGAGTAAGAACTGAGTCCATGGGGCTGGTTCTTCTCACTGTGGTACTTACCTTTCTGTCACAGGATGTTTGCACATACTATTTCCTATGCTTAGAATATTTGATCTTCATAATGTATCTGATCATCTGTCTCTCTTACCCTCAGGGAGCAGCTTAAACCTTCTCAGTGAAGCCTTCCCTGACCTTTATATCTAAGTAGATTCTCCATCTATCTCCTTAATCTCTATTTTAATACTTTTGTTACCTTCACAGAACTTTTAGTATCTGTGATTAATTCATTAATTTGTACATTCACTTATTTTTAATCTACATGCCCTTCTAGAAGGTTAAGATCTCTGAAAGCAGAATCTACATCCATCTTACCACCTTAGCCCTGAGAGTAAGGGCTTAACAGAGATTAATCAATGTTTGTTGAATGACAAAAGAAACCGAAGCATCTCCTTGTTGCCCCAGATAAATCTATATGGCTGCTATACCTCATCAGTGTGTGGTGATCTTAAGGGCCTTGATCATCCACAGTGCTTAGTAACAATGTGTTAAATAAAAGGCATGAAAAACTAAGCACTGGGCAACCTTGAAGCACTCCTTTTTTGGGATCCATGGAGTATTCTAGCCCAGTCTTTCCTGCTCCAGGGCCACTGAGTAGTGAGAAAAGATAGAGTGGAACTCCCACTTTACTCAAAATCTTCTAAATCTGTGTGACCCAAATATTCATACCTCACCAAAGTAGCTACGGATTCAGGAAAAGTCTCAGATGGGAAGGTTCTCGACATGGGACCAGGTGAGGACAGCAACATTCTTTCTGTGTTGTAAGACTGCCTTCCAACATACAGAGCTGCCTTTATTAGACCACCGAGGGATGGGGAATTCTGCAAAGGGTAAATAAAGAGATCTATGCTGGGGAACAGTCTGAGGTGTGAACCAGGCTGGCCAGAAGAATTCTGAAGTCTTTAAAATCAATATTGAAGAGAAAAGAGTGAAGACACAGCAGCAGCAAGCATTGATCCACATGGGAGAGGATGAGTAGAAGGCTCTGTGGAGGGCTGGACCTCCAGGCTTTATTCTCCTGTGCTTTCCAACTGTTCACACCACAGGGCACACTGTTTCTGTACCTTGCCACTTGGGAGGTGACCACTGGGGGGCTCTACAGTCCTGGGCCCTGTCAGCGGGAAGCGCTATTGTACCGGACTAGCTCTGAGAACTTCAGGAAGTTAGAGTGCCAGGCAGCTCAACTGTTGGTGAAGAGGTAAGCTTAGGGGGTTTCTATTGTCCCTTATAAGGCTTCTAACATTTACCTATTCTTGGGACTTCCCTGATGATCCAGTGGTTAAGAATCTGCCCTGCAATGCAGGTCATGTGGATTCGATCCCTGGTCAGGGAACTAAAATCTCATATTAAGATCCCACATGTCACGGAGCAACTGAGCCCATGGACCACAAGAGAATCTGTGCGCCGCAAGTAAGACTCATCACAGCCAAATAAATAAATACTTAAAAAAATAAAAAGAAGTTATAATGTACTTAAGATGTAGGCAAAGGAAGCAGAAGGAAAGAACACAGCTTTGGGATGGACGCCAGATCTGGCATGTGCTGATGGAGATAGTGCAACGAGAAACCCATAGAGGGCTCTGACCTGGCACAGCCAGAGCCACGCTGGGGAAGACCTCATCTCTGCAGAGATCTAGGGTATGACAAGGCACTTCACCATAAGCCCAAGATGAGAAGAAAGGGTGAGAACCACAAGGAAAGGAGGGTTTCTTCAGCTCAAGTCGTGAGAGCTAGAAGGCGGCAAGACCACAGGGTGGTCTAGGGCTTTGCACCAATGCTCAGCTGGCTGAATAGCAAGGAACCATGCCTACAACTCACCCTAACTGTTGAACAGTATTTACACAAGGAAGTGCCTAACAGCCGCCAAGATCTGTGGTCTTACAAAGCTTTGTACTGTGGCACAGCAGCAGAGAAAAGTAATCAAAAGTCAGGGGCAGCAGATTATTCTTAGGGAAGCCTTCTCCTAGGGGTTGCCCTCTGGGTGCCATATTTCACTCCTAAGGGACCTCCAATCTTAGGAGAATAGAGAACTCATGTATTTTTGGTGGCTTTAACCAATGTTCTACTGCTAAAGGTGGGCATATTTGCTTCTGTGATCCATGTGTGTGTTTAGTTAACTCTGGAATCTGGTGTCAGAACAGCGTGGTTCCAGTCTCCTTAATGAGGTGCCTCTGCAGGGATTTCATGGCTACAAGGTCTGATTCAACAGAATTCCCAGAGCTGAATAAATGGCAGAGTTTTACAGGCCGACTAATTAAAACCTTGGAGGGAGAAAGGCTCATTTTATATCAGGATTCATTTAAGACAAAATGATTGAGCTGGCTTCATTCAGAAGTGCCAATCTTTACACTACTAATGAAGTGTAATATTCATTACTAGAATATTAATATGCAGTTACTGAAAATAACTTCAGCAATGACCACATCTATGAAACAGTGAGTTGACATCCAAATGCTTAATAAATTGAACCCTAGAGCTGGGGGATGGGAAGAGACTCAAGAAAAGCTCAACTATTTTCTGAAGCTGCATATTATAATAGCACATGCATATAATAATTGAGCAAACCAGTTGCTCTCCAACAAAGACCATTAGATACCTCGCTTGATTTTTCTCACCTTCAGAGCTGAATCTTATCACATCCCACTCACGTCAATACAAATTTTCCACCTGGCTCTTCTCTTTCTCTTCCTTGTTTCAGCCATCCCCTGAGAAAGACATGCATCCCTCACTTGCTTATAAATGGATGCCCTCATTAGCCTTGCCCACTATTGGACATTCATTTACTCTGAGGGAACAGATGATAATTAGACCCTGTGATGTGGAAAGGTTGAGGCAAAATAACATTGTTCCTGTTCTCTTCTCCAGTAGCTAACATTTCATTCTTTCTAGGAGGAGACCTTTAGAGTTCTTTATTCCACTCATGAAACATCTAACAACTAAAACCAGGGTTCTGGGAAGAATCCCAGGATATTAAGAGGAGATAAAACTTCTGGAAACCAATCTAAGAACCAATGCCAACTACACTGGGATTGAATCAGCGATAAGAGAAAGTGGCAGATCATTCTAACCTCCCAAGGGGCTGATGAGAGCTTTCCCAGCCCCTTCTCACACTGACTTCAAAATAATAAAAGACAGAGGGACTGGCATTCTGTAAGGTTTATCTAATTTAAATATAGGAGATATCTAGTTACTGTCTTGAGAAGAAAAAAAAAAATTCTAGGATCCCAGCAAATGTACCTTAAAAAGTTATTTCCTTTACAGCATCCTTCACCTCACTCTGGGTTCCTACAGGTGTCCCCTCCAAGTAGAGAACGCTGTCCTACCATGGGACAGTTAAACAGAGGTCAAAGTCTCCAGTCAATAAACAACTTAACCTTTTAGTTCCCCTTACGTTTGCCAAAGTATCAGCAGAATGAATCAGCTTGAATTCACTGTCTCACAGCAGCATAGCATGCTTATTTTTCTTTTCCTATGTATTCTAGGAAAATGCATATGAATCCAACTCTGGAAGTGAGTGGTATTAGGCAAAAGGGACCAGTGAAAGTCACTCAGTTGTGTCTGACTCTATTCGACCCATGGACAAGCCATGGAATTCTCCAGGCAAGAATGTTGGAATGGGTAGTAGCCTTCCCCTTCTCCAGGGGATCTTCCCAACCTAGGGATAGAACCCAGGTCTCCCACATGGCAGGCAAATTCTTTACTGAGCCACCAGGCAAGCCTAGAAGGGACCAAGCATATGAAACAAATATTATTTTGGCTTTCAGGACCTTTTCTTGTGGAGAAGAGCAACATTAACACGAAAAGAAACAGGTGAAGTGCTGACACCAGACACAACTTATATGTAGGCCCAGCAAAACCCTGACCTCCATCAGTTATTAGAAGGTTCCCACAGGGAAACCAGGGCTTCTCTTGTAGCTCAGCTGGTCAAGAATCCACCTGCAATGCAGGAGCCCCCATTTGATTCCTGGGTCAGGATGATCCCCTGGAGAAGGCCTAGGCTACCTACTCCAGTATTCTTGGGCTTCCCTGGTAAGAAACCATTCTCACCCACCAGTGCACATGGGGGTGGGAGGGTTGGCCAGGGATGAAGGGGATGAGTGGGTGGCAGGGTCGGGCAGAGTGGAAGGATGAGAGGTTGGAAGACGAGACCCAATCTGATGACGGATGAGAGAGGGTTCCCCGGGAAGCCGTTATCTCTGAAATTGCTAACTTTGGCCTCTCTCTAAGCTCTGGGGTCTCAGCTGCTTCCCTGTGGTTGGTACCGGAAGACAGAGGAGCAAGCTGAGCTGTGGCAATCTCAGGGAGGAAGAAGGTGTTGGCCTTGTGGCAGGAAGAGGAGGCGAAGGACCCTGCTATGAGGTTGACTCATCCCCGGAAAGGCTCACTTCAGGGCTGGGTGGACCATGTGACCACTTGAGGGTGGGAGAAGAGGGGAGATGGGAGGAGGGCTGCCGGACAGGGCGAAGGAACCTGCTGTGTAGGGTCCGAACTGGCTGACTTCAGTACGGAAGGCTGCCACCTCTTTCTTCCTCCCTCTAATCTCATTTCAGTTCAGTTCTCTCATATAAAGTGTATCCTGAGGAAAGACTGAACATAGCCTGAGATGACTGTCGTTTACCGTATGGATTTTTTTTTTCCAGGAAGAAATAGAACATAAATTGAATTTTCAGTCCTTCCCTCCCACCCTACCCAGTCATTTCCATTCCTTTTCTGTGGAGACAAAAGAGCATGGTGGGGCTCCCCTGGTGGTCCAGTGGGTAAAGAGTCTGCCTTGCAGTGCAAGGGGCACCAGTTCGATCCTTGGCCTGGGAAGATCCCACGTGCTGCAGAGCGCTCAGAGCCAGGCACACATGCGCCCAGAGCTGGTGCTCTGCATCAAGAGACCACTGCAAAGGGAGGCCCACACGGGCCAAAGAATAAAGATGGATGAAAACAAACAAATAAATAAAAAAGCAATAAAAGAGGCCAAAGTTAAAAAAAAAAAAAAAGAGCATGGTGTTTAAGCATCTGGACCAGCAGGTCTGGTGACCAGAGTTCTGATCCCAGCTCCACCACCCCCAGTTGTAGTCTTAAGCAAATTATTTAAATGTTCTATATCTCAGTTCCTTTATCTGTGCAATGGGGACAATAGTACCTACCCCACAGCACTGTTGTGGCAAATAAATGATTTAATACTTGGAGAATACCTGGAACATTAGGTGGTAAGTATAACCTGTTATGAAGGTCAGTGTAATTGTTCTGCTTTACAGGTAAGGGAATGACAGTGACTTGCCAAGAGAGAATCTGGCTCAGATGGCAAAGAATCGACCTGCAACGTGGGAGACCCAGGTTCAATCCCTGGATCACAGGGGATCCCTGGAGAAGGGAATGGCTACCTACTCCAGCATCTTACCTGGAGAATCCCATGGACAGAGGAGCCCAGAGGGCTACAATCCATGGGGTCACAGAGTCGGAATTGACTAAGTGACTAACCCTTTCACGGAGCCCACAGTGAATCCACTGCCTTCTTTTTTTTTTTTTTTTTTTTAATTTTGGCCTCTTTTATTGGTCTTTCATTTATTTATTTTCATCCATCTTTATTCTTTGGCCTGTGTGGGCCTCCCATCACAGTGGGCTATCTTGTTGCAGAGCACCGGCTCTGGGTGCATGCGCTCCAGAGTGCTGGCTCACAATTGGACACACCCGTCCAGCCACTCTGCGGCACGTGGGACCTTCCCAGGCCAGGATTCGAACCCACACCCCTTGCACTGCAAGGTGGACTCTTTACCCATTGGGCCAGCAGGGAAGCCCCACAGCTTTCTTTTTAAAACGCTGAGTTACTGTCTCTTTGGTCACTCCTCTTTTCTAAATATAGTGTGGGATTTTACATGACAAAAATTCAGCAGGCTGCCTCGGGGGAGGTGTGTGGAGGCTGGGGTAGGGGGGTGGGGTGTGCAGGTCACAGAAACTTGAGCTGCTACATTTGGGTTACACTAAATCACCTTCTATTAAGTTCTGGTTCTGGTTAGCCAGACAGCTGTTCCCTTAACTAGGAAGATATGCTTGACTTTTCTATCTGACCTAAAAATGGGAGCATTTTCTACAGGCAAGTTCTCCCTTTAAAGGCTTAGATAGCAAAAGTCATTTTGGACTTGGGATCTTGAGGTCTAGATTCTAGGATTCACTGGAGCACCCATAACAAGCTTTAAGCCTCAGCTAAGTATGATTCATGGTGAGAAGAGAACAGAATGTCTGATGCTCTAGTCTATAAAATGGGAAGAATAAGAAAATTTCTACTTTAGACCTGAGACTAGAGGTGTGAAGTGCTTTGGGCTCCCATGGGAGCGATGCTAGAAGAGTTCCAAGTGGTTATCACGCATAACAAACTGTCTTTCCATAACCAAAGGGAAAATAGAAGTCAGAGTTTCGACAGGGCTTTTTTTTTTTTTTTTTTAAGTCAGCTGAAGGAGAAAGTACTGCTCCTAGTGGTTAAAAATATTGGGCAGTGTTGCATTCCCTCTCCTAAACGATTTCCAGGACAATATAGAAGCTTTTAAAGTAGATAAATCAACACAATTACAGTGACCTCTGCTTCCATTCTCTCAACTGTAATGTCAGATGTCTATTTAACAGAAAACTCCAGAAAAGGACTCTAAGCCTTAGAGCCGTGGGATTTTTAAAAATTAGAGCCAAAGCTCTGCAGCTGAGCGGAAGCGGCTCCGGGATGTGGTGGAAAGAGCATGCTTAACGACCTTTGCTATCATGGCAAATTCCCTCCCTCTGAATCTGTTTCCTCGTTTACCAACCCCAGGACTGAATTTATAGCTGGTCACTAGGCTCCCTTGTGGACCCCGGGCTCGGAGGGCGCACACCGCGCCTCTCCGAAAGGTTTTGCTCACAGCCCAGAGAAGAAACTCAACCCAGGAACGAGGAACAAACGTGGGCCCAGAGACGCGGCTCCTAGCCCAGAGGGAGGAGAGAAGGATTTCCCGGGCTGTAGAGGGGAGAGGAAAGGCAAGGAGAAGGGAGGGTGGGCGTGGGATTTCTAAGCAGCTCCTGCGGGAGCCACCGGGTTGGCGTGCAGGCACAGACCCTGCGCCGGTGGTGCAGAGAAGCCGGGATGCTGCAGGTCTGGGTTCCCGGGGTGCGGACAGAGGCGATGAAAGACCAGAAGGAAGGAGGCCAAACGGGAGCCAAAGGTAAGGGCGGCCCACACCGTCTCGAGATCTAGGCGTTTCGAGGGGCAGGAGAGTGGGAGCGCGGAGCGCGCGCCGGGGCTCACCTGGGTCTCCTCCTCGGACAGGCCGGCCTCGGCCGCGATCAGGCACAGCGTGGTGGGGTCAGGGTGCTTGTTGACCTTGTTGAAGTTGTACTCCAGGATCTCCACCTGGTCCTCAGTGGGGCCGCTCGCGGTCTCGGTCGACATGGTCCCGGCTCGGCTGCTGGAGAGGGAGAAGGGGCGGCGGTGAGCGAGGCCGCGGGCGCGCGGGCGGATCGCGGGGCGGATCGGCGGTGCGGGGCGCGCTCAGCCCGGGGGGCAGTCCCCGCCCGCGGTGGCACGGTGCACCGGCCCCCCGCGCTGCAGGCTGCGGCGGGAGCCCGCGCGGGCTCCTTCCGGGGGCGCGCCTAGGGTTCTCGCCGTTGACTCGCGCGTCCTTGGGACTGCCTCCTGCCCCGAGGTTTACAACAGGTTGTCCGCGGGGCCCCTGATCTGGGGCAGTGAGAGGAAACGTCTGCCGCGCCCTCCGCGCCCTGAGGCTTTAAGGAAGGAGTGGAGGAAGAGCGGCGGTGATTTTGAAAAACCACCTTTCAAACGCTTCCTCCAGGGAGAGGAGCTGCCCTGGCGAAGTGCCTTAGAGCCGTGGGATTTTTAAAATTAGACCCTCAGCTGAGCACCATGGGAAAGAGCATGCTTAACGACCTTTGCTATCATGGCAAATTCCTCCTCTGAACCTGTTTCCTCGTTTACCAACCCCAGGACTGAATTTATAGCTGGTCACTAGGCTCCCTTGTGGACCCCGGGCTCGGAGGGCGCACACCGCGCCTCTCCGAAAGGTTTTGCTCACAGCCCAGAGAAGAAACTCAACCCAGGAACGAGGAACAAACGTGGGCCCAGAGACGCGGCTCCTAGCCCAGAGGGAGGAGAGAAGGATTTCCCGGGCTGTAGAGGGGAGAGGAAAGGCAAGGAGAAGGGAGGGTGGGCGTGGGATTTCTAAGCAGCTCCTGCGGGAGCCACCGGGTTGGCTGCAGGCACAGACCCTGCGCCGGTGGTGCAGAGAAGCCGGGATGCTGCAGGTCTGGGTTCCCGGGGTGCGGACAGAGGCGATGAAAGACCAGAAGGAAGGAGGCCAAGCGGGAGCCAAAGGTAAGGGCGGCCCACACCGTCTCGAGATCTAGGCGTTTCGAGGGGCAGGAGAGTGGGAGCGCGGAGCGCGCGCCGGGGCTCACCTGGGTCTCCTCCTCGGACAGGCCGGCCTCGGCCGCGATCAGGCACAGCGTGGTGGGGTCAGGGTGCTTGTTGACCTTGTTGAAGTTGTACTCCAGGATCTCCACCTGGTCCTCAGTGGGGCCGCTCGCGGTCTCGGTCGACATGGTCCCGGCTCGGCTGCTGGAGAGGGAGAAGGGGCGGCGGTGAGCGAGGCCGCGGGCGCGCGGGCGGATCGCGGGGCGGATCGGCGGTGCGGGGCGCGCTCAGCCCGGGGGGCAGTCCCCGCCCGCGGTGGCACGGTGCACCGGCCCCCCGCGCTGCAGGCTGCGGCGGGAGCCCGCGCGGGCTCCTTCCGGGGGCGCGCCTAGGGTTCTCGCCGTTGACCCGCGCGTCCTTGGGACTGCCTCCTGCCCCGAGGTTTACAACAGGTTGTCCGCGGGGCCCCTGATCTGGGGCAGTGAGAGGAAACGTCTGCCGCGCCCTCCGCGCCCTGAGGCTTTAAGGAAGGAGTGGAGGAAGAGCGGCGGTGATTTTGAAAAACCACCTTTCAAACGCTTCCTCCAGGGAGAGGGAGCTGCCCTGGCGACAGTCCTGACGGATCGCGAGGCTGGCCGCCCGGTTCCGCGGCGGGACGCCTCACCCTGCGAGTCCTGCTGCCTCTACAGCGGCTTAGCGCTTTGCAGCCTCTCCAGGGAGGGCGGTGCGCCCCACACCTCCTTCAGAGAAAAGGCCCACAGGACAGAAGCTCCTTCTCAAAGTTGGGGAAATGGGGGCGGCGCTTTTCATCTCTCCCTTTTACAGAGGTGGAGACAGGTCCGCAGCGCTTTACCCCTGCCGTTCCCAGGGTCAGGGACTGAGGCTCAAGGAGAAATTTCTACCTGAGGGCTTGTGTGAGTCACCCTGCCACCTCCTCCACCCAAGATTTTTCTAACTAATGCTGTAGATCTTGGATTAATCCGGCTGATTACTGCCCAGCGTGGCCTGGACATGGCTCATCGTGAAGTAGAGCCCACTTCACGATGAGCCTTCCTAGATGACGACTTCTAAGATAGAGCCCAAACCCACCTGAGGAGGATCATCAGCACCTGTCTTAAATCAGACACCCCTGTGATTGTACTAAAAATAACTAAAGTTGAGAGAAGTGGTCCTTTACCAGTTTCAAGGTCTCCTGTATTATCTTGCTTTAGAGTCAAACATTGCTCCAGCAGATTTGGGGTAATATGACTTCCTGCTGCATCTCTCACACCTAGGTAGCCTCTGAAATGGAGCCAAAAACTGGCAGATGTGCACCCCTCCCCTCTGCCCAACTTAAGATGTATTGAGATGTCGGCCACCTGATGTGAAAAACGGACTCTTCGGAAAGAGTCTGATGCTGGAAAAAGTAGAAGGCAGAAGGCGAAGGAACAACAGATAATGAGATGGTTTGATGGCCCCACCAAATGAGCAGGCTTCAGGAGGTGGTGAAGGACAGGAAGCCTGGCGTGCTGCAGTCCGTGGACTTGCAGAGTCAGACACGACTGAGTAACTGAAGTGAGATAAAAAGTGTTCGCGGGGCCCCTGATCTGGGGCAGTGAGAGGAAACGTCTGCCGCGCCCTCCGCGCCCTGAGGCTTTAAGGAAGGAGTGGAGGAAGAGCGGCGGTGATTTTGAAAAACCACCTTTCAAACGCTTCCTCCAGGGAGAGGGAGCTGCCCTGGCGACAGTCCTGACGGATCGCGAGGCTGGCCGCCCGGTTCCGCGGCGGGACGCCTCACCCTGCGAGTCCTGCTGCCTCTACAGCGGCTTAGCGCTTTGCAGCCTCTCCAGGGAGGGCGGTGCGCCCCACACCTCCTTCAGAGAAAAGGCCCACAGGACAGAAGCTCCTTCTCAAAGTTGGGGAAATGGGGGCGGCGCTTTTCATCTCTCCCTTTTACAGAGGTGGAGACAGGTCCGCAGCGCTTTACCCCTGCCGTTCCCAGGGTCAGGGACTGAGGCTCAAGGAGAAATTTCTACCTGAGGGCTTGTGTGAGTCACCCTGCCACCTCCTCCACCCAAGATTTTTCTAACTAATGCTGTAGATCTTGGATTAATCCGGCTGATTACTGCCCAGCGTGGCCTGGACATGGCTCATCGTGAAGTAGAGCCCACTTCACGATGAGCCTTCCTAGATGACGACTTCTAAGATAGAGCCCAAACCCACCTGAGGAGGATCATCAGCACCTGTCTTAAATCAGACACCCCTGTGATTGTACTAAAAATAACTAAAGTTGAGAGAAGTGGTCCTTTACCAGTTTCAAGGTCTCCTGTATTATCTTGCTTTAGAGTCAAACATTGCTCCAGCAGATTTGGGGTAATATGACTTCCTGCTGCATCTCTCACACCTAGGTAGCCTCTGAAATGGAGCCAAAAACTGGCAGATGTGCACCCCTCCCCTCTGCCCAACTTAAGATGTATTGAGATGTCGGCCACCTGATGTGAAAAACGGACTCTTCGGAAAGAGTCTGATGCTGGAAAAAGTAGAAGGCAGAAGGCGAAGGGAACAACAGATAATGAGATGGTTTGATGGCCCCACCAAATGAGCAGGCTTCAGGAGGTGGTGAAGGACAGGGAAGCCTGGCGTGCTGCAGTCCGTGGACTTGCAGAGTCAGACACGACTGAGTAACTGAAGTAAACTGAGATATAGGAAGTTAGAGTGTTCAAGTTCTTGGCTGAGGACCAGGGACAGACAGGTCAGGCCTTGCCATGGCTGACAGTAACAGACAAGCACATGTGTGGAAATCACACTGGTTTGTTGTTTTAACAAACAATTGCAAAATCAGCCAGCGCAATCCTGAGCATGTTTAATGTGGTTTGTCCCCGGGGATGAGCCACCCTCCACTGAGCAGCCTGCACAATGTCCCCAATGCTGTGACAATCTTTTCTATGGTGGCCCGCTCTCTGGGCTCCCTGAATATCTTTCCCTCTCCTCTTGGTCTCTTGAAGAAGCTCTCAGGTGAGACAAGAAGCCATTCCAACTGTGAGAGATTCAGGGCTCAAACCAGTTGTCAGGTCACAGTGAAATCTCCGCGTTGTTAGGGAGTTCTGTGCTCTGCCACTTTAAAATCTGTCCCAGTGATGGCTGGCACCGTACTGAGGCAGGATGGGGTCCAGTCAAGAGGTAAATGCCTCTTCTGTTGGTACCTATCTCCCTCTTTCTTTGGCACAGAGTGTCGAAGCTGGAAAGAACCTTGGTAGAAAGCCTTGGCTTCCGTTTCAGTACTGTGCTCTTCTAGACCCTTCTCAGCAGGCCATCCTGTACTTTAGTTTGGCAGAACAAATCAGCCAGGGGCTTTTTAATATTTTGAATGGGCATTGACTGACCTCATAGGATACCAACTCCAGTCAAAGCTGTCCACTGGAACCACCCACCACTGCTCATTTTGCCTGAAAAAAACACAGGCTAAAGGAAATGGCTGCCACTAATTTTATTGCTTGCCCTTGAAAGAGTCCATCTATTTCCAGTGACACAGTTAACGTTGGCTCTTCCAGGAAAATATTTGCTGTTTCTTTGTAGAATCCTCAGTCTTTCAGAAGTGTTCGTCAAATGCCTAGATTTCTAAACTAGACTCAGATTCAAGAACTGCTCTATGTGTATGTCTCTCTTTTGTTTCTTAATCACTATTATTATTATTTCATTCAATATTGACTCACATTCTTAATCAGATGCATTTTCTCTCATATTTTTATGGCTTTCTGTTACAGGACTTTGTATGAGAATTCGTGGATAGGTCCGTTCACAATGCCTGAGTAACTGAAGTAAACTGAGATATAGGAAGTTAGAGTGTTCAAGTTCTTGGCTGAGGACCAGGTACAGACAGGTCAGGCCTTGCCATGGCTGACAGTAACAGACAAGCACATGTGTGGAAATCACGCTGGTTTGTTGTTTTAACAAACAATTGCAAAATCAGCCAGCGCAATCCTGAGCATGTTTAATGTGGTTTGTCCCCGGGGATGAGCCACCCTCCACTGAGCAGCCTGCACAATGTCCCCAATGCTGTGACAATCTTTTCTATGGTGGCCCGCTCTCTGGGCTCCCTGAATATCTTTCCCTCTCCTCTTGGTCTCTTGAAGAAGCTCTCAGGTGAGACAAGAAGCCATTCCAACTGTGAGAGATTCAGGGCTCAAACCAGTTGTCAGGTCACAGTGAAATCTCCGCGTTGTTAGGGAGTTCTGTGCTCTGCCACTTTAAAATCTGTCCCAGTGATGGCTGGCACCGTACTGAGGCAGGATGGGGTCCAGTCAAGAGGTAAATGCCTCTTCTGTTGGTACCTATCTCCCTCTTTCTTTGGCACAGAGTGTCGAAGCTGGAAAGAACCTTGGTAGAAAGCCTTGGCTTCCGTTTCAGTACTGTGCTCTTCTATACCCTTCTCTGCAGGCCATCCTGTGCTGTAGTTTTGCAGAACAAATCAGCCGGGGGCTTTTTAATATTTTGAATGGGCATTGACTGACCTCATAGGATACCAACTCCAGTCAAAGCTGTCCACTGGAACCACCCACCACTGCTCATTTTGCCTGAAAAAAACACAGGCTAAAGGAAATGGCTGCCACTAATTTTATTGCTTGCCCTTGAAAGAGTCCATCTATTTCCAGTGACACAGTTAACGTTGGCTCTTCCAGGAAAATATTTGCTGTTTCTTTGTAGAATCCTCAGTCTTTCAGAAGTGTTCGTCAAATGCCTAGATTTCTAAACTAGACTCAGATTCAAGAACTGCTCTATGTGTATGTCTCTCTTTTGTTTCTTAATCACTATTATTATTATTTCATTCAATATTGACTCACATTCTTAATCAGGTGCATTTTCTCTCATATTTTTATGGCTTTCTGTTACAGGACTTTGTATGAGAATTCATGGATAGGTCCACTTGACTTTAAAACACTCCTTGGGTCAATTGACTGAGGGCAGTTAGACTTGGCTAGCCACTGTGGGAGGACCATTTGAAAGTACCTACTCCTTTAAGGTACACCAACCAAACAAACTTGATTTCTAGAAATAAGGATGGAAGGCCTAACCACGATAGAGACGCCTACCTTTTGTTTCTCCACAAAACTCAGTCTTTGTTGTCTCATGTGGCTTTGGTTGACGCGTGAGTGCTGCTGCTCCTCCCTGTCTTCTCTTCCTCTTTCTTTCGAAGGAAATTTATAAATCCTCTCACACTAGTAACCTTAGCCTTACAAAACTTCTCAACTCTTTCCAGTAAGGAAACTGTTGAAAAATATCTCTGAAGGTAGTCTAAACAATGTCAGATGAAAAGAACTAAAAATATTTTAAAGCTTGTTAAACTTTAATCTTAGCACAAGTTGTATTGTTGCTATGGATATTAATGTCTTATGAAACATTCAGAGAGTAATTTGTCCTGTGGTTGTGTTTTCTTTTGTGGTTGCAGGAAGACAATGCATAAGTGAAAACTGCTGGGTTTTAAAATTTTTTTTAAATTTCAGTGCTGGGGTAGACTGCTGTGCCAATTTGATAGCTTTCCCTTTGTCTCCTAATCCTATGGTCATTTATTTTAAAAAGGCATCTATCTATATGAACCAGTTCATGGAGAATGCTACTAACTGGAACCTGTGGCCATCTTTCTGGGCTCACATTTGCCATCTTCTCCTCCCCTTCCCAGCCATTCCGACCTCTTTGTAATATCGCTAATACCAGACTAAGAGAAGAAGGTTAACAGTGGAATGGGACATCCTGGGTGTCCCTGGTGGTCCAGTGGCTGAGAATCCTCGTTCCCAATGCAGGGGGCCCGAGTTCGATTCTTGATCAGACAACTAGATCTCATAAGCCACAACTGAAAAGTCCCATATAGTGCAACTAAGACCCAGGACAGACAAACAGAAAAAAATTTTTAAGAAGAAAAGGCTATCAATGGTAGATAGTCCTCATAAACAGTCCCCATGGTGAGCTGACAAAACAAAGCAAACAGATGGATCATTCTTTAGGGCCACCTCCTAGTTTACTTTAGTCTGTATCTCCTTTTTGCTCACTGTGAACTTTCTGGAAGCAATGGGCTCTTGAAGCATTCTGTATTTTTCTTAGTGAGAAAAATAATAGTCCACTATTTCCCCAAGGAAAGTGGTGAGTCTTTGGAAGTGGATAGAGTTTTCTTACTTGTCACTTACTGGATAAAGTGCAGGCGGCATCTCCGAACTTGTCAATGTCTCTCAGAAATTGACAAAAAGGAGTGGAGTATTGATGAACTTCCTTGGGCTAATGCAAGGCTGTGTTAAAAGAAAGGACTTTTTTTTTGTTTGTTCATAACCTGGTGGTTAATGTCCTTAGGCTTAGAACAGCAGGTCTCTTGCCTGTGGGGCCTGTAGAAATGTCCATGACCACTCCAGACCTCCTGAACCCAAACTGCACTGTATGAAGCCAGGTTGGCAGAGATACAAAAAGTATTCTCTCACAAGATTTTGAAACGTAATCATTAATATCAACTATAAACGTTTAGAATGTCTTATACCTTACACTGTAAAGATGCTTTAACGTATCTTCCAGCTCTGATGCTCTAGATCATCTCAACACTTTGAGCCGGGGGAGATTAAAAAAATCTATTAAATCTTGTTTGAAATATAGCTGTTTTCTGGGTTCTTAAAATTTTTTAAATTTCAGTCTGGGGTAGACTGCTGTGCCAATTTGATAGCTTTCCTTTGTCTCCTAATCCTATGGTCATTTATTTTAAAAGGCATCTATCTATATGAACCAGTTCATGGAGAATGCTACTAACTGGAACCTGTGGCCATCTTTCTGGGCTCACATTTGCCATCTTCTCCTCCCTTCCCAGCCATTCCGACCTCTTTGTAATATCGCTAATACCAGACTAAGAGAAGAAGGTTAACAGTGGAATGGGACATCCTGGGTGTCCCTGGTGGTCCAGTGGCTGAGAATCCTCGTTCCCAATGCAGGGGGCCCGAGTTCGATTCTTGATCAGGCAACTAGATCTCATAAGCCACAACTGAAAAGTCCCATATAGTGCAACTAAGACCCAGGACAGACAAACAGAAAAAAATTTTTAAGAAGAAAAGGCTATCAATGGTAGATAGTCCTCATAAACAGTCCCCATGGTGAGCTGACAAAACAAAGCAAACAGATGGATCATTCTTTAGGGCCACCTCCTAGTTTACTTTAGTCTGTATCTCCTTTTTGCTCACTGTGAACTTTCTGGAAGCAATGGGCTCTTGAAGCATTCTGTATTTTTCTTAGTGAGAAAAATAATAGTCCACTATTTCCCCAAGGAAAGTGATGAGTCTTTGGAAGTGGATAGAGTTTTCTTACTTGTCACTTACTGGATAAAGTGCAGGCGGCATCTCCGAACTTGTCAATGTCTCTCAGAAATTGACAAAAAGGAGTGGAGTATTGATGAACTTCCTTGGGCTAATGCAAGGCTGTGTTAAAAGAAAGGACTTTTTTTTTGTTTGTTCATAACCTGGTGGTTAATGTCCTTAGGCTTAGAACAGCAGGTCTCTTGCCTGTGGGGCCTGTAGAAATGTCCATGACCACTCCAGACCTCCTGAACCCAAACTGCACTGTATGAAGCCAGGTTGGCAGAGATACAAAAAGTATTCTCTCACAAGATTTTGCAACGTAATCGTTAATATCAACTATAAACGTTTAGAATGTCTTATACCTTACACTGTAAAGATGCTTTAACGTATCTTCCAGCTCTGATGCTCTAGATCATCTCAACACTTTGAGCCGAGAGTAGGTTGAGGTAGTTAAAAAAATACATTGGAGAAGAAATTTAGACATTACACTATTTATCTTTTGTCTATATGGTCAGGAAATTGTCTTTAAAATTATGAAGTATTAAGAGAAATGTCACCATGCTTTCAAAAACTCAGAAATAATATAAAACCCTTTAAAAAATTTTTTCAAACAGAACATATACTTGGGTTTCCCTGATGGTTCAGTGGTTAAGAATCCACCTTGCAATGCAAGGGATATGGGTTTGATCCCTGGTCTGGAAAGATCCCACATGCCATGGAGCAACTAAGCTCGTGCACCACAACTACTGAGTCTGTGCTCTAGAGCCTGTGCTCTGCAACAAAACACCACAATGACAAGCCTGAGCACACCACGACAAAGAGTAATAACTCTTGCTCACCACAACTAGAAAAAGCCCTTGCACAGCAACAAAAGACCCACTACAGCCAAAAAACAAGATAAGTCTTAAAAAAAAATTATCTTTTGTTTCAATTTTTTTGTCTCTTTTTTAAAATTGGAGTATGATTGCTTTACAATGTTGTGTTAGTTTCTGCTGTACAACTAAGTGTGTGTGTGTGTGTATATATATATATATATATATACCCCATCCCTCTTAGAAAAACATGTGCATGTGTTGAGATTAGAGCTTCAGAAAGCAGGTCTTTGGTCCCACTTGCCCTCTGCAATGGCCCATACTGTCTGTGACATGTGCTTCTCTCTGAATCTCCAACTTCTACTTAAAAAAAAAAATTTGTAACATATAGTGGGACTATATGTGACCTTGTTCAATATTGTCCAAGTCTCCTGTAAATCTGTTATCATACTTTCCTAATTTAAACAAATTAAAATTAAAAAGAAGAAAGCTGGTCATCAAAAGCAAACTTCCTTCCACCTTATTACCATACAAATTTCCATGCTTGATTTAGAAGCCAAAGATTACAGTGCAAGAGGTTTGCCAACCTTGATAAATGGTTGCCCTTCTCTAAATTCTTAAGTTTTCCAGTGAGGGAAATGGTCAAGTTTAAGTTATCATTTATATGGACAATTTATAAACTATAGACAAGTTAAAAACTGAACATTAGATTATGGATATACTGTACACACTTGGCATCACACACTTGCTATCTTTAGATAAATAAGATTCCAAATCTAAACAGCAAAGGACATATTTAATGCTATATTGATTCCAATTTTACATGTTAAAGAAAAAGAAGAAAATACAACAAAATGTTAATGGTGTTTATATCTAGATTGTGGAACTTACAGATGACCTAAAATTTCTCTTTATATTTTTCTGTTTTTTCATATTTATTACCTTGAAATTAAAAGATTCAAATTTAAAAAAAAATTATTATTCTTTTTACAATTAGTTCTATTGCATATGTATGAATCCCTCAAAGAACTTCTGAAAAAGTTTTTCTGTTTTTGAGATCTATAAAAATGCTGTCATACTATATATAATTCTTCTGTGAATTGCTTTGTTCATCAACATGATTCCAAGATTCACTCATATCTCAGCATGTAGAGAAGTTCATTCATATTTGATGCTATTTCCATTTAGTGAACATACTACAATGCATTTATGTCTTTTCCAGTTGCTAGATATTTGGGTTGTTTCCAGTGTTTTGCTACTATGAACACTGCCTCTCTGAACATTTTTGTATATGTCCTCAAAAGCACATATAGGAAAATTTCTCTAGGAGTGAAACTGGCCATAAGGTATGAGACTAATAGCTTTACAATATTATACCAACTTGTTTTCCAAAATTGTTGAACAAAACTATTCCTCAGACATACACTATTGATACCATGCATAAAATAGGGTAACTAATGAGAACCTAAATGGGAGGGCAATCCAAAAAACAGGGAATATATATATGTATAGCTGATTCATTTTGCCACACAACAGGAACTAACCCAACATTGTAAACCAACTATACTCCAACTATAACTGTACTTAAAATTAAAAATTAATTTAAAAAAAATTGCAATTTTAAAAAAACTATACTGCTACCAGCAACCGATAGAATTTATACTCTACATTCTCACAAACACTTATATTGTCAAACTTCTTAATTTTTTTCCTGAATTATTAGAGATTCTTTTTGCCCATGAATAATATTTAAACCTTCTTGAAGCTATTTATGTTTCCATTCCGCTTAACTTCTTGAGGCTAAAAGTTTCCATACATTTTTTTGTTTACTGTAAAAAAAGTATTTCCTGCTCCAGCGCAGAAGGAGATTTGAGATATTTTTGGGGGAGTTTAGGCTAGCTTGGTTTCCAGGCTAGCTTGTTATTTCCATTGATCACCAAAAACAATACGAAAGAAGGATGGAAAGCTAATTACAGAAGACCTTTTGTTTGTATAATGCTAAAAATGTTACTATCTTACCTTCTACAGAACTCCTGGGAGTTAGGACCTGATCCTGCACTTAAAAAAACACGTTAACCGTATCATTTTATTGTTCCCTCGCCCTTAAAGCAAATATCAAAGTCTCCAGGTGAAAACCACGGAGATGGATTTTAAATAAGTGAACAAGGAAGGCGAAAGGATGTAGAGATAGGCAGGAAACATAAAAAGAGAGATCATTCGGCTGTGGGCTTCAAATAGGATATGCACATGTGAGATCAGATACTGTGCTCAGGTGTTTGAACTGCAGTATCATGATCAGGAATGCTGCGCTCCAGTTCAAATGCAGGTTGCTGTTCAGTTCTGTTCAGTCACTCAGTCGTGGCTGCCTGTCTGTAACTCCATGAACTGTAGCATGCCAGGTTTCCCTGTACTTCATCATTTCCCAGAGTTTGCTCAAACTCACGTCCATCAACTCAGTGATGCCATCCAACCACCTTGTCCTCTGTCATCCCCTTCTCCTTCTGCCTTCTATTTTCCCCAGCATCAGGGTCTTTTCCAATGAGTCGTCTTTGGATCAGGTGGCCTAAGTATTGGAGTTTCAGCTTAAGCCTCAGTCCTTACAATGGATATTCAGGGTTGATTAGGACTGACGGGTTTGATCTCCTTGCTGTTAGTTCTTCAGTTTTGCTCACAATCCTCTCTTAGAAATCAGAATGGGATTAGCCCTGTGCCGTGGTTGAGGAAGGTTAACTAACTTATCTACAGCATCAGAGGAAGACTCAGAATTGTACCTTTTATTCTGGCCACAGCTGTAAAGGCAGCTCTTGATGTCCTGAGTATTGTCAAACTTCTTAATTTTTTCCTGAATTATTAGAGATTCTTTTGCCCATGAATAATATTTAAACCTTCTTGAAGCTATTTATGTTTCCATTCGCTTAACTTCTTGAGGCTAAAAGTTTCCATACATTTTTGTTTACTGTAAAAGTATTTCCTGCTCCAGCAGAAGGAGATTTGAGATATTTTTGGGGAGTTTAGGCTAGCTTGGTTTCCAGGCTAGCTTGTTATTTCCATTGATCACCAAAACAATACGAAAGAAGGATGGAAAGCTAATTACAGAAGACCTTTTGTTTGTATAATGCTAAAAATGTTACTATCTTACCTTCTACAGAACTCCTGGGAGTCAGGACCTGATCCTGCACTTAAAAAAATACATTAACCGTATCATTTTATTGTTCCCTCGCCCTTAAAGCAAATATCAAAGTCTCCAGGTGAAAACCACGGAGATGGATTTTAAATAAGTGAACAAGGAAGGCGAAAGGATGTAGAGATAGGCAGGAAACATAAAAAGAGAGATCATTCGGCTGTGGGCTTCAAATAGGATATGCACATGTGAGATCAGATACTGTGCTCAGGTGTTTGAACTGCAGTATCATGATCAGGAATGCTGCGCTCCAGTTCAAATGCAGGTTGCTGTTCAGTTCTGTTCAGTCACTCAGTCGTGGCTGCCTGTCTGTAACTCCATGAACTGTAGCATGCCAGGTTTCCCTGTACTTCATCATTTCCCAGAGTTTGCTCAAACTCACGTCCATCAACTCAGTGATGCCATCCAACCACCTTGTCCTCTGTCATCCCCTTCTCCTTCTGCCTTCTATTTTCCCCAGCATCAGGGTCTTTTCCAATGAGTCGTCTTTGGATCAGGTGGCCTAAGTATTGGAGTTTCAGCTTAAGCCTCAGTCCTTACAATGGATATTCAGGGTTGATTAGGACTGACGGGTTTGATCTCCTTGCTGTTAGTTCTTCAGTTTTGCTCACAATCCTCTCTTAGAAATCAGAATGGGATTAGCCCTGTGCCGTGGTTGAGGAAGGTTAACTAACTTATCTACAGCATCAGAGGAAGACTCAGAATTGTACCTTTTATTCTGGCCACAGCTGTAAAGGCAGCTCTTGATGTCCTGAGCATTAAGATTGATGCCTACTCGCAAAAATGCAGTCTCCTTAAAGTGTTCTATTGATGTCACAGAAATTATAAAATACAATGAAATCCCGTACTTGGATCTTTGAGTTCCAATTTTAGTCATGGTCTGTCCCTTTGGGGAAGAACTGGGCCTGGGGCAGCCAGGCCATGGCGGCCTGATTAGTCTCTCCAGCTTCTTTCCCTTAGCGGCTGTGGCAGCCCAACCCTCTTGCAGACCTCATCTCTTTTGAGAAAGCCCTAGAATCTACTTGGCACCAAGGCAACAGAGAGAATGCAATCACCCCTTTCAAGTTTTTGTTCTGACTCCACATTTGAAGTACACGTTGGGGAAACTTGTTCAAGTTTTCCTGGTAAGATCCAAGTTCTTAACTTTTGACCCAGTGGAACAACTATGGGCACCCGCAGAACCATCTGCCAGCTCACAATGGCAAGCACACTGTTCTCCCAGAACATGCTGCCCTTGACTCCACGGGGCAGGAAGACTGAGTGCTTGTATTCATGCCATTTCTACTGGTCGCCAGCAAGTCGGCCATTCCAAATACCTCTCATTCCTCCAAGTTTTGTCAAACAAAGGTGTCATCAGATTCGGTTTTCTGTCTTTAAGCCCTGCTCTGGGATTGCATATCTCTTAGTAGTTAAGCCAAGACTTTAAAATATGAATGCTGCCTTCTTTTAAGTTCTGCATATCCAATATGTGCTTTTATTTGCTAGAACTTCCCTGATGACTCAGTGGTAAAGAATCCACCTGTAATGCAAGAGACACAGGAGACGGGGTTCAATTCCTGGGTCAGGAAGATCCCCTGGAGGAGGAAATGGCAACCCACTCTTGTATGCTTGCCTGGGAAATCCCATGGCCAGAGGAGCCTATTGGGCTGCAGTTTCTATGGGGTCACAAAGAATCAGACACAACTGAGTGACTGAGCACGCAGCACACCCGTGTGTATTTGCTAGTTCAGCTTAGTACTTTCCGGGTCCTTCTCTTTAGACTTGCTTTCCTCTTGCCTTAGAAGCTCCTTTGTTTCAGGAAACCCAGCAGAATTAAGAGCAAAATGAAATTTGAATTAATGTAGTCAAATGGTCAAATAATTAGAAATCCTGAGCACTAATCATTTGAAATATCACTTTGCTGAGTCTTCATTTCTTTCATGGGAAGATGGGGTATAACTTATACTTTCATCTACTGATGATCAAGCATTACTAGGACAGAAGATGAATTGTGAGGAAGTTAATAAGCATTCTATGAATTGATGAGTAGAATTTTTGAGGCTGTCTTGGCCTATGAGAATAATGACCAAATTGAAGTTGTTTTGAAATAATTTGTTCATGGGTTTGTCTTCCCCACCAAATTATAGGCTCTCCTGTGGTGGATGTGTCATCTCTTACACAGTTCCATTTCTCCAACATTCATTAGGTGTGTCTGCCACTCAGTAGGTGCTCAGTCTATTGAATTGAATATAACCAGCGGCATCTGGCATGACTTGATTTAGGACAAAAGTTGGGAAAACAGTGCTCTGTGTTTTCAACAATCAAGACCTGGCATGTTCAAAACCAAAACATAACTTAGGAAAAAATAACATTCTAGCCTCCCAATAATGCCCTCTGGTCTCACTGCCCCAAACAACACAGAGATGATTCATATTTTTGAGTCAGATACAGAAACCTCACAACAACATATGTATTGAGTAATTATTATGTGCCAGGCACAGTCCTAAATGTCTTAGACATATTGACTCATTTAATAGTTAGAAGAAAAGTAGCACTGTGATAGGGTGCTCTTATTGTCTCTGTTCTATACGCGTGTAACCTGATGGAAACTTACATACCTTCCCTAAGGAGATGTGTATAACTTTCCCCAAGTCACAAATCAAGTAAGTGGCAGAGCAGGCATTAAAACCCAGAGAGTGTAACTTCCACATCCGTGTTTCTAAGCACTGCACTGCCTTTGTCTGCGCACCGAGTAGCTATGTAGCTAGAAGCACCCTGTTGGTTGGTTGTGGGAAGGCGGGCAGTAAGCTGAGTGGGGCACCGGAGCGAGGCTGCGTGCCTGCCTGCCGCTCCCATAGTTCAGCTTAGTACTTTCCGGGTCCTTCTCTTTAGACTTGCTTTCCTCTTGCCTTAGAAGCTCCTTTGTTTCAGGAAACCCAGCAGAATTAAGAGCAAAATGAAATTTGAATTAATGTAGTCAAATGGTCAAATAATTAGAAATCCTGAGCACTAATCATTTGAAATATCACTTTGCTGAGTCTTCATTTCTTTCATGGGAAGATGGGGTATAACTTATACTTTCATCTACTGATGATCAAGCATTACTAGGACAGAAGATGAATTGTGAGGAAGTTAATAAGCATTCTATGAATTGATGAGTAGAATTTTTGAGGCTGTCTTGGCCTATGAGAATAATGACCAAATTGAAGTTGTTTTGAAATAATTTGTTCATGGGTTTGTCTTCCCCACCAAATTATAGGCTCTCCTGTGGTGGATGTGTCATCTCTTATACAGTTCCATTTCTCCAACATTCATTAGGTGTGTCTGCCACTCAGTAGGTGCTCAGTCTATTGAATTGAATATAACCAGCGGCATCTGGCATGACTTGATTTAGGACAAAAGTTGGGAAAACAGTGCTCTGTGTTTTCAACAATCAAGACCTGGCATGTTCAAAACCAAAACATAACTTAGGAAAAAATAACATTCTAGCCTCCCAATAATGCCCTCTGGTCTCACTGCCCCAAACAACACAGAGATGATTCCTATTTTTGAGTCAGATACAGAAACCTCACAACAACATATGTATTGAGTAATTATTATGTGCCAGGCACAGTCCTAAATGTCTTAGACATATTGACTCATTTAATAGTTAGAAGAAAAGTAGCACTGTGATAGGGTGCTCTTATTGTCTCTGTTCTATACGCGTGTAACCTGATGGAAACTTACATACCTTCCCTAAGGAGATGTGTATAACTTTCCCCAAGTCACAAATCAAGTAAGTGGCAGAGCAGGCATTAAAACCCAGAGAGTGTAACTTCCACATCCGTGTTTCTAAGCACTGCACTGCCTTTGTCTGCGCACCGAGTAGCTATGTAGCTAGAAGCACCCTGTTGGTTGGTTGTGGGAAGGCGGGCAGTAAAGCTGAGTGGGGCACCGGAGCGAGGCTGCGTGCCCTGCCTGCTCCAGCCTCCACATGGGGTGCGGCTCGTCTGGGAGCAATGCTTCCACCCTGTGACCAGACATGACTCTGACCTAGCTACATGGATTAGTTGTGATTTCAGTTAACACCACTAGCTCCACCTGCCAGAGCTGGTTCCCCCCCACCCGCTCTCCCACCACACACTCTTCTTCAATTGGTACAGATATAATTGAAAGAGGACATTATGTGAATAATACGGTACACAAATGAGAAAGAGTTACGGCATCTGACAGAATGGGTTAGATGGGTTGTCTTCAGCCAGACCAGCTGCATCTTAGTGATTACTGTTCCTATTTTAATCCCCACATGTACAGAGTTTTATTGATTCGATTAAGGAACCTCCTAAAACTATTGTCAGAACAAATCCCTCAGTAGCCCAGACTTTCTACAGCCACTGACAGAAAATAGCCAAGATAATACGAAAAACAATTTGAACTGAATGACTTCCAGCAGTGAAGTAACCATTAGTTAACTCTGGACATAAAATTCTTTGCATGCACACTGAGTTCTTTTCACTGATAGCCCAACTCACGTTCTAATCCAAAGATTTGTATATGGAAACATGGAAAAAAACAGTGAAAGACAATAATAAAACCTTAGACTTCTTTTGTGAAGTAAGTGGAGCATTCAGTCTACCTTTGACAAATAAATGGACAAATAAAAGAGGGCAGTCCCGTTTCCACGATCTCCTTAGAGGAGATCTCCATTTTGTAAGTAGCTTACCTTTGCAAAGATCTATTTCCACAATGATTGTTACAAATTCAGAAATTGTTTTCTCTAGAAATAATACTATAAATTATGTATTATAGTTATAGGAGGGAGAGTCCTTGGCTAGCCCACAAAAAGAAGTGTAACTGACGTGCTGTATATTCATAACTGGAAAAAAGTAGAATATAATCCTGATGAAATAGTGAAATTTAATAAGAAATCATTTCTTTATTTTGAAAGCAATGCTTAAGAAAAAGCAGTATTAATTAAAGTTTTACTTAAGAGAGATGAGGTTTTGGTGGAGACACAAAAGGGGTTTGGGAGGAAGCTTTGAGAACATTAGAGGTTTATGGCACCACTTGGATGCTTGCCAAGTATGCAGAATAGTCCCTGATACATGACTGGGTGTTCAGTGAAGGCTTTTGGAACGCATGTTGATTGAACTTTATTTTTACTTCAAAAGGTATGGCTTTTCTTGATCTTGATATAAAGGCATAATAATTAGAGTTGTATGTGTGTGTCCTAGATGAAATAAGGAGGGACACGGAAGAAAAGGGGAATGTTGAGAAGTATTGATGTGAAAAGTGGGTTATCTGAGATGATGAGAACGGTGAATGATAAAGGCCAGAGGTTACTTTGCATGGTCCGCTCTATCTCATCCTTTTACCCAAGACACAAGGAAGAAGAACGTAGGAAAGACTTTGGTCCTCACGTGTTCTGACAAGAACAGCTTAGCTGCTGGCCAGAGCTCTTTGTAGGTGGGAAAGAAAAGAGAAACAGAAACAGAGTCCTTTTGAGTGTGTGCCATTAGTTACAAAGGGAATGTCTGTATTTCTTTAACAGATAAATGATATGTAGGGGATACAAGTTAAATCCTTATTAAGTAGTAAAACTACTAAACTGATATGGAATAATGGAAAGAGTCCTGACTCCTTAGTCAGATCTGGATTTCAACTTAAAACTTTAATGTCTCTACTTAATAGTCACGTGATCTTGGCTGAAGTTTTGGGTTTTTGGTGTTTTTTTCAACTTATTTGAAACTTAGTTCTCTTCTTTGTAAAATTTGACTAAAAATATCCCTCCTTGGCCATTTTCTCTGGTTGTGATCCAGGGAAATTATTGAATATTATGCTCATGAAACAACTTTGAAAACTGTAAAATAATATACACATTTCCAGGAGTATTATGATTATTTATTCAGAAAAGTGAAGCTATTGGGCCAGATGACCTCTGAGATCATTTCTCGTTTAGAATTCTGAGGGCCAGAATGATCTGGGTTTCAAATTATCATGTCACTTCTCATCAACATGTACTGATATCATTGACCTGAGAAAGCGGGGTACAGTGCCCTATTGGAGACCATGTCCATGGCTTGCTGAACATTTTCTACCTAGTTTCTACTTCAGAGGACAACTGAGGGGCCCAAGAAATATTTTGAACCAAGGTGCTTTTTTCATATTCAGCCTATCTGTTAAATTAACATGACCACATCACTTGTCATCACTTAACGGGTGCTGTAAATAATTACACCAGAGCAACAGGCATACCTTAAAAATGTCCCAGGCAAACTCGGACATCTCGTCCCCTCATTACATGCAAAACCTCAAATGTCTCACTTTGGTATGGGATAGTAAAAAGTGCTTCTGTTAAATTTAGGCCTCTGCGCTGCTATTATGGATTAGTAAGAGCCTGTTAGGATCTTAAGAGGACAGAACCACTTATACCTGCCCAAGGTCATGACCAGGAAGCTGTCTGTTGCATTCAAGAAAACACACTGATGCCACTCTGTGATTAAAAGGCAAGAGGACACACTCTAGCTTCTGATATCCTGACCTTTCATTTTCATTTCAGCTATACAGAGAATAGAAATGTATTTGATAGGGAAAATAATGCTTGGGCTTCTGCCTGCTTTGGGTGTTGTTAGCATAGTTGTACTAATGCTTAGTAAGTGAGAAAACTGATTACATGTCAAAAAGAATTGGTCCTATGATCAAATATAAACAAAATGAAAATGACTTGTACTAGAGATTTCCATGGGTGCAGAGTCAAGGCTTTTCAATATCAGATAACACAGTAAGGCATGAGACCTGTGAAGTAAATTGAATCATCAAATTTCCTCTTTGAAAAATGTCTGGTGCTCTAATACACCAAGAAATTAGACAGACTTCTGTTATGGTGGTGGCGGGGTGGAGGGTTCTCAATATTTCTAAAGGAAACCATTAAACAAAGGGAAATTTGTGCTGCTAAACTTAGAGTCAAGTAACAAAAGATCAACTTTCTAGAGTTCGTGGAGAAGAAAAATGACACAAGTCAAAATGGCATAGAGTATGTTATTAATTTTTGTGTCACCCATTTAGCTTCCTAATTATGTTTTATTTAGGAGAACATTATATTAGTTAGTAACAAGGTGCATGTGTTTGTTGCATAGAAAAGGAGGGCTGTTTAAAAACTTAAATGCTGGGCTTGCTGGCATTTTCTACCTAGTTTCTACTTCAGAGGACAACTGAGGGCCCAAGAAATATTTTGAACCAAGGTGCTTTTTTCATATTCAGCCTATCTGTTAAATTAACATGACCACATCACTTGTCATCACTTAACGGGTGCTGTAAATAATTACACCAGAGCAACAGGCATACCTTAAAAATGTCCCAGGCAAACTCGGACATCTCGTCCCCTCATTACATGCAAAACCTCAAATGTCTCACTTTGGTATGGGATAGTAAAAAGTGCTTCTGTTAAATTTAGGCCTCTGCGCTGCTATTATGGATTAGTAAGAGCCTGTTAGGATCTTAAGAGGACAGAACCACTTATACCTGCCCAAGGTCATGACCAGGAAGCTGTCTGTTGCATTCAAGAAAACACACTGATGCCACTCTGTGATTAAAAGGCAAGAGGACACACTCTAGCTTCTGATATCCTGACCTTTCATTTTCATTTCAGCTATACAGAGAATAGAAATGTATTTGATAGGGAAAATAATGCTTGGGCTTCTGCCTGCTTTGGGTGTTGTTAGCATAGTTGTACTAATGCTTAGTAAGTGAGAAAACTGATTACATGTCAAAAAGAATTGGTCCTATGATCAAATATAAACAAAATGAAAATGACTTGTACTAGAGATTTCCATGGGTGCAGAGTCAAGGCTTTTCAATATCAGATAACACAGTAAGGCATGAGACTTGTGAAGTAAATTGAATCATCAAATTTCCTCTTTGAAAAATGTCTGGTGCTCTAATACACCAAGAAATTAGACAGACTTCTGTTATGGTGGTGGCGGGGTGGAGGGTTCTCAATATTTCTAAAGGAAACCATTAAACAAAGGGAAATTTGTGCTGCTAAACTTAGAGTCAAGTAACAAAAGATCAACTTTCTAGAGTTCGTGGAGAAGAAAAATGACACAAGTCAAAATGGCATAGAGTATGTTATTAATTTTTGTGTCACCCATTTAGCTTCCTAATTATGTTTTATTTAGGAGAACATTATATTAGTTAGTAACAAGGTGCATGTGTTTGTTGCATAGAAAAAGGAGGGCTGTTTAAAAACTTAAATGCTGGGGCTTCGCTGGTGGTCCAGTGGTTAAGACTCTGCACCCCCCAATGCAGGGGACTTGGTCAGGGAACTGGTTTCCATTTGGTGCAATTATAATCTCTCATAAGACCCAGCATAGACAAATAAAAAAAAAAAATAAACTTTAAATGCTGATGTTAGAAATCAGTTTGGTATTTTTAAAATTTGGTCCCTCTATGCATAGATAATTGAGAAGCAAGTAGAATTTTCATATTTCTCTGTGGCTATTCTGTCACTTCCCTGATAACTCAGATGTAAAGAGCCCACCTGCAATGCAGGAAACCCAGGTTCAATTCCTGGGTCAGGAAGATCCCCTGGAGAAGGAATAGGCTACCCACTCCAGTATTCTTGGGCCTCCCAGTGGCTGAGATGGTAAAGAATGCACCTACAAGGTGGGAGACCTAGATTTGACACCTGAAAAGATTCCCTGGAGAAGGGAAAGGTACCCACTCCAGTATTCTTGCCTGGAGGATTCCCATGGACAGAGGAGCCTGGCAGGCCACAGTCCATGGGGTTGCAAAGACTCGGACATGACTGAGTGACTAAGCACATTCTGTCATCTTAGAATGTTGAAAAAATCTGTTTATTTTCTGAAAATATTCTCATTCCAGTGTCTGACTCTGAAAGGGGCTGTTCATTTGTAATTCTGAGGACCTGTCATCAAGATTTATTGTTTTTGAAAATGTGTTCCAAGTTATACAATATTTCTGCCAGAGCCCTAATTACCTAGCAAGAAGCAATAGTTGGGCACCTTCATGGTAAAAGGACTAAGGAACAAACATTTTTAGCCAAGGTGCCTTCACCTTGATTGCCACGTCTATGACAATAATCCATTTTGCCTAAGACCTGTTCTTTAAGCCCAGAGCTAATGTTTATAACAATGTATCTTGCTGGAGGACATGTTTCTCCTTCTTAACTTATACCTAAAGTTGGAAATTTGTGCTGCTAAACTTAGAGTCAAGTAACAAAAGATCAACTTTCTAGAGTTCGTGGAGAAGAAAAATGACACAAGTCAAAATGGCATAGAGTATGTTATTAATTTTTGTGTCACCCATTTAGCTTCCTAATTATGTTTTATTTAGGAGAACATTATATTAGTTAGTAACAAGGTGCATGTGTTTGTTGCATAGAAAAAGGAGGGCTGTTTAAAAACTTAAATGCTGGGGCTTCGCTGGTGGTCCAGTGGTTAAGACTCTGCACCCCCCAATGCAGGGGACTTGGTCAGGGAACTGGTTTCCATTTGGTGCAATTATAATCTCTCATAAGACCCAGCATAGACAAATAAAAAAAAAAATAAATAAACTTTAAATGCTGATCTTAGAAATCAGTTTGGTATTTTTAAAATTTGGTCCCTCTATGCATAGATAATTGAGAAGCAAGTAGAATTTTCATATTTCTCTGTGGCTATTCTGTCACTTCCCTGATAACTCAGATGTAAAGAGCCCACCTGCAATACAGGAAACCCAGGTTCAATTCCTGGGTCAGGAAGATCCCCTGGAGAAGGAATAGGCTACCCACTCCAGTATTCTTGGGCCTCCCAGTGGCTGAGATGGTAAAGAATGCACCTACAAGGTGGGAGACCTAGATTTGACACCTGAAAAGATTCCCTGGAGAAGGAAAGGTACCCACTCCAGTATTCTTGCCTGGAGGATTCCCATGGACAGAGGAGCCTGGCAGGCCACAGTCCATGGGGTTGCAAAGACTCGGACATGACTGAGTGACTAAGCACATTCTGTCATCTTAGAATGTTGAAAAAATCTGTTTATTTTCTGAAAATATTCTCATTCCAGTGTCTGACTCTGAAAGGGGCTGTTCATTTGTAATTCTGAGGACCTGTCATCAAGATTTATTGTTTTTGAAAATGTGTTCCAAGTTATACAATATTTCTGCCAGAGCCCTAATTACCTAGCAAGAAGCAATAGTTGGGCACCTTCATGGTAAAAGGACTAAGGAACAAACATTTTTAGCCAAGGTGCCTTCACCTTGATTGCCACGCCTATGACAATAATCCATTTTGCCTAAGACCTGTTCTTTAAGCCCAGAGCTAATGTTTATAACAATGTATCTTGCTGGAGGACATGTTTCTCCTTCTTAACTTATACCTATGTTATCTAAAGATGTATGTTGTGGATGTGGGTCTGGTAAGACCTTTATCTCCTCAATATATTCTTTTAAACTACTGTTAATAATCAACTGAAAAATTATAAAATGCCACACCTAAAGTGGCTTCGTGGGATACTCTTCTATCCCCCTTTCAGTGTCTAAAAGCTGGTAGCTTTTCCCTGTCCTTTCTTACTTTAGTAAACTTTTCACTGCACGAGGCCGTGAGTGACCATCGCCAAGTCTTTTGATCCCAATGTGAATTCTTCTCCATTGGAGATTAAGAATCTGACACCGTTCACGGTAACCTACCGTCGTCTATCACCTATCATTGGTACTGCACATACACGTTCAGTAGATGTTTAGGCTGCCGGCTCATAGGCCGTTGAAACCTGCCCAGCACAAGCAGGCATGACTTCCTCAGGCTGTTTGCGCATTTGCTGACAAGGTTCTTTGATAGGATGGAATTATCTCTTTACACAACTACACTTGAATCAACTATATTTTTTATGGTCCAACTACCATTTTTATTTTATGACTGCACTTTGAGTAATGTTCTTTGTAGAGCTCCAGATTATGCCAAAGTCCAACCATGCATGCTGCTTGTTGCCATGATACTCACTTATATGGGCTTTATTCTGCCCCCCCTGCCATTGAGTGGTTTTTATGAACAGGTGTTCAGCTAATGGGATAAACAGAGGGCATGTGTCTCTAGCCTAGCCATTAATATCATAAAATAATTTGAAAGGACAGATATACCAGAAAGTTCGCTTTGAAGTTACAGTATATCCTTTCTCTGAGCACCAGACATAATCTTGCTTAAAGAGACTGGACGGAGTCTCTGAAGAGCCATGTTCTCCTTAAGCAGCAGCACTTGAGTTGCCAAGTGACTTTGGACAACTCACTTAATTGCTTTGAACCCCCTTTTCTTCATCTATAATTGAACCTATAATCCAACTCCACCTACCTTGCAGGGTTATTGTAGGATTCAATGAGATGGATTAAGTGTATGAATATCACTATGAATTATAAACACTGTATAGATACAAGATACCATTGTTAAGGTTCTAATCCAGCTTTCAGTGGTTCAGGATATAATGTTAGGCAACAGATGGCATCAGATTTTGCAATCATTACTGTAGCAGAACACCATAGAAACTTCACTCAGCTTTATGCCTAGTTAGATTTCTTTTTTCATTTGTTTTGTCCAATTATCAGTCACCAATAAAAAAAAAAATGAAATACTTCTAAAACTGCCAACCCAAGTTTAAGAAAATGACATTGAGAAGGGGAAATGGAGATTTCTGAAGATCATGCTATTTAAGTTCCAGAAAATTATTTCAATAACTTTCTCAAAAGCTTTATAAAATGCCAAAAAAGTCAGGGAAGCTTCTAAAGTGTTTGTAATATTAAATTAGAACTTATGATAGCAAGTGTCTCCTTTTCTTATGGGCAATTCAATATTCTGTATTGCTTAGAGAAAATGCAGACCATCTAGTCCACCCCACTTGCTTCCCGTGTCTCCCAGCAACCATATCTAAAGGCTGGTTGACTATACCTGTGAGGGTATTCATTACAGCATCATTTATGAGAACTGCAGGCAGAAGGAATGTCTAAAACTAGAGCACTAGATAAACCAATGGTGTGTATAAGTAGTAGACTCTTAAAATGGAGTTAGAAATAATGCATTAGAAACACTAGAAATATAATCAGAAGCATAGATAGACCATAAAAATATGGTGTTGAGAGAGCAAGAAAGAGGGAGACTGAGTGAGCAAAAGAAATAGAATGAGATACAAAACCTGACAAGGGTCTTGTGTGTATTATGAACTAAGGAATATGTTAATTCAACAGGATCAGTGTCTGCCTTACATTGTTTATGACTTTGTTTTTTTGTTTGTTTGTTTGTTTTTCATCCATCTTTATTCTTTGGCCTGTGTGGGCCTCCCATTGCAGTGGCTTCTCTCCTTGCAGAGCACAAGCTCTGGACAACTCACTTAATTGCTTTGAACCCCCTTTTCTTCATCTATAATTGAACCTATAATCCAACTCCACCTACCTTGCAGGGTTATTGTAGGATTCAATGAGATGGATTAAGTGTATGAATATCACTATGAATTATAAACACTGTATAGATACAAGATACCATTGTTAAGGTTCTAATCCAGCTTTCAGTGGTTCAGGATATAATGTTAGGCAACAGATGGCATCAGATTTTGCAATCATTACTGTAGCAGAACACCATAGAAACTTCACTCAGCTTTATGCCTAGTTAGATTTCTTTTTTCATTTGTTTTGTCCAATTATCAGTCACCAATAAAAAAAAAAATGAAATACTTCTAAAACTGCCAACCCAAGTTTAAGAAAATGACATTGAGAAGGGGAAATGGAGATTTCTGAAGATCATGCTATTTAAGTTCCAGAAAATTATTTCAATAACTTTCTCAAAAGCTTTATAAAATGCCAAAAAAGTCAGGGAAGCTTCTAAAGTGTTTGTAATATTAAATTACAACTTATGATAGCAAGTGTCTCCTTTTCTTATGGGCAATTCAATATTCTGTATTGCTTAGAGAAAATGCAGACCATCTAGTCCACCCCACTTGCTTCCCCTGTCTCCCAGCAACCATATCTAAAGGCTGGTTGACTATACCTGTGAGGGTATTCATTACAGCATCATTTATGAGAACTGCAGGCAGAAGGAATGTCTAAAACTAGAGCACTAGATAAACCAATGGTGTGTATAAGTAGTAGACTCTTAAAATGGAGTTAGAAATAATACATTAGAAACACTAGAAATATTATCAGAAGCATAGATAGACCATAAAAATATGGTGTTGAGAGAGCAAGAAAGAGGGAGACTGAGTGAGCAAAAGAAATAGAATGAGATACAAAACCTGACAAGGGTCTTGTGTGTATTATGAACTAAGGAATATGTTAATTCAACAGGATCAGTGTCTGCCTTACATTGTTTATGACTTTGTTTTTTTGTTTGTTTGTATGTTTTTCATCCATCTTTATTCTTTGGCCTGTGTGGGCCTCCCATTGCAGTGGCTTCTCTCCTTGCAGAGCACAAGCTCTGGGCACATGCACTTCAGAGCACTGACTTGTCATTGGACACACCGGTCCAGCTGCTCCGTGGCACGTAGGATCTTCCTGGGTCAGGGATTGAACCGGTGTCCCTTGCACTGCATGGCGGACTCTACCCACTGGACCACCAGGGAAGACCCTATGACTTTGTTTTTAACATATAAAAACAGAACAGTTCATTCCTGAACGATCTGGCAGGATTTTAATGTTGGCCACTGTTTATCAAAACCACCAGACCTTGGGCCTAAAGACAAGAAAAAAAGACTTTAAAAATTAAAATACTCTTGGACTGCTCCACCGTTTAAAGCCTGCCTGTATACTTCTTCCCAACGTGTTTACTACATGATGAGAGGCTGCTTCATGCCTCACCTCATACCCTTCATGCTGCAGCCCACCTGGGATGGCATTTTCCCCCCAAAAGGCAAGGTGAATAACTGGTCATTGGCCTCTGTGTCCACATACTCCATGCTTTTCAGCACCATCATCAAATGGCTTTCTAGCTTTCTCTCATCCAGTTTAAACAGCACAGGGTTCTTTTGCCACTCCTCACAGATCTCTTCGTTTTGAGCTAGTTTCAAGGACTCTCCTTCCTTTGAACTGTGGAACCCTGAACCAGGTACCACACTAATGAAGGCAGGAGAAGACCTCCTTCTGTCATCACCCCTGCTTCATGAACCTCAGTGCTAGTCATCTTCAAAGGATGCTATCCACAGAGTGTGTGTGAAGAACACAGAATAAAGTGATAGGCACTTCCAGGCATCAATTATTGAATTAAAGATAAAAAACCAGATTTTACTCCTGTACCAATAGACATTTGGAAAGGAGGGAGGGAATATAAGCACTAGGGAAAATCGTTTATGTAAATTTCCTCAGGGAGCAACCACACAGGAAGGAAATGAAAAAACATCAACAAAGACTAGACTATCCAAACAAATCTGTCATGCCCTTAAGAATTACAGGAAACCTCCATGTGATCCATCTAGATCTAATGGCTGGAATGGCTGCCATTAGTTTCCTGCCCAGTGTACACTAAGAGATTAGAGCAGATCAGTGTCTGCCTTACGCTGTTTATGACTTTGGTTTTTTTTTTTTGTTTTTTTTTTTTGTTTTTTTAAGATTTATTTATTTAATTATTTTGGGCGGGGGTCGAGTTGGAGAGGGAGGGGAGCGGGCCGGCCACCTCCATTGGTCTTTCATTTCTCCATTTTCATCCGTCTTTGTTCTTTTGGCTCCTGTGGGCCTCCCATCGCGGTGGCGTCTGTCGCTGCAGAGCTCCGGCTCTGGGCGCATGCGCGCCAGAGCTGCGGCTTGGCAATTGGACACATCGGTCCAGCCGCTCCGCGGCACGTGGGATCTTCCCAGGCCAGGGGTCGAACCGGCACCCCTTGCACTGCAAGGCGGTGTCCTTACCCACTGGACCACCAGGGGAAGCCCTGGTTTTTTTTTTTTAAACATTTATTTTATTTATTTATTTTTTGGGGGGTGAGGTGTGGAGGGAGGGGGATGGGCGGGCCACTTCTATTGGTCTTTCATTTGTCTAGTTTCATCTGTCTTTGTTCTTTGGCTCCTGTGGGCCTCCCATCACGGTGGCCTCTGTTGTCGCAGAGCACCGGCTCTGGGCGCATGCGCTCCAGAGCTCCGGCTCAGTAATTGGACACATCAGTCCAGCCGCTCTGCGGCACATGGGATCTTTCCAGGCCAGGGATCGAACCGGCGCCCCTTGCACTGCAAGGCGGTGTCCTTACCCACTGGACCACCAGGGAAGCCCTATGACTTTGTTTTTGTTTTAACATATAAAGACAGACTAGTTCACTCATGAATCATCTGGCAGGATTTTAGTGTTGGCCACTGTTTGTCAAAACCACCAGAAGTAAATTACAAGCAATTACACGAAGATGGGTAAAAGTTATGTGTGTGCTAAGTCTCTTCAGTTGTGCTCAACTCATTGCCACCCTGTGGACTGTAGCCCTCCAGGCTCCTCTGTCCTTGGGATTCTGAAGGCGAGAATACTGGAGTGGGTAACCTTTCCTTTCTCCAGGGGATCTTCCTGACCCTGGGATCAAATCCACGTCTCTTAAGTCCCCTCCATTGGCAAGTGAGTTCTTTACCACTAGCACCACCTGAGAAGCCTAGCTTTTCTGCTTTCAAAAGACCTTCTGTCGTGATCTCAACACAGCCATAAGCTAACAAAAGCCTAAAGCAAATATCAGAGTAACTTGACCTTGTGATAAAAGATTCCTTGAACCCCCAACATTGATTCTGAACTTCTCTTTGGTGAGCCAATATAAATAAACCAACTCTCTGGCCGGACAGGGTGGATACAATGCTTTCCACAGGGAACCTGGGTCACAGGGGAGTGAGTGACTTGGCAGAGACGGCAGAGCGAAGAGTGGGGAGGCCTGGGTTCACAGTCAGCTCAGCCTCTAACTAATCCAAGATACAGGACAACTTACTTTACTCTCTTTTACCCTCATATACTGTATTCACAGGTGACCATATGGTGTATTGGTAAAGGCCAGGTATTTTTAAGAATGAAAGGTGGCACGATTAATAATCCGCTGGGACAACTGATGTTTTAGGCTTTTCCCTCCAGCTTTAAATTTTCATTATAGCTGAAGTAGAGCTGAATATTGGACTGGTACCTGACCCCCGGGCCCCTGCTCTGCTCTCCAGGCTAGGATATCTACACTGTCTACACGGCCAGGACCTCTTCTGTGGAAAAGTGTTCACTGTATCACTTAAGGATCAATGAAGGCACTTTTCCCAGAAATTAAAAAGGACAGCCTGATCTTCTCCTGCTTGGTCAGGCACTCATACACCCCAGACCGTGCCTGTATCTAGAATCAACAGCGCTGGAATGCCACATCCACATCAAGGTCCCTGAAAGGCAGGGGAGGCAGAGGAAGCCGGGCCAGGAAGAAAGCAGATGCAGGCAGCCCCTGTGTAGGGACAGTCCCTTTTCTTGGCAGCCTCAAGCCTGTTCTCTACTGGCCCAAGGCCTATGGACAGGATGGCTGTGGTCCAAGGGATGCGTTGGGATCCTTAGCTGTTTTATGTTTTTGGCCATACCACAAATGGTATACAGGATCTTAGGCAGGTTGTAGGCTCCTTGGGATTCTGAAGGCGAGAATACTGGAGTGGGTAACCTTTCCTTTCTCCAGGGGATCTTCCTGACCCTGGGATCAAATCCACGTCTCTTAAGTCCCCTCCATTGGCAAGTGAGTTCTTTACCACTAGCACCACCTGAGAAGCCTAGCTTTTCTGCTTTCAAAAGACCTTCTGTCGTGATCTCAACACAGCCATAAGCTAACAAAAGCCTAAAGCAAATATCAGAGTAACTTGACCTTGTGATAAAAGATTCCTTGAACCCCCAACATTGATTCTGAACTTCTCTTTGGTGAGCCAATATAAATAAACCAACTCTCTGGCCGGACAGGGTGGATACAATGCTTTCCACAGGGAACCTGGGTCACAGGGGAGTGAGTGACTTGGCAGAGACGGCAGAGCGAAGAGTGGGGAGGCCTGGGTTCACAGTCAGCTCAGCCTCTAACTAATCCAAGATACAGGACAACTTACTTTACTCTCTTTTACCCTCATATACTGTATTCACAGGTGACCATATGGTGTATTGGTAAAGGCCAGGTATTTTTAAGAATGAAAGGTGGCACGATTAATAATCCGCTGGGACAACTGATGTTTTAGGCTTTTCCCTCCAGCTTTAAATTTTCATTATAGCTGAAGTAGAGCTGAATATTGGACTGGTACCTGACCCCCGGGCCCCTGCTCTGCTCTCCAGGCTAGGATATCTACACTGTCTACACGGCCAGGACCTCTTCTGTGGAAAAGTGTTCACTGTATCACTTAAGGATCAATGAAGGCACTTTTCCCAGAAATTAAAAAGGACAGCCTGATCTTCTCCTGCTTGGTCAGGCACTCATACACCCCAGACCGTGCCTGTATCTAGAATCAACAGCGCTGGAATGCCACATCCACATCAAGGTCCCTGAAAGGCAGGGGAGGCAGAGGAAGCCGGGCCAGGAAGAAAGCAGATGCAGGCAGCCCCTGTGTAGGGACAGTCCCTTTTCTTGGCAGCCTCAAGCCTGTTCTCTACTGGCCCAAGGCCTATGGACAGGATGGCTGTGGTCCAAGGGATGCGTTGGGATCCTTAGCTGTTTTATGTTTTTGGCCATACCACATGGTATACAGGATCTTAGCTGACCAGTGATTGAACCTGCGTCCCCTGTAGTGGAAGCAAGGAGTCCTCCTCAGGTGTTGGTTTTTAATAGGCAGGTTAGTACTTCATAAGTCACTCTGGGCCACAGGCTCCCCCTGTAACAATTTCATCATTGCATAGCTCTATTCACCTGGCTTTTAAAGTTGGAGGAAACCATCAACAACATCCAAAAACTAATCTGGGTTAGGTCATGACACAGCTTTGTTATACTTATGTATTTATATATAAATGTATCTCAAGAGAAATAAGCAAATGCACATGGAGGGAATTTAGAAACAAAGATGAAGGGAAAATATTCAGAGAAATGTCATCCCATCAACACAGAAATTCTGTCACTGTTTTATAACCCTATTTCATCAGTTGTTCAAACCTGTCACTCACTAAAAAAAAAAAAAAGTTTGGTTTTTTTTTTTTTTTTCTTTTTTTGGGTGAAACTGAATGGTATGAAGAAGAAACATTTGGCTTTAGCAGCAGCATTAAGCCATTCTGAGGATGCCACCCTCGCGGTAACAGCCTAATCCTTTCCGCCAGAGCTTGAGTCTGCGGTCTCCTGGTCCCTAGGGGCCCAGGCCCATGCTCACCTTCCCTCTCCCTTCTCACTCCTGGCTCGTCTCACTAGTGGGGACTCTGTGCCGTGTAAATCCTGTAGACACAGCCCACCCTGCCTCAGAGAGGTTAGCCACGCCCCTGACCACACCCCTGTTCGGAGGCTCCACCTACCTAGTGCAGCTGCCACTTGCCAAGGAGGGCTGTGGCAGCTGAGCTTTCTGAATCAGAGAAAGGCTGTCAGAGTCACAGGAACTCAGAGGGTGGGGGCGCCCCAGGCTGCAGGACTGGGTCCCCAAGGACGGAGGCCCCTCGTCACTAAGCTGGGCATTCTGCTCTGCCAGTGTCAGCCTTCTGCCCAAAGCAGGTAATATGTATAGAGCCCTGTGAGCAGAATTTATTGACTTTTTAAAATCTCTGCTATAGTGACCTGTAGGTGACTTTCCGTTTCTCTGAAAGCCTATGGACAGGATGGCTGTGGTCCAAGGGATGCGTTGGGATCCTTAGCTGTTTTATGTTTTTGGCCATACCACATGGTATACAGGATCTTAGCTGACCAGTGATTGAACCTGCGTCCCCTGTAGTGGAAGCAAGGAGTCCTCCTCAGGTGTTGGTTTTTAATAGGCAGGTTAGTACTTCATAAGTCACTCTGGGCCACAGGCTCCCCCTGTAACAATTTCATCATTGCATAGCTCTATTCACCTGGCTTTTAAAGTTGGAGGAAACCATCAACAACATCCAAAAACTAATCTGGGTTAGGTCATGACACAGCTTTGTTATACTTATGTATTTATATATAAATGTATCTCAAGAGAAATAAGCAAATGCACATGGAGGGAATTTAGAAACAAAGATGAAGGGAAAATATTCAGAGAAATGTCATCCCATCAACACAGAAATTCTGTCACTGTTTTATAACCCTATTTCATCAGTTGTTCAAACCTGTCACTCACTAAAAAAAAAAATTTTGGGTTTTTTTCCTTTTTTTGGGTGAAACTGAATGGTATGAAGAAGAAACATTTGGCTTTAGCAGCAGCATTAAGCCATTCTGAGGATGCCACCCTCGCGGTAACAGCCTAATCCTTTCCGCCAGAGCTTGAGTCTGCGGTCTCCTGGTCCCTAGGGGCCCAGGCCCATGCTCACCTTCCCTCTCCCTTCTCACTCCTGGCTCGTCTCACTAGTGGGGACTCTGTGCCGTGTAAATCCTGTAGACACAGCCCACCCTGCCTCAGAGAGGTTAGCCACGCCCCTGACCACACCCCTGTTCGGAGGCTCCACCTACCTAGTGCAGCTGCCACTTGCCAAGGAGGGCTGTGGCAGCTGAGCTTTCTGAATCAGAGAAAGGCTGTCAGAGTCACAGGAACTCAGAGGGTGGGGGCGCCCCAGGCTGCAGGACTGGGTCCCCAAGGACGGAGGCCCCTCGTCACTAAGCTGGGCATTCTGCTCTGCCAGTGTCAGCCTTCTGCCCAAAGCAGGTAATATGTATAGAGCCCTGTGAGCAGAATTTATTGACTTTTTAAAATCTCTGCTATAGTGACCTGTAGGTGACTTTCCGTTTCTCTGAAAGATAAATGAAAGGCAGCCATCTCCAAGGAAGATGGATGCATGTAACAAAGAATAGACTGATTCAGAAAAAGAAATCTCTTAGGGCCCACCGTGTGTGGGGCTTCTATTGAAAACACCCAGTCTTGGTATAATTTCCCCCAGCAAGTTGCGTGGGACTCTGAGCAGTAGGGATTATACATTTTACCTAAAACTTTGATTCTCGTGATTACTCCAGATGGTAATTATATTTAAAGAATTCCCAGATATATTATCTTGCTGGAACCTATGTAATATGCCAGGGAGGGACATGATTCATTAAATAATTATTGTCTATTAACATTACAACTTTAATTAGGTTTCCAGAGCCAGGTAAGCAAAGCCCTAAGGGGATGAGACCCTAGAAATAATTGGAGGAGCGATGGAAAAAACCACCTGAGATATGGTAACTGGGCGGGCAGAGCAGGTGAGGCTCTGTGGCCCCGTGGGCAGCCCTACAGCCGCCCCTGCACCGGCACAGGTGCCCAGGTGAGGGGCAGACAGGAAGAGCAGAAACCACGACGACAGAGTTCACTCCACTCGTGCTTCTGCCCGGGCTGACCTGGAAATCACGGTAAAAAGACCTGCGGTGTGAAACAGACTCATCCCAACACTGAGAACCCGGCTAGCTCCTGAAAGACGACTCGGCAGTCCCCCAGGGCAGAGCGCCTGGTGCCTCCGCGATTCCTTTCAATAATTATAATCCTCTGGCTTAAACCAGATATTATGTAAAAAAGTTGAAATTTCACACGTTAGCACAATCCTTAAATAAATGCACCTTTGAGGCTCTGACTAATTCGTCCGCCTGCCGCCGGGAGCATGTCTGGGTTCCAAGAATTTGCTGGAAGTGCAGCTGACTTCCCGGGGGGAATTCAAGAGAAAGGCTGTCAGAGTCACAGGAACTCAGAGGGTGGGGCGCCCCAGGCTGCAGGACTGGGTCCCCAAGGACGGAGGCCCCTCGTCACTAAGCTGGGCATTCTGCTCTGCCAGTGTCAGCCTTCTGCCCAAAGCAGGTAATATGTATAGAGCCCTGTGAGCAGAATTTATTGACTTTTTAAAATCTCTGCTATAGTGACCTGTAGGTGACTTTCCGTTTCTCTGAAAGATAAATGAAAGGCAGCCATCTCCAAGGAAGATGGATGCATGTAACAAAGAATAGACTGATTCAGAAAAAGAAATCTCTTAGGGCCCACCGTGTGTGGGGCTTCTATTGAAAACACCCAGTCTTGGTATAATTTCCCCCAGCAAGTTGCGTGGGACTCTGAGCAGTAGGGATTATACATTTTACCTAAAACTTTGATTCTCGTGATTACTCCAGATGGTAATTATATTTAAAGAATTCCCAGATATATTATCTTGCTGGAACCTATGTAATATGCCAGGGAGGGACATGATTCATTAAATAATTATTGTCTATTAACATTACAACTTTAATTAGGTTTCCAGAGCCAGGTAAGCAAAGCCCTAAGGGGATGAGACCCTAGAAATAATTGGAGGAGCGATGGAAAAAACCACCTGAGATATGGTAACTGGGCGGGGCAGAGCAGGTGAGGCTCTGTGGCCCCGTGGGCAGCCCTACAGCCGCCCCTGCACCGGCACAGGTGCCCAGGTGAGGGGCAGACAGGAAGAGCAGAAACCACGACGACAGAGTTCACTCCACTCGTGCTTCTGCCCGGGCTGACCTGGAAATCACGGTAAAAAGACCTGCGGTGTGAAACAGACTCATCCCAACACTGAGAACCCGGCTAGCTCCTGAAAGACGACTCGGCAGTCCCCCAGGGCAGAGCGCCTGGTGCCTCCGCCGCGATTCCTTTCAATAATTATAATCCTCTGGCTTAAACCAGATATTATGTAGGAAACAAAAGGAAGCTTTCGTTTGGAAACATCCCTTCTCACACGTTAGCACAATCCTTAAATAAATGCACCTTTGAGGCTCTGACTAATTCGTCCCGCCTGCCGCCGGGAGCATGTCTGGGTTCCAAGAATTTGCTGGAAGTGCGCCGGATACCCTTTCCTAGCTAGACCGGGAAGTGTGGTGTTAAGGACCCAGAAGCAATGGTCTTGGAGGTCCCTCATCCTCTGAGATCCTATTGATAACTTCCCTGGTCCCTGAGACACAGTGGTTGGGGCTTGTGTGGTCGTGTGGCCGAGGGCAGACCCTGCCCTCTCGCTGTGTCTCCTGAGGGGTGAGGGTTTCACTACTCCCCATCCGTAGCTGCACACTAGAATCTCCTGCAGAGCTTTAAAAAAACAGTACCAGAGCCACCCATCCCGGGTTTCTGATTTAATTAGTTGGGGTGGGGCTCAGTCCCAGGTATGTTTCTCCAGGTGGGCAATCACTGCATTAGATGACCTCTGGGACCCTTCCAGGTCTATAGAAGTCCACAATCCTGATGCTCTGGCCCTCCCTTTATTTACTGAATTTTTTTCCCCAAAAATACTCATTTTTCATTTTCAGTATGTTGCATAGGCAGACTCTTAGAAATGCTTTTAGTTATTTTTTATAAAGATGATTTGTTGAAGTATTGCTTTTTTGAATGTAATTGGCATCTAACACTGCACATTGAAAGTGTACAATCTGATCAGTTTTCACATAGGAGCAGTGGCTGCCCAGTCATGACAATGAACACACACATCACCCCCAAACCCTCCTAATCCATGTAACCGTCTTTCCAGCTCCCCTGTCTCAGGTAACCACCTGCTTGTTGTTACAATTGAGTAGTTTGCATTTTCTGTCATACAGTATGTACTATTATTTTGCCTGACTTCATATAACTTATGACCCTATACTTGAGATTTCAAACTCTGGAAGTAAACAGAAGCCACCTTATGTATTTATTTATTTTCTGTACCTCCCAGCCACCAGCTTATCTTTGCTCAGAGAAACCCCTTAACCATTATTTGCTGGATGGAAATCAGACCTGTATAACCTTACAAGTGAGCTCCGGTTTGGGGGCGCCGAGTGCCTGCTGTGTTAATGGTCTCTCCCCACTGCTTCTCTGCAGGGTCCTCGTCAGCAACTTCAGCTCAGTTAAGAAATAATGCATTCGCTTAAATCAGAGTCTTGATTTAGGGTCATGGACTGCTAGGGATCCAGAAAATGAGTGTCCAGATGAGTACTGGGGGGCAGGAGGCAGGGGGCAGGTGAACTACCTGTGAAAATCTCTTGCATTTCTCCCAGATTTAATCAACAAATTCTTGACTCAATGGGAGGAACTAGGGAATTCACACCATGCTCGTTCTATTCCTGATTCTAGTCCTACGCATTTCATGAATATGATGTCTAATTATAGACCCTCTACTATCTGCTCCCTCTACTCTTTCCTTCCCCAGTTCCCGTATACCTTTGCTTTGTTCTCTGAGTTCTGGTTATACTTAATCCTACGTATCTAAACACACTCTAGGCCCTGTTGGTCGTCAGGGCTACCTCATGGGAACATTTTATAGTCCTCTTTAAGATCTTCTCACCTAAGCTTTGTGGTGTGTTGTGCGTTTTCATTCTTATTCCACTTCACTTAACAATTTGCCTGGATACCTGGTGCTCAAGTATCACAAACTTAACATTTCCGCAAAGCCCCAGAGCATGAGATTCCTTTTCATCTTAAACAAGATCAATGTTTTCACTGTTATACCTGATAAGCATTATGAGAACCAGAAGTAACCAGAAATAGCCTTGCAAATTCACAGTGGAGCCACCGCTGATCAACCCAGAGACACCTCCCCTTTCGGAAGTTTTGACTCCTTTCGGTCAAAAAACATTTTCAAACCATACTATGTCTGACTTTAGTCTACCAGGTAGAAGATCAATGTTGAGTTTCAAATGATAGAAATTCACATGCATCTAGCACAGTCTTACAAGTGCTGCTTTCACGGCATCTTTCAGAGATAGGAGAAAGAAAAAACATCTTATCTGCTGGCCAAAGGTCAACACAGACTGCCCCTGCTCCAAATCCACCTCCACCCCAGGCAGGTTGGCAAGCCTCCCAGCCACCAGCTTATCTTTGCTCAGAGAAACCCTTAACCATTATTTGCTGGATGGAAATCAGACCTGTATAACCTTACAAGTGAGCTCCGGTTTGGGGGCGCCGAGTGCCTGCTGTGTTAATGGTCTCTCCCCACTGCTTCTCTGCAGGGTCCTCGTCAGCAACTTCAGCTCAGTTAAGAAATAATGCATTCGCTTAAATCAGAGTCTTGATTTAGGGTCATGGACTGCTAGGGATCCAGAAAATGAGTGTCCAGATGAGTACTGGGGGGCAGGAGGCAGGGGGCAGGTGAACTACCTGTGAAAATCTCTTGCATTTCTCCCAGATTTAATCAACAAATTCTTGACTCAATGGGAGGAACTAGGGAATTCACACCATGCTCGTTCTATTCCTGATTCTAGTCCTACGCATTTCATGAATATGATGTCTAATTATAGACCCTCTACTATCTGCCCCCTCTACTCTTTCCTTCCCCAGTTCCCGTATACCTTTGCTTTGTTCTCTGAGTTCTGGTTATACTTAATCCTACGTATCTAAACACACTCTAGGCCCTGTTGGTCGTCAGGGCTACCTCATGGGAACATTTTATAGTCCTCTTTAAGATCTTCTCACCTAAGCTTTGTGGTGTGTTGTGCGTTTTCATTCTTATTCCACTTCACTTAACAATTTGCCTGGATACCTGGTGCTCAAGTATCACAAACTTAACATTTCCGCAAAGCCCCAGAGCATGAGATTCCTTTTCATCTTAAACAAGATCAATGTTTTCACTGTTATACCTGATAAGCATTATGAGAACCAGAAGTAACCAGAAATAGCCTTGCAAATTCACAGTGGAGCCACCGCTGATCAACCCAGAGACACCTCCCCTTTCGGAAGTTTTGACTCCTTTCGGTCAAAAAACATTTTCAAACCATACTATGTCTGACTTTAGTCTACCAGGTAGAAGATCAATGTTGAGTTTCAAATGATAGAAATTCACATGCATCTAGCACAGTCTTACAAGTGCTGCTTTCACGGCATCTTTCAGAGATAGGAGAAAGAAAAAAAAAACATCTTATCTGCTGGCCAAAAGGTCAACACAGACTGCCCCCTGCTCCAAATCCACCTCCACCCCAGGCAGGTTGGCAAGCCTCTGATGCCTTACACCCCTCGGCATGCTCCAGCGCCCTGCGCCGGGTCAGCTCTTTCCCTCTCCCTTTGATCTCTCCCTTTTTCCATCAGAATAGCAACCGAGGTCATGACAGCATTTCAGTCCAATCTCTACACAAGTCCATTCCTCTGCCCAAAAGGGAAACCTCTGAAAGTTACTTACGTGGAAGTGGCAAAGGCAAGCCCTGGATGTAGAAGCTGAGTTGGCTGATGCCAGCCAGCTTAAATAGCTGGCTTGGCTGACTCAGACTGTGGATAGCACGTTTATTTACGCCTGTGAGTGCACGCTCAAGCAGGGACCTGAAAAACCTGCAGCGTGGGCAGGAGGAGAACACCTGAGAGTTCCATCTCTCCTGGTTATTCAGGTTTGATATTCAGGCAGTGACTTCTGAGAGTCTCATGGAGCTTTCTCGGCACTGCCTTCTTGTCCCTGATCTCTTTCTTGGTGGAGGAGAATTCCTCGCCAAGATCAGAAAGAGAGATGTAGTTGAGAGAAAAACGAAGCAATGCAGGACCCTGGATCCTTGTGCTGAATTCCTTATTTTGAATGGGTTTCCAGTTAGATGTTGCCTCATTTCAAAGCATAGACTTGGTGAGGTTGGTTTCACAGCTCTATGGGCTGGATGCCAAACTGAGCCTGGGAAACAGCCCAATCAATGAAAAGTTTGTTTGTTTGTTTGTTTTCTTCCTCAGGCACAGAAAAAACAAATAACAGTTATAAGGGAGGATCAGACCAGGATGATACACTTTGAGGTCCCCTTTGAAAGCGATTTTCATTTCTTTTCTTCTGGGTCCGGACTGTCCTCCTTGCTGTCCCTCCCCCTTCCTTTGTTAATGAAATTCCTAGCAGATTGTTGCCAGATTCCCCATGAGAGCTGAAATAAATAGCCAATGTGTGAGCAAGGCTGTGGGAAGATGCACTCCCAGGGTGAGTGTTGAGTGGTTTGTGTGACCATCAGAGGAAAGGTTCCAAAGGGTGAGGGTATGTGTGTGGGTGTGGGGACCTGGGTAGTCAGTGTTTATCTGGATTTTACAGCTAGATACAGGAGTTAATAGTCAACTGCACGTCATTAAACACATTAAGTGGGTTTGATTTTAAGAGGATGAAGGAAGGGAGAAAGGGTTTGGTGAGATCATTTATAGGAGTATCTGTGTTTTTTGGTGGTATGTAGCACAAACTGGTAAGTACCATCCAGATAAACACATCCTCTGTTTTTCACTTCACTGGAGAAAGAAAAGGCCCACTTGATTCTCTTGGGAACAGTGCCTGTATGAGAAAGAAGAGCAGCAATTATTCAGAATATTTCTTTCTCTCTGGGAAAAAGGGGATAATGACTATAAAACACGTGCGGGAGAAAAGCAGAGACAGGGAGCCTAGCCCACCCCAACCCTGGTTACCAGAGGAATTCTTTGTTTCTGCCTAATTCATTGCCTACCTTTGACTTGTTGGTGTTCTGCCTAATTCATTGCCTACCTGGTTATTCAGGTTTGATATTCAGGCAGTGACTTCTGAGAGTCTCATGGAGCTTTCTCGGCACTGCCTTCTTGTCCCTGATCTCTTTCTTGGTGGAGGAGAATTCCTCGCCAAGATCAGAAAGAGAGATGTAGTTGAGAGAAAAACGAAGCAATGCAGGACCCTGGATCCTTGTGCTGAATTCCTTATTTTGAATGGGTTTCCAGTTAGATGTTGCCTCATTTCAAAGCATAGACTTGGTGAGGTTGGTTTCACAGCTCTATGGGCTGGATGCCAAACTGAGCCTGGGAAACAGCCCAATCAATGAAAAGTTTGTTTGTTTGTTTGTTTTCTTCCTCAGGCACAGAAAAAACAAATAACAGTTATAAGGGAGGATCAGACCAGGATGATACACTTTGAGGTCCCCTTTGAAAGCGATTTTCATTTCTTTTCTTCTGGGTCCGGACTGTCCTCCTTGCTGTCCCTCCCCCTTCCTTTGTTAATGAAATTCCTAGCAGATTGTTGCCAGATTCCCCATGAGAGCTGAAATAAATAGCCAATGTGTGAGCAAGGCTGTGGGAAGATGCACTCCCAGGGTGAGTGTTGAGTGGTTTGTGTGACCATCAGAGGAAAGGTTCCAAAGGGTGAGGGTATGTGTGTGTGTGTGGGGACCTGGGTAGTCAGTGTTTATCTGGATTTTACAGCTAGATACAGGAGTTAATAGTCAACTGCACGTCATTAAACACATTAAGTGGGTTTGATTTTAAGAGGATGAAGGAAGGGAGAAAGGGTTTGGTGAGATCATTTATAGGAGTATCTGTGTTTTTTGGTGGTATGTAGCACAAACTGGTAAGTACCATCCAGATAAACACATCCTCTGTTTTTCACTTCACTGGAGAAAGAAAAGGCCCACTTGATTCTCTTGGGAACAGTGCCTGTATGAGAAAGAAGAGCAGCAATTATTCAGAATATTTCTTTCTCTCTGGGAAAAAGGGGATAATGACTATAAAACACGTGCGGGAGAAAAGCAGAGACAGGGAGCCTAGCCCACCCCAACCCTGGTTACCAGAGGAATTCTTTTGTTTCTGCCTAATTCATTGCCTACCTTTTGACTGTTGTGTGGCCCAATATGGATTCTTGCCTCCCGGGTTTCTTGAATACAAGGTCTATGTCTTGATCATCTTTCAGTACCCACAGTGCCTGGCACAAATTCTTATGGCAATGAGGATGGTGATGATGAGGATGAGAATGGTCATCCTCATCATCTAGAATCTAGAGAAACTATGTTCCAGCATCTGTGTCAAATGGTTTACAGAGAGTTTGTTTGCTTATTTAATCCTCACAACTCTATAAATTCGTCTTATTTTTATTGTTATTTTACAGAGGTGGAAATTGATACCCAGAAAAAATTAAATCAACTTCCCAAGGTCACAGTGAGTGGTAAAGATAGAATTTGATCCCGATCTCTCTGGTTCCAGAGTCTAGGTTTATACTCAACATTGATTTGAAGCAATATTTTGAAAGTTGCTTGAGAATGTTTTCACCTATTCTTGTCTGTTTACTTGTTTATCATTAGTCTCCCAGAACATGATTTCCTTGAACGTAATGACCTTGCCTAGTTGTCCACTCCTGTAACCCCAGCATCCAGCACAGAGTATGGCACAAAGCAGATGCTTGCTCAGTTAATATGTGCTACTTGTTCAGTTTCTAAATTCCTTAGAAGGCTGTGCCACCCAACAGACCAAGAGTCTGACATCAGCAAAGTCCCATCTTGCTCCAGACAAATCTCTTTCACTCTCATGTGATGCACTGGCTTCAAGCTGTTTCTCTTTATCCAGCGTATCATGGAGATGAAACTAAAAGTGGCTGAAACCATAGAGCAGTTTTGCATCAGTTAAGAACTCTGCAGGTATGTGATAGAGGTATGTGGTTTGTTTGTCCAGTGGTGCAATGAAGTCACCAAGAACCCATTCTGTAGCCCTCAGAGTGGCAAGTTTGCTGTAGTAGCTTGGTATGTTACATCCTTAGATGAAGCTGAAACTCTAGTCCTTTGACCAGCTGATGTGAAGAAAGGCCCACTTGTTCTCTGGCCTGTATGAGAAAGAAGAGCAGCAATTATTCAGAATATTTCTTTCTCTCTGGGAAAAAGGATAATGACTATAAAACACGTGGAGAAAAGCAGAGACAGGGAGCCTAGCCCACCCCAACCCTGGTTACCAGAGGAATTCTTGTTTCTGCCTAATTCATTGCCTACCTTGACTGTTGTGTGGCCCAATATGGATTCTTGCCTCCCGGGTTTCTTGAATACAAGGTCTATGTCTTGATCATCTTTCAGTACCCACAGTGCCTGGCACAAATTCTTATGGCAATGAGGATGGTGATGATGAGGATGAGAATGGTCATCCTCATCATCTAGAATCTAGAGAAACTATGTTCCAGCATCTGTGTCAAATGGTTTACAGAGAGTTTGTTTGCTTATTTAATCCTCACAACTCTATAAATTCGTCTTATTTTTATTGTTATTTTACAGAGGTGGAAATTGATACCCAGAAAAAATTAAATCAACTTCCCAAGGTCACAGTGAGTGGTAAAGATAGAATTTGATCCCGATCTCTCTGGTTCCAGAGTCTAGGTTTATACTCAACATTGATTTGAAGCAATATTTTGAAAGTTGCTTGAGAATGTTTTCACCTATTCTTGTCTGTTTACTTGTTTATCATTAGTCTCCCAGAACATGATTTCCTTGAACGTAATGACCTTGCCTAGTTGTCCACTCCTGTAACCCCAGCATCCAGCACAGAGTATGGCACAAAGCAGATGCTTGCTCAGTTAATATGTGCTACTTGTTCAGTTTCTAAATTCCTTAGAAGGCTGTGCCACCCAACAGACCAAGAGTCTGACATCAGCAAAGTCCCATCTTGCTCCAGACAAATCTCTTTCACTCTCATGTGATGCACTGGCTTCAAGCTGTTTCTCTTTATCCAGCGTATCATGGAGATGAAACTAAAAGTGGCTGAAACCATAGAGCAGTTTTGCATCAGTTAAGAACTCTGCAGGTATGTGATAGAGGTATGTGGTTTGTTTGTCCAGTGGTGCAATGAAGTCACCAAGAACCCATTCTGTAGCCCTCAGAGTGGCAAGTTTGCTGTAGTAGCTTGGTATGTTACATCCTTAGATGAAGCTGAAACTCTAGTCCTTTGACCAGCTGATGTGAAGAGCTGGAAAAGATCTGATGCTGGGAAAGATTAAGGTCTAGAAGAGAAGGGGGCAACACAGGATAAGATGGTTGGATCGCATCACTGACTCAATGGCCATGAGTTTGAACAAACTCAGGGAGATAGTAAAGGACAGGGAAGCCTGGCATGAGGCAGTTCATGGGACTGTACGTAATTGGACATGACTTAGTGATTGAACAGCAACAAGGCAGGTAGGAAGGGACATAGGCTTTGACCTCAGTATCTTGCTTTGTTAGAGAAGAAAGTCTATCTAGAAGCCATTAGCAGATTTTTCCTTGCTGAGAAGCATATAAAATTACCACTACAGTGGTGGGTAAATCCATCATCTGCAGAGAGGAAACAAATCACACTGATCAAGTTTCATCTCATGCACCAAGGGGAAGGGTTATTCCCCAGATAAGTTTCTCTGATATCTAAACAAAATAAAGGTTCAGTAAATAGAGAGGCAATAGAGAAGTGCTACCAACAGTTCTGTCTATCTAAGAAGTCCTTCAAAGTATGATAACCTCAATGGCTTTAGTAGTGCTTAGGCACCATCCAGGCCTCAAAAATTGGGTTTCATAATACCAGTTTCCAATTTGTGCATGTGTTTTAAATGAGAAAAGCTTTGGCTTTGGCTTTGCTTTGGCTTTTAACAAAATTAAAATGATTTCATCAACCCACAGATAAGGGAAGTAGCTGGCCACAGTGTTTTTTCCCTATAGATTTAGATCCTAGGTCTTTATATGACCAGTGACTTTTCTTCATGTCAAAGGAATAGCACACAATCCATCAGCCGCTCATCTGCTTCTGTGTCAAATGGTATTGATGAAGCTGTTGACCTCTTAGAAACATCAAGTCCAATAATACAACTCATTCTAAAAAAGGATTGCAGAACAAGCTGTGGAGGTTTAAGGTTCAGTTTCCTGTTCCTCCTTTTGTCTATTACATTTCAGTGAATAACATAATCCCACATGTTTGCATCTGTCTTTACCTTAGAGCTCCAGCTACTGCCTGGGGTGTGTGAATTTGAAATATATGGTTGATACAGTAATTCTCACATAGTCTTTTTTTTTTCCTCCTAGTGGTTAATAGACTTCAAATTAACACTTGCAGATGGGTAATTACTTTCCTTCTCTTTGCTGTTCTAGACCTTTTCCCTGTGGTGAGCTTCAGGAATTCTTTTCTCTGTTGTCACAAGAGAATTACGTTGGCTCTCAGCCTTAGCACCATCTTTTCAGAGACTTTTGTACCAGGAGAGCAAAGTGGAGGAAGATGTGAATGCCCAGGCTGAAGTGCAAAAGAAGAAAGAGGAGGCAGAGGTTCGAGTAAACTGGTCCACTCATGAAAGCCATTGAAGCAGAAACGAGAAACCAGAGGCCAGGGACGCTGGTACCAATTGTTGAATTGCCTATCATCTTGTTTCAGAGCATCTGGACAATCTATTGGCCATTCTTATCCCCTTGACCACCTTTGGGAAACTCACCTTGCTCATATCAAAGCTCTCCCTTTTGGTCCTTTGCCCCAGACCTGTGACATTTTGGGCTAACTCTTTTCTCAGTTGTGGCTGAATGTAACATTTATAATAAATCATCTCTTTTGCTGCCTTAGCTGAAGGGAAAAAAAGAGAGAGAGAATTAGGATGAAGGATGGGATGAATTAGATGTTATGCTCTACAAGGAAAGAACAATGTCCACGAGATGGTAAAAAATAAGTTTTTGCGGAGCAACTGGAAGAATGGTGGAAAGGGAAGAGTATGGGCTTCTGAATCATGCAGGCTTGGGTTCAGGCCCCACCTCTGTCATGTTCCATCCATGCAATCCATGGAAAGTGGTGTAACTTCTCTCAGACTCAGTTTCCTCAGCTATAAAATGAGAATAATGATGCTTATCTTACAAGGTTTGCCATAAAGGCTAGACATAATATAGGTAAATTAGCATAGTGCCTAGAACATAGTATATGATCAATAATCAACAGCTACTGCTAATACTTAAAACAGGACCCCAGATTTTCTTTAGTCTTCTTTGTGGAGCCCACACACTATGGACATAAAGTGTTTAAACCTAAAACTCCTGAGTGCTACAGCAAACAAAGGTGTTTGGTAGAGTCACAGAGAAAGCAGTGATATCTGAGCAGCTATTCTCTTCCCACCCAAAGCTAGACAACACTGGGCGCAGAGACCTACCTTATGAATGGGGAGCACATGGAACTGAGAAATAGTGCAGGGAAAGTCATTCCTTGGGAATGACTTGGGAGTCAGGGAACTACCAAAGGCATTTAAGAAAATTCACTGTGAATGATACAAACCTTCCAAGGGCCAAAATCTAACTCATACAGATGCAAATGGGGAAGAGGGGGTAACTAGAATATAGATGCACACTTGCTGAGCGCTCTGCCCCCAGGGTGTGAACTTGCAGACAGAGAGAATGAGAATCCTCTACCAATGGTGTGGAAGGTCTGACTCCTGCATGCCCTTCCTGTTCCAGCCTGGCTGGGGTGCAGAAACCAGAGGCCAGGGACGCTGGTACCAATTGTTGAATTGCCTATCATCTTGTTTCAGAGCATCTGGACAATCTATTGGCCATTCTTATCCCCTTGACCACCTTTGGGAAACTCACCTTGCTCATATCAAAGCTCTCCCTTTTGGTCCTTTGCCCCAGACCTGTGACATTTTGGGCTAACTCTTTTCTCAGTTGTGGCTGAATGTAACATTTATAATAAATCATCTCTTTTGCTGCCTTAGCTGAAGGGAAAAAAAGAGAGAGAGAATTAGGATGAAGGATGGGATGAATTAGATGTTATGCTCTACAAGGAAAGAACAATGTCCACGAGATGGTAAAAAATAAGTTTTTGCGGAGCAACTGGAAGAATGGTGGAAAGGGAAGAGTATGGGCTTCTGAATCATGCAGGCTTGGGTTCAGGCCCCACCTCTGTCATGTTCCATCCATGCAATCCATGGAAAGTGGTGTAACTTCTCTCAGACTCAGTTTCCTCAGCTATAAAATGAGAATAATGATGCTTATCTTACAAGGTTTGCCATAAAGGCTAGACATAATATAGGTAAATTAGCATAGTGCCTAGAACATAGTATATGATCAATAATCAACAGCTACTGCTAATACTTAAAACAGGACCCCAGATTTTCTTTAGTCTTCTTTGTGGAGCCCACACACTATGGACATAAAGTGTTTAAACCTAAAACTCCTGAGTGCTACAGCAAACAAAGGTGTTTGGTAGAGTCACAGAGAAAGCAGTGATATCTGAGCAGCTATTCTCTTCCCACCCAAAGCTAGACAACACTGGGCGCAGAGACCTACCTTATGAATGGGGAGCACATGGAACTGAGAAATAGTGCAGGGAAAGTCATTCCTTGGGAATGACTTGGGAGTCAGGGAACTACCAAAGGCATTTAAGAAAATTCACTGTGAATGATACAAACCTTCCAAGGGCCAAAATCTAACTCATACAGATGCAAATGGGGAAGAGGGGGTAACTAGAATATAGATGCACACTTGCTGAGCGCTCTGCCCCCAGGGTGTGAACTTGCAGACAGAGAGAATGAGAATCCTCTACCAATGGTGTGGAAGGTCTGACTCCCTGCATGCCCTTCCTGTTCCAGCCTGGCTGGGGGGTGCAGAACAGTGTGGGAAGCAGAAGAGTATCAGCAGATGGCAGGGAACTTGGTGGAAGAGAATGCCAGGTGATCTGGGCTGGAGGTGTTTCCCGTGGCTGCTCCTGGCAGTGGGTGTCATAGGTTCCCTGGTGAAGCAGGATGGCAGTTACGACATAACCACACTCCATTCTTTGTAGATTGTTGTACACCTAGTAATGATGAGGTCATTCTCTCAGTCAGCCATAGGCATTCCATCGTCAGTGTGGACTCCATCATCTTACCTAATCCATCTGTTGTCCTTAGGGAGTCCTGACTCAGCTGGTGACTGGGAAGTAGGATGCTGCAGCCTATCAGCAGCACCCATGAACAAAGTAAGGCTGTTCCGTCTGGTGTGGCCCATGTGGCCCTTTCTTCTCATTTCACTTGGTTTCATCCAGAGTCTAATGAACAGGAAGGGCAGGGGCCTTGTTTTCCTTTGAAGTCCCATTTAGCTAATGGTCAGAGAAGGGGAAGGCCCTTGATAATGGGGGGCATCTCCCCGTCTGTGGAACCAGGATGGAGGAGGGCTCTTTCTTCACCCTCAGATGACTTCACCCTGATTCCTTCAGCACTAGGACCTACCACTGTGACAGGAGCTGCAAGAGAAGCCTTGTAGGGACATTCTCAGCAGGGGAGTGGGCGGAGCCTCAAGAGAGACTTCCTTGTCCATGAACAATGGGAAGGTGTTACAGGTAGGGGCCACCTCAGCCTGATTGTAATCCCCTAACCCATGGGGTGAGGAAAGAGTCCTCACACCCACTACTGAAATTTCAAGGTTGGGCCCCCGGCTTTTAGAAAGCAGTGGGTGAAGAGTGGAGTAAAGAAAAGCAAAACCCTTAGGGAGAAACTTGCTTGACTGGTATCAAACCCAGGGACAGTCCATATCGCTCACCTCTGAGTGGGATGATCTTTACCGCCACTTCTTTTTTTAAAGTTAATTAATTTTGGGTTGCACGAGGTCTTGGGGGCTGCCCAGGCTTTTCTGTGTTTGCGGCGAGCCCAGGAGCCACAGCGATTGAGCCCATGTGCCACAACAACTGAAGCCCATGAGCCCTGGAGCCCAGGCTACAGCTTCTTCTAACAGCAACTCACAGTGCCCCAAGCAAGAGAGGAAGAGCAGCCCCTCCTCCTCCCTGTAGGTCCCCCAACTCTGAGCTCAGTCTATTGAAGACACTTGACTATGAATGATTTGACTTGGGAACAGAGAGGAAGAAGAATGGAGGACAGAGCCAACAAAAATACGATGTCTGAAGACCAAACAAAGAAATCTGCATATTTTATGTATATAGTGGAGGAAAAACGGTTGAAATAATTTGGGCTATAATTGCGAATCAGCAGAAGGGAAAGAAGAGTTTTGATTAGAAGCTACAGACTTTCTTCTTCCTGCCTCCTCTCACCCCAGAGGCGACAAATGGGCCTCAGGAGCCAGGTTGCCAGCTGTCAGCTCCTCCCTGATGCCTCACCCCCAGCTGTGTAAGGGGAAAGTCCAACTAAATGCTCTCTCTGAGGCCCCTTCTGTTTTAATCTTCTGTCCTCCAAGGAGCAGGGCAGGGGTTGTTTCCTTTGATATTTAGCTAATGGTCAGAGAAGGGGAAGGCCCTTGATAATGGGGGGCATCTCCCCGTCTGTGGAACCAGGATGGAGGAGGGCTCTTTCTTCACCCTCAGATGACTTCACCCTGATTCCTTCAGCACTAGGACCTACCACTGTGACAGGAGCTGCAAGAGAAGCCTTGTAGGGACATTCTCAGCAGGGGAGTGGGCGGAGCCTCAAGAGAGACTTCCTTGTCCATGAACAATGGGAAGGTGTTACAGGTAGGGGCCACCTCAGCCTGATTGTAATCCCCTAACCCATGGGGTGAGGAAAGAGTCCTCACACCCACTACTGAAATTTCAAGGTTGGGCCCCCGGCTTTTAGAAAGCAGTGGGTGAAGAGTGGAGTAAAGAAAAGCAAAACCCTTAGGGAGAAACTTGCTTGACTGGTATCAAACCCAGGGACAGTCCATATCGCTCACCTCTGAGTGGGATGATCTTTACCGCCACTTCTTTTTTTAAAGTTAATTAATTTTGGGTTGCACGAGGTCTTGGGGGCTGCCCAGGCTTTTCTGTGTTTGCGGCGAGCCCAGGAGCCACAGCGATTGAGCCCATGTGCCACAACAACTGAAGCCCATGAGCCCTGGAGCCCAGGCTACAGCTTCTTCTAACAGCAACTCACAGTGCCCCAAGCAAGAGAGGAAGAGCAGCCCCTCCTCCTCCCTGTAGGTCCCCCAACTCTGAGCTCAGTCTATTGAAGACACTTGACTATGAATGATTTGACTTGGGAACAGAGAGGAAGAAGAATGGAGGACAGAGCCAACAAAAATACGATGTCTGAAGACCAAACAAAGAAATCTGCATATTTTATGTATATAGTGGAGGAAAAACGGTTGAAATAATTTGGGCTATAATTGCGAATCAGCAGAAGGGAAAGAAGAGTTTTGATTAGAAGCTACAGACTTTCTTCTTCCTGCCTCCTCTCACCCCAGAGGCGACAAATGGGCCTCAGGAGCCAGGTTGCCAGCTGTCAGCTCCTCCCTGATGCCTCACCCCCAGCTGTGTAAGGGGAAAGTCCAACTAAATGCTCTCTCTGAGGCCCCTTCTGTTTTAATCTTCTGTCCTCCAAGGAGACAGGGGCAGGGGCGCATGGGTGGAGAGGAGGGACCCCGAGCAGCTATAATGGGAGAATGGCCCCCACTTAGGGCTGAGGGATGTCCAGGCACAGCTTCGCCACTTGTTACACTGTTGAAACCCATGCTTTATCATTGGTAAGGAACCACTCCCTTATCATTGGTAAGGAGTCACCCCCAAAGTCTCCCTGGTCCTCCCCCTCAACAGCCTGGGCTTCCCCAACCTTCTAGGCTCCAGCAACAGGAGGGCAACAGCTGACAGTGTGTGTGGGTGGGTGGGGGGGGACCACTCAGGACTTGGCTCCAGTGACATCAGCTCCACCACATATCTAATCAGTCAGTGTTTAGTCTTCTGCCATTCAGGGAGAGACATCTTGAAAGAGAAAACCCTGGCAGTGGAGGTGGAGGAGAAAAGAAGGAAAGAACCAGAGATCATCCCTGAAAACAACTACAGTGTGGTCTGATTTTGTTACCTAATTCAGCACAATCCTGCTCTGTGCATTTCAGCAAAAACCTGACTCCTCTGTGGCCTTCTCTGAGGTTTCTATAATGAGCCCTGGCTGTGCAGTGGGCAGTGATTTGAGGTCTGCTATAAACTGTCTTGTGATGTGGGGACTTGCGTGATTGGTGGTGTGAGCTCTGTGTCTGGCTTTCCCCTCTCCAGAGAGGGAGCTCCCGGACTCATCTTCCCAGTGGTTCTGAGGTGCCTGCAACTTGGTGTCTGAGCTGATCTCCCAAAGCTGATGGCCCTGACTTCATTCTCTGACTCAGAGGGAGATGAACTCTGCATTCCTCGTGGCGCTGAGTGGATGCTCTGTCGCAGGATCAGGTCTCAGGTTGAGGATGATTCAGGGTTCTGGGGAAAGGCTCTGGAGGCCTGGTTCAGCCTGTGGGTGAACAACCTCCCTGCGTTTCCCAGGACTGTCCTGGTTTTAGGTCTCAAAGTCTCTCATCCCAGGAAATCTGTGCCGTCTGGAATGGTTGGTCACCCGATCCTGGTTCTTTAGCTTCATAGCTAGTAATTTAACCTTTGAACCTTAGTGTCTCCATATGTGAAATGAGGATAATGATAACAAGCATATATGGTATTTGAGGACTGGGGTTGATTTCCAAAGATCGTTCAGGAAGAAAAGACTATTGGGTGACAAAAAGTATGTCTCTGGTCTCTGTTCCCAAGAGTAAAACACCTCCTCTCCCTAGGTGTTTTTACTTTTCCAAGTGTAGGTGTGAGGTCAGCTGGTGAAGACTCTGGAACAGTCGGCAGACAGTCTTGCAGGCCCTGGCTAACGTAGAAGGGCACATGAAGGACTCTCCCAGCCCTAGGATTATCTGATGGAGTGTAAATTGCAGGAGCAAATGCCTGTTTGCAGAAGTCGCTTGTAGCAGCTACCACTTGGGAGGCACAAATAAGGACTCATGAAGCCTTGTCAGTTTCTTTGCTGCCCCTTAGCTATTGTCTGCAGAGTTTCTTAACTAATAGCCATGTTCTGAGTATCTCCCAGTAACTGCTGTTTCAGGTCTGAAAAAGGAAAAGAAGTCAATGTTTTCAAAAGACTCCCTTGCAGAGGCATTTGCAGCACAGGGGCGGATTTCACAGGCATCTTAATCCCTGGCAGTGACAGCTGAGGGCTGTCTTGGAGACCAAAAGCATCCAGCAAGAACTTGGATAACAAAAGAGAGGCAGGCAGGGATGGGGGGATTATTTATTCAAATGCCCTGATAGAAGAAGGCCTCAATCAAAGACACTGTTATAGAAAACAAGCCACAGGCTGATAGGGAGTGTTTGGAACATGAAGGTGTCAAAGGGATTCCGGCTTTCTCTGAAAGGAAGGGAATGAGTGGGGGAAATGGTCCTTCACTAATGGAGGAGAGTTCTGTCAGTGCTGAGGACAGTTGGAGGCTCTGATTAGGAAGATGGCAAGGCCAGGGGATTATTTAAAGTACAAACGTCTTCACCACCCCAGACCTCTCACACTCATGGCAACTGAAGTAAGAATCATTAGCATCAGTGCCAGGGTCTGACTGAAAATAGAAGTCTTCAGAAGGAAAATTCAACACGCATGACTCTGGTTCAGTGACTACCTCGTTCGTGTCCAAGGCAAGTGTTAGTCACTCAGTGACATCTGACTCTTTGTGACACCATAGACAGCAGCCCATTAGGTTCCTCTGTCCATGGAATTCTCCAGGCAAGAAGACTGGATTGAGTTGCCTTTCCCGTCTCCAAGGATCTTCCCAACCCGAGGATTGAACCCCAGTCTCCTGCACTGCAGGCAGATTCTTTACCATCTGAGACACCAGGGAATTTCAAGGTAACTGATGGCACAGTTTTGCTTCATTAGGACCTTTGGGAGTAGGGAGAAAAGAGAATTCTGCGATCAGGTATTTACACAAACGGGAGGGTGACTGGAGGTTTCAGGGCCTACAGCACACCCTTCATACTTGCTTTCTAAAGGAACAAAGCGGTGAATGTCAAGGTGAGTGACACTGGTGGCTTTAGGGAGCAAACAAAACTGCCCCCCAGATTGTGGGGAGATCTGCGAAGTAGATGTTTCTAGGTCATCGGATCATCTTTTCTCCTATTGTCCCATTTTTTTAAAAAGAAAATTAAAATCTATAGCAATTAGTTTAAAATTCAGGAAATTTGATTATTAGAGTAGCCTATAAAGCCATACCCACTAGCAGCATGGTGGCTCAGATGGTAAAGAATCTGTCTGCAATACAGGAGACCTGGGTTTGACCTCCGGATTGGGAAGATCCCCTGGAGAAGAGAATGGCGACCCACTCTAGTATTCTTGCCTGGAGAATCCCATGGACAGAGAAGCCTGGCGGGCTACAGTCCATGGGGTTGCAAAGAGTCAGACCGGACTGAGGACTAACACTTTCACTTTCATTAGCGGCATAATACACCACCCCAAATCTCAGTGACTGATAGGAAGAATGGCAAGGCCAGGGATTTTTGATTCTGAAAAGTTGGAGGCTCTGATTAGGAAGATGGCAAGGCCAGGGGATTATTTAAAGTACAAACGTCTTCACCACCCCAGACCTCTCACACTCATGGCAACTGAAGTAAGAATCATTAGCATCAGTGCCAGGGTCTGACTGAAAATAGAAGTCTTCAGAAGGAAAATTCAACACGCATGACTCTGGTTCAGTGACTACCTCGTTCGTGTCCAAGGCAAGTGTTAGTCACTCAGTGACATCTGACTCTTTGTGACACCATAGACAGCAGCCCATTAGGTTCCTCTGTCCATGGAATTCTCCAGGCAAGAAGACTGGATTGAGTTGCCTTTCCCGTCTCCAAGGATCTTCCCAACCCGAGGATTGAACCCCAGTCTCCTGCACTGCAGGCAGATTCTTTACCATCTGAGACACCAGGGAATTTCAAGGTAACTGATGGCACAGTTTTGCTTCATTAGGACCTTTGGGAGTAGGGAGAAAAGAGAATTCTGCGATCAGGTATTTACACAAACGGGAGGGTGACTGGAGGTTTCAGGGCCTACAGCACACCCTTCATACTTGCTTTCTAAAGGAACAAAGCGGTGAATGTCAAGGTGAGTGACACTGGTGGCTTTAGGGAGCAAACAAAACTGCCCCCCAGATTGTGGGGAGATCTGCGAAGTAGATGTTTCTAGGTCATCGGATCATCTTTTCTCCTATTGTCCCATTTTTTTAAAAAGAAAATTAAAATCTATAGCAATTAGTTTAAAATTCAGGAAATTTGATTATTAGAGTAGCCTATAAAGCCATACCCACTAGCAGCATGGTGGCTCAGATGGTAAAGAATCTGTCTGCAATACAGGAGACCTGGGTTTGACCTCCGGATTGGGAAGATCCCCTGGAGAAGAGAATGGCGACCCACTCTAGTATTCTTGCCTGGAGAATCCCATGGACAGAGAAGCCTGGCGGGCTACAGTCCATGGGGTTGCAAAGAGTCAGACCGGACTGAGGACTAACACTTTCACTTTCATTAGCGGCATAATACACCACCCCAAATCTCAGTGACTGAAATCAAGCACAATTATTTTATTACCTCCCCAAGCTTCTGTGGTCAGGAATTCAGGGAGGGCTCAGCGGGGAGTTTCTGGTCTGGGATCCCTCCTGTGGCTGCAGTCAGATAGCAGCTGGAGCTAGAAGAGCAGAGGGGCTGGAGGAGCTGCTGTCTAGCTGGGCTCTCTCTCCCTGTTTATTCACACAGTTTCTGGGCCTCTCTGTATGGTCTCTCCAAAAGGACTGGTTTGTGCTTCCTCATAACATGGCAGCCTCAGGGCAGTTAAGGGCGCCAGTGAAAGTATTCCTGCTCCTAAGGCAGTAGGTGCATCAAGCTTCATGACAAGGACCTGAAAGTCATGTAGCATCACTTCTACCACGTTCCATGGTTTACAAGTAAAGCCATAAGCCCTCCTAGGTTCAAGGAATTAGACTTACTCCTCAGTGGAGAAATGACAAGTTTCTGGAAGCACATGTGTGCTGGGAGATATTGTGGCCATCTTTGGAAAATATAATATGCCATAACATGTAAATAACTGACAATCTTAACCTTTAAAAGAAGTTTTTGTATTTGTGACAATAACATTAATCCAAATAACTTTCTTTTTTTTTTTAATTTTTATTTTACTTTTTACTTTTACAGAGTTTTGTTGTTTATAGATATGTATGATTCCAGATTAGTCATATGTATATCCCCTCCATCCCACCCTTCCAGGCCGTCGCACAGCACCCCTGCAGGATCCCCTTTTCTCATAGTGCAATGACAGTAGCTAGTTTTTTTTCACATATGACAGTATAGGTTTTCATGCTACTTCCTTTACGCCTCCCACCCACTGTTTATTCCACACAATGTCCCAAATAACTCTCTATGTTAGTGGAATAAGTACTGAAGAACCTTGTGTTCACTACCTTTAATCTCTTCTTCTCCACATTACCTCTGATTTTTTAGGGCAGAACACTTGGGTGTAATGTGTTATATTTGTTAGCGCTGCCATAACAAAGCACTGCAAGCTGAGTGGCCTAAACAGCAGAAATTTATTGTCTCACAGTTCTGAGATTAGGTCTTGGCAAGGTTGATTCTTCCTGAGGCTGTAACAGAAAAGCCTTTCCATGCCTCTCCCCTGTCTTCTGGTGGTTTGCAGGTAATCATTGCTATTCCTTGCTTTGTAGAGGCATTGCTCCAACCTTTGTTTCGTCTTCACATGTATTCTCCCTGAGTGCATCTGTCATGTCCAAGTTGCCCCTTTTTATCAGAACACCATTATATTGGATTAGAGTCCACTGTGATGGCTTCATTTTTCCTTGATTACCTCTGTGAAGTTTTGCACTTCTGGGGCCCCAAAGCTTTGTGCTTCCTCATAACATGGCAGCCTCAGGGCAGTTAAGGGCGCCAGTGAAAGTATTCCTGCTCCTAAGGCAGTAGGTGCATCAAGCTTCATGACAAGGACCTGAAAGTCATGTAGCATCACTTCTACCACGTTCCATGGTTTACAAGTAAAGCCATAAGCCCTCCTAGGTTCAAGGAATTAGACTTACTCCTCAGTGGAGAAATGACAAGTTTCTGGAAGCACATGTGTGCTGGGAGATATTGTGGCCATCTTTGGAAAATATAATATGCCATAACATGTAAATAACTGACAATCTTAACCTTTAAAAGAAGTTTTTGTATTTGTGACAATAACATTAATCCAAATAACTTTCTTTTTTTTAATTTTTATTTTACTTTTTACTTTTACAGAGTTTTGTTGTTTATAGATATGTATGATTCCAGATTAGTCATATGTATATCCCCTCCATCCCACCCTTCCAGGCCGTCGCACAGCACCCCTGCAGGATCCCCTTTTCTCATAGTGCAATGACAGTAGCTAGTTTTTTTTCACATATGACAGTATAGGTTTTCATGCTACTTCCTTTACGCCTCCCACCCACTGTTTATTCCACACAATGTCCCAAATAACTCTCTATGTTAGTGGAATAAGTACTGAAGAACCTTGTGTTCACTACCTTTAATCTCTTCTTCTCCACATTACCTCTGATTTTTTAGGGCAGAACACTTGGGTGTAATGTGTTATATTTGTTAGCGCTGCCATAACAAAGCACTGCAAGCTGAGTGGCCTAAACAGCAGAAATTTATTGTCTCACAGTTCTGAGATTAGGTCTTGGCAAGGTTGATTCTTCCTGAGGCTGTAACAGAAAAGCCTTTCCATGCCTCTCCCCTGTCTTCTGGTGGTTTGCAGGTAATCATTGCTATTCCTTGCTTTGTAGAGGCATTGCTCCAACCTTTGTTTCGTCTTCACATGTATTCTCCCTGAGTGCATCTGTCATGTCCAAGTTGCCCCTTTTTATCAGAACACCATTATATTGGATTAGAGTCCACTGTGATGGCTTCATTTTTCCTTGATTACCTCTGTGAAGACCTTATCTCCAACTTAGGTCACATTCTGAGGTCCTGGGGGATAGGACTTCCATATGTGAATTTGAGGGGGATAATTTAACCCCTAACATCTCTTATTTTTTGAAAGAAGGAGCTTCTTTTGAGGTGGTTCTGCGAGTATGAATCGAAGAGCAGAGCTCAATCTCAGGTGAAATTTTCAAAGAGTATATCTACCTTCTCCTCTCCATGGCCCTGGCCATTCTCTTGTATCTCCTAGACACCTTCTTTAAATTTTAAGGAAAGGTTTTCATTAAGGCTGTTAATTCCATTAGCATATTTTTGAATTAAATGTCCTTTTTGCTAAAACGTAATGATCAAATGTTGGTTACAAGGTCCCATACACTCCCACATTTTCTATTGTCCGAATGCCCCTACATATAACTTCACATTGCCTAGAATTTTTCACGACTTTATCCTCCTTGTAACCTAGGTTTCACCTATGCAGCAAACTAATTCTTTCAAGGAGGCTCAAAGAACAATCTATTGACTAGAAATTTGAGATTGGCCCCTCTCAATATTATATAGACATTTTAAACTTTATTTCCTTTGGATGTCTAAAGAAAAAAAAAAGGCTCATCTCATGGCCTCATTAGGCAAGCCACAAGTCTTTGGCTTTTCTGACCAAGCACTTACCTTGCATTTGTTGTTTTCAAAATACCAGCCAATCATTAAATAGCCAGTTGCCACTACATCTTTGTAATATGTGAATGTTCTTGCCATTTTTAGTAGAGGAAATTGAAGCAAAAGCACCAAGGTGGCCTAAACAGCAGAAATTTATTGTCTCACAGTTCTGAGATTAGGTCTTGGCAAGGTTGATTCTTCCTGAGGCTGTAACAGAAAAGCCTTTCCATGCCTCTCCCCTGTCTTCTGGTGGTTTGCAGGTAATCATTGCTATTCCTTGCTTTGTAGAGGCATTGCTCCAACCTTTGTTTCGTCTTCACATGTATTCTCCCTGAGTGCATCTGTCATGTCCAAGTTGCCCCTTTTTATCAGAACACCATTATATTGGATTAGAGTCCACTGTGATGGCTTCATTTTTCCTTGATTACCTCTGTGAAGACCTTATCTCCAACTTAGGTCACATTCTGAGGTCCTGGGGGATAGGACTTCCATATGTGAATTTGAGGGGGATAATTTAACCCATAACATCTCTTATTTTTTGAAAGAAGGAGCTTCTTTTGAGGTGGTTCTGCGAGTATGAATCGAAGAGCAGAGCTCAATCTCAGGTGAAATTTTCAAAGAGTATATCTACCTTCTCCTCTCCATGGCCCTGGCCATTCTCTTGTATCTCCTAGACACCTTCTTTAAATTTTAAGGAAAGGTTTTCATTAAGGCTGTTAATTCCATTAGCATATTTTTGAATTAAATGTCCTTTTTGCTAAAACGTAATGATCAAATGTTGGTTACAAGGTCCCATACACTCCCACATTTTCTATTGTCCGAATGCCCCTACATATAACTTCACATTGCCTAGAATTTTTCACGACTTTATCCTCCTTGTAACCTAGGTTTCACCTATGCAGCAAACTAATTCTTTCAAGGAGGCTCAAAGAACAATCTATTGACTAGAAATTTGAGATTGGCCCCTCTCAATATTATATAGACATTTTAAACTTTATTTCCTTTGGATGTCTAAAGAAAAAAAAAAGGCTCATCTCATGGCCTCATTAGGCAAGCCACAAGTCTTTGGCTTTTCTGACCAAGCACTTACCTTGCATTTGTTGTTTTCAAAATACCAGCCAATCATTAAATAGCCAGTTGCCACTACATCTTTGTAATATGTGAATGTTCTTGCCATTTTTAGTAGAGGAAATTGAAGCAAAAGCACCAAGGTGACCTGTGCAAGGTGATGTAACAAATCCGGAGTAGACCCAGAGGCCTGCCATTCCATGAACTAAAGCTTTGTCCGGGCCAAGCCCAGGGACAGACTCTCAAAGCATGTCCTTTTCTTCTCTTCCCAGAAGCCACGTCTGTTTTCCCCTTTGCTCTAGCCGTCATTAGAGGGGCAGCAGGAAGGGTAGGGGTTGGCAGATGCCCAGCAGACAAGGAGGATGCTCAGCAGATACCCACTGGGAGCAGGCTTGTTATTAGTGTTTGTAAGACACCTGCTGTGAGTCCCAGAAATCTTAAAGAGAGACTCAAACATATGAGTCAGAAAGTGGGAATCCCAGCGCAGTCTCTTTGGTACTTACTGAATGGGGAGATCTCAGAAATTCAGGTCATATGATAATAATAAAAAGATGGGAAAGGTGTTTCCTTGTAGTCCTAGAAAACTGTAATCTTGATCATGGACTCTATTAGAAACAAGTTCCCCAGAATACTTTGATCTAGTCTTATGCCTATAAAATAATAATAGCAACTTTTATCCTTAATTCAAGGAAGGTACTGAAGGAAAGAATCCCAAACATCTTATGAGCCAGCCTTTCCATGAAGACTGGTAGGCACCGTAATTTATGCCCTCCAGTATTTGCAAAGTTCTCAGTTATCTCTCTGGTGAGGAAAGACTACATGTAATTGACTGGTTTTATACTTGGGTGAAGGGAAATCAATGGCATGCACATTATCTTGTTTAAGATAATTCAAGATGTCACTCAAACCAGCGTGTTCCTCTTAGGCAGGCCATTGAAGCAAAAGGCCAACCCAAATCACATTCTCCTCTCTGGAGGTTTCACACGTAGCTTTCCTGCTTTTGTTCTTTAGTCATTTACTCTAAAATTGTGACTGGCTTTTTACTAGGCTAAAGTATGTCTAGTAAGGTATGCTTTGATTATATGATACTAAGGTGGAATAGCACATGATATGGACTTTTATATAAATCGAGGCATTTTGTTTTCATATCAAGGCTTTTTACCCTGACTTTTGATTTTTATCTACTAGGTTTTCAAAATTCAGATAATATGTGAATGTTCTTGCCATTTTTAGTAGAGGAAATTGAAGCAAAAGCACCAAGGTGACCTGTGCAAGGTGATGTAACAAATCCGGAGTAGACCCAGAGGCCTGCCATTCCATGAACTAAAGCTTTGTCCGGGCCAAGCCCAGGGACAGACTCTCAAAGCATGTCCTTTTCTTCTCTTCCCAGAAGCCACGTCTGTTTTCCCCTTTGCTCTAGCCGTCATTAGAGGGGCAGCAGGAAGGGTAGGGGTTGGCAGATGCCCAGCAGACAAGGAGGATGCTCAGCAGATACCCACTGGGAGCAGGCTTGTTATTAGTGTTTGTAAGACACCTGCTGTGAGTCCCAGAAATCTTAAAGAGAGACTCAAACATATGAGTCAGAAAGTGGGAATCCCAGCGCAGTCTCTTTGGTACTTACTGAATGGGGAGATCTCAGAAATTCAGGTCATATGATAATAATAAAAAGATGGGAAAGGTGTTTCCTTGTAGTCCTAGAAAACTGTAATCTTGATCATGGACTCTATTAGAAACAAGTTCCCCAGAATACTTTGATCTAGTCTTATGCCTATAAAATAATAATAGCAACTTTTATCCTTAATTCAAGGAAGGTACTGAAGGAAAGAATCCCAAACATCTTATGAGCCAGCCTTTCCATGAAGACTGGTAGGCACCGTAATTTATGCCCTCCAGTATTTGCAAAGTTCTCAGTTATCTCTCTGGTGAGGAAAGACTACATGTAATTGACTGGTTTTATACTTGGGTGAAGGGAAATCAATGGCATGCACATTATCTTGTTTAAGATAATTCAAGATGTCACTCAAACCAGCGTGTTCCTCTTAGGCAGGCCATTGAAGCAAAAGGCCAACCCAAATCACATTCTCCTCTCTGGAGGTTTCACACGTAGCTTTCCCTGCTTTTGTTCTTTAGTCATTTACTCTAAAATTGTGACTGGCTTTTTACTAGGCTAAAGTATGTCTAGTAAGGTATGCTTTGATTATATGATACTAAGGTGGAATAGCACATGATATGGACTTTTATATAAATCGAGGCATTTTGTTTTCATATCAAGGTACTATCTTTTGTTTTTTGCACACGAATTCTAAGCATATGAATCTAATCGTTTAGGCCTATTTTCATAATCAGTACTAGGAAATTCATCCTATTCTCATTTCACATTGACTGCTGAGCATCTCAGAGCCCAATTTAGTGCTCAGTTTCATTATGTAGTCTTAGTTTAGGTTTTCGGGTATAAAATCTTCACAATGTTTTGTGCGTGTGCTAAGTTGCTTCAGTTGTGTCCAACTCTTTGGGATCCTATGGACTGTAGTTCACCAGGCTCCTCTGTCCATGGGATTCTCCAGACAAGAATACTGGAGTGAGTTACCTTGCCCTCCTCTAGGGGATCTTCCTGATCCATACTGTGTCTCCTGCACTGGCAGGCATATTCTTTACCATGGCGCTACCTGGGTTGCTTTGTGTTATTGAACCCATCTGAAACACTATCAGAGGCTTCCCAGGTGGCACTAGTGGTAAAGAACTTAGCTGTCAATGTAGGAGAAATAACAGATGCAGGTTTGATCCCTGGGATGGGAAGATCCCTTGGAGGAGGGCATGGCAACCTATGCTAGTGTTCTTGCCTGGAGAATCCCATGGACAGAGGAGCCTGATGGGCTCCATGGGGCTGAAAAGAGTTGGACATGAATGAAGTAACTGAGCATGTAAACGTGCATGAAGCCCTATCAAGTATGTATTACCATCCCTAGATTAAAGAGAACTGAATCTCAGAGAGATTAAGAAATGTGCCCAAGGACTTCCCTGGTGGTCCAGTGGGTAAGGACCCGCCTTGCAGTGCAAGGGGCGCCGGTTAAATCCCTGGCCTGGGAAGATCCCACGTGCCGCAGAGCGGCTGGACCGATGTGTCCAATTACCGAGCCGGAGCTCTGGAGCGCATTCGCTCAAAGCCGGTGCTCTGCAACAACATAGGCCACTGTGGTAGGAGGCCCACATGGGCCAAAGAACAAAGATGGATGAAAATAGACAAATGAAAGACCAATAGAAGTAGCCCGCCTGCTCCCCTCCCTCCCTACCCTACCCCTCCAAAATAAATAAATTAATTAATTAAAAAAAAAAAAAAGAAATGTGCCCAAGGTGACAGAAACGTGCCCATGCTTGTGATGATCGGGGAAGATATAAATTCCTATCTTTGACTTTAAATGCATGCTTGCCCTTGCTCCCTAGATTCTTCTCTGGAGGAAGTGGGACATTGCAGCAAAGAAGACAGAGAAAACAACTAGACCAGGGACCTTTAGTGAATGCTGAGCATGTGGGTATGCTGAGTAGACAGAGACCTCTCAGAGGATGGATGGCAAACAGGGCTCCCCTCTGACTAGGAGAGTCAGACCTTCTGTTTGCAAGTGTTCTCCCATCGCCCAGGCTTACACATTGGTAGCCACCCCAGCCCCACCTTCTCCCAGCTCTAGTCACCAGTCACCTCGATTCCACTTTAGTGAAGCCTCTCCATCTTTTCCATTCCATCCATGCCTCAAGCTAACACTCCAAGTTCTCATTGCCTCATGTCCAGACCATTTCAATGGCCTCTTAGCCCTTCTCCCAACCTCCATGCCTCTAAGTCTCTCCTCCCCCCACCACCTTATTCCTCAAGAAACTATGTCCATCATGTGATTTCACTGTTCAAAACTCCCTCACACACTTGCCTGGTAGCTCAGTGGTAAAGAGTTTGCCTGCCAATGCAGGAGACGCGAGTTTGATCCCTGAATCAGGAAGGTCCCACATGCTGCAGAGCAGCTAAGTCTGTGAGCCACAGCTGTGGAGCCTGTGCTCTAGAGCCTCAGAACAGCAACTGTGGAGCCCATGTGCCACAACTACTGAAGCCCGTGTGCCCTAGAGCCCGAGTTCCACAACAAGAGAAATCACCGCAACAAGAAGCTAGCTCACCTCAACTAGAGAGTAGCCCCCACTCCCTGCAACCAGAGAAGAGCCTGCAGCAGCAGTGAAAACCTAGAATAAACAAAACCAAAACAAAAACCCCTCAACCAGTGCTCTGCAAAACAAATAGGCCACTGTGGTAGGAGGCCCACATGGGCCAAAGAACAAAGATGGATGAAAATAGACAAATGAAAGACCAATAGAAGTAGCCCGCCTGCTCCCCTCCCTCCCTACCCTACCCCTCCAAAATAAATAAATTAATTAATTAAAAAAAAAAAAAAGAAATGTGCCCAAGGTGACAGAAACGTGCCCATGCTTGTGATGATCGGGGAAGATATAAATTCCTATCTTTGACTTTAAATGCATGCTTGCCCTTGCTCCCTAGATTCTTCTCTGGAGGAAGTGGGACATTGCAGCAAAGAAGACAGAGAAAACAACTAGACCAGGGACCTTTAGTGAATGCTGAGCATGTGGGTATGCTGAGTAGACAGAGACCTCTCAGAGGATGGATGGCAAACAGGGCTCCCCTCTGACTAGGAGAGTCAGACCTTCTGTTTGCAAGTGTTCTCCCATCGCCCAGGCTTACACATTGGTAGCCACCCCAGCCCCACCTTCTCCCAGCTCTAGTCACCAGTCACCTCGATTCCACTTTAGTGAAGCCTCTCCATCTTTTCCATTCCATCCATGCCTCAAGCTAACACTCCAAGTTCTCATTGCCTCATGTCCAGACCATTTCAATGGCCTCTTAGCCCTTCTCCCAACCTCCATGCCTCTAAGTCTCTCCTCCCCCCACCACCTTATTCCTCAAGAAACTATGTCCATCATGTGATTTCACTGTTCAAAACTCCCTCACACACTTGCCTGGTAGCTCAGTGGTAAAGAGTTTGCCTGCCAATGCAGGAGACGCGAGTTTGATCCCTGAATCAGGAAGGTCCCACATGCTGCAGAGCAGCTAAGTCTGTGAGCCACAGCTGTGGAGCCTGTGCTCTAGAGCCTCAGAACAGCAACTGTGGAGCCCATGTGCCACAGTTACTGAAGCCCGTGTGCCCTAGAGCCCGAGTTCCACAACAAGAGAAATCACTGCAACAAGAAGCCTGCTCACCTCAACTAGAGAGTAGCCCCCACTCCCTGCAACCAGAGAAGAGCCTGCAGCAGCAGTGAAAACCTAGAATAAACAAAACCAAAACAAAAAACCCCTCACTACCCAGTGTCCATTGAATACAGCTCAGCCTTCTAGAACAACATTCAAGTTTCTTTTTAATCTAATTCCAGTCTTTATTTCCAAATGTCTTCCTTAGGACTCTTCTCTAAGAATCATATGATTTAGCTAGGACTATTTCCTTGTTATTCCTCAACCACGCTATTTCCTTCCTGACCTCCAACCCTTTGGTGGTGCATTCTCAGTCGTGTTCATATCTTTGTGAACCCACAGACTGTAGCCCACCAGGCTCCTCTGTCCATAGGATTCTCTAGACAAGAATACTGGAGTGGGTTGCCATTTTCTTCTCCAAGGGGTCTTTCCGACCCAGGAATTGAGCCTGTGTCTGCTGGATCTCCTGCATTGCAGGCGGGTTCTTTACCACTGAGCCACCTGGGAATCCAAGTCTTTACCCATCCCCACACCTTGCTTACTGCCCTCCATCCGTCACAGCCCAGCTCAGCCCCTCCTGCCCTGTGAAGGTTCCCCTGCTCACTCCAGGGAATGGAGCCTCTCCTTATCTGAAGCCCAGGAACATTCAGCACTCAGCCCCCACTGCCTCATATTACAAATTAGCATCTTAGTCAAATATTCCCTGCTTTCCCAGTTGTGACTATCTGTGAGGGGGAGGAGTGAGGGAGAGGCATGGCAGGAGGGCTCTGACATGGGTGACCATGGTGCAGACAGGGTTTTGGGTTCCCCTGCTTTCCCAGTTGTGCTCACGATATGCCAGCAGCAAAACTCCCTCACAGTAGCTGTGTAAAGAGTTTGCCTGCCAATGCAGGAGCCGAGTTTGATCCCTGAATCAGGAAGGTCCCACATGCTGCAGAGCAGCTAAGTCTGTGAGCCACAGCTGTGGAGCCTGTGCTCTAGAGCCTCAGAACAGCAACTGTGGAGCCCATGTGCCACAACTACTGAAGCCCGTGTGCCCTAGAGCCCGAGTTCCACAACAAGAGAAATCACCGCAACAAGAAGCTAGCTCACCTCAACTAGAGAGTAGCCCCCACTCCCTGCAACCAGAGAAGAGCCTGCAGCAGCAGTGAAAACCTAGAATAAACAAAACCAAAACAAAAAACCCCTCACTACCCAGTGTCCATTGAATACAGCTCAGCCTTCTAGAACAACATGCAAGTTTCTTTTTAATCTAATTCCAGTCTTTATTTCCAAATGTCTTCCTTAGGACTCTTCTCTAAGAATCATATGATTTAGCTAGGACTATTTCCTTGTTATTCCTCAACCACGCTATTTCCTTCCTGACCTCCAACCCTTTGGTGGTGCATTCTCAGTCGTGTTCATATCTTTGTGAACCCACAGACTGTAGCCCACCAGGCTCCTCTGTCCATAGGATTCTCTAGACAAGAATACTGGAGTGGGTTGCCATTTTCTTCTCCAAGGGGTCTTTCCGACCCAGGAATTGAGCCTGTGTCTGCTGGATCTCCTGCATTGCAGGCGGGTTCTTTACCACTGAGCCACCTGGGAATCCAAGTCTTTACCCATCCCCACACCTTGCTTACTGCCCTCCATCCGTCACAGCCCAGCTCAGCCCCTCCTGCCCTGTGAAGGTTCCCCTGCTCACTCCAGGGAATGGAGCCTCTCCTTATCTGAAGCCCAGGAACATTCAGCACTCAGCCCCCACTGCCTCATATTACAAATTAGCATCTTAGTCAAATATTCCCTGCTTTCCCAGTTGTGACTATCTGTGAGGGGGAGGAGTGAGGGAGAGGCATGGCAGGAGGGCTCTGACATGGGTGACCATGGTGCAGACAGGTGGTCCCGCTCCTGGACTCAGAAATCACACAAGCTGGGCTTGCCTCTTAACTCTGCATTAACTAAAGAGACAATCTTATGAAGACTCCTATTCTTGGGCTCCAAAATCACTGTGGATTGTGACTGCAGCCATGAAATTAAAAAGCTCTTCCCCTCTTGGAAGAAAAGCTATGACAGACTCAATGGACATGAGTTTGAACCAACTGCAGGAGGTAGTGAAGGACAGGGAAGCCTAGTAAGCTGTAGCTCATGAGATCGCAAAGAGTCGGACATGACTGAGTGACTGAACAACAAATCTCTCAGTGTCCCCATATGTAAAATAAGGATAATGACAATTTCTTCCTGACAAGGCTGTTTTGAGGATTAAATGAGCTAATATGTAAAGAGCTTTTTATCCAAGACAGACACATATTAATAGATAAAGCTCAGTTAATATTAGTTACTGTTACTTTCCTTTATCAAACAGAAGGTTTATGATGTGTCAGTACTAGACACCATATAAATGACCTTATTTAATTTCTATGTCTACCCTATGAAGGAAGAGGATCATACCCTAGCTAGCCCAGCTGTGGAACCCTCTGACCAACCCTGAACTGCTAAATTAGGACTTTTACATGAAGGAGAAATAGATGCCAGTCGTATTTAAGCCATGTTTACCCTCCCTGTTGCAGCTTAGCTTAATTCAAATAGGCACAGTTCCTATCACTCCGGTGCTGGATGTAGCAAACTTCTCTCTGGTGGCCATGAGAAACTTTATTTCTAGTATTTTACAAGAATTCTATTAAGAGGAAATGACCTAGCTGAAATCTTTCCACACTGTTCAACTTTCTCTTTTGAGTGAGCAGAAAGATATGAGATGGAGGAGTGAGAGAGAAACAGATTTAGATTCTTTCTAAATGGGTGGGAGGAAGCAGACCCTGGGACACTGGGACACGGGGTCCCACTGTTGGCACAGTCTCTTCAGAAAACCGTGCAGTAGCAGCCGAAGTGAATGTTTCGAGCTATGTGGATCCTAAGCCCAACCTGAGATCAAGAGCGTGGCTGGAGCTGGCTTAGTGTCAAGGTTCAGCGTTAAGTCGTAACCTTGATTTGTCCTTTGTGCAGCCACACCGTAGAGACAAAAGTAAGACATAAAAGCAGTAAGTAGGTAGTCACATCAGTGGCACAAGGCCTCTGACCCCACCTCATTCTGACCTTCTAGGAGCTTGTCCTTCAGTAGAGCTGCGGATTGTAGCTACTCCCATCCTCCGATTCTCCTGCAGCACAGGGCACAGACGTGAGACCCAGCTTAGTACAAATGACCTGTGACATCTGCTGGGAATCTTATGGGAAAATCCTTCTTCACTGGCTATAATCTTGTCCTCTTGTCCTGGAACTGTTGCAGCCATCTTGTTAGTAGAAGGCAGACAAGATACCCATGAAGGTGGAGCCAAGAGAAGGAAAATATCTAGATTCATGAAGACATCACTGACCCAGTTCTTTAAGGTTGGACGGAATTCAGGCTTATGGCTATGTGAAAGAATAAATGTCCTTATTGTTTAATTAATTTTGGTTGGGTAGTCTGTGTGTGCATGCTAAGTTGCTTTAGTTATGGCAGACTCTTTGCAACCCCATGGGCTGTAGCCCGTCCGGCTTCTCTGTCCATGGGATTCTCCAGGCAAGAATACTGGAGTGGGTTGTCATGCCTTCCTCCAAGGGATCTTCCCTACCCAGGGATCAAACCTATCTCTCTGGCATCTCTTGGATTGGCAGGAGGGTTCATTACCACTGGCGCCACCTGGGAAGATTTATGGATGGAGTGATCCAAAACATTTTGCTTTCTAAGCTGTGATGCTACATCTTTATAGTCTACCCTGCATCTTGCCCTTCTGGCAAGTTCTTTCCTCATTTTCTGATGACAAGCTAGGGAAAAATGCTATGTTCATTTAATGGAAGATTTTGCAGATATGTGATCTACCTTCCAAATCTGGCTTTACCCGCATGACCTTGGGCAAATTAGCTAACTTTTTTGTGCCTCATCTTTCTCATCTCCTAAATGGCGAGGAGAATTGTCCTGCCTCATAGAATTGTACCGACCATCAAATGAGCTACTACACACAATATTTAGAAGAATGTCATGTGCATAGCAAGTCATCCATCAATTTACATTAGCTTCATTTTCGTCCTCCTCGGCAGGGCCCCTTCTGCATGTTTCCAAGGCATTTTGCTGTCACATTTTCCATCCCCATTTTCCTTTGCCAAGCACTTCTGGGAAGAGCTGAGATGTGTGATAGACATGGTCAGCTCAGTCCTCGTGCTAGCCTGCACTGCCAGGATCATCAGTAAAGAAGCTTCACAAACAGAAGGAACAAATATTTTGTCTGGAAACACCATATAGAAACCCAAATTCCCTATGCTTTCCAGATCCCACACTCTGGATGTCCTTCACTGCAGGCAATTGGACAGAGATGGCAAGGGCTCCCAGAGCTGGTTTCCTACAGGCCCCTGGGCTGTACCCGCTGCACTGTGTCCCTCATGTGACTTCAGCCTTAGAGACTAGAAATGGAATAACCCACAGATCCTCTTACATCACTCAATTTTTTTCCTTTGCTACCTGCCACTTGCCTCTCTCCTCAGCTTTTTGCTGGGCCAAGAATTCTTCTAGTCTTCTTTTGGGAGATTCTGTTCCCATCTTTGTCTGGCTAACACATCTCCTCTATCCCCCCAGGGACTGCAGAGGCCATTTCAGCTTCTTATGCCTACATTACACTTGTCAATCTAAGTTGGCTTTCAGCCAAGACTTCTGTATATCTCATTTGTAGAGCCTTTGGCAGTTTCCAAAATATTTTGGCCCAAGTTGTCATGAAAATCTTGTAAATCTTGTATGGTACATGACTTTATTCCAAACCAGACTCCTTGGGGCTTTTCCCCTTTCCTGCAGAGATCAAGGGCAGAAGGAGTTAGGACAAAAATATTTCAGTTTCTTTGCAACACAGACCTAATGATCAGGATCTCATCCAATTTTTTCTCAGCAGTGAGTCTCTCAGGTGGAGAGAAAGCAAAGACCTTGCAGCAATCTCTCAAAGTCCACATGAAACTTGAGTACTTGGCTTTTTTTTTTTTTTAATTTATTTGCTCCACCACATGTGGGATGTTAGTTTCCCAGCTAGGGATCAAACCTGCATTGCCTGCACCGGAAGCCAGATTCTTAACCACTGGACCATGAGGGAAATCCCAGACTTGGCTTTTAAAGGAAAAACAAACACCTGATACTTCTCTGGGTCGAAGTAGCTGGTTCTGACTTCCCACATGAGATCTAATGCAACTGGAGGGAGAGGGAAGAAGAAGGTTCTGGGAACTAACTGCTTCCTGGCATGAAAGTATTGGCTGTTTGAGACTGAGTATCTGGCCCCCTCAGATGAAAGATGTTCTATTGATTTATTTCCTGGTGTGTAGTTGTGTGTGATCAGTCATGTCTGACTCGTTTCGACCCTATGATCTATAGCCCACCAGTTTCCTGTGTCCATAGGATTCTCCAGGCAAGAATACTGGAGCAAGTTACCATGCCTTCCTCCAGGGGATCTTCCCAACTCAGGGCTTTGCATCTTCTGGGTCTCCTGCATTGGTAGCTCGGTTCTTGACTACAGCGTCACCTGGGAAGCCCATTGCTTTATTTACCAGAGAACCCCTCAAATGTTTATATTGATAACTACTGTACTAGAGACTGAGGAGCCCACCTGGGGCCTGCAGGGAAAGAAGTTTCGGTTCTCTGTGAAGAGCTGGTGGAGGCTTGCTGGAACAGGACTGCCGGTCTGTGGAGCTTGGCTGGCTGCGTTCTGGAAGGCAGAAGGAAATGGAGGCCTTGGTGTGTGGGCTGGTACCTCACAGCTCTGCCGCCTCAATGTCTGTCTGTGGAAAATCCCCTTTCATTTCCTCAGTTTTATTCAGTGCCAGGTTGGGGCGCCTGGAGAGGGGTCGAGGCCCACCACTGTGTTCACCAGGGCAGTCAGAGTGGCAAACACATGCTGTGCTTTCCTTTTTCCTTTCTGCCTTTCAGGAAGATTTTTTTTTTAAGTGAAAACTCAGGTCACTTTCTGCTTTCAAGCACACCCTGTTCCTTCACAAGGAAAAAGAAGCCCACAGAGCAACATGTACTCATAGTCTCTATTCAGCCCTCCTGGCTTGCTTTTGGCTCAGGGTTTAGCTAACTGGTTCCACACAGTGGCCCAGCTAGGGATCAAACCTGCATTGCCTGCACCGGAAGCCAGATTCTTAACCACTGGACCATGAGGGAAATCCCAGACTTGGCTTTTAAAGGAAAAACAAACACCTGATACTTCTCTGGGTCGAAGTAGCTGGTTCTGACTTCCCACATGAGATCTAATGCAACTGGAGGGAGAGGGAAGAAGAAGGTTCTGGGAACTAACTGCTTCCTGGCATGAAAGTATTGGCTGTTTGAGACTGAGTATCTGGCCCCCTCAGATGAAAGATGTTCTATTGATTTATTTCCTGGTGTGTAGTTGTGTGTGATCAGTCATGTCTGACTCGTTTCGACCCTATGATCTATAGCCCACCAGTTTCCTGTGTCCATAGGATTCTCCAGGCAAGAATACTGGAGCAAGTTACCATGCCTTCCTCCAGGGGATCTTCCCAACTCAGGGCTTTGCATCTTCTGGGTCTCCTGCATTGGTAGCTCGGTTCTTGACTACAGCGTCACCTGGGAAGCCCATTGCTTTATTTACCAGAGAACCCCTCAAATGTTTATATTGATAACTACTGTACTAGAGACTGAGGAGCCCACCTGGGGCCTGCAGGGAAAGAAGTTTCGGTTCTCTGTGAAGAGCTGGTGGAGGCTTGCTGGAACAGGACTGCCGGTCTGTGGAGCTTGGCTGGCTGCGTTCTGGAAGGCAGAAGGAAATGGAGGCCTTGGTGTGTGGGCTGGTACCTCACAGCTCTGCCGCCTCAATGTCTGTCTGTGGAAAATCCCCTTTCATTTCCTCAGTTTTATTCAGTGCCAGGTTGGGGCGCCTGGAGAGGGGTCGAGGCCCACCACTGTGTTCACCAGGGCAGTCAGAGTGGCAAACACATGCTGTGTTTTCCCTTTTTTCCTTTCTGCCTTTCAGGAAGATTTTTTTTTTAAGTGAAAACTCAGGTCACTTTCTGCTTTCAAGCACACCCTGTTCCTTCACAAGGAAAAAGAAGCCCACAGAGCAACATGTACTCATAGTCTCTATTCAGCCCTCCTGGCTTGCTTTTGGCTCAGGGTTTAGCTAACTGGTTCCCACACAGTGCAGCCCAGCAGGGGAGGTGGGGTTCCCAGCAGAGAGCAGTGAAAGATTTGCTCTTCCATAATCAGGCAAAAAAATGCACTATTTCTGGATGAGTGGGAGGACTCTGCTCCCTATTTTCCCCCTAGGATTGGAACCTGCCCCCCTCAAAGCTGGCCAGGCTCTCCTGCCCATTCCTGCCTATGACACCATCTCTCGAAAGGGGCTTCCTTGGAGGGAAATGGGGCATTTTCCTTTCTGTCATTTGAACGGACTCTTTTGGATGGCTTTCATGGTAGATGGATTCCTATCTTAGAAGGCGACAAGTGAGCCATTTTGTCTAGCTGCTCAGGGTGAACATTTTGGAATCATCCTTGACTCCTTTCTTCCTCATATCCCGCATCTGGTCCATCAATGTATCCTGTCAGCTCCACATTAACAACTGATTTCATATTTAAAACAATCTAACTCACAAAATGTGTTCAGTATCTGTATCTATGCACATGGTTCAACAAGAGAAGCAGAACCAGTAGGCGTGTATTGCCGGAATTGGCTTTGATGATTGGAGGGCTGGTCAGGTGAGTCTCAGATCTGTGGCGTAGGCTGTGAGGAAGGACACGAAGGGGGCACTCAGGCACGAGACAAAGCTGCTGTCCACAGGCAACCTTCTCTTTCATCAAGGAACCCTCACAAGGCTTTTCAGCTGATTGAATCAAACCCACCTTGAATCTCAGATGATTTCCCAACTTAAAGTCCACTAAAACCTTGCTCCTTGGGCTTCCTGGTGGTCCAGTGGGTAAGGACACTGCCTTGCATTTCCTCAGTTTTATTCAGTGCCAGGTTGGGGCGCCTGGAGAGGGGTCGAGGCCCACCACTGTGTTCACCAGGGCAGTCAGAGTGGCAAACACATGCTGTGCTTTCCTTTTTCCTTTCTGCCTTTCAGGAAGATTTTTTTTTTAAGTGAAAACTCAGGTCACTTTCTGCTTTCAAGCACACCCTGTTCCTTCACAAGGAAAAAGAAGCCCACAGAGCAACATGTACTCATAGTCTCTATTCAGCCCTCCTGGCTTGCTTTTGGCTCAGGGTTTAGCTAACTGGTTCCCACACAGTGCAGCCCAGCAGGGGAGGTGGGGTTCCCAGCAGAGAGCAGTGAAAGATTTGCTCTTCCATAATCAGGCAAAAAAATGCACTATTTCTGGATGAGTGGGAGGACTCTGCTCCCTATTTTCCCCCTAGGATTGGAACCTGCCCCCCTCAAAGCTGGCCAGGCTCTCCTGCCCATTCCTGCCTATGACACCATCTCTCGAAAGGGGCTTCCTTGGAGGGAAATGGGGCATTTTCCTTTCTGTCATTTGAACGGACTCTTTTGGATGGCTTTCATGGTAGATGGATTCCTATCTTAGAAGGCGACAAGTGAGCCATTTTGTCTAGCTGCTCAGGGTGAACATTTTGGAATCATCCTTGACTCCTTTCTTCCTCATATCCCGCATCTGGTCCATCAATGTATCCTGTCAGCTCCACATTAACAACTGATTTCATATTTAAAACAATCTAACTCACAAAATGTGTTCAGTATCTGTATCTATGCACATGGTTCAACAAGAGAAGCAGAACCAGTAGGACGTGTATTGCCCGGAATTGGCTTTGATGATTGGAGGGCTGGTCAGGTGAGTCTCAGATCTGTGGCGTAGGCTGTGAGGAAGGACACGAAGGGGGCACTCAGGCACGAGACAAAGCTGCTGTCCACAGGCAACCTTCTCTTTCATCAAGGAACCCTCACAAGGCTTTTCAGCTGATTGAATCAAACCCACCTTGAATCTCAGATGATTTCCCCAACTTAAAGTCCACTAAAACCTTGCTCCTTGGGCTTCCCTGGTGGTCCAGTGGGTAAGGACACTGCCTTGCAGTGCAAGGGGCGCCGGTTCGAGCCCTGGCCTGGGAAGATCCCACGTGCCGCGGAGCGGCTGGACCGATATGTCCAATTGCTGAGCCGGAGCTCTGGAGCGCATGCGCCCAGAGGCAGTACTCTGCAACAACAGAGGCCACTGCGATGGGAGGCCCACATGGGCCAAAGAACAAAGATGGATGAAAATGGACAAATGAAAGACCAATAGAAGTAGCCCGCCTGCTCCCCTCCCTCCCCACCCCACCCCTCTCAAATAAATAAATAAATAAATCTTTAAAAAAAAAAAAAAACCTTGCTCCTTGGAAGAAAAGCTATGAAAAACCTAGACAGCTATTAAAAAGCAGAGACATCACTTTGCAAACAAAGATCCATGTAGTCAAAGCTATGATTTTTCCAGTAGTCATGTACAGATGTGAGAGTTGGACCATAAAGAAGACTGAATGTCAAAAAATTGATGCTTTTGAACTGTGGTGCTGGAGAAGACTCTTGGGAGTCCCTTGGACTGTAGGGAGATCAAACCCATCAATCCTAAAGGAAATTAACTCTGAATATTCATTGGAAGGACTGCTGCTGAAGCTGTGGGGAATTACCTTTCATATAACATTATCTCATTGGCATTTTTAATGTTTAAAATTGTCCTCATAAATATTTTAACTGCAAATATGTATGTATACACACACACATGATAGATAGATAGACAGACTGACCACACACTGATCAAGACCACGGCTACAGAGTCAGGCTCTGAGTTGAATCTAATTCCACCACTGGGTGATGCTCATCCTCTCCTGTGCCTCACACTCCTCAGGCAAGAAAAACACAGAACGCACTAATGTGTCAGTAGTTTGCACATGGTTCAACAAGAGAAGCAGAACCAGTAGGCGTGAATTGGCTATGATGATTGGAGGGCTGGTCAGGTGAGTCTCAGATCTGTGGCGTAGGCTGTGAGGAAGGACACGAAGGGGGCACTCAGGCACGAGACAAAGCTGCTGTCCACAGGCAACCTTCTCTTTCATCAAGGAACCCTCACAAGGCTTTTCAGCTGATTGAATCAAACCCACCTTGAATCTCAGATGATTTCCCCAACTTAAAGTCCACTAAAACCTTGCTCCTTGGGCTTCCCTGGTGGTCCAGTGGGTAAGGACACTGCCTTGCAGTGCAAGGGGCGCCGGTTCGAGCCCTGGCCTGGGAAGATCCCACGTGCCGCGGAGCGGCTGGACCGATATGTCCAATTGCTGAGCCGGAGCTCTGGAGCGCATGCGCCCAGAGGCAGTACTCTGCAACAACAGAGGCCACTGCGATGGGAGGCCCACATGGGCCAAAGAACAAAGATGGATGAAAATGGACAAATGAAAGACCAATAGAAGTAGCCCGCCTGCTCCCCTCCCTCCCCACCCCACCCCTCTCAAATAAATAAATAAATAAATCTAAAAAAAAAAAAACCTTGCTCCTTGGAAGAAAAGCTATGAAAAACCTAGACAGCTATTAAAAAGCAGAGACATCACTTTGCAAACAAAGATCCATGTAGTCAAAGCTATGATTTTTCCAGTAGTCATGTACAGATGTGAGAGTTGGACCATAAAGAAGACTGAATGTCAAAAAATTGATGCTTTTGAACTGTGGTGCTGGAGAAGACTCTTGGGAGTCCCTTGGACTGTAGGGAGATCAAACCCATCAATCCTAAAGGAAATTAACTCTGAATATTCATTGGAAGGACTGCTGCTGAAGCTGTGGGGAATTACCTTTCATATAACATTATCTCATTGGCATTTTTAATGTTTAAAATTGTCCTCATAAATATTTTAACTGCAAATATGTATGTATACACACACACATGATAGATAGATAGACAGACTGACCACACACTGATCAAGACCACGGCTACAGAGTCAGGCTCTGAGTTCGAATCCTAATTCCACCACTGGGTGATGCTCATCCTCTCCTGTGCCTCACACTCCTCAGGCAGAAAAAACACAGAACCTGCCTAAAAGACAACTGAGATAATGGCCAAATAAGGTAATGCAGGCAAATAATAGAGACCCCCATTTAGGATCTTTGTATATTTCTTTTCCATCTGTATGAACTCTGTAGGGATTCTTCATAATCCTGGGACTTCCCTGGTGGTCTGGTGGCTAAGACTCCAAGCTCGCAATGTAGTGGGCTGGATTTGATCTCACAGGCTATAATGAAGAGCTGGCATGCTGCAGCTCAAAGATCCTCGATGCCATAACTAAAGACCCCACATGCCATAACTAAGACCCAGTGGAGTCAAATAAATAAATGAAAATAAATGTATAAAAAATAATAATCCTTTGTTTTCTACTTGCTGGATATTTCCCCTTAATCTATTGTTTACATTTTTGATTATTGGCTTGGAGGTCATATGGAGGTTTGATAAACATGATTTCATAGCTCATGTAAACTAGGCTTCTGCCCAGGCTGACTTTCTTTTCTTGAGGAAGTTCAGGGAGTGTGTGTGGATATAGTATCCATACTTTGAGAGGAGGGGTCTGGGATTTGGGACTCTTGGTATCACTGTCCATCATGGTGCCAGTTTCTGAGGTGTCTTTATTCCCATCTGGTCGTCAATGTGGGTCCACGTGGGTCCCACCCCTGAGACCTCTTCAGCTCCGTTGTCTACCACTGGGACCCTCCTGAGCAGATCAGTGACCCCATACTGCTCTGGCAGAAGCTTGGGCCTGTGGGAAGTGGAGACACCTTCTTCAGCTCCTGTAGTCAGAGTGTGAGAGTTGGACCATAAAGAAGACTGAATGTCAAAAAATTGATGCTTTTGAACTGTGGTGCTGGAGAAGACTCTTGGGAGTCCCTTGGACTGTAGGGAGATCAAACCCATCAATCCTAAAGGAAATTAACTCTGAATATTCATTGGAAGGACTGCTGCTGAAGCTGTGGGGAATTACCTTTCATATAACATTATCTCATTGGCATTTTTAATGTTTAAAATTGTCCTCATAAATATTTTAACTGCAAATATGTATGTATACACACACACATGATAGATAGATAGACAGACTGACCACACACTGATCAAGACCACGGCTACAGAGTCAGGCTCTGAGTTGAATCCTAATTCCACCACTGGGTGATGCTCATCCTCTCCTGTGCCTCACACTCCTCAGGCAGAAAAAACACAGAACCTGCCTAAAAGACAACTGAGATAATGGCCAAATAAGGTAATGCAGGCAAATAATAGAGACCCCCATTTAGGATCTTTGTATATTTCTTTTCCATCTGTATGAACTCTGTAGGGATTCTTCATAATCCTGGGACTTCCCTGGTGGTCTGGTGGCTAAGACTCCAAGCTCGCAATGTAGTGGGCTGGATTTGATCTCACAGGCTATAATGAAGAGCTGGCATGCTGCAGCTCAAAGATCCTCGATGCCATAACTAAAGACCCCACATGCCATAACTAAGACCCAGTGGAGTCAAATAAATAAATGAAAATAAATGTATAAAAAATAATAATCCTTTGTTTTCTACTTGCTGGATATTTCCCCTTAATCTATTGTTTACATTTTTGATTATTGGCTTGGAGGTCATATGGAGGTTTGATAAACATGATTTCATAGCTCATGTAAACTAGGCTTCTGCCCAGGCTGACTTTCTTTTCTTGAGGAAGTTCAGGGAGTGTGTGTGGATATAGTATCCATACTTTGAGAGGAGGGGTCTGGGATTTGGGACTCTTGGTATCACTGTCCATCATGGTGCCAGTTTCTGAGGTGTCTTTATTCCCATCTGGTCGTCAATGTGGGTCCACGTGGGTCCCACCCCTGAGACCTCTTCAGCTCCGTTGTCTACCACTGGGACCCTCCTGAGCAGATCAGTGACCCCATACTGCTCTGGCAGAAGCTTGGGCCTGTGGGAAGTGAGACATCCACTCGGGCTTTCTCAGTTGACACAAGCTGGGTGTCATGTCTCCTCTGTGCTCCTGCACTAGGCTGAGCTTCAAGAACTCTAGGGGCCTCTCCAGATTCCTTCCACTCCTCAGTTTGCAGATGTGTCTTCCCAGGAGGCGGCAAGACTCATTGGAGTCTTGGGGTAGTGAATATATGAGGGCAAGAAGCTAGTAAAGATAGGGATGGGGCTGAGCAGCTACCTTCAGGCAGAGGGAGAGACTGAATGGGGGTGCAGCCTCTGCAGACACCCTGACCAATTCCTCAGGAAGCTCTGACACTGGATGTCCTGGCATAGTAATCTGAAGTTGAAGCAAGGGGCCTGGACCTTTGTTCTTTCACACAGAAGAATCCCTATTACTGGTTGTCTCTAGGTAGGGGGTGTGCTCTGGGCAAGGCTGCCTTTTGTCTGCCTGGGGAGGGACTCAGGTGTGAGCCATTAGCGCAGGGTAGGGAGAGCATTCAGTCTCCTGAAGCAGGACATGGACAGCTTCCACAGCATCCCTGCCGTGGCCCGCCAGCCTAGGTGTTCTCTCTGTGTGCCTGACTGCTCTCTCTCTCTGCACTCATCATGATCTGGTCTGCAGAGGAAGCCTGGCTTTTTTTACACTTTTCCTAACTCATTGTGTTTGCTCTGAGGCCTGGGATTCTGAAACCCCAAAGCCAAAAAGCAAGGAAATTTTTGCCCCCGAAAAAAGAACTTGTTTTCCCTTAATCTATTGTTTACATTTTTGATTATTGGCTTGGAGGTCATATGGAGGTTTGATAAACATGATTTCATAGCTCATGTAAACTAGGCTTCTGCCCAGGCTGACTTTCTTTTCTTGAGGAAGTTCAGGGAGTGTGTGTGGATATAGTATCCATACTTTGAGAGGAGGGTCTGGGATTTGGGACTCTTGGTATCACTGTCCATCATGGTGCCAGTTTCTGAGGTGTCTTTATTCCCATCTGGTCGTCAATGTGGGTCCACGTGGGTCCCACCCCTGAGACCTCTTCAGCTCCGTTGTCTACCACTGGGACCCTCCTGAGCAGATCAGTGACCCCATACTGCTCTGGCAGAAGCTTGGGCCTGTGGGAAGTGAGACATCCACTCGGGCTTTCTCAGTTGACACAAGCTGGGTGTCATGTCTCCTCTGTGCTCCTGCACTAGGCTGAGCTTCAAGAACTCTAGGGGCCTCTCCAGATTCCTTCCACTCCTCAGTTTGCAGATGTGTCTTCCCAGGAGGCGGCAAGACTCATTGGAGTCTTGGGGTAGTGAATATATGAGGGCAAGAAGCTAGTAAAGATAGGGATGGGGCTGAGCAGCTACCTTCAGGCAGAGGGAGAGACTGAATGGGGGTGCAGCCTCTGCAGACACCCTGACCAATTCCTCAGGAAGCTCTGACACTGGATGTCCTGGCATAGTAATCTGAAGTTGAAGCAAGGGGCCTGGACCTTTGTTCTTTCACACAGAAGAATCCCTATTACTGGTTGTCTCTAGGTAGGGGGTGTGCTCTGGGCAAGGCTGCCTTTTGTCTGCCTGGGGAGGGACTCAGGTGTGAGCCATTAGCGCAGGGTAGGGAGAGCATTCAGTCTCCTGAAGCAGGACATGGACAGCTTCCACAGCATCCCTGCCGTGGCCCGCCAGCCTAGGTGTTCTCTCTGTGTGCCTGACTGCTCTCTCTCTCTGCACTCATCATGATCTGGTCTGCAGAGGAAGCCTGGCTTTTTTTACACTTTTCCTAACTCATTGTGTTTGCTCTGAGGCCTGGGATTCTGAAACCCCAAAGCCAAAAAGCAAGCCTCTTTTGCTATCCACATTCTTCTATGTCACCCCTTCCCTGAGACAACAAAGTAAAATGCCTAACTGCCTGAATGCGGGGCTGGGGAAGGGTCCACAGGAAACACCAGGAAAACACTACACAACGTGTACCTAAAGTTTCCATGATGCAAATGACCCAACACGATAATCCAGATTCTTCTTACCTCATGAGGACACAGAGAATATGGAGAGATTCTCAAAAGGTACCAAAGCACACCTTGCTGGAGAACACATTTCAGAATCTCCAGGACACTGGGTGAGAAGGCATGGATGTGTTCTTTCTATGAGCCGAAGGGAGCGTAATTTATTTATAAATATGGGAACATTGCTAAAAAAAAAAAAAAGAAAAGAAAAAAAAAAGTAAGACTTTTCCAGAGGCTAGAAGAGATGGGGTCCAGAGACCACACTGATTCTCAGCAGGAACGGGGAAGTTCCACCCTTTGAACTGGAAGGAAGAGGAACAGTGGGGTGTGTAGGAGGAGCAGCAGGGTTCTCTGGAGCTTCTTCCAGTGGTGTCTTTTTCATTGACATGTTGCCAGCAGGGTCCTTTGATGAGAGTGGAGGAGGAGATGCTCTTGAGCAATGTATTTTGAGAACTATGAAGCAGTCTCATGGAGAGCAAGAGAAAGTCCTTCCCAGGGGTTTGTGGAAGGATCAGTGGGCAGCACAAGAGCTCCACGGAGATTAGACACCACTGGCTGAGGTTGGGAGGTTTTTCTCCAGCAGTACTGAATGGCACAGATGTGGGCTCAGATAAGGGAAAAAGATGCTTTATTTACTTTTTCTTTTCCTTTTCTTTTTTTACATTTTTTAAAATTGAGTTTTATTTTGGGATGGGTTGAGTCTTCCTTGCCGACTTTTTCTTTTTCCTTTTCCTTAGGCTCTGGGACATGGACAGCTTCCACAGCATCCCTGCCGTGGCCCGCCAGCCTAGGTGTTCTCTCTGTGTGCCTGACTGCTCTCTCTCTCTGCACTCATCATGATCTGGTCTGCAGAGGAAGCCTGGCTTTTTTTACACTTTTCCTAACTCATTGTGTTTGCTCTGAGGCCTGGGATTCTGAAACCCCAAAGCCAAAAAGCAAGCCTCTTTTGCTATCCACATTCTTCTATGTCACCCCTTCCCTGAGACAACAAAGTAAAATGCCTAACTGCCTGAATGCGGGGCTGGGGAAGGGTCCACAGGAAACACCAGGAAAACACTACACAACGTGTACCTAAAGTTTCCATGATGCAAATGACCCAACACGATAATCCAGATTCTTCTTACCTCATGAGGACACAGAGAATATGGAGAGATTCTCAAAAGGTACCAAAGCACACCTTGCTGGAGAACACATTTCAGAATCTCCAGGACACTGGGTGAGAAGGCATGGATGTGTTCTTTCTATGAGCCGAAGGGAGCGTAATTTATTTATAAATATGGGAACATTGCTAAAAAAAAAAAAAAGAAAAGAAAAAAAAAAGTAAGACTTTTCCAGAGGCTAGAAGAGATGGGGTCCAGAGACCACACTGATTCTCAGCAGGAACGGGGAAGTTCCACCCTTTGAACTGGAAGGAAGAGGAACAGTGGGGTGTGTAGGAGGAGCAGCAGGGTTCTCTGGAGCTTCTTCCAGTGGTGTCTTTTTCATTGACATGTTGCCAGCAGGGTCCTTTGATGAGAGTGGAGGAGGAGATGCTCTTGAGCAATGTATTTTGAGAACTATGAAGCAGTCTCATGGAGAGCAAGAGAAAGTCCTTCCCAGGGGTTTGTGGAAGGATCAGTGGGCAGCACAAGAGCTCCACGGAGATTAGACACCACTGGCTGAGGTTGGGAGGTTTTTCTCCAGCAGTACTGAATGGCACAGATGTGGGCTCAGATAAGGGAAAAAGATGCTTTATTTACTTTTTCTTTTCCTTTTCTTTTTTTACATTTTTTAAAATTGAGTTTTATTTTGGGATGGGTTGAGTCTTCCTTGCCGAGCCTGGGCTTTCTCTAGTTGTGATGAGTGGGCTTCTCATTGTAATGGCTTCTCTTGCAACTGAGCATGGGCTCTAGGGCACACAGGCTTCAGTAGTTTCAGCTCTTGGGCTCAGGAGTTGTGGTGCTCAGACTTGGTTGTTCCTCAATCTGTGGGATCTTCCCCAACCAGGGATTGAACCCTTGACCCCTGCATTGCAAGGCAGATTCTTAACCACTAGACACCAGGGAAGCCTCTCTTTTTTTTCTTTTAACTTTTAATTGAAGTATACCATATACTTAGAAGAATGCATACATCATATATAGCTTGATGGATTCACACAGAGAAGGCACTTGTGTATCCAGTTAGAACCCCCTATATTAGTTTCCTAGGGCAGCTGTAACAAATTACTACAGATGTGGCTTAAAACTGGAAACCTATTCTCTCAATGATTCGGAGGCTAGAATCTGAAATCAAAGTGTCAGCTCTAGGGAAGGACTTTCCTTGCCTCTTCCTAGCTTCCAGTGGTTCCTAGCAATCCCTGGATCTCCTTGGCTTATAGATGCATTGTTCCAATTTCTCGCTCCATTTCACAGGGTCATTTTCCATCCATGTATGCCTGCATCTGTGTCTCTTGTCTTCACAAAGCCTTCTTAGAAGGACTCACCTTCATCCAGTACAGTCTTAACTGGCTACATATGCAAAGACCCTGTTTCCAAATAAGGAACATATTGAGGTGCTGGGTGAATATGACTTTGGGAAGACACTATCAAACTAGTATACCTACTCTGTGTCTCTAGACACAAAGATCCAGTCACTAGATCCAAGTTTGTGTGCTCGTTTTCATCTGTTTTGGGGTTTTGTCACAGGGCATACTGGAAGGGAACCGGAGCAAGGAAGCTAAAAGTATTAGCGAAGAATTATTGAGATTAAACATGGAGTCTCTGTCAGGTTAGGAAGGGAGTAAACACAAGGGATGAATAGGTATAGGTGGATAGTAAGAGGCAGAGGGCTCAGAGATTCAAAGTTGTGATGAGGTTGAAGAACCAGTTCTCCAGGGATAACTAAGGGAGACTAATGGAAGGAGATGAGATTGTGTTGAGAAAAAGACCACTGAGTTTTTTTCTACTTTAGATGGTTCCACTAAACTCCCTGTTTATTCCAGAATTATTAATATACTATTTTAATCACTATAATCTAAAATAGTTTTACCCTTTAAATAGTCTAGCCCCTTCAGCCTTGCCTTTATCCAGAATTTTCTTTGATATTCTAGAATGTTTACGCTTCCAAATTAGTTTAAAAATAATGTCAAATTACAAACATTCTTTTTAAAAAATTTTTTTGTTAATTGACATATCAGCTGAAACCAGCTGGATCTACATTCAAATCTCTGCTTTGCCAATGCACTAGTTGTGTGACCTTGAGCCCATGATGGCACTAAGGTTCTGAGCTTCCCTCTTCCTGGGCTGTAAAGGAGAGATCATGACCATCACCCTGCCAAGGAGCTGTGCAGATTAGGGATGCTGAGTGGGACCGGCACCAAGGAAGAGCTAAATCTGTGTTTCTTTTCTTTTCTTTTTTAAATCAGAGAAACTCTAAAGTCCCTCCAGAAGCAGCTGTTTGATTTAGTACCACTGATTTGGTGGGATCTAAAATTTTACATGTACTTGCTGAAGCCCAGAAATATCTAGGCCAAACCGGATACTTGTAGTATCTGTATTACCTTTGAGATACACCAAGTAGGAAAATGCCTAAGGGATAATTATTACACTTTATACATGTCAGCCAGATTTGCCACAGATTAGGACTGAAATGAGGGCATAATCTTATTTAAAAATCAAAGCCACACCGTCACATCATCTCATCAGGAAAGCAGCAGAATTACAACACTCCACTGCCACTTACACAAAGGATGGAAGCCCAGAGCCATCCTCTCAGCAAAACCTGCTCTAACAATAAGCCAAGTAAGATAACAAATGGAAATCGGAAATGACCTGGGAAAAAATCCAAGATGCAATCATGCAGGAGTGAGGCAAAGATATTTTGATACTATTGCTTCTCCCAAAGGCTCCCCAAAATACCGAGGCCTTAACTTGAAATTTTCCAATAGATTCTTGCATCTCCAAACTTTTCCTTCCTTAAGCTGAAAAATAAAGCCTCACAGATTGCTGCTGAGAACAGGTAGCGCTCCCCAGATTTTTCCATGAGCTCTTGTCTTAGTTCGAATTCCCCCCAAATCAGAGTTTGACTTGGTCCAGATATTTTACTGAGGAGGGATCCTCTGAGACAGAAATCGGGGAGCAGGGGGTATGATGTCAAGAAGAAAAGTGTATCACCAAGATGAGAACAGTACCAGAGGCCTCCACAAAGGAGGGGAAAGGTAAAGGAAATTCGCATAATTTTGGCCATTTTGAGCTTGAAATGTCTATGGAATATTAAGCACATACTGCTGGATGTAAAGTCTGGCACTCAAGAGTTCTGATCTAGAGGTGTCAGTTTAGGATGATCAGTACACAGGTGATAGATACCACCTGGAGTCATTCAGGGGGACATGTAGGTGAAAAAAAAAAGATGGACAAGGACAGTGCCATGGAGAATGCTAGGTTCTAAGTGCTACGTGAACAAAAGTCACCCCGTGCAAGGAGACAGAGGGGCAGTTAGAAAGATAAAGCCAGAAGAAATTTCAACTGTGTGAATGCCACTTCTCCATGTTCATAATGTATCCAGATTGCATAAAAGTGTGCAGCTCATAGCCTGAAAGAATAAACAACCCAATAGATAAAGATAAGGAGGCAGTTCCAGAAAAGCACACACTCCAGTGCTGCAAAGAGGTCAGTGACGCAGATGAGAACTAAGTGTTCCCAGGCTGATCGGCTCTTGAACGAGAAGCCCTAGGACCGCCTCAGCCACCTCGCTGGGCCGCTCTCCTCCCCACATAGACAGGGCTCTGACTCGCCAGTGTGACCACAAGTGGTCCTTCCATGATGACTTTCATCCTCAAGCCCTCCCCAGCTGCCAAGATCTGTCCCCAGATCTGTCCCCAAGTTCTTGGTACACTGCTAAATTAGTTATCTATTGCTATGTATCAAATGATGCTAAAAGGTAATGGTTTAAAGCAACACATTAATTATCTCACAATTTCTAGGCTAAGGAACCTGAACATGACTTAACTGAGATCTCTGCTTGTGTCTCTCTGAAGGCTGCAATCAAATTTCAGTTGAGGCAGGATTTATTTCCAGCTCACTCCATGGTTATTGGCGGTTCCTTTTGACTGGGTCTTAATTCTTTACAGGCCCGCCACAGGCTTCCCTCAGTTTTCTGCCAAAGGTTTCCCCGTTACAATTTTCAGCATCTTCGAATTCCCCAAATCAGAGTTTGACTTGGTCCAGATATTTTACTGAGGAGGGATCCTCTGAGACAGAAATCGGGGAGCAGGGGGTATGATGTCAAGAAGAAAAGTGTATCACCAAGATGAGAACAGTACCAGAGGCCTCCACAAAGGAGGGGAAAGGTAAAGGAAATTCGCATAATTTTGGCCATTTTGAGCTTGAAATGTCTATGGAATATTAAGCACATACTGCTGGATGTAAAGTCTGGCACTCAAGAGTTCTGATCTAGAGGTGTCAGTTTAGGATGATCAGTACACAGGTGATAGATACCACCTGGAGTCATTCAGGGGGACATGTAGGTGAAAAAAAAAAGATGGACAAGGACAGTGCCATGGAGAATGCTAGGTTCTAAGTGCTACGTGAACAAAAGTCACCCCGTGCAAGGAGACAGAGGGGCAGTTAGAAAGATAAAGCCAGAAGAAATTTCAACTGTGTGAATGCCACTTCTCCATGTTCATAATGTATCCAGATTGCATAAAAGTGTGCAGCTCATAGCCTGAAAGAATAAACAACCCAATAGATAAAGATAAGGAGGCAGTTCCAGAAAAGCACACACTCCAGTGCTGCAAAGAGGTCAGTGACGCAGATGAGAACTAAGTGTTCCCAGGCTGATCGGCTCTTGAACGAGAAGCCCTAGGACCGCCTCAGCCACCTCGCTGGGCGCTCTCCTCCCCACATAGACAGGGCTCTGACTCGCCAGTGTGACCACAAGTGGTCCTTCCATGATGACTTTCATCCTCAAGCCCTCCCCAGCTGCCAAGATCTGTCCCCAGATCTGTCCCCAAGTTCTTGGTACACTGCTAAATTAGTTATCTATTGCTATGTATCAAATGATGCTAAAAGGTAATGGTTTAAAGCAACACATTAATTATCTCACAATTTCTAGGCTAAGGAACCTGAACATGACTTAACTGAGATCTCTGCTTGTGTCTCTCTGAAGGCTGCAATCAAATTTCAGTTGAGGCAGGATTTATTTCCAGCTCACTCCATGGTTATTGGCGGTTCACAGGCTGTTAGACTGGGGGTCTTAATTCTTTACAGGCTCTCTGGCCACAGGCTTCCCTCAGTTTTCTGCCAAAAGGTCCTCTCCACCAAGGCAGCTTACATCATTTAGGTCAGCAAGAGTCTATTAGCATGACTCAAGTCACAACCTTTGCAATCTAATTACAAGAGTGACATCCTACCATCATGGTGCATTACAGACAAGTCATCAGGTCCAGCCCACACTCAAGGTGGGTGGATTACACAAAGAAGTGAAAACCCAGAGGTGGGAATTTTTAGGGTTCATTTTAGAAATTTGCCTGTTACAACTGCTTAGAACCTCCATTTTTTCCCAAAAGCTAGAATCTGTTTTTCTGAGAATAATTCTTCTCTGATAGTCATCTACACTGTCTTAGTTGAACCAAGACAGTCAGATCTCATGACCTCAAATCTTCCTTTACTAATATTAATAACTACTGCCTATGTAGTGCTAACTACATGCCAGGCTTTACATGAGTGTCACGAATATTAACTCATTTAATCCTCACAACAGCTCTCTGAAGTAGATGCTCGATGCTCTTGTCAGCTCATTTTACAGACAAAGCAATTGAGTCACAGACAATGAAGTGTCTTGCCAAAAATCTCATAGTATTATAGTAGAAATAGTATTTGAGATCCAAGGGTTTGGTTCAAAATTCCTGTTATTAACCATTATGCTATTCTATAACCCAAGTATAAGCTAGAATACAATGTTGTCTAATATAAGCATGGTATGACATGAAAACAAAACATTAAAAACATAAAACATTAAAAATACACATTTGAGGGCTTCTCTGGTGGTCTGGTGGGCAAACAGTCCACCTTGCAGTGCAAGGGGCACCAGTTTGATCCCTGGCTGGGGAGTATCCCACGTGCCACAGAGCTGCTGGACTGGTGTGTCCAATGACAAGCCAGCACTCTGTATTGCATGCACCCAGAGCCGGTGCTCTGCAATGAGAGGCTGCTGCAGTGGGAGGCCCACACAGGCCAAAGAATAAAGATGGATGAAAATAGATAAATAAAAACCTAATAAAATAGGCTAAAACTAAAATATATATATATATATATATATATATATATATATATATATATAAATACATATTTGAGCAGCCCAACCCAAAATTCCAAGATTTAATTAGCATTAAAAGAAATTCACTCCAGAGCTAATTCAGTCCAGTGGTTGATTCCAAGCTTCCAATGCAGGGGGTGGTGGATTTGATCCCTTACTGGGGAAGATTCTATATGCTGTGTGACAAAAAAGAAAGAGAGAGAGAGAGATTCTACCTATACCATACAGCAACATATTTTCTGAGTCTTTCATTTGCCAATTCTCCCCATAAATGTTCCCTGAAACCCAGCTCAAACTTTTTTAAAAAAGATTTATTTATTTATTTATTTTGGTGGGGTGGGGTGGGGAGGGAGGGGAGCAGGCGGGCCACTTCCATTGTTCTTTCATTTCTCCATTTTCATCCGTCTCTGTTCTTTGACCCGTGTGGGCCTCCCATCGCGGTGGCCTCTGTTGTCGCATGAAAATTTTTTTGCCTATGTAGTGCTAACTACATGCCAGGCTTTACATGAGTGTCACGAATATTAACTCATTTAATCCTCACAACAGCTCTCTGAAGTAGATGCTCGATGCTCTTGTCAGCTCATTTTACAGACAAAGCAATTGAGTCACAGACAATGAAGTGTCTTGCCAAAATCTCATAGTATTATAGTAGAAATAGTATTTGAGATCCAAGGGTTTGGTTCAAAATTCCTGTTATTAACCATTATGCTATTCTATAACCCAAGTATAAGCTAGAATACAATGTTGTCTAATATAAGCATGGTATGACATGAAAACAAAACATTAAAAACATAAAACATTAAAATACACATTTGAGGGCTTCTCTGGTGGTCTGGTGGGCAAACAGTCCACCTTGCAGTGCAAGGCACCGGTTTGATCCCTGGCTGGGGAGTATCCCACGTGCCACAGAGCTGCTGGACTGGTGTGTCCAATGACAAGCCAGCACTCTGTATTGCATGCACCCAGAGCCGGTGCTCTGCAATGAGAGGCTGCTGCAGTGGGAGGCCCACACAGGCCAAAGAATAAAGATGGATGAAAATAGATAAATAAAAACCTAATAAAAGAGGCCAAAATTAAATATATATATATATATATATATATATATATATATATAAATACATATTTGAGCAGCCCAACCCAAAATTCCAAGATTTAATTAGCATTAAAAGAAATTCACTCCAGAGCTAATTCAGTCCAGTGGTTGATTCCAAGCTTCCAATGCAGGGGGTGGTGGATTTGATCCCTTACTGGGGAAGATTCTATATGCTGTGTGACAAAAAAGAAAGAGAGAGAGAGAGATTCTACCTATACCATACAGCAACATATTTTCTGAGTCTTTCATTTGCCAATTCTCCCCATAAATGTTCCCTGAAACCCAGCTCAAACTTTTTTTTTTAAAAAAAAGATTTATTTATTTATTTATTTTGGTGGGGGTGGGGTGGGGAGGGAGGGGAGCAGGCGGGCCACTTCCATTGTTCTTTCATTTCTCCATTTTCATCCGTCTCTGTTCTTTGACCCGTGTGGGCCTCCCATCGCGGTGGCCTCTGTTGTCGCAGAGCACTGGCTCTGGGCGCATGCGCCCCAGAGCTCTGGCTCGGTAATTGGACACATCTGTCCAGCCACTCAGCGGCACGTGGGATCTTCCCAGGCCAGGGATCGAACTGGCGCCCCTTGCACTGCAAGGCGGTGTCCTTACCCACTGGACCACCAGGGAAGCCCTCAAACTATTTTTTATTTTCTTTTTACCCTCCTTCTCTGTCTCTATGTGCTAAGTCAATTCAGTCATGTCCAGTCTCATGGACTATAGCCCACCATGCTCCTCTGTCCATGGAATTCTCCAGGTAAGAATACAGGAGACGGTTACCATGCCCTCTTCACTTCTCTCTTAGGTCCTTATAATAGAAGTTCACTTGATCTTCTGGCTTCATTCTTTAGTATCAAATCCATTTAGCCCATGACATGAATTTTACAGAGTAAATGGTAACCCTGGAATGGACCAAGTCATCGAGAATTTTACCCCTTTTCTTAACCATCCAACCTGGTTTCTGTCTTCCTATTTATTTTCTTTTTTAAAATTTTTGTCTTCTGGCCAAGTCACGCAGGATGTGGGATCTTAGTTCTGCAACCACAGACTGAACCTGCGCCCCCTGCATTGGAAGTGCAGGATCTTAACCACTGGACCACTGGGGATGTCCCCCTCTCTCCCTATCTCTGTATCACAAGAAAAGTGAGTCAGTAGACAAAATTCTCCTTAAAAAGTAGGGAAGAGGGAGGAGCTAAGCAGTAGAGAGGAAACTCTTTTTGGCTGGTGGAGGGTGTGGAGGGGAGAAAGGACAGTAGGCCAGGAACACATACGCTGCTAATCTCACTGTTGTCACATTCCAAGAGATGCATGACTGTTGGGCTGTGTATGTCCTTATTACCACAAACATCATCGCCAAGCCTCACCTTGTGATGTGGGGCTGTCCCAGCAGCACTGAGAACCTGGCGGGTGGGGGATGGAGAAGTCTCCTTCTCACAGCTTGATCATCTAGCTCATTCCTCTGAGGCTGGGGTAAAGCACACGGAGAACCATAAAAGATGCTTCCAGCTCCCCAAGCCCCTTTGCCAACCAAAAGACAGAGGGCATCTACACTGTGCTTCCCGAAGCTTGTGAGAGCTGATTTGGGAAAGATGAAGCACCCAAACGTCATTTCCTCTCAAAATAAAACAATGAAAATGACTCTTAAATCCTGCAGTAGTCCCTCGGAAAAGCCTCTCCAATAGCTCCCTCAGGTCCACTCCTGTTGCCAACACCTTATTTGTAATTTCTTTCCGGACATTTCAACTACTTCCTAAGTCATCTCCCACTTTCTGCCTTTCTCCACTTCAGTCCTTTTTACATAACAATGCCAGTTTAATTCTCCCTGCCCACCCCACCCCCACCTTTACCAGTCTGATCACACTAGTCCCTGCTCAAAAATCTCTTAGTTGCTCTCTATCTGAACCTCAAGACCCTCAAGTCCCTCAAGATCTTCAAATCCCAATTTCTAGACATATTGTTCAATGTGTGCTATACAATCCCTCTAAAATACATGACCCTAAAGTAGATTGCCAAGCATCTACACTATTGTGCACCTCTCATTTGCCATCTCTAATCGACTTTCCTTTACTACCCCATGGAACCAAATACAAAGTCTGTCTGAAGAGTTACCTCCCTTGAGAAGCATAACCAGGTAATTACAACTGAGTGTAATTTCTGCCTTCTTTCATTTTCCATATCATTCATTTGATCTTCACATGCTTCTCATACTAGCATACCTATATACTACCCATTTATTAGAAAGCATGTGCTTTGAGAGATTTTTCCTTCAAATATCCAACAGTGCCCAGCAAAGAGCCATAAATGTTAAACATTATCCAATTTGTCATTTTACATCTTTCACTGGAATAAACAAAATGCTTCCCTTTGAAGAGGGAAAACACAGTAGAGGCCCTTGACCTGGGTCATGTACATTCCATAGCTTGAATTTCATCAAACCCCATGAGCATCTAGTCTCTGGGTGTTACCCCGTGGGCTCTGGGTGTTACCTCGTGGGCAACACCTTTAACCAGCTTGACCTCATGCTTTGCAACCCTGTCATCCATCAAATGTCAGAGGGAACGTGGCACAGGGCATGACAAGCAGGAAAGGATCTATATCAATTCAACTCTACAAGTACCCACTCAGTACCTACTATGAGCAGCACTCTGCTAAGTGCTGGGGACAGAAGGGTGAACAAGAAAGACACGGCATAGGAACCTCCAAAGTATAATTCCCAGAAGAATAGCAACCATGAATTGATAGCATGCTCTGACCGGCCCTGGACTTGCATTGTCTCACTTAATCCTCACAGCAATTCCTAACATCATCCTCATTCATATGGAAAATGGAGGCTTCTGCCCTGGGTTAGCAGCTAGTGGAGCTAGGATATAAACCTGGGGTTTCTGAGTTACTTTCATTCCTAGAAGCACTAACTGCTTCCTCAACAAGCTTCTGTTCTGCTCAAAACAGATTCTTTCTCTCCTTATATTTTGTGTCTTGCAATGTGCTTTGGGTGACGGTATGTATAATATAAAGTCTTGTCTTCCTTCGCCTCTGGAAGTTCCACATGTTCACTGAGCAAACTCCCTCTGGATTTCTCTGAGTCTTTCATCTACAATACTGAAAGAGCTGGTGGGCAGAGGCAGTGAGTGTCTGCACAGAAATCTTAAAAGTATCACTCCCAGCTTTCTCTGCCCTAATACTCTTGGCTATGTATTTTATCCCTTTCTTTTTAATTTTCTTTAATTTTTTTTTTCAAGTGAGACTAATTTTATTTTATTTTGTTTGCGGGGGTGGGGTGGGCCACTTCTATTGGTCTTTCATTTATCTATTTTCATCCATCTTTGTTCTTTGGCCTGTGTGGGGCTCCCATTGGCAGTGGCCTCTGTTGTCGCAGAGCACTGGCTCTGGGCACGCGCGCTCCAGAGCTCCGGCTTGGTTATTGGACACATCGGTCCAGCCGCTCCATGGCACGTGGGATCTTCCCAGGCCAGGGATCGAACCGGCGCCCCTTGCACTGCAAGGCAGTGTCCTTACCTGCTGGACCACCAGGGAAGTCCTATCCCTTTCTATTGCAAGGGTTTTTGCAGATCTCCTCAAATCCTTTGTGGAGCAGGTACACGTGTGTGTGTTCAGTCACTTCAGTCATGTCCGATTCTTTGCAACCCCACAGGCGATAGCCCACCAGGCTCCTCTATCCAAGGAATTTCCAGGCAAGAATACTGGAGTGGGTTGCTATGCCCTCCCCCAGGGCATCTTCCCAACCCAATGATCGAACCCACAGTCTCCTGTCTCCTGCATTGCAAGTGAATTCTTCACCCACACCTGTGGAACAAGTAATGTATAAGTAAATCAAATATGCCTTATGCCTATTGGCTGTTCAACATGTCAGATGAATGTAGACTAATCAGTGCTTGACACATGAAGGAGAACATCTTACCCAGTTTTCATTTCGTTCTACAGAGATGCTTTTGGGGTTATTGGGCTTCTCACCCCCATTGCTTCTGGAGCATTCCACTCTAATGTCTTTTGCATATAGAGCATCCTGGAAGATTTCCACTGAAAAAATGGATTCTCTTACTAATAAAAGCTCAATATTTTACTGATATTCTTGTGTATAGCTGATGGGAATGTAAAATGGTGCAGCCATTATGGAAAACAGTTTGGTGTTTCATCAAGAAGTTAAACATAGAATTATCACATGATTGAGCAATTCCACTTCTGGGTACTTAGCCAAAAGAAGTAAAATAAGGGGCTCAAACAAATACTTGCACACTCATGGTCACAGCAGCATTATTCACAACAGCCCCAAAGCAGAAGCAACCCTGTCTGGGAATAAATGGATAAACAAAATGTGGTATACAAATATAACTGAATATTATTTAGACTTAAAAGTCTAACACATGCTACAACATGTGAAGCCTGAATATAGACAAACCTTGAAGACCTCATTCTGAGTGAGATGCTGCTGCTGCAAAGTCACCTCCTTCATGTCCAACTCTGTGTGACCCCATGGACTGCAGCCTATCAGGCTCCCATGTCCACGGGGATTCTCTAGGCAAGAATACTGGAGTGGGTTGTCATGTCCTCCTCCAGGGGATCTTCCCAACCCAAGGATGGAACCCAGGTCTCCCGCACTGCAGGCAGATTCCTCACCAATGAAGGGAAGCCATATATATATGTATGTATGTGTATATACATATATATATATATATATATACATGTCACCATGGACTGTAGCTCACCAGGCTTCTCTATCCATGGAATTTTCCAGGCAAGAATATTAGAGTGGGTTTCTATTTCCTTCTCCAGGGTGAGTGAGATGAGTCACTCATAAAAGAACAAATGCAGCAAGATTCCACTTATATGTGGCACCTAGAACAGGCGAAGCCATAGACACAAGAAGTAGAACAGGGAGTGTCAAGAGATGAGGAGAGGGAGGAATGAGGACCTGCTGGCTAACAGATGTGAAATTTCAAGTGGAAAATGAAAACATTCTAGAGATGGATGATGATGATATTTGTACAATAACACAACTATATTTAATGTCACTGAACTATATATACTTAAAGATGGTTAAAGTGGTAGATTTTATGTTACATGTATTTTACCATATTTTTAAAAAGTTCAGTTTCTGGGACTTTCCTAGTGGTCCAGTGGTTAAGATTCAACACTGCCAATGCAAGGGGCATGAGTTCTATCCCTGGTCGGGGAACCAGGATCCCACATATTTCACAGAGCAGTCAAAAGATTTAAAGAATAAAGTTCCATTTCTCTTAGGTCAGACAGAAAAAGATAATACTGTATGTTATCACATATATATGGAATCTAAAACAAACAAACAAAAACTAGTGAATATAACAGAAAAGAAACAGACTCACTCATATAGAGAACAAACTAATGGTTTCTAGTGGGGAGAGGAAAGCAGGGAGGGGCATGATAGGGGAATGAAATTGAGAGCTATAAACCACTATGTGTAAAATAAGCTACAAGGAGACAGCACAGGAAATATATCCAAGATTTTATAATAACTACAAAGGGAGTATAATCTGTAAAAATTGTGAATCGTTATAATATTGTAAGTCAAGTATACTTCACTTTTTTTAAAGTTCAATTTCTCATTTACTAGAAGCACCTGAGTTTCAAGGTGAAGTGGCTTGTCCAAGGTCACAAGGCAAAGCAAGGGGCACAGATGCGAGCAGTAGAAGCCAGGCGGCCAGGCATCAGGCCACAGCCCTCCCTGCTGGGAGATGAACTCCCTCCTTCTGGGGACAAGAGGTCCAAAGGAGACTCCAGGGAGACTCCAGAGATATCACCTTCCAGAGTAAGGAAGTGTTTCCACTGCAGCGCTTCTCCCTTGTCCATGGCCTTGCTATCTCTATCCCACTCTCCTCTCCCCTTTCTACCTGAACTGAATGTTCTTGATGGTCGATGAAAGTAAAGTCCTCATGGCAAGGCCCTGAGAAGCAAATACAAATGGAATGGTTCCAATGGATTTTCCTGTTTTCCAACTCTCTTGGTTTTTAACTGTTGCAATTCCATTTGAAGTAGACTATCCAGCCCTAGGTTGGCTCTCAAGGTAAGTTTTGCTCTTCTCCATGTTTATATCCTGAGCTTGCTGATTGTCTTCTGTGGATGCGGATGCTCCCGGCTGTCTTGCTCCTGTGGCTCAGCAGAGCCTGAACAGCGCCTGCATTGCTGGAGAAGCGTGCCCTGGCAAGCTCTGAGGGCATGTCCTGTCCGACGGAGAGAGGGCACACCCTTGGGAAACAGGTTATTTCACCCACTGCGAAAACATCTGTTCTCTTTGAGCACTCAGTGTACGGGGAGAGGCCTCAGAGAGACCCGAGCCAAGACTCCATTTGGTCTTCAGATGGAGGAAAAGCTTAGCCCAGGGCAGGAGGCAAAAAAATGTGTTGAGAGTTCGAAAACCACTCTGAGAGCTAAGATGAACCTTCTACCAGCAGAGCAGCTAGTGCCCTGAAGGGAAATAATTCTTTCAATCTTTGGTCAAGAAATATGTACTGGGCATCACCCATGGACTAGACACTGTGTTAGGACCTGAGATCTGGTGGTGAATGATAGAAATAAGTCTTCTGCCCTCATGGAGCTTACAATCTAGTGAAGGAAGTAGAAGATAAGTAAGGAAGCAACTAAGCAAATAAGAACATTGTAGGGAACTCCCTGGCAGTCCTGTGGTTGAAACTCAGTGCTTTCACAGCTTGGGCCTTGGGTTCAATCCCTGGTCAGGGAACAGGGATCTTACAAGTCACATGACAGGTTAGGCCACTTTTTAAAGTTCAATTTCTCATTTAATAGAAGCACCTCAGTTTCAAGGTGAAGTGGCTTGTCCAAGGTCACAAGGCAAAGCAAGGGGCACAGATGCGAGCAGTAGAAGCCAGGCGGCCAGGCATCAGGCCACAGCCCTCCCTGCTGGGAGATGAACTCCCTCCTTCTGGGGACAAGAGGTCCAAAGGAGACTCCAGGGAGACTCCAGAGATATCACCTTCCAGAGTAAGGAAGTGTTTCCACTGCAGCGCTTCTCCCTTGTCCATGGCCTTGCTATCTCTATCCCACTCTCCTCTCCCCTTTCTACCTGAACTGAATGTTCTTGATGGTCGATGAAAGTAAAGTCCTCATGGCAAGGCCCTGAGAAGCAAATACAAATGGAATGGTTCCAATGGATTTTCCTGTTTTCCAACTCTCTTGGTTTTTAACTGTTGCAATTCCATTTGAAGTAGACTATCCAGCCCTAGGTTGGCTCTCAAGGTAAGTTTTGCTCTTCTCCATGTTTATATCCTGAGCTTGCTGATTGTCTTCTGTGGATGCGGATGCTCCCGGCTGTCTTGCTCCTGTGGCTCAGCAGAGCCTGAACAGCGCCTGCATTGCTGGAGAAGCGTGCCCTGGCAAGCTCTGAGGGCATGTCCTGTCCGACGGAGAGAGGGCACACCCTTGGGAAACAGGTTATTTCACCCACTGCGAAAACATCTGTTCTCTTTGAGCACTCAGTGTACGGGGAGAGGCCTCAGAGAGACCCGAGCCAAGACTCCATTTGGTCTTCAGATGGAGGAAAAGCTTAGCCCAGGGCAGGAGGCAAAAAAATGTGTTGAGAGTTCGAAAACCACTCTGAGAGCTAAGATGAACCTTCTACCAGCAGAGCAGCTAGTGCCCTGAAGGGAAATAATTCTTTCAATCTTTGGTCAAGAAATATGTACTGGGCATCACCCATGGACTAGACACTGTGTTAGGACCTGAGATCTGGTGGTGAATGATAGAAATAAGTCTTCTGCCCTCATGGAGCTTACAATCTAGTGAAGGAAGTAGAAGATAAGTAAGGAAGCAACTAAGCAAATAAGAACATTGTAGGGAACTCCCTGGCAGTCCTGTGGTTGAAACTCAGTGCTTTCACAGCTTGGGCCTTGGGTTCAATCCCTGGTCAGGGAACAGGGATCTTACAAGTCACATGACGTGGCCAAGGGAAAAAACAACAAAAAACCATTATAAATTAAGAAGCATTGGGGAAAAACGTGAGATGATGGCAGATAAGGGTCATAGATCCCTGGAGAAGGAAATGGCAAACCACTCTAGTATTCTTGCTGGGGAGATCCCATGGACAGAGGAGCCTGGCAGGCTACAGTTCATGGGGTCGAAAAGAATCAGACACGACTGAGCAACTGAGAACTCAAGGTTGGAGGAGGGGACAATTATGCTGATACTTTAGATGAGGTGGTTTGAAAAGGCCACACTGAGAAAATGACTCTAAGCTGAGAGCTGAAACATAATGAGAAGCCAACTTTACGAAAAACCAGAGGAACAACCTATGCAAAAGCTACAAGAGACAAAAACCAGTGGCATGTGTGAGGGCCAGAGGGACACCTGTGTGGCTGGAGGGTGAAGAGTGGAGGAGAGGTTAGAGGCCAGGACATATAAGTCCTCTGGGCTACTGTAAGGAGTTTGAGTTTCATTTTAACAGGAGTAAGGAAGCCTTTGAAGGTTTAAATGTCAATGGAAATGGTTCTGAATAGACCTTGCCTCCCTGACTGAGACGTCTCTCTCCTGACAATTTAACTCTCCAAATTACTGGGCTCTAGTTTTAAATTAGCCCTTCTCTGTCCTCATGCTAAAGGGTAGAAATTGGCCTGTCAGAAATTCCAGAAACCCACAAGATTCCTAAAAGTCCCAGACCATGCTAAATCGACTTCCATAAGTTTCTGTCCCTTTGCTTTGGAGGTGTTGGAATTTAGCATTACAAGCCTCCTCCTGTCTGAGGCCTGACAAAGTAGAGAAGCACAGAGAAATCACCCTCTCACTACATCTGGAATAGAGATCAAGCCAGCTGCTCTTGAAATTCAAAGTGCAGATTTCCTTTCTTGCCTTCTCTCTCTTAGCAGCAAAAGGTAAGCAATCAAGCATTGAACTGGTGAATGACACATTCATCAGAAATCTATCTGGGGGCTTCCCTGGTGGTCCAGTGGGTAAGGACACCGCCTTGCAGTGCAAGGGGCGCCAGTTCAATCCCTGGCCTGGGAAGATCCCACATGCCGTGAAGCGACTGGACTGATGCGTCCAATTACCAAGCCGGAGCCCTGGAGCGCACGCGCCCAGAGCTGGTGATCCGCGACAACAGAGGCCACTGCCATGGGAGGCCCACACAGGCCAAAGAACAAAGATGGATGAAAATGGACAAATGAAAGACCAACAGAAGTGGTCCGCCTGCTCCCCTCCCTCCCTATCCCACAAATAAATAAATAAATCTTAAAAAAAAAAAAAAAAAAAGAAATCTATCTGGAAAAAAAAATCTATCTGGGCATATTTTTGTTATTTGCTAAAGCTATAATTAACCCCTAATTAAGGCTCACCCATCTGTTCCTCCTTGTCCCACCCCCACCCACAGAGGAAAACCCAACCAACTCCCCGCCTGTAACACAGAAAAATAGAAACTGCTTTATGACAGTATGTGGAACCAGAGCCATTTACAAAGTAATCATCTGTGGTTTTTTCCCTCTCACACTGGCCTAGACCATGGACCATGGAACACAGATGGACACCTGGAAGAAATGTAGGAAAAGTGTCCCAGCTGGAAAGGTGGGATCCTGGCCCATTTTCTTTCCTACTGAGGTGTCTGGTTGCTTCAAGGATTCCTGGCTCCTGCTTGACTACTTTATTTTCTTTCATTTGTTCCATGAATATTTATTTAGCAGTTAAAATGTGTTAGTGGCTCAGTCGTGTCCAACTCTTTGTGACCCCATGGGCTGGGGTCCCTAGGCTCCTCTGTCCATGGAATTCTCCAGGCAAGAATACTGGAGTGAGTAGCTGCTCCCTTTGCTTTGGAGGTGTTGGAATTTAGCATTACAAGCCTCCTCCTGTCTGAGGCCTGACAAAGTAGAGAAGCACAGAGAAATCACCCTCTCACTACATCTGGAATAGAGATCAAGCCAGCTGCTCTTGAAATTCAAAGTGCAGATTTCCTTTCTTGCCTTCTCTCTCTTAGCAGCAAAAGGTAAGCAATCAAGCATTGAACTGGTGAATGACACATTCATCAGAAATCTATCTGGGGGCTTCCCTGGTGGTCCAGTGGGTAAGGACACCGCCTTGCAGTGCAAGGGGCGCCAGTTCAATCCCTGGCCTGGGAAGATCCCACATGCCGTGAAGCGACTGGACTGATGCGTCCAATTACCAAGCCGGAGCCCTGGAGCGCACGCGCCCAGAGCTGGTGATCCGCGACAACAGAGGCCACTGCCATGGGAGGCCCACACAGGCCAAAGAACAAAGATGGATGAAAATGGACAAATGAAAGACCAACAGAAGTGGTCCGCCTGCTCCCCTCCCTCCCTATCCCACAAATAAATAAATAAATCTTAAAAAAAAAAAAAAAAAAAGAAATCTATCTGGAAAAAAAAATCTATCTGGGCATATTTTTGTTATTTGCTAAAGCTATAATTAACCCCTAATTAAGGCTCACCCATCTGTTCCTCCTTGTCCCACCCCCACCCACAGAGGAAAACCCAACCAACTCCCCGCCTGTAACACAGAAAAATAGAAACTGCTTTATGACAGTATGTGGAACCAGAGCCATTTACAAAGTAATCATCTGTGGTTTTTTCCCTCTCACACTGGCCTAGACCATGGACCATGGAACACAGATGGACACCTGGAAGAAATGTAGGAAAAGTGTCCCAGCTGGAAAGGTGGGATCCTGGCCCATTTTCTTTCCTACTGAGGTGTCTGGTTGCTTCAAGGATTCCTGGCTCCTGCTTGACTACTTTATTTTCTTTCATTTGTTCCATGAATATTTATTTAGCAGTTAAAATGTGTTAGTGGCTCAGTCGTGTCCAACTCTTTGTGACCCCATGGGCTGGGGTCCCCTAGGCTCCTCTGTCCATGGAATTCTCCAGGCAAGAATACTGGAGTGAGTAGCTGCTCCCTTCTCCAAGGGATCTCCCCAACCTAGGGACTGAAACTGAGCAGTTAATATATATCATGAAAAATGTCTTGTATGAGTCTTTTCTGGAATGATAGAGTAGAAGGTAGATGCAGGAGATGCATGTTCGATCCCTGGGTAGGGAAGGTCCCCTGGAGGAGGAAACACAACTCGCTCCAGTATTCTTTCCTGGGAAATCCCATGGGCAGAGGAGACTTGTGGGCCACAGTCTGTGGGGTCGCAAAGACTTGGATATGACTGAACACACACACACACACACACACACACACATACAGTAGAAAGAGGACAAATTCTGAGATTAAAAGACTTCAGGGCAAGTCCAGGAAATTTTGCTTACCTGGAGAAAAACATTTTACTTCCCAAAGATTTGACATTGGCTTTGGTACCCTAAGCGATTTCCCTGTTGGTCCAGTGCTTAAGTCTCTGTATTCCCAATCCAGCAGGCACAGGTTCAATCCCTAGTTGGGGAACTAAGAGATCACACTCCATGTGGCACAGCCAAAAGACAAAAAAATAAAGTGCAGAGCCAAGGGCAAAATAGTCATATGAATGTGTCTCAAGGCACCCTGCGCCAGAAATAGATGTAACAGAGGAGAAGTAAGATTTGGAAAATAGGGGAGCAAAGTTTTCAGAAAGTTCTTTCAATCATCAGATGTGTAATTTGAAGTGGAAGGCTCAGGTCTCATTGAAACCTACTTTAAAAGTTTGCTACTTCAGAAATATACTTGATGGTACAATATATACAATGATTAATGCATCATGTATATTTTCATCTTGATGGGAATCTTGTAAAATAGAATTGATTACAACTCCTTGGCTTATAGGGCATAGCTGAAGTCCCTTACTAAGTCAATGTATGTAATATAAAAATAATATTCCTGCATGTTTATGGAGACCACTACAACAAGCAATTTTTAAATTGCTCTTCTGTATATTTTAGTTTGGGGCTTCCTAGGTAGTGCAGTGGTAAAGAATCCACCTGCTGACACAGAAGAAACGAGTTCGATCCCTGGGTCAGGAACATCCCCTCTAGGAAACGGCAACTCACTTTTAATATTCTTGCCTGGAGAATTCCATGGACAGAGCAGCCTGGAGGGCTACAGTCCATGGAATTGCAAGGAGTCAGACACAGCTGAGTGACTAAGTACACACACATGTCATTTCAGATTAATTTTGTATATTTTTTTAGAATTTCTGAGATATAAAAATGATCCCCAAATTTATAAAGGCCTGTTGTTGGACAGTTAATAAATAAAAATAACATTTTATTTGATTAGGATGGATGTTTATAGTGTTTGCCAGATTCTTTACACTTGGATTTCTCTCCTCATTCTAAATAAATATTTATTTTGTGTTCTTTGTACATACTTAATTTCATATTCTTTTTTTTTTTTTAGTTTTATTTATGTATTTATTTTTGGCTATTCTGGGTCTTCACTGCTGCCACAGGCTCTTCTCAAGTTGCAGGGAGTGGGGGCTACTCTCTAGTTGAGGTGAGCAGGCTTCTTGTTGCAGTGTCTTCTCTTGTTGTGGAACTTGGGCTCTAGGGCACAAGGGCTTCAGTAGTTGTGGCACATGGGCTCAATAGTTGCAGCTTCAAGGCTCTAAAGCACAGGCTCCATAGTTGTGGCTCATGGCCTTAGTTGCTCCATAGCATGTGGTATCCTTCCGGATCAGGGATCGAACCTGCGTCTCCTGCACTGTCAGGTGAACTCTACCACTGAGCTACCAGGGAAGCCCAGGATGCTTTTTTTTTTTATTCTTTTTTGAAGAGATCCCACAAATTGTATGCACTTCAGGCTCACCGAAGTCTGGATCTACCCTGTCTGCTTAGTGTAAGATGTGGTTCCTCTCCACCTTGAGATAAATGCAAGTCTCATGTCCCTTCCCCACTCACTTCTCCGCCTTTACCAAGAGCCCCAAGCCCAGCAATACACATTGCCAATCCTAGGACCTTTCCACCTAGGACAAAAAAGAAGATTGTCCCAGAGTCTGCCAGTGAAAAGATTCTTATTAGTGAGCTCCTGAAAGAAAGGAAGGAAGAAAGAAATCTGCAGAGGTTATCAAGGCAAAGGCCTCTCAGATAAAAGCCATATACAGCCAGCTTATGGTGAAGATATTAAAAGATTAATTCACAGACCTCAGTCTCACCCTGTGTGACTATTTCAAGCAACCATAACCACAGGGAAATATCTCTTTGGTTGAAAATGCTAGTTGCCTGCCAGAAATCCATCCCCTCCTTTTCCATAGACAGATTTTAGGCTGAGTACAGGAGCACCTGTGTAGAGATCCCACTTCCCAGCTTCCACTGTGGCTGCCTGTGGCCTTGAGCTAGGTTCCCCATGGAACAGGAGCTGGAGAGATAGGTGTGACTTGGGCCCGGTTTGCTTTTTAAAAGAAACTGCTTCTCTGGACTTTCTCCTCTCCCCTCCCTGCCCCTGGAAAGTGACAGGTCTCGCCTTTACACATGTGGTTGAGAACAATGCACTAAGCCAGAAGTTCCCAAACTTTCCAGTTCATAGCAACCTGTCTCAGTAATTTTATCACTGTGCTCCTGGACCAAAAGAAAAGAACTAATTGTTCTGTTTTTTAAGTAGTTTTGTCCAAGCAACCTATTAAGTCCTTATGTCCTGACAACTTAGTATCAAGAGTGGTGAAGGGTCTGAGATTTTAGCCTATTTGTAAACTAAGAAGTTAGCCAGCCACAGTCTCCTTGCTGTTGGCAGAAGACACAAGACACTTGGGTCAGAGACAAAGGAATGTGGCAGCAGCAGTCAGCATGTCAGCACTACCTCTGGTTTCTGGAGCCCCAGTTCTTGTCAGGCCATGTGCAGAGGGTGGGGGGACACCAGCTCAGACATCAGGCTGTGTAACAGGAGAGGTAACCTGAATCTTAGTTTACCAGGCTTTGGCAACCTGAATCTTTTATAATGGTGGTAAGCCTGCCTGACCTTTGCCTTACAGGAAGATGTCATTTCTATTATACCAGACAGTCCACAGAGAGAGTCACTCTCTCTGTCTTCCTATTAGTTATACAAGCATCCTTGAAAAGATAGTCTGGATCAAAGGCAGTCCATCCCTCTGCTTACAATATATGGAAATCATGAGAGATTCATGGTGAATTGTCTCCCAACGTTTAGCTGGCATTTGTAACATGTAATATGCATAAGCTGAAAGACAAATACTTTAATAACTGCGATCACCTGGTGCCATATACAGACTTATGGTGAAGATATTAAAAGATTAATTCACAGACCTCAGTCTCACCCTGTGTGACTATTTCAAGCAACCATAACCACAGGGAAATATCTCTTTGGTTGAAAATGCTAGTTGCCTGCCAGAAATCCATCCCCTCCTTTTCCATAGACAGATTTTAGGCTGAGTACAGGAGCACCTGTGTAGAGATCCCACTTCCCAGCTTCCACTGTGGCTGCCTGTGGCCTTGAGCTAGGTTCCCCATGGAACAGGAGCTGGAGAGATAGGTGTGACTTGGGCCCGGTTTGCTTTTTAAAAGAAACTGCTTCTCTGGACTTTCTCCTCTCCCCTCCCTGCCCCTGGAAAGTGACAGGTCTCGCCTTTACACATGTGGTTGAGAACAATGCACTAAGCCAGAAGTTCCCAAACTTTCCAGTTCATAGCAACCTGTCTCAGTAATTTTATCACTGTGCTCCTGGACCAAAAGAAAAGAACTAATTGTTCTGTTTTTTAAGTAGTTTTGTCCAAGCAACCTATTAAGTCCTTATGTCCTGACAACTTAGTATCAAGAGTGGTGAAGGGTCTGAGATTTTAGCCTATTTGTAAACTAAGAAGTTAGCCAGCCACAGTCTCCTTGCTGTTGGCAGAAGACACAAGACACTTGGGTCAGAGACAAAGGAATGTGGCAGCAGCAGTCAGCATGTCAGCACTACCTCTGGTTTCTGGAGCCCCAGTTCTTGTCAGGCCATGTGCAGAGGGTGGGGGGACACCAGCTCAGACATCAGGCTGTGTAACAGGAGAGGTAACCTGAATCTTAGTTTACCAGGCTTTGGCAACCTGAATCTTTTATAATGGTGGTAAGCCTGCCTGACCTTTGCCTTACAGGAAGATGTCATTTCTATTATACCAGACAGTCCACAGAGAGAGTCACTCTCTCTGTCTTCCTATTAGTTATACAAGCATCCTTGAAAAGATAGTCTGGATCAAAGGCAGTCCATCCCTCTGCTTACAATATATGGAAATCATGAGAGATTCATGGTGAATTGTCTCCCAACGTTTAGCTGGCATTTGTAACATGTAATATGCATAAGCTGAAAGACAAATACTTTAATAACTGCGATCACCTGGTGATAGAATGTGTACACCTAAGGGGCACTGCACAACTTCCAAACCTTGGAATCGGATTGGACTGCACTACCCCATTCCCTGTTGCATATTGATTTTCTCAGAGTTCCTGATTTTTATCACCGCAACCACCAAAAACCTGGATTCAGATATGTATTATATCATCAATGATGAAGGAAATGGTAAACCACTCCAGTATTCTTGCCTGGAAAAATTCCAAAGGCAGGATCCTGGCTTCCATGGGGTCTTGGCTTCCCTGATGGCTCAGGAGTGAGGAATCTGCCTGCAATGTAGGAGTCCCAGGTTCCATCCCTGGGTTGGGAGGAGTACCCTAGAGGAGAGCATAGCAACCCGCTGCAGTATCCACTCCCCTACTTAGGCTGTCAAGAGGCAGGAATGCAGGATGGAATCTCACATCCCTGGAGCCTTGTGTTTGGTACTGAAGTAGGAAAGACTGTTGCAGCGGAAAGCCTGGGGTGGGGGTTCAGGTACTAAGTGCCAGGGCTTGACTTTCAGTGATAAAATATAGAGGTGGGTGGACTTGGTGCAAAGGTTTTACTTGCCAGGAGTCTGTTCATCTCTTCAAGGGCTAAGCCTACATGCTTTTCATTTTTTTAATATGGTTGTTTGTTTTGATCTCCAGCTTCCTGAAGTATCAGTTTCTGTCAGACCAGTTTGTTAAAAAAGCACTTTGGGGCCGGGATGAAAGTCAAATAGACTTAAAAAATGTTTTGCTTTCATTTAACTTGAATTTAATTCCCACTCAGGGTTAAACAAACTTTTCTTCAGAATAAAGAATTCCCATTTAAAAAAAATAATAAAAAAAAGAATGCCCATTGGCTTGGGCAGAGCTTCAGAGTTGGGGGAGAAACAGCGGTAGCCCTGGATCTGGAAACCCACTCTATAGTATTGGAGGGATTTGGTTGTAACTACAGGCTTTGAAACACCAAGGAGGAATTCCTCTGGCAGTCCAGTGGTTAAGATTCCATGCTTCCAACGAAGGTGACACAGGTTCGAGCCCTGGTCAAGGAACTAAGATCCCATGTACCACATGGCATGAACAAAAAAAGAAAAAGAGAGGAGTTAAACTTTTTTTAAATAAATAAACTTCAGCAAAAATTTTCATAAAGCAAGGTTATGGCAAGGCCAGGATTAGAGTGAGGCAAGGAAAAGGTGGCCCAAAAAACTCAGCAATCGAGATGAATCATATGTTAATGCAATATTCTAACAAATCAAAATTAATGCAAAAAATCCATGATGAAAAAATTGTCAAAATTTGAAATGAAGACAGGTCCTGATTGTGACTTTTTTTTAATCCAGCAAGTTAGAAAGACTTTTTACCATTTCAGGTTTCATATGAAGCCCCAAACCTAGGGTTTATCAAGGGCAATTATGCTATATCTGTGATGCTTTCTTCTCTGAGGTTTCAAGCACCTGAAATTGCTTCAAGTGGAGGTAAGTTTACTTCTTTTTTGACTGAAGGATGGAGAGAAATTTTCAGGTATCATCCACTCCACCCCCTGCCACAATATCTTCATCACTCACTGCCTTGCTAAAAGTGACCTGGTCCTTTTGTCTCTGCTAAATGTAAACACCTTAATGGCTACTTACGTATCTAGTGACTGTACTTGTGGGTTTATCATGTATTCTTAGCATCTATGTTGCTTGGATTAATTTGAAAGCCTCCTTGGGATAGACTTTCAGCTGAAGTCTACAGTGGACAGTTAGACATACGGACTGGACGATGGTGATGATGATCAGCGGGATGCTAGAAACACTAGTAATGCAGTAGAATTGTTTAATGAAACCTATATGCAGAAAAACTGTGTGATGAGCAGTGCAGGCACCCAGGCAGGTGCAGAGCTGGAAAAGAAAATAGGACGTTACATCTACTTTGACCATACGTGGGTATTTCTCTGGGTATTTACCACTGGTATTTACTTTTTTTCTTTATTTCCTTTTGCCCAGTGGGTAGAAAGTCTCCTCCTCAGGCAGAGACCAATTTTCCAGTGATAAATGGAAGGGCGGTGTGCTTGGCATTTTCCGCTCTTTCCCACCAGATCCACTTGCTCCCCTACTCTGTGCTTCAGTAGAACAGTCTTTATCCATGCTTCCAACGAAGGTGACACAGGTTCGAGCCCTGGTCAAGGAACTAAGATCCCATGTACCACATGGCATGAACAAAAAAAGAAAAAGAGAGGAGTTAAACTTTTTTTAAATAAATAAACTTCAGCAAAAATTTTCATAAAGCAAGGTTATGGCAAGGCCAGGATTAGAGTGAGGCAAGGAAAAGGTGGCCCAAAAAACTCAGCAATCGAGATGAATCATATGTTAATGCAATATTCTAACAAATCAAAATTAATGCAAAAAATCCATGATGAAAAAATTGTCAAAATTTGAAATGAAGACAGGTCCTGATTGTGACTTTTTTTTAATCCAGCAAGTTAGAAAGACTTTTTACCATTTCAGGTTTCATATGAAGCCCCAAACCTAGGGTTTATCAAGGGCAATTATGCTATATCTGTGATGCTTTCTTCTCTGAGGTTTCAAGCACCTGAAATTGCTTCAAGTGGAGGTAAGTTTACTTCTTTTTTGACTGAAGGATGGAGAGAAATTTTCAGGTATCATCCACTCCACCCCCTGCCACAATATCTTCATCACTCACTGCCTTGCTAAAAGTGACCTGGTCCTTTTGTCTCTGCTAAATGTAAACACCTTAATGGCTACTTACGTATCTAGTGACTGTACTTGTGGGTTTATCATGTATTCTTAGCATCTATGTTGCTTGGATTAATTTGAAAGCCTCCTTGGGATAGACTTTCAGCTGAAGTCTACAGTGGACAGTTAGACATACGGACTGGACGATGGTGATGATGATCAGCGGGATGCTAGAAACACTAGTAATGCAGTAGAATTGTTTAATGAAACCTATATGCAGAAAAACTGTGTGATGAGCAGTGCAGGCACCCAGGCAGGTGCAGAGCTGGAAAAGAAAATAGGACGTTACATCTACTTTGACCATACGTGGGTATTTCTCTGGGTATTTACCACTGGTATTTACTTTTTTTCTTTATTTCCTTTTGCCCAGTGGGTAGAAAGTCTCCTCCTCAGGCAGAGACCAATTTTCCAGTGATAAATGGAAGGGCGGTGTGCTTGGCATTTTCCGCTCTTTCCCACCAGATCCACTTGCTCCCCTACTCTGTGCTTCAGTAGAACAGTCTTTATGAACTGTATTCACAAAGGTCCCTAGTGCTCTGTCTTCAAATTGGGTTAGGAAAATGGAAGGTAGCAGCAAAAAATAGAGGAGGAAGAAGAGAAAAAGGGTACCTTAGTTTCCTGGCTGTCCTCATGCTGAGCTTCAGACCGGCTGTGTTCCTCTACTGTAGGAGCCTGTTCAGTCCCTCTTCTGAGTGGTTTTCTCTGATTTTGTATCTACTCCTTCCTCCTATCTCTTTAGACCTGGGATGAGTGTGATCAGTAGCTGTGGCTCAAGGACTTAGTTGCTCCACAGCCTATGGGATCCTCCCGGATCAGGGACTGAACCCATGCATCATGCATTGCAAAGCAGATTCTTAATCACTGGACCACCAGGGAAGCCCATATTTAATGATGGAAGACTGCTTTCCCTCTAAGATCAGAAACAGGATATTCACTCTCACTACTTCTATTCATTGCAACACACACACATACACAAACGGTGCTATAAAGAAGTTCAACAAGGTTGGAAGATACAAGATCAATGTACAAAAATCAATTGTATTTCTATCCAGTAGCAAGACCAATCCAAAAAGGAAATAGAGAAACAATTCCATTTACAATAACACCAAAAAAGAGAAAATTTCTAGGAACAAATTTAACAAAAAAGGTATAAGACTTGTATACTTAAAATTATAAACCATTATTGAAAGAAATTAAAGAAGGATTAAATAAATGGAAAGACATCTGTATTTACAGACGTGATCGGGCGCGTTCAGGGTGGTATGGCCGTAGACGACATCTGTATTTACAGACATGAACATTTAATACTGGAATACGGCCACTTTCCCCAAATTGATCTGCAGATTCAACATATTCACTATTAGAATCTTAACCCTCTTGTAGAAATTAACAAGCTTATCCTAAAATTCATATGAAAATTGGAGGAACTCAAACCAGCCAAACAATCTTGCAAAAGAATAAAGTTGAAGGAGTCACTGATTTAAAATTTTATTATGGAGGTTTTCTTAGTGGGCCAGTGGTTAAGACTCTGCACTTAAGAACCTGTGCAAGGGGCACAGGTTCAGTCCCTGGTTGGAGAAGTAGGATTCCATATGCTGCAGGGCACAGTCAAAAAATTAGACAATTATTATGAAGCTATAGTTATCTACATCATGCACTAATAATATAAGGATAGATCTAAAGATCAATGAAATTGAATTGGGGGTCCAAAAATAAATGCTTTGCATTTATAACCAACTGATTTTCAACAGGAGTGCCAAGACAATTCAGTGGGAATAGAACTGTCTTTTCAATAGAGGTTACTGAGACAAATAGATATCCATAGGCAATAGAATAAAATAGGACCTTAAAATCACTCACTATACAAATTTTAATTCAAAGTTGATCAAAGACTTAAATGTAAGGTCTAAAACTATAAAACTCATAGAAAAAAAATGAGCAAATCTACATGACCTAAGATATGATAATACTTTTTTTAAAAAATATATGGCATCAAAGAACACAAATGATGACAAAACAGGTAAGTTGAATTCCTTAAAAATTAAACGTTTTCATGTATCAAAGGACACTACCAATAAAGTAGAAGAAAGCACATAGAATGGGAGAAAATATTTGTAAACTATACACCTGATAAGTGACTTGTATCTAGAATATATACGGAATATACATATATATATATATTCTTCAACTCAGTAACAAAACAAATAGATATCTCAATTTAAAAGTGAACTCAAGATTTAGACAAACATTTCTCCAAGGAAGATACACAAATGGTCAACAAGCTTATGCAAAGATGATCAACATCATTACTTGCTAGAAAATACAAATTGAAACCATAAGACACCACGTCACAGCTATTAGGATGACCACTATCTAAAAGACTACAAGAAATGTTGACAAGGATGAGCCTTTCTCCAAAACCTCTCCTGCAGAATGATTTGCCCAAACTCTAAAAGCTCTATTCATTCCTGTGAACACTCAAACTTTAACTACAAGGAGGGAGCTCATTCCTGGAGTGGTTTGCCTGTTTACTTCTGTGTATAAAAACTTCCTGTTTCAGGACTTCCCTGGTGGTCCAGTGATTAAGAATCTGCATTGAATGCAGGAGACAGTGGACTCCATCCCCAGTCTGGGAAATAAGATCCCATGTGCGGTGGAGAAACGAAGTCCACACCCAGCAACTACCGAACCCATGTGCTGCAACTAGAGTCCATGTGCTGCAAAGATCCCTTGTGCCAAAACTAAGACCTGACGCAACCAAATAAATAAATAAACATAAAACACTTCCTGTCTCAAAATGCCCCTTGTGCCCCTTCAATATGATGCTTCTTGTCCTTGTTGCAAAACATTGTGTATGCTGCAATGCATCTCCAAGGTTTCCTCCACCCCCAGAATGAAGGACTTGACCTTGCTGCTGGAAATGTAACCAAAAGACAGCTCTCAGCTGTCAGCCCTCTTTGAGAAGTGCCTGTAAGGATAAGAACTGCCTTGTCCTAAGTCAGTCTCTTTCCAGAGGTAGCCCACATACAATGACTGGTCAACAAAGAGGTGTAGAAGCCCAACCCCCTCACTCACAGGGCACCTTGGCAGGACCATTTCAGACCTGAATCTCCCTGTGGGGTTGGTTAAAGCACTTTGCTGGGTTTCTATTCAATGTCTTCCTTTGTCCCATCCTGCTTCCTCTTCTTTCCTTTCAAGGGCATTGGTTGCAAGAGCACTGTGATGCCCAAACACACACACATAAATACACCCTTCAATATGATGCTTCTTGTCCTTGTTGCAAAACATCATGGGCATTAAGGGGTAGGAAGTTGGGACTTGAGATTCCAAAGTCAGTTAAACCTATGTTCTTCCCGTAGCATGTACTTTCAATAATGCACCAGTGTGAGCTGCACACAGACAGCTTTCTTCACCAGAGAATACATTAAATGAATAGAAAGTACACTCATCCTAGAAAGGACATAGTCAACAACTCTCCTCATCTAGGTCCTTATTTTCAGGAGAGAACACTTTCCTTATTCTTTGTGGAAGAATTCTTTCCTCATCTATAAAGGAATAAATAACTTCTTCAAACATTGTAAACTCCATGAGTTAGTACATGTGCCCAAAGGCTAAAAAACGGTTTTTTCCTTTTAGAGTGGTTTGCCTGTTTACTTCTGTGTATAAAAACTTCCTGTTTCAGGACTTCCTGGTGGTCCAGTGATTAAGAATCTGCATTGAATGCAGGAGACAGTGGACTCCATCCCCAGTCTGGGAAATAAGATCCCATGTGCGGTGGAGAAACGAAGTCCACACCCAGCAACTACCGAACCCATGTGCTGCAACTAGAGTCCATGTGCTGCAAAGATCCCTTGTGCCAAAACTAAGACCTGACGCAACCAAATAAATAAATAAACATAAAACACTTCCTGTCTCAAAATGCCCCTTGTGCCCCTTCAATATGATGCTTCTTGTCCTTGTTGCAAAACATTGTGTATGCTGCAATGCATCTCCAAGGTTTCCTCCACCCCCAGAATGAAGGACTTGACCTTGCTGCTGGAAATGTAACCAAAAGACAGCTCTCAGCTGTCAGCCCTCTTTGAGAAGTGCCTGTAAGGATAAGAACTGCCTTGTCCTAAGTCAGTCTCTTTCCAGAGGTAGCCCACATACAATGACTGGTCAACAAAGAGGTGTAGAAGCCCAACCCCCTCACTCACAGGGCACCTTGGCAGGACCATTTCAGACCTGAATCTCCCTGTGGGGTTGGTTAAAGCACTTTGCTGGGTTTCTATTCAATGTCTTCCTTTGTCCCATCCTGCTTCCTCTTCTTTCCTTTCAAGGGCATTGGTTGCAAGAGCACTGTGATGCCCAAACACACACACATAAATACACCCTTCAATATGATGCTTCTTGTCCTTGTTGCAAAACATCATGGGCATTAAGGGGTAGGAAGTTGGGACTTGAGATTCCAAAGTCAGTTAAACCTATGTTCTTCCCGTAGCATGTACTTTCAATAATGCACCAGTGTGAGCTGCACACAGACAGCTTTCTTCACCAGAGAATACATTAAATGAATAGAAAGTACACTCATCCTAGAAAGGACATAGTCAACAACTCTCCTCATCTAGGTCCTTATTTTCAGGAGAGGAACACTTTCCTTATTCTTTGTGGAAGAATTCTTTCCTCATCTATAAAAGGGAATAAATAACTTCTTCAAACATTGTAAACTCCATGAGTTAGTACATGTGCCCAGCATGCTATGAGGGCTATACTGGACAGAATAACAAAGAAATGAGAGTATTTCTGAAGAACAGGTCCCTTTGTTATCTCAGGACTCTCAGACCTTTAAGGTTCTGCAGTTTCTCTCCGTGGGAGGAGGTTCGCCAATTCGATCATCTTCACTTGAGACATTTAGCTGCTTGTGTGGGAAGGGTTCTTTCCTATAAAGGCGTCAGACACTCCCTGCCTCATGAGAATGCATATTACATTCCCCACAGGACCCATGGCAACCTCATCATTGAGGTATGTGCCACATGAATCTTGAAAGGGGGGATTGTGGTACATGGTCTTTCTTAGGTATACTTGTCCATGAAATCTACTCCCTCCCTTGACTTTTGAGTCATACGTAGGAACTATTTCTTGAATAGTTTCCTATGGAGTATATTTTTAAACATCCTGATTTCTTCCATCTGATTCTATTAATTTAGGGGAACATTTTATCCCAAAAACAACAGGTTAGCTGTTACATAGAACTTGCTGAACTCCAGTTTGCAGCCGTGACGCTAATCGCAGTCACAGCTACTCTTTATTGAGCACCTATCAGGTACCAAGTATCATCCTGAGAGCATTACAAACATCACCTCTTTTAGCTCTCTCAACAGTCATTCTAGAGATGGCTCCATATGAAGTCCCACTTTACAGATGAGGACACTGAGGCGCAGGAAAGATAAATAGCTTCTCACAAGGCAAGTAGTGGAGTCAAAGTTCAAATCCAGGTCTAGGTAACTCAAAAGACCATAAATTTCAATTTCTGGTTTGAACATAATGATATAAAGGTAGAATCTCTCTGCATTGAAGTCAGCCAAAAGCAACAAAGAGATAGAGAAGCTAAGATGCAAAATTACTTTTTCTTAGAAAGTAGGATATAATTAAGACTCCAGGTGCCCAGTTAGTTGGAAGGGCTGTCAAAATCAGTAAAGACCAAGGGGACATTTGGGAACAAGAAGAGAGAGAAAATAAAAACACAGCAAGGGGACACAGTGGCTGTGTGTCTCAACAAGAGCTGGAGGCACTTGTCCAAATCAAGGGGCAGAAGCTAATTCTCCTGTTTGCAATGTTGGGGCAAATATGTGTCTGCTACTACTAAGTATTTCCCTGTATCCTGTTTGGTATCAAAAGACAAAGCTGAATCTTCCAAAGAACCATAGACAAGCCACATTTGTGAGAAACTGTCTTTAGGGAAGCACAGAAGGGTCTTTGAGCTGTAAAAACTTCACAGCTGCTCATCTTCGTTACTTAGGAGAAGCAAAAGCTAAACAAAATCACTTAAAACCCTAAATCAAGAAAAAGTCCAGCTAGCCTAACACTTCTCCTTCACAAACCTTCTGCCAACAGCTCATTACAGAAAAACTCGTATCCTGCAAGGACGAATACTATAAAAGAAACTAGTACAAAAACCTACACAAAAATATTATGAGAAAAAAAAAGCAGGAAAGAGCAGGAAACCTAATAGTAGACAAAGAATACGCTGTGGTATGTTGCTATGACAGAGATAATAGTTGTGATCAAATATTTCATCTTGAATTTTTAAAGCTTAATGAAGCAGTTGTCTGTGTGAAACCAGAACACAAAGCAAACAGTGCTAAAGGTCAGGAAGGGTACAGTGAGATGATGGGATGAAATGAACCGGCAGAGCTCAGATGTCAGCACAAGCCCAGAAACAAAGCTTACCCTTTTTCTACGAACATCACTATGAGAACACACGACAAAGAGGATGATAGCAAATGGAAACAGGGTAGGTTTCTCTTATGACCAGAGCATGACTGGGGCTAGATGAGCTCACCAAAAGAAATCCAAGATAGTCTACTATTGTTTTTGATTCAGCTTCAGGGCTCTCAGTATAACTTTCAACAGATATGATGGATTCATGGAGCTCTAAGGTAGCTCTCTCTTAGCTGTCATTCTGTTGCTTGGGAATTCAGTTTAAAGAATCATGCCAGGGACTTCCTGGGGTATAGTGGCTAAAATTCTGCTCCCAGTGCAGGGGCCCAAGTTCAATCTACGGGCCCCCCCTTTTTCTTTAGCTACAACTGGTCCAGCACAGCCAAATAAATAAAGACCAAGGGGACATTTGGGAACAAGAGAGAGAAAATAAAAACACAGCAAGGGGACACAGTGGCTGTGTGTCTCAACAAGAGCTGGAGGCACTTGTCCAAATCAAGGGGCAGAAGCTAATTCTCCTGTTTGCAATGTTGGGGCAAATATGTGTCTGCTACTACTAAGTATTTCCCTGTATCCTGTTTGGTATCAAAAGACAAAGCTGAATCTTCCAAAGAACCATAGACAAGCCACATTTGTGAGAAACTGTCTTTAGGGAAGCACAGAAGGGTCTTTGAGCTGTAAAAACTTCACAGCTGCTCATCTTCGTTACTTAGGAGAAGCAAAAGCTAAACAAAATCACTTAAAACCCTAAATCAAGAAAAAGTCCAGCTAGCCTAACACTTCTCCTTCACAAACCTTCTGCCAACAGCTCATTACAGAAAAACTCGTATCCTGCAAGGACGAATACTATAAAAGAAACTAGTACAAAAACCTACACAAAAATATTATGAGAAAAAAAAAGCAGGAAAGAGCAGGAAACCTAATAGTAGACAAAGAATACGCTGTGGTATGTTGCTATGACAGAGATAATAGTTGTGATCAAATATTTCATCTTGAATTTTTAAAGCTTAATGAAGCAGTTGTCTGTGTGAAACCAGAACACAAAGCAAACAGTGCTAAAGGTCAGGAAGGGTACAGTGAGATGATGGGATGAAATGAACCGGCAGAGCTCAGATGTCAGCACAAGCCCAGAAACAAAGCTTACCCTTTTTCTACGAACATCACTATGAGAACACACGACAAAGAGGATGATAGCAAATGGAAACAGGGTAGGTTTCTCTTATGACCAGAGCATGACTGGGGCTAGATGAGCTCACCAAAAGAAATCCAAGATAGTCTACTATTGTTTTTGATTCAGCTTCAGGGCTCTCAGTATAACTTTCAACAGATATGATGGATTCATGGAGCTCTAAGGTAGCTCTCTCTTAGCTGTCATTCTGTTGCTTGGGAATTCAGTTTAAAAGAATCATGCCAGGGACTTCCCTGGGGTATAGTGGCTAAAATTCTGCTCCCAGTGCAGGGGGCCCAAGTTCAATCCCTAGTCGGGGAACTAAACCCAACATGCCCCAACTAAGAGTTTGAATGCTGCAACTAAAAATTCTACATGCTACAACTAAGGTCCAGCACAGCCAAATAAATAAACATTAACAAAAAAAGAAGAAGAACTGCAACTTTCAAAAAGGAAAAAAAAAAGAAATTCACGGGATAAAAAGGAGAGTTTACCCCAAATGGGAATTTTCTACCATTCATCTCTTATCTGCCAAAGTTGTAAAATTGTATTTATTTCAAATGTTAGTGCACAGCCTTCATAAGACAATGTAGGCCTGAAATTATGGGTCAGGTTTTCTTTTCTCCTTCCGTGCTTAACCCCAAAGGTCATGATCTTTTTCCACTATAGTGAGTTAGTTCAATTAAACAAAGCTGCTTATGAGAGAGCATGCCTTACACTAAACTTTTACAAGTATGAAAAAGAAAGAAAAGAAACACATACCTGTGACTATATTGAAAATACTAAGCTAGAGATGTAGAACGGAATGAAAGGTAAATATAGTAGAATGAAGTACCTTGCATACCTAGATTTAAATTAAAATTTTGTTCTAATCTAAATTTACATGGCATTTGGTATAAGGCAAGTCTATTTAGACTACTGCCTAGGGGAATTACTGAAACAATTGTTACATTGTGTGGCCATTTAATTGAAAATATGTTCTTGCAATTCAGAGCAGAAGGATAGTATTTTATCTCCACTAACCCAAATGGCCAATTCCAAATCACCCAAGGCAATATCCAACAATTATCTAAAAATAATATCATAACGTTGCTAAGAAGTAATCTTGTGTTTCACAAAGGGCTTCCCACATGGCACTAGTGGTAAAGAATCTGCCAGCCAATGCAAGAGATTCAATTCCCTGGTTGGGAACATCCCTGAGAGGAAAATGGCAATCCATTCCAGGATTCTTGCCTGGGAAATCCCATGGACTGGGGCTCTGAGTGATAGTCTACTATTGTTTTTGATTCAGCTTCAGGGCTCTCAGTATAACTTTCAACAGATATGATGGATTCATGGAGCTCTAAGGTAGCTCTCTCTTAGCTGTCATTCTGTTGCTTGGGAATTCAGTTTAAAAGAATCATGCCAGGGACTTCCCTGGGGTATAGTGGCTAAAATTCTGCTCCCAGTGCAGGGGGCCCAAGTTCAATCCCTAGTCGGGGAACTAAACCCAACATGCCCCAACTAAGAGTTTGAATGCTGCAACTAAAAATTCTACATGCTACAACTAAGGTCCAGCACAGCCAAATAAATAAACATTAACAAAAAAAGAAGAAGAACTGCAACTTTCAAAAAGGAAAAAAAAAAGAAATTCACGGGATAAAAAGGAGAGTTTACCCCAAATGGGAATTTTCTACCATTCATCTCTTATCTGCCAAAGTTGTAAAATTGTATTTATTTCAAATGTTAGTGCACAGCCTTCATAAGACAATGTAGGCCTGAAATTATGGGTCAGGTTTTCTTTTCTCCTTCCGTGCTTAACCCCAAAGGTCATGATTTTTTTCCACTATAGTGAGTTAGTTCAATTAAACAAAGCTGCTTATGAGAGAGCATGCCTTACACTAAACTTTTACAAGTATGAAAAAGAAAGAAAAGAAACACATACCTGTGACTATATTGAAAATACTAAGCTAGAGATGTAGAACGGAATGAAAGGTAAATATAGTAGAATGAAGTACCTTGCATACCTAGATTTAAATTAAAATTTTGTTCTAATCTAAATTTACATGGCATTTGGTATAAGGCAAGTCTATTTAGACTACTGCCTAGGGGAATTACTGAAACAATTGTTACATTGTGTGGCCATTTAATTGAAAATATGTTCTTGCAATTCAGAGCAGAAGGATAGTATTTTATCTCCACTAACCCAAATGGCCAATTCCAAATCACCCAAGGCAATATCCAACAATTATCTAAAAATAATATCATAACGTTGCTAAGAAGTAATCTTGTGTTTCACAAAGGGCTTCCCACATGGCACTAGTGGTAAAGAATCTGCCAGCCAATGCAAGAGATTCAATTCCCTGGTTGGGAACATCCCCTGGAGAGGAAAATGGCAATCCATTCCAGGATTCTTGCCTGGGAAATCCCATGGATAGAGGAGCCTCTTGGGGTATAGTCCATGGGGTTGAAAAGAGTCAAACACAACTGAGCAATTGAACATGCACACATGGTCTTATGTCAGTTAGCTCCCTCTCATCATCCCCAAGTCCATTACGTTGGTCTTCATAGTGGCCTTCTCCTTCTGGCCCACAATTCACAAGGTTTATAGGAAGACAATTTGTATCTATTCATTCCATCAGCCTTTCACTTAACAAATAGTATGTACTTGGGCTTCCCAAGTGACTTAATGGTAAAGAATCAGCCTGCCAATGCAGGAGATGCAATTCCCTGGTTGGGAACATCCCCTGGAGAGGAAAATGGCAATCCATTCCAGGATTCTTGCCTGGGAAATCCCATGGATAGAGGAGCCTCTTGGGGTATAGTCCATGGGGTTGAAAAGAGTCAAACACAACTGAGCAATTGAACATGCACACATGGTCTTATGTCAGTTAGCTCCCTCTCATCATCCCCAAGTCCATTACGTTGGTCTTCATAGTGGCCTTCTCCTTCTGGCCCACAATTCACAAGGTTTATAGGAAGACAATTTGTATCTATTCATTCCATCAGCCTTTCACTTAACAAATAGTATGTACTTGGGCTTCCCAAGTGACTTAATGGTAAAGAATCAGCCTGCCAATGCAGGAGATGCAAGAGATTTGGGTTTGATCTCTTGGTTGGGAAGATCCCCTGGAGAAGGAAATGGCAAGCCACTCCAGCATTCTTGCCTAGAAGATTTCATACATAGAGGAGCCTGGCTGGCTACAGTCCATGGGGTCAAAAAGAGTTAGACACAACTAAGCACACACACATACATGAGTACTTACTATAAGACAGATACTCTTCAAAACACTCAAAACAGGGTAAAAACTCAATTCTAACTGCCCTATCACCTAGCAACAATTACAGAACATTTTGTGTTTTACAAAGTGTCTTCAAGCACATTATTTCCTCTGCTCTATGAATTTGGTCACCAAATATTTAAGCCTCTCAAAATGAAGCTAATTCCACCCACTCATCTCTAAGTTCCTAGGATTTTCCCTCCTAACTTCAGTACCATTTAATAAGGGTTACTGAGGCCCTGAAAGTTTCCCAAACATAAAGAATGATTGTGATAGCTCTGTGCAGAAAAGCCTAATAGAAGTTTCTTACTGATAAGTTGTTATAAATGTAGGTGATGATGCCATTGTAGAATCACCATTTATAAATAATAGAATGCACTTGAAAACTAAGTGCTTCTTTGACTAACAGAAATGATGCAAACTGACATGGAGAAATAAATGACCAGTATGTTATGATAATAAGTGCTTTATAAATACCTATGTACATCGTATTAAACATGGGTAGAAAATGGGGTTGAGGGAAACTACACTCACATGTTTCTCTTTCTTTCTCTAGTTCCTGAGTGTTTCTTAGGCTTGTCCTTACAAGGTGGCATGCAGTTTTAAACTCCATGTCATAGGACAAGGTCCAAATTTCCTTTGGTGGACCTGATACATTATTGAATAAGCTCAAGCAAGAGATAATACTAAATATTAATAGCAAGGAAAGCATTTTAAACATGTAGCAACATTTTCTAAAAATAAGTGATTTCTAGAAGTTTCAAGCTAAAACAAAAACCATTCAAATGATACTTATGGGTTTCTCAAATTTTAAATGTAGGCATTAGCATTAAATTTGTTAAAATTTTGTTATCTATTTCAATATGAATAAGTAATTTGAACACATTCGATATGGGCAGCTGAATGAAGTAGTCATCTGAAACTTGTTTCTCAGAGGCTATATCTAGAGGTCAAGAAATTTAAGATGTAGTTTTGTTTTTCAATCCAGAGTGAAGGTAACAAATGTTGAAATTTATTAATTTTACAGATGATAGAAAAATGGTGAGAAAGAAAAATGAGAATACTCTGTTTTCATATGGCTTCAGAGAATCCTATAGACATAGCTTTATTCATTTAAGAAAATAACCCTGCTAATTATATTATATGTAATTATATTATTATATATAATAAGCTAATCTCTTAGTTGCCTATTTTATAGAAAGCAAAATCAGACCTTGGGAGAAGAGTTGTGCAAAAGTGGAAAAACCAGAAAGAAGCCCCTAGATCTTCTAATTCTTTGGCTCATAATAACCCTCCTCGTAAACAGAGATGCATTCTCCTCTTGAACTGATTCAATGGACTGTGAGCTCCTCTGTAGTGGGAATGTATCTCCTTCATCTCCCTGGTTTCCATGTCATCACGCACTCACTTCAATTCTCTTACTATCTCTTCTGTCACTTCTCAGTCTTATGCAGGTTTCTATTCTACTATGTATCTCCTACATCTTGCAGTTACTGGTCCTTCCTTGCCCTTTTTTCTTTTTGATGCTATTTATTCTCCCTGGGTGCATTTTCTTTCCTATGTCTTAACTACCGATCACATGCAGATGGGTTTCAACTTTCATCTCCTATACTGACTTCTCCTAACCTCCAAGCCTATGGGCCCAACTGTCTAGTGAGTGTTTCCTGGAGTTCAGCATATCCAAACCTGAGATCCTCATCATCCTCTGAAACCCTGCTCTTCATCTCCCCCATCTCAGTGGATGCCACACATCTACTCAAACACTGAAACCAGAGAAGTGAGAACTGCCTCAAGACTCTCTTTCTCCCACAGACCTTGGATCAAACAATCAAGTCCTGATTATCTGTCCTTAAAATCATTCTCAGGTTTTCTTTTGCCTGTCTGTTCCTATTGCTGCTCTTTTTTTCAAGTTTTTATCATTTCTCTCCTGGATGAAACACTATTCCTCCTTTACTGGCCTCCCTGACTTCAGACCCAGCTTCTGACCTACCATGCACTACAATGCTTCCAAAGCAGCTCTAGATATAACTTCTCTGTTAACTTTCAGTGGATCCTTATCTAGAACAATATAACAGGGTCCTTATCAATCTAAATTACCTTGCCTTTATACCAACTTCACACTTTCATAAACCCTTCCTTGTTCCATTTGGTGCCCTAAGAATATCAAACTCTTCATTTTTTTTTAACATTTATTTTATTTATTTATTTTTTGGGGGGTGGGGTGAGGAGGGAGGGGGACGGGCGGGCCACTTCTATTGGTCTTTTATTTCTCTATTTTCATCCGTCTTTGTTCTTTGGCTCCTGCAGGCCTCCCATCGCAGTGGCCTCTGTTGTCGCAGAGCACCGGCTCTGGGCGCATGCGCTCCAGAGCTCCGGCTTGGTAATTGGACACATCAGTCCAGCCGCACCGCGACACGTGGGATCTTCCCAGGCCAGGGATCGAACCGGTGCCCCTTGCACTGCAAGGTGGTGTCCTTACCTACTGGACCACCAGGGAAGCCCTATCAAACTCTTTATAACTCCTTAAATATGCTAGACCTTCCTGCCTTTGCATATTCTTTTCTCTCTGCCCTATTCTGATGTGTAGCTGGCAATGCCAACATGCCCTTTGAGTCCATTCCCTCCTCTGTGAAAGAGTTCCCTGATTCTCCAAGGCAGGTTTTATCCTTCATTCTACAATTAAGGGATGATAAGGTGGAGAAGAAGAGAATAACAGGTACCCGGAGACTGAGACAGGGACTCCATGAATAGAAAAAAAAAAAGACAAAATAAAGGATCCTGGGGTACAGATTTCTTTGGGGATTTGCCTCAAGACCTACTGGACCTGTGCATGAATGGGATTCAGTTCTGAATCTGGGAAGGCTGTGATGAGAGAATAGAGATGTTTTCCCCTCCCACCCACTTCCTCACAGTAGTCATTGGCACTATGGTAATTATCCTGGCCTGCTTGGCAGCAGTTTTCTGTCTTACTATTTGGTGCTTTTCTAAGCAAGAAGAAAGCTGAATTGGACTACAGTAGAAGTAAACCCTGGGGCATGTGCCAACTCACCAAATTGCTTCCTGGACTTTTGATGCAGAGGACTATGTAATTGTGAGATTGTCATACATATATGTTGCCTTGAAGAAATTAGACAGACACCCAATTGCCAACAGCAATGAGAAAAAAGTAACTTGTTGGAGCCAAGTGAATGGTGTGCAGACAAGAAACTTGGAGGCTGTGGTTTTCTGATGAGAAGATACTGCTGAATTAAATCTAATTACCACAGGAAGTAGCCCTCACTTTCCAAAGCAACGAGCCAGTGATGGCTCTAGTGAGGTTATGAAAAATAGGATCTGAAGGTGTGCCTCAGAATTTCCTAAAAATATTGACTGCCAAATTTGCCCATTGTTCTCCTATTTCATTGGGTCTTCTCAAATGTGGTGAAGATGATCTATTTCTCTCCAAGTTCACCTCAGCTGTCCTTCTGTCCTAGTTACTGAACAAGTGATGTATCTCCTGATGTAGTTTAGAAACAAATGTACAGTCATTATTGTAACTTAGGTGCTTTTGGAAACTTACCACCTCTTTGCTCTTCACCCTTCTTGCCAATGGTGCTGCCAGTTTCTCAGGCTAACTAAGATCATGGCATCTGGCCCCACCACTTCATGAGGATCAGATGCGGGAAAAATGGAAACAGTGACAGATTTTATTTTCTTGGGCTCCAAAATTACTGTGGACTGTGACTGCAATCATGAAATTAAGATATATTTGCTCCTTGGAAAAAGCAAAATAAAACCCCAAGAATCATGGTTTTCCCATCAAGCAGGGATGTGAGATGGCCCCTTCCAAGGCAGGTTTTATCCTTCATTCTACAATTAAGGGATGATAAGGTGGAGAAGAAGAGAATAACAGGTACCCGGAGACTGAGACAGGGACTCCATGAATAGAAAAAAAAAAAGACAAAATAAAGGATCCTGGGGTACAGATTTCTTTGGGGATTTGCCTCAAGACCTACTGGACCTGTGCATGAATGGGATTCAGTTCTGAATCTGGGAAGGCTGTGATGAGAGAATAGAGATGTTTTCCCCTCCCACCCACTTCCTCACAGTAGTCATTGGCACTATGGTAATTATCCTGGCCTGCTTGGCAGCAGTTTTCTGTCTTACTATTTGGTGCTTTTCTAAGCAAGAAGAAAGCTGAATTGGACTACAGTAGAAGTAAACCCTGGGGCATGTGCCAACTCACCAAATTGCTTCCTGGACTTTTGATGCAGAGGACTATGTAATTGTGAGATTGTCATACATATATGTTGCCTTGAAGAAATTAGACAGACACCCAATTGCCAACAGCAATGAGAAAAAAGTAACTTGTTGGAGCCAAGTGAATGGTGTGCAGACAAGAAACTTGGAGGCTGTGGTTTTCTGATGAGAAGATACTGCTGAATTAAATCTAATTACCACAGGAAGTAGCCCTCACTTTCCAAAGCAACGAGCCAGTGATGGCTCTAGTGAGGTTATGAAAAATAGGATCTGAAGGTGTGCCTCAGAATTTCCTAAAAATATTGACTGCCAAATTTGCCCATTGTTCTCCTATTTCATTGGGTCTTCTCAAATGTGGTGAAGATGATCTATTTCTCTCCAAGTTCACCTCAGCTGTCCTTCTGTCCTAGTTACTGAACAAGTGATGTATCTCCTGATGTAGTTTAGAAACAAATGTACAGTCATTATTGTAACTTAGGTGCTTTTGGAAACTTACCACCTCTTTGCTCTTCACCCTTCTTGCCAATGGTGCTGCCAGTTTCTCAGGCTAACTAAGATCATGGCATCTGGCCCCACCACTTCATGAGGATCAGATGCGGGAAAAATGGAAACAGTGACAGATTTTATTTTCTTGGGCTCCAAAATTACTGTGGACTGTGACTGCAATCATGAAATTAAGATATATTTGCTCCTTGGAAGAAAAGGACTGCATATTAAAAAGTAAAGACATCGCTTTGCTGACAAAGGCCCATATAGTCAAAGCTATGGTTTTCCCACTAGTCAAGCAGGGATGTGAGAGATGGACCTTAAAGAAGGCTGAGCACTGAATAATTGATGCTCTCAAGTCGTGGTGCTGAAGAAGACTCTTGAGAGTCTCCTGGACAGCAAGGAGATCAGATCAGTTAATCCTGAATGAAATCAACCGTGATATTCACTGAAAGAACTGATGCTAAAGCTGAAGCTCCAATACTTTGGCTGCCTGATGTGGAGAGATGTCTCATTAGAAAAGACCCTCATGCTGGGAAAGATTGAAGGCAGGAGGGGAAGGGGTGAGGATGAGACAGTTGGAAGGCATCACCAATTCAGTGGACATGAGTCTGAGCAAATTCTGGGAGATAGTGAAGGACAGGGACTGGCGTGCTGCGACCCATGGAGTCTCAAAAGTCAGACACGACTTAGTGACTGAACAACAACAACAAAGTAAGCTCTTGCCAAAAGTCAAAGAAATGCTTGTTGACTCTACATTGGGAAAAGAATTCAATCACTAGTTCATCTCAATATAAGGTTTGTGTTGATTTACTCCCTAAGTTGTATCCCACTCTTGAGACCCCCAGGGGCTGTAGCCCACCAGGCTCCTCTGTCCATGGGGTTTCCCAGGCAAGAATGCTGGAGTGGGTTGCTATTTCCTTCTGTGCAGTACAGGGTTACCAGGACCTTAGTGCTAGAGCTTGAAATGCAATGGGTAAGTAGGCCCCCAGGGATTCCTCTAGCAGCTTTCACAGGGGGAGAAACAATGGGGGTGAAATGTCCTTCTCTGTGCTCGGGACATAATTGCAGGTACAGAATAGGTGTGTAAGAATAAATCCAATTATGTCTAGACGGAAAAAAGTACTGAAAAGAAATCAAGAGAAATTTGCCTCACTGAGATTGGTGTCTTAGAACCAGGATAATGAAAACATCCGCAGCTCCTCCCAAAGGTCACTGTATTAGCCAAAGTTCTCCAGAGACAGAACAAATATGATAAATAGAAATAAAAAAGAAATAAAGACAGCGCTAGAGACAGAGGTCGAGGCAGATTTGTGAGGATTTCTCAGGAGGAATTGGCTCATGTGATTATGAAAGCTAAAAAGTCTGAGAAGATGTGCCGTCTGTAAGCTGGAGATCCAGGAAAGCTAGTGGCATAATTTAGCGCTGTTCCCAAAGATACCAAAGTTACAATCCGTGATTGTACATTTGTTTCTAAGCTACACCAAGGTGTCCCTCACTTGTTCAAGAACTGGGACGGAAGCTCAGCTGAGGTAAACTTGAAGAGTTTTTTCATGCTATTTTATTTATTTATTTTAGCCTATCACTTTGAAGTGTTTCCTTCTTCACTTGGGTTTATGCGCTGAATACAAATGTTCATCAAAAATTTACCTTTAGGGCTTCCCTGGTAGCTCAGTGGTAAAGAGTTCACCTACCAAGGCAGGAGACATAGGTTCAATCCCTGATCTGGGAAAATTCCACATGCTACAGAGCAACTAAGCCTGTGAACCACAACTATTGAGTCTGTGCTCTAGAGCCTAGGAGCTGCAACTATTGAGCCCATGTGTCACAATTACTGAAACCCATGTGGTCTAGAGCCTGAGTTCCACAACAAGAGAAGTCACCACAACAAGAAGCCTGCTCACCTCAGCTAGAGAGTAGCCCCCACCGCCTGCAACTAGAGAAGAACCTGCAGCAGCAGTGAAAACCCAGAATGGCCAAAAATAAATAAATAAATAAAATTTTTTAGAAAGAGAGATGCTTACTTTTTTAAAAATTTGCCTTTAAGTTTGGATTTACTTGATAAATATTCTCATTGAAGAATGACACTCGGGTATAGTTTCCAAGTGATGGGAAGTTACCCACCTTAAGGAAGATAGGGAGGAAATGAAATGTGAAGGGGACCCCTCCCCCACCTTCTGGCTACTTGTAGGGTGTAACCAGTTGCCCATCCCTATCCCTTCCCTGCTCTTCCCTTGCTTTTACAAGCATCCCATGTTCCCTTTAGGGTGAAAGCACATTTATAGGGACTGTCTCTCATGGTTACTTTGTATGACCTCAGCTCCTAAGGAAGTGGACGCAGATGGGATGGAGCTGAGCCAGCCTCCTCTCTCCAGTCTTCCTGTTTCCTTGCCTTTGTCCCTGCAACAGGGCCCACAGAGAGCAGGCAATGTCTGCTACAGGTGACAGAGGTAGCTGGATGTCTACCCACAGCCATTTCCCCTGCTTCCTCACTGGTAAATATTTGTTTGACTTCAAATGTCAGTATGTTCAGTAAGTATGGTCAGTTACTTTTCCCAGCCTCTGGACGGGAGTGGGTGGTTCTGGCTGATGAGATGGGAGCAGGACTTGTCGAGCAGGACATCTGCAAACTCCTCAAAGGGTAAAACAGAGACCTCCCTGGTGGTCCACTAGCTAAGACTCCAGGCTTCCAATGCAGGGGGCCCAAGTTAACTAGATCCCACATGTGGCAACTAAAAAAGATCCTGCCTGCCAAAACTAAGGCCCAGGTCAACCAAATGAATGGATGAATGAATGAATAAACAAGGGGGAAACCGTTCACTTGGCTCTTCTTGCTTATTTATGTATATTAAGCACCAAAACACAACGACACTCCATCTAGTACAAGGACAACGGCACATCCGCTTGGAATGCCTGCAGGGGCCAGGCAGTTGGAATGAAGTGTCTGGTGTGAATGGAGAAAAGCAAATTTTACAAAAGAGAAGGGCCCTGCACCATCTGAGGTGGGTGCTTATTCACTTCAACGCTGCACCTGGTGTCAGGAAGAAAGGAGGTTGGGGGCGAAGGGTGGGGAGGGAAGAGGAGAAACATGCAGGAACTTTTGTGATACCTAAGTGACTCCATTTTGAAAAAGCCCTCCATTTTAGACACCCAGAAATCCTCCGAAAAACCACCAGAGCCAAGACTGCCCCTCACCTGATATGAGGAACCAATCACAAGGAAGAAGGGAAGTACTTAGAATTCCAGAGCACTGACTTACACACTGCAACCAATCAAAATAAGACACATGAACCTAAGCCAACAGTTAGCCTATCACGTGCGCCCGCGACTGAAAATCCCCAACTACCCCCTCTCCTGCTGAAATTTGTAATAAAAGCTCACGCTAAACCTCGGTCGAGGGTTCCATCCCACAGCCGCTGCCTCGGTGTGAATAGGGGTCCCTGCTCGAGCTTGAATAAACGGTTCCTCTGGCTTTTGCATCGGGCATGACTCCTGTCGTGCGTTCGAGTGGATTCTACGACTTGGGTACAACACTTTCCCCTAAGAAACCCTGCAGGATGATGCATGGGTAAAATTCATTTGGCATCAACTTACCCAGGAACTCTAGACAGCTCTCCTAGGCTCACATCTTCCCGGTCTTGCCAGAGTCTGACCTCAGGTGCGGAGCTCAGCCAGTGTCTTGCGGATGACCCGGGCGAATTCTCTGCCTGCGGTACCTCTTCCAGCAGATGTGAACAAGAACCCCATGGCCCTCCTGCCGGAAGGACGTGAGTTGCTGGCCCGTGTGTCAAATCCAAACACTGGCTTCCCTTTCCAGATCCCCGCTCTGGGCTTGGGCCCCACCCAGCCTCAGGGCTCAAGTTAGTCTTAGCACACAGCTGTCCCTATTAAGATTCGGTAGGCCTGACTTCCTGTTTAGGTTCTGTTTTCCTTGGGGGCAGGCCTTTGGCTGCCTTCTTCCTCTAAGCAGAGGTGCATACAATTAAATGTTAAGTAATATACCCTGGGAAAAGCGAGATTTGGCCGAAGAGCCTTGAAATAGAGGCCTTTGGCTTTCACACCCCATGGAGACCCCTGTCCTTGACTCTTGGTGGCTCTGTGACCTGCTTTAACCCAAAAGGATGAGGCAGAAATGGTGTTGGGTAAGTTTGGGGCCTAGAACTTAAGAAGGGCTGTGCGCTTTTGCTCTCCGTGCTCTGGGGCAACCAGCTGCTGAGGAGGAAGGTGGATTCCCCAGAGATCATCAGGCTGGGAGGGAGTTCACAGCAGGCTTTAGAGTGGTTTGTCACCCAACACTAGTTAACCAAAACAAAGAAATCACAAGGAAGAAGGGAAGTACTTAGAATTCCAGAGCACTGACTTACACACTGCAACCAATCAAAATAAGACACATGAACCTAAGCCAACAGTTAGCCTATCACGTGCGCCCGCGACTGAAAATCCCCAACTACCCCCTCTCCTGCTGAAATTTGTAATAAAAGCTCACGCTAAACCTCGGTCGAGGGTTCCATCCCACAGCCGCTGCCTCGGTGTGAATAGGGGTCCCTGCTCGAGCTTGAATAAACGGTTCCTCTGGCTTTTGCATCGGGCATGACTCCTGTCGTGCGTCGAGTGGATTCTACGACTTGGGTACAACACTTTCCCCTAAGAAACCCTGCAGGATGATGCATGGGTAAAATTCATTTGGCATCAACTTACCCAGGAACTCTAGACAGCTCTCCTAGGCTCACATCTTCCCGGTCTTGCCAGAGTCTGACCTCAGGTGCGGAGCTCAGCCAGTGTCTTGCGGATGACCCGGGCGAATTCTCTGCCTGCGGTACCTCTTCCAGCAGATGTGAACAAGAACCCCATGGCCCTCCTGCCGGAAGGACGTGAGTTGCTGGCCCGTGTGTCAAATCCAAACACTGGCTTCCCTTTCCAGATCCCCGCTCTGGGCTTGGGCCCCACCCAGCCTCAGGGCTCAAGTTAGTCTTAGCACACAGCTGTCCCTATTAAGATTCGGTAGGCCTGACTTCCTGTTTAGGTTCTGTTTTCCTTGGGGGCAGGCCTTTGGCTGCCTTCTTCCTCTAAGCAGAGGTGCATACAATTAAATGTTAAGTAATATACCCTGGGAAAAGCGAGATTTGGCCGAAGAGCCTTGAAATAGAGGCCTTTGGCTTTCACACCCCATGGAGACCCCTGTCCTTGACTCTTGGTGGCTCTGTGACCTGCTTTAACCCAAAAGGATGAGGCAGAAATGGTGTTGGGTAAGTTTGGGGCCTAGAACTTAAGAAGGGCTGTGCGCTTTTGCTCTCCGTGCTCTGGGGCAACCAGCTGCTGAGGAGGAAGGTGGATTCCCCAGAGATCATCAGGCTGGGAGGGAGTTCACAGCAGGCTTTAGAGTGGTTTGTCACCCAACACTAGTTAACCAAAACAAAGAGCTAAGATAGCCATTGTATTTAGGGTTTAAACATAGACTTTGGAAATCCTTCTATAGAAAATACAATAGAAAGATTTAAGGGAAAAATTAGTATTTCTTCACTCAAGGGAAAGAGCGTGGCCTTTTTGACAAATGGTCTTCCAAGCCAAGCCTGAGAGTTTTGTGGGAATACATATGAAGACTGACTTCATCTCCCTGCATGCCTCCTTCTCTCCTCCACCTCCCTAAGAATGCTGTGGCCTGTCCCCTGGATCTGCCTAACCTTGCTCCCATGCCTGCGGTTCACCTGTGCCGTCCACCACCTGAAGGGCTCCTTCTTTCAGCACTGTGTATCGAAGTCCCGCCAGTTTCTGTGAGCCGTGGTGAGTGGGGCCACTTTATAACCCTGTCCCAGTGAGGGCTCTTCCTTTCCTCTGAACTCCATTCCCATAGCGATTCTAAAATAGAAAATTGATGGTCTTATTAACCATTTTGTATCATCATGTCTCTTCTTATCTTGAACTGACATGTGACTATGTTTTGATTTAACTTTATATTGTTTTTTTCCCCTTGTTTCTTAAATCAGATTGTACCTTATCAAGGACAGGAAAATGTGTATCTCCCCTCAATAGAAAGTCAGTAAATATCTGTTGATTCTACTAAACTTTCCAGCTATCCCTAATCCGAGGAACCCAGTAGTTGTATTTTCTTTTTCTTACTTTCTTTTTTTTTTTGATATGAAGCTTAAAATAGTGCTTTTGCAACATGTAGGTTTGAACTTGTTTTTTAAATTGAGATATAATTGACATGTAACATTGTATTTTTTATTGAAGTATAGTTGATTTACAATGTTGTATTACTTTCTAGTATACAGCAGTGATTCAGCTATGTATATATGTATATATACAGTGTAAATATGTGAGTATATATACATGTGTATATACCTATATGTATGTGTATATATATATGTATATGCATGAAATCGTTCACCTTGGATTGGGACTTAAACCCAAACTCAGTTTGGGCGTCGAGCCCACGTGGCTGGGGCTCTAACTCAACCAAAACCCTGCTTGGGACTTGAACCCACGTGACTGAGATTCAAACCCAGCCAAAACCCACCATATCTGGTTTCAGGACCTAATGGAACTCAGGTTCTTCATCTGTCTTCACAGAAAAGAATTCATTGAGAGACAAAGTGATAGGTAAGAAATGAATTTATTCAGATTCAGAGAGAAGCACACTCCACAGAGTGTGGGCCATCACAGAAGGCAAATCCAGTAACCCCGAAAACATGGCATTCTTAGCTTTTATAGACTGGGTAATTTCATATGCTAATGAGTTGGAGGATTATTCCAACTCTTTTGGGGAAGGGGCAGAACTGTCATGGCACTCTGGGTGTGTCATTTAGCTTGCTGACTGAGGATCAAGGTCTAGTTGGTCATCTTGGACCAATTAGGTTTAGGTTGTGTCCTTGGGCTATGTCATTCTTTCAAAAATTTGTTCCCTGTCCCTTTCCCTACTGTTACATACACACATATAAATAAAACATTATGGAAAGATATAAAAGAGTATATATACACGTGTGTATATGTATATATATATGTATACATACACATGCATATATATACACTTTGATATTTTTTTTCATAATGTTTTACTACAGGATATTGAATATATTTCCTGCTATATAAGTAGGACCTTGTTGTTTATCTATTTTATGTATAGCATTGGGTTAGCCAAAACGTTCATTCAGGTTTTTCCTTAATATCTATGAACATTTTGGCCAAATCAATAGGTTGTATCTGATAATCCCAAACTCCTAATTTATCCCTCCTCCATCCTTTTTCCCAATTGGTAACTGTAAGTTTGTTTTCTATGTCTGTGAGTCTGCTTCAGTTTCATAAATAAGTTCATTTTTATCATATTTTAGATTACACATAGAAGTGATATCGGATGGTATTTGTCTTCTGCTGTCTAGCTTATTTCACTTAGTAATAGTAGACCCATCAATGTTGCTGTAAATGGCACTATTTCATTCTTTCTATGGCTGAATAGTAGTCCATTATAACATTATTACAATATTATTAATGTTATTAAAATATTAGTTTTATGTTTTCTTTTTAAAGTTTCCTATTCCTATTAAAATGGTTGTAATGGTGTTTCTCTGGTGGCTTAGTGATAAAGAATTCACCTGCCAATGCAGGAGACACAGATTTTATCCGTGATCTGGGATGGATCCCATATGCTAAGCCCATGTGCCACAACTGCTGAGTCAGCACTCTAGAGCCCTTGCGTCTCAAAAAGAGAAACCACTGCAGTGAGAAGCTGTGCCTTGCAATGAAGAGTAGCCCCTAGTCACTGCAACTACAGAAAGTCACATAGCAACAAAGATCCAGCACAGCCAAAAATAAATACAAATTGTATTTTTAAATGATTGTAATGATTTTAAACTCTTGCCTGAGACTGAGGGGATTGCTGAGAAGTGGACCTTCAGTATTAAAACTGGGCAAGTCTCTTCCAAATAAGGATAAAGTTGGCTACCCAATTGTTCCTGCCACATTAAATTCACTTGGTGCCCCACCTGGGCTTCAACTGCAGAAACTGCAGAACACTTGCCCAATCCTATTTTCACAGAAACTGCCTCTGCCAGCCTATAAAGTTCAAGTAGGTGATCTCCTAAATGAGTTTCACTATCATTTACATTTGATAGGAAAGTTTTGGAAAGGTATTTGTGATAATTATATGTTAGCATAATGGCGGTTGTTTTCGTAGTAACAGCTATAAGATGGAAGACTAAAAACTTGCTGGATTTTCTCCAGCGTGGTTCTAGAGAGGGAAGTGGTATGGCAAGCACATGCAGTCCAGAGTCCAGAGAGTTTACTCTAGTCCGTTTGGCAGCAAAGTCTAGCACTTCACTCAAACCTCCGTTACAGCATTTGTTACATCTCATTGTATTTGCTTCCTTACATGTCACTCTTTAGGCCCCAGTACTATGAGTTTCTTAAAGACACAGACAGTGAATTTATATGACGTTATTTATAAAAAGCACATATAATGTGCCAGATAGTGTTCTCTGCTTTTCACAAATGTTAACTCATTTAATTCTCACTTCTCTTACAAGATAGATATAATTTTTATTCTCATTTTACAAGTGAGGAAGCTGAGGCACAAAGTAGTTAAGTGGCCAAACTAGAAAGTGACAGAGTTGGGATGTGAATCCAGGCAGTCTGGCTCCAGAGTGTGCTTCAGCCATGACACAAGCCTATCTAGTTGTTATTTATTGTTGTATCCACAGCACCTGGCCCCACCCCTAGCATGACTCAATGACTATGCATTAAAGAATGAATAAATGACCTCTCTTAAGTAAGACAATCATATGTCCATGACATTCTTGAAGAGTTCTAATTTTATACATTCTGCCATATTTCAAAACATGTACTTGAACTATGCATCAGATGATGTATCTAGATTTAGGGGTCAGAAACTGTAGCACAGTTTCCTAAAGATTATGAATTCTATTTATTCTCAGTTAAAACTGATATTCTTGATCCAAAAAAATCATGATGCCAGGAATGAGGTGCCCTGGATACCAAGTTTCAAATAGGAGATACTGGAAAAATATCAGGTGTTCTTCATTCTTATTTACTGTGATCAAGTCTGGAGTTGAAATAGTAATGAAAATATCCATTATATGATTTTGTAAGAGTTTGGGTCAAAGAAAGGACTTGAGGGGGAATATAAGGACTCTTCTTAGCTCTATTATTATTAGATGTTAGAACTCTCGAAAAATCTTAGAAGGGCTGCCTGGACAGGAATGCACTCTGTTAAGAGACGGGCTGCTATCTCATGTTTCAATCTGGTCTTTAGAATATTTTCAGCTAAGAATTCCCAGGTCCGGAAAATTATCTACAGCAGCGATTCTTAATGTGTGATCCCTAACCAGCAGAATCTCCAAAGAACTTACTAGGAACACAAATTTTCAACCCCACCCTAGACCTACAGAATCAAAAATTCTAGGAAGGGGTTCAGCAACCTGTTTTTTAACAAGCCCTCCAGGTGATTCTAATGCCAGACAGAGTTTAATTACAGACTTCCAATAACTAAATTTGGTTTGTTTTTAACTTTATTCTTCTTTTTTTTTTTTTTTGGAGGCAGGGAGGCGGTTTGGGGAGGGAGGGAGGGAGGGAGGGAGGAGGGCGGGCGGGCGGGCCACTTCTATTGGTCTTTCATTTATCTATTTTCATCCATCTTTGTTCTTTGGCCCGTGTGGGCCTCCCATCATGGTGGCCTCTGTTGTCGCAGAGCACCGGTTCTGGGCACGTGCGCTCCAGAGCTCCGGCTCGGTGACTGGACACATTGGTCCAGCCACTCCACGGCACGTGGGATCTTCCCAGGCCAGGGATCGAACCAGTGCCCCTTGCACTGCAAGGCGGTGTCTTTACCCACTGGACTACCAGGGAAGCCCTGTTTTTAACTTTATTCTTTAAAAAAATAAAGATGATTTCAGAGTAAGTGAACCAGTCTTTAAAGTGAACTAAACACAGAATTGTTGAGTCAGTAACATAAGTAAACATCTATACACACTTGTCATATGTGACAAGTGTGACTCAAGCTTCAGGAGTCCACATAGGGTTGAAATCCACCCGGGGTGTGTTCATCTCACATTTAATCAGAGCGTGTAGCAAACCCCTTCTATCTGTTTCAATGGGCCCTGTTATTTCTTGCCATCCCACCAAGGAGGGAAAGGTTCTTAACAGTGGCTCCTAGTGACATGGTTCTTTCTTCGCTTTCCTTTGTGCTATCCCTAAAGGAGCTGGAAGCTAAGTGGCTTAAGACCAGTCACCCCTAGAACACTGCTCCCTGGGGACAGTCTCAAGTCCCAGTTCTCAGTCCAGTGGGCTCTATAGATGCCAGCTGTCTCTCTCCTACTGTCTCCCTTCTCAGTCCGTTTTTCTAGGCTCACAGTCCATACATTCATTTTCTACATGTCTGAACTGCAACTTCACTGGGTTCTACCTCTTTGCACCCAGGGTTTCTGGATCCCATGTGAAATGAGGGATGTGTCTGGACATCTATGTTCATCTATATCTCTGAGTGTGCCATAATAGCTTAAAACTCTCAGAATATTCTCTAACAGTCAGAAGACTAACTGGTTTAAACCTCATAGGGGTCTTGTACAGGACAGTGTTGCCTTAGTTGACCTGAGCTAAGTGATCTGTCACATGTATCCATCTATATATCCATCTGTCTTCAAAGCACACATAGAAACATGCACATCCAGGCGCTTTAAGTACTTTCAGAGATAAGGCAAAATATTAAAAACACACACACATATTTTTAAGTGTGTCTGAGGATTAAAAACACTACAAAATACGACTTTCAAAAATATATTTATGTACTGTAAAATATGTCCACTCATCTAGGAATTGATGAAAACTTAGGAGAAACTAATATAAATGTTGCTTTTACCTTGGTCCAATATGAACCCCCCCACCCCAATTTCTGTCAACGCAGTCTATATTTTTTTGCTTGGACTCTTGAGTGGAGGAGGAAATGACAACCCACTCCAATATTCTTTAAAAATAAAGATGATTTCAGAGTAAGTGAACCAGTCTTTAAAGTGAACTAAACACAGAATTGTTGAGTCAGTAACATAAGTAAACATCTATACACACTTGTCATATGTGACAAGTGTGACTCAAGCTTCAGGAGTCCACATAGGGTTGAAATCCACCCGGGTGTGTTCATCTCACATTTAATCAGAGCGTGTAGCAAACCCCTTCTATCTGTTTCAATGGGCCCTGTTATTTCTTGCCATCCCACCAAGGAGGGAAAGGTTCTTAACAGTGGCTCCTAGTGACATGGTTCTTTCTTCGCTTTCCTTTGTGCTATCCCTAAAGGAGCTGGAAGCTAAGTGGCTTAAGACCAGTCACCCCTAGAACACTGCTCCCTGGGGACAGTCTCAAGTCCCAGTTCTCAGTCCAGTGGGCTCTATAGATGCCAGCTGTCTCTCTCCTACTGTCTCCCTTCTCAGTCCGTTTTTCTAGGCTCACAGTCCATACATTCATTTTCTACATGTCTGAACTGCAACTTCACTGGGTTCTACCTCTTTGCACCCAGGGTTTCTGGATCCCATGTGAAATGAGGGATGTGTCTGGACATCTATGTTCATCTATATCTCTGAGTGTGCCATAATAGCTTAAAAACTCTCAGAATATTCTCTAACAGTCAGAAGACTAACTGGTTTAAACCTCATAGGGGTCTTGTACAGGACAGTGTTGCCTTAGTTGACCTGAGCTAAGTGATCTGTCACATGTATCCATCTATATATCCATCTGTCTTCAAAGCACACATAGAAACATGCACATCCAGGCGCTTTAAGTACTTTCAGAGATAAGGCAAAATATTAAAAACACACACACATATTTTTAAGTGTGTCTGAGGATTAAAAACACTACAAAATACGACTTTCAAAAATATATTTATGTACTGTAAAATATGTCCACTCATCTAGGAATTGATGAAAACTTAGGAGAAACTAATATAAATGTTGCTTTTACCTTGGTCCAATATGAACCCCCCCACCCCAATTTCTGTCAACGCAGTCTATATTTTTTTGCTTGGACTCTTGAGTGGAGGAGGAAATGACAACCCACTCCAATATTCTTGCCTAGAAAATCCCACAAACAGAGGAGCTTATCAGCCCACAGTTAATGGGGTCACAAAGAGCTGGACACAGCTCAGTCACTGAGCACTTCATTGGCTACATCATCCTTTTTAGGAAGGAACAATGCATGATTTTTATGTGGGCCACTGGACATTTGTTCTCTCTGCCATAGGTGAAATGCCAGAACAGAACTGAATGTACCTGCACAGCCTTCACTCCTGCTGTTATTATTTATTAGGAGCTTTTCATTTGCTTTTAGGTGCTTTCCGTAATGTGCCAGCTTCAGCTGCCACTCTCTTAAAAGGAGTTCTTTCTGGATGATTTTTGCTATGCTTTAATACGACTAGGGTCATGGGGACTGACTTTTGGTAGGAAGAGAACAAACTCAAGTAGTTCAAGCAACACACAACACCTGGAAAGGCTCCCTTAGTGTACAGAAAACATGGACCTCACTGTTCTTTTTCTGTGTGACCCATCAAACTCCACTTGGCAGTAGCTGCTCAACATTTTCCGTTTAACAATTTCAGGCCCACCATGTGCGGGCTTCACTTGGCTTAGGGATAGAAGAATATCTGTGTGTGAGGCTTGATGAATAAGCTCCTGAGAGATGGATGGTTACCCATTTAGGAAGACCTGACAATATCCCACTGTGGTCAAATAAATGTTCCTGAAAGTTTTATTTTGTAGATTAGCCATCCCGAGGTATTATTTCTGTTATTAAAGTAGTATTGGACAAAGAGCCTGGGGTGAAACTGTGATACAGAATAACCTTGACCTTAATAGCTCCTCTCATGCCTTTACAACCAGTTTCCCTGCTTCTAGAACCTACCAAGGGGATATTGTATCATCAACTCACTCAATTTACACTACTACAACAGGGATGCCAAATAGGTTTCTGCTCACCTGCCACCTTGGATTAGCCTGGGTAGGCTGCCAGGAGTACTGCATTGAGGATTTAACTCCAGGTTCCCTGAAGAAGTATGCATGTCTGCCATAGACTGGGAGTGTGCCAGGAGAATTATCTCGAATTTGCCAACTATGTGTTAAGAATGTAATATATTGGGCTTCCCTGGTGGTCCAGTGGGTAAAGACACTGCCTTGCAGTGCAAGGGGCACAGGTTAGATCCCTGGCCTGGGAAGATCCCATGTGCCACGGAGCAGCTGGACCAATGTGTCCAACTACCGAGCCGGAGCTCTGGAGCGAATGCACCAGAGCCAGTGCTCTGCAATGGGAGAGGCCACTGCAGTGGGAGGCCCACACGGGCCAAAGAACAAAGATGAATGAAAATAAATAATGAAAGCCCAATAGAAGTGGCCAAAAAAAATACTTTAATAAAAAAAAAAAGAATGTAAGATATTATCTTTCAATGGGATTTTTGCACATTAAAAGGAGAATGTGAAAGAGAGCAGCTTATTATGAGCAATGATAAGTGGATGTTTACGCTTTTGTTGAAAGCCAGTGGGATATATAGGGAGTCCTTAGAAAGAGAGTAGAAGAAAGTGAAAGGAAAATCTCTTTCAAAAGAGAATCAGTTTGAAAAGGTACAGAGAATTTGCTAATTCCAGGCTTGCAAACCATCATTTTATGGACCTATAATTAACTCTAATATTTTGGTTACGTGCATAAAATGTATCCAGTGTGTTTTGATTTACTTTGCTGCTAATATAGTTTCTATTTAACAGCAACAACTTTCCAAGATTTACATGACATCCTTTGGTCTATTGCTTGTTTTATTCTCTATGATATGGACCAAGGAGTCTGAGAAGGTGGTTTATGGAAGACACAAATTGTACCATATGTCATTTTCCTGCTGAATCAAGGACACACTTGGTGCTCAACAAATAATAAACCACCCAAATGTTGCCACCTATTTTGTTGTTGATTAGTCAATAAGTCATGTCCAACTCTTCCGTGACCCCGTGAACAGTAGCCTGCGAGGCTCCTCTGTCCGTGGGATTTCCCAGGCAAGAATACTGCAGTGAGTTGACATTTCCTTCTCCAGGGGATCTTCCTGACCCAGTTTTCCTGACTGAAGAATTGAACTGGCATCTCCTGCATTGAAGCAGGATTCTTTATGACTGAACCACCAGGAAAAGTCCTTACTTAGAGATCAACCTTTTTTTCTCAGCAGGGTCTAAGTAGGAAGCTCCTCACTGATCAGCACTGAATATACCAAATGCTTTTGGAGACTTGTTTTTTTGTGTTCAAAAATGAAAAACAGTAGCCACCAAATCCACTGCAGAGAGATGAAGCAAAAGGGGTCTGGTGACAGGATTTTCTCAACAGAGTGAGCTATTTTCAGAGCACAGCAATCTAAAAAAAAAAAAATCCCAGATTCAGAGTCAAAAGATCTGCTATGCCCTTTAGTTGACCGTCACACTTAATCTGTATCAGATTTTCTCCTAAACCATAAATATAGAAACAATAACCTCTAACTTTCAATCAAATCGTTTTGGATTGATGATCAAGAGAGAAGGCATCATCAACTGAACCCTGACATCCTATCATCACAATGCTATTTCCTGTCACAAAAATTATAAAATTGATCACAAAAAAATAGAACAAAAACTCCAAATATATGTGCATTTGTTAAGTATGTAAAACCACACAACCCTAAAAACTATGCAGCACATGGTTTTTTTGTGATATTCTTCTACATAGCTTAGACTTGTTGCAGTTTATCAAAATATATAGTTTAGGAGACAAGTTTTCCTAATAAATCAACTCTATGGCAAACAAAGGATTTCTTCACTCCTCTAAAGACTAACATTGCAAGCTAGGATTATCTGTCTCACGAACATTCATTGCCAATTTCATGAGCGTGAGTGCCTCCAGAAGTCTTTGAATGACAAATGCTTCTACAGTGCTGCCTTGCCCTTCCTTTTCAGAAAGGAATTCATTCCTGAACTCCATAATCCAGATACTAATACTTCCATTCTGCCCACACCACACCCTTACCCTGCAGCTTAGTCCGTGATGCCAGGTCAATGCAATGCACTCTGGCATTCCCCAGACTTTCAGTATTTTTTTCTTTTGGTATCAGCTTTGGTTGGTATGATGGAGTCTATTTCCAGTGATAAATTTCACTAACGTTGGGGGTCAAAAATCAAATCATTTCAAATGATGGGTAAAAAACATACATGAAAGTATTTTATAAAAAGTATGAAAGTCTTCAAAAACTCTAAGTGGCCCAGCTAATATTGGATATTATGGATTTTCCGAATAAATTAATATATTCACCAGGGCAGAAGTTTTAATCAGGGTGGCAGACATTGAACCAGAGGGGAAAAGGGAGGCAGAAAACCTAGAGAAGAAAACTTGATGGCTTCTTCATAACCCTGCCCGTCACAGAAAAGCTGTCATCTCTTAGGCTTGCCAGGTCAGAGCTCTTTGCTTAAGTCAGACAAGCTTGCACCCTCCTCCTCTGGCAGCTTTTCAAATTCTAGCTTTTCTAGTCACAATCTGAACGCATGTGCTTAACTCCTACTCCAGAGGGTAAAACTGTTTTTATTCGCCATCCTTTCACCGAGGCCCTTGACTCCGCTTTAGCTCCAATGGGACCATTCATTCAGTTGTTATTCACAGAGATAGTGTCTTCAAAGAATCAGAGCATTATTGTAAACCTATTATCCTCCAATTAAAAATAAATTAAAAAAATCAAAGTATGAGGCTTTAAAAGCAATTTGCAGAGTGAAATGTGACTCTCCCAGACCAGTGGCAATACTCTAAAGACACATCCTGAGCTGGTTTCAGGCTAAGCTGCCTGATTTGCTGGAAGTGGCAATTCCCAGGGAGCCACTGCCCCCTTGTGTCTCAACACTGGCCAGGAATTATTCCATGACATAATTCCATGACATATTCCATCAACACTTGGCAAAAGTCTGTAGGTTATTGGTGGGCTATTTCTGGCTCTTAATTTGTTGGTTCAATTAAGATTTCCTTTCTTCTCATGGGTTTTTTTTTTTTCTAACTTTTATTTTACTTTTACAGAGTTTTGTTTACAGATGTGTATATTCTCAGATTAGTCATATGTATATCTTCCCCATCCCACCCTCCCATGGTTTTTTGAACTATAATCTTTCTTTTAATAAAAACAAAATGTAAAAGTCATATTTTATCATAATTATCATAGTATATGCTCCTTGAAGAAAAACTTGTGCAAAATTGTTTACTTTTATTAACCTTTTGACGTATTTTTTCCCTGTTTTTTTAGATCCTTTTCCATATAAGGAAACCTAATTTTACTTGTGGACAGAAAAAAAGCCACAGAACCATGAAATCTAATTTTATCATAAATGTTATATAAACATGATCTTTCCTCCACAATAAGAAAAGAGACTTTAAAATATGCTAGAGTACTAAGACACACAATTCCCCTTATTTTTCCTTACAAAATTTAAAAGTTAAATTTAGGGACTTCCCTGGTGGTCCAATGGCTAAGATTCCACACTCCCAAATGCAAGGGGCTCAGGTTCGATCTCTGGTCTAGGAATTAGATCCCACAATGCAAGTAAGACCCAGTGCAGCCAAATAAATAAATATTTTTTAAAAAATTTAAAATGTAAAGGGTAGCACTTTAGATCATAGAACCTAGAAAATTTTGCCTATAATTTCAATTCTATGGATTAAGAATACTGTGGAAGTGAAAGCTGCTTAGTTGTGTCCCACTCTACGGGACCCCATAAGCCCACCAGGCTCCTCTGTCCCTGGGGTTTTCCAGGCAAGAATACTGGAGTGGGTAGCCCATTCTCTTCACCAGAGGATCCTCCCAACCCAGGGATCGAATCCGGGTCTCCCACTTTGCATGCAGATTTTTTACTGTCTGAGCCACCAGGGAAGCCCCAAGAGTACTGTAATGAATGAAATTATTAGACACCTTAAATTGAATGTTATCGCATTTTCAAGACAGATTAATAAAACTCCTTGCTCTAAAGACGGACTGTGGGAGCCGTGGTAATTTGGCAGTCTACATGATCTGTTCGTTGGCAAATGTATTGGATGTGATTCCAGATGTGTTTTCACATGTGATTGGTCACATTTCTAAACATTGTAGAGAGATGCTGCTTCTCCCCAGCTATGGAGAATGTAGAAACAAAGGCATTTTGGGAAGAGCTGAGAATGAATCAGTTGTGTCTCTGCCTTTCCCTCTACATCTAGTTTGTTGTCTGTGCCTTCTAGATGTGTATACACAATATAAATTACTGGTGACAGGATCAGAGACAGTCTGTGAACAAGACCTTGAATGAATTGGGAGGAAGTTGACCATATCTTTAACTGGTTTATCTGATCCTTTTTTTTCTCAAGAGCTCTCAATCTTTCTGGGCTTCCCTGGTGGTCCACTGGTTAGAATCCTCCTGGCAATGTAGGGAGCATAGGTTTGATCTTTGGTCTGGGAAGATTCCACATGCCACAGGGCAACTGAGCCCATGTGCCACAACTGCTGAAGCCCAAGAGCCTAGAGCCTGTGCTCAGCAACAAGAGAAGCCACTTCCCCACCCCCCAAAAAAAATTCTGAGTATTTTTGATCTGCAGATCACTTTAATTCTACAGGACACATGTTCCATAGTCCACCTACTTCTTGTATATTACTTTAAAAATGTATATGAATTGAGTATCACTTTCAGCATAGAAAAATAAAATTTCCTAAAAACAAACAAAAACTTCCTTGTGTAAAGACAGCCTATGTGAATTATGTAATTTGTTCATTTAAATGACCCAGTTATTGGCAATTGCAAATGGCTATTATTATGCATACATACAAAACAATGCTGTATAAACTTAAACAATTTTAACAAAAGTCTACTGAATATTAAGCTATTAATTAATAACACCTCAAAGTCTCTTATTATTGTGATGACACATTTCCTGCATGTTAACATGCAGATAATCTGTGCCCTATTTTAGGTAATCATTTATAAACCAACTTTCATTCTTTGAAATATATGAGATTTAAATTTAGAAAATATATACTCCGTACATTTTACTGGGATTTGCATTTTAGATCAGTCCAAGGAGATAATCTGAAAGGTCTAGAAAGATCTACCTGAGCAGTCCTTTTTTTGGGGGGGGGGCCTCTTTTATTGGTTATTTATTTATTTATTTTCATCCATCTTTATTCTTTGGCCTATGTGGGTCTCCCACTGCAGTAGCCTCTCTCGTTGCAGAGCACCAGCTCTGGGCACATGTGCTCCAGAGCGCTGGCTTGTAATTGGACACATGGGTCCAGCTGCCCCCACCCCCCCCAGCTCGTGGGACCCTCCCAGGCCAGGGATCGAACCTGTGCCCCCTGCACCGCAAGGTGGACTCCACACTCACTGGACCACCAGGGAAGCCCTATGTGAGCAGTCTTTTATAAAAGTAGTTACATGGTGTGCCCTCCTCTAGTGCACACAAGAGCAGAGTACAAGATGAGGCCCACATTTCTCAAACTGCATGTATGAGTAGGCCCCTCAAGATGGCGTTCTCTTGCTCTCGGTACAGGCCCTGCTCAACTAGTCCCTGCTTCACTCACAGGACTACCCAATCCTCTTAATTATAGGGCTCAGTCAGGAACTGTGTGCTTTCCTCTGCCACAGCAGCTGCTTTCCCTGGTAACCTGACACCCATTCCCCCCATAAACCATAGCCTCCTTCTCCCTGATGCAGTGAAGGTTGCCAGGAAGTGATGTCCTGCCTGTCAGCATCCCCAGTGGGGTGTCACTCCAAGACTCTTTGGCTTCTGACATTTAAGATCCCCACATCCTCAGGAAGACTATGTTCCAAAAGGTTAATACTAGGTCACCTCTAGAGGCTAGTGTGACCAAAACTTTTTTTTAAAATGTGTTTCAGTGTATTTTTAACTTTCTAAAAATCATCTACTACTTTCATAAAAATTTTAAGCCCCCAAAAACGATGGATATAATGTAGTTGCGGCACAATTATATAACTTCCCACTTTATTGCCTCTATTCCATTAAGAATAGAGGTCCTGGAATTTAGAGACCAGGCTTTTAGTCCACACTGTTTTGCATGGATTCTATAACCTTGGGCAGATTGGTTTGCCTTTGTGGGCCCCAATTTCTACCGCCCTGACAGGGGTACTTGAAGTAACAGTAGCTACTATTTCATGAGTTCCCATGGACCAAACACTAAGCTAACTAGTTTCCTCACAGCAGTTCCACGAGTTGAGCATGATCCCTCTTTTCTAGATACGAAAACAACTCAAGCACGTGTTGGAATCAGAATTCAAATTCATGGTAAGCCTGCTCGCTAAAGTCAGGTTCTTTTCACTACACACTCTCCCAGGTACTTCTTGCCTCACGTCTCATAGTTTCTGACACTAAAATGCACTTAAACTCACGGCTTGAATCAAAATCCTCTACCTGTGCGGCACTATGTCTTTCCAAATTAAGCTCTGGTCACTTGTATTATTGCTACGTCTATTCCTTATGTTTCACCAGACGCTAAGGTTGTCTCAACCTCAGTTCTACTGACATTCTAGACTGAAAGTTTCTTGGTTGTTGGGAGATGTCCTGCTCACTGTGGAATGTTTGGTAGCACCCCTGGTTTCTACCTGCTAGAAGGAAAGGAGCATCCACCCTCCAAATTGTGAAACCAAAAATGCCTTCAGACATAGTCCCAGAATCGTGCAGGGTTCAGAACCACTGCTCCACAAGAAGGAAAAGGGTAAATTCCGGCATTAACCTTGAAGGAAAACTGTAAGAAAGAAATTCTAAAATCTTGTATTTTTTCTTGCTTGATTCTTTGACTCCACCTGCTCAGACCAGAGTCAACTTCAGCATCTCACATTATCCGCTCTGTGCAGAACACTCTACCACTTACCATATATTATTGTATATTAAAGATTTAGGGAAATGGGGAAGGAGAATAAAACTTGCCCTCTCACAAATGCCTCTACTTCTCCCTCAGTGAAATTCACCTTTGCTTGAGAGGAAGAGAGGCCCATGAGGCTAAGTGAGAATGGGTATCCAACGGAGATAGTGGTAACTGAACACAATGCTGATTTTATTCCAACTAAATAAATCAACGTGTAAGTCATCTGAGAGATAAGTTTAACACTACAGGCCAAAAGCCAAGAAACAAGGATTTTTGTTTGTTTGCTTTAATGATCAATCACTGCTTGTGGTTCTCTTCCACACCTCATCTCAGAAAATGTGGGTTGATAAATCTCACACAAAGAAACATAAGAAAAGAGAAAAAAGAAAGATGAAATTCATCTAGTGTGCGGGGGTGTTTCTCTAATTTCTCTTCGGTGAGCTGCTCCATCAGCAGGGTCCACTCCGGATTATTTTAATATCACGGGCTTCTTCCCTGCAAATTGATCAAGCATCACATTTATTACCTATCATATGGAAACTGTCCCACAATTTGTATTTAAAATTCATGGTAAGCCTGCTCGCAAACTTTTCAAACCCCCAGGTACTTCTTGCCTCACGTCTCATAGTTTCTGACACTAAAATGCACTTAAACTCACGGCTTGAATCAAAATCCTCTACCTGTGCGGCACTATGTCTTTCCAAATTAAGCTCTGGTCACTTGTATTATTGCTACGTCTATTCCTTATGTTTCACCAGACGCTAAGGTTGTCTCAACCTCAGTTCTACTGACATTCTAGACTGAAAGTTTCTTGGTTGTTGGGAGATGTCCTGCTCACTGTGGAATGTTTGGTAGCACCCCTGGTTTCTACCTGCTAGAAGGAAAGGAGCATCCACCCTCCAAATTGTGAAACCAAAAATGCCTTCAGACATAGTCCCAGAATTGTGCAGGGTTCAGAACCACTGCTCCACAAGAAGGAAAAGGGCAAATTCCGGCATTAACCTTGAAGGAAAACTGTAAGAAAGAAATTCTAAAATCTTGTATTTTTTTGCTTGATTCTTTGACTCCACCTGCTCAGACCAGAGTCAACTTCAGCATCTCACATTATCCGCTCTGTGCAGAACACTCTACCACTTACCATATATTATTGTATATTAAAGATTTAGGGAAATGGGGAAGGAGAATAAAACTTGCCCTCTCACAAATGCCTCTACTTCTCCCTCAGTGAAATTCACCTTTGCTTGAGAGGAAGAGAGGCCCATGAGGCTAAGTGAGAATGGGTATCCAACGGAGATAGTGGTAACTGAACACAATGCTGATTTTATTCCAACTAAATAAATCAACGTGTAAGTCATCTGAGAGATAAGTTTAACACTACAGGCCAAAAGCCAAGAAACAAGGATTTTTGTTTGTTTGCTTTAATGATCAATCACTGCTTGTGGTTCTCTTCCACACCTCATCTCAGAAAATGTGGGTTGATAAATCTCACACAAAGAAACATAAGAAAAGAGAAAAAAGAAAGATGAAATTCATCTAGTGTGCGGGGGTGTTTCTCTAATTTCTCTTCGGTGAGCTGCTCCATCAGCAGGGTCCACTCCGGATTATTTTAATATCACGGGCTTCTTCCCTGCAAATTGATCAAGCATCACATTTATTACCTATCATATGGAAACTGTCCCACAATTTGTATTTAAAATACCCATGTTGTGATACATTATTTTCTTTCCAGGGTGACACTGAATCAATCACTTTTAAAGCTAAATCTAGGGTCTTTCCTGGTGGTTCAGTGGTAAAGAATCTGCCGCCAATGCAGGAAGATGTGGGTTCTATCCAGAGAGATCCCACATGCCGAGGAGCAACTGAGCCTGTGCACCGCAACTCCTGAGCCTGTGCTCTAAAGTCTGCAACTGAAGCCCTCAGGCCCTGGAGCCCATGCTCTGCAACAAGGGGAGCTACCACGATGAGAAGCCTCCACATTTCAATTACAGAAAAGCCTGAGCAGCAATGAAGAACTAGCACAGCCAAAAATAAATAAATAAATATTTTAAAAAAAAAAGCTAAATCCAGGAAACGATGAAGCCCAATGCAGTCATTTTCCCCCAAACTTTAGGGCACAGGGAACTCCCCAAAGAAATACGCTGAGAAGAACCTGGTAATCTACTGAGGACAGAGTCAGAGGATGGCCCCCTGAAATACAAAGCAGCATGTCCGGAGATGGAGTCATGGTCGCCTAAGCTGGTCAGGTATGTGAACGAAGGACATCAGGTATAACACACTAGTGAGCACTCTAACAGGCAGAGTTATTAAGACCTGTTACCTGACTGGTAGGCCAGCAGTGTAGATCATCTGTCCATGGCTCCTGAATTTAACTCTTCCACAGGGTTTAATTACTAAATATGTTCTTTTCTAAATTCTGTTTAGCTGCACTGGTTCTTATTTGTGGCACACAGGCTTTCTCTAGTTGAAGAGAACAGGGGCCACTCTATAGCTGTGGTGCTTGGGCTTCCCATTGGGCTGGCTTCTCTTACTGTGGAGACCAGGCTCTAGGTGCACGAGCTTCAGGAATTGCAGCATACGGGCTCAGTAGTTGAAAGTCTTGGGCTCTAGAGGATGGGCTCAGTAGTTGTGGTGCATGTGCTTAGTTGCTCCTTGGCCTGTGGGATCTTCCCGGAGCAGGGACTGAACTTGTGCTCCTGCGGGGTGTTTCAGTGGTAAAAGGGAATCCTGAAAATTCAAGCATCACATTTATTACCTATCATATGGAAACTGTCCCACAATTTGTATTTAAAATACCCATGTTGTGATACATTATTTTCTTTCCAGGGTGACACTGAATCAATCACTTTTAAAGCTAAATCTAGGGTCTTTCCTGGTGGTTCAGTGGTAAAGAATCTGCCGCCAATGCAGGAAGATGTGGGTTCTATCCAGAGAGATCCCACATGCCGAGGAGCAACTGAGCCTGTGCACCGCAACTCCTGAGCCTGTGCTCTAAAGTCTGCAACTGAAGCCCTCAGGCCCTGGAGCCCATGCTCTGCAACAAGGGGAGCTACCACGATGAGAAGCCTCCACATTTCAATTACAGAAAAGCCTGAGCAGCAATGAAGAACTAGCACAGCCAAAAATAAATAAATAAATATTTTAAAAAAGATAAATCCAGGAAACGATGAAGCCCAATGCAGTCATTTTCCCCCAAACTTTAGGGCACAGGGAACTCCCCAAAGAAATACGCTGAGAAGAACCTGGTAATCTACTGAGGACAGAGTCAGAGGATGGCCCCCTGAAATACAAAGCAGCATGTCCGGAGATGGAGTCATGGTCGCCTAAGCTGGTCAGGTATGTGAACGAAGGACATCAGGTATAACACACTAGTGAGCACTCTAACAGGCAGAGTTATTAAGACCTGTTACCTGACTGGTAGGCCAGCAGTGTAGATCATCTGTCCATGGCTCCTGAATTTAACTCTTCCACAGGGTTTAATTACTAAATATGTTCTTTTCTAAATTCTGTTTAGCTGCACTGGTTCTTATTTGTGGCACACAGGCTTTCTCTAGTTGAAGAGAACAGGGGCCACTCTATAGCTGTGGTGCTTGGGCTTCCCATTGGGCTGGCTTCTCTTACTGTGGAGACCAGGCTCTAGGTGCACGAGCTTCAGGAATTGCAGCATACGGGCTCAGTAGTTGAAAGTCTTGGGCTCTAGAGGATGGGCTCAGTAGTTGTGGTGCATGTGCTTAGTTGCTCCTTGGCCTGTGGGATCTTCCCGGAGCAGGGACTGAACTTGTGCTCCCTGCATTGTCAGGTGGATTCTTAACCACTGGTCCACCAGGGAAGTTGTAAATATATTCTTAATTTGGGGAAACAACCAATCCCTGGATAATAACATCACTTAATTATCTGGTCTATAACTGATTAATCACACACCTCTTTTTCTAACCTTGACTAGCAAACATACTGAAGCATTCTGTGTCTTTTTAAGTGTCAGTCTTAAAACAGAGCTACTGATGTCACATTTGATTCTTATGTCCAAGAAAAGAGCCATAACTTCCTAAGTAAAATTCCTAATCAAAATTTGAGAGAGGAACTAAAGAATACATGCCTAGTTTATATTGTAAAATTGTTACCTGATTTTCATGCACAAAGTACACTCATTGGGATAAGTGGCCATGTCACTTCCACACACAGGGTTGAAATCGCGGGGACATCCTGGTAATGTGTACTGCTGGCAGTTTGGCTATAAAAGACAAAGGAAGACAGACAATGGAGAGTAACGAGATGTTTTCATCATAAGAGGAGGACAAAGTCCCAAGTTTCCCTATATTTCTAGAAATATCCTACAGAAAAGTTTCTGTTTTCCTCAAACACACACACAAAAGGCTTTTCTAATGCAAAAACCAGATGTAGTGTTGAAGCAATGGGTGAATACCTGCTTTGTAAGATAAGGACCTCAGCAGAAGGTTTAGGTTGGCTGATTTTAAACAGAAGTCCAAGATGTGACACCAATCCTACTTTACTATCCTCCAGCTTCATAATTTGTTCTTCACCACCATCTCCACGAGAATGTCCTGTTACTTTTCACCTAATTCCTTGGCATAATGCCCAGATACACTCAAAAATCTAGTCTTTCATTTGGATCTGTAAAATACTGGCATTTAAGCAACCACATTAAAGAAAGCAGTAGGTTCAGAATTAGACCTTGGTGGTTGTTATGGGTTTAACTGTGTCCACCTAGAAAGATATGTTAAAGTCTTAATCACTAGCACTTCAGAATGTGACCTTATGTGGAATTAGGGTCTTTATATAAAGGAAATTATGTTAAAATAAATTTAGGAGAGTGAGCCATAATCCAATATGACTGGTGTTCTTTATAAAAAGGAAAAATTTCAACTACCCTGGTAGTGAAATTCCCACTTAGGAATTCTTTCCTGGTGGCTCAAAAGGTAAAGAATCTGCCTGCAATGCAGGAAACAAAGGTTCAGTCCCTGGTCTTGGAAGATTCCACATGCTGCAGCACAGCTTAGCCTGTGAGCTGCAACTATTGAGCTCACATACTACAACTCTGAAGCCTCTGCACACACAGCCTGTGCTCCACAACAAAATAAGCCACCTCAATGAGAAGCCCATGCACCACAACAAAGAGTAGACCCTGCTTGCTGTAACTAGAGAAAGCCTGCGAATAGCAACAAAAAGTAAATAAATAAATTTTAAAGGGAAAATTTGGACAGAGTCACACCAGAGGGAAGATCATGTGAAGACACCAAGAGAATGCCATTTACAAGTCAAGGAATGCCTGAGGCTACCAGATGCTAGGAGAGAGAAATGGAATAGATTCTCCTTCACAGCCCTTGGAAGGAACCAACCCTGTCAACACCTTGAGCTTGGACTTCCAGCCTTAAGAACTGTAAGGCAACCCATTTCTGTTGTTTAAGTCACTCAGTTTGTGGCTTTATTATACCAACCCTAAACTGATATGGAGTCATGGTTTTCTAATGCAAAACCAGATGTAGTGTTGAAGCAATGGGTGAATACCTGCTTTGTAAGATAAGGACCTCAGCAGAAGGTTTAGGTTGGCTGATTTTAAACAGAAGTCCAAGATGTGACACCAATCCTACTTTACTATCCTCCAGCTTCATAATTTGTTCTTCACCACCATCTCCACGAGAATGTCCTGTTACTTTTCACCTAATTCCTTGGCATAATGCCCAGATACACTCAAAAATCTAGTCTTTCATTTGGATCTGTAAAATACTGGCATTTAAGCAACCACATTAAAGAAAGCAGTAGGTTCAGAATTAGACCTTGGTGGTTGTTATGGGTTTAACTGTGTCCACCTAGAAAGATATGTTAAAGTCTTAATCACTAGCACTTCAGAATGTGACCTTATGTGGAATTAGGGTCTTTATATAAAGGAAATTATGTTAAAATAAATTTAGGAGAGTGAGCCATAATCCAATATGACTGGTGTTCTTTATAAAAAGGAAAAATTTCAACTACCCTGGTAGTGAAATTCCCACTTAGGAATTCTTTCCTGGTGGCTCAAAAGGTAAAGAATCTGCCTGCAATGCAGGAAACAAAGGTTCAGTCCCTGGTCTTGGAAGATTCCACATGCTGCAGCACAGCTTAGCCTGTGAGCTGCAACTATTGAGCTCACATACTACAACTCTGAAGCCTCTGCACACACAGCCTGTGCTCCACAACAAAATAAGCCACCTCAATGAGAAGCCCATGCACCACAACAAAGAGTAGACCCTGCTTGCTGTAACTAGAGAAAGCCTGCGCATAGCAACAAAAAGTAAATAAATAAATTTTAAAGGGAAAATTTGGACAGAGTCACACCAGAGGGAAGATCATGTGAAGACACCAAGAGAATGCCATTTACAAGTCAAGGAATGCCTGAGGCTACCAGATGCTAGGAGAGAGAAATGGAATAGATTCTCCTTCACAGCCCTTGGAAGGAACCAACCCTGTCAACACCTTGAGCTTGGACTTCCAGCCTTAAGAACTGTAAGGCAACCCATTTCTGTTGTTTAAGTCACTCAGTTTGTGGCTTTATTATACCAACCCTAACAAACTGATATGGAGTCATGGAATTCAGCCCTCAGATTTGATGGAATTGAGACCAGAGAGGTAATATTCTTGCTCATAGCCACTAGTCCAGCAGGGCCAGGACTAGAACTGGTCACAGTGGACACAACATAGTATGTGGAGGCTCATTTAATAACAGCTTGAATATATATGCCCTGCTGTATTTCTGTTTTGTTTTAGTACCAGTGATCTCCTTTCCTCACTTCAGAGTGTCACCCTGTTTAGCACTCTGAATAAAAGAAATCCACCTTGTCCTTCATATTACATGGGTTCCTAGAGACCTAAGCAGTACAGGCCATTGGCCAAGCTTGAAAGAAATTTTTTGACCCTTTCTATTCTCTGTTCAGCCCTCGATCCCTATTTAGGAGCCTGATGTGCTCTAAAGAAATTTTTTGACCCTTTCTATCCTCCGTTCAGCCCTCGATTTAGGAGCCTGATGTGTTCTTCCTGCTCCAGGCTCACTAAGATGATGGCTTCAGGTCCCACTGAGAATGGGACAACTGGTAATTTGTCATTTAACTGAAAAAGTCAATTAAAGTAGGGAAACAGTAATAAAAATTATAATGTACCCTAAACATTTTATCCTAAAACATATAAATGAAAATAAAATTGCCACTCTTTGGATGTCAGGCAACGATGAGGCACATGGCCAACTGTAATGCTCCCTACGCTAAGACAACCTCCTTTGCAGCTAGGTATGACCACATCACATGTTCAAAGTTGAGCCAATGGGATACAAGTGGGATTATTGTGTAGTAGCTTCTGAAGACCTTCTTTAAAAGAAAGCTGGGGCCTGTCCTCAGCTTCCCCCAATTTTTATTCTTCTTTGTCCATTCCAACATCCTGTTCTGGGGTACATGGAACTCTATCTCAGACCAGGATGACAAAAGCCACATCCTAAATTGGCAGCTCTGTGAATTGTTAATTTGAGTCCTCGCTACCTGAAGCTGAATCTAGTCCTGAGACAAGATATAAGACTTTTTCTATGAATGTTTCAACTAATCAGAGTTCTCTGTGCTATCACTGCAAAAATCATACCCACAGTAAATCATATATGATTTCCTGTCTTATTTTAAATGGAATTTCTCTGTTGTATTGTATTCATATTTTGGACCAGGTAACTCTTTGATATGTGAGGCTGTCTTGTGCGTGGTAGGATGCACATCTGATGGTAAGATGTTTAGTAACACTGCTGTTCTTCATCCACTAGATGCTAGTAACAGCTCCCTGGCCATGACAATCAAAATGATGGTCTGAATGTCTCCTGAGGGATAAAACTGCCCCTTTTTAAATATGGTAAGAATTTAAAGACACTGGCACAGCAAAGTAATAGTTAAAAAATAATAATTCCCCAATTATTTACTGTTGTTTTACCTACACCCGATTTGTTTTTAGAATCTGTCTTTTAGCAAGTTTTTCAAAAGCATTTGACACAGTTCCCATATAAATGTCTTTATTTCTTGTTTATGCCAACTTTACATTTTTTATAAAATAAGACTGGGGACTGACATCATAGGCTTGTGAACACTGACTCTTGAGTCTTGTAAGAATACAGCTCCACTGATGGGAAATAAACTCTATATTTAGGGGCCTACAGCAGAGTAAACAAGAGGGTGGTCTGTCTCTAAACAGCAGTAAAGGACAGTGGGATTAGGTTAGGGAGAAAGGAGAGGATCATATGTGAGTTGCTGAAATGGAGAGTGGCTGATCCAAATATGCCCTCCTAACCGTTCACATAGGGTGCTTGCCTTTAGCTACCCACTTCCAGCTGCCTCATGCCTACAGCTTCCATCAGGGTACACCCGACACCTTCCCTTTTCCCCGTTATAAAGCTTTCTCACTCTGCCTCCGAGCCTCAGCTAAAACACAAGCGACATGCTGACTTGCTACATCAAGCTTTGAACAAGGAGCATTTGCGTGTTCTCATTTGGTTGGCCTTCATTTGCTTCCACCGAATTTAATTTGATAATATACATCAACTATCTAGTACAAGGTATAACGATCAGGCACAGCACATTCTGAATCATCAAAAGAGGTATTAAAAGGAAACAAAGCCCTGAGGCCTTCAAAGCCTGAGTTATTTTTAACCAAAATTTATACTGGATCTGTATCCAAAAGCCTGCCTGAGAATCTGGTTTTTAAAGAAGCAGTCAACTATTTTGACAAGTGGCAGACCTAAAACCAGCCCCCAACCCAAGCTGTTGTGGACTTCACTGTATTAGCGGAAACAGTACAAGTGGTTTCCTACTTACTGTACTATATTCTGAAGATTCATCAGATTGAATATTCCAAGAGGCTGCAAGAAGGAAACAGACATTTAAAAGGATGTGTTTGTTGTTCAGTCACTAAGTTGTGTCTGACTCTTTGCGAACCAATGTGATTAAGGTTAGTTCTTATTCATAAGGGTTTTTTTTTTTTTTAATTCAGTTTGCATGTCTCCCTTTCCCAAACATGCCTACCTTCTTTGATCCCTCCCTTCAAAGTCTATTCAGTTGTGTTCTGGCATCTCTCCTAGCAAGCTCACAGAAGACACTTGGTACTGGTTTTGTAACTGGGCACTCTAATAGGATTGCTCTGGAGCTACCAAATAAAAGGTAAAGTAACTAAATACTTCCCCCGATGTTCTTTTCCTCCGTGGCCAAGATCATAAGCCAAAATTTGACATAGGGTATTGCCACTTTGGACTTCCCTGGTGGCTCAGATGGTAAAGAATCTGCCTGTAACGTGGGAGACCAGGATTTGATCCCTAGGTTGGAAAGATCCTCTGGAAAAGGAAAAGGCAACCCACTCCAATATTCTTGCTTGGAGAATTCTATGGACAGAGGCGCTTAACAGCATTTTAAAAGGACAAGTCTGGCTAGACAGAAGCCCCTTCCTCATCAGCCCCAGAAACGCTGGCAACACTTGGCTTTCACAATTCCTGTACATCTCCTGCAGGGCCTCTGCAGGGCCCAGGATACGTTATAACCCAACCCCTGACCCTGAGCTCCAGAAAATCCACATTAAGGGAGAAAGAGCGCCTGGGAAGAAGCCCAAGCAAGAACTAAAGGGGGCTGCTGGCTCCACAGTGCCATCAGCGCTCACCCCCAAGTGCGTGTCTCTAGACAACTGCGGGGTGGGCCGGGAACCGCCACTAACGGGTGCGCAGAGGGGCAGAAAGGCCGCCGGAACCCGGGGAGGGGCCGTCGGGGGGCGAGAACCCCCTGTTGGTAATTCCTCGGCTAATCCTTCCGGGCCCAGAGCAAGTGAAGAGCGTTACCGGCCGAGTCCCACCAGACCAGGAACAACACCACCAATCGCAGGGCCTCGAGCGCCATCCTCCCTCTGCGACCGGCTGTAGGGTCCCTGCGCTCCAGTGCCCGCGCGACAAGGACAGCGCCTTCGAGTCGGGCACGCTACTGGGCGGGTGAAGGAGGGCCGGGCAGAGGAGGGGGGTGGGGGAGGGAGAATGGAGCGGGGAGAGGCGGGGGAGGAGCTAGAAAGGACGCGGGGGAGGTGGGGGGAACGCAGGGAGGGGAAGAGGACAGGGAGGAGAAGACAGAAGTGTGGTTGCCAGCACCCCATTTCCTCACTCCCTGAGAATGGGCGCAAGCGGTTAAAGGGACCATCTCTCCCTGCAGCAAACTAGAGCCTTGTAAGAGCCCTGCATAACCTTTGGACTGTCAGTCAACCTCAGGTTCTTCAGCATCTGCTCTCTACCAAGCAGTGCTTGGGGCTGAACTTAACAAAGGAGGTGCCCGCTCTCTAGAAGCTTTCTAGTGTTGGGGTTGGGGATGGGGTGACACGGGGCACTCTACAACAAGTGAATACAGTAACTTCCAAAATGAAGTGCTGGAGAGTGGTGAGGTCCGGGGAAGGCGTTCCCTGGGGAGTTTCAGGAAAGGCCTTTCAGAGGCTGCGTTTCAGCGGAAAGATGAGAAGGCAGCCTGGTGAAGACCTTGAAGAGGAATACTCCGGGAAAAGCAAGGACAGAGACTTGGAGGCAGGAGCCAACTCAATGTGCTCAGCTGGACTCCAGGTGAGAGATGGGGCTGGGAAGAGAGATGGAGCCACAAGGCCACGGACACCTGTGGTGGTGTAGGCCCTGAACACAGGTGGTGTGGTAGCTGGTGATAAGGGATTTAAACTTTTTTCACTGGCGTGGAAAATAATTTAAGCAAGATCATGGTTCTCCTATGACTTATGTTTTAAGATATTGGATGAAGAATGGAGGGGGTGTTTACAAAATAGAAAGAGACTTGCAAACTTAGAAAATGAACTTGTGGTTGCAGGGGAGAGGGGATGCTTGGGGACTATGGGAAGGTCATGTACACACTGCCTTGTTTGAAATGGATAACCAACAAAAATCTATTGTATAGCACCTGGAACTCTGCTTGCTGTTATGTCCCAGCCTAGATGGGAAGCGGATTTGGGAGAGAATGGATCCGTGTATATGTATGGCCAAGCCCCTTCACTGTTCACCTTAAACTATCACAACATTGTTCATTGACTATACCCAAATAAAAGTGTTTTTGGTAAAAAAGAATTAAGGGGATACATAAGAGTGGGGCCAAGGAGAGAAATTAGGCAAGGAGAGAAATTAAGCAGCTTCTGCAGTAATCCAGCAAAGGATGATGGCAGCTGGAGTTAATGGGTAACAAGGGCCTGGTGAGAAATGGTCAGATTCAGGCTTTCTTTTGGAGGCAGGCCCAACTGGAATACAGAGAAGAACTGACAATCCTGGGATTTTGCCCTGAACAGCTGTATGTGTGGTGGTACCATTTCTGTGAGGAGGAACGGGGGGAGAGGATGCCAAGTGGACACCTGGGCAAGGCTGTTGGAATTACAAATTTGGAGCTAGAGATTTAAACACAGAAGAAGTCATCAGCATATTGACAGTGTTGAAAACCGTAGACCGAAAGCCCAGGGGAAGAATACTGTGGAGATCCGAAGTCAGAGCCCTGGGGCACTAATGTGTGCAGAGCTTTGACAGATATGGAGAACAAGCCTGCGAAGGAGGGAAAAACCAAGCTAGACTCAGGGGTTACTCAACCATGGAGCTGCACTGAAACCATGCCAGGGGCTGCTGGGAATTAGGGGACTGAGCATTGTCACAGGCAAGGTGGGGTCCCGATGACCTTGAGAAGAACTTTTCAGGGAAGTGATGGGGTAGGCCCTGAACACAGGTGGTGTGGTAGCTGGTGATAAGGGATTTAAACTTTTCACTGGCGTGGAAAATAATTTAAGCAAGATCATGGTTCTCCTATGACTTATGTTTTAAGATATTGGATGAAGAATGGAGGGGGTGTTTACAAAATAGAAAGAGACTTGCAAACTTAGAAAATGAACTTGTGGTTGCAGGGGAGAGGGGATGCTTGGGGACTATGGGAAGGTCATGTACACACTGCCTTGTTTGAAATGGATAACCAACAAAAATCTATTGTATAGCACCTGGAACTCTGCTTGCTGTTATGTCCCAGCCTAGATGGGAAGCGGATTTGGGAGAGAATGGATCCGTGTATATGTATGGCCAACCCCCTTCCCTGTTCCCCTTAACCTATCACAACATTGTTCATTGACTATACCCAAATAAAAGTGTTTTTGGTAAAAAAGAATTAAGGGGATACATAAGAGTGGGGCCAAGGAGAGAAATTAGGCAAGGAGAGAAATTAAGCAGCTTCTGCAGTAATCCAGCAAAGGATGATGGCAGCTGGAGTTAATGGGTAACAAGGGCCTGGTGAGAAATGGTCAGATTCAGGCTTTCTTTTGGAGGCAGGCCCAACTGGAATACAGAGAAGAACTGACAATCCTGGGATTTTGCCCTGAACAGCTGTATGTGTGGTGGTACCATTTCTGTGAGGAGGAACGGGGGGAGAGGATGCCAAGTGGACACCTGGGCAAGGCTGTTGGAATTACAAATTTGGAGCTAGAGATTTAAACACAGAAGAAGTCATCAGCATATTGACAGTGTTGAAAACCGTAGACCGAAAGCCCAGGGGAAGAATACTGTGGAGATCCGAAGTCAGAGCCCTGGGGCACTAATGTGTGCAGAGCTTTGACAGATATGGAGAACAAGCCTGCGAAGGAGGGAAAAAACCAAGCTAGACTCAGGGGTTACTCAACCATGGAGCTGCACTGAAACCATGCCAGGGGCTGCTGGGAATTAGGGGGACTGAGCATTGTCACAGGCAAGGTGGGGTCCCCGATGACCTTGAGAAGAACTTTTTCAGGGAAGTGATGGGGTCCAGAGCCCAAACGTCCTGGGTTGAACGAGGGAGGTAAGAAAATGGCGACAGAGGAGGTAGGCAGCTCCTGTGAGTTTTGCTGTGAGAGTGGAGCAGTTGTGGGCCACAAGTAGCCCATGAAACTTCCACATCTCCTGGCATGCCTAGTTGTTCAGTCGTGTCCGACTCTTGGGGACCCTATAGACGATAGCCGTCAGGCTCCTCTGTGCATGGGATTTCCCAGGCAGGAATACTGGAGTGGGTTGCCATTTCCTTCTCCAGATCTTCCTGACCTAGGGTATCATGCCTTCTGGGGATCATGTCAAAACCCCGCCAGTATCTTCCCATGCCCAATGTCTTAGGAGGAGAAACCAACCTTCTTCTTAGGGCAGCCAAGGCTGATCTTTACTGCTCTGCCCTGGCTCTTCCCCGGCCCCAAGGGCATCCTGCTCCACCCTAGTACTTTGCACTTGCCTTTCTCTCTGCCTGCATGTCTACATAGCTCCCGTCTTCCATTTCTTCTGTCACAGCTCAGATGTCCCCATATCAGAAATGCCTTCCCTGACTATCCTATGAAACCATAGTACCCTCCTTTCTCTTTTCCTGAGGCTGCCTTGTTGTCCCTCTCCGTAGGATTTATCTCAAACCGATTGTTTAAAAAAGTTTATGTGACACCCTCATGTTGGTTCCTAAAGGGGAGTGAGTCTTTTTTGGTTCGTGCTATATTTCCAGTACCTAGAAGAGTGCAGCTCAAATAAATGGATTTCTAGGGGGTCGAAACCTTAGCTTGCCTGCAAGTATGGTCCACAGAATAAAACAAACCACTAGAGATTTAAACACAGAAGAAGTCATCAGCATATTGACAGTGTTGAAAACCGTAGACCGAAAGCCCAGGGGAAGAATACTGTGGAGATCCGAAGTCAGAGCCCTGGGGCACTAATGTGTGCAGAGCTTTGACAGATATGGAGAACAAGCCTGCGAAGGAGGGAAAAAACCAAGCTAGACTCAGGGGTTACTCAACCATGGAGCTGCACTGAAACCATGCCAGGGGCTGCTGGGAATTAGGGGGACTGAGCATTGTCACAGGCAAGGTGGGGTCCCCGATGACCTTGAGAAGAACTTTTTCAGGGAAGTGATGGGGTCCAGAGCCCAAACGTCCTGGGTTGAACGAGGGAGGTAAGAAAATGGCGACAGAGGAGGTAGGCAGCTCCTGTGAGTTTTGCTGTGAGAGTGGAGCAGTTGTGGGCCACAAGTAGCCCATGAAACTTCCACATCTCCTGGCATGCCTAGTTGTTCAGTCGTGTCCGACTCTTGGGGACCCTATAGACGATAGCCGTCCAGGCTCCTCTGTGCATGGGATTTCCCAGGCAGGAATACTGGAGTGGGTTGCCATTTCCTTCTCCAGATCTTCCTGACCTAGGGTATCATGCCTTCTGGGGATCATGTCAAAACCCCGCCAGTATCTTCCCATGCCCAATGTCTTAGGAGGAGAAACCAACCTTCTTCTTAGGGCAGCCAAGGCTGATCTTTACTGCTCTGCCCTGGCTCTTCCCCGGCCCCAAGGGCATCCTGCTCCACCCTAGTACTTTGCACTTGCCTTTCTCTCTGCCTGCATGTCTACATAGCTCCCGTCTTCCATTTCTTCTGTCACAGCTCAGATGTCCCCATATCAGAAATGCCTTCCCTGACTATCCTATGAAACCATAGTACCCTCCTTTCTCTTTTCCTGAGGCTGCCTTGTTGTCCCTCTCCGTAGGATTTATCTCAAACCGATTGTTTAAAAAAGTTTATGTGACACCCTCATGTTGGTTCCTAAAGGGGAGTGAGTCTTTTTTGGTTCGTGCTATATTTCCAGTACCTAGAAGAGTGCAGCTCAAATAAATGGATTTCTAGGGGGTCGAAACCTTAGCTTGCCTGCAAGTATGGTCCACAGAATAAAACAAACCACTAGTATGCATACACAAAATGGTGGGGACTTCCCTGGCAGTTCAGGAATTAAGATTCTATGCTTCCACTGTAGGGGGTGCAGGTCCTGTCCCTGGTCTGAGAACTCAGATCTTGCATGCCATGCCTCAGGCAAAATATAAACAAAATGCATGTGTGTATGTGTAATTGATGATCAGATAAGAGGACAATGTTATATCTTAAAAAAACAGGTATTTGGTTAAGAAGGAATTAAGTCTTGATTTCTGGTTTTGTATGCATTCCTTTCCTACTATAATGTAGCTGTAGAGTTCTGCAGTCAAAAACTTGCTTTGCAAGTTCTGAATCTCAAAGCTTCCACTGTTGTCTTCCCCTTATAAAAGGGGTATTATAATAGCAGGATCTTGTGAGTATTAAATGAGAAAATGCACATCAAGAATTTAGGACAGAGTGGACTCAGTACATTTTTGTCCCTTCCCGTCTTCTTCATGATGGCATCTGTAGCAAAGACAGTTATTCAGTTTGTAAGTGACTAGGCACCTGCCCCGAACTCACATCACATTGGCCATTGTTGTCTTACAAAGGTGGACATCATCAGCCTATAGGCAGTGACCTTTTCTATTTCTTGCACCTCTATATCCCTAGTGCCTAGCCCTGTGCCTGACACAAGGTCAATCATGTTTGCTGACATACTTCCCCGTGGTCCAGTGGTTAAGACTCCATGCTTCCAATGTAGGGAACATGGTTCAGTCCCTGGCTAGGGGATTAAGATTCCCTGTACCAAATGATGTGGCCAAAAAAAAAAACCCAGTTTGCTGAATAAGTAAATCTTTGAAATGTTAAACTGAGATCACAACAAGAAACTAGACCGAGAAGAGGATGACATAGGATCTGGGAAACAGAAATTCCAACCAAGAGTGAAGCAAAGGGAATTCGTAGACAGCAGTATAGCAGTCGTAGAGTTCAGCCAGTCCAGAATGGAACAAGCCAGAGGCCCCTGGAGACAGGTTCCAGAGGATGACACAGAGAGAACACGAAATGTGCCTTAGAGTAATTGAGACAAGATCGACATCAAAGGGGTAAAGTTTAGAGATCAATGTACAACAAGTACATAGAGAACTAAACAAGTAAAAAAGCAAGTAACTGGCTTCCAGAAAAACACAGTTGTTCAATAAGGTGAATATCAGTCATTGATCTAACCAAAATTATGATTCATTATTTGGCGAGAATGGGAAGAGGGGAGGGCTTCCCAGGTCGCAGTACTGGTAAAGAACCAGCCTGCCATTGCAGGAGACACAAGGGAGGCAGGTTTGATCCCTGGGTCAAGAAGATCCCCTGGAGCAGGAAATGGCAACCCACTCCAGTATTCTTGACTGAGGAATCCCATGGACAGAGGAGCCTGGTGGTCCATGAGATCAGAAAGAGTCAGACTACTGAAGTGACTTAGCATGGGGGAGCAGAGAAAGTGTGTATACACCTGGTGCGAATGATGGGAGGTGAAAAAAGATTATACCTTTCATAGGAAACATCAGTGGATTGGGACTTCTCTGGTGGTCCCGTGGTGGAGAGTCTGCTTGCTAATGCAGGGGGACACGAGTTCCATCTCTGGTCTGGGAAGATTCCACGTGCCTTGGAGCAACTGAGTCCATGCACCACAACTACTGTGCCCATACTCTAAAGCCAGTGGGCTGCAACTGCTTAAGTCTGAGCTCCACAAGAAGAGAAGTCACTGCAATGAGAAGCCTGAGCATCGCAATGAAAAGTAACACCTGGGGCTTCCCTGGTAGTCCAGGGGGTAAAGACATTGCCTCACAGTGTAAGGGGTGCCGGTTTGATCCATGGCCTGGGAAGATCCCACATGCCGCGGAGCAACTGGACCGATGTGTCCAACTACCGAGCCAGTGCTCTGGAGCACAGGCGCCCAGAGCTGGTGTTCTGTAACGAGAGAGGCCACTGCAGTGGGAGGCCCACACAGGCCAAAGAACAAAGATAGAAATAAATGAAAGACCAATAGAAGTGGCCAAAATAAATAAACAAATAAAGTAACACCTGCTTGCTGCAACTAGAGAAAACACATGAGCAGCAATGAAGACCCAGATCAGCCAAAAATAAACAATTTTTTTTTTAAAAAATCAAGGGATTTTAACCTAAACATGAAAAACCAGGAAGAGGTATTATATACGTATTACTTACAGGCGTGAAGTTAACTGCAAATAATTAAAGAGTACAAATTAGATTCTTCCAGAAATTAGAAAATGAGGCATGAGGTATAGAGTAGGAGCAGTCCACTGTTATTCTTCTTAACAGACTGTCCCTGTGTTACGGGCTGAATTGGGGCCTCCCTTCCCAAAGTTATGTTGAAATCTAACACCAATACTTCAGAAGGTGACACAAGGGAGGCAGGTTTGATCCCTGGGTCAAGAAGATCCCCTGGAGAAGGAAACGCCAACCCACTCCAGTATTCTTGACTGAGGAATCCCATGGACAGAGGAGCCTGGTGGTCCATGAGATCAGAAAGAGTCAGACTACTGAAGTGACTTAGCATGGGGGAGCAGAGAAAGTGTGTATACACCTGGTGCGAATGATGGGAGGTGAAAAAAGATTATACCTTTCATAGGAAACATCAGTGGATTGGGACTTCTCTGGTGGTCCCGTGGTGGAGAGTCTGCTTGCTAATGCAGGGGGACACGAGTTCCATCTCTGGTCTGGGAAGATTCCACGTGCCTTGGAGCAACTGAGTCCATGCACCACAACTACTGTGCCCATACTCTAAAGCCAGTGGGCTGCAACTGCTTAAGTCTGAGCTCCACAAGAAGAGAAGTCACTGCAATGAGAAGCCTGAGCATCGCAATGAAAAGTAACACCTGGGGCTTCCCTGGTAGTCCAGGGGGTAAAGACATTGCCTCACAGTGTAAGGGGTGCCGGTTTGATCCATGGCCTGGGAAGATCCCACATGCCGCGGAGCAACTGGACCGATGTGTCCAACTACCGAGCCAGTGCTCTGGAGCACAGGCGCCCAGAGCTGGTGTTCTGTAACGAGAGGGCCACTGCAGTGGGAGGCCCACACAGGCCAAAGAACAAAGATAGAAATAAATGAAAGACCAATAGAAGTGGCCAAAATAAATAAACAAATAAAGTAACACCTGCTTGCTGCAACTAGAGAAAACACATGAGCAGCAATGAAGACCCAGATCAGCCAAAAATAAACAATTTTTTTTTTAAAAAATCAAGGGATTTTAACCTAAACATGAAAAACCAGGAAGAGGTATTATATACGTATTACTTACAGGCGTGAAGTTAACTGCGCAAATAATTAAAGAGTACAAATTAGATTCTTCCAGAAATTAGAAAATGAGGCATGAGGTATAGAGTAGGAGCAGTCCACTGTTATTCTTCTTAACAGACTGTCCCTGTGTTACGGGCTGAATTGGGGCCTCCCTTCCCAAAGTTATGTTGAAATCTAACACCAATACTTCAGAAGGTGACCATACTTGGGGATGTAATTAAGTTAAAATATGACTGGTGTCCTTACAAAAAGATACTCGGACACAGACAACACAGTAGGATAACCATGTGAAGACACAGAAAGAAGATGGTTATCTGAAAGACAAGGACATAGGCCACAGAAAAAAAACAAATCTTGGTCCTGGACATCTAGTCTCCAGAACTGTGAAAAAAATATGGTTCTGTTGTTTAAGCCACCTGGTCTGTGGTGTTTTCTAGCAAACTAATATAGCATGTATATGTTTTTAAAAGATTAGAAATATTTTTTATTAAAAGAATAAAATTTTAGAGAAATTTAACAAATAAAAGATAGATTACTCTGACACGTCCATCTAACAGTATCTCATTTAGCATGAGAACAGTTGTTTACTGATTTTTTTTTGTTTCCTTGAGAAACTTTCTTTGACATACTGACTGATTCTGCATACAAATTTTGGTGGCAATTCAGAAAACCTTGATAAGAGGTTTAAAGAAGAGAAATAATTTGACCAAAGAGGCACAAGTTAGTACATTGACAGATCTGTTTCTTTTATGCCTCTCATATCAGTGTATCAGTGTTTATCCGTGACATACTCTCTGGGTCAGTCTGGGTCTAGGCTGAAAACACAGTCTACATCAAACAAAAAGATTCCTGAGCCCAAGCAAGTAATTCACTCATTTGAAATAATATATGCTCTCCAGCCCCAGTCCTGCATCATCACCAAAATGGGAGGAGGTCAACTAAGTGTGGGAAAAGTGTATGGTATTAATATTTGTGTTCTCCATAGGCTCTTTGCTTAGTTGCGCTCAGCTGTATGTAGTGATGTCTACTGCCATCTAGTGGAAATGAATTGAACTAGCGCTTCATTTTTATGGTACTTCAGTTTTCCAAGTGCTCTCATTTTATCTTCACAGCAGCCTATGAAGTAGACATTGTTATACCAGTTTGCTTTAACATTTTAGAAATAACAATATTTAGCTTATTGTGATCCAAGCGCTATACACAAATGCTCTTATTTGTTCCCCTTATCAAGTTTGTATGATTTGTGTGTATTGCTTGTTATTCCATTTACAGATGAGAAAACTAAGGCTTAGAGAATTTAGGAAACATGCTCAAACCCCAACAGCTAATCAGGATTCAAACCCAGGGGAGGCAATCATCACTAATACAAGCTTTTTCTTCCTTGCCCTCCTCCCACTCCTTCATCTTGGTGATCACAAGCCATGTGACTTGCATGCCAGGCATTTTCCTAAACCCTTTACAGCTATTATATGTTAATCCTCACCGCAGCTCTTTTCTTTTTCACAGCTCTTATGAGTTATGTGTAATTACTATTTCCACTTTCTAAATGGGAAGATCAAGGCCCAGAGCAGTTAGACAAGTTATCCAAGGTCATAAGCTAGGGCAAGCATAGCCAGAATTAGAACCTAGAGAAGTTGTAGGTTTTAGTATGTTTTTCAATTTTAAATAAAATTAAAATTTGCTTCTCTGAAATCTATAAAGTGAATCTTTTCTTCCTTATTTTTATTTTGTTTTCCAGAGGTATTAAGACATCATTGACAGATAGCATTGTGCACGTTTAAGTATATAATCTGATGATTTGATACACATGATGTAGGTAAAATGGCTACCGCAACAAAGTTCGTTGACACACCCATCACCTCACATAATCACAAATTATATGTGTGATGAGAGCACTTAAAATTTGCTCTCTCAGCAACTTTCAAGTGTATAAGACAGTTTTGCTCATGATCGTCACCATGCTGTACCCTGGGTCCACAGAGCTCGCTCATTTTCACCATGACTGGAGGTTTGTACCCTTTGACCAACATCTCCTGATTTCCCTTACCCACACAGCACCTGGCAACATTCAACCTTATTCTCTATTTCTATGAGTTGGGTTTTGTTTTTGTTTTTTTTTTAAGATTCTGCCTGTAAGTGAGATCATGTGGTCTTTATCTTTCTCTGACTGACGTCACTCACCACAGTGCCCTCAGGGGAAACCAGGGAGTATTATAGCAGACCCCATGCTCTCAGGTAGTAAGCAATTTGAAAAATAAAGTTAGTTGTTTTCTTCATTGCAAGATTAATGCATATTTAGAAGGGCAAAAAGAAAAAATCAGTATTAATGATCAAAATTAATATTTACTGTCTTACTCCTAGCTATAATTCTAAACTACTTTGATTTTAATATAGGTGTTGGTATTATAAAAGCCATTTTGTGTTGTTTCTTTTATTTAACATTTTAACACAGGCATTTTCAGTATTCCCAAACTCTTCATAATTGTTACTGAGAATAGGTCCTGTATTGACATTATAACTTGTGGACAGTAATCCCTACTATGGGTTAAGTGCTGGTGTAAGGGATTTCTGCATCTGTATTTTTTTAATCTTTACAACAAATCCCATAGGATAGAGAGTAGTTTTAGCCCTATTTTGTTGAGGAAACTAAGCCAAGGCTGGTAAGTGACAGAGCTTATATATGAACCTCCACTGTCTGGCTTCAGAGTCTATGGCATCAACTGACTGTGGGAGCAAGTCAGTATTACCCCCTGTTCACAGGATGAGGAAAGGAAGTCAGACAGGTCATTTGCTCAAGATCACAAAGCTAATAAATGCTAAAGCAGTTCACCCACAGACTTCTTTCACTTTCACCTTAAGGTCTCATCTGCATTCTAAACTCTAGAGCGGCCTTTTCCCCCATCCAAGTACTAACCAGGCCTGACCCTGCTTAGCTTCTAAGATCAGACGAGATCGGGCACATTCGGGGTGGTATGGCCACAGACTACGGCTATCTTTTCTAAGACTGTAGCCATTAGTTCTGTGGCTACTGGATGCTTGACATGTGGCTGGTATGGTGTGAGATGTGCTGTTAGGGTAAATACATGCTCAATTTCAAAAACTTAACAAAAAGAATGAGTGTAAAGTATTTCTGTGATTTTTATGCGGGTTACACATTGAAATTATAACCGTTTATGTTTATTGAGTTCAATATACTATATGGTGACAAGTAATGTCACATGTTTCTTTTCACTTTTTTAAAATGTGGCTTACTAGAAATTTCAAAATACACATGTGGTGTGCATTATGTCTCTTGCTTGGTATTACCGTAGATCAATACCTCTTAAACTCTAAGGTGCAGGTGAGTTGCTTGGGGATCTGACTTAAAATGCAGATTCTGGTACAGGAAGTCCAGGGTAGAACCTAAGATTCTGCGTCTCTAACAGGTTCTCAAGGAGGCCCATGCTTCTGGTCTGAGGGGAGCATATTGAGGAGCAAGGTTCTAGATGGGAGGGAGATCGTGGAGGTGGGAGGTCAGGGATCAGCATAGAACCCTTGGCAACTCCTGTGTTTGGGGGACTAAAAGGAGGCTGTGACACAGGGAAGGGGCTTAGCGGTCTGAGAAGCTCCTTGCAGACCCAGGGCGTGCTGTTGAGGAGGCCAGGAAGGCAGCATGTCCAAGAGAAATAATCAACAGCGATGCTTATGAGACTCCACAGGGTCCAGCTGGTTTCTCAGTCAAGAGGCTACTGGTGAATGCTGCAAGGACAGTTTCTATGAGTAATGAAGACTTGAAAGCAGGCTCCGTCGTGGTGGGAAATAAGAGAGGTGGTCCGGGGCACTCTCTTTTTTTCCTAGAAAGAGAAAAAACCGTAACTAAGGCTGTTGTCAGGGGCAAGTGAGCAAAAGTGGGATGAGGAGCGTAATGGATTGGATTATGGGGACACTTGTTTGGTTTGGTTTTGCAGAGGGAGATCTGAGTCTATGATTTCTGCAGAAAGGGAAGAAAGTGAGGGAGAAGTTGGTCCAGAGAACATGAGCAACTTCTCTCCAGGCTCACTATATGGACCTTTGTCAGCGAAGTGACTGTCTAGGTTTCTTTTATAGCATTTCTTTGGAGGAGCAAGTGTCTTTTAATTTAATGGCTTCAGTCACTATCCACAGTGATTTTGGAGCTTAATAAAATAAAGTTCATTCAGTGGCCTTTGAGATTCCCAGAAGAGTTAAAGGTCAGTCCTCCAGTTTTGGAAACCAGGCCACCTGGGGAATCGCATTCTTATGCAAGTATCCTGAAGCACAGTGATCAAAGAAACCAGCCTCAGGGAGTAAACAAACTTTAGACACACAATGAAGATGCTCATTGTCCCCTAAAATTCAATACACATGTGGTGTGCATTATGTCTCTTGCTTGGTATTACCGTAGATCAATACCTCTTAAACTCTAAGGTGCAGGTGAGTTGCTTGGGGATCTGACTTAAAATGCAGATTCTGGTACAGGAAGTCCAGGGTAGAACCTAAGATTCTGCGTCTCTAACAGGTTCTCAAGGAGGCCCATGCTTCTGGTCTGAGGGGAGCATATTGAGGAGCAAGGTTCTAGATGGGAGGGAGATCGTGGAGGTGGGAGGTCAGGGATCAGCATAGAACCCTTGGCAACTCCTGTGTTTGGGGGACTAAAAGGAGGCTGTGACACAGGGAAGGGGCTTAGCGGTCTGAGAAGCTCCTTGCAGACCCAGGGCGTGCTGTTGAGGAGGCCAGGAAGGCAGCATGTCCAAGAGAAATAATCAACAGCGATGCTTATGAGACTCCACAGGGTCCAGCTGGTTTCTCAGTCAAGAGGCTACTGGTGAATGCTGCAAGGACAGTTTCTATGAGTAATGAAGACTTGAAAGCAGGCTCCGTCGTGGTGGGAAATAAGAGAGGTGGTCCGGGGCACTCTCTTTTTTTCCTAGAAAGAGAAAAAACCGTAACTAAGGCTGTTGTCAGGGGCAAGTGAGCAAAAGTGGGATGAGGAGCGTAATGGATTGGATTATGGGGACACTTGTTTGGTTTGGTTTTGCAGAGGGAGATCTGAGTCTATGATTTCTGCAGAAAGGGAAGAAAGTGAGGGAGAAGTTGGTCCAGAGAACATGAGCAACTTCTCTCCAGGCTCACTATATGGACCTTTGTCAGCGAAGTGACTGTCTAGGTTTCTTTTATAGCATTTCTTTGGAGGAGCAAGTGTCTTTTAATTTAATGGCTTCAGTCACTATCCACAGTGATTTTGGAGCTTAATAAAATAAAGTTCATTCAGTGGCCTTTGAGATTCCCAGAAGAGTTAAAGGTCAGTCCTCCAGTTTTGGAAACCAGGCCACCTGGGGAATCGCATTCTTATGCAAGTATCCTGAAGCACAGTGATCAAAGAAACCAGCCTCAGGGAGTAAACAAACTTTAGACACACAATGAAGATGCTCATCACACCCTTCCCTTTCAAGGGCTTGGGGAAAAAAACTATGAACAAGACTATGACCCAGAGCATATTTTAACCAGTGGACTCAGAAAAGACCCTGATGCTGGGAAAGATTGAGGGCAGGAGGTGAAAGGGGCGACAGAGGATGAGAGGATTGGATGGCATCACTGACTCAATGGACACGAGTCTGAACAAATTCCGGGAGATGGTGAAGAACAGGGAAACCTGACATGCTGCAGTCCATGGGGTCTCAAAGAGTCAGACACGACTGAACAGCAAAAGTATAGAATCCTGGAGCTCTTTGGAGATTCACTTCCAGCCTCTTGGTTTCCTGGGGGTTCAACTGCCTCCTAGCCCTGGAGCATCCCTTCTCTGCCAGCTCTCTGGGTCCTACTTTCTCCCCAAGCAGTCTGAGCCATTTTAAAGCAAGCCGACTCAAGTAAAGGAGAGTCATTCCAGTTCTTTCCCTCAAGGGTGAGTGTTTAGACAGGCAGAGACTGCATTTAGAAATGACTGGTTTAACACGTCTCTGGACAATGGTCTTCTACTTCTGTAATGACTAGTCCAATACATCAAAGAGGCCCAGCCGTTTACACACCTTTAACAGTTCCCTCACACCTTAATAATTAAAGCCCATGCACCTCACTGAGCTGGTTTAAAAAGAAAAAAGAAAAACTTTGTTTTCTTGAAACTTTCCTATTTGAAGCCACTGTCTCACTCTAGTTAAGCTTCCTCCCCTCAGACTCGTCCCCAAAACTAGGCTCCAGTGCCAACATGTAAAACCCAGCCAAGCTTTGGCCCTTCCGCACAGCATGTCCGAAATTTCAACATTCTCCTAAAGGCACACCTAGCCCTCATGAATGACTTCTTTCTCTTCACCCCAATGGGTTATTTTGTAAAACGTCTTCACTCACACTGGTTCATTCAGAAAATATTTATGAAAGCTTACTGCATGCCTGGAGACTTTGTAAGTTCCATTCATTCCAAGATGTATAGAATAGACAATGGCACCCCACTCCAGTAGCCCTGGGGATGCATATTTCTGAAGCACAGTGATAAAGAAACCAGCCTCAGGGAGTAAACAAACTTTAGACACACAATGAAGATGCTCATCACACCCTTCCCTTTCAAGGGCTTGGGGAAAAAAACTATGAACAAGACTATGACCCAGAGCATATTTTAACCAGTGGACTCAGAAAAGACCCTGATGCTGGGAAAGATTGAGGGCAGGAGGTGAAAGGGGCGACAGAGGATGAGAGGATTGGATGGCATCACTGACTCAATGGACACGAGTCTGAACAAATTCCGGGAGATGGTGAAGAACAGGGAAACCTGACATGCTGCAGTCCATGGGGTCTCAAAGAGTCAGACACGACTGAACAGCAAAAGTATAGAATCCTGGAGCTCTTTGGAGATTCACTTCCAGCCTCTTGGTTTCCTGGGGGTTCAACTGCCTCCTAGCCCTGGAGCATCCCTTCTCTGCCAGCTCTCTGGGTCCTACTTTCTCCCCAAGCAGTCTGAGCCATTTTAAAGCAAGCCGACTCAAGTAAAGGAGAGTCATTCCAGTTCTTTCCCTCAAGGGTGAGTGTTTAGACAGGCAGAGACTGCATTTAGAAATGACTGGTTTAACACGTCTCTGGACAATGGTCTTCTACTTCTGTAATGACTAGTCCAATACATCAAAGAGGCCCAGCCGTTTACACACCTTTAACAGTTCCCTCACACCTTAATAATTAAAGCCCATGCACCTCACTGAGCTGGTTTAAAAAGAAAAAAGAAAAACTTTGTTTTCTTGAAACTTTCCTATTTGAAGCCACTGTCTCACTCTAGTTAAGCTTCCTCCCCTCAGACTCGTCCCCAAAACTAGGCTCCAGTGCCAACATGTAAAACCCAGCCAAGCTTTGGCCCTTCCGCACAGCATGTCCGAAATTTCAACATTCTCCTAAAGGCACACCTAGCCCTCATGAATGACTTCTTTCTCTTCACCCCAATGGGTTATTTTGTAAAACGTCTTCACTCACACTGGTTCATTCAGAAAATATTTATGAAAGCTTACTGCATGCCTGGAGACTTTGTAAGTTCCATTCATTCCAAGATGTATAGAATAGACAATGGCACCCCACTCCAGTATTCTCGCCTGGGATATTCCACAGACAGAGAAGCCTGGTGGACTACAGTCCGTGGGGCCACAAAAGAGTTGGACGTGACTGCCCGAACAACAGCAACATAGAGTAGGCAGCCTGGTTCCCGAGGAGCTTGAAGCTCAGTGAGGGAGAATGACGCCTACTATGTGGTAGATGCTGTGTTTGGGATAATCCCCAAGTACCATGGGCATCCTAAAAAGGTTTTCTGGTAAAAGAAATGGACACTGGCACCCTAGGCAGGAAGGACACAGGCAAAAGTCCAGAGAGGAGTCTTAGCCCAGTTAAGAACACCACTGGGTCAGCTAGCCTGGAGGGCAGGGTCGGGCAGGACGAGGGGAGGTGGGCGGAGGCGTGAGTGGAGCACAGGGTAGTGACTAGAACTCTACAACCCACATTCATTCTGTGTCAGCAAGCAGCTATTAGGTTCTTTCCGTAGTCATGTCTGACTCTTTGCCACCCCATGGATGAGTCATGGAATTCTCCAGGCAAGAATACTGGAGTGGGCAGCCGTTCCCTTTTCCAGGGGATCTTCCCAACCCAGGGATCCAACCTAAGTCTCCCGCATTGCAGGCAGATTGTTTACCAGCTGAGCTACCAGGGAAGCCTGAAGATTCTTTCAATAGGGGGCACTAGAGGGAGACTTTAAGGCAGGAGGTGGAAGGAAGGCCTTCTTCCCACAGTGCCCCTTTACCCCCTGTCTGGAGAAGCCCATGGACAGAGGAGTCTGGTGAGCTGCAGTCCACGAGGTCACACAGAGAAGGACACGACTGAAGCGACTTAGCACACACACATGTCCCTTTACCCAGGCAATAGCAGCAGCTGATTTCAGACTTTCCTCCAGGTTCTCTAAACCACTGTAGCCCTCAGTGGTCTGAATCTCAGTTCTGTGGAGCCCCTCCTAGAGCATGGTACATGCTGCTTGCAAGCTTTACCTCAGAGTTATGTCACTGTCCCTTTGCTTTTTTTTAGAACTTTAACATCTATATGACTAACTTAGTTTCCAGGTTAAATTCTCTCTGTTGAGGTACCTACCATAGTTTCTATTTTCCTGGACTCTAACTGATACATAGAGATTTCTGTAACTTTTTGCTAATGATAATTTTGTACTTGCAGAAAGGTTGCAGAGTAATACAGAAAAATTCTGGAGACCCTTTATGCCTTCATTGAAATCCATTATTTTTTCCCCCATTGAAGTAAAACTTGCATAATATTAACTGTTTGAAAGTGAACGAGTTAGTAGCAATCAGCACATTGCAATAAATTCATCAAGTTTTATCAGTTTTCCACATTTGTTTTATAATTCACTATCTCTATAAATACATATATATATATATATATGGCTACATTATTATGCATAGTATTAACTATTTTTCGTGAACTATTTGTAAGTGGCATACATCATATTCCCTTACCTCTTATGACAATTACATGTACTTTAGAATATATTCAAATATAACCATTGGTTGGGCTTCCCTGGTGACTCAGATGGTAAATAATCTGACTGCAAGGCAGGAGACTGGACTAGATCCCTGGGTCAGGAAGATCCCCTGGAGAAGGGAATGGCTACCCACTCCGGTATTCTTACCTGGAGAATCCCAGGAACAGAGGAGCCTGACGGGCTACAGTCCACAGGGTCGCAGAGTGGGGGACACCACTGGGCAACTGATACCTTCACTTCACTTTGACTTCAAGTATAACCATTCATACAGTAATCTATGGTTCATACTCCCATTTTGCAAAAAGATACAGGAAATACTATCTTCTTTGGACTCTACGTAATAGCTGTAAGAAAGGTAATTTGAAAATAGTGATAACCCAAGCAGATTCAAAAGACATGGCTTTTCCAAAAACGATACATTCAATATTGCAAAATATAATTCTGAGGGTTCAAAAACCTTGCCTTATAGTTGAGATTAGAATTGCTGGTTGAGTTCTTGTAAAATACAAGTATGTTCTTGTTTCTCCCACTCTGAAGTCTTGCTATTCAGCTTAATTCTTAACTTTACAATATGCATATTTACAGGTCTGCTATAAACAGCTGAGTAAAAACTCAGGAAGGTAGAAAACAGTTCATCTGTTTTACAGACATGAACTTTGGCAGAGGAGAAGAGGGAAAAGGGGCCCTCAGCTGGATTCTCCTGTAAGCTTTGCCTGTCCTTGAGGCGTTTCCACTGCCCAAAGAAGAAGGAAAATTGTTTTCCAGTCTTACGTCAAGTGCCAAAATTACTCTTGGAATTGCTCCCTTCATCTGTCAGTTTCATTTTCCCCATGGAGCTGTGATCAGGGCAACCAAGCTTCCCAGTCAGAATCTGGGTTGGAGCTTCACTGCTCCCATAGACAACTGGTTTGGGGAAGAAAAAAAAAAAAAAATACCCTGCAGAGTGATTTCAATAAGTGACCAGGAACATCAGAGAGCTGGTGCTAGGATCTGAAGTGCTGACCTTACATGTGACCTCAGTATTCCTACAGAGTTAGTGGCTAACTGACACAAAGGAATTAATCACCTCCATGGAGACTTCCCTGGTGGTCCAGGGGCTGAGTCCACACTTCCACTGCAGGGGCCACAGGTTTGATCCCTGTTCAGGGAACTAAGATCAACTTGATCCCTGGGTTGGGAAGATCTCCTGGATAAGGAAATGGCAGTCTACTCCAGTGCCTGGGAAATTCCATGAACAGAGGAACTGGCGGGCTACAGTCCAGTCTACAGGGTTACAAAGAGTCAGACATGACTTAGCAGCGACTGAAAAACAACAACAACAACAGGGAACTAAGCTCCTGCGTGCTGTGACGGGAGCCAAAAAAAAAAAAGCACCTCCAGGAATTTCTTAGGAAATAAAAGATTGAAGAATCAAATTCCAAAGCTCCTAAGTGTTGGTCTCTAGCTTGTTTTCCAAGTTCTTTATTTTCTTTTTCTTAAACAAACGAACAACAAAAAACCATTTTGTATTGTGGTATAGCCAATTAACAATGCTGTGATAGTTTCAGGTGAACAGTGAAGGGGCTTGGCCATATATATACATGTATCTATTCTCCCCCAAACCCCGCTCCCATTCAGGCTAGTACATAACATTGAGCAGAGTTCCATGTGCTGTACAACAAATTTTTGTTGGTTATCCATTTCTAACATGGCAGTATGTACATGACTTTCTCAAAGTCCCCAACCCAAGTTCTTCATTTTCATTCCCTTTCCCAGTCTGCTCTAGTCAAGAATCTGGGTTTTGGTGCCAGATACACCTTAGCTCACATCCAGTCTTTGTCCTTCACTGGCTTGGGCCCACAGGTTGAGTTAGTTAGCCTCCCAGAGACAAAAGATGCTCACTGATAGAACTGGGATCACACTACCTTCCTTGCAGTGTTGATGTGAGGATTAAAGGAAGTCACATGTGTGGGCACAGTGCCTTGCACAGTCTGGACAAACAGGCCTCAGAAAATGCTAACTTTTTTCCTGTTATCACCTTTCTAACCCTCTCACTAGTGGACTAAAACTCATTCTTCTGGAGCTTATAGTCTTAAGCGATATTAAATTAGAAAAGAAACATATGGTAAGATAATCTGAATTGAAAACTCCAGGCTTTACCTGAGCCTAGCTTAGAATTTAGAAATTTTAAAAATATCCATTTTTTTCTAGCAGGTAAGATTTCAAACCCTCAGAAATGCATTTTGCAGTTTTGACAGCTACACGGCTAGGAGATCCGTACCTTTGAAGGGAACTCTGGCAGGCTCTGTAATCAAGTCAGAACTGTAGCTTGTATGTAAATATTTCACAGTTTTGTAAAGCAATTTAGATACAAATGGATTATTATAAAAATTAAGTTCAATTTCTCCTTTCTTTCCTCTCTTCAGAGAATATGTAGAAGACAGCTCTTGAGACTATGGAATGGTTTTACCATAGATGGAGACTTTGGAAATTTTCTGAAATAAATGGTTTCCAGATTTTATAAAAAGTAGTAGATTTTATAAAAAGTAGATTTTATAATATACAGTAGTGAAGGATTTTACTCTGAACTCTTTATTCATAGGTGGCGCTAGTGGTGAAGAATGCCACCCCTAAAGGCTGGAGACTGCAAGAGATTTGGGGCGGATTCCCTTGATCAGCAGGATCCCCTGGAGTAGGAAATGGCAACCCACTCTACCAGGAAAATTCCATGGACAGAGGAGCCTGGCAAGCTACAGTCCATGAGGTCAGATACAACTGAGTGTGCGCGCGCACACACACACACACACGTGATCAAAAGTGATATGAGGGCTTCCCTGGTGGTCCAGTGGGTGAAGAGTCCGCCTTGCAGTGCAAGGGGCACCAGTTTGATCCCTGGCCTGGGAAGATCCGTGAAGCGGCTGGACTGGTGTGCCAAATTAGGAGCCAGTGCTCTGGAGCACATGCGCCAGGAGCTGGTGCTCTGCAACGAGCGAGGCCACTGCAGTGGGAGGCCCACACAGGCAGAGGAATGAAGATGGATGAAAATAAATACACAACCAATAAAAGAGGCCAAAATTTAAAAAAAAAAAGTGATATGAAATACTTCTAGGACTGGCCCATTATACTTCCCTGCCTTGCCCTCCATGCACAGTTGATAGAACAGAGATGACTCCCAAGGCAACCCTGTTGTTTAATCACTAAGCCAAGTCCAACTCTCCTCAACCCTGTGGTTGATAGCCTGCCAGGCTTCCAAGCCCTTCACTATATCCTGGAATTTCCTCAAATTCATGCCCATTGAGTCAATACCCATCCCTTCCTGCCTCCCTCTCTTCCTCATGCCATACTATTAATAACTAAGCATCTACTACATTCCTTCCAGGCACTATTCTAGGTATTATTTAGATGAACAAAACAGATAAATTTTTGCCCTTTAGAAGCTCAGATTATAATGAAGGAAACAGAAAATAAGTAAATAGTATGGTTCCAAGTATTGAAAATTGCTTAGATGAAAACTAAAATAAATAAATAAACAGAATAAAGAAGACAGTGAGTGACAAGGAGGATCTTTTAGACAAGGTAGTTAGGACAGGGCTCTCTGAGGAGGTAGCATTTCCCAAAGACCTGAGTAACACAAAGAAACTAGTCAGACAAAAATCTAAAAGGACAAAGAACTCAATTCTTTCTCTAAAAGCAGTGACCTATAGGAGAAAAACAAACATAATAATGCAAAAAGACAAACTGAAATGACTCAGCGCAGTCAAATGGGAGACTGCAAGAGATTTGGGCGGATTCCTTGATCAGCAGGATCCTGCAGTAGGAAATGGCAACCCACTCTACCAGGAAAATTCCATGGACAGAGGAGCCTGGCAAGCTACAGTCCATGAGGTCAGATACAACTGAGTGTGCGCGCGCACACACACACACACACGTGATCAAAAGTGATATGAGGGCTTCCCTGGTGGTCCAGTGGGTGAAGAGTCCGCCTTGCAGTGCAAGGGGCACCAGTTTGATCCCTGGCCTGGGAAGATCCGTGAAGCGGCTGGACTGGTGTGCCAAATTAGGAGCCAGTGCTCTGGAGCACATGCGCCAGGAGCTGGTGCTCTGCAACGAGCGAGGCCACTGCAGTGGGAGGCCCACACAGGCAGAGGAATGAAGATGGATGAAAATAAATACACAACCAATAAAAGAGGCCAAAATTTAAAAAAAAAAAGTGATATGAAATACTTCTAGGACTGGCCCATTATACTTCCCTGCCTTGCCCTCCATGCACAGTTGATAGAACAGAGATGACTCCCAAGGCAACCCTGTTGTTTAATCACTAAGCCAAGTCCAACTCTCCTCAACCCTGTGGTTGATAGCCTGCCAGGCTTCCAAGCCCTTCACTATATCCTGGAATTTCCTCAAATTCATGCCCATTGAGTCAATACCCATCCCTTCCTGCCTCCCTCTCTTCCTCATGCCATACTATTAATAACTAAGCATCTACTACATTCCTTCCAGGCACTATTCTAGGTATTATTTAGATGAACAAAACAGATAAATTTTTGCCCTTTAGAAGCTCAGATTATAATGAAGGAAACAGAAAATAAGTAAATAGTATGGTTCCAAGTATTGAAAATTGCTTAGATGAAAACTAAAATAAATAAATAAACAGAATAAAGAAGACAGTGAGTGACAAGGAGGATCTTTTAGACAAGGTAGTTAGGACAGGGCTCTCTGAGGAGGTAGCATTTCCCAAAGACCTGAGTAACACAAAGAAACTAGTCAGACAAAAATCTAAAAGGACAAAGAACTCAATTCTTTCTCTAAAAGCAGTGACCTATAGGAGAAAAACAAACATAATAATGCAAAAAGACAAACTGAAATGACTCAGCGCAGTCAAAGATGACTCAAAGAGAAATGAAACTCAAACCCCAGATGTATGTGGGAGCCTGGCCGGGCTACAGTCCATGTGGTTGGTCGCGAAGAGTGAGGCACGACTGAGTGACTAACACAGCTGTCTGTCCTTGGCCAAGGATCTCTGAGCAGTGTGGGTAAGTTCTTCCTTTCACTTTTGTCTGACTGGTCCGATACCTCTAAGTTCTTCAGTGTGAAATTTACCCATGTATGCAGACAACTCAAGAAACAAAGTAATGTGTCAGGCTTCATCCTTAGATATTTATAAACACTGCTATCTCCAGCAGGTTGTTTAACTTCTCTAGTTCTTAATCCCCCTCCTCTCTAAAAATAGAAAGAATCCCAGTAACTAAGTTCCTTCACAGGTTTGTTCAGATAATAGATGAGGTTGTACACATAAAATGCTAGCACAGAAATAAGTACTAAAGTTTTTAGTCAAGTTAACCTGCTGCATGTTTACCAAATATTGACTCCATATTTTTAAAACACCAAGATTTTTCTGCCTTCTTTTGGGTCACATTCCAATTCAAGCCTGATCTGAAAGGAAAGGATAGTCTTGCCCAGAGGCTTTGTCATGGAGGCAGCTTGCAGTTGGCTCTGGTATGCAGAAAGCTGTGTGTTAAGGATGCTTATTCATTGAACAGCTGACCTGAGATACCCATCTGACTGAGGCCAAGTCACCACTGGCCACTGATCCATACAATCCCACTGGGCACCATTCACACAGAACTGTGAGCTGTAATCTGTTTTTGCGTTGAGAAATCAATGTGTGGATCATGACTGGCATCTTCTAAATCTTACTGAAGTATAAAAGTAAACACATCAAAAAAAAGTGTCAAACTTGGGAGTCTTCGCTGGTGGTCTAGTGGTTAAAACTGCACTTCCACTGCAGGGGTCCTGGGTTTAATCCTTTGTGGGAGAAGTCAGATCCCACATGCTGCATGGTGTGAGCAAAAAAAAAAAAATTAAGTGCCCAACTCAGGTGGGAAAAAGTGTCAATTCTTTCCTAAAAGCAGTGACCTATAGGAGAAAAACAAACATAATAATGCAAAAAGACAAACTGAAATGACTCAGCGCAGTCAAAGATGACTCAAAGAGAAATGAAACTCAAACCCCAGATGTATGTGGGAGCCTGGCCGGGCTACAGTCCATGTGGTTGGTCGCGAAGAGTGAGGCACGACTGAGTGACTAACACAGCTGTCTGTCCTTGGCCAAGGATCTCTGAGCAGTGTGGGTAAGTTCTTCCTTTCACTTTTGTCTGACTGGTCCGATACCTCTAAGTTCTTCAGTGTGAAATTTACCCATGTATGCAGACAACTCAAGAAACAAAGTAATGTGTCAGGCTTCATCCTTAGATATTTATAAACACTGCTATCTCCAGCAGGTTGTTTAACTTCTCTAGTTCTTAATCCCCCTCCTCTCTAAAAATAGAAAGAATCCCAGTAACTAAGTTCCTTCACAGGTTTGTTCAGATAATAGATGAGGTTGTACACATAAAATGCTAGCACAGAAATAAGTACTAAAGTTTTTAGTCAAGTTAACCTGCTGCATGTTTACCAAATATTGACTCCATATTTTTAAAACACCAAGATTTTTCTGCCTTCTTTTGGGTCACATTCCAATTCAAGCCTGATCTGAAAGGAAAGGATAGTCTTGCCCAGAGGCTTTGTCATGGAGGCAGCTTGCAGTTGGCTCTGGTATGCAGAAAGCTGTGTGTTAAGGATGCTTATTCATTGAACAGCTGACCTGAGATACCCATCTGACTGAGGCCAAGTCACCACTGGCCACTGATCCATACAATCCCACTGGGCACCATTCACACAGAACTGTGAGCTGTAATCTGTTTTTGCGTTGAGAAATCAATGTGTGGATCATGACTGGCATCTTCTAAATCTTACTGAAGTATAAAAGTAAACACATCAAAAAAAAGTGTCAAACTTGGGAGTCTTCGCTGGTGGTCTAGTGGTTAAAACTGCACTTCCACTGCAGGGGTCCTGGGTTTAATCCTTTGTGGGAGAAGTCAGATCCCACATGCTGCATGGTGTGAGCAAAAAAAAAAAAAAAAAATTAAGTGCCCAACTCAGGTGGGAAAAAAAGTGTCAAACTCAGGCATTACCTGGTGTCCAGGTTAGGACTCTATTCCATCACAACCCAGGGTGCAGATTCATTCCCCTGGGTAGGGAATTAAGATCCTGCAAGCTAGCTGCAGTGTGACTAAAAATAAAAAAATAAAAATAGAAAATTTTAAAGGGTAAAACTCAATAAATTTTTACAGAATGGACAGACCCATGTAGCCAACCTATATGAAGAAACAGAAACCCTCCTCACTCACCCTTCCAGGCATGGCCTCTCTCCAAAGCTAACCCTTAGTCTGGCTTCTAGCATAGAAACCCAAACATAACATTTTTGTCTTCTTGGTATTTGCTACATCGCTTCAGTTGTGTCTGCCTCCGTGCAATCCCATGAACTGTAGCCCACCAGGCTCTTCAGTCCATGGGATTCTCTAGGCAAGGGTACTGGGGTAGGTTGCCTTGTCCTCCTCTAGGGAATCTTCCTGACCCAGGGATCGAACCCCTGTCTCTTATGTATCACTAGCGCCACCTGGGAAGCCCTATTTTCTTGGAGTTTCATGTAAATAAAACCTAATGGTGTGTGTTCTTTTGTATTGGGCTTCCTTTGCTTAGCATTGTGCTTGTGAAACTCATCCATGTTTTTGTATCATTAGTTCTCATTACCATGAATATCCCGCTATGTGAATACATGGCAAGTTGTCTAGTCTATTAATACTGCTAATGAACATTTACCTTGTTTTCAGTTTGGGACCATTACAGATAATGGTATAAAAAAAAGGACCATTTTATCATGCTCAAAGATTAGGGATGTGTACAGGGTACTGGGGGGGATAACTGATCTCTGCCTCTGTGAGGCCCAGGGCCTTGGCTGAAAACAGGCAGTGGCTATGGGAGAGTTGACAGTGGCACCAGTACATATATGGCACCTGGGCAAAGAGGACTCTAAGAGTGAGTTCCTGCCATTTGGTTCACCTCTGTGTGGAGTCTTCTGGTAGTCTGACTTCCTCACAGCATGGTGGCCTCGGGGCAGCTGGACTTCTCACACAACAGCTCAGGATTCCAAGCATGAGTGTCCCCGTGAACAAGAAAGATGCTCCATAGCTTTTTTTTTAAACTCTAAGAGAGGATAACTGTCTTACCTCTACCCATCTTAGGTTGATTGGTTTTCTGTGTAGGTGCCCTCTCAGGTCCAACTCTTTGCGACCCCATGGAATGTACCTGGCCAGACTCCTCTGGCTGTGGAATTGTTCAGGCAAGAATACTGGAGCAGGTTCCTGCTCCTGGGGATCTTCCCAACCCAGGGATCGAACCTGCATCTCTTGTGTCTCCTGCACCAGCAAGTGGATTCTTTCCCACTACACCACATTGTGTGTGTGCACACTCAGTGACGTCCGACTGTGACCCCATAGACTGTAACCACCAGGTTCCTCTGCCCATGGAGGTTCCTAGGCAAGAATACTGGAGTGAGTGTCATTTCTACAAATTAGACTGACCGAAAAAATTAACAGAGAAAAACAAAAGTTTATTAACATGTGCATCTTGCATACACATGGGAGCACTCCGTGATGAAAAACACAAAGAGCAGTGAGAACTTGGGCTTAGGTAGCACCTTAACTAAAAACAATAAATTTTCAGGGAAGTGACAAGACAAATGAAAAGAATTTTAAGTGTTTAGGACAGCCAATTGTGGGAAGGTAAATATATGGGGGATCCAGTGGGAGATAAGGGCTGTTGGGTCCCCTGCTGTCTCTGGTGATCAACTTCTGTTCTTCCTGGTAGAGAGAGGAGAGCATATTCTTCTACCGTCTTTTGGCTTAACTTCAGAAGCCACATGGCATCACCTCCACACCACTCTATTTTTTCAAATGTGTCACCAGCCTGCTTAGGTTCAAAGAAAAGAGGCACAGATCCTACCTCTCTTAGTGAAGAATCTCTAGGTAACATTATAAGGAAGTGTATGCAACAAGGAGAGATTTTTTTTTTAAAACATTTATTTATTTATTTATTTATTTATTTGGGGGGCAGTTTGGGAGGGATGTGGTGGGTGGGCCACTTCTATTGGTCTTTCATTTCTCTATTTTCATCCGTCTTTGTTCTTTGGCTCTTGTGGGCCTCCCATCGCGGTGGCCTCTGCTGTCGCAGAGCACTGGCTCTGGGCGCATGCGCTCCAAAGCTCCGGCTAGGTAATTGGACACATGGGTCCAGCCGCTCTGCGGCACGTGGGATCTTCCCAGGCCAGGGATCAAACCGGCGCCCCTTGCACTGCAAGGCAGTGTCCATACTCACTGGACCACCAGGGAAGCCCAAGGAGAGATTATTACAGCCATCTTTGGAAAATATGACGTGCCTCAGCTCTATGACCATTCTGGGACACTTTTCATGAGCATATGAACATTTCTGTCCAGAATGTATTGTACCCTGGAGCTCAGCTGCTGAGTGTATAGTGAGTGTAAAGTGTGTGTGTATATATATCTATATCTATCTATCTATCTATCTATATATACACATACATATATGTATATATGCTAAGCTTTAGTAAATAGTGCTAAATATTTGTTTTGGGCTTGTGCCAATTTATATTCCCATAATGTGTGAAAATTCCATTTCCTCCATATCTTTGCTAAAAATTGACATTAATTCTTCTCAGTTTAGCCATTTGGCGAGGTATACAGTGGTGCTGAATTGTTTTAAATTTCTGATGACTAATGATGTTGAGAAACTTCTCATATGTTTATTGGCCACTTAAATATCTTTTATGAAGTGCTAGTTTGGAGGGCCAGAATAATTTTTAATGGCACAAAATAGAGACTATCAGAATATACCATACATGGCAAGAGTAGATATTTTCCCTGAAACATTGTTTTGTTTTATATATTGTAGTAGTTGCTGTGATGTATTCCTCAGATTCTCCCATTTATGACTAAGCACACACTTCCCAGTTCCCAGGAATATTGCCTGCTACTGCTCAGAATCAAATCCTTCCCCAGAAATTGCCCTTGGCAGAATTACAGGTGACTCAGTGGTAAAGAATCCTCCTGGTGACAACAGGAGACGTGAGTTCGATCCCTGGGTCAGGGAGATCCCCTGGAGTGACAAATAACTACACATTCCAGGATTCTTGCCTGGAAAATTCCATGGAAAGAGGAGCCTGGCAGGCTGCAGTCCATGGGGTCTCAAACAGTTGAACGTGACTGAGAAACTGAGGGAGTTGAGGCTAAGGCCTAGGTTAAGGCCCCTCCTCAAGGAAAGCCCACATCCAGTGATCAGTCAACTTGGGAGGTAGGTACAAAAGTCCAGCCCTCCTAAAGGTATTCGGGCTTGGCTGGAACTTTAAAACTGGAAGTCCTGTGTCCTGGGAGTCTTCTCAATCCTGGGTAAACTGGAATGGTTGGTCACCCTACTGCTGCTATAATTTGGGACAGCACTGATAAACCAACTTCAGAATTTTTGTACAATCAACTGAAGCTTCACTAAGATTGCAAGAGCATCGCTAACGTCTACTTCTCCCTCTGCCCAATCCTGTGTCCTTTGTACTTTCACAAGAACTGATTCTAGTGGAGTCCCCAATAAATATGCTGCATCAGTTCTCCATCTAGAATCTACCTTCCAGGGAACCCAAAGTATGTATATACAGGTAGTGGGTCCTAATGATAAAAAATGCCTTTTCTTGCTGGCTCAAAAAGATATGGAAGCCTCTAGTAGAGAAGATGTTAGGGTTTTACCCAGCCTGTGCTCCTCTTCTCCTTAGGTGGCAGCATCCTGCTTCTTCAGGGGAGACAGTGCTCCTCTTACTCAAGTCAGGGGTTCTTGTGGCCACATCCGATTTAAGTACCCCCCTCCTCTGCCAACTCTCAGCTCCCATGGAGTGGGTCTCTGACTCAATCCAGGCCAATCAGAATCCTTTCCTAGAATTTATCTATTTAGGCTTAGAGAAAAACAGTCCTTCCTGGGCCAGCCACCCCACATTAATACTGAATCAGAGGCCACGTAGCCTCTATACAGAGAGATTCTACTTAAATCAAAGAGAGCCTATATACAGACAGCCTCTATACAGAGATTCTACTTAAATCAAACCCCTCCAAGATTTGATTGGAGGGATGAAGACATCCCTTCAGATGTCCCCTTCCCAATGAAACATTCTTGACACTCCAGGTTACATGCATGCAGCCCACAAACATTTTTGAGCTCTGGGTGCTCTTACATTTAAGAGAGGCTCAAGAGGGAGGGACATATGTATACTTGTGACTGATTCACTGTGTGCGTCTCAATTTTGGTACAAATAACTATCCAGGATTCTTGCCTGGAAAATTCCATGGAAAGAGGAGCCTGGCAGGCTGCAGTCCATGGGGTCTCAAACAGTTGAACGTGACTGAGAAACTGAGGGAGTTGAGGCTAAGGCCTAGGTTAAGGCCCCTCCTCAAGGAAAGCCCACATCCAGTGATCAGTCAACTTGGGAGGTAGGTACAAAAGTCCAGCCCTCCTAAAGGTATTCGGGCTTGGCTGGAACTTTAAAACTGGAAGTCCTGTGTCCTGGGAGTCTTCTCAATCCTGGGTAAACTGGAATGGTTGGTCACCCTACTGCTGCTATAATTTGGGACAGCACTGATAAACCAACTTCAGAATTTTTGTACAATCAACTGAAGCTTCACTAAGATTGCAAGAGCATCGCTAACGTCTACTTCTCCCTCTGCCCAATCCTGTGTCCTTTGTACTTTCACAAGAACTGATTCTAGTGGAGTCCCCAATAAATATGCTGCATCAGTTCTCCATCTAGAATCTACCTTCCAGGGAACCCAAAGTATGTATATACAGGTAGTGGGTCCTAATGATAAAAAATGCCTTTTCTTGCTGGCTCAAAAAGATATGGAAGCCTCTAGTAGAGAAGATGTTAGGGTTTTACCCAGCCTGTGCTCCTCTTCTCCTTAGGTGGCAGCATCCTGCTTCTTCAGGGGAGACAGTGCTCCTCTTACTCAAGTCAGGGGTTCTTGTGGCCACATCCGATTTAAGTACCCCCCTCCTCTGCCAACTCTCAGCTCCCATGGAGTGGGTCTCTGACTCAATCCAGGCCAATCAGAATCCTTTCCTAGAATTTATCTATTTAGGCTTAGAGAAAAACAGTCCTTCCTGGGCCAGCCACCCCACATTAATACTGAATCAGAGGCCACGTAGCCTCTATACAGAGAGATTCTACTTAAATCAAAGAGAGCCTATATACAGACAGCCTCTATACAGAGATTCTACTTAAATCAAACCCCTCCAAGATTTGATTGGAGGGATGAAGACATCCCTTCAGATGTCCCCTTCCCAATGAAACATTCTTGACACTCCAGGTTACATGCATGCAGCCCACAAACATTTTTGAGCTCTGGGTGCTCTTACATTTAAGAGAGGCTCAAGAGGGAGGGGACATATGTATACTTGTGACTGATTCACGTTGGCATGTGGCAGAAATCTACACAATCTTGTAACGCGGTTATCCTCCAGTTAAAAAAAATAATAAATACAAAATAATAAATAGTGCTGCTGTGCTAGCACTGAGGCCCAAAGATGGAACAGAGTACCACTCACGGCTACAGGTGCTTTAGTGTCACAGTGGGGGAAGCTGACTCATAAACACAGTTAGCATATGAACTGGCAAGTGCAATGAGAGAGATGTTAGGAAGCTCTTAGGAGGGAAGTGTATGGCAGCTAGCCTCCAGAAAGGTCCCCAGTGATCTCGGCCTCCTGGTGTTCATACTCTCTGTAGTCCTGCCACACAGTATCAGCATTTGTCTCTAAAACCAGTAGAATACCATGGAAGTAATGGTGTATGACTTCTAAATCTAGGGAAGGTGAACAACCTTTTTTTTTTCGAAGAGGTAGTAAATATTTTAAACTTTACTGATTGTCCCGACCCGCAGGATTCGTCAGCATAGACCTGGGATTCGTCAACGCAGGCCTAAAGGGTGGGGCGGGGAGCGGGAATTGAGAGGACAAGAGACACGAGACGTGGAGACAAGACAGGAGTCTGATCAAGTCTATTTTATTGTTGAAAGGGAGCGATATTTGTGCTGTACAAAAGGCGGAAGAGCCCAGCAATAGACCAATCATGTTAAAGGTCAACTATGCACGCGATTACATAATGGCAAGGGTCTATGAGGAGCATGCACTGATCACGGGAGCACGGAAACTTCACTCAGCCAATCACGGCAATGAGCACACATCCCAGACCGCGCAAGACCGCACCCCTCCTGCTCCCGCCAGGCACCATCTTTGGGAGCTTGTGGCGATGTTCTCAAACTGAAGGTCGTAAGGCGTGGCCAAGGCCCTCACAGTCCCAGCCAGGATGACGATACTCTCATGCCGGGAGCTCTGCCAAGTGCTATCTCAAATGTTGCATTGTAGCATTCATGCTTGGGAGGCTTGGGATGTGGCCGGGCCAACCCGCGGTCCCTGACAACTGATCATATGGTTTCTATTGTAACTACTCAACTCTGTTACCTTAACATGAAAGCAACCATTAAGTAAATGATGATGGCAGTCATGACCTAAATGAAACTTTATTTATAAAAAAAGGTAGCAGGGTGGCTTTACCCATCACTTGTAGTTTGCCAATTCCTGGTCTAGATCTTAAAACACATTGCACCTTGTGGGTTGTTCTCTTGGGTCACTTGCTCTGGGGGAAGTCATTGCTGTGTCCTAAGGACATTTGAGTAGATGAGGAACCGATCAACGCCTCTGCCAGCCACCAACACCAAGTGGGCCAGTCGTCCGAGTGAATCATCTGCTAAGCAAATCCTTTAGCTCCATCACACCTTCTGATGAGACCGCAGCCCCAGCTGACATGTTGACCATAACTTCACGAAAGATCCCAAGCCAGAAGCACCAGGTAAGTTTCTTCCAAATTCCTGAAATTGTCTGAGCTACTTAGCATTTGTTGTTTAAGTTTTGACTTAGTGCAGAAATAGAGAGCTAATGCCAAAGGTGTGTTTTCCTACTGACTCCTGAGATAACTATTGAGTAATAGTAGACTGGGAATTTCCTTGTGGTCCAGTGACTAAGCTTCCAATGCAAGGGATGATCTTTCGATCCCTGGTCAAGGAACTAATATCCCACATGCTGTGTGGTGTGGCCAAAAATATATAAACAAACAACAACAAAATAAGAAATAGTAGGCTGTTGGCACATTATAAATCATCCACACTTCAATTAAAAAAGAAAAAAGAAAGAAACAGTAGGCTTGGGGTGGTAGGCTTTCCGTAGCCTAGTTTCCTCAGTTGAAGTCATTTATTTGAATTACAAATACATCAATATAAACTCATAGTGAAAAGATTCAAACAATACAGAAGTACAGAGACCAAATGAGAAAAGCCTTCTGTATCAACTCCCAGTTGTGGATGAAGAATTCACCTGTCATGTCAATAAACAAAGGATGTTGGGACTGTCAAGCCATCAGCCACTGCAGCTATTACTTATCATTTTCTTTAATTAATAACAATCTCTTAAGACTCTCAGGAGTCTGCCAAGTGCTATCTCAAATGTTGCATTGTAGCATTCAAGGCTTGGGATGTGGGGCCAACCCGCGGTCCCTGACAACTGATCATATGGTTTCTATTGTAACTACTCAACTCTGTTACCTTAACATGAAAGCAACCATTAAGTAAATGATGATGGCAGTCATGACCTAAATGAAACTTTATTTATAAAAAAAGGTAGCAGGGTGGCTTTACCCATCACTTGTAGTTTGCCAATTCCTGGTCTAGATCTTAAAACACATTGCACCTTGTGGGTTGTTCTCTTGGGTCACTTGCTCTGGGGGAAGTCATTGCTGTGTCCTAAGGACATTTGAGTAGATGAGGAACCGATCAACGCCTCTGCCAGCCACCAACACCAAGTGGGCCAGTCGTCCGAGTGAATCATCTGCTAAGCAAATCCTTTAGCTCCATCACACCTTCTGATGAGACCGCAGCCCCAGCTGACATGTTGACCATAACTTCACGAAAGATCCCAAGCCAGAAGCACCAGGTAAGTTTCTTCCAAATTCCTGAAATTGTCTGAGCTACTTAGCATTTGTTGTTTAAGTTTTGACTTAGTGCAGAAATAGAGAGCTAATGCCAAAGGTGTGTTTTCCTACTGACTCCTGAGATAACTATTGAGTAATAGTAGACTGGGAATTTCCTTGTGGTCCAGTGACTAAGCTTCCAATGCAAGGGATGATCTTTCGATCCCTGGTCAAGGAACTAATATCCCACATGCTGTGTGGTGTGGCCAAAAATATATAAACAAACAACAACAAAATAAGAAATAGTAGGCTGTTGGCACATTATAAATCATCCACACTTCAATTAAAAAAGAAAAAAGAAAGAAACAGTAGGCTTGGGGTGGTAGGCTTTCCGTAGCCTAGTTTCCTCAGTTGAAGTCATTTATTTGAATTACAAATACATCAATATAAACTCATAGTGAAAAGATTCAAACAATACAGAAGTACAGAGACCAAATGAGAAAAGCCTTCTGTATCAACTCCCAGTTGTGGATGAAGAATTCACCTGTCATGTCAATAAACAAAGGATGTTGGGACTGTCAAGCCATCAGCCACTGCAGCTATTACTTATCATTTTCTTTAATTAATAACAATCTCTTAAGACTATTCTGACCATCCAGTAAGGCTCTGAACTTCCACTGCAGTGGGTGTGAGTTCAATCCCTGGTCAAGTAACTAGGATCCTCCAGAATTTGTGAGGTATGGCCAAATTAGGATTAAAATAAACAAAAACAATAGTAATCTTGATGTTCCAACTACCTGGTTTTTTGTTTGTTTGGCTTCTGTGTTTTTGCAAAAACTTCTATGTGTCCTGGCTCCCTTATTACCTCTTCAGAAGAGTCCCTCAGAGCTATCTGACCAGCTGTCTCCTGGGCTTAAGTCCTGAGCAATTCCACCAAATGAAACATATTTCTCAACTTTTAGGCTTTGCAATTTTTTCCAATTGGCACTACCTACATCTGCTCCCCTTAGAGGAGGTGTTGGTCTTTTTTTTTGTATCATCTTTGGCCCCTTTTCTGTAGCATGAGTGCCTAATGGCTTCTTTCTTATTTCCTCACCACACTGAGCATTTCTCAAGAGTTTATTTTGCTCTGTTTTATCTTAATGATTTGTTGTTTTCTCCAGAGGCAGCTTCACAGATGTGGGATGGGTACAGTTGCATGAGACCTTGATTTAATGTGCTTAATTAAAGCTCAGGAAGAAGAGCCTGAGCTTGATTTAATGCTCTGTTGTCACGGTTTTGAAATTCTTAAAAATATTCTTTAAAATTCTTAAATATATTTTAACAAGAGGCTCCACATTTTCCATTTATGTTGTGCATGGTTTTCTTGTTGATCTTTCCTGATATTACTAAGACAGGAGGCCAGGGCAGCAATCTTGTCATGGACTTCTTGAATTCCTCACAGGATCTTGAGAATACCCACAGTAAATGTTTGTTAATATGAAGGGAAATTTTCTTATCTCTGAAGGGCTTTTTTCTTACTTTTGTTTTTCTTTTATGAAGCCATGTATAGACATCTTTGATGACAATTAACAAACACAGAATAATCCAGAATTCTTTTTATCCCAGTGGAGCCCTACTTTCTCTGTGATTTTTGCATGCTGCTCTGAGCTTCATTTGTTCCAGGCAAAGAACAAAGAAGAATGTTGTTCTCTGTCTCTCAGTTAGAGAGATCCATAAACACATTCTCAAGAAGCAAGACCTTCAGCCACATGCAGTCTGTGAGTTCCATGTTTCCACAAGATCTATACTCAAAGAAGGATTGTGAACCAGGAATAATGAAGTTCATGTATCCAGGCAAGCAGTCAGCAGGAGTAAGTGAATAAATAATGAAGCCTATATCTACGATATTCAAGTTTTTCCTTCTGTTTGTACTTTAGTCAGTGATCCTTCTGATCATTTCAGGTGTTTGATGTTCCTTGAATTTTAGTCATTGGGAAGATTTATCATAATTTCTTGAAAAAAAAAGTTATACTTTAGGTTGTTCTGGTTAACTTTTTAGAAAAATTTATATAAAATAAAATTCTCTGTTTTTCCAAATTTATGTTTAGAGATCATTCAAGTCTTTCTTTAAGCCATGTTCCCTAAGTGTGAAAATAATTTTTTCTCCAATTTTATTACTTAAATATGCTTTTGAGAGTGTATCTTCTATGTATGTTTTGTTATTTTTTTTAATCTATTTTTTTGGCCTCACTGTGCCACATGTGGGATCTTAGTTCCTCAACCAGGGATTGAACCCAGGCTCTCTATGGGGAAAGCACAGTGTCCCTACCCATTGGGTCACCAGGGAAGTCCCCTATGTTATTTTCGAATGAAGTAAACCACACATTCAGAAAAGTAAAATAGGAACAATTTAATTTGAGTAGTTATATCTTAATATTTAAAGTGAATTTTGTGTTGTTTACTCATTTGACAAACATCTATGAAGTTCCCTCTATGTGCCTGCAGTGTTTCAGGCCTGGGGAGCAGCCAACAAGTACTCTGCAAGCATTATGGTGGAAGAACATAACATTTAAGAGAAATAAGGGCAGGATAAATAAGTGACATAATAGAATGTTTCATTTTAGCTAGTGATATGTAGAAGGGTTTCCCTGGTGGCTCAGATGGTAAAGAATCCACCTGCAGTGCAGGCGACCTGGGTTCGATCCATACAAATTTGGGTATTTGTTGATTTGGAAAGATCTTTAGAGTACAGTTGACCTTTGAACAACACAGGTTTAAGGAATGTGTATCCACTTATAGGTGTTTTTTTTTTTTTTTCCCCAGTGAACTTGTACTACATGCTTTGTGGCTGGTTGAATCTACAGATACAGAATTGTGGCTACAGAGAGCCATCTTTAGTTATACTGGATTTTGGCTGCCCAGAGGATCAGTACCATTTACCTGCACATTGTTCTAGGGTCAACTGTACATCGTTAAATGAAAAATGGGGGTTACAAAATAATAAGGTATAGGGATCTCAGTTTTATAAGGATCTCTATAGTTGCCTTACCAGACAAAGGAAGTTGAGAAGCAGACATATGAGTATATAAATACATAAAAATATATATATATATATTTTTTGGGGGGTACCTAATTACTTTATTTGAAGGCATGGTACTAAGGAAACTTAAGTAGACGTTTTGGTACAATTTATAGAAAAGGTGAAGGTAACCCAAACATGCATGCACTGCCTTGGTGACTGGGGAAGTCACCCCTGTGGCGATGGAAAGCCAGCCTGAGGCTTAGCTGCTGCTTCCCAGGGTGTGCTTGTCAAAGAGGTACTCTGCCGTGCCAGATTCGGGGGCCCCCATCTTGCGCAGGTTGGTTACGTGGTCACCCAATTCCTTGATAGACTTCACTTGCTCATCCAGGTAGTGAGTCTCAATGAAGTCACGCTGATGGGGGTCGTTTTTGTCTGTGGCCCGTTTGTGCAGTTCTAGTAGTGACTGATTCACGCTTTTTTCCAGCTGTAGCGCACATTCCATTGCATTCAGCCCATTCTCCCAGTCATCACGGTCTGGTTTCTTGATAACCTGAGGAAGATTCGGACACCTCGTTGGTTCTGCAGCTTCATCAGCTTTTCAGCATGTTCCCTCTCCTCATGAGACTGGTGAAGAAAGTATTTGGCAAAGTTCTTCAAAGCCACATCACCGCGGTCAAAATAGTATGACATGGACAGGTAGGCACGTAGGAGGCCTAGAGCTCCAGGTTGATCTGGCGGTTGATGGCGGCCTCCGCTTCCTGGTGGTAGTTCTGGCGCACCTGCGAGGGGGATGCGGTTCATGGCGGGTGGCTGAGAAGGGTCGGTGGTGGCAGTGGCGGCGGCTGCGGGGCGCTGGAGCGGCGGCGGGGACCTTGGGGCGGTCGGCGGGCTCTGTGAGGTGGTGACAAGGGCTGACTCTGAGTGGCCAGCCGAAGTAGGGGACGAGCAGCAGGGTTCCGTTCAAGCACTGTTGAAGCAGAAAACCGCGGCGACTCTCCGCGAAGACTCTAAAATGTTTTAAAAGAGAGAGAGATACTTTTGGAATTAGTGATTCATTTCCCGGTATTAAGAACGAAGAAAATAAAAGTTGCTGACTTCTCTGGAAGCTTCAAAATATCTATCAGATTTTATGGCCACCTAGAGAGGAATTTTTCCTGATGATCTGGAGCCATATCGACAAAAATGACTGACAGGGTGATAATTAATGTAAGATCTATTGTTTGCATTAATATGCTCCACCTCTGTGATCAAATTTTCATATTACCTGCAATGCTTTTCAGGTAGTAGGTGCTGCATAATTCTTCGCTGCAAGCTGGCAGGAAGGAATTTATGAACTTACTGTGAAATGAAAAACAGATGTCACGACTTTGGAAATGTAATCAAACAGCATCTGAAGTACCAGAAAGGAGCATATTTGCAAATCAGGAAATGCTCAGCCTCAAGAAACAGATGCTGATATACTTTTAGTCAGAATATCTTATTTATAGAAAGCCCTGGGTCACATTTTTACTTTGGTGACATTCAAAATTTTTAATTTTAATCTTTTAGTCCAGGGAATTTATTTCCAAAATGACATTCTGAATGACTACTTTTATTCACAGCAAGCTGAGTTTTGCAATCATTGCCTTTGATGTCTGTTCTGTGGCTTTTCTCCTTCGCCTAAACCCTGTCAATTACTCTGGGAGGCTGCCTGCAACAATGGAGACTATTGCCTCAGTAAAGGCGGTGTCCATAGTGTCAGAGACTGCAGGCACTGCCGAAGGCTATAGTGAGAGCAAGGGGAACTTCCAATGGTCCCCTTACATCGAAGTATATGATTTTCCTTTCTAAAACGTATGCCCATTGTCACATGCTTTGCGTGGCAATTTCATCTTAGCTCTTCTCTGGATCCCCAAGCTGTGGGAAAAGTGATTTTTAATATTGCAAGGCTGCATCTGGATAATTCAGAGGGCTGGTAGAGAAAAGAGATCATCCCTAGGGTCATAGTAGTGCCCTAGGGGCTGTTTTTCATAAACTACTTCTGCCTTCCACACCCAGCAGTCTTTCTTGAAGGATTAAGATATTTTAAACTCTGCCAGAGAAGGGAACTCACATTTACTGAGTAATGGTTATGGTCTGTTGGCTCTATGGATCAATCTTAATTCTACCTTATTTAAGAGGTATTAACAGCCTGGGGCTTTCCAGGTGGCGCAGTGGTAAAGAATCTGCCTTCCTGATGATCTGGAGCCATATCGACAAAAATGACTGACAGGGTGATAATTAATGTAAGATCTATTGTTTGCATTAATATGCTCCACCTCTGTGATCAAATTTTCATATTACCTGCAATGCTTTTCAGGTAGTAGGTGCTGCATAATTCTTCGCTGCAAGCTGGCAGGAAGGAATTTATGAACTTACTGTGAAATGAAAAACAGATGTCACGACTTTGGAAATGTAATCAAACAGCATCTGAAGTACCAGAAAGGAGCATATTTGCAAATCAGGAAATGCTCAGCCTCAAGAAACAGATGCTGATATACTTTTAGTCAGAATATCTTATTTATAGAAAGCCCTGGGTCACATTTTTACTTTGGTGACATTCAAAATTTTTAATTTTAATCTTTTAGTCCGGGGAATTTATTTCCAAAATGACATTCTGAATGACTACTTTTATTCACAGCAAGCTGAGTTTTGCAATCATTGCCTTTGATGTCTGTTCTGTGGCTTTTCTCCTTCGCCTAAACCCTGTCAATTACTCTGGGAGGCTGCCTGCAACAATGGAGACTATTGCCTCAGTAAAGGCGGTGTCCATAGTGTCAGAGACTGCAGGCACTGCCGAAGGCTATAGTGAGAGCAAGGGGAACTTCCAATGGTCCCCTTACATCGAAGTATATGATTTTCCTTTCTAAAACGTATGCCCATTGTCACATGCTTTGCGTGGCAATTTCATCTTAGCTCTTCTCTGGATCCCCAAGCTGTGGGAAAAGTGATTTTTAATATTGCAAGGCTGCATCTGGATAATTCAGAGGGCTGGTAGAGAAAAGAGATCATCCCTAGGGTCATAGTAGTGCCCTAGGGGCTGTTTTTCATAAACTACTTCTGCCTTCCACACCCAGCAGTCTTTCTTGAAGGATTAAGATATTTTAAACTCTGCCAGAGAAGGGAACTCACATTTACTGAGTAATGGTTATGGTCTGTTGGCTCTATGGATCAATCTTAATTCTACCTTATTTAAGAGGTATTAACAGCCTGGGGCTTTCCAGGTGGCGCAGTGGTAAAGAATCTGCCTTCCAATGCAGGAGACACAAAAGAGACAGATTTAATCCTTGGGTCAGGAAGATCCTGTGGAGTAGGAAAAGGCAACCCACTCCAGTATTCTTGCCTGGGAAAATGCATGGATTCTCAGAGGAGCCTGGAGGGCCACAGTCCATGGGGCCACAAGAGTCAGACATGACTAAGCACACCCAACCACACCCACCTCCCCAACACACACATGTCAGTTCACTTTACAAATGAGAGAAATGAGCCTCCCTTAGGGTGTATACTAAGATTTCCTGATTCTAAACTTCATATTCTTTCTACTGCAAACAGGGGAACGGGAGTCAAGATTACTGGTCTCTTTGGGGCAGCATGCTCAGTAAATAACACCAGGACAGTGCTTCCCAAGGATGAGCATTAAATAATCTAGTTATGCTGGAACAAGACACTCACCTTTAATACAAAATGATTCAGGGACAATAATTGAAGTTTTAAGACAATTGAAAGTACCTCACTGGGCTTTCCTGGTGGCTAAAATGGTAAAGAAAGTACCTCACTATTGATTTTTTAACAGCTTAATAAGTGTCTTGATCCCTAGCTCAGCACACTTTTACAGGTTCCCATTGTTGGCCATTTCCCAGTATGATAAAGGAAGATGCCAGCTATACTGGATAGAGTTGTACTTCAGGCTCCCACTGCCTTCCATAATTCAGCACATTTCAAATATGCCCAAGGAGCAGAAGCTATACTCACCAATGTCTTTCTGATCCCACCCCTAAAAGTATTTAAAGTTGACAAATTGTTTCCTATAAATGAAATAAAAAGGTACTTGCAAACCTGCTCGAGTTTCAAGTAGAAATGGATACAGAAAATTCTTTGAACCAAGATCACACAACGGCGGGGGCCCAGGGTCATTTCCTAGGGCTGTTTTCATAAACTACTTCTGCCTTCCACACCCAGCAGTCTTTCTTGAAGGATTAAGATATTTTAAACTCTGCCAGAGAAGGGAACTCACATTTACTGAGTAATGGTTATGGTCTGTTGGCTCTATGGATCAATCTTAATTCTACCTTATTTAAGAGGTATTAACAGCCTGGGGCTTTCCAGGTGGCGCAGTGGTAAAGAATCTGCCTTCCAATGCAGGAGACACAAAAGAGACAGATTTAATCCTTGGGTCAGGAAGATCCTGTGGAGTAGGAAAAGGCAACCCACTCCAGTATTCTTGCCTGGGAAAATGCATGGATTCTCAGAGGAGCCTGGAGGGCCACAGTCCATGGGGCCACAAGAGTCAGACATGACTAAGCACACCCAACCACACCCACCTCCCCAACACACACATGTCAGTTCACTTTACAAATGAGAGAAATGAGCCTCCCTTAGGGTGTATACTAAGATTTCCTGATTCTAAACTTCATATTCTTTCTACTGCAAACAGGGGAACGGGAGTCAAGATTACTGGTCTCTTTGGGGCAGCATGCTCAGTAAATAACACCAGGACAGTGCTTCCCAAGGATGAGCATTAAATAATCTAGTTATGCTGGAACAAGACACTCACCTTTAATACAAAATGATTCAGGGACAATAATTGAAGTTTTAAGACAATTGAAAGTACCTCACTGGGCTTTCCTGGTGGCTAAAATGGTAAAGAAAGTACCTCACTATTGATTTTTTAACAGCTTAATAAGTGTCTTGATCCTAGCTCAGCACACTTTTACAGGTTCCCATTGTTGGCCATTTCCCAGTATGATAAAGGAAGATGCCAGCTATACTGGATAGAGTTGTACTTCAGGCTCCCACTGCCTTCCATAATTCAGCACATTTCAAATATGCCCAAGGAGCAGAAGCTATACTCACCAATGTCTTTCTGATCCCACCCCTAAAAGTATTTAAAGTTGACAAATTGTTTCCTATAAATGAAATAAAAAGGTACTTGCAAACCTGCTCGAGTTTCAAGTAGAAATGGATACAGAAAATTCTTTGAAACCAAGATGTTGTAGAAAGGAAAATTATAAAACTCTTCATTGTGTAGAACAGTATAAAAAGTCCTCATAGAAAATGCCAGGTTGTCTACAAGCAGAGAAAGATGAGTTCTTTGAAAATAAGAAAAGATTTTTTTTTTTTTTTTAATATTTACCATTGATTCTGGAAGGGAAAAAAGAAGATATGGCAAGAGAAGCCGTCTGACCACTTTTTTTGACTAGTGTTCTTGTAGATGACCTGTCCCTTGACCAAGTCTAAAATACTGTGTCCTTCCTATTGTCATTCTTTGAGTACTACGTATCAATATGAAAAGCCAGCTCTCTGAAAAAATCTGAATACTTAGAAAGGAGCTTAAGCTCTGTAGCACGTCACTGGTATGAGTATGCCGAATGTCACAAAGTCTATTTTGAACTTATGAATCTGATTTTGCAAAAAAAAAAAAATATATATATGCTTTTGGAAAACATTTTCATGGTAGATTTAGTTTTAATTTGCCCTGCTTTTGTGCAAAATACCTCAGAGTTTTTGCTCGGAAAAATTCTCCTGAAGTTTTCCTAAGTTCCTTTTGCCTCTTTTGTAACAGTGCCTCTTAAATTGTAATGTGCACAGACAGCTTGTCAGAATGCAGTTTCTGATTCAGCAGGTCTGGGTTGGGCTTCAGATTCTTCATTTTTATTAAGCTCTCAGGTGATGACAGTGTTGCTGGCCCATAAACTACATTCTATGTGAGACTAAAGATCACATAATTCTTAAAACTCAGTGGGACCAGGTCTCAAAAGCAGAGACTAAATGGGAGACTTTTCAGAAGGGGACATTTAAGAGTGAAAAAATTATGAATAGAAATTATCTTAAGCCAGGACTAGTTGAGGGCCTCACTGTGGAGAAACACTGATAGGTTTAAACAAGGAGGAACTTGATTAGATTGGTTTACTCTCACTCTTTTCCTGTTAAGTAGGAATCTATAGTAATAACACACAAACCACCACTAGGGAAAGTCTCCAGAAAACTGCAACAAAGCCCTAGCAACGTCTTTATCTCTGCCTGTCTCCCTCCCTCATGGTAGTTAAGCACAAGTTGAGAAATTTCATCAAGCATTGGATAAAAGATACAGTCTTTGCTTAAGATACAAAGCTACAAACTCCCAGGCCTTCACAGTTTTGTAAAATACAAGAAAAATTCTTTAAGGAACTTTTCTGGATTCCACAACAAACTGCAGTATCTTTTCTCTGATTCTTTTTAAACCTTGATATCTTTTCAGTATATTCTCATAGAATCATTATGAGGAAAAAAAAAAAAAAATATATATATATATATATATGGTCTAAATAGAGACCAAGAATTACCCCAATGGGGATCTTTCTTGGGCCCTTACTAAGCCAAGCAACTCCTCTAGGCTATCATAACCCCCGTGCCTGCTTTGATCATAACAGTTAACACTTTGTATTTATAAATCTTTAACTACTGAAAAACATAATAATAAAGGTGGAAACCCACTCCAGTATTATTGCTGAGAAACCTCATGGACCAAGGAGCCTGGTGGGCTATAGTCCATGGGATCACAAAGAGTCAGACATGACTTTGCAACTAAACACAGCAAACCTTTATTCAGCACTTACTATGGGCAGGCTCATTCTAAATAACTTTTATCATTACAACAGTCTAATGAAATAGATGCTACATTCCACACCCATTTATGGGTGAGGAAACTGAGACTCAGAGTTGTGGTTGTTGCCCAAGGTCCTTGAGCTAGTTAGTGAAAGACCTAGGACTGGAGCCCAAGCAGTCAGGGCACAGTCTACCCACATTCCACATGAATAGATACTTCCTCAAACATTGCTCTCAATAATTCTATGACATAGCACAGTGGGCTATGTAGCAGGCATCCATTTCTGGTGGATTTCACATTGACAAAATCATCGAGATTTTGCTGGGGATATAATGGATGTTTGTAGAGTCTAAATCATTGTCTCAGGTACATCTGTAATATATGTTTTCTACCTCTCCTGCCTTCATTTGTTTTCTTTTTCTTTTTTGCTTGTACCACACGGTATGCAGGATCTTAGTTCCCAGACCAGGGATCAAACCTGTGTCCCCTGCAATGGAAGAGTGGAGCTCTAAACACCAGACTGCCAGGAAGTCGCTTCCTTCATGTCTTTAACTTCTGTTCAGCTCTTCCAAATCCAGCCAGGCTTCTGTCTTCGTCACTTCACACTAAGTTATGTTTTTAAAGCCACAGCCCCTTGTTTTTCTTCCCATTTACACAGCCTCTCAGCAGCATTTGACCCAGCCCCTGGTTTCTCTGACACTGGAAAAATTCTTTAAGGAACTTTTCTGGATTCCACAACAAACTGCAGTATCTTTCTCTGATTCTTTTTAAACCTTGATATCTTTTCAGTATATTCTCATAGAATCATTATGAGGAAAAAAAAAATATATATATATATATATATGGTCTAAATAGAGACCAAGAATTACCCCAATGGGGATCTTTCTTGGGCCCTTACTAAGCCAAGCAACTCCTCTAGGCTATCATAACCCCCGTGCCTGCTTTGATCATAACAGTTAACACTTTGTATTTATAAATCTTTAACTACTGAAAAACATAATAATAAAGGTGGAAACCCACTCCAGTATTATTGCTGAGAAACCTCATGGACCAAGGAGCCTGGTGGGCTATAGTCCATGGGATCACAAAGAGTCAGACATGACTTTGCAACTAAACACAGCAAACCTTTATTCAGCACTTACTATGGGCAGGCTCATTCTAAATAACTTTTATCATTACAACAGTCTAATGAAATAGATGCTACATTCCACACCCATTTATGGGTGAGGAAACTGAGACTCAGAGTTGTGGTTGTTGCCCAAGGTCCTTGAGCTAGTTAGTGAAAGACCTAGGACTGGAGCCCAAGCAGTCAGGGCACAGTCTACCCACATTCCACATGAATAGATACTTCCTCAAACATTGCTCTCAATAATTCTATGACATAGCACAGTGGGCTATGTAGCAGGCATCCATTTTTGGTGGATTTCACATTGACAAAATCATCGAGATTTTGCTGGGGATATAATGGATGTTTGTAGAGTCTAAATCATTGTCTCAGGTACATCTGTAATATATGTTTTCTACCTCTCCTGCCTTCATTTGTTTTCTTTTTCTTTTTTGCTTGTACCACACGGTATGCAGGATCTTAGTTCCCAGACCAGGGATCAAACCTGTGTCCCCTGCAATGGAAGAGTGGAGCTCTAAACACCAGACTGCCAGGAAGTCGCTTCCTTCATGTCTTTAACTTCTGTTCAGCTCTTCCAAATCCAGCCAGGCTTCTGTCTTCGTCACTTCACACTAAGTTATGTTTTTAAAGCCACAGCTGTCTCCCATGTTGCCATACCTAATATTTGCATTCCACTCCTTATCTGACACAGCCTCTCAGCAGCATTTGACCCAGCCCCCTGGTTTCTCTGACACTGGAGAGGTTTTGTTCTCTCATATCTCTGTTCCCTCCCAGTCTCCTTTGCTACCTCTTCATTGGCCTTGGGTCTCTACTGGAGTTCCAATTTGATAACTGTATCACGTCAACTATTCTGTTGATCTTTATTTTTTCTCTCATTCTTTTCCCTACTCCTTCATCCCTCTCTGTTTATCCACATGACTTTTAATACCCCTTGATGATACAAATGACTCCCAAACTTACGTTGTTACCCTCTTCCCTGAACTCTAAGCTTAGAACTTCCATGACTTCTCCACTGACATGTTTCATGAGCATTTAGAACTCTTACGTTTGGGGTTTTCCGGGTGGTCCAGTGGCTAGGATTCCATCTCCCAATGCAAGGGGTCTGGGTTTGATCCCTGATCAGGGAACTAGATCCCATATACCACAACTAAAGATCTCGCATGCCACAACAAAAATTGAAGACCCCATGTGCCACAACTAAGATACGGTGTACCCAAATAAATAAAATAAAACTCATATATTGAAAACTAAATTTGATTGTAAAGTTTAAGCAGAAAAAAATAAGCCCTGTAAGCTGTGGAAGCTGAGTAAATCTTTTGTCAAAGAAATGTCTTTTCCCATGTATCATTGGACTGCAAAGAGGAAATCAAGGAGTAAGGAAAATATTTATTAACTGCTTGTCCAAAGGTAAAATATAGCTCCCAGAATGTGTGTGTGTGTGTGTGTGTGTTTGTGTGTGTGTATGTGTGTGAAAGATTTCTTTAACTTATGAGTAAGGCAACTGGCAGTCCATAAACCTGAGGAATAGAGATTTATAAAGTCACCCAGGAAAGACGTGCTGAGTAAATTTGCTGAATTAGAAAGGTAACTAGTTAATGTCTTACAGGGCAATAGCCATTTTGGAGATATCTGTTCTGCTGGAAAGGAATCATTTGCCTCTCTGTCAGACAAAAATCTACAAGTTAACATGTAATTTCCCAGAGTCTGGCGAAAGTCATCATTTCCCTCAAAAACTAAATCATCTTGGGCGAGTCTGTTAAGAGAGACCTGAAGTATAACATTGGAAAAATACACAGCCTTCGTTTCGCCTTATTTCCATGTTTTGGAGAATTTTTCTTAAGTAGCAGAATCTTTACTAACTTTTTTTCTTGAGCACACAGTTTATAATAAATAAACAGAGCTGGGGGTTTTATTCTGAAGCTCATATTTCTTCTGCCATACACCACTGACACATAGCTTTTATTTAGAAAAGGTGCTATAGGGGTTTTTTTTACTCTAGGGCTGACAACAGAATATCCATTACCAGAACACAGTGCTCTCAGAACTCCAAAGGTAGGGCCTTGATTCTGGATTTTTTTCAAAACCTCCTCTCTTGGGTCCCATTCAGTTTTCTGCTCCCAGCGACCTAGTAAATACTTCAGGTTTATATCATTCATTTTCCAGATTACCCAATATTTTATTTATTGTTATTTATTTTTTATGTACCTGCCTAGTCTTCTCAAGAGATTCTAAGACTCTCAAAGGAGGTTTTCTTTCTTAATACATTGCTTTAATTACAGCTTCTCTGATATACTTAACAAGGTTCAGAAATGATTAACTGTACTGAGGCCATACATAGGTGAAAATGAAAGTTAAAGTTGAGGGGGAATAAAAAGCACATATAGAGATATTGTAGGGACATTCCTAGCAGGCCAGTGGTTAGAACTTCTTGCTTCTACTGCAGGGGGCATGTGTCTGATTCCTGGTTGGGGCAATAAGGTCCTGCATACTGCATGACCAAAAAAGAAAAAGACATATTGTCAAGTAGAATATTTTTATTGTTCAGTTGCGAAGTCCTGTCCAACTCTTTGAGACCCCATGAGCAGCACTCCAGGCTCCTGTATCCTTCACTATCTCCCGGAGTTTGCCCAAGTTCATGTCCTTTGAATCTGTGATGCCATCCAACCATCTTATCCTCTGTTAGCCTCTTCTCCTCCTGCCCTCTGTCTTTTCTCAGCATCAGTGTCTTTTCCAATGAGTCAGCTCTTCCCATCAGGTGGTCAAAGTACTGGAGCTTCAGCTTCAGCATCAGTCCTTCCAATGAATATTCAGGGTTGACTTCCTTTAGGATTGACTGATTTAATCTTCACTGGTTTGATACACTCACTGTAACATATCAGCAAGCTAAATGACACACCCAGAGGCACCATGGCAGTTTGTAGGGCAACCATCAAAGACCAAAAAGTGGGTGGTGTCCCAATTTCTGTACATCTCTGACTCTTCCCTGAAATGGTTGGAATAATCCTCCCTTTCATTAGCCTATGAAATTTGTTCTTGCTGTTTAGTCACTAAGTTGTGTCAAACTGTTTTGTGACCCCATAGTCTATAGCCCATCATGTTCCTGGATCATGGTGGTTGTAGAGTCCTAGTAGGGGATGGTAGGTAGAAGGGAGAAACCTGAGAAAGGTTGGGAGGCCAGTGAGCTGATGATAACCCAGGAGAGCTGCTCCTTGTTCAGTAAAGCAGGCTTGACTGGGTATAAACAGCTGATGGAGGAGCTGGTGAAGAAGCAACCAATGATGTATGCCTTGCATCTGTGTCCACTTGAGGGGACGATGTTCTACCATCCTATGTATATATTGCTGCCCACTCAGTCAAAGGGGGAGAGCAGAGCAGAGCTTTCCTGCCTGCCTGCTTGCACCGCTTACAAGTACCCTATCCTAATAAATCCTTTCCTTGTCTATCACTCTGCTTCTCGCTGAATTCCTTCTGCATTGAGGCATGAAGAACCTGAGCCTCAGTGTGTCCAGGCATTGGGTGAGGACTGGATTAAGTCCTGGCCGCGTGGGTTTGAGTCCCAGACAAGGTTTTGGCTGCCATGTTACCGATACATAAGGTGAAAATGAAAGTTAAAGTTGAGGAATAAAAGCACATATAGAGATATTGTGGCATTACCCGGGGGCCACTGCAGGGGCATGTGTCTGATTCCTGGTTGGGGCAATAAGGTCCTGCATACTGCATGACCAAAAAAGAAAAAGACATATTGTCAAGTAGAATATTTTTATTGTTCAGTTGCGAAGTCCTGTCCAACTCTTTGAGACCCCATGAGCAGCACTCCAGGCTCCTGTATCCTTCACTATCTCCCGGAGTTTGCCCAAGTTCATGTCCTTTGAATCTGTGATGCCATCCAACCATCTTATCCTCTGTTAGCCTCTTCTCCTCCTGCCCTCTGTCTTTTCTCAGCATCAGTGTCTTTTCCAATGAGTCAGCTCTTCCCATCAGGTGGTCAAAGTACTGGAGCTTCAGCTTCAGCATCAGTCCTTCCAATGAATATTCAGGGTTGACTTCCTTTAGGATTGACTGATTTAATCTTCACTGGTTTGATACACTCACTGTAACATATCAGCAAGCTAAATGACACACCCAGAGGCACCATGGCAGTTTGTAGGGCAACCATCAAAGACCAAAAAGTGGGTGGTGTCCCAATTTCTGTACATCTCTGACTCTTCCCTGAAATGGTTGGAATAATCCTCCCTTTCATTAGCCTATGAAATTTGTTCTTGCTGTTTAGTCACTAAGTTGTGTCAAACTGTTTTGTGACCCCATAGTCTATAGCCCATCATGTTCCTGGATCATGGTGGTTGTAGAGTCCTAGTAGGGGATGGTAGGTAGAAGGGAGAAACCTGAGAAAGGTTGGGAAGCCAGTGAGTTGATGATAACTCAGGAGAGCTGCTCCTTGTTCAGTAAAGCAGGCTTGACTGGGTATAAACAGCTGATGAAGGAGGAGCTGGCAAAGAAGGAACTAATGATGTATGCCTTGCATCTGTGTCTACTTGAGGGGGGCAGTCTTCTACCATCCTATATATATTGCTGCCCATTCAATCAAAGAGAGAGAGCAGAGCAGAGCTTTCCTGCCTGCCCGCTTGCACAGCTTACAAGTACCCTATCCTAATAAATCCTTTTCTTGTCTATCACTCTGCTTCTCGCTGAATTCCTTCTGCATTGAGGCATGAAGAACCTGAGCCTCAGTGGGTCCAGACATTGGGTGAGTGCTGGATTAAGTCTTGGCTGCGTGGGTTCGAGTCCCAGACAGGGTTTTGGCTGGAATTCTAGCTCCAGCCATGTGGGTTCAAGTCCCAAGCAGGGTTCGATCAGGTCTGGGCCCTGGGTTTAAGTCTCAAATCGAGGTAAAACCCATTCAATTCTATGAGTGGAAAAAGAGAGATGACACTTGCCTACAGGCTAAGTTAGTCTGGAGGAATCAGCCGGAAAGATCATCACTTGAATATTCTAAAAAGTCACTGAGAAAGTTCCCTCTCTCACCCACCCCTCCTCCCATATAGGACTCTATAGGAGGTTTGCTGAATGAATTTCCTCCACAAAGTGACTATCTCCTTCAGTAAGTCTATAGTGCCCAGACTGGGTTAGGAGCTCCTTACACAGATCCGGTTGGCTGCCACACATGTGTTCTTCTATCTTAACACTTCTAGAAGTGCGTTATCATTTTTCCATCAAGGTACTGCTTTTTTTCCCCCAGAGCTCCAGATATGTTTCTAAGAGCAGCCATATTTAAAACAACTAGACCATATGAGGATATTTTACTTTTATCTAGTTTGTTTCAGGTTTTCTGTTTCATATTTAGCGCTCCCATTTCATTTAGTTTGTTTTCCAATTCTCCATCTCTTTCTCTCTTTTTTTGAGGTGTTCTCTCAAGCCTTTATCAAGCATAGTAGAAAAGCTTTTGTTTGCATTTATATAAATAATATGTAAAAAAGATATATTTTAGAAAACATTAATTTTTGCCTAACTAAAAAATTTATAATATCTTTAATCCACTTGTTTGACTTAGTAAGAATAGAATACTAGATTTCTAAGTTAAAAAGATAGATAGGCAAAGGTTTACTATATAGCACAGGGAACTATAATCAATGTCTTGTAATAACCTATAATGGAAAATATTTTCAAAAATAGTGTATGTGTAACTGAATTACACACAAAAAAAGAGTTATACACTTTGAAATTTAATAATGTGTATCTTTTTACTGGTTTTTCTAAATGTCTTATGGGCATCTAATACCAACATATGAGATAAAAAGGTTTATGGCATACGATCAATATAGATTAAATATAAACTTATTAGATTTAAACTATTAATGACATCATTCAAGATGCTCCTATTCTGACTTTTTCTGCACTTGATTAAATGTTCTCAGAGAAATGTTAATATATCTCACTATAATTATATACATTTTTTCTTTTCCCTTATATTTCTTCTGATTTTTGCTTTATGTATTTTTATTTCTTTGTTGTTAAGGTGTCTGATGGTTTATGATGTCTGTCTGCTTTGTGAATTGTACCTTTTATCATTAAAAATATTCATCTTTGTTTCATTTTAAATGAATAAATTTTAAAAATTCTTCCGCCCCCCTAAGTTATGAACTTCTGTTATCCCTAAAGCTCAGCAGGGACTTGCTATTTGGCCACAAATATTTATTTGAAAGCCTATCCTGTACCAGGCAATCAGTCTGTGCTAGGTGCTGGATTTACAAAGGTGACTGAAACAGCCATACTGACCTGGAATTTAGAGTCTGGTAAGGCAAATCAGCTTTTAAATTAATATACAAGTAACTAATTAATTAAAATAGTGTTTGGGGCCACAACATCCAAGTAACAGATGCTAACAGAGCACATAGAAGCTTCGAACTTGATGTTGTTCAAGGAAAGCTTCTTGGAAGATGTGACATTGTAAGGTGCTCCTGACAAAAACAAGTTGCCCAAGGGGTGTTCTCTCAAGCCTTTATCAAGCATAGTAGAAAAGCTTTTGTTTGCATTTATATAAATAATATGTAAAAAAGATATATTTTAGAAAACATTAATTTTTGCCTAACTAAAAAATTTATAATATCTTTAATCCACTTGTTTGACTTAGTAAGAATAGAATACTAGATTTCTAAGTTAAAAAGATAGATAGGCAAAGGTTTACTATATAGCACAGGGAACTATAATCAATGTCTTGTAATAACCTATAATGGAAAATATTTTCAAAAATAGTGTATGTGTAACTGAATTACACACAAAAAAAGAGTTATACACTTTGAAATTTAATAATGTGTATCTTTTTACTGGTTTTTCTAAATGTCTTATGGGCATCTAATACCAACATATGAGATAAAAAGGTTTATGGCATACGATCAATATAGATTAAATATAAACTTATTAGATTTAAACTATTAATGACATCATTCAAGATGCTCCTATTCTGACTTTTTCTGCACTTGATTAAATGTTCTCAGAGAAATGTTAATATATCTCACTATAATTATATACATTTTTTCTTTTCCCTTATATTTCTTCTGATTTTTGCTTTATGTATTTTTATTTCTTTGTTGTTAAGGTGTCTGATGGTTTATGATGTCTGTCTGCTTTGTGAATTGTACCTTTTATCATTAAAAATATTCATCTTTGTTTCATTTTAAATGAATAAATTTTAAAAATTCTTCCGCCCCACTAAGTTATGAACTTCTGTTATCCCTAAAGCTCAGCAGGGACTTGCTATTTGGCCACAAATATTTATTTGAAAGCCTATCCTGTACCAGGCAATCAGTCTGTGCTAGGTGCTGGATTTACAAAGGTGACTGAAACAGCCATACTGACCTGGAATTTAGAGTCTGGTAAGGCAAATCAGCTTTTAAATTAATATACAAGTAACTAATTAATTAAAATAGTGTTTGGGGCCACAACATCCAAGTAACAGATGCTAACAGAGCACATAGAAGCTTCGTTGAACTTGATGTTGTTCAAGGGAAAGCTTCTTGGAAGATGTGACATTGTAAGGTGCTCCTGACAGGAGAACAAGTTGCCCAAGCAGAGCGTATCTGTGTTGGGGTTGGGGTAGGTGCTAAGGCTCAGAACCATCTTAGTAGATGGAATAGCACTGGAGATGACTGGTGTGGAGGAGCTGGTGACAGGAGAGGTAGCAGCCTAGGTCAGGCAGCTCCCTGTTGAATTTATTAAGCAGCTTAAGCATTGCCTTGAAAGAAATGAGAAGGCTCAGAAGGAATTCTAGCGATGGAATGATGTGATCAGATGATCTGATCAAGCTGACTTTCCAAGGCCTCCAGATGAAGAACGGAATGTAGGAGTGCAGGAATGGGCAGAAGGGTTTTAGCTAAGGCAATAGATAATGGTGGCTTAATGAATGTAGATAGAGGAACTTGAGAACCAAAGTAGGGGATGCAAGGCCAGGAAGGTCCTCACGTATACCTTCCAGGGTCCAGTTTTTATGTCTCACTGAACATGGCACCTAGAATTATTCAGTACTACATAACTTGACATTTGAAATCAGTTTAGCAACAGAAATTGGTCCAGAGCTTTCTGGGGCTCCCATACTCACACAGTGCCCTCTGGGCTCCAGCCTGGTAGCCTCGGTGGGGTGATATCTGAACTGAATGCCATATTCATAGATAACGTCAGATTGCTGGACTCCATGGCACTCACCTAGAGCAAGACCTCGCTTTGAATCTCTCTGAAACTTCCCTTTGAATCTTCTGTGAAATGAGAGTCCATACTGTCAAATAACAAAATGATACAATTTAGTCATGAGCTTGATGTCCTTTATCCAAGGGAAAACATCCATGGATTGAGGAGTCCCCTTCCTCTTAGACAGAAGAGCACACTTCCTGAGGGAGTTTGGGCAAGAACGAGTTTTTAGAACTTCAGAGAAGTGCAATGGGAAACTGGGCAAGATGACATAGGAGTTCAGAAATTTCCATGTAAGTTTAGCAGGTTCTATTTTTTCCAGGATAAAGTGAGTTAGTTAAGGCTAAGCTAAGGGATTGCAGTGGTTATATGCTGACTGGAAGTGCAGGCTGGCTTAGGTTTAGATTTGTGACCTGGGCGTGGCTGCTGGTGTTAGGGCGACCACTGACTGAAATCACCCACCCTGGCCAGGCCTGATAGTAACCACCTGCAGGGGTTTCTTTACGACAGGAGGTCCTGATAAGGAGCATGGAACTAACAAGCTGCCACCAACCAGAAGAAGTCAGGAAAAGGTCAACAGGAGAGAGGTGATACCAGTCCATATGTCCTACCAACCTCCCAGAATCTTCACTGGAATCCATCTTGGCTGAGTGATGCATATGTTACCAAAAAGGACCCAGAGTCAGAACAATTAGCAAGAGACAACCAGGAAACTAACCCCATCACCGTAAAACCTAAGACTTCGAACCACATGCCAGAGCAGTTCTGATTTCCCTTACGCTGCTGCTCTCTGCCCCTCCTCAATAAAGTCTCTTGCTTTGTCAGCACATGTGTCTCCTCAGACAATCCATGTCTGATTGTTAGATAAGAGCCCACTCTCGAGCTCTAGAAGGAGTCCTCCTTCCGGTAACACCACATTTCCTGATCTGAATGTCATGTTTTCTTAACTCTTCCTTGACATTGAGTAATCAATGTCACCAAAGCTGTCTGCATAAACCACCAAGAGTGACCCACACAGTTACCTATTTATGATTTATATTACATGTTAAAGGGCTTCCCTGGTGGCTCAAAGAATCTGCCTGCAGTGTAGGAGACCAGGGTTCAATTCCTGGCTTGGGAAGATCCCCTGGAGACGGGAATGGCAACCCACTCCAGTATTCTTGGTGGAGAATCCCATGGACGGAGGAGCCCGTCGAGCTACAGTCCATGAGATCCCACAGAGTCAGACACGACTGCGCATCTAACATATATTACATGACAAAATAAATTTGAAGAAGTTCTGGGTTTGTTTTATTTAAGCTAAGGACTGTTACTCATTTAACAGTTAAAGAATACAGAAAGCAAAGATAAGTGTTTTACATTCACTAACACAACTATATGGAAAGTAGGCTGTGATCATATAGTGGTTAGTACTCTGCACTGTGGAAGGTGGGTGAACAGCGAGGTAATTCTCTTGACTTTCCACCTGAACTCTCAGAATCTTGGAGGGTGGGGGTTGACAGTTAAAGGCGTTAGCTTTAGCTATTACTTTCTTTGTAAGTGACTGGTATGGCAGGCATTCCTTGGGCTTGGGATCAAAGAACTCTTTCAATGACATCTATTTTATCTGCTACCCAGTCTTTCCTACCATGTGATTTCCTCAATACCCAGAAAACATCTTCACATTGCTGTCTCTGTTTTCCGCTCTGTATGCCTCTAATAAGGACACCGGTCTTAGGATTTAGGACACATCTAGATAATCCCGAATGATCTCCTCACTTCAAGATCCTTAATTTAAGTACATCTGCAAAGGCCTTCAGACGGCACTGTACCAGGCACATGTGGCTGGAGCCCAGTGAGTGAGGACAAAAAAGGGAAGAGATACAGTAGGAGATGTTAGAGGGAAGTAGGAGGAGGTGATGCAAACATGAGATTACTAGTGGTCAAGTGACTTCACTGTCGTTTGAAATCAAAGTATGAATTGTACATATTAATGAGCTGCTGAGTTACTTTGTGAGCATGGACTTAATGTCATGAGAGAAAATCTTTACATCTGTTCTGAGCCAAAAAAATCCAAGTGAACCTGTCCTGTTCATCTCCACCTGCCAGATTCTGTGTCTCAGTGTTCTGTGCAGTGTTCGGTCAACAGTGCCAAATTTCCCGCCTTTGTTTTCTTCTTTTCTAGGTTCCAGGCCGACTAGCTTCTTAGGTAAACATTGTATCTTTTCAGCACAACGCTGGAGTTAGACTTCATGTTTGTCCAAATCCGTATACCAAATTTGGTTAAGATTTCATGGTGTGACAGTCACAGTTGTGATTGGATTATAGTGGTCTGATTTTGTTTTTCAGAGAGACTTCATCACTGCTTATTTAACACTTCCTTGGAGCAAGTCAAATTCATGCTTAAATGGTGTCTGTTCTAGACTGATGCCATGCACTTTATCTTCAGTCCTGATTTGCTTCAACACCCCGTCGACTTGCCACTTTGGCTTACCTGACTTTCCTGCATCCCTTCTCCTGCCTCTCCATCTTTCAGCAGAGGGCCAGTCTTCCCTCCTCTTGGCTGACAAGTTAGGAATGACCTTAAGAGAACTGTTCTCTAGACTTTGAAATTTTTGCTTAAAAACTCTGCCCATGAGTTGTGTGTGTGTGTGTTCATTGCTCAGTTGTGTCTGACTCTTTGCGACCCCATGGACCACAGTCTGCCAGGCTCCTCTGTCCATGGGATTTTCCAGGCAAGAATACCAGAGTGGATTGCCATTCCCTTCTCCAGGGGATCTTCCCGTCCCAGGGATCAAACCTGTGTCTCCTGCAGTACAAGCAAATTCTTTACTGTTTGAGCCACCAGGGAAGCCCATAAAGATTGTATATAAGCCCCAAATTCTAATTGCTCCTTGAGTCATACTTCTCTCTGCACTCAAACCTTATCAAAAATATACTGTTTAAATGTTGCGTGTGTGTGCTGAGTCACCTCAATCATGTATGACTCTTGGCAACCCAGTGGACAGTAGCCTGCCAGGCTCCTCTGTGCATGGGATTCTCCAAGCAAGAATACTGGAGTGGATTGGCATGCCTTCCTCCAGGGGATATTTGCAATGTAAGGATCAAGCCCATGTCTCTTATGTCTCCTACACTGGCTGGCAATCTTTTACTAATCTGTCTTTTATCAGATGAATTTGAAAGATCCCAATCACTAAAGTGAGTACAGGAAAACTCTTAATTTCCAGAAACTTTATTCCATTGTACGGGTATAATAAAATTGTTTATCTATTCATCAGTTGGACATTTGTGCTATTCTCAGTTTTTGGACACTTCCCCACCAGTTCTTTGCATAACATAAAATTCAATTCTGTTCTGGAACAGGATATCTGGGTTATATGTTGTGAGTCTCTATAGAAAACCTCAAGACTGTTTTCTAAAATGGCTGTACCACTTTGCACGGCCATCATTAATATCTGAAGTTCCAGTTGCTCAGGATTTGCATCAGGACACTATATTGCCTGCTGTTTTACTTTTAGCAATTCTGGAAGGTTAAGTGATAATTTGAAGACAAATAAGGAAAACATACAGGTTATTCATCAAAGAAGTATTTACTGATAAAACCAGTGCCTAGTTTTAGCTTCCGCTGGGTTCACACACTGTCAGATTTTGATTTTGCTGTCAGAAATAAAATCATGTGAAGAACATATAACACAGACTTTTGTCTCCGGGTCCTCATGGTCAGGTCAAAGGGACATAGGAAAGAAAGTGTGTGACAAGTACACTTCCTGCGGCACTTCAGGAGCACAGAATAGAGGCCGTTAGCCTCTTTCTCAAAGGAAGAGAAAGGCTACATGAAACTGTATGTTGGAGTCAAATCCACTTTCCTCTAAACTGATACTGAGTCTTGTACTTTAAAAGGTCAATCCTGCGTCTTCAGTATATTAAAAGCAACAGAAGGCAACAAGGCCTCTCCTGGCCAGAAGACAAAATAACTTTAACATAAAAATATACAAAAAGAGTTAAGGAAATGTGTTTTGAAGAGACTCCTTATCTCAAATGCCCTGTCTGTATTGAACAAAGTAGCTCATTAGACCCAGAGGAGTTTTCAGAACGGTGTGTACCTGGGGCCAGGAAAGAACAAAGCAAGACTGGAGAGTCTGAGACAGAAAGGTCAGTGGACCAGCTGGAAATCTCTGTCCCCGGGTGGCCTAACTAGGTGAGCAAACCTGGACAAGCCAAATGCGTGCAGGCCTGTCTTTCCATTTATAAAACAGAGCTGGGACCCCTAAGGTCTCGGTCGGTTGTGACATTTTGTCTGCATGTGACAAAATCTTAATTTCCAGAAACTTTATTCCATTGTACGGGTATAATAAAATTGTTTATCTATTCATCAGTTGGACATTTGTGCTATTCTCAGTTTTTGGACACTTCCCCACCAGTTCTTTGCATAACATAAAATTCAATTCTGTTCTGGAACAGGATATCTGGGTTATATGTTGTGAGTCTCTATAGAAAACCTCAAGACTGTTTTCTAAAATGGCTGTACCACTTTGCACGGCCATCATTAATATCTGAAGTTCCAGTTGCTCAGGATTTGCATCAGGACACTATATTGCCTGCTGTTTTACTTTTAGCAATTCTGGAAGGTTAAGTGATAATTTGAAGACAAATAAGGAAAACATACAGGTTATTCATCAAAGAAGTATTTACTGATAAAACCAGTGCCTAGTTTTAGCTTCCGCTGGGTTCACACACTGTCAGATTTTGATTTTGCTGTCAGAAATAAAATCATGTGAAGAACATATAACACAGACTTTTGTCTCCGGGTCCTCATGGTCAGGTCAAAGGGACATAGGAAAGAAAGTGTGTGACAAGTACACTTCCTGCGGCACTTCAGGAGCACAGAATAGAGGCCGTTAGCCTCTTTCTCAAAGGAAGAGAAAGGCTACATGAAACTGTATGTTGGAGTCAAATCCACTTTCCTCTAAACTGATACTGAGTCTTGTACTTTAAAAGGTCAATCCTGCGTCTTCAGTATATTAAAAGCAACAGAAGGCAACAAGGCCTCTCCTGGCCAGAAGACAAAATAACTTTAACATAAAAATATACAAAAAGAGTTAAGGAAATGTGTTTTGAAGAGACTCCTTATCTCAAATGCCCTGTCTGTATTGAACAAAGTAGCTCATTAGACCCAGAGGAGTTTTCAGAACGGTGTGTACCTGGGGCCAGGAAAGAACAAAGCAAGACTGGAGAGTCTGAGACAGAAAGGTCAGTGGACCAGCTGGAAATCTCTGTCCCCGGGTGGCCTAACTAGGTGAGCAAACCTGGACAAGCCAAATGCGTGCAGGCCTGTCTTTCCATTTATAAAACAGAGCTGGGACCCCTAAGGTCTCGGTCGGTTGTGACATTTTGCGGTCTGCATGTGACATGGAGGGAGAATTCTAGAAAAAAGGACAGTAGGAAAGCCCAGAGCAAAGAGACAGAATGCAGGGGAGGGGTAGGGCTGTGGTAGGGGTATGGCTTGTATTTAAATTGGGGCAAATGGAGGCACCCCTATGACTGAAAGAGACCCTTAAATTCCACCAAGGCAAGACCTGTGTGTGGAACTTGGAGTGTGCTGGAAAGCAATACGCAGAGGAGCAGGAAGGGAGATTTTCAACAGGAAGGCAGCACACAGAGACCAGTGGCCTGGGAGCATTTATTTACCCATTCAACAAATGGCTTTTGAAAAGGAGATATTTGAGGGGATAGACAAAAAGGCAGGCCAGCATTTAGCATGAGGGATGTCTGCGGTGGGTACTGAACTGGGGGTACCAATGGGGATATGAGGGACCCCACTGGGAGAGACTCTGCCAGCAAGTTAAGGTCCTATTGATTTAACATACACATGTTGAGCAACTACCGTGCTATAGACACTGGAAATAAAGACTAATTTCTCTGCCCTTCTGGACTTTGGTTCTAGCAAGGAAAGATAAACAATAAAATGGTAAATAAAACTTAAAAATAACATGCATGGCATGTTAGTGATAAACGCTAACAGCAGGAAAGGACAGTAGGACTGGGTGCAGAGGGGAGGAGCTGTAATTCTGAAGAGTGTGGCTGCTGAGAAGATCCCGTCTGACCCAGGATGAGAGGGAATGCACAGCACGGATGGAGAAGACAGCCTTTCAAAAGAAGAACAGCAGATTCAAAGAGGCGGGGTTCAAGGAGTCAAATCGAGGAAGATCACGCGTACTGGTAGAGAAGGAAACTCCTTATCTCAAATGCCCTGTCTGTATTGAACAAAGTAGCTCATTAGACCCAGAGGAGTTTTCAGAACGGTGTGTACCTGGGGCCAGGAAAGAACAAAGCAAGACTGGAGAGTCTGAGACAGAAAGGTCAGTGGACCAGCTGGAAATCTCTGTCCCCGGGTGGCCTAACTAGGTGAGCAAACCTGGACAAGCCAAATGCGTGCAGGCCTGTCTTTCCATTTATAAAACAGAGCTGGGACCCCTAAGGTCTCGGTCGGTTGTGACATTTTGCGGTCTGCATGTGACATGGAGGGAGAATTCTAGAAAAAAGGACAGTAGGAAAGCCCAGAGCAAAGAGACAGAATGCAGGGGAGGGGTAGGGCTGTGGTAGGGGTATGGCTTGTATTTAAATTGGGGCAAATGGAGGCACCCCTATGACTGAAAGAGACCCTTAAATTCCACCAAGGCAAGACCTGTGTGTGGAACTTGGAGTGTGCTGGAAAGCAATACGCAGAGGAGCAGGAAGGGAGATTTTCAACAGGAAGGCAGCACACAGAGACCAGTGGCCTGGGAGCATTTATTTACCCATTCAACAAATGGCTTTTGAAAAGGAGATATTTGAGGGGATAGACAAAAAGGCAGGCCAGCATTTAGCATGAGGGATGTCTGCGGTGGGTACTGAACTGGGGGTACCAATGGGGATATGAGGGACCCCACTGGGAGAGACTCTGCCAGCAAGTTAAGGTCCTATTGATTTAACATACACATGTTGAGCAACTACCGTGCTATAGACACTGGAAATAAAGACTAATTTCTCTGCCCTTCTGGACTTTGGTTCTAGCAAGGAAAGATAAACAATAAAATGGTAAATAAAACTTAAAAATAACATGCATGGCATGTTAGTGATAAACGCTAACAGCAGGAAAGGACAGTAGGACTGGGTGCAGAGGGGAGGAGCTGTAATTCTGAAGAGTGTGGCTGCTGAGAAGATCCCGTCTGACCCAGGATGAGAGGGAATGCACAGCACGGATGGAGAAGACAGCCTTTCAAAAGAAGAACAGCAGATTCAAAGAGCCGGGGTTCAAGGAGTCCAGAGAGTCGAGGGGAAGAGGATCAAGGGGAGCGTAGTGCAGAATGTGGCCTGGGCTTCCTGAGAAGCAGGAGGAGTCTGGGTCCCTCCGGGGCTCCCTGGCTCACCTCCTTCCCTTCTCTCAGCATTTAGGTACTGTCATGGATAAGACACCAAGCTTTGGTTACTAGAACCAGAGCAAGATGTCAGGCCCAAAAGAGGTGAAGATGAAGCTGCCATCAACAGTATTCAATCAGGCCTTAAATCTCTGTCTTCAGTCCTGAAGCTGGTGGTGCTCAAGGCCTAATGTTGCGTCTCCTCACAGGGGGCAAAAGAAGCTACAGAGAGGAAACTAGGGTATATGGAACTAAAAAAAACCAAAATGTTTCTAGAAAAATACATGCAGGAGATTCAAAATTTAACAGAATAAAAAGCACCTTAGATTTCTAAGGTGCTAAGAATTTTACACATCCCTAGAGTAACCTCTTCATTTTATAGACAAAGCTCAAGAGAAGTGATTTCTTTTTTTTTTTTTTAATATTTATTTATTTGGCTGCACAGGGTCTTAGTTGAGGCATGCAAGCTTAGTCAGCTTGTGGTATGTGGGATCTTAGTTCCCTGACCAGAAATCAAACCTGCATCCCCTGGATTGGAAGGCAGATTCTCAATCACTGGACCACCAGGGAAGTCCAAAGAGAAGTGATTTCTATAAAAAAAATTCTGTACTAAAGTATAGTTGATTTATAATTTCTACTGTATAGCAATGACTCATTTATACATATATACTCTTTTTTATGTTCTTTTATAGTATTATTTATCACAGATATTGAATAGTGTTGCTATACAATACAACTTTGTTGATTATCTGTTCTACGTGATTCCTCAAGTCAACAAAGGGAAGGAGAAACAGTTCTCTAGCCTAGTTGGCTATATCTGATTTATCACAGCTTCATTTATTTATTTTTTCGCCAGCAAGGAAAGATAAACAATAAAATGGTAAATAAAACTTAAAAATAACATGCATGGCATGTTAGTGATAAACGCTAACAGCAGGAAAGGACAGTAGGACTGGGTGCAGAGGGGAGGAGCTGTAATTCTGAAGAGTGTGGCTGCTGAGAAGATCCCGTCTGACCCAGGATGAGAGGGAATGCACAGCACGGATGGAGAAGACAGCCTTTCAAAAGAAGAACAGCAGATTCAAAGAGCCGGGGTTCAAGGAGTCCAGAGAGTCGAGGGGAAGAGGATCAAGGGGAGCGTAGTGCAGAATGTGGCCTGGGCTTCCTGAGAAGCAGGAGGAGTCTGGGTCCCTCCGGGGCTCCCTGGCTCACCTCCTTCCCTTCTCTCAGCATTTAGGTACTGTCATGGATAAGACACCAAGCTTTGGTTACTAGAACCAGAGCAAGATGTCAGGCCCAAAAGAGGTGAAGATGAAGCTGCCATCAACAGTATTCAATCAGGCCTTAAATCTCTGTCTTCAGTCCTGAAGCTGGTGGTGCTCAAGGCCTAATGTTGCGTCTCCTCACAGGGGGCAAAAGAAGCTACAGAGAGGAAACTAGGGTATATGGAACTAAAAAAAACCAAAATGTTTCTAGAAAAATACATGCAGGAGATTCAAAATTTAACAGAATAAAAAGCACCTTAGATTTCTAAGGTGCTAAGAATTTTACACATCCCTAGAGTAACCTCTTCATTTTATAGACAAAGCTCAAGAGAAGTGATTTCTTTTTTTTTTTTTTAATATTTATTTATTTGGCTGCACAGGGTCTTAGTTGAGGCATGCAAGCTTAGTCAGCTTGTGGTATGTGGGATCTTAGTTCCCTGACCAGAAATCAAACCTGCATCCCCTGGATTGGAAGGCAGATTCTCAATCACTGGACCACCAGGGAAGTCCAAAGAGAAGTGATTTCTATAAAAAAAATTCTGTACTAAAGTATAGTTGATTTATAATTTCTACTGTATAGCAATGACTCATTTATACATATATACTCTTTTTTATGTTCTTTTATAGTATTATTTATCACAGATATTGAATAGTGTTGCTATACAATACAACTTTGTTGATTATCTGTTCTACGTGATTCCTCAAGTCAACAAAGGGAAGGAGAAACAGTTCTCTAGCCTAGTTGGCTATATCTGATTTATCACAGCTTCATTTATTTATTTTTTCGCCTTCACCAGAAGTTTCAGAATAAGACTGGAGAGAGAATAAAGCAATATTTTAAAAATAATTTTGCTTATTAATTTTTGGCTGTCCTAGTCTTTGTGGCTGTGTGGGCTTTTCTCTAGTTGCAGTGAGCAGGGGCTACTCTCTAAATGAGGTGCTCAGGCTTTTCATTGCCGTGGCTTGTCCTGTTGAGGAGCACAGGCTCTAGGCACACGGGCTTCAGCAGTTGTGGCACATGAGCTTAGTTGTGGAATCTTCCTGGACCAGGGATCAAATCCGTGTCTCCTGCATTGGTAGGCAAATTCATCACCACTGAGCCACCAGGGAAGCGCCAGAGAAATATTTTAAGTTATGTTGTAAGTTCTCTATGAACTAAATGAGAAATAGAAATTGTGCTGACTCAGAGAACAAAAATTTCAGTGCCAGAGTTCAAGCTCTACAGGATGAGTAACATCAGGAGGAGATTCCTGGAGGTGCAAGCAGTGACAGGTACTGCTGGAAATGTAGGGGAAACAGGAGAAAGGTCCCCAGACAGTAAGTCCCTGACAGATCAAAGCCATCTCTTTGGCTGTGTCTTTGGCTGGTGACAGCAAGAGTAGACTTGAAACCTGGTAACATCAAGATGGAGATGTTGCAGCCTAATTTTTTTTTTATATTTATTTATTTGGCTGCATTGAATCTTAGTTGAGGCATGTGAGCTTCATCACCTTATGGTATGTGGGATCTCAGTTCCCTTACCAGGGATCGAACCTGTGTCCCCTGTATTGGTAGGCAGATTCTTAACCACTGGACCACCAGGGAAGTCCTTGCAGCCTAATTTTTAAAACAACACCAACTTTAAGTAAAATGTGACATTTGAAAGAGTTTGTTGTAATTCAGTGTAACATTAAAGATAAGTTCAGTCCAATTAAGCTCTTTTCTAAAGGAAAAAAAATGAAATAGGAATAAGAAGAACATGGACCCCCCCCCCCAAAATATTAGATCAAACTTGGGAAATAAATATCTAGAGAAAAATATCACTAAAAACATATGGTAATTGTAAAGCACATATATGCTAACAAAATAATTTTAAAAAGAACAATGATAATCAAACATTTTAAATGATGAATTGGATATACGGTAAAGAATCCATATTCTCAAAATAAGAAAACCAGAACTCATTCACCTTTCAAAGTTTTTATTTTGCAAAAGGTCTTAAATTTTGGATGCAGCAAAGTAAAATACAGCCTCTTGATAAAAGAATTCAAGTTCATAGCACCAGTTTCCCCCAAGGAGGTTCCTATTGATTTGTAACTTGGCCTTGAATTTGACCTGCGCCCTTCATGCCATGACGATTTGGGTCACTCTGAATATGACATCTCTGGAGCAAGGGCCTCTGCTCATCTTAAATGAATGCAACTGTCGACCGCCATTCATTTATTTGCATCACAATATGTGGGAATAAATTTCCAATTAATAAAACATTTTCAATAAGCAGTCAGACTGAGGAAATGAAGGACACTTATTTAGTAAGCTTAAAAATAATTATTTTATTTTTGCCTTTTTGAACATGTCTTTGAAGGGTTGATTGATTCCAGATTTGTTCTGTGGGCTACAACGACGAAAACAGCCATGAAACCCCAAATTAGATTTTAGTTTTTTTTAAAAAAAAGAATAAATGTTGAAAATTTTGTATCAGGCCTATGAAAATTTTTTCTCCCCTTTTCCATCCTTCTTTCCTTCCTTCCTTCATCTCTCTCTTTCATTTTTTTCTTTCTCTTTTCTGTTCTTTTTACATTTCTTTCTTTTTTTCTCTCTGGGTTGATGAAAATGAATAATTCTTAAGTTTATTTTTTTCATTTTTATTTATTTATTTATTTTATTATTTATTTTTGGCTATTCTGGGTGTTCACTGCTGCAGCAGTCTCTTCTCTACTTGCAAGGAGTGGAGGCTACTCTCTAGTTGAAGTGAGCAGACTTCTTGTTGCAATGACTTCTCTCGTGGAACTCGGGCTCTAGGGCACAAGGGCTTCAGTAGTTGTGGCACATGTGCTCCATAGTTGTGATTTCAAGGGTCTAGAGCACAGGCTCCATGGTTGTGGCTCGTGGGCTTAGTTGCTCCTCAGCATGTGGGATCCATCCAGATCAGGGACTGAAAATCTGTCTCCTAAAGTAAAATAAAAGTTCAAAAAAAAAAAAAGAAAATCTGTCTCCTGCATTGTCAGGTGAACTCTTTACCACTCGGCTACCAGGGGAGTCCTTAAGTTTGGTTTTCGAAGAGGGCTTGTATTTAATACTAAGAATCAAAACTTTTGGTAGTCACATTAAAACCTTCATGCCATCTTGCATCTGACATGTTAGCATTAACAATATATTGTCCAGATTTAGGTAAACAGGTCTACCGAGGAATAGACCAGGAGATTAAGGAGGACACTTTCTCATAAGCTAGACAAGTGAAGGGACTTGAAAGAGAAGGACCTGAGGGAGCTCGAGAAAGAGTTAGGGAAGCCTCAACACATGGGTTTTGAGGCTTGCTGTTTTCACCGTGTATGAAGCGCCTTCCACTATCTTCCACTTGTTGAAATTCTAATTCTCTAAAACTCAATTGTATAACCACCCACCATGAGAAGTTTCTAGGTACTCTTGACTGTGTGGATCACAACAAACTGTGGAAAATTCTTAAAGACATGGGAGTACCAGATCACCTTATTGACCTCCTAAGAAACCTGAATGTGGGTCAAGAAGCAACAGTTACAACCGCACATGGAGCAACTGACTGGCTCCAAATTGGGAAAGGCTGTATATTGTCACCTTGCTCATTTAATTTATATGCAGAATACATCATGCAAAATGTTGGCCCGGATGACTCACATGGGAGGATCAAGATTCCCAGGAGAAATATCAATCACCTCAGGTATGCAAATGATACCACACTAATGGCAGAAAGTGGAGAGGAACTAAAGAATGTCTAGATGAGGGTGAAAGAGGAAGTGAAAAAACTGGCTTGAAACTCAACATTCAAAAACTAAGATCAGGCCATCCGGTCCCATCAGTTCACAGCAAACAGAAGGGGAAAAAGTGGAAGCACTGACAGACTTTATTTTCTTGGACTCCAAAATCACTGTGGATGGTGACTGCGGCCATGAAATTAAAAGATACTTGCTCCTTGGAAGGAAAGCTATGACAAACCTAGACAGCATATTAAAAAGCAAAGATGTCACTTTGCCGACAAAGATCCATATAGTCCAAGCTATGATTTTTTTCCAGTAATCATATATAGATGTGAGAGTTGGACCATAAATAAGTCTGAGTGCTGAAGAACTGATGCTTTCAAATTGTGGTGCTGGAAAAGACTCTAGAGTCCCTTGGACTGCAAGGAGATCAAACCAGTCAGTCAAACGAAATCAATCCTGAATATTCAGGAAGGACTGTCACAAAAGCTGAAGTTTCAATTCTTGCACGATGTTAGCATTAACAATATATTGTCCAGATTTAGGTAAACAGGTCTACCGAGGAATAGACCAGGAGATTAAGGAGGACACTTTCTCATAAGCTAGACAAGTGAAGGGACTTGAAAGAGAAGGACCTGAGGGAGCTCGAGAAAGAGTTAGGGAAGCCTCAACACATGGGTTTTGAGGCTTGCTGTTTTCACCGTGTATGAAGCGCCTTCCACTATCTTCCACTTGTTGAAATTCTAATTCTCTAAAACTCAATTGTATAACCACCCACCATGAGAAGTTTCTAGGTACTCTTGACTGTGTGGATCACAACAAACTGTGGAAAATTCTTAAAGACATGGGAGTACCAGATCACCTTATTGACCTCCTAAGAAACCTGAATGTGGGTCAAGAAGCAACAGTTACAACCGCACATGGAGCAACTGACTGGCTCCAAATTGGGAAAGGCTGTATATTGTCACCTTGCTCATTTAATTTATATGCAGAATACATCATGCAAAATGTTGGCCCGGATGACTCACATGGGAGGATCAAGATTCCCAGGAGAAATATCAATCACCTCAGGTATGCAAATGATACCACACTAATGGCAGAAAGTGGAGAGGAACTAAAGAATGTCTAGATGAGGGTGAAAGAGGAAGTGAAAAAACTGGCTTGAAACTCAACATTCAAAAACTAAGATCAGGCCATCCGGTCCCATCAGTTCACAGCAAACAGAAGGGGAAAAAGTGGAAGCACTGACAGACTTTATTTTCTTGGACTCCAAAATCACTGTGGATGGTGACTGCGGCCATGAAATTAAAAGATACTTGCTCCTTGGAAGGAAAGCTATGACAAACCTAGACAGCATATTAAAAAGCAAAGATGTCACTTTGCCGACAAAGATCCATATAGTCCAAGCTATGATTTTTTTCCAGTAATCATATATAGATGTGAGAGTTGGACCATAAATAAGTCTGAGTGCTGAAGAACTGATGCTTTCAAATTGTGGTGCTGGAAAAGACTCTAGAGTCCCTTGGACTGCAAGGAGATCAAACCAGTCAGTCAAACGAAATCAATCCTGAATATTCAGGAAGGACTGTCACAAAAGCTGAAGTTTCAATTCTTTGGCCACCTGATGGGAAGAGCCAACTTCCTGATGCTAGGAGAAACTGAAGGCAAAAAGAGAAGGGGACAGCAGAGGATGAGACGGTTAGATACCATTACTGACTCAGTGGACATGAATTTGAGTAAACTCTGGGAGTAAACTCTAGGAGAGTAAACTCTGTGGAGGACAGAGGAGCCTGGCATGCTACAGTCCATGAGGTTGCAAAGAATCAGACAGGACTTAGCAACTGAACAATTCTGAAGCTTCCTAATACTTGCTGCTTTCTTTATTATAATATCAGTGATAGTCCAATTTAACTAGATCTGGTTTACCAGGGCCTTGAATTCCATACTAAGGGGCTTAAAGAGTGCCACTAGTTTTCTGAGGAGAGCTGTGATTTAAAATATCAAAGGCAAACTAATAAGAGATTTCTGGTGCAAACAAGAAAAAAAGAGGCACAGAAACTATTCTCTTTCCAGCATATTAGTATGTGCCAAGTATCATGCGTGGCTACCCCACTTTATATAACTGGAAATGTTTAGACTAGAAAGAACAGGTGACAATGAGTGTGAAGTGAATGGTCAATGAAAATGAAATGAATCACTTTTAATTCTTTATTGAAGGATTCACATTTGCCCAATAAATGTGATGAACACAATGCAATAATGCATTGTCAGCTGAAATATCGAAAAGCCGTGTCCAATAAAACAACCTTAAATAATGAAAAACAGTTCATACAGTCAATGGTCAAAGCTGTAGATACTTCTTTTAACAGCACTCCAGGGATGGGGGATAACTTTCCTGTTGTTAGTTTATGAAAGAAATCAACAAAAGAAATGAGGTTCGTTTCTTATTTTACCTAAGAGCCCAAGGAAGAGGCTGGGGGAATTAGGTGCAACAACCTCTGGGAGCGCCCCCAACGCAGCCTGGGCTCACAGCCTCCCTCGCCCAGGGGCGGGGCCATATAGTCCAAGCTATGATTTTTCCAGTTTTGTGAGAGTTGGACCATAAATAAGTCTGAAGAATGTTCAATTCTTCTAGAGTCCCTTGGACTGCAAGGAGATCAAACCAGTCAGTCAAACGAAATCAATCCTGAATATTCAGGAAGGACTGTCACAAAAGCTGAAGTTTCAATTCTTTGGCCACCTGATGGGAAGAGCCAACTTCCTGATGCTAGGAGAAACTGAAGGCAAAAAGAGAAGGGGACAGCAGAGGATGAGACGGTTAGATACCATTACTGACTCAGTGGACATGAATTTGAGTAAACTCTGGGAGTAAACTCTAGGAGAGTAAACTCTGTGGAGGACAGAGGAGCCTGGCATGCTACAGTCCATGAGGTTGCAAAGAATCAGACAGGACTTAGCAACTGAACAATTCTGAAGCTTCCTAATACTTGCTGCTTTCTTTATTATAATATCAGTGATAGTCCAATTTAACTAGATCTGGTTTACCAGGGCCTTGAATTCCATACTAAGGGGCTTAAAGAGTGCCACTAGTTTTCTGAGGAGAGCTGTGATTTAAAATATCAAAGGCAAACTAATAAGAGATTTCTGGTGCAAACAAGAAAAAAAGAGGCACAGAAACTATTCTCTTTCCAGCATATTAGTATGTGCCAAGTATCATGCGTGGCTACCCCACTTTATATAACTGGAAATGTTTAGACTAGAAAGAACAGGTGACAATGAGTGTGAAGTGAATGGTCAATGAAAATGAAATGAATCACTTTTAATTCTTTATTGAAGGATTCACATTTGCCCAATAAATGTGATGAACACAATGCAATAATGCATTGTCAGCTTAAATATCTAAAAGCGGTGTCCAATAAAACTACCTTCAATGATGAAAAAAAATTCATAAAGTCAATGGTCAAAGCTGTAGATACTTCTTTTAACAGCACTCCAGGGATGGGGGATAACTTTCCTGTTGTTAGTTTATGAAAGAAATCAACAAAAGAAATGAGGTTCGTTTCTTATTTTACCTAAGAGCCCAAGGAAGAGGCTGGGGGAATTAGGTGCAACAACCTCTGGGAGCGCCCCCAACGCAGCCTGGGCTCACAGCCTCCCTCGCCCAGGGGCGGGGCCCGCCTGGCGGCTCCGCGCGAGGGCAGCGGAGGGGGCGTGTCCGGCGGGCGCGCGCGGCGGGGAGGAGGCGTGTCCCGGGAGTGGCGGCGGCGGCGGCGCGGGTCGGGTGCGCGGCGCAGCCTCCTGTGCTGGAATGTGCGGCTCCCGCGAGCTCCGAGCGCAGGGGCAGAGTCAACGCCGCCGAGGCCCGGGGCCCCAGACCCCGGTGGCGGCGGCGGCCGGAACCGCGGGGCGAGAGCCGGCGGCCTGAGCACTCTGTGCAGCCCCGCCCCTGGGTCTTCGCGGGCCTCGACGGCCCCAGCGTCCAACTTTTCCGCGGGCTCCCTCCCCTCCCCCCGAAACTCCAGCAACAAAGAAAAGTAGTCCGAGCAGGAGCGGCGACGCGGGTGTCGCCCCTCCTCGCCCAGGAAGGCCGGTAAGCGCGGCGCGGTCTGGCGCGCGGTCGGGTGGGGGCGGCGGGCCGGCCGGGCGGCCGTGGCCGCGGGAAGGGGAGGGCGCGGAAGGACGCGGAGCCAGGCGCTGTCCAGGGCTGATTTGCAGATACTGCGGCTCGGGCGGCGGCGGCGGCGGCGGCGACCGGCGCGTCGGGCGGGGGCGGGCGGCCGAGCGGGATCGGGTTACAGCGCGGCCGCCGGGGGCTGGGCCGGGGGCGTCGGCGGGGAGCGGCGCGGCGGCCCCGGGACCCCCTCCCCAGTCGAGGCCGGGCCGCCGCGTCGGCGCGGGCGCAGGCGCGGGGGCGCTGTTGTCCCGAGGCCAGGAGCGGAGCTGCTTGGGGCCCTAGTCCTGAAACTTCCTCTGGTGCTTCTCGGGCTCCGGGTCCCGCCGCAGCCCCTCGCCAGCCGGCGGCCCTCGCGTCCCCCTCCCTCGCGGCTTCTGCCTTTGGCCGGAAGGCGCGGTCGAGGGGGAGCGGGCGCCGTTGAGTCCGCCCGGGGCCCGGGCGGCTCCGCCAATGGGGCTGGACAGCGATTTCTGCGCTCGGGCCGCCGGGCCGCGGAGGCCGTGCGCGCGGGGCGCTCTGGCGGCCGGAGTCGGCGGGGCCGGGGCTGGCGTCCGGCGGGGCGCCGTGGGGGAGTGAGGCTGCGACTTCCGGGGCGCCCCCTCCGGCGCTCGGGGCCCGGCGCCTCGGGAGGGCGCCCGCGGAGGCTCCCCGGCCCCGCGCGGAGGGCGAGCCCCGGGCGGGCGAGGAGCCGGGGCGGCGGCGACGCGGCAAGTTTGCTCGCTCTTCCTGGAGTGGGGCGCGCGGGCCGGGAGAGGGCAGCCTGGGCTGGGAAGCGTCGCTCTGGCCCAGCGCGCCCCGAGTTTGCCCGTCTCGGCGTCTTCAAGGGCGGGGAGGCCGGACAAGGCTTCGGGACGACTTGGTGCAGTGAGCGGGCAGAGCCGCGGGGAAGCGAGGGCGCCGGAGTTTGCGAAGAGCTGCTTTGTGTTTGGTACGTATTTTGAGAAAATGGCCGAATGCCGATTTCAGCCCGGAATGCGGCGGCCGCGGCCGGCGCTGGTGGCAGGAGCACGTAGGAGTGGAGCAGCACGTTGGGCTTTCGGGCCGTGCACAGACGGCCTTCCCGGGCAACGTGGAAATGCCTTTAGAGCTGGTGGCTAGGGTTTGGAGAGAATTAGCAGTTGCCGAGTAGCCTGAGCTGTTAGGTGAAGGCCTTGGACAGCTTTAGCTTTATGTAATGGCATTTGCTTTCAACTTTTGTTGGTACCTGTGACTCACCGAGTTTATGTTTATGCACTTGAGTGAAACGGATTACTGTTTGTATTTTCAATACAACATTACTTTTTTAGCCTTTAGCCAACTACTTTGCTTTTTTTTTTAATTTGTAAAAGGACACCTGATTCGTGAATAACACTTTTTAGATTGGAAAGTAAAGTGTGAAGACAGTGTATAAAAAGTCCAACAAGGTTTCAAGGTGATCTTGTAATGGCTCCGCTTGTCAAGTGGGCTAAGTCAAGCACAGTGGGAGAAAGCTGCTGATGGTGGAGATGAGTTGACTGGTTATTTTCTACGGGAATTTGAAAGTTAATTTGTGAAGTCTTAAGCACACCAAAACTTTTCGTTTCACAGGAGAAAATATGCATAATTAAAAAAAAACTTTTTAACAGATCAAGTAATCAAAAAGAAATGGAAGAGCCAAATAGTACTTGTTCACAATAGTTAGTCCTTGAACAATACACGTTTGAACTGTGGGGGTCCACTTATACATGGATTTGCTTTCTTCACGGAATAAACTGTAAAGATTTTTGAGCTTTGCAATATTTTGGAAAAATTAAATGATCACCCATGTAGCCAAGTAGTATCCAAAAATTAGGGAAACGATGTTATGAATATGTAAATACTATCCTGCTATCATTTACTACTGTAAGATGTACAGAAATCTAATAAAAGGTTAAAATTGATCAAGACTTAGGTTCCCGAACACGTAAGTGACCATATCAGTGCCATTTACCAAAGTGCAAAGATTCATTATTGCATCATGACTGTGTAAAATAAACTGTAGTACATACAGTATTAATATAATTTTGTGGCCACCTCTTGTTAATTTTGTTGAGCTCAAGTGCTGCAGGAATCTGCTGAAAATGCTAGGTGAAGCTAATCATCTCCATGGGAGCAGTCTCTCCAGTAAATTGTGTGGCAGTAAAAAGTCACCAGTCACCCTTCTAGCATATTTTTCATCTTGTTTAGTGCAATACCAGAAACCTTGAGTAATGTCCTGGACCCATAGTACCACTGTGATGCTGAAAGTGCTATGCAGAAGCAAGGTTGTTACAAGAAGTTGAATTGTTTGATGTGTGCTGGGGTAGACTGATGTCTGCACTCGGAGGTTGCCTACCACCTCAAGATAAACACGTTCGCACTAATTTTTTTGGTTATTAACAAAAAGAAAAAGGAAATTTGTGAAATCATCGCTGAAGCTACACCACCAGGCTTGAAAACCTTGCATGTTTTGGGAAGTACCTTTTTATGTCAAATTGAAAATTCACTTAAAAAATTATGTATTTACTTTTGGCTGTGCTGGGCCTTCATTGCTGTTCGGACTTTTCTCTAGTTGAAGAGAGCAGGGACTTGTTATCACTACGTTGTGTCCTACTCTTCTGTGATCCCGTGGACTGAGTACTGTTAGTCACTCAGTTGTGTCCCGCTCTTTGTGACCGCATGAATTGTAGCCCACCAGGCCCATCTGTCCATGAAATTTTCCAAACAAGAATACCGGAATGCCCCTTAAAGTAGTGTTGATTAAAAGAAAAAAAAAAGTAGGGCTTCCCTGGTGGCTCAGTGGTGGAGAGTTCGCCTGTCAATTCAGGAAACACGGGTTTGGTCCCTGATCCGGGAAGATCCCACATGCTGCAGAACAGCTACGCCTGTGAGCCACGACTATGGAGCCTGTGCTCTAGAGCCTCAGAGCCGCCACTGTTGAGCCCATGTGCCACAACTACTGAAGCCTGTGTGCCCTAGAGCCCAAGTTCCACAGCAAAAGGGGCTGTAGCAACAGGAGGCCTGCTCGCCTCAACTAGAGGGTAGCCCCCACTGCCTATAACTAGAGGGGAGCCTGAGGCAGCAGTGCAAACCCAGAATAGCCAAAAATAAATAAATAATAATTTTTAAAAGTAGTGTTTCTTTGGACAGTGCCCTTGGCAACCTGTCCAAATGTTGAACCTCACGAGTTCAACATTAATGATGCTGAAATGGTCTGCATTTGCCCAGAAATACTGTCTCTAATTCAACCTCTATATCAGGGAGTCATTAAGCTCATTACATGTAATAGTCTGTGAAAAAATTGGAAAGATTGTCAATCCATGACGTCTGTTAAGACGTCATGAAAGTCTGGAAGGATTACACCTTGAAGATGCTGTTGTTACAGGAAAAGCTGTGAAGACCATCAAGCACCAAACAGTAAATTCCTGCTGGAGAAAACTGTGTCCAGATGGTGTGTGTGACTTTACAGAATTTACAACAGAGCCATAAAGGATATCCTGAATGAGATTCTGGATCTCATTTCAACAACAACAACAACAAAAAGATGGAGGATGAAGTCTTTTTTTTTTTTTGGATGAAGTCTTTTAAGATGGGGATCTTCGAGAAATTCAAGAACTAATAAACATACCAGAAGAATTAAGATGCTTTGATGGAAATGAATGCTTTGTTACAACATGGAACATTCTGTGATAAAAGCACTGAAACTAAAGCAAACCGTGTCAAAATTGGTATCATATAGAAACATTTTAAGAGAAATGAAAAAGGAAAAAAGTCAAATAAAACTTGGGATGCATTTCCATCAAGCTATGTGAGTCTGACTCTCCTGCCTTCCCAGCCACTTCCTCCACCTCTTTCACCCCTTGACAGCCAGACCTGCCCTTCCTCCTTTCAGACTGCCCAGTGTGGAGGAAGACTAGTAGGATGAAAACCTTGTGACGATCCGAGTAAATAATCATAATGGACAGTTAATAAAATTATCAGTTGTGTGTGTCCCGTGAAAAATTTAGTAACTTTATGGCAAGAGTCCTGAGAGGTTACTGTGTCATCATCTTATCACCTAAGTGTTCATTGTGTAGAATATAGTGTGCAAGACTCGTATTGAGGCAGATAGCCTACCCTTACATTGATACAAGGTGATTGATATTTATTATAAAATTAAGTATCTCTTAGTTTTTCTGCTGTTTTATTTTTTTAATATGACATTTCCAATACTGTATGATGAATATGACTGTAGTACTGTATGCTATAACATATTTATAAAGATTCATTCATTTTCACGTACACTAGACTACCAGGATGCAATCATATTGAATACATGAGGTTATCATAAATGGTAACCCACTCCAGTATTCTTGCCTGGAGAAGCCCATAGACAGAGAAGCCTGGCAGGCTGCAGTCCATGGGATTGCAAGAGTCGGACCCAACTTAGCGACTAAACCACCACATTAGGTTATCATAAAGCAGTCATGTTGTTGCTTCTTAGTTATCAGTGCATAAATGTTATACCCATAAATATGAATTTACTCTTCATATTATCTTTTCATTTTTGATGTCTAACATTAGTAATATGTATTGCAATAACAATATTTTGTATTGTATAAGACAATATGGATATTTTATGTATCTGTATGTAAATTTGTGGTATCAATAAATACATTACTGTAAATATATTTTTTCTTGTAATTTCCTTTTTTTGATGCTGAAATTTTTTATTGTGTCATCTTATAAAACATCTTTGGTTGACATTCCACAAGTGATACCATCCAATAATATCCCAAGAAAGTAGTATTTTGATTTCTGTAATATTTGTTATTTCAGAGATTTTTCAGAGAAACTTGATGCCTTTGTGTTCGATGTTAGATCTTCTTGGTTCATATGTTTTTCTCTCTCATCAGTAGGATATTAAAGTATCATTTGCCAAGATGCCAAAATTTTTCAAGGCCTGTGAAATATGTTATTTGGAAAAAGATTGAAACTGATTTCAGTAGGCAGAGTTCTTGTCTTCATTTTTCCCAGTTTGTAGAGGTGAGCTGCTTTGTTTACTGCCACAAATATCCGAAACGGATTGACAGTCCCTATAGGGTTTATTAATAAGCCACCAATGGCACCTTTGATGCCCCTCCTTTTTAATCAAGTCTTCAGCATTTTTACAAAAAAAACCCCGTTTTAAATATAGATAAACTCGTATGGCTAGTAACATTGATACAAGGTGATTGATATTTATTATAAAATTAAGTATCTCTTAGTTTTTCTGCTGTTTTATTTTTAATATGACATTTCCAATACTGTATGATGAATATGACTGTAGTACTGTATGCTATAACATATTTATAAAGATTCATTCATTTTCACGTACACTAGACTACCAGGATGCAATCATATTGAATACATGAGGTTATCATAAATGGTAACCCACTCCAGTATTCTTGCCTGGAGAAGCCCATAGACAGAGAAGCCTGGCAGGCTGCAGTCCATGGGATTGCAAGAGTCGGACCCAACTTAGCGACTAAACCACCACATTAGGTTATCATAAAGCAGTCATGTTGTTGCTTCTTAGTTATCAGTGCATAAATGTTATACCCATAAATATGAATTTACTCTTCATATTATCTTTTCATTTTTGATGTCTAACATTAGTAATATGTATTGCAATAACAATATTTTGTATTGTATAAGACAATATGGATATTTTATGTATCTGTATGTAAATTTGTGGTATCAATAAATACATTACTGTAAATATATTTTTTCTTGTAATTTCCTTTTTTTGATGCTGAAATTTTTTATTGTGTCATCTTATAAAACATCTTTGGTTGACATTCCACAAGTGATACCATCCAATAATATCCCAAGAAAGTAGTATTTTGATTTCTGTAATATTTGTTATTTCAGAGATTTTTCAGAGAAACTTGATGCCTTTGTGTTCGATGTTAGATCTTCTTGGTTCATATGTTTTTCTCTCTCATCAGTAGGATATTAAAGTATCATTTGCCAAGATGCCAAAATTTTTCAAGGCCTGTGAAATATGTTATTTGGAAAAAGATTGAAACTGATTTCAGTAGGCAGAGTTCTTGTCTTCATTTTTCCCAGTTTGTAGAGGTGAGCTGCTTTGTTTACTGCCACAAATATCCGAAACGGATTGACAGTCCCTATAGGGTTTATTAATAAGCCACCAATGGCACCTTTGATGCCCCCCCTCCTTTTTAATCAAGTCTTCAGCATTTTTTTACAGCTGTAAATAATAGAAAAGTCACCCTGTATTCAGGGAAATAGGTCCTGCTGCTGTATTAACTGTGCTTCATAGATAAGCAGGATTCAGCCCACCAGACCTCAGGAATAGCTCCGTGTTTTACCATCTCCTTTGTCACAACTTTGGTGAGTTGGTGCTTATCAGGATAATGTATAGCGATTAGACCTTCAGCTCTCAAAGGTGGAGACTGAGCTGATCATTGCAGAGCTTCATCCCAGGGCCAGGCCTTGGAAGGTGCTCCATAAACGAACGTACAGAGAGTCACAGGCATCACCTAGAAAATCGTGGTCCTGTGTGCCGGGCTTGGTTCTCATTCCTGCCCAGCCCCACCTGACCTGGTCCCTCCTTATGATTTTTCTTAACAGTTTCTTTTCTCTAGCTTACTCTGTTGTAACAGTATAGCATATAATATATATAACATACCACATATATGTAAATCAACTCTGTCATCAAGAAGCTTCTGGTTAACAGTAGACCATTGGTAGTTAAGTTTTTGTGAAGTCAGAAGTTGCACTCAGAGTTTAGACTAAACCAGGGAGTTAGTGCCCCCAGCCCCTTGTTGTTCATGGAGCAACTGTAGTTCATTCTTTTGGAAATAGTTGAGTTCATATGAGATTTAATTTCTTAACCAATTATTACAGGCTTCTTTGTAGACCATACTTTAATCAATGCACAGTTGGCATTTGGATTTTTCCCCTTTCTGATTCAGTCCAGTAAACTGTTGAAGGGGGACTTAAGAAGACAGCAATTTACTATTCATGTATGGAATTTAAAATATAATTTTCAGTAGCACAAAAATTTAGATCCAGAACTTGATGCCTTTGTGGTCGATGTTAGATCTTCTTGGTTCATATGTTTTTCTCTCTCATCAGTAGGATATTAAAGTATCATTTGCCAAGATGCCAAAATTTTTCAAGGCCTGTGAAATATGTTATTTGGAAAAAGATTGAAACTGATTTCAGTAGGCAGAGTTCTTGTCTTCATTTTTCCCAGTTTGTAGAGGTGAGCTGCTTTGTTTACTGCCACAAATATCCGAAACGGATTGACAGTCCCTATAGGGTTTATTAATAAGCCACCAATGGCACCTTTGATGCCCCCCCTCCTTTTTAATCAAGTCTTGAGCATTTCTTTACAGCTGTAAATAATAGAAAAGTCACCCTGTATTCAGGGAAATAGGTCCTGCTGCTGTATTAACTGTGCTTCATAGATAAGCAGGATTCAGCCCACCAGACCTCAGGAATAGCTCCGTGTTTTACCATCTCCTTTGTCACAACTTTGGTGAGTTGGTGCTTATCAGGATAATGTATAGCGATTAGACCTTCAGCTCTCAAAGGTGGAGACTGAGCTGATCATTGCAGAGCTTCATCCCAGGGCCAGGCCTTGGAAGGTGCTCCAAAAAGCGAGCGTACAGAGAGTCACAGGCATCACCTAGAAAATCGTGGTCCTGTGTGCCGGGCTTGGTTCTCATTCCTGCCCAGCCCCACCTGACCTGGTCCCTCCTTATGATTTTTCTTAACAGTTTCTTTTCTCTAGCTTACTCTGTTGTAACAGTATAGCATATAATATATATAACATACCACATATATGTAAATCAACTCTGTCATCAAGAAGCTTCTGGTTAACAGTAGACCATTGGTAGTTAAGTTTTTGTGAAGTCAGAAGTTGCACTCAGAGTTTAGACTAAACCAGGGAGTTAGTGCCCCCAGCCCCTTGTTGTTCATGGAGCAACTGTAGTTCATTCTTTTGGAAATAGTTGAGTTCATATGAGATTTAATTTCTTAACCAATTATTACAGGCTTCTTTGTAGACCATACTTTAATCAATGCACAGTTGGCATTTGGATTTTTCCCCTTTCTGATTCAGTCCAGTAAACTGTTGAAGGGGGACTTAAGAAGACAGCAATTTACTATTCATGTATGGAATTTAAAATATAATTTTCAGTAGCACTAAAAATAAAGGTTACTTAGATTTTTCCACCAGAAAAAGTAAAAGTGCTTGAGGGAAGGTGCGTCATGGGTAGACCTAGTTGATGGATGAATTGAGTCAAACTCTTGATAGCATTTCTTACGAAATTTTTTTGATGACTGCAATGAAGGAAATTTGGAATTATGAAACTGTTTTAAAGGCTTATTTTCAGTAGGTAATGAAGCTGAATGTAAAGATTATGTGAGAAAATGTATGAAGTTACAAAGAACTACAGTGATATTTTGTTTTAGATCAGTAAAAGTTGTGATTCATCTGGCGCTCCTGTGTTTGTTTTGAATGCAGAGCACAGATATGGCCACCCAGGTCATGGGGCAGTCTTCCGGAGGAGGAGGTCTCTTCACCAGTAGTGGCACCATGGGCATGGCCTTGCCGAGCGACATGTATGACCTGTCTGATCTCTCTCGAGCTGAACTGGCGGCGCCCCAGCTCATCATGTTGGCGAACGTGGCCTTAACTGGGGAAGTAAACGGCGGCGGCTGCGATTACCTGGTTGGCGAAGAAAGACAGATGGCGGAATTGATGCCTGTTGGGGACAGCCACTTTTCAGACAGTGATGGAGAAGGACTGGAGGAGTCTGCTGAGGGGAAAGGCGACCCCGGTGGGCTAGAAGCCATGGAAGTGGAAAGTTTGGAACTCGGTGTTGTCCAGCCACAGCCTGTGTTCGAGGCCTCGGCTGCCTCAGAACCGTCCAGCGCAGATAAAGACGTTCCTCGGGAAACACGTGCGGCAGAGGACAAGTGCAAGAACTTGAAGACCAAGCCCTTCCGCTGTAAGCCGTGCCAGTCTGAGCGGAATCTGAGGAGCAGTTTGTGCATCACATCCGAGTTCACAGCGCCAAGAAATTCTTTGTGGAAGAGAGTGCAGAGAAGCAAGCAAAAGCCAGGGAATCCGGCTCGTCCACGGGGGAGGAGGGCGATTTCTCCAAGGGCCCCATTCGCTGCGACCGCTGTGGCTACAACATTCAGTCCAGTAAACTGTTGAAGGGGACTTAAGAAGACAACAATTTACTATTCATGTATGGAATTTAAAATATAATTTTCAGTAGCACTAAAAATAAAGGTTACTTAGATTTTTCCACCAGAAAAAGTAAAAGTGCTTGAGGGAAGGTGCGTCATGGGTAGACCTAGTTGATGGATGAATTGAGTCAAACTCTTGATAGCATTTCTTACGAAATTTTTTTGATGACTGCAATGAAGGAAATTTGGAATTATGAAACTGTTTTAAAGGCTTATTTTCAGTAGGTAATGAAGCTGAATGTAAAGATTATGTGAGAAAATGTATGAAGTTACAAAGAACTACAGTGATATTTTGTTTTAGATCAGTAAAAGTTGTGATTCATCTGGCGCTCCTGTGTTTGTTTTGAATGCAGAGCACAGATATGGCCACCCAGGTCATGGGGCAGTCTTCCGGAGGAGGAGGTCTCTTCACCAGTAGTGGCACCATGGGCATGGCCTTGCCGAACGACATGTATGACCTGTCTGATCTCTCTCGAGCTGAACTGGCGGCGCCCCAGCTCATCATGTTGGCGAACGTGGCCTTAACTGGGGAAGTAAACGGCGGCGGCTGCGATTACCTGGTTGGCGAAGAAAGACAGATGGCGGAATTGATGCCTGTTGGGGACAGCCACTTTTCAGACAGTGATGGAGAAGGACTGGAGGAGTCTGCTGAGGGGAAAGGCGACCCCGGTGGGCTAGAAGCCATGGAAGTGGAAAGTTTGGAACTCGGTGTTGTCCAGCCACAGCCTGTGTTCGAGGCCTCGGCTGCCTCAGAACCGTCCAGCGCAGATAAAGACGTTCCTCGGGAAACACGTGCGGCAGAGGACAAGTGCAAGAACTTGAAGACCAAGCCCTTCCGCTGTAAGCCGTGCCAGTCTGAGCGGAATCTGAGGAGCAGTTTGTGCATCACATCCGAGTTCACAGCGCCAAGAAATTCTTTGTGGAAGAGAGTGCAGAGAAGCAAGCAAAAGCCAGGGAATCCGGCTCGTCCACGGGGGAGGAGGGCGATTTCTCCAAGGGCCCCATTCGCTGCGACCGCTGTGGCTACAACACCAATCGCTACGATCACTATACTGCCCACCTGAAGCACCACACCCGCGCCGGGGACAACGAGCGCGTCTACAAGTGCATCATCTGCACGTACACCACAGTGAGCGAGTATCACTGGAGGAAACACTTGAGAAACCACTTTCCAAGGAAAGTTTACACGTGTGGCAAATGCAACTATTTTTCAGACAGAAAAAACAATTATGTTCAGCATGTTCGAACTCATACAGGTAAGAGGACCTGTCTCGTTTATTGAGTGTACCCCCAAAACGGGACAACCTAAAACATGTGAGACATTGCCCATATCTCAGAAGTAAAGAGACTGTCTCACTGCACCCACAGGTATGCATCACCTATACTCAACAGTTACTCATTATTAATCTTTTATCACATTTGGCAATTTATTATTTTACATAACAGCTTTATTGAGATGTACTCCCCTTCCCCACAGTTCATCCATTGAATGTTAGAGTGCATTGGCTTTAGTACGTTCACAGGATTGTGCAGCCAACACCACAGTCAGGATTAAGACATCGTCACCCCAAAAGAAAGCCCCCTTCAGTGTTTGCTTCCCAGTTCTCCTCAATGCTCCTTAATTGCTCACTTATAAATTGACTTTCAACTCCTTGTAATTAAGAGGTCTTATTTTTTAAAAGCAGTGTTTGTAGCTACTGATAGTTGTGTTACATGTTTCTGGACTGATTACTGGTCTGAACACTGTGGATCGGGTGACCTGGTACCCTGCTCCTCCCAGCAGCAGTGAGAGGGGCTGTGCAATGCTGTGTGCATCAGGTCCCATTTGCAGTAGTTGTCGCTGTGCAGACTGAACCAGTGAGTCCTAGTGAGGAGAGGAGTTGATGTTGAAGTGGTAGACATAAACAAGAAAACTTGCAGATGAAATTCCATTACAAGAAAGACATTTATAGCAGGATGGTTAAGTTCCAACAGATGGCTTCTGTGTAATTTAAAGCTTTAAAATCTAGTCAAGTAAAATACTTTGCAGTCTCTTTGGAATTTATTTTAACCTGCAATTAATTGTCCTCAGGCTTTGAAACCATTCTTTTTCGAAAATAAAAGACGTACAAACATTTCAAAATTACATGGCATAGGAAATGAGAGTTTCTTGGGACTCCTACACCATTAATCACTTAATATTTTTAATTAAACAAGCTGTTAGACTAAACTCACCTCACGAACTGTATCATAAAACAAATCCCAGGGGATTCCCTGGTGGTCCAGTGGGTAGAGAGTCTGCCTTGCAATGCAAGGGGCATCAGTTCAATCCCTCACGTGGGAAGATCCCATGTGCCCTGGAACGGCTGAACTGGTGTGTCCAACTATGAGCCAGCTCTCTGCAGAGCATGCACCCAGAGTTGGTGCTCTGCAACATGAGAGGCCACTGCAATGTGACGCCCACACAGGCCAGAGAATAAAGATGGATGAAAACAAATAAATAAAAAACCAATAAAAGAGGCCAAAATTAAAAACAAAAAACAAATCCCAGATACCAGATATACTTCAGCCATAAGTATTTCATGTTCCTTTAACAGTTTTATGAAGACTGTGGGGCCTAATTTAGGATTGGCTATAATCAGTAGATCTTTCAGGTAGTACATGACATATGGTAAAATATTTGACTTCTATGTGTTTACATTTTTGAATACCTTAAAAAATTAAGGTATGGACAATCAATGGTGAATGGTTACAAATATATATACTCATAATCGGGCTTCCTGGTTGTGCTAGTATTAAAGAACCTGCAGGAGACATAAGAGGCCCAGGTTTGGTTCTTTGGTTGGGAAGATCCCCTGGAGGAGGAGGCCATGGAACCATTTCAATAGAGAATGATACTCATTAATGAGAGGGGCTGTGCAATGCTGTGTGCATCAGGTCCCATTTGCAGTAGTTGTCGCTGTGCAGACTGAACCAGTGAGTCCTAGTGAGGAGAGGAGTTGATGTTGAAGTGGTAGACATAAACAAGAAAACTTGCAGATGAAATTCCATTACAAGAAAGACATTTATAGCAGGATGGTTAAGTTCCAACAGATGGCTTCTGTGTAATTTAAAGCTTTAAAATCTAGTCAAGTAAAATACTTTGCAGTCTCTTTGGAATTTATTTTAACCTGCAATTAATTGTCCTCAGGCTTTGAAACCATTCTTTTTCGAAAATAAAAGACGACAAACATTTCAAAATTACATGGCATAGGAAATGAGAGTTTCTTGGGACTCCTACACCATTAATCACTTAATATTTTTAATTAAACAAGCTGTTAGACTAAACTCACCTCACGAACTGTATCATAAAACAAATCCCAGGGGATTCCCTGGTGGTCCAGTGGGTAGAGAGTCTGCCTTGCAATGCAAGGGGCATCAGTTCAATCCCTCACGTGGGAAGATCCCATGTGCCCTGGAACGGCTGAACTGGTGTGTCCAACTATGAGCCAGCTCTCTGCAGAGCATGCACCCAGAGTTGGTGCTCTGCAACATGAGAGGCCACTGCAATGTGACGCCCACACAGGCCAGAGAATAAAGATGGATGAAAACAAATAAATAAAAAACCAATAAAAGAGGCCAAAATTAAAAACAAAAAACAAATCCCAGATACCAGATATACTTCAGCCATAAGTATTTCATGTTCCTTTAACAGTTTTATGAAGACTGTGGGGCCTAATTTAGGATTGGCTATAATCAGTAGATCTTTCAGGTAGTACATGACATATGGTAAAATATTTGACTTCTATGTGTTTACATTTTTGAATACCTTAAAAAATTAAGGTATGGACAATCAATGGTGAATGGTTACAAATATATATACTCATAATCGGGCTTCCTGGTTGTGCTAGTATTAAAGAACCTGCAGGAGACATAAGAGGCCCAGGTTTGGTTCTTTGGTTGGGAAGATCCCCTGGAGGAGGAGGCCATGGCAACCCACTCCAGTGTTCTTGCCTAGAGAGTCCCACGGACAGAGGAACCCGGTGGACTACAGTCTGTAGGGTTGTACAGAGTCAGACACAGCTGAAGCAGCTTAGCACTCACATACTCAAAACCACCATGCAGGTCACCATAAAGAATATTATCCGTGTCTTTATCTTATTAAATGTTTATTCTTTGAGGGCCAGTTATATTTTGATATTTTCACAATTGTCGAGTCACTGAACAATTTAAAAAATTTCCTCCAAATCTAAAAACATCTTCAATAATAAAGCTAAGTTAGTTGATTAAAGAACATTTTTAGAATATAAAAAAAGAGAAAATGGAGATAAATTTTCACTTTTAGTATATATTTCCAATTTTTTATATGCATTTTTAAAAACCATTAAATTACTTCATTTTGGCTGCACCTGGTCTTCCTTGCTGTGCAGGAGCTTTCTCCCTGTGTAGAGAGTGGGGGCTACTCTAGGTCCAGTGAGCAGGTTTCTCACTGTGGTGGCTTCTCATGTGGTACAGCATGGGCTCTTGGCACTTGACCTTCAGTAGTTGTGGTGCAGGGGCTTAGCTACCTCATGGCTTCTTCCCAGACCAGGGATCAAGCCTGTGTTTCCTGCATTGACAGGCAGTTTCTTAACCACTGGACCATCCATCTTTATTCTTTGGCCTATGTGGGCCTCCCATTGCAGTGGCCTCTCTCATTGCAGAGCCCCAGCTCTGGACGCCTGCGCTCCAGAGAGTTGGCTTGTAGTTGGACGCCACTGCTCTTCAGCTTGTGGGAGCTTCCCTGGCCAGGGACTGAACCGGTGCCCCTTGCACTGCAAGGCGGACTCTTTACCCACTGAACCAACAGAGAAGCCCTATAAGCCCTATAGTGTTTTTTTGTTATTTAATTAGTCTGACTGATTTTAAAAAATGTTTTGTTGAGTTTATTGAGTTATAATTAACATACAATATTATATTAGTTTGAGGTATACAATATAGTTACATATCATGCAATGATTAGGTGACTAATTTTTTTTTTTTTTTTTTGCCACTTCTATTGGTGTTTTTTCTATTTTCTTCCATCTTTTCTCTTTTGCCTGCAGGAGACATAAGAGGCCCAGGTTTGGTTCTTTGGTTGGGAAGATCCCCTGGAGGAGGAGGCCATGGCAACCCACTCCAGTGTTCTTGCCTAGAGAGTCCCACGGACAGAGGAACCCGTGGACTACAGTCTGTAGGGTTGTACAGAGTCAGACACAGCTGAAGCAGCTTAGCACTCACATACTCAAAACCACCATGCAGGTCACCATAAAGAATATTATCCGTGTCTTTATCTTATTAAATGTTTATTCTTTGAGGGCCAGTTATATTTTGATATTTTCACAATTGTCGAGTCACTGAACAATTTAAAAAATTTCCTCCAAATCTAAAAACATCTTCAATAATAAAGCTAAGTTAGTTGATTAAAGAACATTTTTAGAATATAAAAAAAGAGAAAATGGAGATAAATTTTCACTTTTAGTATATATTTCCAATTTTTTATATGCATTTTTAAAAACCATTAAATTACTTCATTTTGGCTGCACCTGGTCTTCCTTGCTGTGCAGGAGCTTTCTCCCTGTGTAGAGAGTGGGGGCTACTCTAGGTCCAGTGAGCAGGTTTCTCACTGTGGTGGCTTCTCATGTGGTACAGCATGGGCTCTTGGCACTTGACCTTCAGTAGTTGTGGTGCAGGGGCTTAGCTACCTCATGGCTTCTTCCCAGACCAGGGATCAAGCCTGTGTTTCCTGCATTGACAGGCAGTTTCTTAACCACTGGACCATCCATCTTTATTCTTTGGCCTATGTGGGCCTCCCATTGCAGTGGCCTCTCTCATTGCAGAGCCCCAGCTCTGGACGCCTGCGCTCCAGAGAGTTGGCTTGTAGTTGGACGCCACTGCTCTTCAGCTTGTGGGAGCTTCCCTGGCCAGGGACTGAACCGGTGCCCCTTGCACTGCAAGGCGGACTCTTTACCCACTGAACCAACAGAGAAGCCCTATAAGCCCTATAGTGTTTTTTTGTTATTTAATTAGTCTGACTGATTTTAAAAAATGTTTTGTTGAGTTTATTGAGTTATAATTAACATACAATATTATATTAGTTTGAGGTATACAATATAGTTACATATCATGCAATGATTAGGTGACTAATTTTTTTTTTTTTTTTTTTGGCCACTTCTATTGGTCTTTCATCTATTTTCATCCATCTTTGCTCTTTAGCCTGTGTGGGCCTTCCATCACAGCGGCCTCTGTTGCTGCAGAGCACCGGCTCTGGGCACATGCGCCCCAGAGCTCCGACTTGGTAGTTGAACACATCGGTCCAGCTGCTCCACGGCACATGGGATCCTCCCAGGCCAGGGATCAGACCGGCGCCCTTTGCACTGCAAGGTGGTGTCCTTACCCACTGGACCACCAAGGAAACTGCCTATGTGACTAATTTTAATGACTGTATTTTATATACTTCATCATCTATTGAATATCTTTTCTTCACATTAATATAAGATTGGTATTTCCACAATAAGATTATGACTTACTTAGGTACACATATTTCATTTCACATTTTTAGTGTTAAACTTACTGAGCGTTAATACTTTTAAAAAAGCTTCCTTCCCCACCCCCTCTATTATGTTATTTGTGAGGTTTTTTGTGTTTTTTTTTTTTTTTAATTTCAAAATAATTTGTTGGTGTATAAATAGAAGGATAGTATTTTGATTTTGTAAATTCTGAGAGTACCACTGGTTTTAAATGCATGGTTCTGAAAATTGTATTTATGGAAAAATTAATTCATCTAGTGCTGAAGAGCAGAAATACAGAAACGATCAGCAGGAATCACTTGTTTCTTATTTCCCACTTAGGTAGCCAACTTTTCACATTCACTTAGTGGTCTCTTAAGTTCCTTTACTGAGTGCTCAGGGTTAGGTGCTTTTACTCAGCTAATCTTCAGAAAACTTTGCTGAGAAAAACAGGGTAAGTGTTTACCAAAAGCCTGAAGTGTTGTTCCCAGGGTCACATACTGTTAAGATTCAGAGTTCCGAATCTCTTTTTATAAATAATTATGGTAAAAGGCTGAGGATTTTCATTTTAATCTAAAGTCAAAAAATATTTTTCAAATAAAGAGGATTTTTCATTTTGTGGTTTTGATATTGAACTAGTTCAAATTTTCTACTTTTTTTTAAATTAATTTTTATTGGAGTACACAAATTATACTTTAAAATATGTTTTTGCCTTATGCATTACTGAAAAATTATTAGTGTTTTTACAGTATTTATGCCTATTCTGGTGAGTTGCACAGATAGAAGCAATCTATTTATTATGAAGAATTTTAAAAGTAAATTATCCTTAGTTGATCTTTCATGTTAATCTATAAAGGTATTAAATTTTTCTTCCATTCACTTTTTTGGTAACAGCTTGACTAATACACAATTGATAAACTGTACAGATCACTGTGGAGTGAACTATTCTGAATATTTCATATAAGATTGGTATTTCCACAATAAGATTATGACTTACTTAGGTACACATATTTCATTTCACATTTTTAGTGTTAAACTTACTGAGCGTTAATACTTTTAAAAAAGCTTCCTTCCCCACCCCCTCTATTATGTTATTTGTGAGGTTTTTTGTGTTTTTTTTTTTTTTTAATTTCAAAATAATTTGTTGGTGTATAAATAGAAGGATAGTATTTTGATTTTGTAAATTCTGAGAGTACCACTGGTTTTAAATGCATGGTTCTGAAAATTGTATTTATGGAAAAATTAATTCATCTAGTGCTGAAGAGCAGAAATACAGAAACGATCAGCAGGAATCACTTGTTTCTTATTTCCCACTTAGGTAGCCAACTTTTCACATTCACTTAGTGGTCTCTTAAGTTCCTTTACTGAGTGCTCAGGGTTAGGTGCTTTTACTCAGCTAATCTTCAGAAAACTTTGCTGAGAAAAACAGGGTAAGTGTTTACCAAAAGCCTGAAGTGTTGTTCCCAGGGTCACATACTGTTAAGATTCAGAGTTCCGAATCTCTTTTTATAAATAATTATGGTAAAAGGCTGAGGATTTTCATTTTAATCTAAAGTCAAAAAATATTTTTCAAATAAAGAGGATTTTTCATTTTGTGGTTTTGATATTGAACTAGTTCAAATTTTCTACTTTTTTTTAAATTAATTTTTATTGGAGTACACAAATTATACTTTAAAATATGTTTTTGCCTTATGCATTACTGAAAAATTATTAGTGTTTTTACAGTATTTATGCCTATTCTGGTGAGTTGCACAGATAGAAGCAATCTATTTATTATGAAGAATTTTAAAAGTAAATTATCCTTAGTTGATCTTTCATGTTAATCTATAAAGGTATTAAATTTTTCTTCCATTCACTTTTTTGGTAACAGCTTGACTAATACACAATTGATAAACTGTACAGATCACTGTGGAGTGAACTATTCTGAATATTTCATATAAGTGGTATCATATAATACATGATCCTTGGTGACTACCTTCTCTCACTTAGTCTGTTTTAAGGGTTCATCTGTGTCGTATGTACAGTACTTCTTTCCCTTTTATTGCCAAATAATACTTTCTTGTATGGATAAATAATATTCTGTTCATCCATTCATTAGTTAATGACTGTTTGGATTATTTCCAGGTTTTGGCTGTTAACAAGTAATGCTGTTATGAACACGTATATGTTTTTGTGTAGACATAATATTTTTATTTCTCTTGAGAAAATATATGCCTAGAAATGGAATTGCTAGGCCATGTGGTAATTATGTTTAATCATTTGAGTAACTCACAAATTGTTTTCCAAAGTAGCTGCACTGTTTTAGAGTCTCACTCATTCTGTACCGAGGTTCTAAATTCTCTACATCCTAACAAACACATGTTCACATCTGTCATTTTGATGGTTGCCATCCTTTGGGTGTGACGTCTTCATGTGTTTGTGGTTTTGATCTGAATTTCTCTCGTGGCTAATGATGTTATGCATCTTCTCATGTGCTTATTGGCCATTTATGTATCTCCTTTACAGAAATACATTTAAAATTTTATAAGCTGTCTTAAAATTTTTCCAAGTATATGCATTTTGTTGCTATGATGTATTTACAGCTACTCTGTGACAGCTGAATAGTTTCTAAGAACACATTTTACATTCATCAATTCATTCTTTTTATTTCATTTTTTTGTTACTCATCTTTTCCTTATCTCATTTTTTAGACATGTCTGTTATTGTAACTACAGTACAGACCAAATAATAACTAATGTTTATTGAGGACTTTATGTGTTAGGCACCACATTAAATGCTCTTTGTATATCTTCTTGATTTAATTTCTCACAATTCTAGGAAGTAAAGGTACTTTTGTGGATGAAGAAGTTTGGCCAGAATCATAATTATTATCTTGTGGCCAAAGAAAATAAATTGACAAGCCATTTTTATTATTGTTATTGGTGTAATATTCCACTGTGTCCTAGGAGACAGCTGTCTTTATTTTTATTTATTTTTAATTTTTTTTTTCTTCTTGCTTGGTGCAAGTTCCTATAAGTTATTCTTCCATTCACTTTTTGGTAACAGCTTGACTAATACACAATTGATAAACTGTAGTCATGTGGATATATTTTTTCAAAAAAAATTTGATCCTTGGTGACTACCTTCTCTCACTTAGTCTGTTTTAAGGGTTCATCTGTGTCGTATGTACAGTACTTCTTTCCCTTTTATTGCCAAATAATACTTTCTTGTATGGATAAATAATATTCTGTTCATCCATTCATTAGTTAATGACTGTTTGGATTATTTCCAGGTTTTGGCTGTTAACAAGTAATGCTGTTATGAACACGTATATGTTTTGTGTAGACATAATATTTTTATTTCTCTTGAGAAAATATATGCCTAGAAATGGAATTGCTAGGCCATGTGGTAATTATGTTTAATCATTTGAGTAACTCACAAATTGTTTTCCAAAGTAGCTGCACTGTTTTAGAGTCTCACTCATTCTGTACCGAGGTTCTAAATTCTCTACATCCTAACAAACACATGTTCACATCTGTCATTTTGATGGTTGCCATCCTTTGGGTGTGACGTCTTCATGTGTTTGTGGTTTTGATCTGAATTTCTCTCGTGGCTAATGATGTTATGCATCTTCTCATGTGCTTATTGGCCATTTATGTATCTCCTTTACAGAAATACATTTAAAATTTTATAAGCTGTCTTAAAATTTTTCCAAGTATATGCATTTTGTTGCTATGATGTATTTACAGCTACTCTGTGACAGCTGAATAGTTTCTAAGAACACATTTTACATTCATCAATTCATTCTTTTTATTTCATTTTTTTGTTACTCATCTTTTCCTTATCTCATTTTTTAGACATGTCTGTTATTGTAACTACAGTACAGACCAAATAATAACTAATGTTTATTGAGGACTTTATGTGTTAGGCACCACATTAAATGCTCTTTGTATATCTTCTTGATTTAATTTCTCACAATTCTAGGAAGTAAAGGTACTTTTGTGGATGAAGAAGTTTGGCCAGAATCATAATTATTATCTTGTGGCCAAAGAAAATAAATTGACAAGCCATTTTTATTATTGTTATTGGTGTAATATTCCACTGTGTCCTAGGAGACAGCTGTCTTTATTTTTATTTATTTTTTAATTTTTCTGGCTGTGCCCTGTGGCTTGTGGTATCTTTGTTCTCATGCAGAGAGTCAGCCTCATGGCCCTCTACATTGGCAGTGCAGAGTCCTAATCACTGGACTGTCGGGAAAGTTTCTATCAAGTTTTTTTTAAAGTATGTTTTGTGGTTGACGATGTGTTGTGTCCAAAACACATTTCCTGCCTCTGAGTCTTAAAATTCTTTAGTAAATCACTGGCCTTTCATCTTCAGTAACTCTTAGTCCCTGTGGCTTCATGATTATAATTTGCTGTAACACTGACCTATTTTATAAAAGTTCTGTCCACCACTTGAAAATTTTAGCTTCAAACAAACAATAGCTTCCTCACTTTAAAATGTTACTAAGCTTTAAACTAACAGTTTCAAATGGTGGATTTATCATCTATAAAGATCAAGAAAATTACCCAAGTCATAGCATCAGAATATTTGGGTAGGTTTTTTTTTTTTTTTTTTTTCATCCATCTTTATTGTTCGACCTGTGTGGGCTCCCAGTCGCAGTGGCCTCTCTTGTTGCAGAGCACCAGCCCTGGGTGCATGTGCTCCAGAGCACTGGCTCGTAATTGGACACATGGGTCTAGCTGCTCTGCGGCATGTGGGATCTTCCCGGACCAGGGATCAAACTGGCGCCCCTTGCACTGCAAGGTGGACTCTTTACCCACTGGACCACCAGGAAGCCCTGGGTAGGTTTTTTTTTTTTTTTTAAATATTTATTTATTTATTTATTTTTTGGGCGGGGGTCGGGTTGGGGAGGGAGGGAGCGGGCGGGCCACTTCTATTGGTCTTTCGTTTCTCTATGTTCATCCGTCTTTGTTCTTTTGGCTCCTGTGGGCCTCCCATCGTGGTGGCGTCTGTCGTTGCAGAGCACCGGCTCTGGGCGCATGCGCTCCAGAGCTCCGGCTCGGTAATTGGACACATCAGTCCAGCTGCTCCGCGGCACGTGGGATCTTCCAGGCCAGAGCTCGAACCGGCGCCCCTTGTACTGCAAGGCGGTGTCCTTACCCACTGGACCACCAGGGGAAGCCCTGGCTAGGTTTTTTAAAGTTTCGTTGAAATATAGTTGATTTACAATGTCGTGAATTTTTTCAAGGATAATTCTAATTGTAAAATGTTGCTGATACCTGATCCAAGATAAGCTTTCAATTCTTAATATTAAATGTAATAACGTAGCATTACTGTGAAAATTAAAAGGGCTATGAGAATTCAGAAAGCCAATGGTATTTTTTTGAGCTGAAATAATGTAGTTATATGTGTTCTGAATGATCTTTCTAATACATGATAAAAATTGATCATTTTGGCAGGAACGAGGGGAAAAATCCTTGTTAAAAAATGCTCAGTACTGAATAATGTGTATATGGTTAATGAGAATGGTATTTGCATTATTTTATCATATTTGAACATTAATCATTACATTTTTGTAGGTGAACGTCCATATAAATGTGAACTTTGTCCTTACTCGAGTTCTCAGAAGACTCATCTAACCAGACATATGCGTACTCATTCAGGTTGGTAAGAAATGGGAACTTTTAAAAAAAACTTTTTTTGAAGTATAGTTGCTTTACAATGTTGTGTTAGTTTCCAGTGTACAGCAAAGTGAATCATTTAATACACATTCCACTCTTTTTTAGACTTCTTTCCCACATAGGTCACCACAGATCATAGAGTAGAGTTGCCTGTGCTAAGCTGTAGGTTCTAAATAGTTATCTGTTTTGTACATAGTAATATATATATGCCAGTCCCCATTTCCCATCTGTCATTTTTAGTAAACTACCATTAAAAGAAAGTTCTTCTAGTGTTGGAACTGTGTCCTTATTTATGGTTTATTAATAGCATAATTCTGAAGTTAAAGTTAAAAATTCATGGTCTACTAGGGTAGAACTGTATTTAAATGGAGATTCTTAACCAGAGATGTTCATCCGTCTGCTTTGGCTCCTGTGGGCCTCCCATCGTGGTGGCGTCTGTCGTTGCAGAGCACCGGCTCTGGGCGCATGCGCTCCAGAGCTCCGGCTCGGTAATTGGACACATCAGTCCAGCTGCTCCGCGGCACGTGGGATCTTCCAGGCCAGAGCTCGAACCGGCGCCCCTTGTACTGCAAGGCGGTGTCCTTACCCACTGGACCACCAGGGGAAGCCCTGGCTAGGTTTTTTAAAGTTTCGTTGAAATATAGTTGATTTACAATGTCGTGAATTTTTTCAAGGATAATTCTAATTGTAAAATGTTGCTGATACCTGATCCAAGATAAGCTTTCAATTCTTAATATTAAATGTAATAACGTAGCATTACTGTGAAAATTAAAAGGGCTATGAGAATTCAGAAAGCCAATGGTATTTTTTTGAGCTGAAATAATGTAGTTATATGTGTTCTGAATGATCTTTCTAATACATGATAAAAATTGATCATTTTGGCAGGAACGAGGGGAAAAATCCTTGTTAAAAAATGCTCAGTACTGAATAATGTGTATATGGTTAATGAGAATGGTATTTGCATTATTTTATCATATTTGAACATTAATCATTACATTTTTGTAGGTGAACGTCCATATAAATGTGAACTTTGTCCTTACTCGAGTTCTCAGAAGACTCATCTAACCAGACATATGCGTACTCATTCAGGTTGGTAAGAAATGGGAACTTTTAAAAAAAACTTTTTTTGAAGTATAGTTGCTTTACAATGTTGTGTTAGTTTCCAGTGTACAGCAAAGTGAATCATTTAATACACATTCCACTCTTTTTTAGACTTCTTTCCCACATAGGTCACCACAGATCATAGAGTAGAGTTGCCTGTGCTAAGCTGTAGGTTCTAAATAGTTATCTGTTTTGTACATAGTAATATATATATGCCAGTCCCCATTTCCCATCTGTCATTTTTAGTAAACTACCATTAAAAGAAAGTTCTTCTAGTGTTGGAACTGTGTCCTTATTTATGGTTTATTAATAGCATAATTCTGAAGTTAAAGTTAAAAATTCATGGTCTACTAGGGTAGAACTGTATTTAAATGGAGATTCTTAACCAGAGAGTCCATAGGCGGAATGTCTCAAACTGAACATAAATGTGTGTTTGTACTTGTCCAGGAGGAGGGCCCTTAGTTGTCATCAGATCTGAAGTTCCATGATGTAATAAAAGTTGAACTATTATCATAGACCAAGGCTGGTTTATCCTTTTTTACCTACCTCTCCTTTCTCATGCTCTCACCCGACTGCCCCTTGCCTCCCCTACTCCACAACAGAGTGTAACACCCAAGTTTTATAGTGTGTGGTTGCCAGGTTCCAGGGATTCCTTCTTAGCTACTCAGGTTCTGAAACTTGGATTTGTTCTCTTGGAAGTTGACAGGCCTTCTGAGGGCTGATTTATAAAAAGACAAACTTTAAAGAATGATAGGTAACCAGGATTCCAGTTTATTAATCTGTAATTGATAGAATACAGGACTGTAACAAGTTGGAGATTTATATCCCTGCCAGTGACTGAAATCATCAAGATTACCAACCAGAATTGGTGCCCCTTATCAAAACATGTAGGTAGATGGCAAAGTTAGAAAGTCAGTATTAGCAGAGTGGTCTTGAGTGGATAATTACTTCATTTTGGTCACAGTGACCCTTTGTGAATAAGCACATCTGATCAGAGTATTTTCCTCCTAAATTTAGAATATATAGCCTCATGGGGGAAGTATGCTGAAATTTTGCTGTGTATCAAAGTGCATGTGGACCCAACTCCCTGAATAGTTACCTTGGGTTGATAGTTTATGCTGTCTAATTGCATAGCCACTATCCACATGTGGTTACTGAGCTTGTGAAATGGGATTCATTTGAATTGAGATGTACAAAATTACACACCTGAATTTAAACAGGGTGAAGAAAATTATATAAAATATTTTTTAATATTGAATACATGTTGGCATGATGCTGAATGTATTGGGTAGTGTATGTGTGTCAGTCACTCAGTTATGTTCGACTCTTTGTGACCCCATGAACTGTGGCCCATCAGGCTCCTCTACGGGATTCTCCAGGCGAGAATACTGGAGTGGGTTGCCGTGCCCTCCTCCAGGGGGTCTCCCCCACCCAGGGGATCTTCCCCACCCAGGGATCAAATCCAAGTCTCCAGAGCATCTCCTACATGGCAGGTAGATTTTACCAGTGAGCCACTGGGGAAGTCATGTGACAACTTAGTCACCTATGTTGCTTGCATTTTATTTCTATAGGGTATTGCTGTTTTGAGTCAGTGATTAAGATGTGATTACAGTATGAATTCTAATTTATGAAGTATTATAGCATGCTTACTGGCCATGTCAAGTAAGGCCAGTACATCCTTAACCTTACATCCTTGTCAAGTTTTATGTTTTGAATGTTCCTTCTCAATCTCCTTAACTATTGAGTTGAGTCACTTAACCAGAAATCTGCTTTCAGTATTACTTTTGGGTGCCTTGTGATTTCACTTTCTGCTAGTAACATAGATGCTTGGTTGAGCGTAGGCCATCATAACCTACTGATATTTGTGCTCTAGCCTTTAAATAAAACCTTTAAGAGCTTTTCATGACTTAGATCATTTTCATTTTCATGACTATCTTAGAATGAATAAGTTATTATTGTTCCCATTTTACAAATGGGGAAATGAAGACCTTGAAAAAATATGACCATTTTTCCTCTGGAATTTCCCTTCTGGGTTTGTCTGAACTTGGTTTTCTCATAGTATCTTTTAGCTTTTCTTCTTTCCCTGTGCCTTGTATAACTTGTACACTGGAAATTAAATTTAAATGCTTGAATTGTAGTTAATAAGTGTCTCACTTAAATTCCTTTCTGGTTGACCTAATATTAGTGTCACTGGATCAGAATGACGACAAACTGTTTTTGTTTTTCATTGAATCAGTAATACTGTTGTCACTGTATAAATATTTATCTTTGTGTTTTCCACCAAACAATAATGATTGCCTGAACAATTTTGCATTGACTACTGTTAACTTTTGCTATATTTTAAAGGTGATTTTTACTAGTTACCATTATAATAGAGCAAGTACTTTAAAAAAGTGTTAACACTGAATAGCAGTTACTATTTATTGCATGCATGCTGGGTACTAAAAAATTGGAACTTGCTATCTATAATCTTAGTACCTCTAGAATACTTAAATCCCAGTTTATGGATTAGGACACTGCTTTCAAGAAGATAAACTTTTATCTAAGGTGTCTTTCCCCCAATTTAGAAGAGCTAGTGTTTGGCTTCAGACTCTCCCACCATCATTTTCAGTCATCATCAGTGTTTAAAGAATATTATGACTCAGCAAATGGTTCAAGAAGGTTCAGAATAGTGAAATTGGAGCCACAAAGTATGAGGAAAGCAGAGCCACCATCTTTTATTGGATGCCAATAATTTGTGAGTTGCAAACAGGAGACAAACATGGCTAGTTTGTTTTGTGTATAAGTACGCTAAGTTGCAAATCAGTTGAGGGTAAGTGTGGTCAAATTGGGTAGATAGTCTTCCTGATGGAGTTGGATGGAGTGAACATCTTGGATGCCTTCTTTGTGGTCTGCAGTCTGATTTTTATGGGTCAGCTTGGGGATTCACTTTCTTGTTCATCTGAATGTAGTTTAGGGAAGTGAAGTGTGTGCTCAAACTCTTATTTCTGGAAGAGATTAGGCTTTGTTGAGTTGGGACATTTTAGCTAAAATGACAAACAAATTAGTTTATGAAGCAAAACCAGATTGGTTATTTCCTTGAAGCACTTCCTTAAGGGTAGGTCTTCCAAGGCCAGAGTAGGAAGGGATCAGGGTGATGGTTTGAAAAGACACACTGACCTAGGCACCTGTTACTCTGTGTGCAGTATTTGTAAGTAATGGTTTTGAAATAGCCTCACTGGAGTAGTTAGATGTCCTGATGTAGTCCACAAGTCTCCATTTTCTGTTCTCAGTGGATATACCCCCATTTCATCCTCGAGGAGATACAGCCAATTTGTGTTTGCCATTATATTTTTGTATGTATCTCACTGGATAAATTCCACTTTCTGCTAGCAGAGGAGTTTGTTTTTGAATGTTTTTGAACAGTATTTTATTAAGGTTTAATTTATACACATGAAAATGCATGGATCTTAGGTATACAGGTGACTTTATGTGTATGTTTTCTCTTGTTTGACCACCATCTAAGTGAAGACATGAAATGTTTCTACACCCTTAAAAAAGTTCCCACTTTACTCTTTGTAGTCAGAACACCCATATTTCCCCTCAAGTGATAGCTTTGATTCCTGTTAATTTTTTTTTTCCTTCTGTAAAATGCTTTTGAGATTCAGCTCATGTTGCATTATCAGAACTCTGTGTTTATTGCTCAAGACCTCACAGTAAGTTGCAGAACCCATATTTGATCCCTCCAGGTAGTCTTACTGTAGAACAAGTTCTTAATAGTTATGTCATGTTTCCTTTCTCCATTCTGTGTCTGTGTCCATTAAAATCCTTTAATGGAGAGGATGAGACAGGACCAAGTAGAATAATGTAGCACATTGTTAGAAACCTCTCTTTATAAATCTGTTAGTAGACTAATATGTGGTTCACTGACAACAAAGTATAGTTGTTAGCTGCGTTTACAATCTGCCATACCTGAATATGTGTTTGTGATTCAGTATTCTGTCATCAGATGTCTTTTAATCATGTAAGGCTTACCATCCATGTGGTTTTATTAATGTCTGAGTAGTTTATGAAAAAAATAAGATTTGGTATGAATTTGAGAATGTTTGAGAGATAAATTTTCATAAATGTCAATTTCCATTTTTCTGCTATGCATTCCATTGGACCAGTGGGGTATGGATACCGTTTGGTAATATTTGCTAGAGTGTGATCTAGATGGGTATGTATTCAGGTAGATGAGTTAATCTTGTGCCTTTAATTTGGGGGTGGGAGACTGCTGGTTTTGTATGTACCTGGGATTACAATTTTTTGTGCTTATTTTGTATGCCATATCTATTTGTATGCCTTTTTTCATTTACCTAGTTTCTTTGCTCATTCTTTAGAAGAAGGTGGGAGGAAATTGAGAAAAGATGTCTATTATACTTTTGATGTAGAATAGCAAATCTGGCACTGTATAAGTTTGCTGAGTGAATCTTGACTCAGCTCTTGCCATGAAGGACAAAGGGTTAAATTGAAGGAAAAAAACTTTTATTCCCTGAGGCCAAGACATTGTTTTAAAACTTTCATGTGGAAGTCTGTGAATGTAGCACATACTGTAAAATATTTCTTTTGAAATCCCAAAGTTTATCTTAAATGTATGGAGAGTTTGTGTTCCACTCCATTATATATCTCTTTTAACTAAAGATAAGAACTTTAAAATTATCTTACCTCTTTGAGTGCCCTTGCCCTAGAGTTAACTTTAAGAATCCAAGTCAAGCTGCAAGGGGTGACCATCCCCCTATCAAAAAAAGCCCAAAACTTTAAAATTTTTATCTTTAATCTGTTTTATGTCATGCCCATATTTGATCCCTCCAGGTAGTCTTACTGTAGAACAAGTTCTTAATAGTTATGTCATGTTTCCTTTCTCCATTCTGTGTCTGTGTCCATTAAAATCCTTTAATGGAGAGGATGAGACAGGACCAAGTAGAATAATGTAGCACATTGTTAGAAACCTCTCTTTATAAATCTGTTAGTAGACTAATATGTGGTTCACTGACAACAAAGTATAGTTGTTAGCTGCGTTTACAATCTGCCATACCTGAATATGTGTTTGTGATTCAGTATTCTGTCATCAGATGTCTTTTAATCATGTAAGGCTTACCATCCATGTGGTTTTATTAATGTCTGAGTAGTTTATGAAAAAAATAAGATTTGGTATGAATTTGAGAATGTTTGAGAGATAAATTTTCATAAATGTCAATTTCCATTTTTCTGCTATGCATTCCATTGGACCAGTGGGGTATGGATACCGTTTGGTAATATTTGCTAGAGTGTGATCTAGATGGGTATGTATTCAGGTAGATGAGTTAATCTTGTGCCTTTAATTTGGGGGTGGGAGACTGCTGGTTTTGTATGTACCTGGGATTACAATTTTTTGTGCTTATTTTGTATGCCATATCTATTTGTATGCCTTTTTTCATTTACCTAGTTTCTTTGCTCATTCTTTAGAAGAAGGTGGGAGGAAATTGAGAAAAGATGTCTATTATACTTTTGATGTAGAATAGCAAATCTGGCACTGTATAAGTTTGCTGAGTGAATCTTGACTCAGCTCTTGCCATGAAGGACAAAGGGTTAAATTGAAGGAAAAAAACTTTTATTCCCTGAGGCCAAGACATTGTTTTAAAACTTTCATGTGGAAGTCTGTGAATGTAGCACATACTGTAAAATATTTCTTTTGAAATCCCAAAGTTTATCTTAAATGTATGGAGAGTTTGTGTTCCACTCCATTATATATCTCTTTTAACTAAAGATAAGAACTTTAAAATTATCTTACCTCTTTGAGTGCCCTTGCCCTAGAGTTAACTTTAAGAATCCAAGTCAAGCTGCAAGGGGTGACCATCCCCCTATCAAAAAAAGCCCAAAACAATTTGCCAGTAATTATTTTGTACTTCTTGGTGAATCTGTTCTTTCCTAGTGATTAAGAACACTAGCTTGAAGAACTTTTAGAAGATGATAATTAACTGAGATAATTATTCTTCCTTTTGGTATGAGAATCACAGTCAAAAGGACAGAGAAAAGATATACAAATAAATATGGTAAATGTAAGTTGCATGATAAAATCTTCATGAAACAGTTTTTATGGGGTTTTTGTTTTGAAATATATATCCAATTCTTGTAAGTGTATCTGAATAAATCTTGAATTCATTTCTTCATGTATGCCTTCTGTAACATCTCTCGTTTACTTTCAGGTGAGAAGCCATTTAAGTGTGACCAGTGCAGTTACGTGGCCTCTAATCAACATGAAGTCACCCGCCACGCAAGACAGGTTCACAATGGGCCGAAACCTCTTAACTGCCCACACTGTGAGTACAAAACAGCAGACAGGAGTAACTTCAAAAAACACGTGGAGCTCCATGTGAATCCGCGGCAGTTCAACTGCCCCGTGTGCGACTATGCAGCTTCCAAGAAGTGTAACCTGCAGTATCATTTCAAGTCGAAGCATCCTACTTGTCCCAGTAAAACCATGGATGTCTCAAAAGTGAAACTCAAGAAAACCAAAAAGCGGGAGGCTGCTGTGCCTGACAGCAAAATCACCAACGAGAAGACAGAACCAGAGCAGACAAAAATCAAGGGGGACGTGACTGGGAAGAAACACGACAAGTCTGTAAAAGTGGAGAAAAGAGAGAATGTTTCAAAAGAGAAAAAGCCTTGTAGCAGTGCCTCAAGCCAAGTGACTACCAGGACGCGCAAACTGGCCATGGAAGCTAAAGAAGTGGATGTGGCCCCAGGAAATCATTCAGAAAAAAGCGGCAAAAGCAAGAAAAGTAAAAGGAAGGTGGCAGCCGAAGCCCATTCTTTACCAGAGCCTGTTAACGATGAGGAACCTGCAACAAAAAAGAGAAAGAAGGCGGAAAGCAAATCCAAAACGAGTCAGGATGTACCCAAGGGTGACGGCAGGGTAGAGGAGAGTCAAAAGCAAAGCATTTGCGTGAAGAACAGCACAAAGAAAACTCTGCGAAGTAAATCCTGTAAGAAAAGCAGCAAGCCTGCTCAGAGGAGGCCCGCTCAGTCGGAGCCTCCGGCTGCGCCCCTGGAGCCTGCTCAGGGTGGCCGTGTTCAGACAGAAGCTCCTCCGCGCCCCACTTCCACGGGCCGTGCTGAGGCCAAGGACGTCCAGGAGGGGCCTGTTCAGGTGGAGCCGCCCTCTCCTCCACCGCCTTCTCCCCCTGCCCCTGCCCCTCCCCGGGAGCCTGCTCAGGTCGGGTATGTTCAGATGGAGCCTCCTGTCTCTCCTCCCTCCGTGGGGGGTGCTGAGGTCAGGGTTGTCCAGAAGGCGCCTGTTCAGATGGAGCCGCCTCCTCCTCCTCCCCCTCCTCCTCCCCCTGCCCCCCTGGAGCCTGCTCAGGGGGGGCCTGCTCTGGTGGAGCCTCCTCTTCCTCCCCCTCCCTCTGTGGGGCGTGCTGAGGTCAAGGGTGTTCCAAAGGGGCCTGTTCAGGCAGAGCCGCCTCCTCCCATGGAGCCGATCCGCAAAAGGTCTCCTCGAAAAGATACCAGGAAGGAAGAGTCCAACACGCAGAGTGAAATGACCCGGAAGGAGCAGGTCCTTATTGAGGTTGGCTTAGTGCCTGTTAAAGACAAGCAGCTCCTAAAAGAAAGTGCCAGTGCACAGGATGGCGTCCCACCATCACCACCTCCGCCAAAGGAAAACTTCAAAGAGGAGGAGTCCAGTGACCAAACATTGATCCCTGCAGACGAAGGAAATGAAGAAGCCCCTCTTCAAAGAGTGGAAGCAGAAGAGGCAGATGAGAGTCTGGCTGGTCTTGCTCCTGTTAGCAAGGAAGCTGCCAGCGCATCGTCGTCTGAACAAAACCCGAACATGCCGGAGAGGGAGACCTCAGAGGGTAAGCATCAGGTGGACAGTGGACTCTGTGAAATGGAGACGGACACTGCTGAGCAGAAAGCAGAGGGTGTCCCCGGCAGAGACGCGGCTGTTGAAGAATCCATTTCACCACCACTGCTTCCAAAAGAGTCAGGATGTACCCAAGGGTGGCAGGGTAGAGGAGAGTCAAAAGCAAAGCATTTGCGTGAAGAACAGCACAAAGAAAACTCTGCAGTAAATCCTGTAAGAAAAGCAGCAAGCCTGCTCAGAGGAGGCCCGCTCAGTCGGAGCCTCCGGCTGCGCCCCTGGAGCCTGCTCAGGGTGGCCGTGTTCAGACAGAAGCTCCTCCGCGCCCCACTTCCACGGGCCGTGCTGAGGCCAAGGACGTCCAGGAGGGGCCTGTTCAGGTGGAGCCGCCCTCTCCTCCACCGCCTTCTCCCCCTGCCCCTGCCCCTCCCCGGGAGCCTGCTCAGGTCGGGTATGTTCAGATGGAGCCTCCTGTCTCTCCTCCCTCCGTGGGGGGTGCTGAGGTCAGGGTTGTCCAGAAGGCGCCTGTTCAGATGGAGCCGCCTCCTCCTCCTCCCCCTCCTCCTCCCCCTGCCCCCCTGGAGCCTGCTCAGGGGGGGCCTGCTCTGGTGGAGCCTCCTCTTCCTCCCCTCCCTCTGTGGGCGTGCTGAGGTCAAGGGTGTTCCAAAGGGGCCTGTTCAGGCAGAGCCGCCTCCTCCCATGGAGCCGATCCAAAAGGTCTCCTCGAAAAGATACCAGGAAGGAAGAGTCCAACACGCAGAGTGAAATGACCCGGAAGGAGCAGGTCCTTATTGAGGTTGGCTTAGTGCCTGTTAAAGACAAGCAGCTCCTAAAAGAAAGTGCCAGTGCACAGGATGGCGTCCCACCATCACCACCTCCGCCAAAGGAAAACTTCAAAGAGGAGGAGTCCAGTGACCAAACATTGATCCCTGCAGACGAAGGAAATGAAGAAGCCCCTCTTCAAAGAGTGGAAGCAGAAGAGGCAGATGAGAGTCTGGCTGGTCTTGCTCCTGTTAGCAAGGAAGCTGCCAGCGCATCGTCGTCTGAACAAAACCCGAACATGCCGGAGAGGGAGACCTCAGAGGGTAAGCATCAGGTGGACAGTGGACTCTGTGAAATGGAGACGGACACTGCTGAGCAGAAAGCAGAGGGTGTCCCCGGCAGAGACGCGGCTGTTGAAGAATCCATTTCACCACCACTGCTTCCTCCACCGCCAGAAACTCGTGAAGCCGTGTCCACAACTGCCAGGGCGTCGCCTCCTGCCACCGTGGCAGCAAGCGAGTCTCAGGAAATGGATGAAGATGAAGGCATCCACAGTCACGATGGAAGTGACCTAAGTGACAACACGTCGGAGGACAGTGATGATTCTGGACTGAACGGGGCGCGGCCCGTTCCACAGGAGACCAGTGGAAAAAGTGGAAAGGAGGCCGTGGCAGTCAGAGGGGCTGAGGGAGATTTCGTTTGTATCTTCTGTGATCGTTCTTTTGGAAAGGAGAAGGATTACAGCAAACACCTCAATCGCCATTTGGTGAATGTGTACTTCCTGGAAAAGGCAGCTCAAGGGCAGGAGTGATGAAACTCTGCGCAAGGCTTCAGGTCTTAGTGTGTAAGGTCTCTGGCATTTTATATTCTTTTTTTTTTTTTAATTGCTTTAATCAGTATCCAATCTTGAATTTTAAGTGGCACTCTTTCTTAGGACTCCGTGTACCTATTGGTGTACAAATTTTAGCAAATCCAAGGGAGTTAAGTGTACTAAACCTGCAGTCATCTAAACTTGTTAGCTTTTAAAAACATTACTTAGCTTGTGCATTGAATTGAACCAAGGAAGCCAAGGAGGTGTTAGAGCATTCTGTCAGTGTTCAGCTAAAACTTGCCAGTTTTTTCCTCATGGCTGTCTTCCTGTTTCACTTTATTTTTAGTTCCTTGTTTAGCCCTATAAAAATTGGCTTACTTAAATAGCAAATGACTTGACGAATTTGCCTGCTTTATATAAAGTTAGCACTTTACTTTAAATTGTTTTAAAGATGAGAAGAGACATTTTAATTGAAGAGAAATTCTGCCAACAATACATGTTCTATCAGTCCAGGTATTTACTTTGATCAGTAGGTGTTTCTTATTTGTGTATGTGTTGTCATAAAAAACATTGATTTTGATGTGTCTTTGTTTTGTTTTGGTGCTTTAATGGCTTAAGATGTTGCACATTTTTTTTAATCTATGCAGTTACATTTTTTTCTAGAACTAGCATTTGTGTTGAACAGTAACTATACATATATTTGCATTTTATTTTTTCCTCTACGGAGAAATGCTTTTAATCTTGTTTGCAAAAGGGCAAATGTTTTTTGCTTTCTTCCCTTCACTGAAGTTGCCTTGTGTGCAAATTTCTGAGCAAATGAAATATGCAGGTTCAAGTTCTTGATATTGATACCCATCTATGTCATAATCTGTGTTTCATTTAAGTTATTTATTTTAAACCGATATATTGAAACAGCTCTCAGTTTAAACATTACAATAAACAAACCAATAGGTCGATATTGAATGGGATTTGATCTCAAATACCAACCGTAAGTAAGCTTTTGGCCTATCTTAGTATGTCTACTTCCTCAGTGTGGTGTTAAATTGTATCTTAGAGGAAAGTTCTTTTCATAGATGGTTGGTGTTTATATCTAATCCGCTGGATAAAGAGCTGTAATTTTTATTTTTGGAAACTGCACCTCTGGAACTAGAAGGCATAATATTCCTTTAGTTTGCATAAAGTATCAGTTTGTGAGATTTCAAAGCCATAGCAATTATACAGAAAACCTAGAATGAGAAAGGTAGTATGAGTACTGGTAGACCAGCTGCTACTTTCTGTGCACACAGTGAAAAAGGCTGGTGAAACTGAAGTTGGTTCCAGATTAAAAAGATCACACTTTCTCAGGGATCTCCGCCAACCAGTGAGTGTCCTGGATGTCCCCAGGACAGCCTTTTCCTACAGGTGAGGCCTCAAATGAGTTGAAACTATTCTCGTGTTCCTATGAGGGCACTCTGTATGGAAGAGTATATACTCTGAAACTTTGTTGGTAAGTTCTTTGGCCAGCCACCAAAGAATTTGTTTGCAAGAAACCAACAAAGGATTTTTCTTGTTGATAGCAGTTACTCCAATTAAGTACGACCCCAATAGGGAACCTTGAATAATTCCAACCCTCCCATATTCTGTTCTGAAATAACCACTTTTTATTTCATTTGTTTTCTTTTGTCTGATGATGTCTGAGGCAGGTTTCAGAGTTTGGCAATGCATCATGAAAGATTAGAAAAAGTATTGAAGTATTGGTGGGAAACTTGCTAAAAATCAGAGATTGAAGTTTAAGTTAAAAGACATTTGAACTTGGAATTGACTGGGAGGCCAAAGATACAAAGAAGCAGAAGATTCTTTCAGAACATTAGTAAGTTGTGTGTTACTGGTGTGTGTTTTGTGTGCATGATGGAGATTTGTAAATGATGTTTGATTCTTAGCTCCGACAATCATTGTCAATGGAAGATCAAGCTGCAAATATTTATGTTTTAAAATTTAAATTATAAGGCTAGTTAAACCTTTCTAACAACTGTTTTTAATGTTCATGGGTACATTTTGTATGTTACCTTTTAATAGTATACATGAATAAATTCTTGTTAAGTACAAATTGCTGATTGGAAATCAATTTGGGAAAGAGGTTTTGTGCATTCTTTGATATTTCAAAAGAAAAAGCATTGACTTCTGGGAAATTGGGTTAATTTTCTTACCTAGATTTTAAGGCTAGAATGCCAACAGCAAAAAAAAGAAGGAAATTAAAACCCCTTATTAAAGTGATCTGTGAAAACATTGTTAGTGGAAATTGAGTGAACTTGAGGCCTTTCTTCCAGAAAACAGGGACTTGATTGGCAGGCCTATATTAGGTTCTGAACCTTAATGCCATGTATTTGTACTTATTAAAAATTGTTTCAGTGAAAAGTGTATTAGTAATAAGAACTTCTAGTCTAGTTGGGAGTTCTCCAATTTGAAAAATGTGATATTTGCATGGAACTGTTTGAATATTTTTATTTCGCATTTTCCCCTCCACTGGATAGGATTGAGGTTAGAATTTTCCCTTTTGATAAAGGAATGAAAAGTCAACATGTTACTTGTAAATTGATATTTAGTACTAGAGCAAAAGTTGAAAGACTAGAAAATGTTACAAGCCTAATCCTAGGTAGCCTTATAAAAACATCTCTTTTAACTATCTTCTGAACATATATTCATGTTGGTTTTAAAGATATATTAAGTTATATATTTTTCTCTCTTTCAGAGCTGCTTCTGTGGCACTGCCTTTTTTGTCGTTGTTGTTGTTGAATTGTTAATAAATTGAGGTGTCATTTCACAAAGGGCTTCATTTTTTGTTAAGATTTCTTACAACTGTGGTTGGGTGTTTTACTCTAGTCTTCCAAGAAGGGCCATTTTGTCTTTATGGTGGTGTTTAACTTTGGGGACTATTTTGCATGTGAGTGCTAATTCAGATTTAAGCTTGAGTCATCGTATATCATCCCATGAATACTGACAATGGACGGAATACCTTTCCTATAGTTTCAGTTCTAGACTGAAAAGCTGAGGAAAAAAAAATTTTGTTTTGCACAAATCAGAAAATTAGCTTCTGTGCAGAGTTTCCTTGTTAACCTCATCAGGTCAACTGAACTGATAGTGTTTTCAGATTTAAAAAAATTACCTGAATCATGGTTTGAGTAGATTTGAGATCTACATGCAATATTGACTAGATTGGATAGCCTTTATATTTTCACCTGTATGCATAGACTCTCCCCAACTTCATCAACATCCATTAGTTATTGAACTTTATAAACTGGCATTGAAACGTTACAGCAATGTTTTGTTGCACCGATTTTTTAAATTTTTACAGTGCAATACATGTTGTTTTTCAGAGACAAACCAAAGTTTAATTTCTCAAGGTTCATGCTGTTTACTTTAGCAGCATTTGATGGCGGATCTTTTGTATACGTTTGTAATAGATGAAAAACAAACCAGACTGCAAAACCTTTTTTCTTTTTTAAAGCAAACCATGTACCAAGTTTGTTGGTTCAAACTGTGTAGGATAAGTTAACTTGCATTCTATTAACCAATATGAGTGTATTTGTGTTATAGTTATGTTGAAATAAAGTTTTAAAAAGCATTGTGTGCTTTTGTTTATTATTGGTATATCAAGTATCAGATTTATTTGACTGAAATTGCAAAACCCAGATAACAGTAACTCATCATAAATAGAAAGATTGTGGCAGACATTGTCCTTTGGGATAACAGGCCCAGTGAGTAGTAGTTGTAAAAAGCCTTTCTTTCTATAGTTTGTTTTCATGTTAAGGAATATATTAAGTTATATATTTTTCTCTCTTTCAGAGCTGCTTCTGTGGCACTGCCTTTTTTGTCGTTGTTGTTGTTGAATTGTTAATAAATTGAGGTGTCATTTCACAAAGGGCTTCATTTTTTGTTAAGATTTCTTACAACTGTGGTTGGGTGTTTTACTCTAGTCTTCCAAGAAGGGCCATTTTGTCTTTATGGTGGTGTTTAACTTTGGGGACTATTTTGCATGTGAGTGCTAATTCAGATTTAAGCTTGAGTCATCGTATATCATCCCATGAATACTGACAATGGACGGAATACCTTTCCTATAGTTTCAGTTCTAGACTGAAAAGCTGAGGAAAAAAATTTTGTTTTGCACAAATCAGAAAATTAGCTTCTGTGCAGAGTTTCCTTGTTAACCTCATCAGGTCAACTGAACTGATAGTGTTTTCAGATTTAAAAAAATTACCTGAATCATGGTTTGAGTAGATTTGAGATCTACATGCAATATTGACTAGATTGGATAGCCTTTATATTTTCACCTGTATGCATAGACTCTCCCCAACTTCATCAACATCCATTAGTTATTGAACTTTATAAACTGGCATTGAAACGTTACAGCAATGTTTTGTTGCACCGATTTTTTAAATTTTTACAGTGCAATACATGTTGTTTTTCAGAGACAAACCAAAGTTTAATTTCTCAAGGTTCATGCTGTTTACTTTAGCAGCATTTGATGGCGGATCTTTTGTATACGTTTGTAATAGATGAAAAACAAACCAGACTGCAAAACCTTTTTTCTTTTTTAAAGCAAACCATGTACCAAGTTTGTTGGTTCAAACTGTGTAGGATAAGTTAACTTGCATTCTATTAACCAATATGAGTGTATTTGTGTTATAGTTATGTTGAAATAAAGTTTTAAAAAGCATTGTGTGCTTTTGTTTATTATTGGTATATCAAGTATCAGATTTATTTGACTGAAATTGCAAAACCCAGATAACAGTAACTCATCATAAATAGAAAGATTGTGGCAGACATTGTCCTTTGGGATAACAGGCCCAGTGAGTAGTAGTTGTAAAAAAAAGCCTTTCTTTCTATAGTTTGTTTTCTGGGAGGTGGAGATGAAGGTCAGGGAGAAAAAAACCTGAAGACAGTTTATAGGGGATTTTACATAGTAATTTCTTTCCATCTACAGATCCCTTTTACAGTTTTAACATACATGCCCCTTCGCAGTTGTAGGCCTGGTCTTAGTTTTGACTCATAATTGGGAGAAGATGTACTGGAGAGAAAATAAGTTACATTGAATGTTCACTATCTTAAGGATTTTACTGTATTCAATGGAAATCTGAGAAGAATATGAAACCCATGAAAAAGTCAGAAGCCACATTCTAGTGAGAGTCTGTTTCCTTTGTTAGTGGAAGTAAACTGTGCTGTATGTTAAAGGCTTACGTATTTCTGTGGACTTGAAAGAAAAGAGAAAGCAAGTTGGAGAACCATCAGAACAACTGGATTGCTTTCTGTCCTGATGCATCAAGTTACCTATAAGATCATGAATCAGCAAAGAATGGATTTTTCTTGTTGAGTTGATGTGTGATTTACCTTCTTTCCTATTCTGTAATACTCTTTTATCAGCAAAATTAATTTCCAAGCATTTATTTTATTGACATGGTAGAATCAATAACAAGCACAAAAGTTTTCTGCCTGATACAAGGATATATGGGAAATTTATCATGAATTTGTAAACTTTTTTGCCATTTTTTTATTTTGCTTTTTTGTTTTTACAGTTTTGTCATTTACAGATATGTATAATCCCAGATTAGTCATATGTATATCCCAGATACGTATAATCCCAGATTAATCGTATGTATATCCCACTCCACCCCTCCAGGCTATCGCAGAGCCCCCATGTAAGATCCCTTAACCCACAGCACATTGACAATAGTTACGAATATGTAAATATTATTGATGTGTGACTTGGTTACCTTTAAGCTATAAATGTATTTGGTTACAAGTGTGTTTCTCCCGTCCTTTGCTACTCCTTTCTGAGAGGTTCACCTGTTGTGATTTTTACTTGTATCATGTACTTTATGCTTAACCTCTGGCCATTCTTGGATTCTGCCCATGGTCTCACTAAGGGCTTGACCCTAGTTTGTAGGTAGGTACCATATTATGAGCTCCTCTCCAAGGGTAGCTCACAGCTCTCATTTTCAGCTCCATAAAGGCAGGTTGGCAAATATGCTATTAATCATAAGAACAACCTACTGATCTTTGGTAATAAATGAGGGTAGTTCCAGTGTTACAAAATTGCCTTTTTTTTTTTAATTGGAGGATAATTGCTTTTTAATGTGTTACTTTCTGCTGTACAACAGTGTGAGTCAGCTATATGTATACATATAATCCCTCCCTCTTGAGCCTCCCTCCCTTGGCTCTCATCCCCTCTTCCAGGTAATCTCAGAGCTGAGCTCCCTGTGCTAGCTACACAGCAGCTTCCCACTAGTTACCTAGAATTGCCTTTTAAAAGGATTTTGATGTTCACTGTATTAGGTGCTCTGTGGCCCTTGTTAAGAGTTGTATTCACAATAGGCCTCTCTCTTCCTTATGACTGTATTTGGACAAATCATTTTTTAAGCTTATTAAACTTGTTTCTTCATCCCGAAAATGGGGTAACATGGTCCTTCTCTCCATAGAGTAGTGGGTTTGAGTAATGAATGCTTATGGAGCACTTAGCCTGGTGAGTGGCATGTAGTCTTAGTATTAAGACCTTTTCCACTAGATAAGAGAGTAAATATCCTTACATATATATTTTTTCCTCTGTTTCACATGAGTGAGTAGTATAATCCACCTGCTTGTCTTACATGTCTTGCAAGATGGTGGAGGTTTTTTAAGTCATCATTTTTATTTTTCATCCATCTTTTGGCATGTGTGGGCCTCCCATCGCAGTGGCCTCTCGCAGCAGATGCCCGCTCTGGGCACATGTGCTCTAGAGCGCTGGCTAGCAATTGAACACACTGATCCGGCCATTCCTCGGCACATGGGATCTTCCCAGGCCAGGGATCAAACCGGTGCCCCTTGCACTGCAAGGCGGACTTTACCCTCTGGACCACCAGGGAAGCCCCAATAGTAGAGTTTTGATGTTAAAGTAGCATGTGGGCTTTTGTGTCCACTACTTTACCCAAGGACTTAGTGTCTGAAGAACAACTTTACTCAACTATATTGTAATCTCCACAAGAGAATACTTCTGTGCTCATTGCTTTACACAAGACCTACTGAGTTGCCCTTAGAAGGGCAAATAGTTGTTAATTTCAGAGGCCATGAATAATTGTGTGTGTAGTGTTTGGGGATGTGTGTTTATGTTCCCTTGATTCCATCTAATTAACATTCAGTAGTAGTTGTGATTTCGGTAATGCAGAAATTTCTTTGTTCATAGACTAGGATCCTTTTCTGAATGCATTAAGAAGTCAAGAAGAGTTCACCCAAGTAGCAAGAAATAGCAAATCTTGAGAAAGAGATTTCATTAAAGGAAACTATTTTGAGAAAGGTTCAGACTTACAGAGAAATTGCAGGAATGGTACCCTGAAATCTTGTGTACCCCTTTGGGATCTACTGCTCACACTTGCCTTCTAGTATGTATGTATTATGCGGTGGAACCCCAGGAATTAAGTTGCAAGCGTACCTCTTCATCTCTAAGTACTTCAGTTTTTATCTCTTAAGGCTTAGGGCATTCTCTCACACAATCGCACTATAATGATAAAATTCAGGACTTTTAAGATTGGTGTAATCTTATACACACCCTGTGTTCAGAGTGTGCTAAATGTACTACTAACCTTTAACAGCCTCCCTGCTCCTAATCCCTCATCGCATTTGCTTGTCAGTTTTCTTTAATGAGAAACAACTCAGCCCATTGCTTTTGTCCTTTACAAGGTTAAGAGTTTGAGGAGTGCATGCCAGCTATTTGAAGAATGTTCCTTAATTTGGAGTATTCTGATTGTTCCCTCATGCTTCAATTCAGGTTATGCATCTTGGCAGGAATAGTAAGTATTGGTGCATTACGTCAGAAGACACATGATGACAGTACTGGTTAACTTTTATTATTTGGTTAAGATGTCCATCACAGGGCTTCTCTGGCGGTCCAGTGGGTAAGGACACCGCCTTGCAGTGCAAGGGGCGCCGGTTCGATCCCTGGCCCGGGAAGATCCCAGGTGCCACGGAGCGGCTGGACCGGTGTGTCCCAACGACCGAGCCGGAGCTCTGGAGAGGAGAGGCCACTGTGATGGGAGGCCCACACAGGCCAAAGAATAATAATAATAATAACAATAATAATAATAAAGATGGATGCAAATAAATAAAAAACCACCACCAACAACAACAAAAAGATGCCCATCACATTTCTCCACTGCAAAGTTATCTTTGCCCTTTATAATTCTGTAGGGGGTAGTGAAACTATCTTATTCTTCAGCACACCTATTGATTTTAGCATCTACTGATTTTTGCTTAAGTCAGTTATATATCTAGTATGGTAACTGGTGTTCTCTATCAAGAACAGCTTTAACCAAAAGAATCAAATATCTAGGAATAAACCTACCCAAAGAAACAAAAGAACTGTACACAGAAAATTACAAGACACTCATGAGAGACATTAAAGAAGAGTTAAACAGATGGAGAAATATTCCGTGTTCCTGGGTCGGGAGAATCAATATTGTGAAAATGACCATACTACCAAATGTCATCTATAGATTCAATGCGATCCCTATCAAACTTCCAATAACATTCTTCACAGAACTAGACCAACGAATAACACAGTTCATATGGAAACACAAAAGACCTCGAATAGCCAAAGCAATCCTCAGGAAGAATGGAGCTGGGGGGATCAGCCTCCCCAACTTCAGACTCTACTACAAAGCAACAGTCATCAAGACAGTATGGTACTGGCACAAAAACAGAAATATCGACCAATGGAACAAGATCAAGAACCCAGAGATAAAGCCACGCACCTATGGGTACCTTATTTTTGACAAAGGAGGCGAACATATAAAATGGGACAAAGACAGCCTCTTCAACAAATGGTGCTGGGAAAATTGGACAGCTACATGCAAGAAAATGAAGTTGGAACATACCCTGACACCATACACAAAGATCAACTCAAAATGGATTAAAGACTTAAATGTAAGGCCAGAAACCATCAAACTCTTAGAGGAGAATATAGGCAAAACCCTCAAGGACATCAATCAAAGCAAGATCTTCTCTGACCCACCTACTAGAATAGTGGAACTAAAAAGACAAATGAACATGTGGGACCTCATGAAACTTAAAAGCTTTTGTACAGCTAAAGAAATTACAAAAAAGCTGAACAGACAGCCCACAGAGTGGGAGAAAATCATAGCAAATGAAACAACAGACAAAGAATTAATCTCCAAAATCTACAAGCAACTCAGACAACTCAGCACAGGAAAAACGAACAACCCAATCAAAAAATGGGAAAAGGACCTAAACAGACACCTCTCCAACGATGACATACAGATGGCCCAAAAACACATGAAACGATGCTCAACTTCACTAATAATTAGAGAAATGCAAATCAAAACTACAATGAGATGTCACCTCACACCCGTCAGAATGGCCATCATCCACAAATCGACAGACAATAAATGCTGGAGAGGCTGCGGAGAAAAGGGAACCCTCCTGCATTGCTGGTGGGAGTGTAAATTGATACAGCCTCTATGGAAGACAGTCTGGAGATTTCTTAAAAAACTAAAAATAGATGCAATCCCAGGCTTATAGAAGAGTTAAACAGATGGAGAAATATTCCGTGTTCCTGGGTCGGGAGAATCAATATTGTGAAAATGACCATACTACCAAATGTCATCTATAGATTCAATGCGATCCCTATCAAACTTCCAATAACATTCTTCACAGAACTAGACCAACGAATAACACAGTTCATATGGAAACACAAAAGACCTCGAATAGCCAAAGCAATCCTCAGGAAGAATGGAGCTGGGGGGATCAGCCTCCCCAACTTCAGACTCTACTACAAAGCAACAGTCATCAAGACAGTATGGTACTGGCACAAAAACAGAAATATCGACCAATGGAACAAGATCAAGAACCCAGAGATAAAGCCACGCACCTATGGGTACCTTATTTTTGACAAAGGAGGCGAACATATAAAATGGGACAAAGACAGCCTCTTCAACAAATGGTGCTGGGAAAATTGGACAGCTACATGCAAGAAAATGAAGTTGGAACATACCCTGACACCATACACAAAGATCAACTCAAAATGGATTAAAGACTTAAATGTAAGGCCAGAAACCATCAAACTCTTAGAGGAGAATATAGGCAAAACCCTCAAGGACATCAATCAAAGCAAGATCTTCTCTGACCCACCTACTAGAATAGTGGAACTAAAAAGACAAATGAACATGTGGGACCTCATGAAACTTAAAAGCTTTTGTACAGCTAAAGAAATTACAAAAAAGCTGAACAGACAGCCCACAGAGTGGGAGAAAATCATAGCAAATGAAACAACAGACAAAGAATTAATCTCCAAAATCTACAAGCAACTCAGACAACTCAACACAGGAATAACGAACAACCCAATTAAAAAATGGGAAAAGGACCTAAACAGACACCTCTCCAATGATGACATACAGATGGCCCAAAAACACATGAAACGATGCTCCACTTCACTAATAATTAGAGAAATGCAAATCAAAACTACAATGAGATGTCACCTCACACCCGTCAGAATGGCCATCATCCACAAATCGACAGACAATAAATGCTGGAGAGGCTGCGGAGAAAAGGGAACCCTCCTGCATTGCTGGTGGGAGTGTAAATTGATACAGCCTCTATGGAAGACAGTCTGGAGATTTCTTAAAAAACTAAAAATAGAAGCACCATATGACCCAGCAATCCCACTCTTAGGCTTATACCCTGATGAAATCAAAACTGAAAGAAGCACCTGTACCCCAATGTTCATTGCAGCTCTCTATACAATAGCTAGAACATGGAAGGAACCTAGATGCCCATCGACGACGAATGGATCCAAAAGCTCTGGTACATATATACAATGGAATACTACACAGCTGTAAAGAGAAATGCAGAAGAATCAGCCCTCATGAGGTGGCTGGATCTAGAACGTATCCTAAAAAGTGAAGTCAGTCAGAAAGAGAAGGACAAATACAGTATATTAACACATATATATGGAATCTAGTAGGATGGTGATGATGGCACATGCAGTGAAGCGACAGAAAGACAGACATGGACAGTGGACATATGGACATTTTGGGGAAGGAACAGTGGGTGAGAGGCGTAAGGGAAGTAGCATGAAGGCCTGTACTATCATAAGTGAAGAAAATAGCTCTAGTCATTGCTCTGTGAGAAAAGGGGATCCTTCAGGGGTGCTGTGTGATGGTCGGGAGGGGAGGGAAGGGGGGGATATACATGTGACTAATCTGAGAATATGCATGTCTGTGAACAACAAAACTCTGTAAAAGTTAAAAGTAAAATAAAGGTTTAAAAAAAATAAATAAATAAAATAAATAAGTCGGGAAAAAAAAAAAAAAAAGAACAGCTTTTTCTTTTCCCTTAGGTCTAGGTTCTTGTTTCATGTGCTTAGTTATTCACTTTACCCCTATTCAGTAGTGGGGGATGCCCTTCTAAGCTAAATGAAAGTGTTTTACTATTACACTGAATGAAACTCAGAAATGCCACATTTCTCTGTGCTTAAGTCAGTATAGTAAAGGTTATAAGAGCTTGATGGAAAGCCTTAAGGGATAAACTGCAAGTAGAAATTTGCCAGTGGTTCACGTTCTACCATCAGAAGGCAGTTTTAGAAAATGATGACTTAATTCTTTTATTGATTAAAAATATCATACCCTTCCATTTATTTTTTGGTATGCTATAATTTTTAAAAGTCACATAACGCAAGCACAATTACATACTCATAAAATGCAGACAAGTTAAAGCTCATCCTTACTAGCTTTCTTCCTACTCACCTTGCTCTCACTTGTTTCTCCTCTGGAATTAACTGCTGTTAAATGATTTGCTGTTAATTCTTTACCTCCATATGTGTTTGTGTATGCCTATTAAAATGCCTGATGGTAAACATAATTCAGATCAATATTTTGCAGTAAGTGGATCTTTGACAATAACTAAGGACCTTCCTTACTCTTTACATATACTGTGTAATATTTCATAATATGCTTTTTTAAAATTTTTGGCCTCTTTTATTGGTCCTTCATTTATTTATTTTCATCCATCTTAATTCTTTGGCCTGTGTGGACCTCCCATCACAGTGGCCTCTCTCATTGCAGAGCACTTGCTCAGATCAGAAATGGGTGTTTTTGATGGGGGCACATGCAGTGAAGCGACAGAAAGACAGACATGGACAGTGGACATATGGACATTTTGGGGAAGGAACAGTGGGTGAGAGGCGTAAGGGAAGTAGCATGAAGGCCTGTACTATCATAAGTGAAGAAAATAGCTCTAGTCATTGCTCTGTGAGAAAAGGGGATCCTTCAGGGGTGCTGTGTGATGGTCGGGAGGGGAGGGAAGGGGGGGATATACATGTGACTAATCTGAGAATATGCATGTCTGTGAACAACAAAACTCTGTAAAAGTTAAAAGTAAAATAAAGGTTTAAAAAAAATAAATAAATAAAATAAATAAGTCGGGAAAAAAAAAAAAAAAAGAACAGCTTTTTCTTTTCCCTTAGGTCTAGGTTCTTGTTTCATGTGCTTAGTTATTCACTTTACCCCTATTCAGTAGTGGGGGATGCCCTTCTAAGCTAAATGAAAGTGTTTTACTATTACACTGAATGAAACTCAGAAATGCCACATTTCTCTGTGCTTAAGTCAGTATAGTAAAGGTTATAAGAGCTTGATGGAAAGCCTTAAGGGATAAACTGCAAGTAGAAATTTGCCAGTGGTTCACGTTCTACCATCAGAAGGCAGTTTTAGAAAATGATGACTTAATTCTTTTATTGATTAAAAATATCATACCCTTCCATTTATTTTTTGGTATGCTATAATTTTTAAAAGTCACATAACGCAAGCACAATTACATACTCATAAAATGCAGACAAGTTAAAGCTCATCCTTACTAGCTTTCTTCCTACTCACCTTGCTCTCACTTGTTTCTCCTCTGGAATTAACTGCTGTTAAATGATTTGCTGTTAATTCTTTACCTCCATATGTGTTTGTGTATGCCTATTAAAATGCCTGATGGTAAACATAATTCAGATCAATATTTTGCAGTAAGTGGATCTTTGACAATAACTAAGGACCTTCCTTACTCTTTACATATACTGTGTAATATTTCATAATATGCTTTTTTAAAATTTTTGGCCTCTTTTATTGGTCCTTCATTTATTTATTTTCATCCATCTTAATTCTTTGGCCTGTGTGGACCTCCCATCACAGTGGCCTCTCTCATTGCAGAGCACCTGCTCTGGGTGCATGCACTCCAGAGTGCTGGCTCGTAATTGGACACACGGGTCCATCCGCTCTGTGGCATGTGGGATCTTCCTATGCCAGGGATCGAACCAGTGCCCCTTGCACTGCAGGGCAGACTCTACCCAGTGGACCATAACATGGGAAACCCCCATAACATGCTTTAATCGCTACTTATTGCCAAAATTGGTTGACCATCTAGAAGTACTTTAAAGAGTGGACAACGTGTGGAGTGAGTTGTTTAGGGACCCAGTGGATCTTAACAACCTTATAAGTTTGTGTTCCTTTTTAAAATATATATATATTTATTTATTTATGAATTTATTTGGCCTGTGTCAGATCTTAGTTATGGTACACGGGGTCTTTCCTTGTTGGGCTCAGCCTCTCTGGTTGTGGTAGTGGAGTCAGTAATTGCATTGTGTGGACTTATGTGCTCCAAGGCATGTGAAATCTTAGTCTCCTGACCAGGGATTGAACCTGCGTCCCCTGCACTGCAAGGCAGATTCCTTAACCACTGGACCACCGGGGAAGTCCCTGTGTTCTTAAGGTATAGAACATTGTTCAGATTTTCTAATAGTAATCAAGTAAGGTTTTATCTACTTGTTTTTAAAAGACATAATATTCTTACTGAATAACTATTTCAACATTTAAGTGTTTTGTTGTTGTTTTAAATATAGAAGATGGATGTTTCCTTTGGTGTTGCTTAAAGCAACTTGAAAAAATTTTCACGCTCAGTATTAAAGCAGTAGAGGGATAGCACTTGGCTCTCAGCTAATGTTACTGGGGTGAATGAATTATCCATGTGATGGTACAGTTGCAAATTAATAAGACAGAGGTCCTTACTTGAGCATGAGCTACAACAGTAGCTGGAAGTCTGCCATTTCTAGTGAACCAGTGTGGGGATGCCAGCAGGAGTTTTATTTGCATGGAAGAACAAAGATTTTTCTGAGTGATACAGTACATCTTATATATATGGAGAATAAGGTGGATGAGTCTGCCTAGTAGCAAGCATGGGTTCTCGCAGTTAACCAGTGCACCTCCCATCATCCTCTCTCATCAGTGGCCTCTCTCATTGCAGAGCACCTGCTCTGGGTGCATGCACTCCAGAGTGCTGGCTCGTAATTGGACACACGGGTCCATCCGCTCTGTGGCATGTGGGATCTTCCTATGCCAGGGATCGAACCAGTGCCCCTTGCACTGCAGGGCAGACTCTACCCAGTGGACCATAACATGGGAAACCCCCATAACATGCTTTAATCGCTACTTATTGCCAAAATTGGTTGACCATCTAGAAGTACTTTAAAGAGTGGACAACGTGTGGAGTGAGTTGTTTAGGGACCCAGTGGATCTTAACAACCTTATAAGTTTGTGTTCCTTTTTAAAATATATATATATTTATTTATTTATGAATTTATTTGGCCTGTGTCAGATCTTAGTTATGGTACACGGGATCTTTCCTTGTTGTGCTCAGCCTCTCTGGTTGTGGTAGTGGAGTCAGTAATTGCATTGTGTGGACTTATGTGCTCCAAGGCATGTGAAATCTTAGTCTCCTGACCAGGGATTGAACCTGCGTCCCCTGCACTGCAAGGCAGATTCCTTAACCACTGGACCACCGGGGAAGTCCCTGTGTTCTTAAGGTATAGAACATTGTTCAGATTTTCTAATAGTAATCAAGTAAGGTTTTATCTACTTGTTTTTAAAAGACATAATATTCTTACTGAATAACTATTTCAACATTTAAGTGTTTTGTTGTTGTTTTAAATATAGAAGATGGATGTTTCCTTTGGTGTTGCTTAAAGCAACTTGAAAAAATTTTCACGCTCAGTATTAAAGCAGTAGAGGGATAGCACTTGGCTCTCAGCTAATGTTACTGGGGTGAATGAATTATCCATGTGATGGTACAGTTGCAAATTAATAAGACAGAGGTCCTTACTTGAGCATGAGCTACAACAGTAGCTGGAAGTCTGCCATTTCTAGTGAACCAGTGTGGGGATGCCAGCAGGAGTTTTATTTGCATGGAAGAACAAAGATTTTTCTGAGTGATACAGTACATCTTATATATATGGAGAATAAGGTGGATGAGTCTGCCTAGTAGCAAGCATGGGTTCTCGCAGTTAACAGGAGCCGAGGTAGCCATAGTGATTACATTCAGACAGAGGAGAGCCAAGGGCAGGAGTCTGCATTAGCGTGTTGGAAGCACTGAAATAGCCTCTTTGGTAGGGACTGACATGAACATGGCTTTTCTACAGGTTAGTAGTCGCAGCAGTGGAGTGATGAGACTTGCAAGTTCTTGCTCTGTGTCCAGTTCGTAGAAATGTGACATTCTACTAAAGAGAGCTCCTGGAGAGGAACTGGCTGATTTCATGTATGAGTAGGCTAGCCTTATTCATGATCCACGTGAGACAACCCTGGGGACATCCAGAAATAATTGGGAAATATTTTGCATGGAACGATCCCACATTAGCATCTAGGAGTAATCCTTTTCTAACTACCAAATACTCTTCCAGTTCAATTCAGTTGCTCAGTCGTGTCCAGCTCTTTGTGACTCCATAGACTGCTGCATGCCAGGCTTCCCTGTCCTTCAAGATCTCCCGGAGCTTGCTCAGACTCATGTCCATTGAGTCAGTGATGCTGAAGGTAAGTTTACTGGCAGTAGGCAGATTAAATTCACCGTTTTGAGGTGAAAGTAAACTAGGGTGAAACAGTTATTCCGATTCTACTTTTTTTTTTTTTTTTAAGATTTATTTAGGTGGGAGTGGGGGTGGGGAGGGAGGGGAGCAGGCAGGCCACTTCTATTGGGCTTTCATTTGTCCATTTTCATCCATCTTTGTTCTTTGGCCTGTGTGCACCTCCCATCTCAGTGGCCTCTCGCTGCAGACCACCGGCTCTGGGCGCATGCGCTCTAGAGCTCCAGCTCGGTAGTTGGACACATCAGTCCAGCCGCTCCGCGTGGCACGTGGGATCTTCCAAGGCCAGGGCTCGAACCGGCGCCCCCTGCACTGCAAGGCGGTGTCCTTACCCACTGGACCACCAGGGAAGCCCTGATTCTACTTTTTGTGCTGAGTTCTGAGATAGCATAAGCTGGCTCTCTTTTTTTTTTTTTTGGCCAAAGATTTTTCTGAGTGATACAGTACATCTTATATATATGGAGAATAAGGTGGATGAGTCTGCCTAGTAGCAAGCATGGGTTCTCAGTTAACAGGAGCCGAGGTAGCCATAGTGATTACATTCAGACAGAGGAGAGCCAAGGGCAGGAGTCTGCATTAGCGTGTTGGAAGCACTGAAATAGCCTCTTTGGTAGGGACTGACATGAACATGGCTTTTCTACAGGTTAGTAGTCGCAGCAGTGGAGTGATGAGACTTGCAAGTTCTTGCTCTGTGTCCAGTTCGTAGAAATGTGACATTCTACTAAAGAGAGCTCCTGGAGAGGAACTGGCTGATTTCATGTATGAGTAGGCTAGCCTTATTCATGATCCACGTGAGACAACCCTGGGGACATCCAGAAATAATTGGGAAATATTTTGCATGGAACGATCCCACATTAGCATCTAGGAGTAATCCTTTTCTAACTACCAAATACTCTTCCAGTTCAATTCAGTTGCTCAGTCGTGTCCAGCTCTTTGTGACTCCATAGACTGCTGCATGCCAGGCTTCCCTGTCCTTCAAGATCTCCCGGAGCTTGCTCAGACTCATGTCCATTGAGTCAGTGATGCTGAAGGTAAGTTTACTGGCAGTAGGCAGATTAAATTCACCGTTTTGAGGTGAAAGTAAACTAGGGTGAAACAGTTATTCCGATTCTACTTTTTTTTTTTTTTTTAAGATTTATTTAGGTGGTAGTGGGGGTGGGGAGGGAGGGGAGCAGGCAGGCCACTTCTATTGGTCTTTCATTTGTCCATTTTCATCCATCTTTTTTCTTCGGCCCGTGTGGGCCTCCCATTGCGGCAGCCTCTGTCGTCGCAGAGCGCCGGCTCTGGGCGCATGCGCTCTAGAGCTCCAGCTCGGTAGTTGGACACATCAGTCCAGCCGCTCCGCGTGGCACGTGGGATCTTCCAAGGCCAGGGCTCGAACCGGCGCCCCCTGCACTGCAAGGCGGTGTCCTTACCCACTGGACCACCAGGGAAGCCCTGATTCTACTTTTTGTGCTGAGTTCTGAGATAGCATAAGCTGGCTCTCTTTTTTTTTTTTTGGCCCTTTCTATTTTTGGGGGGGTGGGTGGTGGCGGGCCACTTCTATTGGTCTTTCATTTATCTATTTTTCATCCATCTTTGTTCTTTGGCCCGTGTGGACCTCCCATCGCAGTGGCCTCTGTTGTCGCAGCAGAGCACCAGCTCTGGGCACATGTGCTCCAGAGCTCCGGCTCGGTAACTGGACACATCGGTCCAGCCGCTCCGCGGCACGTGGGATCTTCCCAGGCCAGGGATCGAACCGGCGCCCCTTGCACTGCAAGGTGGTGTCCTTACCCACCAGGGAAGCCCCTTGGCCGCTTCTATTGATCTTTCATTCACTTATCTTTTTTGTTCTTTTGGCCTCTGTGGGCCTCCCGTGGCAGTGGCCTCTCTCGTTGCAGAGCTGGCTTTGGGCGCATGCGCTCCAGAGCTCCGGCTCGGTAGTTGGGACACATTAGTCCAGCCGCTCCATGGCATGTGGGATCTTCCCAGGCCAGGGATCAAATTGGTGCCCCTTGCACTGCAAGGCGGTGTCCTTACCCACTGGACCACCAGGGAAGCCCTAAGCTGGCATTTTTAGATAAGCCACTATATTCATTATGTGGGTAACTTTTAAAAAATTAATTAGTATCTTTTAAAAATTTTTATTAGAGTATTTATAACCTGTTAATCTCTGCTGTATGGCAAAGTGAATCAGTTATATATTTATCCACTATTTTAGATTCTTTTCCCATATAGGTCATTACAGAGTATTGAGTAGAGCTCCCTGTGCTGTGCAGGAGGTCCTCATTAGTTATCTGCTTTATATATAGAAGTGTGTATATGTCAGTTCCAGTCTCCCAATTTATCCCTCCTCCCCAGTAACCATACATGTGTTTTCTGCATCTGTGACTCTGTTTTGTAAATAAGTTCACTTGTATCATTTTTTAGATTCTACATATAAGCAATGTCACATATTTGACTTCACTTAGTATTATGATCTCTAGGTCCATCCATGTTGGTATAAACTGCATTATTTCATTCTTTTTTATTCTTTTATGAGTCAACTTCCATTGTGTAAGTGTATCACATCTGTATCCATTCATCTGTCAGTGGACAACTTTTCTTTTGGGGGGGGTGGGTGGTGGCGGGCCACTTCTATTGGTCTTTCATTTATCTATTTTTCATCCATCTTTGTTCTTTGGCCCGTGTGGACCTCCCATCGCAGTGGCCTCTGTTGTCGCAGCAGAGCACCAGCTCTGGGCACATGTGCTCCAGAGCTCCGGCTCGGTAACTGGACACATCGGTCCAGCCGCTCCGCGGCACGTGGGATCTTCCCAGGCCAGGGATCGAACCGGCGCCCCTTGCACTGCAAGGTGGTGTCCTTACCCACCAGGGAAGCCCCTTGGCCGCTTCTATTGATCTTTCATTCACTTATCTTTTTTGTTCTTTTGGCCTCTGTGGGCCTCCCGTGGCAGTGGCCTCTCTCGTTGCAGAGCTGGCTTTGGGCGCATGCGCTCCAGAGCTCCGGCTCGGTAGTTGGGACACATTAGTCCAGCCGCTCCATGGCATGTGGGATCTTCCCAGGCCAGGGATCAAATTGGTGCCCCTTGCACTGCAAGGCGGTGTCCTTACCCACTGGACCACCAGGGAAGCCCTAAGCTGGCATTTTTAGATAAGCCACTATATTCATTATGTGGGTAACTTTTAAAAAATTAATTAGTATCTTTTAAAAATTTTTATTAGAGTATTTATAACCTGTTAATCTCTGCTGTATGGCAAAGTGAATCAGTTATATATTTATCCACTATTTTAGATTCTTTTCCCATATAGGTCATTACAGAGTATTGAGTAGAGCTCCCTGTGCTGTGCAGGAGGTCCTCATTAGTTATCTGCTTTATATATAGAAGTGTGTATATGTCAGTTCCAGTCTCCCAATTTATCCCTCCTCCCCAGTAACCATACATGTGTTTTCTGCATCTGTGACTCTGTTTTGTAAATAAGTTCACTTGTATCATTTTTTAGATTCTACATATAAGCAATGTCACATATTTGACTTCACTTAGTATTATGATCTCTAGGTCCATCCATGTTGGTATAAACTGCATTATTTCATTCTTTTTTATTCTTTTTATGAGTCAACTTCCATTGTGTAAGTGTATCACATCTGTATCCATTCATCTGTCAGTGGACATTTAGCTCGTTTCCATGTCTTGGCTGTTGTAAATAGTGCTGCTGTAAATATTGAGGTGCGTGTGTCTTCAGATTAGTTTTCTTTGGATGTATGCCCAGAAGTGGGATTGCTAGAACATACAGTAGTTCTGTTTTTAGTTTTTTAAGGAACCGCCATACACTGTTCTCCATAATGGTTGTACCAGTTTACGTTCCTACCAGCTGTGTAGGAGGGTTCCCTTTTCTCCACACCGTCTCTGGCATTTAAAGGTAAGAGCTGGATTTATTTTGAAATGTTCTTGATTCTTGGGCCCTGTGAGCCTGCTGTACTGTTGGCGCAGATATTTGTCCCGTCTGATCCTTTATTAGAATGTTCCATGAGTTGCAGACACTTGGCATCAGGTGCCTGCCTCCCGGTCTCCCAGAATCTATAAGGAATTGTGGAAACAAACAGCAGAAGGCTGCCCTTGCTAGACCGCAGGTAGTGGTGGGAGCAACAGACATCTGCACGTGGGTTTCAGTCTGCTCATTTGGCAACAGAGATGGAGAAATGCTGGTCGGTGGCCAATGCTAAGAGAAGGGTTCTTCAGGCACTTTCAACCTCAGGTCACTCCACTCCTCTCCCTGCTTATAGAGCCAGGAAAAGAAAGAAACTTTCTAGGGCTTCAGGGTCCTTTAGCTCGGATTCTGTTTAAAACCTCCTTTCTCCGTGGAGAGTCATAGGATACTGTTTTGAGATACTAAGGTCCTTCATTTCTGTGTTCTCATTACCTCCCCTAATGTAGAGACTATGCAAATAGCTGACTTCCTGATTTAGCTTTCTGCTAGTAAAAGGGCTTTGTGAGGGTGGGTCGGGATGGGAGTAGGAATTGCTGAGGTTTGCACCTGAATGGATTTGTTTCTTCATTTTAAATTTATGAAAGTAAATACATGCACAGTTAAAAAACTACTAAAAGATTCAGGATGGAATCATGGCCTCTTGTTCTTTCCTTCCCTCAGTCGCAAGCTATTCTACGTACTGACTCGAGGTAAATTTAAGTCAGCAGCTAATTTCTTTTTCTTTTTTTCTTTTTCAAATTTCTTATTTGATAAGTTTACAGTGGATTCTCTTCATATAGGTCAGAACCTTCATATAGGTCATGTTATATGGCATTTGACTCAAGGTGATGAACATGCTAAAACCTTGTGGTGGATGGAAGCGGCCAGATTCTTGGCAGCCTTTCCAGTCAGCTTGAGTCTCTGCCGCTGCTGCAAATTGCTTTGACCAGAAGGATACAGCAGAGTGGCACAGTGTGATTCGTGAGCTTCAGCCTTCAGAGGCCTCGCAGCTTCTACTCATGCTCTTTTTTGAGCACAATCACCTGTGACCACCCCTGACCCGGCCTACTTTAGGATGAGATCTAGGTAGAGAAGGACTCATGGGAAAAGACCCAGGTATCGCAGCTGTGACAGCCACAGGTGTGGCTGAGGCTCCTGACATGGAGTGAGGTCTGCAAACATGACCCGTAGAGTGGAACCGCTGAGCTGAGCCTAGATTAAACTGCTCAACTAAAGAATTGGAGCATAGTTTGTTTCAGGTCACTAAGTTTTGGGGTGGTTAGTTACTCAGCAACAGATGTGGATACAAACCTAATTATGCCCTCAATGGGGCTTAAAAGGAACCATTTCCAATTGACAAATGAGCAGCTGTACTGAGAACTTACCCATGCTGAACAGGGGAGTTAGTCAATGGGATTGTTAACCACTGTTTTCCTTCGTTGAGCAATCTCATCCATGTTCCCATGCTATAAATTTACTGCTCATTTCTTATGATTAATTTACATGATAGTTTTTTCATCCACTGAAAAAGACATTTTCCTTAGAGAGTATTTCAATAAAATATACTATCTAGTATTTAAGGGAAAGTAGCCACTATTTCCCTAATTGTTCTTCCCAGTTGAGTATTTAACTCTTATGAGTTTAAAGTGAAAACAAAAAAAAGATTCAGGATGGAATCATGGCCTCTTGTTCTTTCCTTCCCTCAGTCGCAGCTATTCTACGTACTGACTCGAGGTAAATTTAAGTCAGCAGCTAATTTCTTTTTCTTTTTTTCTTTTTCAAATTTCTTATTTGATAAGTTTACAGTGGATTCTCTTCATATAGGTCAGAACCTTCATATAGGTCATGTTATATGGCATTTGACTCAAGGTGATGAACATGCTAAAACCTTGTGGTGGATGGAAGCGGCCAGATTCTTGGCAGCCTTTCCAGTCAGCTTGAGTCTCTGCCGCTGCTGCAAATTGCTTTGACCAGAAGGATACAGCAGAGTGGCACAGTGTGATTCGTGAGCTTCAGCCTTCAGAGGCCTCGCAGCTTCTACTCATGCTCTTTTTTGAGCACAATCACCTGTGACCACCCCTGACCCGGCCTACTTTAGGATGAGATCTAGGTAGAGAAGGACTCATGGGAAAAGACCCAGGTATCGCAGCTGTGACAGCCACAGGTGTGGCTGAGGCTCCTGACATGGAGTGAGGTCTGCAAACATGACCCGTAGAGTGGAACCGCTGAGCTGAGCCTAGATTAAACTGCTCAACTAAAGAATTGGAGCATAGTTTGTTTCAGGTCACTAAGTTTTGGGGTGGTTAGTTACTCAGCAACAGATGTGGATACAAACCTAATTATGCCCTCAATGGGGCTTAAAAGGAACCATTTCCAATTGACAAATGAGCAGCTGTACTGAGAACTTACCCATGCTGAACAGGGGAGTTAGTCAATGGGATTGTTAACCACTGTTTTCCTTCGTTGAGCAATCTCATCCATGTTCCCATGCTATAAATTTACTGCTCATTTCTTATGATTAATTTACATGATAGTTTTTTCATCCACTGAAAAAGACATTTTCCTTAGAGAGTATTTCAATAAAATATACTATCTAGTATTTAAGGGAAAGTAGCCACTATTTCCCTAATTGTTCTTCCCAGTTGAGTATTTAACTCTTAAGAGTTTAAAGTGAACAATAGAAAATGAAAAATCGCTTTAGGCTAGATGTTAAATGTTGAGAAAACTGGAGATAATAAAAGGCTTTTAGTTGCACAACTAAGATCCCCTTTTAGTGAAAGTCAGTAAGATATGAAAAAGGAAGGAAACAGGGTGAGTGCACAAGGAGAAAGGCAAGGCTATTTTTAAACAATTTTAAGGCCAAATTAATTTTTTAATAATATTTTTGAAGCTATCTGATTTGTGAGTACATAAGAGAATTTGTGAATACACACCAGTTTTTTTTTTATTATTATTATTCTTTATTTTAAAGGTTTTACAGAGTTTTGTTGTTCACAGACATGTATGTTCCCAGATCAGTCATATGCATATCCATGGTTACACACCAGTTTTTAAAAAATCAGTTTCTTAGGATAGTTTACTGGTGTATTTCTTTGGCTGTTTGTATTCCAAATTTCCTGTGTGTAATTTCCTCTTAATCAGAATTGTGGGTCAGGATCTCCACTCATGCTGTGATCTGTCCGTGGTACTTGGCAAAGCTCACTAGCAATGTATAAATATTCCCAGCCAGTCACAAAAGCAGTTTCGATTTAAAACTATCTGATATGGTACGACAGACAGCACAAAAACCACAGTGGGACAGTCTGGACAACAACATTACTGAAGTAACACAGCAGGGGTGCAGCCCATCTCTCTCTCTCTCTCTCTCTCTCTCTCTCTCTCTTTCTCTCTCTCTCTCACACACACACACAAATTCTCAGGCTGCAATTGTATATGGGAGGATTCAACAGAAGCTGGAAAGAGAACTAAGTGGCAGTAACACAGAATTTCCAAGGAAATCATGTCATTACCTTTGAGATCTTCAAAGTAGGCTGCTTTTTTCTTCTGAGGTAACACATGTGCCGTCTAAGGTTGAAAAGTTCCCGCCTCTAGACTTGAGATGAATTCTAGTATATAGAGGGAGTCCTGTGTGGCAGTTATAAACCTGGGTGCTGTTAGAACTGTCTTGTATCCTGCCTATGGTGACTGTTAATAAACTTGTACCTATATTAAAATCCAGAGAACTGTGCATTGAAAGGGTTTTTTAAAAAAAGTCTTACTGTATAATTAAACCCATAAGGTGCTGGAGCAGGACTGCTTGGGTTTGTCTGGAATCACAGCTTGATTACTCCTTAGCTGTGTGATCCTGGGCTCATTACTGGTACCTTAGCTTCCTGGTCTCTAAATGCAGGTAATAATAGTACCTCCAGTATGGGGTGGTTGTAAGGATACAGTTAATAACGCAAAGCACTTAAAACTACCAGGCTCATTGTACATGCTTAGAGAGGAGCTATGAGTACTACTGAAAGACTGTAAAGAAATAAAAAGAAGCCCCGTGGGTTATCATATGATCACAGTAGCTGTGAATAGCCTCCGATACAACTGTCCTGAGGTCATGTCTTTAGGCAAGATAGGAAGAAATCTTAGAAAAGTATCAATGCTGCTAAACAAATTTAATCCTGCTGCCTCCGTATTTTTCAGGGAAAGCAAAAACCAACTCCCAAAACAAAAAAGTTCTTTTTCCTAATGCATTCATTCATGCTAGCTATTTTCCGGGGACTTACTGAAAAGTTAGTAAGGATCTCAGCAGTCTCCTGTGTTCAGAATCACCTGATGATGTGGTCTCAGCATGTGTGTCTTTCTGTGTGAGTGTGGCCTCAGTTTTCTCAGATCTACCAATGTTCCTGGCTTTAGGTAATGACAGTGTCTGTGATGAAGCATCATACCTACTGTACCTACCAGTGAGACTAGCAAGACCAAATGTGTCCACTAGGTTATATGGCCAGAAGGCAGGCTCTGAGACTTGTTTGAAGAAGCAGAAGGAAGCCTCTGAAAAACAGGAATCTGAGGCTCCAAGCCATGGGTGATTTAAGGATGGCCTAGACCTAAGACTATTGAAACATGAAACTTGGGTAGTAAATGAGAGAATGTTGATTGTCTTTGACATGAAGGGACAAAGCGAGACATAATTCCTGCATGGTGTTAAAACACTAATCTTGAGCTTTTCCCTGCACTACAGGGCATCCATAGGGCTGACAACATCTCAGACATCTTAAGAGCAGGCAGAGGTGCCATCTCTTGGGTTCACAGGAGTCTGCAGTCTTGTTGTTATGGTTTAAGCATTCCTCTTGACATCTGAGAGAGAACGATGCCCTGGGGAGGAGGAGAGCAGCCAGGAGACGGTGGAACAGTCTGAGGAAGAACAGGAATGACTCTGTTGCTCCACAAGACACAGCCAAGTGGGAGGGAAGCCAGGGTACATGACCAGAGGCGGCCACAGAGCAGCTGCCTTGGCTTGAGTGCAGGGCGCCCACTCGGGCAGAAGAGGGCTGCCTTGTCCGGCACCGCTGGAGCTCCAGGTCAGTTACCTGCAGGAAGCCAGTCTTGATGTCCATCTTGGAGCTATGAGTACTACTGAAAGACTGTAAAGAAATAAAAAGAAGCCCCGTGGGTTATCATATGATCACAGTAGCTGTGAATAGCCTCCGATACAACTGTCCTGAGGTCATGTCTTTAGGCAAGATAGGAAGAAATCTTAGAAAAGTATCAATGCTGCTAAACAAATTTAATCCTGCTGCCTCCGTATTTTTCAGGGAAAGCAAAAACCAACTCCCAAAACAAAAAAGTTCTTTTTCCTAATGCATTCATTCATGCTAGCTATTTTCCGGGGACTTACTGAAAAGTTAGTAAGGATCTCAGCAGTCTCCTGTGTTCAGAATCACCTGATGATGTGGTCTCAGCATGTGTGTCTTTCTGTGTGAGTGTGGCCTCAGTTTTCTCAGATCTACCAATGTTCCTGGCTTTAGGTAATGACAGTGTCTGTGATGAAGCATCATACCTACTGTACCTACCAGTGAGACTAGCAAGACCAAATGTGTCCACTAGGTTATATGGCCAGAAGGCAGGCTCTGAGACTTGTTTGAAGAAGCAGAAGGAAGCCTCTGAAAAACAGGAATCTGAGGCTCCAAGCCATGGGTGATTTAAGGATGGCCTAGACCTAAGACTATTGAAACATGAAACTTGGGTAGTAAATGAGAGAATGTTGATTGTCTTTGACATGAAGGGACAAAGCGAGACATAATTCCTGCATGGTGTTAAAACACTAATCTTGAGCTTTTCCCTGCACTACAGGGCATCCATAGGGCTGACAACATCTCAGACATCTTAAGAGCAGGCAGAGGTGCCATCTCTTGGGTTCACAGGAGTCTGCAGTCTTGTTGTTATGGTTTAAGCATTCCTCTTGACATCTGAGAGAGAACGATGCCCTGGGGAGGAGGAGAGCAGCCAGGAGACGGTGGAACAGTCTGAGGAAGAACAGGAATGACTCTGTTGCTCCACAAGACACAGCCAAGTGGGAGGGAAGCCAGGGTACATGACCAGAGGCGGCCACAGAGCAGCTGCCTTGGCTTGAGTGCAGGGCGCCCACTCGGGCAGAAGAGGGCTGCCTTGTCCGGCACCGCTGGAGCTCCAGGTCAGTTACCTGCAGGAAGCCAGTCTTGATGTCCATCTTGGAGAGAGTGTCTGAGTGACCAGGGAGCACAAGCACACAGGACTGCTCTGTGCTCCGCTTCCGGTCATCGTGGGAAGTGTTGCAAGTGACACAGGCAAATGTAGACACTGGGGAACCACACAGCAAAGCCCCAGTGACTGGCAGGGCTTGCTGTTTATGTGACGAGAAATACAGAATATGTTAAACTTCACTTTGTAACTTAGAAGAAAAAGCTGCTGTTTTACAGAAGGGAGGAAAGATATGATGTATTAAAAGAAAAAAAAAAGCCTGCACTTAATATCACATAGAAGTCAAAAAGCTCTTTGATGGGACATCAAATGGGCTATGATCCTGGCCTACAGTCAGTTTACAGAAAGTGGTTTAAATTAATAGTAAACCCTAGTATCAGTCTCTACTGGCTATGCTCAGAGGGTCCCTTTTTTCTTTTTTTCCCACAATCCCAAGTTTCTTTGTCTTTTTGATTTTACAGAGTTTTTTTGTTTACAGATATGTATAATTCCAGATTAGTTATATGTATATTACATTCCCCCCTCCTACCCCTCCAGGCCACTGCACAGCCCCCATGTATGATCCTTTAGACCCACAGCACATTGACAATAGTTATCTTTTTTACATAAGATAGTATAGGGTTCTGTGTTGCTCTTTCAATTCCTCTTACCCACTTCCCTCTCTCCCCAATGTCCATAAGTCTGTTCTCTGGGACTGTTTTTCCACTGATGCTCTGCATGTATATTTATCAGTACGAACTTCCTAGATTCTATATATATATGTGTTAGTATACTGTATTTGTTCTTCTCTTTTCGACTTACTTCAGTTTGTATAATAGGTTCTAGATTCATCTGTCTCATTAGGACTGAATTTTCTGCACTTCTTTTTGTGACTGAGGAGTACTCCATTGTATATATGTACGAGAGCTTCTTTATCCATTCACTTGGACATCTAGGTTGTTTCCATACTCTAACTATTGTGTAGAGTGCTCCAATGAACACGGGTACAGGAATCTCTTTCAATTTTGATTTCATCAGGGTATAAGCCTAACAGTGGGATTGCTGGGTCATAATGGTGCTTCTATTCTTAGTTTTTTGAGGAATCTCCGTATTGTCTTCCATAGTGGTTGTATCAATTTACAATCCCACCAACAATGCAAGAGTGCTTCCTTTTCTCCATACCTCAGAGGGTCCTTTTCATCTGAGGTATTGTAACCAACCTTTCTTGGCTTTCCTGCCTGTTTTTGCTGAGAATCATAAAAGGTTACGATTGAGAACTACATAGTGTCATTCTCTCATTTTTACAAATGAGAAAATGACCTAAAGAGATTGACTAATATAACCAGGGAAACTGAAACTTACCTAGTAAATTGTACTGTTTGAAACTGCTAGCAAAATACCTTGGAACATTTTTAGATATGCCTCAGTCAAAACATAACCATTGACTTTTATAGGTAAGAGAAACCTGAGGATATAAATTCTGAACATTTAAAAATGGAATCTTTGCTTGTCAAGGTGTCTAAAAGCCTGTAAGATTTCAGGTAAATACAGCGTCAGTTTTGGTGTTCTGTATTTTTCCACAAATGCCACATTTACTGTATTTTCTTATTTTCATCTAGATTCAGGCCTAAGCTCCAATCTATGAACAGTATATAGAAATATAATGGTCACAATTTTAACTTGTAAAATTAACAGTATTTCATTCTCTCCAAAATAAACTAGAAATCAACTACCCATCATTTTATCATGATACCACCCTCTAGAGGGTTGCATCTTCTTAATTGTCACAGTGAGGAAGGGCTCAGGGGAGTTGCTGTAGGCATTTAATGTCTGGGGATGAAGGAGGCATATACAGAACCACCTCCCCCAAGATACCAATAGTATTCACTTTGAAACACAATGAAAGATCTAAAAGGTTTTTTTTAAACCAGTTGCATTTTAAAGTACCCTTTAGGGCTTCCCTGGTGGTCCAGTGGGTAAGGACACCGCCTTGCAGTGCAAGGGGCGCCTGTTCGATACCTGGCCTGGGAAGATCCCACATGCCGTAGAGCAGCTATACCTGTGTGTCCAATTAGGAGCTAGCACTCTTGAGTGCATGCGCCCAGAGTTGGTGCTCTGCAACGAGAGAGGCCACTGCAATGGGATATCCACACAGGCCAAGGAATAAAGATGGGTGAAAATAAATAAATAAAAAACCAATAAAAGAGGTCAAAATTTAAAAAGAAAAAAAAGAGTCATGGCCTTTGGTACTTTAAGAAGGGCGGGGGGCCTATTTGTTTTTAAGCATACAATATATTTGTGAAAAGGTACAGATTCATTTTCAGAGCAGGCTGCATCTTATGAATAATCTAGCATGTATTTTCTTAAAATATTCAGCTTATGTCAGTTAGGAAAAAATCTGTACAAAAAAATGCTAAGGCTCAGTAAGGCTACTTTCTTCCCCTTTTGAAAAGTGCTTGGTGTAAAATTACCTGCCAAGGAGAACTTGGTGTCGGCCACTGCTTCAGATTTCCCAAGCCCTTCGTCCAATGTGATGTCTTCACCAACAAGAGGAGGAAACCCGGCCATTCTTTCTTCTCCACCCACTGGAACCTTGCATTGGGAAAAGATACAAGTTATTTGAAAATTCAAATGAAACCCTGATAAGTCTGAAGTTAAATAAGGCACTGATAATACTGTACAAATATCAAGACTAAAACCCTTTTAAACATTCAACTGTTGAAAAAAAGACCCCTCAATTACTTCTAGGTCAAAAATATGCAAAAAATGAAGTTGGAAACTACATAACGCCTAATTTAAGACAAATTCGGTAAACAATTTTTCCACAAATGCCACATTTACTGTATTTTCTTATTTTCATCTAGATTCAGGCCTAAGCTCCAATCTATGAACAGTATATAGAAATATAATGGTCACAATTTTAACTTGTAAAATTAACAGTATTTCATTCTCCAAAATAAACTAGAAATCAACTACCCATCATTTTATCATGATACCACCCTCTAGAGGGTTGCATCTTCTTAATTGTCACAGTGAGGAAGGGCTCAGGGGAGTTGCTGTAGGCATTTAATGTCTGGGGATGAAGGAGGCATATACAGAACCACCTCCCCCAAGATACCAATAGTATTCACTTTGAAACACAATGAAAGATCTAAAAGGTTTTTTTTAAACCAGTTGCATTTTAAAGTACCCTTTAGGGTTTCCCCTGGTGGTCCAGTGGGTAAGGACACCGCCTTGCAGTGCAAGGGGCGCCTGTTCGATACCTGGCCTGGGAAGATCCCACATGCCGTAGAGCAGCTATACCTGTGTGTCCAATTAGGAGCTAGCACTCTTGAGTGCATGCGCCCAGAGTTGGTGCTCTGCAACGAGAGAGGCCACTGCAATGGGATATCCACACAGGCCAAGGAATAAAGATGGGTGAAAATAAATAAATAAAAAACCAATAAAAGAGGTCAAAATTTAAAAAGAAAAAAAAGAGTCATGGCCTTTGGTACTTTAAGAAGGGCGGGGGGCCTATTTGTTTTTAAGCATACAATATATTTGTGAAAAGGTACAGATTCATTTTCAGAGCAGGCTGCATCTTATGAATAATCTAGCATGTATTTTCTTAAAATATTCAGCTTATGTCAGTTAGGAAAAAATCTGTACAAAAAAATGCTAAGGCTCAGTAAGGCTACTTTCTTCCCCTTTTGAAAAGTGCTTGGTGTAAAATTACCTGCCAAGGAGAACTTGGTGTCGGCCACTGCTTCAGATTTCCCAAGCCCTTCGTCCAATGTGATGTCTTCACCAACAAGAGGAGGAAACCCGGCCATTCTTTCTTCTCCACCCACTGGAACCTTGCATTGGGAAAAGATACAAGTTATTTGAAAATTCAAATGAAACCCTGATAAGTCTGAAGTTAAATAAGGCACTGATAATACTGTACAAATATCAAGACTAAAACCCTTTTAAACATTCAACTGTTGAAAAAAAGACCCCTCAATTACTTCTAGGTCAAATGAAAAGCAGCTACATGCAAAAAAATGAAGTTGGAACATACCCTGACACCATACACAAAGATCAACTCAAAATGGATTAAAGACTTAAATGTAAGGCCAGAAACCATCAAACTCTTAGAGGAGAATATAGGCAAAACCCTCAAGGACATCAATCAAAGCAAGATCTTTTCTGACCCACCTACTAGAATAGTGGAACTGAAAAGAAAAATGAACATGTGGGACCTCATGAAACTTAAAAGCTTTTGTACAGCTAAAGAAATTACAAAAAAGCTGAACAGACAGCCCACAGAGTGGGAGAAAATCATAGCAAATGAAACAACAGACAAAGAATTAATCTCCAAAATCTACAAGCAACTCAGACAACTCAGCACTGGAAAAACGAACAACCCAATCAAAAAATGGGAAAAGGACCTAAACAGACACCTCTCCAACGATGACATACAGATGGCCCAAAAACACATGAAACGATGCTCAACTTCACTAATAATTAGAGAAATGCAAATCAAAACTACAATGAGATGTCACCTCACACCCGTCAGAATGGCCATCATCCACAAATCGACAGACAATAAATGCTGGAGAGGCTGCGGAGAAAAGGGAACCCTCCTGCATTGCTGGTGGGAGTGTAAATTGATACAGCCTCTATGGAAGACAGTCTGGAGATTTCTTAAAAAACTAAAAATAGAAGCACCATATGACCCAGCAATCCCACTCTTAGGCTTATACCCTGATGAAATCAAAACTGAAAGAAGCACCTGTACCCCAATGTTCATTGCAGCTCTCTATACAATAGCTAGAACATGGAAGGAACCTAGATGCCCATCGACGAACGAATGGATCCAAAAGCTCTGGTACATATATACAATGGAATACTACACAGCTGTAAAGAGAAATGCAGAAGAATCAGCCCTCATGAGGTGGCTGGATCTAGAACGTATCCTAAAAAGTGAAGTCAGTCAGAAAGAGAAGGACAAATACAGTATATTAACACATATATATGGAATCTAGTAGGATGGTGATGATGGCACATGCAGTGAAGCGACAGAAAGACAGACATGGACAGTGGACATATGGGCATTTTGGGGAAGGAACAGTGGGTGAGAGGCGTAAGGGAAGTAGCATGAAGGCCTGTACTATCATAAGTGAAGAAAATAGCTCTAGTCATTGCTCTGTGAGAAAAGGGGATCCTTCAGGGGTGCTGTGTGATGGTCGGGAGGGGAGGGAAGGGGGGGATATACATGTGACTAATCTGAGAACATGCATGTCTGTGAACAACAAAACTCTGTAAAAGTTAAAAGTAAAATAAAGGTTTAAAAAAAAAAAAAAAAAACATTCAACTGTTGAAAAAAAGACCCCTCAATTACTTCTAGGTCAAATGAAAAGCCCAGGAGCTCTGTAATGGGATGAAGCCTATAGATTCCAGTAACAAGGGCATCGGGGGGCATTCATCTAGTGACCACCTCCAGACAGTGGACTCTTTGTTTTATTAGCTTACACTGTTTTGACTGCCCTCCATCAACGTTTAGGCACAGCACTGGAAAACGAACAACCCAATCAAAAAATGGGAAAAGGACCTAAACAGACACCTCTCCAACGATGACATACAGATGGCCCAAAAACACATGAAACGATGCTCAACTTCACTAATAATTAGAGAAATGCAAATCAAAACTACAATGAGATGTCACCTCACACCCGTCAGAATGGCCATCATCCACAAATCGACAGACAATAAATGCTGGAGAGGCTGCGGAGAAAAGGAAACCCTCCTGCATTGCTGGTGGGAGTGTAAATTGATACAGCCTCTATGGAAGACAGTCTGGAGATTTCTTAAAAAACTAAAAATAGAAGCACCATATGACCCAGCAATCCCACTCTTAGGCTTATACCCTGATGAAATCAAAACTGAAAGAAGCACCTGTACCCCAATGTTCATTGCAGCTCTCTATACAATAGCTAGAACATGGAAGGAACCTAGATGCCCATCGACGAACGAATGGATCCAAAAGCTCTGGTACATATATACAATGGAATACTACACAGCTGTAAAGAGAAATGCAGAAGAATCAGCCCTCATGAGGTGGCTGGATCTAGAACGTATCCTAAAAAGTGAAGTCAGTCAGAAAGAGAAGGACAAATACAGTATATTAACACATATATATGGAATCTAGTAGGATGGTGATGATGGCACATGCAGTGAAGCGACAGAAAGACAGACATGGACAGTGGACATATGGGCATTTTGGGGAAGGAACAGTGGGTGAGAGGCGTAAGGGAAGTAGCATGAAGGCCTGTACTATCATAAGTGAAGAAAATAGCTCTAGTCATTGCTCTGTGAGAAAAGGGGATCCTTCAGCGGTGCTGTGTGATGGTCGGGAGCGGAGGGAAGGGGGATATATACATGTGACTAATCTGAGAACATGCATGTCTGTGAACAACAAAACTCTGTAAAAGTTAAAAGTAAAATAAAGGTTTAAAAAAAAAAAAAAAAAACATTCAACTGTTGAAAAAAAGACCCCTCAATTACTTCTAGGTCAAATGAAAAGCCCAGGAGCTCTGTAATGGGATGAAGCCTATAGATTCCAGTAACAAGGGCATCGGGGGGCATTCATCTAGTGACCACCTCCAGACAGTGGACTCTTTGTTTTATTAGCTTACACTGTTTTGACTGCCCTCCATCAACGTTTAGGCACAGCCACTTTGGGCAGTGAAGGCGCCATCCTTCCAAACAGCTTGGTTCTCACAGGCCTGACTGGACACAGAGGTTAATCCCTGCCTAATTAGAACTCAAGGGTACAGGGATAATAAGATTCAGCCCTATGTTTATAGGTGTTTCCATGTATTGGAAATATTAATAGATCTCTCTGTGTTTAGCACTGAGGACACAGAGACATGTTACACTCTGGTCCCTGACCCTGAGGAGATCAGAAGGTGGAAATGGCAAGCAAGTAATTTATAAAGTAAGAGATGCAAGGAGCAGGAGTCAGCTTGATTGTAAAGAGGAAGGAGTGGGACACACTGAGTTTTGTTTTTGAAAGATCAGAGAAATTTTAACACACTGCTTAAAAGAAGGAGCGGGTAATAAGCAGGAGAGAAGGCACATGGCAGTCTCTAAGTGTCTGGGATTAAGAACCAGAAAGGAAAGCTTTTCCACCCACACAAGGACTTCTCCACTCAGCACTATGCACATGTGGACCAGACAGTGTGGTGGTGTGAGGGGCTGTCCTGTGCATGTAGTGTGCTTAGCATTGTCGCTGGCCTTCACCAACAGTGTCACCCTATCATGAGGAAATCTGAAACTTCTCACTCACATTATCCAGTGCAACTTTCTGCAACGATGTGACCGCTGGGCAGCTGAAAAGTGGTTAGTGCAAGTGAAGACCTAAGTTTTAAAGTTTATTTAATTTTAATTAACTTACTGAAATAGTCACATGTGGCTACTATATTGGACAGTGTCACCTAGAGAAAACCCAGCTCTGTCAGTATTCTAAGATCAGTCCAGTCCAACATCCCTATTCTTATCAGGGTCCATCTCACTTTATAGCCCAAATCCTCAAGAAGAACAAGGGCAGGGGAGAGCTAGCTGATGGTGTAAAACTATAGTTCTGTCTCGACAAAGCTCTCTATCAGGGCTGTGAAACTATCAGAGTGTGTTAACCTAACTAGGCAACCATCAAAGCTTGTTGCCTCACCTTGAGCAGAGTATTACTGGCATGCTTCTGATACATAGTATCCACCTTGTCCAAGGAGTAATGTGAACAGGAAGGAAGTTGGAAGCCACAACTAAACCAAGCTGACTGATTTCCCTTAAGAAAGGAAGAAGGAGCTTATTTTATACAAGGAAAATCTACCAACCAGTATGAAATGTGTGTATAAGTCAACCAAAGTTCTGTACAGAGAAAAATAGCTTTTTAACTTAAACAGTGGTTTGAAAGGAAGAAATGAGGCACTTAGTATTGTCAGCTGTTAAATACGAACAAGGTCATAGAAGGACCTATTTTACAATTACTACAGATGTTTCTTAAAGCCACATATTTGACATTTCTTCTCAACAAAACCACGCGCCCTACTGCATTAGTGAAGAATTCAAATGGTAAATCTGTACAGTAGGGTTTTCCCTGGTGGCGCAGTGGATGAAGTCTGCCTGCCAATGCAGGGAACACAAGTGCCACCCCTGGTCCAGGGAAGATTCCACGTGCTGTGGAGCAACAGCCCCCACGCCACAACCACTGAGCCAGTGCTCTAGAGCCCGAACCCCACGGGCCTTAGAGCCTGTGATCACCAACAAGAGAAGCCACCACAATGAGAAGCCCGTGCACTACAACGATGAGCAGTCCTTACTTGCTGCTACTAGAGAAAGCCCGCACACAGCAAGGAAGACCCAGCCCAACCCAAAGCAAATCAAAAATAGCAAAAATCTGTATAGTATTCGCATGAGTAAACTCAAGATATGAAGAGTAGAACGAGGAATGTAAGGAGGCTTAGAAAGTAGAGGAAGGACTTTCTGGAGAAACTTACAAAGAACTAAACCTACGAGGGAAACCTCCAAGAGAGCAAACACTGCTTTGTCCCCTGGTTCATCTATAGGGCTCAGAACAGTGGCTTGAACACAGGAGTAGTCTATTTCTGTTGGAAAGCTGCTACAACATATACTGAATTTATAAGCACTAAGCTGACACGTAATAGAAATGTGACCAAAGTAGGTAGAAAAGTTTTTAAAGGGGAAGCCCACTGTCAGCCCCTGGTGTACATTAAAAAAAGATACAGAACTAGGTACCTGAACCAGGATTAGACTACCAGCTTCTCAGAAAACGAAGGGGACGCTCACCAGGCCAAGAGGAGATGGTGGCCCTGTCGATAGCTTCAGCGCCCTTGGCGACGCAGTAATCGGACTCCAGAAGCGTGTTGAAAAGAGTGGACTTGCCAGCGTTGGTGGCGCCAACCAGGTAGACTGGGGGCCGATAGCCTTCAGCCAGTCCCTTGGGACGCAGTCAACCAAAGTTCTGTACAGAGAAAATACTTTTAACTAAACAGTGGTTTAAAAAAAGGGGCACTTAGTATTGTCAGCTGTTAAATACGAACAAGGTCATAGAAGGACCTATTTTACAATTACTACAGATGTTTCTTAAAGCCACATATTTGACATTTCTTCTCAACAAAACCACGCGCCCTACTGCATTAGTGAAGAATTCAAATGGTAAATCTGTACAGTAGGGTTTTCCCTGGTGGCGCAGTGGATGAAGTCTGCCTGCCAATGCAGGGAACACAAGTGCCACCCCTGGTCCAGGGAAGATTCCACGTGCTGTGGAGCAACAGCCCCCACGCCACAACCACTGAGCCAGTGCTCTAGAGCCCGAACCCCACGGGCCTTAGAGCCTGTGATCACCAACAAGAGAAGCCACCACAATGAGAAGCCCGTGCACTACAACGATGAGCAGTCCTTACTTGCTGCTACTAGAGAAAGCCCGCACACAGCAAGGAAGACCCAGCCCAACCCAAAGCAAATCAAAAATAGCAAAAATCTGTATAGTATTCGCATGAGTAAACTCAAGATATGAAGAGTAGAACGAGGAATGTAAGGAGGCTTAGAAAGTAAAAGAAGGACTTTCTGGAGAAACTTACAAAGAACTAAACCTACGAGGGAAACCTCCAAGAGAGCAAACACTGCTTTGTCCCCTGGTTCATCTATAGGGCTCAGAACAGTGGCTTGAACACAGGAGTAGTCTATTTCTGTTGGAAAGCTGCTACAACATATACTGAATTTATAAGCACTAAGCTGACACGTAATAGAAATGTGACCAAAGTAGGTAGAAAAGTTTTTAAAGGGGAAGCCCACTGTCAGCCCCTGGTGTACATTAAAAAAAGATACAGAACTAGGTACCTGAACCAGGATTAGACTACCAGCTTCTCAGAAAACGAAGGGGACGCTCACCAGGCCAAGAGGAGATGGTGGCCCTGTCGATAGCTTCAGCGCCCTTGGCGACGCAGTAATCGGACTCCAGAAGCGTGTTGAAAAGAGTGGACTTGCCAGCGTTGGTGGCGCCAACCAGGTAGACGTCGCCGCGGTAGCGCCAGGAGCGCTGGAGCGCGGAGATCAACTCTTCGACTCCATAGCCAGTCTTGGCGCTGATGAGCCGCACGTCTCTGAGCACCGTGCGGGATCTGCACGAAAGATTCGGCTTCTCCTCCCCGTCCAGCGGCCGGTCCCCGCTGGGGTGCTGTGGCCTTCGGTAGCCACGGGGCGGCAGGAGCCCGGCGCCGGTACAGTCCTCCCACAGTCGCTGCCGAAGCCGCTGCCGGTAGTCGGGGGTGTCCTGGGGCAGCAGGTCCACCTTGTTTCCCAGCACGATCAGTTGCTTGGGGCCCACCAGGGCGGGCAGGTGAGGCAGCAGGGGGTCGGGCAGATCAAGCAGGTCCACCATGTACAGCACCAGGGCGGGCTCGGGCCGCCGCAGCGCGGCGCTCACCAGCTCCAGGAACTGCTCCTGGCTCACCTGAAGCTGGCAAATGGTCTGGCTGCACGTGCCGGTTGTCCCGTAGCTTGTGCTGCAGTCTCTCCTCCTGTCGCCTCTGCTCCCATCACTCCTCCTCCTGCTGCTGCTACAGCTCCTGCAGCTGGTCCTGGAGAGTCGGCGCGAGCTCCCAATTCGGGACTTACTGGGGGAACAGAAAACTCTGCCCCGCATCACTCCTTCCTGAGTTTCCCCCAGTCCCCGTCGCGCCGGAAGCCCACGTCCCAGGGCCCGCTGGTTGCCAGGGGTGGGCCGCGCATCTCCTCTCGATGAGAGTCTACCGTGGCAGCGGATCCCCGCAGGAAGCCGCACAGCAGCCTGCGAGTGAGATGAGCGGGCAGCCAGAGAAAAGCAGGAGTGGGCAAAGGGGCGGAGCCACCTTTTCGCACGTGCACTCCAGCCCCAGATGCTGGTTAAACAGTAGAGACAGCCCGGAGTACCTGAGAGATGACAAGTTTGTCAGCGTCGCAGAGGCTCCTTTCTCCCGCGTCTAGTATCTTGAGTACTCTCAATGAAGGCTGTGTGGCCCCAAAACCCACTTAGAAGAGACATAAAGACACGCGGGACTTAGACCAGGGTGGGTTGGTGGAATAGGCTTGCGAGTGAGGGTTCGTTCAGTGTTCAGGCTTCTTCAAGGCGCCGCCCCTGGCACGACCCGCTGGAGCGCGGAGATCAACTCTTCGACTCCATAGCCAGTCTTGGCGCTGATGAGCCGCACGTCTCTGAGCACCGTGCGGGATCTGCACGAAAGATTCGGCTTCTCCTCCCCGTCCAGCGGCCGGTCCCCGCTGGGGTGCTGTGGCCTTCGGTAGCCACGGGGCGGCAGGAGCCCGGCGCCGGTACAGTCCTCCCACAGTCGCTGCCGAAGCCGCTGCCGGTAGTCGGGGGTGTCCTGGGGCAGCAGGTCCACCTTGTTTCCCAGCACGATCAGTTGCTTGGGGCCCACCAGGGCGGGCAGGTGAGGCAGCAGGGGGTCGGGCAGATCAAGCAGGTCCACCATGTACAGCACCAGGGCGGGCTCGGGCCGCCGCAGCGCGGCGCTCACCAGCTCCAGGAACTGCTCCTGGCTCACCTGAAGCTGGCAAATGGTCTGGCTGCACGTGCCGGTTGTCCCGTAGCTTGTGCTGCAGTCTCTCCTCCTGTCGCCTCTGCTCCCATCACTCCTCCTCCTGCTGCTGCTACAGCTCCTGCAGCTGGTCCTGGAGAGTCGGCGCGAGCTCCCAATTCGGGACTTACTGGGGGAACAGAAAACTCTGCCCCGCATCACTCCTTCCTGAGTTTCCCCCAGTCCCCGTCGCGCCGGAAGCCCACGTCCCAGGGCCCGCTGGTTGCCAGGGGTGGGCCGCGCATCTCCTCTCGATGAGAGTCTACCGTGGCAGCGGATCCCCGCAGGAAGCCGCACAGCAGCCTGCGAGTGAGATGAGCGGGCAGCCAGAGAAAAGCAGGAGTGGGCAAAGGGGCGGAGCCACCTTTTCGCACGTGCACTCCAGCCCCAGATGCTGGTTAAACAGTAGAGACAGCCCGGAGTACCTGAGAGATGACAAGTTTGTCAGCGTCGCAGAGGCTCCTTTCTCCCGCGTCTAGTATCTTGAGTACTCTCAATGAAGGCTGTGTGGCCCCAAAACCCACTTAGAAGAGACATAAAGACACGCGGGACTTAGACCAGGGTGGGTTGGTGGAATAGGCTTGCGAGTGAGGGTTCGTTCAGTGTTCAGGCTTCTTCAAGGCGCCGCCCCTGGCACGACCCGCTGGTAATAAATCATATTTTTTAAATCTTCTTTTTTTTTGGAAACTGGGAAAAAGAAAATCGAAAAATAACCTCTTATTAACACATCTTGGCTTTTCCCTCATGTGTCATTATTTATGGAACAGCATTAAAAAGCAAAACCTTTTCACGGGCTAGATCCAACACTGAGAGTGTAGGAGCGGTCCTCCAGGTAAACCACTTTAAGCGTCAGCCGACGATTTGCGTATGTGCAATTCTAGCCTTTAGGAAACCTTAACCTACGCTTTGCGCAGGCGCAGAATCTGCCCTTTTTTTTTTTCTTTTGCGTGAGACGCAGAGCATTCTGGGAACGCCAGAGGAGGCGGTGCTTTCGTCTGACGCTACGTGGTTCCGTGGTCGTTTGACTTTTTTGATTGTAAGAGTAAATTTCTGTTGAAACGTTTGACGTTTGTCGGTAGGTGTGACGCACACAAGCGTACGGGAACGTTCAGAACACACCACTGTGAGCCATCTAAGGTGGGGCTTACGCGGGGACCTGGACATTTGAAGGATTTGCCGCCGCCTCCCAGGCCCGCCGCGCTATGCACCCTGTCGTTTTCCCAGGCTGGGAACGAATCTGAGATTTTGAGTGGCGGAAGTTGTGGGAACATAGTCTTTATGATCTCAGAGGGATTCTTGTTCTTTACACTGTCTGCACCTCGATAAATCTGACACTTCCCATATTGTAATTGTTATAGTCCGTTTTGAGAGTCTACCGTGGCAGCGGATCCCCGCAGGAAGCCGCACAGCAGCCTGCGAGTGAGATGAGCGGGCAGCCAGAGAAAAGCAGGAGTGGGCAAAGGGGCGGAGCCACCTTTTCGCACGTGCACTCCAGCCCCAGATGCTGGTTAAACAGTAGAGACAGCCCGGAGTACCTGAGAGATGACAAGTTTGTCAGCGTCGCAGAGGCTCCTTTCTCCCGCGTCTAGTATCTTGAGTACTCTCAATGAAGGCTGTGTGGCCCCAAAACCCACTTAGAAGAGACATAAAGACACGCGGGACTTAGACCAGGGTGGGTTGGTGGAATAGGCTTGCGAGTGAGGGTTCGTTCAGTGTTCAGGCTTCTTCAAGGCGCCGCCCCTGGCACGACCCGCTGGTAATAAATCATATTTTTTAAATCTTCTTTTTTTTTGGAAACTGGGAAAAAGAAAATCGAAAAATAACCTCTTATTAACACATCTTGGCTTTTCCCTCATGTGTCATTATTTATGGAACAGCTTTAAAAAAGCAAAACCTTTTCACGGGCTAGATCCAACACTGAGAGTGTAGGAGCGGTCCTCCAGGTAAACCACTTTAAGCGTCAGCCGACGATTTGCGTATGTGCAATTCTAGCCTTTAGGAAACCTTAACCTACGCTTTGCGCAGGCGCAGAATCTGCCCTTTTTTTTTTTCTTTTGCGTGAGACGCAGAGCATTCTGGGAACGCCAGAGGAGGCGGTGCTTTCGTCTGACGCTACGTGGTTCCGTGGTCGTTTGACTTTTTTGATTGTAAGAGTAAATTTCTGTTGAAACGTTTGACGTTTGTCGGTAGGTGTGACGCACACAAGCGTACGGGAACGTTCAGAACACACCACTGTGAGCCATCTAAGGTGGGGCTTACGCGGGGACCTGGACATTTGAAGGATTTGCCGCCGCCTCCCAGGCCCGCCGCGCTATGCACCCTGTCGTTTTCCCAGGCTGGGAACGAATCTGAGATTTTGAGTGGCGGAAGTTGTGGGAACATAGTCTTTATGATCTCAGAGGGATTCTTGTTCTTTACACTGTCTGCACCTCGATAAATCTGACACTTCCCATATTGTAATTGTTATAGTCCCCGACCGCGCGTCAAAGACAAAAAGCCAAATTGAAAGAAAAGCTGTTCAATTGCGCAGGTAACCAGCCGGGGCTCACGCCGCAGATGTTGGCGGAGCCCTGAACAGCATTTTCACAGGGTTTTCATAGGCAGCAATAAACGAGCAACCGGGGACTAGGCTTAATTGCCACCTTTGACCATACAGAAAAACAACTCCACGATGTGGGGTGACAGTCGGCTCTGAGCTGGCAGCTAGCTTGCTGCAGCACATCCTGTCTTTGCAGGTACCACCGTGGCAAGGCCTACCAGGGTCAGCAGGTTTACAGAAGCCAGAGTGTAGCCATGTTAGAACTAAGGATAGGTTACAACCAGGATAGGTTACAACAGAAATAGCCTCCCGAAACATGGACAGATTTCGTTGTTCAGACTTTGAGGCAAAGGGCTCATTGATTTCCCGTAATGCCAGAGTTAATGAATTTATTGACTTGTTGCATGTTTTTTCAAATTTTTGGCATCTTTTATTGTTTTTTTATTAATTTATTTTCACCTATCTTTATTCTTTGACCTGTGTGGGCCTCCCCATCGCAGTGGCCTCTCTCGTTGCGGAGCATCCGCATTGCAGAGCACCGGCATTGCAGAGCACCGGCTCTGGGCCCATGAGCTCTAGAGCGCTGACTCCTGATTGGACACACCCTTCCAGCTGCTCCACAGCTTGTGGGCATGTGGGATCTTCCCGGGCCGGGGATCGAACCAGTGCCCCTTGCACTGCAAGGCGAGCTCTCTACCCACTGTGCCACCAGGGAAGCCCGCTCCTTCATTCTTAATGGATCAAAAAGGTATAGGAGTCTTATGTTAAAAAGAAATCCCACAATTTTTAAATTATGAAAATTGAAATTAAAAAGTAAGGCTTGGGCTTCCCTGGTGGTCCAGTGGGTAAAGAGTCCGCCTTACAGTGCGAGGGGTACCGGCTCGATCTCTGGCCCCAGAAGATCCCGCACACAGCCAGCACTCTGGAGTGTATGCGCCCAGAGCTGGTGCTCTGCAAGGAGAGGGCCACTGCAATGGGAGGCTCATACAAGCCAAAGAATAAAGAAGGATGAAAATAAATAAAAAACTGATAAAAGAGTCCAAAATATTTTTAAAAAGTAAATCTTTATACAGAATAATCTGAAAGTGACAGTTGCATTATTTAGGAGGGTGACAACTGAATTTACATAAACCAAAGTTTTATTCAGCTGTATATAAGATGCATTAGAAATCTGGTCAGTTGTATGTTTCTGTGGAGCAATTTTGCAAAATGAAGTGTATAAACTTAAAGAGTTGGTGTTTCAGTGAGCCTATATGATAATACTAAATTAAGATGCAGCTTTCACTGTTCTTTCTACTTCAAGGACCTTGTGAGTTTTATGGCTGTAACTTTTATCGTCCATGTAGGTTCTGATTGCTCAAGAGAAAACAGTAGCACGGTCTGTGTGTTTGCCAAAAAGGATTCTAAATATACCTATACCGGACGATGTAGACTATGTGTGGAGACTTCTTCTCAACCCACCAGTCTTATCTGTGTTAGGTTGGCAAGAGGAGAACAGGTATGGACTGCTACATCATATGGTTTCTGTTTATTCCGTTTGGTCTAGTTCTGTAAGTTACCAGGCTGCATGTTTAATGAAAAAGTTTTTCTGGAGCATATTATCAATAGATAGGCATTTTATTATTTCCTTATTGTTATGTAACAAGCCTAGTAGTAGCCTTTATCATCTTAGTTTCTGGTTGTGGCTTAGCAGGGTCCTCTGGCTAAGCATCTTTCACAAGGCTTCAGTCAAGATATTTGTCTGGGAATGAACAGTGGGTGGGAGGCATAGAGAGAGTAACATGGAAACCTATACTATCAAATGTGAAAAAGGTAGCTATTGTCATTGCGCTGTGGGAATAGCGGATCCTGCAGGGGCCCTGTGCCACAGCCTGGAGGGGTGGGATGGGGGGATCTGAGAGGGGGTTGGAGGTGGGAGGGAGCCAGGGATATTCATATGACTAATCTGGGACTATACATATCTGTAAAGAACAAAACTCTGTAAAAGTGAAAGTAAAAAAAAAGAAGAAAGAAAGAAAAACAGGCACTACAAAACTCTGTAAAAGCAAAAAAGCAAAATTTAAAAAAAATGGCAAAAACAAGATATTTGTCCGGGTTGTAGTCATTGTCTTAAGGCTCTTTTGCATGGTTGTTGGTAGAAATCAGTTCCTTGCCCAAGGCTCCCCTCCATCCAGCAGCTGACAACCTGGCAACTCCCTTCAACAGAGAGAGTAATTAAGAAGATCTGTAGAGCATAAAGGCAAGATGGAAACTGACTTTTTTTTTTTCCTGGCTGTACCACGTACCACATGGCTTGCAGGACGTTAGTTCCTCAGCCAAGGATGGAACCCAGGCCCCTGCAATGGAAATGCCAAGTCCTTATCACTGGACTGCCAAGGAGTTAAAGAGTTGGTTATTGTTTCAGTGAGCCTATATGATAATACTAAATTAAGATGCAGCTTTCACTGTTCTTTCTACTTCAAGGACCTTGTGAGTTTTATGGCTGTAACTTTTATCGTCCATGTAGGTTCTGATTGCTCAAGAGAAAACAGTAGCACGGTCTGTGTGTTTGCCAAAAAGGATTCTAAATATACCTATACCGGACGATGTAGACTATGTGTGGAGACTTCTTCTCAACCCACCAGTCTTATCTGTGTTAGGTTGGCAAGAGGAGAACAGGTATGGACTGCTACATCATATGGTTTCTGTTTATTCCGTTTGGTCTAGTTCTGTAAGTTACCAGGCTGCATGTTTAATGAAAAAGTTTTTCTGGAGCATATTATCAATAGATAGGCATTTTATTATTTCCTTATTGTTATGTAACAAGCCTAGTAGTAGCCTTTATCATCTTAGTTTCTGGTTGTGGCTTAGCAGGGTCCTCTGGCTAAGCATCTTTCACAAGGCTTCAGTCAAGATATTTGTCTGGGAATGAACAGTGGGTGGGAGGCATAGAGAGAGTAACATGGAAACCTATACTATCAAATGTGAAAAAGGTAGCTATTGTCATTGCGCTGTGGGAATAGCGGATCCTGCAGGGGCCCTGTGCCACAGCCTGGAGGGGTGGGATGGGGGGATCTGAGAGGGGGTTGGAGGTGGGAGGGAGCCAGGGATATTCATATGACTAATCTGGGACTATACATATCTGTAAAGAACAAAACTCTGTAAAAGTGAAAGTAAAAAAAAAGAAGAAAGAAAGAAAAACAGGCACTACAAAACTCTGTAAAAGCAAAAAAGCAAAATTTAAAAAAAATGGCAAAAAAAAGATATTTGTCCGGGTTGTAGTCATTGTCTTAAGGCTCTTTTGCATGGTTGTTGGTAGAAATCAGTTCCTTGCCCAAGGCTCCCCTCCATCCAGCAGCTGACAACCTGGCAACTCCCTTCAACAGAGAGAGTAATTAAGAAGATCTGTAGAGCATAAAGGCAAGATGGAAACTGACTTTTTTTTTTTCCTGGCTGTACCACGTACCACATGGCTTGCAGGACGTTAGTTCCTCAGCCAAGGATGGAACCCAGGCCCCTGCAATGGAAATGCCAAGTCCTTATCACTGGACTGCCAAGGAGTTCTCAGACATCCCCATTTTTTATAACTTAATCTTGGAAGTAACATTCTATCATTTTGACCATGTTCTTTTTATTAGATGCAAGTCATCACATACTCCAGGGAAGGGATTACACCACAGTAATAGTAGGCAGGGATCATTGGGTACCATCTTAGTAGCTGCCTATCCTAGGCTTGTTGTTTAATGTAATTAATAATAGCTAGCATTTCTTGAATATTTGCTATATGCCAATTATGTTACTCAGATTGCTTGATTTAATCTTTACAACCGTATTGGGTATTTGTTGTAATCAACTATTTAATTTCATGTACAGTTTTTATTAAAGTGTTTTTGAATAAGTCATTATATGCCCATTAAAATAGTTCCAGAAAAAATAGTACCTAAAAGAACAAAAAAAGGGTATGCTATAAAAAGTAATCTCTTTCCTAGAGGTAGCTGTTTTTGATAATTTCTCATGAATCCATCCAGAAATAGAATAATGCAAAAATTGCAAGTGAAAGCATAACATATACAGTGTTTGAAGGTTGCTGGTATCCTTTAAAAACATATTTAGATCTGCAGTTAATCATTGTTTCTGAACCATAATATTCCGTGTATAGAAGTAGCATAATTTATTGAGCCATTTCCCTTGTGAAGGATGTTTAAGTTTCTGGTCTTGTGCTCTCACAAACAATTCTATAGAGCCTAATAACACTTTTACAGGTTTTTATAAAGAAGGAGTCCTGAACATTAGAGAGGTTTAAGGGCCTACAGTTAAAATCACATGTAGAATAAGTGTTTTGAAGAATTAAAATGATTTTTTCTTGTGGCTGAAGGTAGAATTGGGTCCAAGTAAAAGTGCTTGGAAAATAACCCCCAGATGATAGCAGTGTGCATTCTTTTCTTTCTTTTTTTAAAAGGAGGAATTTTATTTTTAATTTTTTGTGGTATGCTGTTTATTTATTTATTTTTTTAAAGATTTATTTATTTATTTATTTGAGAGGGGGTCGGGTTGGGGAGGGAGGGGAGCAGGCGGGCCACTTCTATTGGTCTATCATTTCTCTATTTTCATTCGTCTTCGTTCTTTGGCTCCTGTGGGCCTCCCATCGCGGTGGCGTCTGTTGTTGTAGAGCACTGGCTCTGGGCGCATGCGCTCCAGAGCTCCGGCTCGGTGATTGGACACATCAATCCAGCCGCTCCGCGGCACGTGGGATTTTCCCAGGCCAGGGCTCGAACTGGCGCCCCTTGCACTGCAAGGCGGTGTCCTTACCCACTGGACCACCAGGGAAGGCCCTGCTGTTTATTTTTAACTTTATTTTGTAGTAGGGGCTTCCCAGGTGGCTCACATGGTAAAGAATCCACCTGCCAATGCAGAAGCCATAGGAGACTCCAGTTCAGTCCCTGGATAGGGAAGATTCCGTGGAGGAGGAAATGGCAACCCACTCCAGTATTCTTGCTGGGATAATCCCATGGACAGAGGAGCCTGGTGGGCTACAGTTCATGAGATCTCAAAGAGTCAGATGTGACTGAGCATGCACACATTTTCCATTATAGTCAATTAACAATGTTGTGATAGTTTCAGATGAACAATGAAGGGACTTAGCCATGTATCCATTCTCCCCCAAACTCCTCTCCCATTCAAGTTGCCGTATAACATTGAGCAGAGTTCCATGTGCTATACAGTAGGTCTTGTTGGTTATCCATTTTAAATATAGTAGTGTGTACGTGTCTGTCCCAAACTCTCTAACCATCTCTTCCCCCATCATTCCCCCAGAAACCATAAGTTTGTCCTCTAAGTCTTTATCTTTCTGTTTTGTACGTATGTTCATTTGTATCATTTCTCTTTAGATTCCACATATAAAGGATGTAATGTGATATTTCTCCTTCTCTGTATGACTTCACTGTGATGTGCATTCTTTGTTGATTAGCATTGGCCTACATTATGGAGGGCAAAAGTAAGGAACACAGTATATGGAGAGGTTATCATGGAAGTTATTGGCAAAATGATTTAGTTAGAAGCAGAGAAAGAAAAATTATCTGGATATAGTGATAAGCTTGATATAGTATGAGAGTCAATTGAGATTCTATGGTCCTACCCTGAGGTAGCTCAGATGGTAATCTGCCTGCAGTGCAGAAGACCCAGGTTCAATACTTGAGCTGGGAAGATCCCTTGGAGAAGGGAATGACAACCAACTCCAATATTCTTGCCTGGAGAATTCCATGGACAGAGAAGCCTGATGGGGTCACAAAGAGTCAGGCAGAATTGAGTGATTAACACTTTCACCCTGAGTTCCTAGATAAAATAGAGAACCTTCAAGAATTTATTTTTAGAGAGAACCTGATGAATTCATTTTTAGACAAAAGATTTTCTGTCATGCATAATGGAAGTAAGGAAGAAACAATAGCAAGGAAAGTCATAAAGACATACTAGTCTGGTGCAATTTAGTATAAAGGAAAAAAGAGTAGCTGACATCATCTTCCTTTAATTTTTTACTTTGAAATAATTTATAATTTATGGAAAAGTTGCAAATAACTCATATACTTTACACCCAGATTCACTAGCTGTTGCCTTTGCCTTGTTTACTTTAGGATTCTCTTTGTCTATCTATACACATTTTGTTTTAACCTTTCAAGTGTAAGTTTTAGGCATTCATGCCTCTTTATTCCTAAATACATCAGTGTATTATGTCCTACCAGTCAGGACTTTCTCTTACATAGTTATAGTACAATTATTGAAATAAGACATATAGTGTTGGTGGAACACTTAATAATAGCCTAGGGATCTTATTCAGGTTTTTGTTAGTTGTGTTGATCATGTCCTTAATTTTTTATCTGGCTTAAAACCTAATCCAGGATCATGTATTGCATGTTGTTTTATGTCTCTTTTTAGTCCCTGTTAATATTGCCTTGTCGTGATGGTGGTATGGAAGCTTCTGGCGGATTTCTAGGCCTCTGTGGAGGTGACTCTGTCAGGAATCAGAGCCATCAGAACCACCACCATGACTGTGGGTAAGAGCTGCGAGGTGCTGCAGCTCATCTGCCACAGGATGAGGTGCATCCTGAAAAATGGCCGTATCTTCATTGGCACCTTTAAAGCTTTTGACAGGCATATGAATTTAATCCTCTGTGACTGTTTGATTATGGAGGGCAAAAGTAAGGAACACAGTATATGGAGAGGTTATCATGGAAGTTATTGGCAAAATGATTTAGTTAGAAGCAGAGAAAGAAAATTATCTGGATATAGTGATAAGCTTGATATAGTATGAGAGTCAATTGAGATTCTATGGTCCTACCCTGAGGTAGCTCAGATGGTAATCTGCCTGCAGTGCAGAAGACCCAGGTTCAATACTTGAGCTGGGAAGATCCCTTGGAGAAGGGAATGACAACCAACTCCAATATTCTTGCCTGGAGAATTCCATGGACAGAGAAGCCTGATGGGGTCACAAAGAGTCAGGCAGAATTGAGTGATTAACACTTTCACCCTGAGTTCCTAGATAAAATAGAGAACCTTCAAGAATTTATTTTTAGAGAGAACCTGATGAATTCATTTTTAGACAAAAGATTTTCTGTCATGCATAATGGAAGTAAGGAAGAAACAATAGCAAGGAAAGTCATAAAGACATACTAGTCTGGTGCAATTTAGTATAAAGGAAAAAAGAGTAGCTGACATCATCTTCCTTTAATTTTTTACTTTGAAATAATTTATAATTTATGGAAAAGTTGCAAATAACTCATATACTTTACACCCAGATTCACTAGCTGTTGCCTTTGCCTTGTTTACTTTAGGATTCTCTTTGTCTATCTATACACATTTTGTTTTAACCTTTCAAGTGTAAGTTTTAGGCATTCATGCCTCTTTATTCCTAAATACATCAGTGTATTATGTCCTACCAGTCAGGACTTTCTCTTACATAGTTATAGTACAATTATTGAAATAAGACATATAGTGTTGGTGGAACACTTAATAATAGCCTAGGGATCTTATTCAGGTTTTTGTTAGTTGTGTTGATCATGTCCTTAATTTTTTATCTGGCTTAAAACCTAATCCAGGATCATGTATTGCATGTTGTTTTATGTCTCTTTTTAGTCCCTGTTAATATTGCCTTGTCGTGATGGTGGTATGGAAGCTTCTGGCGGATTTCTAGGCCTCTGTGGAGGTGACTCTGTCAGGAATCAGAGCCATCAGAACCACCACCATGACTGTGGGTAAGAGCTGCGAGGTGCTGCAGCTCATCTGCCACAGGATGAGGTGCATCCTGAAAAATGGCCGTATCTTCATTGGCACCTTTAAAGCTTTTGACAGGCATATGAATTTAATCCTCTGTGACTGTGATGAGTTTAGGAATCAAACCAAAGAACTCAAAACAAGCGGAGAAAGAAGAGAAGTGAGTCCTTGGCCTGGTGCTACTTAGCGGGAAGAACATTGTCTCAATGACATAGAGGGGCTGCCTCCCAAAGATACTAGTATTGCCTCAGTGCCACTTGCTGGAGCTACTGGAGGCCAGGAGTCAGCAGAGCTACTGGCAGAGGCATCCCAGCTGGTGGTCCCATGCCCCAGGCTCCTGCAGGACTTGCTAGGTCCGTGGGGTTGGTGGGCCATCCTAACAGGTGAAGACCTCACATGGAAAAGGCACTGGCGTAGCAGCTGTCACAGCCAATATCACAGGGGCCCCAACCTAGTTCGCACCTGGCCCTGTGGCTCCTCCCTCATCTATGGGCCAAGGGGCACCCCTGCAGGCATGATGGGCCCACCTCCTGGTATGAGGCCTCCGATAGGTCCACCAGTGGGGATCCCCCCTGAATGAGGAACTTCAGTGGGAACACCCCTGCTGGGGATGCGGCCTCCTTAACCCCAGGGATACAAGGCCTTCCTTGACCTTGGCCACAGAGTTGTGGAAGTACCTCTCAGAGGAGTGGGCCTGATTCCTCAGGGCCATATTATCACACCTGTCTGTTAAGCTGTTGTCCAAGGAGTCTCACTGGATTGCCTGGTTTCCCTTAGAGGCCACTCAACCCAGGAATGCCCCCACAAAGGCCCTGGACTCATCTTGGCCCTTCTTCACTCCTGCCTGTTTTCTGCAAGGCTGTGCATAGTCCTTTAACTTCCTGTGGCCTGTGATACTAGTTTATAATAAACTCTTAAGAAAATATTATAAATGCTAAAAGGACTTCCCAGGTAGCACAGTGGTCAAAATCTGCCTGCCAATGCATGAGACCGGGGTTGGATCCCTGGGTTGGGAAGATCCCCTAGAGTAGGAAATGACAACCCACTTCTGTGGGTTAATATATAATTTATTTACTATATATATATTTATTTATATATATATACATAATTTATATATTATTTATTTATTGACTTATTTTTGGCTGCACTGGCTCTTCATTGCTGCACACAGGCTTCCTCTAGTTGTTATGAGCAGGGACTACTCCTTTTTGCAGTGTACAGGCTTTTTCTCATTATGGTGGCTTCTCTTGGTGGGGAGCACAGGCACTAGGCATACAGACTTCAGTAGCTGCAACATATGGGCTCAGTAGTCGTGGTGCATGGGCTTTAGGAGGCTGCAGCATGTGGGATCTTCCCAGACTAGGGATCAAACACGTGTCCCCTACATTGGCAGATGGATTCCTATCCACTGGACTACAAGGGAAGTCCACACTCTAGTGTTCTTGCCTGGAGAATCTCATGGATGGAAGTAGGACACGACTGAGCACACACATATAAACGCAAAAAAAAATCTTCCCTTGTTTTTATCCACAGTCTTTCAAAACACTGAAATTTTTGAAAAGGATAGGACTTTTTTTTTTGGTAAAGTATCCTTCAATTTGGTTTTTCTGATATTTCCTCATGATTAATTTCAATTCATGCTATTTCTTGGCAGGACACATCTAGAGGTCATATTGTAGCTTCCCTGGGCATCAGAATCAGGCATCACATAATGCCATTTTGACCCATCACTGGTAGTATTAACTTCTCAGTGGAAGCTGTTAGTTTTCTCCACTGTAAAGTTACTGTGTTTGTGGAAAGTTTTATTGAGTCTAGATAAATATGCATTTCCTTATCAGTCTTCTCCATTGATGGTCATTGTCTCAGGAGTAGTTGATATTCTTAAAGTTGTCCTGAATTGTCCAGGACGATTGTCTTAAAGACTACAGAGAAATAAGGTAAAATGCAGTCGGAACACTGGTTACAGAGTTGGAAAGTAAAGTATATTTTAGTTATTAGGGTGTTTATTGATATGGTTACATGGTACAAATGGATTCTTTTTTTTTTAATTTTGTTTATTTATTTATTTGTTTTTTTTTAAGTTTTTACAGAGTTTTGTTGTTCACAGACATGTATATTCCCAAATCAGTCATACGCATATCCCTACAAATGGATTCTTTATTTTTATTTATTTATTTAATTTTATTTGGCTGTACCAGAACGTAGTTGCCACACACGGCATCTTTGATCTTTGTTCCAGTGAGCAGGATCTTTAGTTGCAGCACATGGAATCTAGTTCCCTCACTAGGTATCAGAGCTGGGCCCCTTGCATTGACAGCTTGGAGTCTTAGATACTAAACCACCAGGGAAGTCGCACAAGTTGATTCTTTAAATTCAGGTAAAAGGACTTTCCTTTAAGCTTTTACCTGTAGTTATATGCTTTTAAAAAATACTTAATGTAACTAGTTAAACAAAAGATGTTATTGGGGCTTCCCCTGGTGGTCCAGTGGGTGGGGACGCCGCCTTGCAGTGCAGGGGGCGCCGGTTTGATCCCTGGCTTGGGAGGATCCTCCGTGCGGCAGAGCGGCTGGACCACTGTGTCCTGTCGCCAAGCCGGAGCTCTGGAGCGCATGCGCCCAGAGCCGGCGCTCTGCAGCTACAGACGCCACCGCGATGGGAGGCCCACAGGAGCCAAGGAACAAAGACCGGTGAAAATAGAGAAATGAAAGATCGGTGGAGGTGGCCCGTCTACTCCCCTCCCTCCCCAACCCGACCCCCGCCCAAAATAAATAAATAGATAGATCTTTAAAAAAAAAAAAAAAAAAAAAAGTTATCGTTTATCCAAAAGTCATTCCATGTGATTCAAACTAGATTCAGATAGAGTTCAAACAGGAATTTTCTTAGTAAAATTCAAGACCTGATTTGCTTTATATGTATTGTCTTTTTGAAAATCACTGTTTGCTCCTTTCATTTCTATAGGCTTAGGGAAGTTTTTACAAGTCTATGAGTTAAGCATTCACTGTCCCAAAGAGCTGAATCTTGAAAGGTAGTTTGAAAGTAGCCCAAGCCTGGGAGGAGGGTAGAATCAAGTTTTCAAGAAAATTGGAGAAAACTTCTTAATATCCTAAACAAAGGGACAGAGGGAGAAAAGGGTATGTGGGAAGAGTTAGAACATTTTAAGGTTTTCACATCAAAGTGGGAAGAGTTAGGAAGGTGGGATTGGAGAGGGGAATTTGGAACACCTTATAGAGGGAAGTGACATGTTCATTTTTCCTTCTTAGGTAGCATCACAGTAATTGGCAGTTTGGAGAAAAGATATTAGAAGGGCAGAGTTGGTGGAAGAAAGATCATTTCTACAGGCTCAGTGAGAAATCATTAGGCTTTCAGTAGAGCAGCTACGTAGGAGTGGAGAGTACAGTTAGGCTTGAAAAATATTAGGAATTAAGTTTGGAAAGGCTTTGTGGTTAATTAGTTGAGTGATGGGAGACACCATAGAGAAAAGAGAACAGTTCTCCCTGGAGGTGGTCAGATGTCTTCTATAGAAGTGGTATCATTTCCCTAGGCAGAGTAGTAGCGGGGAGTGCATTCCATCCTGTAGTGTTGCATAGTCAGAGCTGTGGAGGTGAGAGGGTGTTTGGCAGTTTGGATGGACTACGGGAGTCCTGGAGACTGCTAGTAGGGAGTGTTCTATAAGTACTGAATTTCTGTGTTGGATTCAGTGGTTGCACCCTGGAAGAAGTTCTGGGATGCATTAGCGATGTTTATTATGCACAAAGGAATGTGAGTGGGTAGCATATAACACTGATGTTTGCCAAATACTGTTTTAGGTACTAGGATACAACAGTTGTTGCTGTTGAGTCTCTCAGTTATGTCTGACTCTTTGCGAAGTATTTACCATGTGGAACATCGTGTGCAAGACTCATGTTGAAGTGGATAGCCTACCTTATATAGGCATAAGGTAAGTGACATTTAATATAAAATTAATGTGTTAGTCTTTCTACTGCTTTATAACTTTGCTTTCAAAGAATTATGTTATCATACATTATGCCTCTCCTTTCCTGTTGGAGAACCTGTGTATCAGCCTGTCATCATAGGTAAGTGGATTTTTTTTTTAATGTATCAGTGTTTCCAGCAGTGTACTTTGAGTATGACTGTATACCATAAAAGTTTTATAAGGATTCATTCACTGTGTCTGAGCTAGGCTACTGTGAAATACTTGTATCAATTACACTAAGCTTACCATAAAGTAATCATATTGTTGTGTCTTCATTATCATGAATCATTATATCTGTGAATATATAGTGTGTAAATGTGAATTTGTTTTTCACATTATCTTTCCATTTGTGATGTCTAGAATTAGTAATTCATATTATATCTACAGTGTTTTCTCTCATATGCAACAGTATGGATATAGGTACTGACAAAATAATTGATCTTATAAACAGATGACATTAACTTGTGGTATTGATAGTCCCTAGTTTATTATGACTACATTTATAGAGCAGCTACGAGGAGTGGAGAGTACAGTTAGGAAATTAAAGTTTGGAAAGGCTTTGTGGTTAATTAGTTGAGTGATGGGAGACACCATAGAGAAAGAGAACAGTTCTCCCTGGAGGTGGTCAGATGTCTTCTATAGAAGTGGTATCATTTCCCTAGGCAGAGTAGTAGCGGGGAGTGCATTCCATCCTGTAGTGTTGCATAGTCAGAGCTGTGGAGGTGAGAGGGTGTTTGGCAGTTTGGATGGACTACGGGAGTCCTGGAGACTGCTAGTAGGGAGTGTTCTATAAGTACTGAATTTCTGTGTTGGATTCAGTGGTTGCACCCTGGAAGAAGTTCTGGGATGCATTAGCGATGTTTATTATGCACAAAGGAATGTGAGTGGGTAGCATATAACACTGATGTTTGCCAAATACTGTTTTAGGTACTAGGATACAACAGTTGTTGCTGTTGAGTCTCTCAGTTATGTCTGACTCTTTGCGAAGTATTTACCATGTGGAACATCGTGTGCAAGACTCATGTTGAAGTGGATAGCCTACCTTATATAGGCATAAGGTAAGTGACATTTAATATAAAATTAATGTGTTAGTCTTTCTACTGCTTTATAACTTTGCTTTCAAAGAATTATGTTATCATACATTATGCCTCTCCTTTCCTGTTGGAGAACCTGTGTATCAGCCTGTCATCATAGGTAAGTGGATTTTTTTTTTAATGTATCAGTGTTTCCAGCAGTGTACTTTGAGTATGACTGTATACCATAAAAGTTTTATAAGGATTCATTCACTGTGTCTGAGCTAGGCTACTGTGAAATACTTGTATCAATTACACTAAGCTTACCATAAAGTAATCATATTGTTGTGTCTTCATTATCATGAATCATTATATCTGTGAATATATAGTGTGTAAATGTGAATTTGTTTTTCACATTATCTTTCCATTTGTGATGTCTAGAATTAGTAATTCATATTATATCTACAGTGTTTTCTCTCATATGCAACAGTATGGATATAGGTACTGACAAAATAATTGATCTTATAAACAGATGACATTAACTTGTGGTATTGATAGTCCCTAGTTTATTATGACTACAATAATATATATGTATAGTATACATATATTTTGTACAGTAGTATTATTATTATCATATAGTATAGTATTATACTATTGTATAATATTAATAATATATATGTGGTGTATACCACATATAACATATAAAACTTAGATGATTGTTTTTATTATTCGTATGACTTCTGGTCATCAGTAGGCTATTGGTAGTTAAGTTTTGGAGGAGTCAAAAATTATGTGTGGATTTTTGACTACATTGATGCTGGCGGCCCTAACCCCCATGTTGTGCAAGGGCTACCTATACGAGATAATTCGGTTCAAAGACAGTCACTGCCTCTGCTTACAATATATGCAAAACCATGAGAGACTCATGGCAAATTATCTCCCAACATTTATCTGGCATTTGTAACAAATAACATGTATATATTGAAAGACAAATACTTTACTTTAACAACTGCAATCATTTGGTGATGGAATGTATACATCTACAGGGCACTGCACAGCTCCTCAAACCTTGGAATCAGATTGGACAGTACCACCCCATTCCTATTGAAAATGTATTTTCTCCAAGTTCTTTCTTTTTTATCATGACAACCACCGAAAACCTAGATTCAGAGATATCTCATGTCATCAAAAGGAGGCAGTGCTCTCTGATGTTGACATTGGGAACCTCAAACTAGTGGCTTATATGGTGTATATCAGATACTGAGGTTCACTGTGCTTTCCCCAAAGTGTTGACACACCCTGTGAGCTCACTGAGGCTCTTTGGGCTCAGTGAGGCTCTTTTGAGAACTGCAGTCCTGAGCAGTGGTGGAAGAAGCGTTGATTCTGAAAGACCTTGCAGACTAGTACTGTCTTGGCAGTGTAGACTAAATGGTTGTTATGTCAGAAATGAACATCTGTCGTCTTTCAGTCTAATTTGCGGAGATTTTTGGTGCAGTGGCAGAGCCTTCATCCTAACTAGTACAATCTCCTAGTAAATGCGGCTGTGTCTCAGAATGTGGTAATTGATGACAAGTTCTTACATTGTGAGAAACAGTATTTACTGTGTGTTTTTTTTGTCTTTCCAACCTCAGTTATCACTTCAGGCCACATGTACTTAGCGCCTACTATGCCCTGGTGCTGAGCCAAGTATCTTATCAAGCTCAAGTCCACTACTATGTTCCTCTGTCCCCTCAGCTGGCAGACCAGGTGCTCTTGACCATTTAGCCCTCTAAGAAAGTCCCTCAGTATAGTATTATACTATTGTATAATAATAATATATTGGTGTATCACATATAACATATAAAACTTAGATGATTGTTTTTATTATTCGTATGACTTCTGGTCATCAGTAGGCTATTGGTAGTTAAGTTTTGGAGGAGTCAAAAATTATGTGTGGATTTTTGACTACATTGATGCTGGCGGCCCTAACCCCCATGTTGTGCAAGGGCTACCTATACGAGATAATTCGGTTCAAAGACAGTCACTGCCTCTGCTTACAATATATGCAAAACCATGAGAGACTCATGGCAAATTATCTCCCAACATTTATCTGGCATTTGTAACAAATAACATGTATATATTGAAAGACAAATACTTTACTTTAACAACTGCAATCATTTGGTGATGGAATGTATACATCTACAGGGCACTGCACAGCTCCTCAAACCTTGGAATCAGATTGGACAGTACCACCCCATTCCTATTGAAAATGTATTTTCTCCAAGTTCTTTCTTTTTTATCATGACAACCACCGAAAACCTAGATTCAGAGATATCTCATGTCATCAAAAGGAGGCAGTGCTCTCTGATGTTGACATTGGGAACCTCAAACTAGTGGCTTATATGGTGTATATCAGATACTGAGGTTCACTGTGCTTTCCCCAAAGTGTTGACACACCCTGTGAGCTCACTGAGGCTCTTTGGGCTCAGTGAGGCTCTTTTGAGAACTGCAGTCCTGAGCAGTGGTGGAAGAAGCGTTGATTCTGAAAGACCTTGCAGACTAGTACTGTCTTGGCAGTGTAGACTAAATGGTTGTTATGTCAGAAATGAACATCTGTCGTCTTTCAGTCTAATTTGCGGAGATTTTTGGTGCAGTGGCAGAGCCTTCATCCTAACTAGTACAATCTCCTAGTAAATGCGGCTGTGTCTCAGAATGTGGTAATTGATGACAAGTTCTTACATTGTGAGAAACAGTATTTACTGTGTGTTTTTTTTGTCTTTCCAACCTCAGTTATCACTTCAGGCCACATGTACTTAGCGCCTACTATGCCCTGGTGCTGAGCCAAGTATCTTATCAAGCTCAAGTCCACTACTATGTTCCTCTGTCCCCTCAGCTGGCAGACCAGGTGCTCTTGACCATTTAGCCACTTCTAAGAAAGTCCCCTCATTTAGCAAGTAGGGTCTGGAAGTTGCACTGATGCTTTATTCCCAGGAGTAGCTGGTGTGCTTTCATTGCTGTCTGGGCTTAGACCTGGAACTCTATGAGAAGAACTTGGCTGATCTGAACAGAAACACAGGCATCAGCCCTTTTTGTCCTATCTGGGTGGGACTGAGAAACTTCAGACCAAAAGCCTATCTGACACAGCCAGCAAGACAGAGAGAATGTGTCCAGGAAGACGCCTGCAGATAGCGAGATAGAAGGTACTTGTATTCACTGCCTAGTGCTGAGCTGGCCTGGACTGTTGCTGGTATAGTGACCACTGTGCGTATCTGCAAAACAAAGGAAGGAGGGGCATCCCTGGTGGTCCAGTGGGTAAAGAGTCCGCCTTTCAGTGCAAGGGGCACTGGTTCAATCCCTGGCCCAGGAAGATCACACGTGCCGCGGAGCAGCTGGGCCAAGGTGTCCGATTACGAGGCAGTGCTCTGGAGCACATGCACCCAGAACTGGTGCTATGCAATGAGAGAGGCCACTGCAATGGGAGGCCCACACAGACGGAAGAATAAAGATGGATGAAAAATAAAAATAAATTTAAAAAATCAATAAAAAGAGGCCAAAATTTAAAAAAAAAAAAAAAAAAAAGGAAGCAGGAAGAACACACTCTGGCCCCGAAATGATTGAAGGGAGAGAAGAGATGAGGGATGGCTGGAGTGGTCTAATTAAGTGCTGGGAGAAGTAGACCCTATGTCCACTCACTTAGAATTGTTACAGTTTATCAGAGTACATAGTTTAGGAGAGAAGTTTTCCAATAAATCATCGCCATGGCAAACAAAGAATTTCTTCACTCCTCCAAAGACTTAATATGCCACATTGCAAATTAGGATCATCTGTCTCACAGATATTCTTTGCCACTTTCATGAGCGTGAGTGGCTCTGGAAGTCTTTGAATGGCAAATGCTTCTACAGTGCTGCCTTGCCCTTCCCTTTCTTTTTAGAAAGGAATTCATTCCTGAGCTCCATAATCCAGATACTAACACTTTGGTTTTACTCACATCACACCCTTTACCCTGCAGCTTGGTCCCATACAAATGTGATGTCCTTGGCACTTCATCCCCAACCTTTCATCATTTTGTTTTATTTTGTTTTTTTTTAAATTTATTTCTTTGGCTCTGCTGGATCTTAGTTGCAGCCAAGGAATCTTTAGTCTTGGTTGCAGCATACAGAATCTTTAGTTGCAGCATGTGGGATCTAGTTTCCTGAACAGGGATTAAATCCAGGCCCCCTGCATTAAGAGCACAGAGTGTTAGCCACTGGACTACCAGGAAAGTCTCTCATTGATTTTTTGTATTGGCTTTGGTCAGTATGATGGAATTTATTTCCAGTTAAAAAAATAAGTTACTGTAAGGGTCTAAAGTCAAAGCATTTCAAATGGCGGGTGAAAAGCATATACGAAAGTGCTATATAGGGACTTCCCTGATGGTCCAATAGTTAAGACTTTGCCTTCCAGTGCAGGACAATGTGGGTTCTATCCCTGGTTGGGGAACTGAGATCTCATGCATCATTCAACCAAAAGACAAAAAAAGATTTTTTTCAAAAGTGCTTTATAAAGTATGAATTTGGAAACTAAAAATGGCTAAGCTAATATTTGACATTATGGATTTTCTGAATTAATGAATATACTTACCAGAGCAGAAGTTTTTGTTAGGATAAAAGACATTGAACCAGAGAAGGACGGGGCGAGGGAGGGGAGGAAGAAAACCTAGAGAGGAAAGGTCAATGGCTTCTTCATAACCCTACCCACCACAGAAGCCTGGCAGCTCAGAGCTTTTTGCTCAAGTCAGACAAGCTTACACCCTCCTCCTCTAGCGACTTTTCAAATTCCAGCTTTTCTAGCCACAATCTAAAAGTATGTGCTTAACTCTTACTCCAGAGGGTAAAATTGTTTTTATTTGTGATCCTTTCACCTTGGTCCTTGACTGCACATTAGCTCCAGCTGGCTCTTTCATTCAGGTTATTCACAGAGATAGTGTCTTTATGAGCAATGCTCTACAGTGCTGCCTTGCCCTTCCCTTTCTTTTTAGAAAGGAATTCATTCCTGAGCTCCATAATCCAGATACTAACACTTTGGTTTTACTCACATCACACCCTTTACCCTGCAGCTTGGTCCCATACAAATGTGATGTCCTTGGCACTTCATCCCCAACCTTTCATCATTTTGTTTTATTTTGTTTTTTTTTAAATTTATTTCTTTGGCTCTGCTGGATCTTAGTTGCAGCCAAGGAATCTTTAGTCTTGGTTGCAGCATACAGAATCTTTAGTTGCAGCATGTGGGATCTAGTTTCCTGAACAGGGATTAAATCCAGGCCCCCTGCATTAAGAGCACAGAGTGTTAGCCACTGGACTACCAGGAAAGTCTCTCATTGATTTTTTGTATTGGCTTTGGTCAGTATGATGGAATTTATTTCCAGTTAAAAAAATAAGTTACTGTAAGGGTCTAAAGTCAAAGCATTTCAAATGGCGGGTGAAAAGCATATACGAAAGTGCTATATAGGGACTTCCCTGATGGTCCAATAGTTAAGACTTTGCCTTCCAGTGCAGGACAATGTGGGTTCTATCCCTGGTTGGGGAACTGAGATCTCATGCATCATTCAACCAAAAGACAAAAAGTTTTTTTTCAAAAGTGCTTTATAAAGTATGAATTTGGAAACTAAAAATGGCTAAGCTAATATTTGACATTATGGATTTTCTGAATTAATGAATATACTTACCAGAGCAGAAGTTTTTGTTAGGATAAAAGACATTGAACCAGAGAAGGACGGGGCGAGGGAGGGGAGGAAGAAAACCTAGAGAGGAAAGGTCAATGGCTTCTTCATAACCCTACCCACCACAGAAGCCTGGCAGCTCAGAGCTTTTTGCTCAAGTCAGACAAGCTTACACCCTCCTCCTCTAGCGACTTTTCAAATTCCAGCTTTTCTAGCCACAATCTAAAAGTATGTGCTTAACTCTTACTCCAGAGGGTAAAATTGTTTTTATTTGTGATCCTTTCACCTTGGTCCTTGACTGCACATTAGCTCCAGCTGGCTCTTTCATTCAGGTTATTCACAGAGATAGTGTCTTCAAAGAATCAAAACATTTTTGTAAAGCAATTATCCTCCAATTAAAAATAAGTTAAAAGAAAAATCAGAGCATGTGTCTTTAAAAGCAGTTTGCAAGTGAAAGGTGACTCTCCCAGGCCAGTGGCTACACACTAAAGACTCCACTGAGCTGGTTTCAGGCTGAGCTGCCTGATTTGCTGCAAGTGGCAATGCCCAGGGGGCTGCTGCCCCCTTGTGTCTCAGTCCTAGCCAAGAATTATTCCATGACGGAGAATACTTGGCAAAGGTCTACAGAAGATTATTGGTGGGCTGTTTCTGGCTCTTAATTTGTTGGTTCAATTTAAGATTTCTTTCCATCTCCTGGCTTTTAAAATTGTAGTCTTTCTTCCTTCTTTTAAAATAGTGGGAAAAATAGCGAATTTTTTAAAGACGTATTATAATTGTAAAAATAATATATACTTCTTAAAGAAAAACTTATATAAAATTATTCAATTTTGTTAATTTTTGATGTATCTCCTCTCTAATTTTTTTTCCTCCATGTAAAGAAACATAGTTTTATTTGGAGACAGAAAAAGAAAAAGCCACAAGACCGTGGAGTCTAATTTTGTCATAAATGTTATGTAAATATGATCTCTTATCCACAGTAAGAAAATCGACTTTTGAATATGCTAGAGTTCTAAGAGTTGCCTTTTTTCCTTAACAAAATTTATAATGTAAAGGATAGCATTTTTTTTTTCAAAATTGCATTTTTCTGGGCCACACTCAGCATATAGGATCTTAGTTCTCACACCAAGCATCAAACCTGTGCACGTGGCAGTGGAAAAAGAGTCTTAACCCCTGGAATCATCAGAAAGTCTCAGGAATATTCACTTTATACTTGGACTTCACAGACAGTATTTTGTTTAGCCAAGAAAGAAAAAAGTCAGTATGTCAAAATAACTTTATACTTAAAAAAAAAAACCAAATAGAACAAAGTACTTCCTTAAGATTGTTGGGATTTCCATGGTGTCCAGTGGTTAAGAATATGCATTGCAATGCAGGGGCTGTGGGTTCAGTCTCTGGTCTGGGAACTAAGATTCCACGTGCCGTAGAGCTACCAAGTCTGCTTGCCACAAGTACTGAAGCCTCATGCTCTGGAGCCCTCACCCCACAGCTAGAGAGCCCGCACACCTCAACTGGAGAGAACCTGTTCACTGCAATGAAGAACCCACGTGCTGCACCTAAGATCCGTCTGAGACAATTAATTAATTAAAAATATTGTTGATCAACTATTCTAAAAAACTGAGGTGCCTATGTCAAGGCTTATGGCCAGGTAAGCTGCATCTGGCACCTGGTGAGGAAGTGACTGGCCCTGGAGGCTGAATGGGAGTGATTTATGTCTGACTGTTACAACCTGCTTTACTGCCTGAAGTTCAGATTCTCCTGCTATTCAAAATACTCTTACCTTCCTAAATCTTGCTGTGGAATAGAGAAGCCAACAGAATGGATCTGACTTAAGGTAGCCAGCCCACAAACACGTATCAGACACTTAGTGTGTGCCAAGTTAAGAATATAGTAGAGAACGTGACAAATAAGTGTACTAGTCTCATGGAATTTAGCAGGTTTTTAGTTTCTGGAAGTGAGAGTTGTTTGCTTTTCAGAGAAACTTTAAAAGTATGATCCTGTAGACTTTGCATGAATAGGGCTATATTTCATTCATCAGTGTATACTCAGTGTTCATAATAGATATCTACAAACGTTCATGGCATAATTGGGGGAATGATCAGATATACTGGATACTTAACAAAAAACGTTAACTGAGTTTGAGGTATGCTCCAAGGATTGTTCAAGGTCACCTGGACATTCAGTCTCATTCCCCTTTTCATAGTAATAAAGGAAAAAAATTAAATTCATTGTTGGCTAAGAGTCAAAACCTTGTTTCCTTTGTGGTGTGTGGGCTGTGTATTTGCTTGTTTGGGAGGAAGGAAGGAATTCAGGGAAGTTAGTGGTTTTGTTGCATTATTTTGTGAGGCCTCCTGGGCTGTTTATTTTCTCCTGGGGTGTTTTTTATTATTATTTAATCAACAAATATGCACTGTGGTCTTCCCTGGTGGCTCAGTGGTAAAGAATCTGCCTGCCAGTGCAGGAGGCACAGGTTCGATCCCTGATCTCAGAAGATCCCACATGTCATGGAGCAACTAAGCTCATAAGCCACAACTATTGAGCTTGTGCTCTAGAGCCTGTGCGCTGCAACAAGGGTTCCAGTCTGTTCAGTCTCTCAGTCCTGTTCGACTCTTTGTGACCCATGGACTGCAGCATGCCAGGCCTCCCTGTCCTTCACCGTGTTTCAGAGCTTGCTTAAACTCGTGTCCATTGAGTCAGTGTTGCTATCCAACCATCTCGTCCTCCCTCGTCCCCTTCTCCTTTTGCCTTTTATTTTTCCCACAACGAGGGAAATCACTGCAATGAGAAGCCCTCACATTGCACTAGATAGTAGCCCCCACTTGCCGCAACTAGAGAAAAATGCACATGCAGCAGTAGAGACCCAGCACATATATTTATACTTAATATATTTATATTTAAATATAAATAAATAAGTAAAAGGTTGCAAATTTTATAAACTCATTATAAATGAATGCACTGTGTTAGGACGCCAAGCACTGAGGATACCACGATGAGGAAGACTGGCATGATGTCTGTACTCCAGCAGCTTCTATTTCAGAACTCGCCATGGATTGGTGGTCTGTTCTTTTCTCCACTTACTTGGGTAACTGTAATCACTACATATCACTTTTATAGTTAAAACATTTTATGAAGATAGAAAAAGAGACGTCTTCAACAAATCTGCGTTACCAGTACAACCCTCGTAAGCATATTTGGGTAGCACTGCTTCGATTGCACAAAATGAAAAGACGACCAGACACTCGTTTACCACAGAGAGTGGACATTCAGTCTCATTCCCCTTTTCATAGTAATAAAGGAAAAAAATTAAATTCATTGTTGGCTAAGAGTCAAAACCTTGTTTCCTTTGTGGTGTGTGGGCTGTGTATTTGCTTGTTTGGGAGGAAGGAAGGAATTCAGGGAAGTTAGTGGTTTTGTTGCATTATTTTGTGAGGCCTCCTGGGCTGTTTATTTTCTCCTGGGGTGTTTTTTATTATTATTTAATCAACAAATATGCACTGTGGTCTTCCCTGGTGGCTCAGTGGTAAAGAATCTGCCTGCCAGTGCAGGAGGCACAGGTTCGATCCCTGATCTCAGAAGATCCCACATGTCATGGAGCAACTAAGCTCATAAGCCACAACTATTGAGCTTGTGCTCTAGAGCCTGTGCGCTGCAACAAGGGTTCCAGTCTGTTCAGTCTCTCAGTCCTGTTCGACTCTTTGTGACCCATGGACTGCAGCATGCCAGGCCTCCCTGTCCTTCACCGTGTTTCAGAGCTTGCTTAAACTCGTGTCCATTGAGTCAGTGTTGCTATCCAACCATCTCGTCCTCCCTCGTCCCCTTCTCCTTTTGCCTTTTATTTTTCCCACAACGAGGGAAATCACTGCAATGAGAAGCCCTCACATTGCACTAGATAGTAGCCCCCACTTGCCGCAACTAGAGAAAAATGCACATGCAGCAGTAGAGACCCAGCACATATATTTATACTTAATATATTTATATTTAAATATAAATAAATAAGTAAAAGGTTGCAAATTTTATAAACTCATTATAAATGAATGCACTGTGTTAGGACGCCAAGCACTGAGGATACCACGATGAGGAAGACTGGCATGATGTCTGTACTCCAGCAGCTTCTATTTCAGAACTCGCCATGGATTGGTGGTCTGTTCTTTTCTCCACTTACTTGGGTAACTGTAATCACTACATATCACTTTTATAGTTAAAACATTTTATGAAGATAGAAAAAGAGACTTCTTCAACAAATCTGCGTTACCAGTACAACCCTGCGTAAGCATATTTGGGTAGCACTGCTTCGATTGCACAAAATGAAAAGACGACCAGACACTCGTTTACCACAGAGAGTGTGTAAATAAACACAGCCTTTCCGGTCTCTTTTGGCATTATAAATTTGTTATCTTCTAACCAAGCGATTCCAGTCTTTTGAATTTATCCTATAGAGTGCTTGTACAAATGAAAAAGGACATTATATATGTGCAACATTAACTGTGGTGGTAGCAAATGAAAAGTAATCAAAATATCCATCAGTAGAGAATTGCATAAATAGGTCATAGTATGCCCATATAATAGAATACACTGCTGTTCTCTTTAAAATGAAGTAGATTCTATATGTACTGACTTAGGAAAATGTCCATGATACATTGTTATAGGATCAAGAATAGGACCAAAAAGCAGGTTGTTGTTTTCTTTTCTTAAAGGTATAGTCTTATATAATATAGCCAACATTTCATGTGTTCTGAGCTCCTTATACATAGCATCTTATTTACTCCTCACAACAGTCCTGTGAAGTAAGTACTATTACCATTCTTACTTTACAGATGAGGAAACTGACTTAAATTGTAACTTGCTTAATGAAGGCAGATATCTGACTCTGAACTTATGTGCCAAGTTACTCTGCTTTATCCAGGAACCAATTACATAATTCTGTCTTTAGCTTAGGCTGGTTTCAGTTAGAATTTTCAGCTTTCAATCAAGAGAATTCTCAGAAACAATCCAAACATAGATCAACAGAGACTGGATAAATTATGACACAACAATATAATTTTAAACAGCTGGCCTAACTCATAAGCTATTGCAGTTACTGAAAAGAAGTACTTTTTCGTTACCTGCACAATTTCCAAGGCAAAGAGATTTCTATCAAAGACATTAGCCAGGAGACAGCTGTGAATCCTGTGGACATTGTCAGCACTGTGCAAGCCCTACAGATGCTCAAATATTGGAAAGGAAAACATCTAGTTTTGAAAAGACAGGATCTGATTGATGAGTGGATAACCAAAGAGGCCAAAAGATCTAACTCCAATGAAAGCATGGATTGAAGCTGTTTAAAATGGACTCCTCCCAGGGGCACTTAAATTGACCAGTTACTCCAAGACAGCGAACCCCAGCAGTAGGAATCCATACCCTAGGGATCTGTTTGTTATTTCTGTTGGTCTCATGACTGGCAAGTACCATATCCTTTGGGAAGGCCATCCCCCTCAGGACCATCCTGGCTCTGACCTTCATGGATACTGTAAACCCTGGTTCTGAGGAACTGTTTCGGCCTCAGTGAGGTTACCTGGATGGGATCTCTATTAGACTTGAGTGCAGACCCCTTGTAGCACTGACCCATGGTGTTCTGTTTTGGTACTGTGCCTGGCCAGTCACTGATTCTCTCCTCTGGCCCCATGAGATGGTGTCATGTCTCTAAACTTTGTAATAGTGCATCTTGCCGCCAAGTCACCAGACCACCAACTATGGTTACTGCCACCAGGACCTTTCCAGTTATTTCTTAGGTGTGTTTTTGGAGGGACAGGGAAGAGGCGACACTTCTGAGTGTGTGTGTATGCAGGAAGGGATCCCTTCCCTTTGGATTTCACCTCTCACTTTATTCCTCCATTTTTACTGAAAGACCTGTTTTTGATCAGTATCAGGCTGACCAGAGCTAAATACTTTTTTGAAGACTCACAAGGAATAGTCTTGTTATAGCACACGATCTAAATGAGATGAAGAATTGAGAGGTGGTGATTCTCCATTTGGATTTGAGTTCACCTATGGGCAATGGGCAACATCTCGCTGGTAGGGAATGGAGTACTACTTTTTGCCTCACCAGAAAGTGCCCAGTAGTAAATGCTTTCTCTTCTTTGCTCTCTGCCTCTTTTTACATTTACAGGTGCCCAAATAATTTCTCATTCTCCACTCAATGCTGCCTGTTAACTGGTTAATTACATTGTAGAAACCTTTCATCAGGACCAGTCTGATGTAGCACACCTAAGTTGCTCATAAGTTATGTTGTTTTTGTGTGAACATTCTTGAAGAAGTGATTGAAAATGACTTCCATATCTTAGCTCATGACTCAGCAAGGCAGAGTGGTCACCCCTGCCATGGTCTGCTTCTCTTTTCACAGTGCCTCACCCTCCCTCTAAGGACTCTTTGTATAAAACAGGCCAAAAGATCTAACTCCAATGAAAGCATGGATTGAAGCTGTTTAAAATGGACTCCTCCCAGGGGCACTTAAATTGACCAGTTACTCCAAGACAGCGAACCCCAGCAGTAGGAATCCATACCCTAGGGATCTGTTTGTTATTTCTGTTGGTCTCATGACTGGCAAGTACCATATCCTTTGGGAAGGCCATCCCCCTCAGGACCATCCTGGCTCTGACCTTCATGGATACTGTAAACCCTGGTTCTGAGGAACTGTTTCGGCCTCAGTGAGGTTACCTGGATGGGATCTCTATTAGACTTGAGTGCAGACCCCTTGTAGCACTGACCCATGGTGTTCTGTTTTGGTACTGTGCCTGGCCAGTCACTGATTCTCTCCTCTGGCCCCATGAGATGGTGTCATGTCTCTAAACTTTGTAATAGTGCATCTTGCCGCCAAGTCACCAGACCACCAACTATGGTTACTGCCACCAGGACCTTTCCAGTTATTTCTTAGGTGTGTTTTTGGAGGGACAGGGAAGAGGCGACACTTCTGAGTGTGTGTGTATGCAGGAAGGGATCCCTTCCCTTTGGATTTCACCTCTCACTTTATTCCTCCATTTTTACTGAAAGACCTGTTTTTGATCAGTATCAGGCTGACCAGAGCTAAATACTTTTTTGAAGACTCACAAGGAATAGTCTTGTTATAGCACACGATCTAAATGAGATGAAGAATTGAGAGGTGGTGATTCTCCATTTGGATTTGAGTTCACCTATGGGCAATGGGCAACATCTCGCTGGTAGGGAATGGAGTACTACTTTTTGCCTCACCAGAAAGTGCCCAGTAGTAAATGCTTTCTCTTCTTTGCTCTCTGCCTCTTTTTACATTTACAGGTGCCCAAATAATTTCTCATTCTCCACTCAATGCTGCCTGTTAACTGGTTAATTACATTGTAGAAACCTTTCATCAGGACCAGTCTGATGTAGCACACCTAAGTTGCTCATAAGTTATGTTGTTTTTGTGTGAACATTCTTGAAGAAGTGATTGAAAATGACTTCCATATCTTAGCTCATGACTCAGCAAGGCAGAGTGGTCACCCCTGCCATGGTCTGCTTCTCTTTTCACAGTGCCTCACCCTCCCTCTAAGGACTAAAATGCTTATGTCCAAGCAAGAACTCCTCCTCCATTTCCTCTTTGGGCTTTACCACCATCCCCCTATTCTCTGGTCTCCTATTTTTGGTGTCATTGTAAGTGAAGGAAGAGATGCTCCCTCTAATTTCTCTCTAGCCCATTATAACCTGCTATATTGGGGCAGCTTTTGATGTATGACATGTCACCCTTCCCATCTTGGTCTCCCGCAACACTGCTGTCTTGCGAAGCCCTTGCCAGTCCCAGCTCTGGTCAGTTGTGCCTTTCTCTTGTTATCTTTCTGCACTGCTTAGACTCACAGTGGGTTGTGGGGCTAATTTTAGGCATGTGCAGTAGCAGCTCCTTGCCAGTTTCAGCATCACTGTTAAAGTTTATCCAAAAGCAACTTCACTGAGAGTTTTCTTAAAGGGTAAAGGCTTTTTACAGATGCCAACCCTTCCCCACATATGGTAGGATGTTGTATTATATATCTACTCCTCAGTAAAGCATGCTTTCTGCTGAAAAAAAAAAAAAAGGCTGGCCTGAAACTCAGCATTCATAAAACGAAGATCATGGCATCTGGGCCCATCACTTCATGACAAATAGATGGGAAAACAATGGAAACAGTGACAGACTTTATTTTCTTGGGCTCCAAAATCACTGTGGATGGTGACTACAGCCATAAAATTAAAAGAGGAGGGGAACCAAGATGGCGGAGGAATGAGGGGAAAATTTCACCAGCTCCCCAACAGAGTCACCAGAACTAATCAAGAAATGAAACACCACCAACAAACCAGCTGCTAGACGACAGAAGAACTCCTTATGTCTGCGAGAGTAGAAGAGTGAACAGCCGAAACTTTCCTGGAGCTACTGTTATGAGAACCCTCTATCCTAACCCCCACTGCCAGATCGGACCGACGGAGAGTGTGCCAACAAGTGCCCTAAAAGGGGGCCTGAGTGGAGCGTCAGGGGAGAGAGGGCAGCAATCAGCGTGAAAATTCCAAGAATCCGCTGGGATCACATGCAGAAATTAAGACACAGCAGAGATAGGATACTGGAGCAGGGCCAGGCGGAACGCAATTGGGAAGTTCCCGTGGAGTGCTGCCTAGATACCTGGAGCCGGAAGGGAGCGCCCAGCGCGAAACAGGGCGAAAATTGCAATTTTCCACCTGGCGCCGGGTAAGTTCAAACACTCCTAGTGGGCGGCTTGCTGAATGGAGAGGGGAAGTCGCCCAGGGATCGCTGACCAGGGACCAGGCTCAAGCCGGGCAGGAAAGCTTGTGCCTGCCTTTGGGACTTGGACACGTAACTGGCAGTGTACGCGTGCCAGCGGCGGAGGAGCTGGTGCACCCTCATAGCTACACCCGCAGCGGAGGAAGCCGGGAGAAGGGCAGGTAGTGGAGGCTACCGGCAGGTCCGCGGCAGAGCCCGGATGCGCCCCTCCAACGCGGGACTGCACGCAGCTGCCCCCCACCCAACGGACTGGGATCAGCCCGCTGCCCCGGCCAGCACCTGAGCTTGCAGCAAAGCTATTGTCTTGCTAAAAACAAACCATAGCAACCAGTGCTGTAAGGGAAAGGCTACATCATCAAGACAACACCATCGAGAGCAAATTGGCTTCCACCAGACAGATGAGAGGATAAAAACCAGGGACAGTATTTAGCTTTTTTTGTTTGTTTATTTGTTGTGGACGGTTCTGTTCATTTGATTGATCAGTCAGGTTTGGTTTTTTATTTTTAGTGGGTTTTTTTTGTCTCTTATTAAGTTTTTCTTCCCTTTTTAAGTTTTAATGTCTTTTTTTTATTTTTAATTTTTTTTAAATTTTAATTCTTGGAAATTTCTAATTTTATTTCCTCTTTGCCACTGCTTCCTCCCTCTATGTTCTAAACGTAAAACTTTCTCCTATCTGCCACTATCCTCTAGATAAATATTTCCTACCTTCCTGTTTCCACTATTCTCTTCCAGCTGCACTAAACAATACAACACACTAATCTTGGCTATGTAACCCTATAAAATCCTTCCAAGACGAATCTATTCCTTCTCATTACCCATACACTCTCCTCCTCCTCACCCCCAACACATGTCTTAGCTAAAAATTGCTTTCATTGAAATAGTCCAAGCCAGGACCTTGCCCCAGATCTATTTTTCCAGGCACTATTTTAATTAATTCAGAGCTTAATGGGCAAGTATCATCTTTGATTGCATCGTTTGCCAGAAAAATTTCCTATGCATTATCTCTGTAAGACTGGTTAGATGTGGTTATTTCTGTGTATGTATGTATATCTGATGACTATGTTAGAAAACATCTGCATGCTTTTATGACTGTCACCCATCAGGTGACACCCATCTTATTCCTCAGATGCTAGTATTTGAACTAATATCACAGAACACCATAGCAAACCAGACATAGAGCCTACATCCCCTGACCAATCATCAAACCAAGGATCCTCGGAGCGGAAGCCCTGATTCCAAGACCCCACACTATCAAAGAACATACAACACTAGAGATTATTCACCTGTAAACAAGGCCTAACACCACCCAAGACACAAACCACTGAACCCTTCTAAAAGGACAGAAACCCAAAGGAAGGGAGAATTCAACCAAGAAGCCTGGTGGGAAAAAGAACTCCATACACACAGACACACACAAAGAAACAAAAACGAAGTTAATAATGAAACGACAGGGAAACACTGCACAAATGAAGGACCAAGCTAGAGAAACACAGCTTCAAATGACAGAGGAGGAGATAGACAAATTATCTGAAAGAGAATTCAGAAAAGCTACACTAATGAGGATGCAAAACACCGAAAACAGAATATTAGAGGAAATTAGTGCATTAAGAAGAGACATGCAAGAAATGAAAAATAAGCAAATAGAGACCACAAACTCATTTGCTGAGCTCAAAAATACTATCCAAGGTCTCAACAGTAGAGTATCAGAGGCTGAAGAATGGATAAGTGAGCTGGAAGACAGAATGGTGGAAATCAGTGCTGAAGAACAGAACAAAGCCAAAAGAATGAAAAGAACTGAGGATAGCATCAGAGACCTATGAGACAATATCAAACGCACCAACATTAGAGGAGTTCCAGAGGAGGAAGAGGGGAAGAAAGCCTACGAAAAAATTCTTGAAGAGGTTAAAGTTGAAAACTTCCCCAGCATGGGAAAGGAAATAGTCAACCAAGTCCAAGAAGCACAAAGAGTTCCATACAGGAGAAACCCCAGAAGAAACACACCAAGGCACATTCTAATCAAGCTAACGCAGACTAAATATAAAGACAGATTACTAAAAGCAGCTAGGAACAAACAACAAATAGCATATAAAGGAAATCCCATATTTCTAACTGTGGATCTTTCAACAGAAACCCTGCAGGCCAGAAGAGAATGGCAAGACACATTTAAATGACTAAAAGAGAATAACCTCCAACCAAGAATTCTCTACCCAGCAAGAATCTCATTCAGAATTGATGGTGAAGTCAAAAGCTTCACAGACAAGCAAAAACTAAAAGAATTCTGTACCACAAAACCAGCCCTACAACAAGTGTTAAAGGGTCTGATATAGCCAATAAATACAAGAGTAGGAGAAGTCCTACAAATCAAACCTCAAACTTCTAAGAAGATGATAATAGGAACATTCGTATCAATAATTACTTTGAACGTAAAAGGACTAAATGCTCCAACCAAACGACACAGGCTGGCTGAATGAATCCAGAAACATGACCCATATATATGCTGTTTACAAGAGAGCCACTTCAGACCTAGAGACACTCATAGAGTGAAAGTGAAAGGCTGGAAAAAGATATTCCATGCAAATGGAAATCAGAAGAAAGCTGGAGTAGCAATCCTCATATCAGACAAAACAGATTTTAAAGTAAGATTCTAAGAGACAAGGCAGGTCACTACATCATGATTCAGGGATCTATCCAAGAGGAAGACAACAGTCATGAACATCTACGCACCCAACACAGGGGCACCTCAATACATAAGACAGATACTTTTAGACATAAAAGAAGAAATCAATAATAAGACAGTAATAGTAGGAGACTTTAACACTCCTCTCACTCCAATGGATAGATCATCCAAACAGAAAATTAATAAAGAAACACAAGCCTTAAATGCCACACTAGAAAAGATGGACCTCATCGATATCTTTAGGACGTTCCATCCAAAAGCAGAAGAATACACTTTCTTCTCAAGTGCTCACAGAACATTCTCCAAGATAGACCACATCTTGGGTCACAAATCTAACCTCAGCCAATTCAAGAAAACCAAAAGTATATCAACTATCTTCTCGGACCACAATGCAATGAGACTAGAGATCAGCTACAGGAAAAAAAAACCGCTAAAAACAGAAACACATGGAGATTAAACAACACATACCTAAAAAACCAACTGAGGGGCTTCCCTGGTGGTCCAGTGGGTAAGGACACCGCCTTGTAGTGCAAGGGGTGCCGGTTCGATCCCTGGCCTAGGAAGATCCCACGTGCCGTGGAGTGGCTGGACCGATGTGTCCAATTATGGAGCCGGAGCTCTAGAGTGCATGCGCCCAGAGCCGGTGCTCTGCGACAACAGAGGCCACCGCGATGGGAGGCCCACACGGGCCAAAGAACAAAGATGGATGAAAATAGAGAAATGAAAGACCAATAGAAGTGACCCGCCCGCTCCCCTCCCTCCCCACCCCACCCTCCCATAAATAAATAAATAAATCTTTAAAAAAAAAAAAACTGATTACTGAGGAGATCAAAGGAGAAATTAAACAATTCCTAGCAGAAAATGATAATGAACATACGACTGTGCAAAACCTATGGGATACCACAAAAGCAGTTTTAAGAGGGAAATTTACAGTAATACAATCGTACATCAAGAAACTAGGAAAATATGAAGCAGATGACCTAACCCTCCGCTTAAAAAAAATTGGAGAAAGAAGAACAAAAACACCCCAAAGCCAGCAGAAGAAGAGAAATTATAAAGACTAGAGCAGAAATAAATGAGAAAGAAATGAAAGAAACAATAGTAAAGATAAATAGAACAAAAAGCTGGTTCTTCAAAAAGGTAAACAAAATTGACAAGCCACTGGCCAGACTCATCAAGAAAAAGAGAGAGAAGAACCAGATCAACAAAATCAAAAATGAAACAGGAGAGATTACAACAGATAATGCAGAAATCCAAAGGATTCTAAGAGACTATTGTGAACAACTATATGGCCACAAACTGGACAACCTGGAAGAAATGGACAGTTTCTTGGGGAAGATTAATCTCCCAAGACTGAGCCAGGAAGAAACAGAAACTTTGAACAACCCAATCACAAGCTCAGAAATCAAATTTGTGATGAAAAATCTACCCAAAAATAAAAGCCCAGGGCCAGATGGCTTCACAGCCGAATTCTACCAAACTTTTAAAGAAGAGCTAATGCCTGTCCTTCTACAACTCTTCCAAAAAATTGCACAGGAAGGAACACTTCCAAACACATTCTATGAGGCCACCATCACCCTGATACCCAAACCAGGTAAAGACAACACAAACAAGGAAAACTATAGGCCAATTTCACTGATGAACTTAGATGCCAAGATCCTCAACAAAATCCTAGAAAACAGAGTTCAACGACACATCAAAAAACTCATCCATCACGATCAAGTCGGGTTCATCCCAGGCATGCAAGGATTCTTCAACATCCACAAATCAATCAGTGTGATACACCATATCAACAAATTGAAAGACAAAAACCACATGATCATCTCAATAGATGCAGAAAAAGCCTTCGACAAAGTACAACATCTATTTATGATAAAAACTCTTCAGAAAATGGGCATAGAAGGATCCTGTCTCAACATAATAAAAACCATATATGAGAAGCCCACAGCAAACATTATCCTCAACGGTGAAAAACTGAAAGCATTCCCTCTAAGATCAGGAACAAGACAGGGGTGCCCACTTTCACCACTACTATTCAACATAGTCCTGGAAGTGCTAGCAAGAACAATAAGAGAAGAGAAAGAAATCAAAGGAATCCAGATTGGAAAGGAAGAAGTCAACCTCTCTCTTTTTGCAGACAACATGATATTATACATAGAAAACCCCGAAGACTATATTACAAAGCTACTAGAGCTAATCAATGAATTCAGCAAAGTCTCAGGATACAAAGTCAACAGACAGAAATCACTGGCATTCCTATACACAAACAATGAAAAATCAGAAAACGAAATCAAAGAGGCAATCCCCTTCACCATTGCAACCAAAAGAATCAAATATCTAGGAATAAACCTACCCAAAGAAACAAAAGAATTGTACACAGAAAATTGCAAGACACTGATGAGAGACATTAAAGAAGACTTAAACAGATGGAGAGATATTGCATGTTCCTGGATCGGAAGAATCAATATTGTGAAAATGACCATACTACCAAATATCATCTACAGATTCAATGCAATACCTATTCAACTACCATTGACATTTTTCACAGAACCAGACCAAAGAATAGCACAGTTCATATGCAAACACAAAAGACCTTGAATAGCCAAAGCAATCCTGAGAAAGAAAAACGGAGCTGGAGGAATCAGCCTCCCTAACTTCAGACTCCACTACAAAGCAACAGCCATCAAGACAGTGTGGTACTGGCACAAAAACAGAACTATAGATCAGTGGAACAAGATTGAGAACCCAGAGATCAACCAACGCACCTATGGGTACCCGATTTTTGACAAAGGAGGCGAAACTATAAAATGAGACAAAGACAGCCTCTTCAACAAGCGGTACTGGGAAAATTGGACAGCTACATGCAAAAAAATGAAGTTGGAACATTCCCTGACACCATACACAAAGATCAACTCAAAATGGATTAAAGACCTAAATGTAAGACCAGAAACCATCAAACTCTTAGAGGAGAATATAGGCAAAACCCTCAAGGACATCAATCAAAGCAAGATCTTCTCTGACCCACCTACTAAAATAGCAGAACTGAAAAGAAAAATGAACATGTGGGACCTCATGAAACTTAAAAGCTTTTGTACAGCAAAAGAAATTACAGAGAAGCTGAACAGACACCCCACGGAGTGGGAGAAAATCATAGCAAATGAAACAACAGACAAAGAATTAATCTCCAAAAGCTACAAGCAACTCAGACAGCTCAGCACAGGAAAAACGAACAACCCAATCAGAAAATGGGAAAAAGATCTAAAGAGACGCCTCTCCAAAGAGGACATACAGATGGCCCAAAAGCACATGAAATGATGCTCAACCTCGCTTATTATTAGAGAAATGCAAATTAAAACTACAATGAGATATCACCTCACACCCGTCAGAATGGCCATCATCCACAAATCGACAGACAGTAAATGCTGGAGAGGGTGCGGAGAAGAGGGAACCCTCTTGCATTGCTGGTGGGAATGTAAACTGATACAGCCTCTATGGAAGACAGTATGGAGATTCCTTAAAAAACTGAAAATAGAAGCACCCTATGACCCAGCAATCCCACTGTAATCCCACTATTATATCCTGATGAAATCAAAACTGAAAGAAGCACCTGTACCCCAGTGTTCATTGCAGCTCTCTATACAATAGCCAGAACATGGAAACAACCTAGATGTCCATCGACAAACGAATGGATACAGAAGCTCTTGTACATATATACAATGGAATACTACTCAGCTGTTAAAAGAAATGCAGAAGACTCAGTCCTAATGAAGTTGCTGGCTCTAGAACCTATCATAAAAAGTGAAGTAAGTCAAAAAGAGAAAGACAAATACAGTATACTAACACATATATATGGAATCTAGTAGGACGGTCTTGATAACACACGCAGTGAACTCATGCAAAAACAGACCAAGCATAGACATATGGACCTTGTGGGGAAGAAATAGGGAGGGGGAGGCGTGGAGACAGTAACATGGAAACCTATACTGTCATGTGTGGAAAAGATAGCTATTGTCATTGTGCTAAGGGAATAGGGGTGCTCACAGTGGCATGGGGCGATGGTCTGGAGGGGTGGGATGGAGGGATCTGGGGGAGTGGGGACCAAGGATATGCATATGAATGATCTGGGAACATACATGTCTGTGAACAACAAAACTCTGTAAAACCTTTAAAATAACTATTAAAAAAAAAAAATTAGAAGACACTGGCTCGGGCTTCCCCTGGTGGTCCAGTGGGTAAGGACATTTCCTTGCAGTGCAAGGGGCGCCGGTTCGATCCCTGGCCTGGGAAAATTCCACGTGCCATGGAGCGGCTGGACCGTTGTGTCCAATTACCAAGCGGGAGCTCTGGAGCACATGCGCCCAGAGCCGGCGCTCTGCAATGACAGACGCCACCGCGATGGGAGGCCCACAGGAGCCAAAGAACAAAGACGGATGAAAATAGAGAAATGAAAGACCAATAGAAGTGGCCTGCCTGCTCCCCTCCCTCCCCAACCCGACCCCCGCCCAAAATAAATATATAAATAAATCTTAAAAAAAAAAAAAAAGACACTGGCTCCTGGAAGAAAAGCTATGACAAACCTAGAGAGTGTATTAAAAAGCAGAGACATCACTTTGTTGACAAATGTCCATATAATCAAAGCTATAGTTTTTCCAGTAGTAATGTATGGACATGTGAGCTGGACCGTGAAGAAGGCTGAGCACTGGAGAATTGATGCTTTCAAACTGTGGTGCTGGAGAAGACTCTTAACAGTCCCTTGGACAGCAAGGAGATCAAATCAGTCAATCCTAAAGGAAATCCACCCAGAAAATTCATTGGAAGGATGAATGCTGAAGCTGAAGCTCCAATGCTCTGACTATCTGATGTGAAGAACTGACTCACAGGAAAAGATTTGATGCTGGGAAAGATTGAGAGCAGAAGCAGGCAACAGAGAATGAGATGGTTGGATGGTATCACTGACTTAATGAACAGGAGTTTGAGCAAGCTTGAGGAGATAGTGAAGGACAGGGAGGTCCGATGTGTTGCAGTCCATGGGGTCACAAAGAGTCGGACATGACTTAGTGACTAAACAGCAATTGACAATTTGGACTGAAAATTTCTTGGTGGTGGGAGCTGGATGTGTTTGGCAGCTTCCCTGGTTTCTACCCACCTGATGTCAGGGCTATCTACCCTTCATATTATGACACCAGAAGTGCCTGCTGACATAGGTTCCAAACATCCCCTGGGGAAAACTCACCCAGGGTTGAGAGTCACTGCTCTCAAAGAAGGGAAAAGGCAAAATCCTGCATTACCCCTGAAGGAAAATTGTATTGAAAGGAGATTGTATTTTTGTATTTTGCAATCTTGTATTTTTATCTTCATGATTCTTTAACTTTACCAGTTCTGGCTAAAGTCAGGTCCAGTATACCGTATTATTTGCTCTTTGCAGAACTCTGTACCACCCACACATACATTGTTCACCCAAGATTTAGGGAGATGAGGAAAGAGAATAAACCTTGCCATCTAGAAAATGACTCCACTTCTCCCTTAGTGAAATTCACCTTTGCTTGAGAGGAAAATATCCACGAGAGGCTGCTGAGTGAGAATGAACTGTCAACAGGGAACAGTAGTAATTGAATACAGTGCTGATTTTATTCCAACTAAATAAAGCAATGTATAGGTCATCTGGGCAATAAGCTTAAAAAAGGCCAAAAGCTGAAAACAAGGATTTTGTTGTTGTTTTATCAGTCACTGCCCTCTTACACAACTCATCTCAGAAAATGTAGGTTAAAAAAATCTCATGCAAAGAAATAGAGGAAAAAAGGAGGAAATGAAGTTCATTTAGAGTGCACTGGAATGTGGTTCTCCAATTCTTCCTCTCTGAACTGCTCCATCAGCATGGTCCATTTCGGATTATTTTAATATCATGACCATCATCCCTGCAAGATGAATAACCATAAAAATACATTTATTATTAAATGTATCCCTCTACGTGTCTTGAGTTCTTGTGGCTGGTCTAAAAATAAACCCAAAACAGATTATCAGGAAAAAAAGAAACTTTAATTCTTGTGCATGGAGGTCTCATAGAAATAAGATTTAACTAGTGACCAAAACAGGGAGCTTTTATACTTTTTAGACCAAGAAACAATACATTTGTGAGGAATTAAGAGAACAAAGAAACTTAGGCTTTGGATGCTTAACCAGTAAAGATTCTATGAACAGTGTCAGTTTGAGGTAATAAATAACAAAACCTCAGAGACAATGAACTAGAACTAAAATCTGTTTTATAGTGTATTATAATTTCTGCTAAAAGATCATTTTCTCTCTTATAATTACCTCCCCCTCCTTTTTTCTTTTTTTTACTAAAGATGGCCAAATTAACCTAATTTGTTCACAAAACAAGTCTAGATCCAATAAACTTGGCCTGGTTGTTTACATAAGTACAGGAAGAATAGCAGTTGACCATGTAGACTCTTTTAAATCTGCTTTGCTGGAACTTTTTATGAGGAACCTCAGACTGAATTTTTAACAGCATCTCAAGACTAAGTGGCAGCCTCAAGGCTAAAGCAAGCAAGCCAAACATTCGCCAACAGACTCTGTCTGCAATAGATAGAGATTTGGGTGAATTCCTCTCTTCACACAAGTCCCCAAAATACACTGTTTCCTGAAGGTCCCCAAGAGATGACCTTCCTTCCTTACCTGGGAAGGCTGCTGGGAAACCTCAAAGTAAGGTTCTAGGCTGTTTTTCCAAGGTCTTTATTGGCTGCATAAAGTCAACCTTAGTTCCTCAAAGCTATCTGTTCATATCTGAGGCTATGCATGTCTCTTTCTAATATAACATTCCAGTCAAAGCTTTGATACTATTATCAATGTTTCCAGTTGTGTTCTGTTCTAAGAAAAACAGATTCTTACTGAACTTATACAAATAACTATATTGCCAAGAAAACAAGAGTTTATGACTTCTGGAAGGGTCCAGTAGAGAACTCCATGTGGTCCATTTCGGATTATTTTAATATCATGACCATCATCCCTGCAAGATGAATAACCATAAAAATACATTTATTATTAAATGTATCCCTCTACGTGTCTTGAGTTCTTGTGGCTGGTCTAAAATAAACCCAAAACAGATTATCAGGAAAAAGAAACTTTAATTCTTGTGCATGGAGGTCTCATAGAAATAAGATTTAACTAGTGACCAAAACAGGGAGCTTTTATACTTTTTAGACCAAGAAACAATACATTTGTGAGGAATTAAGAGAACAAAGAAACTTAGGCTTTGGATGCTTAACCAGTAAAGATTCTATGAACAGTGTCAGTTTGAGGTAATAAATAACAAAACCTCAGAGACAATGAACTAGAACTAAAATCTGTTTTATAGTGTATTATAATTTCTGCTAAAAGATCATTTTCTCTCTTATAATTACCTCCCCCTCCTTTTTTCTTTTTTTTACTAAAGATGGCCAAATTAACCTAATTTGTTCACAAAACAAGTCTAGATCCAATAAACTTGGCCTGGTTGTTTACATAAGTACAGGAAGAATAGCAGTTGACCATGTAGACTCTTTTAAATCTGCTTTGCTGGAACTTTTTATGAGGAACCTCAGACTGAATTTTTAACAGCATCTCAAGACTAAGTGGCAGCCTCAAGGCTAAAGCAAGCAAGCCAAACATTCGCCAACAGACTCTGTCTGCAATAGATAGAGATTTGGGTGAATTCCTCTCTTCACACAAGTCCCCAAAATACACTGTTTCCTGAAGGTCCCCAAGAGATGACCTTCCTTCCTTACCTGGGAAGGCTGCTGGGAAACCTCAAAGTAAGGTTCTAGGCTGTTTTTCCAAGGTCTTTATTGGCTGCATAAAGTCAACCTTAGTTCCTCAAAGCTATCTGTTCATATCTGAGGCTATGCATGTCTCTTTCTAATATAACATTCCAGTCAAAGCTTTGATACTATTATCAATGTTTCCAGTTGTGTTCTGTTCTAAGAAAAACAGATTCTTACTGAACTTATACAAATAACTATATTGCCAAGAAAACAAGAGTTTCTGACTTCTGGAAGGGTCCAGTAGAGAGAAAAAGATAAATGTTTAAATGCTGATTACAAATGTATAATGGATCAAATTGCTCTAAGTCATAGTTAGCTTAAGAGAAAAGATGGAAAAGTTTCCTTAAATCTGGAGAGAGAAAACATTTTAAAAACTCAGCAGTGTTTCAGATTTTCATAAATTATAAAAATTACAATTATCTTCCTCAGTTTGTTTAGTCCTATAATGACTTCTTGTTTCAGTTGATCTTCTGTTAAAATTTTTTTGAAGCCATGAATTTCTCCGCTAGGGTTCTATAAATTCTTACCCAGATATGATTTGAAAGTCATTAGAAATGTAAATTCTAGGATATTTGTTAGATTTCCTTCCATGAATTTCCCTGAAAATAAAACACAGTTGCAGAAAGCTTTTGAAGAACAATCTAAGTAAGAGTAACTGTGTGTAAATGATAAAAGACCTCAAAATGGCCACTATTGAAGATCTGATTCATTATAATGGAATTGATAAGAAAATTTGGTTACTCTAAGATACGTATCATTTTAAGATAACAGCTAGAATTATGGCTAACATTATAAAGTGACATATCCAAAGTTTAGGGATTACATTTATTTTCTAGAACATTTATGTTAGTAACATTTATCCATACTGTGTAACCTAAGAAGGTTTATCACTGTTTACTTGATAAATGCTTCCCATGTAATTTAATATACAAAAAAACCCATTAGTTTACTGTCTTTTCTTAAACTTCCTTTTTTTTTTTTTTTGCCTCTACTAGTCATTGTTTATTTTTCATTCATCTTTTTATTCTTTGGCACGTGTGGGCCTCCCATTGCAGTGGCCTCCCTCATTGTAGAGCACTGGCTCTGGGCGTGTGTGCTCCAGAGCACTGGCTCATAATTGGACACACCGGCCCAGCCTTTCTTCAGCATGTGGGATCTTCCTGGACCAGGGATTGAACCAATCAGTGCCCCTTGCACTGCAAGGTGGACTCTTTACCCACTGGACCACCAGGGAAGCCCTAATATCTCTTTTATAAGGATAGAAAACAAAATTTTCAAGTTTCTAGGAGCCCTTTTGATAACCCCAAGTCATTTCCAGTTCAATAAGACTTCATTTAGAATTTTGCAGAGTTTGTCAAAAATACCAATGTTTTTTAAGCACTTGGTCAAATAGGATCATCAGTCACTGTCAAACAGTACTTAACTATCAATATAATCAAAGTAAAAAACACATCTCTGACAAATACAGAAGCTAAATAGTTGTAAAAAGAGTTAGTTCTTTTAATATTGAAAAAAGACAGGAATTTGTGTATGTGTGTGTGTGTGTGTATGTGTCTTCTAAGTGGTCAAAACTTCAGATAAAGACAAAAAAGAGTCTGGTTTTCTAGACAGATTATATTAAAAGTAAAGAAAACTTTTTTTACAATTTCTTATTAAGACTAGACCAATAATCTAAGAAAACTTTGTGCTTTTGACAGAGATAAACAGCAAATTTTAATTTTGCACCAGTTTACTTTTGATATTCATTTACTTAATTAAACTCATTCCAGTCTTAGACAGTCCTGCTCACCCATAAAATTCCTTAAGGTTCTTTCTTTCATAAACCTTTTGTAATTTTTATTCTCATTTTATTTTTCTTCTTTTCTTTCCCATTTAGAAATAGCCAGATTTTAGGACAAAAAATCACTTTGTTTTTTCTTAACAATCCTTTGACTTTTCTTAGCCCAAAACACAAAACGCTTTTTTTCCCCATTTCTGGCACTTTCAACTATATATACTAATTAGAATTATTAATCCTGTGAAATCTTAATTTGGGGGGGGGAAGTAAAGAAGTAAACCACTGTGAACTTTATTAACATTTTGTGACTTGGCAGACTTATGTATTTCATAATTTCTAGAAATATATGCCACTTCATAGCACAATTTTTCACTAAAGCACAAGAAGCACTTCCCTGGCAATCTAGTGGTTAGGAATCGTTCTTGCAATGCAGGGGACTTGGGTTCAGTCCCTGGTTGGGGAACTAAGATCCCACAGGCTACAGAGCAACTAGGCCCACAGCTACTGAGCCTGTGTGCTCCAGAGTCCGAACACTGCAACTAGAGAGGCTGGTGTTGCAACTAGAGAGTCTGTGCACTACAACGAAAGATCGCGTGATGCAACGAAGATCCCACATGCTGCAGCATTTCTTTTTTGGAAATGATACAGAACTCCCATCATTTAACTTATGAAACTCTAAGGGTGTAAATTAAATTACCAAAGAATTTAGAAAATTAAATTTACTCACTGTGATGGCTAACATCTTTCATTATTTGTGGAAAAGACTTAAGATATGTATTTGCCCTTGACAAGCAGTTGAGGAGGGGATGTGATTAACTAGTATTTGGGCAAGAGATCCTTTTAGCAGGTTGTGTTTTAAAAGGCATCCTTCTTCTTTTTCATTTTTGGTTTCAGGTTCTACCAGTTCAGCCTATCTAGGCTCAGACTCAGGCAAGGTAGGTTGTGTTTACACCTCAAAGACAGGGTCATATTTATAACTTTGAAGGCCAAAGAAAGAAAATGTCAGTTTTCTCCTAGGAGTTTTGGAGTGTATTTATCTATTATTATAAGTCTTTGGGCAATTATTATTAAAATAATTTTTAAAATGCAGGACAATTTTGCTCCAATATTGTGATCTTTTATAATATCTAGAGAGCATTTTGAGAGGAATAGGTAGGTTTGGGGAATGGTGAAAACAAGTGGACCTTGATTTATTTCTACAGTTGCATTTCTGGTTTTGTTCAGTTTTGCAAGAAAAAGAAAATTGTTTCTATTAGCTCTTGAATATTGGCTTTAAGCTAATCTACTTCCTGATTATTTCTAGGAGGGCCTAGGGAATTACGGGGTTTTTTTTTAGGTTAGTTGACTAGATTTCTGCATTTCACTTAATACTTAGAATTATTAATCCTGTGAAATCTTAATTTGGAAGTAATAAACCACTGTGAACTTTATTAACATTTTGTGACTTGGCAGACTTATGTATTTCATAATTTCTAGAAATATATGCCACTTCATAGCACAATTTTTCACTAAAGCACAAGAAGCACTTCCCTGGCAATCTAGTGGTTAGGAATCGTTCTTGCAATGCAGGGGACTTGGGTTCAGTCCCTGGTTGGGGAACTAAGATCCCACAGGCTACAGAGCAACTAGGCCCACAGCTACTGAGCCTGTGTGCTCCAGAGTCCGAACACTGCAACTAGAGAGGCTGGTGTTGCAACTAGAGAGTCTGTGCACTACAGCGAAGATCGCGTGATGCAACGAAGATCCCACATGCTGCAGCATTTCTTTTTGGAAATGATACAGAACTCCCATCATTTAACTTATGAAACTCTAAGGGTGTAAATTAAATTACCAAAGAATTTAGAAAATTAAATTTACTCACTGTGATGGCTAACATCTTTCATTATTTGTGGAAAAGACTTAAGATATGTATTTGCCCTTGACAAGCAGTTGAGGAGGGGATGTGATTAACTAGTATTTGGGCAAGAGATCCTTTTAGCAGGTTGTGTTTTAAAAGGCATCCTTCTTCTTTTTCATTTTTGGTTTCAGGTTCTACCAGTTCAGCCTATCTAGGCTCAGACTCAGGCAAGGTAGGTTGTGTTTACACCTCAAAGACAGGGTCATATTTATAACTTTGAAGGCCAAAGAAAGAAAATGTCAGTTTTCTCCTAGGAGTTTTGGAGTGTATTTATCTATTATTATAAGTCTTTGGGCAATTATTATTAAAATAATTTTTAAAATGCAGGACAATTTTGCTCCAATATTGTGATCTTTTATAATATCTAGAGAGCATTTTGAGAGGAATAGGTAGGTTTGGGGAATGGTGAAAACAAGTGGACCTTGATTTATTTCTACAGTTGCATTTCTGGTTTTGTTCAGTTTTGCAAGAAAAAGAAAATTGTTTCTATTAGCTCTTGAATATTGGCTTTAAGCTAATCTACTTCCTGATTATTTCTAGGAGGGCCTAGGGAATTACGGAGGTGTGTGATTTTTTTTTTTTTTTTAAGGGAAATTTATGTTGGATCTTACTTTTAAGTCTTATTTCTGTTTTTTTTTTTCATCTTAATAAGAGACTCCCTAAGCCTTGCCATTTTACTTTTTTTCCCCTTTCCATCTGATCCTCCCATGAGTACCAATGTAACAGTTATTTGTGATGAGATCTTTTGAAATTTTTTTTTCTCTTAAATATAACCCACTTAAAGGATCTGTTGGTCTATGGTTGATTCATGTTGATGCATGGCAGAGACACAACCCTGTAAAGCAATTATCCTCCAATTAAAAATAACTTTAAAAAAAAATATCCTTTGTCCATTGATGATCTTATATTAATTTCAAATATTGACTCAAACCAGTAAGCCTTTTTTTTAAATTTTTTTAATAATTTTATTTATTTATTCATTTATTCTGGGTCTTTGTTGCTGCTGCAGGCTCTTCTCTAGTTACAGGGAGTCGGGGCTACTCTCTAGTTGAGGTGAGCAGGCTTCTTGTTGCGGTGACTTCTAGACTTCTACTCTTGCGGAATTCAGGCTCTAGGGCACATGGGCTTCAGTAGTGGTAGCACATGGGCTCAGTAGTTGCAGCTCTGAGGCTCTAGAGCACACGCTCAGTAGTTGTGGGTCATGGGTTTAGTTGCTCCTCAGCATGTGGGATCTTCCCAGATCAGCAATCGAACACGTGTCTCTTGCATTGGCAGGTGAACTCTTCACCACTGAGCTTAGGTTCATCTCCATCTTTCTTTGGCAGTTTCTGGGTTTGCCTTGTCTGCATCTCCAGTTGCCTCCTACCTTTCTGATCTTGAAGCATTGTCCGGTCTCTGGGTCCCTGTGGTCTTCTTTGCTTCAGACAGTAACAAGATACCACTATAGAGTGCTTCCTCTTATTTTCCAGAGAATCTAGTGGCCTGATTCATTCATTCATTTTCCCCAGAGCTGGAGAGTCTCGACCCCATCGGGCTCAGCCGATCTCCGTGGGCGAGTCTTCCAGTAAGCCTTTTTTATGGCTTAACAAGAGACAAAAGAGGTGTCTCCAAGGATTATATAGTTCACACATGATTATAAAGTTCACTCGCATAGTTAGGCTAAGAAAATAAGGCAATGAAGGTTAAGATGACAACGACCCGGGCTTCCCCTGGTGGTCCAGTGGATAAGGACACCGCCTTGCAGTGCAAGGGGCGCCGGTTCGATCCCTGGCCTGGGAAGATCCCACGTGCCGCGGAGCGGCTGGACTGATGTGTCCAATCACCGAGCCGGAGCTCTGGAGCGCATGCGCCAGAGCCGGTGCTCTGCAACAACAAACGCCACCGCAATGGGAGACCCGCAGGAGCCAAAGAACAAAGATGGATGAAAACAGAGAAATGAAAGACCAATGGAAGTGGCCCGCCCGCTCCCCTCCCTCCCCAATCCGACCCCAGCCCAAAATAAAGAAATAAATAAATCTTTAAAAAAAAAAAAAAAAAAGATGACAACGACCCATTATGGACTAGGACCGTAAGACAAAAGCCCCTGATATAGCCAGAAAGAGAGAGTGCTGACTTTGTATCTCACAACTATTCTATTCAACCAAATGCACCTTCCAAAAAGCAGAGCCCTCAGGACATAAAACAAGATGGAAGGACACATCTTATTTGGTTTTTTTTATGGAAAACCTACAGGAAGGCTTGTTTAAGTAGATGCAGGTCTGGCGAAGCCAGTCTGTGAGGCCAACTCAAATAGCAGGCTTGCGCCTATGCCTGCATTCTGCCCTATGGTTCGTCCTCTTTATGGCAATGACACAACAGAGAGAAACAAAGGAAAACAGTGACCATCTCTGAGAAGAAAAGAATCCCCAAGAATTACTAAATATAAGGAGCTAGCTCAACAAATATGTTCTCCTGTTAATCTCAATTTAAAGAGTAAGTAAGGAACTCTCGCCAACTTTTCCTTCCACCAGACCTTGCAGACAGAGATCCAGGAAGCTGAGGTGGTAAGAAATCTTACCTTCTGCTGGTCTTTATCAGAGGGCCCCAGATCTCTCAGCTGCAGTAGTCTCAGGGCAGGAAGCGGGTTCAGCCGATCTCCGTGGGCGAGTCTTCCAGTAAGCCTTTTATGGCTTAACAAGAGACAAAGAGGTGTCTCCAAGGATTATATAGTTCACACATGATTATAAAGTTCACTCGCATAGTTAGGCTAAGAAAATAAGGCAATGAAGGTTAAGATGACAACGACCCGGGCTTCCCCTGGTGGTCCAGTGGATAAGGACACCGCCTTGCAGTGCAAGGGGCGCCGGTTCGATCCCTGGCCTGGGAAGATCCCACGTGCCGCGGAGCGGCTGGACTGATGTGTCCAATCACCGAGCCGGAGCTCTGGAGCGCATGCGCCAGAGCCGGTGCTCTGCAACAACAAACGCCACCGCAATGGGAGACCCGCAGGAGCCAAAGAACAAAGATGGATGAAAACAGAGAAATGAAAGACCAATGGAAGTGGCCCGCCCGCTCCCCTCCCTCCCCAATCCGACCCCAGCCCAAAATAAAGAAATAAATAAATCTTTAAAAAAAAAAAAAAAAAAGATGACAACGACCCATTATGGACTAGGACCGTAAGACAAAAGCCCCTGATATAGCCAGAAAGAGAGAGTGCTGACTTTGTATCTCACAACTATTCTATTCAACCAAATGCACCTTCCAAAAAGCAGAGCCCTCAGGACATAAAACAAGATGGAAGGACACATCTTATTTGGTTTTTTTTATGGAAAACCTACAGGAAGGCTTGTTTAAGTAGATGCAGGTCTGGCGAAGCCAGTCTGTGAGGCCAACTCAAATAGCAGGCTTGCGCCTATGCCTGCATTCTGCCCTATGGTTCGTCCTCTTTATGGCAATGACACAACAGAGAGAAACAAAGGAAAACAGTGACCATCTCTGAGAAGAAAAGAATCCCCAAGAATTACTAAATATAAGGAGCTAGCTCAACAAATATGTTCTCCTGTTAATCTCAATTTAAAGAGTAAGTAAGGAACTCTCGCCAACTTTTCCTTCCACCAGACCTTGCAGACAGAGATCCAGGAAGCTGAGGTGGTAAGAAATCTTACCTTCTGCTGGTCTTTATCAGAGGGCCCCAGATCTCTCAGCTGCAGTAGTCTCAGGGCAGGAAGCGGGTTCTAGCCAGGCTCCTCCTGGCTGACCAACTGTCGGGGCAGAAGAAACTTCCCCCTCTACCCTCTTGGGTTCTTGTGGCTGGACTAATAATAAGATGGACACAGACAGATTAACAAGAAAAAGAAAATTTTTTATTCATATGCACAGAGGTCTCATAGAAACTGGACTTAATAAGTGACCAAAGTAGGAAGCTTTTATTCCTTTTAGACAGAGAAGCAATGCATTTGTGAGGAATTGGTAAGACAAACTTGGGCTTTGGGTACTTAGTAAGTGAAGAATCTATACAGTTTTGGATTGGGGGAGTGAATCTAAAAAGTGACAAATTTTGTTTATACAGGCTTTGTAGCTCTAAATTCCTAATCTCTGGTGATAAGAGTGTTCTACCTTCAGATGCAGGGAGTGCATCTTTCACATGACATTAATTTTATACTTTCAGGGAAAGAGGCAGGAGGGCCAAAGTGTCCCTCATGCATTGGCTCTTTCTTAAGTAATGGTAATACACAATAATTAATGTACTGTTATTGTACATTTTGGGATAGCCTGCCCTGGACCACCATGTTGAGACTGTCATACTGAAACTGCCCCACTATTTGTATTAAAAAGACCTGTGCCATTATACATTATATTCATTCCAGGGTGATACTTAGTCATGTTTAAAGCTAAACTAGGAAACAATGAAGGCAAAAGACCAACTCTCTTATTTTTCTCCTAACCCTAGGGCACAGAGAACTTTTTTTTTTTCTACAGAGAACTATTAATATCTGCAAAGACTCACTCAAAGAAGACCTAGGTAACTCACTTAAGGCTGAGGTCAGAGAATGGACCCCTGAAATACAAACCAGCATACCTGAAGAAGTCATGGTCACATGAGCTGGTCAGGTGTTTCACAATAAGAGCATCAGGTGTAATATACTGATTACTAAGCATTCTACCAGATAGAGTTATCAAGACCTATTTTCCATCTAATAGTGCAGGATGTGTAGGTTGCATATACCCTGTGACTTTAAAAGAACACTGAATATTGCACCACAGAGTGTAACTGCTAACTGTATTCTTTTCTGTTTAATTTTCATTCTATATTGGAGTATAATTGTTTTACAATGTCATGTTAGTCTCAGGTGTACAACAAAGTGATTCTTTTCCCTTTTAGGTTATTACAAAGTGACACACATACATATATCCATTCTTTTTCAGATTCTTCTCCCATTTAGGTTATTACAGAATACGGAGTGAAGATCCCTGTGCTGTAGAGTAGGTCCTTGTTGATTATTTTACAGATTGTAGTATGCATAAGTTAATAATTCCAAGCTCCTAATTTATCCCCCCACCACCTTTCCCCTTTGGCAACTAACTATAAGTTTGGTTTTTTGTTTGTTTGTTTTAATTTTTATTTATTTTTGGCTATTCTGGGTTTTCACTGCGGCCACAGGTTCTTCTCTATTTGCAGGGAGTGGGGGCTACTCTCTAGTTGAGGTGAGCAGGCTTGTTGCAGTGACTTTTCTTGTTGTGGAACTCGGGCTTTAGGGCACACGGGCTTCAGTAGTTGTGGCACATGGGCTCAATAATTGCGGCTCTGAGGCTCTAGAAAACAGGCTCAATAGTTGTGGCTCCTGGTCTTTAGTTGGCTCCGCAGCATTTTTGGCGAAACTTCGGTCCCATGTTGAGACTGTCATACTGAAACTGCCCCACTATTTGTATTAAAAAGACCTGTGCCATTATACATTATATTCATTCCAGGGTGATACTTAGTCATGTTTAAAGCTAAACTAGGAAACAATGAAGGCAAAAGACCAACTCTCTTATTTTTCTCCTAACCCTAGGGCACAGAGAACTTTTTTTTCTACAGAGAACTATTAATATCTGCAAAGACTCACTCAAAGAAGACCTAGGTAACTCACTTAAGGCTGAGGTCAGAGAATGGACCCCTGAAATACAAACCAGCATACCTGAAGAAGTCATGGTCACATGAGCTGGTCAGGTGTTTCACAATAAGAGCATCAGGTGTAATATACTGATTACTAAGCATTCTACCAGATAGAGTTATCAAGACCTATTTTCCATCTAATAGTGCAGGATGTGTAGGTTGCATATACCCTGTGACTTTAAAAGAACACTGAATATTGCACCACAGAGTGTAACTGCTAACTGTATTCTTTTCTGTTTAATTTTCATTCTATATTGGAGTATAATTGTTTTACAATGTCATGTTAGTCTCAGGTGTACAACAAAGTGATTCTTTTCCCTTTTAGGTTATTACAAAGTGACACACATACATATATCCATTCTTTTTCAGATTCTTCTCCCATTTAGGTTATTACAGAATACGGAGTGAAGATCCCTGTGCTGTAGAGTAGGTCCTTGTTGATTATTTTACAGATTGTAGTATGCATAAGTTAATAATTCCAAGCTCCTAATTTATCCCCCCACCACCTTTCCCCTTTGGCAACTAACTATAAGTTTGGTTTTTTGTTTGTTTGTTTTAATTTTTATTTATTTTTGGCTATTCTGGGTTTTCACTGCGGCCACAGGCTCTTCTCTATTTGCAGGGAGTGGGGGCTACTCTCTAGTTGAGGTGAGCAGGCTTGTTGCAGTGACTTTTCTTGTTGTGGAACTCGGGCTTTAGGGCACACGGGCTTCAGTAGTTGTGGCACATGGGCTCAATAATTGCGGCTCTGAGGCTCTAGAAAACAGGCTCAATAGTTGTGGCTCATGGTCTTAGTTGCTCCGCAGCATGTGGGATCTTCCCGGATCAGGGATCGACCCCATGTCTCCTGCATTGGCAGGCGAACTCTTTATCACTGAACTACCAGGGAAGCCCTGGTAGCCATAAGTTTGTTTCTGAAGTCTGTGAATGTGTTTCTGTTTTGTAAATAAGTTCATTTATATCATTTTTTTAGATTACACATATAAGCAATATCATGATATTTGTCTTTGTCAGACTTACCTCACTATTTTAATCTGTAGGTCCATCCATGTTGCTGCAAATGGCATTATTTCATTCTTTTTTATGGCTAAGTCCATTGAATATATGTACCACATCTTCTTTATCCATTCCTCTGTTGATGGACATTTAGGGTGTTGCCAAGTCTTGACTGTTGCTTTTGTGAACATAGGGGTGCATGTATCTTTTCAGATTATGGTTTTCTCTGGATATATGTCTAGGAATGGGTTCGCTGGGTCATGTGATAGTTCTGTTTCTATTTTTTTGAGGAAACTCCATACTGTTCTCCATAGTGGCTGTATCACTTTACATTTCCACCAAAAGTGCAGGTGGAACTTTCCTCCACACTCCCTTTTCTCCACACTCTCTCCAGCGTTTATTGTTTCTAGACTTTTTGATGATGGCCATTCTAACCAGTGTGAGGTAATACCTCCTTTTGGTTTTCATTTACATTTCCTTAATAATGTTGAGCATCTGTTCATGTGCTTTTTGGCCATCTGTATATCTTCTTAGGAGGAATATCTAGATCTTCTGACCATGTTTTTTTTTTTTTTTAATTTTTAATTGAATTGTGTTTTGGGTATTGAGCTATGTAAGCTGTTTGTATATTTTGGAGATTGTCAGTCATTTTGTTTGCAAATATTTTATCGCATTCTGTGGGTTGTCTTTTCATTTTGTTTATGGTTTCCTTTGCTGTGCCAGGATGGGTGGGATTGATAATCGACAGGGGGCTACATAGCAGTGCATTAGCTCCATGACCTGCCTCAAAACTCAGAAATAGCTACCATTCTATTCCTTGTTTTCTTTCATTCCTCTGAAAACACGCTGAATCATTACTCTGGAACTGTCCCTAGACATTGCATGACAGACCCAGGTCTTCTTTCTTGGTGCCCAGCATAGGCTCAAACAACAGGGCTGCAAATAGCACTACTGTTACAAACCTAAGTAAATTTAGGGAAACTATTCATCCCTGGATAATACATTACTTAATTAGCTCATCTACAGTGGATTAATCACACATCACTTTTTATAACTTTGATCTAGCAAATGCACTGAAGGATTCTGTGTCTTTTTAAATGTCAGCCTTAAAACAGGGCTACTTATGTCACATTTTAATCTTACATCCAAGAAAAGAGTCACAACGTCCTAAGTAATCAAAATGCAAGAGAAGAACTAAAGAAAATTTGCCTAGTTTATATTGTAAAATTGTTACCTAATTTGGTTAAAATTGTCACTTACTAATCATAGAACAAAAAATTTCAATTTATGGTGCATGTATCGTTTCAGATTATGGGTTTCTCTGGATATATGTCTAGGAATGGGTTCGCTGGGTCATGTGATAGTTCTGTTTCTATTTTTTTGAGGAAACTCCATACTGTTCTCCATAGTGGCTGTATCACTTTACATTTCCACCAAAAGTGCAGGTGGAACTTTCCTCCACACTCCCTTTTCTCCACACTCTCTCCAGCGTTTATTGTTTCTAGACTTTTTGATGATGGCCATTCTAACCAGTGTGAGGTAATACCTCCTTTTGGTTTTCATTTACATTTCCTTAATAATGTTGAGCATCTGTTCATGTGCTTTTTGGCCATCTGTATATCTTCTTAGGAGGAATATCTAGATCTTCTGACCATGTTTTTTTTTTTTTTTAATTTTTAATTGAATTGTGTTTTGGGTATTGAGCTATGTAAGCTGTTTGTATATTTTGGAGATTGTCAGTCATTTTGTTTGCAAATATTTTATCGCATTCTGTGGGTTGTCTTTTCATTTTGTTTATGGTTTCCTTTGCTGTGCCAGGATGGGTGGGATTGATAATCGACAGGGGGCTACATAGCAGTGCATTAGCTCCATGACCTGCCTCAAAACTCAGAAATAGCTACCATTCTATTCCTTGTTTTCTTTCATTCCTCTGAAAACACGCTGAATCATTACTCTGGAACTGTCCCTAGACATTGCATGACAGACCCAGGTCTTCTTTCTTGGTGCCCAGCATAGGCTCAAACAACAGGGCTGCAAATAGCACTACTGTTACAAACCTAAGTAAATTTAGGGAAACTATTCATCCCTGGATAATACATTACTTAATTAGCTCATCTACAGTGGATTAATCACACATCACTTTTTATAACTTTGATCTAGCAAATGCACTGAAGGATTCTGTGTCTTTTTAAATGTCAGCCTTAAAACAGGGCTACTTATGTCACATTTTAATCTTACATCCAAGAAAAGAGTCACAACGTCCTAAGTAATCAAAATGCAAGAGAAGAACTAAAGAAAATTTGCCTAGTTTATATTGTAAAATTGTTACCTAATTTTCATGCACAGGATACATTCATTGGGATAAGTGGCCATGTCACTTCCACACACGGGGCCGAAGTCCCGGGGACATCCTGGTAAGTTAAACTGATTGCAGTTTGGCTAGAAAAGAGAAAGGAAGACAAAAATTGGGAGAATAACTTGAGATGTTCTCCTCATAAAGCAGTTTAGAGGAGGACAAAGTCCTAAGTTTCTCTAGATTTCCTGGAAATATCCTACAGAAAGACTTATTTTTCCCCCATAAAAGTAGGTTGTTTCTAATACAAAAATCAGGTGCAGTGTTAAAGCAACAGGTCAATACCTACTATGTAAGAAAAGAACCTCAGAGGAAGGTTTCCATCTGGCTGATTTTTAAAACAAAAGTCCAAGATGTGCCACCAAACCCTACTTTACTATCCTTCAGCTTCATAATTTGCTCTTCACCATGATATTCATGAGAATGACCTGTTACATTTCACCTACTCCCTTGGCATAACACCCAGACACACTCAGGAAGCAAATCCTTTTCTCTGGATTTTTAAGATACTGGCATTTAAACAACAGCATTAAAGAAAGCAGTAGGTTCAGAATTAGACCTTAGGGGTTGTTATAGGTTTAATTGTGTCCACCCAGAAGGATTTGTTAAAACCCTAACACCTAGCACCTCAGAATGTGACGTTATGTGGAATTAGGATCTTTATATAGGAAATTATGTTAAAATAAGTTTAGGAGAATGGCCCCTAATTCAATATGACTAGTGCTCTTATAAAAGAGAAAATTTAGACACAGACACACCAGAGGGAACATCATGGGAAGACACCAAGAGAATGCTATTTACAGGTTAAGGAATGCCTGAGGCTACCAGATGCTAGGAGAGAGGAATGAAACAGGTTCTCCTTCACAGCCCTCAGAAGGAACCAACCCTGCCAACACCTTGAGCTTGGACTTCCAGCCTCAAGAACTGTAGGGCAATCCATTTCTCTTGTTTAAGTCACTCAGTTTGTGGCTTTATTATACCAACCCTAACAAACTGATATGGAGTCATGGAATTCAGCCCTCAGATTTGATGGAATTGAGACCAGAGAGGTAATATTCTTGCTCATAGCCCTAAACTAAAACAGTGGACACAACATAGTGTGTGGAGGCTCATTTAATAACAGCTTGAATACATCCTGGTAAGTTAAACTGATTGCAGTTTGGCTAGAAAAGAGAAAGGAAGACAAAAATTGGGAGAATAACTTGAGATGTTCTCCTCATAAAGCAGTTTAGAGGAGGACAAAGTCCTAAGTTTCTCTAGATTTCCTGGAAATATCCTACAGAAAGACTTATTTTTCCCCCATAAAAGTAGGTTGTTTCTAATACAAAAATCAGGTGCAGTGTTAAAGCAACAGGTCAATACCTACTATGTAAGAAAAGAACCTCAGAGGAAGGTTTCCATCTGGCTGATTTTTAAAACAAAAGTCCAAGATGTGCCACCAAACCCTACTTTACTATCCTTCAGCTTCATAATTTGCTCTTCACCATGATATTCATGAGAATGACCTGTTACATTTCACCTACTCCCTTGGCATAACACCCAGACACACTCAGGAAGCAAATCCTTTTCTCTGGATTTTTAAGATACTGGCATTTAAACAACAGCATTAAAGAAAGCAGTAGGTTCAGAATTAGACCTTAGGGGTTGTTATAGGTTTAATTGTGTCCACCCAGAAGGATTTGTTAAAACCCTAACACCTAGCACCTCAGAATGTGACGTTATGTGGAATTAGGATCTTTATATAGGAAATTATGTTAAAATAAGTTTAGGAGAATGGCCCCTAATTCAATATGACTAGTGCTCTTATAAAAGAGAAAATTTAGACACAGACACACCAGAGGGAACATCATGGGAAGACACCAAGAGAATGCTATTTACAGGTTAAGGAATGCCTGAGGCTACCAGATGCTAGGAGAGAGGAATGAAACAGGTTCTCCTTCACAGCCCTCAGAAGGAACCAACCCTGCCAACACCTTGAGCTTGGACTTCCAGCCTCAAGAACTGTAGGGCAATCCATTTCTCTTGTTTAAGTCACTCAGTTTGTGGCTTTATTATACCAACCCTAACAAACTGATATGGAGTCATGGAATTCAGCCCTCAGATTTGATGGAATTGAGACCAGAGAGGTAATATTCTTGCTCATAGCCACTGGTCTGCAGCAGGGCCAGGACTAAAACTGGTCACAGTGGACACAACATAGTGTGTGGAGGCTCATTTTAATAACAGCTTGAATACATGACCTGCTGTATGTCTGTTTTGTTTTAGTACCAGTGATCTCCTTTCCTCACTTCAGAGTGTCACCCTGTTTAGCACTCTGAATAAATGAAATTCACCTTTTCCTTCCTATTCCATCACAGAGACCTAAGCAGGACAGGCCATTGGCCAAGCTCTAAAGAAATTTTTTGACCCTTGCTATCCTCCGTTCAGCCCTTTATCACTATTTAGGAGCCTGATGTGTTCTTCCTGCTCCAGGCTCACTAAGATGGTGGCTTCAGGTGGTGCTTCCAGAGGAGACTAGAGACCTTCCCAATGAGATTGGGGCAACTGGTAATTGGTCATTTAATTGAAAATGTCAATTAAATCAGGGAAACAATAACAAAAAGTACATAATCTAAACATTTTCTCTTAAAACATAAAATAGAATTGCCAGTCTTTTTGATGTAAGATAATGACAAGGCACATGGCCAGCGTCAATACTACTCACAATAAGATAACCTCTTTTGCAGCTAGGTATGACATATGATCAAGATTCAGGCCTATAGGATACAAGTGGGATTATTGTGTAGTAGCTTCTGAGGACATCCTTTAAAGGAAGTTTAAGCCTGTCCTCTGTTTCCCCCAATTTTTAGTCTTTTTTGTTCATTTCTCTATCCTGTTTCTGGGTGCATGGAATGCTACCCTTTACAGACCAGGACGACAAAGGCCACATCCTAAGATGGCAGCTCGGGCTTCCCCTGGTGGTCCTGTGGGTAAGGACACCGCCTTGCAGTGCAAGGGGCGCCAGTTTGATCCCTGGCCTGGGAAGATCCCACGTGCCGCGGAGCGGCTGGACTGATGAGTCCAATCACCGAGCTGGAGCTCTGGAGCGCATGCGCCCAGAGCCGGAGCTCTGCAGCGACAGACGCCACCGCGATGGGAGGCCCACAGGAGCCAAAGAACAAAGACAGATGAAAATGGAGAAATGAAAGACCAATAGAAGTGGCCCGCCCGCTCCCCTCCCTCCCCAACCCGACCCCTGCCCAAAATAATAAATAAATAAATAAATCTTAAAAAAAAAAAAAAAAAGATGGCAGCTCTGTGAGCTGTTATTTTGGGTCCATGTTATTTACAGCTGAATCTAATCCTACCTTACACAAGACATAAGACTTTTCCTGTGAATGTTTCAACTAATTATAGAGTTCTGTGTGATGTCACTGCAAAACTCATGCCAATAGTAAATCAACTACGATTTCTGTTTTTTTGTTAAGCCAAGCTCTAAAGAAATTTTTTGACCCTTGCTATCCTCCGTTCAGCCCTTTATCACTATTTAGGAGCCTGATGTGTTCTTCCTGCTCCAGGCTCACTAAGATGGTGGCTTCAGGTGGTGCTTCCAGAGGAGACTAGAGACCTTCCCAATGAGATTGGGGCAACTGGTAATTGGTCATTTAATTGAAAATGTCAATTAAATCAGGGAAACAATAACAAAAAGTACATAATCTAAACATTTTCTCTTAAAACATAAAATAGAATTGCCAGTCTTTTTGATGTAAGATAATGACAAGGCACATGGCCAGCGTCAATACTACTCACAATAAGATAACCTCTTTTGCAGCTAGGTATGACATATGATCAAGATTCAGGCCTATAGGATACAAGTGGGATTATTGTGTAGTAGCTTCTGAGGACATCCTTTAAAGGAAGTTTAAGCCTGTCCTCTGTTTCCCCCAATTTTTAGTCTTTTTTGTTCATTTCTCTATCCTGTTTCTGGGTGCATGGAATGCTACCCTTTACAGACCAGGACGACAAAGGCCACATCCTAAGATGGCAGCTCGGGCTTCCCCTGGTGGTCCTGTGGGTAAGGACACCGCCTTGCAGTGCAAGGGGCGCCAGTTTGATCCCTGGCCTGGGAAGATCCCACGTGCCGCGGAGCGGCTGGACTGATGAGTCCAATCACCGAGCTGGAGCTCTGGAGCGCATGCGCCCAGAGCCGGAGCTCTGCAGCGACAGACGCCACCGCGATGGGAGGCCCACAGGAGCCAAAGAACAAAGACAGATGAAAATGGAGAAATGAAAGACCAATAGAAGTGGCCCGCCCGCTCCCCTCCCTCCCCAACCCGACCCCTGCCCAAAATAATAAATAAATAAATAAATCTTAAAAAAAAAAAAAAAAAGATGGCAGCTCTGTGAGCTGTTATTTTGGGTCCATGTTATTTACAGCTGAATCTAATCCTACCTTACACAAGACATAAGACTTTTCCTGTGAATGTTTCAACTAATTATAGAGTTCTGTGTGATGTCACTGCAAAACTCATGCCAATAGTAAATCAACTACGATTTCTTGTGGTTTTGGTTTTTTTTGTTTTTACCTCTAAGTCATCATTTATTTTTCATCCATCTTTATTCTTTGGCCTGTGTGGGCTTCTCATCACAGTGGCCTCTCTTGTTTCAGAGTGCCGGCTCTGGGTGCATGCACTCCAGAGAGTTGGCTCGTAATTGGACACACAGTCCAGCTGCTCCATGGCACTTGGGATCTTCCTAGGCCAGGGATTGAACCAGTGGCCCTTGCACCGCAAGGTGGGCTCTCTACCCACTGGACTACCAGGGAAGTCCTTGTTTTGTTTTTTTAAAGGGATTTCTCAACTGCATTCATATTTTGGACCAGATAATTCTTTGCTGTGTTTAGGTTGTCCTGTGCATTGTAGAGTGTTTAGCAGCATCTTTGTTCTTTGTCCACTAGATGCCAGTAAGAATTCCCTGGTCATGACAGTGAAAATGACAGTCTACATATCTCCAAGGGGATAAAGCTACCTCCTTTTAAATATGGTGAGAATTTAGAGGCCCTGTTATAACTAGGAAGTGTACAACTAAAAAATAATTCCCCAGTTATTTACAGTTGTTTTACCTACACCTAATTTGAAACCAAAATTTTTTTTTTTTAATTTTGTTGTTTGAGGGTGGGTTGGGGACGGAGGGGTCGGTCAGGCCACTTCTATTGCTCTTTCATTCATCCATTTTCATCCATCTTTGTTCTTTGGCCCACGTGGGCCTCCCATTGCAGTGGCCTCTGTTGTCACAGAGCACCCGCTCTGGGTGCATGCGCTCCAGAGCTCCAGCTCAGTAGTTGGACACATCGGTCCAGCCGCTCTGCGGCACGTGGGATCTTCCCAGGCCAGGGATCAAACTGGCGCCCCTTGCACTGCAAGGCGGTGTCCTTATCCACTGGACCACCAGGGAAGCCTCAAATTTTTTGTTTTTAAAATTTGTCTTTTAGCAAGTTTTTCATAAATATTTAACACAGTTCTCATATAAATTGTTTTAGTTCTTTACACTTATGTTTATACTGTCTTTATATTTTTATTATAACAGGCTTGTAAACACAACCACTTGAGTCTTGGTGAGAATATAACTCCACTGATGGAAAATAGTCCACTTTTTTTTTTAAAAAATTTTCCCCATCATGCCCCTTTTATTTTTTTTTTCATCCATCTTTTATTTTTTGGCATGTGTGGGCCTCCCATTGCAGTGGCATCTCTTGCTGCAGAGCACTGGCTCTGGGTGCATGCACTCCAGAGCGCTGGCTTATAATTGGACACATCAGCTCCTCGGCACATGGGATTTTCCTGGGCCAGGGATTGAACTGGTGCCCCTTGCACTGCAAGGCGGTGTCCTTATCCACTGGACCACCAGGGAAGCCTCAAATTTTTTGTTTTTAAAATTTGTCTTTTAGCAAGTTTTTCATAAATATTTAACACAGTTCTCATATAAATTGTTTTAGTTCTTTACACTTATGTTTATACTGTCTTTATATTTTTATTATAACAGGCTTGTAAACACAACCACTTGAGTCTTGGTGAGAATATAACTCCACTGATGGAAAATAGTCCACTTTTTTTTTTAAAAAATTTTCCCCATCATGCCCCTTTTATTTTTTTTTTCATCCATCTTTTATTTTTTGGCATGTGTGGGCCTCCCATTGCAGTGGCATCTCTTGCTGCAGAGCACTGGCTCTGGGTGCATGCACTCCAGAGCGCTGGCTTATAATTGGACACATCAGCTCCTCGGCACATGGGATTTTCCTGGGCCAGGGATTGAACTGGTGCCCCTTGCACTGCAAGGCGGGCTCTCTACCCACTAGGCCACCAGGCAAACCTGAAAATAGTGCACTTTATAAGAGACTAGTCATACAAACTAGTAGTCCATCTACAACCAATCAGTGATCAGTCTGCTGTGGAAATTATTCAGAGAAAAAGGAGAGGCTCATTCTTGAGTTGCTCAAATGGAGGATGGGAGAGTGAATGTTTGCTGTTATTATCAATTCAAACCCAACAAAACTGAGCCATCTGAGCAGAAGTATTACTGGGCATCCATTAAATGCTGAAAATTGGGCAACAAAAAATAAGACATCACAAAATATACAGTTTACTGGGGGGAGACATAATTACAATTCATCGCTATTGGGGTAATTCAGAGCACTGGATCTGGAGTCAGAATGTCTAGGTCAGAACTATAGTTCCACCGTTTCCACTTGACCTTGACAAGAGGGATAACAACAGTACCTACAGTTAGTGCTATAAAAGATTGAGTTATTCTATATAAAGAATTTAGAACACTGATTCACATCTGTGTATTTACTGTTGAAGGAAACCAGGCTATGTTACCCCAAAATATGCTCCTTAACATAAAAATTGTTTGGAGCTTAAGGGAGTTAAGATGCAGTTCTCTCCTTTCCCCTCTTCTGCCTAAAGGCTGAATATAAATTCTCCTTTACTAGAGATGCCTCTGGACTCTTTTATCAGCCCAGAGATGGCACCAGAGGAATCTTTCAACATACCTTATACCATTAGTTTCCTCCCATTATTTATCTTCCCTCTGTTTGCCCCCTTGGAAGCCTAAAACTATTTTCCTTTGTCCTATCATTTATCTACAAAACGTTGTTGGGAGTGTTCAGTTGCTAAATTATGTCTAACTCTTTGTAACTTCATGGACTGTAGGACACCAGTCTCCTCTGTCCTTCACTGTCTCCTGGAGTTCGCTTAAATTCATGTCCATTGAGACAAAGATGCTGTCTGCCACCTGCTTCTCCTTTGTCTTTAATTTTTCCCAGCATCAGGGTCTTTTTCAGTGAGTCAGCTCTTGGTATCAGGTGGCCAAAATATTAGAACTTCAGGTTCAACAACAGTCCTCCCAATGAATATTCAGGGTTGATTTCCATTAGGATTGACTGGTTCGATCTCCTTATTGTCCAAGGGACTCTCAAGAGTCTTTTCCAGCACCATAATTTGGAAGCATCGGTTTTGGTGTTCAACCTTCTTCATGATCCAACTCTCACATCTGTACGTGACTACTGGAAAAATCATGGAAGCCGTTAAAAACGGGTGACAGTCTCCCCCTGTGGATTAAGAGACTAGTCATACAAACTAGTAGTCCATCTACAACCAATCAGTGATCAGTCTGCTGTGGAAATTATTCAGAGAAAAAGGAGAGGCTCATTCTTGAGTTGCTCAAATGGAGGATGGGAGAGTGAATGTTTGCTGTTATTATCAATTCAAACCCAACAAAACTGAGCCATCTGAGCAGAAGTATTACTGGGCATCCATTAAATGCTGAAAATTGGGCAACAAAAAATAAGACATCACAAAATATACAGTTTACTGGGGGGAGACATAATTACAATTCATCGCTATTGGGGTAATTCAGAGCACTGGATCTGGAGTCAGAATGTCTAGGTCAGAACTATAGTTCCACCGTTTCCACTTGACCTTGACAAGAGGGATAACAACAGTACCTACAGTTAGTGCTATAAAAGATTGAGTTATTCTATATAAAGAATTTAGAACACTGATTCACATCTGTGTATTTACTGTTGAAGGAAACCAGGCTATGTTACCCCAAAATATGCTCCTTAACATAAAAATTGTTTGGAGCTTAAGGGAGTTAAGATGCAGTTCTCTCCTTTCCCCTCTTCTGCCTAAAGGCTGAATATAAATTCTCCTTTACTAGAGATGCCTCTGGACTCTTTTATCAGCCCAGAGATGGCACCAGAGGAATCTTTCAACATACCTTATACCATTAGTTTCCTCCCATTATTTATCTTCCCTCTGTTTGCCCCCTTGGAAGCCTAAAACTATTTTCCTTTGTCCTATCATTTATCTACAAAACGTTGTTGGGAGTGTTCAGTTGCTAAATTATGTCTAACTCTTTGTAACTTCATGGACTGTAGGACACCAGTCTCCTCTGTCCTTCACTGTCTCCTGGAGTTCGCTTAAATTCATGTCCATTGAGACAAAGATGCTGTCTGCCACCTGCTTCTCCTTTGTCTTTAATTTTTCCCAGCATCAGGGTCTTTTTCAGTGAGTCAGCTCTTGGTATCAGGTGGCCAAAATATTAGAACTTCAGGTTCAACAACAGTCCTCCCAATGAATATTCAGGGTTGATTTCCATTAGGATTGACTGGTTCGATCTCCTTATTGTCCAAGGGACTCTCAAGAGTCTTTTCCAGCACCATAATTTGGAAGCATCGGTTTTTTGGTGTTCAACCTTCTTCATGATCCAACTCTCACATCTGTACGTGACTACTGGAAAAATCATAGGTTTGACTGTACGGACCTTTATTGGCAAAGTAGTGTCTCTGCTTTTGACATGCTATTTCATAGATTTCTTTCCAAGGAGCAAGTATCTTTTAATTTCATGGCTGCAGTTACTGTCCACAGTGATTTTGGAGCCCAAGAAAATAAAATCTGTTACTGGGGCTTCCCTGGTGGTCCAATGGGTAAAGAGTCCACCTTGCAGTACAAGGGGCACTGGTTCGATCCCTGGCCCCTGAAGATCCCTCATGCCTCAGAGCAGCTGGACCAGTGTGTCCAGTTATGAGCCAGCACTCTAGAGTGCATGCACCCAGAGCCGATGCTCTGCAAGGAGAGAGGCCACTGCAATGGGAGGCCCACACAGGCCAAAGAATAAAGATGGATGAAAATAAATAAATAAAAAACAATAAAAGAGGCTAAAAAGTTAAAAAATAATAGTAATTTAAAAAAATCTGTTACTGCATTCATTTTACCCCGTCTATTTGTTATGAAATGGTGGGACCAGATGCCATGATCCAGTTTTTTGAATGCTGAGTATTAAGCTTTTTCATTCTCCTCTTTCACTCTCATCAAGAGGTTCTTTAGTTCCTCTTCACTTTCTGCCATAGGAGTCATATCATCTGTATCTGAGGTTGTTGATATTTCTCTGGAAATTTTTATTCTAGTTTATGATTCACCTAGCCTGACATTTGGCATAATGTACTCTGCACATAAATTAAATAAGCAGGGTGACAATATACAGCCTTGACATACTCCTTTCCCAATTTGGAACCAGTCAGTTGTTCCATGTCCATAAATAACTGTTGATTCTTGACCCATATACAGGTTTCTCAGGAGACAAAGATGCTGTCTGCCACCTGCTTCTCCTTTGTCTTTAATTTTTCCCAGCATCAGGGTCTTTTTCAGTGAGTCAGCTCTTGGTATCAGGTGGCCAAAATATTAGAACTTCAGGTTCAACAACAGTCCTCCCAATGAATATTCAGGGTTGATTTCCATTAGGATTGACTGGTTCGATCTCCTTATTGTCCAAGGGACTCTCAAGAGTCTTTTCCAGCACCATAATTTGGAAGCATCGGTTTTTTGGTGTTCAACCTTCTTCATGATCCAACTCTCACATCTGTACGTGACTACTGGAAAAATCATAGGTTTGACTGTACGGACCTTTATTGGCAAAGTAGTGTCTCTGCTTTTGACATGCTATTTCATAGATTTCTTTCCAAGGAGCAAGTATCTTTTAATTTCATGGCTGCAGTTACTGTCCACAGTGATTTTGGAGCCCAAGAAAATAAAATCTGTTACTGGGGCTTCCCTGGTGGTCCAATGGGTAAAGAGTCCACCTTGCAGTACAAGGGGCACTGGTTCGATCCCTGGCCCCTGAAGATCCCTCATGCCTCAGAGCAGCTGGACCAGTGTGTCCAGTTATGAGCCAGCACTCTAGAGTGCATGCACCCAGAGCCGATGCTCTGCAAGGAGAGAGGCCACTGCAATGGGAGGCCCACACAGGCCAAAGAATAAAGATGGATGAAAATAAATAAATAAAAAACAATAAAAGAGGCTAAAAAGTTAAAAAATAATAGTAATTTAAAAAAATCTGTTACTGCTTTCATTTTCCCCCTTCTATTTGTTATGAAATGGTGGGACCAGATGCCATGATCCAGTTTTTTGAATGCTGAGTATTAAGCTTTTTCATTCTCCTCTTTCACTCTCATCAAGAGGTTCTTTAGTTCCTCTTCACTTTCTGCCATAGGAGTCATATCATCTGTATCTGAGGTTGTTGATATTTCTCTGGAAATTTTTATTCTAGTTTATGATTCACCTAGCCTGACATTTGGCATAATGTACTCTGCACATAAATTAAATAAGCAGGGTGACAATATACAGCCTTGACATACTCCTTTCCCAATTTGGAACCAGTCAGTTGTTCCATGTCCATAAATAACTGTTGATTCTTGACCCATATACAGGTTTCTCAGGAGACAGGTAAGGTGGTCTGGAACTCCCATTTTTTTTAAGAATTTTCCACAAATTGTTGTGACCCACACAGTCAAAGGCTTTAATATAGTCAATAAAGCAGAAGTTTTTTGGAACTCCCTTGCTTTCTCCGTGATCCAATGAATGTCAACAATTTGATCACTGGTTCCTCTGCCTTTTCGAAACCCAGCTTGTACCTCTTGAAGTTCTTGGTTCATGTACTGCTGAAGCCAAGCTTGAAGGATTTTAAACATGACCTTGCTAGCACATGAAATGAGCACAACTGTATGGTAGTTGGAATATTCTTTGGCACTGCCGTTCTTTGGGATTGGAATGAAAACTGACCTATTCCAGTCCTATGGCCAACATTGGACTTTCCAAATTTGCTGGCATATTGAATGAAGCACTTTAACAGCATCATCTTTTAGGATTTTAGATAACCCCATTGGAATTCCATTGCCTCCACTAGCTTTGTTCGTAGTAATGCTTTCTAAGGCCCACTTGACCTCACATGGCAGGAGGCCTGGCTCTAGGTGAGTGATGACACCATCATGGTTATCGGGTCATTAAGGCTTTTTTTTTTTTTGTATAATTCTTGCTACCTCTTCTTAATCTCTTCTGTTTGATAGGTCTTTACCATTTTTGTCCTTTATCCTTGCATAATTTCCTTGATAGTTCCAATTTTCTTGAAGAAACCTCTAGACTTACCCATTCTGTTGTTTTCCTTTATCTCTTTACATTGTTCATTTAAGAAGGCCTTCTTGTCTCTCCTTGCTATTCTCTGGAACTCTGCATTCAATTGGATATATATTTTACAAACTTATTGCTCTCTATTAAAGATGCTATATAAGGCAGATTTCTAAGCTACCTCTTTCAGTTACTCATCTCTGTGTACTCCCATATGTATGCACTTGTTAATAAACATTTGTTTAGTTTTCTCTTGTTAATCTCTCCTTTGTTGTAGGGGCCCCAGCTGAGAACTCAGAAGGGTAGAGTAAAGATTTTTTTCCTCCCATACCAGCATGGTGATAATGATGCAGTTAAGTTTGAATGAAAGCAAATATAAAGTGCATTTACATCTACTTTGGAGAAAGAACATAGTGGGAAGGTTTTCTGGAAAAGGTCTGCACTGAATTGAATACTCAGAGTTACCTTGCCAACTGAGGTCAATATCTGCCTGTGTTAAATAGTCATCTCTAGTTATTTTATAAGTTCATTGTGAGAATTGAGAGTACATATACAAATGGACAGTGTCAGGGCATGTATTAAAACAAAACTCTAACTCAAAGCATGCTGAATAACTCCCTTTTGCTTGTTCTCATTTGTTTGGTCTTCCTGTCTATATGTGCTAGGTTGCTTCAGTTGTGTCTGACTCTTTGCAATTCTATGGACCATAACCCTGTAGGCTCCTCTGTCCATGCCCCTCTGTCCGTGCCCCTCTGTCCATGGGATTCTCCAGGCAAGAATACTGGAGTGGGTTGCCATGCCCTCCTCCAGGGCATCTTCCTGACCCAGGGATCAAACCTGTGTCTCCTACGCCTCCTGCATTGCAGGCAGATTCTTTACTACTGAGCCACTGGGGAAGCTCGGTCTTCCTTTACTTTTACACAATCTAATTTATTAATATACATAAAATGTATAGTACGAGGTACAATTATTAGGACTAGGACTTTCTGAATCATCAAAGGAAACAAAGCCCTAAGGCTCCCAAGGCCTGAGCTATTTCCTTTCTTTTTAAAAAAATATCTATTTGGGGCTTCCCTGGTGGTCCAGTGGGTAAGGACATCGCCTTGCAGTGCAAGGGGCGCCAGTTCGATCCATGGCCTGGGAAGATCCCACGTGCCACGGAGCGGCTGGACCAATGTGTCCAATTACCAAGCCAGAGCTCTGGGGCGCATGCGCCCAGAGCTGGTGCTCTGCGACGACAGACACCACCGCGAAGGGAGGCCCACAGGAACCAAAGAACAAAGGTGGATGAAAATAGACAAATGAAAGAGCAATAGAAGTGGCCCACCCATCCCCCTCCCAACTCCACCCCCCAAAAGATAAATAAATAAAATAAATGTTTATAAAAAAAAATCTATTTGGCTGTGCTGGGTTGCAGCATGTGGGATCTTTAGTTGTGGCATGCAAGCTCTTCATTGTGGCATGTGGTTCCTGACAAGGGATCAAATCCCAACCCCTGCAATGAGAGATCTAAGTCTTAGCTACTGGACCACCAGGGAAGTCCCAAGGACTCAGCCTTTTTCAACCAAAATTTGCATTGTGATCTGTATCAAAAAACCTGCCTGAGAATCTGGTTTCTAAAGATTCAGTCATCTGTTTCAAAAGTGGCAGGTCAGACCTGAAAACCAGCCTCCAACCCAAAGCTTTGTGGGCTTCGTTGTATTAGTAGAAACAGTAAAAGTGGTTTCTTACTTACTGTTCTATATTCTGAATGTGGAATAAATGGAGCATTCAAAGAGCCTGTAAGAAGAAAATTTTTAAAGGATATGATTAAGGTCAATTCTTCTTCATATGGGGTTTTAAGAAGAATACTGGAGTGGGTTGCCATGCCCTCCTCCAGGGCATCTTCCTGACCCAGGGATCAAACCTGTGTCTCCTACGCCTCCTGCATTGCAGGCAGATTCTTTACTACTGAGCCACTGGGGAAGCTCGGTCTTCCTTTACTTTTACACAATCTAATTTATTAATATACATAAAATGTATAGTACGAGGTACAATTATTAGGACTAGGACTTTCTGAATCATCAAAGGAAACAAAGCCCTAAGGCTCCCAAGGCCTGAGCTATTTCCTTTCTTTTTAAAAAAATATCTATTTGGGGCTTCCCTGGTGGTCCAGTGGGTAAGGACATCGCCTTGCAGTGCAAGGGGCGCCAGTTCGATCCATGGCCTGGGAAGATCCCACGTGCCACGGAGCGGCTGGACCAATGTGTCCAATTACCAAGCCAGAGCTCTGGGGCGCATGCGCCCAGAGCTGGTGCTCTGCGACGACAGACACCACCGCGAAGGGAGGCCCACAGGAACCAAAGAACAAAGGTGGATGAAAATAGACAAATGAAAGAGCAATAGAAGTGGCCCACCCATCCCCCTCCCTCCCAACTCCACCCCCCAAAAGATAAATAAATAAAATAAATGTTTATAAAAAAAAATCTATTTGGCTGTGCTGGGTTGCAGCATGTGGGATCTTTAGTTGTGGCATGCAAGCTCTTCATTGTGGCATGTGGTTCCCTGACAAGGGATCAAATCCCAACCCCCTGCAATGAGAGATCTAAGTCTTAGCTACTGGACCACCAGGGAAGTCCCAAGGACTCAGCCTTTTTCAACCAAAATTTGCATTGTGATCTGTATCAAAAAGCCTGCCTGAGAATCTGGTTTCTAAAGATTCAGTCATCTGTTTCAAAAGTGGCAGGTCAGACCTGAAAACCAGCCTCCAACCCAAAGCTTTGTGGGCTTCGTTGTATTAGTAGAAACAGTAAAAGTGGTTTCTTACTTACTGTTCTATATTCTGAATGTGGAATAAATGGAGCATTCAAAGAGCCTGTAAGAAGAAAATTTTTAAAGGATATGATTAAGGTCAATTCTTCTTCATATGGGGTTTTTAAAATCCAGCTTGTGATTTATACAGGACATACCTTCTCCCTTTCTCTCCTATGTCTAGCTTTTGAAGAATTCCTAGAAAATATATTCAGTTGTATTCTGACACCCCTCTTGGCAGACACACAGAAAACATTTGGTACCAGTTCTATAACTGACCACCCTAATAGGTTTGCTTAAGAAGGGATGTTCGAGCTACGTAACAAAAGTCAAAGAAGAGGTCCTGATGTCATCCTCAGTTACATTTGCAGGGTTGGTGTTTCTCTTCCCCAGACCCCACCAGCCACTTCCTGAGGAGCCACTGGAAGTTTAGGGATCAGAGAGAATGTCCCCTGAGCCTCAGTGAGAGAATGCTTACCCAACCCTTGGAACAACAACAGACTGGCCATGTCCCACGGTCTACCTGCTGTTCCTTGAGTGGGGTTCAAAGAGGAACAGGATGGAGCTTCAGCTGAGACAAGACTTAGGGCAACTGCAGTCTCCCCAGAATGGGTCCCTGTTATCCAACAGGGCATTTAGAGCCAGCAGATAACCCTAGTCCCCACTGAGCGACGCCCACCTCAGTGCTATTGCCAGCGAAGAGATGTGAGCACCAGTTGACACACAAAAGTGACTGCAGGAAGGCCCCGGTTACCAGTGCTTCCCCAGTGCCTCACTGAGCCCTAGCTCTTTGCTCCAGTGCCCTCCATCAGGAGACCATTTTCCCCTCTCTGCCTTCACAGTATTTAAGAAATAAAAAGCCAGATTTTCCCCTGGCTAAAAGAAAAAGAAAAATGTCAAAGAAGTAACTCAGTAAATCACGACATTCTTTTCCTTTGCTGCTCAGAGTAATAAATGTAAAACTTAACACTAGGGCTTACTATTTTAACTCCATTTTAAATAGGCATCAAGTCTGGCAGGATGAAGCCCTTTTCTCCTGAGCCCCAGAGTGCCACCAGGGGCACTTAGCCACTGGACCACCCGGGAAGAATTGGCACTGATTTCTCGGATAGGCAGCGCGCCACCCTGGCATTGATTGCTGATCCCTGTGTATCTCCTGCCGAGATTCTGTAGGGGCCCTGGGTACATAAAAACCCGACTCCTGACTCTGAACTGCAGAAAATCTGCTTTAAGGGAGAAAGAGCAGACAGCAGAGTCACTAAAAAAGCCCAAGCAACAACATCGTGGTTCCACAACATCACCCCCACACACGCCCAAGATCGTGCCCTTAGACGGCCGCGGGGCGGCCCAGAACGGCCATTAACGGGTGCGTGGGGGGGTCGGGGGGGCCCAAGGTCGCCTGTACCGGGGAGGGGCTGTCCTCGGCGAGACCACCTTCTATGCTTGATTTCGGCCAAAAGGCAGAGAATTGATGAGACGATCCCATCCCCCCCACCCCCAGGTAACTATTCTGCCTTTCTTGGCCACTAGCTGGCTGGTGACTTTTACCTGCCAAGTCCCCAAGTAAGAATAACAGCACCAAGCACAGGCCCACGAGCGCCATCCTCCAGCCTGGCCGGCTGTCGGCTGCCGCGTCCTGATGCACACCAGCGCCTGCGCGACACTGAGTGCGCCCGCGGGTTGGACACGTGACAGAGGCGTATGAACGGAGAGCCTGAGAGGTGCGAAGGGAGAGTGGGTGAGAGGAGGGAGGCAGTGCAGGGGAAGGATGGGTGCGAGGAGGGGGTATGGAAGAAGTGGGGGCAGAGAGAGGTGTGTTACTAGCCTCCCACTTCTCTCTCCTCGCAAGCCCACCCCCATCCCTCTGAGTAAAGGAGAAAGGGATTGAGGGGACACTGGGTGTGAAACAAAGAACCTTGTAAAAGCCCTGGATGACCTTCTGGGCTGTCAGTCAAACCCAGGCTCTTGAACATCTTCTGTGTCCCAGAAACTGTCTTGGGGGCTGAACTTAACAAAGGAGGTCCCCCGCTCTCTGAAAGCTTTCTAGTGTAGGTGTTGGGGATGGAGTTACACAGGGGACGCCACAAGTGAATACAGTAATTTCTAAAGTTAAGATGGAGACTGGAACCAGCTGCCACTGGCAATGAAGGGCTGAAGCTGGGGCACCACACAGAAAAACAGTAGCACCCCCCACTGGCCCCTTACTTGCATTGTCCCCATACACATTCTGTTGGCAGCGCCACCCTGGCATTGATTGCTGATCCCTGTGTATCTCCTGCCGAGATTCTGTAGGGGCCCTGGGTACATAAAAACCCGACTCCTGACTCTGAACTGCAGAAAATCTGCTTTAAGGGAGAAAGAGCAGACAGCAGAGTCACTAAAAAAGCCCAAGCAACAACATCGTGGTTCCACAACATCACCCCCACACACGCCCAAGATCGTGCCCTTAGACGGCCGCGGGGCGGCCCAGAACGGCCATTAACGGGTGCGTGGGGGGGTCGGGGGGGCCCAAGGTCGCCTGTACCGGGGAGGGGCTGTCCTCGGCGAGACCACCTTCTATGCTTGATTTCGGCCAAAAGGCAGAGAATTGATGAGACGATCCCATCCCCCCCACCCCCAGGTAACTATTCTGCCTTTCTTGGCCACTAGCTGGCTGGTGACTTTTACCTGCCAAGTCCCCAAGTAAGAATAACAGCACCAAGCACAGGCCCACGAGCGCCATCCTCCAGCCTGGCCGGCTGTCGGCTGCCGCGTCCTGATGCACACCAGCGCCTGCGCGACACTGAGTGCGCCCGCGGGTTGGACACGTGACAGAGGCGTATGAACGGAGAGCCTGAGAGGTGCGAAGGGAGAGTGGGTGAGAGGAGGGAGGCAGTGCAGGGGAAGGATGGGTGCGAGGAGGGGTTATGGAAGAAGTGGGGGCAGAGAGAGGTGTGTTACTAGCCTCCCACTTCTCTCTCCTCGCAAGCCCACCCCCATCCCTCTGAGTAAAGGAGAAAGGGATTGAGGGGACACTGGGTGTGAAACAAAGAACCTTGTAAAAGCCCTGGATGACCTTCTGGGCTGTCAGTCAAACCCAGGCTCTTGAACATCTTCTGTGTCCCAGAAACTGTCTTGGGGGCTGAACTTAACAAAGGAGGTCCCCCGCTCTCTGAAAGCTTTCTAGTGTAGGTGTTGGGGATGGAGTTACACAGGGGACGCCACAAGTGAATACAGTAATTTCTAAAGTTAAGATGGAGACTGGAACCAGCTGCCACTGGCAATGAAGGGCTGAAGCTGGGGCACCACTCAGAGAAACAGTAGGTCCCTCCTCTGTCCCCTTACTTGCATTGTCCCCCATACACATTCTGTTGGCACAAGAAATCCACTAGCAAAGCAGACACAGAGCTGCAGAATTCTCTCATCACAGAGTCTGAAAGGCTGGGTTTAAAGCCTAATGGCTGGTACCATCGCTTGCCCAACCCCTTGATGTTAGCAACCTCGGGTACAGGAGCAAGAAGGCAGTATGCAGTGCTAAACTCCGCCTGGCATCGTGCACGGCTAAAAGTTCTGGCTAGTGTCCTGTTGAGACCGGAGGGTAAATTTCAAATGGGTGTTAAATACTTTTCTGAGTTATATAATGTAAGTTCTTTGAACATTGGTCAGAAAATGACTTATTTGGGTCATAAATAGGTTTTTTTTTTTTTTTTTTTACTGGCCTTATATACCAAAATATTTTTTTAACTTTGTGGGATTTCTTTTTTTCCCCTCACTGGGTATTTTATAATCTGAGTTTTTATTTTCAGTAACAATAAAAATTTAAGAATCAAGACATTTGACAACAACAAAGCTGTTAAACCTGAAGGTCAAGGCACATAGAGGCAGAATCCTTTTCTGAATCTAAGTATAAGAACTCATTTTTCATATGAATAAAAAAGAAAACTGGGAAAATAATCCAGAAGTTATTCATTCCTGATAATTTCTTGAAAATGTGAAGTTGATTTTATTTTTTAATAAGGAAGCAGTATTAAAATACAAGGCTATATTTCTGTATCAGGATTCAGCATTGAAAGAAATCCCTTTTCTTATCATTAGTATGTCCTAAGTGCCAAAAATATAACTATCCTAAAAGTCTAGACTACTTTAAAATAATATTCCTAGTTTATTGAAGAGGCATAAAAATGCCTAAAAGGTTTTCTGACTAAAATTGCTAATGAATCAACTAAGTTCAGTCAAACCCAGGCTCTTGAACATCTTCTGTGTCCCAGAAACTGTCTTGGGGCTGAACTTAACAAAGGAGGTCCCCGCTCTCTGAAAGCTTTCTAGTGTAGGTGTTGGGGATGGAGTTACACAGGGGACGCCACAAGTGAATACAGTAATTTCTAAAGTTAAGATGGAGACTGGAACCAGCTGCCACTGGCAATGAAGGGCTGAAGCTGGGGCACCACTCAGAGAAACAGTAGGTCCCTCCTCTGTCCCCTTACTTGCATTGTCCCCCATACACATTCTGTTGGCACAAGAAATCCACTAGCAAAGCAGACACAGAGCTGCAGAATTCTCTCATCACAGAGTCTGAAAGGCTGGGTTTAAAGCCTAATGGCTGGTACCATCGCTTGCCCAACCCCTTGATGTTAGCAACCTCGGGTACAGGAGCAAGAAGGCAGTATGCAGTGCTAAACTCCGCCTGGCATCGTGCACGGCTAAAAGTTCTGGCTAGTGTCCTGTTGAGACCGGAGGGTAAATTTCAAATGGGTGTTAAATACTTTTCTGAGTTATATAATGTAAGTTCTTTGAACATTGGTCAGAAAATGACTTATTTGGGTCATAAATGGGTTTTTTTTTTTTTTTTACTGGCCTTATATACCAAAATATTTTTTTAACTTTGTGGGATTTCTTTTTTTCCCCTCACTGGGTATTTTATAATCTGAGTTTTTATTTTCAGTAACAATAAAAATTTAAGAATCAAGACATTTGACAACAACAAAGCTGTTAAACCTGAAGGTCAAGGCACATAGAGGCAGAATCCTTTTCTGAATCTAAGTATAAGAACTCATTTTTCATATGAATAAAAAAGAAAACTGGGAAAATAATCCAGAAGTTATTCATTCCTGATAATTTCTTGAAAATGTGAAGTTGATTTTATTTTTTAATAAGGAAGCAGTATTAAAATACAAGGCTATATTTCTGTATCAGGATTCAGCATTGAAAGAAATCCCTTTTCTTATCATTAGTATGTCCTAAGTGCCAAAAATATAACTATCCTAAAAGTCTAGACTACTTTAAAATAATATTCCTAGTTTATTGAAGAGGCATAAATGCAGGATATGCATGACCTAAAGCTAAAGTGGTCTTTCTATTCAAACTTCAGTCTTTTTTGTAATCTTAGAACTGAGAATGTTGCTAGGGAATGAGATGGCAAAAGAATCTTCAAAAAGTTCTCCAAATACATGATAACTTCTTTTGATACATTTTTCTAAAACAGGCAGAAGCATTCCATCATCTCACTCGGGCTAGAGGTGTTTCTCCACAGAAAACTGACCATGTATACTGTGCCCTCTACTCTTCCCTTCACACAGGTAGAAAGCGTAGGTGAAACTGCTAGGTGCTCAGTCGTGTCTGCCTCTTTGTGACTCCGTGGGCTGTAACCCACCAGGCTCCTCTGTCCGTGGACTTCTCCAGGCAAGGATTCCGGAGTGGGTACCCATTCCCTTCTCCAGGGGATCCCTCCTGAACGAGGGATTGAACCCAGGTCTCCCCCATTGTGGGCAGATTCTATATGTGGGATTTCTATTACCAAATATTAATAACATAGTCACTTGCTTATAAACATCTTCGCTGTTGATGTTCAAGAAAAACAAACTGAAATCTGAGCCAGACTCAGGGACAGTGCTTAGTGTTTGTGTTAGCAGGAATTTCAGTTTTGAAAAAAAGTCAGGGCTTCCCTAGTGGTCTAGTGGTTAAGAATCCACCTTTAGGGGCTTCTCTGGTGGTCCAGTGGGTAAGGACACTGCCTTGCAATGCAAGGGGCGCCAGTTCGTCCCTGGCCTGGGAAGATCCCACGTGCCGCAGAGCGGCTGGACCCATGTGTCCAATTACCGAGCTGGAGCTCTGGAGCGTGTGCGCCCAGAGCCAGTGCTCAGCGACAACAGAGGCCACTGCGATGGGAGGCCCACACGGGCCAAAGAACAAAGTTGGATGAAAACAGATAAATGAAAGACCAATAGAAGTGGCTCACCCGCCCACTCCCTCCCCAACCTGCCCTCCCCCCCCCCCCAAAAAAATAACTTAAAAAAAAAAAAGAATCCACCTTTAAATGTAGGGGGCACAGGTTCTATCCTTGGTCCAGGAAGGTCTCATATGCCATGGAACAACTAAGCCAGTGCACCACAGCTACCGAAGCCTGCATGCCCTAGAGCCCGTGCTCCACAAGAAGAGAAGTCACCACAGTGAGAATCCCGTGCACTGCAACTAGAGAGTAGTCCCCACTTGCCACAACGGGAAAAAGCCTGTGTGCAGCAACTTAAGACCCAGCACAGCCAAAAATAAATAAATAAATCTATATTTTAAAAAATCAGCCTGAATTTCTATAAGAATGTAAAATAAGTACATGCTTAAAAAAAAAGAAAGAAAGCCGTTTACCCCTCAAAGTGGATTTCTTATAAATTGATGTAGGTGGATGCTGCTGCCTTTATGTTACTTTGTTCCAAAAGTAACATAAAGTTGATATCACACTTTAGAAATATTTCATACCAGGGTGCTTTTCACGTAACTATCAGCATTTGTCAGCCAAGAATAAGAATTAACAACATTTCTCTTGTAAAGGGCCTGAGAATAAGTACTTTAGCCTTTGTGGGTCATGCAGTCTGTCACAGCTGATCACTTCTGCCGTTGTAGTGCAAAAACAGGCCGATTCTGAGTGAGTCAGCAAATGGATATGGCTGTGTTCCAGCAAAACTTTACAAAAACAGGCAGCAGGCCCTCTTTAGACTGTGGACTCTAGTTCACTGAGCCCTGTTCAAATATGCCAAACAAAAATGGCCTGTTGGTGTTGCTGAGAGCAAGCTAGGAGATGTGTTCTGTGGCTAATCCCTGTGGCTTTGTCTTTAGTCCTTCTTCACGTACTCACTGCTACTTAGATCTCCACAGCTCCAAATGAATGAACATTTGCTAAAGTATCTAGGCAATTTGGACAAAATAAAAAAAATTTTTTTCAGTCCTGTTATATGGTCACTTCATTTGAAATCATTTTTGTTTTATCCTGAGTCATCTGTTTGATTGTGCCTCTAGGAAGTCTGACTTTTAACTTCAGTGTTCTGTCACTGTTGCTGGTCTGCCTCTGACTACAGGTGCTGGTGAATCTTCTGAAGTTATGCAATATGACCAGGCGGCACTAGTGGTAAAGAACCGCCTGCCAATGCAGAAGACATAAGAGACACAGGTTACATCTCTGGGTTGGGAAGATCCCCTAGAGGAGGAAATGGCAACCCACTCCAGTATTTTTGCCTGGAGAATCCCTATGGACAGAGGAGCCTGGTGGGCTACAGTTCATGGGATCATAAAGAGCTGGGCATAGCTGAAATGACTTTATGGGCTTCCCTGGTGGCTCAGTGTTAAAGAATCCACGTGCAATGCAGGAGACCTGAATTCGGTCACACAGTCGAACACAGTGGAAATGACTAAGCAATAGCAGCAGAAGTGACTTAGCACGCACGTAACTGTTTCTCATGCTACAACCAAATGAGATCTTATATACAAACTCCATCACAGGATATTGTCCAGTCCATATTTAATATTTTTTTAAAGATTTACTTATTTATTTTTTGGGCGGGGGTCGGGTTGGGGAGGGAGGGGAGTGAGCGGGCCACTTCTATTGGCCCTGCTTTCATTTACTGTGTAAAGGGCCTGAGAATAAGTACTTTAGCCTTTGTGGGTCATGCAGTCTGTCACAGCTGATCACTTCTGCCGTTGTAGTGCAAAAACAGGCCGATTCTGAGTGAGTCAGCAAATGGATATGGCTGTGTTCCAGCAAAACTTTACAAAAACAGGCAGCAGGCCCTCTTTAGACTGTGGACTCTAGTTCACTGAGCCCTGTTCAAATATGCCAAACAAAAATGGCCTGTTGGTGTTGCTGAGAGCAAGCTAGGAGATGTGTTCTGTGGCTAATCCCTGTGGCTTTGTCTTTAGTCCTTCTTCACGTACTCACTGCTACTTAGATCTCCACAGCTCCAAATGAATGAACATTTGCTAAAGTATCTAGGCAATTTGGACAAAATAAAAAAAATTTTTTTCAGTCCTGTTATATGGTCACTTCATTTGAAATCATTTTTGTTTTATCCTGAGTCATCTGTTTGATTGTGCCTCTAGGAAGTCTGACTTTTAACTTCAGTGTTCTGTCACTGTTGCTGGTCTGCCTCTGACTACAGGTGCTGGTGAATCTTCTGAAGTTATGCAATATGACCAGGCGGCACTAGTGGTAAAGAACCGCCTGCCAATGCAGAAGACATAAGAGACACAGGTTACATCTCTGGGTTGGGAAGATCCCCTAGAGGAGGAAATGGCAACCCACTCCAGTATTTTTGCCTGGAGAATCCCTATGGACAGAGGAGCCTGGTGGGCTACAGTTCATGGGATCATAAAGAGCTGGGCATAGCTGAAATGACTTTATGGGCTTCCCTGGTGGCTCAGTGTTAAAGAATCCACGTGCAATGCAGGAGACCTGAATTCGGTCACACAGTCGAACACAGTGGAAATGACTAAGCAATAGCAGCAGAAGTGACTTAGCACGCACGTAACTGTTTCTCATGCTACAACCAAATGAGATCTTATATACAAACTCCATCACAGGATATTGTCCAGTCCATATTTAATATTTTTTTAAAGATTTACTTATTTATTTTTTGGGCGGGGGTCGGGTTGGGGAGGGAGGGGAGTGAGCGGGCCACTTCTATTGGTCTTTCATTTCTCTGCTTTCATCCATCTTTATTCTTTAGCCTGTGTGGGCCTCCCATCACAGTGGTCCCTCTTGCTGCAGAGCACTGGTTCTGGGCGCATGCGCTCCAGAGCTCTGGCTTGGTAATTGGACACATAGGTCCAGCCGCTCCGCAGCACATGGGATCTTCCCAGGCCAGTGATCGAACTGGTGCCCCTTGCACTGCAAGACAGTGTCCTTACCCACTGGACCACCGGGGGAAGCCCCATATTTAATTATTGATATGAGGTTTTTAAAAGGAATCCATGAGCTTAAAAAAGGAAGTCTTGGACTTCCCTGGTAGCCCAGTGGGTCAGGAGTCCACCTTGCAGTGCAAGGGACATCGGTTCAATCCCTGACCTGGGAAGATCCCCTGTGCAGTGGAGCGGCTGGACTGGTGTGTCCAATTGCAAGCCAGCACTCTGGAACGCATGCGCCCAGAGTCAGTGCTCTGCAGCAAGAGGGACCACTGTGATGGGAGGCCCACACAGGCCAAATAATAAAGATGGATGAAAATAAAATAAATGAAAAACCAATAAAAGAGGCCAAAATTTTAAAAAAGGAGGTCTCATTACACTAAACTCAAAATGGAATGTGGATTTAATTGTAAAAAGTGAAACTTTAAAATTTTAGAGATGCATAGAAAATCTTCAGAACCTAAGCAAGGAGTTCTTAGACTTGACACAAAGGTAAGGTTCATAAAAAGACACATTAGTAAATTGGACTTAATCAAAGTTAAATTTTTGCCTTGCAAGAAACATTGTAAAGAATCAAAGGACAAATCACAGATTGGGCAAAAATATTTTGCAAACGAAACTATGTAGCAGAGGACTGCACAGTAACTGTATTTTTTCCCCAGTGCCTAGCAACCTGAATTCGGTCACACAGTCGAACACAGTGGAAATGACTAAGCAATAGCAGCAGAAGTGACTTAGCACGCACGTAACTGTTTCTCATGCTACAACCAAATGAGATCTTATATACAAACTCCATCACAGGATATTGTCCAGTCCATATTTAATATTTTTTTAAAGATTTACTTATTTATTTTTTGGGCGGGGGTCGGGTTGGGGAGGGAGGGGAGTGAGCGGGCCACTTCTATTGGTCTTTCATTTCTCTGCTTTCATCCATCTTTATTCTTTAGCCTGTGTGGGCCTCCCATCACAGTGGTCCCTCTTGCTGCAGAGCACTGGTTCTGGGCGCATGCGCTCCAGAGCTCTGGCTTGGTAATTGGACACATAGGTCCAGCCGCTCCGCAGCACATGGGATCTTCCCAGGCCAGTGATCGAACTGGTGCCCCTTGCACTGCAAGACAGTGTCCTTACCCACTGGACCACCGGGGGAAGCCCCATATTTAATTATTGATATGAGGTTTTTAAAAGGAATCCATGAGCTTAAAAAAGGAAGTCTTGGACTTCCCTGGTAGCCCAGTGGGTCAGGAGTCCACCTTGCAGTGCAAGGGACATCGGTTCAATCCCTGACCTGGGAAGATCCCCTGTGCAGTGGAGCGGCTGGACTGGTGTGTCCAATTGCAAGCCAGCACTCTGGAACGCATGCGCCCAGAGTCAGTGCTCTGCAGCAAGAGGGACCACTGTGATGGGAGGCCCACACAGGCCAAATAATAAAGATGGATGAAAATAAAATAAATGAAAAACCAATAAAAGAGGCCAAAATTTTAAAAAAGGAGGTCTCATTACACTAAACTCAAAATGGAATGTGGATTTAATTGTAAAAAGTGAAACTTTAAAATTTTAGAGATGCATAGAAAATCTTCAGAACCTAAGCAAGGAGTTCTTAGACTTGACACAAAGGTAAGGTTCATAAAAAGACACATTAGTAAATTGGACTTAATCAAAGTTAAAAATTTTTGCCTTGCAAGAAACATTGTAAAGAATCAAAGGACAAATCACAGATTGGGCAAAAATATTTTGCAAACCACATATCCAATGAAAAACTTATATCTAGAATATGTAAAGAGATATAAAAATCCAAAGCCAAAAAAGAACAATCTGATTCAAAAATGAGCAAAGGATCTGAACAGACATTTCACTGAACAGAGTATACAGATGGCAAATAAACACATGAAAAAAGTTCAACATCCCTGTCATTAGGGGAATACAGCTTAAAATCCTGATAGGTTATTATTACACATCTATCAGCATGGCTAAAATAAAAAATGTTAGTCACATCAAATATTGTCAAGGATGTGCAGAAGCTGGATGACTCGGTGGGGGAGAAAAACGGTACAGCTACTCTGGAATGTAGTTTGGCAGTTTCATTAAAACTAAGCATGTAAATGCCATACAATCCAGCAGTCGCATTATCAGGCATTTATCCCACAGAAATAAAAATCACACCAAAGTCTGTACATGAGAAGCGCCGCGTCACGGGTAAGTTCAACCACTCCAAATGGAGGGCTTGCTGAACGGAGAGGGGAAGCGCCACGTCACGGATGCAACTATGTGAACTAATATCACGGAACACCATAGCAAACCAGACATAGAGCCTACACCCCCTGACCAATCATCAAACCAAGGATCCTCGGAGCGGAAGCCCTGATTCCAAGACCCCACACTATCAAAGAACATACAACACTAGAGATTATTCACCTGTAAACAAGGCCTAACACCACCCAAGACACAAACCACTGAACCCTTCTAAAAGGACAGAAACCCAAAGGAAGGGAGAATTCAACCAAGAAGCCTGGTGGGAAAAAGAACTCCATACACACAGACACACACAAAGAAACAAAAACGAAGCTAATAATGAAATGACAGGGAAACACTGCACAAATGAAGGACCAAGCTAGAGAAACACAGCTTCAAATGACAGAGGAGGAGATAGACAAATTATCTGAAAGAGAATTCAGAAAAGCTATACTAATGAGGATGCAAAACACCGAAAACAGAATATTAGAGGAAATTAGTGCATTAAGAAGAGACATGCAAGAAATGAAAAATAAGCAAATAGAGACCACAAACTCATTTGCTGAGCTCAAAAATACTATCCAAGGTCTCAACAGTAGAGTATCAGAGGCTGAAGAATGGATAAGTGAGCTGGAAGACAGAATGGTGGAAATAAGTGCTGAAGAACAGAACAAAACCAAAAGAATGAAAAGAACTGAGGATAGCAACAGAGACCTATGAGACAATATCAAACGCACCAACATTAGAGGAGTTCCAGAGGAAGAAGAGGGGAAGAAAGCCTACGAAAAAATTCTTGAAGAGGTTATAGTTGAAAACTTCCCCAGCATGGGAAAGGAAATAGTCAACCAAGTCCAAGAAGCACAAAGAGTTCCATACAGGAGAAACCCCAGAAGAAACGCACCAAGGCACATTCTAATCAAGCTAACGCAGACTAAATATAAAGACAGATTACTAAAAGCAGCTAGGAGCAAACAACAAATAGCATATAAAGGAAACCCCATATTTCTAACTGTGGATCTTTCAACAGAAACCCTGCAGGCCAGAGAGAATGGCAAGACACATTTAAATGGCTAAAAGAGAATAACCTCCAACCAGGAATTCTCTACCCAGCAAGAATCTCATTCAGAATTGATGGTGAAGTCAGAAGCTTCACAGACAAGCAAAAACTAAAAGAATTCTGTACCACAAAACCAGCCCTACAACAAGTGTTAAAGGGCCTGATATAGCCAATAAATAGAGTAGGAGAAGCCTTACAAATCAAACCCCAAATTTCTAAGAAGATGACAATAGGAACATTCATATCAATAATTACTTTGAACGTAAATGGACTAAATGCTCCAAACAACACAGGCTGGCTGAATGGATCCAGAAGCAAGACCCGTATATATGCTGTTTACAAGAGAGCCACTTCAGACCTAGAAACACTCATAGAGTGAAAGTGAAAGGCTGGAAAAAGATATTTCATGCAAATGGAAATCAAAAGAAAGCTGAAGTAGCAATCCTCATATCAGACAAAATAGACTTTAAAGTAAAGAAGATTCTAAGAGACAAGGCAGGTCACTACATCATGATTAAGAGATCTCTCTAAGAGCAAGACATAACAGTCATGAACATCTACGCACCCAACACAGGGGCACCTCAATACATAAGACAGATACTTTCAGACATAAAAGAAGAAATCAACAATAACACAGTAATAGTAGGAGACTTTAACACTCCTCTCACTCCAATGGACAGATCATCCAAACAGAAAATTAATAAAGAAACACAAGCCTTAAATGCCACACTAGAAAAGATGGACCTCATCGATATCTTTAGGACGTTCCATCCAAAAGCAGAAGAATACACTTTCTTCTCAAGTGCTCACGGAAAATTCTCCAGGATAGACCACATCTTGGGCCACAAATCTAACCTCAGTCAGTTCAAGAAAACCAAAATTATATCAACTATCTTCTCGGACCACAATGCAATGAGACTAGAGATCAACTACAGGAAAAAAACCACTAAAAACATAAACACATGGGCTTTAAACAATACATACCTAAAAAACCAACTGATCATTGAGGAAATCAAAGGAGAAATTAAACAATTCCTAGAAGAAAATGACAGTGAACACACGACAGTACAAAACCTATGGGATACCACAAAAGCAGTTCTAAGAGGGAAATTTATAGCAATACAATCCCACCTCAAGAAACTAGGAAAATATGAAGCAGATGACCTAACCCTCTGCTTAAAACAATTGGAGAAAGAAGAACAAAAACACCCCAAAGCCAGCAGAAGAAGAGAAATCACAAGGATCAGAGCAGAAATAAATAAGAAAGAAATGAAAGAAACAAGAGTAAAGATAAATAAAACAAAAAGCTGGTTCTTCAAAAAGGTAAACAAAATTGACAAGCCACTGGCCAGACTCATCAAGAAAAAGAGAGAGAAGAACCAGATCAACAAAATCAAAAATGAAACAGGGGAGATTACAACAGATAATACAGAAATCCAAAGGATTCTAAGGGACTATTATGAGCAACTCTATGGCCACAGACTGGACAACCTGGAAGAAATGGACAGTTTCTTGGAGAAGATTAATCTCCCAAGACTGAGCCAGGAAGAAACAGAAACTTTTGAACAACCCAATCACAAGCTCAGAAATCAAATTTGTGATGAATAATCTACCCAAAAATAAAAGCCCAGGGCCAGATGGCTTCACAGCCGAATTCTACCAAACTTTTAAAGAAGAGCTAATGCCTGTCCTTCTACAACTCTTCCAAAAAATTGCACAGGAAGGAACACTTCCAAACACATTCTACGAGGCCACCATCACCCTGATACCAAAACCAGGTAAAGACAACACAAACAAGGAAAACTATAGGCCAATTTCACTGATGAACTTAGATGCCAAGATCCTCAACAAAATCCTAGAAAACAGAATTCAACAACACATCAAAAAACTCATACATCACGATCAAGTCGGGTTCATCCCAGGCATGCAAGGATTCTTCAACATCCACAAATCAATCAGTGTGATACACCATATCAACAAATTGAAAGACAAAAACCACATGATCATCTCAATAGATGCAGAAAAAGCCTTCGACAAAGTACAACATCCATTTATGATAAAAACTCTTCAGAAAATGGGCATAGAAGGAACCTATCTCAACATAGTGAAAGCCATATATGAGAAGCCCACAGCAAACATTATCCTCAACGGTGAAAAACTGAAAGCATTCCCTCTAAGATCAGGAACAAGACAGGGGTGCCCACTTTCACCACTACTATTCAACATAGTCCTGGAAGTGCTAGCAAGAACAATAAGAGAAGAGAAAGAAATCAAAGGAATCCAGATTGGAAAGGAAGAAGTCAACCTCTCTCTTTTTGCAGACAACATGATATTATACATAGAAAATCCCAAAGACACTATTACAAAGCTACTAGAGCTAATCAATGAATTCAGCAAAGTCTCAGGATATAAAGTCAACAGACAGAAATCACTGGCATTCCTATACACAAACAATGAAAAATCAGAAAATGAAATCAAAGAGGCAATCCCCTTCACCATTGCAACCAAAAGAATCAAATATCTAAGGGACTATTATGAGCAACTCTATGGCCACAGACTGGACAACCTGGAAGAAATGGACAGTTTCTTGGAGAAGATTAATCTCCCAAGACTGAGCCAGGAAGAAACAGAAACTTTTGAACAACCCAATCACAAGCTCAGAAATCAAATTTGTGATGAATAATCTACCCAAAAATAAAAGCCCAGGGCCAGATGGCTTCACAGCCGAATTCTACCAAACTTTTAAAGAAGAGCTAATGCCTGTCCTTCTACAACTCTTCCAAAAAATTGCACAGGAAGGAACACTTCCAAACACATTCTACGAGGCCACCATCACCCTGATACCAAAACCAGGTAAAGACAACACAAACAAGGAAAACTATAGGCCAATTTCACTGATGAACTTAGATGCCAAGATCCTCAACAAAATCCTAGAAAACAGAGTTCAACGACACATCAAAAAACTCATCCATCACGATCAAGTCGGGTTCATCCCAGGCATGCAAGGATTCTTCAACATCCACAAATCAATCAGTGTGATACACCATATCAACAAATTGAAAGACAAAAACCACATGATCATCTCAATAGATGCAGAAAAAGCCTTCGACAAAGTACAACATCTATTTATGATAAAAACTCTTCAGAAAATGGGCATAGAAGGATCCTGTCTCAACATAATAAAAACCATATATGAGAAGCCCACAGCAAACATTATCCTCAACGGTGAAAAACTGAAAGCATTCCCTCTAAGATCAGGAACAAGACAGGGGTGCCCACTTTCACCACTACTATTCAACATAGTCCTGGAAGTGCTAGCAAGAACAATAAGAGAAGAGAAAGAAATCAAAGGAATCCAGATTGGAAAGGAAGAAGTCAACCTCTCTCTTTTTGCAGACAACATGATATTATACATAGAAAATCCCAAAGACACTATTACAAAGCTACTAGAGCTAATCAATGAATTCAGCAAAGTCTCAGGATATAAAGTCAACAGACAGAAATCACTGGCATTCCTATACACAAACAATGAAAAATCAGAAAATGAAATCAAAGAGGCAATCCCCTTCACCATTGCAACCAAAAGAATCAAATATCTAGGAATAAGCCTACCCAAAGAAACAAAAGAATTGTACACAGAAAATTACAAGACACTCATGAGAGGCATTAAAGAAGACTTAAACAGATGGAGAGATATTCCATGTTCCTGGATCGGAAGAATCAATATTGTGAAAATGACCATACTACCAAATATCATCTACAGATTCAATGCAATACCTATTCAACTACCACTGACATTTTTCACAGAACTAGACCAAAGAATAACACAGTTCATATGGAAACACAAAAGACCTCGAATAGCCAAAGCAATCCTGAGAAAGAAAAACGGAGCTGGAGGAATCAGCCTCCCTAACTTCAGACTCTACTACAAAGCAACAGTCATCAAGACAGTGTGGTACTGGCACAAAAACAGAACTATAGATCAGTGGAACAAGATTGAGAACCCAGAGATCAACCAACGCACCTATGGGTACCTGATTTTTGACAAAGGAGGTGAAACTATAAAATGGGACAAAGACAGCCTCTTCAACAAATGGTGCTGGGAAAATTGGACAGCTACATGCAAAAAAATGAAGTTGGAACATTCCCTGACCCCATACACAAAGATCAACTCAAAATGGATTAAAGACCTAAATGCAAGACCAGAAACCATCAAACTCTTAGAGGAGAATATAGGCAAAACCCTCAAGGACATCAATCAAAGCAAGATCTTCTCTGACCCACCTACTAGAATAGCAGAACTGAAAAGAAAAATGAACATGTGGGACCTCATGAAACTTAAAAGCTTTTGTACAGCAAAAGAAATTACAGAGAAGCTGAACAGACAGCCCACAGAGTGGGAGAAAATCATAGCAAATGAAACAACAGACAAAGAATTAATCTCCAAAATCTACAAGCAACTCAGACAACTCAGCACAGGAAAAATGAACAACCCAATCAAAAAATGGGAAAAGATCTAAAGAGACGCCTCCAAAGAGGAAAATCCAAACATGAAACGATGCTCAACCTCGCTTATTATTAGAGAAATGCAAATTAAAACTACAAAGAGGCAATCCCCTTCACCATTGCAACCAAAAGAATCAAATATCTAGGAATAAACCTACCCAAAGAAACAAAAGAATTGTACACAGAAAATTACAAGACACTCATGAGAGGCATTAAAGAAGACTTAAACAGATGGAGAGATATTCCATGTTCCTGGATCGGAAGAATCAATATTGTGAAAATGACCATACTACCAAATATCATCTACAGATTCAATGCAATACCTATTCAACTACCACTGACATTTTTCACAGAACTAGACCAAAGAATAACACAGTTCATATGGAAACACAAAAGACCTCGAATAGCCAAAGCAATCCTGAGAAAGAAAAACGGAGCTGGAGGAATCAGCCTCCCTAACTTCAGACTCTACTACAAAGCAACAGTCATCAAGACAGTGTGGTACTGGCACAAAAACAGAACTATAGATCAGTGGAACAAGATTGAGAACCCAGAGATCAACCAACGCACCTATGGGTACCTGATTTTTGACAAAGGAGGTGAAACTATAAAATGGGACAAAGACAGCCTCTTCAACAAATGGTGCTGGGAAAATTGGACAGCTACATGCAAAAAAATGAAGTTGGAACATTCCCTGACCCCATACACAAAGATCAACTCAAAATGGATTAAAGACCTAAATGCAAGACCAGAAACCATCAAACTCTTAGAGGAGAATATAGGCAAAACCCTCAAGGACATCAATCAAAGCAAGATCTTCTCTGACCCACCTACTAGAATAGCAGAACTGAAAAGAAAAATGAACATGTGGGACCTCATGAAACTTAAAAGCTTTTGTACAGCAAAAGAAATTACAGAGAAGCTGAACAGACAGCCCACAGAGTGGGAGAAAATCATAGCAAATGAAACAACAGACAAAGAATTAATCTCCAAAATCTACAAGCAACTCAGACAACTCAGCACAGGAAAAATGAACAACCCAATCAGAAAATGGGAAAAAGATCTAAAGAGACGCCTCTCCAAAGAGGACATACAGATGGCCCAAAAGCACATGAAATGATGCTCAACCTCGCTTATTATTAGAGAAATGCAAATTAAAACTACAATGAGATATCACCTCACACCCGTCAGAATGGCCATCATCCACAAATCGACAGACAGTAAATGCTGGAGAGGGTGCGGAGAAGAGGGAACCCTCTTGCGTTGCTGGTGGGAATGTAAATTGATACAGCCTCTATGGAAGACAGTATGGAGATTCCTTAAAAAACTAAAAATAGAAGCACCCTATGACCCAGCAATCCCACTGTAATCCCACTATTATATCCTGATGAAATCAAAACTGAAAGAAGCACCTGTACCCCAATGTTCATTGCAGCTCTCTATACAATAGCCAGAACATGGAAGCAACCTAGATGTCCATCGACAAACGAATGGATACAGAAGCTCTTGTACATATATACAATGGAATACTACTCAGCTGTTAAAAGAAATGCAGAAGACTCAGTCCTAATGAAGTGGCTGGCTCTAGAACCTATCATAAAAAGTGAAGTAAGTCAAAAAGAGAAAGACAAATACAGCATACTAACACACATATATATGGAATCTAGTAGGACGGTCTTGATAACACATGCAGTGAACTCATGCAAAAACAGACCAAGCATAGACATATGGACATTGTGGGGAAGAAATAGGGAGGGGGAGGCGTGGAGACAGTAACATGGAAACCTATACTGTCATGTGTGGAAAAGATAGCTATTGTCATTGTGCTAAGGGAATAGGAGTACCTACAATCACTTGGGGCAATGGTCTGGAGGGGTGAGAGGGGGGGAACTGGTTGGGGGAGGGTGCATGGATATGCATATGAATGATCTGGGAACATGCATGTTGGTGAACAACAAAACTCTGTAAAATCTTTAAAATAAAATAAAAAAGTCTGTACATGAATATTTATAGCTGCTTTATTGCTATTAGTCAAAAACTGGAAACAACCTAAAATCCTTTGTCAGGTGAATCATTAAACAAACTGTACATTCATATCCTGGAATACTACTCATCAGAAAGGATTTGACAACTCATTTAGGCAACAATTTGGATGGATCTCAAGGGCTTTATGCTGAACATTAAAAATCCATTCTTAGCAAGTTACATACTGTAGAATTTCATTTACATTGGACCCTTGAACTGCTCGGGACTCCCATTTTAAAATCAAAATAAAAGAATGGCCATCATCCACAAATCGACAGACAGTAAATGCTGGAGAGGGTGCGGAGAAGAGGAACCCTCTTGCGTTGCTGGTGGGAATGTAAATTGATACAGCCTCTATGGAAGACAGTATGGAGATTCCTTAAAAAACTAAAAATAGAAGCACCCTATGACCCAGCAATCCCACTGTAATCCCACTATTATATCCTGATGAAATCAAAACTGAAAGAAGCACCTGTACCCCAATGTTCATTGCAGCTCTCTATACAATAGCCAGAACATGGAAGCAACCTAGATGTCCATCGACAAACGAATGGATACAGAAGCTCTTGTACATATATACAATGGAATACTACTCAGCTGTTAAAAGAAATGCAGAAGACTCAGTCCTAATGAAGTGGCTGGCTCTAGAACCTATCATAAAAAGTGAAGTAAGTCAAAAAGAGAAAGACAAATACAGCATACTAACACACATATATATGGAATCTAGTAGGACGGTCTTGATAACACATGCAGTGAACTCATGCAAAAACAGACCAAGCATAGACATATGGACATTGTGGGGAAGAAATAGGGAGGGGGAGGCGTGGAGACAGTAACATGGAAACCTATACTGTCATGTGTGGAAAAGATAGCTATTGTCATTGTGCTAAGGGAATAGGAGTACCTACAATCACTTGGGGCAATGGTCTGGAGGGGTGAGAGGGGAACTGGTTGGTGGAGGGTGCATGGATATGCATATGAATGATCTGGGAACATGCATGTTGGTGAACAACAAAACTCTGTAAAATCTTTAAAATAAAATAAAAAAGTCTGTACATGAATATTTATAGCTGCTTTATTGCTATTAGTCAAAAACTGGAAACAACCTAAAATCCTTTGTCAGGTGAATCATTAAACAAACTGTACATTCATATCCTGGAATACTACTCATCAGAAAGGATTTGACAACTCATTTAGGCAACAATTTGGATGGATCTCAAGGGCTTTATGCTGAACATTAAAAATCCATTCTTAGCAAGTTACATACTGTAGAATTTCATTTACATTGGACCCTTGAACTGCTCGGGAGCCAGGGTCACTGACATCCCATACAGTCGAAGTATGGTTATATTGACCTCTGTAGCCACGATTCTGCGTCCAACCAACCACAGATGGCGAGGGACTGTGGCACTTGTTTGAAAAAATTTGTGTATAAGTGGACCTTTGCAGTTCAAACCTGTGTTATTAAAGGGTCAACTCTATAAAAGGGTCCACATTGTTTAAATGACAAAACTAAAGAGATGATGAACAAATTACTGGTTGCCAGGAGCTGAGGATGATGGCAGGGATAGGAAAGATGGCCGTGGCTATTTCAAAAGTAACATGAGAAATCCTTGTGATAGAATTGTTTGTCGTTTCCAATGGTCACAGGAATTTAAAGATGTGATACAATTGCATAGAATTAAGTGCACACAAAGACACAAATACATATGGTTAACCCGGTGAAATCTGAATAATTTTTTTGGGTTGTATTAGTGTCAATTTCTGGGTTTTGCAATTGTGCCATAATCATGTAAGATGTTACCACTGGGGCAGCCTTGGTAAAAGGTACATGAGAGTTCTCTGTACTATTACTTATAACTGTATGTGTGTGCCTGCTAAGCCACTTGAGTCGTGCCTGACTCTTTGCAACCCTATGCTCTGTAGCCCACCGGGCTCCTCTGTCCAAGGGATTCTCCAGGCAAGAATACTAGAGTGGGTGGCCATCCCCTGCTCCAGAGGATCTTCCCAACCCAGGGAGGATCGAACCCACGTCTCCTGAATTGCAGGTAGATTCTTTACCACTGAGCCACCAGGGAAGCCCATGTAACTGCATACAAATCTATAATTGTCTTGTTATAAAGCAGAAAAGAAAGGAAACTCTAAAAATCATCTATGAAATCTGAATGGTAAAGGAACATCAACATTGGTTAAATTAGTCTGAATAATTAATACTGATATAGTAAATTGTGGCCTTAAGTCTGTGTTGAGGATATGTGCAACTTTTTATTTTCCATAAGGAAGGGCAGTTTGTTAAGCATAAAGTAATATGGTGAGATGTTTAATGGAAACTTCTAAAAGATCAAAACTATGAAGTTTGGATGGATCTCAAGGGCTTTATGCTCTGTAGCCAGGCCGATTCACTGACATCCCATACAGTCAAGTATGGTTATATTGACCTCTGTAGCCACGATTCTCGTCAACCAACCACAGATGGCGAGGGACTGTGGCACTTGTTTGAAAAAATTTGTGTATAAGTGGACCTTTGCAGTTCAAACCTGTGTTATTAAAGGGTCAACTCTATAAAAGGGTCCACATTGTTTAAATGACAAAACTAAAGAGATGATGAACAAATTACTGGTTGCCAGGAGCTGAGGATGATGGCAGGGATAGGAAAGATGGCCGTGGCTATTTCAAAAGTAACATGAGAAATCCTTGTGATAGAATTGTTTGTCGTTTCCAATGGTCACAGGAATTTAAAGATGTGATACAATTGCATAGAATTAAGTGCACACAAAGACACAAATACATATGGTTAACCCGGTGAAATCTGAATAATTTTTTTGGGTTGTATTAGTGTCAATTTCTGGGTTTTGCAATTGTGCCATAATCATGTAAGATGTTACCACTGGGGCAGCCTTGGTAAAAGGTACATGAGAGTTCTCTGTACTATTACTTATAACTGTATGTGTGTGCCTGCTAAGCCACTTGAGTCGTGCCTGACTCTTTGCAACCCTATGCTCTGTAGCCCACCGGGCTCCTCTGTCCAAGGGATTCTCCAGGCAAGAATACTAGAGTGGGTGGCCATCCCCTGCTCCAGAGGATCTTCCCAACCCAGGGAGGATCGAACCCACGTCTCCTGAATTGCAGGTAGATTCTTTACCACTGAGCCACCAGGGAAGCCCATGTAACTGCATACAAATCTATAATTGTCTTGTTATAAAGCAGAAAAGAAAGGAAACTCTAAAAATCATCTATGAAATCTGAATGGTAAAGGAACATCAACATTGGTTAAATTAGTCTGAATAATTAATACTGATATAGTAAATTGTGGCCTTAAGTCTGTGTTGAGGATATGTGCAACTTTTTATTTTCCATAAGGAAGGGCAGTTTGTTAAGCATAAAGTAATATGGTGAGATGTTTAATGTGACTTAATATTTAGACTTTTCTATGACTTTCAGCTAAATAGATTCATAAATTCATATGAAAGCATCTTTTGTCAAAGTGTGTATCCTGATAATTTTACACCACAAACAGAACGACTGTATGACTTAGAAATAAATAATGCTAAAATATCTTAAGCTTTTTCCCCCACTTTACATTGTATTGTGACATGATGCATTCGGAGTGTTTTTGAGTTGCATATACTTCTAGTTAGCCGGGAAAAAGACAAAGGTAGTAGTCGAAACTGAGAACTTACTGAAAACATTTTTTTCTAGCTTATTACATACATGGTTCTCAAAAATTTTTTAAATTTATCAGTAAATTTAAAGTGTACATCTTTGAAAAGAATTCTCAAGCATTGCCACAAAGATATTTTTAGAGTCCCTCCCCTCCCTTTTTAAAGTGGGTACTCTGCATGATCACATTTGGAAATTACAGAAAATAAAATTTTAAGATAAATAATTATTTTAAATGAAACCATCCCTAGTATCCAGAATCCTAAAAATATCACCTTAATTTTGTTCATTTATTCATTCCACAAATATTTACAGAACATTTGTATGTGTATTCCCCTAAGAACCAGATTGAGCAGTGAGTGAAACATACATTGGAATCAAAATCCCTGCCTCAAGGAACTTGCATTCTAGTAGTATTCCTGTAATAAAAAGCCCAGATAAAACAACAGACTGTTCAAATAAGGTTCACAGTCAATGTATAACTTACTCCTAATTGATTATACAAGACCTGTGGATCAGAGAGTTTTTTGTTATACTCTTTGGCCGTACCCTGTGGCATGTGGGATCCCAGTTCCCCAACTACAGATTGAACCTGCGCCCCTTGCACTGGAAGGTGGAGTCCTAATCATTGGACCACAGGGGAAGTCCCCCAGAGAATTAAAAAAAAAACATTTTTTTGACTTTTATTTTTAAAAAAAACACATTTTAAAACTTTATTTGGGACTTCTCTGATGGTCTAATATCTAAGAGTCCACACTACAAATTCAGGGGACACAGGTTAGATCCCTGGTCAGGGAACTAGATCCCACTTGTTGCAACTAAAGATCCCACATTCTGCATCTAAGACCTGGTACAGCCAAATAAATAAACAAATATTTAAAAAATAAATAAAATGTAATCAGTGTAGTAAATGAGGCTATATAAATACAAAATGTATATGGTCACTCCTAGGCCCATCTTGGACCACCACGTTATGAAGTCTCATCTAAATAGAGGGTCCAGAAGCACCAAAGTCACATTGGAAAACTTTAACTGTCTCCTCTGAAGCAAATCCAAACCTTGTGGGATTTTGGAATATGTAGCTCCTTTTCACAAAAAAGTTATTTATGTTAAGAAGTAATGGATTGTTTATTATTATTTTAAATGAGTTAATAAATACTTTCTGAATTTCTTAGTTTAATAGCATCGCATATTGATAGACATAAGAAACACTCTTCAGGATCTTCAATAATTTTTTAAAATGTTAAAATTTTTATTTTGGACTCCACATTTTGGAGATTAATTGCCAAATGAAATAACTACTATCCCCAATTTATAAGTTAGTGCAAGTGGGGCCAAAATGGTCAGGAAGATGTAAAAGACAGCGAATTCGATCTTGTTTTCCTTTCTATTCACCTCTGTGATATAATAGATATTCACTTCATTCTCTAAAATTAATATAAGTACAGTTCTACTCTCTTAGATCAACTTTGGCAGCCTGACATGTGTATTCCTGTTGCTTCTTTTGTTATTGTTCAGTTGCTAAGTCATATCTGACTCTTTGTGACCCCATGGGGGCTTCCCTGGCCTTCACTATCTTCTAGAGTATGCTCAAATTTGTGTCCATTGAGTTTATGATGCCATCCAACCATCTCATCCTCTACCATCCTTTTTTCCTTTTACCTTCAATCTTTCCCAGCATCAGGGTCTTTTCCAGTGAGTTATCTCTTCAAATCAGATGATATTGGAGCTTCAGCTTTAGCCATTCCAGTGAATATTCAGGGTTGATTTCCTTTAGAATTGACTGGTTTGATCTCTTTGCTGTCAAAGGGACTCTCAATAAGAGTCTTCTCCACCACCATTACATTTAAAACTTTTTTTTTTAAGTTTTGTGGGATTTTTTTTTTTTTTTTTTTTGCCACTTCTATTGGTCTTTCATTTATTTATTTTCATACATCTTTGTTCTTTGGCCTGTGTGGGCCTCCCATCGTGGTGGCCTCTCTTGTTGCAGAGCACCGGCTCTGGGCGTATCACTCCAGAGCTCCTGCTCGATAATTGGACACATCGGTCCAGCTGCTCCGCGGCACGTGGGATCTTCCCAGGCCGGGGATCGAACCGGCGCCCCTTGCACTGCACAGCGGTGTCCTTACCCACTGGACCACCAGGGAAGCACCACATTTAAACTTTTAAGAAAATTATCCTAAATTGGAAATGAAGGAAAATATTACTATCTGCCTTTGCAGAGTCATACTAGAGTGTTGTCTTAAGAAGCCAGAAATGGAATCATCAGATTCTAGGGGCTGTCATCTTATATGGTTTATTGTTTGCTACGAATAGCGCCTAGAGTCTATACAGTTAGGTCTTAACTTGTAGAAGATAAGTTATAAATGACTTTGTCAAGTAGAAAAGATTATCCTAAAGGTTACTGTTTTATTAAGGTTCCAGTAAAAAACAGTGTTATATTTAATTTTTTGAGACTTCCCTTGTGGCTCAGATGATAGAGTCTACCTGCAATGCAGGAGACCCGGGTTTGATCCCTGGGTCAGCAAGATCCCCTGGAAGAGGGCACAACAGTCCACTCCAGTATTCTTGCCTGGAGAATTCCATGGACAAAGAAGCAGTTCATGGGGTGGCATAGAGTTGGACATGACTGAGTGACTAACACACATTAATTTTCAGCCTTATTCTGACAACATTTTCTCCATAGACTATATGTTTACCTTGTAGCTCAGCTGGTAAAGAATCCACCTGCAATGCAGGAGACCCCAGTTCAATTCCTGGGTTGGGAAGATCCCCTGGGAGAAGGGATAGGCTACCCACTCCAGTTTTCTTGTCTGGAGAATTCCATGACTCATCCATGGATTGCAGAGTCGGACACGACTGAATGACTTCATTTTAATTTTCACATGTTTACCAGTCCTCCTTGAACTGGATTTACCATCCTGCTGGTTCCCTCACTAATAGTAAATAAAAAGAGTACATCAGAAGCCAGTTTTCCTAGCATATGGGGAAGGGGGTGTTTCCCATTTGGGAAGACCAGCCTGTGCAAAGGCTTCATGACTCCTTTAGAGAAGCTTTAGAGGTTCAGTTGTCAGCGATGTGCAGAGTCTGCGTATCTCAGACTTCGATATGTATGAGAATCACTTAGATATGATAAGTCTAGGGTAAGGCCTAAGATTCTGAATTTCTACAATCTGCTAGGTGAAGCTGATGCTACCGGTCCATGAAACATAGCTATAGTAACAAGGGACTAGGCCAGAGCATAGGGGTATGTAAGAATCTCCGGAGTTGAAGATGGAAACTGAAGATGAATGTGGATCTGGAATAGGCGGTCTAATGAAAAATAATCTCTTTTTTTGAAAAATAATAATTTTTTACAATCTACAATCCAATTAAGATTCCTAAGCCCAAGTAGGTAGTTCACTCATTTGAAATAATATATGCCCTCCAGCCCCATTTCAGTACAATCACAGAAGTGAACTAGGCCTAGTAAGTAACTGTATGCAAACTGTCCTGTTGGAACAGGCGGGTGGGGGTTGTTTTTTGTTTTGACTACTCGGTCTGTGGGATCCTAGTTCCTGGTCAGGTTGTGAACCGGCACTGAAAGCTTTTTAACTACTGGAGCGCCAAGGAATTCCCAACAGCCCCGTATTTGTATTCTCAGCTCTTTGTTTAGTTGAGCTCAGCTGTATTGCGTGATGTCTCCTGCCCTCTAGTGGAAACAAATTGACATTTTAACTAGTGCTTCGTTTTAATGGTACTTCAGTTTTCAAAGTGAAAGTGAAAGTGCAGTCCTGTCACACTCTTTGTGACCCCATGGACTGTAGCCTGCCAGGCTCCTCTGTCATTGGGATTCTCCAGGTGTGAATACTGCAATGGGTTGCCATTTCCTTCGCCAGGGGTACTCTCATTTTATCTTAATGGTAACCTACACCTGGAGAATCCTGTGGACAGAGGAGCCTGGCAGTCTACAGTTCATAAAATCACGGAGTCAGATTTCAGAGTCTGACACGACTGAATGACTTCATTTTAATTTTCACATGTTTACCAGTCCTCCTTGAACTGGATTTACCATCCTGCTGGTTCCCTCACTAATAGTAAATAAAAAGAGTACATCAGAAGCCAGTTTTCCTAGCATATGGGGAAGGGGGTGTTTCCCATTTGGGAAGACCAGCCTGTGCAAAGGCTTCATGACTCCTTTAGAGAAGCTTTAGAGGTTCAGTTGTCAGCGATGTGCAGAGTCTGCGTATCTCAGACTTCGATATGTATGAGAATCACTTAGATATGATAAGTCTAGGGTAAGGCCTAAGATTCTGAATTTCTACAATCTGCTAGGTGAAGCTGATGCTACCGGTCCATGAAACATAGCTATAGTAACAAGGGACTAGGCCAGAGCATAGGGGTATGTAAGAATCTCCGGAGTTGAAGATGGAAACTGAAGATGAATGTGGATCTGGAATAGGCGGTCTAATGAAAAATAATCTCTTTTTTTGAAAAATAATAATTTTTTACAATCTACAATCCAATTAAGATTCCTAAGCCCAAGTAGGTAGTTCACTCATTTGAAATAATATATGCCCTCCAGCCCCATTTCAGTACAATCACAGAAGTGAACTAGGCCTAGTAAGTAACTGTATGCAAACTGTCCTGTTGGAACAGGCGGGTGGGGGTTGTTTTTTGTTTTGACTACTCGGTCTGTGGGATCCTAGTTCCTGGTCAGGTTGTGAACCGGCACTGAAAGCTTTTTAACTACTGGAGCGCCAAGGAATTCCCAACAGCCCCGTATTTGTATTCTCAGCTCTTTGTTTAGTTGAGCTCAGCTGTATTGCGTGATGTCTCCTGCCCTCTAGTGGAAACAAATTGACATTTTAACTAGTGCTTCGTTTTAATGGTACTTCAGTTTTCAAAGTGAAAGTGAAAGTGCAGTCCTGTCACACTCTTTGTGACCCCATGGACTGTAGCCTGCCAGGCTCCTCTGTCATTGGGATTCTCCAGGTGTGAATACTGCAATGGGTTGCCATTTCCTTCGCCAGGGGTACTCTCATTTTATCTTAATGGTAACCTACACCTGGAGAATCCTGTGGACAGAGGAGCCTGGCAGTCTACAGTTCATAAAATCACGGAGTCAGATTTAACAGAAGCGCCTGAACACGTACAACCAGTGAAGTAGATGATGGTTTCCAGTTTGTTTTAACTTTTAAAAATATTTTGTATTATTGAGTTTACATGTGAGTGCCCAGGCACTATACATGAATGTTTTTATTTATTCCCCTTATCAATTTTATGTGATCTGTGTATATTGCTTGTGATGTTATTCCATTTACAGATGAGAAAACTAAGTGTTAGAAAGTTTAAGAAACATGCCTGGGGCTTCCCTGGTAGCCCAGTCGTGACGAGTTTACCTGCCAATGCAGGAAACACAGGTTTGATCCCTGATCGGGGAAGATCCCACATGCTGCGGAGCAACTAAATCCACGAACCACAACTATTGAACCTATGCTCTAGAGCCTTCAAGCCTCAACTGTTGAGCACATGTGCCACAATTATTGACACCTACGTGCCCTAGAGCCCGAGTTCCACAACAAGAGAAGTCAGCGCAACAAGAAACCTGCTCACCTCAACTAGAGAGTAGCCCCCATTCCCTGCAACTAGACAAGAGCCTGTGGTAGCAGTGAAAACCCAGAATAGCCAGAAATAAATAAATAAAACAAACATGCCCAAATCCCAATAGGCAATCAGAATTCAAGCCCAGGGGCTAAAACTTGGAGCTCCTAATGCAGGGGACATGGGCTTGATCCCTTGTCAAGGGAACTAGACCCTGCATGCTACAACTAAAGCCCAGCACAGCCAAATGAGTAAATACTAAAAAAAAAAGTTTGTTTAAAAGAAAGGAAAAAGAAAAAAGTAAAAAAAAAAGCCAAATGCAAACTCAGAAGAGGCAATTACCACTAACACGAACCTCCTCTTTCTCCCCCTTCTTCTCTCTCATGATCATATGCAGGATCTCAAACCAGTGTGATTATGTGCCAGGCATTTTCCTAAGCCCTTTCACAGGTTGTATATAATTTAATTCTTGAAACAACTCTTATCGGTTTAGTGTAATTATTATTCCCATTTCATAAATGAGGAAATCAAGGCACAGAACAGTTAAGCAAGTTATCCAAGGTCATCAGCTAGGGAAAGCATAGCCAGAATCAGACTCAGAGAATTTGGAGTTTTGATTTAGTATTTTTAAGAATTCAAATAAAATTAAAATTTGCTTCTCTGATGAAGTGCCCTTTTTTTCTTTCTCATTTTTTATTTGGTTTTCCAGATTTATTGAGATATCACTGATGTATAACATGTGAAAGTTTAAGTATACTATATGGTGATTTGATACATCTAATGCATGTAAAATGATTATCACAATAAAGTTAGTTAACATATCTGTCACCTCATGTAATCACAAATTGTGTATGTGTATGATGAGAACATTTCAGATCTACTCTGTCAGCAATTTTCAAATATATAGTACAACATTATAGTCATCGTGCTGCTCTCCAGAACTTGTTAGTGCAGCTAAAAATAAAAAGATATACATATATACATATATAAAAGAATACTACTCAGCCCTAAATAGAATGAAATAATGCAATTAGCAGCAACATGGATAGATTTGGAGATTATCATATTAAGTGAAGTAAATCATAGAGAGATACAAATAACCATGCATGTGTGCTCAGTCACTTCACTCATATCTGACCCAATAGACTGTAGTCCACCAGGTTCCTCTGTCCATGGAATTCTCCAGGCAAGAATACTGGAGCAGGTTGCCATGCCCTCCTCCAGTGGATCTTCCCAGCTTAGGGATCAAACCTGCATCTCCTACATTACAGGCAGATTATCTACCGCTGAGCCACTAGGGAAGCCAAGTACCATATGATATCATTTATGTGGAAAATCTAAAATATGACACAATGCTCTTATTTATAAAACAGAAACAGACTCAAAGACATAGAAAACAAACTTTGATTACCAAAAGGGAAAGGGAATGTGGGATGGACAAATTAGGATTTGGGATTGGCACAAACTACTGTATATAAAATAGATAAACAACAGGGTCTACTGTATAGCACAGGGAACTGTATTCAATATCCTGCAATAAAAAATGATGGAAAATAATACGAAAAAGAATATATATATACACACACACACACATATATATATATACACACATATATGTATAACTGAATCAGTTTGCAGTACACCAGGAACTAATACAACATTGTAAATCAACTATACTTTAATTTTTTTTTTAAACTTGTATGATCCTTTACATTGTTGAATTTGGTTGGCTAATATTTTGTTGAGGATTTTTGCATTTGTAATCATCAGTGATATTAGCCTGAAATTTTATTTTTGTGTGTGTTGTTTGTCTGGTTTTGGTATCAGTGCCCTGCTGGCCTCATAGGATGATTTCAAGGTTTTTTTTTTTTTTTTTAATTTTTTCCCATTCATTTTTTGGAATAGTTTGAGAATGACAGATGTTAACTGTTCTTCAGATGTTTGGTAGAATATACCTATGAAACTGCCTGGCACTGGACTTTTTACTTGTTGGGAGGTTTTTAAATTACTGCTTCAATTTCATTACAGGTAATGAATCTGTTCATACTTTTAAATTTCTGTTTAAATCTTATAAGATGGTACATTTCTAGGAATTTACTCATTTCTTCTAGACTGTCCATTTGGTTGATTCTAAGTGTTCATAGTAATCATTTCTGTTTCTGTAATGTTGATTATAACTTCTCTTCTTTTATTTGTGATTTTATTTGGGCCCACTCTCTTTTACTTAATGAGTGTTGCTAAAAGGTTTATCAATTTTGTCTATTTTTCAAAGAACCTGCGTCCCTGCGTTGGCAGGCAAATTCTTCACCACCAGGGAAGCCCTATAATATGGTATAGGGATCTCAGTTTTAGGCATATGTAGGAGTACTACTGAAAAAAGGCGGCGGGGGTGGGGGGAGTTAAGAAGTTACTACACTAAAATATAAGCATATAAAATGCTAAAAAAAAAAAAAAGAGAGAGAAACCATTTTAGTTGGGGATCTATTCCCCAATTTTAAGAAAAGGAAAATACGGGGATTTGAATTCTCTGGGACCTTCAAAAGATCAGGTTTATCAGATATTATGGCCACCTGGAGAGGAAGTTTTCCTAGTGACCTGGAGCCATTACTGACAGAAATAACTGATGGGGTGATAATTTGTGTAGTATCTCTAGTTTGAATTAATGTACTCCCCTGCCCACTTCTGTGGACCACGTTTTGTTTACCTGAAGTAATACCTTGTATGTAGTAGGTACTGTGTAACTGTTTGTTACAAGCTGGCAGAGAGGAGTGTATGAACTCACTGTGGAATGAAAAACAGATGTCACTACCTTGGCTATATAAGTGAACAGCCGTTGAGGCACTAGGAAGAAATGTATTTGCAAATCAGGAAATACTCAGCCCAAGGAAGCAGATGTGGTCAAAACTCCAGGGCCGTATTTTAGCTTTGGTGACTATCAAAACATTGAATCCGCCCAGGGAATTTACTTCCAAAATGACATTCTGAGTGACTGCTTCCATTCACTTCAAGCTCGGTTTTGCGATAATTGCCTTTGATGTCTGTTCTGTCATCTTTCTTCCTCTCCTAACCCCTGCCACTGTCAATTACTCTGGGAGGCTGCCCTCAACAGTGGAGGCTACTGGCTTAGTAAAGACAGTATCATAATGCCAGAGGGTACAGGCAGTGCTGAAAGCTATACTGAGAGCAAAGGGAGCTTCTAAGGGTTTGTTTATACAGAAATATATTATTTTCCTTTTTAAAATATATGCCCATCATCACATGGGTGAAACACACTATTTGTGGCAGGAGTTTTATCTCAGATCTTCACCAGATTCACAAGCTGCCTCTGCTGTGGGCAGAGTCATTTCAAGACTGTGGCTGAGGAATTCTGAGGCAGGTAGAGAAAAGAGGAGATCCTTGCCACGGTGAGAACAGTGCTCTAGGGACTGTCTTCCATAAACGATTTCTGCCTTCACACCGAGCAATCTTTCTTGAAGGATTAAGACATTTTGGGCAGTGCCAGCGAAAGGAACTGACATTTATTGGCTCATGATTATAGGTCCCAGGTTGTACAGATCCATCTTAATCCTAGAACATTATCAGTCCCAATTTATGGATGAGGAAAAATGAAGCTCCCTTGGTATCTAAACTCAGATCTCTAGACTCTAAAATCATTTTCTTTCTACTACAAGGAGAGAGAGGAATGGCAAGATTACTGGCTTGTTTGGGACACAATGCTCAGTAAATGGCATTCATAGGAATGGGCATTAAATAGTCTAATCCAATATGTTACTTCAGTTACGTTGGAACAAAATACTCACCTTTAATACATCCTGATTTGGGGAAAATAACTGAAATTTTAAAACTATCGCAAGTACCTGATTATAAATTTTTAAATAGGTCCCGATCTCCAGCCCATCATACCTCAACAATTAGTCAAGAACCAAAAGTTCTAATTTCAGATCCTAACTCTCCAGGTTTTCACAGTTGGCCATTTCCCAATAAGATAAATAAAAGGTGCCTGTCATACTGAATAAAGTTGTACTTGGGTTCCCACTGCCTTCCATAATTCATCACATCTCAAATATGCCCCAGTAGTATAAGCTGCACTCATCATCATGAACTTCTTAATGTCTTTTTGTATATATGATTTTATTTCTTTATTTCTGGTTGTGCTGGGTCTTCGTTGCTATGGTCCATGGGTTTCTTGTTGTGGTGGGGACACACAGTAGTCCCGGCTCTCAGGCTCTAGAGCACAGGCTCAGCAGTTGAGGCACACAGGCTCAGCTGCTCCATGGCACGTGGGATCTTCCTGGATCAGGGATTGAACCCATGTCTCTTGCATTGGCAGGCCAATTCTTTACCACTGAGCTACCGGGGAAGCTCTTCTTAATGTCTTTTTGAGTTCACTCATAACGTTACTTAAAATTGACAATCTGTACTTGCAGATCTGATGAACAGAGTTGCAGTTAGATGTATTTGCAAAAATTCCTTGAAACTAAGAGATTCACAGAAAGAAAAATTTTAAATTATGAAATTCTTACAGGAACAAAAAGTCATAGAGAATGCTAGGTTGTCTACAAGTAGTAAAAATTGAGTTCTTTAGAATTAGGAAAAGAAGAGTGTAAAAAGTGACCATTCAGGGCTTCCTGGTGGTCCAGGTAGGAAATCCATCTTAATCCTAGGTTTTTGGAGGGAAAAATGAAGCTCCCTTGGTATCTAAACTCAGATCTCTAGACTCTAAAATCATTTTCTTTCTACTACAAGGAGAGAGAGGAATGGCAAGATTACTGGCTTGTTTGGGACACAATGCTCAGTAAATGGCATTCATAGGAATGGGCATTAAATAGTCTAATCCAATATGTTACTTCAGTTACGTTGGAACAAAATACTCACCTTTAATACATCCTGATTTGGGGAAAATAACTGAAATTTTAAAACTATCGCAAGTACCTGATTATAAATTTTTAAATAGGTCCCGATCTCCAGCCCATCATACCTCAACAATTAGTCAAGAACCAAAAGTTCTAATTTCAGATCCTAACTCTCCAGGTTTTCACAGTTGGCCATTTCCCAATAAGATAAATAAAAGGTGCCTGTCATACTGAATAAAGTTGTACTTGGGTTCCCACTGCCTTCCATAATTCATCACATCTCAAATATGCCCCAGTAGTATAAGCTGCACTCATCATCATGAACTTCTTAATGTCTTTTTGTATATATGATTTTATTTCTTTATTTCTGGTTGTGCTGGGTCTTCGTTGCTATGGTCCATGGGTTTCTTGTTGTGGTGGGGACACACAGTAGTCCCGGCTCTCAGGCTCTAGAGCACAGGCTCAGCAGTTGAGGCACACAGGCTCAGCTGCTCCATGGCACGTGGGATCTTCCTGGATCAGGGATTGAACCCATGTCTCTTGCATTGGCAGGCCAATTCTTTACCACTGAGCTACCGGGGAAGCTCTTCTTAATGTCTTTTTGAGTTCACTCATAACGTTACTTAAAATTGACAATCTGTACTTGCAGATCTGATGAACAGAGTTGCAGTTAGATGTATTTGCAAAAATTCCTTGAAACTAAGAGATTCACAGAAAGAAAAATTTTAAATTATGAAATTCTTACAGGAACAAAAAGTCATAGAGAATGCTAGGTTGTCTACAAGTAGTAAAAATTGAGTTCTTTAGAATTAGGAAAAGAAGAGTGTAAAAAGTGACCATTAAGGGCTTCCCTGGTGGTCCAGTGGATAAGGACACCGCCTTGCAGTGCAAGGGGCGCTGGTTCAATCCCCGGCCTGGGAAGATCCCACGTGCCACGGAGCGGCTGGACCAATGTGTCCAACTACCAAGCCAGAGCTCTGGAGCACATGCGCCCAGAGCCAGTGCTCTGCAACAGAGAGAGGCCACTGTGGTGGGAGGCCCACACAGGCCAAAGAACAAAGATGGATGATAAATAAATGAAAGACCAATAGAAGTGGCAAAAAAAAAAAAAAAAAAAAAAAAAAGCCAACATTAGGTCTGGAAGAGGAAATAAAAAAAAAAGAAAATATGACAAAAAATAAAAAGCTATTTGACCTCTTCTATTTAATATGTATTCTTTTTTTTTTTAAACCTTTATTTTACTTTTAACTTTTACAGAGTTTTGTTGTTTACAGATATGTATGTTCTCAGATTAGTCATATGTATATCCCCCCCTTCCCTCTCCTCCCGACCATCACACAGCACCCCTGAAGGATCCCCTTTTCTCACAGAGCAATGACTAGAGCTATTTTCTTCACTTATGGTAGTACATGCTACTTCCTTTACGCCTCCCACCCTCTGTTCCTTCCCCACAATGTCCATATGTCCACTGTCTATTTAATATGTATTCTTAAAGATGACTTTGTCCCAGAGCTGGCCGAGTCTAAAATAATGTTTTCTTTTGTCATTATTTAAGTCCTACTTATCAATATGAAAGGCCAACTCTGAAAAAAGAATAATACTTAGTTTAAAAAGGAGCCTGACGTGGATCTTCCTGGATCAGGGATTGAACCCATGTCTCTTGCATTGGCAGGCCAATTCTTTACCACTGAGCTACCGGGGAAGCTCTTCTTAATGTCTTTTTGAGTTCACTCATAACGTTACTTAAAATTGACAATCTGTACTTGCAGATCTGATGAACAGAGTTGCAGTTAGATGTATTTGCAAAAATTCCTTGAAACTAAGAGATTCACAGAAAGAAAAATTTTAAATTATGAAATTCTTACAGGAACAAAAAGTCATAGAGAATGCTAGGTTGTCTACAAGTAGTAAAAATTGAGTTCTTTAGAATTAGGAAAAGAAGAGTGTAAAAAGTGACCATTAAGGGCTTCCCTGGTGGTCCAGTGGATAAGGACACCGCCTTGCAGTGCAAGGGATGCCAGTTCAATCCCCGGCCTGGGAAGATCCCACGTGCCACGGAGCGGCTGGACCAATGTGTCCAACTACCAAGCCAGAGCTCTGGAGCACATGCGCCCAGAGCCAGTGCTCTGCAACAGAGAGAGGCCACTGTGGTGGGAGGCCCACACAGGCCAAAGAACAAAGATGGATGATAAATAAATGAAAGACCAATAGAAGTGGCAAAAAAAAAAAAAAAAAAAAAAAAAAGGCCATCATTAGGTCTGGAAGAGGAAATAAAAAAAAAAGAAAATATGACAAAAAATAAAAAGCTATTTGACCTCTTCTATTTAATATGTATTCTTTTTTTTTTTAAACCTTTATTTTACTTTTAACTTTTACAGAGTTTTGTTGTTTACAGATATGTATGTTCTCAGATTAGTCATATGTATATCCCCCCCTTCCCTCTCCTCCCGACCATCACACAGCACCCCTGAAGGATCCCCTTTTCTCACAGAGCAATGACTAGAGCTATTTTCTTCACTTATGGTAGTACATGCTACTTCCTTTACGCCTCCCACCCTCTGTTCCTTCCCCACAATGTCCATATGTCCACTGTCTATTTAATATGTATTCTTAAAGATGACTTTGTCCCAGAGCTGGCCGAGTCTAAAATAATGTTTTCTTTTGTCATTATTTAAGTCCTACTTATCAATATGAAAGGCCAACTCTGAAAAAAGAATAATACTTAGCTTAAAAAGGAGTCTGAAAAAAAAAAAAGGAGTCTAAATATTCATCTGTAGCAAGTCACTAAAATGAGTATACAAAATTTCATTTTAACCTTGTACATCTGATTGTGGAAAACATTTCCATGCTAAGTTTAGTTTTAAGTTGTCTTACTTCAGTGCAAAAATCCTTGGATCCCTGAAGTTTTCCTAAATTCCTTTTACCTCTTTTGTAACAGTGCCTCTTAAATTATAATGTGCACAGACAGCTTGTCAAATGCAATTTCTGATTCAACAGGTCTGGGTTGGGCTTCAGATTCTGCATTTTTACTAAGCTCTCAGATGATGACAGTGTTGCTGATTGATGGGCTGCACTTTGTGAAGCAGTACTTTAAATCACAGAGTTCTTACAGCTCAGTGGAATAAGATCCCCAAAGCAGGGGCTAAATGGGGATCAACAATAACAGTTGTTGTTAAGTCACTAAGTCGTGTCCAACTCTTTTATGACCCCATGGATTGTAGCCCGCCATCCTCCTCTATCCATGGGATTCACTAGGCAAGAATGCTGGAGTGGGTTGCCACTTCCTTCTCTAGGTGATTTTCCTGACCCAGGGATCAAATCCAAGTCTCCTGCATTGGCAGGCAGGGTTTTTTTTTTTTTTTTTTTTTTTTTTTACCACTGAGCCAATAGGGAAGCCCAAGTGGATTAATAGGGGAAGACTTCTTGTAAGGGGACATTTAAGAATGAAAAAAAAAAAAAAAGAATGAAAAGAATATGAAGAGTACTTCTCTGGTGGTCCAGTGTTTAAGAATCCACCTACACCAGTTCAATCCTTGGTCCAAAAGGATTCCTCATCTTGCAGGGCAACTAAGCCCATGTGCCACAACTACTAAGCCTGCTTGCCTAGAACCTGTGCTCTCCAACAAGAAGCCACTGCAATGAGAGTAGCTTCCTGTTCACTGGAAGTAGAGAAAGCCCACCAGCAGCAGTGAAGACCCAGCATAGCCAAAAATAAAATAAAAAGAATATGAATAGAAACTATCTTAAGTCAGGACAGGCTTTACTATGGAGAGATATCGGTAGATTTAAAATAAGGAGAAGCTTGGTCAGATTGATTTGCTATTAATTATCACTCCTTTCTTGCTAAGTAGGGACCTGTATTAACAACACACAAGCCACCACTGCAGAAAATAGCTAGATAACTGCAACAAAGCCCTAGCCAAGTCTTTATCTTGTCTCCACCTCCCTCTGTCCCTCATGGCAATTACGTGCAAGCTGAGAGATCTCAATCATAGGATGACAGACATAGTATTTTTTTTTCAATTTTTATTTTACTTTTTACTTTAACAGAGTTTTGTTGTTTACAGATACGTATGATCCCAGATTAGTCATATGTATATCCCTCCCATCCCACCCCTCCAGGCTGTTGCACAGTGCCCCTGCAGGATCCCCTTTTCTCACAGCACAATGACAATAGCTATTTTTTTTCACATATGATAGTATAGGTTTTCATGCTACTTCCTTTACGACTCCCACCCACTGAAGCGATGAAAAAACAGACATGGAAAATAGACATATAGACATTGTGGGGAATGAACAGACACAGTTTTTATTTGAGATGTTATCTCTACAACAGCTTTGTAAACCAGGGTTTACTAACTACCTTTATTTTACAGATGAGAAAACCAAGACTCAGAATTAATGACCTTTGGTAATAAGGTAATTGAGCTAAAAAGTGACATAGCTGGGATTTGAGCCCAGGCAGGGTTTCAGGGTCTAGAACGCATATTCCACTTGAGTAGAAACTGCCTCTGCATTTTTACGAAGCTCTCAGGTGATAACGGTGTTGCTGATTAATGGACTGCACTCTGTGAAGCAAGACTTTAGATCACAAAATTCTTAGGTCCAGTGTTTAAGAATCCACCTAAGTCAATCCTTGGTCCAAAAGGATTCCTCATCTTGCAGGGCAACTAAGCCCATGTGCCACAACTACTAAGCCTGCTTGCCTAGAACCTGTGCTCTCCAACAAGAAGCCACTGCAATGAGAGTAGCTTCCTGTTCACTGGAAGTAGAGAAAGCCCACCAGCAGCAGTGAAGACCCAGCATAGCCAAAAATAAAATAAAAAGAATATGAATAGAAACTATCTTAAGTCAGGACAGGCTTTACTATGGAGAGATATCGGTAGATTTAAAATAAGGAGAAGCTTGGTCAGATTGATTTGCTATTAATTATCACTCCTTTCTTGCTAAGTAGGGACCTGTATTAACAACACACAAGCCACCACTGCAGAAAATAGCTAGATAACTGCAACAAAGCCCTAGCCAAGTCTTTATCTTGTCTCCACCTCCCTCTGTCCCTCATGGCAATTACGTGCAAGCTGAGAGATCTCAATCATAGGATGACAGACATAGTATTTTTTTTTCAATTTTTATTTTACTTTTTACTTTAACAGAGTTTTGTTGTTTACAGATATGTATAATCCCAGATTAGTGATATATATATCCTCCCCATCCCACCCCTCCAGGCCGTCGCACAGTGCCCCTGCAGGATCCCCTTTTCTCACAGCACAATGACAATAGCTATTTTTTTTCACATATGATAGTATAGGTTTTCATGCTACTTCCTTTACGACTCCCACCCACTGAAGCGATGAAAAAACAGACATGGAAAATAGACATATAGACATTGTGGGGAATGAACAGACACAGTTTTTATTTGAGATGTTATCTCTACAACAGCTTTGTAAACCAGGGTTTACTAACTACCTTTATTTTACAGATGAGAAAACCAAGACTCAGAATTAATGACCTTTGGTAATAAGGTAATTGAGCTAAAAAGTGACATAGCTGGGATTTGAGCCCAGGCAGGGTTTCAGGGTCTAGAACGCATATTCCACTTGAGTAGAAACTGCCTCTGCATTTTTACGAAGCTCTCAGGTGATAACGGTGTTGCTGATTAATGGACTGCACTCTGTGAAGCAAGACTTTAGATCACAAAATTCTTAAAACTCAGTGGGGGCTTTGCTGATAGCTCAGTGGTAAAGAGTTTGCCTGCCAGTGCAGGAAACATGAGTTTGATCCCTGATCTGGGAAGATCCCACATGCTGTGGAGCATCTAAACCCATGAGCCACAACTATTGAGCCTGTGCTCTAGAGCCTCAGAGCCACAGCTGTTGAGCCAATGTGCCCTAAAGTCTGAGTTCCACAACAGCAAAAGTCACTGCAACAAGAAACCTGCTCACCTCAACTAGAGAGTAGCCCCCACTCCCTACAACTAGAGAAGAGCCTGTGGCAGCAGTGAAAATCCAGAATAGCCAAAAAATAAATAAATAAATAAATAATTCTAAATGCAAAAAACCCCACCAAACCCTCAGTGGAATGAGATACCCAAAGCAGGGACTAAATGGGTTCGTTGTTGTTATTCAGTCCCTAAGTCACGTTCAACTTTTTTGTGATCCCATGGACTGTAGCTCATCAAGCTACTCTATCCATGGGGTTTCCCAGGCAGGAATACTGGAGTGGGTTACCACTTCCTTCTCTAGGGGATCTTCAATATCATAACACAGTATATAACAGGTATCGAAACTTGGTGAAATCAACAGGATTCTTCTAGTAATGTAATTAATGTTAGTAGACTCTAAATTTCATCTAGAACTCTCAGGTACATCTGCATTATGTTTTCTACTTTTACTGTCTCCACATCTTCAACTTCTGTTTGCCCTTCAACCCATTCAGATTCATCTGACCTCATCACTTCAAATTAAGTGACTTTTTAATTTTTTTGGCTGCTTTATGTGGTATGCAGGATCTTATTTCCTGGACCAGGGATCAAACCCATGCCCCCTGCAATGGAAACACAGATTTTTTTTTTTTTTTTTTGGTCACTTCTATTGGTCTTTCATTTACTTCCATCTTTGTTCTTTGGTCTGTGTGGGCCTCCCACCACAGTGGCCTCTCTTGTCGCAGAGCACCAGCTCTGGGCGCATGCGTTCCAGAGCTCTGGCTTGGTAGTTGGACACATTGGCAGTGCAGGAAACATGAGTTTGAATCTCTGATCTGTGCGAAGGACTCCTCAAAATAGATCACAAAATTCTTAAAACTCAGTGGGGGCTTTGCTGATAGCTCAGTGGTAAAGAGTTTGCCTGCCAGTGCAGGAAACATGAGTTTGATCCCTGATCTGGGAAGATCCCACATGCTGTGGAGCATCTAAACCCATGAGCCACAACTATTGAGCCTGTGCTCTAGAGCCTCAGAGCCACAGCTGTTGAGCCAATGTGCCCTAAAGTCTGAGTTCCACAACAGCAAAAGTCACTGCAACAAGAAACCTGCTCACCTCAACTAGAGAGTAGCCCCCACTCCCTACAACTAGAGAAGAGCCTGTGGCAGCAGTGAAAATCCAGAATAGCCAAAAAATAAATAAATAAATAAATAATTCTAAATGCAAAAAACCCCACCAAACCCTCAGTGGAATGAGATACCCAAAGCAGGGACTAAATGGGTTCGTTGTTGTTATTCAGTCCCTAAGTCACGTTCAACTTTTTTGTGATCCCATGGACTGTAGCTCATCAAGCTACTCTATCCATGGGGTTTCCCAGGCAGGAATACTGGAGTGGGTTACCACTTCCTTCTCTAGGGGATCTTCAATATCATAACACAGTATATAACAGGTATCGAAACTTGGTGAAATCAACAGGATTCTTCTAGTAATGTAATTAATGTTAGTAGACTCTAAATTTCATCTAGAACTCTCAGGTACATCTGCATTATGTTTTCTACTTTTACTGTCTCCACATCTTCAACTTCTGTTTGCCCTTCAACCCATTCAGATTCATCTGACCTCATCACTTCAAATTAAGTGACTTTTTAATTTTTTTGGCTGCTTTATGTGGTATGCAGGATCTTATTTCCTGGACCAGGGATCAAACCCATGCCCCCTGCAATGGAAACACAGATTTTTTTTTTTTTTTTTTGGTCACTTCTATTGGTCTTTCATTTACTTCCATCTTTGTTCTTTGGTCTGTGTGGGCCTCCCACCACAGTGGCCTCTCTTGTCGCAGAGCACCAGCTCTGGGCGCATGCGTTCCAGAGCTCTGGCTTGGTAGTTGGACACATTGGTCCAGCCGCTCCGTGGCACGTGGGATCTTCCCAGGCCAGGGATTGAACCAGCACCCCTTGCACTGCAAGGCGGTGTCCTTATCCACTGCACCACCAGGGAATCCCCAACACAGATTCTTAACCATTGGACCTCCAGGAAAGTTCCCTAAATGACCTTTTAAAAGCCCTGTCTCCCATGTTGCCATATCTAATATATGCATTCCTTATCTGACACAGCCTCTCAGCAACATTTGACGCGGCCTTCTGGTTTGCCTGACACTGAACTGTTTTGTTCTCTGATATCTCTGTTCACTCTCCAGTCTCCTTTTGCTACTTCTTCATCCTCCATTTCAATTTGATATTATATCACAACAAACTGTGGAAAAGTCTTAAAGAGTTGGGAATATAAGACCACCTTACCTATCTCTTAAGAAACTTGTATGCAGGTCAAGAAGCAACAGTGTCAGAACTGGACATGACTCACTCAACTGACTGGTTGCAAATTGGGAATGGAGTACATCAAGGCTGTATTTTGTCACCTGCTTACTTAACTTATATGCAGAGTACATCATGCGAAATGCTGGGCTGGATGAATCACAAGCTGAAATCAAGAAAGAAATATCAACAACTTCAGATATGCAGATGATAGCAATCTAATGGCAGAAAGTGAAGAGGAACTACAGAAACTCTTGATGAGGGTGAAAAAGGAGAGTGAAAAAGCTGGTTTAGAACTCAACATTCAAAAAACTAAGATCATGGCATCCAGTCCCATCACTCCATGGCATATAGATGGGGAAACAATGGAAACAGTGACAGATTTGATTTTCTTGGGCTCCAGAATCATTGCAGACAGTGAATGCAGCCATGAAATTAAAAGACACTTGCTCCTTGGGTGAAAAGCTATAACAAACCTAGACATCGTATGAAAAAGCAGAGACATCACTTTGCTAACAAAGGTCCGTATAGTCAAAGCTATGGTTTTTCCAGTAGTCATGTATGGATGTGAGAGTTGGACCATAAAGAAGGCCGAGCACCAAAGAATTGATGCCTTTGGGGCCTCCCCAGTAGCTCAGTGGTGAAGAGTTTGTCTGCCAATGCAGGAGACACGAGTTCAATCCCTGATCTGAAGATCCCACATACTGTAGAGCAACTAACCCTATGAGCCACAACTTGTGAGGCTCTAGAACCTTGGAGCCACAACTATTGAGCCCATGTGCCACAAGTATGGAAGCCTGTGTGCCCTAGAGCCTGAGTTCCACAACAAGAAAAATCACTGCAACAAGAAACCTGCTCATGTCAACTAGAGAGTAGCCCCCACTTCCTGAAACTAGAGAAGAGCTTGTGGCAGGAGTGAAAATCAAGAAGAGCTAAAAATAAGTAAATAAATAAAATAAAATAAAATAATAGGCTTTTGAACTGGGTGTTGGAGAAAACTCTTGAGAGTTCCTTGGACTGCAAGGAGATTGAACCGGTCAATCCTAAAGGAAATCAACTCTGAATATTCATTGGAAGGGCTTATGCTGAAATTGAAGTTACAATAATTTGGCCATCCAATGCAAAAAGCCAACTCATTGGCAAAGACCCTAATGCTGGGAAAAATAGAAGGCAGAAGGAGACGAGAATGACAGAGGATGAGATGGTTGGGTGGCATCACCAACTCAATGGACATGAGCTTGAGTAAGCTCCAAGAAATGGTGAAAGACAGGGAAGCCTGGCGTACAACAATCCATGGGGCTGCAAAAAGTCAAACATGACTGAGCAGAAGAACTAAACTGAAGCTTTTTGGATGGATTTCCTCCATAAAGTTGTTAACGAAAAATTAAATTTGCCTTTTGGTGGGTGTTGAGACAAAAAATGCAACCATTTGAAGAAGTAAGGATATTTTTGTGTCAAGACAAGAGAAACTTAAACAAGAAATCTCAGCCCTTTGAACTCCTCTCTCCCAGCACTGTGCATTATACATCACCAAACCTCGCCCATCCCTATGCCTGCAGAGGGGGAGGAATGCCTGCTCAACTTTAAAGAGCAATTTCTTCTAGCATCAAAAATACAACTCCTTAGAAGATAGCATTCTTTCATAGTCTTGTAAGGGGACACATGACCAACCACAATGACTCATTTCATGTCCAGCCCTCTGTCTCAAAAAAGCTTATGTAACTGTGCCTTTACTTCTAAAGGGTGAAACAGTTCTTGGAACTGAGATGCTCTTACCAAGTTTCATCCTCCAATTTGACTCGGATAACATTTTCCATTTCTTTCTTAGATCAACTGATTGATTTTCCATCAACAGATTTATTGCTTGCAGCAAGTAAGGAGAACACCAGAGACCTTTCGCAAAGCAATGTCTCCCCAAACAGCAAAATATGGAAGTTTTAATCTAAGGATCTATGCATATTCATGAAAGGACACGAATATATATATTCATGAAGGGAGAATTGAGCAAGGGAGATTTCAGCCTGGGATTGGTACCAAAGTTGACAGAGCCCAAGCTTTAGTTGATTGAAGTCAGAAAAAGTCAGCATCATCACTTGACCTTCCACCTGGGTGGGGGTCGTAGTTCCTGCAGAGCTCGAAGATGTGTATCCGATTGTGATGTGTACTCCTTGAGGAGGAACTATGATTCTGTTTTGTTGCTGAACTCTTACTTCCTGACTGCTTTTCTTTTGTTCCCACATTCACTCACTTCCCTTAAGATCTGTCATTAATTAAAGAGACTCATTCAGGGGCAATCATTGTGGCCAAGCTTAGATCACAAAATGGCTCATAGCAAAAATGACTTCTCTTATGTCAAGAAAGCTATGCCTGGTTCTCTTTCTCTGGAGATCGCCTACCCTATCTGCTTACAGAGTCACTCTCTCCTCCAGTCAGCCTGTCCTGGCCCAGTTGAGTTAGGTGCATCATTAATGGGCATCATTGGCTGCTATGCATAATTAAATAAATGGTGCTTAGGGCCACGACATCCAAGTACCAGGTGCTAAGAGCACACATAGAGGCTTCGTAGGACTTGTTATAGTTCAGGTGAAGTCTTCCTGGAAGACGGGACATCTAAGCAGATTCCTGAAATGAGAACAAGTTGCCCAAGTCAAGTGGATCTGTGTTGGGGTAGAGAAAGGTGGTGAGGCCCAGAAGAACCATCCATGTATTTGGAACAGCACGTGGAGATGGTCTGAGACTGGGAATGACCAGTGTGGAGGAGCTGGTGGCAGGAGAGACAGCAGCCCGATACGGTAGCTTCTTACTGAACTTGTTAAGCAGCTCAAACATTTTTCTGAAAGAAATGAAAAAGCTTGGAGGGGTTTTATCACAGGAATGATGTCACTAGATGATCTGTGTACATTTTAAAAAATTGACTTTATAAGGCTTCTAGATGAATGGTGGAATGTAGAGGAGCAGGTATGGGCAAAAGGACATTAATTACAGCAAGAGATAATGGTGGCTTAATGCTTGTATATACAGTGAATGATAGAACTTTCCAATCAAAGTATAGGATATAAAATCTAGAAAGTCTCCACCCATACCTTCCAGGTTCCAGCTTTTATGTCTTAGTGAACAAGGAACCATGAATTATTCACTGCTACATAGCTTCTTCATAGCAGAGTTAGGACTACAAGCCACTTGTGCATTTTTCTCTTGCTACGTTTTTTCATAGTCTTCCTCATATGACTCAGCAAGCTTTCAGATTTTAAAAAAGAAGTACCTTATTGAATGATGGATATATGAACTTCATTATGCTATTCTCTCTACTTTGAGGCGTTTGAAAATGTTACAATAAACAGTTCTATATAAAGCAGTACTTTAAAACAGTTGGCATACAGGTAGAAATTCAAGGCATCTGAAATCACTTTAGCAGTAGAAACTGGTCCGGAGCTTTCTGAGGCTTCCACACTCACACAGTGCCCTCTGGGTCCCAGCCTGGTAGATTCATCGGGGTGGTCTCTGGCCTGATGGCTACAGTCAGATTGCTGGACTCCTTGGCACTCACTTGGGGCAAGACATGGAACCTCCCCTTTTAATCTTCTTTAAAATGGGAGTCCGTGCTGTCAAGTGACAAAAATAATACAATTTAGTCATGAGTAGATGTCCTTTATCCAAGAGAGAACCATCCATGAATTGAGGAGTACACTGCCACTCAAGACGAGAGCATACGTCCTGAGCGAGTTTGGGTAAGAACAAGCTTTTAGAGCTCCAAAGAGGTAACAGGAAACAGGACCAGATGGCCTAGGAGGTCAGCCATTTCCTTATAAGCTTAGCAGGTCCTGTTTTCCAGGGTAAGGTGAGCTAGCTAAAGCTGAACCAGGGGATTGTGATGGTGTAGTTAGGTTTCCTTGACAGTGGGGCATTTCCTAGAAGTGCAGGCTGGCTTAGATTTAGATTTGTGACCTGCTCCGGGCTGCTGTGGTGTCCTCGCTTTCTGGGTCCCCACGTGATGTCACTAAAATTTTAAAAAATTGACTTTATAAGGCTTCTAGATGAATGGTGGAATGTAGAGGAGCAGGTATGGGCAAAAGGACATTAATTACAGCAAGAGATAATGGTGGCTTAATGCTTGTATATACAGTGAATGATAGAACTTTCCAATCAAAGTATAGGATATAAAATCTAGAAAGTCTCCACCCATACCTTCCAGGTTCCAGCTTTTATGTCTTAGTGAACAAGGAACCATGAATTATTCACTGCTACATAGCTTCTTCATAGCAGAGTTAGGACTACAAGCCACTTGTGCATTTTTCTCTTGCTACGTTTTTTCATAGTCTTCCTCATATGACTCAGCAAGCTTTCAGATTTTAAAAAAGAAGTACCTTATTGAATGATGGATATATGAACTTCATTATGCTATTCTCTCTACTTTGAGGCGTTTGAAAATGTTACAATAAACAGTTCTATATAAAGCAGTACTTTAAAACAGTTGGCATACAGGTAGAAATTCAAGGCATCTGAAATCACTTTAGCAGTAGAAACTGGTCCGGAGCTTTCTGAGGCTTCCACACTCACACAGTGCCCTCTGGGTCCCAGCCTGGTAGATTCATCGGGGTGGTCTCTGGCCTGATGGCTACAGTCAGATTGCTGGACTCCTTGGCACTCACTTGGGGCAAGACATGGAACCTCCCTTTGAATCTTCTTTAAAATGGGAGTCCGTACTGTCAAGTGACAAAAATAATACAATTTAGTCATGAGTAGATGTCCTTTATCCAAGAGAGAACCATCCATGAATTGAGGAGTACACTGCCACTCAAGACGTAGAGCATACGTCCTGAGGGAGTTTGGGTAAGAACAAGCTTTTAGAGCTCCAAAGAGGTAACAGGAAACAGGACCAGATGGCCTAGGAGGTCAGCCATTTCCTTATAAGCTTAGCAGGTCCTGTTTTCCAGGGTAAGGTGAGCTAGCTAAAGCTGAACCAGGGGATTGTGATGGTGTAGTTAGGTTTCCTTGACAGTGGGGCATTTCCTAGAAGTGCAGGCTGGCTTAGATTTAGATTTGTGACCTGCTCCGGGCTGCTGTGGTGTCCTCGCTTTTCTGGGTCCCCATACGTGAATTATCTTTACCAGTGCTTTTTATGCTTTTTACCATGTTCCCTGATCATTGACTTTTTTTTTTCTTAAATTTTTCCTCTTTTATTTTTCTTAACTCTTATGTGACAGTGAGTAATCAATGTCACCACAACTGCCTTCATAAACTACTGAGTGACCACATATTGGCTGTGTGATGTAATGATTTGTATTACATGTGAAAATAAACTTGAAGAAGGTCTGGGTTTGTTTTATTTAAGCTGGGGACTGTTACTCATTTAATAGTTTCTAAATATAGAAAGCAAAGTTAACAGTTTATGTTCACTAGAACAATTATATGGAAAGTAGACTGTGGTTATAGAGTAGTCAGTACTCTGCGTTGTGTCAGGTGAGTGAGTAGTGAGATAATTTTATTGATTTTCAGGCTGAAATCTCTAGATCTTGGAGGGTGGTGGTTAACAGTTAAAGGAATTAGCTCTAGCTATGAGTTTCTCTTCCAGGGTGACTGGTGTGGCAGGCGTTGCTAACAATTGTGATCAAGAACTCTTCAATTAGCATCCTCTATTTTATCTTCTGGGCTTCCCTTGTGTCTCTGTTGGTAAAGAATCTGTCTGCCAATGCAGGAGACCCGAGTTTGATCCCCTGGAGAAGGAAATGGCAACCTACTCCAGTATTCTTGCCTGGGAAATCCAATGGACAGAGGAGTCTGGTGGGCTACCGTCCATGGGGCCATGAAGGGTCGGACATGACATAATGACTAAACAACAACATTTTATCTTCTACTCAGTCCTTTTGCGCCATGTAGATTCCTCAGTACCTGGAAAACATTGTTAGTCATCTCTTTATTTGCACTGGTGAGGGAAGATTCAAAAGACCCATTGTTAGTACTGGAATAATTGTTGAATGAATGAAGTGACTCATAAGCAACTTTGAGCCCTATAATTTAAATATTACATTATAAGCTGCATGATATAGAAATGCATATTGTAGAAAGTGAAAGTACCCTCGCATAAGCCTATTCCACCAAATAATCTTGGTTAATATTTTGACCATTAGTTTTATTGAAAACACTATTGAACATTCCTGTATATCTATGTACACTGTGGGAGATCTTGTTGGGTCAAAAAGCCTTGTGAGTTTTTGTGTGTGTATGTATCAACTTATTCTCAAGTGTCAGCTTATTCTCCCAAAAAACTGTAAAAGTGTTCACTCCCTCAAATACACTTGTAAGAAATTTCAAGATCATTTTATTTTACCTTAAAAATTCTTATTTTCTGGACTTCCCTGGTGGCACATTGGTTAAGAATCTCCCTGCCAATGCAAAGGACGAGGGTTCAGTCTCTGGTCCAGGAAGATGCCACATGCTGTAGAGCAACTAAGTCCATGCCCACAATTAATGAAGCCCGTGTGCCCTAGAGGCAACATGCCTCGACTACTGTAGCTTGCGTGCCTAGAGCCTGTGCTCTGCAACAAGAGAAGCCACCTCAATGAGAAGTTCGGGCACCATAAAGAAGAGTAGCCCCCGCTCGTCGCAACTAGAGAAAGCCTGCATGCAGCAACAAAGATTCAGAGCAGCCAAAAACAAAACAAAAAAAAACCAGAGAGAGAGGGAACAACAAATTATCTATCTGTTAAAAAAAATCTATTTTCCATATTATAAAAATACACATCCTTTTCAGACAAGTTAGAACAACTTGGGAGCATATCAGCGAGAAAATTCTGGTATTTCCTACCCTCGGTCCAATATTTGGGGTTTTTTTTAGGATGAGATGATAATATGGTCAATATAGTAACCACTCAAAGTCAGTTTTAGTTTTTATTCATTTTTTCCCCCTAGCATATGTAAACAACCTGTGTCACTACTAACAGACCTGCCTAGTCCTACTAAGACCTTGCCTAGGCCCAGGGCAAGACCTCTGAGGCCTCAGGCACTCTTGTTTTTCCAGGCCCTACCTTACATCCTTTTTATACAGTTCCTGGTGTTCTTTCTCACTCCAAAAATACTGGAGTAGTTTGCCATTCCCTTGTCCAGTGGATCTTGCTTTGTCAGAACTCTTCACCATGACTTGTCCATCTTGAATGCCCCTGCATGGCGTGGCTCATAGCTTCATTGAGTTATGAAAGCCCTTTGCCATGGCAACGCAGTGATCCATGAGGGACAAGGAGGACTGCAGTCCAAGGTGCTGCAGTGCAGGGATCACAAACAGTTGGACATGACCTGGCAACTGAACAAACAAAAGCTCACATCCTACCAGTCAACTCTAAATGCCCCACATCAAATATTGTGTATACATATGGTATATTTCTCTCTCTCTCTCTCTTTTTAAAACCTTTATTTTACTTTCAACTTTTACAGAGTGTTGTTGTTTACAGATATGCATGTTCCCAGATTAGTCATATGTATATCCCCCCCTTCCTACCCCTCCTGACCATCACACAGCACCCCTGAAGTGTTCCCTTTTCTCAAGAGCAATGACTATAGCTATTTTCTTCACTTATGATAGTACAGCCCTTTACGCCTCCCACCCACGCTTCTGCGGGGGCCTTCCGCAGAAAGGAAGGCAGCGGGATTGCCCCCGGCTGAACCGGGAGATCTTGGAGAGGGGCAAGTCCTGCTGCCCGCCACCCAGCCCCCAGGCCGGCAGGAGACAATCAGACACAACAGGGATTCCGTCAAAGCAGTTCCATTTTATTAGTGTAGATTCACAGCTTTTATAGGCAAGTGAAGGGGGTTTTGCACGGGACTTCCTATAGATTACACCAATCAAGCTAAAGGTCAAGAAATCATCCACGAGCGCAGAAACCAGGGGAACCAATCAGAAATTTTGACCGTCACTTAACAATTTAGATCACGCCCTCATCTCTTCCTGTAGGCACCATCTTAGCTCCAAACCGCAAACACGTGCTTAAGCTTCCTTAAACAATGTCCTTAAGCTTCCTTTCACGCCCACGTCCCTTCCTGAAGGTGCCATCTTAGCTCCAAACTGAAACAATGTGCTTAAGCTTCCTTATACTTGCAAGGGTCCTCTTTCAATTCAGAGCCCCACACTGTTCCTTCCCCACAATGTCCTTATGTCCACTGCCCATGTCTGTCTTTCCGTCACTTCACTGCATGTGCCATCATCACCATCCTACTAGATTCCATATATATGTGTTAATGTATTATATTTGTCCTTCTCATTCTGACTGACTTCACTTTTTATGATACATTCTAGATCCAGCCACCTCATTAGGGCTGATTCTTCTGCATTGCTCTTTACAGCTGTGTAGTATTCCATTGTATATATGTACCAGGACTTTTGTATCCATTTGTTCGTGGATGGACATCTAGGTTGCTTCCACGTTCTAGCTATTGTATAGAGAGCTGCAATGAACATTGGGGTACAGGTGCTTCTTTCAGATTTGATTTCATCAGGGTATAAGCCTAAGAGTGGGATTGCTGTGTCTATGTTGCTTCTATTTTTAGTTTTTTAAGAAATCTCCAGACTGTCTTCCATAGCGGCTGTATCAATCTACATTCCCACCAGCATTGCAGGAGTGTCCCTTTTTCTCCGCACCCTCTCCAGCATTTATTGTCTGTCGATTTGTGGATGATGGCCATTCTGATGGGTGTGAGGTGATATCTCATTGTAGTACAGCCCTTTACGCCTCCACCCACGCTTCTGGGGCCTTCCGCAGAAAGGAAGGCAGCGGGATTGCCCCCGGCTGAACCGGGAGATCTTGGAGAGGGGCAAGTCCTGCTGCCCGCCACCCAGCCCCCAGGCCGGCAGGAGACAATCAGACACAACAGGGATTCCGTCAAAGCAGTTCCATTTTATTAGTGTAGATTCACAGCTTTTATAGGCAAGTGAAGGGGGTTTTGCACGGGACTTCCTATAGATTACACCAATCAAGCTAAAGGTCAAGAAATCATCCACGAGCGCAGAAACCAGGGGAACCAATCAGAAATTTTGACCGTCACTTAACAATTTAGATCACGCCCTCATCTCTTCCTGTAGGCACCATCTTAGCTCCAAACCGCAAACACGTGCTTAAGCTTCCTTAAACAATGTCCTTAAGCTTCCTTTCACGCCCACGTCCCTTCCTGAAGGTGCCATCTTAGCTCCAAACTGAAACAATGTGCTTAAGCTTCCTTATACTTGCAAGGGTCCTCTTTCAATTCAGAGCCCCACACTGTTCCTTCCCCACAATGTCCTTATGTCCACTGCCCATGTCTGTCTTTCCGTCACTTCACTGCATGTGCCATCATCACCATCCTACTAGATTCCATATATATGTGTTAATGTATTATATTTGTCCTTCTCATTCTGACTGACTTCACTTTTTATGATACATTCTAGATCCAGCCACCTCATTAGGGCTGATTCTTCTGCATTGCTCTTTACAGCTGTGTAGTATTCCATTGTATATATGTACCAGGACTTTTGTATCCATTTGTTCGTGGATGGACATCTAGGTTGCTTCCACGTTCTAGCTATTGTATAGAGAGCTGCAATGAACATTGGGGTACAGGTGCTTCTTTCAGATTTGATTTCATCAGGGTATAAGCCTAAGAGTGGGATTGCTGTGTCTATGTTGCTTCTATTTTTAGTTTTTTAAGAAATCTCCAGACTGTCTTCCATAGCGGCTGTATCAATCTACATTCCCACCAGCATTGCAGGAGTGTCCCTTTTTCTCCGCACCCTCTCCAGCATTTATTGTCTGTCGATTTGTGGATGATGGCCATTCTGATGGGTGTGAGGTGATATCTCATTGTAGTTTTAATTTGCATTTCTCTAATAATAAGCGAGGTTGAGCATCATTTCATGTGCTTTTGGGCCATCTGTATGTCGTCGTTGGAGAGGTGTCTGTTTAGGTCCTTTTCCCATTTTTTGATTGGGTTGTTCATTTTTCCGGTGCTGAGTTGTCTGTCTTTCCGTCGCTTCACTGCATGTGCCATCGTCACCATCCTACTAGATTCCATATATATGTGTTAATATATTATATTAGTCCTTCTCTTTCTGACTTCACAGTGAAGCGACGGAAAGACAAGATTGAGAATCCAGAGATAAAGCCACGCACCTATGGGTACCTGATTTTTGACAAAGGAGGCGAGCATATAAAATGGGACAAAGACAGCCTCTTCAACAAATGGTGCTGGGAAAATTGGACAGCTACATGCAAAAAAATGAAGTTGGATCATTCCCTGACACCATGCACAAAGATCAACTCAAAATGGATTAAAGACCTCAATGTAGGACCAGAAACCATCAAACTCTTAGAGGAGAATATAGGCAAAACCCTCAAGGACATCAATCAAAGCAAGATCTTCTCTGACCCACCTACTAGAATAGCAGAACTGAAAAGAAAAATGAACATGTGGGACCTCATGAAACTTAAAAGCTTTTGTACAGCAAAAGAAATTACAGAGAAGCTGAACAGACACCCCACAGAATGGGAGAAAATCATAGCAAGTAAAACAACAGACAAAGAATTAATCTCCAAAATCTACAAGCAACTCAGACAACTCAGCACTGGAAAAACGAACAACCCAATCAAAAAATGGGAAAAGGTATATTTTTCAAAATGGTAATATTTTTCTCTTAAAAGTACTTTGGATGTAAGTAAGTAGCTTATTTAACCTATCAGCTATGATTCCCTGATAATTGTTCTGCATACTCAGGATTTCTTAGAAAATGAGAAAATGTAGTTTCTATAAGTTTTTAGAAAGTACATAATGTTTGGGACTTCCATGGTGGTCCAGTGGCTAGGAATCTCTGCTACCAATGCAGGGCCCCAGATCTGAACCGTCATCAGGGAACTAGATCCCACATGCTACAACTAGGAATTCCCATGCTGCCACTGAAGGTCCTGCATGTCACAACTAAGATCTGATAAAGAAAAAAAAAAGAAAGAAAGTATGTAGTTCAGCTAGTAAAGAATCCACACAAAGCAGGAAAACCTACAAAGCAGGAAACCTTGGTTCAATTCCTGGGTCGGGAAGATCCCCTGGAGTAGAGATAGGCTACCACACTCCAGTATTCGGGCTTCCCTGGTAGCTCAGACAGTAAAGAATTCATCTGCAATATGGGAGAACTAAATTCAGTCCATAGGTTGGGAAGATGCCCTGAAGAAGGGAATAGCTACCCACTCCAGTATTCTTGCGTGGAGAATTCCATGACTTGTCCATGGATCAAAAAGAGTCAGACATGACTGAGCAATGTTCACTTTCAACTTTCATGGTGTTAAAAAGTGTAGTATATGTTATTAGCTAGTAAGTCACTTTATGAGCATGGACTTGATGTCAAAAGAAATAAGCTTCACATCTAGGGACTTCTCTGGTGGTCCAGTGGTCAAGATTCCATGCTTACAACACAGAGGGCACAGGTGCAGTCCTGCTTAGGAACTAAGATCCCACATGACAGGCGGTGAAGTGGTGGTGGTGGAGTATAGGTTGATAACATTCACGTCTATTCTGAGTCAAAAAAATACAAGTGAACTATGCTTGACGTAAACCTGGATTATGTACCTCTGTCAGATTGTGTCTCAATACTCTGGGGACACTGTTAGGTGAACACTGCCAATTTTTCCCCTTCATTTTTCTCTTTTCTAGATTACTTGCAAACTAGCTTCTTCTCGAAACATTCTGTCTTCTGAGCACAATACAGGAATTTAGGTTTCATTTTTGTCCAGATCAATACACTTGATTTAATTTAGGTTTCATGGTGTTGATGCTGAATGCTTGGTTTCTCTGCATCAGTGCTGCATCAGTACCTTGGGAGGATTTAGCAAGCAGTTTGATAGTAGTAGTTCAAGGGTGGAGTTGCTTACAAGATTAGGGTGTGTGCAAGGCCTGCAAGTCTCTAATCTGATCTCAGGTAATCTTGAGAAGCCTCTCTGGTTTCTTTAATCTGGCCTCAGGTGATCTTCTCTGGTATGAAGAATGCTAACAGAATCCATTTATTTTTGGAGAAGGAAATGGCAACCCACTCCAGTTTTCTTTTCTTTCTCTTTTTTTTTTTTCCATTATTTTTGCCTGGAGAATCCCATGGACAGAGAAGCCCTGGAGGGCTACAGTCCATGGGGTCACAAAAGAGCGGGACATGACTGAGCACACACGCACATCACATGAGTAATTAGAAACTGGTTTCAGCACACTCTGGTCACTGTTACCTCCTAGGAGATTAACATCAGTGCTACCCAGAGATGTCATTGTTTGTGTCTGTAAGTCTTTTCTGAGGGAATGTACTAAATTCTAAATGAAAAATTAAATATTTTAAAAACTAATGGCTTTGAAAAAAATGATATTTTTATGTGTATTCCTTGAAGTGAAACCAGGTTGCACTCTTGTTTCCTGACCATCTCTCCTCTGTCTTTGCATCCACTCCCTTTCCTGATTGCCTTTTGGAATTCAGGGAAATTCATGGAAACTGAAACCTATTCCCTATAGACAAGAAACAGGGGGTTCAGAAAGGCTTCCAGGGCCAGGAGTTCCACTAGGTTCTGCTTGGTTTCACTACTGAAAGAGTCAGTAATACCCACTCACCGTGGCATAAAAATTATTTTTATCTAAAGGCATATGAGTGTGTAAAATATCTTATCTCCCTAAAAGCAAAATTTAGAACTCAGTTACCACAAATCCGTCTGCTCTAAGCCATCCCTGGAATCTACCAGGGATGTTTGACTCTTATCAGGATCAGAGACAAGTCTCCAGCCGATGTAAGCAGACATTGTCATAAGACAATCCTATCTCCCATCTGTTCTCCTGAGGCACATTATCTTTCCAAAATGAGTGTCCTTTCTTCCTCCCTTTCTCTTATTGAAACCTCATTCGTTTTCCCATTAGCGTCCTTTTCTCCTTCTCCTTCCCCTATTAAGATGATATATAAGCCCCAAATTCTAACTGGCTCTTGTATCACATTTTTTCTGTTCACTGTCTATACACCTTAAAAAAATATGATGATTAAATGTTATCTTTTGCTAATCGGTCTTTGTCAGTTGAATTCAATCAAGAAAGAGAGAATAAATTTTTAAAAATTTTTAAAAAAGAAAAGAGTACAGGAAAAGTTTTTGTTATTGTTTTTTAAAGTATAGTTGATTTACAATGTTGTGTTAATTTTGCTATACAGCAAAGTGATTCAGTAAAAAAATTCCCCAAGGCTACAGTCCATGGGGTCACAAAAGAGCGGGACATGACTGAGCACACACGCACATCACATGAGTAATTAGAAACTGGTTTCAGCACACTCTGGTCACTGTTACCTCCTAGGAGATTAACATCAGTGCTACCCAGAGATGTCATTGTTTGTGTCTGTAAGTCTTTTCTGAGGGAATGTACTAAATTCTAAATGAAAAATTAAATATTTTAAAAACTAATGGCTTTGAAAAAAATGATATTTTTATGTGTATTCCTTGAAGTGAAACCAGGTTGCACTCTTGTTTCCTGACCATCTCTCCTCTGTCTTTGCATCCACTCCCTTTCCTGATTGCCTTTTGGAATTCAGGGAAATTCATGGAAACTGAAACCTATTCCCTATAGACAAGAAACAGGGGGTTCAGAAAGGCTTCCAGGGCCAGGAGTTCCACTAGGTTCTGCTTGGTTTCACTACTGAAAGAGTCAGTAATACCCACTCACCGTGGCATAAAAATTATTTTTATCTAAAGGCATATGAGTGTGTAAAATATCTTATCTCCCTAAAAGCAAAATTTAGAACTCAGTTACCACAAATCCGTCTGCTCTAAGCCATCCCTGGAATCTACCAGGGATGTTTGACTCTTATCAGGATCAGAGACAAGTCTCCAGCCGATGTAAGCAGACATTGTCATAAGACAATCCTATCTCCCATCTGTTCTCCTGAGGCACATTATCTTTCCAAAATGAGTGTCCTTTCTTCCTCCCTTTCTCTTATTGAAACCTCATTCGTTTTCCCATTAGCGTCCTTTTCTCCTTCTCCTTCCCCTATTAAGATGATATATAAGCCCCAAATTCTAACTGGCTCTTGTATCACATTTTTTCTGTTCACTGTCTATACACCTTAAAAAAATATGATGATTAAATGTTATCTTTTGCTAATCGGTCTTTGTCAGTTGAATTCAATCAAGAAAGAGAGAATAAATTTTTAAAAATTTTTAAAAAAGAAAAGAGTACAGGAAAAGTTTTTGTTATTGTTTTTTAAAGTATAGTTGATTTACAATGTTGTGTTAATTTTTGCTATACAGCAAAGTGATTCAGTTATAAATATATATATATTTAAATATTTTCCCCATTATGGTTTATCAGAGGATGTTGGATAAAGTTCCCTGTGCTATAAAGTAGGACCTTGCTGTTTATTAATTCTATGTGTAATAGCTTACATCTGCTAACCTCAATCTCCCACTGCATCCTTCCTCGCCAAACCCCTCCCCACTTAGCAACTGCAAGTCTGTTCTGTATGTCTGTGAGCCTGTTTCTGTAGATAGGTTCATTCATGTCACATGTAACTGATATCGTATAGATTTTTTTTTTCCTGCCTCTAAGTCATCATTTCTTTTTCATCCATCTTTATTCTTTGGCCTTGTGTGGGCCTTCCGTTGCAGTGGCCTCTCTCGTTGCAGAGCACTGACTCTGGGTGCATGTGCTCTAGAGCTCTGGCTCATAATTGGATACACCAGCCCAGCTGCTCCTCAGCACGTGGGCTCCTCCTGGGCCAGGGATGGAACTGGTGCCCCTTGCACTTCAAGGTGGACTCTCTATCCACTTGACCACCAGGGAAGCACTGTATAGTATTTTTTTAATTTTCTCTTTCTGATTTGCTTCATTTAGTGTAATAATCTCTAGATCCATTCATGTTGCTGCAAATGACATTATTTTATTCTTTTTTTAGAGCGGAGTACTATTCCAATGTATATATGTACCACATATTCTTTATCCATTCATCTGTCTGTGGACATTTAGGTTGTTTCCATGTCTTGGCTACTGTGAATAGTGCTGTTGTCATTCTCCCCTATTAAGTTTTTTGAGTGTCCTTTCTTCCTCCCTTTCTCTTATTGAAACCTCATTCGTTTTCCCATTAGCGTCCTTTTCTCCTTCTCCTTCCCCTATTAAGATGATATATAAGCCCCAAATTCTAACTGGCTCTTGTATCACATTTTTTCTGTTCACTGTCTATACACCTTAAAAAAATATGATGATTAAATGTTATCTTTTGCTAATCGGTCTTTGTCAGTTGAATTCAATCAAGAAAGAGAGAATAAATTTTTAAAAATTTTTAAAAAAGAAAAGAGTACAGGAAAAGTTTTTGTTATTGTTTTTTAAAGTATAGTTGATTTACAATGTTGTGTTAATTTTTGCTATACAGCAAAGTGATTCAGTTATAAATATATATATATTTAAATATTTTCCCCATTATGGTTTATCAGAGGATGTTGGATAAAGTTCCCTGTGCTATAAAGTAGGACCTTGCTGTTTATTAATTCTATGTGTAATAGCTTACATCTGCTAACCTCAATCTCCCACTGCATCCTTCCTCGCCAAACCCCTCCCCACTTAGCAACTGCAAGTCTGTTCTGTATGTCTGTGAGCCTGTTTCTGTAGATAGGTTCATTCATGTCACATGTAACTGATATCGTATAGATTTTTTTTTTCCTGCCTCTAAGTCATCATTTCTTTTTCATCCATCTTTATTCTTTGGCCTTGTGTGGGCCTTCCGTTGCAGTGGCCTCTCTCGTTGCAGAGCACTGACTCTGGGTGCATGTGCTCTAGAGCTCTGGCTCATAATTGGATACACCAGCCCAGCTGCTCCTCAGCACGTGGGCTCCTCCTGGGCCAGGGATGGAACTGGTGCCCCTTGCACTTCAAGGTGGACTCTCTATCCACTTGACCACCAGGGAAGCACTGTATAGTATTTTTTTAATTTTCTCTTTCTGATTTGCTTCATTTAGTGTAATAATCTCTAGATCCATTCATGTTGCTGCAAATGACATTATTTTATTCTTTTTTTAGAGCGGAGTACTATTCCAATGTATATATGTACCACATATTCTTTATCCATTCATCTGTCTGTGGACATTTAGGTTGTTTCCATGTCTTGGCTACTGTGAATAGTGCTGTTGTGAGTACATCACAGGTCCATGTATCTTCAAAAAGAGGAGCTCCTCCTCTAGAGGAGCTAAAAGAGGAGCTCAGACAGAATATATCTAGACAAAACTCTTTTGGAATTAGAGTTTTGTCTGGATATGTGCCCAGGGGTGGGATTGCTGGGCCATATGGTAATTCTATTCTTAGTTTTCTGAGGAACTTCCATACTGTTCTCCATATTGGCTGCACCAACTAACTTTCTCACTAACACTGTAGGAGGGTTCCATAGGAAAAGTTTTAACTCCTGGGCACTTTACTCCATTGTATAAATGTATTAAAATTTGTTTATCCCTTCATCAGTCTGTGGACGCTGATCTCTAGGATTTTTTGCACAGCATTTGTTTTCAGTTCTCCTCAGTTAGTACCTGGATACCTAGATTATATTCTTTATTTTTTTTAAATTTTATTTATTTATTTATTTATTTTTGGCTATTCTGGATTTTCATTTCTGTTGCAAGCTCTTCTCTAGTTTTAGGGAGTGGGAGCTACTCTCTAGTTAAGGTGAGCAGGCTTCTTGTTGTGGTGACTTCTCTTGTTGTGGAACTCGGGCTCTAGGGCACATGGGCTTCAATAGTTGTGGCACATGGACTCAACAGTGGCGGCCCTGAGGCTCTAGAGCACAGGCTCCATAGTTGTGGCTCATGGGCTTAGTTGCTCCACAGCATGTGGGATCTTCCAGATCAGGGATTGAACCCCTTTCTCCTGAATTGACAGGCTAACTCGTCACCACTGAGCTACCAGGGAAGCCCAGGAGAGGCTTAATATCCTCATGAACATCCTATATATTTTTTTTTCCTGCTAGTTTACAGCCAAAACCTGGTGTCTGGTGGCTCAGCAACCTGGTCTGGTGTCCCTGAAGTTATATAGGCTGTGAGCTTCTTTTTTTCTTTCTTTTGGCCACTTTTATTGATCCTTCATTCATTTGTCTTTGTTCTTTGGCTCCTGTGGGCCTCCCATCGCAGCGGCCCCTCTTGCTGCAGAGCACCGGCTCTGGGCACATGCGCTCCAGAGCTCCGGCTCGGTAATTGGACACATCGGTTCAGCCACTCTGCGGCACGTGGGATCTTCCCAGGCCAGGGATTGAACCGGTGCCCCTTGCACTGCAAGGCGGTGTCCTTACCCGCTGGACCACCAGGGAAGCCCAGCTTCTTTCTTTTGAGATGCAGAATCCTACAAGAGAGTGTAGAGGGAGAAGAATGCCAGGTGCAGAGTATAATTTGAATGGCGTCAGACAGTAATTAGTTTGTGAAGGACCAGTGCAGCTCCAAGCGTTTGTTAGTTTTGTTAGGTTGGGAGTTAGACATGAGCAACAGAGGGAGGCCTGGAAGAAAGGGATGGAAGCTGATCTCTTTCTTTCTTTTCTAAGATGCAAGCTGGTTTCTAAACTCCTCAGACACACCCAGGAGAGCTCACAGATATGCTACAAAATAACCACAAAGACTTGCCAACTTCTGCACATGAGCCCTAGGCACACAGCAGATATAAAAGAAGCACATGGGCTTCTTCAAGTAACCACAGGCAGTTAGGAGCCCTGTAAAGGGTAAAGAACAGTATACATCTAATCATAACAGACAGAATTCTGAACATAAACAACACAGCCGGCTGCTATATAACATACTTATCAATTGGCTTTAAGCGTATGCCTCATTTGCATTCCCTTTCATTGATGGGTGGTGGGTACCAGTCCTGTGTTGCACACACCATAACCAAGAGGAGGAGACTGAAAGTATGAAAGGGGGAAGCCAAAACGTATCAAAAAGGAAGGCAGCTGGACTCCTTTGAGATCAGCTTGTTCCCGTGTCTTGGGAGTGTTTGTCTAATAAAAGCTCTGCCTGCTTGAGCTGAACTGAGCTGTAACTTGTTGGTTATTCTACACCTTTTGGTCCGTCACTGAAAGTTTTTGTTGTGATGAGACAAGAGCTGAAGAAGAGCAATTAGCTGCCCTGACACTAGTAACAACTACAAAGTAACTAGGATTATTGAACCCTTGCAGGCAAGTTTGGCTGGTAGGTGCCAAAGGATATTTACTCTTTTCTGTTTTGCTGCAACGATTCTAGTAAGGAAAGATAAACAATAAAATGGTAAATAAATAAAATACAAGGCGTGTTTGTTAGCGATAAGTGCTAACAGCAGGAAAGGACAGTAGGACTGGGTGCAGAGGGGAGGAGCTGTAATTCTAAAGAGTGTGGTTGCTGAGAAGATCCCGTCTGACCCAGGACGGGAGGGAATGCACAGCACGGACAGAGAAGAAAGCCTTTCAGAAAAACAGCAGGTTCAAGGAGCCAGAGTGCAGGGAGTTCAGAGTCGAGGGGAAGAAGATCAAGGGGAGCGTTGTGCAGAATGTGGTCTGGGCTTCCTGAGAAGCAGGAGGAGTCTGGGTCCCTCCGGGGCTCCCTGGCTCACCTCCTTCCCTTCTTTCAGCATTTAGGTACTGTCATGGATAAGACACCGAGTTTTGGTTACTAGAACCAGAATAAGATGTCAGGCCGAGCTGGCAGCAAGGGAAGATAAAATTGCCATCCACAGCACTAGACCAGGCCTTAAATCTGTCTTCAGACACCATCAGTCTGCTTTTTCCTTTCTGGCTGTGCCACACAGCTAGTTAGATCTTGGTTCCCTCACCAGGGGTCAAATCGGAATCCCCTCTGGAGCCTTAACCAGTGGACTGCCAGGGAAGTCTCCAGACACCAACAGTCCTGAAGCCAGTGTGGCTCAGGGCCACAGAGAGCAAAAGAAGCTGTGGAGAAGAAACTAGGACTCTTAGGGATGGTGAACCGGAAAAAAAAAAATAAATAAAAAACCCATATATGTCATTGTCGTAGGAAATACTTGCACTAGATTCAAAATTTATCAGAATAAAAAGTACTTTAGAGACTTCTCGGGTGATCCAGAGGTTAGGTCTCCCAGTTTCCAACACAAGGAGTGTGGGTTTGATCCCTGGTCAGGGAGCTAAGATCTTCTTACATGGTGCAAGTTGCAGTCAAAAAAAATCTTTAAAAACCAGAACTCAGTCACAGTTCAAAGTCTTTATTTTGCAAAAGATCTTAAGTTTTGAATGCAGCAAAGTAAAATAAAATTTCCTGAAAAGCAATTATTAGTTCATAGAACTAGCTTCCCCGAAGGAGAGTTCCTATTGATTTCTAACTTGGCCTGAATTTGACCTGTGCCCTTCATGTCCTGATGATTTGGGTCACTCTGAATATGACATCTCTGGAACAAGGGCCTCTGCTCATTTTAAATGAATGCAGCTGTCGATTGCCATTCATTTATTTGCATTACAATTTGGGGGAATAAATTCCCAATTAATAAAACATTTTCAGTAAGCCATTGGACTGAGGAAATGAAGGACATTTATCTAGTAAGCTTAAAAATAAATGTTTCATTTTTGTCTTTTTTGGACATGAAAAAGGAAAAAAAGGTTTTGAGGGCTTTGACCGAGGCCAGAGTTGTTCCCGGTGCTAACAGCGTATAAAAAAATCCATGCAACCTCAAATTAAATTTTAGTTAGAAAAATTTTCTTTTGAAAAACTGGGTAAATGTAGAGAAGTTTAGGGAATTCCCTGACTGTCCAGTGGTTAGGATCTGGCACTTTCACTGCCAGGGGCTGGGTTTGATCCCTAGGAGGTCTGCAAGCTGCATAGAGTGGCAAAAAAAAAAAAAGTTTGTACCGGGCACACAATGACTTTTTTTCTTTCTTTCCTTAATTTCCACTCCCCCACCCCCAACCTTTTCTCTCTTTCAACCATTTCCTTCTGCATTTCTTTCTTTGGAAATCAATGAAAATGAATGTGTCTTAGGTTTGATTCACAGGGAGAGTTTGCTGTTGAACAGCAGAAAGGTCAAACTAGTCAATCCTAAAGGAAATCAACCCTGCATATTCATTGGAAGGACTGCTACTGAAGCTGACGCTCCAATGCTGGCCACTTGTTGGGAAGAACTGAGTCACTGGAAAAGTCCCTGATGCTGGGAAAGATTGAGGCAGGAGGAGAAGGGGACGACAGAGGATGAGATGATTGGATGGCATCATTGACTCAAACGACGTGTGTTTGAGCAATCTCCAGGAGATAGTGGAGGACAGGGAAGCCTGGCATGCCGCGTCCACATGGTCGCAAAGAGTCATACGTGAATGAGTGACTGAACAGGAACAAATCAACACCTTTGGTAGTTGAGCACTGTTGGCCTTCATTCTGTTTTCCATTTGACCCTGCATTCGTTAATAACATATTGTCAACTCTTACAAAACAGGGCTACGAAGGACCAGGAACATAATTTCTGGAAGGCCTCTCATAAGAGAAAAAAAAGTAAAGGAACTTGAAAGAGAAGGAAGTAGGGGAACCTGAGGAGGAGGTAGGGGAGTCTTAGGGTTTTGTTGTCTTTTTTGAGCTTGCTGTTTTCACTGTGTATAATGTTCCTTCCCTTATTTCTCACCTGTTGAAATTCTCCCAGTTCTCAAGACTGGATCAGATAATCATCTACTGTGATGTTTTTTAGATCCCCTCAGAAACTATCTTCCTCCTCTGAACCTCCAAAGCACTTGCTGGTACCTCTTTTATAGTATTAATGTCAGTACAACTTACCTAAATCTGAATAGTCAAAGCCTTTTTTCTTTTTCTTTTAGTCAGAGCCCTAAATACCATACTAAGGGGTTTAAGAAAGCCATTAAATTTCGGAGGACAGATGTGATTTAGGATATCTAAAGCATTTCTGAGGTAAAAAGAAACGACTTTCTCTCTCCCTCCCTCCTCTCTCTTTCTAGCCTGTTACTGTGCCAGGTAGCAGGCATGGTTACTCCACTTTATAAACATGGAAGCAGGTTACTCTTGAAAACTTGCTCAGAAAGCAGCCCGCATGTCCTCACCACCTTCTTTACCCTCTGTAATCTGAGGGTAACTGCTACACTGAAGGCTCAGCAATGACTTGATACCTACCACGTCTAGGGGCTCCTCTGTCCTTATTCTCACAATTCTGAATCCGCGATCTTCCTGAAATACTTTTCTGTTCACAAATCACTCACTGCGTTTCTTTCCGGCTTACAGCTTAAAATTTGGAAGGCTTTTTCTTTTCTTTTTTTTTAATGTAGACTCAAAAGGAAGCTTAATTAGTTAAGGATGGCTTTGGGCGGAGACTTGAGATTCTGAAAGGTATTTTCAAACACTTTAGACTTGAAAGGGAGGTGACAAAGCCTATACATTTTCTTCTTAACAGCGCTATTCTCTTGCGTGCACTCCAGGATCGGGTGATAACTTTCCTGTTGTTACATTACGAAGAAAATCAATCAAGGGAGCGGGATTCGCTTATTTTCTGACCTAAGGGCCAGAGTAAAAGGGGGTGCGGCTACCTCTGGCGTACCCTCTGCGCAAACCCAGCCCACTACAGCCTCCCTCGCCCAGGGGCGGGGCCCGCCTGGCGGCTCCGCGCGAGGGCAGCGGAGGGGGCGTGTCCGGCGGGCGCGCGCGGCGGGGAGGAGGCGTGTCCCGGGAGTGGCGGCGGCGGCGGCGCGGGTCGGGTGCGCGGCGCAGCCTCCTGTGCTGGAATGTGCGGCTCCCGCGAGCTCCGAGCGCAGGGGCAGAGTCAACGCCGCCGAGGCCCGGGGCCCCAGACCCCGGTGGCGGCGGCGGCCGGAACCGCGGGGCGAGAGCCGGCGGCCTGAGCACTCTGTGCAGCCCCGCCCCTGGGTCTTCGCGGGCCTCGACGGCCCCAGCGTCCAACTTTTCCGCGGGCTCCCTCCCCTCCCCCCGAAACTCCAGCAACAAAGAAAAGTAGTCCGAGCAGGAGCGGCGACGCGGGTGTCGCCCCTCCTCGCCCAGGAAGGCCGGTAAGCGCGGCGCGGTCTGGCGCGCGGTCGGGTGGGGGCGGTGGGCCGGCCGGGCGGCCGTGGCCGCGGGAAGGGGAGGGCGCGGAAGGACGCGGAGCCAGGCGCTGTCCAGGGCTGATTTGCAGATACTGCGGCTCGGGCGGCGGCGGCGGCGGCGGCGACCGGCGCGTCGGGCGGGGGCGGGCGGCCGAGCGGGATCGGGTTACAGCGCGGCCGCCGGGGGCTGGGCCGGGGGCGTCGGCGGGGAGCGGCGCGGCGGCCCCGGGACCCCCTCCCCAGTCGAGGCCGGGCCGCCGCGTCGGCGCGGGCGCAGGCGCAGGCGCGGGGGCGCTGTTGTCCCGAGGCCAGGAGCGGAGCTGCTTGGGGCCCTAGTCCTGAAACTTCCTCTGGTGCTTCTCGGGCTCCGGGTCCCGCCGCAGCCCCTCGCCAGCCGGCGGCCCTCGCGTCCCCCTCCCTCGCGGCTTCTCCCTTTGGCCGGAAGGCGCGGTCGAGGGGGAGCGGGCGCCGTTGAGTCCGCCCGGGGCCCGGGCGGCTCCGCCAATGGGGCTGGACAGCGATTTCTGCGCTCGGGCCGCCGGGCCGCGGGGGCCGTGCGCGCGGGGCGCTCTGGCGGCCGGAGTCGGCGGGGCCGGGGCTGGCGTCCGGCGGGGCGCCGTGGGGGAGTGAGGCTGCGACTTCCGGGGCGCCCCCTCCGGCGCTCGGGGCCCGGCGCCTCGGGAGGGCGCCCGCGGAGGCTCCCCGGCCCCGCGCGGAGGGCGAGCCCCGGGCGGGCGAGGAGCCGGGGCGGCGGCGACGCGGCAAGTTTGCTCGCTCTTCCTGGAGTGGGGCGCGCGGGCCGAGAGAGGGCAGCCTGGGCTGGGAAGCGTCGCTCTGGCCCAGCGCGCCCCGAGTTTGCCCGTCTCGGCGTCTTCAGGGGCGGGGAGGCCGGACAAGGCTTCGGGACGACTTGGTGCAGTGAGCGGGCAGAGCCGCGGGGAAGCGAGGGCGCCGGAGTTTGCGAAGAGCTGCTTTGTGTTTGGTACGTATTTTGAGAAAATGGCCGAATGCCGATTTCAGCCCGGAATGCGGCGGCCGCGGCCGGCGCTGGTGGCAGGAGCACGTAGGAGTGGAGCAGCACGTTGGGCTTTCGGGCCGTGCACAGACGGCCTTCCCGGGCAACGTGGAAATGCCTTTAGAGCTGGTGGCTAGGGTTTGGAGAGAATTAGCAGTTGCCGAGTAGCCTGAGCTGTTAGGTGAAGGCCCTGGACAGCTTTAGCTTTATGTAATGGCATTTGCTTTCAACTTTTGTTGGTACCTGTGACTCACCGAGTTTATGTTTATGCACTTGAGTGAAACGGATTACTTTTTGTATTTTGTACTTTTGTATTTTGGGTGTAAAGCTTTTCTTAGCCCTTGCCACTTTAGTTTTTCTAGTTCGCGAGAGAACATCTAATTTGAGCCTATCACCTTTCCAATCTAAAAGGTGGTTAAGACAGTTTTTAAAAAGCCCAACGTTACAAGGGGTTCTGTTATGGCTCTGCTAGGCAGTTCGGCCAAGTCAAACATGATACAAGGCAGTTGATTTGGAGATTAGTTGTCCAGGTGTTTTATTAGGAGGTTTGAAAGTCTTTTGTATTTTCATTTGTGTAATTTTGAATACACTAAACTTCCCTTTTCACAGGAAAAAGATCTGTAATTTTGTTTACTTTTAAACAGATCATTAGAGAAAAGAAACCAAGTAGTACTTTAGTGGTACTGTGTACGTTTTCAAACAACATTGGACCCTTGAACAACAGGAATTTGAACTGAATTGGGTTCAGTTATATGTAGATTTTTTTCAAGAAATATATTGGAAAATTTCTCATAGATTTGGAGCATTCTGCAGAAATCTACAGATGATACACATAGTCTAGAAATATTGAAAATATAGAAAAAGGTACATCACGAGTACATAAAATATACATACATAATAGTGTATTTTATCTTTTACTACCATGAAATACGTACAAGTTAAAGTTAAAATTATGAAAAATTACAGCCACCATGGCGCCATTCCTGTCCTCAGAGATGTAAACAAATGTAAAGACCCATCATTCACCCATAGCTTCGTATTAACTGTGGTCCATACTGTAGATCTGTAATAATTTCATAGCTACCTCTTGTTGCTGTTTTGGTGAGACTAAAGTGTTTGGAGGTATCCACTTAAAACGTCCTGTAAGTCTGACAGTCATTTCCGGGTGGTTGCTCCAGTAAATTGTGTTTGCCCTAAAAAAAAAAAAAAAGTCACCGCTCCCATTTCCTGAGTGTTTTTAATTGTGTTTAGTGTGATACCAGAAACCTTGAATGATGCCATGGGCCCCATATAAAGCGGCACTAGTGATGCTGGAAATGCTCCCAAGAAGTAAAGTCTTGGACATTAGAGCAAAAAGTTAAATTGTTTGATATGTACCATAAACTGAGTCCTGCAGTTTCCATTACCCATTATTTCAAGATCAGTGAATCCAGTGTAAGGATTATTATAAAAAAAAGAAAAGGAAATTTGGAAACTGTATTTTTGCCAGTAGACATGAAAGCTTTACAGTTTTTGTGAAATGCCTTTTATCTCATATTGAAAATGCATTTTGGGGAATTCCCTGGTGGTCCAGTGGTTGGGACACCATAGCTTTCATTGCCTGAGGGCTCAGGTTTAATCCCTGGTCTGGGAACTAAGATCCCACAAGCCACCAAGCTACAGAATATAGCATTAAAAAGAGAAATGAATTTTTATATGAGTATAATTATGAAAGGCATACCTATAGACTAACTTGGTTCAAGAAAAAGCAAAAGTTATTGTATGACGACTTAAATCAAAAAGGAAAATGAAGTTTCTGAATCAAAAGCTAGCAGAATAGTACTTTAGTGGTACACGTTTTCAAACAACATTGGACCCTTGAACAACAGGAATTTGAACTGAATTGGGTTCAGTTATATGTAGATTTTTTTCAAGAAATATATTGGAAAATTTCTCATAGATTTGGAGCATTCTGCAGAAATCTACAGATGATACACATAGTCTAGAAATATTGAAAATATAGAAAAAGGTACATCACGAGTACATAAAATATACATACATAATAGTGTATTTTATCTTTTACTACCATGAAATACGTACAAGTTAAAGTTAAAATTATGAAAAATTACAGCCACCATGGCGCCATTCCTGTCCTCAGAGATGTAAACAAATGTAAAGACCCATCATTCACCCATAGCTTCGTATTAACTGTGGTCCATACTGTAGATCTGTAATAATTTCATAGCTACCTCTTGTTGCTGTTTTGGTGAGACTAAAGTGTTTGGAGGTATCCACTTAAAACGTCCTGTAAGTCTGACAGTCATTTCCGGGTGGTTGCTCCAGTAAATTGTGTTTGCCCTAAAAAAAAAAAAAAAGTCACCGCTCCCATTTCCTGAGTGTTTTAATTGTGTTTAGTGTGATACCAGAAACCTTGAATGATGCCATGGGCCCCATATAAAGCGGCACTAGTGATGCTGGAAATGCTCCCAAGAAGTAAAGTCTTGGACATTAGAGCAAAAAGTTAAATTGTTTGATATGTACCATAAACTGAGTCCTGCAGTTTCCATTACCCATTATTTCAAGATCAGTGAATCCAGTGTAAGGATTATTATAAAAAAAAGAAAAGGAAATTTGGAAACTGTATTTTTGCCAGTAGACATGAAAGCTTTACAGTTTTTGTGAAATGCCTTTTATCTCATATTGAAAATGCATTTTGGGGAATTCCCTGGTGGTCCAGTGGTTGGGACACCATAGCTTTCATTGCCTGAGGGCTCAGGTTTAATCCCTGGTCTGGGAACTAAGATCCCACAAGCCACCAAGCTACAGAATATAGCCTTAAAAAAAAGAGAAAATGAATTTTTTATATGAGTATAATTATGAAAGGCATACCTATAGACTAACTTGGTTCAAGAAAAAGCAAAAGTTATTGTATGACGACTTAAAGCAAAAAGGAAAATGAAGTTTCTGAATCTGGAGAATTTAATGCTAGCAGAGAATAGTTTGGTAATTTTAGAAGTTTTGGCTAAAATATCAAGATGGCAGAACCAGCTTTGTGTTCCCAGATGCTATTAACAAAATTATTGAAGAGAAAGGCTGACAGATTTCTATTTTCAGACGAGATCAGGCTTGTTCAGGGTGGTATGGCTGTAGACAAGTTTTTCATACAGAGAAATGTGCCCAAGTCTGGAAAGTCTCCAGAAAGGTCATTCATTAGTAAGGAAGAGACGGGATCATTAGGATTTAAGGCTGACTGAAGACTAACTTGTTTTGTGCGAGTTGAATTTTGTTTTTCTTTTTTCTTTTTTTTTAAGAGAACAAATCATTGCATTTATTAGATCTTTTTTGTGTGTGTGGGGGAGCACGGGTTGGGGAGGGAGCGGGGCGGGCGGGCCACTTCTGTTGGTCTTTCATTTATCTATTTTGATCCATCTTCGTTTTCTGGCCCATGTGGGCCTCCCATCGCAGTGGCCTCTGTTGTTGCAGAGCACCGGCTCTGAGCGCATGCGCTCCGCAGTTCCAGCTCGGTAGTTGGACACATTGGCCTAGTAGGCACGCGGCACGTGGGATCTTCCCAGGCCAGGGATCAAACCAGTGCCCCTTGTACAAGGCGGTGTCCTTACCCACTGGACCACCAGGGAAGCCCCTTTTCTTTTTCTTTTAAAAAAATTTTATTAAAGGTCTTTACAGAACAACATCCAGACTCCAAATCCAGCAGCAAGGAGACCTATTATGCTGTGGATACCAGCTGGAGTATGGCAGGCAGCTCTGGCTTCCCACCCTTCTGTTCAGAGATGGGGGTGGTGGGCATCTTTGGGTTCCACAACACTTACGTCATCAGGCAGAGGCTTCTTGGGCAAACAGTTTTTGTGAAATGCCTTTTATCTCATATTGAAAATGCATTTTGGGAATTCCTGGTGGTCCAGTGGTTGGGACACCATAGCTTTCATTGCCTGAGGGCTCAGGTTTAATCCTAGTCTGGGAACTAAGATCCCACAAGCCACCAAGCTACAGAATATAGCCTTAAAAAAAAGAGAAAATGAATTTTTTATATGAGTATAATTATGAAAGGCATACCTATAGACTAACTTGGTTCAAGAAAAAGCAAAAGTTATTGTATGACGACTTAAAGCAAAAAGGAAAATGAAGTTTCTGAATCTGGAGAATTTAATGCTAGCAGAGAATAGTTTGGTAATTTTAGAAGTTTTGGCTAAAATATCAAGATGGCAGAACCAGCTTTGTGTTCCCAGATGCTATTAACAAAATTATTGAAGAGAAAGGCTGACAGATTTCTATTTTCAGACGAGATCAGGCTTGTTCAGGGTGGTATGGCTGTAGACAAGTTTTTCATACAGAGAAATGTGCCCAAGTCTGGAAAGTCTCCAGAAAGGTCATTCATTAGTAAGGAAGAGACGGGATCATTAGGATTTAAGGCTGACTGAAGACTAACTTGTTTTGTGCGAGTTGAATTTTGTTTTTCTTTTTTCTTTTTTTTTAAGAGAACAAATCATTGCATTTATTAGATCTTTTTTGTGTGTGTGGGGGAGCACGGGTTGGGGAGGGAGCGGGCGGGGCCACTTCTGTTGGTCTTTCATTTATCTATTTTGATCCATCTTCGTTTTCTGGCCCATGTGGGCCTCCCATCGCAGTGGCCTCTGTTGTTGCAGAGCACCGGCTCTGAGCGCATGCGCTCCGCAGTTCCAGCTCGGTAGTTGGACACATTGGCCTAGTAGGCACGCGGCACGTGGGATCTTCCCAGGCCAGGGATCAAACCAGTGCCCCTTGTACAAGGCGGTGTCCTTACCCACTGGACCACCAGGGAAGCCCCTTTTCTTTTTCTTTTAAAAAAATTTTATTAAAGGTCTTTACAGAACAACATCCAGACTCCAAATCCAGCAGCAAGGAGACCTATTATGCTGTGGATACCAGCTGGAGTATGGCAGGCAGCTCTGGCTTCCCACCCTTCTGTTCAGAGATGGGGGTGGTGGGCAGTATTTCATCTTTGGGTTCCACAACACTTACGTCATCAGGCAGAGGCTTCTTGGGGCCAATCTTACCAGTTGGGTCACAAATTGAATTTTTAATCAGGACTGTTCATAGCTATAAAGCTGCTAAGCCCATTAACTTTTCTTTTCTTCTTTTTTTTTTATGGAATTGTTTTACTTTTTCTGACTTGTAGGATCTCAGTTCCCCCACCAGGGATTGAACCTGGGCCACGGCAGTAAAAGCCCAGAATACTGGTTGTACAACAAGAAGTCCTGGGCAATGAGAATACTTATCTAAATTGGTTCCATTGATGCTTTATCCCTGATTAGGAAGTACCTTGCATTTTAAAGTTCTTTGGTGTTGGACAATGATCCTGGCCACCTAGAACGCCATGAGTTCAAAGGTGTCAAAGTGGTGTACTTGTCCCAAACACAGTGTCTTTGAATAAAGCCTATATTAAGGTATCATTAGGACCTTGATGGCTCATTACACATGGTACTCTGTGGAAAGAAGATTGTCACTTTTGTGGAAGGCAACTCTGGTAGAACATCATCAAAGTCTAGAAGATGTTTTCATTGTGATAGAAAAAGCTATGAAAGCCATCAAGCCTAAAACAAATTCCTGCTGGAGGAGACTGTGTCCATGTGTTGTGCATGACTTCACAGAATTTATAATAGATAATCAAGGAAATCATGAAAGGGATTGTGGATACTGCAAAAAGATCAGGGGTTGGGGTGGATGAAAGGCTTCAAGATGCAGATTTTTGGAATATTCAAGAGCTAATAGTGAGCATACCAGAGCAATTAATGGAAGTTGATTTGGAGAATTTTCTATGCCAGAGGACTGAGCGCATGCTCCGCAGTTCCAGCTCGGTAGTTGGACACATTGGCCTAGTAGGCACGCGCACGTGGGATCTTCCCAGGCCAGGGATCAAACCAGTGCCCCTTGTACAAGGCGGTGTCCTTACCCACTGGACCACCAGGGAAGCCCTTTCTTTTCTTTAAAAAAATTTTATTAAAGGTCTTTACAGAACAACATCCAGACTCCAAATCCAGCAGCAAGGAGACCTATTATGCTGTGGATACCAGCTGGAGTATGGCAGGCAGCTCTGGCTTCCCACCCTTCTGTTCAGAGATGGGGGTGGTGGGCAGTATTTCATCTTTGGGTTCCACAACACTTACGTCATCAGGCAGAGGCTTCTTGGGGCCAATCTTACCAGTTGGGTCACAAATTGAATTTTTAATCAGGACTGTTCATAGCTATAAAGCTGCTAAGCCCATTAACTTTTCTTTTCTTCTTTTTTTTTTATGGAATTGTTTTACTTTTTCTGACTTGTAGGATCTCAGTTCCCCCACCAGGGATTGAACCTGGGCCACGGCAGTAAAAGCCCAGAATACTGGTTGTACAACAAGAAGTCCTGGGCAATGAGAATACTTATCTAAATTGGTTCCATTGATGCTTTATCCCTGATTAGGAAGTACCTTGCATTTTAAAGTTCTTTGGTGTTGGACAATGATCCTGGCCACCTAGAACGCCATGAGTTCAAAGGTGTCAAAGTGGTGTACTTGTCCCAAACACAGTGTCTTTGAATAAAGCCTATATTAAGGTATCATTAGGACCTTGATGGCTCATTACACATGGTACTCTGTGGAAAGAAGATTGTCACTTTTGTGGAAGGCAACTCTGGTAGAACATCATCAAAGTCTAGAAGATGTTTTCATTGTGATAGAAAAAGCTATGAAAGCCATCAAGCCTAAAACAAATTCCTGCTGGAGGAGACTGTGTCCATGTGTTGTGCATGACTTCACAGAATTTATAATAGATAATCAAGGAAATCATGAAAGGGATTGTGGATACTGCAAAAAGATCAGGGGTTGGGGTGGATGAAAGGCTTCAAGATGCAGATTTTTGGAATATTCAAGAGCTAATAGTGAGCATACCAGAGAAATTAATGGAAGTTGATTTGGAGATAAGTGCTTTTGAACTAGTGCCAGAGGATAAGGAAAAAGACATGGAAGAAGCAGTGCCAGAAGATAACTGACGTTAGACAGTCTGGCAGCAGGGTTCCTTTTATTGAAGACTACTTTTGACTTCTTTTACAACTTAGCCCCTTGTATGATACACTAAAACTGAAGCCAGTGGTGGAAAGATTAGTACTACACAGAAACATTTTTACAGAAGTAGGAAAGCAAGGAAGTCAGTCGGAAATTAAGATATGTTTCCCTCAGGTTACACAGAGTGCCTGCCTCTTTCCACTTCTTCCACCTCTTCTCTCTGCACCTCCTTCTGCCTTTCATTCCACTTCCTCTACCTCTTCTGACTGCTACCTCTGACTCAGCAAGAGCACCCCTTCCTGTTCCTACTCATGCTACTCAAGGGAAGACAGGAGGATGAAAACCTTTATGATGACCCACTTCCACTGAATGAATAGTAAATAATTGTGCTGTTCAGTTAATAAACTTATCTGTGATGTATGTATATGAGTGTCATGTGAAAATCTAGTAATTGTACACAAGAGCCAGAAGATACCATGTCATTAACAGTCATTTACCTAAGTATTCATTGTGTGCGAGACGTGTACAAAGGTATAGTGATATTTAATATGAAATTGATAGTGTATTAGTGTTTCTACTGTTATATAGCTTTACTTTTAAATAATTACATTACCTGGGACTTCCCTGGTGGTCCAGTGTTTTAAGAATCCACCTGCCAATGCAGGGGACATGCGTTCAGTTCCTGGTCGGCAAGCATCCTAAGCCACCTAAGCCTGTGGGCCGTAACTACTAAAGCCTGTGCTCTAGAGCCTGAGCACTGCCACAAGAGAAATCATCGCAACTAGAGAGTAGCTTCCACTCATTGCAACTAGAGAACGTCCACATGGAGCAACGAAGACTCAGTGCAGCCAAAAATAAGTTTTAAAATATATATAATAATTACATTACCATATAGTATGCCTCTTATTGAGAGGCATACTGTGTAAGAAACAGCATATCAGTCTATCATACATGTATGCCTTAAAAAAATATATTTCTAATACTATATTATGAAAATGCCTTAAAAATTTTATGATTCATCCATTTGCATATAGGCTAGGCTACTGTGAAGCAGTCCTATCAGTTACAATAAACTACCATAAAGCAAGCATATAGCTGCTGCACTGTTACCAATGCATTGTTATAAATGAGTATGAATTTCTTCCTCACAGTATCTTTCCTCTTTTGATGCCTAGTGTTACTAATATGTACAATATCTACAGTATTTTATGTCATATAGTACAGTATAGGTAAAGGTATAACAGGGACAATTCATTTTGTACACAGGGAATGTAAATTTACTGTATTGATAAACACAGTACTGGAAATGTAGTTTCCTTATGATTTTCTTAACTTTTTCCTTTATTATATAAATGCATATAACAGGCAAAATATATGTTAACTGACTACATTATCCAGAAGGCTTCCGGTCAACATTAGGCTATTGGTACTCTAGTTATTTGTGAATCCAAAAGGTTCATGCAGATTTTTTTTTTTTTTTCTTTTCATGCAGATTTTTAACCACATTGAGGGTTGGTGCCTCTAACCCCTTTGTTCAGGTCAATATAATTTTAATTGCTCTAAAAATGAAGGCTACTTAACATTCTTTCACCAGAAAAAGTAAAAGTGCTTGAGGGAAGGCACCCCATGGGTAGACCTAGTTGATGGATGAATTGAGTCAAACTCTTGATAGCATTTCTTACAGAGGGCATAAATTTTTTTTTGATGACTGCAATGAAGAGAATTTGGAATTATAAAACTGTTTTAAAGGCTTATTTTCAGTAGCTAATGAAGCTGAATGTAAAGAGTATATGAGAAAATGTATGAAGTTACAAAGAACTACAGTGATATTTTGTTTTACATCAGTAAAAGTTGTGATTCATCTGGCGCTCCTGTGTTTGTTTTGAATGCAGAGCACAGATATGGCCACCCAGGTCATGGGGCAGTCTTCCGGAGGAGGAGGTCTCTTCACCAGTAGTGGCACCATGGGCATGGCCTTGCCGAACGACATGTATGACCTGTCTGATCTCTCTCGAGCTGAACTGGCGGCGCCCCAGCTCATCATGTTGGCGAACGTGGCCTTAACTGGGGAAGTAAACGGCGGCGGCTGCGATTACCTGGTTGGCGAAGAAAGACAGATGGCGGAATTGATGCCTGTTGGGGACAGCCACTTTTCAGACAGTGATGGAGAAGGACTGGAGGAGTCTGCTGAGGGGAAAGGCGACCCCGGTGGGCTAGAAGCCATGGAAGTGGAAAGTTTGGAACTCGGTGTTGTCCAGCCACAGCCTGTGTTCGAGGCCTCGGCTGCCTCAGAACCGTCCAGCGCAGATAAAGACGTTCCTCGGGAAACACGTGCGGCAGAGGACAAGTGCAAGAACTTGAAGACCAAGCCCTTCCGCTGTAAGCCGTGCCAGTACGAAGCGGAATCTGAGGAGCAGTTTGTGCATCACATCCGAGTTCACAGCGCCAAGAAATTCTTTGTGGAAGAGAGTGCAGAGAAGCAAGCAAAAGCCAGGGAATCCGGCTCGTCCACGGGGGAGGAGGGCGATTTCTCCAAGGGCCCCATTCGCTGCGACCGCTGTGGCTACAACACCAATCGCTACGATCACTATACTGCCCACCTGAAGCACCACACCCGCGCCGGGGACAACGAGCGCGTCTACAAGTGCATCATCTGCACGTACACCACAGTGAGCGAGTATCACTGGAGGAAACACTTGAGAAACCACTTTCCAAGGAAAGTTTACACGTGTGGCAAATGCAACTATTTTTCAGACAGAAAAAACAATTATGTTCAGCATGTTCGAACTCATACAGGTAAGAGGACCTGTCTCGTTTATTGAGTGTACCCCCAAAACGGGACAACCTAAAACATGTGGCATTGCCCATATCTCAGAAGTAAAGAGACTGTCTCACTGCACCCACAGGTATGCATCACCTATACTCAACAGTTACTCATTATTAATCTTTTATCACATTTGGCAATTTATTATTTTACATAACAGCTTTATTGAGATGTACTCCCCTTCCCCACAGTTCATCCATTGAATGTTAGAGTGCATTGGCTTTAGTACGTTCACAGGATTGTGCAGCCAACACCACAGTCAGGATTAAGACATCGTCACCCCAAAAGAAAGCCCCCTTCAGTGTTTGCTCCCCAGTTCTCAGTGCTCCTAATTGCTCACTTTTAAATTGACTTTCAGGTCTTTGTAATTAAGGGGTCTTTTTTTTTTTTTTTTTGCCATTTCTATTGGTCTTTCATTTATTTCCATCTTTGTTCTTTTGGCCTGTGTGGGCCTCCCCTCGCAGCGGCCTCCCTTGTTGCAGAACACAGGCTATGGGCGCCTGCACTCCAGAGGTCTGACTCGGTAGTTGGACACATCGGTCCAGCCGCTCTGCGGCACGTGGGATCTTCCCAGGCCAGGGCTCGAACCGGCACCCCTTGCACTACAAAGTGGTGTCCTTACCCACTGTACCACCAGGGAAGACCCCCCCCCACTTTTTTAAGCTTTTATTTTACTTTTTACTTTTACAGAGTTTTCTTGTTTACAGATACGTATGTTCCCAGATTAGTCATGTGTATATCTCCCCCATCCCACAAGGGGTCTTATTTTTTAAAAGCAATGTTTGTAACTACTGATAGTTGTGTTACATGTTTCTGGACTGATTACTGGTCTGAACACCGTGGATCGGGTGACCTGGTACCCTGCTCCTCCCGGCAGCAGTGAGAGGGGCTGTGCAATGCTGTGTGCATCAGGTCCCATTTGCAGTAGTTGTCGCTCTGCAGACTGAACCCTAAGTGAGTCCAGTGAGGAGAGGAATTGATGTTGAAGCGGTAGACAAAAATAAGAAAACTTGCAGATGAAATTCCATTATAAGAAAGACATCTATAGCAGGATGGCTACGTTCCAACAGATGGCTTCTGTGTAATTTAAAGCTTAAAATCTAGTTATATAAAAGATTCTGAAATCTCTGGAATTTGTTATAACCTGTGATTGTCTCTAGGCTTTGAAACCATTTTATCTCAAGAGTAAATTTTCAGAATTACATGACATAGGAAATGAGAGTTACCTGAGAATCCTACACCATTAATCACTTAAGAGTTTTAATTAAACAAACTGTTAGACTAAACTAGCCTCACCTGCAGTATCATAAGACAAATCCCGGGTACCATATTCACTTGAGCCGTAAGTACTTCATGTTCCTTTAACAGTTTTTTGAAAACTTTGGGGGCTAATTTATCATAGAACTGGCTGGTCTGTAGAGCTTTCAGGTGGTAACTGTGACACAGCCAGGCGCATGACTTTTATGTATGCACATTTATGAATTTTAAAAAATTGAGGTATTATCGACAATGATGAATTTTTGCAAATATGTACTCATAGCCACCATGCAAGTCACCATAAAAAATACTACCAGCATCTTTATCCTATGAAATTTAGATTTCCTTTTTTTGTGTCAGTTATATTGTTGATACTTTCAAAATTGTTGAGTCACTGAACAGTTTAAAAATTCTTCCAAAAATCTAAAGAATGTTTTCAACAGTAAGTTTTAAATTTAAATCTCTTAGATTTAAGAGATTTTCAGAATTAAGGAAAATGGAGAGAACTGGAAAATTTTCAGTTGTGTATATTTCCAATTTTTATGTATCATTTTTTTAAAAAAAAAATAGGATTTCTACTTTTTACTATTCCTTAACTTTATTTATTACAGTCATTTATTTTCATTTAATTACAATCGAGGTTACTAATTTTAATGGATATATTTTATATACTTCATCATTACATAACATTTTCTCCACATTAAAGTTGATACTTCCACAATTAAGGTTACGACTTACTTAGTTATCACTGGTTGTACGTATCTCATTTCACATTTAGTGTTAAACCTATTTGGTCTTAATACTTTTTAGATTTTTAGTAATTTTTTATTTTTAATTTTGACCTGTTTTATTGGTTTTATTTATCTATTTTCATCCATCTTTGTTCTTTGGCCGGTGTGGGCTTCCCATTGCAGTGACCTCTCTCATTGCAGAGCAACGGCTCTGGGTGCATGTGCTGCAGAGTGCTGGCTCATAATTGGACACATCAACACCAGTCCAGCTGCTCCATGGCACGTGGGATCTTCCCGGGCCAGGGATCAAACCAGAGTCCCTTTCACTGCAAGGCAGACTCTTTACCCACTGGACCACCAGGAAAGCCCTTAATACTTTTTAAAAGCTCCCTTTCCCCTAAAAAAATTCACATTAATTTGTTGATGCATAAATAGAAGGATAGTATTTTGATTATTTAAATTATTTAAATTCCGAGAGTATCAGTGGTGTTAAATGCATGGTTCTGAAAATGGTATTTATGGAAAAATTAATTAATCTAGTGCTGTAGAACAGAGATGATCATCAGCAGGAATCCACTGTTTTGTATCTCTCACTTAGGCAGCCAACTTTTTAGACTCACTGAGTGCTCCGAATTAGATGCTCTCTCGGCTAATTGTCAGGAAAATATGCTAAGGAAAACAGGGAGGTGTTTACTGAAAGCCTAGTATTGTACTCAGGGTAACATACAAATAAGATTCAAAATTCTGACTATTTTTACAGGTAATTATCATGGGAGGGGGCTGATGATTTTTACTTGATTCTTCAATAGAAAGGTTTTTCATTTTGTGGTTTTGATATCTAACCAGTTCACAAATTCTACTTCGAAAGATGACATTTTTGTCTGTATGTCTGATTGAAAAATTACCAGCATTTCTAAAGTATGTTATTTTGGTGAGTTGCACAGATAGATGCAATCTACTGTGTTATGAAGAACTGAAAAGTAAAGTATCTGTAGTTGATCCTTCATGTTAATCTTTAAGAGAATTAAGTTTTTCTTCTGTTAACTGTTTTTGGTAGCAGCTTTGATACACAGTTGATGTATCATACAATTCACTGTGGAATGAATTGTTCTGAACATTTCATATCAATGGAATCAGATACTATGTGACCCTCAGTGGCTGCCTTCTCTCACTTATTAGGTTTTCAGGGCTCATCCATGTTGAATATCCAGTACTTGTTTTCCTTTTAGTGCCAAACAATACTCCTCTATGGGTAACAACATTTTGTTTTTCTATTAGTTAATGGATTTTTGGATTATTTCCACTTTTTGGCTATTACGAGTAATGCTGCTATGACCATTTATATACAGGTTTTTATGTAAGCATATGTATTTATTTCTCTTCAGTAAATATATACCTAGGAGTGGAATTGCTCAGCCTTACGGTAATTATGTTTAATCTTTTGAGGAACTGGCAAACTGTTTTCCAAGGTGACTATACTAGTCCCACCAACACTGTATCAAGGGTTTCAAATTCTCCACAACCTAACAAGTACATGTTAAATCTGTTATTTTGATTAAAGCCATCCTGGTGGGTGTGAAATCATGTCACTGTGGTTTTGATTTACATTTCTCTCATGGCTGATGATATTGTGCATCTTTTCATGTGCTTGTTGGCAATTACATATCTTTTTTACAGATATACATACAACCTTTTTAAAGTTATCTGAAAATTCTTCCAGGCTAAAGTAGGCATTCTGTTGCCATGAGCTATTTATGTCTAATCTGTAGGTACCAGCTAATAATAGCTGAACAGTTACTAAGAACACATTTCAGTTACCACCAGTCTTTCTTTTTTTTCACTATGTCTTTTCCTTTCCTTGTTTCATGTTTTGTTGGGTTTTTTTTCTTTTTCATGTTTTTTTCCTTTCCTTGTTTGTTTTTTTGTTTTTGGCGAGCCACATGACATGTGGGCTCTTTAGTTCACCACCCAGGGATTGAACCTGTGCCCCTGCAGTGGAAGCAGGGAGTCTTAACCAGTTGACTTTCAGGGAAGCCCCTCCTTGCTCGTTGTTATTAAGACACATCTGTTTATGCAATACATAACATAGACAAAATAATAACTGGTATTATTGAGGGTTTTATGTGCCAGGCACAGGGCTGAATGCTGTCCATGTACTTATTACCTTAATTTAAGTTCTCATAGTTCTATAAAATGAAGGAACTGTTATTATATAGATGAGGAAGCTTGCCCAAAGTCATTATTATATTGTAGCCCCCCCAAAATAGACACATGTCAAGTGGTTTCTTTTTTAGTATATTTTGTGGTTGATACCCCATCCGAAAATACAACCTTTTCTGCCTTTGAGTCTTAAATTCTTTAGTAGTAAATCACTGATATCTTCAGTTGCTGTCAGTACCTGTGGCTTTATGAGTATAATTTAAAACTGACCTGGGACTTCCCCGGCGGTCCAGTGGTTAAGATTGTGTTTCCAGGGCAAAGGGCATGGGTTTGATCCCTGGTCAGGAAACTAAGATCTCATGCTGAGGTGTGCGACCAAAAAAACCCAAAACTCAGTTTTGAATATTGTATGTATTGTTATTGTGAATTGTATTTGCCTTATTTTATCATATGTGAACATTAATCATTACATTTTTGTAGGTGAACGTCCATATAAATGTGAACTTTGTCCTTATTCAAGTTCTCAGAAGACCCATTTGACTAGGCATATGCGTACTCATTCAGGTTGGTAAGAAATGGAAACTTTTCTATCATTTTTAGTAAACTGCCATTATAAGGAAGTTGTTCTGGAACTGGGTCATTATTTATGATTTTTTTTTTTTAAACCTTTATTTTACTTTTAACTTTTACAGAGTTTTGTTGTTTACAGACATGCATGTTCCCAGATCAGTTATGATTTATTTTTTATTTTATTTTTAGTAATTTGGATATTTTTACAGTATTTTTAATATATTTTCAGTGTGTGGTAGCTAGGTTCCAGGGATTCGTCGTTACTCAGTTCCTAACATTTGGGTTTGTTCTCTTCAGAGTTGTTAAAGCTTCTGAGGATTGATTTGCAAAAGCCAAACTTTAAAGAATGATTGATAATCCAGGATCCCAGTGTATTCAATTACAATAATTAAAACATAGGACTGTAACAGATGGGAGAATTGCCCACTGTAGAACTGAAATAATCATGATCACCGTCCAGAATTAGTCCTTGAGGGTTTTATGTGCCAGGCACAGGGCTGAATGCTGTCCCTGTACTTTTTACCTTAATTTAAGTTCTCATAGTTCTATAAAATGAAGGAACTGTTATTATATAGATGAGGAAGCTTGCCCAAAGTCATTATTATATTGTAGCCCCCCCAAAATAGACACATGTCAAGTGGTTTCTTTTTTAGTATATTTTGTGGTTGATACCCCATCCGAAAATACAACCTTTTCTGCCTTTGAGTCTTAAATTCTTTAGTAGTAAATCACTGATATCTTCAGTTGCTGTCAGTACCTGTGGCTTTATGAGTATAATTTAAAACTGACCTGGGACTTCCCTGGCGGTCCAGTGGTTAAGATTGTGTTTCCAGGGCAAAGGGCATGGGTTTGATCCCTGGTCAGGAAACTAAGATCTCATGCTGAGGTGTGCGACCAAAAAAACCCAAAACTCAGTTTTGAATATTGTATGTATTGTTATTGTGAATTGTATTTGCCTTATTTTATCATATGTGAACATTAATCATTACATTTTTGTAGGTGAACGTCCATATAAATGTGAACTTTGTCCTTATTCAAGTTCTCAGAAGACCCATTTGACTAGGCATATGCGTACTCATTCAGGTTGGTAAGAAATGGAAACTTTTCTATCATTTTTAGTAAACTGCCATTATAAGGAAGTTGTTCTGGAACTGGGTCATTATTTATGATTTTTTTTTTTTAAACCTTTATTTTACTTTTAACTTTTACAGAGTTTTGTTGTTTACAGACATGCATGTTCCCAGATCAGTTATGATTTATTTTTTATTTTATTTTTAGTAATTTGGATATTTTTACAGTATTTTTAATATATTTTCAGTGTGTGGTAGCTAGGTTCCAGGGATTCGTCGTTACTCAGTTCCTAACATTTGGGTTTGTTCTCTTCAGAGTTGTTAAAGCTTCTGAGGATTGATTTGCAAAAGCCAAACTTTAAAGAATGATTGATAATCCAGGATCCCAGTGTATTCAATTACAATAATTAAAACATAGGACTGTAACAGATGGGAGAATTGCCCACTGTAGAACTGAAATAATCATGATCACCGTCCAGAATTAGTCCCCCGTTATGAAGGTATGAAGATGGCAAAGTTAAAAAGCCAGTGTTAGCATAGGTGGTCTTGAATGGATAATTATTTCACTTTTGCCACACTGACCCATGGGAGGCCCTGAAATGATGCACACTCTTCGTTTTCTGTTCTCAGTAGTTATGTTACCGTTTTGTCTTGGATGAAATAATGGAAGAATGCTGATTTGCATCCAGTTTGCATTTATACTAATTTTGTAGGTATCGCACTGAATAGTCCTTCCATCCTGCTAGTGTAGGAATTCATCTTGAATGTTTTCCCATTCTAAGCACAGTGAGTGCTTGTTAAAGCGAATTAACATCTTACTGAGTTCTATAACAACTACTCATTTTTAAGATGGACAAACTTCTTTTTAGCAAAAATTATTTGCCTTTTACCAACTATTTGATGGTTATTATGGATGCACTGGTTCTTTTTTTTTCCTTTTTGACCAAGTGGCTTTCAGAATCTTAGGTTCCCCAGCCAGTAATCAGACCTGTGCCTGCTGCAGTGGAAACCTGTTGTTCTAACCATTGGACCACCAGCAAATTCCCTGGAGACAATAGCTGGATCATTTGAAACATGTTATGGTTTGATAGGCTTTTTGTGAATTTAAAATTTTTTTAAAAAAGATTTATTTATTTATTTTTAATTTCATTTTTTTGGCCACAGTGGGTCTCGGTTGCTGCACATGCTCTTTCTGCAGTTGCCGCCAGCAGAGGCTGCTCTTTGTTGCGGTGCCAGGGCTTCTTACTACAGTGTCTTTTCCTGTTGTGGCACATGGGCTTCAGTAGTTGGGGCGCCTGGGCTCCAGTAATTGTGGTGCATGGGCTTGGTTGCTCTGCAGCATGCAAAGTCCTCCCAGACCAGGGATCGAAATGGTGGCCCTTATACTGTAAGGCGGATTCTTAACCACTGGACCACCAGGGAGGCCCTAGAATAACTTTTTAAGGTTTAATTTACCCACACGAAAATGCACAGATAAAAGGTATATAGGTCAGTGACTTTACGTACACTTTCTCTTGTTTGACTGCCATTTTGGTGAAGACATGAAATGTTTCCTCTACCCTGAGAGCAGTGTCCTTCTTAGCCTTTCTAGGCAGTACTCCCATATTCTCCCCTCAACTGACACTCCAATTTCTGTTAAAGATGTAACATCCTTCTAAAAATGTTTTCAAGATTCACTCCCTGCTGCATTATCAAAACTTCATGTTTATTGTGAGTAGTACATCTCTATTACTCTTTAGTTAAAAGTTCCCATGTTACTCTATCTGGATTCTTCTTGATAAGACTGTTTAAGCTTATAAAGCTCTCTTTGTGAATTTGTGTTAAATTTATAAATTAATTTGGGAAGAATAAAACAGACATTTGGCAGATTTATAAAGATGAAAAACAGGTTAAAAAATTTTTACTAAAATTAGAAAAGGAAATTAAGTTAAAACTGGTACAGGGCAAAAAATTTTTATTCAGCTAGGTTTCTATTAACTAAACTTGATAAATTGATTTTCCAATATAAGAAAGAGTTAATGGCAGAAAGCAAAAATGAGGGTGGGGTGAATGAAGTAAGTAAATGATGCTATCACAGTTTGTTGTAAGCAGAGTCCTGGGAATTCCTTGTTCGTTTCACAGGTGGAGGCTTACATCTTGCTTGATGCTTGCTATGAAAATGCTCTCATTCATTAGAGTTTATAAAAGGGTGACATTTTATGATTCTTTTAAGAGCATAAATATTTTCCTAAAGAGATCAACTCCATTCATCAGCTCTTTGTTTACTCAAAGGCAGGCTTTATACAGTAAGGCACGATAAGCTCATGAAATCTTCCCTTTTGTTTACCCATTCTATCACTTGCCAGTTCATTCCAAAAGTCGTGAATTACAGGTAATGTATATCGACTGTTGGGCCATCTGTCCTACACTGAATGCTCTTTATGGATTAGATTATTTGTAGTTCACAACACTTAAGGATAGTTTACAGATGAGGACATCGAGCCTTAGAGAGTTTTCTGTACCTTGCTCAAGACCTCACAGTAAGTTGCAGAGCCTGTATTTGATCCCTCCAGGTAGTCTTACTGTAGAACAAGATCTTAACAGTTATTTCACATATCTTCTTTTCCCCATTCTGTGTCTGTATCTATTAAGTGGATATTTGTCTCCATTGAAGTCATTTAGTGGAGAGGACAAGATAGGGCCAAGTGGAGAGTAATGTAGCATGTTGTTAGAAACCTCTCTTTATGAATCTGTTAGTGGACTAATGTGGAAATGTATAGTTTGACCTTGGATAAATTTTTTTTTTTGTGGTTGAGTATTCTGTCATCAGATGTCTTTTAATCATGTAAGGCTAGTTTTACTTAATGTCTTAGTAGTTTGCTTTATGAAAGAAATTAAGATTTTATGTGAATTTGAGAATGTTTGAGAGATGAATTTTCATAAATGTCAATTTCCATCTTTCTGCTATGCATTCCATTGGACCAGTGGGGTATGGATACCGTTTGGTAATATTTGCTAGAGTGTGATCTAGATGGGTATGTATTCAGGTAGATAAGTTAATTTTATGCCTTTAATTTGGGGTTGGGAGGGTCTCTGGTCTTGTATGTACTTGTGATTATGACTTTTTGTGCTTTTTTAATAATGCCATATCTATTTGTATGCTCCTAGTTTATTTTCCCATTCTTTAGAAGAAGGTGGGAGAAAATCAAGAAAAGATTTCTTACTTTTGCTGTAGAACAGCAACTCTGGCAGTGGAAAAGTTTGCTTAGTCAAATCTGACTCACCTCTTGCCAGAATGGACAGAGGATTAAAAAGAAAAATTCTTTTGCTCCCTAAAGTCAAACCATTGTTATAAAACTTGCACATGGATGTCTGGAATGAATGAGAATTTTATGTTGCACTCCTTTATACATTTGTTTTAACTACATAATAACTTTATATCTTTTTTGAGTGGCTTTGCTCCAGAATTTGCATCAGGAACCCAAGTCACTTTTTCAGAAACTGTTGTATATTTCTTGATGAATCGGTGTTTTCAAAGAGTGCTTGAGAACCGTAGCTTGATGAGCTTTTTAGAAGATGATCAACTAAGATAATTATTCCTCTATTTAGAATGAGAATCAAAGGACAGAGAAAAGATATACAAATAAATATGGTAAATGTAAGTTGCATGATAAAATCTTCATGAAACAGTTTTTATGGGGTTTTTGTTTTGAAATATATATCCAATTCTTGTAAGTGTATCTGAATAAGATCTTAACAGTTATTTCACATATCTTCTTTTCCCCATTCTGTGTCTGTATCTATTAAGTGGATATTTGTCTCCATTGAAGTCATTTAGTGGAGAGGACAAGATAGGGCCAAGTGGAGAGTAATGTAGCATGTTGTTAGAAACCTCTCTTTATGAATCTGTTAGTGGACTAATGTGGAAATGTATAGTTTGACCTTGGATAAATTTTTTTTTTGTGGTTGAGTATTCTGTCATCAGATGTCTTTTAATCATGTAAGGCTAGTTTTACTTAATGTCTTAGTAGTTTGCTTTATGAAAGAAATTAAGATTTTATGTGAATTTGAGAATGTTTGAGAGATGAATTTTCATAAATGTCAATTTCCATCTTTCTGCTATGCATTCCATTGGACCAGTGGGGTATGGATACCGTTTGGTAATATTTGCTAGAGTGTGATCTAGATGGGTATGTATTCAGGTAGATAAGTTAATTTTATGCCTTTAATTTGGGGTTGGGAGGGTCTCTGGTCTTGTATGTACTTGTGATTATGACTTTTTGTGCTTTTTTAATAATGCCATATCTATTTGTATGCTCCTAGTTTATTTTCCCATTCTTTAGAAGAAGGTGGGAGAAAATCAAGAAAAGATTTCTTACTTTTGCTGTAGAACAGCAACTCTGGCAGTGGAAAAGTTTGCTTAGTCAAATCTGACTCACCTCTTGCCAGAATGGACAGAGGATTAAAAAGAAAAATTCTTTTGCTCCCTAAAGTCAAACCATTGTTATAAAACTTGCACATGGATGTCTGGAATGAATGAGAATTTTATGTTGCACTCCTTTATACATTTGTTTTAACTACATAATAACTTTATATCTTTTTTGAGTGGCTTTGCTCCAGAATTTGCATCAGGAACCCAAGTCACTTTTTCAGAAACTGTTGTATATTTCTTGATGAATCGGTGTTTTCAAAGAGTGCTTGAGAACCGTAGCTTGATGAGCTTTTTAGAAGATGATCAACTAAGATAATTATTCCTCTATTTAGAATGAGAATCAAAGGACAGAGAAAAGATATACAAATAAATATGGTAAATGTAAGTTGCATGATAAAATCTTCATGAAACAGTTTTTATGGGGTTTTTGTTTTGAAATATATATCCAATTCTTGTAAGTGTATCTGAATAAATCTTGAATTCATTTCTTCATGTATGCCTTCTGTAACATCTCTCGTTTACTTTCAGGTGAGAAGCCATTTAAGTGTGACCAGTGCAGTTACGTGGCCTCTAATCAACATGAAGTCACCCGCCACGCAAGACAGGTTCACAATGGGCCGAAACCTCTTAACTGCCCACACTGTGAGTACAAAACAGCAGACAGGAGTAACTTCAAAAAACACGTGGAGCTCCATGTGAATCCGCGGCAGTTCAACTGCCCCGTGTGCGACTATGCAGCTTCCAAGAAGTGTAACCTGCAGTATCATTTCAAGTCGAAGCATCCTACTTGTCCCAGTAAAACCATGGATGTCTCAAAAGTGAAACTCAAGAAAACCAAAAAGCGGGAGGCTGCTGTGCCTGACAGCAAAATCACCAACGAGAAGACAGAACCAGAGCAGACAAAAATCAAGGGGGACGTGACTGGGAAGAAACACGACAAGTCTGTAAAAGTGGAGAAAAGAGAGAATGTTTCAAAAGAGAAAAAGCCTTGTAGCAGTGCCTCAAGCCAAGTGACTACCAGGACGCGCAAACTGGCCATGGAAGCTAAAGAAGTGGATGTGGCCCCAGGAAATCATTCAGAAAAAAGCGGCAAAGGCAAGAAAAGTAAAAGGAAGGTGGCAGCCGAAGCCCATTCTTTACCAGAGCCTGTTAACGATGAGGAACCTGCAACAAAAAAGAGAAAGAAGGCGGAAAGCAAATCCAAAACGAGTCAGGAGGTACCCAAGGGTGACGGCAGGGTAGAGGAGAGTCAAAAGCAAAGCATTTGCGTGAAGAACAGCACAAAGAAAACTCTGCGAAGTAAATCCTGTAAGAAAAGCAGCAAGCCTGCTCAGAGGAGGCCCGCTCAGTCGGAGCCTCCGGCTGCGCCCCTGGAGCCTGCTCAGGGTGGCCGTGTTCAGACAGAAGCTCCTCCTCGCCCCACTTCCACGGGCCGTGCTGAGGCCAAGGACGTCCAGGAGGGGCCTGTTCAGGTGGAGCCGCCCTCTCCTCCACCGCCTTCTCCCCCTGCCCCTGCCCCTCCCCGGGAGCCTGCTCAGGTCGGGTATGTTCAGATGGAGCCTCCTGTCTCTCCTCCCTCCGTGGGGGGTGCTGAGGTCAGGGTTGTCCAGAAGGTGCCTGTTCAGATGGAGCTGCCTCCTCTTCCCCCTCCTCCTCCCCCTGCCCCCCTGGAGCCTGCTCAGGGGGTGCCTGCTCTGGTGGAGCCTCCTCTTCCTCCCCCTCCCTCTGTGGGGCGTGCTGAGGTCAAGGGTGTTCCAAAGGGGCCTGTTCAGGCAGAGCCGCCTCCTCCCATGGAGCCGATCCGCAAAAGGTCTCCTCGAAAAGATACCAGGAAGGAAGAGTCCAACACGCAGAGTGAAATGACCCGGAAGGAGCAGGTCCTTATTGAGGTTGGCTTAGTGCCTGTTAAAGACAAGCAGCTCCTAAAAGAAAGTGCCAGTGCACAGGATGTTGTCCCACCATCACCACCTCCGCCAAAGGAAAACTTCAAAGAGGAGGAGTCCAGTGACCAAACATTGATCCCTGCAGACGAAGGAAATGAAGAAGCCCCGCTTCAAAGAGTGGAAGCAGAAGAGGCAGATGAGAGTCTGGCTGGTCTTGCTCCTGTTAGCAAGGAAGCTGCCAGCGCATCGTCGTCTGAACAAAACCCGAACATGCCGGAGAGGGAGACCTCAGAGGGTAAGCATCAGGTGGACAGTGGACTCTGTGAAATGGAGACGGACACTGCTGAGCAGAAAGCAGAGGGTGTCCCCGGCAGAGACGCGGCTGTTGAAGAATCCATTTCACCACCACTGCTTCCTCCACCGCCAGAAACTCGTGAAGCCGTGTCCACAACTGCCAGGGCGTCGCCTCCTGCCACCGTGGCAGCAAGCGAGTCTCAGGAAATGGATGAAGATGAAGGCATCCACAGTCACGATGGAAGTGACCTAAGTGACAACACGTCGGAGGACAGTGATGATTCTGGACTGAACGGGGCGCGGCCCGTTCCACAGGAGACCAGTGGAAAAAGTGGAAAGGAGGCCGTGGCAGTCAGAGGGGCTGAGGGAGATTTCGTTTGTATCTTCTGTGATCGTTCTTTTGGAAAGGAGAAGGATTACAGCAAACACCTCAATCGCCATTTGGTGAATGTGTACTTCCTGGAAAAGGCAGCTCAAGGGCAGGAGTGATGAAACTCTGCGCAAGGCTTCAGGTCTTAGTGGGTAAGGGCTTTGACATTTTGTATTCATTTGTAGTAGTAGACAGCCTTTTGATTTTTAAAACTGCTTTAATCAGTATCCAATCTTTTTTAAGTGGCACTCTATTGCTTAGGACTTTATGTACCTATTGGTGTACAGATTTTGGCAAGTCCAAGGGAGTTAGTATGACAGATACCTAAATTTGTAAGACTTTTTAAAAATCTGTTAAACTTTTGCGATTAATTGAACCAAGGAGGCCAAGGTGATATTAGAGCATTCTGTCAATTTGTTCAGCTAAAACTTGCCAGTTTTTTCCTTATGGCTGTTTTCCTGTTAAACTTTAGTTTATTTTTAGTTCCTATTTAGCCCTATAAAAATTGGCTTGTACTCAAATAGCAAGTTACTTGAAGAATTTGCCGCTTTATATAAAGTTAGCACTTTAAAATTGTTTAAGAGATAAGAAGAGACATTGAATTTGAAGAGAAATTCTCCCAACAATGGATGTTTTATTATTCCAGGTATTTACCTTCCGGAATTGTGATCAGTATGCATGTTTATTTGTCTATATGTCAGTTGTCATAAAAACAGTGATTTTGGTGGGGTTGGTTGGTTGTGTTTTTTTTTTTTTTTTTTTTGGTGCTTTAATGCCTTAAGATGTTGCACATGCCTTTTTAAAGATGTAACACTTTATATCTATATCACCACTGCTTCCTCCACCGCCAGAAACTCGTGAAGCCGTGTCCACAACTGCCAGGCGCCGCCTCCTGCCACCGTGGCAGCAAGCGATTCTCAGGAAATGGATGAAGATGAAGGCATCCACAGTCACGATGGAAGTGACCTAAGTGACAACACGTCGGAGGACAGTGATGATTCTGGACTGAACGGGGCGCGGCCCGTTCCACAGGAGACCAGTGGAAAAAGTGGAAAGGAGGCCGTGGCAGTCAGAGGGGCTGAGGGAGATTTCGTTTGTATCTTCTGTGATCGTTCTTTTGGAAAGGAGAAGGATTACAGCAAACACCTCAATCGCCATTTGGTGAATGTGTACTTCCTGGAAAAGGCAGCTCAAGGGCAGGAGTGATGAAACTCTGCGCAAGGCTTCAGGTCTTAGTGGGTAAGGGCTTTGACATTTTGTATTCATTTGTAGTAGTAGACAGCCTTTTGATTTTTAAAACTGCTTTAATCAGTATCCAATCTTTTTTAAGTGGCACTCTATTGCTTAGGACTTTATGTACCTATTGGTGTACAGATTTTGGCAAGTCCAAGGGAGTTAGTATGACAGATACCTAAATTTGTAAGACTTTTTAAAAATCTGTTAAACTTTTGCGATTAATTGAACCAAGGAGGCCAAGGTGATATTAGAGCATTCTGTCAATTTGTTCAGCTAAAACTTGCCAGTTTTTTCCTTATGGCTGTTTTCCTGTTAAACTTTAGTTTATTTTTAGTTCCTATTTAGCCCTATAAAAATTGGCTTGTACTCAAATAGCAAGTTACTTGAAGAATTTGCCGCTTTATATAAAGTTAGCACTTTAAAATTGTTTAAGAGATAAGAAGAGACATTGAATTTGAAGAGAAATTCTCCCAACAATGGATGTTTTATTATTCCAGGTATTTACCTTCCGGAATTGTGATCAGTATGCATGTTTATTTGTCTATATGTCAGTTGTCATAAAAACAGTGATTTTGGTGGGGTTGGTTGGTTGTGTTTTTTTTTTTTTTTTTTTTTTGGTGCTTTAATGCCTTAAGATGTTGCACATTGTTTTTTTTTAACCTATGCAGTTAAAATTTTTCTAGAAATAGCATTTGCGTTGTAACACTTTATATCTATATATGCATGTTTATTTTGATCTTTTTGGAGGGATGCTTTTTAGCCTTGTTTGCAAAAAGGGCAGTTTTCTTTTTCCCTTGCTGCAGTTGTCTTTTTTGCAGAATAGTAGTCTGTGCAAATTTGTGAACAAATGAAAGATGTAGGTTTCATCCATCGATTTTGATTTTATCATCTTATATCTGTGCCAGAATCTGTATTTCATACAAGTTATTTATTGATGTGGTGAATTCACAGCTTTCAGTTTGAAATTTACAGTAAATAAACCACTAGGTCTGTATTGAATGGGGTTTCCAACCATAAGTAAACTTTTGTCTTGTCTTATCTACTTCCTCAGTGTGTAGTGTTAAACTGTATCTTAGAGGAAGCTCTTTTCGTAGATGGTTGGTGTTTATATATATTTCTGCTCCACTGAATAAAGAAGTATAATTTTTATTTGGAAATTGCAAATCTGGAACTAGGAGGCATAATTACTCCTTCAAGTTACATAGAGTATCAGTTTGTGAGATTCCAAAGCCATAGCAATTATACAGAAAACTGAGGATGAGAAAGATGGTATGAGTGCTTGGGAGACCAGCTGCTACTTCCTGTGCATACAGTAAAAAAGGCTGGACAAACTGAAGTTGGTTCCAGATTAAAAAATCACACGTTCTCAGGGATCTTCACCAACCAGTGGGTGTCCTGGTTGTCCCCAGGACCGTCTTTTTCGAAACTTGATAATTAATTTTAGCCTTTTTTAAATAGCAAGTTACTTGAAGAATTTGCCGCTTTATATAAAGTTAGCACTTTAAAATTGTTTAAGAGATAAGAAGAGACATTGAATTTGAAGAGAAATTCTCCCAACAATGGATGTTTTATTATTCCAGGTATTTACCTTCCGGAATTGTGATCAGTATGCATGTTTATTTGTCTATATGTCAGTTGTCATAAAAACAGTGATTTTGGTGGGGTTGGTTGGTTGTGTTTTTTTTTTTTTTTTTTTTGGTGCTTTAATGCCTTAAGATGTTGCACATTGTTTTTTTTTAACCTATGCAGTTAAAATTTTTCTAGAAATAGCATTTGCGTTGTAACACTTTATATCTATATATGCATGTTTATTTTGATCTTTTTGGAGGGATGCTTTTTAGCCTTGTTTGCAAAAAGGGCAGTTTTCTTTTTCCCTTGCTGCAGTTGTCTTTTTTGCAGAATAGTAGTCTGTGCAAATTTGTGAACAAATGAAAGATGTAGGTTTCATCCATCGATTTTGATTTTATCATCTTATATCTGTGCCAGAATCTGTATTTCATACAAGTTATTTATTGATGTGGTGAATTCACAGCTTTCAGTTTGAAATTTACAGTAAATAAACCACTAGGTCTGTATTGAATGGGGTTTCCAACCATAAGTAAACTTTTGTCTTGTCTTATCTACTTCCTCAGTGTGTAGTGTTAAACTGTATCTTAGAGGAAGCTCTTTTCGTAGATGGTTGGTGTTTATATATATTTCTGCTCCACTGAATAAAGAAGTATAATTTTTATTTGGAAATTGCAAATCTGGAACTAGGAGGCATAATTACTCCTTCAAGTTACATAGAGTATCAGTTTGTGAGATTCCAAAGCCATAGCAATTATACAGAAAACTGAGGATGAGAAAGATGGTATGAGTGCTTGGGAGACCAGCTGCTACTTCCTGTGCATACAGTAAAAAAGGCTGGACAAACTGAAGTTGGTTCCAGATTAAAAAATCACACGTTCTCAGGGATCTTCACCAACCAGTGGGTGTCCTGGTTGTCCCCAGGACCGTCTTTTTCTATAAATGAGGCCTCAGATGAGTTGAAGCTATTCTCATGTTCCTACAGGACCACTTTGTAGGTTCTTTGGCCATTCACCAAAGAATATGAGAGAATCTAACATAGTTTTTTTTTTTTTTTCCCTTACTGATAAATTACTCATTACAGAAAAATAAAGTATGATTCCAGTAAGGGACCTTGATTCTTGATTCTTACCCGCCCATGTTCTATTCTGAAGTAATAAGTTTATATTTCATTCATTTTCTTTTCTCTGCTGATCTCTGAGGCAGGTTTCAGGGTTTGGTGATGTAACATGAAAAAAATTTGGAAAAGTATTAAAGTGTGGGTGGAAACTAGTTCTTCTGAGAGTGAAATTTAGGGTAAAAGACATTTGAACTGGAATTGACTGGGAGGCCAAAGATTTAAAGAAGCAGATTTTCTCAAGACATGAGTAAGTTGTCTGTTACTGGGGTTTGTTTTGTGTACATAATGGGGATTTGTAAATGATGTTGAATTCTAGGTGACTTCTCAGCTATGACAATCACTGTCAAACAGATCAAGCTGCAAATATTTATGTTTTAAAACTTAAATTATAAAGCTAGTTAAACTTTTCTAACAACTAGTTTAATGTTCATGAGTACATTTTATGTTAAGACATTACCTTTTCCAGTACATACAAAAATATTTATATTAAGTACAAATTAGAGGTCGGGAATCAGTTTGGATTCTTTGATACCTTAAAAGAAAAACAAAAGTGACTTCTAGGGAATTGGATTAATTTTCTTATCTAGATTGTAAGACTAGAATGTCCAAACCAAAAATACGAAAGAAATTAAAACCCCTTATTAAAGTGGTCTGTGAAAACATTGTTACTGGAAATTGAATGGACTTGAGGCCTTTCCTCCAGAAAACGAGGACTTGATTGTCAGGCCTATATTAGGTTCTGAACCTTACTGCCATGTGTTTGTGCCTATTAAATATCATTTCATTTTAAAAAACCTTTCAATGAAAAGTATATTAGTAATCGAACTTCCAGAAAAATGGTTATTTCTATTTATTTGGGAGACCAGCTGCTACTTCCTGTGCATACAGTAAAAAAGGCTGGACAAACTGAAGTTGGTTCCAGATTAAAAAATCACACGTTCTCAGGGATCTTCACCAACCAGTGGGTGTCCTGGTTGTCCCCAGGACCGTCTTTTTCTATAAATGAGGCCTCAGATGAGTTGAAGCTATTCTCATGTTCCTACAGGACCACTTTGTAGGTTCTTTGGCCATTCACCAAAGAATATGAGAGAATCTAACATAGTTTTTTTTTTTTTTTCCCTTACTGATAAATTACTCATTACAGAAAAATAAAGTATGATTCCAGTAAGGGACCTTGATTCTTGATTCTTACCCGCCCATGTTCTATTCTGAAGTAATAAGTTTATATTTCATTCATTTTCTTTTCTCTGCTGATCTCTGAGGCAGGTTTCAGGGTTTGGTGATGTAACATGAAAAAATTAGGAAAAGTATTAAAGTGTGGGTGGAAACTAGTTCTTCTGAGAGTGAAATTTAGGGTAAAAGACATTTGAACTGGAATTGACTGGGAGGCCAAAGATTTAAAGAAGCAGATTTTCTCAAGACATGAGTAAGTTGTCTGTTACTGGGGTTTGTTTTGTGTACATAATGGGGATTTGTAAATGATGTTGAATTCTAGGTGACTTCTCAGCTATGACAATCACTGTCAAACAGATCAAGCTGCAAATATTTATGTTTTAAAACTTAAATTATAAAGCTAGTTAAACTTTTCTAACAACTAGTTTAATGTTCATGAGTACATTTTATGTTAAGACATTACCTTTTCCAGTACATACAAAAATATTTATATTAAGTACAAATTAGAGGTCGGGAATCAGTTTGGATTCTTTGATACCTTAAAAGAAAAACAAAAGTGACTTCTAGGGAATTGGATTAATTTTCTTATCTAGATTGTAAGACTAGAATGTCCAAACCAAAAATACGAAAGAAATTAAAACCCCTTATTAAAGTGGTCTGTGAAAACATTGTTACTGGAAATTGAATGGACTTGAGGCCTTTCCTCCAGAAAACGAGGACTTGATTGTCAGGCCTATATTAGGTTCTGAACCTTACTGCCATGTGTTTGTGCCTATTAAATATCATTTCATTTTAAAAAACCTTTCAATGAAAAGTATATTAGTAATACGAACTTCTGGTCTAGTTGGGAGTTCTTCCATTAGAAAAATGTGTTATTTGCATGGAAATATTTGAATCTTGTTGGTTTTTTCTGTTTTCCCTCCACTGGATAGGATTGAGGCTAGACATTTCCCTTTTGATAAAGGAATGAAAAGTAAACATGTTGTTTGTTAACTCATGTTTAGTATTAAAGTGAAGGTTGAATACTTAGAATACCTTTATAAGCCTAATCCTAGGTAGCTTTGTAAAAGATTTCAGCTTTCTTCTGAACCTGTGTTCACATTGCTTTTCAGGATATTTAAGTTATGTTTCCTTCCTCTTTATAGAGCTGCTTTATTAAGGATTTCTTTTTTAAATTGAAGTGTAATTCATAAAGGGCTACTTTTTTTTCTTTTGATTTTTAATAAGGCTTCTTTTAACTATTACCAGATGTTTTGCTCTAGTCTTCCAAGAAATGCCATTTTATTTTTTAGAGTCACTTCTTAAGTCACCTGGTCTTAACTTTGGGGACTCTTGCATCTGAGTGCTAATTCAGATTTAAGCCTAAGTAACCTCATTGCCTCTCACCCCAAGAATGTTGACAGTGGAAGAAATACTTTGCTGTAGTTCTGGACTGAAAAGTGGGGGAAGAAACTTCATATTCTGTTTGCACAAATCAGAAAACCAGCTGCTGTGCAGTTTTCCTTGTTGACTTCAGCTGATGAACTGGACTGGCAGTCTTAATTCAGATTTTTTCTGAATCTTGGTTTGAGTAGATTTGGGATCTACATGTCATATTAACTAAATCAGAAAGCTTTTATATTTTCATGAGTATACATAGGCTCTCCCTACCCTTGTCAACATCCATTAGTTACTGAACTTTGTCAACTGGCATTGAAATATCACAGTGTTTTGTTGTACCAGTTTTATTAACTTTTACAGTGCAATACATGGTATTTTTCAGAGACAAACCAAAGGTTTATTCTCAAGGTTCTTGCTGTTTGCTTTAGCAGCATTTGATGGAGGATCTTTTATATACATTTTTAATAGATGCAGATTGCAAATCCTTTTTTTTTTTTTCCGAAGCAAACTATGTACCAGGTTTTTGGTCCCAATTGTGTAGGGTAAGTTAAATTGCATTCTATTAACCCATATGAGTGTATTTCTGTAAGCATAGTGATGTTGAAATAAAGTTTTAAAAAGCATTTTATGCCTTTGCTTATTTGTGGTACCAAAATGTCAAGAAACCAAATTTATTTGGCCAGAACTACAAATATATTAATAATTCTTAAATTATTTCCACTCTGATAACCCAGGGTAAGTAGAAAGGTTGTGGAAATCTTTGGGGGTAAATAGTCCTGGGAGTAAACAATCCTGTGGGTAGGAGTCCAAAGCCTCTCTTTCTGGTAATCTGCTTTCTGGGAAGTGGATACATATAGTGGCTAGGGGAGAAACAACCTGAAGGCAGTTTATGGGAAATTTTATATTTCCAAACCACAGGTCCCTAATGACAGTTGTAATCTACATGTCTATTCTCAGCAGCAGGCTTGCTGTCAGTAAACTTTCACTCACTGGAACATTTTCACTCACTGAACAGATTAAAGTAAGATGAGTTACACTGAATGTTCATCAAGTGCTAGAGCATTGTTTTAACAATTTTATTCTAATGTAAGTCTGAGAAGAAAATGAAATCCAAGGGAAAGTGATAGGCCATGTTGTAAAGTTCTGCTTCCTTTGTTAATGGAAATAATTGTGCTGTATGTTAAAGGCTTAGGATTTTCTGTGAGCTTGAGAAGAAGGAGAGCGAGTTGGAGAAACATCGAAACGACTGGACTGCATTCTGTCCTGATGATGAGTGAACTGAAATTTCATGACTCAGGATGGAATGGATATTTAAATGTAACTGATGTGTGATTTGGTTTGTTACCTTTAAGTTACAAGTGTGTTTTTCCAGTCTCAGAGGCTCACCCTGTTATGATTTTTACAAGTATCCATTTTCACTTAACTTTTGGCTGTCCTTGTACTCTGCCCAGCGGGAGTTAACAGAGTAGTGGGCCCGCCTCCAAGAGTGCTTCACAGTTCTCATCCTTAGCTCCATAAAGACAGGCTGGTGACGATGCTAAGAAAAATGTACTGATCTTTTGGTAATCAGAAGTTTCAGTGGTAAGAAATCGCCGTTATAAAGGATTATTGTTATTATTCTTTAAGGATTATTATTATTTGCTGTATCAGGTGCTCTGTGGCTGTGGCAGTTAGAGGTGGGTTCATAGTGGGCCTCTCTTCCTTACGACTATAATTGGGTAAATCATTTTTAACGTTGTTAAATCTTGTTTCTTCATCCTGAAAATGGGGTCATATGGTCCTTCTAACCATAGAGTGACTTTTCGAGTGTTCAGTCCTTTTGTTGGTTTTTAAAAAATATTTTTCTGGTCACACCACACCAGGCTTGGGGGAATCTTAGTTCTCCCATCAGGGGCTGAACCTGGGCCATGGCATTGGAAGTGCTAAGTCCTACCCACTGGACTGCCAGGGAATTCCTGAGTGTTAAATGCTTATTGAGCACTTAGCCTAGTGCTTGACATATAATTTTAGTATTAAGACCGTTTCCACTAATAACAAAGCAATAAGTATCCTTAAGTATATAAAAGTGCTTCGTCTATTTGACATAATTAATGTGTATCACCCACCTGCCTCTTGCACGTCTTTCATAATAGCTTTTTTCTTCATAATAGCTTTTAATGTTAAAGTAGTTTGTGGCCTTTTGTGTTAGATGATGTAATCTCCACTGGAGTCAGAATGGTTTTGTATTCACTGCTTTACTCAGGTACCTAAAACAATATCTGGCCCTTGGGAGGGCAGATGTTGACTACCCAGGCCAACAGTTGTGTGTGTGATATTTTTATGTTTGTGTGTGTGTGTGTGTTTCCTTGATTTCAACCAATTAATATACAGTAGTCATTTTACTATAGATTTAGAAATTCTGGTAATACAGATATACCAATTCATAGGCTGTGTTGTCTGGGTGCATTAACAAGGCGAGGAGAGAGTTAAGTAGCAGGAAATAATAAGTCTTGAGAAAGTGACTTTGTTATGGTTTGCTAAGTCGTTTGTGACCCCATGGACTGTGTGTAGCCCACCAGGCTCCTCTGTCCATGGAATTCTCCAGGCAAGAATTCTGGAATGCATTGCGTTTTCTAGGGATCTCTCCTACGATGCTAAGAAAAATGTACTGATCTTTGGGTTTAAGGTTCAAGAAATCGCGTTATAAAGGATTATTGTTATTATTCTTTAAGGATTATTATTATTTGCTGTATCAGGTGCTCTGTGGCTGTGGCAGTTAGAGGTGGGTTCATAGTGGGCCTCTCTTCCTTACGACTATAATTGGGTAAATCATTTTTAACGTTGTTAAATCTTGTTTCTTCATCCTGAAAATGGGGTCATATGGTCCTTCTAACCATAGAGTGACTTTTCGAGTGTTCAGTCCTTTTGTTGGTTTTTAAAAAATATTTTTCTGGTCACACCACACCAGGCTTGGGGGAATCTTAGTTCTCCCATCAGGGGCTGAACCTGGGCCATGGCATTGGAAGTGCTAAGTCCTACCCACTGGACTGCCAGGGAATTCCTGAGTGTTAAATGCTTATTGAGCACTTAGCCTAGTGCTTGACATATAATTTTAGTATTAAGACCGTTTCCACTAATAACAAAGCAATAAGTATCCTTAAGTATATAAAAGTGCTTCGTCTATTTGACATAATTAATGTGTATCACCCACCTGCCTCTTGCACGTCTTTCATAATAGCTTTTTTCTTCATAATAGCTTTTAATGTTAAAGTAGTTTGTGGCCTTTTGTGTTAGATGATGTAATCTCCACTGGAGTCAGAATGGTTTTGTATTCACTGCTTTACTCAGGTACCTAAAACAATATCTGGCCCTTGGGAGGGCAGATGTTGACTACCCAGGCCAACAGTTGTGTGTGTGATATTTTTATGTTTGTGTGTGTGTGTGTGTTTCCTTGATTTCAACCAATTAATATACAGTAGTCATTTTACTATAGATTTAGAAATTCTGGTAATACAGATATACCAATTCATAGGCTGTGTTGTCTGGGTGCATTAACAAGGCGAGGAGAGAGTTAAGTAGCAGGAAATAATAAGTCTTGAGAAAGTGACTTTGTTATGGTTTGCTAAGTCGTTTGTGACCCCATGGACTGTGTGTAGCCCACCAGGCTCCTCTGTCCATGGAATTCTCCAGGCAAGAATTCTGGAATGCATTGGCCGTTTTTTTTCTAGGGGATCTTCCCAACCCAGGAATCAAACCCAGCTCTCCTGCATTGCAGGCAGATGCTTTACTGACTGAGCTACTAGGGAAGGCAACTGAGAAATGTTTAAACTTACAGAGGAGTCGCGGGAATGGTACTCTTAAATCTTGTGTACTCCTTATTTGGAATCCACCACTCACATTTGCTCTCTGTATATTATATACATATTATGTGGTGGAACCACATAACACATATGTAATAGGTATAATATAAGTTGAAAGTATACCTCTTCATTTTTGAATATTTCAGTTTGTATTTTCTTAGGATAAGAGCACTCTCTTATACAGTCTTACTGTAATAATTAAATTCAGGACTTTAGACATGTAGTCTGTATAATCTTAAATTCAGATTGTGCCATACATCTTAATACTAAACTTTATATATATCTCCCTGCTCCTAATTCCTTGTATTTAGTTGCCATATCTCTCCAGTTTCTTTTAATTTGGAACAACTCTTTAGCATTTGTCTTTTACACCATAAAGAGTTTGAAACTGTTTAAAGAATGTTCCCTAATTTGGATTACAGTATTATAATTATTTCTTCATGCTTCAGTTCAGGTTATGTGTCATGGCAGGAATCGTCAGTACTCGTGCATTACATCAGAAGGCACATGGTCCTGTTACTGGTTTTCTTAACTTTTATTGTTTGGTTAATGTGTTCTACCAGATTTCTCCACTGACATTATTATTTATTTCCTCTTTTGTAGTTAATATTCTGTGGAATCATATAGTGAAACTGTCATAATCCTTCAACAAACCCAGTGATTTTAGCTCAAGTCAGTTATATCTTTTACGGTAACTGATACTTTATCAAGAAGAACTTTCTTTCCCCTTTTTCCCATACACCCAGGGTCTTGTTTCCTGTGGTATCTGGTACCTTACCCCCCATTCATACAGTGGAAGAGGGAGGAGAATACCCTTTCGGGCTCCCTAAATAAGATTCTTTCTTAGAGTGAGACTATGACACTGAACAAACTCCCAATACGTCACATTTCTCCCTGCTTATAACAGTACTATAAGATTTATGAAAGCAGGGGCTTCCCTGGTGGTCCAGTGGGTAGAGTCTGCCTTGCAGTGCAAGGGGCGCCAGTTCGATCCCTGGCCCAGGAACCATGCCGCGGAATGGCTGGACCCGTGTGTCCAACTGCAAGCCAGCGCTCTGGAGTGCACATGCCCAGAGCTGGTGCTCTGCAATGAGAGAGGCCACTGCAATGGAAGGCCCACACAAGCCAAAGAATAAAGATGGATGAAAATAAAGAAAGAACTAGGGAACTCCCTGGTGGTCCAGTGGCTAATACTCTGTGCTCCCAATGCAGAGGGCCCGGGTTTGATCCATGGTCAAGGAACTAGACCCCACATGCTACAAATGAGACACAATGCAGCCAAATAAATAAAAATTAAAAAAATAAAACAAGCCCAAATTAAAACAAAATGTACATATATGTAAAAAATTAGGAAAGCTTGGTGGAACGTCTTTAAGCATTAAATTGTAGAAATTTACCAATGATCAAGAGTCTGCCACCAGAAAGGACAATTTTAGAGAACAGTATCCTAATTCTTACATTTATTTTAATGAAATTTTTTTTCCCCTTTTTTTTTCAGTTAAAACTCATGCTTCAGTTCAGGTTATGTGTCATGGCAGGAATCGTCAGTACTGTGCATTACATCATAAGGCACATGGTCCTGTTACTGGTTTTCTTAACTTTTATTGTTTGGTTAATGTGTTCTACCAGATTTCTCCACTGACATTATTATTTATTTCCTCTTTTGTAGTTAATATTCTGTGGAATCATATAGTGAAACTGTCATAATCCTTCAACAAACCCAGTGATTTTAGCTCAAGTCAGTTATATCTTTTACGGTAACTGATACTTTATCAAGAAGAACTTTCTTTCCCTTTTACCCATACACCCAGGGTCTTGTTTCCTGTGGTATCTGGTACCTTACCCCCCATTCATACAGTGGAAGAGGGAGGAGAATACCCTTTCGGGCTCCCTAAATAAGATTCTTTCTTAGAGTGAGACTATGACACTGAACAAACTCCCAATACGTCACATTTCTCCTTGCTTATAACAGTACTATAAGATTTATGAAAGCAGGGGCTTCCCTGGTGGTCCAGTGGGTAGAGTCTGCCTTGCAGTGCAAGGGGCGCCAGTTCGATCCCTGGCCCAGGAACCATGCCGCGGAATGGCTGGACCCGTGTGTCCAGCTGCAAGCCAGCGCTCTGGAGTGCACATGCCCAGAGCTGGTGCTCTGCAATGAGAGAGGCCACTGCAATGGAAGGCCCACACAAGCCAAAGAATAAAGATGGATGAAAATAAAGAAAGAACTAGGGAACTCCCTGGTGGTCCAGTGGCTAATACTCTGTGCTCCCAATGCAGAGGGCCCGGGTTTGATCCATGGTCAAGGAACTAGACCCCACATGCTACAAATGAGACACAATGCAGCCAAATAAATATAAGTTAAAAAAATAAAACAAGCCCAAATTAAAACAAAATGTACATATATGTAAAAAATTAGGAAAGCTTGGTGGAACGTCTTTAAGCATTAAATTGTAGAAATTTACCAATGATCAAGAGTCTGCCACCAGAAAGGACAATTTTAGAGAACAGTATCCTAATTCTTACATTTATTTTTGAAATACCGCACCTTTTATTTCTTTTTCTATCCTCTTGATTTCTTTTTAAAGATCACACAATGCAGGCACAACTCAAAAAACGCAAACAAGGTAAACGTGTCTTGACTAGTTATCTTCTTACAAATCCTGTTACTCTCATTTGTGTTTTCACTACTGTTAATGGTTAATGTGAACTCCCTGCCTCCATATGTGTGTGCATGCTGAACTGTTTGATCTCTGTGCTTTTAACATTGCTGGGATTATTGATACTCTGCAGTGAGTAGAAAGTAGAGATCACTAGTATTTAGGACTATTCTTATTCTTTATAGCTGTTGTATAACATATGGGTATATCTAGTTTCATCACTTTATTGCCAAAGTTGGTTGATACCCTGGAAGTACTTTGAGAGTGGATGCCATGGGAAGTGAGTGGTTCGGGGAACCCATAATATCTTATAACCTTACAAGTTACATTTACGCTTGTGTTCTTAAACTAGAGCTTACTTCAGATTTTCTGGGAGTCTTGTCCTCTTCATGGTCAACTTTCTTTTTTTTTAACAGAAGATATATATATTTGGGATGGTTAATTTACTATTGCTTAAAAACAGAATGATGGATAACATGTTCGTGTAACATGCAGCATTGATGTGCTAAGGGAGTGGCGGTAACCTAGTGTGCGTCTGAATGGGTTTTTTGCATTTTCAATTTAAGAAAGGAATCCATGCAGTTTTTTAAAAAACTGTTCCTAAAAGATTTATGATGAAGTCAGAATCCCACAACCTTGTGTTCCTTTCTTTTCTCAATCATGTAGCTATTCTGTGTTCCCATTAGCCAAGCTCCTTTGTTGCAAATCTTCAACACGTTCCTCAGAACTAACTTTATGTAATAGCCTTACTTGTCCAGTGGAAAAGATATTTTCTTTAGCTAGTGCTTCAATAAAATACATCTTTTGTCTGATACTTTAGGGGCAGTTGTCCCCATTTTTCTAATTTTCCTTCCTGTTGAATATTTGGCCATAATTTAAAGTTAAAGACAGGAAAAAGGGAGCTCTTTTTAGGCTCAGTGTTAGATGCTGAGGAAAACTAGGCAACCAGGATCCCTTTTTAGTGGAAGTAAAATGTGGAAAGGAAACAGGATGAGTGCTACACAAGTAGAAAAGACAAAGCCATTTAAACAAGTCCAGGGCAGAATTTGGTTTTTAGAGCTAAATAAATAGTGACCGCTTGTTCTCCTATGTCACTAATAGGATCAGGGTCTTAAGCTGCTTTCTTTTAGGATAGTTTAGTGGTATAATTCTTTAGATATTTGCATTCCAGATTTCCAGTATATGTCATTTCCTGTTTGCTTCATCAAATTGTGGGTGGGATCTCTTTTCATCCTGTGATCTGTCCGTGGTACTTGGCAAAGCTCACTAGACATGTGTAAAGATTCTTAGCCACCTATAAAAGCATTTTAGTTTATTTAAGTATAGTTGATTTACAGTGTTAATTGCTACTGTACAACAAAGTGATTCAGCTCTCTATATACATTTTTTCATATTCTCTTCCAGTATGGTTCTGTCCTAGTTCTCTGAAAGCACCTTCCATTTAAAACTACCTGAGATGCTAAGACAGCATGGAGATCAGAGAACATTTGGAAAGATGTGGGCAGCATTGCTCAAGTAATGTAACAAGGGTGTAGCTCATCTCACACCATTCCTCTGAGGAATATCTATATATTTTTTTGAAAGTGTGTGTGTGTGTGTGTTTTGCCACTTCTGTTGGTCTTTATTTTCATCCATCTTTGTTCTTTGGCCTGTGTTGGCCTCCCATCGCAGTGGCCTCGCTTGCTGCAGAGCATCGGCTCTGGGCACATGCGCTCCAGAGCTCCTGGCTCGGAAATTGGACACACTGGTCCAGCCGCTCCACGGCACGTGGCATCTTCCCAGGCCAGGGGTCGAACTGGTGCCCCTTGTACTGCAAGGCAGTGCCCTTACCCACTGGACCACCAGGGAAGCCCTGTATGTATTTCTGAGGAATATTCTCAGACTGGAATTGTACATGAAGGATTAAAAGGTAAGACAGAGTTTCCAAGGAAATTGTATCATTACCTTTGAGGTCCTTCAAAGTGGGTTGCTTTTCTTAGGTAACAAATTTCCCTCCTGAGGTTGAGGGTAGGTTTCCTAGGTGGCATTGGTTATAGAACCCAGCTGCCGAGGCAGGAGGCATATAAGAGACTCAGCTTTGATCCCTGGGTCCGGAAGAACCCCTAGAGAAGGGCATGGCAACCCACTCCAGTACTGTCTGGAGAATCCCATGGACAGCCTGGCAGGCTACAGTCCATGGGGTTGCAAAGAGTCAGACATGACTGAAGTGACACACACATATATCCATAGAAGTGTACATTGAAAGGGCCAAAAATTTCAGTTTCAGGCCTTCCCTGGTGGTACAGTGGGTAAAGAGTCCACTTTACAATGCAAGGGGCACCAGTTCAATCCCTGGCCCAGGAAGATCCCATGTGCTGTGGAATGGCTGGACCGGTGTGTCCAATTACTAGTCAGCGCTCTGGAGCGCATATGCCCAGAGCCTGTGCTCTGCAGTGAGAGAGGCCACTGCATTGGGAGGCCCACATGTGGCAAAGAATAAAAGGATGGATGAAAATAAATATAAATAAAAGAGACATGATGAGGGGGACGAAAGAAAGTTTCACTGTATAATTAAGTAAACCCACAAGGTCCTGGAAGCTTGTATTTGAATCATAGCTCTGTCACTGATTACTTGTGTGACAACTAATTACTTTTGCCTGGGCTAGTTACTTTTACCTGTGTTTCATCTCTAAGTACAGGTAATAATAGTCTATAACTCCTGCATGGGGTTGTTCTAAGGATTCAATTTATATAAAATGCTTAAAGCAGTGTCTGGCTCATGTATGAGCTAAATAAGGGGTAGTCACTATTATTATGAGTGTAAAGAAATAAAAAGAAGCTCTTTGGGCTATCATATGATCATAGCTGTGAATAACCTCAGAGGTACTGAGGTACTGTCATCAGGTGGGACAGGAAGAAACCTAGAAAAGTGTCAGTGCTGCTAACTAAACCAGTTTAAGTCAGCTCTCCATTTTTGCAGAGACGGTGAAAATCAACCCCTCAAGTAGAGAAGTCCTTTGTTCTAATATCTTGTATTCATAGAGCTATTCTGGGGACTTGGTGAAAAGTTGGAATGAATCTTGGCAGTCTCATGTCCAAAATCACTTGATGATGTGGTCTTTAGAATGTGTGTCTTTCTGTGTGAGAGTGGCCTCAGTTTTCTCAGAACTACCAGTGTTCCTGGCCAGAGGTACTGACTCTGTGAATAAGCATCATACCTATTGTACCTACCAGTGAGAATATCAAGACCAAAGAAATCTTTCCATTAGGTTTATTACTCAGAAGGCAAATTCTGAGAATTATTTGAGAAACAAGGAAGCTTCTGAAAAACAGGAACCTGAGGCTCCAGGCCGTGAGTGTTGTAAACATGCCCTAAAACGCAGGAATTTTCAGATAATGAAATTTGTACTAAATGAGAGAATACCAATGGTCTTTGACGTGAAGGGGAGAAGTTCCTGCATGGTGTTAAAACACTAATCTCGAGCATTTCCCTGCACTACAGGGCATCCATAGGGCTGACAACATCTCAGACATCTTAAGAGCAGGCAGAGGTGCCATCTCTTGGGTTCACAGGAGTCTGCAGTCTTGTTGTTATGGTTTAAGCATTCCTCTTGACATCTGAGAGAGAACGATGCCCTGGGGAGGAGGAGAGCAGCCAGGAGACGGTGGAACAGTTTGAGTAAGAACAGGAATGACTCTGTTGCTCCACAAGACACAGCCAAGCTGGAGGGAAGCCCGGGTACATGATCAGAGGCGGCCACAGAGCAGCTGCCTCGGCTTGAGTGCAGGGTGCCCACTCGGGCAGAAGAGGGCTGCCTTGTCCGGCACCGCTGGAGCTCCAGGTCAGTTACCTGCAGGAAGCCAGCCTTGATGTCCGTCTTGGAGGGAGTGTCTGAGTGACCAGGAAACATAAGCACACAGGACTGCTCTGTGCTCCGCTTCTGGTCATCGTGGGAAGTGTTGCAAGTGACACAGGCAAATGTAGACACCGGGGAACCACACAGCAAAGCCCCAGTGACTGGTAGGGCTTGCTGTTTATGTGACAAGAAATACAAAGTATTTCTTCACTTTGTAACTTAGAAGAAAATGCTGCTATTTTAAAAGGGGAGAAAAAGATATGATGGAACTTCAACCTCTGTTCTGTGGACATGAGGGGCTGTCCTGACATCTTGCCATGAATTTCTACTCTTTACTGATTCCTGCGTGCTGCCTGCCATGGCATAAATGATTAAGGAGAGAAAGGCAGTCTTCATCCTGAAACCAGTGGATTTAGAAGTATCAGTCAGGGCTTCCCTGGTAGCTCAGTGGTAAAGAGTTTGCCTGCCAATGCAGGAGACACAGGTTTGATCCCTGATCCGGGAAGATCCTACATGCTGCGGAGCAACTAAGCCTCAGAGCCACAACTATTGAGCCCGTGTGCCCTAGAACCTGAGTTCCACAACGAGAAGTCACCGTAATAAAAAGCCTGCTCACCTTGAAAGTAGCTCCCACTCCCTGCAACTAGAGAATAGCCTGCAGCAGCAGTGAAAACTCAGAATAACCAAAAATAAATAAATTTTAAAAAGAGAGAGACAATAGAGAATCCTTAAAAAAAAAAAAAAAAAGTATCAGTCAGCTGACTTAGGCAACACAGTAGAACTTTCTTATGGCAAACCTACCGCGCTCAGTTGGATAGACCAGCAGTAATCCTGGGCTGCACTGAGTTGACAGAGTGTGCTATAACTTAATACCAAATCCTAGCATCAGTCTCTGTCTGCTCAGAGGGCCTTTTTCATCTGAGGTCTTATAATCACTCTTTCTTAGCTTTCCTGCCTGCTTTTGCTGAGAATCAAGTAAGGTTAGGACTGAGAACTATATAGTGTCATTTCCTCATTTTATAGATGAGAAAGTGAAGACCCAATGACTAGTAAAGCCAGGGAAACTTACTTAGTGAGTTGCACTGTTTGAAACTGCTAGCAAAGTAGCTTGGAATATTTTTAGATATGTGTCAGTCAACATACCATTGAATTTTAGAGGCAAGAGAAAGCTGAAGATATCCATTCTGAACATTTAAAAATGGAATCGCCGCTAGTTGAGATATCTAAAAGCCTAAAAAGAAGATAAAGAGGGAGAAATGCTCTGTTTTCTAAAATACATTCTAAGTTTTCAGGGTAAATACACTCTCAGTTTTGGTTTTCTGTATTTTTCCACAAATGCACGTTTATCATATTTTCTTCTTTTTGTCTAAAGATTCAGGGCTAAGCTTCAAACTATGAACAGTACACAGAAATATAATGGTCACAGTTTTAAGTTATAAAATTCACAGAATTTCATTTCCTCCAAAATAAATGATATCGACTACCATTTTCTTAACTTGGGAAGGTACTGCCCTCTAGAGGGTGGGCCTGGAAACATCACGGTTCTCAACTGTGTTAGTGAGGAATGGGGCAGGGGAGTTGATACTGGCATTTGATACTGGCATTTAGTGTCTGGGGATGAAAAACTGCCAGGATGCCATTACTATTGACTCTGAAACACAAAGTGAGGCTTGCAGTTTTTACAAGTTGCATCTTTTTTTTTTTTTTTTGAAATTTTGGCTGTACTGGGTCTTTGTAGCAGCTCTGGCCTTTCTCTAGTTGGGAGCAGGGGCTGCTCTCTGGTTGCTGTGCATAGGCTTCTCACGGTCACGGCATCTCTTGCAGAACACAGGCTCTAGGGCACTCAGGCTTCAGTAGTTACCACTAGAGCACAGGCTCAGTAGTTGTGGCACACAGGATTAATTGTTCCACAGTACATGGATCTTTCCCGATCAGGGATCAAACCTGTGTCTCCTGCCTTGGAGGGAGATTCTTTACCACTGAGCCACCAGGAAAACCTACAGGTTGCGTTTTAAAACTACCATTTATCCTGGAATTATGTGCCTTAGTAAGGGTGGGGCTAGAATGTACATGTCAGAGAATACTGCACTATTAAAAAGTTCATGCTAATTAACCCCAAGTTTACAGGAGGTTCAGGGATCTGTGTTTCAGGCCAGCTTACTTCACGAGCATTCATCTCAACACTGGGACCTGGGACTTGACTCATCAATTCATTATCTACAGATATAGGGCCACTTCCTCAACTAGGAATGTGTGCGTGTGTACATGCTTAGTCACTTCAGTCATGTCTAACTCTTTGCAACCCCATGGACTGTAGCCCGCCAGGCTCCTCTGTCTCATGGGATTCTCCAGGCAAGAATACTGGAGTGGATTGCCATGCCCTTCTCCAGGGGATCTTCCCCACTAGGGACTGAACCCGTGTTTCCTGTATCTCATACATTGCAGGTGGATTCTTTACCACTGAGCCACTGGGGAAGCCCCAACTAGGAATGTTTGAAGGTAAAGACTATTGTCTGATGAAACGTTCTACACTGTTTACAGACAAATGTTGATAAAGTAGTTAAAGTGCTCTCAGCCAGAATAGGCTTTGGATGTCAGACAAATATAACAAGAATCCTTTTGTAATATTTTCAGGGACTTAAAGATTATCTAAGGGAAACCTCAACTTGTTTTCCAGCTTTCAGTCACCCCTTAAGTATAAAGACTCTGAAATCTGCATCTCCCTCTACGTCCTCCAGCCTCCCCATGGTGTGTGTGGCCATGGAACTGTTGACCAACGAACATTCTCATGTGGGCAACTTCCAGCTTTCCCCGCTTCTTTTCAATAACGGAGCTGTGTGCTCTTCACTCTCTTCTCTTTCCACATCGCTGTGAAAGGCTGGCCACTTGAGCAACTGCTGTCAACCCAGAGATGGAAGCCATGGTGTGATCCCCAGCGGGGTCTTCGGGTGACTACTCGAAGCATAGCCACTCACTTGCTCCTATCTCACTTAAAGCAATGTATTTTGGAGAAATTGACTTCTGCCATTTTCTCTTAAGCCAACTGCTAAGCTCCTCTTTCAACTGCATTTCAAATAAGAAATGCCATCTGGTTTCAATAACAGTAGTGGGAGAAACCTGAATACAGAGGAACTCCTTTTTAGGTATATTTCAGTCACAATATACGTACCCTATATGCATTAAAAAGAGGCATGGTCCTTGTTAGTTTAAAAAGGGTGGCGGGCCTTTATTACAGTGATATTTAATGAATATTTAGTGATATTTAATGCGATGGACACAGTATGTTCTATACAGTTCATCATCAATGTGAACAGGTCAGCTTCATAGAGCTATCTTTTCTTCTGCAGATTGTACACAAGGGCAGGCGGCTTTCTGGTTTCATAAGCTACACTCCCCTTGATACGCTTTCCTTTGATGTTAACTATATGTGGCAGGAGTGGGCGCCGGACCGTCAGAGCTGTTCCCTGAGGTGTATAGGCTCGGAGGTGCAGTGTGTCCTTAAACTGCGGCGTTACTGCTACCCAACCTGTGCAGGCACACGACAGAGCACAGATGTGTTAACAATCTTCCTCTGAAAAACACTAAACAAGGCTTCCCTGGTGGTCCAGTGAGTAAAGAGTCTGCCTCGCAGTGCAAGGGGTGCCGGTTTGATCTCTGGCCAGGGAAGATCCCACATGCCACAGAGCGGCTGGGCCGGTGTGTCCAATTACGAGCCAGTACTCTGGAGCGCATGCGTCCAGAGCCAGTGCTCTGCTACAGGAGAGGCCACTGCAATGGGAGGCCCACACAGGCCAAAGAACGAAGATGGATGGAAATGAATAAATGAAAGACCAATAAAAGTGGCCAAAAAAATTAAATAAAAAAACAAAGACAAAAAGAACACTAAACAGCTCCAGATGGAGACCCAAGGGAGGCTACTGTTGTCTTTCATTCTTTTTTTTCTTTTTTAAGCATACAATACATTTGTGAAAAGGTATAGATTCATTTTCAGAGCAGGCTGCATCTTATGAAAAATCTAGCATGTATTTTCTTAAAATATTTGGCTTATATCAGTTAGAAAAAATCTGTACAAAAAATGCTAAGGCTCAGTAAGGCTACTTTCTTCCCCTTTTGAAAAGTGCTTGATGTAAAATTACCTGCCGAGGAGAACTTGATGTCAGCCACTGCTTCAGATTCCCCAGGCCCTTCGTCCAACGTGATGTCTTCACCAATAAGAGGAGGAAACCCGGCCATTCTTTCTTCTCCACCTACTGGAACCTTGCATTGGGAAAAGATACAAGTTATTTGAAAATTCAAATGAAACCCCTGATAAGTCTAAAGTTAAATAAGGCACTGATAATACTGTACAAATATCAAGACTAAAACCCTTTTAAACATTCAACTGTTGGAAAAAAGACCCCTCAATCACTTCTAGGTCAAATGAAAAGCCCAGGAGTTCTGTAATGGGATGAAGCCTACAGATTCCAGTAACAAGGGCCTCATGGGGGCATCCATCTAGTGACCACCTCCAGACAGCAGACTTGTTTTATTAGCTTACACTGTTTTGACTGCCCTCCATAAACGTTTAGGCACAGCCACTTTGGGCAGTGAAGGCACCATCCTTCCAAACAGCTTCGTTCTTACAGGCCTGACAACACAGAGGTTAATCCCTGCCTCATTAGAACTCAAGAGTACGGGGATAATAAGATTCAGCCCTATGTTTACAGGTGTTTCCATGTATTGGAAGTATTAATAGATCTCTCTGTGTTTAGCACTGAGGACACAAAGACAGATGTTACACTATGGCCTGATTTGGAGATCAGAAGGGTGGAGATAGCAAGTAAATAAATTATGAAGTAAGAAGTGTATCTTTTAAGTGTCTGGTTTAAGAACCTGGGAGGAGAGCATTTACACCCAAACAAGGGCTGCTCAATTCAGCTCTGCTCACATGTAGACCGGTAGTTTGGTGCTGTGAGAAGCTGTCCTGTGCATGCTGTATGTTTAGTGTCATCTCTGGCCTTCATCAGCAGTGTCACCCAGTTGTAAGAAAATCTGTAACTTCTCTTCACTCAGATTAGCCTGTGCAACTTTCTATAATGATGTGACTACTGGGCAACTGAAAAGTGGCTAGTGTTAAGTGAAGACCTAAATTTTACGATTTAATTTTTCATTAACTTACTGAAGTAGCCACACGTGACTACTGGATTGGACAGTGTCACCTGGAGAAAACCCAGCACCGTCAGTATTTTGGGATCAGTCCAATCTAACATCCCTTTTCTTATCAGAGCCCACCTCACATTACAGCCAAAATCCTCACAGTGAAAAAGGTCAGGGGAGAGCTAGTTGATGGTGTACCAAAGATGGTTCTTTGCCACAAAGCTTTTTATCAGGGAGTGTTAACTACGCAACCATCAAATTGACCTGCCTCACCTTGAGTAGTGTATGACCCGCGTGCTTCTGATATATAGTATCCGCCTTGTCCAGAGAAGTAATGTGAACAGGAAGGAAGTTGGAAGCCACAACTGTAAACCAAGCTGACTGATTTCCCTTAAGAAAGGAAGAAGGAACTTATTTTATACAATGCAAACTTGGAAAACCAGCACATTACAAGATACAGTTAAAAAAAAAAAAACTGGGGTTTCCCTGGTAGTCCAGTGGGTAGAGTCCACCTGGCAGTACAAGGGGCACTGGTTCGATCCCTGGCCCGGGAAGATCCCACGTGCCACAGAGTGGCTGGACCAGTGTGTCCAACTATCAGCTAGCGCTCTGGAGCACATGTGCCCAGAGCTGGTGCTCTGCAGGGAGAGAGGCCACTGCAATGGGAGGCCCATACAGGCCAAAGAATAAAAGACAGATGAAAATAAATAAAAGACCAATAAAAGAGGCCAAATAAAAAGGCCCGAAAAATAAAATCTGGGGAATTCCCTAGCGGTCCAGTGGTTAAGACTCTGTGCTTCCAACTGTTGGGGCCTGGGTTCAATCCCGGTTCAGAGATCCAAGGTCCTGTATGCCATATGGTGCGGGCAAAAAAAAAGAGGGAGGTGGGCAAAACATGGCAGATGCACTGCACTTCACCCATATAAGTAAAACTGATTCCCTCCATACGCTTGTGGATACTTGAATACCGTTTACTTTAACTACCTCTGTGCAAAGTTTGGTTTAAAATATAACATTCTGTTGTCTCTAAGAAAATACCTAAGGTTTTAAGTGTGTAAGGCTAAATTTCCAACAAATTATGAATAAACAGAACCCCAATATATGTACTAAGGCAATGGTCCACAAGCTGCACTGAGTGTACACATCCATGTTTCATTTTCCATTTTTCTGCTCACTTTGGCAAAAATGGGGAGCAATTCTATAGATGCTCTAAAATCTTTGAATGATGCTATATAAATGAATACCAATCCAAAAAACATGTATAAAAGTAGACATATTATAGTATATACAGAGTGTGGAATTTATTCAATGCATATTAACCCTGCACCTAAAACTAGGACCTCTGATTTCCACATAAAATACCACAGGAGAGGGAAAGTTATCTTTTAAGCTAGATGGGCATTCAACTGCTTACTGAAGACATGGTCATTTTTAAGACTATTTCTTTTTTGCCCCATTTCATTATCCCAAGTTTCTATTGTAGACATTTTCAAACACACACACTTACACAAAAGAATAGGATATCCAGAGGAGGGAAGGGTCAGGGATATACATAGGACTAACCTGGGATTACACATATCTGTAACAACAAAACTCTCTAAAAGCAAAAAGTAAAATTAAAAAAAACATGGGGCTTCCCTGGTGTTCCAGTGGGTAAAGAGTCCACCTTGCAGTGTAAGGGGCACTGGTTCAATCCCTGGCCTGGGAGGATCCTGCATACTGCAGAGCGGCTGGACCAGTGTGTTCAATTACGAGCCAGCACTCTGGAGCACATGTGCCAGAGCCCGTGTTCTGCAACAAGAAAGGCCACTGCAATGGGAGGCCCGCATAGGCCAAAGAATGAAAATATGGATGAAAAACAAATAAATAAAAAATCAATAAAAAGAGGCCAAAAAATTTTAAAAACCCATAAAAAAAGATAAAAGAACAGGATATCAAATATCAACCTCCATATAGTCAAAACCCAATCATCAACATTTTGCCAGTCTTGATCATATTTGCTTGCTTAAAGTTAATCCCCAAAATGCCATATGGTGCGGGCAAAAAAAGAGGAGGTGGGCAAAACATGGCAGATGCACTGCACTTCACCCATATAAGTAAAACTGATTCCTCCATACGCTTGTGGATACTTGAATACCGTTTACTTTAACTACCTCTGTGCAAAGTTTGGTTTAAAATATAACATTCTGTTGTCTCTAAGAAAATACCTAAGGTTTTAAGTGTGTAAGGCTAAATTTCCAACAAATTATGAATAAACAGAACCCCAATATATGTACTAAGGCAATGGTCCACAAGCTGCACTGAGTGTACACATCCATGTTTCATTTTCCATTTTTCTGCTCACTTTGGCAAAAATGGGGAGCAATTCTATAGATGCTCTAAAATCTTTGAATGATGCTATATAAATGAATACCAATCCAAAAAACATGTATAAAAGTAGACATATTATAGTATATACAGAGTGTGGAATTTATTCAATGCATATTAACCCTGCACCTAAAACTAGGACCTCTGATTTCCACATAAAATACCACAGGAGAGGGAAAGTTATCTTTTAAGCTAGATGGGCATTCAACTGCTTACTGAAGACATGGTCATTTTTAAGACTATTTCTTTTTTGCCCCATTTCATTATCCCAAGTTTCTATTGTAGACATTTTCAAACACACACACTTACACAAAAGAATAGGATATCCAGAGGAGGGAAGGGTCAGGGATATACATAGGACTAACCTGGGATTACACATATCTGTAACAACAAAACTCTCTAAAAGCAAAAAGTAAAATTAAAAAAAACATGGGGTTTCCCCTGGTGTTCCAGTGGGTAAAGAGTCCACCTTGCAGTGTAAGGGACACTGGTCCAATCCCTGGCCTGGGAGGATCCTGCATACTGCAGAGCGGCTGGACCAGTGTGTTCAATTACGAGCCAGCACTCTGGAGCACATGTGCCAGAGCCCGTGTTCTGCAACAAGAAAGGCCACTGCAATGGGAGGCCCGCATAGGCCAAAGAATGAAAATATGGATGAAAAACAAATAAATAAAAAATCAATAAAAAGAGGCCAAAAAATTTTAAAAACCCATAAAAAAAGATAAAAGAACAGGATATCAAATATCAACCTCCATATAGTCAAAACCCAATCATCAACATTTTGCCAGTCTTGATCATATTTGCTTGCTTAAAGTTAATCCCCAAAATAAAAAAAAAAATTTCAATGGTACATATTTTCCTTACCTTCAGAAAATCTATTCGGCATATGGCACCCAAAAAGAGAACCATTCCTGGTTTAAGCACAAAAGTTCTTGGAATAATAGAATGGGTTGGCAATACAATATTAACTTCTTTTTCTGTTAGAAGATTTAAAATCTATAAAGCAAAGGGCAGATTTTTTGAGAATTACTTTCAATCAACATATAATATATTGTGCTTTACTTATCAGATAAAAAGTTATGATTATATATTCCAGGCTGTACAATAAATCAGTGTGTATTTCAAAATTTGCTGCACAGGCTTCCCTGGTGGTCCAGTGGGTAAGGACACCGCCTTGCAGTGCAAGGGGTGCTGGTTCGATCCCTGGCCTGGGAAGAGCCCACGTGCTGCGGAGTGGCTGGACGGATGTGTCCAATTACCGAGCCGGAGCTCTGGAGCGCATGCGCCCAGAGCCGGTGCTCTGTGACAACAGAGGCCACCACGATGGGAGGCCCACACGGGCCAAAGAACAAAGATGGAAGAAAAATAGATAAATGAAAGACCAATAGAAGCGGCCCACCCCCCACCCCCAAAAAATTGTTAAAAAAAAAAAAATTTGCTGCACATAAAACTCATAGTTTCTTTCTGTCTAATAGAATAAATGACTAATAGAAAGATGGCTTTACTCTTGTTTCAGAACTTAATCTTGAGTAATGGTAAAATAACTTTACAGGTATATGAAAAAGCAGCATCCCCCAAATTCTGTCAAATTTGGTGTGTCCTGAAAACATTGATGATTCAGTCCTAGGACAGAAAAATATGTTCTCTTGTCAAGGCTTCTAGGGAGCAGCAATTCTCAGCTAACAGTAAGGTAATGTGCTATGTTCTGTCCTAGAGGCAACAATGCACTCCTTAAATGAAAATGATCACCCCATTCTAGGAGCAAGTTTCTAAATTCTAGTCTTCACTTTCCTTATTCCCTCCAAATAGTGAGCCAAAATATAACAGAAAGGTATGAATCCTGTGGTTTCTAAGGATGAAGAATTCCTAAATACACTATAGATAAAATGTAAAAGTCAAAAAAAAAAAAAGTTTTAAAAATGGGGCTTCCCTGGTGGTCCAGTGGGTAAGGACACCGCCTTGCAGTGCAAGGGGCGCCAGTTCGATCCCTGGCTTGGGAGGATCCCATGTGCCGCGGAGTGGCTGGACCGATGTGTCCAGTTATCGAGCTGGAGCTCTGGAGCGCATGTGCCCAGAGCCAGAGCTCTGCGACAACAGGGGCCACTGCGATGGGAGGCCCACACGGGCCAAAGAACAAAGATGGATGAAAAATAGATAAATGAAAGACCAATAGAAGTGGCCCGCCCCCCTCCCTCCCAAACCTGCCTCCACCCCAAAAAAAGTTAAAAAAAAATGGAAAAGTCATGGAGTACAAAATTCTGGTAAGACTTAAATAAAAATTTTAAAAAAGACTTAAATCAAAATCTAACGTAAAAAATTCGAGAAAATTAAAATGGCTAAAAATCTTTTGTGAACTTGCTTCTTAAATAAAAATCACAAGGAAATTAAAAAAAAAGAGTATATCTAGGGAGATTCACAAGAAAATATGTAAAGAGGTGGCAAGCAGTTTTCTTCAGTATTTGTGTTTCAGTGAGCTGGTGAAGTTAAAGGGATGGACGATTCCTAGGACGCAGTATGGTGGTGATGGTTTTACTCTGAAGTTCTGAACTGCTAAGGGAGTAAAGACTGGACATCAACAATTTAAAAACGCTGAAAGATCTATACAGGGACATCAAATTCTGAGAGAATAGAACAAAACTACATCACTGATGCTCGTGCAGCAAAGGAAAGAAAACTACCTAAGAACCTAGTGTTGTTTCACAGGGATGTCTACAGATAAGTAGGGGAAGGAGAACCTGGCCACTAAGCCATATTCAAAGGAAGCTGTGCGTGGATCTGTTGTAAGGCACACTTGACTGGGTGCACACTTGACTCAATCAATGACCTGGATAATGATCAAGATTGCAGATGAATAAGAGGTTGCGAGATAGAACAAATACGTAGGATATAGGCTGAATTCAAAATCTAGGATTCTTTAAATATTTCTCTAACTGAGGTAAAAAATACAAAGATAGAAGTAGGTTGTCAGCAGTGACACCTACCAAATGGCATATACATTCACCTCTGTAACACTTCTATGAATGAACCAGAATTGAGTTTAAAATGAAGGCTATCTTTTTTTTTTTTTTGCTAATTAAGAGAGTACTGCTACAACTGAAAGTTAATATTTCTAAAAGATATTAAATACATACACAATTTTCTTTTGTAATTCCAGGGGTGTCATAAAACCAGTGGGCATCTTTCACATCTTCTGGGGTCAGTTCTACTCGTTTGGTGGATTTATCTGTGGCTGCAACAGGTTCATTTCCCATGTCAAAGGCAAGTGAATCGGCATCAAACTCAAAGGCAACTTTAGCCTCTTGTTTTTCTGAATATGAGAATGTTCTTCCAACTCTTCCTAGAACAAGTCATATTGAGGTTAGTAGCCACTTCTTTAAAGCTTTTGACTTGAGACACCTAATTCTTATGTCTGCTTCAAACCCAACTATGTTGTTTGGAAGGAAGTGAGACTACAAGGATACTTTGCTCTATTTCTAAAAGCAGTGGGAGCTTGACTCTTGTAATGATCAAATGTGCGCAGCTGGCTGTGCAGGTTGGGAGGAGGGGAAAAGTGTTAGAAATCAGTTTTTGTAAAGAAAGCTTGAAAAGAGATACCAAGGAAAGGGGGATAATCCTATATAAAGCTGTTACAGGTCAACAACCTGCACTGGTCTGCAAGGAGGGAGCCGGTATTTCAGTGCAAATGCTTCTATTTCTAACAATAGCCAGATAGGCAGTTATTCATATTTCTTTCCTGAATTTCTTCAAGTATCTACCATCTCAGTTTTCCAAGCACAATAAATTCTGGGTTTCCAAACAGGAGTCTTGCCTCTGAAAGGCCTCTATGTTCTAGAAAGAGGAAGTGTCTCTTTCCATAAAAACTGGCTAGCCCTAGAGAGCTATATTTCAAGTTGCTCAACAAAAAATTTTAGCATAGACCTATAAGAGTTTTCCTATGGAAGACGCTTACCTACTACATAACCATGCTTTTTCAAGAGATGCAGTTTAGTTTGTTCTTGTTGACTAAGATCTTCTTCTGCTTCAGTCGCATCTCTTTGAAGCCTTTTTTGCCTTTGAAACATTCTGTAAGGAGTTGGGTTACAAATAGGAAACTTCAGAAGGTTTAATGTAGTCCCTGAAATACCAAAGAATATATACGTTGTCATAAACATTGTACAAAAAAATGGAATAAAACATTTATGAGGATCTATACCTCTTGGGTACTGTGACCATTTCTCTTAACTTTCATGACAACCCTTTACAAAATTATTCTTACTTTACAGATAAGGCAGCAGGCTCAGAGACTGGCTCACAGACTCAACTAGGATTTGAATGCCAAATCTATAGGCCTGATCTCTTTTCATCTTCTGCACACTGCTAACCGGTATTAAAAACTCCTTGTGTATAAGCCACCCAAAGTCCAGGACAGAGAACATGACTTATCAAGCAAAGTTAAACTCTGGTTTCAAAGGAATAAATGAAGTAGTTCCTTTTGCCAAACGTTAGATAAAATCAGGTCACAGAAGGACTCATTTTGCAATTACTACACACATTTAAGTCAGAATGTTGACATTGCTTTCAATAAAGCCACACATCATATTGCACTAGTGAATTATTCATATGTTAAATCTGTACAGAATTCTCATGAGTAAACTCAAGATATGAAGAGTAAGACTGAGAGATGGAAGGAAGCTTAGAAGGTAAAAGGACTTTCTGGAGAACCTTACGAAGCACTAAAGCTACAAGAGAAACCTCCAAGAGAGCAGATACCTTTGTCCCCTGGTTCATCTATAGTCCTTAGAACAGTGGCTTGAACACAGGAGTACTCTATTTCTGTTGGAAAGCTGCTACAACATATACTGAGCACGAATCTGACACTGAAGAGAAATGTGACCAAAGTTGGCAGAGAATTTTTAAAGGGAAGCGTCCCGCTAGCCCCTGATAGACATTAAGGAAGGCTAGGGGACTAGGTGCCTGAACCAGGATTAGACTACCAGCTTCTCAGAAAACGAAGGGGACGCTCACCAGGCCAAGAGGAGATGGTGGCCCTGTCGATAGCTTCAGCGCCCTTGGCGACGCAGTAATCGGACTCCAGAAGCGTGTTGAAAAGAGTGGACTTGCCAGCGTTGGTGGCGCCAACCAGGTAGACGTCGCCGCGGTAGCGCCAGGAGCGCTGGAGCGCGGAGATCAACTCTTCGACTCCATAGCCAGTCTTGGCGCTGATGAGCCGCACGTCTCTGAGCACCGTGCGGGATCTGCACGAAAGATTCGGCTTCTCCTCCCCGTCCAGCGGCCGGTCCCCGCATAAACATTGAAAAAAAAAAGGGACAACCCTTTACAAAATTATTCTTACTTTACAGATAAGGCAGCAGGCTCAGAGACTGGCTCACAGACTCAACTAGGATTTGAATGCCAAATCTATAGGCCTGATCTCTTTTCATCTTCTGCACACTGCTAACCGGTATTAAAAACTCCTTGTGTATAAGCCACCCAAAGTCCAGGACAGAGAACATGACTTATCAAGCAAAGTTAAACTCTGGTTTCAAAGGAATAAATGAAGTAGTTCCTTTTGCCAAACGTTAGATAAAATCAGGTCACAGAAGGACTCATTTTGCAATTACTACACACATTTAAGTCAGAATGTTGACATTGCTTTCAATAAAGCCACACATCATATTGCACTAGTGAATTATTCATATGTTAAATCTGTACAGAATTCTCATGAGTAAACTCAAGATATGAAGAGTAAGACTGAGAGATGGAAGGAAGCTTAGAAGGTAAAAGGACTTTCTGGAGAACCTTACGAAGCACTAAAGCTACAAGAGAAACCTCCAAGAGAGCAGATACCTTTGTCCCCTGGTTCATCTATAGTCCTTAGAACAGTGGCTTGAACACAGGAGTACTCTATTTCTGTTGGAAAGCTGCTACAACATATACTGAGCACGAATCTGACACTGAAGAGAAATGTGACCAAAGTTGGCAGAGAATTTTTAAAGGGAAGCGTCCCGCTAGCCCCTGATAGACATTAAGGAAGGCTAGGGGACTAGGTGCCTGAACCAGGATTAGACTACCAGCTTCTCAGAAAACGAAGGGGACGCTCACCAGGCCAAGAGGAGATGGTGGCCCTGTCGATAGCTTCAGCGCCCTTGGCGACGCAGTAATCGGACTCCAGAAGCGTGTTGAAAAGAGTGGACTTGCCAGCGTTGGTGGCGCCAACCAGGTAGACGTCGCCGCGGTAGCGCCAGGAGCGCTGGAGCGCGGAGATCAACTCTTCGACTCCATAGCCAGTCTTGGCGCTGATGAGCCGCACGTCTCTGAGCACCGTGCGGGATCTGCACGAAAGATTCGGCTTCTCCTCCCCGTCCAGCGGCCGGTCCCCGCTGGGGTGCTGTGGCCTTCGGTAGCCACGGGGCGGCAGGAGCCCGGCGCCGGTACAGTCCTCCCACAGTCGCTGCCGAAGCCGCTGCCGGTAGTCGGGGGTGTCCTGGGGCAGCAGGTCCACCTTGTTTCCCAGCACGATCAGCTGCTTGGGGCCCACCAGGGCGGGCAGGTGAGGCAGCAGGGGGTCGGGCAGATCAAGCAGGTCCACCATGTACAGCACCAGGGCGGGCTCGGGCCGTCGCAGCGCGGCGCTCACCAGCTCCAGGAACTGCTCCTGGCTCACCTGAAGGCGCAGGGCGAGCCGGTGATGCACCAGCAGCCAGCAGCGCTGGCATTTGGTTCGCTCCAGCCCGCCGTCCTCCTGCGCCATCGCGCTGAGAAACTTCTCGCTGGGCAGGTAGCCGGGCATGCCGGGGTCCTGGCAGTGCAACTCTGCTCCACAGCCCGAACAGTTCCGGCCGCTGGAAGGCACGGTCGGGTCCGGGTGCCCCACGACCTGGTGCACCCGCCGGCCGGCGCGTAACTTCTGCTGCCGCCGCTCCTCCCGCCGTTGTTGTATTCTTCTCTCCTCCTCTTCCTGCCGCTGCTGCAGCTCCAGCAACTGGTCTTGGAGAGTCGGTTCTGGCTTCGAATTCGGGATGTACTCGGGGAACAGAAAAGTCTCCTCCAGGTCAGCCCTTCCTGGGTTATCCCCAGTTGCCGTCGCGCCACGGGGAAGCCCACGTCCCAGGCCGGCTGGGTGCCGGGAGGAGGGCTGGGCCGCGCACCTCCTCTCGGGGGAGACCTGCCCTCGGGGGCCCAAGGCCGACGCTTCCAGAAACGAAGGGGACGCTCACCAGGCCAAGAGGAGATGGTGGCCCTGTCGATAGCTTCAGCGCCCTTGGCGACGCAGTAATCGGACTCCAGAAGCGTGTTGAAAAGAGTGGACTTGCCAGCGTTGGTGGCGCCAACCAGGTAGACGTCGCCGCGGTAGCGCCAGGAGCGCTGGAGCGCGGAGATCAACTCTTCGACTCCATAGCCAGTCTTGGCGCTGATGAGCCGCACGTCTCTGAGCACCGTGCGGGATCTGCACGAAAGATTCGGCTTCTCCTCCCCGTCCAGCGGCCGGTCCCCGCTGGGGTGCTGTGGCCTTCGGTAGCCACGGGGCGGCAGGAGCCCGGCGCCGGTACAGTCCTCCCACAGTCGCTGCCGAAGCCGCTGCCGGTAGTCGGGGGTGTCCTGGGGCAGCAGGTCCACCTTGTTTCCCAGCACGATCAGCTGCTTGGGGCCCACCAGGGCGGGCAGGTGAGGCAGCAGGGGGTCGGGCAGATCAAGCAGGTCCACCATGTACAGCACCAGGGCGGGCTCGGGCCGTCGCAGCGCGGCGCTCACCAGCTCCAGGAACTGCTCCTGGCTCACCTGAAGGCGCAGGGCGAGCCGGTGATGCACCAGCAGCCAGCAGCGCTGGCATTTGGTTCGCTCCAGCCCGCCGTCCTCCTGCGCCATCGCGCTGAGAAACTTCTCGCTGGGCAGGTAGCCGGGCATGCCGGGGTCCTGGCAGTGCAACTCTGCTCCACAGCCCGAACAGTTCCGGCCGCTGGAAGGCACGGTCGGGTCCGGGTGCCCCACGACCTGGTGCACCCGCCGGCCGGCGCGTAACTTCTGCTGCCGCCGCTCCTCCCGCCGTTGTTGTATTCTTCTCTCCTCCTCTTCCTGCCGCTGCTGCAGCTCCAGCAACTGGTCTTGGAGAGTCGGTTCTGGCTTCGAATTCGGGATGTACTCGGGGAACAGAAAAGTCTCCTCCAGGTCAGCCCTTCCTGGGTTATCCCCAGTTGCCGTCGCGCCACGGGGAAGCCCACGTCCCAGGCCGGCTGGGTGCCGGGAGGAGGAGTGGGCCGCGCATCTCCTCTCGAGGAGCGACTCCCGGACTCCGTGGCGCACTACGGTGGGGAAGGGTCCCCGCAGGAAGCCGCACAGCAGCCTGTGAGTGAGGCGTGCGGGCAGCATGAAAAATGCAGGAGTGGGCAAAGGGGCGGAGCCACCTCTTCGCACGTGCACAGTGGCGCCAGATGAGCTTAAAACTCGAGACAAGCCTTGGAGTACCTGAGAGCTGTCATTCGTCAGCGCCGCACTGAAGCTCCTCCTTCCGTGTCTAATCTCGTGAGTTCTCGCGAGGAAGTCTCTGTGGCTCAAGAACCCACGCAAAGTGGAGATAAAGACACCGGGAACTTCCAGTTGGGCGGGTTGGTCGAGTAGGCTAGCAAGTGGGAGTTTATCCACTTTCAGGCTTGTTCAACGTGTTGTCGCTGGCACTAACTGCCGTTAAGATATCACATTGTTAAAAGCTACGTGTTTGTCTTTTGAACCGGAAAATTAAAAAATCGAATGTCGTAGACTTAATGGCCACAATGAAAACCTTTTATTAATACATCTTCTTGGCTTTTTTCACGTGTCATTATTGGAAGCGTTTGTTTTAGCCTCGCGCAGGCGCAGACCTTAGTTGACGTCTTGGTGGGCGGGGCTTCGTATGGGACGCAGAGTATTCTGGGAACGCCGGAAACGGAAGTTAGTTCGCCTTACGCCGCTGGTGCAGTTGGCGTCTTCGCGCGTTTCTGCGTGTGACTCCTAGAGTGAGGAGCCCGTGAACCGCTTGCCAAGATGTATGATGCGGACGAGGGTAGGTGACCGTTCGGAGCATTTCTCGGTGACCCATGTAAGGGGGGAAACGTGGAAAGCTGGACGACTCATAAGATTTGCGGCCTCCTTCTCGGCCCCCCGCACCACGTCCCACAGGCTCGGGACGAATCCGGGCTTTTGAGGGTTGGAGGTGCGGGGAACGTAGCCTTTATGATTTCCGTCAAGGGTCTCTTGTACACTCCCGAATGAATTGACACTCTGAATGAATCTGCCAGCTTTCAGAAACACGAGGGTTACCATTGTTTTGATTTCGTCTGAAGCAAAAGAGCTCTTTTTCAAATTTCCCTTAAGGCCAGTTAGTGGATTTGTTGAATAGTTAGTTGATTTCTTGAGCGTCAGCCTGTGCCAAACATTGTACTACGCTCTAGAAATACACCGGAGTCAAAGAGTATAGTTTCTGTATATGTGTGTGTGGGGGGGTGGTTGATCTAGTTTGGCATTCCTTCATGTTGTCATCTGCCTAAGTAAATTATCTTAAAAGGTGACCTTTACATTTTCTTTTCCCACGAGATGACACGGTTCTAGATGGTGTGTATTTTATTGAACAGGGACGGTATGTCTTTTTTTCTTTTTAGATGTAGAAATCTTAAGTTATGAGTAGTGTATTTTCATTGTACATTTTTAATGCTTTCCCTTCCATTCTCCACAACTGCTATTTCTTTTTCTTGTGGCTCCCAATCTCTTGGTTACCCCTAAAACATCTCCTTATTCCTTCACTTGGTTCATGGAGAAAATAGAAGCTAAGACGTAAACTCTACTGTTTAAGCTTGTCTCATTTTTATCTTGCGTCTAGAAATTTATTAACATCATTGTACTCTTTTTCTTAGCTTCTCTCTGTGAAAGAAATTCAAATAAACTTTTAGGTCAGTTTTTTTTGAGTAAGACATTTTCACAAGCTAGAAAACATAAAAATGTTAAAAGAGGTGAATGATCTACAAATATAAAAGTAACATTATTATTATGTCTCTTTTTTCAACCTTATTAGCTTCTCCTGTGCGCCTGTGAGAACATCTAGTGTGTCATCAAAGCTAGAAACCTCTAAGCCAGTTTAGATGCCTTTGTCTGTTTTACCCTCTACAACATGTAGGAGTCAGCAGTTCAAGATAATTCCAGAAGCATTTATTATATAATTTACTTTGGATATACATCATACTCTTAATTTTTCAGACTACATATATAGTCAGAAAAGAAAAACAAAAATGCAGCACACTTATTTTGCATAAGAAGATGATACTAATATTAGGATCAGTGCATACTGATTTTTCAAATGCCTTTTTATACATTACTGTTGCTGCACAACTACCCTAAAATTTGGCTGCTTAGAAATTATTTAGTATGTTCATGGATTAAATGGGTCAGGAATTTGAACAGAGCATAGTAGAAATGGCTTGACTCTTGCCAGTTGTCAGTGCTTGAACTGGGAAGACACAAAGGCTGGAGATTGCGTGATCTGGAGTGTTTACTCAGGTATCTGACATCTAGCCTGGGAAAACTGAAGGACTGGGATTGCTGACTGGAATGTCTCTAGGTGGCATCTCCATTTAGGTTTTCTTACCTAAGTTTACCAGGCTTAGTAGTAGGACTTCTTAATGGCAGCTCCAGAAATGTTTCAGCAAACAAGGTGGAATTGTATTACTTTTCCTGACCTAGTTTCTAAAATTGTGTAGCAGTGCTTCAGCTGTATTCTCTTAGTTACAGAGAGAATTAAAAAAAAAACCCACCCAGAGGGCTTCCCTGGTGGTCCAGTGGGTAAAGAGTCCGCCCTGCAGTGCAAGGGGCGCCGGTTTGATCCCTGGCCTGGGAAAATCTCACGTGCTGCAGAGGGGCTGGGCCAGCATGTCCAATTGCGAGCCAGCGCTCTGAAGCGCATGTGCCCAGAGCCAGAGCTCTGCAGCGAGAGGGGCCATTACGATGGGAGGCCAGCACAGGCCAAAGAATAAAGATGGGTGAAAATAAATGGATAAAAAAATCAATAAAAGAGGCCAAAATTTAAAAAATAAAAATAGAAAAATACCAAAATCAAAGGGAGGAAACATAGACTTCTCTGTATCCTGAGTGTCAAAATCACTTTGTAAAGAGCATAGAAATGGGAGATCTGGCCATCTTGGGAAAATGGGAGATCTTGGCCATCTTGGGAAAATACAGCCTGTCATCCCTGTCCATGTGTGAAGTGTTTCTGTAATAGACATGGCACTTTAAGGTATTGCCCAGCTATTGGAGTCCTTTGCTGACTCCTCCCTTGTAGCCTAATCTCAGACTCCAGTCTCTGAGGAGCCTGTTGGGCATTCAAGATAATTCCAGAAGCATTTATTATATAATTTACTTTGGATATACATCATACTCTTAATTTTTCAGACTACATATATAGTCAGAAAAGAAAAACAAAAATGCAGCACACTTATTTTGCATAAGAAGATGATACTAATATTAGGATCAGTGCATACTGATTTTTCAAATGCCTTTTTATACATTACTGTTGCTGCACAACTACCCTAAAATTTGGCTGCTTAGAAATTATTTAGTATGTTCATGGATTAAATGGGTCAGGAATTTGAACAGAGCATAGTAGAAATGGCTTGACTCTTGCCAGTTGTCAGTGCTTGAACTGGGAAGACACAAAGGCTGGAGATTGCGTGATCTGGAGTGTTTACTCAGGTATCTGACATCTAGCCTGGGAAAACTGAAGGACTGGGATTGCTGACTGGAATGTCTCTAGGTGGCATCTCCATTTAGGTTTTCTTACCTAAGTTTACCAGGCTTAGTAGTAGGACTTCTTAATGGCAGCTCCAGAAATGTTTCAGCAAACAAGGTGGAATTGTATTACTTTTCCTGACCTAGTTTCTAAAATTGTGTAGCAGTGCTTCAGCTGTATTCTCTTAGTTACAGAGAGAATTAAAAAAAAAACCCACCCAGAGGGCTTCCCTGGTGGTCCAGTGGGTAAAGAGTCCGCCCTGCAGTGCAAGGCGCCGGTTTGACCCCTGGCCTGGGAAAATCTCACGTGCTGCAGAGGGGCTGGGCCAGCATGTCCAATTGCGAGCCAGCGCTCTGAAGCGCATGTGCCCAGAGCCAGAGCTCTGCAGCGAGAGGGGCCATTACGATGGGAGGCCAGCACAGGCCAAAGAATAAAGATGGGTGAAAATAAATGGATAAAAAAATCAATAAAAGAGGCCAAAATTTAAAAAATAAAAATAGAAAAATACCAAAATCAAAGGGAGGAAACATAGACTTCTCTGTATCCTGAGTGTCAAAATCACTTTGTAAAGAGCATAGAAATGGGAGATCTGGCCATCTTGGGAAAATGGGAGATCTTGGCCATCTTGGGAAAATACAGCCTGTCATCCCTGTCCATGTGTGAAGTGTTTCTGTAATAGACATGGCACTTTAAGGTATTGCCCAGCTATTGGAGTCCTTTGCTGACTCCTCCCTTGTAGCCTAATCTCAGACTCCAGTCTCTGAGGAGCCTGTTGATCAGAGGACCATGAGCTTGCTCCTAGTAATGATTATAATAGTTAGCTGTTAGTAAGAGTTATATGACCTTTCTGTAGACGATGGAACAGTTATAAATTCATATGACTTGTACTGAACCTTTCTCATGAGGCCTCTTTGTGAATTGGGATGATACCTATGTGATGTAGAGTCCTGTATATGAACATATACATGTATGTCTGTTATTTCACTACATTTCAAATAATGTCATGATCAAAATTTTAGAAAAGTGAGGTAAAGTGATTGTTTTTTATTTAGTGTAGAGTAAATGTGTTTCTTGTGCTTCATATGATGGGAGTGAGATGGGAACTAATGTTTATTACAAGTGAAAATGTTTTGGTTTATTTTTTCAGATATGCAATATGATGAGGATGATGATGAAATCACTCCAGATTTATGGCAAGAGGCTTGCTGGATTGTAATTAGGTAACATTTTAGACCAAAGAGAATAAGTTTTAAAAGGCACTGTAAATTATACAGCAATTTCTTGCTTATTCTTTGCTTGAAAATTAGATGTTGTATGTCAGTAGGCTTCATGAGAGCCGGTTTGTCATCTATTTATTTAAATACTTGACTTTAACCTGCAAGGTATTTTGATATATAGAAAAGTTACGCATATAATTCATGTATGTATTTCTCTCAGATTCCTTAAATGTTAGCCTTGTGCTGTGTTTTTGCCTTATTCTTTCTCTATCTGCATTTTTTTTTCCTGGAATATTAGAGACTTAGTTGCTTACCCAGGAATGTTCTTTTACGTACTCACAATCTAAGTTATTAAAATAAGGAAATTTATTAATACAATACTCTTGTTTAATCTAGAGACCTTACCCAGGTTTTGCTGGTGTCTCGTTTATAACAAAATGAAAACTTCTGATCCTGGACCCAGCATAAGATCGTGGAAAGAAATTGCCTTCACCATTCTATAAATATTTGTTTACTTTTATTAATTTATTTGACTGTACCAGGTCTTAGTTGCTGGATGTGGGATTCTTTAGTTGCAGCCCATGAACTCTTAGTTGCGGTATTTAGGACCTTGTATCAGACTTGGCCACCTGCCTTGGGAGTGCCGAGCCTTAGCTGCTGGACCACCAAGGAAATCCCTGCCTCCACCATTCTGGAAGCTGTACCTTGTATAGGCATGATTGTTGCTTTGTTCTCTGCCATAGAGAACTTCTCATTGGTAGTCACGGGTGATTGAATCAGAATTGGACCCAAACCAGACAATATTTAGGCTGGCCAGCAACCTGTGAGGTGATCTCATGATGCTGAAATGGAAAACTGGTAGTTCATTGGGCTATGCATGTTGTCTCAGAAATTGGTGTGAAGATGAGGGAGGTAGTTACTAGACAAAGGGGGCTAGAAGCTAAGTCCAGCTATGCAGCTGTTTTGTGTGGTGGTGAGGGGAAGAGTCCACTTGCAAATAATGTCTACTCCTTCCAAGCCTCCGTCCTTCTTTAGGGCTTTCACAGTTTTCTGTCTATACCATTCTCATCTCTCACCCTTTCTCCATTTTTAACTATCAGTCATTTTCTGAGTATTTTCACTTGAATGACTTAGTCTCATCTTACCTTTAACATATTCAGAATAGAATAATCTTTAACCTAAAATTGAAATTCATGTACACATTATATTTTAGTCATTTATATCATCTTCCATATTAAAATTAAAGTTTTTATTTTTGTCTTTTTTTCCATGCTTTTTTTGGTTATATGTTTCAGATGTGCACAACATCAGAATACACTATGGAGGGACCACCTCCACAGTCTAGCTACCAGTCACCACCATGTATTTTGACTCCCCTCACTCATTTTACCCACACACGAACCATCTGCTCTCTAGTAACCACTATTCTCTATGCCTATGAGTTTTTGTTTTCTTTTGTCTGTTTGTTGGTTTGGATTTGAATTCTTTAGTACTCACAATCTAAGTTATTAAAATAAGGAAATTTATTAATACAATACTCTTGTTTAATCTAGAGACCTTACCCAGGTTTTGCTGGTGTCTCGTTTATAACAAAATGAAAACTTCTGATCCTGGACCCAGCATAAGATCGTGGAAAGAAATTGCCTTCACCATTCTATAAATATTTGTTTACTTTTATTAATTTATTTGACTGTACCAGGTCTTAGTTGCTGGATGTGGGATTCTTTAGTTGCAGCCCATGAACTCTTAGTTGCGGTATTTAGGACCTTGTATCAGACTTGGCCACCTGCCTTGGGAGTGCCGAGCCTTAGCTGCTGGACCACCAAGGAAATCCCTGCCTCCACCATTCTGGAAGCTGTACCTTGTATAGGCATGATTGTTGCTTTGTTCTCTGCCATAGAGAACTTCTCATTGGTAGTCACGGGTGATTGAATCAGAATTGGACCCAAACCAGACAATATTTAGGCTGGCCAGCAACCTGTGAGGTGATCTCATGATGCTGAAATGGAAAACTGGTAGTTCATTGGGCTATGCATGTTGTCTCAGAAATTGGTGTGAAGATGAGGGAGGTAGTTACTAGACAAAGGGGGCTAGAAGCTAAGTCCAGCTATGCAGCTGTTTTGTGTGGTGGTGAGGGGAAGAGTCCACTTGCAAATAATGTCTACTCCTTCCAAGCCTCCGTCCTTCTTTAGGGCTTTCACAGTTTTCTGTCTATACCATTCTCATCTCTCACCCTTTCTCCATTTTTAACTATCAGTCATTTTCTGAGTATTTTCACTTGAATGACTTAGTCTCATCTTACCTTTAACATATTCAGAATAGAATAATCTTTAACCTAAAATTGAAATTCATGTACACATTATATTTTAGTCATTTATATCATCTTCCATATTAAAATTAAAGTTTTTATTTTTGTCTTTTTTTCCATGCTTTTTTTGGTTATATGTTTCAGATGTGCACAACATCAGAATACACTATGGAGGGACCACCTCCACAGTCTAGCTACCAGTCACCACCATGTATTTTGACTCCCCTCACTCATTTTACCCACACACGAACCATCTGCTCTCTAGTAACCACTATTCTCTATGCCTATGAGTTTTTGTTTTCTTTTGTCTGTTTGTTGGTTTGGATTTGAATTCTTTTTTGTTTTTGATTCCACATATGAGTGAAATCATGTGGTATTTGTTTTTCTCTGACTTATTTCATGTAGCATATTGTTCTAATGGTCTACATTGTCATGTGGTTGTTTTCTTCTTTGATTATACATTTTCTTTTGTTTCAAGCCATGTTTCAAAGAGGCTGGATAAAATTTGTAAGGGACATTTGTAAGTCAGGGTTTTCTTATAGTTCTACGTTGTTTTAATGATTTTGCCTACAAGTATAAGTCATTTCCCTAAACTTAGCAAAGAGTTCTACAAAGAAAGTGTTTCTAGTCTCATCCTGTCTTAGATACCTCATAGTATTTTATGTAGTGATGGGTGCAGAGTGATTGATTGGTATTTTATGATTAGTATTTGTTGAATTTAATGGTAGTGGGAAAATAAGCTAGAAAACATCACTGACTTGTAACTGATTCTCAACTGAAATATATTTTCCCAGTTCCTATTTTGATGAGAAAGGCTTGGTGAGACAACAGCTAGATTCTTTTGATGAGTTTATTCAGATGTCTGTTCAAAGAATTGTGGAAGACGCCCCACCTATAGACCTACAGGCCGAAGCTCAGCATGCTAGTGGAGAAGTTGAAGAACCGGTAAGATTGTTATTTTGATAAAGTAATGTAAATAAGGGTTTTGGAGGGTTAAAGATTAGAAGAACCGGTAAGATTGTATTTGATATTTTCACTTGAATGACTTAGTCTCATCTTACCTTTAACATATTCAGAATAGAATAATCTTTAACCTAAAATTGAAATTCATGTACACATTATATTTTAGTCATTTATATCATCTTCCATATTAAAATTAAAGTTTTTATTTTTGTCTTTTTTTCCATGCTTTTTTTGGTTATATGTTTCAGATGTGCACAACATCAGAATACACTATGGAGGGACCACCTCCACAGTCTAGCTACCAGTCACCACCATGTATTTTGACTCCCCTCACTCATTTTACCCACACACGAACCATCTGCTCTCTAGTAACCACTATTCTCTATGCCTATGAGTTTTTGTTTTCTTTTGTCTGTTTGTTGGTTTGGATTTGAATTCTTTTTTGTTTTTGATTCCACATATGAGTGAAATCATGTGGTATTTGTTTTTCTCTGACTTATTTCATGTAGCATATTGTTCTAATGGTCTACATTGTCATGTGGTTGTTTTCTTCTTTGATTATACATTTTCTTTTGTTTCAAGCCATGTTTCAAAGAGGCTGGATAAAATTTGTAAGGGACATTTGTAAGTCAGGGTTTTCTTATAGTTCTACGTTGTTTTAATGATTTTGCCTACAAGTATAAGTCATTTCCCTAAACTTAGCAAAGAGTTCTACAAAGAAAGTGTTTCTAGTCTCATCCTGTCTTAGATACCTCATAGTATTTTATGTAGTGATGGGTGCAGAGTGATTGATTGGTATTTTATGATTAGTATTTGTTGAATTTAATGGTAGTGGGAAAATAAGCTAGAAAACATCACTGACTTGTAACTGATTCTCAACTGAAATATATTTTCCCAGTTCCTATTTTGATGAGAAAGGCTTGGTGAGACAACAGCTAGATTCTTTTGATGAGTTTATTCAGATGTCTGTTCAAAGAATTGTGGAAGACGCCCCACCTATAGACCTACAGGCCGAAGCTCAGCATGCTAGTGGAGAAGTTGAAGAACCGGTAAGATTGTTATTTTGATAAAGTAATGTAAATAAGGGTTTTGATTTTAATTTCAGTCCTTCTCTCACTTGGTTTAAAGATTAAAAAAAAAAGTAGATATTTTTAGTAGTGTACTTAAAACATTTTCTATCAGCTCCTGCTTATTCTTACTAATGGAGAGATGCGTTTTTGCAAGGAGTGCAAAACCCTAACTCTTATTCAGATAGTAGATATTTAATAGTCAGGGAGAGGAAACTCAGAGGTTTAATGAGCTAAGAGAGGCAGACTAGAGGTAGTCATGTTGCTTCAGAAAATCCCACTTTTTCCTTCCACAGTGTAAACAGTCAAAAGAAAAAGTAGGTGAAAGACTTTCCCCTTGATTATTTGTTGCATGAAATACATTGTTATGTCAATATAAGAGATAATAAGGGAAGATCACTGAAATATATCAGCCCTTTTATCTTTTTCAAGTTCATTTGTAGTCTTTTTTACACATATGCATGTTTTCAGCATTGTTAAAATCATAGCAAGGCTGTCATTTTAGTATGTAGTTTTATATGAGTGATTGTGAAGAAGTATGCATGTAATCCAAAATAATGACTATCCCTAGTGTTTTAGGTGAAAGGTCCTAAAGATATCAATGAGATCCATCTCTTCTAATCTATCATTTAAGGCTTGTGTTTCCTTATTCATATTCTGTTTTGATAATCTGTCCATTTGTGTAAGTGCGGTGTTAAAGTCTCCTCCTATTATTGTGTTACTGTCAACTTCTTTTACGTCTGCAAGTGTTTGCCTTATATATTGGGGTGCTCCTGTGTTGGGTGCATAGATATTTATGATTGTTATGTCTTCCTCTTGGATCGATCCCTTGATCATTATGTGATGTAGCCCTAGGTTTTTTTAAATTAATTAATTAATTAATTTTTAGTGAGGATAATTGCTTTACAATGTTCTGTTGGTCTCTGCCATGCATCAGTGTGAATCAGCCATAGGCATATGTATATACCTCCCTTGTGAACCTCTCACCTTCCTCCTACCCCATAGTTTTTTTTAAAAAAAAACAGCTGCTTTTTAATTTATCAGCTGCTTAGCTTGGGGGAGTCTTGGTTCCCCCACCAGAGGTTGAGCACAGGCCAAGACAGTGAAAGCCTAGAATCCTAACCACTAAGCTACCACAGAATTCCGTATCCCTAGGTTTTGAGTAGAGAGGCAGCTTGATGGGCCTTGAGGGAGGAAATCCAAAATAAGATAGAAGGAAGTAAAATTAGGGGGAGAGATTATTATTTCCTATCACATCAGTCCCTCTTTTTCATATCGTAGCTTGTAAGGGCTGGTATATTATTCTTATTCTGGTTGGAGGTGCTGCTCTAGAGAACAAGAAGAATAGACTCTTCTGGCTCTGTGTTGGAAAAAAAGACATAGAATGTCTTTTTTTATACTTGTGGCATTTTTTCTCTTCATGGTCTTTTCCAAACAAGAGGGAGAACATTGAAACAGCACATTGAAAGTGCCAGAATCAGTCCTATCAGAGAAAGAGATCTGTTAAGCTTGAGTATCAGAGCTTAGTGTAAAAGGTGGAAGGGATTCAGCGCCCTTTATGGTGAAGGGCGTTTATCTTAGTGGATAAAGCATACTTAATCATTTCAGCAAAATATACTTCATGGGCTTCCCTGGTGGTCCAGTGGGTAAGGACACCGCCTTGCAGTGCACGGGGCGCCGGTTGGATCCCTGGCCTGGGAAGATTTCATGTGCCGCGGAGTGACTGGACTGATGTGTCCAATTACCGAGCCGGAGCTCTGGGGCGCATGCACCCAGAGCTAGTGCTCTGCAACAACAGAAGCCACCGCTGTGGGAGGCCCACACGGGCCAAATAACAAAGATGGATGAAAATAAATAAAGGAAAGACCAATAGAGGTGGCCTGCCTGCCCGCCTCCTTCCCCAACCCATCCCCCCGCCTCCAAAAAAAGATACTTCATGTATTTGGCTGTGGATGGAATAGAGGGACCACAGTAGTCAGTATATTTTTAGCTTGATTTCTTTTTAATGGCGTTAGTGGAAGATACATGGAACATACTTGGATGTCACTGGATGTCATGGGGGTTTGTGGAAAGATGGTCAAAGAATGTGTATGAAGCATTATTTTGAAAAGGTTAATTTGGAAATGGTGTTTGCTAGGAGTGGGAAGAGACTAGAGTCAGATACAAATTCTGAGGCAACTTATGTTTCAGATGGTAATGTCCAGATCTAGGGTAAAATCGTGGAAATGAGTGGTAGGATGGCTAAATTCCTTTTGTTTCATTATCACCGCTAGTTCTTTTTGCTCTTTACCTACTCCAGTTTGGGAAACTTGTATGCTCACTCAGTTGTTGCTGACTCTTTGCAACCCCCTGGACTGTAGCCCTCCAGGGCTTCTGTCCATGAAATTTTTCAGGCTAGAATACTGAAGTGGTTGCCCTTTCCTTCTCCAGACTTGGGTACTAGTAATTTTCCTTTAGTGATCTGCTTAGTTCAGTCTTTTCCTTTTCTGAGATTTGATTTAGAGAGAAATCTACTATCCATTTAATTCTGGAAAGTTCTTTTGGGTCTTGTTTTAGTGGGTAGCAGATAGATATTTTATTAAAAACTTTTCTTTCTGTTGTTTTTTTTTTTTTAACTGTGGAATAAGCTGTAGTCAGCCAGGATTGGAAATTCTCACTCCTTTATGTGGAATAGTAATTAGGATTTTCTGTGTTTTTTTATTCCTTTTTTGCACAGTGTATTCTGTGAAGGTGGCTATCATCCTGATTTCTTATTCAGAAATGCCTCGTCAAGGATACCCAGTTGTCTTCAGTCTTGGGGAATTGGCCGTTAGTGGGTGGGGTAGAAAGCTAAGTATCAGGAAGTTTTCTCGAGACATTTTTGTGGGAAGTTTTGAATCAGAGGGAGAGATGAGACCCAACAATGGGTGTTCTATCCTTTCATCTTCTGGGAAAGTTCCAATCCCAAAGGTTTTCTGAAGAAAGGCACCTCTCTCAGTGACCTACTGAGGGGTGGTGCCCAGACCTACTGCCTGGATGTAAGACTGAGGCAGAGAAAGGACAGGCTTAAGCAACAGAGATTGCAGACCCAAGGTAGAGGAGTGAAATGCATGCGGGGAAGAGAAGGGGGCTAAGAGAGCCCAGAGGCCCAAGTCATAAATTCCACCCTGTCCCCAGTTCTGAGTAGTAACTTCTTCCTGAGACTAGAATGGAATTTTAGTTCAGGAACTGGCTTTTCTCCAGAAAACAGAGAAGACAAACCAGGTGGAGATCTGATGGATAGTGAAGGTAGAGAGTTAAGTTACCAGACAAGAGTGGACGCTGCCACAACTGACACAGACTACAGCAGTTTTGAAGCTATAAATCAGTACCAGGGTGAAAATTGGAGCTGTTTATGAAATACAGAATCTGGACACCCTTTTCAGTAAAATTTAAATTAGAGACTGTTAATCACCGCTAGTTCTTTGTTTACCTCTTTGGCAACCCCTCTTTGCAACCCCCTGGACTGTAGCCCTCCAGGGCTTCTGTCCATGAAATTTTTCAGGCTAGAATACTGAAGTGGGTTGCCCTTTCCTTCTCCAGACTTGGGTACTAGTAATTTTCCTTTAGTGATCTGCTTAGTTCAGTCTTTTCCTTTTCTGAGATTTGATTTAGAGAGAAATCTACTATCCATTTAATTCTGGAAAGTTCTTTTGGGTCTTGTTTTAGTGGGTAGCAGATAGATATTTTATTAAAAACTTTTCTTTCTGTTGTTTTTTTTTTTTTAACTGTGGAATAAGCTGTAGTCAGCCAGGATTGGAAATTCTCACTCCTTTATGTGGAATAGTAATTAGGATTTTCTGTGTTTTTTTATTCCTTTTTTGCACAGTGTATTCTGTGAAGGTGGCTATCATCCTGATTTCTTATTCAGAAATGCCTCGTCAAGGATACCCAGTTGTCTTCAGTCTTGGGGAATTGGCCGTTAGTGGGTGGGGTAGAAAGCTAAGTATCAGGAAGTTTTCTCGAGACATTTTTGTGGGAAGTTTTGAATCAGAGGGAGAGATGAGACCCAACAATGGGTGTTCTATCCTTTCATCTTCTGGGAAAGTTCCAATCCCAAAGGTTTTCTGAAGAAAGGCACCTCTCTCAGTGACCTACTGAGGGGTGGTGCCCAGACCTACTGCCTGGATGTAAGACTGAGGCAGAGAAAGGACAGGCTTAAGCAACAGAGATTGCAGACCCAAGGTAGAGGAGTGAAATGCATGCGGGGAAGAGAAGGGGGCTAAGAGAGCCCAGAGGCCCAAGTCATAAATTCCACCCTGTCCCCAGTTCTGAGTAGTAACTTCTTCCTGAGACTAGAATGGAATTTTAGTTCAGGAACTGGCTTTTCTCCAGAAAACAGAGAAGACAAACCAGGTGGAGATCTGATGGATAGTGAAGGTAGAGAGTTAAGTTACCAGACAAGAGTGGACGCTGCCACAACTGACACAGACTACAGCAGTTTTGAAGCTATAAATCAGTACCAGGGTGAAAATTGGAGCTGTTTATGAAATACAGAATCTGGAAACCCTTTTCAGTAAAATTTAAATTACTGCTTTTTCCATGCTGTGCCCTGCCTCTGAACTGTTCCCATTTTTTTCCTCCCAAGACTAGAGGCCTGGGCAGTAAGAAGGAAAAGGAGAAAATACTGAGACTTGATATGCCCTCCTGTCCTCTGCCCTGTGTCAAATTTAGGTCTTTCCTCCCAGAATTGCAGAAAGGAGTGAGAAGGAACGGGAAGCATATACAGGTTTGAGGGGATGGGGCAACCACAGACAAGATAGAGACTTAAGGATCTCAGTGACCCCTAAGATGAGCCCTGCAAGCATCAGTTGGGGGACTGAATGAGAAGTGGATTTTTTGAGGGGATGAAGAGCCAGGAACAGGGGAGTCTTCACTGAAGGAGTGACCGCTTGATTGGTTCTTTTGCTGACTGAAGCACCTGAGGTTCGATCTGCTCCTTAATGCCACCAGGTGTACCACCTACTGGGGATCTCTCTGATATCACCCCTGCATCTGTGATTTCTTCCAGAACTGAGACAAGCCCCTCCATGTTCTCCAGCAGAGCTCGGTTTTCTGCATTTTTCCTCAGCACCTGACTCTGAGTTGAAGAGGCAGTTCAGAACAGCCATGGGCATCAGCACATTTTCATAGGAGCTGCCAATCATATGGAAATAGAGATCCATACTGCTTTTGTGTACCCCTGTTAGGCTTTCTGAAAGGGCAGTTTCATTGTCAGTCCAGAGGGGCTTATTGAAGATGGTCTTCTTGAAGACCTGTTGTTTCTTGAGGATAGAGGATAAATACTTTTTTGCTTGTAAGGTACTTAGGGGTAGTGAAATGCATGCGGAAGAGAAGGGGCTAAGAGAGCCCAGAGGCCCAAGTCATAAATTCCACCCTGTCCCCAGTTCTGAGTAGTAACTTCTTCCTGAGACTAGAATGGAATTTTAGTTCAGGAACTGGCTTTTCTCCAGAAAACAGAGAAGACAAACCAGGTGGAGATCTGATGGATAGTGAAGGTAGAGAGTTAAGTTACCAGACAAGAGTGGACGCTGCCACAACTGACACAGACTACAGCAGTTTTGAAGCTATAAATCAGTACCAGGGTGAAAATTGGAGCTGTTTATGAAATACAGAATCTGGAAACCCTTTTCAGTAAAATTTAAATTACTGCTTTTTCCATGCTGTGCCCTGCCTCTGAACTGTTCCCATTTTTTTCCTCCCAAGACTAGAGGCCTGGGCAGTAAGAAGGAAAAGGAGAAAATACTGAGACTTGATATGCCCTCCTGTCCTCTGCCCTGTGTCAAATTTAGGTCTTTCCTCCCAGAATTGCAGAAAGGAGTGAGAAGGAACGGGAAGCATATACAGGTTTGAGGGGATGGGGCAACCACAGACAAGATAGAGACTTAAGGATCTCAGTGACCCCTAAGATGAGCCCTGCAAGCATCAGTTGGGGGACTGAATGAGAAGTGGATTTTGAGGGGATGAAGAGCCAGGAACAGGGGAGTCTTCACTGAAGGAGTGACCGCTTGATTGGTTCTTTTGCTGACTGAAGCACCTGAGGTTCGATCTGCTCCTTAATGCCACCAGGTGTACCACCTACTGGGGATCTCTCTGATATCACCCCTGCATCTGTGATTTCTTCCAGAACTGAGACAAGCCCCTCCATGTTCTCCAGCAGAGCTCGGTTTTCTGCATTTTTCCTCAGCACCTGACTCTGAGTTGAAGAGGCAGTTCAGAACAGCCATGGGCATCAGCACATTTTCATAGGAGCTGCCAATCATATGGAAATAGAGATCCATACTGCTTTTGTGTACCCCTGTTAGGCTTTCTGAAAGGGCAGTTTCATTGTCAGTCCAGAGGGTCTTATTGAAGATGTTCTTCTTAAAGACCTTTTGTTTCTTGATGCTGGCATAGATGTTGTCATAGTACTTGCAAAATGTTGATCTTTTTTGTTAAAAGGATTTTGGTTGTATATAGGAACGTTCCAAAATTAGCACCTTCATTTTGCCCTGCAACTGGTACTAACGTCTTTTGTATGTTTAATTGAAGAGTTAGGTTTACTTTGTTCCTGTGTTCTGTTGATTAGAACACATTTCTAATTGTATGAATTTGTCTTTTCTTTGTTTGCTGGTAACTTTGTTATCCTTGAGGAGGTGGCACATGAAAGAGCTATGCAGATCATTAATGCAAGTCCATTTCAGTTGTTTGGCATGAATTCAGAGCATTTGATATGTGCTTAATCTTTATTTACTTGTTAGTCTCTTTTTGTCTTCCCCTTTAAGAAAGTGATCATGTCTATGGAATGTGAGTATTGGCTATGGAAAATCACCATTTTAGTAAAATGGATTAACTGAGATTTTCTAGAACTGTTTCTACTCAAAATGTTAACTAAAAATAAAATCATTAAATCTTTCATGGAAAAAATTATTTACTCTTTTCCATGGTTTCTGGTTTCATTTTAGCCAAGATACTTGCTGAAGTTTGAACAAATTTACCTCTCCAAGCCTACCCATTGGGAAAGAGATGGTGCCCCATCACCAATGATGCCAAATGAGGCCAGATTAAGAAATCTCACGTAAGAAATAATATTTATTCTCCAACATCTGATATTGAAATAAAATTCAGATAGTGAAGTTTTAGCCAGTTGAGAGTTTTAGCAAATACCTTACTATTAACTGGTGATCTACTTTTATTTTCAAGGTACTCTGCTCCTCTTTATGTTGACATAACAAAACTGTCATCAAAGAAGGTGAAGAACAACTTCAGACGCAGCATCAGAAAACTTTTATAGGAAAAATTCCAATTATGTTGCGTTCAACTTACTGCCTGTTGAATGGCTTAACAGATCGTGATCTTTGTGAGTTAAATGAATGCCCCTTGGATCCTGGTGGCTACTTCATTATTAATGGATCAGAAAAGGTATAGTAGCATTATTTATAAAAAATTAACAAATGATGACTAAAATTTAAATCATGGAAGTTGAAATTAAAAAGCAGACTTTTGTATAATAATCTGGAAATGGTGGTTAAATTATTAAGGAGGTGACAGTTGAATTTATATTAACCAGAACTTTGTTTAGCTATATTAGTATGTACTAGAAATTTGGTCAGTTTGATCTTATATGTTTCAGTGAAGTAATTATGCAAAGAGTTAATTTTTAGAGTCTGTACAGACAGATTAAGTTGCAACTTTCACTTTTCTTTGTTTGCTGGTAACTTTGTTATCCTTGAGGAGGTGGCACATGAAAGAGCTATGCAGATCATTAATGCAAGTCCATTTCAGTTGTTTGGCATGAATTCAGAGCATTTGATATGTGCTTAATCTTTATTTACTTGTTAGTCTCTTTTTGTCTTCCCCTTTAAGAAAGTGATCATGTCTATGGAATGTGAGTATTGGCTATGGAAAATCACCATTTTAGTAAAATGGATTAACTGAGATTTTCTAGAACTGTTTCTACTCAAAATGTTAACTAAAAATAAAATCATTAAATCTTTCATGGAAAAAATTATTTACTCTTTTCCATGGTTTCTGGTTTCATTTTAGCCAAGATACTTGCTGAAGTTTGAACAAATTTACCTCTCCAAGCCTACCCATTGGGAAAGAGATGGTGCCCCATCACCAATGATGCCAAATGAGGCCAGATTAAGAAATCTCACGTAAGAAATAATATTTATTCTCCAACATCTGATATTGAAATAAAATTCAGATAGTGAAGTTTTAGCCAGTTGAGAGTTTTAGCAAATACCTTACTATTAACTGGTGATCTACTTTTATTTTCAAGGTACTCTGCTCCTCTTTATGTTGACATAACAAAAACTGTCATCAAAGAAGGTGAAGAACAACTTCAGACGCAGCATCAGAAAACTTTTATAGGAAAAATTCCAATTATGTTGCGTTCAACTTACTGCCTGTTGAATGGCTTAACAGATCGTGATCTTTGTGAGTTAAATGAATGCCCCTTGGATCCTGGTGGCTACTTCATTATTAATGGATCAGAAAAGGTATAGTAGCATTATTTATAAAAAATTAACAAATGATGACTAAAATTTAAATCATGGAAGTTGAAATTAAAAAGCAGACTTTTGTATAATAATCTGGAAATGGTGGTTAAATTATTAAGGAGGTGACAGTTGAATTTATATTAACCAGAACTTTGTTTAGCTATATTAGTATGTACTAGAAATTTGGTCAGTTTGATCTTATATGTTTCAGTGAAGTAATTATGCAAGAGTATGTAGAGTTTAAGGATTGTTGTTTCAGTGAGTCTGTACAGACAGATTAAGTTGCAACTTTCACTTTTCTTTCTGATTCAGAGGTCTTGTGGGGTTTATGGCTATAACTGTTATTGTCCATGTAGGTTCTGATTGCTCAAGAGAAAATGGCAACAAACACAGTCTATGTGTTTGCCAAAAAGGATTCCAAATATGCCTACACAGGAGAGTGTAGATCGTGTCTGGAGAATTCTTCTCGACCCACCAGCACTATCTGGGTTAGCATGCTGGCGAGAGGAGGACAGGTATGGACTGTTACATGGTGTGGTTTGGGTTTATTCCTTTCGGTCTGATTCTGTAAGTTACCAGGCTTCATGTCTAGTGGAAAAGTTTTTCTGGAGCATATTATCAATGTTGTGATAATAACAATGGCAGGTATTTTATTATTTATTAAGACTGATTTCTTTGTAACAAATTACTCCAGTAGCAACGTTTATCATCTCACAGTTTTTGGATGTGGATTAGCTAGGTCCTTTGGTCACAAGGCTGCAGTGAAGGTGTTTAGGCCACAGTCATTGTAAAACTCGTTTTTGTGATTGTTGCAAAATTCAATTCCTTGCTGCATGGTGCCCCTCCAACAGCGCCTGACAACATGGCAGCTCGCTTGTCAGAGTAACTGAGCAGTGCCATAGAGCATACAAGCAAGATGGAGATCGCCGTCTTTTATACCTTAATCTTGGAAGCAACATCTTGTTTCTAACCATTTCTTTTTGCTAGATGCAGTTCAGCACATCCAGTCTGTATTCTAGGGGAAACTACCCAAGGCAGGAATAGTGGGCAGAGATCATTGAGCACCATCTTAGAAGCCACCTGCCATAGGCATGTTACTTACAGTAATGTAATCTAATAATAGCATTTCTTGACTATTAGCTATGTGCCGAGTATATTACATTGCTTGATTAAGTTTTTGCATTTACACTGGAAATTTGTTGTAATTAATTTTATGTATATTTTGTTAAAATTTTTAACTAAAGTCATATATGCACATTAAAATTGTTCACAGAATACAAAAAGGAGTACCTTTATAAAAAGCAATCTTCCTTTGACCTCCAAATCTCTTTCCTCAGAAGCAGCTATTTCTGATAATTTCCCATGAATCCTTTCAGAAATAATCTTAATTTAAAAAAAGAAAATGTTTGTTTGAACATTGCTGGTATCTTCTAAAAACATGTTTAAGTCAGCAGTTGTTCTTTATTTCTGAGGTATGATATTCCATGTATGGATGTAGTGTAACTTATTGAGCGATTTCCCTTGTGATGGACATTTAGGTTTCCAGTCTTGTGCTCTTTTAAATAGTTCTGCAGAAGCTAATGTCTGTGGAAAATTTTTCTGGAGCATGGGGAGGACAGGTTGGACTGTTACATGGTGTGGTTTGGGTTTATTCCTTTCGGTCTGATTCTGTAAGTTACCAGGCTTCATGTCTAGTGGAAAAGTTTTTCTGGAGCATATTATCAATGTTGTGATAATAACAATGGCAGGTATTTTATTATTTATTAAGACTGATTTCTTTGTAACAAATTACTCCAGTAGCAACGTTTATCATCTCACAGTTTTTGGATGTGGATTAGCTAGGTCCTTTGGTCACAAGGCTGCAGTGAAGGTGTTTAGGCCACAGTCATTGTAAAACTCGTTTTTGTGATTGTTGCAAAATTCAATTCCTTGCTGCATGGTGCCCCTCCAACAGCGCCTGACAACATGGCAGCTCGCTTGTCAGAGTAACTGAGCAGTGCCATAGAGCATACAAGCAAGATGGAGATCGCCGTCTTTTATACCTTAATCTTGGAAGCAACATCTTGTTTCTAACCATTTCTTTTTGCTAGATGCAGTTCAGCACATCCAGTCTGTATTCTAGGGGAAACTACCCAAGGCAGGAATAGTGGGCAGAGATCATTGAGCACCATCTTAGAAGCCACCTGCCATAGGCATGTTACTTACAGTAATGTAATCTAATAATAGCATTTCTTGACTATTAGCTATGTGCCGAGTATATTACATTGCTTGATTAAGTTTTTGCATTTACACTGGAAATTTGTTGTAATTAATTTTATGTATATTTTTGTTAAAATTTTTAACTAAAGTCATATATGCACATTAAAATTGTTCACAGAATACAAAAAGGAGTACCTTTATAAAAAGCAATCTTCCTTTGACCTCCAAATCTCTTTCCTCAGAAGCAGCTATTTCTGATAATTTCCCATGAATCCTTTCAGAAATAATCTTAATTTAAAAAAAGAAAATGTTTGTTTGAACATTGCTGGTATCTTCTAAAAACATGTTTAAGTCAGCAGTTGTTCTTTATTTCTGAGGTATGATATTCCATGTATGGATGTAGTGTAACTTATTGAGCGATTTCCCTTGTGATGGACATTTAGGTTTCCAGTCTTGTGCTCTTTTAAATAGTTCTGCAGAAGCTAATGTCATTTTAATAAGTTTAGTAAAGAAGAACTTGAACACAGAGATTTAAAGGCCTGCAGTTAAAATCCCACATACACTAAGTGTTTTAAAGAATTCAGATGTTTTTTTCTTGTGACTGGAGGTAAAATGGGGACCAAGTAAAAGTGTTTGGGGAAGATCCTCAGGTGGTTGTGATGTGCATTCTTTGTTGATAAACATTGGCCTAGATTATGGAGGGTGAAGTTAAGGAACACAGTATACAGAGAGATTATCATGGAAGCTATGGGCAGAATGAATTAACGAGAGGCAAGGAAAGGAAAATCATCTAGATTTAGTGATAAAGTTTGATGTAATATGTGGGTGAATCAGTGAAGATCTTATGGTTCTTTCCAGAATTTTCCTTTAATCATTTTAGGAATGGGACCTGAGTGACCATGTTGTTTTTAATTCCCTGGAATATTCTAATGCAAGTCAGTTGAAAATTACTGAGCAAAAACACCAGGTCTTTGTCTTATAATCATGGGAAATAAAAGAATGACATTTTAAAGGGAATGATGTGAGCACTTGAGGTGTATGATCTTTGTTGACATTTCAATAGACAGGTATATTTCTGTGTAGTGATATTTTGGGAGTTTTGTTTTTTGTTTTGTTTTGGGTTGTTTTTGGTGAGGGGGCGGTGCTGTGCTGTGTGACTTGCAGGATCTTAGTTCTAGGGATTGAATCCAGGCACCAGCAGTGAAAGTGCTGAGTTCTAACCACTGGACCACCAGGGAACGCCCTCTGTGTAGTCTTTTGAATTTTTTTTAAGTTCACAGACAACTGTTCATAGTGATCTTGTCAATTTGGAAGTTGTGGCTAAAAGGTATAACCAGCTGCCCATTCCCACACTGTGTGCTTTTGTGGTGCTCTGTAGTCAACCCTGGCCATGTGTGGGACACTTGGAATCTCACAAGTCTTTGTAGCAACCAAGCTTTGTATAATTATTGCCCAGGCCTTCGTTGTCATACTTATTAGTCCCCGCAGAAGCTATTTTTAAACCATCTGAAACCTTTCCTCACCTCTCTAACTTTACCAATTGGGAAATGTAGTTTAATTACTTACCTTGGGCCTAGAGGCTTTCTGGCAGCAGAGTGAAATTAGGATTCTCAGCCATTGAATTTCCTGTATCATTAAGCTCCTTAAGTGTGTGTGCCCCAAAAGATGAGTAATCTGCTTGAGCTGCCAACACTGATTATGAGTGTCAGCAGCCTATAGGCAGCTATGGAAAAGGAAAGATTCTGTTGTTCTGTCTTGAGGTTTAAGATAAGATGGAGAACTTCCAAAAACTGAGTTTTAGAGAGAATGTAGTGAGTTCATTTTTAGACTATAGGTTTGGGATAGGGGCCGTACATGGTATAGGCATTCTTTTGAAATGTTTTGCACATTCTGAAAAAGGTCTATGATGAAACAAATGGAATAATTGAAATCTAAGTTGAAACAATCAGATGACAGTTTGAGATGTGAGGATTGAGGATATGGGAAAAGATCAAGATGAAGATTTGGGTATCATTTATGAAAAGTTGTTGCTGAACACTAATCATATGGAATAAGACTTCTAAGGAAAGAGGCCTGAATTAGGAGGAGGAAGACACAGAAACAGTTATTAAATGGATCATGATAATGTAGGGTTGTGAGGCCAAGAGAAGATAGGGTTTGATACTGAAGGAAAGAAATTCGATTAAAACTGAGAAACGAGGTATTTGTATGCCAGTGTAGGCTGTTGCCTTTTATTTCTGTCATTGTTGCAATTGAGAGAAATAGGAAAAGAACCTTGTATGAAAGAGGCTGTTTTTAAATTTTGAAACATTATTTGTATTTGGCGATACCTCACTGCCCAACTCTGAATTAATTTGTTTTTCATTCCGTTCTTAGCTTTTTTCCATATTTGCCTATCTGTATTGTCACTCTTATTTTCCCCTCATCTATATATTTCTTCCAAAATTTTAAATTTTTTTGGTTGGGGAAAAGGACAAGAGGTGGTCTGTCTACATTTTCTTTTGCAGTCAATGTTTCTAGATACAGTGTTGGAGAATTCTAGAGGATTTTGGCAGACAGAGAGTAGAGAATGGAAATTGCCTCAGATCTGAATGACCAACCTGTCCATCAAATAAGTAAACCTGTTCCAGTGATTTTTGAAAAGTAACCAGAGGACATTCCTTGAGAGTATGAGAGGCATGTGTATTTTGGAATACATACAGGAACATTTATATGAAATGGTTCTTGTGATGTTTATAGATGGCTATAATCTGTGTATTCTCATATTCTAATGATTTTTTATTTTTCTAGGGTGCAAAAAAGAGTGCTATTGGTCAACGGATTGTGGCAACCCTACCATATATCAAGCAAGAAGTTCCCATCATTATTGTGTTTAGAGCATTAGGTTTTGTGTCTGACAGAGATATTTTAGAGCATATTATATATGATTTTGAAGATCCAGAGATGATGGAAATGGTAATGTGCAAGCAAAATATTTTTCAAAGTGTCTTTTGAGGTCTAAAGTTCCTGACTGTTGGTAATCCTAAAATACAATAGAGAGCTGCTCTGAAGATCTAAAATTTAGCTGTTGCAAACCCCATGGTATTTACTGTGTGCAAAAGCCTTCAGGCCTGCCTTGGCTTCTTTTCCTGACAGTTCTCTGTAAAATTGACATGAAAACTAGAGGCAGGCACAGTAGTAAGGAAGAAACAGTAATAAGGAGAATCATACAAGCACACTAGTCTGATGCACTTTAGTAAAAAGGGAAAATGAATAGTTGGTATCTTCTTTAAAAAAAACAAACAAACTTTATTTTGAAAACTTACAGAAAAGTTGCAAATAACTCTCGTATATTCCGCACCTTTTTGCAACAGTTGTTATCTTTTTCCGTATCTGTTTTAGGATTCTCTTGATCTATGTATATAGATTGTTTTTTTCTGGATCACCTGAAAGTTTTAGGCATCGTGCCCCTTTAGTCCAAATACTTCAGTGTATATTTTGTAAGAATCAGGATGTTTACTCACATAATCGTAAGTACAGATATAAAATTGGTATTTTGGTATAGTACCTACTATTAATGTGGAGATCTTATTCAGGTTTTTGCCAGTGGTCCTGAGAATGTCCTTAAATGGCATTTTTTTTCTGGTTCAGAATCCAATCCAGGGGCATGTATTGCATGTTGGTTTTGTGTGTGTTTAGTCTCTTAATCTTCCTTTGTCTCTTTCATTAGTTTCATAGCACTGAAGTTTTCTGGAGAGGATAGCCATTTATTTTATAGACTATCCTTCAATTTGGATTTTTCTGATGTTTCTTCATAATTAGATTCAATTTATGCCATTTCTTGGCAGGACAAATCTAGAGGTCACATTGTGTATGTTTCCTAGGGCATCATATCAGGAGTCACATGAAGTCATTCTGTCTCATTGTGGTACTGTTTACTTCACAGTGGCAGCTGTTAGGTTCCTCCACTGTAAAGTTACTATTTTTGTGGGAAGATTTGTTGAGTCTAGATAAATATGTGTTTCCTTATCACTCGTTTCCATTGATGATCCTTGTCTAAGGAGTAGTTGATATTCTTAAAGTTGTCTTGAATTACGAGTCTTTAAGAAATAAAGTAAAATATGTGCTAAACATGGGTCACAAAGTTAGGTATATTTTAGTTACTAGAGTATTTATTGATATGGTTACATGACAAAAATTGGATTTTGGTTAGATTTTACTGAAAACTTCAGCAGTAGTTATATGCTAAGTATTTAGGTAGTTAAAAGAATGGATAACCTCTTAAACCAAGGCTGACAGAATTATGCCATATTTATTCATTTGAGGCTTAGTTTGGGTGTTAAACTTCTCTAAATTGATTTTCGATACCTGAAAAGAACTTTTTATTTTAAAGCATTGTTTATTAAAATGTTAAAAACAAGCAAAACACCCACAAAACCCACTGTGCTCTGTCATAATAGAATTGTTTATATTTTTCTGTACAGTATGACTGTCTATGTTAGTGATTTTTTTCAGAGTTCCCTGGATCTCTAAGGTAGTTTTAAATTCTAAGGTTTTGTGATTCCTTGGATTTCAAAAATATTTGCATATTCAGTTAGTTGTTCATAGGCATATTTAGTGTAAGTGGACAATTGCCTTAACATAAAGATGTGAATTTGGAAATAATTTTTATTTTGATTAATGGATAGGTTAAACCATCACTCGATGAAGCTTTTGTCATCCAAGAACAGAATGTTGCGCTAAATTTCATTGGCTCAAGAGGGGCAAAGCCTGGGGTTACCAAAGAGAAAAGAATTAAATACGCGAAGGAAGTACTGCAGAAAGAGATGCTCCCTCATGTTGGTGTCAGTGATTTCTGTGAGACCAAGAAAGCTTATTTCTTGGGGTACGTCAGATTTCATTGTTTTAAGTTCTTTGCCAAAATATGGCTAAGATCAAGTTGTTCTAAAAGCTAAAAATGTCAAAATTGATGTTTTTAATATATGTTTAAAAAAAAGAAGTCAAAACTGTGTGCTTTCTTCTTTTTTTAAAGGTACATGGTTCATAGGTTGCTGCTAGCAGCTTTGGGTAGAAGAGAATTAGATGACAGAGATCACTATGGAAACAAAAGATTGGACCTTGCTGGACCACTACTTGCATTCTTATTTAGAGGGTAAGAAATTATAGAATGATAATTGTTAAAAGTAGAGAGATTTCACTTTAGATTGATTCCTGCACATGGAGGTGCTAAAAAAACTATCTTGGGATCCATAATGGGTACATACAAAGTTAGCTACATTCTTGGCCATTTGCCCAGTTTAGTTCTGTTTCATATCTGAGAATTTGAAGATTGTGAGGATGTTTATTACTTGTTTACATTTTCTTTGTTCTTCTCCACCTTTACAAAACATTTGAGACAGTGAGTGCTGATACTGGAGTTTTTATTAGTTCTGTCTTGCTGTTTATAGAAACACAAAAGCTAGAGGGAAATCTATCAAAATATTAGTGGTTGTGTCAGTATTGAGAGTATATGTGATTTTTATTCTTAATATGTTTTCATATTTTCTATAGTGAACATATAATACTTCTATAATTAGAAAACCTTACTTGTAAAAGTAATACAGTTTAACACAGAAATAATATTAGCAATGTTTTGTACATGTTTTGTTACTTACTGTGCTTTTTTATTTATTAGTGTTTTTCAATCTTGCCTTTAAAATTTTGATTTAGTTAATGCAGATAGTTTTAACATAAAGATGTGAATTTGGAAATAATTTTATTTTGATTAATGGATAGGTTAAACCATCACTCGATGAAGCTTTTGTCATCCAAGAACAGAATGTTGCGCTAAATTTCATTGGCTCAAGAGGGGCAAAGCCTGGGGTTACCAAAGAGAAAAGAATTAAATACGCGAAGGAAGTACTGCAGAAAGAGATGCTCCCTCATGTTGGTGTCAGTGATTTCTGTGAGACCAAGAAAGCTTATTTCTTGGGGTACGTCAGATTTCATTGTTTTAAGTTCTTTGCCAAAATATGGCTAAGATCAAGTTGTTCTAAAAGCTAAAAATGTCAAAATTGATGTTTTTAATATATGTTTAAAAAAAAGAAGTCAAAACTGTGTGCTTTCTTCTTTTTTTAAAGGTACATGGTTCATAGGTTGCTGCTAGCAGCTTTGGGTAGAAGAGAATTAGATGACAGAGATCACTATGGAAACAAAAGATTGGACCTTGCTGGACCACTACTTGCATTCTTATTTAGAGGGTAAGAAATTATAGAATGATAATTGTTAAAAGTAGAGAGATTTCACTTTAGATTGATTCCTGCACATGGAGGTGCTAAAAAAACTATCTTGGGATCCATAATGGGTACATACAAAGTTAGCTACATTCTTGGCCATTTGCCCAGTTTAGTTCTGTTTCATATCTGAGAATTTGAAGATTGTGAGGATGTTTATTACTTGTTTACATTTTCTTTGTTCTTCTCCACCTTTACAAAACATTTGAGACAGTGAGTGCTGATACTGGAGTTTTTATTAGTTCTGTCTTGCTGTTTATAGAAACACAAAAGCTAGAGGGAAATCTATCAAAATATTAGTGGTTGTGTCAGTATTGAGAGTATATGTGATTTTTATTCTTAATATGTTTTCATATTTTCTATAGTGAACATATAATACTTCTATAATTAGAAAACCTTACTTGTAAAAGTAATACAGTTTAACACAGAAATAATATTAGCAATGTTTTGTACATGTTTTGTTACTTACTGTGCTGTATATTAGTGTTTTTCAATCTTGTTAACACTCCACTAAGGAGCCTCTTTTGACTGTTTTTCCCAATTGCTTTGCCTGTGTATGTTTTAATTCTTAAAATCACTTTTATATAAAACGTAATAACACTCCCCTTCCCCATCTCAACCACTTTTTGTCCTCTTGTGGGCAATAATGCCTTTGTTAAGAATTTTTATTATAGACATTTAGATATTTACATGTTTAAAACCTTTTTATTGGGCAGAATGTTTAAGAATTTGCTTAAAGAAGTGCGGATCTATGCACAGAAGTTCATTGATCGTGGAAAAGATTTTAACTTGGAGTTGGCGATTAAAACAAGGATTATATCTGATGGCCTAAAATATTCTTTAGCTACTGGAAATTGGGGTGACCAAAAGAAAGCTCATCAAGCCAGAGCTGGAGTGTCTCAGGTAAGGATGTTAAGTAACTGCAGGTTTGAGAAGATGTTATGGAACTAATAGAATCTTTCATTGATTGAATCTAAGTGTTTTCCATTTTTTTCTTTTTCCCTTGATCAAATGTAAAGCACTTGGGCCTTTGAATTATGAAAAGTGACAGTTTTCTTAAGTTAGCTGTTAGCATTACTAAGAGACATAAAACTTTTGATTTGCATGAAGATATTTAATAAATTCAAATCGCTTCTTGGAAGGTAAAACAGTCTATGTTCATGAAATGTTTGTCTTAAAAGTGTTATACTAGAAATTGATATGCAGAGAATGAGTTATTTTGTATATTATAATACTTCTAACACTTATTTCTGTATGTTGGCCTTTTAGTTTTTATTTATATTTATTTGGCTGCATTGGATCTCAGTCATAGCATATGGGATCTAGTTCCTTGACCAGGGATCAAACCTAGGTCCCCTACATTGGGAACAGAGTCTTAGCCACTGGAGCACCAGGGAATTCCTTGTTGGCCTGTTTATGTGCACTGATTGCAGTAGGTACTCTCAGAAAGATTAATGGGGGAAACATTTTACAAAATGTCTCCCTAGGTATTTTATTTATTTTTTGTAATAATTTTTCATAAAAGATTTAAAGTTTATCATGTACATGTCCCCCTCTTTTGCTTTTATTTTTCTCAAACTTGTTAACACTCCACTAAGGAGCCTCTTTTGACTGTTTTTCCCAATTGCTTTGCCTGTGTATGTTTTAATTCTTAAAATCACTTTTATATAAAACGTAATAACACTCCCCTTCCCCATCTCAACCACTTTTTGTCCTCTTGTGGGCAATAATGCCTTTGTTAAGAATTTTTATTATAGACATTTAGATATTTACATGTTTAAAACCTTTTTATTGGGCAGAATGTTTAAGAATTTGCTTAAAGAAGTGCGGATCTATGCACAGAAGTTCATTGATCGTGGAAAAGATTTTAACTTGGAGTTGGCGATTAAAACAAGGATTATATCTGATGGCCTAAAATATTCTTTAGCTACTGGAAATTGGGGTGACCAAAAGAAAGCTCATCAAGCCAGAGCTGGAGTGTCTCAGGTAAGGATGTTAAGTAACTGCAGGTTTGAGAAGATGTTATGGAACTAATAGAATCTTTCATTGATTGAATCTAAGTGTTTTCCATTTTTTTCTTTTTCCCCTTGATCAAATGTAAAGCACTTGGGCCTTTGAATTATGAAAAGTGACAGTTTTCTTAAGTTAGCTGTTAGCATTACTAAGAGACATAAAACTTTTGATTTGCATGAAGATATTTAATAAATTCAAATCGCTTCTTGGAAGGTAAAACAGTCTATGTTCATGAAATGTTTGTCTTAAAAGTGTTATACTAGAAATTGATATGCAGAGAATGAGTTATTTTGTATATTATAATACTTCTAACACTTATTTCTGTATGTTGGCCTTTTAGTTTTTATTTATATTTATTTGGCTGCATTGGATCTCAGTCATAGCATATGGGATCTAGTTCCTTGACCAGGGATCAAACCTAGGTCCCCTACATTGGGAACAGAGTCTTAGCCACTGGAGCACCAGGGAATTCCTTGTTGGCCTGTTTATGTGCACTGATTGCAGTAGGTACTCTCAGAAAGATTAATGGGGGAAACATTTTACAAAAATGTCTCCCTAGGTATTTTTATTTATTTTTTGTAATAATTTTTCATAAAAGATTTAAAGTTTATCATGTACATGTCCCCCTCTTTTGCTTTTATTTTTCTCAAACTAACCTACACTGGCCTGATTAATTTGGGATTCAATGCTCTCTCTTTTTTTGGCCACTTCTGTTGGTCTTTCATTTATTTCCATCTTTGTTCTTTGGCCTGTGTGAGCCTCCCATTGCAGTGGCCTCTCTTGTTTCAGAGCACCAGCTCTGGGTGCATGCGCTCCAGAGTGCTGGCTCGGTAGTTGGACACATCGGTCCAGCTGCTCCACGGCACGTGGGATCTTCCCAGGCCAGGGATCGAACCAGCGCCCCTTGCACTGCAAGGCGGTGTCCTTACCCACTGGACCACCAGGGAAGTCCTAATTTGGGATTCAGACACCAACTTCAAACTCCTGATTCTTAGAAACCTAAATATCTTAAGAAATTCTGGAAGGATGCTCATAGCACAGTTAGGTTTCTAGTTTCTTTTAGTTTAGTAAGGATTTGTTGAGTCTAGCTGGTGTTTATGATGCTAGGTTCACAGGTTTATTCCAGCCCTCAAGGAGTCACCATCTACTAGAGGAAACATTCGTCCTTGTATAGCTCACTGTGCCTTGAACTGAATTAAGATAAATACCATCCTGTTAGTTCATTTCAGTGTATGGTTCCTGGTTCCAATGTATGGTTCCTAGGCGCTTCTTAAGAGTGCCAAACACTGTCACACATTGAAGCCCAAAAAAATGAATAAAATATGATCCCTGATCTTCAGTAGCTTACAGTCTATACTCACAGATGTAAATAGATGTTACAACATGGTACAGTGAGTATTAAGTGAGAGCTATACACACTTGCTCTGTAGGAATGCTGGAGAAAGGCACCTAGCGCTGCCTGAGAGGGCGAACAGAAGCGTTTTTTTTAGGAGCTGAATCTTGAAGGGTAGTTGAGAAATAGCCCAAGCCTTGGAGGAGGGTAGAACCAACAATTCACAGGAAAACTGGAGAAAGCTTCTTTGTATCCTGAACAAAGGGACAGAGGGAGAAAAGAGCACATGTGTGTAGGAGTTGGCCTGTGTGAGCTCCATTGCAGTGGCCTCAAATTGGAAACATTTTACAAATGTCTCCCTAGGTATTTTATTTATTTTTGTAATAATTTCATAAACGATTTAAAGTTTATCATGTACATGTCCCCCTCTTTTGCTTTTATTTTTCTCAAACTAACCTACACTGGCCTGATTAATTTGGGATTCAATGCTCTCTCTTTTTTTGGCCACTTCTGTTGGTCTTTCATTTATTTCCATCTTTGTTCTTTGGCCTGTGTGAGCCTCCCATTGCAGTGGCCTCTCTTGTTTCAGAGCACCAGCTCTGGGTGCATGCGCTCCAGAGTGCTGGCTCGGTAGTTGGACACATCGGTCCAGCTGCTCCACGGCACGTGGGATCTTCCCAGGCCAGGGATCGAACCAGCGCCCCTTGCACTGCAAGGCGGTGTCCTTACCCACTGGACCACCAGGGAAGTCCTAATTTGGGATTCAGACACCAACTTCAAACTCCTGATTCTTAGAAACCTAAATATCTTAAGAAATTCTGGAAGGATGCTCATAGCACAGTTAGGTTTCTAGTTTCTTTTAGTTTAGTAAGGATTTGTTGAGTCTAGCTGGTGTTTATGATGCTAGGTTCACAGGTTTATTCCAGCCCTCAAGGAGTCACCATCTACTAGAGGAAACATTCGTCCTTGTATAGCTCACTGTGCCTTGAACTGAATTAAGATAAATACCATCCTGTTAGTTCATTTCAGTGTATGGTTCCTGGTTCCAATGTATGGTTCCTAGGCGCTTCTTAAGAGTGCCAAACACTGTCACACATTGAAGCCCAAAAAAATGAATAAAATATGATCCCTGATCTTCAGTAGCTTACAGTCTATACTCACAGATGTAAATAGATGTTACAACATGGTACAGTGAGTATTAAGTGAGAGCTATACACACTTGCTCTGTAGGAATGCTGGAGAAAGGCACCTAGCGCTGCCTGAGAGGGCGAACAGAAGCGTTTTTTTTAGGAGCTGAATCTTGAAGGGTAGTTGAGAAATAGCCCAAGCCTTGGAGGAGGGTAGAACCAACAATTCACAGGAAAACTGGAGAAAGCTTCTTTGTATCCTGAACAAAGGGACAGAGGGAGAAAAGAGCACATGTATGTAGGAGGAGCTAAAAGCATGCTAGGGTTTTCAAATCAAGGTGAGAGAGTGAGGAAGTTTGGGTTGGAGAAGGGAATTGGGAACACCTCATAGAGGGGAGTGACATGTTCATTTTTGCTTTTTAGGTAACTTCACAGTAGTGGAGTGTGGAGAAAAGATTTGAGAAAGGCGGAGTTGGTGACTGAGGATCATTTCAGGAGGGTCAGTGAGAAATCATTAGGCCTGCAGTGGAGCAGTTTTGGAGAGATGTAGAGTGGAGTCAGGCTTGAGAAATATTAGGAAATAAGTGTGGAAAGACCTTGTGGTTGATTAGTTGAGCGATGGAGAAACTCCGTAGAGAGAAGAGAATAGTTCTTCCTGGATGTGATAAGATGTCCTCTTTAGAAGTGGTGACATTTCCCCAGAGCAGAAGAGGGGAGTGTGTTCCATCCTGTGGGGTTGATGGTCAGAACTGTGGAGGTGAGAGGGAGTTTGGCAGTGTGGATGGAGTACAGGAGTTCTGGAGATTGCTGGTAGGGAAAGGTCGTAGAGGACTTCACTGAGAAGAGCTTCACTGTCATGCTCCTCTAGTTGATGAGGGAACTGTTTAATATTTTTTAATTTGGTGAGTGATCAGTGAACTTATCTATACTTGTGTTTTAATAGTTCTGGTAGGGCTTCCCCTGGTGGTCCAGTGGATAAGGACACCACCTTGCAGTGCAAGGGGCGCTGGTTCGATCCCTGGCCTGGGAAGATCCCACGTGCCGCGGAGCGGCTGGACCAATGTGTCCAATGACCGAGCTGGAGCTCTGGGGCGCATGCGCCCAGAGCCGGCGCTCTGCAACGACAGACGCCACCGCGATGGGAGGCCCACAGGAGCCAAAGAACAAAGACGGATGAAAATAGAGAAATGAAAAGACCAATGGAAGTGGCCCGCCCGCTCCCCTCCCTCCCTACCCTGACCCCTGCCCAAAATAAATAAATAAATAAATCTTTAAAAAAAAAAAATAGTTCTGGTAACTGTCCTGGCTTGATTGGAGAGGACATTGCAGGTACTTGTGAGCTAATGACAATAATATATAGTTAGTCGTAAGGAGCTGGTTTACTGTTCTAACATTGGGAATGGATGGTTTAGCTTTTGGGGAAAGTTCAGGAATAGAGTTAACAGGATATATTTATTGATGTATGAAAAGGGCAATAGGAGACAAAGATATAATGAGATTTCTGGATTGGGAGAAAAAGGGAAGGGTGATGCCATTAACCATGATAGGAGACCCTTTGGAAGAGGAAGGAGGATGGGATGTTGTAGGACTGGGGGAAGTAGTGATTTGTTAACTAGGTACATTGAGCTTATGGTGCCTTTTTTTTTTTTTTTAAATAAACTTTTATTTATTTATTTGTGACTGTGCTGGGTGTTCGTTGATGTGTGAGCTTAGTTACTCTGTGACATGTGGGATCTTCCCGGATCAGGGATTGAACACGTATCTCCTGAATTGGCAGATGGGTTCTTATCCACTGAGCCACCAGAGAAGCCCTTGTGCTTTTTATCACTCTAATTATTACCATACTTACATATAAGTACGGTATAGTTATATAAGTATTACCTTGTCTTGTGTTCTGTAAGTATTAAATCTCTGTGTAGGGTTCAGAGGCCTCAACCTGGAAGAAGTTGTGTGATGGATTAGTGATGTTTGCTGTGGTCAAAGGAATGTGAGTTGGTTGAGAATGTTAGTACCTGATGTTTGCCTAGTACTGTTCTAGGTACTGGGTTACAACAGAGAATCAAACCAAACCAAAACACCCACCTTTGAGGAACTAACATCCTAATGTTTGGAGATAGGCCATGAAACATTTATGTGGTATTTTAGAATTGTATGCCACACATACATGCTGTTCCTGTAAGGGTCAGTTAAGTTACAGGATGAACAGAATTATCCAGGACAGGATGCAGAAAGGAGGAACGGGGACAATTGGACACTGAATAGGTTATATGTGACAGTATGACTTTGCCTCATTTTAGTATTTGCCAAAAATATGAAAGTTTAACAAAAGTGCCCAGACTCTAAAGATTGTTCTTGTTTTCTAGGTATTAAATCGCCTGACTTTTGCATCTACTCTTTCTCACCTGCGTCGTTTAAATTCTCCCATTGGTAGAGACGGCAAGCTAGCAAAACCAAGACAGTTGCATAACACATTGTGGGGAATGGTGTGTCCTGCTGAGACCCCAGAGGTAATATATTAGAATTTATGTTCAAGACAAAAAGTACAGTAATCATGTAGGGTATAATTACTTTTATAAGTAACTTTTAATTACTTATAGTGTTATTTAGGTAGTTTAGAACTAAGATACTATAATTTTGTTCTTAGGATGTAAGAGTACATTGTGAGGCCCCTGCGATGGGAGGCCCACACAGGCCAAGGAGTAAAGATGGACAAAAATAAATAAAAACCAATAAAAGAGGCCAAAATTAAAAAAAAAAAAAACCCTCTCTTAAAGAAAAAAAAGAGTACATTGTGAATCCAGATTGGAGGGGAAATGTGGAAAAGAATTTTGAAAGTCAATATGAGTAATATGTACTTCATTTATTCCAAGGGCCATGCTGTTGGACTAGTGAAGAATTTAGCCCTAATGGCTTATATTTCAGTTGGATCTCAACCTTCTCCAATTCTGGAATTCTTAGAAGAATGGAGTATGGAAAATTTAGAAGAAATTTCTCCTGCAGCTATTGCTGAGTACGTACAGGATGCAATTAAAAAACAAAAATACTTGTTAATTTTTGGTTATAGTTTACCATAGGGTTACTAAGTGAAAAGTGCTTTTGGTTTTGCATTTTAGTGCAACCAAGATTTTTGTTAATGGCTGCTGGGTTGGAATACACAAAGATCCCGAACAGCTTATGAACACTCTACGGAAGCTGCGGCGTCAGATGGACATCATTGTGTCTGAAGTAAGAGTCTTTAATTAATTAAGAGGATGTGATCGCTGGGATTTCTGAACGAGGCATGAAACTAGTGAAAGTTATCTTTACACTGATGCCTTTCCTGAACTGGTGTCCTTTGAATTGTAAAGTATACTGTTAAAAGTCTAGGTGATTTTTTTTTTAATATTATTACTTATTTTTGGCTGTGCTGAATCTTCTTTGCTTTGTGCAGGCTCTACTCTTTGCCAAAAAAAAAAGACTCTAAAGATTGTTCTTGTTTTCTAGGTATTAAATCGCCTGACTTTTGATCCTCGTCGTTTAAATTCTCCCATTGGTAGAGACGGCAAGCTAGCAAAACCAAGACAGTTGCATAACACATTGTGGGGAATGGTGTGTCCTGCTGAGACCCCAGAGGTAATATATTAGAATTTATGTTCAAGACAAAAAGTACAGTAATCATGTAGGGTATAATTACTTTTATAAGTAACTTTTAATTACTTATAGTGTTATTTAGGTAGTTTAGAACTAAGATACTATAATTTTGTTCTTAGGATGTAAGAGTACATTGTGAGGCCCCTGCGATGGGAGGCCCACACAGGCCAAGGAGTAAAGATGGACAAAAATAAATAAAAACCAATAAAAGAGGCCAAAATTAAAAAAAAAAAAAACCCTCTCTTAAAGAAAAAAAAGAGTACATTGTGAATCCAGATTGGAGGGGAAATGTGGAAAAGAATTTTGAAAGTCAATATGAGTAATATGTACTTCATTTATTCCAAGGGCCATGCTGTTGGACTAGTGAAGAATTTAGCCCTAATGGCTTATATTTCAGTTGGATCTCAACCTTCTCCAATTCTGGAATTCTTAGAAGAATGGAGTATGGAAAATTTAGAAGAAATTTCTCCTGCAGCTATTGCTGAGTACGTACAGGATGCAATTAAAAAACAAAAATACTTGTTAATTTTTGGTTATAGTTTACCATAGGGTTACTAAGTGAAAAGTGCTTTTGGTTTTGCATTTTAGTGCAACCAAGATTTTTGTTAATGGCTGCTGGGTTGGAATACACAAAGATCCCGAACAGCTTATGAACACTCTACGGAAGCTGCGGCGTCAGATGGACATCATTGTGTCTGAAGTAAGAGTCTTTAATTAATTAAGAGGATGTGATCGCTGGGATTTCTGAACGAGGCATGAAACTAGTGAAAGTTATCTTTACACTGATGCCTTTCCTGAACTGGTGTCCTTTGAATTGTAAAGTATACTGTTAAAAGTCTAGGTGATTTTTTTTTTAATATTATTACTTATTTTTGGCTGTGCTGGATCTTCTTTGCTTTGTGCAGGCTCTACTCTAGTTGTGGCGGGTGGGGGCTACTCTTCGTTGTGGTGTTTGGGCTTCTCATTGGTGTGGCTTCTCCTGATTCGGAGGATACAGGCTTCAGTAGTTGGCACTTGTGGGCTGTAGAACTTGGGCTCAGTAGTGGCGTTGCACAGGCTTAGTTGCTCTGAGGCATGTGGACCAGTCTTCCTAGACCATGGATTGAACCTGTGTCCTCTGCATTGGCAGGCAGATTCCCATCCACCATGCCAGTAGGGAAGTCCCTAGGTGATGTTTTGAACTAGATTTTTTTTTTTTTAATTTGACCTCTTTTAATTGGTTTTTTATTTATTTATTTTCGTCCATCTTCATTCTTTGGCTTGTGTGCGCCTCCCATTGCAGTGACCTCTCTCATTGCAGAGCACCAGCTCTGGAAGCCTGCGCTCCAGAGAGCTGGCTCGTAGTTGGACACACCGGCCCAGCCGCTTGGCTTGTGGGCTCTTCCTGGGCCAGGGATTGAACTGGTGCCCCTTGCACTGCAAGGCAGACTCTTTACCCACTGGACCACCAGGGAAGCCCTGAACTAGATTTAATAATAAAGTATTGCTTGCTTTAATGCCCTGGATATATGCATCTTAAATTTTGACATGTAGTTTGTTTATTAAATTATATTTTGGGATTCAGATTACATTTTAAATTCTTTTGAGAGTCTGTTTTGTAAAGCTGGCAACAATGCTTATAAAGGGAAAATGATCATATTTAATATCTTCTTTGTTGGAATCCAAAGATTGATTCATGAAATGTGATACATCTCTTTTAGATTCTTTGTACTTAGGTGGATTTTTTTTTTTGTCATTCTTTTTTTTTTTTAAACTTTTTATTTTACTTTTAACTTTTACAGAGTTTTGTTGTTTACAGATATGCATGTTCCCAGATTAGTCATATGTATATCCACCCCCCTTCCCACCCCTCCCGACCATCACACAGCACCCCTTAAGGATCTCCTTTTCTCACAGAGCAATGACTGTAGCTATTTTCTTCACTTATGATAGTATAGGCCTTCATGCTACTTCCTTTTCACCTCCCTAGGTGGATGTTGAAGTGCTCTGGGGATAGGATTTTTTTTTTTAATCATTAAAATACCATATGAGCTTTATTCCTTCCCCAAATAGGGCTTTTGCTTTTAATGTACTATGTTTAGGGCTAGGCTCAGGCTTTTGATTTCTGCAAGTCTACACCTTTGGGTCTGTCTAGGTGAAAGTGAATTTGGAGGGAAACTAACACACTTAAGCTGGCCACCTATCTGCCTAGCAAAGCAGAGAATCCAGGTTTGGGTGCTCCAGGCCTTCCTCGAGCCAGAGACCCTGGGTTTTGACCCAGTGGTATTCAGAGCTTGAAGTTAGGAGCAGCATGCTTCACATGAGGGTAACAGGCAGGGATAAGAGAACTCTAAGAACTAACATTGGCTGTGTTTTTTATGATTGACAATTGTGTTAATGCCATTTATGTTTGCTGAGGTTATCTCTGTTCTCTGGGGTAAAATTAAATTTATGCTAATGCTGTTTTACTTTTCCATGGGCCCATTCTCAACCTGGAATGCTTGTACTCCCTGTCATCCATGCCTCCTCAAAAATGGGTAATAGGGAGAAGGGTGCTTTTCATTCTTGTTAGGTAAATCTCACAAATTCTTCAAAATTTAGTATTAACTCTTGTCTTCTTCAGAATACTTTACCCTGTTCGATTTAGATCAGAAGTTCGCAAACATTTTCTTGAAAGGACTAGATATTAAATATTTTAGTCTTTGTTTACTTTACAGTGTCTGTTGTATATTCAACTCTGCTTTTGTAGTGGAAAGTAACCATAGACAGTACATAAATCAGTATAACTTTATTTAAAAAAAAAAATAGATGACAGGGGAGGGTACATTTGGACTATACGGCTGTTTACTGAGCCTTCCCATCTCTGTGACTATATGTGGCATACTTTCCTTAAATAACTTATGATGTAGTATATATACCAGACAGTAACTATTGATTTATATGCTTGCTTCACTCACTATCCTGTTACCTTCTAGGTCAGAGGTAAGGAGCATGTCTTAATATGATTTTGTATTTTCAGTTCCTGGAGTGGTGCCTGGCATGTCATGTTTGACAGTGGGTGTTTGTTGAAACTATAAATGGGCCCTGTGTCCTTGAACGGGGCTCTTTAATCTTCTGTTGGAGAGTGTTGTTGAGAGCCTCTTGGTGGAAGGATCCTGTGTGTTTTTCAGGAGTCTAGCACTTTTTCTTTTTTTGTATTTTCTGATAACTGGAGGTTCTCGTTTTACCCCTTCCCAACTTTAACCTTGTGTTGGACCTGTTAGGCTTTCCTGTCAGGAGTGCTCTCAAGAACACATATTTCCTTTGGAACACAAGGTACTGTTTGGCCTTTGAGGAGAGAGAGCTCAGTTTATGTCTTCCTGTTAAAGCTATATTGTTAGCTCTGTTGTAATATACTATTCTAAATTCCATTAAGAATTCTCTAAGGATTCAAAGCAGGCATTTGAGAATGCCATTCATGGTGTTTTTGCTTGCAAACACAGTTTTTCAATCTCAGATTTTTTTCTTAAGGACAGGTCGTGAGCTAAGAATGTGGGACATTTTCTTTTTCTTGGCTTTTGACTCTTTGGGAGAGCTTGGTGTTTTTGATGAAACTTTTAGGATTTACCGCTGTTTTATAACTGAATAATTTAAACTTTTACTTTAAATAAACCCAATCTTTTTCTTTCTTTTTCCTTTGGCCACGTCACATGGCTTGCAGGCTCTTAGTTCACCAACCAGGGATTGAACCCAGGCCCCATCAGTGAAAGCGCAGACTACCAGGGAATTCCCCACCCAGTCCCAGTTTTTTCTTTAATAAAAATATCTGAATGTGATTTCACTTTTTAAGACTTTTGCGTGGAAATACCATTTCCCAACTCAATAGCAATTCATTTCTTAGTTGACTTTTAAGATAATATATTACATCTAGAAAGTTCACTAGGAATTCTTATTTGTTTACTTCCTGATATTGGCACTTCAAACTCTTTGGTGCTTTTAATATTATGTTCTTTATGGTAAATTTTCCAAAAATATTTTTGATATTTTCTAGGAATATATTTTCTGGCATTATCCAGTAGAAATACAATGTAAGTTACACATGCAGTTTGTGTTTTTCTAGTAGTCATGTTAAAAAAGTTTCTTAAAAAAGGAAATTCCTTAGTGGTCCAGTAGTAGGACTCCGTGATCTGCTGAGAGCATGGGTTCAGCCCCTGGTCAGGGAACTAAGGTCCCGAAAGCCACGTGGTGTGTGGAGGGGAAGAGAGAGAATGAAAATAATTTAAATGTGTTTTATTTAGCTTGACACATCAAAAATAGTACAGTTTCAACAAATAATCCATAGAAAATTATCAGTGATAAATTTTATTATTGCAGATCCAGTAAGTAGTTTATACTTACAGCATATCTCCTTTTAGAATGGGCATATTTCAAGTTCTCAGTAGTGACTGCTCTCTTAGACAGCCAGACTGTAAGCCCTTTGCCTGATAGGTGATCATGAGAAGTCAGGTGTACAGCTGGGAAAGCTTGAACAAGGCAGTGAGAGAGGACTGGATATTGAAAGGATACATAGTGAAGTGCTTGTAATTACCAAAGAGACAAAAATAAGAAATTGTCATATACTAGTGTTTGTGATATCAAAAATATATTTTATTCATACATTATTTTGTATGACATTATTATAGATATTCATCTCTATAGCTATATATCAAGCTTAGATATTTATCCTATATAAAATTTTAAATTATACCTACATTTTTAGTATATTGAACAATGATAAACTAAGATCTGTTGACTTTATTTGATAATTTATTAATCTTACTGTATTTTTAGCTAAGCCTTAATGGTACAGAGAAAATAAAAGCTTATGAGACTGTTTTGTCTTTTTTTGTGTATAGGTTTCTATGATCAGAGATATTCGAGAGAGGGAGATTCGGATCTATACAGATGCAGGCCGTATTTGTAGACCACTTCTGATTGTGGAAAAACAAAAGCTACTTTTGAAGAAGAGACACATTGATCAATTGAAAGAGAGAATATAACAATTACAGGTAAGAACATGCAGTTAGAAAAAAAGTGAGATAGAATTCATATGACATAAAACATTTTAAAGTGTGTAGTTCAGTGATTTTTTTTTTTTTTAGCATAGTCACAAGATTGTGCGACCATTACCACTATCTAATTCCAGAATATTTTCTTTGACCCAAAAAGAAACTGTACTCATTGGTAATTACACTTGTTGTTTTTAATTTTTTTATTAAGGAGGAGGCTTAGGGTTTCCCTGGTGGCCCAGGCGGTGAAGAATCTGCCTGCAATTCAGGAGACCTAGGTTCGATCCCTGGGTCAGGAAGATCCCTGGAAAAGGGAATGTACTCCATTCCAGTATTCTTGCCTGGAGAATTCCATGAGCAAAGGAGTCTGGTGGGCTCTAGACCAAAGGATTGCAAAGAGTCGGACATGACTGAGCAACTAACACTTTCTTTCAAGAACCTTCTCGGGTCTTATTTAAAAATAAAAACCTTTGTGACATGGTAAAGACTATCTCTACTAACAAAAAAAATAACCTACATAGGACTCTGAGCTTCCACTGCGGGGAGCACAGGTTTGATCCCTGGTCGGGGAACTAGGATCCCACATGCTCTGTGGCGTGGCCAAAAAAAAGAAATAACCTATGTGAAAAAAAAAAGCCTTTGGTTTTGGAATCTAGCTAAGAACAATATAATAAAAATCATATACTAGTGTTTGTGATATCAAATATATTTTATTCATACATTATTTTGTATGACATTATTATAGATATTCATCTCTATAGCTATATATCAAGCTTAGATATTTATCCTATATAAAATTTTAAATTATACCTACATTTTTAGTATATTGAACAATGATAAACTAAGATCTGTTGACTTTATTTGATAATTTATTAATCTTACTGTATTTTTAGCTAAGCCTTAATGGTACAGAGAAAATAAAAGCTTATGAGACTGTTTTGTCTTTTTTTGTGTATAGGTTTCTATGATCAGAGATATTCGAGAGAGGGAGATTCGGATCTATACAGATGCAGGCCGTATTTGTAGACCACTTCTGATTGTGGAAAAACAAAAGCTACTTTTGAAGAAGAGACACATTGATCAATTGAAAGAGAGAGAATATAACAATTACAGGTAAGAACATGCAGTTAGAAAAAAAGTGAGATAGAATTCATATGACATAAAACATTTTAAAGTGTGTAGTTCAGTGATTTTTTTTTTTTTTAGCATAGTCACAAGATTGTGCGACCATTACCACTATCTAATTCCAGAATATTTTCTTTGACCCAAAAAGAAACTGTACTCATTGGTAATTACACTTGTTGTTTTTAATTTTTGTATTAAGTAAGAGGCTTAGGGTTTCCCTGGTGGCCCAGACGGTGAAGAATCTGCCTGCAATTCAGGAGACCTAGGTTCGATCCCTGGGTCAGGAAGATCCCCTGGAAAAGGGAATGTACTCCATTCCAGTATTCTTGCCTGGAGAATTCCATGAGCAAAGGAGTCTGGTGGGCTCTAGACCAAAGGATTGCAAAGAGTCGGACATGACTGAGCAACTAACACTTTCTTTCAAGAACCTTCTCGGGTCTTATTTAAAAATAAAAACCTTTGTGACATGGTAAAGACTATCTCTACTAACAAAAAAAATAACCTACATAGGACTCTGAGCTTCCACTGCGGGGAGCACAGGTTTGATCCCTGGTCGGGGAACTAGGATCCCACATGCTCTGTGGCGTGGCCAAAAAAAAGAAAAAAGAAATAACCTATGTGATAAAATAATATATAACAAAATATAGACAGTATAATACATTTAATTAAAAAGAGTCTTTTACAATTTGTTATTAATGATATAGGAATGTATATAGTTTTGTTGTAAAAAAAATTTCAAAATATAGATGTAATAAAAAAATATAAAAGCCCCCAGTTCACTTTTCCTTTTCAAAAGTAAATACTGTTACCTAATGGGGTACATGTTCTTCCAGACCTTATTCTTTTATATACTCACCCCCTAACCCCACAAGTAGGTTCTCTAGATCAGAGAAGAGCAAAACAAACTAATAGTAGTTACAGAGCCATACTTCATGTATATTATTTAGTTGTTTTTTTCACTGTTAACAATAATATGTGTATTTTAGGATTCCGTATATGAGTACATATAGATAGAGGAATACTTTTTATTAAGTAGGAAATCTAGTTAATCGAGATAGTTCAGGAAGTAAGGAAATTAACTGAATTCCTCTTTGTTAGTTGGCAGGATCTTGTGGCCAGTGGGGTGGTAGAATATATTGATACTCTGGAAGAGGAAACAGTGATGCTTGCAATGACCCCCGATGATTTACAGGAGAAGGAAGTAGCTTATTGTTCCACATACACACACTGTGAGATTCATCCATCGATGATCCTTGGTGTCTGTGCATCTATTATTCCTTTTCCTGATCATAACCAGGTTGGTAGCAATTTTTAACTATGCTTTGTGAGGAATTGGGGGAAGTAGAATAAAAATCAGAGATGAGTCTGTAGTTTCTTCTGGAAGAAAAGCCTTGTAGTGTAAAGGCTATAAATTATAGCATTTTATATGCTTATTCTTGCTTTTGACTCTTAGGAGCAATAATTGCTTATTCCAGAAAAAAATAGGAACTTTACCAACCATATTTCTGATTTATGAAGTACCCCACAGAGTCTGTTTATTTATTTATTTAGGAGTAATTAAATTTTTGTTGATTCTGCTTTTCATTTCTACCTCTAGTCCCCCAGAAACACATACCAGTCTGCTATGGGTAAGCAGGCTATGGGTGTTTATATCACCAACTTTCATGTTCGTATGGATACACTGGCTCATGTTCTCTATTATCCTCAAAAACCACTCGTGACTACACGGTCTATGGAGTATCTTCGATTTAGAGAGCTGCCAGCAGGTATGTTCAGTTTTGTTCCACATTTTTAAAGATCCTGCCATGGTTAAGACCCTTTTGTGGATGCTTTGGAGGATTATTAAAATGCATATGATATGATCTCTGTTCTCACAGAATTATAATGTATATATGTATGATGTATGTGATTATATGTTATATAATTATGTATTGCATATGTATATATGTATAATTGTATAATGTATAATTCTTAGAATTATAATGAACACAACTAAATAAAAAGGTAAATGTGTGGGAAACGTTATGATGAAGGAATAGATTCCTTTTGAAGCACAGAGTGAAAGAAATGATTGATTCCTGTTGGAGTCTGGAGCCAGTCTCATGGCAGAGGTAGCATTTTGAACTCGAGTAAATTTGATGATAGGTTGATTGAATTGGAGAGATATTTTAAACAAGGGCCTGCATGCATTAAGGCAACTGCCAGTATTTATGTCGGTGTAGTATGGCTGGAGTGTACATGCATGGGAGTGGTTCTTGATCTCATGGAGTAGAGATAGTGGGTTGAATTTATTTTGAGAATGAAAATATCTAGCCTTTTTGAACAAGGAAGTAATCCAGTTAGACATTTATTTTAGAATATCATCCTGATAGTCACCTAAGGAATAGATTGAAGTCAGATACAGTATCAAGTAGGGAGATAAAGGTTCTTGCAGTGGTCTTAAGTGAGAAGTGATGAGGTCTTTATTAAGAATAAAAAAGTGTATGGGGGGCTTCCTTGGTGGTCCAGTGGATAGAGTCCGCCTTGCAGTGCAAGGGGCACCAGTTTGATCCCAGTCCCAGGAAGATCCCACGTGCTGCAGAGCAACTGGAACGGTGTGTCCGTTTGCAAGCTGGTTCTCTGGGGCGCGTGTGCCTGGAGCCAATGCTCTGCAGCGGAAGAGGCCACTGCAGTGGGAGTCCCACACAGACCAAAGAATAAAGATGAATGAAAATAAATAAAAAACCAATAAAAGAGGCCAAAATTTTTTTAAAAAAGAGAAGGCAAAGGTATACTTAAAAAAGAAAAGTGTATGGAGTTGAGACACCTGTTGAATACACTTGATAGGACTTGATTACTAATTGGATGTGGAATGATGAAGACAGGGAAGAGAATCGAAGGTCTCATCAAAAGTAGTTTTGGGGCCTCCTTGGTGGTCCACTGATTTAGTAAAAAGTCCGCCTTGCAGTGCATGGGGCACTGGTTCGATCCCTGGCTGGGGAAGATCCCATGTGCTGTGGAGCAGCTGGACTGGTGTGTCCAATTACGAGCCAGTGCTCTGGAGCTCATGCTCCCAGAGCCGGTGCTCTGCCATGAGAGAGGCCACTGCAATGGGAGGCCCATACCGGCCTAAGAATAAAGATGGATGGGAATAAATAAATAAATAACCAATAAAAGAGGCCAAAATTTTTTTTAAAAAAGTAATTTTGGCAGTAGCAACTAAATAAGATTGGGGTAGGGAAAATAGTACTGCTTTTTTTTTTTTTTGGTGGCATAGGGAGAGGGTAGAGCAGGGCTGGGAAGAAGGGAACAGGGTAGTACCAAGTCAGACCTAAAGTCAGGAGATAGGAGCTGGAACTTGATCCTGTTGCTTATTAGCTTTGAGATCATGGGTAAATTTTATTTTATTAGATATTTCTGATAATGCAAATATTTTTTGCCTTGTTTAAATGGCACAGGATTGCTGTGAGAATCATGAAACTTGGTTGGGAGAGAAACTTTATAAAATGAGGTGACATGTATATAATCACTGATTAGAAAATGGATATATTGGGAATGACCATTATTAGAATTCGCTCATATTAGACATTTGGCCATCAGAGTCATTTGTTCATGACTGCTACTCCAGGAGGAAGAGATTTCGGCAGTTACCATGGTGAAAACATTTGTGGCAAGTGTGATTAAATAAGATAGATTTAAAAGAAAGGGGTAATTTTTCTTTGTTTCTTGTGTGATGCTTTATTGTTTGCTATTAAATGCACTACAGGTATCAACTCAATTGTGGCCATTGCATCATATACTGGATATAATCAAGAAGACTCTGTTATCATGAATCGCTCAGCTGTTGACCGAGGCTTTTTCAGGTCAGCTATTTTTAAAAGTGGCTACAATACAGATATAGTGGAAGTACTAATGTTTTAATTTTAAAAAACAGCTCTTTAAAAAAAATAGATAAAATCAAAAAACTTAACCCAAAAGGCAAGGGAACTTCCCCGGCGGTCTAGTGGTTAAGACACCTGTTGAATACACTTGATAGGACTTGATTACTAATTGGATGTGGAATGATGAAGACAGGGAAGAGAATCGAAGGTCTCATCAAAAGTAGTTTTGGGGCCTCCTTGGTGGTCCACTGATTTAGTAAAAAGTCCGCCTTGCAGTGCATGGGGCACTGGTTCGATCCCTGGCTGGGGAAGATCCCATGTGCTGTGGAGCAGCTGGACTGGTGTGTCCAATTACGAGCCAGTGCTCTGGAGCTCATGCTCCCAGAGCCGGTGCTCTGCCATGAGAGAGGCCACTGCAATGGGAGGCCCATACCGGCCTAAGAATAAAGATGGATGGGAATAAATAAATAAATAACCAATAAAAGAGGCCAAAATTTTTTTTAAAAAAGTAATTTTGGCAGTAGCAACTAAATAAGATTGGGGTAGGGAAAATAGTACTGCTTTTTTTTTTTTTGGTGGCATAGGGAGAGGGTAGAGCAGGGCTGGGAAGAAGGGAACAGGGTAGTACCAAGTCAGACCTAAAGTCAGGAGATAGGAGCTGGAACTTGATCCTGTTGCTTATTAGCTTTGAGATCATGGGTAAATTTTATTTTATTAGATATTTCTGATAATGCAAATATTTTTTGCCTTGTTTAAATGGCACAGGATTGCTGTGAGAATCATGAAACTTGGTTGGGAGAGAAACTTTATAAAATGAGGTGACATGTATATAATCACTGATTAGAAAATGGATATATTGGGAATGACCATTATTAGAATTCGCTCATATTAGACATTTGGCCATCAGAGTCATTTGTTCATGACTGCTACTCCAGGAGGAAGAGATTTCGGCAGTTACCATGGTGAAAACATTTGTGGCAAGTGTGATTAAATAAGATAGATTTAAAAGAAAGGGGTAATTTTTCTTTGTTTCTTGTGTGATGCTTTATTGTTTGCTATTAAATGCACTACAGGTATCAACTCAATTGTGGCCATTGCATCATATACTGGATATAATCAAGAAGACTCTGTTATCATGAATCGCTCAGCTGTTGACCGAGGCTTTTTCAGGTCAGCTATTTTTAAAAGTGGCTACAATACAGATATAGTGGAAGTACTAATGTTTTAATTTTAAAAAACAGCTCTTTAAAAAAAATAGATAAAATCAAAAAACTTAACCCAAAAGGCAAGGGAACTTCCCCGGCGGTCTAGTGGTTAAGACTCCATGCCTCTGGGCTTCCCTGTTGCTCCAATGGGTAGAGAGTCTGCCTTACAGTGCAGGGGGCACCGGTTTGATCCTGGCACTGGAAGATTCCATGTGCCATGGAGCAGCTGGACTGGTGTGTCCAGTTGCGAACCAGTGCTCTGGATTGTGTGCCCAGAGCCGTTAAACTCTGCAACGAGAAGCTCACATATGCTAATATTGAATAAAAGATGGATGAAAATGAATATAAAATAAAAGAGGCATGATGGGGGAGGAAAAAAAAAGATTCTGTGCCTCCAGTGCAGGCATGGGTTTAATCCCTGGTTGAGGAACTAAGATCTCACACGCCATGTCGTATAGCCAAAAAAAGAGTTATGACTTGTATGTGTCCAAACTTTTTGGTGGTTTTAAATGTCAGGTGAGAAAAATTTTGATATGACAACAAAGAAATTTTTCTGTTAAGATATGTAATCTTCTGCCTCCGTTCATGGCTTCTGCCTCCGTTCATATCTGTGGCTATCTGTCAGGCACATGTTGTTGTATGGTTGCCTGTATAATGGTGGAATCAATGCCCTGCTCCAGAAAGTGGGAGGCCTGGGTGATGGTCATGAATAACTGAAGATGTTGCTTCTTGAATCTGAGAATTTTCAGATACTGATATTTTTAGCCCCCTCCTTTTTGTAAGCAAATAGATATTTGCAGTTAGATAATATAAAAATATCTGAAAAGAAGTAAGGACAAACCTAGAGGTTTAGGATCCTTAAGTAACTACTGTTAAAATAATAGTATGTTTTCTTTTTCAATCTTATTTTCTGTTATTCTTCAGTGTGATTATTTTATTGTCAAACATTTAATCATAAATTGTTGGCATGTGAAAATTAGTTAAAAACCTAAGAATTTAGAAGAGAGGATAGATTTTTTTTTTTCTGTATAGTTTTCAGAGGATATCATACCAGAGGTAGACATTAGAGCTTAATATCATGAATTTCTCACTAGAAATATGAGGCAGATCCTGGGTGACCATCTCTGAGATTATTATGGGAGGGATTCTTATTTTGGGTTGAGCGTTGGACTCAGTGACATTAGTCTTCGTGTTCTCACAGTTCCAGCTGTGCTATAGATCAAATGCTACATGTGTGACCTGTGTAATAGCTCTTAGGACTTAACTTTGACCCTTAATACAGTTAACTCTTGTCCCAGATTCATAGTTTAAATTGCTATGGTTTAAATTCCCAGGTATCAACTAAGTAAAAATTACTGCTATGTTCTAAGTTGTATTATTAAAAGGAAAATAATGTTCACTTTGGAACCATGTGTTTTTAGGTCTGTTTTCTATCGATCGTACAAAGAACAGGAGTCTAAAAAAGGGTTTGATCAAGAAGAAGTTTTTGAGAAGCCTACACGTGAAACTTGCCAAGGTAAGTGATACTGACAGTGAACTTAGGAAATTCAAAGCTAACTTACATTGGTTTTCCTGATTAGTTTTTCTGGGTTCTGTCTCCCTACCCCTCTTCTTTTTGCAGTGTGGAAATATGTTGCTTGTCATTCTCGGAGTTTCTATTTAAGGAAATGGGTATATTTGCCAAGTTTTTGCAACTAGGAGTGAACTTGGTATAGTCCTTCCATTCTGCTAGGTCTTGGTTGAAGAAGGGATTTAGCAAAGCGGAGAGGTCGTGTAATTGCATAGGACACACCTCTGCCCCATTCTCACTTGTACTGGGTCCTGTCTCTCAGTCTATGTATTTGCATGGGAACTTCCTCCCCTCTTCACATTCTGATTTGACATACTGTCTGGCCACAATATTTGTATATATTTAGCAAATAAATAGTGAGAGAATAGCTACAAATTTCTCTTTGTTCTGGGAAACTCAGATTTATTTTCTAGCCACTATTTTTCCCAGGGGGAATCTCTGCTATAGTTTTGGCTTCTAATACTGTTGCATGAAATAGAATGTTTTTGTTTCCATAGGCATCTTCCTGCTTCTCCATTTCCTGTGGGTGCTTCTACGTAGTAGTGAATCGATGTTCAGTGGAGTTAAGGTTGCAGGTTAAGGGGGCTTCCCTTGTGGCTCAGTGGATAAGAACCCGTCTGCCAACGCAGGAGCAGGTTCAAGTCCTGGGTGACCATCTCTGAGATTATTATGGGAGGGATTCTTATTTTGGGTTGAGCGTTGGACTCAGTGACATTAGTCTTCGTGTTCTCACAGTTCCAGCTGTGCTATAGATCAAATGCTACATGTGTGACCTGTGTAATAGCTCTTAGGACTTAACTTTGACCCTTAATACAGTTAACTCTTGTCCCAGATTCATAGTTTAAATTGCTATGGTTTAAATTCCCAGGTATCAACTAAGTAAAAATTACTGCTATGTTCTAAGTTGTATTATTAAAAGGAAAATAATGTTCACTTTGGAACCATGTGTTTTTAGGTCTGTTTTCTATCGATCGTACAAAGAACAGGAGTCTAAAAAAGGGTTTGATCAAGAAGAAGTTTTTGAGAAGCCTACACGTGAAACTTGCCAAGGTAAGTGATACTGACAGTGAACTTAGGAAATTCAAAGCTAACTTACATTGGTTTTCCTGATTAGTTTTTCTGGGTTCTGTCTCCCTACCCCTCTTCTTTTTGCAGTGTGGAAATATGTTGCTTGTCATTCTCGGAGTTTCTATTTAAGGAAATGGGTATATTTGCCAAGTTTTTGCAACTAGGAGTGAACTTGGTATAGTCCTTCCATTCTGCTAGGTCTTGGTTGAAGAAGGGATTTAGCAAAGCGGAGAGGTCGTGTAATTGCATAGGACACACCTCTGCCCCATTCTCACTTGTACTGGGTCCTGTCTCTCAGTCTATGTATTTGCATGGGAACTTCCTCCCCTCTTCACATTCTGATTTGACATACTGTCTGGCCACAATATTTGTATATATTTAGCAAATAAATAGTGAGAGAATAGCTACAAATTTCTCTTTGTTCTGGGAAACTCAGATTTATTTTCTAGCCACTATTTTTCCCAGGGGGAATCTCTGCTATAGTTTTGGCTTCTAATACTGTTGCATGAAATAGAATGTTTTTGTTTCCATAGGCATCTTCCTGCTTCTCCATTTCCTGTGGGTGCTTCTACGTAGTAGTGAATCGATGTTCAGTGGAGTTAAGGTTGCAGGTTAAGGGGGCTTCCCTTGTGGCTCAGTGGATAAGAACCCGTCTGCCAATGCAGGAGACGCAGGTTCAAGTCCTGATCCGGGAAGATCCCACATAACTGCAGAGCAGCTAAAACCACACATCAACAAAGACCCAGCATGGCCAAAAATAAATAAATAAAAGTTTTTTTAAAAAAAAGATTACAAATTAAATTCAAACTTTCTGTGGGAGGTTGTGTGTAGAGGACACAGATACTCTTTCTTATGTAATATAGGGAACAGAAGATGGCAACACACTTACCCACGATCACTTAGCGAGTGGAGAATCTGATTTTCCAATACTCAGTCCAATGCTTTATTAGAATTCAGAATAGTTGGTAATGTTTGGAATAATGTTTATGGCATTTCTGTTTCAGAAAATTCTGTCTTTTCTTCTTAGGTATGAGGCATGCTATTTATGACAAGCTGGATGATGATGGTTTGATCGCTCCTGGGGTTCGTGTGTCAGGAGATGATGTGATTATAGGCAAAACAGTCACCTTGCCTGAAAATGAAGATGAATTGGAGGGCACTAATAGACGCTATACAAAGAGAGACTGTAGCACTTTCCTCAGAACTAGTGAGACAGGCATTGTGGATCAAGTTATGGTAACTCTCAACCAAGAAGGATACAAATTTTGTAAAATAAGGGTGAGTATAGCTTTGTCATATTGCTGTTTATAGAAAGTAAACCAGACGGACTTAACTAACTTATTTTTATGTGAATCCAGGTACGCTCTGTTAGAATTCCGCAGATTGGAGACAAGTTTGCTAGTCGACATGGTCAGAAGGGTACTTGTGGTATTCAGTATAGACAAGAGGTAGGTATCTTTTATAACCTCTTAACTCATGGTTTTGTTGAACATTATATTAAATCAAAATGTGCTTTAACTTCAGAGCCCAGAAGCAGTAAAGGCACTTGATTTTAATTGTAGTATTGAATAAGTCAGTGGACATCCTATGTTGAGGGCTTCCCAGGTGGCGCTTGGGGTAAAGAACCCGCCTGCCAGTGCAGGAGATGTAAGAGACACAGGTTTGACCCCTGCGTCTGGAAGATTTTCTGGAGGAAGACATGCCTACTGACTCCAGTATTCTTGCCTGGAGAATTCCATGGACAGAGGAGCCTGGTGGGCTACAGTCCATGGGGTCACAAAGAGTCAGACATGACTGAAGCAACTTAGCATGTGTACTTTGTTGAACAGAATTTAGGACATAGAAAAGTTCAGATGAGGGAAACATCAGTTCTAGTTCTGAAGCTAACAGATTTAGTTGTTTTTGTTTTTGTTTGTAATTTTTGGCCACTTTTATTGGTGTTTCATTTATTTATTTTCATCCATCTTTGTTCTTTGGCCCGTGTGGGCCTCCCATTGCAGTGGCCTCTCTCGCTGCAGAGCACCGGCTCTGGGCGCATGCGCTCCAGAGCTCTGGCTCTTAATTGGACACACCTGTCCAGCCGCTCCGTGGCATGTGGGATCTACCCACTGGACCACCAGGGAAGCCGAAGATTTAGTTTTTTAAGTGTCTTAAAAAATTCCTTTGTAGGATATGCCTTTCACCTGTGAAGGGATCACCCCTGATATCATCATCAATCCTCATGCCATCCCATCTCGTATGACTATTGGTCACTTGATTGAGTGTCTTCAAGGGAAGGTAAGAGGTTTTCTTTACAAATACAGGTTTCCAATTGATGTTTCTTCCTAAGTGTTAGATGATTTCTTTCATTTTTAGCCAGTATGACACTTTTCCTGCTTTTAAACTATTTTGATTGTCTTTTTTGTGTCTTCCTTTTTGTAAAAATTTGTAAATTTATGACTAAGAATTTTTGCAGTATTCACTCTTTACATGTGTTTCTTTTTGTGTTTTTTTTTTTGTGGTATTCAGTATAGACAAGAGGTAGGTATCTTTTATAACCTCTTAACTCATGGTTTTGTTGAACATTATATTAAATCAAAATGTGCTTTAACTTCAGAGCCCAGAAGCAGTAAAGGCACTTGATTTTAATTGTAGTATTGAATAAGTCAGTGGACATCCTATGTTGAGGGCTTCCCAGGTGGCGCTTGGGGTAAAGAACCCGCCTGCCAGTGCAGGAGATGTAAGAGACACAGGTTTGACCCCTGCGTCTGGAAGATTTTCTGGAGGAAGACATGCCTACTGACTCCAGTATTCTTGCCTGGAGAATTCCATGGACAGAGGAGCCTGGTGGGCTACAGTCCATGGGGTCACAAAGAGTCAGACATGACTGAAGCAACTTAGCATGTGTACTTTGTTGAACAGAATTTAGGACATAGAAAAGTTCAGATGAGGGAAACATCAGTTCTAGTTCTGAAGCTAACAGATTTAGTTGTTTTTGTTTTTGTTTGTAATTTTTGGCCACTTTTATTGGTGTTTCATTTATTTATTTTCATCCATCTTTGTTCTTTGGCCCGTGTGGGCCTCCCATTGCAGTGGCCTCTCTCGCTGCAGAGCACCGGCTCTGGGCGCATGCGCTCCAGAGCTCTGGCTCTTAATTGGACACACCTGTCCAGCCGCTCCGTGGCATGTGGGATCTACCCACTGGACCACCAGGGAAGCCGAAGATTTAGTTTTTTAAGTGTCTTAAAAAATTCCTTTGTAGGATATGCCTTTCACCTGTGAAGGGATCACCCCTGATATCATCATCAATCCTCATGCCATCCCATCTCGTATGACTATTGGTCACTTGATTGAGTGTCTTCAAGGGAAGGTAAGAGGTTTTCTTTACAAATACAGGTTTCAAATTGATGTTTCTTCCTAAGTGTTAGATGATTTCTTTCATTTTTAGCCAGTATGACACTTTTCCTGCTTTTAAACTATTTTGATTGTCTTTTTTGTGTCTTCCTTTTTGTAAAAATTTGTAAATTTATGACTAAGAATTTTTGCAGTATTCACTCTTTACATGTGTATATATGGCTATTCTTTTGGTTGGTTCTTTTCTATAATGGTGGTTAATTTGGTGTGAACCCAGTGGTTTTATAGCTATAGTATTAGCTATGCACGCCTCTTGCAGTGGAGGTTTTCTGTTTTTAAGGATCTTATTAAGGCAGAGTGGCTACAGCTTCACTCATAGAGTGATTCGTTTTAAGGATTAAAGCATCATCTTCCTTGAGCTGTAGGAAATATTTGAGTCTCATTTTTTTTTTGTATGTAGTCTCACAGATGACTTCCTATTTGAAAGCTTATAGGTAAATTCATTTGTTAAATTTTATGTAAGATGCTAATAAAATGAACCTTACAATATTACGACTTTTCATAATAAGATACATATTTAATTTGTAATCTTAAGTTCAGAATTTTCCTTTTCTTAGAAATTATGTGTTCTTTTTTTTAATTGACTATGTTTGTATTGACACAGACATCTTAAAGAGAGACAGAAGGAAGCAACCTTTTAAACATTCTTTTCTTTTTAAAGGTATCAGCTAACAAGGGTGAAATTGGTGATGCTACTCCATTCAATGATGCTGTTAATGTGCAGAAGATTTCTAATCTTTTATCTGACTATGGCTACCATCTCAGAGGAAATGAGGTATGTCTGCCTTTACACTGATAATTTGTTGTGTGTATTCTTTTTTGCATGTGTGTTACTTCCTTCTTAAAAAAATTTTACTCTTTCATTGAAGTATACCACATACTTCCAATATATGCATAAACCATAAATGTTCAGGTTGGTGAATTTTCAAAGTGAACACAGCTGTGTAACTGGCACCCAGCTCTTGAGAATCACCAGAACCCTTTTATGCCTGGATGCCCTCTCTTGTGTTCCCTTCCGGTCAGTACCTTCATACCCCGACCCCAAGCTAACCATTCTTTTTACAGTGAAGATTGGATTTGTCTGTTTTGATTTGTATAGAAATGGGATTATATAGTATATGCACATATGTTCTTTGAACTTGTTTAATATTTTTTTAAGTCTGCTTCAAAGTCTGTTTGTTTCAGGTCTTATACAATGGATTCACCGGTCGAAAAATCACATCACAGATTTTTATTGGCCCCACTTATTACCAGCGTCTGAAGCATATGGTAGATGATAAGATTCATTCGCGTGCTCGGGGACCTATTCAGATTCTTAATAGGCAGCCCATGGAGGGTAGATCTCGGTAAGAGAGCTGCATCATCATGTACATACAAGAATGGTTCTCATACTTCGTGATTCCAGGATCCCAAAAGGTCCTTGTCTGGGAGTTGGTATCTCTTTTTTTTTTTTTTGGCCACTTCTGTTGGTCTTTCATTTATTTCCATCTTTGTTCTTTTGCCCTGTGTGGGCCTCCCATCACAGTAGCCTCTCTCGCTGCAGAGCACCGGCTCTGGCTTGGTAGTTGGACATGTCAGTCCAGCCGCTCTGCAGCACATGGGATCTTCCTAGGCCAGGGATCGAACCGGTGCTCCTTGCGCTGCAAGGCAGTGTGTCCTTAACCCACTGGACCACCAGGGAGGCCCGGGAGTTGGTATCTTTTGATATTTATCATGTTAGAAATTAAAACAGGTTTAAAAATCTATTACTTTGTTTCAAAAAAATAACAGTAACAAATCCATCACACATTAACATAAATAACATTTTCAATGAAATTTATTTTCCAAATAAATTTAGTGATAAGTGACATTGGTTTACCTTTTTGGAAATCTCTGATTAACTGGTTCGTGAGAAGATTGCTGGATTCTTGTGTTTGATTCTGCATTTATCCCATTGCAGGATTTTTTTTTTTTTTTAAGATTTATTTATTTATTTGTGGGGTAGGGTGGGGTGGGGAGGGAGGGGAGCAGGTGGGGTACTTCTATTGGTCTTTCATTTGTCTGTTTTTATCCATCTTTGTTCTTTGGCCCGTGTGGGCCTCCCATTGCGGTGGCCTCTGTCGTTGCAGCCGGCTCTGGGCGCATGCGCTCCAGAGCTCTGGCTCAGTGATTGGACACATTGGTCCAACCGCTCCCGCGGCACGTGGGATCTTCCCAGGCCAGGGATCAAACTGGCGCCCCTTGCACTGCAAGGCGGTGTCCTTACCCACTGGACCACCAGGGAAGCCTAGGACTTTCTTTTTTACAGTTAAGTATGTGAGGAAAATCTGACCTCACACAGATTTGTGGTTGAAAAGGGAATAATATTCTAGTGGTTTACAGGTGATTATGGATTTTGGGTTTTTTTAGGTGCTACACAAGGACAAGTTCTCCTTTCTTAAAGGCTGGTTGTGTATAGAATTTGAAATCACTTAAGTAAATCTTTTATATTGAAATCAATTGGCCTGTCTTATACTTCAGGTGTATCTTTTATACTTATGTAATTTTATAGTGTCATAATTGTTCATTTATCTTCACTGAGTTGTGTAGGTTTTTAAATGTTGACACATTTCTTTATACCCCAAAAAATAAACTCACATTTGTGAATGTTACCACTATGTCATCAGAAAGTTTTTAAGTATTGGGAGACATTAAGCTCATAGTGTTGGATAGAGGTTTTCTAAAATTCTACTTTTTGATTGAAAACTCAAATTTTTAATCATTTTTAACAACTACTTAAAATTGTTTTCCTTGAGTGAAAAATATTGTCTACCAAGTATGTAAGTTGGAATTAACATAGTTGGTGCTAATGTTGACAGATTAACATAATCGGTGTCAGCTCTGTTATCAAGTAAAAAAGATATTCCATGATAAAAGTGACTGGTTGAGAATTGTGCAAGTGCTTTACCTCAAGACCGCCTGATCTTCAGTATACAACACAGGTGCTTTATGAGAACTTCTCATTTTATCAGACTATTAAAAACTGTGTATTCAGGGGTCAAAATTTTAATAAAATTAGTCATTTTTACTGCTTCATTAATGACATTCTTTTAAGTAAAACTGGTTTCCTCCCACTTCAGATACACTGGAGAATATTACTGCTAGTAAAGCATAACCTTCTGATTCTACCCCTCTGATTTGTCCAGATGCCAGCAGTTTTATTCAGTTGCTTTTGCAATCTCCTAACCGTGTAGCGAGAATGTAAGAGTAGAAAAATTGAGTCTGGTTCTCATTCTTTACGAATGTTATTTTTTATACTTGCCATTAGTCACAGTGGTATTGATAATAGAAAATCAGTACAAAATAGTCTCTTGTTTCTTCCCATAATAGTGATGGTGGCCTACGTTTTGGAGAAATGGAACGAGACTGTCAGATTGCCCATGGAGCAGCCCAGTTTTTAAGGGAAAGATTGTTTGAGGCATCAGATCCGTATCAGGTTCATGTTTGCAATCTTTGTGGAATAATGGCAATTGCTAACACCAGGACCCATACATATGAATGCAGGGGCTGCCGAAATAAAACCCAGGTATGTTCAGATGTTCCTGGAAGTTGTTACCTGTTCAGGGATATAACCATGTTGGCCTACTCACCCAGGTAGATTTAGTGTGATGAACAGATTGGCATTTTCACAATTTTGATAGCATGTTTCTATTATAAGAATCCTGATTTTTTTTTTTTTTAAAGATTTTATTTATTTGTTTACTTACTGGAGGCGACAGGTTGGGGAGGGAGGGGGCGGGTGGGCCACTTCTCTTGGTCTTTCATTTATCTATTTTTCATCCATCTTTGTTCTTTGGCCCGTGTGGGCCTCCCATCGCGGTGGCCTCTGTTGTCACCTCTGGGCGCATGCACTCCAGAGCCCCGGCTCGGTAATGGGACACATCGGTCCAGCCGCTCTGCGGCATGTGGGATCTTCCCAGGCCGGGCCGGCACCCCTTGCACTGCAAGGCGGTGTCCTTACCCACTGGACCACCATGGAAGCCCCAGATTCCTGATTTTAAGTGAGGAAAAAAGATAATCCTGTTTTTCTAAAAACTAGTTTTGTTTTAGCATGGTAAATTCTCTAAGCTGTTCATCTTTTGGAAATAGGCTTTGTACAAGGCATTTTAAACAATGAGTTTTTTTTGTTTTGTTTTAAACCTTTTAATTGAGAAGGGTAAATATAAATTAAGTCTGACAGAAAGGGTAAAATACCGAAGCCTGTTAAGAGCCATGACAGGCCAAGGTGGTGGATGAGTATTAGCAGCCCACTCATTTGTTCATTGCCTCTAGTACCACGTCTGTAGCTTTTGCTGGTGTAGGGGAAGTGGAGTTGCTTCAGTACAGCCTGGCTGATTACCTCTTTTTTCTCCTCCCCCAGATCTCTCTGGTGAGAATGCCTTACGCGTGCAAACTGTTGTTTCAGGAACTCATGTCCATGAGCATTGCGCCTCGAATGATGAGTGTTTAGCTCTTTTAAAAATCTTGGTGTCTTGTTTCTGTGATACAGCTTTTAAAAAAAAAAATTAAAACGAAAAACTGCTTCACTGTAATTAAAAGCATTTTATTTGTTTTGTTTAATGATACACATGCTTTTCTTTTTCTGTAAATAGACAATAAATTTTTGTAGATAGTCTTGGTGTGTTATCTTTATTTCGTATTTCACTGTGTAAAACCAGTGAATATAGGTAAAGTGTTAGTGGACTGGATGAGAAGAAACTGGCTATCAGGCAAGAACAGGGGGTTTTGGTTACCCATGACTACTTTTTAGCTATGCAGACTAATATATTCTGCAGGTTTACAGCTCTGCACCTTCACCTGTTTAAAAGAAAAAAGATAAAAATTAGTTACATACATGGCTATGGTTGCTTTCCTAATTTTGAGGTAGTGTTTCCAAATAAATGAAGATTGTAAAATGTGGAGATAAAGGATATGTGAGGTTAGAGGATAAATGATCTGGTGGAGTGCTCTTAGGAATTTGAGCTGCCTGTATGTGATCTTTAGATGTGGAATGTGGTTTTGTTGTACTGGTCTGTCTGTAAGGGATGGACCTTCCTACAGAACTGGGAGAAGCACGTTTCACTGATGAGCAAGGCAAGATCCAGAGAGGCTGAGGAACTCCTCTTTGTCTTCTGGTTCTCTTTCAGAATTGAGAGTGGAAGAATCAGAGGCCGAGCTGAGGCTCAGACACATGCCGCTCGGCCACTGCTCTGTTTCCTCACTTGGCTTTACACCTCATGGCTGAAACCAATCTGACGCAACACATCTTCACTAGGGTAAATATAAATTAAGTCTGACAGAAAGGGTAAAATACCGAAGCCTGTTAAGAGCCATGACAGGCCAAGGTGGTGGATGAGTATTAGCAGCCCACTCATTTGTTCATTGCCTCTAGTACCACGTCTGTAGCTTTTGCTGGTGTAGGGGAAGTGGAGTTGCTTCAGTACAGCCTGGCTGATTACCTCTTTTTTCTCCTCCCCCAGATCTCTCTGGTGAGAATGCCTTACGCGTGCAAACTGTTGTTTCAGGAACTCATGTCCATGAGCATTGCGCCTCGAATGATGAGTGTTTAGCTCTTTTAAAAATCTTGGTGTCTTGTTTCTGTGATACAGCTTTTAAAAAAAAAAAATTAAAAACGAAAAACTGCTGCACTGTAAGTAAAAGCATTTTATTTGTTTTGTTTAATGATACACATGCTTTTCTTTTTCTGTAAATAGACAATAAATTTTTGTAGATAGTCTTGGTGTGTTATCTTTATTTCGTATTTCACTGTGTAAAACCAGTGAATATAGGTAAAGTGTTAGTGGACTGGATGAGAAGAAACTGGCTATCAGGCAAGAACAGGGGGTTTTGGTTACCCATGACTACTTTTTAGCTATGCAGACTAATATATTCTGCAGGTTTACAGCTCTGCACCTTCACCTGTTTAAAAGAAAAAAGATAAAAATTAGTTACATACATGGCTATGGTTGCTTTCCTAATTTTGAGGTAGTGTTTCCAAATAAATGAAGATTGTAAAATGTGGAGATAAAGGATATGTGAGGTTAGAGGATAAATGATCTGGTGGAGTGCTCTTAGGAATTTGAGCTGCCTGTATGTGATCTTTAGATGTGGAATGTGGTTTTGTTGTACTGGTCTGTCTGTAAGGGATGGACCTTCCTACAGAACTGGGAGAAGCACGTTTCACTGATGAGCAAGGCAAGATCCAGAGAGGCTGAGGAACTCCTCTTTGTCTTCTGGTTCTCTTTCAGAATTGAGAGTGGAAGAATCAGAGGCCGAGCTGAGGCTCAGACACATGCCGCTCGGCCACTGCTCTGTTTCCTCACTTGGCTTTACACCTCATGGCTGAAACCAATCTGACGCAACACATCTTCACTTCTTTTTTTCTTTCACAGCACAGATGAGCGGTTTACACAATGGGATGGTGTTTATGAATGCTGACAATAAATTCTGTTCTTATTTTTTGGCTTAAGAAAAAACCAGTTCAGACGTCAGTCTAATAGAACTATGTAAATGTAAAGTAGTATGACTCGCCTTCCGCTAGGACGGGTGCTGAAGAGGAAGCTTCTGATGGTGAGTGGATAGAGGCAGAACAGAACTGGGTACCCGCCAATATACGCTCTTGAGGTTTTTTCCTTACAAAAGCTCAAAGTGAAGAACCAGAATTGTCTACAGTCATTTCCTTTTAAATGGGAATTTAATATAGTAGTCACAACATCAAGGAGAATGCAGTGACGATAGAAAGTTATGGGAAATATAAGCCATTCTAATCAGGTTTGAGGCATTCCGTTCACCACTGAATGTTCTTTTGGAGCCATGCACTCCACATTTTGATTACATACTTAATGCCCTTCCCTTGTGGATTGCTAACATCACTGAATTTCATTAAGAGCTATGTTTAATACTTAAATACTTGACTCTGTCCTTTTTTTCTTTTTTTTTTGTAATTTTGGCATTTTTAAATTTTTCATCCCTCTTTATTCTTCAGCCCATGTGGGCCTCCCATTGCAGTGGTCTCTATCGTTGCAGAGCACCGGCTCTGGGCGCACGCGCTCCAGAGTGCCAGCTCGTAATTGGACACACCGGCCCAGCTGCTCTGCAGCACATGGGGTCTTCCCGGGGCAGGGATCGAACTGGTGCCCCTTGCACTGCAAGGCGGTCTCTTTACCCACTGGAAAACCAGGGAAGTCCAGCTCTGTCCTTTATTAAACAAAAGCACTCGTCATTTTGAAATGGCTATGAGATTTATTTACCTACCTTTTTTCACTGGTATTTCATGTAAGGCATCAACCACTGTAATCTTTGCTGATGCTGAAGCCTGTCCTTGGGAATTGGATGCATGGCACTCGTATTCTCCAGCATCTTCCTTACTAAGAGGAGATACCTGTGAAAGAAGAAAAGCTCTTCAACTTCTCTGTGGTGGTCGTCTTTTTCCAGTGGCTTCAACTAGGTCATTATTTCATAAGTTTCCTAACATGACCAGGGGGTCCACAGCAAAGATACTACTAGAAATAGTACAAGTCTTGTGCTAGGAGTAATTATATAGCTATCATATATGCTCTGCCAGGAGGATTCCTACTATGACAGAAAGCTGTGGACAGTTGTAGATCCCGTTGCATAGGTTAAAAACAGGGTAGGTACGCACATCCTTGGTGTAGGGTATGTGATCTAATTACTAGGGACACTAGCCTTGAATGTCCATGGCTATCAAAGGCCAAGTAAAATAATAACTGATGAAAGTAATGCTTGGGTCATTTAGTTCTCTTCTGCTTTGAACTCCTGTAGGGGTGGAATTCTCATTTATTTTTTGGTTGTTGCCAAAACATCCTAATGAACCCCAGCTGTTGTTTTTTGTTTTTTAAGTTTTCTCTGAAAGAGAAACAGCAGCCCTGTGGTAAGACAGTTCTAAAGAGATGTGGAAGACAGACAAATACTTTGAGCCTGGCAGTAGGTCAGGCACCTTCACCAGGTTTGCTGTGTCTGACATCTTTACCAGCTCTACTCACCAGCACCCAGCCAGTTACTTCATGCTTTTCTGGGCCACCCCGGGTCTGAATGGCCAGGTTGTCTCGGTCGCCAGGCAAGAGTTCTGTTCTTTGAACTCCATAGTGACCCCTTTTTACCTGCAAAAAAAACCCCTTGGCATTACCAATTTGGAATGGCTGGTTTTCACTGTTTGCCTTTTTCCCCCTTGAGACTCCCATGTTGCCACTGGTAGAGAAAACGAGATATTTTTCTCATGTGAATGTTATAAAGAAAACAGATGAACTCAGTAGGCAACTTTTTCCTTCACTTTCCTAAGACATCTTCCTAAGAAGATGTCTTAGGCAGAAATGGTTTATACTAGTGCAAATTTTAAAGCAGTTATTTAAAAATGGTTTAAAGTAATGGTTTTAAGTATTAATTTGATTTTGTGGCTAAGTGGTATGTCTCTGTTCTTGATATACTGAATTTCAGAATCCTTTTAAGGATTTTTTTTGTGTGTGTGACCAAAGCAGAAAGGCACTATTGTGTCAAAACAGTGAATCTTAGCCACTGAGCTGTTGCTTCTCAGCTCATGTAGCTCTCAGTGAACAGCATTCTGTGCCAATTAATCTGACTCACTCTGTACTGAGAAACTTAAGCATTTGATTGGAAACTGAATTCAACAAAACTATTTGTATTTAACAAGACTCATTTTAATTAACGTACTATAAAACGTATTATGCCCTGTAGAAAACATACAGAAGTGCAAAGAATTTTCATTATGGCAAATTTTTATACAGCAAACTCCTTTACTGCCTTACTTAAGGAGAAGTTACTAATAAAAACATTTTCGGTTTGAGAAAAAACATACAGCTTGGCTGACAAAAGTAGTTTCTAATACAGTTCTACACATGTGCAATGGACTGGAGGCTTGTACGGCAGATAAAACTGCCTAGAGTCACTGCTTGCCATAGAGGCTAGGGAGAGACCCAGAAATCATCTCAGCCCTCCCCAGTAGGAGTTTAGCTGCAACAAGCACTTACTAAGAAAAGTGCCAATGACTGCAGAAGAATGTGTTAGTCTGATTCCTATAGGGTTGATAAACCTCAAGCATTCCCTGAATTGCAGGGGTCATTCATGCAGCTTAGAACACATTTGCTGTGGTTTTTTTGGTGAAGTTTCAGAATTTCATGATGAAGTAAAATCTACCACTATTAAAATTTTCAGCTCCACAGCCACTGTAAACAAAAACCAAAATGGTTGTCTAGGAAAAATATTTGTAATACATGACAAAGGGTCATTATCCCTAATGTGCACAAGACCAAAAATTGGTAACAACAAGAATTGACCCCATAGAAAAATGAATAAAGGCTATGAACAGGTAATTCCTATAAAAGAAAATCCAAATATGAAATGTTCTCAATGTAGTCAAGGAAATAAAAGCGGTAATGAGATGATACTTCTGCTGCTCACCATTAACAAAAACTTGAGTATGCAGGGAGGGTGAACTCCCTGCATTCATTCATTGCTGGGGGAGGGTGAACTGCTACAATCAATTTAGAAAATAATCTTGACACCACAGTAATCAGACAAGAAAAAGAAAAGATACCCAGATTGGAAGGGAAGAGGCAAAACTGTCATTACATTCAGATGGTATGACTCTGTACATGAAAAATGCTAACAATTCCATAAAACTACTAGACTTATAAATGAATTCAGCAGGATACAAGAATAATATACAGAAATCAAATCAGTTGCATTTCTTTACACTAACAATGAAATATCAGGGAATGCAAAAAAAAAAATTTTTTTTTCAAAGTTGCATCCCCCAAAATAAAACACTTAGAAATAAACTTGGCCAAGGAGATGAAAGACTTAACATGATGATTCAAAGAAATGCAAAGATCCCATGTTCTTGGATTGGAGGGATTAATATTAAAATGGTCATACTACCCAAAGCAATCTACAAGTTTAATGCAATCCCTATCAAATTACCCATGACATTTTTCACAGAACTAGAACCAATAATCCCAAATTTATATGGAACCATAAAAAGACTCAGAATTGTCAAAACCATCCGTAGGAAAAAGAACAAAGCAGGAGGCATAACCCTCCCAGGCTTCAGACAGAACTACAAAGATACAGTAATCAGAACAGTATGGTACAAAAGCAGACGTGGGTCAGTGGAACAGAATAGAGAGCCCAAAAGTAAACCCACACACTATGGTTAGTTAATCTTTGATAAAGGAGGCAAAAATCTACAATGGGGAGTCTCTTTAGCAAATGGTGTTGGGAAAGTTGGATAGCCATAACACACCCTCTTACCATATAAAATATATACAAAAAGTTCATACAAGTTAACAACAACAAAACAATTCGATTGAAAAATGGTAAGAAAAGTAGACAAAAAAAAAAGGGTCATTATCCCTAATGTGCACAAGACCAAAAATTGGTAACAACAAGAATTGACCCCATAGAAAAATGAATAAAGGCTATGAACAGGTAATTCCTATAAAAGAAAATCCAAATATGAAATGTTCTCAATGTAGTCAAGGAAATAAAAGCGGTAATGAGATGATACTTCTGCTGCTCACCATTAACAAAAACTTGAGTATGCAGGGAGGGTGAACTCCCTGCATTCATTCATTGCTGGGGGAGGGTGAACTGCTACAATCAATTTAGAAAATAATCTTGACACCACAGTAATCAGACAAGAAAAAGAAAAGATACCCAGATTGGAAGGGAAGAGGCAAAACTGTCATTACATTCAGATGGTATGACTCTGTACATGAAAAATGCTAACAATTCCATAAAACTACTAGACTTATAAATGAATTCAGCAGGATACAAGAATAATATACAGAAATCAAATCAGTTGCATTTCTTTACACTAACAATGAAATATCAGGGAATGCAAAAAAAAAAATTTTTTTTTTTCAAAGTTGCATCCCCCAAAATAAAACACTTAGAAATAAACTTGGCCAAGGAGATGAAAGACTTAACATGATGATTCAAAGAAATGCAAAGATCCCATGTTCTTGGATTGGAGGGATTAATATTAAAATGGTCATACTACCCAAAGCAATCTACAAGTTTAATGCAATCCCTATCAAATTACCCATGACATTTTTCACAGAACTAGAACCAATAATCCCAAATTTATATGGAACCATAAAAAGACTCAGAATTGTCAAAACCATCCGTAGGAAAAAGAACAAAGCAGGAGGCATAACCCTCCCAGGCTTCAGACAGAACTACAAAGATACAGTAATCAGAACAGTATGGTACAAAAGCAGACGTGGGTCAGTGGAACAGAATAGAGAGCCCAAAAGTAAACCCACACACTATGGTTAGTTAATCTTTGATAAAGGAGGCAAAAATCTACAATGGGGAGTCTCTTTAGCAAATGGTGTTGGGAAAGTTGGATAGCCATAACACACCCTCTTACCATATAAAATATATACAAAAAGTTCATACAAGTTAACAACAACAAAACAATTCGATTGAAAAATGGTAAGAAAAGTAGAAATTTCTCCAAAGAAATACAAATGGCCAGTAGACACATGAAAAGACTCAACATCACTAATTATTAGAGAACTGCAAATCAAAACTACAGTGAGGTACCACCACCTCATACCAGTCAGAGTGGCCATCATTAAAAACTACGAATAACAAATGCTGGAGAGGATGTGGAGGGAAGGGAACCCTCCGACACTGTTGGTGAGAATGTTAGTTGGTGCAGCCACTATGGGAAACAGTATGAAGATTCCTCAGAAAACTAAAAATAGAATTTTAATTTATGATCCAGCAATCTCATTCCTGGGTATATATATCCAGGCAAAACTCTTAATCCAAAAAGATATATGCACCCCTATCTTCATAGCATTATTCACTGTAATGACATTAAAACAACCTAAATATCCATTGATAAATGAATGGATAAAGAAAGTGTGGTACTTACACACAGTGGAATACTACTCAGCCATAAAAAGAACAAAATAATGCCATCTGTAGTAACATGGATGGATCTAGAGATTATCATATCAAGTGAAGTAAGTCAGAAAAATAAATGCTACATGGTATCATTTATATGTGGAATCCAATATGACACAATCTACTAATAAAAAACAGAAAGAGACTCAGAACAGACGTGGTTACAAAGAGGGTTTGTGGTGGTATGGAGTGGGAGGTTGGGATTAGCAGATGTGAGCTATCAATATCTATAGAATGGTTAAGCAACAAGGTCCTACTGTATAGCACACATTCTTTTCCTAAATTTATATGGAACCATAAAAAGACTCAGAATTGTCAAAACCATCCGTAGGAAAAAGAACAAAGCAGGAGGCATAACCCTCCCAGGCTTCAGACAGAACTACAAAGATACAGTAATCAGAACAGTATGGTACAAAAGCAGACGTGGGTCAGTGGAACAGAATAGAGAGCCCAAAAGTAAACCCACACACTATGGTTAGTTAATCTTTGATAAAGGAGGCAAAAATCTACAATGGGGAGTCTCTTTAGCAAATGGTGTTGGGAAAGTTGGATAGCCATAACACACCCTCTTACCATATAAAATATATACAAAAAGTTCATACAAGTTAACAACAACAAAACAATTCGATTGAAAAATGGTAAGAAAAGTAGAAATTTCTCCAAAGAAATACAAATGGCCAGTAGACACATGAAAAGACTCAACATCACTAATTATTAGAGAACTGCAAATCAAAACTACAGTGAGGTACCACCACCTCATACCAGTCAGAGTGGCCATCATTAAAAACTACGAATAACAAATGCTGGAGAGGATGTGGAGGGAAGGGAACCCTCCGACACTGTTGGTGAGAATGTTAGTTGGTGCAGCCACTATGGGAAACAGTATGAAGATTCCTCAGAAAACTAAAAATAGAATTTTAATTTATGATCCAGCAATCTCATTCCTGGGTATATATATCCAGGCAAAACTCTTAATCCAAAAAGATATATGCACCCCTATCTTCATAGCATTATTCACTGTAATGACATTAAAACAACCTAAATATCCATTGATAAATGAATGGATAAAGAAAGTGTGGTACTTACACACAGTGGAATACTACTCAGCCATAAAAAGAACAAAATAATGCCATCTGTAGTAACATGGATGGATCTAGAGATTATCATATCAAGTGAAGTAAGTCAGAAAAATAAATGCTACATGGTATCATTTATATGTGGAATCCAATATGACACAATCTACTAATAAAAAACAGAAAGAGACTCAGAACAGACTTCGTGGTTACAAAGAGGGTTTGTGGTGGTATGGAGTGGGAGGTTGGGATTAGCAGATGTGAGCTATCAATATCTATAGAATGGTTAAGCAACAAGGTCCTACTGTATAGCACACATTCTTTTCCTATAATGGAAAAGAATGTAAAAAAAAAAAGTATAACTGAATCACTTTGTTGTATAGCAGAAACGAACACAACATTGTAAATCAGCTATACTTCAACTGAAAAGAAAGCAGACACCTTGAAGACAGGAACCAATGAGACTAGCAGAGCATAAGACACTGCAGATAGGAAGTACGTGTTTATTGTACTGAGGGTCCTGAGGAGTGCTCGAAAGGGTACAGTGCCTCCAACATGTTAGATCTTTTTAACATTTCCATAATTATTTAAATCCGTTGGTAAATTTTTTTATAAAAGGAAAAGTAATCTGACAGTGTCTATTAAGACTAAAATTTTTGGACCTATAGTATATCTTTTGGGGGAATCCTATGGGGAAAAAAGCAGGTTGTATGTAGGGTATGTATACTCAGATATTTAAGGCAGCATTATTAAAGGTGGTAAAAAGCTGGAAACTATGTTTAATAATTATGGTACCTCCACAGCTGGAATATTATGTAGTTCTTGAGAAGAAGGCCTAGAGGGATGCCCATGAAATATTTCTTGAGAAAAACATCTTCAGAGTAATCGTACACTTTATTCCCACCTCACCCCCACACTGGGAATCTGCACTTGTATACATATGGGCGTGAATAAGGGTAAAGAAGGACACAAAGTTCAGACTGGTTATATCAAGGAGTGGAAGGAGGTCGGAGGACATTTTGAACTCTTGATACATCCTTGGATCGTTTCTCTAATCACAATCACATTTTTTTTTTTTTAACTGAAAAAATATTCTTAGAGGTCATGAGCCCTATTCTGAAGATCTCTCATCTAGAAAAATGTTCAGGCAGGAAAAAAATGGAATAGAAAGCTTCTTAATCTCAGAAACGTCTAAATGTTTGGAAGAATTTCTAGTCTTTCACCTTCCCTATAAGTATGCCTTTGACTTACCCGGGTTAAGGTAAATACAGCTATTTTAGTTCAGACTCAGAACAGACTTCGTGGTTACAAAGAGGGTTTGTGGTGGTATGGAGTGGGAGGTTGGGATTAGCAGATGTGAGCTATCAATATCTATAGAATGGTTAAGCAACAAGGTCCTACTGTATAGCACACATTCTTTTCCTATAATGGAAAAGAATGTAAAAAAAAAAAGTATAACTGAATCACTTTGTTGTATAGCAGAAACGAACACAACATTGTAAATCAGCTATACTTCAACTGAAAAGAAAGCAGACACCTTGAAGACAGGAACCAATGAGACTAGCAGAGCATAAGACACTGCAGATAGGAAGTACGTGTTTATTGTACTGAGGGTCCTGAGGAGTGCTCGAAAGGGTACAGTGCCTCCAACATGTTAGATCTTTTTAACATTTCCATAATTATTTAAATCCGTTGGTAAATTTTTTTATAAAAGGAAAAGTAATCTGACAGTGTCTATTAAGACTAAAATTTTTGGACCTATAGTATATCTTTTGGGGGAATCCTATGGGGAAAAAAGCAGGTTGTATGTAGGGTATGTATACTCAGATATTTAAGGCAGCATTATTAAAGGTGGTAAAAAGCTGGAAACTATGTTTAATAATTATGGTACCTCCACAGCTGGAATATTATGTAGTTCTTGAGAAGAAGGCCTAGAGGGATGCCCATGAAATATTTCTTGAGAAAAACATCTTCAGAGTAATCGTACACTTTATTCCCACCTCACCCCCACACTGGGAATCTGCACTTGTATACATATGGGCGTGAATAAGGGTAAAGAAGGACACAAAGTTCAGACTGGTTATATCAAGGAGTGGAAGGAGGTCGGAGGACATTTTGAACTCTTGATACATCCTTGGATCGTTTCTCTAATCACAATCACATTTTTTTTTTTTTAACTGAAAAAATATTCTTAGAGGTCATGAGCCCTATTCTGAAGATCTCTCATCTAGAAAAATGTTCAGGCAGGAAAAAAATGGAATAGAAAGCTTCTTAATCTCAGAAACGTCTAAATGTTTGGAAGAATTTCTAGTCTTTCACCTTCCCTATAAGTATGCCTTTGACTTACCCGGGTTAAGGTAAATACAGCTATTTTAGTTCATGTCCCCATTTTGAAATACTGCCTTTGTAATCTTTATAGGCTAGGGTTTTTTTAATTTTTTTTTTTATTGGAGTATAGCTGCTTTACAATGTTGTTAGTTTTCACTGTACAGCAAAGTGAATTAGCCATAGGTATACATGTATTCCCTCTTATATTTCCTTCCCATTTAGGTCACCATAGATCACTGAGTAGAGTTCCCTCACTGGTTATCTATTTTATACATAGTAGTGTATTTTTGCTAGTCCCAGGGGTTTTCTACAATCCCAGGTGGTGCTCGTGGTAAAGAACTGCCTGCCAGTGCAGGAGACCTAAGAGACACGGGTTTAATCCCTGGGTCAGGAAGATTCCCTAGGGAAGGGCATGGCAACCTACTCCAGTATTCCTGCCTGGAGAATCCCTGGACAGAGGAGCCCCATGGGCCGGCTTCAGTCCACAGTCACAAAGAGCTGGACATGACTGAAGCCACTTAACACACACACGGGTTTTCTAAAAAGAATAAAAAAGGGATCGGTACAGGACTTGTTAAAGTCACACGATAGGTACTGGTCAGGATAGCACAGGCCACTCACCAGGCTGGGCCTGCCACAGAATTGTCACTGCAGCCTGAAGAGGTTCGGAGAAAAGACTTGCTCTGTCAGTTCTGTGGTTGCTTAGGAGTCCTTGAGCAAGAAAGCTAGGCTACCTTCTTTGAACCTCAGTTTAAAAAGTAAGGATTTTAAGATTCATTTATGTCCAAAAAGCAGTTCTATGCTTAAATGGGATTTGACAGGTGATCTTTAATATAAATCTGTATGTCTTCACATTTTGGTTATAAGGAGGAGAAAACAAATGGCCTGTTTCATTCTTTAGGTCAGTGACTTTCAAAGTGCTCTGACAGAGTGCATAATAAGAAATAAATTTTGCATTGCAATCTGGAATATACAGAAGAAAAGTTTCATGAAATGCGTTTACGAAATGTGCCTGTACCTAAGATATTTTCTCTCCTACTGTTTAGTCTTGCTGTGAGGACGGGTCATGGTCTGCAGTGTGAACAACACTGCTTTAGGTCATGCATGTGACGAATTACATCATGAAGGTAGAAGGAAACCAGCAGAGTCTGGCAGTAGGGTTTTTGTTTCAGAAGGTCTGTAGAAAATTTTTTTTCAGTTTCTTTCTCCTCACTTCCACTCCATCCATTCCCAGAACTCCTCCAGTTGACAAGCCCTCAGGGAATCCATGGGCTCCGTCCCATAGGATGTCAAAGTTTAAAGGAAAAGATTCCCAAGGCTAACTGATGCCCTGGTTATGTGCGTACGTTAGCTGGAGGGTTAGGCGGAGAAAAGACTGAAGAAATTACTTTCTGCCAAGATCTGTCATGCAGGTCACATGCCCTGGGGCACCTGAGTCACCCTGGCTTCTCACTGTGTAATCCTAAGAGAGCTGCCCAGAGCTTTTTATGGGAATTCTTTGGAAAAGTTGTTCCTCACCCCTCCAACCCCCTGGAACAAACCAGCAATCTCCAAATAAGCAATAAGGAACGTCAGCAGCTTTTCTGAAGGCAAAGAGGAATACATCTGGAGGCTGCATTTTTGCTCTTCACTGCTCCTGCCTCCTCTTTAAAAAAAAAAAAAAAAGAGTTTCCTGAGGTGAAATTTCATGCCTCCCTTTAAAGAAGTTTCAGCTGTAAAGGACAGCTATGGTACACCTGGGGTCACCTCTGCCTGCCCCCACCCCAGGCAGGTTCTGGAGTCAGGTTTACTCTGCTCCAACCACAGGCTCTATGAGGGCGCCACACCCATCTGGCCACAGGGGGGAGCCAGAGGTTAGCAGGTGACCAACCTGGGTCAGAGTCCTTCGTTGGCCACAGGGGAGCTTTAATATAAATCTGTATGTCTTCACATTTTGGTTATAAGGAGGAGAAAACAAATGGCCTGTTTCATTCTTTAGGTCAGTGACTTTCAAAGTGCTCTGACAGAGTGCATAATAAGAAATAAATTTTGCATTGCAATCTGGAATATACAGAAGAAAAGTTTCATGAAATGCGTTTACGAAATGTGCCTGTACCTAAGATATTTTCTCTCCTACTGTTTAGTCTTGCTGTGAGGACGGGTCGTGGTCTGCAGTGTGAACAACACTGCTTTAGGTCATGCATGTGACGAATTACATCATGAAGGTAGAAGGAAACCAGCAGAGTCTGGCAGTAGGGTTTTTGTTTCAGAAGGTCTGTAGAAAATTTTTTCAGTTTCTTTCTCCTCACTTCCACTCCATCCATTCCCAGAACTCCTCCAGTTGACAAGCCCTCAGGGAATCCATGGGCTCCGTCCCATAGGATGTCAAAGTTTAAAGGAAAAGATTCCCAAGGCTAACTGATGCCCTGGTTATGTGCGTACGTTAGCTGGAGGGTTAGGCGGAGAAAAGACTGAAGAAATTACTTTCTGCCAAGATCTGTCATGCAGGTCACATGCCCTGGGGCACCTGAGTCACCCTGGCTTCTCACTGTGTAATCCTAAGAGAGCTGCCCAGAGCTTTTTATGGGAATTCTTTGGAAAAGTTGTTCCTCACCCCTCCAACCCCCTGGAACAAACCAGCAATCTCCAAATAAGCAATAAGGAACGTCAGCAGCTTTTCTGAAGGCAAAGAGGAATACATCTGGAGGCTGCATTTTTGCTCTTCACTGCTCCTGCCTCCTCTTTAAAAAAAAAAAAAAAAAGAGTTTCCTGAGGTGAAATTTCATGCCTCCCTTTAAAGAAGTTTCAGCTGTAAAGGACAGCTATGGTACACCTGGGGTCACCTCTGCCTGCCCCCACCCCAGGCAGGTTCTGGAGTCAGGTTTACTCTGCTCCAACCACAGGCTCTATGAGGGCGCCACACCCATCTGGCCACAGGGGGGAGCCAGAGGTTAGCAGGTGACCAACCTGGGTCAGAGTCCTTCGTTGGGAATTTTACAAAGCAGCATGGGGAGGGGACACCTGCTTTCCTCTGAGGTCTTTAAACCTAATAATGTGACCTTAGAGCTGCCAGTGACAGTGTTGCCTAGGGTATGTAGGAATCTTTCTAAAGTGCAAAGAAAAAAAACAAGACCCTCCACACTGACAGCAAAGAGCCAAGAGTTAGACCCCACTGTGCACCTGGACCCAGCCGCCCCTGAAGTCATCCTCCATCCTCACTCCTCGTTATTTTTCTTTTTGTTTTGTTGTTGTTGTTGTTGCCTAAACTAGTGTGAAGTGAGTTTTTACAACTTGCAACAGAAAGAGTTCTGACTATGGGAGTTGAAATCCCTCCTGGCATTCCCGAAGTTGCTCTTCTGGTCAAACACTAAGCCAACAAAATAACAGGAGGGACCATCATCCACCTCAGAGCTTGCTGGAGAAGCAAACCAGCTGAAAATGGGCTTCTGGCTATGCCTCTCAGCTGACACGAGGCTCCCCTTTGGTCAGCGTGAGTTTGATGATATTCACTCCACAGACTGTTGTGAGGCTTAAACAAGTCCAAATGTGTAAGGGCACAAATGTACAGTATGACTGTGACCTGTTACAGTATTACTTGATGTGGGCAATGTTTTCTCTTCCCCTCCACAGGAAGGCAAGGAATTTGTGGTCCTTCAAATGTGAAGATAGTTAGACAAGATAACGCTCCTCAAAGCAAAACACTTTTGGGAATAGCAGCTAACATCGCCTGAGTGCAAGTGATTTCACAGGGCTACTTTATGTAATCTTTATAAGAATTCCATGCTGCATTCATCATGCCGTGGAAAAGCTGAGGTCCAGGGTGGCTTTCTCCCCAGGGAACATTTGAGAATGTCTGGAGGCATTTTTCACTGTCATAGTGGAGTGTGTGTGTGTGCGCACATATGCACGCATGAGAATGCACACACACTACTGGCATCTAGTGGGCAGAAGCCACGGATGCTGCAAAACTCCTTACAGTGCCCAGGGCAGCCCCCACGACAAAGAACCATCTCAAAACGTCCACAGTGCTGACGCTGAGAAACCCTGGCTTAGAGCTCAGCCAACCCGCCTAAGGCACTCACAGCCTTGACCACTGTGTTATACTGAGACACACATGCACTCACACTCACGTGCACACACTCACTCAGAGGGTGGGATGTGTGTTCATCATTACAGTTCCTCCAGCCCCTACAGCTCCCTGCTCGGGATGAGAGCAGAACAGGGACTACTCTGGAGGTCAGAGAAGTTGTTGGATAGATCCAGAACAGGTGTCTGGAAGACTGTCGGAAAGCCTGGACTTTGAGGCGCAGCAGGAACTGGACGGACTGAGGCTTTCCGGCCATTTCTCTCCTGTGCAGTACAAGAGGAGCTGTTCGGTCTAGGGCGTCTTCCCCATGTCTGAGCCACTGACCTTGTTCCAGATGAGGACAGGGGTTGGGATTCCGATGACCTCGCAGCTCAGATACACCTGGGCACCCGTGACATTCCAGATGTCCTTGGGGGGCGTCACAATGGAAGGACCTAGAGGAGAGGGCACAGAGCCAGACCATTTTTTTAAACAGTCTTTAATATCTGTCAGTCTGCTTGTAATCTGTAAATATTACTAGAAACAAATACTTATTTTGTTTAGGAGGCTGTCCCCTCCGTTGATTATCTGACGCTAAGTTCAAAGACCAGACTAGCTTCCCCAGCAGGATTTTAAGCTATCCTTTGATGAGTCATACATCTTGACAGTCAGAAAACAATTAGAAAAAAAATTTATTGCTTACTAAATTTTTTGCTCCCGTGATTCACACTGAAATGAGTTTTAATTTACCAGTTGATATTGCTTATCTGCAACTTTGCAATTAATATAGTGAACTTTTACTCCCCAAACCTTTCATGTTTTTCTTTTTTACCTATCAGTCTTTCTGACTGGGGCGGGGGCAATAACCCACCACTCCTTGGGACATGAAAGGTGAAATAAGTCTCAAGAGTTTTGCAAATGTGTGGAACACCCAGCATATCCACTGCTAATTCCCCCAGGGGCCTGAGAGAGTTCTTGTTTGGGAGGAGAGTGGGGAGCCTGGAGTTCCAGCGTGACAGGACAATACTTCTTGAATCGAGCCTGGCCCAAAACACCATCTCAAAACGTCCACAGTGCTGACGCTGAGAAACCCTGGGACTCACCCCCTGTGTTCTTTTACTGAGACACACATGCACTCACACTCACGTGCACACACTCACTCAGAGGGTGGGATGTGTGTTCATCATTACAGTTCCTCCAGCCCCTACAGCTCCCTGCTCGGGATGAGAGCAGAACAGGGACTACTCTGGAGGTCAGAGAAGTTGTTGGATAGATCCAGAACAGGTGTCTGGAAGACTGTCGGAAAGCCTGGACTTTGAGGCGCAGCAGGAACTGGACGGACTGAGGCTTTCCGGCCATTTCTCTCCTGTGCAGTACAAGAGGAGCTGTTCGGTCTAGGGCGTCTTCCCCATGTCTGAGCCACTGACCTTGTTCCAGATGAGGACAGGGGTTGGGATTCCGATGACCTCGCAGCTCAGATACACCTGGGCACCCGTGACATTCCAGATGTCCTTGGGGGGCGTCACAATGGAAGGACCTAGAGGAGAGGGCACAGAGCCAGACCATTTTTTTAAACAGTCTTTAATATCTGTCAGTCTGCTTGTAATCTGTAAATATTACTAGAAACAAATACTTATTTTGTTTAGGAGGCTGTCCCCTCCGTTGATTATCTGACGCTAAGTTCAAAGACCAGACTAGCTTCCCCAGCAGGATTTTAAGCTATCCTTTGATGAGTCATACATCTTGACAGTCAGAAAACAATTAGAAAAAAAATTTATTGCTTACTAAATTTTTTGCTCCCGTGATTCACACTGAAATGAGTTTTAATTTACCAGTTGATATTGCTTATCTGCAACTTTGCAATTAATATAGTGAACTTTTACTCCCCAAACCTTTCATGTTTTTCTTTTTTACCTATCAGTCTTTCTGACTGGGGCGGGGGCAATAACCCACCACTCCTTGGGACATGAAAGGTGAAATAAGTCTCAAGAGTTTTGCAAATGTGTGGAACACCCAGCATATCCACTGCTAATTCCCCCAGGGGCCTGAGAGAGTTCTTGTTTGGGAGGAGAGTGGGGAGCCTGGAGTTCCAGCGTGACAGGACAATACTTCTTGAATCAAGCCTGGCCCAAAGTCAAAGCCCAAGGCCATTTCCTCAAAGAATAAGTGAATTATTCCCTCTGAATCTCTGCCTCGAGTCTTTAAGCTGAATCCAACATCTAACTTCAGCGTCATCTTGCATCACAGTCCTGGGAAAGGGACGACCTCCCCTTGGGGCCTGGAAAGTTTTCTGGCATAATCAGCATTCAAAGGGCACGATGTCTCCCCTTTTGCAACAGGCTATTTCCAGCCCACGATTAATTTCTTGAAACAGGAAATGACCACAGCATGGAAGAGTTTTCCCACTCATCTCAAGTACTGAAAGCTGATTTTTAAGAAATCCCTCGGGCTAGTTTTATTTTTTCCCTTTGTAAGAATAGGCACAACATAGTTTTGAAAGCTTTAAATATACTTCATGCTTCCTTCCCTCTGAACCCGAGGTCTGAAAGGAGGCATCTCTCTAGGCCAGGGGTCTTAGGCCCTTCTGTGGCAAACGTGGACACGGTGAGCACAGAGGTGCCGTGTTTGTGCTGGTTGCTGGCTCTGTCTCCAACGCTTCCTCGTCTGTCCTCACCAGCCCGAGGGCCCCACAGAGGGCAGGGCTGGGTCTCGCCATATCCTGGGCTTCCTGTAAGGCCCTGGGACCCCACAAGCTTGGAGAGCTTGGATCTGGCTCAAGCCTGAAGGCCCCGCAAGGCTCTGGCCTCCTTCCCACACAGACTTGGTGGGATGATGACCTCAAATCTCAGGGGATCTCAAGGGCGTGTCCTGAGAAGAATGCACCAGTGTTTGGAGATTGAAGGGGTCCGGGAACAAAGCTGCTCTCACGTAGCAAAACCACATGAGGAGCGCACGATCCCTGTGAGATGTGAGTGCCTCGCCCTGGCAACAAACCACTTATTCCAACTCTCAGCCATTTCTCTATAGGTGGAGCAAGGCGCAGAACCATTCATTGGTCTTTGCCAGGGCAGCTTCTGGAGGGCACGTGGGAGAACTCTAGCCAGATTTTCTGTCACAGGTCTTGAAGCCATGCTATGGATTCCTCCGACAGCCTAATTTTAAAACTAAGATGTCCTTAGTTTTCGCAATTCCCCAGGGGCCTGAGAGAGTTCTTGTTTGGGAGGAGAGTGGAGCCTGGAGTTCCAGCGTGACAGGACAATACTTCTTGAATCAAGCCTGGCCCAAAGTCAAAGCCCAAGGCCATTTCCTCAAAGAATAAGTGAATTATTCCCTCTGAATCTCTGCCTCGAGTCTTTAAGCTGAATCCAACATCTAACTTCAGCGTCATCTTGCATCACAGTCCTGGGAAAGGGACGACCTCCCCTTGGGGCCTGGAAAGTTTTCTGGCATAATCAGCATTCAAAGGGCACGATGTCTCCCCTTTTGCAACAGGCTATTTCCAGCCCACGATTAATTTCTTGAAACAGGAAATGACCACAGCATGGAAGAGTTTTCCCACTCATCTCAAGTACTGAAAGCTGATTTTTAAGAAATCCCTCGGGCTAGTTTTATTTTTTCCCTTTGTAAGAATAGGCACAACATAGTTTTGAAAGCTTTAAATATACTTCATGCTTCCTTCCCTCTGAACCCGAGGTCTGAAAGGAGGCATCTCTCTAGGCCAGGGGTCTTAGGCCCTTCTGTGGCAAACGTGGACACGGTGAGCACAGAGGTGCCGTGTTTGTGCTGGTTGCTGGCTCTGTCTCCAACGCTTCCTCGTCTGTCCTCACCAGCCCGAGGGCCCCACAGAGGGCAGGGCTGGGCCTCGCCGTATCCTGGGCTTCCTGTAAGGCCCTGGGACCCCACAAGCTTGGAGAGCTTGGATCTGGCTCAAGCCTGAAGGCCCCGCAAGGCTCTGGCCTCCTTCCCACACAGACTTGGTGGGATGATGACCTCAAATCTCAGGGGATCTCAAGGGCGTGTCCTGAGAAGAATGCACCAGTGTTTGGAGATTGAAGGGGTCCGGGAACAAAGCTGCTCTCACGTAGCAAAACCACATGAGGAGCGCACGATCCCTGTGAGATGTGAGTGCCTCGCCCTGGCAACAAACCACTTATTCCAACTCTCAGCCATTTCTCTATAGGTGGAGCAAGGCGCAGAACCATTCATTGGTCTTTGCCAGGGCAGCTTCTGGAGGGCACGTGGGAGAACTCTAGCCAGATTTTCTGTCACAGGTCTTGAAGCCATGCTATGGATTCCTCCGACAGCCTAATTTTAAAACTAAGATGTCCTTAGTTTTGATACAGTCCAATTTATCACAAGGATCTCCTGTTTTCTTCTACAAGCTCCATCGTTGTACCATTCATAGTTAGGTTTGGGGCTACCTTGAATTAAGTGTTGTGTATGCTATGAAGCAGAGGTACCAATTGCTTTGTACCAACAGCTTTGGCATCGTTTGTTGAAAAGATCATTCTTTTCCCACTGTAAGTGATGCCTCTGAGGTAAATCTACTGCTCATATATATATCTATGAGTCTATTTCTAGATTCTCTATTCAGTTCCATTGGTTTATGAGTTAATCCTTGTACCAAAAGCCATGGTATGATTTAGAAATAACTGTATTAAAATGAAGCACTGATTGGAGGTTAGATCCATCATATCCATCTCTCTTCAATTCTCTCCTTATTGCAAGAAGCAGAACACTTCAGGAGGAGCAAAAATTCTCTAAAAGGATCTGAAAATTGGGAAATACTTTGAGAGCCATCCCCTGGGTATTCAAGATGAGGACGAATCATGCTGTTAGCTGCCCCCTCTCTCTCTCCCAACTCTCTGAATACACATATCCAACCCAGGGTGAACGGGCTCAGTCAATATCTGGACCCTTCCAAGAACCTAAATGCTTTTGTCAATTCTGCTACCAGGCCATGCCTCGAGTTCTACAAGCTTTCTGTACCATGAACATCTGTATTGCTCTCTGACTCCTGTTGAGCTGACGGGGTTGAGAGGCAAAGGAGGAACCATTAGGAACAGTTTGTTGCACAAACTATTATGCAAATTGAGGTTATGAAAGGTTATGAAAATCCTTGCTATTTCAAATGTCCTTGAACAAATGTTGACCCACAGAGACACCAAGTGGGGCGTGTTTTGTCTGGAAGTGAAGGACGCTGAAAATACTTGGGGCTGATCCAGTGGCAGATCCAACACCACCACACCCTCCGCCCCGACCCTGAAGAACCACCACCCAACATATTCCATTGACAAGCAATTCACTGACTGAATTACCTTGCATTGCATGTACATCATGCAATTCAATTCTATCATGCAATTTAATTCCTGAAGATTCTGTTCTACCTCACAAGAGCAGTTGACAAAATGATTCTTTACTAAACAACTTCTAACTCTTTCCATGTTGCCTTTTTTTTTACCAAGAAGGTCAAAGCAGATCCAGAATTATTTCTGTTTTTAAGGATAAAGGAAACTTCTAGCTCATTTTGGGGCAGAAACGTCAAAATCAGTCCTCGAGGCCAAGCCAAGGGTAACAGCATTGCCATCTAAATCATGCTCAGTGTTTGGATTTCATAAAAACAAGTCACCGAATATTTAAACGTATAGGGACAAATAACAGGATAGATTCATTTATTTATTTATCCTTGTCTTTGTTCCAGTAAGGACTTCAGGCCACTCAAACATCTGTCTAGCAGACATCCTGTACAGAATAACGGCCCACTGCCTCTCTCCTCCCCTTCCCCAGCGTGGACAACTCCCGGCAGGACCCGAGCCGCTGCAGTGGTGTCTGGTGGCTGGAGTACTTCAGGAGGAGCAAAATTCTCTAAAAGGATCTGAAAATTGGGAAATACTTTGAGAGCCATCCCCTGGGTATTCAAGATGAGGACGAATCATGCTGTTAGCTGCCCCCTCTCTCTCTCCCAACTCTCTGAATACACATATCCAACCCAGGGTGAACGGGCTCAGTCAATATCTGGACCCTTCCAAGAACCTAAATGCTTTTGTCAATTCTGCTACCAGGCCATGCCTCGAGTTCTACAAGCTTTCTGTACCATGAACATCTGTATTGCTCTCTGACTCCTGTTGAGCTGACGGGGTTGAGAGGCAAAGGAGGAACCATTAGGAACAGTTTGTTGCACAAACTATTATGCAAATTGAGGTTATGAAAGGTTATGAAAATCCTTGCTATTTCAAATGTCCTTGAACAAATGTTGACCCACAGAGACACCAAGTGGACGTGTTTTGTCTGGAAGTGAAGGACGCTGAAAATACTTGGGGCTGATCCAGTGGCAGATCCAACACCACCACACCCTCCGCCCCGACCCTGAAGAACCACCACCCAACATATTCCATTGACAAGCAATTCACTGACTGAATTACCTTGCATTGCATGTACATCATGCAATTCAATTCTATCATGCAATTTAATTCCTGAAGATTCTGTTCTACCTCACAAGAGCAGTTGACAAAATGATTCTTTACTAAACAACTTCTAACTCTTTCCATGTTGCCTTTTTTTTTACCAAGAAGGTCAAAGCAGATCCAGAATTATTTCTGTTTTTAAGGATAAAGGAAACTTCTAGCTCATTTTGGGGCAGAAACGTCAAAATCAGTCCTCGAGGCCAAGCCAAGGGTAACAGCATTGCCATCTAAATCATGCTCAGTGTTTGGATTTCATAAAAACAAGTCACCGAATATTTAAACGTATAGGGACAAATAACAGGATAGATTCATTTATTTATTTATCCTTGTCTTTGTTCCAGTAAGGACTTCAGGCCACTCAAACATCTGTCTAGCAGACATCCTGTACAGAATAACGGCCCACTGCCTCTCTCCTCCCCTTCCCCAGCGTGGACAACTCCCGGCAGGACCCGAGCCGCTGCAGTGGTGTCTGGTGGCTGGAGTGGAAGGAGCCCATCCCAAGACTTTCCCCACCTCCAGCTCCCCCGACCTCTCTGTTTCAGAGGAGTGCCTCTAACCCAGGCTACTCCATGTTTCTTCCTTACCATTCTCAACTCAGTTAACTCTTATTCTATTTCATTTTATCTTTCCTAGCTCTAAATTTATTTTCTTGCTTCCTTATTTTTTTTATAATTCTTGCCTGGTAAGCTTAGGTGGTCTCTTCCTTTTAATCATTCCTTGAAGGAATGAGGAAGAAAAAGAAGGGAGGGAGACAGGAAGGAGAAGAAAGAGAAAATGAAATAAAGAAAGAAACCTAGATCCTAAATGAAGTTGTAAAGAAGAAAGTTCCAAGTTTGGAAGAAAACTAAAATTCAATTAAGTGAATGTGTCACCTTAAAATCACCTGGGAAGAGTCAGATTCTCCTATGGAATGCTCACCTAAGTCTACATTCTCTCCCCCACACACTTTCTTTCTTTTTTTTTTTTTTGGCCGTGCCATGTGGCATGAGGGGTCTTGCTTCCCCGACTAGGGGTTGAACCCACACCCATGCACTGGAGGCTCAGAGTCTTAACCCTTGGACGGCTGAGGAAGTTCCCACTCAGGGACTTTTAATTAAGTTCTAAAAGAATGACGCATAGACTACAGACTCCTTGTTGCTACAAGTAGTAATGTTCTGAAAAGTCACTAAGGATACAGAAAAGGAAGACAGATTTAGATTTGATATATTTAAATTTGGAATATTTCAATTTGATTCTGAAGAATTAAAGGGCAGTTCCCCAAAAACACACAATGTCATGAGGAAAATATCTTGAAATAGAATTTTGAATTTGACAAGCAACTCACTTGAGCTGATCTTATATAAAATTGTAGTAGAGAGGACAGAGTTAAAATTTGTTGTCCTATAAAAAGCATGAGAATATGATAAAGGAAATATGTGAACAATTTCCTAGTCTCTTACAGAGCACAAAACACTCCTTAGACATGACCTGAGAGGCCCTTACCATGTTACCATTAAACAAACAAAGAAAAACCCCAAAGTTCTTTTGGGGAGAGAACTTGGCCCTGGATGCTTGTCTACTGCATATAGTTCACAGACCTTAGACAAACTACTTAACCATACATGTGGAAGAAACCGGGGCAGCCCTGAGAATTTACTTTTAGGTTGGAGGTGAATGTACCCATCATGAATGTGCCCTAGAGCACAGTCGTATGGCATCTTTGACATCCATGAGGTTTTGGGGTTCCACTACCTGGTCCTGGGAGCTCTCATACCCCACAAATCAGTCCACGGCATGATCTCATCTACCTACATGCAAAGGACACGACTCATAACAAAGCTCATTCTCCCAGTGAGGAAGAAAAATAGAGCTTTGTTATAAGGGTATCAGGAGTTACCTAGCTAGCTAATTTTGTAATCTGAAAAAGCTGCACAGAAGATGTTAGGATAGACCATGTTTTGGAGCTAAATACACATACTTCATTGAACCTAGGAAATGCTCAAAAGTCAAATCCTCCCTAAAGTCAATTTTTGTCCAGTTTTGTTACTATCTTATTCAACCACATTTCCCCCTTCATTATCTTCTTCATTCTCTTCATTGTCTCTCCCACGTCTATCCCACAGAAGCACTCTTCTTTCTTATTTTCAAAACTTATTCTCTGCTTCTAGCATCCATGCTCCCTCTCTCATTATAAGCTTCTTACCATTTCTAGAACCTCGGCTTAAATTGCCTACTTGGGATGTTCTCCTTCTTCTCATCTATTATCTACATCCCATTCTTTATTTGGGATTCTGAGGCTGAAAGTTCACCTCCCTTTGGACATGCTTTGTTTTTATAGTTCCAGTTTCCACCTATGTCTTCTCCGAAACCGTGCTGGGCTCAGAGTTAGTGTCATGCAGCTTACTGCACCATGGTTCGGTAATGCTTTTCCCAGCAGGGCTAACTGAAGAATGCCCGTGTCCTGTTAGAGTCATAACACAGCGGGAAACTGTGGAATCAGATGTGTTTCCTGTTCATTGGCAGGAGGGACAGACCAGACTGCATGTAGTGGGAAAAAGGGCAGCAGAAAACTCAGAACATAATACTCCTTAGACATGACCTGAGAGGCCCTTACCATGTTACCATTAAACAAACAAAGAAAAACCCCAAAGTTCTTTTGGGAGAGAACTTGCCCTGGATGCTTGTCTACTGCATATAGTTCACAGACCTTAGACAAACTACTTAACCATACATGTGGAAGAAACCGGGGCAGCCCTGAGAATTTACTTTTAGGTTGGAGGTGAATGTACCCATCATGAATGTGCCCTAGAGCACAGTCGTATGGCATCTTTGACATCCATGAGGTTTTGGGGTTCCACTACCTGGTCCTGGGAGCTCTCATACCCCACAAATCAGTCCACGGCATGATCTCATCTACCTACATGCAAAGGACACGACTCATAACAAAGCTCATTCTCCCAGTGAGGAAGAAAAATAGAGCTTTGTTATAAGGGTATCAGGAGTTACCTAGCTAGCTAATTTTGTAATCTGAAAAAGCTGCACAGAAGATGTTAGGATAGACCATGTTTTGGAGCTAAATACACATACTTCATTGAACCTAGGAAATGCTCAAAAGTCAAATCCTCCCTAAAGTCAATTTTTGTCCAGTTTTGTTACTATCTTATTCAACCACATTTCCCCCTTCATTATCTTCTTCATTCTCTTCATTGTCTCTCCCACGTCTATCCCACAGAAGCACTCTTCTTTCTTATTTTCAAAACTTATTCTCTGCTTCTAGCATCCATGCTCCCTCTCTCATTATAAGCTTCTTACCATTTCTAGAACCTCGGCTTAAATTGCCTACTTGGGATGTTCTCCTTCTTCTCATCTATTATCTACATCCCATTCTTTATTTGGGATTCTGAGGCTGAAAGTTCACCTCCCTTTGGACATGCTTTGTTTTTATAGTTCCAGTTTCCACCTATGTCTTCTCCGAAACCGTGCTGGGCTCAGAGTTAGTGTCATGCAGCTTACTGCACCATGGTTCGGTAATGCTTTTCCCAGCAGGGCTAACTGAAGAATGCCCGTGTCCTGTTAGAGTCATAACACAGCGGGAAACTGTGGAATCAGATGTGTTTCCTGTTCATTGGCAGGAGGGACAGACCAGACTGCATGTAGTGGGAAAAAGGGCAGCAGAAAACTCAGAACATAATATGCCTAGTTATATGGAACTAAGAAGACAGCCACTATCTTGAAAATACACCAGGTACATGTTGCCAAGGTAACCAATCAACATGGTGCTCTAGTCGCTTCTTACTTATCAACTCAAAGATTATTCATGTGCTTTTTGAATCTTCTACTTGACTTCTTCTTCCTTCTTGGCTACTGCCTACTCACCAACGAATCTGCCTGTGATCAGGGATGCAAAATCATTTAAATATATGCTAGCCAAGCAAGTCCCAGGGAGAAAGGTAAATCTGCTGTGGGGAAAGGATCATCAGTCATCTTCACATCACAAACAGGGCCTCTGCAGTATGCTGGGTTATAATACTGCCATGATAGTGCTCCCTGAGTACTGATGACCGTGGCTAAGAGAGTCAAGTATAAAGACTTCTCCAAGTTATGGCAGATGTGCAGACCACACTCATCTTGTCTCTTAATAACGCTGGGTCCTAAAATAGCTCAGAGAGTCTGTGCGTTCATACCAAAAAAGGAGGGTTTAAGAACGAAGTGAGACACCACATATGGAGATAAAGAGTTCCGACAACTTGCCAAAAATCCCCAGATTGGATTCTGATAACACACTGAAGGGGAAAGTACCAAACAAAAGTACGAAATGGGAAAAGAATAGTAGGAAGGCGCTACGGCCAAGCGGGGGAAGAGGATGAGGCACATGGACACTTCCTGATATTAAACAGGGGAAGCAGGGACTGAATGGCTAATTAAATGGCAGAGCCATCTGCCAAGGCAAGTCATTCCGGGAACTTTTGGAGGTGGGGCAACGCAGCGGCTGACCCTAGGGAGGGGAATCTGGCACACAGTCTCCGGGGCACCAGCTGAGGGCACCGAGGACAGGAGAAGAAAGCACTATCTCGTAAGAAGCATAGGCCAGATGTAATCTCAGGGTTTTGGTTTAAGGCAAAGGCATCTGGTTATGGTTGCTTCTGTTGGTCATCTACATGTTAGTGGGAGTGAAGATCCAAGGGTTTATCATGATACTTTTGCTCATGTTCAGTTCCTTCAGTCATGTCTGTCTATTTGTGACCCCATACACTGTAGCCCACAAGGCTCCTCTGTCCATGGAATTCTCTAGGCAAGAATACTGGAGTGGTGACCATTTCCTGCTCCAGGGGACCATCCCAACCCAGGAATTTAACCTGCGTCTCCTGCATTGCAGGTGGATTCTTTACTGATGAGCCACTGGGGAAGCCCTTATCATGATGGGGCTCTCTCGGGTAAAAGTATATGAGAAATGCATCCTTTTCTTAAGATACAATGTATTGAGGTGAGATAGGGGATGTTTACCATATAAGGTGACAGATTGTGATGAGTTTGCTACATGGATTTTGGAATCAGGAATTCTGCTCCACCACCTCTCAGTTATGTGACACTGAACAAGTTATTTGAAGTCTTCTCAATTTATTCATCTGTGAAATGGGATAATACCTAAGTCATTTGATTATTACAAAGATCAAACAAAGATATGGCAATTAGCACAGGACCCGGCATGGGGTAAACATTCAGAAAGTATTAGTTGCTTCTTTAGTTTCAAAGTAAATCTTTATGAGTGAAGCAGATACACATTGCTTCTTCAGAGAATGGTGAGGACACAAGGCTTGGGCCTGGGGTGGCTGGGAAAGGAGGTGGTATCTTAGCAGGCCCTGAAATTCAGAAGTTGGCCTCCTCTCAAGGAAAGGTTTTCACCTTTGGAGACCTGCCTGAGCAGAGGTGTGGAGGTGGGAAAACATGGGCTGGCTGATGGAACATCAAGCCTCCCAGCCTGCCTGGGGGAGAGCGCAGTAGAGAAGTTGAGATCTGGGCACAGGGGAGGCACAGGAGGTGGGGCTTGTGGTCCAGTGGCTCTCTGCATGTTGATGAGACCAGATTCCAGTGGCGTTTTGGAAGCTGACTTTCGAGACCTTTACAGCAGGATAGGGACAGGCTGGAGATTAGGAGCCAAAATCACAGCGGTGGTAATGGGAACAGAGAGGAAAGGGGTGGACTTGAGAGATTATTCAGAAGAACCCACACTACCCAGGAACTGACTGCATGTGGGGAGGAGGGAATGAGGCAAAAGGTCTGAGATGAGGCTGCAGCACCATGAGGAGAAGCCGAATCTGAGGCGGCACCTCGGGCCATGAGGAGGTTCTGAACCCCACAGAGAGAAAGAAAACAGACTGGGGGATGAGGGGGACCAAGGTAAACGTTCATCTGCCCGCTGCTGACACCGGCCCGTCCTCACCCGATCTACCCCAGGCAGAGCAGGGAGCAGAGACCTGAGACACCACTTAGCAACCGGCCACTTGTCTGCAGGGCCAGGTCACCTGAGAGCAGACTTCCTGGTATGATACAACCCTACTGATGGACCCTGAGCATTACATTTCCTGGCTGACAGCTGGTGACCTCTGGGTTAACGAGATACCCCATTTCAGCTCCAATCTTTGGTGCAGACAATTTTCCTCGTCTCCCGTTGCTGCAGTAGACATCATAGCATTTTGATGCCTTTCTATGATGGTGAATCTGTCTCAACATGATTATAAGTTTGAACTGACTGTGGAACATACACAGAAATTTTCTTCTGAGGACTTGTTGCCTGCAAACCAATCTCCTACTCGATGATGTTGTTGTTCTCCCCTAACACGTAAGAGCCTGGCACAAAATGAAGAGAATAAGGACCAAGGGTCTGACTGCCATGCACAGATGAGATTAGCATGAGTTCTGAGATTATCCTCGGAGGAATGCTGCACTAGGCAGAAGAAATCTGTGAAAGATTCAAAGCCACGTCCAGACATGTGAAGTGGAGAGATCACCTGGGTAGCTGCGTGGTGGCTGGGCGAACCTGGGGCTGTGTCAGAGCATTGCCAAGGGGTGAGCTCATGAATTCGGCAGAGCTCCCACAGAAGCTGAAATAGCTAAACCGCCATCACAGTGCCAGGCCGACTGATGCCCGCACAAGCTAAATGAGCGGGCTACGTTTTTATTTGGTTTGAGCCGATGGAAGAACTGACTTCCTACAGAGCACCTTTATGATGGGAAACTCCCCAGTTACGTAAGTGTACCTCGTTCACGCTAATGGAGCCTTGGAAATACTTTTGTTTTTTTCCCTACATTGCATGGGCTTGTCCTATCTGGACTGTGACTCACCGGGAACCCAAGATGTTAAGATCTGGGGTCACTTTTTCCTAGTCTGCGAGCACAGAACTCGGTGGGGAAGTTTCCACAGGAGGGCACTTACTGCCACCTGAATCTGGGCTTCCTAGAAACCCAGAGAGCAAGGTCCCCCAGGACACTTCATCTTTGCGTCCCTGCCTCCCAGTGCCTGGCATCGTCAGGCATCAGGAGTGTTTCCTGAACCGACCTGCAAGCAGTAAGAGGAGGTCTTCTGGAACCTGGAGGCTCACCCACCCACAAAGCTTCATCTCTGTCCACAGGCACTGGGCTGTCTGACAGGGTTGCAGTCTGGGCAGATCCAGAGGAAAAGATGTTCTTGAACCTCTGGCCCTGGAGGGAAGGATATGAGGGACTGCCAGGTGGCCTGCAAGTTCAGGAGGGTTGGACTGGCTAAGCCTGGTGCCTAGAACATTTTGGAACGCTGAAGAAGGCTGAGGCCTGAGCTCCCAGGAGGCCCTGGGAGGATACCCCTACAGGGCCACTCCTGCTGTTCATGTCCACTAGAGAGGCTGGCTTCCAGTGAGCTTCCCACCAGGGCTTTAGGAGAAGACTAAAGGTCTTAAACTCCTTGAGAACTAGACAAGCCCTCAGCTCTACTTCATTCAAGGAAGTGACTTCCATGGTAGGAGTCCCAGGAAATCCCTCTGGCCAGGCTGACAGCTCTGGGAGCAGCCTGTGGGAACTGACAAAGCAGCACAGGGTCACCCTTTAGATCAGGCGTTACCAAAAAGAGGAGATTTGTTCAAAGCCTCTGGGAGGTCCTCATGCAGGTTGGAAGAGATCTTGCAGAGGGGTGTCTCAAGCATGCAAGGTATAGAATTCGCAGAGCTCCCACAGAAGCTGAAATAGCTAAACCGCCATCACAGTGCCAGGCGACTGATGCCCGCACAAGCTAAATGAGCGGGCTACGTTTTATTTGGTTTGAGCCGATGGAAGAACTGACTTCCTACAGAGCACCTTTATGATGGGAAACTCCCCAGTTACGTAAGTGTACCTCGTTCACGCTAATGGAGCCTTGGAAATACTTTTGTTTTTTTCCCTACATTGCATGGGCTTGTCCTATCTGGACTGTGACTCACCGGGAACCCAAGATGTTAAGATCTGGGGTCACTTTTTCCTAGTCTGCGAGCACAGAACTCGGTGGGGAAGTTTCCACAGGAGGGCACTTACTGCCACCTGAATCTGGGCTTCCTAGAAACCCAGAGAGCAAGGTCCCCCAGGACACTTCATCTTTGCGTCCCTGCCTCCCAGTGCCTGGCATCGTCAGGCATCAGGAGTGTTTCCTGAACCGACCTGCAAGCAGTAAGAGGAGGTCTTCTGGAACCTGGAGGCTCACCCACCCACAAAGCTTCATCTCTGTCCACAGGCACTGGGCTGTCTGACAGGGTTGCAGTCTGGGCAGATCCAGAGGAAAAGATGTTCTTGAACCTCTGGCCCTGGAGGGAAGGATATGGGGGACTGCCAGGTGGCCTGCAAGTTCAGGAGGGTTGGACTGGCTAAGCCTGGTGCCTAGAACATTTTGGAACGCTGAAGAAGGCTGAGGCCTGAGCTCCCAGGAGGCCCTGGGAGGATACCCCTACAGGGCCACTCCTGCTGTTCATGTCCACTAGAGAGGCTGGCTTCCAGTGAGCTTCCCACCAGGGCTTTAGGAGAAGACTAAAGGTCTTAAACTCCTTGAGAACTAGACAAGCCCTCAGCTCTACTTCATTCAAGGAAGTGACTTCCATGGTAGGAGTCCCAGGAAATCCCTCTGGCCAGGCTGACAGCTCTGGGAGCAGCCTGTGGGAACTGACAAAGCAGCACAGGGTCACCCTTTAGATCAGGCGTTACCAAAAAGAGGAGATTTGTTCAAAGCCTCTGGGAGGTCCTCATGCAGGTTGGAAGAGATCTTGCAGAGGGGTGTCTGCAGGAACAGACACCAGACACACAGCTAAGAGCGCAAGCCCAGGCCATCCTGGGAACTGGCCTCCAAGAAGGATCCTGTCTAGCAGTAGCTGCCAAGCCTGGCTGCTCCCTGGCTTCCTCCAGGAGTGTTTAACTCGACATACCCAGGCCTAGGCTGCACTCCCAGTTTCTTGGTCTGGGTGTGGGGCCTGGCACTCAAATTTTTTCTCCATTCCCCAGGTAGAACCACTCAATTAAAACACAGTTGCACTTTTGGTTCAAGGTGGCAGAGTAGAAGGACGTGAGCTCATCTCTTCCCCGAGAGCACCCAAATCACAACTAGCTGTTGAACAGCTATCAACGGGAGGATGCTGGTACCCACAAGAAAAAGATACCCCACATTCAAAGACAAAGAAGAAGACACAGCAATATGGTAGGAGGGGCGCAATCATGATAAAATCAAATCCCATACCTGCCACGTGGGTGACCCACAAACTGGAGTACAATAATACCAAAGAAGTTCTCCCGCTGCTGTGAGGGTTTGGAACCCCACTTCAGGCTTCCCAGCCTGGGGACAAGACAAAGGGACTGGGAATTCCCCAGGGAACCTGACCTAGAGGGCCAGTGGGATTTGATTACAAGACTTACACAGGCCTGAGGGAAACACAGACTCCAGTCTGAGATGGCGCAAACAAAACCTTGTGCATACCAAGACTCAGAGGAAAGGAGCAATGGCTCCACAGGAGACTGAACCAAAACTACTTGCTGGTGTTGGATAATAGATGAAAACTCCCCAACACAGGAGAGGAAATAGTCAACCAAGTCCAGAAAACACAGAGTCCCAGGCAGGATAAACCCAAGGAGGAACACACTAAGACACAGAGTAATCAAAGTGACAAAAATTAAAGACAGGGATAAAATGTTAAAAGCAACAAGGGGAAAACAACAAATAACATACAAGGGAACTCCCATAAGGCTATAATCTGATTTCTCAACAGCAACTCTACAAGCCAGAAGGGAATGGCATGGCGTATTTAAAGTGAGGAAAGGGAAGAGCCTACAACCAAGAGTACTCTACCCAGCAAGCCTCTTCTTCACATCTGGAGAAATCAAAACCTTTCCAGACAAGCACGAATTAAGAGAATTGAGGACTACCAAACCAGATTTACAACAAATGCTAAAGGAACTTCCCTAGGCAGAAAACAAGAGAAGGAAAATCATCAGCTACAGAAAATAAACCCCAAACAACTAAGAAAATGGTAATAGGATCATGTATATTGATAAATACCTTAAATGTAAATGGATTAAATGCACCAACCAAAAGACATAGACTGATTGAGCAGATGAAGACATGTGCGTGTACACACTCGTACCTACCATAGCACTCTGCCTGACCCCCCCAGATTGTGTGTAATGTTTCTATATTATTAGGTTAATCTTGTTCCCATTATGGTTTGTAATTGTAATTATCTTTTATTTTTTGTATGGCTATTGTTTTCTTTGTATGGCTATTGATTGTGAAAACTGATAAACATCTTTTACTACTGTGATTAAGTAACTATTACTCACTCAACACTTTTTTGGGGGTGGGGGCGGGTTGGGGAGGGAGGGGGCGGGCAGACCACTTCTGTTGGTCTTTCATTTATCTATTTTCATCCATCTTTGTTCTTTGGCCGGTGTGGGCCTCCATGACGGTGGCCTCTGTTGTCGCAGAGCACCGGCTCTGGGCGCATGCGCTCCAGAGCTCCGGCTCGGTAATTGGACACACGGGTCCAGCCGCTCCGCAGCACGTGGGATCTTCCCAGGCCAGGGATCGAACTGGCGCCCCTTGCACTGCAAGACAGTGTCCTTACCCACTGGACCACCAGGGAAGCCTATCACTCAACACTATTGTATCATGATTGGTCAACAGAAAAATGATAGAATTCTATATCACCACAATTACCATGTAACAGAAAAATCTGTAATCACTTTTTAAAATCCAGATACATATCAGAATTGTACTGGAAATTTTTGGAAAAATACCAATGATAAGGTATTGCTTTTTTTGCCAGAGCTCCAGATATGTTTCTAATGAATAGCCATGTTCAAAAACAACTGGCCTATATGAGGATCTTTTATTAATTTTATACTTTTTCTATTTCATACTCAGGGCTCTCATTTCATTTAGTTTGTTTTCCAATTTCTCCATCTCTTTGTTTTGATGTTCTTTCTCAAGCCTTTATCAAGCACAGTAGAAAAGCTTTTGTATACATGCATTTATTTATTTATTTATTTATTTATTTATTTATTTATTTATTTATAGGACTTACGGATTTCTGCCTAACTAAAAATTTTATGACATTTTGGTTCCACTTGCTTGACTTAGTAATAATAGAATGCTAGATTTCTAATTTAAAAAAACAGATATGCAACAAACAACAAAGGCTCAAAAGACATTGAGCAGATGAAGACATGTGCGTGTACACACTCGTACCTACCATAGCACTCTGCCTGACCCCCCCAGATTGTGTGTAATGTTTCTATATTATTAGGTTAATCTTGTTCCCATTATGGTTTGTAATTGTAATTATCTTTTATTTTTTGTATGGCTATTGTTTTCTTTGTATGGCTATTGATTGTGAAAACTGATAAACATCTTTTACTACTGTGATTAAGTAACTATTACTCACTCAACACTTTTTTGGGGGTGGGGGCGGGTTGGGGAGGGAGGCGGGCTGACCACTTCTATTGGTCTTTCATTTATCTATTTTCATCCATCTTTGTTCTTTGGCCGGTGTGGGCCTCCATGACGGTGGCCTCTGTTGTCGCAGAGCACCGGCTCTGGGCGCATGCGCTCCAGAGCTCCGGCTCGGTAATTGGACACACGGGTCCAGCCGCTCCGCAGCACGTGGGATCTTCCCAGGCCAGGGATCGAACTGGCGCCCCTTGCACTGCAAGACAGTGTCCTTACCCACTGGACCACCAGGGAAGCCTATCACTCAACACTATTGTATCATGATTGGTCAACAGAAAAATGATAGAATTCTATATCACCACAATTACCATGTAACAGAAAAATCTGTAATCACTTTTTAAAATCCAGATACATATCAGAATTGTACGGGAAAATTTTTTGGAAAAATACCAATGATAAGGTATTGCTTTTTTTGCCAGAGCTCCAGATATGTTTCTAATGAATAGCCATGTTCAAAAACAACTGGCCTATATGAGGATCTTTTATTAATTTTATACTTTTTCTATTTCATACTCAGGGCTCTCATTTCATTTAGTTTGTTTTCCAATTTCTCCATCTCTTTGTTTTGATGTTCTTTCTCAAGCCTTTATCAAGCACAGTAGAAAAGCTTTTGTATACATGCATTTATTTATTTATTTATTTATTTATTTATTTATTTATTTATTTATAGGACTTACGGATTTCTGCCTAACTAAAAATTTTATGACATTTTGGTTCCACTTGCTTGACTTAGTAATAATAGAATGCTAGATTTCTAATTTAAAAAAACAGATATGCAACAAACAACAAAGGCTCACTATACAGCACAGGGAACTATAGTCAATTCAGTCAATTGCATTATAATAACTTATAATGGAAAATAATTTCAAAAATAACGTATGTCTATAGCTCAATCACATATGCAAAAAAGAATTCTACTCTTTGAAATTGAGTAATGTTTATCCTTTTTGCCAGTTTTTCTAAATGTCCTATGGACACATAATAACAACATATGAGATACAAAATTTTAAAAATATTTGTGTAGGAAATGATTAATATAAACTAAATATAAATCTATTATATTTAAATTCATGACATCATTCAAGATGCTCCTGTTTTTATTTTTTCTGCACTTGATAAAATATTCTCAGAGAAATATTAATATGTCTCAATCTGATTATATATTTTTTCTTTTCCGTTCTGTTTTTTCTGCTTTTTGCTTTATATATCTTTGTCTCTTTTTTGTTAAGGTGTCTAATAGTGTATGATGTCTATCTTCTTTGTGAATTGTTCTTATTATCATTAAAAATATTCATCTTTGTGCTTCCCTGGTAGCTCAGTGGTAAAGAATTCGCCTGACAATGCAGGAGACACGAGTTCAATCCCTGATCTGGGAAGATCCCACAGGCTGCAGAGCAACTAAGCCCGTAAGCCACAACTATGGAGCTTGTGCTCTAGAGCCTCAGAGCTGCAACTATTGAGCCCATGCACTCTAGAGCCCAAGTTCCACAACAAGAGAAGTCACCACAACAAAGAAGCCTGCTTACCTCAACTAAAGAGTAGCCTCCACTCTCTGTAACTAGAGAAGAGCCTGTGGCAGCAGTGAAAACCCAGAAATAAATACACAAAAATTTTAAAAATGTATTCATCTTTGTTTCATTTAAAATAAATGTTTAAAAAAACCTGAAAAAGAAAACCATGGTTGCAGAGCAGGAGGTACTCAGAAGATGAAAGGACAAAGATGGAAAGTAAGAGAGGAGAATGCACTTGGAGCAATATTGCTCCCACGTCTTCTCGGGGAGAGGCTGAAGACAGCGGGAGGTGAAGGGGAGGAGAGGACAGTCCAGGAACCGGGGTGAGGGGTGAAGGGCATGGAGACGCCATAACAATGCTCCTTGGAGTTACTATTACGGTGTTAGCTCTCTGGGGTGCGGTGGGCCACATGTGACTTCCCCTCCTTTGTCAGAAGCTTGGAGTTGTCTGCTCTCAGTCTTAGCACTTCTCCCTCTGTGTTGTTTTCCATTTTCCTAAAATAAAGCATTTGGCTCACAGCCCCAGCTCCACCCTGGCCCCTCTCCTGCCCTTAATGGCAACACCAGAGAGAAGGCGCTGCATCGGCCTGCAGCCTGTGACTCTCACTTAAGCGCCCACTGAATCCAGACCCTTTGCCCACTTAGGGTCAAGTCACCTCTCTGCCACGACATGTTCAGCGTGGCTTTGCCAGGGGCCGGAGCTGGAGCCAGAGCCTGAAAAACCACAAGGGAGGCAGCCTCCCTACCCCAGCTGCCGCGGGACGCAGTGTGGGGTGTGCAGTGCCCGAGCCTGGCTGGCTTTTACTTGGTGCTGTCTGTGCCCGGCAGGCAGGCCGCAGTCTCTAGAGTGCTGTGGTTACAGTTTCCTCCTCAGCTGACAACCCCAGACGCTCATCAGCTGCGCCTAACAGCTCCCCCTGCTCTTTCTCAGGGTTGTTCTCTCCTCCTCTTGTGCCCTCTGGCTATTGTCTGTACTCCTCTGTGAGCTCACAGACTTAAAAGCTCTCAGCTATTTACCCTAAGTCTCATCTTGTGTTTATCTCTGCTTTATTGCATGTACTCAGATTTCCTCCGCTTCCTGGTAGGATTTAGTGTTACTCCTCCCATGTTCTGGCTTTTTTGAGCACTGCCCTCCAGCTCAGACTGGAGCAGAACACTCCTTTGCACCTTGGGGGCTAGTTCTTCTCATATGTGCCTGAAGTACTTAGACGACACTTGCCACTGTGCATTTGCTCTGTGGACGTACTAAGTGCCCCCGGTTTAACAAGACGTTCTTTCTGAGTGCTGAAAGGAAATTCATATTACAGAAGGTGCTAGATACGGGAGCCGTAGACCATCTGAGCTTGGAAGAACTGGATTGTTCAAGGAGGCTCAAAAGTGCCAGGTAACATGGCTCTGGAAACCAGGGGAAGGGGAATGTCCCTCTGATCACAGGGGAGGGGGACTTCTCTCACAGGAACTGGGGGTTCTGAATAAAGGTCTTTTATGTTCATTGGTAAGGCAGGTCTTGCTTGCTCTTATCTGGTGGAGACTGACCTGGAGCCCACACTGCTGAGGGTGAGCTATGAAAAATGGGAAGCAGGTCAAGGAAGCTATGCCACGGCATGGGTGAGTAGTTACCCTAGAAGAAAGAGGGTTCCTGTTCCTGGGGGCGTGAGAACACTCTTTGCTGCTCTTGCGTGTGGGAGTCCTAAGTCGCTTCAGTTGTGTCCGACTGTTTGTGACCATATGGATTGTAGCCCACAAGGCTCCTCTGTCCATGAGATTTTCCAGGCAAGAATACTGGGGTGGGTCACTATGCCCTCCTCTAAGGGGATCATCCCGACCCAAGGATCAAACCCGTGTCTCTTATGTCTCCTGCATTGGCAGGCGGATTCTTTACCACGAGCGCCACTTCGAAGCCCTCTTACTGGTCCTCATAGGACCAGACAGCTTTACTTTGGCATTTTGATTATTTTCAGATAGTGGTTATTTTTCTATAATTAGTAGTACATTCTCTCTCTCTCTTTTTTTTTTTTTTTTTTGAGTTTTGTTGTCCTTGAGTTGTAAATTCCTTTTATAATGCAGGGGAAGAAAGGAGCTTTCATGAATTTAATAGTAAGCTGAAAGGTCTTAAAGGTTAAGATATTGCATCTTTACCAGGGCTGGGAGCAACTACACGTGAAGTAGTCTACGGGGCCAGTGGTTGAAACATCTTTTCCCCCCAGCAGGTGGTCCTTCTAGAGCAGCCATCAGCTCCAGCCTTGGAAATGTTATTCTTTTGTTAAAGAAAAAGAATTTCCTCACAGAGCAGCATCTGGGATTTCAGACTTGGCACCTCTTCAGAGAAGCCATGCATAAAAGTAGGAAACTCATTCTTGACAAACTTGGGGAAGAAAATGTCCTTGAGGTTCCTGAAATTGACGTAGAAGCTACGCTTTTGGCCTCCTTGGTCCTGGCCTTCGGGGTATATTCTCAGGGAAGCTCTAGCAAATATGCGGCCCCTTTGGGAAGGTGGGGGCCCCAAAGATGAGGCTGGTTCACACGAAGGCTGATGTTTGCCTGGCCTGTGAAAAAGGGGAAGAGCTGGAATGCAGTCGAGATATGTCTAGTCCATAAGAAAGATGATGGTCTCGTCTCTGAGCCTGTAAATCAGCTAAGCTGACACTTGAAGAGAAGAAAACTCCCAGTAGACTCAGATGACATACAACCAGACTCCTGGGAGGGACATGACATTGGTAAGTATGACAAGGTGATGACAAGTGGGATGTCATGTAACCTTCCTCCACCCACCACATCCACGGGAGCTCAGCCTCTGTGGAAATGGAGGATCATGATCTCTGGAGCTGAGAGAGCTTAAGCCCACTCACAGACAGTTCTGAATAATTGTTTTGAAAAATAAGTCAGCAGCATTTTAACCTACACAACAATAATAAGGAAGAACAACTCCACAAATACTCCGCCATGTCAGCACTAGACAGCTTTCCCAATGTCATAACATGCTCAGGTGATTAAAGAGTGGATCTTTCTGGAACATATTGATCACCAGATATAAAACTGGACTGGCCAGAGGTTTAATTCTAATGATTAGTGGCTATCAAAAGTGTCATCTAGTCACCGTTAATCATCTTTCCCTGTAACGAGAGCACTAACTCCTCCTATTGGCTAGGTGAATTTACTCCTTGAGGGAAAATCTCTGTGGAGAAAGGGATAAACGTTGATGAAGATTCATAATGATACTAACGAAACTGAATTTCAGCATTGCATGGCATTAAGCAGGTAAAAGCATGGGGCGGAGCCATTCATTCAGGTCCTCCACGAATGGAGTGCTGCACTGGGTGACATGAGAGATGGAAAGATGATGGGGTTGGACCTCTACCTGATACGGATTTACAACCACAAAGTGTAGACAAGTATAGTATAGAAGCAATTATAATATGGGAAGTGTGTGTGGCTAATCCTATGATATAAACATAAAAAGCATTCTGGGGGCGGTCCTGGTAGTCCACTGGTTAAGAATTCACCTTGCCATGAAGGGGACACAGGTATAATCCATAGTTGGGAACCAAGACCCCATGTGCCTTGGAGCAACTAAGCCCATGAGTTGCAACTTCTGAGCCTGCATGCCACAGCGAGAGAATCTGTGTGCTGCAACGAAAGATCTCGCATGATGCAACAAAGATCCTATGCAGCCAAATAAATACATACAAATTTTAAACCACATTCTGACCCAGTAGGTCAGAACTGAATTCATGGAAAAGGAAAAGGGCTTTCAAAATTAAAGCTAGTGGGTGGGGTTGGTGAGGAAATTCCAAGGAAGGGATCAGCCTACTTAAAGTGGTGGAATGTTGCTTTGTATTGATATTAGGGGTTCCAAGCTCACAGAGTGTTTCTATCCATTCTTTCATTTTGATTTTTCCCCCCAGGTTGTGAGCTAAGCCTAGTCATTTTACTAATAAAGACATCAAGATTCAGTAAGGCTAAGTATCTTTTTTGTCAGCTGCACCGGGGGTTTGCTGCTGGGTGCTGGCTTTCTCTAGTTGTATCCAGCTGGGGCTGCTCTCTAGTTGCAGTGTGCAGGCTTCTCATGTCGGTGGCTTCTCTCACTGCAGAGCACAAGCTCTAGCTCAGTAGTTGGGGTGTGTGAGCTTAGCTGCCCTGCTGCATGTGGAATCTTCGCAGGATGAACCCTGACCTTGAGATATAACTGGACTGGCCAGAGGTTTAATTCTAATGATTAGTGGCTATCAAAAGTGTCATCTAGTCACCGTTAATCATCTTTCCTGTAACGAGCACTAACCCTTCCTTTTGTCTAGGTGAATTTACTCCTTGAGGGAAAATCTCTGTGGAGAAAGGGATAAACGTTGATGAAGATTCATAATGATACTAACGAAACTGAATTTCAGCATTGCATGGCATTAAGCAGGTAAAAGCATGGGGCGGAGCCATTCATTCAGGTCCTCCACGAATGGAGTGCTGCACTGGGTGACATGAGAGATGGAAAGATGATGGGGTTGGACCTCTACCTGATACGGATTTACAACCACAAAGTGTAGACAAGTATAGTATAGAAGCAATTATAATATGGGAAGTGTGTGTGGCTAATCCTATGATATAAACATAAAAAGCATTCTGGGGGCGGTCCTGGTAGTCCACTGGTTAAGAATTCACCTTGCCATGAAGGGGACACAGGTATAATCCATAGTTGGGAACCAAGACCCCATGTGCCTTGGAGCAACTAAGCCCATGAGTTGCAACTTCTGAGCCTGCATGCCACAGCGAGAGAATCTGTGTGCTGCAACGAAAGATCTCGCATGATGCAACAAAGATCCTATGCAGCCAAATAAATACATACAAATTTTAAACCACATTCTGACCCAGTAGGTCAGAACTGAATTCATGGAAAAGGAAAAGGGCTTTCAAAATTAAAGCTAGTGGGTGGGGTTGGTGAGGAAATTCCAAGGAAGGGATCAGCCTACTTAAAGTGGTGGAATGTTGCTTTGTATTGATATTAGGGGTTCCAAGCTCACAGAGTGTTTCTATCCATTCTTTCATTTTGATTTTTCCCCCCAGGTTGTGAGCTAAGCCTAGTCATTTTACTAATAAAGACATCAAGATTCAGTAAGGCTAAGTATCTTTTTTGTCAGCTGCACCGGGGGTTTGCTGCTGGGTGCTGGCTTTCTCTAGTTGTATCCAGCTGGGGCTGCTCTCTAGTTGCAGTGTGCAGGCTTCTCATGTCGGTGGCTTCTCTCACTGCAGAGCACAAGCTCTAGCTCAGTAGTTGGGGTGTGTGAGCTTAGCTGCCCTGCTGCATGTGGAATCTTCCTGCATCAGGGAATCGAACCCATGACCTTTGCACTGACAGGCAGATTCTTATCCACTGTTCCACCAGAGAAGTCCAAGGTTAAGTATCTCATTGCAAAGTCCCCAGCCTGAGAGTGGTGTGCCTGGAAAACGAACCTGTGTTTTCTAAGTCTAACCCCAGAGCTTTCCCGGGCTCCTGTGGGGCTCCTGTACACAGCCCAGGAGACAGAAGATATCCTTCATGACCTGTTCTCTCAGGGGCAGAGGGATTTGTTGGGCTCCCAGGTGGCTCGGCGGTAAAGAATCCACCTACCAATGCAGGAAACACAGGAGACACGGGTTTGATCACTGGGTTGGGAAGATCTCCTGGAATAGGAAATGGCAACCTATTCCAAGAAAATTCCATGGACTGAGGAGCCTAGTGAGCCGCAGTGCATGGAGTCACAAAGACACAGACACACTGAGCAACTGAGCATGCAGCACGAGGGGTTTGGAGAGAAGGAAAAGAAATCTTGAGAACTACAGGCGAGACAAGGTCGCAGAGGTTTTCAGTATCAAACCAAGGAGATTAGTTACATCTACAAGTTTCATGAAGAAAAATAAGGGAACAAAAATATTTATGCATTATGGAGAAAAGATTACACAATTGTGAGAATCATAAGGAGAGGTCATGGCTCACCATTCACATTCCTGCCTGAAAGGTTTCAGAGTGGTTCTGGGTACACGGTTTGGACTTGCAACCCCAGATAGGCGAGCCCTATCCTCCTTCTACTGAACACTGAGTGGACGTTAACCCACATGGTCAGAGTCCCACTCAGGGCTTATTAGAACAAAACAACCTGGGAACCCCAGCCCTGTTCATTAGGTTTTAATGGTTTCAATGACTGTTTCTTGTGAAAATCAGTATTCAAAAATAAGCCTCATGTTTTGTTTTGCAAATCATTAAGAAGATGCCATCTTCTTAGAAAGTATTTCCATAGGCAGCAATCCTGTGAACATTTTAAAAGTCATCGTTAACAGTGAGTCAACATTCCTGGGCAGAATCAAGCATTCCTCATATTAGTAAAAATATTTCCTCTTTGGGATTGGATATGCTTCAGATTTACATCTTTATCTGGAGAAAAAATTTAACTGCCAGAAAGGGGATACATTTATCTAAACGCTAAAAATCCAGAATAAATAAGGTCTGGCCCAGTATGTTCTCAGCCTCATTTCTTGCCTCATTTCCTCTTGAACTCTGAGTTCCAGCCATAATGAGCTTCTGTCTTCATCAAGTGTGGCTTGCTCTCCCTGGCCCCAAGCCTTTGTGCATTTCATTCCTTTTCCTGGAACATTCTCCCCATTTCCCATTCCTCCCCACCTCTGCCTTTAGATCTCAGTGTAGTCATTTTTTTGTTTGACAAACCTCCCTTGAGCCTTCTTTTCCCATCCTCCTCCCCAGACCCACTGAGAGTAGGGGCCTCCTTCCTGGTTCTCCTATTTGCCCTCCTCCCAGCACCTTCTGCCTCTCCTATTTGCCTTTATCACAGCACCTTCCCAGGGCTGCAGCCGCGTTGCACACCCCACTGCACTGTGAGGCCAATGCTGGTAAGGACAGGCCAGTTTCTCTGCAGCTCTTTTCTGTATCCCAGAGTCTGCCACTAAGTAGATGATGAATAAACCCGAGTAGCTGAGTGAACTGATGCGGATACCAAAATATATACCAGATTTTGGACTTTCATGTCAAGGCTTAAGTAGTAAGTTAAGAAGCACTCCGAGAAACTGGCTTTCTTTGTTGCCGATTATTAAAAACACTTTGGGGGGCTAGCCAGCTACGACTTTTATTCCAGAGTTTATACCAAGGCGTGTCTTTGGGCAGATATTTGGATTACTGAGGCTATTCAGGCATTGGTCCTATTTTTACGGTTTGGACTTGCAACCCCAGATAGGCGAGCCCTATCCTCCTTCTACTGAACACTGAGTGGACGTTAACCCACATGGTCAGAGTCCCACTCAGGGCTTATTAGAACAAAACAACCTGGGAACCCCAGCCCTGTTCATTAGGTTTTAATGGTTTCAATGACTGTTTCTTGTGAAAATCAGTATTCAAAAATAAGCCTCATGTTTTGTTTTGCAAATCATTAAGAAGATGCCATCTTCTTAGAAAGTATTTCCATAGGCAGCAATCCTGTGAACATTTTAAAAGTCATCGTTAACAGTGAGTCAACATTCCTGGGCAGAATCAAGCATTCCTCATATTAGTAAAAATATTTCCTCTTTGGGATTGGATATGCTTCAGATTTACATCTTTATCTGGAGAAAAAATTTAACTGCCAGAAAGGGGATACATTTATCTAAACGCTAAAAATCCAGAATAAATAAGGTCTGGCCCCGAGTATGTTCTCAGCCTCATTTCTTGCCTCATTTCCTCTTGAACTCTGAGTTCCAGCCATAATGAGCTTCTGTCTTCATCAAGTGTGGCTTGCTCTCCCTGGCCCCAAGCCTTTGTGCATTTCATTCCTTTTCCTGGAACATTCTCCCCATTTCCCATTCCTCCCCACCTCTGCCTTTAGATCTCAGTGTAGTCATTTTTTTGTTTGACAAACCTCCCTTGAGCCTTCTTTTCCCATCCTCCTCCCCAGACCCACTGAGAGTAGGGGCCTCCTTCCTGGTTCTCCTATTTGCCCTCCTCCCAGCACCTTCTGCCTCTCCTATTTGCCTTTATCACAGCACCTTCCCAGGGCTGCAGCCGCGTTGCACACCCCACTGCACTGTGAGGCCAATGCTGGTAAGGACAGGCCAGTTTCTCTGCAGCTCTTTTCTGTATCCCAGAGTCTGCCACTAAGTAGATGATGAATAAACCCGAGTAGCTGAGTGAACTGATGCGGATACCAAAATATATACCAGATTTTGGACTTTCATGTCAAGGCTTAAGTAGTAAGTTAAGAAGCACTCCGAGAAACTGGCTTTCTTTGTTGCCGATTATTAAAAACACTTTGGGGGGCTAGCCAGCTACGACGACTTTTATTCCAGAGTTTATACCAAGGCGTGTCTTTGGGCAGATATTTGGATTACTGAGGCTATTCAGGCATTGGTCCTCAGCTGTTCAAAGGTACTAGCAGGCCACTGTTTAGGGATACTCTGTTTATGTTCCTGACCTAGCTACTCAACTAGAGCAGTAAAATAACTGGACTTGCTGAGGCTATATTTTTATGCTTACATTACCATAGAGCATAAGTTAAAAATCATTACAAAAGTAGTCATCTCATTTAAAATTTAGATAAAACCCAGGAGACCAAAGATAAAGGCTGACTCTCTAGCAAAATGTTGCCTTATTAGTCAATTTATAAGATTTAGAAACTGAGGGTCATGGGTCAGACTTTTAGCAGGAGAAACCAGAGTGAAGCTGGGGGCAACTATTTACAAGTGCGAAAGTGCACGTCTGCGTTGACAAGCAATAATATTAAATCGGACAAGATGGATTGAAAAGAAACAACCAGCAAAGCATAAACCCCAGTCCCCTAAAGATGTTAAAAACATTTATCAGAGGTTTTAAGTGCAAAAGGTCTACTTAAAAGCCTGTTTCCAAACATGAAAGACGAATTACTAATTCCAGAGGCAGACGGAAAGCTCTGGGTAATGGACAGGCCCCTTCCAGTGGGAGGGTCACAGGAGACAGTCCCACAGTTCGCCTGTGGTATGTAACTCCTACCCGATGAATATTCCTCGTCCTTAAATTAGCGTATAGTCAGTGACCTTTAGATGTAGAAGGACTCCAAGATCCATCTTGTCCCAATTCTCATTTTATAGATGAAGCTTGGGGATTGGGGGAGATGGTTAAACATTTGCCTACACTCATCCCAGGATGTTGGCAGAAACGGAACTAGAACTGTTTGAATTCATCTTCTTATACTTTATTAATTATTGGAAAAAATTAGTTGTTCAGCTGGCCACTTTTCTGTATCCCAGAGTCTGCCACTAAGTAGATGATGAATAAACCCGAGTAGCTGAGTGAACTGATGCGGATACCAAAATATATACCAGATTTTGGACTTTCATGTCAAGGCTTAAGTAGTAAGTTAAGAAGCACTCCGAGAAACTGGCTTTCTTTGTTGCCGATTATTAAAAACACTTTGGGGGGCTAGCCAGCTACGACGACTTTTATTCCAGAGTTTATACCAAGGCGTGTCTTTGGGCAGATATTTGGATTACTGAGGCTATTCAGGCATTGGTCCTCAGCTGTTCAAAGGTACTAGCAGGCCACTGTTTAGGGATACTCTGTTTATGTTCCTGACCTAGCTACTCAACTAGAGCAGTAAAATAACTGGACTTGCTGAGGCTATATTTTTATGCTTACATTACCATAGAGCATAAGTTAAAAATCATTACAAAAGTAGTCATCTCATTTAAAATTTAGATAAAACCCAGGAGACCAAAGATAAAGGCTGACTCTCTAGCAAAATGTTGCCTTATTAGTCAATTTATAAGATTTAGAAACTGAGGGTCATGGGTCAGACTTTTAGCAGGAGAAACCAGAGTGAAGCTGGGGGCAACTATTTACAAGTGCGAAAGTGCACGTCTGCGTTGACAAGCAATAATATTAAATCGGACAAGATGGATTGAAAAGAAACAACCAGCAAAGCATAAACCCCAGTCCCCTAAAGATGTTAAAAACATTTATCAGAGGTTTTAAGTGCAAAAGGTCTACTTAAAAGCCTGTTTCCAAACATGAAAGACGAATTACTAATTCCAGAGGCAGACGGAAAGCTCTGGGTAATGGACAGGCCCCTTCCAGTGGGAGGGTCACAGGAGACAGTCCCACAGTTCGCCTGTGGTATGTAACTCCTACCCGATGAATATTCCTCGTCCTTAAATTAGCGTATAGTCAGTGACCTTTAGATGTAGAAGGACTCCAAGATCCATCTTGTCCCAATTCTCATTTTATAGATGAAGCTTGGGGATTGGGGGAGATGGTTAAACATTTGCCTACACTCATCCCAGGATGTTGGCAGAAACGGAACTAGAACTGTTTGAATTCATCTTCTTATACTTTATTAATTATTGGAAAAAATTAGTTGTTCAGCTGGCCACTGTTTAAATAGTGTGAAGCGAAGAGATTAGAAAGGCGCTGAGCAAAAGCATTAAGCACGAACAGCTGCATTTCCCAGGCAGAAGGGCAGCACACGGTTTCGTTGTGGGAATGTGTTCAATCTGCCTGAATGGAACATGAACAAGATAAAGCTGGCTCCAGAAAAGAGATTCCCCCAACTCCCATGAGCCTCGGACTTGGCATGCTGCAGTCTGCTCGGGAAACTGGCGACATGACAAACGATCCTGGGTAGACCTCCCCCAGGTGACTTCAGCCCACGCACACACGGAGGCTTGTAAGGTCCCAGGTGCCAGCTTGCCCACGGCTTGTGGCTGAGACAGAAAAACAAAGAAAAAAAATCCTCCCCCCTCACCCACACATAAGCAAAAACTATCTTCCCGTGTTTTCTGCCAAGAGAGCTGGAGCCAAAGAGAGTTCAAGACTCTAATTCATCCATCAAGACAAATCAACTCAGTCTAAGGAGATTAGGAAGGCAGTTTAGGAAGTAAACAAAAGTTGGGTTTCAGAAAGAAGCTTTGGAGAAAGCACAGAGGCCATCCCTGGAGTCTGACTCCACAGTGGGAACAGAAAAGGGCTCACTCCTAAGGCAGAGAGTTCTGAAAATGTCAACAGATGGACGTGTTCAAAGGGGCAACTCCGGAGACGAACAGCATCAGGATGTCAGGCCTCCTCCCTCGTGGAGTCTGGGTTCTGAGCCAGCAACTCGCTGAGCTGAAGGAGCATCTCCAGTGCAGAAGGCCTGAACATCAGCAGCAGCTGAACCATAGTGACCCCAAATAATAAAACTCCACCCACGGGACAAAAGCCCTCATATTTATGCAGTGGAAAGTACTGCCTCTCCAGGAGTCCCCAGCTCCTGGGCCGGCCTGCAGTAGACCTCCAACCTCAAGCCTTCATATGACCAGTCCCCACTGACATCTTGACTGCCACCTCAAGAGAGACCCCCAAGCCAAAGACCACCTAGAGAAGCCAGTCCTAAATTTCTGACCCACACAAACTGCATGAGATCACAGATATTCATTGTTGTTTTAATCAGGCTGCACGTTTTGGACTACTTTGTTATGTAGCAGTAAATAATTAAAATGTAACATCTTTGAACTTTCTCTACCACCAGCTAGAATTGTCCCTTGATTAATCCTCATCTTTTTTTAGAGAAGGACGTTCTGTCTGTTTTTTTTTTTTTTTAAAGATTTATTTATTATTTATTTATGGGGGGTGGGGTGGGGAGGGAGGGGAGTGGGCGGGCCACTTCTATTGGTCTTTCATTTCTCTATTTTCATCCGTCTTTGTTCTTTGGCTCCCGTGGGCCTCCCGTCGTGGTGGCCTCTGTTGTCGCAGAGCACCGGCTCTGGGCGCATGCGCTCCAGAGCTCCAACTCGGTAGTTGGACACATCGGTCCAGCCACTCCGCGGCACGTGGGATCTTCCCAGGCCAGGGATCGAACCAGCGCCCCTTGCACTGCAAGGCGGTGTCCTTACCCACTGGACCACCAGGGAAGCCCCGTTCTGTCTGTTTTTGTCATAAAGTCCTTTCTTCAAGGGTAACAGCAAAAGCCCTCATATTCAGACAGTCCTCATGGGTGGAATTTTATGATTTGGGGTCAGTACGGCTCAATCCTAAGAAAATACGATAAACTGTATTTTCAAGAACTGTTCTTTGTACATGCTGCCCTAGAATGTTTTATGTTACTTTATCATTATATTAAATATATAATTGGACCTTGTATCTCACTAGGATTCTCCAAACATATGCCTTCACTGTGAGCATCTGCAACCTTAAACAGCCTATAGAAAATATAAGGGACTCTTTTTCCCCTTAAGAGTCTTATATTTTCACTTTAGGAAATAGTGAGAGAGATTAAACTGCCATACACTACAACATGGATGAATGCTGAGGACGCTACGTCAAATAAGCCAGTCACAGAAGGACAAATGCTGCATGATTTCACTAACATGAGAGATCTAAAGTAGTCAAGTTCACAGAAGCAGAAGGCAGAAAGGTGGTTGCCAGGGGCTGGGGCGAGGGGGTCCGGGGAGATGCTGTTCAACATTCCTGCAAGATGAAAAAGTTCTAGAAGTCTCCTGTATACCAATGTGCATATATGTAACAGTAATGTATGTACACTTTAATTTGTTAAGATGGTAGATTACATGTTACGTGTTTTTGACCTTCATTTTTTTTATAAAAGGAAAACAGTTAGATAAAAATGACCTGTTTATTCCAAGATTCACAGAAGTAATTCCTTTTTTGCAATGTGCCACATCTCTTCCAACACACCATTGGGTCAGGTGATCCCTAAACCTCCTCAAGCCTAAAAAAGTTTCACATGTTTTTACATTACAAACAGAAATGTTTCTTCTTTCTGGAGGATTCACAGGGTGGATAAGGAGGGGGAATCTCCCACAAACCAAACATAAGGATAGGATGTTGCAATTCCCAGAAGTTTGGGAACCATTAATCTGAAGATACACTGAGGTTTCAGAAGAAGTGTTTTCTAAAAGAATCGGAGCCTTTGAAAAGCTAAACTCTAAGGACTGCTGTCACCAGCTGACTATCTCCTTCTCCACAGAGCCGGGACCTGTAGACACAATACTCAAGCGATCAAGGCAGAACAGAAGCCAGTGAAGACTCAGACAAGCAATGAGCTAACAGCCAGATAAGAGGAGCCCATGACTACAGCAGTCATGGCAGAGACAAATAAGACCGAAATACTTTCTATTCATTAAGACGTGACTGGGCAGTCAAAAATGAAGAACATACAGATAGCAAGATTCCGTTATATCATTTTCCACAAAAAGGAAAGAAAATATCAAGAAAGAGGAAATGGCACAGGAAGGAATTTCATAACGCACATACGTGATTACCACTTCCAGGCAAACCAGGAATAGGGTTAGTGCAAGGCAGGAAGGGACGTTGAAGGGAAACTTCGGGTGTTAAACAGAGGAGGAGAAAGGGACGCGTTATTTTTAAATTTAGAACATCTACGAATGCTCTCAAAGTTGATGGATGACCGGAGTATGCATTCTCTTTAGTCGTTCCTCAGCTTGCTACATTATAAAAAGAAAAACTGAAAGCTAATTCTGAGAAGCTTTTCAATTGCCACTCTAGGGTGCAGAATCCATCTGAAGCACATGAGAAAAAAGCCAAAGCTCTAAGGAAGCCTTTCGGGCCAAGACTAAAGAAATGTTCTGAGCCTCTTTCCCCGACATATTTGAGGGTCCAGAGCAGGTGGCTTTCACCAGGTGTGCACCCGAGAGTCAGGGTTTTAAAGAAACTGTTATCTCCTCTCCTTGTACGGTAAAGCCCCTACATATGAACCTTCAAGTTATGAACTTTCAAAGATGCCAACAAGTCCTTGTACTGTACTACTGTACTTTTCAAGTTATTATACCATAAAATTAAAAATGTTTTATTTCATGTGGTTTTTAACATATTACTTGTATGAAAAGTATTATCCAAACGTTTAGGTATACCATTAAAATTAAGGATGTTTTACATTACCAGAAATGTTTCCCTGAATTCACAGGGTGGATAAGGAGGGAATCTCCACAAACCAAACATAAGGATAGGATGTGGCAATTCCCAGAAGTTTGGGAACCATTAATCTGAAGATACACTGAGGTTTCAGAAGAAGTGTTTTCTAAAAGAATCGGAGCCTTTGAAAAGCTAAACTCTAAGGACTGCTGTCACCAGCTGACTATCTCCTTCTCCACAGAGCCGGGACCTGTAGACACAATACTCAAGCGATCAAGGCAGAACAGAAGCCAGTGAAGACTCAGACAAGCAATGAGCTAACAGCCAGATAAGAGGAGCCCATGACTACAGCAGTCATGGCAGAGACAAATAAGACCGAAATACTTTCTATTCATTAAGACGTGACTGGGCAGTCAAAAATGAAGAACATACAGATAGCAAGATTCCGTTATATCATTTTCCACAAAAAGGAAAGAAAATATCAAGAAAGAGGAAATGGCACAGGAAGGAATTTCATAACGCACATACGTGATTACCACTTCCAGGCAAACCAGGAATAGGGTTAGTGCAAGGCAGGGAAGGGACGTTGAAGGGAAACTTCGGGTGTTAAACAGAGGAGGAGAAAGGGACGCGTTATTTTTAAATTTAGAACATCTACGAATGCTCTCAAAGTTGATGGATGACCGGAGTATGCATTCTCTTTAGTCGTTCCTCAGCTTGCTACATTATAAAAAGAAAAACTGAAAGCTAATTCTGAGAAGCTTTTCAATTGCCACTCTAGGGTGCAGAATCCATCTGAAGCACATGAGAAAAAAGCCAAAGCTCTAAGGAAGCCTTTCGGGCCAAGACTAAAGAAATGTTCTGAGCCTCTTTCCCCGACATATTTGAGGGTCCAGAGCAGGTGGCTTTCACCAGGTGTGCACCCGAGAGTCAGGGTTTTAAAGAAACTGTTATCTCCTCTCCTTGTACGGTAAAGCCCCTACATATGAACCTTCAAGTTATGAACTTTCAAAGATGCCAACAAGTCCTTGTACTGTACTACTGTACTTTTCAAGTTATTATACCATAAAATTAAAAATGTTTTATTTCATGTGGTTTTTAACATATTACTTGTATGAAAAGTATTATAAACCCATTAAAGTTCGGTACTATATAGTCCAGGCCTCCACGTCACTCACCATCTCCTGAAGTTTGCCCAAATTCATATCCATTGCATCGGTGATGGAGGCCTGGTGTGCTGCAGTCCATGAGGTCGCAAAGAGTCGGACACCACTGGGCGACTGAACACACCACACACACGCTATATAGCTGATTGTGTTAATTGTGTACCTAGGCTAACTCTGTTGGACTTATGAACAAATTGATTTATGAACAGGCTCTGGAACTGTGAAACTTGATCATATGTAGGGGACTTACTGCATTGTTCCAGGACAGAATGTTACCATGAGACCCACTGACTTGCCTAGGAGGAAAACTCCTATTGGTGTAGAAGCCTGTAGGCCCCTCTGAGTCTCTTGGGCCATCTTGAGGCTAGAAGGAGCAGAAGAGAAGAACTGTTGTTGTTTTTCAGTCACTAGATCATGTCTGACTTTTTGCAACCCCCATGGACTGCAGCACACCAGGTTTCCCTGTCTCTCACTATCTCCGAGAGTTTGTTCAAGTTCATGTCCATTGATTCTGTGATGCCATCCAACCATCTCATCCTCTGATGCCCCATTATCCTTTTGCTTTTAGTCTTTCCCAGCTTCAGGGTCTTTTCCAATGAGTCAGCTCTTCACAACAGGTAGCCAAAGTACTGGAGTTTCAGCTTCAGCAGCAGTCCTTCCAATGACTATTTAGCCCTTCCCTGAATAGTCATTGGAAGAATAAAGACAGTAAATGAGCAGAAGCTGGGCAGGAACCAGAGGCTGGGCCACAGGGAAGCTCCGGTTACTGGGCTCTCTCTCTTCAGGCTGTTTATGATTGCTCGCAACAAAACCTAGATGGGAGGGCTGCCATCAGAAGCTGTCAGCACCAAGGGCTCTCTTTAGCTCTCCTGTGGGAATCTTAGGTGAGTCTGCTTTCTTCTAAAACTCCTCCCAGAGCAAGACATTATCTCTTCAAAACGCTCAGACACACTGTATAATTTCTTTTTTTTTTTTTTTAACTTTTTCTTTGTTGGGGGAGGTGGGGAGGGAGGGGGGCTGGTAGGCCACTTCTATTGGTCTTTCATTTCTCTATTTTCATCCATCTTTGTTCTTTGGCCCGTGTGGGCCTCCCATCGCAGTGGCCTCTGTTGTTGCAGAGCACCGGCTCTGGGCGCATGCGCTCCAGAGCTCCGGCTCAGTAATTGGACACATCGGTCCAGCCACTACGCGGCACATGGGATCTTCCCAGGCCAGGGATCGAACTGGCGCCCCTTGCACTGCAAGGCATTGACCTTACCCACTGGACCACCAGGGAAGCCCCGTATAATGTCTTTTTAAGAAATTAATTTTATAAAGAGAAGGCTGGTTTAAATAAAAAGGAAAAGCAAAGAGACACTCATTTCATGTTTGACAGGGTTTTTTCTATCTTTCTTTCCTCTATCCAGTCCCCTCCTCCCAAGTCTGATTATCTTATTATATTCAGGCAGATTCTTTTACCTGTGCCTTTCCATTATGGCTAACAAGTCAAAAAAAGCACATTTCCTACAGAAAATCACATTTAACAGATCCCTTTGGGGACAGAGAGACATGCATGCCATTTAAAATGATTAGTTTGTGGGAGGAAGAAGTCAGGCCCCAATCACTCCTCTGCATTAAGCTCTAGTTGAAGTGAGGTGGGCGCCCCAGGCCACGTTTATAATGATGGATGTGTCTCAATCTCTGACGGCAATACTGAACCTCTAGGAGACCATCATTGTTCTCAGCCTCTGCAAAATGAACCATCAAACGCTTACATAAGAATGCTTCTCTTCTGAATGCCAAAGACCAATTGAGTCAGCTCACAAACTGAGGGGAGGCATCAGAAGCAACGGGTACGGGACGGGGACAGGGGTTCAGTGCATTTTTCTATTTGATTAAGATTGCTTCCTCCTAAAAGACGAACGTGATTGATCTTGAAGATCAGTGTTAAACAATAGAATACAATGTACTAAAGAACTTATTGAGGGGACTTCCTTGGCAGTCCAGTGGTTAGTATTCAATTCCTGGTTGGGAAATGAGGATCCTGCAAACTGTGCAGTGTGGCCAGAAAAAAAAAAAATTGACCGAAATAAAACTGCTAACTAAAAAGGCCAGTTTTTCCACAAATGGACTCTCCTGTAGGTGCCCCTTTTACACTATGTTCTGTGTCTTCTGCTCGGAACACACCAGGATCACCCAGTCAGTCCATGTGTATACGGCAGCAGGGAGACCAGGCTGGACGAAGTGTGTGAACGAGTACAAAGGGCAGCACGAGTATATTTCAGCCAAAAGTGATTCAGTGCCCAGCTCCAGGTCCTACTAAAGGTCCCACCCAAACAGCTGGGGCATGAAACGCTAGCTTGGAGTTTACAAACAATATTCCTCTTGCAATAGATGACTTTTGGAAAGCCTCTTCTAGTCAAACACTATGTTCCAAGCTGCCACTGTGTACATGTAGGTCTCATTAAATCAGGCGAGTTCTACCTGGGTAAGGAGAGGGGCTGATCAGTAGGAGGCCTGCGGGGGCCCTCGCATCAGGTCTATTTCCCTCCTCCACCGGCGCCAACAAACAAATGTTCGCTTTCCTTCTGGCACTGTCCCTGGTTCTTGATCATCCAGGCTTAGGTTAAGCAACTCCAGATTCCAACACGGGTGGGTTACAACACACACAAGGTAAGACAGCCTCCCTTGGTTTTTCCTGGGTGGTCACTCAGTGGGCCGGGTTCCCCAGAAACACACGCTGGGGATCCTTCCAGCCCACAGTCCCAGCTCCCAGCCCAGCAGAAGCGGCTGGCCTCGGTCAGTGCCATGACAGGTTTAAGGGAGCCGCGCTGGTGTCGTGCACCTGATCCTCCCTCAGTATCCATGGGGGGGCTGGCTCCAGGAGCCCCTGCAGATATCAAAACCCGCTGATGCCCAAGGCTTTTACGCAGGATGATACACTACAGTGAATGAGAATGCAAAAACCCATGGATATGGAGGGCTGATTGCACATGGGATGGAGGATATCTGGGTCCTCAGCAAGGCAGGTCCACACTGGCTATCAAAACTCAGAGTCTGCCCAGGTGGACTGGTCTTGAAGAGCTTTTCTCTGAGGATTGTTGATCCTTGCTTTGGGAAAGGAGGTGGCTAGAAAGAAAGCTTCAGACGGCCTCTGGATCTGAAGGGGCAGTGGGATGGGCCTCTGGGGCAGCTCTGTAAGCATGTACCGGGCTGTGAGGGAACTGGCCAGGCTTTGCCTCAGGCAGGACAGGCCACCACAGTCACCACCATCTCCTCCAATGTCCCTCACGTCTCTGCCCACTTGTGGAGACCTGCCTAAAGTGTGTCAGCCTACCTGCCCTGCAGCACGGTGCTGTGGAGTCGGCTGGGGGCCTCTGTGACCCTAACACACAGAGGTGAGGCGATGCAGTGGAGTAGGGGTGCGGACTTAGTAACCGGCCCAAGGCTCATACCGCAGGTCCTGGCCTGAGCAAGCAGACCTCCAAACGGCCTGCCCTGCTTTTCTCTTTGAAAAACGCACTTCAAACCCAGAACTAAGCCATGTTTACTGTTTCTGCCTCTCCCTTCCTTTCTCTTCCTGCCTCAGAAGGTACTGAAAGGTGAAAGTGAGCTATCACTGGCACCTGGGTTTTCCGCTTATCAACCAGGCATGTCTAAAAGCACTACCAGCTTCTCTCATTAATGCTGGGCACTACGCGGGATGCTCCAGTTTCCTCTCCAGCCTGACTTCAGGGCTTAACATCACTCTTGGCCAAAATGCTCCCTTCTTTTCTCTTCATCTCTTGAAGTTGGAAGAGGCCCTCCTTTCAAACGAACACTTGCTTTCTGCCCTATATATACCATTCTAATAACTGAGCGCTCTTTTTTTTATATATATAACACCTTTTCAGACTGCTTGCTTCAAATTGTTCAATTAAAAGAAAAAAGATACAGCTCCTAAAAGAAAAATTCGCCAGCACCCAAGTAACACCATGCTTCAGGAACTTGTACTTCATTTGCTATAATCAGTGTTAAAACAATATAGCATTATCTACTTTGAATGCACTAGAAGCCTGCGGGGCAACATTTTTGTATGGGAGAGATTAAATCTGGTTGGAACTCCACAAGAAACAGTGTCATGTGGGGGAAATCTGTGCCTGTCGAACCCCTGACTGATCACATTTCAAAGCCTAGTGCTTTGCTAAAGGGCATCTTTCTTTAAAAAATAAAGCAATCCTATTACTCAGAGCCTTCTCTGCACACCATAGCTTTGAAGGAATTCGATAGTTTGCAAATTCAAAGTTGAAAATGAAAAACCCACGAATAAGACCTGAATCCATTTATTCATGGTAAAATGAATATCGCTTTGAAAAGTCTATCCTCATTAGGATCATTTCGATGTAATCTGTGATCTGGTGTGAGTCTAGCTAGGCTCTTACCATAGAAAGAGACTCGCTTTCTAAAATAAGCTCTGTCTTCAAAGGACTCAGGAGATATCATAGAATAATATTAACTGAAGTGCAATACTTTTTCAAGCATGCTTCATTGTTTTCTTAATCAGTGTTTTTTCTATTTTGCCAGATAGAGCGTATCTCTTCCCCTTCCTCCTCAAAGGCGTTAAAATAAATCCTGGCCCCTGCAGGAGTGATCAGAGCCTCCCAGTTCACAGAGGAATGTCCGTCCCTCCAAGCTTGGGGAGGTTTCCTAACTAATGAACTAGAACACTGTCAGATGTCTCGTTGCCAAGTAATATATTAAAGTGCTTTTCTAATGAGATTTCTTCAAGGTAACTATAAAACCATAAAAAGCACACTTAGCTTCAGTGAAGCAAAAACATTAAGAAAATAATCAAATGCCTTTAAGGAAAAGAAGAGTTCAATACAGTTTCCTCTCAGCCTGAGGGCTTAACATCACTCTTGGCCAAAATGCTCCCTTCTTTTCTCTTCATCTCTTGAAGTTGGAAGAGGCCCTCCTTCCAAACGAACACTTGCTTTCTGCCTTATCTATACCATTCTAATAACTGAGCGGTCTTTTTTTTATATATATAACACCTTTTCAGACTGCTTGCTTCAAATTGTTCAATTAAAAGAAAAAAGATACAGCTCCTAAAAGAAAAATTCGCCAGCACCCAAGTAACACCATGCTTCAGGAACTTGTACTTCATTTGCTATAATCAGTGTTAAAACAATATAGCATTATCTACTTTGAATGCACTAGAAGCCTGCGGGGCAACATTTTTGTATGGGAGAGATTAAATCTGGTTGGAACTCCACAAGAAACAGTGTCATGTGGGGGAAATCTGTGCCTGTCGAACCCCTGACTGATCACATTTCAAAGCCTAGTGCTTTGCTAAAGGGCATCTTTCTTTAAAAAATAAAGCAATCCTATTACTCAGAGCCTTCTCTGCACACCATAGCTTTGAAGGAATTCGATAGTTTGCAAATTCAAAGTTGAAAATGAAAAACCCACGAATAAGACCTGAATCCATTTATTCATGGTAAAATGAATATCGCTTTGAAAAGTCTATCCTCATTAGGATCATTTCGATGTAATCTGTGATCTGGTGTGAGTCTAGCTAGGCTCTTACCATAGAAAGAGACTCGCTTTCTAAAATAAGCTCTGTCTTCAAAGGACTCAGGAGATATCATAGAATAATATTAACTGAAGTGCAATACTTTTTCAAGCATGCTTCATTGTTTTCTTAATCAGTGTTTTTTCTATTTTGCCAGATAGAGCGTATCTCTTCCCCTTCCTCCTCAAAGGCGTTAAAATAAATCCTGGCCCCTGCAGGAGTGATCAGAGCCTCCCAGTTCACAGAGGAATGTCCGTCCCTCCAAGCTTGGGGAGGTTTCCTAACTAATGAACTAGAACACTGTCAGATGTCTCGTTGCCAAGTAATATATTAAAGTGCTTTTCTAATGAGATTTCTTCAAGGTAACTATAAAACCATAAAAAGCACACTTAGCTTCAGTGAAGCAAAAACATTAAGAAAATAATCAAATGCCTTTAAGGAAAAGAAGAGTTCAATACAGCGGTTTAAAAGCTGAAGAGAATTTGACAAGTGAAAAAAGAATAAAGCCCAACAATTTCACATCTGAGAAAAAAGGGCAGACACAAAAGCAGAGTAGGGTACAAGTGAGAGCCAAAGCAGCTGCCTGATGATCTCGACACTGTACTTTCAGTGTCTCCTTTCCATGCGTGTTTGTCTACCTGTAACACGGATCTGTGATAAACACGTCAACAAATGTCCCCGCATATGAAAAGAAGGAACAGCGCTTCAGTTTTTAGAACTTGTGCCTGAGAATTTAGGAATAGCCAACCCGAATCTTGAAAACCAAGGATTTCTTTGTTAGAAACAACACAGTGAGGAACTCTCACTTGAAATACAGACAATAGGAATGACACGCAGCCTCTACCATAGACCACTCAGAAAGTGTTTGGGGGAATCCTGCTGGCTTCTGCTTATCACTTTCGTGTGTGCTCAGTCGTGTCTGACTCTTTGTGACCTTAGCCAAGAACTCTGGCGAGCTCTGGTTGCCATTTCCTCCTCCAGGGGTTCTTCCCAACCAGGGACTGAATCCACGTCTCCTGCACTGGCAGGCAGATTCTTACCACTGAGCCGCCGAAGTTTCCATGTCACCCTGCCTTTATCATGTAACCACGATGCCCAGAATGACACCAATGAGTCTAGGAGGCTAGAGGCCAGGGTCTGGGCCTGCATTTGTGTGACGCAGTGGCTCCAGTGTGTTCTCTACTGATCTGGCCAGTCCTGCAGTCCTGGGTCTTGTTCAAAAGGTCAAGTGGATAAACCTACAGCCTGTTATAGACAGTGAAGTCAGTCAGAAAGAGAGAAACAAATATTGCATATTAACACATATATATGGAATCTAGAAGGATGGTACTGCCGACACATTTGCTGAGCAGCAATGGACATGCAGACCACAGAGCACAGACTTATGGACAAGGGTTGGGGAGAAGAGGGCCAGGGTGAGGTAAGTGGAGAGAGCAACTTGGATGCAGACACACTAACATATGTAAATAGATAGCCAGTGGGGATTTGCTGTAGGACTCAGGGTACTCAACCTGGGGCTCTGTAATAACCTAGAGGGGTGGGAACGGGCGGGAGGAGGAAAGGAGATTCAGGAGGGAGGAGACATACGTACACCTATGGTTAATTCATGTTGATGCATGACAGAAATCAAACCAGTGTGGTAAAGCAATCACCTTTTTTTTTAAGAAAGGCAAAAAGCTAGGGTACAAGTGAGAGCCAAAGCAGCTGCCTGATGATCTCGACACTGTACTTTCAGTGTCTCCTTTCCATGCGTGTTTGTCTACCTGTAACACGGATCTGTGATAAACACGTCAACAAATGTCCCCGCATATGAAAAGAAGGAACAGCGCTTCAGTTTTTAGAACTTGTGCCTGAGAATTTAGGAATAGCCAACCCGAATCTTGAAAACCAAGGATTTCTTTGTTAGAAACAACACAGTGAGGAACTCTCACTTGAAATACAGACAATAGGAATGACACGCAGCCTCTACCATAGACCACTCAGAAAGTGTTTGGGGGAATCCTGCTGGCTTCTGCTTATCACTTTCGTGTGTGCTCAGTCGTGTCTGACTCTTTGTGACCTTAGCCAAGAACTCTGGCGAGCTCTGGTTGCCATTTCCTCCTCCAGGGGTTCTTCCCAACCAGGGACTGAATCCACGTCTCCTGCACTGGCAGGCAGATTCTTACCACTGAGCCGCCGAAGTTTCCATGTCACCCTGCCTTTATCATGTAACCACGATGCCCAGAATGACACCAATGAGTCTAGGAGGCTAGAGGCCAGGGTCTGGGCCTGCATTTGTGTGACGCAGTGGCTCCAGTGTGTTCTCTACTGATCTGGCCAGTCCTGCAGTCCTGGGTCTTGTTCAAAAGGTCAAGTGGATAAACCTACAGCCTGTTATAGACAGTGAAGTCAGTCAGAAAGAGAGAAACAAATATTGCATATTAACACATATATATGGAATCTAGAAGGATGGTACTGCCGACACATTTGCTGAGCAGCAATGGACATGCAGACCACAGAGCACAGACTTATGGACAAGGGTTGGGGAGAAGAGGGCCAGGGTGAGGTAAGTGGAGAGAGCAACTTGGATGCAGACACACTAACATATGTAAATAGATAGCCAGTGGGGATTTGCTGTAGGACTCAGGGTACTCAACCTGGGGCTCTGTAATAACCTAGAGGGGTGGGAACGGGCGGGAGGAGGAAAGGAGATTCAGGAGGGAGGAGACATACGTACACCTATGGTTAATTCATGTTGATGCATGACAGAAATCAAACCAGTGTGGTAAAGCAATCACCAATCAATTAAAGATAAATAAGTATTTTTTAAAAGACTGGAAGCCACTCATCAAAGACGGGTATGGAGTCAGAAATCAACACAGAAGGGAATGTGGGTGTTCAGGTTAAAGAAGAGATGTCTGGGGCTTCCCCTGGTGGTCCAGTGGGTAAGGACACCGCCTTGCAGTGCAAGGGGCGCCGGTTCGATCCCTGGCCTGGGAAGATCCCACGTGCCGCGGAGCGGCTGGACCCGTGTGTCCAATCATCGAGCCGGAGCTCTGGAGCGCATGCGCCCAGAGCCGGCGCTCTTCAGCGACAGACGCCATCGCGATGGGAGGCCCACAGGAGCCAAAGAACAAAGACGGATGAAGGTAGAGGAATGAAAGACCAATAAAAGTGGCCCGTCCGCTCCCCTCCCTCCCCAACCCAACCCCCGCCCAAAATAAATAAATAAATCTTTAAAAAAAAAAAAAAAGAAGAGATGCCTGGGGTGTGGGACTGCCTGTCAGATATCCTCTAATACCTGAGGGGATGCCTCATTAGGGAAAGAGAAGTCTTGATTTCAGTCACTCCTGAAGGAAAAACCAAGATCAAAAACACATCACCAATTTAAAGTTACAGTAACAAAGCATTTGTCAGCAATTAAAGGTTTCTAAGAATCAACAGACTTGCTTAAAGTGCATTCAAGTGTGGGGCTTCCCCGGTGGTCCAGTGGGTAAGGACACCGCCTTACAGTGTAAGGGGCGCCGGTTTGATCCCTGGCCTGGGAAGATCCCACGTGCCGCGGAGCGGCTGGACCGATGTGTCCAACTACCGAGCCGGAGCTCTGGAGCGCATGCGCGCAGAGCCGGTGCTCTGCGACGAGAGAGGCTGCTGCGTTGGGAGGCCCACACAGGCCAAAGAACAACGATGGATGAAAATGAATAAATGAAAGACCAATAGAAGCGACCAAAAAAAAAGAAGTGCATTCAAGTGTGGATGAGAGACAGCTGAGTTGTCAGTGATGAATTCCTCATTTTATTCACAAGCGCAATCAAATCCAGTCAAATGGTGAATTGATTCCAAAATAAAGTTTTCATAATATTATCATTTCTTTGAAACAGTTAACCTAGCACTGGAAAAGAGCTTACTTAAGCTAAAAGAATGAGAGTATTTTTCAAAATATGGTGTCCTGATTTATACAGAGCAAAACCAAAGGAGGTATGTATTCATGGATACAAAATACCTGCTTCAAGGGGAACTTAGAACACAATCAGCCCTCCCTTTGTAGAGGTTCTCCAAGGAAACAGCTCTTTAAAAAGTCAGCCAACTGACAGGACAATGATCCTGACCCTCAAAGCCCAGCGCAAATGCTCGGATGAATTCCTTCAGCTGAGTTCTGTCCTCAAGCTTTAGTCTCAGGAATGCTACAGAAAATGGAAAGCCAAAGGAACAGAACTTGTGAACATAATTTCTGGATTCAGGCAGATCCAGGTGATGTTGGGTGAGTTATCTAACATTTTGAGTCTCAGTTTTCTCACCTACAAAATGGGGTAATAGTAAGTACATGGGCCTCATGCGATTGCTGTGATACATGCCCTGGGCTTCCCTGCAAAGGCACACAGTGAGCATTCAATAAGCAGTCACTGCTATTTGTCATTTCAAAACAAAGTGGGATAGGATCTGTTTTCCTGGTTAAGGAGGAAGCGGGGCCAAATGACTTTCACATGTCTAACCACCATATACTATTATTATCCTATTTCATGTTAACGGTTTCCCCGTCAACTCAGTCCTGCCCCTCACCTCCCCAGCAGTGGTCATGAACAAAAGCTATGCCTGTTCATTGACCACTCACCCTGGGCTTTCAGATGTGCAACTAATTTAACCTTCTCAACTACTCTGTGAGGTGGTGGCCAGCTCCCAGTTTACAAATGAGATGACTGAGATATAGGAAAGTTGAGTGATTTGCCTAAGGTCACGAGGTTTATAAATGGAAAAGCTGGGGTTCAAAACCAGACACTGATTCTAACACCCAGGCTCCTAGCCATCATCCCGTATTACCTTGTGCATGTGTGTGTAGTGGCTTCAGTTGTGTCTGACTGTTTGTGACCCTATGGACTATAGCCTGCCATGCTTTTCTGTCCATAGGATTCTCTAGGCAAGAACACTGGAGTGGGTTGCCGTGCCCTTCTCTACGTGATCTTCCCGACCCAGGATCGAACCCCTGTCTCTGACATCTCCCGCATTGGCAGATGGATTCCTTTCCACCAGCACCACCTGGGAAGCCTATATCACCTTCAAGTAACCAAAAATTCTTCCTTGACAGACCAACCAACCAACCGTCAACTACACGCTGCAGCTGATGAACTGGTGGTACAAGACCCAGTGTGTGCTTTCAGTCTCCCCCATGGATCTTCCGGCTTTACAGTCTAGAACTTCCTTCCTAATCATCAATTTGTCCCCCTCCCTTCCTATAAAATACTCTTACCCTTGACGGACCAGTGATAGAGATATGCATTCGTGGGCTTAGGGTTAAAAAATTGGCTCGACCAAGTTCCACTGATCTTTGCTAGTGATACAGACCAGGTCCCTGGAGAGGTGGCTAATACTGATCTTCCGGAGCCCTGAACACAGTCAGGCACCTCAGAAATGCACTAAGATAAGGAGGAGGAGGTTTCTCGAACAATGGAAAGTTCCCAACAAAGCTGTCAGGACTTGAGCGGACCAGCTCCACCTGTGCTGGCCTGGGAGCTGCCTGGGGCACTGCTGGTTCCCCACCCGCAGGGAACCCAGCCCCCCTCGATCAACTCCCTGCCTCTGGCTGCAGTTGTGGCTACAGTTGCTCGTTTCCTTTTGTGCCACTGCTTCCACCAGCACCCATGGCTAATGCTCTCTCCTGTAGGAAATGACCTTGCTGCCCAAGCACTCCCTCCCTCCACAAGAGCAGCACACGGCTGCTTGATTCAACTCAAGTGTATCCTCTCTGCTGTCTCCTTGTCGCTTTTTCAATCAAATCTGTGAGGTGGTGGCCAGCTCCCAGTTTACAAATGAGATGACTGAGATATAGGAAAGTTGAGTGATTTGCCTAAGGTCACGAGGTTTATAAATGGAAAAGCTGGGGTTCAAAACCAGACACTGATTCTAACACCCAGGCTCCTAGCCATCATCCCGTATTACCTTGTGCATGTGTGTGTAGTGGCTTCAGTTGTGTCTGACTGTTTGTGACCCTATGGACTATAGCCTGCCATGCTTTTCTGTCCATAGGATTCTCTAGGCAAGAACACTGGAGTGGGTTGCCGTGCCCTTCTCTACGTGATCTTCCCGACCCAGGGATCGAACCCCTGTCTCTGACATCTCCCGCATTGGCAGATGGATTCCTTTCCACCAGCACCACCTGGGAAGCCTATATCACCTTCAAGTAACCAAAAATTCTTCCTTGACAGACCAACCAACCAACCGTCAACTACACGCTGCAGCTGATGAACTGGTGGTACAAGACCCAGTGTGTGCTTTCAGTCTCCCCCATGGATCTTCCGGCTTTACAGTCTAGAACTTCCTTCCTAATCATCAATTTGTCCCCCTCCCTTCCTATAAAATACTCTTACCCTTGACGGACCAGTGATAGAGATATGCATTCGTGGGCTTAGGGTTAAAAAAAAATTGGCTCGACCAAGTTCCACTGATCTTTGCTAGTGATACAGACCAGGTCCCTGGAGAGGTGGCTAATACTGATCTTCCGGAGCCCTGAACACAGTCAGGCACCTCAGAAATGCACTAAGATAAGGAGGAGGAGGTTTCTCGAACAATGGAAAGTTCCCAACAAAGCTGTCAGGACTTGAGCGGACCAGCTCCACCTGTGCTGGCCTGGGAGCTGCCTGGGGCACTGCTGGTTCCCCACCCGCAGGGAACCCAGCCCCCCTCGATCAACTCCCTGCCTCTGGCTGCAGTTGTGGCTACAGTTGCTCGTTTCCTTTTGTGCCACTGCTTCCACCAGCACCCATGGCTAATGCTCTCTCCTGTAGGAAATGACCTTGCTGCCCAAGCACTCCCTCCCTCCACAAGAGCAGCACACGGCTGCTTGATTCAACTCAAGTGTATCCTCTCTGCTGTCTCCTTGTCGCTTTTTCAATCAAGGTATTACACTGTCTTGTAATTTTTTTTCTCTTAAAATGAAAATCCATTGCAGGTGATTTCTTGCATTTTGTGTTACTAAAATTCAGTCTGCGGTACTTTATTAGTAAAAGCTCTTTCTCCCCCACCTTTCACCATGGTTCTATGAGATGCAAATAGAACCATTCCAGTTTTCCAGTTGAACAGCCAGGAAAGAGAAAAAAAGGAGCAGCACCCTGCTTATCTCCCCGTTACACATTAACACAGTCCTCCTGTGCAGAGGTTCTTCAAGGTAAGCACACTTTAAAAAGTCAAATAGTTCACAGAATCATTACCTTAGCACTCTAAGGTCAAGGCCAATGGTGGGATGTAGTCTTCAACTGAATTCTGTACTGAAGCTTCAGTCTTCAGGAATGTAACAGAAAATGGAATGCAAAGGGAAAGGAATTTTCCAATTTTTCCACCAAGATGTTGACTGAACAATATAACAGAGCTTAAGGGAAAGAAAATCCACAGGCTAAGTTTTCCATGAAATCTTCCCAAGATCTCCTGCCTGGCAATCTCTCCGTGGTGAAACCTATCACTTCTGCTTTGCTCACTCCTGTGCTAGTGGTCTCATTAATAATAATAATCGCTAATAATAAAAAGTACGACTATCCTTACCACTGCCACTAATACTGCCCCTACCACCATTTACTGAGCTTATTACATCCTAGGTATGGCACAGCCTCTCCCATATTATTTCAGGAAACTCTCCCAAGAATCCAATGAGGTGTTTATGTTCATTAGCCCCATTTTTCAGGTGAGAAACCGGAGGCTCTGAGAGGTTAAAAAACTTGCACAGATCCCACCAGTCAATAGCAGGGCCGGGACTCTATGGCTGGTTTAACTCCATAACTTTTCCCTTTCATTCTGACCATGACTCCCAGGTTTTTGAGTAATGGCCCTTTGATATGACCCTTTCCATGTCCCCAGAGCTCACCGTAGAGCTTGGAGGACACTTGATGTGAATGAATGGATCTGAACTTTTGTGCCACTGCTTCCACCAGCACCCATGGCTAATGCTCTCTCCTGTAGGAAATGACCTTGCTGCCCAAGCACTCCCTCCCTCCACAAGAGCAGCACACGGCTGCTTGATTCAACTCAAGTGTATCCTCTCTGCTGTCTCCTTGTCGCTTTTTCAATCAAGGTATTACACTGTCTTGTAATTTTTTTTCTCTTAAAATGAAAATCCATTGCAGGTGATTTCTTGCATTTTGTGTTACTAAAATTCAGTCTGCGGTACTTTATTAGTAAAAGCTCTTTCTCCCCCACCTTTCACCATGGTTCTATGAGATGCAAATAGAACCATTCCAGTTTTCCAGTTGAACAGCCAGGAAAGAGAAAAAAAGGAGCAGCACCCTGCTTATCTCCCCGTTACACATTAACACAGTCCTCCTGTGCAGAGGTTCTTCAAGGTAAGCACACTTTAAAAAGTCAAATAGTTCACAGAATCATTACCTTAGCACTCTAAGGTCAAGGCCAATGGTGGGATGTAGTCTTCAACTGAATTCTGTACTGAAGCTTCAGTCTTCAGGAATGTAACAGAAAATGGAATGCAAAGGGAAAGGAATTTTCCAATTTTTCCACCAAGATGTTGACTGAACAATATAACAGAGCTTAAGGGAAAGAAAATCCACAGGCTAAGTTTTCCATGAAATCTTCCCAAGATCTCCTGCCTGGCAATCTCTCCGTGGTGAAACCTATCACTTCTGCTTTGCTCACTCCTGTGCTAGTGGTCTCATTAATAATAATAATCGCTAATAATAAAAAGTACGACTATCCTTACCACTGCCACTAATACTGCCCCTACCACCATTTACTGAGCTTATTACATCCTAGGTATGGCACAGCCTCTCCCATATTATTTCAGGAAACTCTCCCAAGAATCCAATGAGGTGTTTATGTTCATTAGCCCCATTTTTCAGGTGAGAAACCGGAGGCTCTGAGAGGTTAAAAAACTTGCACAGATCCCACCAGTCAATAGCAGGGCCGGGACTCTATGGCTGGTTTAACTCCATAACTTTTCCCTTTCATTCTGACCATGACTCCCAGGTTTTTGAGTAATGGCCCTTTGATATGACCCTTTCCATGTCCCCAGAGCTCACCGTAGAGCTTGGAGGACACTTGATGTGAATGAATGACTACATGAAGGCACAAGTCAATAAACAAGTGAATGTGCTTTCCGAAGACTTTTTAAAGTAAAGTTAAAGCAAGAAACGTTTAAAATTGAGTATGGGAGTTCTCACGACTTCAGAATAAGATCTTTTCTCCACATGTTTAAAATTCAACAGAGAGGAGCTAACAATTGCATTCTACTTCCATTGGTTCTCCATGCTCCTGGCCACTGGGGTAATGGCTGAGATAACTGAAGTTGACATATTCAAAAGAACCTTGATTTCAGATACTTTTCAGGTTAACGTCAACATCTTTTCTTCCAGTACTGAACGCCTCTTCTCACACTTCACAGGCAGCTTGATGAATGACACTCACTCTTCCTTTTACTTAGTATTAGGCAGAGAGAATATCGACCTTTTTTTTTTTTTTTAAGATTTATTTATTTATTTTGGGCGGAGGTCGGGTTGGGGAGAGAGGGGAGCGGGCAGGCCACTTCTATTGGTCTTTCATTTCTCTGTTTTCATCCGTCTTTGTTCTTTGGCTCCTGTGGGCCTCCCATCGCGGTGGCGTCTGTTGCTGCAGAGCGCTAGCTCTGGGCGCATGCGCTCCAGAGCTCCGGCTCGGTGATTGGATACATCAGTCCAGCCGCTCCGCAGCACGTGAGATCTTCCCAGGCCAGGGCTCGAACCGGCGCCCCTTGCACTGCAAGGCGGTGTCCTTACCCACTGGACCACCAGGGGAAGCCCAGAATATCGATCTTTACCCACATCTCCTCCTCCTCCCACACACCCAAGCCGTCCATGGACAGGAGAGTGCTCAGGTTGATACATCAGCCCTACCAATGAACACTGTCTGGGTCACAGAGATCATGCTGCTTTCTTTTCCCCTGGGAAGCGGACATCTATGCTGGCTCCAAGCTCTTCAGTCTCCTCTCCTTGTCCTGGGCCAGCCTTCCCAGAATTCCTGGGGTGGGCTGAGGATGCGGAGAGGTACCATCTGGTCCACCTCACTTTTCCTCTCACTGGAGTCAAGGCCAATTTCCTCTACAGAGCTTCCCCCTTTTGTCAGTGGAGGAAGTGAGCATCGCAACTGGGGTACTTACGAGCCTTGAGGGGGTGTTTTTTGGACCACTCCTGGCCTCAGCGTGGGGCCCAGGGAAACCCGCCCTCGTTGCCTTGTTGAGCTCTACCCTTGCCTGGTAATCACTTTCACGTTGCCTGATCTTCACAGATCCCATTTCTCTTCTTTTTCGGCAAGTACCCAGCTATGGCTTCTGAGTAGTAAAGCCTGGCAGGGTATTAAAAATGTCTGTTGCTAAAATGCTTAAGAGTTATGGAAGGAGGAAGCTGATGTTTAGATTTATTCCCCTTAACTCCTTCCCACTCACACCATAGACTGCATAGTTTCCCCTCAGAAAGGAAAACATTCTTGACCTCTGTTTAAATGTTTATCAGAATCTGTCTGGACTTGGGGGAGTCTCTGAAGTCACATTCAGTATTAGTCACATCCTTCTTGGTGTGTGGTGCAAACCTCCTGTCCGGCCAGGAGGAACACTTGGACTTTGTGCAGAAACCATTTGATGCTGGACGTCTCCACTCCCACCGAGGGCTTCTCACTGAGCCCAGACACAAGCAGAAGCTGAGCAAAGAACTCGCTCTTCTGATGGTGGCAGGGCTTCGAATGTTTTAAATAGATAAGAAAAACCATTCTGGGGTACCTTGATTTTCAAACAAAGCTCTAGCAGGGATCCTGCTACCAGCGGAGGTTCTAGGTCCTCAGCACAAAATGAAAAACTCATTCAGAGTTTTATCCTTGCTCCAAACACTCCTATTTGGAGTAGGAAGGCAAATCGCTTTGCCTTTTTGGCAAATTAATATGGTTAAGTTTATCTTTAATAGCACATAGAATTAACCACATTAATTAACAATCTAATTAACCAAAAAATAAAGATAGCAACATGCTTTCTGTGATTTCCTGTTCTGTGTCTCTTCTCAGTTCCTTTTTTACCTCTCCAGTGGAAAATGTTTACATAATTGGTGATGAGTTGCTCCTAGGAAAATTACTTGACAAGCAACCCAGATGCTTCTTGAGAATTAGTCTACTTAGACAATAAAATTCGGTCACAGGATTGAATGCGGTTGATTATACTTTATTTATTACAGTAAATGAACCTTAAAGATAGAAATCATACTTTTTCATTCCACATTCTACCATAATTTCAAAGATCATTTTGATAAGTTAGTAAATAAAACTTAGTTAAATTAATACTACAGCAGTAGAGCACGTGGCTTAGATGGCAAAGAATCCCCCTGCAACGCAGGAGACCAGGGCCCAGTCTCTGGGCTGGGAAGATCCCCTGGGGAAGAACATGGCAACCTAGTCCCGTATTCTTGACTGGAAAATACCATGGACAGAGGAGCCTGGCAGCCACAGTCCACGGGTCGCAAAGAGCTGAAAATCACGACTACCATAGAGAGCAGCTATTAGTTTCAAACATCCTTCTTGACTGCTGTGAGGTGCCTTTAAATGTTTATCAGAATCTGTCTGGACTTGGGGAGTCTCTGAAGTCACATTCAGTATTAGTCACATCCTTCTTGGTGTGGTGCAAACCTCCTGTCCGGCCAGGAGGAACACTTGGACTTTGTGCAGAAACCATTTGATGCTGGACGTCTCCACTCCCACCGAGGGCTTCTCACTGAGCCCAGACACAAGCAGAAGCTGAGCAAAGAACTCGCTCTTCTGATGGTGGCAGGGCTTCGAATGTTTTAAATAGATAAGAAAAACCATTCTGGGGTACCTTGATTTTCAAACAAAGCTCTAGCAGGGATCCTGCTACCAGCGGAGGTTCTAGGTCCTCAGCACAAAATGAAAAACTCATTCAGAGTTTTATCCTTGCTCCAAACACTCCTATTTGGAGTAGGAAGGCAAATCGCTTTGCCTTTTTGGCAAATTAATATGGTTAAGTTTATCTTTAATAGCACATAGAATTAACCACATTAATTAACAATCTAATTAACCAAAAAATAAAGATAGCAACATGCTTTCTGTGATTTCCTGTTCTGTGTCTCTTCTCAGTTCCTTTTTTACCTCTCCAGTGGAAAATGTTTACATAATTGGTGATGAGTTGCTCCCTAGGAAAATTACTTGACAAGCAACCCAGATGCTTCTTGAGAATTAGTCTACTTAGACAATAAAATTCGGTCACAGGATTGAATGCGGTTGATTATACTTTATTTATTACAGTAAATGAACCTTAAAGATAGAAATCATACTTTTTCATTCCACATTCTACCATAATTTCAAAGATCATTTTGATAAGTTAGTAAATAAAACTTAGTTAAATTAATACTACAGCAGTAGAGCACGTGGCTTAGATGGCAAAGAATTCCCCTGCAACGCAGGAGACCAGGGCCCAGTCTCTGGGCTGGGAAGATCCCCTGGGGAAGAACATGGCAACCTAGTCCCGTATTCTTGACTGGAAAATACCATGGACAGAGGAGCCTGGCAGCCACAGTCCACGGGGTCGCAAAGAGCTGAACACGACTCAGCGACTACCACTTTCACATTCAGGAGAGCATGTATCCAATTTATCTGAGAGAATTGAGGATATTTTGCAAAGAGACTCAAACACAATTGTATACGTCCACTGAAGATTCCTTTTGCACATGTGATATCATAGCCACCAACTGCCATTAACAGAACCATTTCCATAGACTTAGTGCAACAGCAGTACCTGAAGATGGGAGGCCACAACACAACCGGGCATGAGAGCAAGTTAGGAGACAGAAAACTGTTGCAGATACTTTTCATTACATAGCCAACAGGCAGGCCCCTTCCTCCTTGATGGCAATCGAGAATTTAGTTTCAGTCTTCGACAAGAGAAAGAAAGTGAATTCTCAAGCGGTGAGTTACAACTGGTACCAGCCCATCATGGTGTCTCTTTCCTCTTGGCAGTGACTGGCTTAGGCATGCGTGTGTGCTCCAGTTCTGGCTGATGAGACCCACAGATAAAACTACTTGAGCAAGAAAAGGCAGTTTCTTTTTTTTTTCCCCTCTAAGTCAGCATTTATTTTCATCCATGTTTTATTCTTTGGCCTGTGTGGGCCTCCCATTGCAGTGGCCTCTCTTGTTGCAGAGCACTGGCTCTGGGCACATGTGCTCCAGAGCACTGGCTCACAATTGGACACACTGGTCCAGCCGCTCCGTGGCACATGGGATCTTCCTGAGCCAGGGATCAAACTGGTGCCCCCTGCACTGCCAGGCAGACTCTTTACCCACTGGACCACCAGGGAAGCCCTGGAAGGATATTTTCTGATAACATTACTTTCGGTTTGGGGATTATACTTTATTTATTACAGTAAATGAACCTTAAAGATAGAAATCATACTTTTTCATTCCACATTCTACCATAATTTCAAAGATCATTTTGATAAGTTAGTAAATAAAACTTAGTTAAATTAATACTACAGCAGTAGAGCACGTGGCTTAGATGGCAAAGAATTCCCCTGCAACGCAGGAGACCAGGGCCCAGTCTCTGGGCTGGGAAGATCCCCTGGGGAAGAACATGGCAACCTAGTCCCGTATTCTTGACTGGAAAATACCATGGACAGAGGAGCCTGGCAGCCACAGTCCACGGGGTCGCAAAGAGCTGAACACGACTCAGCGACTACCACTTTCACATTCAGGAGAGCATGTATCCAATTTATCTGAGAGAATTGAGGATATTTTGCAAAGAGACTCAAACACAATTGTATACGTCCACTGAAGATTCCTTTTGCACATGTGATATCATAGCCACCAACTGCCATTAACAGAACCATTTCCATAGACTTAGTGCAACAGCAGTACCTGAAGATGGGAGGCCACAACACAACCGGGCATGAGAGCAAGTTAGAGACAGAAAACTGTTGCAGATACTTTTCATTACATAGCCAACAGGCAGGCCCCTTCCTCCTTGATGGCAATCGAGAATTTAGTTTCAGTCTTCGACAAGAGAAAGAAAGTGAATTCTCAAGCGGTGAGTTACAACTGGTACCAGCCCATCATGGTGTCTCTTTCCTCTTGGCAGTGACTGGCTTAGGCATGCGTGTGTGCTCCAGTTCTGGCTGATGAGACCCACAGATAAAACTACTTGAGCAAGAAAAGGCAGTTTCTTTTTTTTTTCCCCTCTAAGTCAGCATTTATTTTCATCCATGTTTTATTCTTTGGCCTGTGTGGGCCTCCCATTGCAGTGGCCTCTCTTGTTGCAGAGCACTGGCTCTGGGCACATGTGCTCCAGAGCACTGGCTCACAATTGGACACACTGGTCCAGCCGCTCCGTGGCACATGGGATCTTCCTGAGCCAGGGATCAAACTGGTGCCCCCTGCACTGCCAGGCAGACTCTTTACCCACTGGACCACCAGGGAAGCCCTGGAAGGATATTTTCTGATAACAAAGTGGAATGTGTGAGAAGACATGATCCTCCTCCTTTTCTCCAGGTGTTGTTGAGCTTTCTTGTGATCACAAGGACCTAAACCCCTCCCCAGCTAGCCCCGTCTTTCTTTCATCTCTATTGTCTCTTTCCTGCTCAATTTTGATTCAACTTCTAGGAAGAGAAGGACCCTGTCCTGGAAGCGAGCCCTAGCCGGTCAGTTGTGAGACTTCATGGGGCTCAGGCTGCTCCGCCTCCACAGGCGCTTCTGTGGGTCCCCTGTATCACCACTAATGGACTGGGGGCATCACACCTTCCAGGGCATGAGCACCTGCTGGCTCTGCTGGAACTGTCCTGTTACCAGGTCTGTCATCACCTCATTACTTCCCTCTGCTCCCTTCCACAAAGCTGCTGACATCATGGGGACCTTCCAGCAGAGGCGGCTTGCTTTAACCCACTTACATCACAGGGCTAGCTTGCCCCCTTTTGTGTGGTTTAGTGTTGTGCATGGGGTTTTGATTTTGGTATCTAGGGGCTTTACTTTTACTTTTAAAAAATTGTAGTAAAATACACAACACAAAATTTACCATTTTAGCAATGTTTAAATGTCCATAGTGTTAAGCATTCATATTGTGCAACAGATCCTCAGAACTCTCTTCCTTTTGCAAAACTGAAACTGTACCTACAGCCACTCAGCAACTTCCCACTCCTCCTTTCTCCCCAGCTCCTGACAACCATCCTTCTAGAGGCTCTCTTATTCTGAGGGAACTGAATTCAGAGATCAACAAACTCTGTTGCCTCCACCCCATTATTAATTTGTAACTCCTGGAGATTGGAGCCTGTATTCCATGCGAGTGTGCCACCTGGCACATAGAAAACACTCTCATATTTAACCGACAAAGAAGTCATTCTTAATTCCTGTTCCTTTTGACAGGGTGATGGATGCTTTCTTGTACTCATTAGAGTGATTGATGGTTAACATAAAAGTTGCCATCGTTACCTGGACTAATCCCTTTCCTGGTCAATATGCAACACGAGCTTCTAGATGGGAGAGCGCTGCCAACTCCTGATTACCCAACTAAGGGAGGGTGGGGGAAGAAAGACTAGTTCAAATGGATGCTGATTTTAAAGTACTTTTTATTTTGCTGTGCATGAATTTGTTGTGGCAGATTTCCTTACTAATTATGTTTGGTTCAGGCTAGTGTTCTAACATAAGTAGTTCCCGGGCACTATTTTCTGGTAGTGATTTGAAGGAAGGTGTATGTTGGGTGGCCTATTAAGAAATAGACATTTGACACAGATGTACACAAGGTAGTTAACTAATTGGGCATATTTGAGAGTTGTTGCTATAGTAATTGGTGAGATCGAAGGGAATACAATCTTGCATTCATATAGGGCTTTTACAGTTACAAAGAGCCTTCAAACCCATGACCTCATTTCTTTCCTTCAAATACAGGCTCACCCTCACAGTTGAGGAAATGGTCTGGCCTAGGAGGTTAAGTAATATGATGACAATCACACATCTAATAAAGTCAGGACTCTGACTCTTTTCTTCTCAGATTACTGTTTTTCATTTTAAAATTTTTTAAAAAATTTTATAAAAAATTATTGCATTTATAAGTTTTATCCTGTCCTTTGCATTCCTAACACCATATATTCATAGTCTCTCTTTTAAAATTTTATTATTATTTTTAATCTAAGTATAAGTGACCTATAACATCATGTTAGTTCCAGGTACACAATACAGTGATTTGATATAAGATTAGTATTTTTTAGAACACGCTAGTTATGCCTGAAGAGTGTGATCATGTAGACGGACTCATTATACACATATAAAGACAGAGAGGCTCTGAACTAGTGTGGCAAGAATAGCTCTCATTTTCTCCACAGTGGTGGTGGTTTAGTCACTAAGTTGTGTCTGACTCTTTCGTAACTCCATGTACTGTGGCTTGTCAAGTTCCTCTGTCCATGGAATTTTCCAGACAATGGACTGTATTCCATGCGAGTGTGCCACCTGGCACATAGAAAACACTCTCATATTTAACCGACAAAGAAGTCATTCTTAATTCCTGTTCCTTTTGACAGGGTGATGGATGCTTTCTTGTACTCATTAGAGTGATTGATGGTTAACATAAAAGTTGCCATCGTTACCTGGACTAATCCCTTTCCTGGTCAATATGCAACACGAGCTTCTAGATGGGAGAGCGCTGCCAACTCCTGATTACCCAACTAAGGGAGGGTGGGGGAAGAAAGACTAGTTCAAATGGATGCTGATTTTAAAGTACTTTTTATTTTGCTGTGCATGAATTTGTTGTGGCAGATTTCCTTACTAATTATGTTTGGTTCAGGCTAGTGTTCTAACATAAGTAGTTCCCGGGCACTATTTTCTGGTAGTGATTTGAAGGAAGGTGTATGTTGGGTGGCCTATTAAGAAATAGACATTTGACACAGATGTACACAAGGTAGTTAACTAATTGGGCATATTTGAGAGTTGTTGCTATAGTAATTGGTGAGATCGAAGGGAATACAATCTTGCATTCATATAGGGCTTTTACAGTTACAAAGAGCCTTCAAACCCATGACCTCATTTCTTTCCTTCAAATACAGGCTCACCCTCACAGTTGAGGAAATGGTCTGGCCTAGGAGGTTAAGTAATATGATGACAATCACACATCTAATAAAGTCAGGACTCTGACTCTTTTCTTCTCAGATTACTGTTTTTCATTTTAAAATTTTTAAATAATTTTATAAAAAATTATTGCATTTATAAGTTTTATCCTGTCCTTTGCATTCCTAACACCATATATTCATAGTCTCTCTTTTAAAATTTTATTATTATTTTTAATCTAAGTATAAGTGACCTATAACATCATGTTAGTTCCAGGTACACAATACAGTGATTTGATATAAGATTAGTATTTTTTAGAACACGCTAGTTATGCCTGAAGAGTGTGATCATGTAGACGGACTCATTATACACATATAAAGACAGAGAGGCTCTGAACTAGTGTGGCAAGAATAGCTCTCATTTTCTCCACAGTGGTGGTGGTTTAGTCACTAAGTTGTGTCTGACTCTTTCGTAACTCCATGTACTGTGGCTTGTCAAGTTCCTCTGTCCATGGAATTTTCCAGACAATGGACTGCCATTCCCTGGATCATACCCACGTCTCCATCATCACAGGCAGATTCTTTACCACTGCGCCACCAGGGAAGCCTTCCATACAATCCCCCAAGATTACTCCTCCCATGCAGTTTCCACCACCATCCTTAATTACCACATCGCTGGGCATTCTTGTAGAAAAAGAAAAAGAAGGAAGAAGGAAGGTGAAAGTACCAGTATGACATTTGGGGGCTATTTCAGAAGCTTCAGCACTAGGACTAGCGATGGGCATAATGACTAGGCTGTGGCCTCTGTTGTGTGAGCCTGGTACCACACTTGATGTTGGCCATGCAGAGTAGGCAGTATTGTCCCCACCTTACAGATGCCAAAATCAAGGCTCAGAGAAGTTAAGTAACTTGCCCCAAATCATGCATTTAGTTAAGTGGGGGACTGGTAATATGAAGTTCATATTCTCAAACATTAACCTCTGCAATATGCTTGATTTACATAAGCATATAAACATTACATCAATTAGAATTCACCATACTTAGACCTGAGGATGAACTGAAATTCATCTTTATAGAATTTATGAAAAGTCAAGGTATATACTTTCTAAGTATTTTTATGGCTATTATAAACAAACAGTTAAAAAACACACTTTCCCTGTTTGAGTTAATTTCAAATTATCCCTTCCTACACAGTAAAGAAAATAAGGCACCAACTCACAAATTTGTTAGCCATCATTTCTGTTAAGGAAACTTAAGCAGCGAAACATATGGTCTCTATGAAGACCTTTGGCACCTTTTAGATAGGACTTCTTCCCTCTTCCCACTGAATTTTGGGAATGATATATTTTTCTAGAAAGTCCTTTCCCCCCTCTCCCCTCCTTCCCAGTCACGACCTATTTTATCACCTGCTTCTCAAAAGTGATTGATCACTGTTCAATGAAATCTGTGGGAGTTTGTGGGCTCGCAAACACTGAACTTCCAGTCATCCTTTCAATTTGTCTCCAACAACTGTTTCTGAAATGTGAGACTAAAAAACGGCTGCCCAGCTATGGCAGACACTTCAGGTAGGCAGACTCTGTCCTAATCTCCACCTTCCTTCTCTGTCTTTCTTGTTGCTAGAGGTAGCCAAGTGACCCATTTTCAGCCAATGAAACAGACGTCTGCTAAGTGGAGAGTGTATGGGAAACCTTTTCTCATCAGGTCAAATGAGACATGCGACAGCACTGCCTTGGGTGAAGACTCAGTGATCGGAAGTAATGCAGCCTTCTTGTGATTGTGAAGCATGAAGTCAAAAGCCAAGCCAGGGACTTCCCTGGTAGCTCAGTGGTAAAGAGTTTGCCTGCCAATGCAGGGGACACCGGTTCGATCCCTGATTCGGGAAGATCCCACATGCTGCAGAGCAGCTAAGCCTGTGAGCCACAACTGTGGAGCCTGTGCTCTAGAGCCTTGAAACCGCAACTATGGAGCCCTCGTGCCACAACTACTGAAACCTATGTGACCTAGAGCCCGCGTTCCACAAGAGAAGTCACGGCAACAAGAAGCCTACTCACATCAACGAGAGAGTAGCCCCCACTCCCTGCAACTAGAGAAGAGCCTGTGGCAGCAGTGAAAACCCAGAATAGCCAAAAATAAGTAAATAAATAAATAAAATTAAAAAAAAAAAAGCCAAGCCACAGAGGATGGCAGGGCACAAAGAACAAACCTGTCCTCCATGTTACTGTTGAGCTCTTAAACACACGCCAACAGCTGTCTACCCCTGGACTCTGTTCTGCAAGGAACTAAGCCCCGTCTAAGGAAGCCACCGTCGCCAGGTTTTCTATTCCTTGAAGCTGAACATGCGCCTTACTGGTAGACCAGTTGTTTCCCTTTTGGGTGCTCCTTCTTCTTTTTCCCTCCCTGTAATCCAAGCATCTCCTTAAATGTTGTGGGAATTGACATCAAATGGCACTTTCACCTCAGGTACACATAACCTAAGAGTATTTACAAACTAAAATATAATGCACATTCAGTTATGTGACTTGATTCAGGAAACTGCTGAGAAGTACTCCTTCATCTCTGCCTAAGAATTCCTTCCATCTGAGAAAATGTCACGCTTTCATGAGACACCTATTTCCTGCTTTCTTTGTCAGAGTCTGAGGTCAAGGTCTTCTAGTTCATATGACACACTCTGTTGGTTTTGAGGACCTCTAAGTGGGTCACATTCTCATTCCACAGAGATGAAGCACATGCACATGAACTCATGTAACACAAGAAAAAATAAATAAATCTCCCCTAGACTCAGCTTGATTCAAACTGATTGAGATTTAATTTGTTTTTAATGCTGAATCTTCAGTGATAGAGGTTTTACTTTTTAGAAAACACATGAAATCAGAGATTTACCTGGTTACCTTTTCTAATTTATTTTGCATTTTCTTCAGAACACTGACTGACACACTGCATTACTTCATTGAGCAAAGCTTACAGACCCAGGCAGTGTGCTTGCTTTGAGAATTGGACCACCGGTAATTAACCAAGTTAATCATGAGCACTTGGGGAATAATTATATCATGCTATATTAGACAACTGCCACTGCCAAACCTTGCATTTCAGTTATTTACTGAAGCAACAGGTTTAGATTCTCTGGGTGGTGTTCTTCTGAAACACATGCATGGTTTAACAAAACAAGCACAAATATATGCATTTCCATGCTTTAGTAATAATGAGAGTAACTGAAAATTGTGGAACCACAGCATATTAGCAATTCAGGTAATTTAATGGAGACACAAATTTAGGAATGGAAACTAAAATTCACAGATTAAAAACTGGAATGAAAAAAAACTGGAATGAAGCATTTCTTATGATTAACTGACTCTCAAACTCAATTTTAGCTTCCTCTGGCTTTAAATGTGGCCACACGTGTGTGTGTGTGTGTGTCCATCTACACAACAGCTCACCTGAAATCCTTGCACAATTTCACTGGATTCCCACTTTATTAGGCTCTGCTTGGGCACTCAAACTGAATCACGGTTGCTAATTTATAATGTGGGGATAACACACCACAGGGTTCTGGTGGAGATTAAAAAGGTGATATATGTGTGCACGTATGTGAAAATTCTTATAAATGGCACTGTGCTATGTTGAGTTAAGGTCTTGCTAGTATTGCTCTTTCCCAGCCAAATATGGGAAAAAATTTCACCAGAACAATCACATACAGCTTCTCTATTTTATAAATATATCTTAGCTGGAATAACTGCCTTACAAAGGACTACTGTTGCTGAATGTGTGGGAGATTAAAGGATTTAAGGAGAAAAGAAACAAGGCTTTGCCAGTCTCCAAGAACCCAAGGAGAGCTCCCTGGACAGTGCAGTAACATGGTGTAAGTAGATCCTTTTCCTGTTTGATGAAGTGGAGCAGGCCACAGGCTCTCCCAGAGAGGTGGAGAGCAACTCACACTCTGAGATGAGACAGGGCTCAAAGTGTGCTCTCAGGAGTATGCACAGAGCTTGTATTTAAAGAGATTCTGAGAATCAACTATGTATGTGACTGTAGTCAGAGCTATGAAGGCTATTTTTTTTTCTTCTGCTAAAAAATACTAAAGACGGGCTTCCCTGGTGGTCCAGTGGGTAAGGACACCGCCTTGCAGTACAAGGGGTGCCGGTTCGATCCCTGACCTGGAAAGATCCCACGTGCTGTGGAGCGGCTGGACCGATGTGTCCAATTACCGAGCTGGAGCTCTGGAGCGCGTGCGCCCAGAGTCGGTGCTCTGTGACAACAGTGGCCACCGCGATGGGAGGCCACACGGGCCAAAGAACAAAGATGGATGAAAATAGACAAATGAAATATCAATAGAAGTGGCCCCCCTCCCTCCTCACCCAACTCCCCCCCCCCCAAAATACTAAAGACAAACCTTCCAAATTTCACAGTGTTTACTGCTCATGTCTCATATAGATGGCCGCAACATTTTCAAGCTACTCTAGCAAGAATGCACATGCTTTTTTTTTTTTAACTTTTTCTTTTTTTTGCCACCTCTACTGGTCTTTCATTTATTTCCATCTTTGTTCTTTGGCCTGTGTGGGCCTCCCATTACAGTGGCCTCTCTCGCTGCACAGCACGGGCTCTGAGCGCATGCGCTCCAGAATGCTGGCTCCTAATTGGACACACTGGTTCAGCCACTCTGTGGCATGTGGAATCTTCTCAGGCTAGGGATTGAATCGGCACCCCTTGCACTGCAAGGCAGTGTCCTTACCCACTGAACCACCAAGGAAGTCCCCGTACGTGTTTTTTTTTTTTTTTTTTTTTTATGATGGAGGCCTAGCTCTAGCTGATCTGATCTACTCTCAACGCTTGGAAGTCTTGGATGCAAACATGGGCCCTCGGGTTTTTGGCCAGTCCTTGCAAATTTCATACATAGGGAGTAGGCTGAAGGAACAACTCTCAGTGGTCTCTGTGTCATCAGAGAGGGACGGTCACAAGTATAATCCAAATCTGAAAGCAATTAAAAAGTAATTTCAACAGCATATTGAAATGCTTTCCTTCGGGCCTTTTGTTTTTAAGAGAAAATGTGTTTAAATTATTTTGGAGAGGCTAATTTTTAAACTAAAATCCATCAGTATCAACATTTTAAAAAGTTCACACTTTTAAATAAGTAATTCTTATTTGGGATCTATTGTAAAGAAAGAATGCAGAAGAAAGGAGATATATACATATCCAAAAATGTGAATTTAAAGCTTATTTTTTCCAGAGAAAAGCTGGAGTATATTATAGCTCATTCAAATGCTTATGCAACATCATAAATATTTATAAAACCCTTTAAGCACATGGAAAATAACTATAAATGAAAAACAAGATGTATAAAATATGGATAGTACTATAAAATGGTTGTATAATATATGACTATAAAAACACTAGAAAAAATATAATAAAATATGAACTGGGTAGAAAAAAATATGAATTCTACAAATTTCTTTAATGTTTTTCTTCAATAACAAAAAATACCTTTATTGAAAATGAAATTAAATTAATTCTGGGAATTAGCATTCCCAGAACACACAACTGAAATTAATTTAACTAACAAGGCTATGTAAGTCTAGAAGTTAAAACCCACTGTGGTTTGTCCAAAAAGCTAAACGTCTGGAAAAAAGCTAACCAACTACAAAATATATCCTTCTGGTCTCAATAGGGCATTGCACCTATTTAAAATTTTGCTTGTACACATTGCCAAGGCAAAGTGAATTTACTGCATATTTTTCTTACTGTTACCAAAGTATTTAAACATCATTTTGAAGATATTTTTAGATCGATATTCTATCCTTAGTTCAATTTTTTTAAAAAAGATTTATTTATTTATTTATTTTGGGAGGGTGGGGTGGGGAGGGAGGGGAGCAGGCAGGCTACTTCTATTGGTCTTTCATTTGTCTATTTTCATCCATCTTTGTTCTTTGGCCCATGTGGGCCTCCCATCACAGTGGCCTCTTGTCGCAGAGCACTGGCTCTGGGCGCATGCGCTCCAGAGCTCAGGCTCGGTAGTTGGACACGTCGGTCCAGCCGCTCCGCAGCACGTGGGATCTTCCCAGGCCAGGGATCGAACCGGCGCCCCTTGTACTGCAAGGCGGTGTCCCTACCCACTGGACCACCAGGGAAGCCCCTCCTTAGTTCAATTTTAAGCAAACAAAAACAAACTCACTCATCTCCTCTCCAGAATGTCACTTTGGGCAAAGTAATACTAACTCATTTTTATATCACACCTCTAGGCATAGTTATATTATTTATAAGTTCATAAGTCTGTAATTAAATTATGATGTATTCTTAGGCCACAAACATGAGCGTACTTTTGCTCATTTTTTTCCCTTTCAGGATAAATTCTACAAAAAAATACGTTTTCAATGTTGAAGAGTTGAGATGAGCACGTATGTGTGTGAGTATCCTTTGCTCTTCGCATTGTTTCAACCTGACTTACAAGGCACTCTTTTGTTGTAGTCTAACTGCCACTTCTGCCTTCCCACCCTTAACAAACCACCAGCTGGACCACAGGTTTGTGGGCTCCTTAGAGAAGGCGAAGTATCTTTCTTATCACAGTAAATTGCCTTAGGACGACACCTTGCACAGCATTTACAAAAAGCAGGCACTTGAAATGACTGACAGGGAAATCATTATAATTTTCCACTTCTGATGACAGCAAGGATCAGGTAACCTTTGTCTCCCGAGCTAAGGGATGGGTGAACTCAGTTAGGTCAGGACCGAGTCTAATTGCTAAGTGGAAACCTGCAGAGGGATGAGAGGCCTGGCTGCAGGCGAGGTGAGGGATGAACGCCCTGAGCCTGCCTCTAAGTGAAGGAAGGAAGGGCATGTGGGAGACCAGCTGGTGGGAAGGCTGGATGGAGAACTGGGGGGCCCTTCCTGCCACCCCCGCAAAGAGTTAGCAAAATCTTCTCATCAACGCCATGCAACGGGAGTCCTGTTTGCAGGGTAAAACTATTAGACAGGCCTCGGGGACAATCGACACAGAGGTAACACATGTGTTTGTTAACTGGGTTCAGAGTCCAAGAATAATCTTCTAAGTGCCTGCTTAGCAGCCACCTCTAAGCACCAGAACTAAACCAAGGAGGCATAACCCCTATGTGTGCTCTGCTTTCAAACGCCCTGGCAGTTCCCCAATGCTTGTCACTGATCTGACCCTTTCCAACAGTGTTGATCATCATTATTCGCGAGCTGTGTCTGTGCAGATCCACCTACTTGCTGAAATGTACTTATAACCCCTGAATAAGATCATCCTTGGACATGCACGGAGTGGCAAAAAGTGTCAGTCCCCTACTGAAGTCTAACAAAGCAACACTCCACCTTCTGCTCCTGGTCTCCCACTGTGACTCTGCAGTCTATTTAGTGCCACGGAGAATTCAAGAAAACAGAAAAAAGCACTGAACTTGTGGAACTTCGGTTCTAGTGACATGATTGAAAGACTGGATTATATGGATTTAGGTGGGTACTTCAAGCACGGTGGTACTCCAACTTTGATTACCACCAACAATACTGATGGATATGGAACTATCTTCCTTCTGTCTGACTCAGACTATGGCACTGAAATAGCCGAGGAGATAAGAAGCCACCAAAGCACCACGCAGCTTGTGCTGTATCGAGTTACCATTTCTTCCCAGGGCTTCCACTTCCTACCATGTACTAGATGGCCTGAAAAGTCATCCAGCTGTAAAACACTAGAAGCTGGATGAACTGAGCAAAACTTGGTCCCTCATTATTAACCTAGGAAATGATACTTTCTCAAAGTCACACGAAGTCTTTTTATGACAATGGTTCTGAACCTAGCCTGGACCTTAAAATCATCTGGGAAGCTTTTAAAAGGCCAGATTACAAGCACACCAATGAAACCAGAATCTTGGAGTGGAACTCAGGCATTAGGACTATATGAAACTCCCTAGGTGACCTGGTGTCCAGCCCAGGTCTAAAGCCACTGCTGTAGAAGGTGACATGGCATCTAGTGCATGGAGAGGCAGTCGTCCCAATGTTCTGTCAGCTTGTTACGTAACATTACTGACGCTGGGGCATCTGAAAAGTTATCCAGCCTCTTCAATCTCTTCTCCACATTCTCATTTCTCCTGCTCTCCCCTCTATACTGGGAAGTGGATGTTAATCACTTTTCAGATGGATACAAACAGCCAACCTAAGTGGGTACCTTCCTGAGTCTAAATATGCCCGTTCATAGTTAAACATTTCATTTTAAAAGTGAGTTCCTGCTGAGATCAGGTTACATGTGAAAGCCAAAGCAGAGACGCATGAAAAACAAGCCAAAGGTTTTATTATTTCTACCAATAAATCTCTAAACCTCAAGGATAATACCCAGTATATACTTAATGGATACTAATCATACCTTTTTTCTGCCAAGTTCTGTGATTCTGGTTCACCTTTCTCTTTGGAGATAACATCTCCATTTTTTAAAAAATCAAACAAAACTCCACAACATTTCTATACGTGCAGGTAAGAAAGAAACCAGTAATCACTGAATTTGAGTGTCTTCTGAATCCAACATGTCCTCTATAAAAAACAAATTTTGAAAATGTAAAAACCCATTGAAAGACTGGATTTAGGTTAGGGTACTTCAAGCACGGTGGTACTCCAACTTTGATTACCACCAACAATACTGATGGATATGGAACTATCTTCCTTCTGTCTGACTCAGACTATGGCACTGAAATAGCCGAGGAGATAAGAAGCCACCAAAGCACCACGCAGCTTGTGCTGTATCGAGTTACCATTTCTTCCCAGGGCTTCCACTTCCTACCATGTACTAGATGGCCTGAAAAGTCATCCAGCTGTAAAACACTAGAAGCTGGATGAACTGAGCAAAACTTGGTCCCTCATTATTAACCTAGGAAATGATACTTTCTCAAAGTCACACGAAGTCTTTTTATGACAATGGTTCTGAACCTAGCCTGGACCTTAAAATCATCTGGGAAGCTTTTAAAGGCTAGATTACAAGCACACCAATGAAACCAGATTCTTGGAGTGGAACTCAGGCATTAGGACTATATGAAACTCCCTAGGTGACCTGGTGTCCAGCCCAGGTCTAAAGCCACTGCTGTAGAAGGTGACATGGCATCTAGTGCATGGAGAGGCAGTCGTCCCAATGTTCTGTCAGCTTGTTACGTAACATTACTGACGCTGGGGCATCTGAAAAGTTATCCAGCCTCTTCAATCTCTTCTCCACATTCTCATTTCTCCTGCTCTCCCCTCTATACTGGGAAGTGGATGTTAATCACTTTTCAGATGGATACAAACAGCCAACCTAAGTGGGTACCTTCCTGAGTCTAAATATGCCCGTTCATAGTTAAACATTTCATTTTTAAAAGTGAGTTCCTGCTGAGATCAGGTTACATGTGAAAGCCAAAGCAGAGACGCATGAAAAACAAGCCAAAGGTTTTATTATTTCTACCAATAAATCTCTAAACCTCAAGGATAATACCCAGTATATACTTAATGGATACTAATCATACCTTTTTTCTGCCAAGTTCTGTGATTCTGGTTCACCTTTCTCTTTGGAGATAACATCTCCATTTTTTAAAAAATCAAACAAAACTCCACAACATTTCTATACGTGCAGGTAAGAAAGAAACCAGTAATCACTGAATTTGAGTGTCTTCTGAATCCAACATGTCCTCTATACATAAAAGATGTTATTAGACAATACTGTGTGTGACCTCAGCTCAAACATGGAAACAGTCCATGCCGTGAAAACAAAGTGAACCCTCTGGCCAGCATCCTGGGGGGCTCCCATGTGACTGTCTGCATCTGGACTCCCTCTCCTGGCATCCTTGAAGAGCAAGAACAAAAGCTCGATGGAAATATCCATGGATTTGTTTATAAGAACATTATTCTGCTCTTTTGTCAGCCCAGATCTAAACACAGGTTTCAGATCTCACTCAGAGGTAATCTGGATTGGTTAAAGTAAGACATCAACCGGTTACAGTCAAGACACTTATGAACTAGTTCATAACCAGGGTTTATGATGCTAATAATAAAAATTAAATTGAAACTGTATTTAATGAGATTTTACTATATGCCAGGTATCAGTGCTTTTCATGACTCTCACTTAAGCTCCGAACAACCCCAAGTGGCATACATCATTATTATATTTCTTTTGCAATTAAGAAAACTCTGAATTGAGGAGGTTAGGGTCACGCAGTTAAGTGGCAAAGAGGAATTTGACTCAGGTGGTCTAAGTCCAAAATTCACACTCTTGACCACTCTGCCATATTTCCCTACCTATAACCAGCCATATTTCGGCTTCTGTGTGACCAGCACAGTCACAAGGGTTGAAGACAAGGGTCAAAGACAAGGGTCAGGCCTGGGGTCAGCCTTGGGGACCTGTTAAACTCATGGTCACAAGCGGGTACGGCTGTCTCCCCCAGGCCCTGGACCAGACCTGAGAGGAGTCACAGGATTTGGAGTTGATGCTTGGAATGGATTAGGCTCCTAACACACGGAGAAAGCTTCCTCCCAAAGGAGAATCAAGACAAAGCACAGCCATCTCCCGTGTGACAGGCTGAGCTGGCTGCCCCAAGGGGTGGAGGCCAAGTGTTTGCTTCTTCCGTCTTCTGGGAGAAGCCAGGAGGTGGCTCATGCGTCTGGGGCAGAGTTGGAGCAGAGAGTCTGTTGAGTTGAAACAGAGTGAGGAGAGCTCACCATTGATAAAGTTGCTGGCCAGGCTCTGTAGCTAAGAAGGGGTTGGGAGGTGGAGAAAGAAAGCCACATTTCTTTGTACTCCATCACACAGGAAAAAAAGAGCAGCCTGTAATGACAGGCCAGGCAGAGTAGGTGAAAAGAAAGAGGCCTCAGATGAAGCAGGGCTGTCGGAGAGGGCTGCTAACCCGCCCACATCACGGCTGGGTCCTGAACAGGCCCGCCCCGGCCCTGACCGTTATCTTTATGAACCGCAGGCCTGGTGGAGCAGGACGAGCCAAGCTGCATCAGCTTCTGCCTCCTGCTCTGCAGCTCTAATCTGAGACACACCTGAGCAGAGAGGGGCCTCCGGCTCCACAGTCCTGACCTGCCAAAACACAGGCAGCATCTTGATCTCTGCCCCGGCTCGGCCTCTCCAGCTGGGCTGAGCACCTCTAATAAGCGGCCTCCCCGCACGGATCCCTCGCTCCACCTCCTCTAACTCAGCGCGGTGCTGCCACCTCAGCCCTTCGTGCAGGATCACACGCTCCACGGCTGCCTGAGGGGGTCCTTTGAAAGCCTGGGCTGCGGGGTAATCGCTGCAGCTGCTATTGAAATTCACTTTTGGGTTTCTGTTCCCTGGGCAGGAAGTTCTGAGAGCTCCCAGGGAGATGGAGCAGGCTTTGCATCCTGCAGGCTCGGGCTATCCTGGCAAATTCCTAAAGCCTCATTTCTGTGTGGTCTCTTTCAAAACCTTCTGAAGGTGCCAGGAGATCTATTTCTCGATAAAAATTTTTCTCCCATGCTTGGGGTCAGGCCAGAAGAGAGCTGAACAGATGTTAGATCTGAAGCTTTCCCAATTCAACCACTTGACCACCAGCCTGCTAATCTGCCCTAATGTAAATGAGATGTCTTTGAGCTTTTCTCACTCAGAGAAAAAGACACGATTCCAAAAAAGCAGAAGTGATTCCTTCCTCAAGAAAAACAACATGAAAGAACAGGGTGATTGGAGTCAGCTGTGTTTCTGCCTGTTAAGACTATTAAAGTGTCTCTCCTTTTTTTCTCTTTTTCAGAAAGTCACAACAGATTATGTTGGAGTTCTCAAACTCCTACATGGATTTTTTTCCTTCTTTGGCAAGTTGTCACTTGACTGACAAAAAATATGCTCCAGTCCCTAAAAATGCAAATTCCATGAAGGGAGTACTGACCTACATAGATGAACTATAGCTCAGATGTGGAGTAAATATTATTATCCCAGCCAGGAATTCTGTGCTGGGGGGTCAGGTCTCAGGCAACACTCAGGGCTAGAACCTCAGATGAAAGGACACACGTGAGTGTGTTGCCAGTTTTCTTCGTGATCTCCTATACCCTACCTAGAGTTACCAGAAAGGCCTGGCCAATGGCCAAATCTACACACAAATGGTGTCTCCTAAGAGGTCCTGCTTGGAAAAATCTTCATGCCCGGTGCCCCCAGCATACTGGACCTTGAAGAGTCTCTTGGTTGACGGACCTCCCTGGTGGTCCCATGGCATGGGTTTGATCTCTTGTCAGGGATCTAAGATCCCACATGTCATGTGGCACAGCCCAAAACAACAACAAAAAGAGAGTCTTTTGGTTGAAATTGAAGAGACTAGCTCTTAGATTCCCAATCTGACCAACTCTAAAATGGGCACTCAGGGACCTGTACAAAGGGTCTTCGAGACATTCATTCATAGAAGACATGCCATCTTTTGCTGAATGTAACACGATATTTATTACAAGTCGCACCACATGACCACGAAAAGCCAGTTAAACTATGACATCAACTCTTTTATCATATAGAATTTCTCTTTACACTATTGAAAAGCTCAGAGAAGTTTAGACAGGAATGTATCATTGATCCCTTGGTCAACTTATCAGAAGGAAAACAGAAGGTAAATTCATTAAGGTATTCCTAATGCCTTTTCACAGTCAAACAAGACTGACTGCTAATTTAATCTGATTTCCTAATGTAAATGAAGATGTCTTTGAGCTTTTCTCACTCAGAGAAAAGACACGATTCCAAAAAAGCAGAAGTGATTCCTTCCTCAAGAAAAACAACATGAAAGAACAGGGTGATTGGAGTCAGCTGTGTTTCTGCCTGTTAAGACTATTAAAGTGTCTCTCCTTTTTTTCTCTTTTTCAGAAAGTCACAACAGATTATGTTGGAGTTCTCAAACTCCTACATGGATTTTTTTCCTTCTTTGGCAAGTTGTCACTTGACTGACAAAAAATATGCTCCAGTCCCTAAAAATGCAAATTCCATGAAGGGAGTACTGACCTACATAGATGAACTATAGCTCAGATGTGGAGTAAATATTATTATCCCAGCCAGGAATTCTGTGCTGGGGGGTCAGGTCTCAGGCAACACTCAGGGCTAGAACCTCAGATGAAAGGACACACGTGAGTGTGTTGCCAGTTTTCTTCGTGATCTCCTATACCCTACCTAGAGTTACCAGAAAGGCCTGGCCAATGGCCAAATCTACACACAAATGGTGTCTCCTAAGAGGTCCTGCTTGGAAAAATCTTCATGCCCGGTGCCCCCAGCATACTGGACCTTGAAGAGTCTCTTGGTTGACGGACCTCCCTGGTGGTCCCATGGCATGGGTTTGATCTCTTGTCAGGGATCTAAGATCCCACATGTCATGTGGCACAGCCCAAAACAACAACAAAAAGAGAGTCTTTTGGTTGAAATTGAAGAGACTAGCTCTTAGATTCCCAATCTGACCAACTCTAAAATGGGCACTCAGGGACCTGTACAAAGGGTCTTCGAGACATTCATTCATAGAAGACATGCCATCTTTTGCTGAATGTAACACGATATTTATTACAAGTCGCACCACATGACCACGAAAAGCCAGTTAAACTATGACATCAACTCTTTTATCATATAGAATTTCTCTTTTACACTATTGAAAAAGCTCAGAGAAGTTTAGACAGGAATGTATCATTGATCCCCTTGGTCAACTTATCAGAAGGAAAACAGAAGGTAAATTCATTAAGGTATTCCTAATGCCTTTTCACAGTCAAACAAGAGACTGACTTCTGTGAATCACTTTAATGTGGGGCTCTGAATTGAAAGAGGACCGTTGCAAGCATAAAGAAGCTTAAGCACATGTTTGCAGTTTGGAGCTAAGATGGCGCCTACAGGAAGGGACGTGGGAGTGAAAGAAGCTTAAGCACATTGTTTCAGTTTGGAGCTAAGATGGCACCTATAGGAAGGGACGTGGTAGTGAAAGAAGCTAAAGCACATGTTTGCAGCTAAGGTGGCACCTACAGGAAGAGACAGGGCGTGATCTAAATTGTTAATTGATGGTCTGAATTTCTGATTGGTTCCCCTGGTTTCCGCACTCACGAATGACTGCTTGACCTTTAGCTTGATTGGTGTAATCTATAGGAAGTCCAGTGCAAAACCCCCTTCACTTGCCTATAAAAAGATGTGCATCTACATTAGTAAAGTGGAACTCCTCCGACAGAACCCCTGTCGTGTCTGGTCCTCCCTGGCATGCTCCAGCGGGCGGGAGGGGACACGACAGCAAGGCTCATCTCTCTGCGAGATCTCCCGGTTCAGCCGGGGGCAGTCCCGCTGCCTTCCCTTTCTGCGAAGGCCCCCGCACTTTAGTTTTAAGCTATTACGTTTGAAATAATTTCAGGTTTACAGAAGAGAGTACATGCTGAGAGCTGAGGTCACTGGTCAACACGCCATACTGTGAATGGCATGGCTGCAGCAGAATGCCTAGATTTATGTCCTGGAACTGCTGGCTACTGGCTGTGTGACAGCTGACCTTCAGTTCCCTAGATTATTTGGAAATAAGCTACTTAGATTCCCAATCTGACCAACTCTAAAATGGGCACTCAGGGACCTGTACAAAGGGTCTTCGAGACATTCATTCATAGAAGACATGCCATCTTTTGCTGAATGTAACACGATATTTATTACAAGTCGCACCACATGACCACGAAAAGCCAGTTAAACTATGACATCAACTCTTTTATCATATAGAATTTCTCTTTACACTATTGAAAAAGCTCAGAGAAGTTTAGACAGGAATGTATCATTGATCCCCTTGGTCAACTTATCAGAAGGAAAACAGAAGGTAAATTCATTAAGGTATTCCTAATGCCTTTTCACAGTCAAACAAGAGACTGACTTCTGTGAATCACTTTAATGTGGGGCTCTGAATTGAAAGAGGACCGTTGCAAGCATAAAGAAGCTTAAGCACATGTTTGCAGTTTGGAGCTAAGATGGCGCCTACAGGAAGGGACGTGGGAGTGAAAGAAGCTTAAGCACATTGTTTCAGTTTGGAGCTAAGATGGCACCTATAGGAAGGGCGTGGTAGTGAAAGAAGCTAAAGCACATGTTTGCAGCTAAGGTGGCACCTACAGGAAGAGACAGGGCGTGATCTAAATTGTTAATTGATGGTCTGAATTTCTGATTGGTTCCCCTGGTTTCCGCACTCACGAATGACTGCTTGACCTTTAGCTTGATTGGTGTAATCTATAGGAAGTCCAGTGCAAAACCCCCTTCACTTGCCTATAAAAAGATGTGCATCTACATTAATAAAGAGGAACTGCTCCGACAGAACCCCTGCAGTGTTTGGTCGTCCCTGGCATGCTCCAGCGGGCGGGAGGGGGCACGGCAGCAAGGCTCATCTCTCCCCGAGATCTCCCGGTTCAGCCGGGGGCAATCCCGCTGCCTTCCCTTTCTGCGGAAGGCCCCCGCACTTTAGTTTTAAGCTATTACGTTTGAAATAATTTCAGGTTTACAGAAGAGAGTACATGCTGAGAGCTGAGGTCACTGGTCAACACGCCATACTGTGAATGGCATGGCTGCAGCAGAATGCCTAGATTTATGTCCTGGAACTGCTGGCTACTGGCTGTGTGACAGCTGACCTTCAGTTCCCTTATTTGGAAGCTGGGATAATAACTCCCCTTACCTTCCAAGGCTGTTGTGTGGTTTCCGAGGAAACATCCACAGAAACTGTCAGTAAAGGACTACACAAACACCAGTTATCATTATCACACCCTAAAAGGCACTTTGTAGAGTTCTGGCCGGAAGGAATTTACAGTCGAGTCAATACTGGTTCTTTACATGTTGTTGGTACTGCCCAGTTTTACACTGTGATTTCATATCCATTCTATAATTGGACTTTCATGATAATTCTGTGAAGTTGGGAGAAGACACTGTGCCTTCATGTATATAATTTATATATAATATATATTTATATATATCCATATATATAAGATGTTATTCTGAGGTTTTTGAGGGAGTTGCTTTTTCACAGGGTAAACCCTACTCTGAACATGTTGACTCATCCCTGGTCTTGCCAACACTATTCTCTAAGTAACTTCACACCATCTGAATAGGGCTTTGTCAGTCTCGGGCTACTAGGTCTGTTTTACCTGGTCTGAATCTTTCTTATTTTTCAAACTCTGCAATCTGGACCTGGTTTCGGACCTAGGTGATTTTGTGGATGATTCTGCTTTTTGTAACCCATGACTTGGTGGAATCTCTGAAGGTGGGGTGGGGTTCTTGCTAGGCTCCAGCTTTTTCTGATTAATCTCATCCTGCTTTCCTCTGTAGAATGGTTACGTCAACAAGTTAGCTTTTTTAAAAAATACATATTTATTTAGAATGAGAAGAAATTTCTCAAGCCTTGGGAATCTATGTCCTTTTATTCTGAGTTCCTTTATTTATTTATTGAGTTATTTTTGGGTGCTCTGGGTTTTTGTTGTTGCAAGCATGCTTTCTCTAGTTGAACAAGGGCTACTCTTCGTTATGGTGCAAGGACTTCTCACTACAGTAACTTCTCCTGTTGTAGTACACAGGCTCTAGGCCTAGGGGCTTCAGTAGTTGTGGTGCATGACCTTAGTTGTTCCACGGCATGTAGGATCTTCCTGGACCAGGGATCGAACCTATGTTCCCTGCAGTGGCAGGTAGATCAGCAATCATAACACAACTAGGGAAGCCCACGTTAGCTTTGTCGAAGGCTCCAGATCATGTGCCATTAATCCAACTTGGGACAAAACAGAATTCAACTATTTTACACATTAATTTTAAGTCAAAAATAAACACTATCCTTTATTATCAACCTGTTCTGTATTTTTTTCTCCTGACCTCCTCATTTTCTCTCAGAGGCTTCATGAAAGTGGCGGGATACTGGTGGAACGGTGGTCTTAAATCAGGCTGAAAAAGCCACACAGATCAGGCTTGGCAAAGTTTTCCTTGGGTATTTCTATAGTCTCTTCCACTCTCCTACACCCCTCATAAAGAGTAAAGGACTCGCTGGGAAAACTTTAAAATTTCCTACCATAACCAGGCTGATTCATTCACCTATTCCTAAGTCTTCTTCCAACTCAAAGCTTTTTAATAGTGCCACTCCTAGATCTAAATTACAAAAAAAGGTTACACTCATCTGTTCCCAGGTTTAAAAGTTCTTTTGACAATAACTCAGGGTTCTCTCTTTTTTTCTCCCCCACAGTTTCTGAAACCAAGATGTTGTCTTACATTTTAAAACACAGATGAGGTGAGATCATTTGTGGGCAGCTTAAAGTAAAGGCAGCACCATAGTCTTATTCACTGGGGGAGGAATTTACAGTGAGGGAAGGCTGGTTGGCCTTGGACTCTATTCAAGGGAGTTCTGTCACTAAGCTACCCCAAAGAGAGCCATATAAGGCAGTTTCTTCTAGAAGGCAAGTCTATGATAAACCCAGAGGACACCTTTCAGAGTAGGATGGAGAATGTGTATTTTAGGGCATTAAATAAACGGTTTCTCAGTTCAAGCACACCATCTCGAGGGCCTAGAGTGTAAAAGGCCTTCAAAGTTATAACATCACCTCCCAGACATTTCCCCTCCTCCCTTAGGTTATCTCTCAGTTTCATAAAAGAATCTTCAAGACAGAATTCTCCTGACTCCCACAAGAGCACGTTGCAGTATTCAACAGCTTTTACAGCAAGTTCTTACTTGTGTGTAATCTAAAAGTGCCTTGTGGCTATTTAATTCCAGGCCTGTTAATTTGTCTCCTGAAGAATTGTTGAACAGTATGTCAGGCACCTTCCATTTAATAACTAATTCCCAAACCATGAAGAAACATTAACTTGTTCTTTGGCTCACTCTCCTCTAAGAGAATCTTAAAACGACATATGGAATGGGAGAAAATATTTGCCAGCAATGCAACTAAAAAGGGCTTAATTTACAAAATATATAAACAGCTCATACAACTCAAAAGCAACAACAAAAAAGAACAAATGGCTCAATCGAAAAATGAGCAGAAGACCTAAACAGACATTTCTCTAAAGAACACATATAGATAGCCAATACAGAGGCTCAACACTGCTAATTATTAGAGAAATACAAGTTAAAATGACAGTGAGGTACTACCTCACATCAGTCAGAATGGCCATCATCAAAAAGATTACAGACAATAAATGATGGAGTGTGGAGAAATGGGAACCCTCCTGTACTGTTAGTGGAATATAAACTGTTACAGCCACTATGAAGAACATTATAGAAGTTTCTTAACAAATAGAACTACCAAATCATCTAGCAATCCCACTCATGGGCATATATTCAGAGTGAATTATAATTCAAAGGATACATGCACCTCAATATTCATTGCTGCACCATTTATAATAGCCAACACATGAAAGAAACCTAAAAGTCCATTGACATATGAATGGATAAAGGAGCTATGGTGGTTGTTCAGTCACTCAGTCATGTCCGACTCTTTGTGACCCCATGGACTGTAGCCTGCTGGTTTCCTCCGTTCTGGGATTTCCCAGCAAGGACACTGGAGTGGGTTGCCATTTCTCCTCCAGGGGATCTTCCCAATGCAGGGATTGAATCCATTTCTCCTGTATCGGCTACCTAAGAAGCCTCAAAAGAAGATGTGGTACACGTAGACAATTGAATATTACTCAGCCACAAAAAAGAACAAAATAATGCCATCTGCAGCAACTTGGATGCAACCAGAGGTTATCATACTAAGTTAAATGAGTGAGAAAGAGAAAGACAGATACCATATGACATCACTTATACGTGGAATCTATACTATGACACAAACTTATCTGTGAAACAGGCACAGAAAACTGACTTCTGGCTGCTAGGGAAGGGGGCTGTCAAGATGGAGTCCCTCAGGATGCTTTCCAGTCTAGTGGGGAAGACAGACATTCAAAAAGCCCTTTTCAGGCATAATAAAGATTAAATCTTATCATCTGCAATAATATGGAAGGATCTTGAGGGCACAGAGCTGAGTGAAATAAGTCAGAAGGAGAAAAAGAAATACTGGATGATTTCACTCTCCTGTGTAATATAAAAAACCCCAAGCCCCATATGAATGAGCAAACCAAACCAAACAAAAACAAACACGTAGATATAGAGCACAGCAATGGTTCCCAGAGATGGTCGGATGGCGCAGAACAGCAAAATGAGGTAAGGGGTCAACTGTACGGAGACAGGGGAAAACAAAAGTTTTGGTGGTGAGCAGCCTGTTGGGTATACAGAAGCAGAAATACAATGTTGTATACGTCAAACTTAAGTTATAAACCAATGTTACCCCACTAAAAAATAAAGTAACATCCTCTACACCCCACACACAAAGTATATATATATAGAATCAGAACATTTGGAAAGAAAAAAAAAGGCATCTGGAAGAAGAACAGAAGAAGGACAAGGACATCATGAGGAGGGGTGGGAAGGGAGAGACAAGGGGTTGCATAAAGCAACACCAGCTGATCCTTGAAGGCTAAGAGTTTCAAGTGTGAAAAGGCAAGTGAGGGTGTGACTGCAAACAGAAGCAAAGAGTGACCAATTACTGTGGCTGGACCATAAAGGTGGTTGAAGAGAAGAGGCCAAAATAAGACAGTTATTGTGAAGGGTTAAGTAGTTTTAGTTTGGTCCTATAGGTACTAGCTGAGCTACTCAAAATCCTAAAAAATGATGCTGTTAAAGTGCTGCACTCAATGTCAACAAATTTGGAAAACTCGGCAATGGCCATAGGACTGGAAAAGGTCAGTTTTCATTCCAATTTCAAAGAAGGGCAATGCCAAAGAACGCTTACATGAAAAAGTGGAAGTGTTAGCCTGTCAGTCGGGTCTGATTCTTTGTGACCCCCACAGACAGTAGCCTGGCAGGCTTCTCAGTTCATGGAATTCTTGGGGCAAGAATATTGGAGTGGGTAGCCATTCCCTTCTCCAGGGGATCTTCCTGACTCAGGGATAGAATCCAGACCTCCTGCATTGCAGGCAGCTTCTTTACTGTCTAACTCACCTGGTTATTTCACAAGCTAGCACAGTTATGCCCAAAATCCGTTAAGTTAGACTTCAGCAGTAAGTGAACTGAGAATTTCCAGATGTACAAGCTAGGTTTAGAAAACACAGAGGAACCAGAGACCAAATTGCCAGCATTGGTTGGATTATGGAGAAAGCAAGGGAATTCCAGAAAAACATCTATTTCGTTGTTGATGAAGCACCATCAAAGGCTACCCTAAAGCCTTTAACTGTGTGGATCACAACAAACTGAGGAAAATTCTTGAAGAGATGGTAGTTCCAGACCACCTTACTTGTCTCTTGAGAAACCTGTATGTGGCTCAAGAAGCTACAGTTAGAACTGGACAACTGATTGATTCGAAACTGGGAAAGGAGTACGTCAAGGCTGTATATTGTCACCCTGCTTATTTAACTTATATGCAAAGTACATCATGCAAAATGCCAGGCTGGATGAAGCACAAGCTGGAATCAAAACTGCAAGGAGAAATAACAAGAACATCAGATATGGAGATGATACCATCATAATGCCCTAATGGCAGAAAAGTAAAGAGGAACTAAAGAGCCTCTTAATGAGGGGGAAAGAGGAGAGTGAAAGAGCTGGCCCATAACTCAACATTAAAAAAACAAAGATCAGGACATCAGGTTCCATTACTTCGTGGCAAGCAGAGAAAAAGTGGAACAGTGACAGGTTTTCTTGGACTCCAGAATCACTGCAGATGGTGACTTCATTCATGAATTAAAAGACCCTTGTTCCTTGGAAGGAAAGCAATGACAAAACTAGAGAGTGTATTAAAAAGTTGAAACATGGGCTTCCCCTGGTGGTCCAGTGGGTAAGGACACCGCCTTGCAGTACAAGGGGGGCCAGTTAGATCTCTGGCCTGGGAAGATCCCACGTGCTGCGGAGCGGCTGGACCAATGTGTCCAATTACCGAACCGGAGCTCTGGAGCGCATGCGCCCAGAGCCGGTGCTCTGCAACAACAGAGGCCACCGCGATGGGAGGCCCACAGGAGCCAAAGAACAAAGATGGATGAAAATAGAGAAATGAAAGACCAATAGAAGTGGCCGGCCTGCTCCCCTCCCTCCCCACCTCACCCCCACCAAAAGTTGAAACATCACTTTGTCAGCAAAGGTCTGCATAGTCAAAGCTACGCTTTTGCCAGTAGTCATATACAGATGTGAGAGCTAGACCATAAGGAAGGCTGAGTGCTGAAGAATTAATGCCTTCAAACTGTGATGTTAGAAAAGACTCTTGAGAGTCCCTTGGACTTCAAGGAGATAAAACCAGTCAGTCCTAAAGAAATCAACCCTGAATATTCACTGGAAGGACTGATGCTGAAGCTCCAATACTTTGGCCATCTGAGGTAAAGCACAGAGTCATTGGAAAAGATCCTGATGCTGGGAAAGGTTGAAGGCAGAAGGAGAAGGGGGCAGCAGAGGATGAGATGGTTGGATGGCATCACTAGCTCAGTGGACACGAACTTGGGCCAACTCTCGGAGATGCTGGAGGACAGGGAACTTTGGTGTGCTGCAGTCTATGAAGTCACAAAGAGTCATACAGGACTTAGCAACCAAATAAACAACAAACAAAAGGTACTAGCAAGGAAGGCCCTTAAGAATGAATTCCTTCTGATTTACTTCTGATTCCACAAGTAAAAATTAATTTTGAGGAAGAAGAGGGAATGGTACCCAAAGGGACCAAGGGATTGCCAAGTACCTCAGAAAGAATGAATCATAAACAAAACGAATAATCAAGACCTAGAATAAAGGAGTACATTGTTCTCCTCTGTTGATTTTATCATCTTGGTGTCTCTATTAACTTTTTAAAAGACCCTTGTTCCTTGGAAGGAAAGCAATGACAAAACTAGAGAGTGTATTAAAAAGTTGAAACATGGGCTTCCCCTGGTGGTCCAGTGGGTAAGGACACCGCCTTGCAGTACAAGGGGGGCCAGTTAGATCTCTGGCCTGGGAAGATCCCACGTGCTGCGGAGCGGCTGGACCAATGTGTCCAATTACCGAACCGGAGCTCTGGAGCGCATGCGCCCAGAGCCGGTGCTCTGCAACAACAGAGGCCACCGCGATGGGAGGCCCACAGGAGCCAAAGAACAAAGATGGATGAAAATAGAGAAATGAAAGACCAATAGAAGTGGCGGCCTGCTCCCTCCCTCCCCAACCTGACCCCGCCCCAAAGTTGAAACATCACTTTGTCAGCAAAGGTCTGCATAGTCAAAGCTACGCTTTTGCCAGTAGTCATATACAGATGTGAGAGCTAGACCATAAGGAAGGCTGAGTGCTGAAGAATTAATGCCTTCAAACTGTGATGTTAGAAAAGACTCTTGAGAGTCCCTTGGACTTCAAGGAGATAAAACCAGTCAGTCCTAAAGAAATCAACCCTGAATATTCACTGGAAGGACTGATGCTGAAGCTCCAATACTTTGGCCATCTGAGGTAAAGCACAGAGTCATTGGAAAAGATCCTGATGCTGGGAAAGGTTGAAGGCAGAAGGAGAAGGGGGCAGCAGAGGATGAGATGGTTGGATGGCATCACTAGCTCAGTGGACACGAACTTGGGCCAACTCTCGGAGATGCTGGAGGACAGGGAACTTTGGTGTGCTGCAGTCTATGAAGTCACAAAGAGTCATACAGGACTTAGCAACCAAATAAACAACAAACAAAAGGTACTAGCAAGGAAGGCCCTTAAGAATGAATTCCTTCTGATTTACTTCTGATTCCACAAGTAAAAATTAATTTTGAGGAAGAAGAGGGAATGGTACCCAAAGGGACCAAGGGATTGCCAAGTACCTCAGAAAGAATGAATCATAAACAAAACGAATAATCAAGACCTAGAATAAAGGAGTACATTGTTCTCCTCTGTTGATTTTATCACTCATCTTGGTGTCTCTATTAACTTTTTACTAAACTGAATATTCAGATCTCCTCTTCTAGTTACTCACGACGTCAGGAACCTCAATAAGATCTAAAGGCACTAAATTTATGATGATTGTTTAAGGTTTGAGATTATTAGGTCATGACCTTTTAGATAGAGTCTTTTTAAAAGATGGCTTTACCTCTTATCACAAAGGCATAGAAAAGAAGCAGACCAAGGTGTCTCCCCAGAAGGTGGGTAAGGGGTGACCTCAAAACAGAAGGGATTGGGAAAAGGTTGGGAGCATCTCCAGAGCTGCAGGGAAAGCTCTGTGGCAGACAGGTTTGCAACTTCTATGGATACTTTGTTAATCAGCAACACCAGGCTTATATTGTGCATCCTCAGCTGTACAGCATCTACCCAGTGCTGACACCTGCCACAGGCTCTCAGTAAATGCAGATTAAGTGAGACCAACAGCAATGCCTTCCCCTTTCCCCCGCACCTCCCCCTCACCCATCTCAATACTTGAGGACACAGAACTCAAGTATCTTCTGAGGGTAGACGAACCCTTTCTAGGCTGGAAGAACCTAGAAAATACATTTCCTATTCTTTGCAAAGTCCCAATACTAAATGACACAGAAGTTAAAGGCACTCCAATGGATGTGCTTCTAGAATTGTCAAAACACGTCCAGGAGTTAGGAGAAATATATTAGGAGAGTTGGGTTTAGTCCCCATTTACCTCTGCTCTGCGAAAGTACTCTGGTGGACCTCACATTTATTTCTGCTCTCTGTGGCATTTTTCTATAAAATGGTCCCAGGCACTAGACTCCTTATCTCTAAATTTAGATGGGGGAAAAAACCTAATTTATGACAAGGTCTATAGTTTTAGGAGCTATTTATCTTAACATTTTCCCAAACATAAAGAAAAGCCAGTCTATATCCTCTTGCAGTCTGGAGGGATGCTGAGGATCTGGGTTTACATGATAATGAGGTTATAGGACTAGTTCTACGTGACCATCCATCTCAGTTTATAATTGCACCCTGTGAGTGTTTAGAGATGTAAATAGCATGAGAGAAGACAGATAAAACTACTATAGGCTAGAATTGACCATAACACTTAAATAATCTCCAAGCCAACTTTCTGCTCTGATAGAGCAAATTCCAGGGATCTGGAGAGACTGGAGGGAAAAATTCCCCTTGGAATGTGTTAAGAGAATGTTAATACTTGGAATGAATTCTTTTTTTTTTTTTTTTAGATTTTATTCATTTATTTATTGGAGGGGGCGGGTTGGGGAGGGAGGGAACGGGCGGGCCACTTCTATTGGTCTTTCATCTATCTATTTTCATCCATCTTTGTTCTTTGGCCCATGTGGGCCTCCCATTGTGGTGGCCTCTGCTGTCGCAGAGCACCGGCTCTGGGCACATGTGCTCCAGAGCTCTGGCTCGGTAATTGGACACATCAGTCCAGCTGCTCCGCGGCACGTGGGATCTTCCCAGGCCAGGGATTGAACCGGCGCCCCTTGCACTGCAAGGCGGTGTCCTTACCCACTGGACCACCAGGGAAGCCCTTGGAATGAATTCTTAAACTATGCACATTTCTCTTTTCATGGTACAGCTGACAAGTTAGATCCAAAGGAACAAATGACTATTTCTGTTGGAACAGTGCGTGGATTACTTTGCATTGTGATGTTCCACATTTAAGGTGATGATAACATAAACAGTTAACAGTAAGTTGATTACACTAAGGATTTCCATCAGTGACAGATGACCTACCAGCCATTTGGACTTCTGGGGAACACTTTAACAAAAGAATTACTTGGAAAGCTTGGAGAAAGTCTGAGCTGTGTTAAAGGAGCAACTGCTTCTGTCATTTCAGGAAAATTGCTTCCTCTCTCTTTTTCTGCCTTGGCTTGGACCGTGAGAGGGATTGCCAAAGCTGAATTTCTAACTTTCCCCTGAAACTGCTTTCTATGGAAAATGTTACTTCAGACATTAGAATTAAAAGCCCCCTGCTTCTATTTTGCAAGTCCAGACGCTCTTTATTTTCCCCTTTCATTTTATGGTAAGCTCGAACTTATTTGGAATAAAATAAACGACCAAACATAACCTCAAAGGCATTCCTGCTGAACAGTGCATCCTGGGGACAAATTATGCAAAAAAGAAAAAAGGAACAAGAAAGAAAAACAAAATGGTCATAAGGTTCACAATATAAACAACACCATAAAGACATTCTTCAGAGTTGTTTTGTTTTTCCACAAAATAATTAGCTAGTTAGATTACTGTTTGAGAATCTGAAACTTTCATTAAGTGAATTATTTCTCTTAATACTAAGAAACTCTGAAAGCTAATTTTTAAAATTCCTACAGTCTGGCCAATCGAACACGAGACAACTTCTCTCTGAATGTACTTATTCCGTATTTCATCGTCAAACTCCTTTTCCCTATCTCTTGACTACATCTCTACCTACCCACTCAAGCCAAGAAAGAATGAAGCAAAAATGTATTTCTGGGTTCCCAAAACAGTGGGGGGAGCTTCTGTGAATCGATTTGCCAGCTGTTAGTATGAGCTCGGTGGGCTTTGGGGACAGGAAGAGTCTATGGTAACGAGAAATCTTTTCTAAATATACACTTGCCCTGTGAGTCCTTACTTTCTCGGCGCACGCACGGAACTCTCAAAATAAAACCAGCAAAAAGAGAGGCGCCGCCCATCCCGAGGAGCCGCGGGAACCAGCCGGGCTGGCCGGCCGCGGGTGCCCTGTGGGCTCTGCGCCGCGAGGGGGCGCCCGGCTCCGTCCGCGGGGCGCGGCGGGGCGGGACCGGAGGGGAAAGCGCTCGTGCCCACCTTGCTCGCAGGTGCCCTTGCTGACCTGGGTGATGGCCTTCTCCCCGAGGCTCTCGGCCCTCAGGCTGGCGGCGCGCAGCTGGCAGCCGCTGGAGTAGGTGATGCCGTCGCTGCCGCACACGGGGTAGCGGCTCTTGCACACGCACACGCCGCTCACGACCGGGCCGCCGGCTGCTGCCCCGGCTTTACCCTTCCGCCTCTTGCGGCTCTTCACGCACTCCATGCCCGGCGCGCAGTGCCCCCTGCCGGCGCCGCCGCCCCCGCACGGCTCGCCCTCGCCGCGGGCGCTGACTAAAAGCCCCATTTCAACGATTTTATTTTATGGTAAGCTCGAACTTATTTGGAATAAAATAAACGACCAAACATAACCTCAAAGGCATTCCTGCTGAACAGTGCATCCTGGGGACAAATTATGCAAAAAAGAAAAAAGGAACAAGAAAGAAAAACAAAATGGTCATAAGGTTCACAATATAAACAACACCATAAAGACATTCTTCAGAGTTGTTTTGTTTTTCCACAAAATAATTAGCTAGTTAGATTACTGTTTGAGAATCTGAAACTTTCATTAAGTGAATTATTTCTCTTAATACTAAGAAACTCTGAAAGCTAATTTTTAAAATTCCTACAGTCTGGCCAATCGAACACGAGACAACTTCTCTCTGAATGTACTTATTCCGTATTTCATCGTCAAACTCCTTTTCCCTATCTCTTGACTACATCTCTACCTACCCACTCAAGCCAAGAAAGAATGAAGCAAAAATGTATTTCTGGGTTCCCAAAACAGTGGGGGGAGCTTCTGTGAATCGATTTGCCAGCTGTTAGTATGAGCTCGGTGGGCTTTGGGGACAGGAAGAGTCTATGGTAACGAGAAATCTTTTCTAAATATACACTTGCCCTGTGAGTCCTTACTTTCTCGGCGCACGCACGGAACTCTCAAAATAAAACCAGCAAAAAGAGAGGCGCCGCCCATCCCGAGGAGCCGCGGGAACCAGCCGGGCTGGCCGGCCGCGGGTGCCCTGTGGGCTCTGCGCCGCGAGGGGGCGCCCGGCTCCGTCCGCGGGGCGCGGCGGGGCGGGACCGGAGGGGAAAGCGCTCGTGCCCACCTTGCTCGCAGGTGCCCTTGCTGACCTGGGTGATGGCCTTCTCCCCGAGGCTCTCGGCCCTCAGGCTGGCGGCGCGCAGCTGGCAGCCGCTGGAGTAGGTGATGCCGTCGCTGCCGCACACGGGGTAGCGGCTCTTGCACACGCACACGCCGCTCACGACCGGGCCGCCGGCTGCTGCCCCGGCTTTACCCTTCCGCCTCTTGCGGCTCTTCACGCACTCCATGCCCGGCGCGCAGTGCCCCCTGCCGGCGCCGCCGCCCCCGCACGGCTCGCCCTCGCCGCGGGCGCACACCGGGCAGCAGCCGCACGCGTCGCGCGTCTCGCCCAGCTGGCAGCCCCGCGGGGGCAGGGGCGGGCAGGCGGCCGGCTCGCAGGGGCCGCAGGCGTCCGAAGAGGAGGAAGAGGAGAGGGGCAGCAGCAGGAGCAGCAGCCCGGCGGCGCCGAGGAGCAGGGCGGGCAGCGGCGGCCGCTCCATGGCGGGGCGCGGCGGCGGCGTTGGCGGCGGGAGCGCGAGTGCGCTGGATCCCGCGGGCCGGCGCTTTAAACGCGGCGCCCCGCCCGGCCGGGCCGCGGGAACCACACCCCGGGGCGGCGAGAGCGCGGCCGCCTGGCCCGCGCCGCCCCTCCCGGGGCCGGGGGCTCCAGCGCGCCCCTGCTGGCGGGGCCCGACGGGCATCGCGGGGCCCGGGATGCGGGGTCTGGTTTTGACTCGGAGCGCACCCCGCCGGCTCCTGTCAGCCCCCGCTCCCCGGGGCTGCTCCCCATCCTTGGGAATCGGCCGCCGTGAGAACAGCGCCCTCACACTCTTAGCCCTCGACGGTCGCCGTGTAAATGATCGTACTGCTTCACAGCAACTTTGAGATGGCCCCGGGTGTAATCCATGATACTCTCGGGGGTCTGGGAGACCTGAGTATTGATCGTTCTGCGGTCTGGGAAGCTCTTTTTAAAGAACAATTCGTTTTCCAAACCCCACTTGGAGATTGCGTGCCTCTGTTGGCCACCGGCCCGGTGTGGTCTTGGGTGCCAAGGACAAATTATTGCCAACCACAACAATCTTGGAAGCTCACAACTGCCTCCTCCCCCTGTACTTTCTTATACCAGTGGAGCCCGTGGAGAGCTGGCTGTGTGCTCAGAGTATCATACGCGGGGCTGGACTGCCATCAGACCCTTTGGAGAACAGAGCACGGCTGGGGGCTGCCCCTAGAACGATCCCAATTTGCACCAGTCATTCCCTGAAGGGTGTTTGTTTTGTTTTGTTTTGTTGTGTTGTGTTTTGAACTTTTATTTTACTTTTAATTTTTACAGAGTTTTGTTGTTTACAGATATGTATGTTCTCAGATTAGTCATATGTGTATCCTCCCCATCCCACCCCTCCAGACCGTCATACTCCGTGAGGGTTTTTGATATAAACGACTGAGGATTCCTTCTCAGTCTTTCTGAAAAGTGTTCTGCAAACTCAACCTCAAAACTTTTTTCCAAGTAAAAAACGCTCTTTAAATGCCTCTTATCCAGACTTTTGTTTCCCTGTTTATCAAACATACGGCCCTGAGGTGTGTGTCAGTCTATGCATCGCAGTTGAATTCATTTTTCTTAGCACAAATCCGAGGATTGATAGGATACCTCCCATCCAAGTACTAACCAGGCCTGACCCTGCTTAGCTTCCGAGATCCTAGGCGACCCAGGTGCGTTCAGGGTGGTATGACTGTAGCCAGTGCAGTTCACCAGCCACCAGCGGGCTCCAGATGCCACTCCCACCAGAGTCTTCCGAGGATAATTATTGTATGTTCTCTCAAAAATTAGCCACAAAATTCAGAGAATAAAATATCAAGCATTCTCCCCACCCGCATCAGGAAAACCTAGCTCCTATTTTTTGGCTTCTCCTTAGCATATTCTAGAAAAATGATGCCTTTTTTTTTTTTTTTAAAGGTCATATGTTGACATGAAAAATTGTTTATAAAACAATGAAGTCTTCCTTCTTGTTCAGTCACTCTTTGCAACTCTGTGGACTGTAGCACACCAGGCTCCCCTGTCCTTCGCTGTCTCTGGAAGTTTACTAGATTCATGCACAGAGTTTTCCTAAGTATTCTTGCCTTCGTCCCTCAGTGATTGAGTTTATGTGACCCAGTCCACAGTGCCAAATTGAAACAAATGTATGATATTGCCTGTTCTATTTCAGTTTTATGAATTCACTGGTCAAGGTCAACTAAATTGATTTCATGACCGCTATGGCTGTTGTAGTTTTAGAATCTTCAGGACCTGAGACAAGGTTTCCTGTGCAAATAGTTTACCTGGTGACCTGACACACCCACGAGGGGTGGGGGTGGGGTGGTGGAGGCAGTAGGGGATGCGCAGAAGGGGAAGACCACCAATAAAGGTGATGATCCAGTCAGTTCTGGGCAGCCTGGCTCTGTGAGCAGATGAAACCCTCAGGCTGTATAAAGTTTTTTTTTTTTTTTTAAGATTTATTTATTGATTTATTTTGGGTGGGTTTGGGTTTGGGGAGGGAGGGGAGCGGGTGGGTCACTTCTATTGGTCTTTCATTTCTCTATTTTCATCCGTCTTGTTCTTTGGCTCCTGTGGGCCTCCCATCGCGGTGGCGTCTGTCGTTGCAGAGCACCGGCTCTGGGCGCATGCGCCCAGAGCTCCGGCTCGGTAATTGGACACATCGGTCCAGCCACTCCGCGGCACGTGAGATCTTCCCAGGCCAGGGATCGAACCGGCGCCCCCTGCACTGCAAGGCGGTGTCCTTACCCACTGGGCCACCAGGGGAAGCCCTGTATAAAGTTTTATGTAGGGAGGGTTTGGGGAGTAGGAACAGATACGGACTGGAGGAGGAAATGGCAACCCACTCCAGTATTCTTGCCTGGAAAATTCCATGGATGGAGAAGCCTGGACAGCTACAGTCTATGCAGTCTCAGATATAAATATGTATGTATATAGGGCTTCCCTGATGGTTCCGTGGTGAGGAATGTGCCTGCAATTCAGGAGACTGGCTTCGATCCCTGGGTTGGGAAGATTCCCCTGGAAGAGGGCATGGCAGCCCACTGCAGTATTCTTGCCTGGAGAATCCCATGGGCAGGGGAACCTGATGGGCCGCAGCCCACGGGGTCACACAGAGGTGGACACGACTGAAGTGACTCAGCAGCAGCAGGAGGTACTGACAGCAGTGGCCCCACTAAAGCTGTGCCCTAGAGTGGTTTTCAAGCCTGGAGGGAAGCCAGCAGTAAGAACACAAGAGCGTGGCACAGTGGCATCTCTTCAGTGTGTAGAGAGGAGCCCTCATGGACTAGCAAGTGTTAAGGGCAAGCAGGGTTTTCATCACTGAAGGAGCTGCCTGGGCTGCGTGTGGTGACGCCAATCTGGAGGACTTGAAAATAGAGCGATGCGGTTATTCAGAAGGAAAAAAGGCAGGTAAATGGAGCTTTTGGGGTGGTGGAGGCAGTAGGGGATGCGCAGAAGGGGAAGACCACCAATAAAGGTGATGATCCAGTCAGTTCTGGGCAGCCTGGCTCTGTGAGCAGATGAAACCCTCAGGCTGTATAAAGTTTTTTTTTTTTTTTTAAGATTTATTTATTGATTTATTTTGGGCGGGGTTCGGGTTGGGGAGGGAGGGGAGCGGGCGGGCCACTTCTATTGGTCTTTCATTTCTCTATTTTCATCCGTCTTGTTCTTTGGCTCCTGTGGGCCTCCCATCGCGGTGGCCTCTGTCGTTGCAGAGCACCGGCTCTGGGCGCATGCGCTCCAGAGCTCCGGCTCGGTAATTGGACACATCGGTCCAGCCACTCCGCGGCACGTGAGATCTTCCCAGGCCAGGGATCGAACCGGCGCCCCCTGCACTGCAAGGCGGTGTCCTTACCCACTGGGCCACCAGGGGAAGCCCTGTATAAAGTTTTATGTAGGGAGGGTTTGGGGAGTAGGAACAGATACGGACTGGAGGAGGAAATGGCAACCCACTCCAGTATTCTTGCCTGGAAAATTCCATGGATGGAGAAGCCTGGACAGCTACAGTCTATGCAGTCTCAGATATAAATATGTATGTATATAGGGCTTCCCTGATGGTTCCGTGGTGAGGAATGTGCCTGCAATTCAGGAGACTGGCTTCGATCCCTGGGTTGGGAAGATTCCCCTGGAAGAGGGCATGGCAGCCCACTGCAGTATTCTTGCCTGGAGAATCCCATGGGCAGGGGAACCTGATGGGCCGCAGCCCACGGGGTCACACAGAGGTGGACACGACTGAAGTGACTCAGCAGCAGCAGGAGGTACTGACAGCAGTGGCCCCACTAAAGCTGTGCCCTAGAGTGGTTTTCAAGCCTGGAGGGAAGCCAGCAGTAAGAACACAAGAGCGTGGCACAGTGGCATCTCTTCAGTGTGTAGAGAGGAGCCCTCATGGACTAGCAAGTGTTAAGGGCAAGCAGGGTTTTCATCACTGAAGGAGCTGCCTGGGCTGCGTGTGGTGACGCCAATCTGGAGGACTTGAAAATAGAGCGATGCGGTTATTCAGAAGGAAAAAAGGCAGGTAAATGGAGCTTTTGCAAAGAAACTTGGCAACGCCTGCCTTCCAAGAAAGGAGTTATTGTTACCCCATTCAGCTTCAGTTCTGGTGAGACAAGAGCTTAGATGTGGGGACAAGACGCTATCTGGAACTAGAGAGAATTTTACTTCTTCCTGTTGAATCTGGATACCCTGGATGCTTTTTCTTGCCTAATTGCCCTGGTTAGAACTTTTAGTGTCATATAAGGTGGGATAGAAGTGGTGCGAGCAGGCATCCTTGCCTAGTTCCTGACTTTAGAGGGCAAGTTGTCAGTCTTTCACCATTAAGTAAGATGTTAGCTGTGGTGGGGTTTTCATAGCTCTTCATATTACGCTGAGGAAATTGACTTCTATTTCCAGGCTGTGGAGTGCTTTTATCATGAAGAGCGATTGCATTTTGTCAGATGTCTTTTTTTTGCACCTATTGAAATGATCAATAAAGATGTATTTTATTTTATTGATATGGTGTATTTACATTAATTGATTTTTGAATGTTAAACCAAGCTTGCATTCCTGGAGTAAATTTCACTTCGCCATGATGTATAATCCTTCTTTATATGCTTCTGGATGTGATTTTCTAATATTTTTCTGAGGACTTTTGCATCTATATGCATAGGAGATACTGGATTTCAATTTTCTTTTAGTGTGATGTCTTTTGTTTTGGTATCAGGGTAATAGTGGTTTCATAGGATGAATTAGGAAGTATTTCTTTATCTTCTGCTTTTTGGGAAGAGTTTATGAAGAATTGGTACAATTATTCTTTAAATGTTTCGTAAAATTCAGTGAAGCCATCTGGGCTGGGGCTTTTTCTTCACTGGAAGTGCTTTTTCTTCATCACGAGTAAGTAAATTTTTCAGGTGGTGGGATGGGATGTGGATGACCATCCTAACCCAGATAAACAGCGTGTGCAAAGGAAGGAAGCCTTCTCTTCTATCCAACTTGAACTCAAAATTCCCCGTGCACCAACCCATAGCATACTCCAGTACCCTTCACTGATGGGTCCTCGTACCTGGCAAGCATCCTTCTTGATGGGGCATCTTTGAGACTTCTCTGGCCACCAACCTTCAGTGGTATTTGTAGGAAACCCATGATGCCATGCAGCCTACCCTCTGTGTTCTACCCCTGGCCATCAGGAAAAAGGCAGGTAAATGGAGCTTTTGCAAAGAAACTTGGCACCTTCCTTAGTTCCCTTCAGTTCATTGGTGAGACAAGAGCTTAGATGTGGGGACAAGACGCTATCTGGAACTAGAGAGAATTTTACTTCTTCCTGTTGAATCTGGATACCCTGGATGCTTTTTCTTGCCTAATTGCCCTGGTTAGAACTTTTAGTGTCATATAAGGTGGGATAGAAGTGGTGCGAGCAGGCATCCTTGCCTAGTTCCTGACTTTAGAGGGCAAGTTGTCAGTCTTTCACCATTAAGTAAGATGTTAGCTGTGGTGGGGTTTTCATAGCTCTTCATATTACGCTGAGGAAATTGACTTCTATTTCCAGGCTGTGGAGTGCTTTTATCATGAAGAGCGATTGCATTTTGTCAGATGTCTTTTTTTTGCACCTATTGAAATGATCAATAAAGATGTATTTTATTTTATTGATATGGTGTATTTACATTAATTGATTTTTGAATGTTAAACCAAGCTTGCATTCCTGGAGTAAATTTCACTTCGCCATGATGTATAATCCTTCTTTATATGCTTCTGGATGTGATTTTCTAATATTTTTCTGAGGACTTTTGCATCTATATGCATAGGAGATACTGGATTTCAATTTTCTTTTAGTGTGATGTCTTTTGTTTTGGTATCAGGGTAATAGTGGTTTCATAGGATGAATTAGGAAGTATTTCTTTATCTTCTGCTTTTTGGGAAGAGTTTATGAAGAATTGGTACAATTATTCTTTAAATGTTTCGTAAAATTCAGTGAAGCCATCTGGGCTGGGGCTTTTTCTTCACTGGAAGTGCTTTTTCTTCATCACGAGTAAGTAAATTTTTCAGGTGGTGGGATGGGATGTGGATGACCATCCTAACCCAGATAAACAGCGTGTGCAAAGGAAGGAAGCCTTCTCTTCTATCCAACTTGAACTCAAAATTCCCCGTGCACCAACCCATAGCATACTCCAGTACCCTTCACTGATGGGTCCTCGTACCTGGCAAGCATCCTTCTTGATGGGGCATCTTTGAGACTTCTCTGGCCACCAACCTTCAGTGGTATTTGTAGGAAACCCATGATGCCATGCAGCCTACCCTCTGTGTTTCTCTATGCCCGTCCTTCTCAGCAGATGTCCAACTGGAAAATAGAATGTTTATCTCCCTTTATGACAATCATCACAAATACATTGGCTCTTCCCCCCTTACTTGGCTTCTTTGGGCGGGGACAGCCACAGGAGGGAAGAAGCCCCCTGTATCCTCCAATAGGTTCTTGCCCGCCCAATCTCCTTATATGGAGTGGGGGTTAGTGTGCCTAGGGGTTGACTGAGATAAGGCCATTTAGGAAAATTTGAGGAATATTCTGCTCCAGTTCTTGGAGGCTCTTTTTCAGAATGTGGGGACACATAGTTTGGGTCTATGGATCCTAGTACCATTTTCAGGCAAAGGAAAAGCTCTGTTCAGGAGTCTGCTATAGTAATTATCTATCATCTTTATCATCACCTCACTCTCCCCTCTCTTTCATCCTTCTTCTTCATCCTCAGTAAGTAAATTTTCAGGTGGTGGAATGGAATATGGATGACCCTCCTAACCCAGATAAACAGCACGTAGAAAGGAATTGAACCAGTGAAAACCATTTTGGCACATTCTAGCAACCAGAAAAAGTCCAGCATAGCTGAAACAAGGTGTGTCTTGGGAGAAATGGAGAGAAATGGGTCTGGAGGGAGAGAGGATGTCAGATGACTTAGGGCTTTGCAGACCATGCCCAGGACTCTGGATTGGGACTCAGGGTGACAGTGAGTCGCTGAAGGACACACAGGAGGGGCAAGATCATGTTTGCAATGTAGGAAGGTCAATACAGAGGAGGGAAACAGACTCAAATGGAGATGAACTTGAAGAAGGAATGTGATGTCCACAGTGTAGAGGCTCCCTGAAGTGCAGTGACTTCCTGTGAATTAGAAAAAAGTACCCTGCATAAGCAGATGCAGAACTCAGGGTGAAAGACTTGGTAAGCAGCTGGCCCCTTTATACCAAGAAAAAGGAACCTCCTTCTCCTGAGAAGGGGACCTAGCCCCACCAAAGTGCATGGCCTGGCAGGTGGAGGGAAAGCTGACCTTTAGTCTCACTTGCTGCCTGGGCTGAGCACTCTTGTATAGTGTGCAGAGTCTTACAGGGAAGCTCAGTCTGGTGCCAATCCTGTGCCTGGTCCAGCAGTGGCATTCAGTTAAAGAGCTTGAAAAGTAAGTGGATGAAAGGGAAGATCAGTGGACAGTTACTACCTCTCACTATTGCCAGCTACTACCACCATCCAGGCAGGAATCCACGGGAGCTTGGAGCGAGTCATGGCCTCGGACCTGCAGGCAATGGAGCATATGATTTCTTACCCTTTGTGGGCACATTTGTGAGCACAAGGGGAGCACTGTTCATAGTTACACTGGACAACAGGCATAAATCAAGATTGTCGTGGAAACCAGGGGCATATGGTCCCCCTAAGAAGAGAGGAAGGGATGGTTGTGAGATCTTTAAGAGTTACAATCTGTCAGGCCTCTGGAAGTAACTCACTGGGAGAGGAAGTCAAGGGAAACCTCAGCATTTCTTGCATGGGAGACAGTGATCGCTGCTACAGAAGCAGGTTTGCGTTGGGAGGAGACCAGCTTGATTTTGAACATACTGATTCTTTTTTTAATTAATTAACTAACTTGACTGCATCAAGTCTTAGTTACAGCATGTGAGATCTTCAAAGAGCAGCAACTCTGTAGTTGTGATGTATGGGCCCAGCAGTTGTGGCATACTGGCTTAGTTGCAGCAAGGTATGTGGGATCTTAGTTCTCCTAACAGGGATCAAACCGGCCTCCCCTGCATTGCAAGGTGGATTCTTAACTATTGGACCACCAGGGAAGTCCCTGGACATGCTAATTCTTTACAAAACCAGGTCTGTCCTTTTTAGATCGTTCTAGAAAGAGGAGCAAGGGAAGCTCTCTAGTAATCACATCACGTTTCTGGAGAGACGCTGCGGGGCTCTGACTTAGAGTCAGCCCTTGAAGTTTGTTTTCTCCGTATGTGAAGTCCCTCAATGATAAAATCTATTGTTTAATAAAGGACAGAAACTGATTTCTTATCAGCTTTTTGTATCTGATCTCTTAAAAGAGCTATGGCTAGGAAGGGAAATAGCTAATGACATAATTGAAAAGGCGTTAATAGCTTATAAAATTCAATAGCAGAGACAGAACTTGAAGGACTCTCTAGAGGTCATGGGAAACTAGCTGATGTGGGAGTGCCGTTAGCCTATCGTAAGTTCATCAGGGGCACGGAGATAACTGAGCACTCTAAGAGATCATCCAGGATGATGGTCTTTTCATAACTCTGCTCTATTATTTGACCGTCTTTCAAGATTCCAGAAAGTCACTGAATAATAAGTCAACTTCCAAATAGACACAGTTGCAAAGAAAATGTAGGCTTACGTTCTAATCCTTACTATAGCAGGTAGGTCACGTGAGGCTCTGAAACCTCTAGGACCTTCATTTCCCAACTTAGACTTCATTATCTTACACCTTCACTTTGAATTAATGTAGATTTTTGCATTTACTTTCCTGTATAAACTAGAGAGTATTGCTTTCCGTGACAGTAAGTAGGAAGAAATCTCTTTGGGTTATTCCATAATTAGGCTCCATCCTTTTTTTGTTATGGGGGAAATGATATGATCATTTGGTGGTAAATGAAGCAGGGCCCTCATATTAATCTTCGAGTTGCCTGATTCCGTAAATTCACCTTGGTAAAGTAGAAGAATAACAAATAAAAAATAGCTCCTCCAGGTAAGTGATGTGGGAGAACATCAAACCAGGAGAGAAAAATCATTTTCAGGGCATAAGTGGTTCAGTCACAAACTGTGAGTTCCACTGGGCTCAGGAAGGGGTTACAACATTCTGAGGATGTTTATCTTAAGTGTCTGGATTCCTTCCCTTCTGAACAGATGATCGGCTACAATGCTAAGAAGCTGAGTAACATGTTTTCTTTCACTGATGCTGTTTGTTTGTTTTTTTTCTTCTAAGCTTGTTAAGCGATTAGAATAGCAACATTCCTTTCAGTGGTGTAAAGATTCTCTTTTTGAAAAGCTGATATCCAAAGGACATGATTGTTGCTTTATTACACTCTTGCCATGTAGCCACCTAGATGCATGTCAGCCTCTTAGGGGAATAACAAGCTAATTCCAGTATTGTCAAACTCCAGAGCAATCAAGTTTCAAATTCAAATCTCTTTATGCCTAGCCAGTTCCCTCATTAGTGCCTCCTCAGAGTTTAATAAAAAATGCTTGCTTTTTAAGAGAAATAGTGATGGGTCAGAGCTGAGGGAATCCTGGAAAAGTGTAAGACCTTCTTCTTGCCTAGTCTTTGAGTCAGTTCCCTCATTAGTGTCCTCAAGTACAGGGGCCGGAGATAACTGAGCACTCTAAGAGATCATCCAGGATGATGGTCTTTTCATAACTCTGCTCTATTATTTGACCGTCTTTCAAGATTCCAGAAAGTCACTGAATAATAAGTCAACTTCCAAATAGACACAGTTGCAAAGAAAATGTAGGCTTACGTTCTAATCCTTACTATAGCAGGTAGGTCACGTGAGGCTCTGAAACCTCTAGGACCTTCATTTCCCAACTTAGACTTCATTATCTTACACCTTCACTTTGAATTAATGTAGATTTTTGCATTTACTTTCCTGTATAAACTAGAGAGTATTGCTTTCCGTGACAGTAAGTAGGAAGAAATCTCTTTGGGTTATTCCATAATTAGGCTCCATCCTTTTTTTGTTATGGGGGAAATGATATGATCATTTGGTGGTAAATGAAGCAGGGCCCTCATATTAATCTTCGAGTTGCCTGATTCCGTAAATTCACCTTGGTAAAGTAGAAGAATAACAAATAAAAAATAGCTCCTCCAGGTAAGTGATGTGGGAGAACATCAAACCAGGAGAGAAAAATCATTTTCAGGGCATAAGTGGTTCAGTCACAAACTGTGAGTTCCACTGGGCTCGGGAAAGGGGGTTACAACATTCTGAGGATGTTTATCTTAAGTGTCTGGATTCCTTCCCTTCTGAACAGATGATCGGCTACAATGCTAAGAAGCTGAGTAACATGTTTTCTTTCACTGATGCTGTTTGTTTGTTTTTTTTCTTCTAAGCTTGTTAAGCGATTAGAATAGCAACATTCCTTTCAGTGGTGTAAAGATTCTCTTTTTGAAAAGCTGATATCCAAAGGACATGATTGTTGCTTTATTACACTCTTGCCATGTAGCCACCTAGATGCATGTCAGCCTCTTAGGGGAATAACAAGCTAATTCCAGTATTGTCAAACTCCAGAGCAATCAAGTTTCAAATTCAAATCTCTTTATGCCTAGCCAGTTCCCTCATTAGTGCCTCCTCAGAGTTTAATAAAAAATGCTTGCTTTTTAAGAGAAATAGTGATGGGTCAGAGCTGAGGGAATCCTGGAAAAGTGTAAGACCTTCTTCTTGAGTCTTGTTGAGTGGAATTTTCTCAGGTCATTTGAGTCTATTCCTCTGCCTTCTTGAAAAGTAACATTTGAAAGTTTTCTCCAAGGTTCAAAGGTGAAAATGTTGTCCTCAAGGATATCTCAGAAGCCCGTGAGACACACTGGGGGGTTGGCGTGAAAGTCAAGGCTGTCGGGGGTAGAGCAGGTTTCCCATTGGTCTTTTTACTGCAGAAGAAGTGATTTGCAGATGAGATAGTCAAGAGAGGGGAGAGAGAATATGGCTTTAAGAGAAAGGAACTGCTTGGCCCTCCGTGAAGTCTCTGTGTGGTCCCACCTTTCAGGAATCCATGATGCAGGTTAGCACATAGCAGGGAGCTCTAGTGGAGGCTTGACCACCCACCATGGCAATGAGGTGATGGTCATTCTGGCATCCAGGAACTTGGCTTACTGTGGGAAAGTGACACTTTCCAGCCTCATGTGCCTCTCAGAAACCATCTTGCTAAATTTTGGGTGGTCACATTCTTTTTTTTTTTTTTTTTTTTTAAATTTATTTTTGGCTGGTTGGGGTGTTCGTTGCTGCACAGGGTTCTCTCAAGTTGTGGTGAATGGGCCTTTCATTGTGGTGGTTTCTCTTGTGGCAGAGCACAGGGTCTAGGGTTCCCAGGCTTCAGTGGTTGTAGCACATGGGCTCAGTAGTTTCAGCTTCAAGTCTCTAGAACACAGGCTTTGTAGCTATGGAGTGGCACAGGGGTTTAGTTGCTCTATGGCATGTGGCCTTCAAAAGGTCTCTAGAACCAGGGAGCTATGATTCTAAGCTTGTTAAGCGATTAGAATAGCAACATTCCTTTCAGTGGTGTAAAGATTCTCTTTTGAAAAGCTGATATCCAAAGGACATGATTGTTGCTTTATTACACTCTTGCCATGTAGCCACCTAGATGCATGTCAGCCTCTTAGGGGAATAACAAGCTAATTCCAGTATTGTCAAACTCCAGAGCAATCAAGTTTCAAATTCAAATCTCTTTATGCCTAGCCAGTTCCCTCATTAGTGCCTCCTCAGAGTTTAATAAAAAATGCTTGCTTTTTAAGAGAAATAGTGATGGGTCAGAGCTGAGGGAATCCTGGAAAAGTGTAAGACCTTCTTCTTGAGTCTTGTTGAGTGGAATTTTCTCAGGTCATTTGAGTCTATTCCTCTGCCTTCTTGAAAAGTAACATTTGAAAGTTTTCTCCAAGGTTCAAAGGTGAAAATGTTGTCCTCAAGGATATCTCAGAAGCCCGTGAGACACACTGGGGGGTTGGCGTGAAAGTCAAGGCTGTCGGGGGTAGAGCAGGTTTCCCATTGGTCTTTTCACTGCAGAAGAAGTGATTTGCAGATGAGATAGTCAAGAGAGGGGAGAGAGAATATGGCTTTAAGAGAAAGGAACTGCTTGGCCCTCCGTGAAGTCTCTGTGTGGTCCCACCTTTCAGGAATCCATGATGCAGGTTAGCACATAGCAGGGAGCTCTAGTGGAGGCTTGACCACCCACCATGGCAATGAGGTGATGGTCATTCTGGCATCCAGGAACTTGGCTTACTGTGGGAAAGTGACACTTTCCAGCCTCATGTGCCTCTCAGAAACCATCTTGCTAAATTTTGGGTGGTCACATTCTTTTTTTTTTTTTTTTTTTTTTAAATTTATTTTTGGCTGTGCGGGGTGTTCGTTGCTGCACAGGGTTCTCTCAAGTTGTGGTGAATGGGCCTTTCATTGTGGTGGTTTCTCTTGTGGCAGAGCACAGGGTCTAGGGTTCCCAGGCTTCAGTGGTTGTAGCACATGGGCTCAGTAGTTTCAGCTTCAAGTCTCTAGAACACAGGCTTTGTAGCTATGGAGTGGCACAGGGGTTTAGTTGCTCTATGGCATGTGGAATCTTCCTGGTTCAGGGATGAAACCTGTGTCTCCTGCATTGGCAGATGGATTCTTCACCATTGAGCCACCAGGGAAGCCCCTTGAGTCGTAATGTAATTCTATTCACTAGCACTTGTAGGAAGAGCTCACTGGGGAATGAATTAGAGCTCATCTCAGGTAGAGTGCTAACAACCATTTAGAACATACAAAATTCTTCACTTGGGTTCTCTTGAGGTGGCTCTGGCCAGTTGAGGTTTTATACTCAAATAATTACTATTCATTTACCACCCCCAATTAATAGGAAGATTGCAATTCTTTCTTCCCTTTTTTTCCCAACAAGGATTGAACCCTGTAGTGGAAGCATGGAGTCCTAACCACTGGACAGCCAGGAAAATCCCTGACAGTTTTCTTTATTCGCTGGCTGCATGCCTCCACCCTTCTCCTTTGACCTCCCTGATGTGCCAGACCGAAAGTCTTCCAGTTTCCTGGACGTACCATCTTCTCTAGACTTCCCATGCGCTATTTCTGCTTTCTGGAGTTCCCTGGAGAAACAGAGCGTTCATCTCCTTTCCACAACCTCATTTTCTCTGTCTGCCTTCTTTTCCTATTTTCCTTAAGGAAGTGGTGTTTCTGAAGCCCAGCCACGTCTGGACTCCCACAGTTTGCTGCCAGGTCTACCTGATGCCCACCTGCCCACATAGGCCTCTGTGTTGTCCACTCTGGAAATTCAGTTCCTTCCTATGGCCTGTCCTGGGTGGATGCTCACTTGAACTACTTGTCATCTATGAATGTTATATCCTCCATGTACACATCTACACTGCGGACTGTGTTCCCCCACCACTTCTGCGGTTGGTTTTCCCACAAGGGCTTCCTGCCTTTCTAGTAAGCACATCGCATCCCAGCTTTCCACCCTTCCCAATCTATACATCCTGCCTTTACCAAGCATTTTCTCTTTCCATGGGGGCTTTTAGGATAGGGAGAAAAATAAACTCTGACTGGAGTTTGCCTGTCAGAATCTTCTCTTATTTTGGAGTCTATTTTTAAGACATTCAGGGGGGATGAAAACCATTCTCAAAGGGCTAAGGCATTCTGCTCTGCTTTGATCCAACTGAACATCCTCATTCCTCCCTCGGGTCTCTGCTCGGACACTGCTCTCCGTGAGAAGCACGTGCAATAACCCTCAGATCTGGTGAAGTGGCCCCTCCTGGGCACGTTCTCTCTGAGCTTCACTGCACTGTATCCAACCAGCAGTCTATGCCATCTCAAGGACAGTGACCGGCTCTAAAAACTGACTGACGACTCAGACAGAGAAAAACAAATCTCCTATGCTAACACATATATTATGGAATCTAGAAAGATGGTACTGATGAAATTATTTGCCGGGCAACAATGGAAACACAGACATAGAGAACAGACTTATGGACTCAGGGAGGGGAGGAAAGAGAAGGTGGAATGTAGGGAGAGAGTAACCTGGAAGCTTATATTATCATATGTAAAATAGATAGCCAATGGGAATTTGCTGTATGACTCAGGGAACTCAATCCAGGGCTCTGTAACAGCCTAGAGAGCTGGGAGGTGGGAGGGAGGTTCAAGAGGGAGGGGACATATGGATACCAATGGCTGATTCACGTTGATGTTGGGCAGAAGCCAACACAGTTCTGTAAAACAATTATCCTTTCCACAACCTCATTTTCTCTGTCTGCCTTCTTTTCCTATTTTCCTTAAGGAAGTGGTGTTTCTGAAGCCCAGCCACGTCTGGACTCCCACAGTTTGCTGCCAGGTCTACCTGATGCCCACCTGCCCACATAGGCCTCTGTGTTGTCCACTCTGGAAATTCAGTTCCTTCCTATGGCCTGTCCTGGGTGGATGCTCACTTGAACTACTTGTCATCTATGAATGTTATATCCTCCATGTACACATCTACACTGCGGACTGTGTTCCCCCACCACTTCTGCGGTTGGTTTTCCCACAAGGGCTTCCTGCCTTTCTAGTAAGCACATCGCATCCCAGCTTTCCACCCTTCCCAATCTATACATCCTGCCTTTACCAAACATTTCTCTTTCCATGGGGGCTTTTAGGATAGGGAGAAAAATAAACTCTGACTGGAGTTTGCCTGTCAGAATCTTCTCTTATTTTGGAGTCTATTTTTAAGACATTCAGGGGGGATGAAAACCATTCTCAAAGGGCTAAGGCATTCTGCTCTGCTTTGATCCAACTGAACATCCTCATTCCTCCCTCGGGTCTCTGCTCGGACACTGCTCTCCGTGAGAAGCACGTGCAATAACCCTCAGATCTGGTGAAGTGGCCCCTCCTGGGCACGTTCTCTCTGAGCTTCACTGCACTGTATCCAACCAGCAGTCTATGCCATCTCAAGGACAGTGACCGGCTCTAAAAACTGACTGACGACTCAGACAGAGAAAAACAAATCTCCTATGCTAACACATATATTATGGAATCTAGAAAGATGGTACTGATGAAATTATTTGCCGGGCAACAATGGAAACACAGACATAGAGAACAGACTTATGGACTCAGGGAGGGGAGGAAAGAGAAGGTGGAATGTAGGGAGAGAGTAACCTGGAAGCTTATATTATCATATGTAAAATAGATAGCCAATGGGAATTTGCTGTATGACTCAGGGAACTCAATCCAGGGCTCTGTAACAGCCTAGAGAGCTGGGAGGTGGGAGGGAGGTTCAAGAGGGAGGGGACATATGGATACCAATGGCTGATTCACGTTGATGTTGGGCAGAAGCCAACACAGTTCTGTAAAACAATTATCCTTCAATTTAAAAATAAATACGTTTAAAAAAATTTAAAAATTAATACATTTAAAAAACTGACTACTAATGCTGTATCTCTAGCTCTCAATCTAATAGGAGCATGTATGTGTGTGTGAGTGAATGAATGGCTTCTGGTGAGTTCTTGATTGTCAAAGGCATCTCAGTTACCATACATTCTTCAGACTATTCATGTGTGTGTGTTGCGGGGCGTCTTTCTTCTCTTATTCCAGTTTCCAGCCGTATCTACCTGTATGATCTTGAGTAAGTAACTGACCTCTCTGTGTCTCAGGCTACTCATCTCTAACCTGAGGATAAGAGTAAAACCTACTTTCCAAGGTTGTAGGGGAATCAAGTGAGCTAATACATAGAACATTTAGAAAAGTACTTGGGACCTGATTAACTGTTAATAGATGTGAATTTTCAATCATTTCCTATACCTTCCTTGAGGTTTTCACAGGGTTACTAAATGATTTTGTCAACATTGATGGAATAAAGCACTAACGGACCTTTTCCCCTCACTAGGTTGGAGGAATTATGTGAATGTGGCTTTATTTTCCTTTTTCTTTGCTTCCTGTGGTTTTTGGAGGGCCTCCGGGTCCTGAGCAGGGTGGGTGGGTAGCTCTGTTGGTGATCCTTAGGGCTCAATGACTCTGCAGGCCACATTTAGGATATTAGTGATACCTGAGGCTGGAGACTTACATTTGAAGATGTTTTCACAGTTTTATAAGGACCTCCCCATTAACAACAAAAGCTACACCAAAACACCAACAAAAACCCACAACACTATGTAAACACTGATAAAATGGTGCCTGGGACCAAATGAAAACTTGTTCGTGTAGCGGTGGTCTTTCTAGCCCACCTTGCAAGATTTACAAGCTGGCTCTCTGAGCTACGTGCTGGTGGAAAGTCCTCTGGGAGAAGAGTCTGCATTTCTTGAAAAGCACCGCTTCCTCCACGCCCATGGAGCTCTTCAGTCTCAGGGCTGCTGCTTTAGACCTACAGGAGTTTATGGATCCTCCTCCCTCCCTCTTTTAAAATAAACAATAAGGCGGGGGTCCCAGGGCATCAAAGGGGTCTCCTATTGCTCTTCCATTCGCTAGCTCAAAGAACAGGAAATGACATTCGAGTAGTCCCCACACCGGTTTCAGCCCCCTGCTGGTGCGATAGCTTTTTTTCAGAAGGCTCAATAGCCTTAGTTCTTCACTTTCAGGTCTCCCGCACTGGCAGGCGGGTTCTTTACCCCTGGCGGCACCTGGGAAGATTCAGACCTTCACTTTTTTTTCTTTTTAATTTTTGGCGACGTTTATTGGTCTTTCATTTATTTATTTTCTTTGTTCTTTGACCTGTGTGGACCTCCCATTGCTGTGGTCTCTCCCGTAGCAGAGCACCGGCTCTGGGCGCATGCGCTTCAGAGCGCCAGCTCGTAATAGGATTCACCAGTCCAACCGCTCCGCCGCCTGTGGGATCTTCCTGTGCCGGGGATTGAACCAGCGTCCCTTGCACTGCAAAGCAGACTCTACCCACTGGGCCATCAAGGGAGCCCTAGTCCTTCACTTTTAAGGGCAGAGTGGACGCAGAAGGTTCTACGCACAAACAGGAGTATATTCAGAATGGCTGGGATGGGGCTGTTTTTGTCCCTTTTTATTATCTCCTATGTGGCAGAAATGATGATCAATGTCAGTATCCAATTTGAATTTAATCACTCTATTTGAAGCTGTTTTGTACATAAGTTAATCTCTGCTCTGTCGTAGTAGCATTCAACAGAAAACTGTCCCAACTTTTGTGGATAGGCGTCTCCCAGGGATTGCACAGGCATTCCGTGTTCCACCTGTTGTGGTATTTGTCTTTTTGGAAAAGGTAATTGCAGATCTCAGCATAACTTGTTTAATATTCGTAGATTCCCAATTCCATCTTCTCTTCCAAAAAAATAAAATATTGTTAATTTCATGGTAAGTACTGGGAGGTGGTGACTTGGGAATTTGATGAAGCAGAGCCTTGATAAGAAAAGCCAGTAGATGCTTTGGAAATATCCTGTCATTCTGGCCTGGATAATGGGGGAGGAGGTGTTTGTATTAGCTTCCTATTATAGCTGCTTAACAAATTAACGCGAGTTTAGCAGCTGGTGCTTTAGGTCTTATCTTGAAGGCCTGAGAGAGGAATCCACTTCCAAGATCATTCAGATTGTTGGCAGAATCTAGCTCTTAGGGTTGTAGGGCTGGAGTCCTCACTTTCTTACTGGCTATTGGCTGGTCAGCTCTCCGATTCCTGCCTGTGGCTTTCTCTACCTTCAGAGCCAGTCATTGTCAAATCCTTCTAGTCCTTCAAGTCTCTCTGACTTCCTCTTCTGCCGCCAATCACAGAATATTCTTTGCCTTTAAAGGGCTCATGTAATTGGACTAGACTCATCTGAACAATCTTCTTTTGATTCATGCAGTCAATTGTCCGGTAAAAATGTGATTATATCTGTAAAACCCCTGGCCAGGTAATATAATCAGGGGCATGATATTTCATTATATTGAGATCTGGGCGGGAAATCTTAAATGGTCAATTTAGAATTCTCAAGTATTGTTTTCTCAAATTAACTCTTCACTGAAGCCAAGCTTCTGTGACTTCCCTTTCTTGCTCTTATGTGCCCGTGACCTTTGCAGTTTGTTGCCTGGGCCCTGTCTTATCAATGGAATTTTTCCTATTGTTCAAAGAGGGTACCGATCTCCTAGGGCACTGATTCTTGCAACTCATCTGTTGGTTTTGGACTCTGATGTGTGGTGTTCCAAGCAACCGTCTTGGCTTGGACCACACAAGGAAAGCCACGAGCAGCAGAGAGCAGTCAACAGAACTAGGATCAGTCTCCAAACTGTGAGTTTTTTTTTTTTTTTTACCTCTAAGTTATCATTTATTTTTCATCCATATTTATTCTTTTTGGCATGTGTAGGCCTCCCATCGCAGTGGCCTTTCTCGTTGCAGAGCACAGGCTCTGGGCGCATGCGCTCCAGAGTGCTGACTTGTAATTGACACACCGGCCCAGCTATTACTCCTCATGTGGCATCTTCCCGGGCCAGGGCTTAAACTGGTGCCCATTGCATTGCCAGGTGGACTCTCTACCCACTGGACCACCAGGGAAGCCCCCAAACCTATGTGTTTTTAGTGTTATAGGGAAATAAGAAATTGCTGTTTATTCACAGACTATTATCTCATTAAATAACTTCTCAGACCTTGATTTAGCCATTATGAAAGATGTTTTGATAAAGAACATCTGGTGTTGTTTTCAATTAAATATTGTACCACTAAACTTTGATTAAAAACTGATTTAAAATTTTAATAGCCCTTTCTTAAGAAGATGGCTAAATGCAAAAAAAGAAAAATGCTGCTTATTTAAATTGTTTCCCCGCTTCCTTCTTGCTCTGTTTTAACCAGATTCCCATTAAAGACTGTTTAAAACCCACACAGTTTTGGATGCAGTAAATCTAGATGCATAAATAAGATACCAATACTGCTGTTCTCACTCTTTTTACTATTGATACCTCATTTTATTTTTATGCTTTAATTAAATTGACTATATTTTATGTTTCAGTTTGCTTTAAAACAACTGCAGTGCATATAATTGACACTATTTCATCCTTGTTAGAAAGTGCTGAGTTGAATTAAACACACCAGTTCCATTTCCTTTTACATTTAATCTATGGAAAAACTAAGACAGAAATAATATGAACTGTATTTCTTTTCCAAGTTGCCCTGATAGGTGAAAATAACTAACCACTTAGTAATTACTAATAAAGACTGAAATGAAATCTTTACTGTTAGCCTAACTCTTACCTGTATAAAAATACTTAGTGGTATAAGGCAGTTTTAGTTAGTAATTTTTCTCAGTTGATGTATAACAAGTACATACTTTATTGCTATTCAGTGTACTCCATATAAAGCATAAATTTTCGAAAAACATACTTAATATAGTTTGACTTAAGACATCATGTCTAGTCTAAGTATTTTTGGTGGGGAATTGATATTATGTCATGTTTGTGAAGAGCAGGCTTGGTAAACATTTTTGATTAAGGACTAAATAGGAAATAGGGCATCCCAGGTGGCACTAGTGGCAAAGAAACTGCCTGCCAATGCAGGAGACATAAGAGACATGGATTCGATCCCTGGGTTAGCAGGATCCCTTGAAGGAGGGCATGGCAACCTACTGTAGTATTTTTGCCTGGAGAATCCCATGGACAGATGAGCCTGGTGACCTATAGTTCATGGGGTTGCGAAGAGTCAGACAGCTGAAGCGACTTAGCACATATGCATGCACATAGGAAATATTTTCAACGTTATGGGCAACACGATCTCAAAACTATACAGATCTGCCATTGCAGCCTGACATCACCCAGAGATGATAGGGAAGCAAATGACTATGGCTGTGTTTCCAATAAAACCTTATTCACAGAAACAGGTAGTGAGCCTGGAGTTTGACCCATGGACTGTATTTTGCTGACCCTATTATCAAAGATAATAACCAAGCACTGACTAATGTCCCCAGCTAGATCAATTAGGGTCCAAATTTTTGTTATAGATTTGTTTTGCTGGTCTTGTAATCATTTGTCTTAATCTGTTGAGTCTCACATTGGAATTTCCCCCCACACCTTGTATTTTAAAGTGGGGATCTACTGTATGATTTCAGTACCTTGAGACCATTAGATTTTTGCATCTCGTCTTATGTTCCTGGATATGTCAATAGGAGCATGAATAGAACTTGTATCCTACTCTTGTGTGAAAATTTTATGAATCCTAATTATGTTGAATTGGTTCATAGTGCTTTCCAGATCTACTATATCCTTTTGCATTGTGTGCATTCTAAGTCACTTCAGTCATGTCTGACTCTTTGCAATCCTATGGCTTACCAAGCTACTCTGTGCATGGGATTCTCCAGGCAAGAATACTGCAGTGGGCTGCCATTTCCTTCACCAAGTGATCTTTCTAACCCAGGGATCAAACCCACGTCTCTTACAACTCCTGCATTGGCAGGCAGGTTGTTTACCACTAGCATTGATAGGGACAGAATAGAATAGTTAGGTAGTTGTGGAATCCTAGTAGGGGACTGTAGGTAGAAAAGTAAAACCTGGAAAAAGCTGGGAGGCCATTAAGTTAACGATAACTCAAGAATGCTGCTCCTTATTCAATAAATTAGGGACAGCTGGAAAAGGAGGAGCTAATGATGTACGCCTTGTGTCTGCATCTGCGTCTACTTGAGGAAGGCGGTCTTCTACTCTCCTATATATATATGTTGCTGCCCACCCAAAGAGGAGTAGAGCTTTCCTGCCTGCCTGCTTGTGCCTCTTACAAGTGCCCTAACCTAATAAATCCTCTTCTTGCCTATCACTCTCGCTGAATTCCTTCTGCATTGAGGCATGAAGAACCTGAGCCTCAGTGCGTCCCTACATTGGGTGAGTGCTGGATTAAGTCCTGGCCACATGGGTTCAAGCTCCAGACAGGGTTTTTGGCCGGGATTGAGTCTTGACTACGTGGGTTCAAGTCCCAAGCAGGGTTTTGGCTGGGGTTGAGCCTTGGCCACATGGGTTCAAGTCCCAAACAGGGTTTTGGCTTCGTTCAAGTCCCAGCCATGGGGGTTCAAGTCCCACACAGGGTTTGATTAGGTCTGGGCCCTGGGTTTAAGTCTAAAATAAAGGTAGAACCCTTTCAGCATCACCTGGGAAGTCCACTATATCCTTCCACTTCTCTGTATATTCATTCGGTTAACTTTTGAGAGTTTGGTATTGAAACTCCAAGTAAAAATCTTATCTACTTAAAAATAACTGTAATATATAATGGAACTATATATAATCTTGTTCTGTATTTTCCAAGTCTCCATAAATGTGTTATCATATTTTCATAATTAAAAAAGAAAGTGGGAGTCTAGGGAATTTCCCTGTGGTCCAGTGGTTAGGACTCTGTGTTTTCCCTGTTAAGGACATGGGTTCAGTGCCTGGTTGGGGAGCTAAGATTCTATAAGCCTCATAATAAATAAATAAATAAAGTGAAAAATAAATAAATTGGGAGTCCACATTCATCAATATTTCCACAAGTCTAAATTAAGTCCACAAATAATTATCCATATTAAATTTTTCTCTTTTCTCTAATGGATCAGACTATAATGACAACCTATTTATTTTTCGCACAAACTTGTCTGAAGTTAGGCTGGAATCTGCATGTTTCAGGTCACACAATTGTATTTTAGATTTAGTGCCAGTTTGGGGCAGGGTCAAGCACAGTGAAGAAGCCAGGAAGCATTTCTTTCTTTCTTTCTTTCTTTTTTTTAACTTTTATTTTACTTTTAACTTTTACAGAGTTTTGTTGTTTACAGATATGTATGTTCCCAGCTTAATCATACATATATCCCCCCCTTCCCACCCCTCCCGACCATCACACAGCACCTCTGAAGGATCTCCTTGTCTCACAGAGCAATGACTATAGCTATTTTCTTCACTTATGATAGTACAGGCCTTCATGCTACTCAGTAAGCATTTCTTGAATGGAACTTAGGAACTGGGTACTGTTATTTTGCTGGTTAAAAAAACAAAACAAAACAAAACCACAAAACCAACAATAGGAAAGATACTTCTCCTTGCTTTTGGTTCATGACAATGGATTTCCCCTCGCATACAAATGTGCCTGTATAGGCGCCTGGCTGGCACTCACGGGACGTTCCCAGAGGGCTGCCAGGGCTTTCTGTGGGCGCAGCACTCTTATTCAAGAGCAGCCGCCCACTGGCTTCTCCGTCACTTGCTTTGTGGCAGAATAGCTGTGCCCTGGTCTGGAGTTGCTGACACAAATGGTATTTATTAAGGGCAGATCGCCTCAATGAAAAGGCAGATTCTGGACAATGTGAATTTTCAGAAAAGTGGGCATCTGGCTTGACGAACAGCCTTTCTATACGCCTGGGGTGAGGTGGGCTACACAGAAACAAAGCCATCCTGAAAGCACTAATATTTTGTCATGTAGGTCCCATTGTCTTAACACCTTTAAATATTAATCTGCAGCAGGTGGGGGGAGGCACTAATAAGACTCTTACCCACCATTTCATGGAGGATCCGCTATGTTCTAGGAAGGTTCCTGTCATTTTGGGCAGTCACAGCCGTCTCCAGTGGCCTCTTGTAGGAATCCATGCGCTCTCCGAGAACACACTCATGGGGCATCCTCTTGCACCTGGTATGGATGTCACGTCTCATCTCCATCTTACTGTGAGTCTTTGGGTTACCAACTGCTTGGGGTCTTTGTGTGGTCTTTTATTACCTGGTTCTTACCTTTCTCTGAGAAAGAAGTAGGAAGAAGATTCTGGAGTAAGTCTCAAACAGAAGTTAAAACAAGGTGGGGGACTTCCCTTCTTTACCAGTGGGTAAAGAGTCTGCCTTGCAGTGCAAGGAGTGCTGGTTCGATTCCTGGCACAGGAAGATCCCATATGCCGTGGAGTGGCTGGACTGGTGTGTCCAATTACCGAGCCGGTGCTCTGCCCAGCTTAATCATACATATATCCCCCTTCCCACCCCTCCCGACCATCACACAGCACCTCTGAAGGATCTCCTTGTCTCACAGAGCAATGACTATAGCTATTTTCTTCACTTATGATAGTACAGGCCTTCATGCTACTCAGTAAGCATTTCTTGAATGGAACTTAGGAACTGGGTACTGTTATTTTGCTGGTTAAAAAAACAAAACAAAACAAAACCACAAAACCAACAATAGGAAAGATACTTCTCCTTGCTTTTGGTTCATGACAATGGATTTCCCCTCGCATACAAATGTGCCTGTATAGGCGCCTGGCTGGCACTCACGGGACGTTCCCAGAGGGCTGCCAGGGCTTTCTGTGGGCGCAGCACTCTTATTCAAGAGCAGCCGCCCACTGGCTTCTCCGTCACTTGCTTTGTGGCAGAATAGCTGTGCCCTGGTCTGGAGTTGCTGACACAAATGGTATTTATTAAGGGCAGATCGCCTCAATGAAAAGGCAGATTCTGGACAATGTGAATTTTCAGAAAAGTGGGCATCTGGCTTGACGAACAGCCTTTCTATACGCCTGGGGTGAGGTGGGCTACACAGAAACAAAGCCATCCTGAAAGCACTAATATTTTGTCATGTAGGTCCCATTGTCTTAACACCTTTAAATATTAATCTGCAGCAGGTGGGGGGAGGCACTAATAAGACTCTTACCCACCATTTCATGGAGGATCCGCTATGTTCTAGGAAGGTTCCTGTCATTTTGGGCAGTCACAGCCGTCTCCAGTGGCCTCTTGTAGGAATCCATGCGCTCTCCGAGAACACACTCATGGGGCATCCTCTTGCACCTGGTATGGATGTCACGTCTCATCTCCATCTTACTGTGAGTCTTTGGGTTACCAACTGCTTGGGGTCTTTGTGTGGTCTTTTATTACCTGGTTCTTACCTTTCTCTGAGAAAGAAGTAGGAAGAAGATTCTGGAGTAAGTCTCAAACAGAAGTTAAAACAAGGTGGGGGACTTCCCTTCTTTACCAGTGGGTAAAGAGTCTGCCTTGCAGTGCAAGGAGTGCTGGTTCGATTCCTGGCACAGGAAGATCCCATATGCCGTGGAGTGGCTGGACTGGTGTGTCCAATTACCGAGCCGGTGCTCTGCCACAAGGGCAGTCACAGCGATGGGAGGCCCACACAGGCCAAAGAATTAAGATGGATAAAAATAAATGAAGGACCAATCAAGAAGAGGTCAAAAAATTAAAAACAAAAACAAAACAAAACAAGGTGGTCCTATCAGGGAAAGGAGTGACTAACAGAATTGCTGAACCCAGAAAAGGAGTGAAATCTGAGTGAATTCTGAAATTATAGCACCTAAAGACGGAGAGTGGGGCTAGGTGAGGTGAGGCAGGCCTTTCTGACGAATAGGCAACAGTTTGAGGCAAGATCTGTGGAAGCAGAGGATGTACAAGTCGATCAAACCAAAAAAAAGGTTTTTTAACAACAATTTCTGAGTGCCTCATTTGAGCCAGCTGCTTGCATGGTGAGTGGCCATGGGAATGGGATAGAGAATGGGTTGCACATGCACTTGCACACTCACTTGTGTGTAGTAGGAGGTGACTGTAAAGTGGCCAGCCCCCTCTGAGACAGGTGTCAGTATCTTCTCCAACCAGAGATCCCTCTGGAGACCCAGCACCTCCCATTCTCTTGGAAAAGGCCATCTGCGACCCCTCCTCCATGACCTGGCTGATAGGACCAAGGGCATAGGTCAGCACTAAAGGCGTGAGTCCATTGGATTGGCTAGAGCAGCGAGTGGATGATTCTGAACGAATGATCACAGAGATTTCACAGCAAAGGCTGTGGGTATGAAAGACGGTGCATTTACAGAGTGCCACGTGCCTCACGTTGTTTGAGGGCCTAAGGATACAGTGATGCACAGGAGAAAGTCCCGTCCTCACTGAGCTTATGTTAAAGTGGAAAAATAGCCAAAGAAATAAAATGTCAGTGGTCACTGTCCTAGTCAGTTTGGGCTGCTATAATAAAGTGCTATAGACTAAGTGGCTTATAAACAACAGAACCTTATTTCTCTTGGTTCCAGAGGCTAGGGAACCTGAGATCAGAGTGCCGGAGTGGTTCTGGTGAGAACCTGCTGCTTGGTTTGGAGACAGCTGTCTTTTTTTTAGCTGTGTCCTCAGTGCTAGAAAGAGGGCCATGGTCTCTTCTTTGAAGGGCACTGATTGCGTTCCTAAAGGCTCCACCCTGATGGCCTGATTACCAAAGGCCCCACATCATACTGGGGTTCAGTTTCAACATATGAGTTGTGGGGATAGGACACCAACATTTGACACTTTGCAGTGATAAAGGCAATGGAGTGATAAATCAGGGTCATCTGATGGAATATAATTGAATAAGATAGATTTTGCCATTTGGGGGCAGTCAAGGAAGGCCCCTTTCAAGAATGTGACAGAAGTCAATGGGCAGGGGCCCATGCCCACAAATGGGAAGATACTTGACAGGTGGAAGAGTCCCTGAGGGAAACAGAGATGCGAGGGGCTGTGTGGTCCCTGAGGGATTTAGGGAGGCCATAGGGAATTCCTGGTAGACTTCTGGTATTTCTCCCTCCCTCCCTCTCTCTCTGTCCCTCCCTCCCTCTTTTGAGCTAGCTAGAATGGGCCTCCTGTTTTGCAGGCCAAAGTGCTTCCACTAAGAGCAGGGATAAATGAAGAAGGTTCTGGATGGCAGTCTGCAGTTTTGGACTTCACTCTGTCTCTGAAAGGGCTTTTGAGCAGAGTAGAGCATGTCTTCATGCTCTGGCGTCAGGGAAAACATTCCTTTTTGAGAGTGGAAAGCTACTGATTGTACTGAAGCATGCTTTCCCCTGCCAATTGCTGGAACAAGAAAAACAACCACCGCCAGCAATCTGGCCAGCCACCACCTGTTCTCAATGCCTGTGCGTCGTGTTTAGCTTAGCCGGGCAACTCCAACAGCACCTGGGATGCAAAAACATCCTGGATTTCTCCAAACACCGCGGCGGGGCTGTTTAAACAGCACGATATGCAGGAAATAGTCGTTATCTCCACACCTCCTGCAGCCGGTGGGGCGGATTATTGGACGAGCTTCAGCGGGCCCCTCCAGTGAGCACCAGTCCTACCAACCTAGATCTCCCACCCAAGGGGATATGCTGCCAGCGGGTAGGTGGGGGTGACGGAGCCAGGCTGCTCCTCAGGATGTTAGAGGGGAATTAAGGTTTGATTCTTTCCCCCTGGATGGGGTCATCTCTGCACCTCAAGATGAACTGATCAGCACAAAAACTGGGTGCAGATTTGCAAGGGAAGGGAAGAAGCTGCAGTTTCTGCATGCATTTTCCACAGGGGCTACCTTGGTCAAGGACGAACGGGGAAGGTGGAGGTTGGCGGAAGGGTCTCGTTTCTCTTCCTTTCCCCTGGAAAGGGAGAGGATATGCTGTCAGCCATGGCCTGGTGTCTTCCTTCCCTTCATTTCCTCTTTCCCTTCCACACCTGGCAGCAATCAAAGCTGACCTCAGAGGGAAAACAGTTGTTATCAGTTTGAGCTGGATGAGGTTCTCATCAGAGAAACAGGTTGGTAGTCAATAACTCTGTGAGACTTTTAAAACTCCTCTTCGTTTTATAGTCACGCATGGTCACCCTCTGGTGTACTCTGATGTGCCTGCCTATGCTTTTGTGGTTGTTAAACTCTACTTAAAAGTCAGACCCTTTATTCATGTGAATTTTTTAGAGCTGGATTAGGGAGCAGGTCAGCTGAGCTACTTCCTAGGGAGGCAACTATACTGGATTCTGGAATACATCAGAAATACAGTACTTTTAAAACTCAGGTTTCCACGTGCTGTTATCTTCAAAAGCTTCAAAATGTTCATTGTTCCTAATCCTAGTGAAGTAGAGGCCTTCATGTGGAAACAAAAACACAAACCACTCTTGGCTGGCGGTGGCCAATTTTGTTTTTGTGACCTGAGCACGTGTGAAGTTCAGTGGGCCCCAACCAAGCCTGCCCGGCCAGCCAGCCAGCAGCCAAAATTCTGAAACCCAACGGCACGTCACTGAGTACCACTTACTAAGGACAAATGATTTATTTGATCACATAAAGTTTTAAGCCCTTTAATGTCTCCTAAAATAGATCTGACTTGGCTGTATTCAGATTTGCATCCTAAATAAGAAACGAACATTTCAGAAAATGGAATGTTTTGTTAACAGAACGGCAAAACAAAACAGCATAAAAATACATTGACAAAGTCACGTAAGCTGCTTTTATCCCAGTGAGTCTGAAGGGCTGGGTGTGAGTGCACAGTACCTAACAGTTAGGAAAAATGGAAGATCAGTGAAAAGAAAGACAATGGCAAGTAAGTTAAAGTATTATGTTAATGATAAATATATGGGATCATCTGTTGTCCTGAACATATATATATATATAATTTTTATCAAGAGAAGTCACTTCATCTCCTTTTCACTCCCACTATATGCTCTCAGTCAATATTTAAAGAATTGGCACAAACCATTAGCCAGGACAGAGAACCCATATGCCCCCGACTAGCCTGATTAGGTGGAATCCTCGTCCTTGTAGGATGAGGGTAAGGTGGAAGACCCACTCCTGACCTCTTCCTCCTCTCTGTTTGATCATTGTATGATGGTTCCAAATCTTCATCGCTTTCTCTACACTCACGAGTCTCCACTGACTCTATTCTTGTATTTTTTACCACTTCTTAGCTAGTGGTCCCCAAATTCCAGTGCTCAGAGCAGCCCTGGCCCTTCACCAAGTTCAAACTACATGGTAAGTGGTGAAAGAAAACATAATCACCCTGTCATGAGTTTTTGCAAGCACAAATGAATATAAACCATTTTTTTTCATTATGGAATAATGTCTGCCTTACTTGTATGGTTGTTAAAAAATTCTTTTATGAAATAATGAGTATAGGAGATGAAACAAATCTTTTGGCAGGCTAAATATAAAATTATTAACCATGTGTTCTCATACTTTTTATTATAATTGTACTTGTCTGTAAAATTTCAAAATTGGGGCACCACCATCTTAAGGTACATTTAAAAGATGCTCTATGCTTTATTGAAAAAAAAGTAAATAGGGCTTTTCTTCTGATAATGATGTTATACATGTTTATTTAAAATTCTAGAAAATACAGATATGATAGAATTGGTGACACCAGAAGTCTTCATGTGTCAGTAATCAGAACTCTCCCCCGTCCCCCACTCCCTTTCTGAGAAGGCTGGGCTCTAGTGTTTTGCCTTGAAATGCAAGGCTGCAGAACAGGCAAGAAGAGAGAACCTAAACTGATCTTTTTTAGTGGAAAGAGCTTAGAGCTATTGAAAGAACAGAAAGGATCTCGGTAGGAGGGAGAGGAAGAAGGATGGAGTTTTACTTGGAGCTGTTAAGGAAAAACGTAGAAAAAAAAGACTTAAAGATATTTTTCCAAATGTCATGCCATCTAATATCTCTTCCCCACTCTCTTCAAAAGAATTTCATAAAGATTTAAATTGCTTTTAAAATTGTCTTTTCTTGTTTTTAAATTTTGGAATCTTTTGCATGCAAAACTGTGTTGAAGCTGACTATGGAATCACTCAGTTTTATTTGGGTTACAAAGGGAAAACCAAAATTTGACAAATGCATAGTTCCACTTTCAGCACCTATTAGATTTCTAAAAATATTGTCAAGAGAGTATTTCACATGTATTTCATTCCTCTGAGGAGAGCAAGCACGTGAGACAATAACTCATATTCTTTTCAAGAAGCTTACTAGCCACGGGCTTCTTTTGATAATGGGATGCCAGTGTCCTCATTGGTTTGGGCTCTGCTAGAATGTTTCTTTCTGATAAAGGCCTTCTGGCTGCTGGAACATGTGACTGATGCTTTAGGTGCAATCCAGGGATTTCTTGGTACTTCTGAAAGCTTGTGTTTCTTCCCTATTTCTCCATGGTGTTTGACAGTTAATCCTTTAATATCATCTTCAGTTATCTCTGTTGCATGTTAGTTCCACAAACACCTAGTAAATGGCTTCTATCTGCCAGGTGTGTCTCTTGGGTCTGGAGACGGAGATGAAGACAGTTGAGAGTGTGGTCCGTGCCCTTGACGGTGGGAGAGGGAAAACCTCACACTGACCTCTTCACACCATCCCACTGAACTATCAACAACCCCCACTGTTATATAGATGTGATGCTAAGTGGGAGACCTGGGAAGGACACCTCTATCTGCCTGGCTTTAAGGATTTGTCTGATAGGAAAACTTATGGTTACCAAAAGGTAAGGAGTAGGGAGGAATAAACTAGCAGTTTGAGATCAGCAGATACAATCTACTCTATATAAAGTAGGTAAACAATCAGGACCTACTGTATAGCACAGGGGACTATATTCCATATCCTGTAATAAGCCTTAATGGAGGGGAATTCCCTGGTGGTCCACTTGTTACAACTCTGTGCTTTCACTGCAGGTGACACAGGTTCAGAGCTGGTAGGGGTACCAAGATCCTGCAAACTGTGTAGCACAAGCAAAAAAAAAAAAATCATCATGGAAAATAATATGAAAAAGAATATATATATATATATATATAGTTTTTTAGTTGTTAAGTTGTATCTGACTATTTATGATCCCATTGACTGTAGCCACCAGGCTCCTCTGTCCAGGGGATTTCCCAGGCAAGAATACTGGAGTGGATTGCCATTTCTTCCTCCAGAGGATCTTTCTGCCCTAGGGATCGAACCCACATCTCCTGATTGGCAGGTGGATTCCTTACTCTGAGCCACCCAGTAAGCCCATGTATATGTCGGACTCACTTTGCTGTAGAGCAGAAATTAACAGAGCATTGTAAATCAACTCTATCTCAATAAATAGATATACTGGATTTCCCTAGTGGCCCAGTGGTTAAAAACCTGCTTGCCAATCTAGGGGACACTGATTCAATCCCTGGTCCAGGAACTAAGATCCTACATACCTCAGAGCAATTCAGCTCATGCATCACAACTACTCAAGACTGCATATGCCCTAGAGCATGTGCTCTACAGCAAGAGAAGCCACTGCAGTGAGAAGTGCGTGCAGTCGTAAGTAAATAAATACAATAGTAGAAAAACAGATACCATCTGTGCTCTTTCTGCAATGCTGTGCCACCCTGGGTTTGACTGGTAGGCTGAGGGGCAAATCCATAGTTGGGAGAAAGAGAACTACATTTGAGTATCCACAATGCGACTGTCACTTTAGAAATACGGTTTAAAGGACATAAAATTTAGTCGCTGAACATCAAGTCTAGTCCTTGCCCTTTCTCCATGGAGAGAGGATCGAGATGTCTTTTAATTGGAGGAAACAGCTGCATATTTAGAATCTGAGAATGAGAAGGTAGAGAGATGGGAGCCCTTGCGATGAGGTCCTGGAAAGGGTAGAAATTAGTATTTCAAGATACTGAAGAGGCAAAATGGGCAGAACAGAGAAAGTTGAGGTGCATTTTTCTGAGAAAGGAGATGCATTTATCCTGGATTGAGTTTGAAGGAGGGATGATGGACAAAGCACATTCAAAGACTGAGAGGAGAGTTTGGAGGATTTACCCCCAGGCAGGTTTTCTCAGGGGCATCCCTGGGGGTTCAGACAGTAAAGAGTCTGCCTGCAGCACAGGAGACCTGAGTTCGATTCCTGGGTTGGGAAGATCCCCTGGAGAAGGGAATGACTTACCCACTCCAGTAGTCTTGCCTGGAGAATCCCATGGACAGTGGAGCCTGGTGGGCTATAGTCCATGGGGTCACAAAGAGTCAGACATGACCAAGGGACTTACATTTTCAGGTTTTCTTAGAGGTTAGTGGGTCCTGTGATGAAGGTTCCATCTGATAATCTCCGAGGGGTATGGCTGTCCTAACACACAAGAGTTCAATTGCTTGGACTCGTGATAGAACCTGGAGAAGTAACATAGATACATATGCAGTAGGTGGGAAGGAAGCACCTACACGTTTGGCACCACCTCCATCTATAATGGTCACGTCAAACAAACCCAAAAAGAAACAGTGAATTTGGGAGCTTGGGGCAACTGTTAGATCCATTTAGTGCAGAAGAGTTTGTCAGTAGAGACCTTGCTGAAAAGAGATGATAAAGAGGCCTTGAACACTCACTCGATCTAAGTCTCAGTTGAGTGGTGGGAATCAACTTTGCTCCTACTTGAGGGAAGAGAAAGATGATTAAGTCAGAAGGAGAAAAATGATTAAGTCATTAGACAAAGCAAGAGCTGACAACAATGATAAAGCATTGGTATATCCAAAGGGCTTTTTCTGGTACTAACAGCAGTATTTTACACTTTAAAAAAAGAGGGTGATGTCAACCAACTTTTCTTGCTGACTATATTAAGCATTAAAAATAGTTTCACTGCACTGGGTGATATTTAATGGTATGGTGTGTTTGTCCTCTCTGCTTTCCCCGAGCCTCAAGTTGGTTTGCCCTCAGGACCCGTCTCCTTCATGAGGTACCTGGAAGCAACCCATGAAATGAGTTACAAGGCTGGGAAAACATGAAGAACCACTTCTTAGTGAGTCTCCACCTATGTCCTGTGGCATTTTCCTTCTGTCCACAGGACATCTCCCTGAGACTGACTTCCTTATAAACTGAGTTGATGTTTCTCTTGCACTGACCCTGAAAAGTAGATATCTTTTTGGCGTCTTTCCGCATTTCTTTTCTGAGACTTTCTTCCTGTTCTTGTGTCTGTCTCCAGTCGGGGTGTCTCATAGGCCTGACAATTTAGAGGACATCTTTGCTAAGGTGAAGATAATACTTAGCCCTCTCAGTGGTACTAGAATTTCATAGGGGCCACTGAGGACCCCTAGTTTGACTGAACTGTAATGAAACAATGGTAAAATTTTAGGTCTAATAGGCTCCTGGGGAAGGGTTTTAAGAGAAAACTAAGGAGTCCTTCAACAGTATCCTGTGAGAAACTTCATTCTTAGAATCCCTGAGCTCATTGGACTCTGATGTCCTGGGGTTGTGAATAGCATGAGGTTCATGCTCAGACAGACTATTCTCTTCCTCTGTCAGCCAACAATGACCAGCTAAGCACCCACTGCAACGTTTAAAAGTATTCCAGTAGCCAAATCAGTCAGTAATTCTTAATTCATCAGAAAGTGATAAAAAAAAAAATGATCTGTGCATTTGAGCAGTAAGGATGATGACTGATCTGGGCTCAGCTCGGGGGGTGATGATGCCTGGTAGATAAGTTGTTTCCCTTTGGGTCTCATTCTCAGTCAAGCAAAAACTGTACAACCTGCGGTAGGTCAGCCATCAGAGATTTAGGTTGTTAAATGGCAGCTGGGGCTGGGGATATGGGGTGACTTCTGAGGAATTCAGTTCTACAGAAGTTTAAAGACTATGAGGGTGCCTTTATTTTGGTCAAGTGCAAGCCGTCCTTCTGTCCTCTGCATGTGATAAACCAGGACCTAAGAAGGGAAAGTTAGATAATCCAGGATGGAAACTTGGCTGCAGAGCATCCAGCCTGACATGGATGCAGACATTTCTCCTGCCTTGTCTTGTTTCCTGCTGTAAATCATCCTGCGAAGAACAGGCAACAGCAACTTCAATTCATATACATTTGAAGGATGGTGACTTCTGCATTATCCATGGTGAAAATCACAGCCAACAATCAATATGTATTTTCAGGCAAAGAACCATCATTCATTTCTGTTATCAGACAATCTCAGGCAAAATTCATATCTTTTGTGACTTGAATGCACAACAATTTCAACCACCTTTATTACTGTGACTGAGAAGAAGGCTTTGCCCTGACTGGTATTGAGTTGCCACCGTTTTCTGAACAGCCTATTAGGGTGTCCAGGATCACTGTGAGTTTTGGGAGAAGAAAAGGGGGAAGTGAGGGAAAGAAAAAGCTGCCCTTAGGGAAAAAGCTATTTTTTCGTTAGCTTGAAGCAGCTTAATTTGTTATCATTGATACTGAGTGTAATGTTGATTTAAGTTTTGCATTTGGCAGTATTGATTTTACAATGAAAAGTCAGACATCAGTCATTATCTAACAATGACCTGCATGATGAGAATTTCAGACCCAGCATGACACAGAGGATGAATGACCACCAGAAGATAAAGGGTCTTGTCCTGGCTCTTTGAAGACTTAGCTTGAGTGACACTTTGTGGTTCACTGGCTCAGTTGTGTTTGAATCTTGGCAACCCCATGGACTGCAGCATGCCAGACTTCCCTGTCCTTCACCATTTCCCAGAGTTTGCTCAGACTCATGTCCATTGAGTCAATGATGCCATCCAACCATCTCATCCTCTATTATCCCCTTCTCCTCCTGCTCTCAATCTTTCCCAGCATCAGGGTCTTTTCCAATGAGTTGGTAGTTCTTATCAGGTGACCCAAGTATTGGAGCTTCAGCGTCAGTCCTTCCAATGAATATTCAGGGTTGATTTCCTTTAGGATTGACTGGTTTGATTTTCTTGCTGTCCAAGTGACCCTCAAGAGTCTTCTCCAGCACCACAGTTTGAAGGCATCAATTCTTCGGCGCTCCATGAAGCATCACTGCTTCGGCTTGAGTGACACAAGCCAAGTCACTTTACCTCGGTGGGCTTCAGATTTTGCATCTATCAGGAGACAGAGGTGGAATACCTAATATGCCTTCTGCCTCTAAGAGTCCTTGACCCTATCATCGGGATTATAGTTTACTGTTCATTAACATCATAAATGCCTAAAGTGAGTCAGGTTTCTATTGAAGCTAGGTTGCTTCCAACTCTTTGCTGTGCATCAGTGACAGCAACCCTTCAATCATTTAAAAGGGGCATTATCCATGGTGAAAATCACAGCCAACAATCAATATGTATTTTCAGGCAAAGAACCATCATTCATTTCTGTTATCAGACAATCTCAGGCAAAATTCATATCTTTTGTGACTTGAATGCACAACAATTTCAACCACCTTTATTACTGTGACTGAGAAGAAGGCTTTGCCCTGACTGGTATTGAGTTGCCACCGTTTTCTGAACAGCCTATTAGGGTGTCCAGGATCACTGTGAGTTTTGGGAGAAGAAAAGGGGGAAGTGAGGGAAAGAAAAAGCTGCCCTTAGGGAAAAAGCTATTTTTTCGTTAGCTTGAAGCAGCTTAATTTGTTATCATTGATACTGAGTGTAATGTTGATTTAAGTTTTGCATTTGGCAGTATTGATTTTACAATGAAAAGTCAGACATCAGTCATTATCTAACAATGACCTGCATGATGAGAATTTCAGACCCAGCATGACACAGAGGATGAATGACCACCAGAAGATAAAGGGTCTTGTCCTGGCTCTTTGAAGACTTAGCTTGAGTGACACTTTGTGGTTCACTGGCTCAGTTGTGTTTGAATCTTGGCAACCCCATGGACTGCAGCATGCCAGACTTCCCTGTCCTTCACCATTTCCCAGAGTTTGCTCAGACTCATGTCCATTGAGTCAATGATGCCATCCAACCATCTCATCCTCTATTATCCCCTTCTCCTCCTGCTCTCAATCTTTCCCAGCATCAGGGTCTTTTCCAATGAGTTGGTAGTTCTTATCAGGTGACCCAAGTATTGGAGCTTCAGCGTCAGTCCTTCCAATGAATATTCAGGGTTGATTTCCTTTAGGATTGACTGGTTTGATTTTCTTGCTGTCCAAGTGACCCTCAAGAGTCTTCTCCAGCACCACAGTTTGAAGGCATCAATTCTTCGGCGCTCCATGAAGCATCACTGCTTCGGCTTGAGTGACACAAGCCAAGTCACTTTACCTCGGTGGGCTTCAGATTTTGCATCTATCAGGAGACAGAGGTGGAATACCTAATATGCCTTCTGCCTCTAAGAGTCCTTGACCCTATCATCGGGATTATAGTTTACTGTTCATTAACATCATAAATGCCTAAAGTGAGTCAGGTTTCTATTGAATGCCAGTAGGTTGCTTCCAACTCTTTGCTGTGACAATGCTTCAGTGGACTTCATGATTTTACAAAAACATGTTTTCAGACTGTGAGAACATTTCTGAAGATCATATTTTTGAAATTAAAATTGCTTGGATAAGAGTTATTGCACAGGAAAAATTTTTTTTATAGATATTGACAAGTTGCCTAACCAAAGCTGTAATGATATATGTATTCTCTGTTACTCATTAAGATAGTTTTTGTGTCATGTGATAGAAAAGTTCATCCAAAGTGGAGAAAGAAAATTTAATGGACCTTGTGCCAAAGGTCGAGAGGAAATCTGGTGTCTGTCAGGCATGGTTCGATACAGGCTCGGAAATGATGTCATCTGGCTCTAGTTTCTCTATCCTGACCCCTCAGCTCTACTTCCTCAGATGTTTCCCTTCATGGGATTAAAACAGCTGTGGAGTTCTAGGCTTCGTCATTTCAGCTTCTCATCTAGTGAGGAATATCATGTTTCTATCCCACAAGTTTTCATCAGTGTCTCCTCGGCCTTGATGGGTCAAGGTCACGTCAATCAGAATCAGCTAGAGAGCCCAGAGTCAGGACGGTTTTATTGGCCACATCTGGAGCTGGGTGTGGACTTAGCTCACCAGACTGTCACAATCTGAGAGTGGGATAAGGTAGCTCAGCAGTGGGGTTGGTAGCTATTTCTGGAGGTAAGGCCAATGGGTGGAGTGTCAAGTCAGTAAATTAGGAGTCCCACTTACGGAGACACACTGTCTCATCTAGATTCAGGAGTTTAGGGTATGTTCCATCCTGAGAGCTGGCTTTCAGAAGAGCTGACATGGAGGATCATTGCAGTGGTATATGATTTAAATGACATTCTTTGCACTGCTGGCTGGGACTGTAATTATGTACTACTAAAATGTTTTTTAAGAGCTATCCTTAGATAAGATTGGCTTTTGAACTGAAAAAGGAACACAAGTCTCTAAAAGAAAGGAGCAGATGTATTAAAGAACAAAAGCATCTTAATGGTTTTGTTAAGGTTGCTATGGAAACGGCTGAATGCAAATTTTATTTTAAGTCTCTCGAAGTTAGTAATCTGCAGAGAGGAGAGAAATTTGGAGCAGGTGCTGTTTTTTTTCCACTTTAAAAAAAATTTTGGCCTCCTTTATTGGTCTTTTATTTATTTATTTGCATCCAACTATATTCTTCAGCCTGTGTGGGCCTCCCATTGCAGTGGCCTCTCCCGTTGCAGAGCACTGGCTTTGGGCACATGTGCTCCAGAGAGTTGGCTTGTAATTGGACACACCGGACCAGCCTCTCCGCGGCACGTGGGATCTTCCCGGGTCAGGGATCAAACCCGGTGTCCCTCGCACTGCAAGGTGGACTCTTTACCCACTGGACCACCAAGGAAGCCCTATTTTGTTTTGTTTTGTTTTTTGAGAGAAGAGATACCCTAAAGTTGGGACAAAACGAGTTTGAGGTATTTATTTCTTCTCCCCCAATCTATTTATTTAAACATTTACTATTTTTTAATTTTTATACAGGGTTTAAAGGTTGTTTTCCATTTACAACTATTATAAAATATAAGTAATATTCCTCATGTACCCAGTAGTTTGTTATCTTCCACTGCTCAACCCCTATATTGCCCCTCCCTCCCTGACTGGTAACCCCTAGGTGATTCTGTTTCTGTATGCTCCTTTTTTGTAATATTCACTTGTTTGTTGTATTTTCTAGATTCCACATGTAAGTGACATCATCCAATATTTGTTTCTGACTTGATTTTGAGGTCTTTAATCTGAAGAGATTTAGGATATTATTTAGGCCAATGGTACTCAAATTTGAGGGAGAATCCCCCAGAAATTTTGTTAGAATTGATTTCTGTGCCGCATCCTAGAAACTCTGATTTAGTAGTTCTGGGTACAGCCCATATATTTGCCTTCCTAGTAAATTCCTGGTGATGCTGGTATGGTGGACACACCTTGAGAAACACTGGACTTCCCTTTCTCTCCGCTTATGGAAATGTTTTTAAGATGCTGCTGGGACTGTAATTATGTACTACTAAAATGTTTTTAAGATAAGACTGGCTTTTGAACTGAAAAAGGAACACAAGTCTCTAAAAGAAAGGAGCAGATGTATTAAAGAACAAAAGCATCTTAATGGTTTTGTTAAGGTTGCTATGGAAACGGCTGAATGCAAATTTTATTTTAAGTCTCTCGAAGTTAGTAATCTGCAGAGAGGAGAGAAATTTGGAGCAGGTGCTGTTTTTTTTCCACTTTAAAAAAAATTTTGGCCTCCTTTATTGGTCTTTTATTTATTTATTTGCATCCAACTATATTCTTCAGCCTGTGTGGGCCTCCCATTGCAGTGGCCTCTCCCGTTGCAGAGCACTGGCTTTGGGCACATGTGCTCCAGAGAGTTGGCTTGTAATTGGACACACCGGACCAGCCTCTCCGCGGCACGTGGGATCTTCCCGGGTCAGGGATCAAACCCGGTGTCCCTCGCACTGCAAGGTGGACTCTTTACCCACTGGACCACCAAGGAAGCCCTATTTTGTTTTGTTTTGTTTTTTGAGAGAAGAGATACCCTAAAGTTGGGACAAAACGAGTTTGAGGTATTTATTTCTTCTCCCCCAATCTATTTATTTAAACATTTACTATTTTTTAATTTTTATACAGGGTTTAAAGGTTGTTTTCCATTTACAACTATTATAAAATATAAGTAATATTCCTCATGTACCCAGTAGTTTGTTATCTTCCACTGCTCAACCCCTATATTGCCCCTCCCTCCCTGACTGGTAACCCCTAGGTGATTCTGTTTCTGTATGCTCCTTTTTTGTAATATTCACTTGTTTGTTGTATTTTCTAGATTCCACATGTAAGTGACATCATCCAATATTTGTTTCTGACTTGATTTTGAGGTCTTTAATCTGAAGAGATTTAGGATATTATTTAGGCCAATGGTACTCAAATTTGAGGGAGAATCCCCCAGAAATTTTGTTAGAATTGATTTCTGTGCCGCATCCTAGAAACTCTGATTTAGTAGTTCTGGGTACAGCCCATATATTTGCCTTCCTAGTAAATTCCTGGTGATGCTGGTATGGTGGACACACCTTGAGAAACACTGATCTGGGCAACTTCCCTTTCTCTCCGCTTATAGATGGGGAAATTAAAACTTGGGGTGGTATGAGGCTGGCTCACGGTGATCCTGAGAGTAACCAGAACAGCTGGAGTTAGAATCAACTCCCTCCTCCTGTCCTCCCATCTCTCCTCTGTAAGGAAACTGAGCCCCAGGTTGGTTGTTGCCAGGGTCATAGAGCAGAGTTAGGAAAGAACCCATACCTCTTGACTTCTAGGCTTGTCCTTTCACCACACGTCACAAAGGTTTCCACTCCTAGAGAAGCAAGGCACTGGGGAATGACAGATTTGCCCTTTCAGTAGCCAGATGATTCAGGAAGTGTTTCCCTTCAACACAGAGAACAAGGAGTCTGTATTGTTCAGTAGAATGAATCTCGAGCCCCATGATGGGGAAACTCAATAGTAATTGAACCTCTTTGTCTTGGAACAAATGAGTGTAGCTGGTGTTGGGGAGGAAAAACTTTCCTCTTCCCTCTTAGGCGCAGTATCTTGAGCAGGCGAATTCAACTAACAAAAGACAGAAAGGAGGGAAAAGTACAATCTTATCTGTATGTTATTTGCACAGAAGCTAAGAGAAAAGAAGTAAAACTCAAAGATGGAGAGATGTAAGGGCTTATATACCATTTTAATACAGCAAAGTGGATTTGGGCTTGGAGGAATATAAATCATGGGGAAGTGACTAGGAAAAATACAGGGGAACTAATTGAAGACTTGGGCTGTTTAGTAACGTCTGTTTCTTCCAATTCTTCTCAGTGTGATGAGAATGCTTTTCTCTTCCTGGGATGGGATGGGAAGGGGAATACCTTCACTAGGGGAAATATGTACTCCGCTTGTAGGCGGGAAAGACGAGGGCAGAGAACTCTTCCTACATCTGTTGACTCTCAATTTGCTTTTAGCTCAAAATAATCTTATGTTGGCATATTTGGTGTGTGTGTGGGGGGGAAGGGGGTGGCATATTCTGGATGCCTTTACTGGAGACCTGGGATTGAACTCTGCTGATCCAGTGCAGCGTATGGTGCCACCAGGAGCTTGCGATGAGAAGACCCTCCCAGTTAATCGCTAATGACCTGCAGTGCACCGGAGTCTGGGAAGGAGCGAGCCCCTTTAAGGGAAGAGCAGAGGTGCCAACATCAGCACTGATGAAACTCAGTGTCACAGGGCTATAGGGGGAGAGAGGCAGGATGACTCTCATCCAGCCCAAGGGAAGATATGCTTAGATTAAGCCCTCTTGAAAGGACTACTAAAATTAGATTTCAAATGATTTATTTTTATGAAAAAATAATTTTTCTTTTAGATTAAAGCCCATTCTTTTTAAATGGTTAACGTGACTAAAGATTTCCACTCCTAGAGCAAGGCACTGGGGAATGACAGATTTGCCCTTTCAGTAGCCAGATGATTCAGGAAGTGTTTCCTTCAACACAGAGAACAAGGAGTCTGTATTGTTCAGTAGAATGAATCTCGAGCCCCATGATGGGGAAACTCAATAGTAATTGAACCTCTTTGTCTTGGAACAAATGAGTGTAGCTGGTGTTGGGGAGGAAAAACTTTCCTCTTCCCTCTTAGGCGCAGTATCTTGAGCAGGCGAATTCAACTAACAAAAGACAGAAAGGAGGGAAAAGTACAATCTTATCTGTATGTTATTTGCACAGAAGCTAAGAGAAAAGAAGTAAAACTCAAAGATGGAGAGATGTAAGGGCTTATATACCATTTTAATACAGCAAAGTGGATTTGGGCTTGGAGGAATATAAATCATGGGGAAGTGACTAGGAAAAATACAGGGGAACTAATTGAAGACTTGGGCTGTTTAGTAACGTCTGTTTCTTCCAATTCTTCTCAGTGTGATGAGAATGCTTTTCTCTTCCTGGGATGGGATGGGAAGGGGAATACCTTCACTAGGGGAAATATGTACTCCGCTTGTAGGCGGGAAAGACGAGGGCAGAGAACTCTTCCTACATCTGTTGACTCTCAATTTGCTTTTAGCTCAAAATAATCTTATGTTGGCATATTTGGTGTGTGTGTGGGGGGGAAGGGGGTGGCATATTCTGGATGCCTTTACTGGAGACCTGGGATTGAACTCTGCTGATCCAGTGCAGCGTATGGTGCCACCAGGAGCTTGCGATGAGAAGACCCTCCCAGTTAATCGCTAATGACCTGCAGTGCACCGGAGTCTGGGAAGGAGCGAGCCCCTTTAAGGGAAGAGCAGAGGTGCCAACATCAGCACTGATGAAACTCAGTGTCACAGGGCTATAGGGGGAGAGAGGCAGGATGACTCTCATCCAGCCCAAGGGAAGATATGCTTAGATTAAGCCCTCTTGAAAGGACTACTAAAATTAGATTTCAAATGATTTATTTTTATGAAAAGAAAAAAAACACTTAATTGTGTGTTCCATTTTAGAGACTAGTATGTAATGATGCTACTTAATGAAGAATTCTATTTTGGCTTTTAGAAACTATCTGTGTTAACCAGGCCTGTGTAAAGAAGAGCACTTTTTACCACCAGGCAATTACTAAAGGGCCATTATCTACCTTATCTCAATTATGGGCAACATAACTAAAGAGAAATAAACAGCTGGAGGAGTGCTGGACTTGCCAACGCAAACCTATTAAGTGACAATAGGTCTCGGAGTCCCCATGCTCGGATTAAGTTATCCTGAAAAATGTACATACGTCATTCTGAAGGAGTTCGTTGATCAGCCCATGGTTCTTGACGAGACAGGAACAGGAGGCGAAACAGAGAATGATGGAAAGGGGAACAGAAAGGGGGGCCTGCAGAGCTGACCACAGACACATCGCGTGAGTTCAACACTCTTCTCAGGATGACATCCTAATTTTTCTCTCCAATTTTGGGACCATAGTCAGTGGTTGGCCAGGTGGGAGGAGTATTTTGAGTACAGGGGACCTTCCAAGATACCCTGAAATCTCTTCCAAGGGCGAGTCTGTGGTTTTCCCCACAGCTCTGCTCTTTCCTTAAAGGGGCTCACCCCTTCCCAGACTCTCTGGTGCACTGTAGGTCATTAGCGATTGATTGGGAGGGTCTTCTCACCTCAAGCTCCTGGTGGTACCATACACTGAACTGGATCAGCAGAGTTTAACCCCAGTTCAGCCACTGTGTGACCCAAGGGCAAGTTACCAAACCTCCGAGAGCCTTCCCTCAGCAAGGGAAATCTCTATCTATCTTCTCTATCTATTCTGCCTCTGTCTGTCTACTCAGTCACACTCTTTCACACAATAGTACAGATGAAGAGGGGTGTTATCAAATCTAGAGCACTGCAGACTGAGTTTTCCAGAAGCAGATGCTGACACGGAGTTTAGGGTGCATGGCCTCTTTATAGGGGTCCTCTCCTCTGAGGAGCAAGGGGAGCAGGCAGGCCTGGTCTGAGGGAGAGATGGGCTGCAGAGCCCTGGAATGACTACTGCCCATCAGAGTAGCCCCATGAGGGCTGAGAGGGCCAGCCCTCTACATCCTTGCCTCACTCAGCCACTCAATGTGGTTGCCTTTGGAAAGCTGCGCTGTGGGGCAAGGCCGGTTCTGCATCAGAGGCAAGCCCTGAGCGGATCCCTGGGGCTGCTTGCTGGCCAGCATCCTGCAGCAAGGCATCCAGGCTCTCTCTGAAGGCTGGGTTGGGTGCTAATCTTCACATCTTCCAGGTAGGCACCCAACAAGCATGCCTCCTTCAGCCACCAGAACCGTCCTCTTTTCTTTTTCTTTTTAGCTTTTTTTCCGTCGTCTTTTCATGCTCCACCTGTCTGCTTCTCTTGCAGCTGCTCCTTCACGAACTCCCGTCCCCTGCATAGTCCTGAGAGCCAGTGGCTCCCTTGAAGGGGACCTGGAAGTGTGTGTGTTTCAGCTGTCTTCTGTACAGAGGTAGAAAGTCTCTTTAACATTCTTTTTTTTTTTTAATCTCATTCAGATAATTTGACAGTTACTCATGACTCCTCTTTTACTTTGGGTAGAGAGAAAAACCAGCCAGCTTTATTCTGCTGAATAGAACAACACAGATGCTCGTGAATGCGCTGTGGGCCTGTGGCCCTCCAGCTAGTACTAACAATAGGGAGGAGGCTTGCATGCCTCGCTAACAGATTTCCAAGAACACCATGGGCCGCCAAAAAAGCCATTTGGACTGGTTTCTTTTCCCCTTGTTACCTCGCTAAGAGATAAAGAGGCTGATGGGCCGTGAGTGGGAACATGGATGGGAGAACATTTGGGAGGAGGTGACCGTCAAGGGTGCCTGGAAGCCAAGGTACAAAACAGAGACTAGGAGAAGGGGGTTGATTTCTAGTGCCTTTGACATGCAGAAGTTGCTCTCGTGGGGAGTCTGAAAGTGTGCAGGCAGTAGGAAGCTAGGTCTTGAGCAGAGGGTGGGAAACAGCTGGCAGGGCCCCGAATGGGTTTGTGATTGGCTTCCTAATATGCCTGATCTGGGCATCACTCCCTGGAGATGCCAGCGTTCATAGGTGTCCTGGCCCACATCTCCATGAGGCCCCCGGAGAATTCTAAAGATGGCAGAAAGAGAGACAGCATGTGCACCCCTCAGCCACGTTACAGAGAAGGTCACCGATTCTGTGTTCTGGCAGTGGATGTGCTCTACATAACGTCTCCTGCATCTGGGCTAGAAGCCCACATCAGGGGCTGCAATAGACCACCAGCTCCTTCTGTGAATGGCAACCGTGAAAGCCACCCTGCCGGGCCCTCTCATGTCCTGGCTGCCTTCAGGAGTCCCACAGAGGGGACTAGGAGAGTCCTAGGGAAGTGGGACGTCCCTTTCAGACACTATTTCAAGCCCCAGTCATTCTTTTTTAAAAATTGTTTACTTTGGTCAAGTACTTAACATGAGATCCATACTCGTAACAAATCTGAAATGCACGCCTAATTGTTGACTATAGGCACAATGCTGCACGGCAGGTCTCTAGAGCTTACTCGTCTCATTTAACTGAAACTTCCTACCAGTTGATTAATAGCTCTCCGTCTCTCACCATCATTCCAGGCTTGGAGTTTATGAATCTATTTTGGATATCTCATATACAAGGAAACATGCAGCACTTGTCTTTCTGTGTCTGGACTTACATCACTCCGGGTGATGCCCTCAAAATACATCCACCACTTAACAATTGCTGTGGGCCTGTGGCCCTCCAGCTAGTACTAACAATAGGGAGGAGGCTTGCATGCCTCGCTAACAGATTTCCAAGAACACCATGGGCCGCCAAAAAAGCCATTTGGACTGGTTTCTTTTCCCCTTGTTACCTCGCTAAGAGATAAAGAGGCTGATGGGCCGTGAGTGGGAACATGGATGGGAGAACATTTGGGAGGAGGTGACCGTCAAGGGTGCCTGGAAGCCAAGGTACAAAACAGAGACTAGGAGAAGGGGGTTGATTTCTAGTGCCTTTGACATGCAGAAGTTGCTCTCGTGGGGAGTCTGAAAGTGTGCAGGCAGTAGGAAGCTAGGTCTTGAGCAGAGGGTGGGAAACAGCTGGCAGGGCCCCGAATGGGTTTGTGATTGGCTTCCTAATATGCCTGATCTGGGCATCACTCCCTGGAGATGCCAGCGTTCATAGGTGTCCTGGCCCACATCTCCATGAGGCCCCCGGAGAATTCTAAAGATGGCAGAAAGAGAGACAGCATGTGCACCCCTCAGCCACGTTACAGAGAAGGTCACCGATTCTGTGTTCTGGCAGTGGATGTGCTCTACATAACGTCTCCTGCATCTGGGCTAGAAGCCCACATCAGGGGCTGCAATAGACCACCAGCTCCTTCTGTGAATGGCAACCGTGAAAGCCACCCTGCCGGGCCCTCTCATGTCCTGGCTGCCTTCAGGAGTCCCACAGAGGGGACTAGGAGAGTCCTAGGGAAGTGGGACGTCCCTTTCAGACACTATTTCAAGCCCCAGTCATTCTTTTTTAAAAATTGTTTACTTTGGTCAAGTACTTAACATGAGATCCATACTCGTAACAAATCTGAAATGCACGCCTAATTGTTGACTATAGGCACAATGCTGCACGGCAGGTCTCTAGAGCTTACTCGTCTCATTTAACTGAAACTTCCTACCAGTTGATTAATAGCTCTCCGTCTCTCACCATCATTCCAGGCTTGGAGTTTATGAATCTATTTTGGATATCTCATATACAAGGAAACATGCAGCACTTGTCTTTCTGTGTCTGGACTTACATCACTCCGGGTGATGCCCTCAAAGTACATCCACATTGCCACTTATAACAGAATTTTCTTCTGTTTTAAGTCAAGCCTCAGCCATCCTGCAGACGAAGCTAACAGCAGGACCCCATTTACGTCCATGTCTGGGGAGGGCAGCCTGGAATTCCGGCATGCCTGGTGCAGGAAGAGGAGAATCAGGCTTGGGGTATTGCAACTTGACTCTCCCTGCAGTGCTCCAGTCCCTCTGTGAGGACACGGCACTGGGCGGGGGCTGAGTGGCTCACTTCAGGTCTCATGGATGGTGAGCAGTGGGGAAGGTCCTGTGTTCTGGCCCCATTGGGCTCTAGAGCTGTCAGGTCCATGGTTACACTGCTTCTGATGTTCCTCGAAGCAGAGAAGACATGGGGACCTGGAATATAGTCACATGGAGACACAAGTCAGGCTGATGAAGGACCCATGGCTTCAGAGGATGTTGCAACCCTCATTCATAAGTGGTGGACACCTGGTGTCCTCAGCACTGTGCTGACCACCAGCACATATGGCTGCTGAGCCCCTGAAACGTGACTCGTCCGAACTGAGATGTGCTGTGTGAATTTTAAAAGCTTAGTATCTAAGAAGGTGAACTACCTCCGTTATAATTTCTAGATGGATTACATGCTGATATATCTGGGGTATAATAATTATAGTTAAAATTGTGTATTTTAGCATATGAAACATTACAATTAATTTCACTTGGTTCTTCTTACTTTTGAAAATGGTGGTTATTGGAAAATTAAAAATACCCAAGAGGCTCACATTATATTTCTTCTCTTTTATTTTTTAATATTTAGTCTAATATTATTCTGTGTGTTTTGGGATGAGATTAACATTTGAATCTGAGTAAATCAGTCGACTGAGTAAAACAGATTGCCATCCCCAATGTAGGTGGGCCTCATCCAATCAGTGGAAGGTCTGAATAGAACAGAAAAGCTGACTGAGAAGGAACTTCAGTGGTGACCCCTTGGGATGGACCATTCCTGCCTTGGGACTTGTACTGGAATTGACACCATCTGCTGTCTTGAGTTTTCAGCACTAACTGCAGATCTTGAGTGTTTTTGTTTTTTTCATCTTTCATAGTCAAATGAGCCAACTCTCTATAATTAATTTTTATCTCTCTCTCTGGAGAATCCTGATGAATCCAGATATTAAACAATCAATTTACATACTAGATAATTCTCTATAACTGCTTGGGGACATGGCATGTGGTGAACTGACATGGAAATATCTAGGGGCTGAGTCTGTTCACCATCTTCTGGGGGAACCTAGGCTCTGGCCTTTCCCCAAGGCCTCCTGGTCCACTGGGTCACCTCCCACAGTCTAGCCACCTCCTTGTGTCCACAGGGCAGGACATGGTCAGTCAGGTCTTTACCTTAAGTCTGGGCCAGAGTAGAAAGTCTCTTCCTGTGCCTTTACCAGTCTCTACCCCAGGCAGTGGGAGTCTGCTTGGTTTTTCTGTTCTCCTCATTTCCTTTTTATTATTTAAATCTCTTTTGATAAGATGAATGAATGAAAATGAACACCTTGAAGACTTCTGCCACTTGGCATTAGGCATGTTTTATGAAGTTCTGACAGTGAAACAAAAAGTGTCATCCTTCTTTATATAATTCAACACCATGTTTGTCATTTTCAAAATCGTCTTGCATTCCTGGTGCAGAGGCTGGGGGTGGGTGGGAGGAGGGCCACACTGTGGGTAAAGTAGGCGTGTGGGCTTTGGATGTGGTGAGATCAGATCCGCGTGGATGTCAGTTCTAGATGTCCACTGTCTAGGCGACCCTGGGCAAGTCATTCAGCGTTGCCAGGCCCCAGCTTTGTCTGTACGATGGGGCTCATTCTGCCTATCAGGTGGGTTTCCAGGAGGATCAGTGATAAAGAATAGAAAGCACTAAGCACCACTCTAGCATGTAACAGATGTCCAATCAGTGGTTTCCATTGCCATGGTGGCTAATTTTCACGGGGAGGTTCCTATGTCCTTCTCTTGTTCTTTTGTCCTGCTTAGTCAGGTTGCACTTAGGTTGGAACTCTTCTGGTTACCTATGACAGTGTTACGCACTGACCCAAACAATAGTTGTGCTGTTACGTGTGTGGATTTCGTGGATGAAGGATCTGGATGGCACATGCAGGGGTAATGTCTCTGCTCCCCCATGTCTGAGTGGGAAGACCTGAACTGCTGAGGGCTGGAAACATCCAGAAGCTTCTTCCCACACCTCTGGTTGTTGGGGAGGTGGATTCTCTGATGACTAATGACACCGATGACCTTCTCATACGGTTTTTGTCCATTTGTCTGTTGTCTCTGGAGAAATATCTAGTCAAATTCTTTGCCCATTTTAACATTGAGGTATCTGTTAAATGATTGACGCCTATGTGTTCTTTATATATTCTAGATATGATTTTCTTATCAGATATTTGATTTGTAAATATTTTCTCCCATTCTGTAGGGCATCTTTTCACTTTCTTGACAGCGTCCTTGGAAATACAAGTTTCAAATCATACAGCCAATTGATCTATTTTTATCTTGGTCAAAAATCAGATGACCATAATGTTAAGGTTTATTTCTGACTCCAGTTTTTATTTCATTTACCTATAGGTCAATCCTTTCGTCCATACTAAGCTTACACCGTGATTACTGCCGTTTGCGAATAAGTTTTGAAGTCAGGAAATGTGAGCCCTCCAACTTTGTTCTTTTTCAGTCTGTGATGTTTTGGCATCAAAAACATATCACATCAACAAAGCCAAAACTCTAGGTAAAACAGTGAAATAGACAATTTTGGGCAACTTGCCTCCCTTTCTGTATCCTTTTTCTTTTTATTCCCTGTGAGCGTTTAGACTCTACATGCTTTTCATCCAAGTCTTTATCAAAAGCTGCTCTCTGGGGATGAATATAATAAACTTTTTCTTACTTAGGTAAAATGACTAAAGAAGCTTAAAGTCATTACCATCCTCAGGAGAATTTGCTTTTTAAAAAAGGGAACAAAAATGTCTTAAAGCTGAGGAATTACTGTCTAATGGTAACGTTTTCTCTGTAAGCAGGCCTGGGAAGTGCTTTCTGAGGGAGGGAAGTCCTCATATTGCATTCATAAAGATGTTATGGATGGGCCCTTATCCTGCCTAAGCCCACGCTGGCTTTGCTCAAGGTTTATGGATTCTTTCTCCCCCGACTGTGAGGTTTACACCCATCACTTACTTGTTTCATGACCTTGGGCAAACGAACCTCTAGGAAGCTCAGTTTTCTCTTTTGCAATATGCAGAAAATCATTCTCACTGCAAAAATGTCAGGCATTTGTTCCATTTAGCCACGAAAAATAAGACTGATGCACATTTCGACTTAACTAATACAAGTCCCCAAACCAAATGACCTCTTCATGCTCTCTCCAGGAGCAAAGGCAAGCTTTCCACTAAAATGATTTGATTCTTCCTTCCACGATCCCTAGGGATGATATCCGAGAACTACTCAGGAAAGTCAGCTTTTATTGAAAACAGTCTCTAGGAAATGGAATTGAGATACTCAGATACTCTCCTCCTTCCTAGCAACTACTGTATGTGTGACATCTTGCTCAGTCACCTTCGATTTGGAGTAAGAATTTTTGTTTGTTCGCACCTAGTGAGGATCTGTTTTATACTTTGCATGCTGTTTCCAAGGATCAGCACATCTGAGGCCAACTCTACCGCCATCTTCCAGATGAAGAAAATGAGCCCAGAGAATTAACAGACTTGATTCCCAAGTTCCCTTTCCATGTACTTCACAAATTTGTAAGGCTGAGAAAGATCTTGGACCCTTGAGAGTCGGGCCATAAAGAAGGCTGAACACTGAAAAGTTGATGCTTTTAAATTGTGGTGCTGGAGAAGACCCTTGAGAGTTCCTTGGACAACACAGATCAAACTAGTCAATCCTAAAGGGAATCAACCCTGAATATTCACTGGAAGGACTGATGCTGAAGCTGAAGCCCCATACTTTGGCCACCTAACTGGAAGACCTGAAGCTTACTGAAAAGGGCCCCAAGGCTGGGAAGGATTGAGGGCAGGCGGAGAAGAGGACAACAGAGAATAAGATGGCTGGATCGCATGACTGACTCAATGGACATGAGTCTGAGCAAATTCCAGGAAATGGTGAAGGACAAGAAAGCCTGGTGTATTGCAGTCCGTGGGGTCCCAGAGTCAGACACGACTGAGCAACTGAACAACACCCGTCACCTCCACCATTCCAGATCCCAGGGACCGATCTGCTCTTTGTCTCCAACACTTCTTGGAGATTTTATCTCATTTGGCCAATGGAAGCCCTTCTGTTCTTAGAAACTTCTTTGTTGAAGTTTTAAAATGAAAAATCCCAAACCAATGACCCTCAAACACAAAACTCTGCATATTTTCCCGAGTTGCGTTGTGAGCCCATCAATTTTAGCGTTGCTGAGTCTGGAGACCGCCAAGAACAGATCCGGGTGCAACAGTTGAGCTGGACGCTGCTCGACTTTGAAGGGCAGGAACCCCGGCCCTCCACCGACTGCGCCTCCAGCTCTCCGGCTCCAAGCAGGCGAGCATTCCCAGACCTGACCGGCAGATGGCAGCATTGGGCAGCCGATGCCCTCTTCCCGGCGCCAGCTCCTCCTTTCCTCCCCGTGCTTAGCCGCCAGGCGCAGGTAACAGGTCCTCCAGGCTCCGGGATGACGCCGTGCCGCGCCATCTGCAGGTGTCCGTGCCTGGCGGGCCACAGCAGATCTGAGTCAGTCCACAGCGTGGGTTTCACTCAGGCTTGGGTCTTTTAGTGACTCCAGGCACAGCCGTTGCTTTGTTTGGCTAATTGGCCCAGGTCGTTACCCACCCCGCCGCCCCCAACACACACAAAGAAGTGCAGGAAAGGGCGATAGACGCACCCCGTCCAAATGCTTTCCTTCCCCACTCCTTTTCTGCCACGACCTTTTTTCTTGAGCGACCCCCGCGTCCTCAGCCGCTAGGTCCCGGGTTCTCCCGCCAGCAGGAACTCCGCGTGCCCTACGGTTCCTCCAATCGCCACTAGAGGGCAGCGACGTCACGTGCTGCGCAGGAGCCTGGCCGGGACAGCGGCCGGCTGGTCCCGCGCGGTCCGCGTCCTCGGCTTGACCTTGGGACTTGCAACTGCCTCTTCCCGGCCCTGTGGGCTCCTGCAGGGGTGCTCTGGGTCCCTCATCCTCAGAAATCTCCTTCCACCCGTCACCTCGCCCGGCCCAGCTTGCTTCTCAGTCTCTCAATCGATTGGTCCATTCCTATCACCTTTTAAACATCTTCAAGTAAACCTCAGGAGGAAGGGAGCCAGGGAGTCTTTGTGACGCTAAGCTCCTCTCGGTGGTCTGCCTGCGTCGCTCAAGGCACCTTCCCCCACCACCAAGCCTGAGGTCGGTCAGCTTCCTCAACCCCCTCCACCGTTCTTCCCTCCCCGCCCCTCCACTTCGCAGAAGCTCATCCTTACTTAGAATTGGTGCCTTCTTCCTTTCTCCAAGATTTACTCCACTTTCACCCCTCTGGCTGTTCCTTTCTCCATTCTTCGGAAATTTGCTTTCCTGTGCCAATCCTTTAAATGCCTGTGGTCCCGGAATTCTGTCTTTGGCCCCTTCTCACTCTCCCCACCTTCCCTGAGAACCTGCTTATGCGCCTGGAGCCAAACCCACCACCAGTTTCCCCACAACCCACAGCATCTGTAGATCACGAAACCTGATGACAGGCATGTTTTTGTCTCCTGTTCAGATTCTCCTTCCGAGGGATGGACCTATTTGTTCATTTTGCCAGGCTAGCAGGGGCTGCTTGGAAAATGTGTTTAGTCTTTGGGCTGTTACACGGAGGGCTCTGGACAGTTTGTCTCCCGTTTAGCAATGCTCTGAGCTAACAGTGCTTCATCTCATACAGCTGGAACTTCTCCTTCAAGGCTTGTCCAAGACTCGGGCTATTGGCCCAGGTCGTTACCCACCGCCCCAACACACACAAGAAGTGCAGGAAAGGGCGATAGACGCACCCCGTCCAAATGCTTTCCTTCCCCACTCCTTTTCTGCCACGACCTTTTTTCTTGAGCGACCCCCGCGTCCTCAGCCGCTAGGTCCCGGGTTCTCCCGCCAGCAGGAACTCCGCGTGCCCTACGGTTCCTCCAATCGCCACTAGAGGGCAGCGACGTCACGTGCTGCGCAGGAGCCTGGCCGGGACAGCGGCCGGCTGGTCCCGCGCGGTCCGCGTCCTCGGCTTGACCTTGGGACTTGCAACTGCCTCTTCCCGGCCCTGTGGGCTCCTGCAGGGGTGCTCTGGGTCCCTCATCCTCAGAAATCTCCTTCCACCCGTCACCTCGCCCGGCCCAGCTTGCTTCTCAGTCTCTCAATCGATTGGTCCATTCCTATCACCTTTTAAACATCTTCAAGTAAACCTCAGGAGGAAGGGAGCCAGGGAGTCTTTGTGACGCTAAGCTCCTCTCGGTGGTCTGCCTGCGTCGCTCAAGGCACCTTCCCCCACCACCAAGCCTGAGGTCGGTCAGCTTCCTCAACCCCCTCCACCGTTCTTCCCTCCCCGCCCCTCCACTTCGCAGAAGCTCATCCTTACTTAGAATTGGTGCCTTCTTCCTTTCTCCAAGATTTACTCCACTTTCACCCCTCTGGCTGTTCCTTTCTCCATTCTTCGGAAATTTGCTTTCCTGTGCCAATCCTTTAAATGCCTGTGGTCCCGGAATTCTGTCTTTGGCCCCTTCTCACTCTCCCCACCTTCCCTGAGAACCTGCTTATGCGCCTGGAGCCAAACCCACCACCAGTTTCCCCACAACCCACAGCATCTGTAGATCACGAAACCTGATGACAGGCATGTTTTTGTCTCCTGTTCAGATTCTCCTTCCGAGGGATGGACCTATTTGTTCATTTTGCCAGGCTAGCAGGGGCTGCTTGGAAAATGTGTTTAGTCTTTGGGCTGTTACACGGAGGGCTCTGGACAGTTTGTCTCCCGTTTAGCAATGCTCTGAGCTAACAGTGCTTCATCTCATACAGCTGGAACTTCTCCTTCAAGGCTTGTCCAAGACTGAAAAATGTCCTTACCCAGTTCTTTCAAGAAGAGATGCAGTGACTGAATCTGACCATCCTTCTCCCTCCACCCCTGGATGTGGGAGTGCATCAGGCCAGTGACCCGAGCCTGCATCCCAGCCCTGGGTGGCTGGACCTTGGCAGGATGCCTGACCCAAAGCTATGAAACTGCGGTGGCAGTGGGATGATCTGAGCCCTCTTCTGATTTTTGGGACTGGAACACTGAAGAGGGTGGCGTAGTCAGAATACAGAGAGCTGAGCTGAAAAGCCACATAAGTTGGAGGAGGATGAGAGAGCAGAAGTGGCCGGCTGAGCTGAGGCGGAAGAAAGACGGGAGGTTAGATAGTCCCAGAAGGTCTTCATTTCCAGTTTCGCAGGAAATCCAGTAGTACTCTCTGCTTAATTTCTCATGGTTTTTCTATGCCCTTTCAGTAGCCTCTTCACTTTGAGCCAGTCCAGAGTCACAGCTATTGCATGAACAAGTGGAAGGTGGTAAAAGCAAAGAAAGAAAAGACAGGCAGCAGAGAGGACCAGCAGCACTGAGGAACTGCCCACCCCAGGGGAGCGACAGAAGCCCAGGAGGTTACTGGTTGTTGGTGATGGTGGTGGAGGCACAGGAAACAGAGACTTAAGCTCCAACCACCCCCCACACCTCCTGGGAAGTTGCCACCTGTTCCTGAGACTCTTCACATCTCATCAGTTGCTGGATCTTAGTTTGGAGTGGGTCAGCTATGGCTCCGAAAGTCTAATGTGCAAAGCGTCACAGGACATGTGGATGCCCACAAGAGTCCTTGGCCACATTTAAATGCCTGTGGTCCCGGAATTCTGTCTTTGGCCCTTCTCACTCTCCCCACCTTCCCTGAGAACCTGCTTATGCGCCTGAGCCAAACCCACCACCAGTTTCCCCACCCACAGCATCTGTAGATCACGAAACCTGATGACAGGCATGTTTTTGTCTCCTGTTCAGATTCTCCTTCCGAGGGATGGACCTATTTGTTCATTTTGCCAGGCTAGCAGGGGCTGCTTGGAAAATGTGTTTAGTCTTTGGGCTGTTACACGGAGGGCTCTGGACAGTTTGTCTCCCGTTTAGCAATGCTCTGAGCTAACAGTGCTTCATCTCATACAGCTGGAACTTCTCCTTCAAGGCTTGTCCAAGACTGAAAAATGTCCTTACCCAGTTCTTTCAAGAAGAGATGCAGTGACTGAATCTGACCATCCTTCTCCCTCCACCCCTGGATGTGGGAGTGCATCAGGCCAGTGACCCGAGCCTGCATCCCAGCCCTGGGTGGCTGGACCTTGGCAGGATGCCTGACCCAAAGCTATGAAACTGCGGTGGCAGTGGGATGATCTGAGCCCTCTTCTGATTTTTGGGACTGGAACACTGAAGAGGGTGGCGTAGTCAGAATACAGAGAGCTGAGCTGAAAAGCCACATAAGTTGGAGGAGGATGAGAGAGCAGAAGTGGCCGGCTGAGCTGAGGCGGAAGAAAGACGGAGGTTAGATAGTCCCAGAAGGTCTTCATTTCCAGTTTCGCAGGAAATCCAGTAGTACTCTCTGCTTAATTTCTCATGGTTTTTCTATGCCCTTTCAGTAGCCTCTTCACTTTGAGCCAGTCCAGAGTCACAGCTATTGCATGAACAAGTGGAAGGTGGTAAAAGCAAAGAAAGAAAAGACAGGCAGCAGAGAGGACCAGCAGCACTGAGGAACTGCCCACCCCAGGGGAGCGACAGAAGCCCAGGAGGTTACTGGTTGTTGGTGATGGTGGTGGAGGCACAGGAAACAGAGACTTAAGCTCCAACCACCCCCCACACCTCCTGGGAAGTTGCCACCTGTTCCTGAGACTCTTCACATCTCATCAGTTGCTGGATCTTAGTTTGGAGTGGGTCAGCTATGGCTCCGAAAGTCTAATGTGTGCGAAAGCGTCACAGGACATGTGGATGCCCACAAGGAGCTCACATTCCTTCAGAGAACACAAGTCCCTAAATATAATAGAGGGTGAACATTCTGAAGGAGAATTCTGTACAAAATGCTGCAGGAGTATAAGCAGGGCTTGGGGAACTAAGATCCTCCATGTCACATGGGACAGCCCCTCAGAAAAAGTGATGGAGTTCAATACCCTTGAAATTCTACCATTAGGGTAACATTTTGAGTTGACTTTCAAAGATTTAAGTTCAAGGATGTTTCAGTTCAAGGATGTTTTTTCTGCATTGTTTGTAAAAGTATGAAGTGAAAAAGAGGGCAAATGAAATAGCCAACTATTGGAAAATGACCAAATAGCCTGTGTATTCAAAACTGGGTCCAAGTCCTGGCTTCTCCATTTACTAGGCATTATTAACAAGTTACATTGTCTCTGTGTACCTCTGTTTAGAATGTGTGTGTGTGTGTGTGGTTGTGTGTGTTAATTGCTCAGTTGTGTCTGCCCGTTTGTGACCCCATGGGCTCGCCAGGCTCCTCTGTCCATGGAATTCTCCAGGCAAGAGTACTAGAATGGGTTGACATTCACTTTTCTAGGGAATCTTCCCAACCCAGGAATTCAGCCTGGGTCTCCTGCATTGCAGGCACATTCTTTACCATCGGAGTCACCAGGGTAGCCCTCTGTTTAGAATATAGGTTTGCTAATACTACCTCACATGGGAAATGCTACATAGTACTACATTGTATTATTGCCTGTTAAAAGTACATTTCCGGATATGTTTCATGTCATCAGCAAATGCTCAGTATATCAAGGTAAGTGGGGAAAAAAGTCTACATTGTACAGTTTAACCTCATTTTGTTACACATATGTGAGTTCGTGTTTGTCTGTAGTTTAGATCTTCTGCTTGGTCACCTTGGGGTAAAAGAGGTGGTTATGAGTCTCTGGTGAGTCGAGGAGGGCCCCATCTCACAGAGCGTGAAAAGTCCTTTCTCTTTCGCAGAGATCCCCATCTTGCGATGTGGTGAAGGTGCCTCTCCCCTGTTTTATTAAGGGGCTGCTCTCACGTACCTTGTGGAGAGAGCCCCGGGGGAGTCCGACTGGCCCACACGGCCTGTGTGCTGCTCGCAGCCCTGGAGTCTGGTGGACGCAGTTGGCCACCACCTCCTTGGACCACACTGTCATGGTTCTGGGAGGAGGGTGAGTCTTCTCATTGTTCTGTCTGCACCATGGCCCGGGCTCCCCGTGTTTCAGCTTCCTAGTTTGCCCTCGTATGCCTTTTCCTCAAACTTGCCCTTGGTGCCCCAGGGACTGCTGCAGTTGAAGGCTCCCATGTTGGCCTCGTGCTGTGCCGAAATCACCTCCCCTTAGCGCTGGAGTTCACTAGTCCAGGCTCCTGTCCAAGACCAGCTGAACTCATCAGAGGCATTTAAAAACAAGTGGGCCTCACAAGGAGTTGTTGGGGGTCTGGATTCCTTACCTCCTAGGAAGCTTCTGTTCTCTCTCAAACTGGGTCACTGACTCCCCGGTGACATTTGGCTTTGGTAATGGGGGACAAGATTGATGGACAGACATTGAGGAGAACATTGTCCTGTGGTGGGCGTTCTTGCATCTGGATGGTAGGTACCTCTGCTTTACATGTGCAGAACTAAAAGAAACGGCCCATGTGATGGCTTCTAGAGCAAAACTGTGTCCCAAGATGACTTGTTAGACATGCAAGTGGCTGGCAACTTTTAACTTGCAGATTTTCTTGCTAACAAAAAATTGTTAAGATTCTATCTCACATGGGAAATGCTACATAGTACTACATTGTATTATTGCCTGTTAAAAGTACATTTCCGGATATGTTTCATGTCATCAGCAAATGCTCAGTATATCAAGGTAAGTGGGGAAAAAAGTCTACATTGTACAGTTTAACCTCATTTTGTTACACATATGTGAGTTCGTGTTTGTCTGTAGTTTAGATCTTCTGCTTGGTCACCTTGGGGTAAAAGAGGTGGTTATGAGTCTCTGGTGAGTCGAGGAGGGCCCCATCTCACAGAGCGTGAAAAGTCCTTTCTCTTTCGCAGAGATCCCCATCTTGCGATGTGGTGAAGGTGCCTCTCCCCTGTTTTATTAAGGGGCTGCTCTCACGTACCTTGTGGAGAGAGCCCGGGAGAGTCCGACTGGCCCACACGGCCTGTGTGCTGCTCGCAGCCCTGGAGTCTGGTGGACGCAGTTGGCCACCACCTCCTTGGACCACACTGTCATGGTTCTGGGAGGAGGGTGAGTCTTCTCATTGTTCTGTCTGCACCATGGCCCGGGCTCCCCGTGTTTCAGCTTCCTAGTTTGCCCTCGTATGCCTTTTCCTCAAACTTGCCCTTGGTGCCCCAGGGACTGCTGCAGTTGAAGGCTCCCATGTTGGCCTCGTGCTGTGCCGAAATCACCTCCCCTTAGCGCTGGAGTTCACTAGTCCAGGCTCCTGTCCAAGACCAGCTGAACTCATCAGAGGCATTTAAAAACAAGTGGGCCTCACAAGGAGTTGTTGGGGGTCTGGATTCCTTACCTCCTAGGAAGCTTCTGTTCTCTCTCAAACTGGGTCACTGACTCCCCGGTGACATTTGGCTTTGGTAATGGGGGACAAGATTGATGGACAGACATTGAGGAGAACATTGTCCTGTGGTGGGCGTTCTTGCATCTGGATGGTAGGTACCTCTGCTTTACATGTGCAGAACTAAAAGAAACGGCCCATGTGATGGCTTCTAGAGCAAAACTGTGTCCCAAGATGACTTGTTAGACATGCAAGTGGCTGGCAACTTTTAACTTGCAGATTTTCTTGCTAACAAAAAATTGTTAAGATTCTATCTCATCAGGGACACTACTGCATATTCATGAAAAAGAAATTGACTGGAAAAAAACTGTACCATAGTATTAGCCATGCTTACCTCTGGGATGTGGGATTCCAATGGGCCATTTTTTTAAAAATAGATTTTGTTATGTTTTTCAGATTTTCACCAATGAATATGTATTACTTTCACAATTAGAACCATAGATCCTGCTGACAAACTTATTAAAAAAAAAAAAAAAGAAAACACCAAACACCAGTCACATAGAAGGAGACCAGATGGCGACATCTGTGTGGTGAATTTTTGCCCCTGTCCTGGATCCACCCCAGTTATTGCAAATCACAATCCTGTTTTCTGCAGGCAGATCTGTCTCTCCTCAACTACCAGTGAGAGGCCAGTAGGACCATTACATAAGAGTTCCATATGGTCACCAAGAGGGAGGTTGGAAATAGTCTTTGTGTTGGGGTCTACGTCTGAGTTCTAAGCCTTTCAACAAGGCTGCTGATCATAGCCCCCCCCACCCCTCCTACCCACCAAAGTCTGCCATTGGGTCGTCTGTGTGAGATCTACAAGATTACCCTATGGCTTGACAATTTGCTAGAAGGGTTCATGGACCTCAGAAAAGCTGCTCTCTGTTTTCACAGTTGTGGTTCATTATAGTGAAAGGAGGCAGATTCAAACTGGCAAAGGGGGTATCGAGTGGAATCCAGGAGAAACCAGGCACGAGCTTCCTGGTGGCCCCACCTTGTTGGAGTCATGTGGACAACATGTAATTCCCCCTGGTAACACCCATGAGGGCTCGCCACATTGAGCCTTCCTGTGCAGGGTTTGCGTGAGGCCTCAGTCATGTAGGCAGGTTGTACCTGGCCTTGGCTACTCAGTCTCTAGCCTCCCCAAAGGTCAAGATGATAGAGTTTGGCCCAGGTGAACCCAAATAGGCATTTTTCCAGGTATCCATTATATAGCATAAATGATTTGTCTTGGCCCTGAGTCCCTGGTGCACAAGAGAGAGTCTTCTCAGCCAGGATATTCCAATAGCTTACAAGCTATCTCCCAGAGCCACTCAAGGTCCAAGCCGTCCTTTGGAAAGTGAAGAGTTAACCTTCTGGGTTAACCTTTTACTTCCCAAGAGGTCAGGTTTTATAAGCTTGGGCCTAGCCTCCTTCTGTTTTCTTATTTTTCAGCCCTTTCTCGTTCATGGGCCTAGAGGTGGCCCTTGAAGGTGGGAAAAACCATGCTTTATCCTCCTTGTGGCATTCACAGCATTCTCTAAGGCTCTCTTGGAGGCAAAATTCTATGTGGGACCTTGGGTTGGATCAACATTCTCATAATCAAAATTTTATACCTCAGCAGCTATGTCTCTGCTCTGGTCTCCACAGGTGTTTCTGAGACCCCTGGAAATGGGCTGTGTTGGCTATATATCTGCTTTGATTAGAGTCTGAACCACTGATGGTCTGTACTGAGGCCACACAGCCCTGTCGCCCTCCCAGGCTGGGCCCTGCTTCCTTCTCTCATCATGCCTTGCAATGAGTGCCAGTACTTTGCAAAGTAACGTACCTCCTGCTGGGTGCAAATCCTTAAACTAGGTGAAGGCCAAAGAGGCCTGGAGATTGTAGTTGACCATGAATTCTAATGAGAAAATAGGGAGTTAGTCATTAAGAAAATATTAGGCAGTGACAGAAAGACTGACCAAACTGGAGTCAAACAAAGCTCAATCTGAGTCATTGCTTAATTATTTTCTAGTTCTGTGAACCTGAGTAAGTGATTTGCTGTCTGAGTTTCATTTTTTTTTTCATCTTTAAAAATGAGAATATTAAAACTGGCTGTAGTTCTGATTAGAAAAAAAGTATGCGTAAAGGCTAGCCCAGTATATGTCATGTGGTGGACCACAATGAGGAGTAGTCCCTACTAATGCTATGTTGGAGCGTACAACATGTAATTCCCCTGGTAACACCCATGAGGGCTCGCCACATTGAGCCTTCCTGTGCAGGTTGCGTGAGGCCTCAGTCATGTAGGCAGGTTGTACCTGGCCTTGGCTACTCAGTCTCTAGCCTCCCCAAAGGTCAAGATGATAGAGTTTGGCCCAGGTGAACCCAAATAGGCATTTTTCCAGGTATCCATTATATAGCATAAATGATTTGTCTTGGCCCTGAGTCCCTGGTGCACAAGAGAGAGTCTTCTCAGCCAGGATATTCCAATAGCTTACAAGCTATCTCCCAGAGCCACTCAAGGTCCAAGCCGTCCTTTGGAAAGTGAAGAGTTAACCTTCTGGGTTAACCTTTTACTTCCCAAGAGGTCAGGTTTTATAAGCTTGGGCCTAGCCTCCTTCTGTTTTCTTATTTTTCAGCCCTTTCTCGTTCATGGGCCTAGAGGTGGCCCTTGAAGGTGGGAAAAACCATGCTTTATCCTCCTTGTGGCATTCACAGCATTCTCTAAGGCTCTCTTGGAGGCAAAATTCTATGTGGGACCTTGGGTTGGATCAACATTCTCATAATCAAAATTTTATACCTCAGCAGCTATGTCTCTGCTCTGGTCTCCACAGGTGTTTCTGAGACCCCTGGAAATGGGCTGTGTTGGCTATATATCTGCTTTGATTAGAGTCTGAACCACTGATGGTCTGTACTGAGGCCACACAGCCCTGTCGCCCTCCCAGGCTGGGCCCTGCTTCCTTCTCTCATCATGCCTTGCAATGAGTGCCAGTACTTTGCAAAGTAACGTACCTCCTGCTGGGTGCAAATCCTTAAACTAGGTGAAGGCCAAAGAGGCCTGGAGATTGTAGTTGACCATGAATTCTAATGAGAAAATAGGGAGTTAGTCATTAAGAAAATATTAGGCAGTGACAGAAAGACTGACCAAACTGGAGTCAAACAAAGCTCAATCTGAGTCATTGCTTAATTATTTTCTAGTTCTGTGAACCTGAGTAAGTGATTTGCTGTCTGAGTTTCATTTTTTTTTTCATCTTTAAAAATGAGAATATTAAAACTGGCTGTAGTTCTGATTAGAAAAAAAGTATGCGTAAAGGCTAGCCCAGTATATGTCATGTGGTGGACCACAATGAGGAGTAGTCCCTACTAATGCTATGTGGCTGCATTAACAGAGTAGATCTTTCTAGATCTAAGGAGGTAGTTGACACACTCTCCGCTTCATCTGGGGATACATGTTCAGTTTGGGGCACTCAATTAGGATACGTGTCTGAACATTTGGAGTTTTTCCAAGGATGATGGCCATGAAGGCAGAGAGTCTAGAAAACATGTCATATGAAGGAAATGAGGATGCTTCACTTGGAAAAGAGAAAGTTTAGTTTGCTCTGCCTTTAAATGTTTGCTGGGTTACTGATAGATGATAGATGACGGTAGGTTACCATGAATGGTGTCAGATTCTTAATCTCCAATGGAGAAGAATTCACATTGGGATCAAAAGGTGATGGTCACTCAGAGCTTCGTGCAGTGAAAGGTTTATGAAAGTAAGAAAGGATAGGGAAAAACTTCCAGCACAGACACTGGAAGGGAAGTAGAAGACTATCCCCGCTTTGCCAGTTTAGGCATGACAATTTGTATTTTCCAGTCGGTTATCGAAACAATAGCTTAAGGTCATAAAGGTATTCCAGTCCTACACCCACAACATGAGATTAGCCAGGGGATAATCTCCTGGCTAGGTGAGACATACTGGTGTAAAGACCTTTCTAGGCCCACGGCATCAACATAAGACAATAAACTTAGTTTTGGGTTGATCTCATCATAACAAATATTTCAGGTTAGAAAAATACCTGTCTTTCTTTTTGTCCCTCACCTCCTCCTCCTTGTCCTTGGGACTTGCTAACCTCCTTGCCAATTCTGCTCACGAACCCCTTTCATTCTGAACCCCTTTCATTACCATGTAGACACGTGTGATGTAGCTCCAAACAACATACCAGATCCCAGGGGGAATCTCTAGGGGGCTAGACCCATCAGAAACAATTCCAGCTGTCTAACAGTTAGAACTGCCCATATATAGCAGAAAAGCTAAAAAAGAAAAAGGAACGACCCAGTAGCACATTAGACTTCCTCTGAATTGTCCTAGTCCTGGAATCATGTATTGGAAGGTATATAACTGGTGGGAGCATGGACATTTCAATTTAGGATGGACACCAGGCTGAGAACAAGCTCCAAGGGTCCATGTCTTAGTGGCTGTCTTGCTTGTTTCTCTTGTTAAGATTTGGTAGGAGCTACTACACATAAAGACCTCTTGATACTAAATATTATTATAACATTGAAGAAGCTGCAGAGAGCTGTGGAATGTGGAAAGGGAAGTCCTCTTCTCCTCTACACAGTTATCTCTCTAGAATGAAATTTCAGCTTGGTTTGGGAGAGAGTGTCCCAGCAAGTGTTTCTCTTCAGAATGATTAAAGTCGTTGGGCCCATCTGGACTCATTCATTTTAACTATTCCATTTCCCAAGAATATCATCTCATTACTTTTTCAATGACCCAGTATTTTCAGCACAAGTGAATGAATCCAGAAAGTCATTTTAGCCATTGATTATTTTTGGTAACCTTCTGATCCGTACTGAATCCCTTTTCTTTTAATTTCCATTTATGTCCTCCTGTCTTGTCATCTGTTCTGAGCTGAAAATAGTAACTTGGCTTGACCTTATTATCTACCATTTAAGATTTTTATAGTCTTTGGTTCAATCTCATCTTAATAAGTGTAGCTAGGCTGCAGACTGTAGTTTCTTTCTTTTTTTGTGAGGCTGCTTTTTGTAGCTCATATCTATTATCACAGGACCAACTTTACTCTTCTCCTCTAGGTATCTGAGAATCTCCCTTTATCTTTCTGATAAGAGCTAGCTTCAAAGCCAGTCTTAGAAAGGTATAAACAAAAAGTATCACCTCTTTAGCCTTAAACTCTCTCCCAGGTCTGTTTGTGAATATACTTAAAAAAAAAAATCCTACTTACATGGGATTTCAAATGCCACTGGGAAGGACAACATACTAAGTGGTGTTATTAGAGGTGAATGTGGCTGAATTGATCAGTTCCTTTGCTAGGAGTAAAAATTTTACTTTTTGCCATTTAAAACCATTGTCTTTTAATTTTTTAAAAATTTGTTTATTTTTAATGGAAGGATAATTACTTTACAATATTGTGTTGGTTTCTACCAAATATCAGCATGAATCAGCCATAGGTTTACCCATGTCCCCTCCCACTTGAACATCCCTCCCAGCCCCCTCCCATCACACCACTCTAGGTTGTTAGCAAGCCCTGGTTTGAGTGCTAGGAGTAAAACTTGATGCTGGAGAAAAATTAGGGCAATAGGAGAACTCTGGGAATTTATTTGGACAAACAATATTCTTTAAGCCAACATGTTATGATTTGGTAGTAGGATATGGAAATAAACATGAAAAAGACATAGTAGTTGACCTCAAGGACCTGCAGTGCTGGAATGTGGGGCTGTGAGTTAAGACATGTAAGAAAACATAGACAGGCAAATTTCAGAGCCATTTAGAAGACAAATTTCGTGTTTTGAGAAGAACAAGATCTGGGTGCCCTAAAGTAGTTTTCATACTAAGAAATGGGGAGAAAGGAGACAGAGAGTAGTAGAAAAGAACCTTCCAGCTCCCTGAGATGCTATTTTCATTGAGGAAGAGACTTTCTTTAGATTTCTAATGATCTTTCTAGTGTGTTCGGCCTGCTTGAGGATCCCTAAAACCCATTCAGTTCTTTCAGGTCTGGGAAGAACTTGGATACACATCGCAGGGCCTGTCTTCTGTAGCAACTCCAATTTAAGAGGAAGCAGCAAGTCAGCAGGAAAGGAAAAGACTCCCCTTTCTTCCTGGCTAGAGTCCTCCTCCTTCCTCTCTGGAACACCAAGTCATCCTCACGTCGCCAGGCCCAGCTCACATTCCACCTCCCTGCTGCACTCTCAGAACCTCCGTCAGACTGGAGCTCTGCTGAGCTGCGGTGCATTCAACCATCCTCCTCTCGAGCCGTCCTTCCTGGCTAGGGTGGGAGGCTGGCCACAGTCCACTCACCATCATCCCTCTCAGGTAGTGGGAGAAAGGCTACCAGGTCTGTCGAGGGCTCACAGACTAGCCTCACCTTTCTCCAAATGAGATTTACTGGAATTATCTGAGGTATATGAATTCTATGAGAACTTTAAACATTGTTTCTCTTTTAATAATGACAATATTTTTATCAGTTTAAGAATTGAAATTATATTTTTTTGCAATGATAATTTGCTACCCCAAAACATTTTTAAATAAGAATGAACTATGTTATTTAAATTTGGATTTTGTAGACAATCACTGGGGTCAAGAGACTACTTTTTCTTCAAAAGAGATCCCTTGTATTGCTCAAATTTGAGAGATGTGGGTTTCATTCATTCATTCACTCCATAAACATTTATTGTATGTCTGCACGTCATGTGGGGCTTCTGGGGTGGCTCAGATGATAAAGAATCTGCCTGCAATGCAAAGTAGGATATGGAAATAAACATGAAAAAGACATAGTAGTTGACCTCAAGGACCTGCAGTGCTGGAATGTGGGGCTGTGAGTTAAGACATGTAAGAAAACATAGACAGGCAAATTTCAGAGCCATTTAGAAGACAAATTTCGTGTTTTGAGAAGAACAAGATCTGGGTGCCCTAAAGTAGTTTTCATACTAAGAAATGGGGAGAAAGGAGACAGAGAGTAGTAGAAAAGAACCTTCCAGCTCCCTGAGATGCTATTTTCATTGAGGAAGAGACTTTCTTTAGATTTCTAATGATCTTTCTAGTGTGTTCGGCCTGCTTGAGGATCCCTAAAACCCATTCAGTTCTTTCAGGTCTGGGAAGAACTTGGATACACATCGCAGGGCCTGTCTTCTGTAGCAACTCCAATTTAAGAGGAAGCAGCAAGTCAGCAGGAAAGGAAAAGACTCCCCTTTCTTCCTGGCTAGAGTCCTCCTCCTTCCTCTCTGGAACACCAAGTCATCCTCACGTCGCCAGGCCCAGCTCACATTCCACCTCCCTGCTGCACTCTCAGAACCTCCGTCAGACTGGAGCTCTGCTGAGCTGCGGTGCATTCAACCATCCTCCTCTCGAGCCGTCCTTCCTGGCTAGGGTGGGAGGCTGGCCACAGTCCACTCACCATCATCCCTCTCAGGTAGTGGGAGAAAGGCTACCAGGTCTGTCGAGGGCTCACAGACTAGCCTCACCTTTCTCCAAATGAGATTTACTGGAATTATCTGAGGTATATGAATTCTATGAGAACTTTAAACATTGTTTCTCTTTTAATAATGACAATATTTTTATCAGTTTAAGAATTGAAATTATATTTTTTTGCAATGATAATTTGCTACCCCAAAACATTTTTAAATAAGAATGAACTATGTTATTTAAATTTGGATTTTGTAGACAATCACTGGGGTCAAGAGACTACTTTTTCTTCAAAAGAGATCCCTTGTATTGCTCAAATTTGAGAGATGTGGGTTTCATTCATTCATTCACTCCATAAACATTTATTGTATGTCTGCACGTCATGTGGGGCTTCTGGGGTGGCTCAGATGATAAAGAATCTGCCTGCAATGCAAGAGACCTGAGTTTGATCCCTGGGTCAGAAAGATCCTTTGGAGAAGGGAATGGTTATCCACTCCAGTATTCTTGCCTGGAGAATTCCATGGACAGAGGAGCTTGGTGGGCTATAGTCCATGGGGTCACCAAAGAGTTAGATACAAGTGAGCAACTAACACTTTCACCTTCAAGTGTCATGTGCTGGGCACTGTGTCAGGCCCATGAACAAGTGGTCTGACATGCTCTAGGTTCCATAATCCTAAGTAAATGCTGTTACTGACTTAGCAGCACCTCCCACCTGGATGAGGTTGTTGATTTCTCTATGCTTTGTTTTCTCCAGTAATAAAAGTGAGAGTATCTTATCTATTTCTCTCACCTCAGAGGTGTAGGAAAACAGACCCTAGGATTTAAAAAAAGATGCCCACAAGAAATTACTTGTATCCACATTCAGTGTTTCTAAGTCAGCTGCCAGTGCTAAATCCATCTCTTCCACCTCCCGCTAGTCTCAGGGATAGGGATCCAGGGCCTATGGAGGATCTCAACCAGTTTGAGCAGAAATGGGTTCTACACTGCACAGTGGAAGATTTTTCACAAGAGCTATTTTCAGATTTGTTGATGATGCCATCGACCTCCAATTTCACATTTCACAAACTCCCGAGGGGCTGAGAAGTTACTCCCTAGGAATCTTCTCTGCTTAGTGGGAGCTCAGGGGCAGCATTGCTGATGGGTTTAAAGAACAATCTGTCACAAAGCTAAGGGGCTTATTACTCATTCTAACGCTGAGCAGTAAATAAACACCAGACTAGATGGAGATATAACCTGGGACCTTTCAACACAGAGCTAATATGAATAGCCATGAAAGTAGCACATTTGCAAACCCACCACCCACTGAAACATCGCTTGTTAACAATGCCTAACCCTCCGGCAGATAGTTGCAGTGCAGTCAGCAAGAACTGCGGTGTGATGCTTACATGTCAGAGTAAATCCCTAACAGGGCCACTACCCTGCTGGTCTACTGCTGCCAGAGTGTAGGTGGGATACCCTTTGTGTTAAAGGGAGACGTTCCTTTTAAACTATGCTGACAGGCAGATGTGGACCCAGAATCCCTCCATCTAGTTGGGCAGATTTTACTGATCCTGAGCATCAGAGGGCAGGGTTTTGTTTCCAAAGCTTCCAAGTCTAGAGCCAGACTTCCATGGATCCCTGCAATGCATGTGTGTGGGCATTGTAGGAGGCACAGTGTAGTCCTATCGGGGGGCTGCCTTATTTACCAGAGCCTGCTCTCTCAGTGAGTGGAGCAAGAGCTACAAAGAACTTTGTTGGGCCATGATACCTTTCATTCACTCTGCCAGTGTCTACTGAATGTTTTGTGCCAGAGACCACATGATCTAGTATGTCTAGTGCGCTATCTACAGAGGTAGATGGGACACAGTCCTTCCCTTACAGATACTTATGGTCCAGGTGGCGAAGCCAACAAGTAAGGAGGAAATTCTAATACAGAGCAGTCAATGGTGTTGGTTGCTTTGACCTAGTCTTGGAGGGTTGAAAAATGCTTGTGGGAAGTTCAAACTGAGACCAGAGGGTTTATGGGATACAGCAGGTCAGTCTGAAGGGATGGTGACATGTACAAATCTCAAGGTGCTGAATAGCATGTCAATTTGGAAATTACACGTATTTATGGATGACTGCTCATAGAATACTTCCTTGGTGGCTAGATGGTAAGTAATCTGCCTGCAATGCAGGAGACTGGGGTTTGATCCCTGGGTCATAGAATGCAAGATGATATGATGAGAAATGAGATGGGAGAAATAAACATCCTGGATTAAATTGCCTTCTAGTTATTTTCCCCTGCATTCCTTCCCTGAGGCAGACATAGCAGAGTGTATTTCTCTTTGCATTAAATAAACCAAACCAAAAAAAAAAAAAAAAAAAACACCACTGCAAACCCAAACCCAACCCTTGAGTAACCTTTTAAATTGCTTGGTTGATGGCTATTTAGAAGTAAAGTGATATCTCAGTGCTGCGAGTCAGGTTGGGGAAAACAACACATGTGAGGGCTAGTTATCACAGGGGCTATGATCTGGTATTTGCCAATCTTGCAAATGCTCAACCAAAAGTTCACTTTTTAAGAAAGAAAGTTACTGGGGACTTGGTACAGAAACAGAAGGAACTGTGCCAGAGGGATGCTCGGAGCAACTCTCCGAAGTGAACACGAGATGGAATGTCTAGTTGGGCAGCGTTAGAGACCTGCAGAGGCAGAAACTGTAGTCCTGTGAATAAGAAGGTGACTGCTTTGTGACAACTTGGATTGTCAAATCAAGATAGCAGGTGTAATTAACAATAGGAACAATATTAAGTCTTGGCATAACGGTTTATGCATCCAAAGCATGTAGCAATAATTAAGCTACCGGCTCAGTTGCTCTATCAGGGAATAAAATAACAGTGAATTTAATAATATAAGAGGATTATTTCTTTCTCCCATAGAAATCTGAGCTGGTAAGTGGCCCAGGGACTGCTTCATGAAGTTGTGTTCAACCATTGTCCTTTAAGGTCAAAGATGACCCACCACTATCACATCCAACTTGCAATGTGCAGAAAAAGGAAAGGGGAAAGGGGGACAAACAGCTCCTTTCAAAGGTATAGCCTGAGAATATCTATTCTCTTTAAATTGCTTTGGCCAGCAATTGATTGCTTGGCCACACCTTGCTGCAGTGAGACCTGGAAACTATAGCCTCTAAGTGGGCAGTGTGTGTTTAGCTGGAATTTGGGGTGTTATTGCCAAGGAAAGAGATGAGCATTGATAGTGGTGGGCAGCTGGCAGTTCTGGCTGTATGTTAATCTCCAACATGTCATGTGAGCCTCTCAACAAGCTTGTTAGAAAGGAAGCAGAGACTTTTGATCTTCTTGTTTGTACATGAGGGAAATGAGACAGACTAAGAGACTGGTCATATGCCTCATGAGGTGCCCTGGTGTGGTTTACTGTCCATCCCTAAGGTTTCTAAAACATAGTCCTCAACCTGGGAATTGTGTTCCCAGTGATATAACTCCTTTCCAGAAAATCTTCAGGATAAACACAAGTTAGAGGCCCAAAGGACACAAATTCAAGGGCACTTTGAACATGGCCCCATGTCTGGGCTGACCATGTTGGATTGTACCTCCTCCAATCCAAGCAAATACCAGGGCAAATAGGACAACGGGGCTTAATGCAAAGAACACCTGAGTTAGGGTGTCAGGAGGCAGGATTCTGGTCCTGGTTCTGTGGCCCATGTAGTCATCTTCAGGGGGCATAAATGGCCTGCCTAGGAAATCATGGACCCTGAGGCTGACACCAGCCTATCTTCTCGTGTAACCTCAGAGCGACATTGTGAAGAGGTATTATTATCTACAGTTTACACAAAACAACACCAAGGTCCAAAGAACTGAGCTGGATTCCAACCCAGGCCCTGTAACCCCAAGCCTGGGGGCTCCTCCTGCTAAAGCAGACTGTTCTAGACACCAAGCAGCTGCTGGGTAAACTGGATTTGATGTCAAATGCATGACCGAAGGCGTGGTCGACTAACAGCGCTTTTGCGTGGGGCCCACGGACTTAGGTGGCTAGGTTGTGCCCTTAGGATTGCCATTTTGTGAAAGAAGCCCCTATACTGGAGGGCAGATCCCCTAAACCCACCTTTTTCACACAGGCAGTCTGCTGGACAGGTTTTCCCTGAGCAACTCTTTTTTTTTTTTATTAATTTTCTTCTCCTTTCAAAATTACCAAAGGATTACTTGCTCACAAAATTCAAATACCATAGAAGGATCTAAGATAGTGACATTACACCCAGCCTCCCCACCTTCTCCTTTAGGCCTTTTCCCAGAGGTAACCACTGTTGGCCATTCGGTGAGCATCTTCAGCTGTTCTGTCTGTGCGTTTCTTTTTGTCTAGAATTTTCAAAAGTAACAGTGGGAATGTGTAGACTGTTCTACAATTTGTTTTTTCCCTCTTAATGGTATGTTGCATTTATCTTTCTATCCTGGAACATTAACATTGGACTCATTCCTTCTGGCAGTCGTCTCTTAGACTGGCCACGGATCCAGTTCCTACTCACATTTTGGTATTGTATGATCTGTTGTTAATAGTGTGGACTTTAGATCCATACCATTTCCCTCCTGAGTCCTGGATCCATCACATTTTAGCTGAGTGATGACAGGAACTTAACTGCTGGATCCTGGGAGATTTAACTGCTCTGTGCTGCAGTTTCTTTGCCTGTAAAATGAGGTAAGTAACAGTAACCTCTGTCATAGGATACCTAGAGGACGAAGTGAACTAGCGAGGTAACATGCTTAGATCCCGGCATTTATGTTTTATGAGTGCTACACACATATCTGGTCTGTTTATGGTTGGATAGTATTTCACCTTATGTCCAGTTTCTTATTACTTGATATTAAGATTGTGATTTTTTCTTTTACTAACGTAAATTTTGTTGAGATCAATATATTTTTTACAAATAATTTTGTGCACATGAGGTAGTAGGTCTGTAGAATACTTTTCTTGGAATAGTGCTAATGAGTCAAAAGGTATGGACATTTCCAATAACGGTGTAGGCCTGATGGTGCTTTTCTTGGTTCTCTCCCATCAGCTCACCCAGTAGCAGCTATTGGGCTTTATGCCATCAACTTGTCCTTCACATGGCCAGTGACTGGCAGAGCTACATGGCAGCAAGCAGTCCCCTTTTTCTTCCCAGGGCCTGGCCCTTTTTGAACACATGGTAGATGGGATGGCTTCCTGGAGATCCTAATGGGGATTCTGAATTGCCACTTTATGCTAAGTGTGATGCATAGGGGGCAGGTGACCCTGGCAAGAACCTTGATCAGACCCCCCATTTAAGCTGAGGCTGAGATGGCTCAAGGGGTCAAGAGAATGCACCTGTGGTTTCACTCCTGAATCTGTCCAGCTTCACCGAGGTCTTGATGACCTAGGACTTTTTTTTTTGACCTATGTGTCTTTGGTGAATGACTTGGGGGAATGAATATGGCAGTATGGATGTGATGACTCATAGGCACCAGGTGGACTCCTGGAAACCTCAGAAGAGGAACAAGACAGCGCTGTGCATTGCTGCTGTGCATTTCTCGTGACCTAATTAATACAACAAGCTTCCCGGTGACGTAGTTGTAAAGAATTCGACAACTGAGCAGGAGTTGAGGAGTTGATCCTTGGCTGGGGAAAATCGCCTGGAGGAAGAAATGGCAACCCCCTCCAGTATACTTGCCTGAAAAATCTCATGGTCAAAGGAGCTTGGTGGGCTATGGTCCATGGGGTCACAAAGAGTTGGACATAATTTAGAGATGAGACAACAAGAACAACAATTAACATGGACTAAGGAATAAATGTGATAATCTGACTAGGGGAATAAAAGATTGGTGATTTCTCTAATTAATGAACACTGATTGAGTAGTTACTTTATGTTGGGCACTATGCTTGTGATTCGCTGGCCATATGGAAATGACTAAGACATAATTCCACCACTTGAAGATACCAAAGATGTTTTCAGAGTCCTTGAAAAGGCAGATTTTCAAGGACAATGGAAGTGATGATGATAATAATAATGCAGATGGTGCTTGATTTCTATCAATAACACAGATCTGAGGGTTAGAGTGAGGTGTGAGTGGGCATTTTGGGTCCTCTTGCAAAGAAATGATTAGTGGGGAGGACTTCTTGTATGAATATTATAAATTAAAAATTAGTCTATTTTCATTTCCTTTGAAAAAACACAGTTGTTTAGACATTTAGAAAACTGTAAAGGAAATTAAAGATCACTCACAACTTTCATGCAGAGACAGCCATTGTTAACAGTAAGCTTATTTATGTTTGATCACATTGCATATATGTCCACACCTACACAAAGCCTTTAAAAATTATTGCAAATGCATACACTCACACACTCTCACCTGATACAAGAATAATAAGGGCACAGGGAATTCAATCTTTGTTACGATGTACCCTAAGGAGGTGACAAGGGCTCATCAATGCTTTTATTTTATTATTATTTTTTTAAAGATGAAAAAAGCCTAGAATTTTGAATGTTGAATCCCCATCTTTTGCAAACATGGCTCACAGGCACACAAAGCAATGAGACTTCAGCGTCTACATTCATTTTAGTATTTAAAGACCACCATTGAGGGAAGAGTCTGCACTCCTAATACAGGGGACCTGGATTTGATCACTGGTCAGGGAATTAGACTCCACATGACTCTAAGTTGATAACTCTAAAGAGTTCTCATGCTGCAACCAAAAGAGATCCCACATGCCACAACTAAGACCTGGTACAGGCAAATAAATATCTTTTTAAAAAATCGTTAAAAATAATAAAGACCACCACTGAAAATTCCTTCCTAGAACTTCATTCAGGCCTTGGACCTGATTCAAAGCCCACCACTGAAACTGACTGCATTACCCCTTCCCATCCATTCACCTAGTGCTGTTTCTCCTTTCTTTTCTGACATCTCCACCGCAGCCAACTCCAGAAGCACTTTTCCTCTTTCAGTTTGTTCCACAGGCCGTCCTCTTCCTCTCAGCATCTATCATTTCTCAGCATGAAAAACTCTCCTTTCTCTCTTTACCAGGGTCCTGCATCCTGGGAATCGAAGTAATTTGAATTTGGTGATTGTGACAACAATGAAACAACTTTTGTGAAAAGCAGAGTTTAAAATTCAGGAGTTTCCGGCTGTTGAGCCCTAACTCTCTCTTTGCCTTCCTTCTGTGGATACTCCTGGGAGGGGGTTGCCTCTGAGTTCCCCCTGGACTTGATTGTTCAGCCCTAGAGGACGAGAAACAGTGATCACACTCAGGGAGGTGACTTCTGCCACCTGGAGGGGTGGGACTGCAGTGTGTGCATGCATAGTTGTTCAGTCATGTCCGACTCTTTGTGACTCCATGGACTGTAGCCCACCAGGTTTCTCTGTGCATTGGATTCTCCAGGCAGGATCACTGGAGTGGGTTGCTATGGCCTCCTCCAGGGCATCTTCCTGCCTCAGGGATTGAACCCACATCCCTTATATCTCCTGCATTGACTGGCAGGCTCTTTACCACTAACACCACCTGGGAAGCCAGTTACCAAGCTCAGGTTCAGCCTGGCCTCTCCTACCAGGAATGACCTTTGCAACCCTCATGTGGAATCTCTGCCCTCCTAGCCTGCCCCTGCCCTGGAACTGTCCCTTGCCCCAGCCCTGGGGTGGCCTTAGGAGCTGAAATCACAGTGTGGGGACTGGGGAGGGTGCCGTTTCCTCTGCCAGTGGCTGCAAGCGTCACTGCTGTGGGCTGCTCATATCAGCCTTTCCCCCCATCCTGGAAGTCAGGCCTTCTGAAGACTTTGTCTCCTCTGTTAGGAAGTGCTTTGAACTCTCCAAAAATTAGCGGCAAGTGTATCTGTGCCTATTAACATCCCACTTCCCTGGCACTCCTCTAGGCTACCCTGGCACTTTTGTAGGCTACCACTTAAACAATGGGCTCCAATTCTCTGTTAAAAAAAAAAAAAAGATCTGCTCAAATCTCGTTTCAGAAAGAGGACACGGGAGGCACAGAACATGGAGCCCATCTCCCGACGAGAGCCATCTGTTCTCATTAGAGTGATCTCGCAGCCTCAGCTTGGGAGGGAGGGGCCTCCAGGTGCTCAGAAGGAAGCCCGCCTGCCAGTTACCCTTTCCGAGACTTTGCTTTTTTTGTTTTGTTTAGTTTTGTTTTTGTCTGGCAGGCTCAAAGAGAGACTGTCCTACTTTCCAAGAGAACGATCACTCCAATATTTTAAGAAATTAAGTCCCTGGGAAAAAATCTAGTTTGAGAGGGCTTGTAATGGCTCCTTGACCCCATGCTGTGCTGTCAATTTGAGAATTTTTGGGGAGGGCTTGTAATGTCCTTGACGAGAAACAGTGATCACACTCAGGGAGGTGACTTCTGCCACCTGGAGGGGTGGGACTGCAGTGTGTGCATGCATAGTTGTTCAGTCATGTCCGACTCTTTGTGACTCCATGGACTGTAGCCCACCAGGTTTCTCTGTGCATTGGATTCTCCAGGCAGGATCACTGGAGTGGGTTGCTATGGCCTCCTCCAGGGCATCTTCCTGCCTCAGGGATTGAACCCACATCCCTTATATCTCCTGCATTGACTGGCAGGCTCTTTACCACTAACACCACCTGGGAAGCCAGTTACCAAGCTCAGGTTCAGCCTGGCCTCTCCTACCAGGAATGACCTTTGCAACCCTCATGTGGAATCTCTGCCCTCCTAGCCTGCCCCTGCCCTGGAACTGTCCCTTGCCCCAGCCCTGGGGTGGCCTTAGGAGCTGAAATCACAGTGTGGGGACTGGGGAGGGTGCCGTTTCCTCTGCCAGTGGCTGCAAGCGTCACTGCTGTGGGCTGCTCATATCAGCCTTTCCCCCCATCCTGGAAGTCAGGCCTTCTGAAGACTTTGTCTCCTCTGTTAGGAAGTGCTTTGAACTCTCCAAAAATTAGCGGCAAGTGTATCTGTGCCTATTAACATCCCACTTCCCTGGCACTCCTCTAGGCTACCCTGGCACTTTTGTAGGCTACCACTTAAACAATGGGCTCCAATTCTCTGTTAAAAAAAAAAAAAAGATCTGCTCAAATCTCGTTTCAGAAAGAGGACACGGGAGGCACAGAACATGGAGCCCATCTCCCGACGAGAGCCATCTGTTCTCATTAGAGTGATCTCGCAGCCTCAGCTTGGGAGGGAGGGGCCTCCAGGTGCTCAGAAGGAAGCCCGCCTGCCAGTTACCCTTTCCGAGACTTTGCTTTTTTTGTTTTGTTTAGTTTTGTTTTTGTCTGGCAGGCTCAAAGAGAGACTGTCCTACTTTCCAAGAGAACGATCACTCCAATATTTTAAGAAATTAAGTCCCTGGGAAAAAAAAAAATCTAGTTTGAGAGGGCTTGTAATGGCTCCTTGACCCCATGCTGTGCTGTTCAATTTATAAGAGAGAAATATTACAGAGGTTGGGAGCCAACATCGGTGTGCACAGCCATTGCCTGAAAAGGGACGGATGTTTCCTGGGGACAGTGAACCTCCCCCCACGGACCCCCCAGCATTTGTTCAATCTGGAAAGAATCTATCTGCCAGGCTCCCACTCCTACATTCCAGGAAGAGCCAGGCCTGTTCATTGTCCTCTGTGTTTGGAAAGTGATAATAATTCCTCTGAGACCTGACGGGGCTCCGGAGGATGTGATCAAAGTCCTGCTGGTGATGGAAACTACCGGTGGCAGGGGTTTATACATTTTGCAGGTGTCTTTCTATTGCGAGCCTGCAGGGATGCCCACTGAGTCAAAAATATATTACCACAAACATATTCCTTTTGGGGGTATCCTATATCACACTGTAGGGAAAGGCAGATAAAATAACAAGACCATTTGGCCTCAAATTGAAAATGACTTTTCCTAGATTTTACATTATCGACTTTGCCTGCAAGACTGGCCTGAGGCCTAAACTGTGACTCCCAGTTTCCTGCATATTTGGAATATCTTTCTCCTCCCTTGGGGTCTCCCTCCTCCCTGTCCCCCACACCCCTTACCAAGCTGCCACTCTGCCTCCCATCAAGTGCTTGGCTTGTGTAACCTGCCTGTCAGTCGATTCCTGCTAAAACGCTAGCTGGAGGGAGGATGTTCTCAAGGGGAATATTTGCATTTTAATAGGTGGCTTGAATATGGGAGGAGCTTCACTGCTCAAATCTCGTTTCAGAAAGAGGACACGGGAGGCACAGAACATGGAGCCCATCTCCCGACGAGAGCCATCTGTTCTCATTAGAGTGATCTCGCAGCCTCAGCTTGGGAGGGAGGGGCCTCCAGGTGCTCAGAAGGAAGCCCGCCTGCCAGTTACCCTTTCCGAGACTTTGCTTTTTTTGTTTTGTTTAGTTTTGTTTTTGTCTGGCAGGCTCAAAGAGAGACTGTCCTACTTTCCAAGAGAACGATCACTCCAATATTTTAAGAAATTAAGTCCCTGGGAAAACAAATCTAGTTTGAGAGGGCTTGTAATGGCTCCTTGACCCCATGCTGTGCTGTTCAATTTATAAGAGAGAAATATTACAGAGGTTGGGAGCCAACATCGGTGTGCACAGCCATTGCCTGAAAAGGGACGGATGTTTCCTGGGGACAGTGAACCTCCCCCCACGGACCCCCCAGCATTTGTTCAATCTGGAAAGAATCTATCTGCCAGGCTCCCACTCCTACATTCCAGGAAGAGCCAGGCCTGTTCATTGTCCTCTGTGTTTGGAAAGTGATAATAATTCCTCTGAGACCTGACGGGGCTCCGGAGGATGTGATCAAAGTCCTGCTGGTGATGGAAACTACCGGTGGCAGGGGTTTATACATTTTGCAGGTGTCTTTCTATTGCGAGCCTGCAGGGATGCCCACTGAGTCAAAAATATATTACCACAAACATATTCCTTTTGGGGGTATCCTATATCACACTGTAGGGAAAGGCAGATAAAATAACAAGACCATTTGGCCTCAAATTGAAAATGACTTTTCCTAGATTTTACATTATCGACTTTGCCTGCAAGACTGGCCTGAGGCCTAAACTGTGACTCCCAGTTTCCTGCATATTTGGAATATCTTTCTCCTCCCTTGGGGTCTCCCTCCTCCCTGTCCCCCACACCCCTTACCAAGCTGCCACTCTGCCTCCCATCAAGTGCTTGGCTTGTGTAACCTGCCTGTCAGTCGATTCCTGCTAAAACGCTAGCTGGAGGGAGGATGTTCTCAAGGGGGGAATATTTGCATTTTAATAGGTGGCTTGAATATGGAGGAGCTTCAGCCTGAAGCTGGGAGCCCTCACTGGGGAAAAGGCGGGCAGTTTTGGATGGGGGCAAAGGTGTGTGAGGACCTGAGACACTACCAAACCCTACAGAGTGCATGCCATGGAACTAGCCTTTCTTTCTCTTTTGTCCCCAAACGTCAGAGTATATGGCATCTCATACACTCTTGTAGGGCAAAAAGGAAGTCTTTTACAGGAGAGTGGGAAGCAAATTTACAAGAGTCCTGGAACTCAACAAGGCTGAGCATGGAAGCAGCATCATGAGGGGAAAAACCCCTGTACCTGCTCCTACATAAACTTTTTTTTTTTAAAGCACTAAGTAAAATTTGGAATTTGGGAAGGAGATGCACTGATGTGACTCTGAGTAGAAGTCAAAGACTGAGAGAAAGGTGTTTCTTCCTTTTTCTGATCCCAGGAAGCAGATAGGGGCTGAGTGGCAAGCACAGTCACTTCCCAACTTCCCACCTGTCGACCACAGGATTTAGCAAATAAAAAATACAGATGCCCAGTTAAGTTTGAATTTCTAATAAACACTGAATTTAAAAAAAACTGGGAGTATGTCTCATGTGATATTTGGGATATCACAAAAAAAATTCTTGTTTATCTGAAACTTAACTGTATATCCTATTATCGGGCAACCCACTACCACACTAGTTTTGCAATTCCTTGCCAACAAAAGTTCATCTGGTCAAAGCTATGGATTTTGTAGTAGTCATGTACAGATGTGAGAGTTGGACCATAAAGAAGGCTGACTCAGGAAAAATGAATGCTTTTGTTGTTTTTTTTTAAACCTTTATTTTGTTTTAACTTTTAATGCGGAATATCTTTCTCGCTCCTTTACATTATCGACTTTGCCTGCAAGACTGGCCTGAGGCCTAAACTGTGACTCCCAGTTTCCTGCATATTTGGAATATCTTTCTCCTCCCTTGGGGTCTCCCTCCTCCCTGTCCCCCACACCCCTTACCAAGCTGCCACTCTGCCTCCCATCAAGTGCTTGGCTTGTGTAACCTGCCTGTCAGTCGATTCCTGCTAAAACGCTAGCTGGAGGGAGGATGTTCTCAAGGGGGGAATATTTGCATTTTAATAGGTGGCTTGAATATGGAGGAGCTTCAGCCTGAAGCTGGGAGCCCTCACTGGGGAAAAGGCGGGCAGTTTTGGATGGGGGCAAAGGTGTGTGAGGACCTGAGACACTACCAAACCCTACAGAGTGCATGCCATGGAACTAGCCTTTCTTTTCTCTTTTGTCCCCAAACGTCAGAGTATATGGCATCTCATACACTCTTGTAGGGCAAAAAGGAAGTCTTTTACAGGAGAGTGGGAAGCAAATTTACAAGAGTCCTGGAACTCAACAAGGCTGAGCATGGAAGCAGCATCATGAGGGAAAGACCCCCTGTACCTGCTCCTACATAAACTTTTTTTTTTTAAAGCACTAAGTAAAATTTGGAATTTGGGAAGGAGATGCACTGATGTGACTCTGAGTAGAAGTCAAAGACTGAGAGAAAGGTGTTTCTTCCTTTTTCTGATCCCAGGAAGCAGATAGGGGCTGAGTGGCAAGCACAGTCACTTCCCAACTTCCCACCTGTCGACCACAGGATTTAGCAAATAAAAAATACAGATGCCCAGTTAAGTTTGAATTTCTAATAAACACTGAATTTAAAAAAAACTGGGAGTATGTCTCATGTGATATTTGGGATATCACAAAAAAAATTCTTGTTTATCTGAAACTTAACTGTATATCCTATTATCGGGCAACCCACTACCACACTAGTTTTTGCAATTCCTTGCCAACAAAAGTTCATCTGGTCAAAGCTATGGATTTTGTAGTAGTCATGTACAGATGTGAGAGTTGGACCATAAAGAAGGCTGACTCAGGAAAAATGAATGCTTTTGGTGTTTTTTTTTTTTTAAACCTTTATTTTGCTTTTAACTTTTACAGAGTTTTGTTGTTTACAGATATGTATGTTCCCAGATTAGTCATATTATATCCCCCCCTTCCCACCCCTCCCAACCATCACACAGCACCCCTGAAGGATCCCCTTTTCTCACAGAGCAATGACTAGAGCTGTTTTCTTCACTTATGATAGTACAGGCCTTCATGCTACTTCCTTTACGCCTCCCACCTTCTGTTCCTTCCCCACAATGTCCATACGTCCACTGCCCACGTCTGTCTTTCCGTCACTTCACGGCGTGTGCCATCATCACCATCCTACTAGATTCCATATATATGTGTTAATATACTGTATTTGTCCTTCTCTTTCTGACTGACTTCACTTTTTATGATACGTTCTAGATCCAGCCACCTCATTAGGGCTGATTCTTGTGCATTTCTCTTTACAGCTGTGTAGTATTCCATTGTGTATATGTACCAGAGCTTTTGTATTCATTCGTTCGTCGATGGGCATCTAGGTTGCTTCCATGTTCTAGCTAAGGAATGAAATTTTTAACAGATGGAAAACTAGTCATATTCATAGAGCAATAATTACTTGCATTCTATTGGGAAAAATTAGTTTGCATTTCTATGGACATTATTATCAGTTTTCTGCAATTTGCACTGGTTGTAAAATAAAAGCACAGATAATAATAATAATAAAAGGCACAGATAACCAGGAAGGGTGCAGTAGACAGAATGTCCAGTGACCATTTTTTGCCTGTCTGAAGTCTTTCATCATTGCTCCTGACAGTGTCATGCTCGCTCCTGTCTCAGAGCCTTTGCAAATAAAAAAAGTTTGAATTTCTAATAAACACTGAATTTAAAAACTGGGAGTATGTCTCATGTGATATTTGGGATATCACAAAAAATTCTTGTTTATCTGAAACTTAACTGTATATCCTATTATCGGGCAACCCACTACCACACTAGTTTTTGCAATTCCTTGCCAACAAAAGTTCATCTGGTCAAAGCTATGGATTTTGTAGTAGTCATGTACAGATGTGAGAGTTGGACCATAAAGAAGGCTGACTCAGGAAAAATGAATGCTTTTGGTGTTTTTTTTTTTTTAAACCTTTATTTTGCTTTTAACTTTTACAGAGTTTTGTTGTTTACAGATATGTATGTTCCCAGATTAGTCATATTATATCCCCCCCTTCCCACCCCTCCCAACCATCACACAGCACCCCTGAAGGATCCCCTTTTCTCACAGAGCAATGACTAGAGCTGTTTTCTTCACTTATGATAGTACAGGCCTTCATGCTACTTCCTTTACGCCTCCCACCTTCTGTTCCTTCCCCACAATGTCCATACGTCCACTGCCCACGTCTGTCTTTCCGTCACTTCACGGCGTGTGCCATCATCACCATCCTACTAGATTCCATATATATGTGTTAATATACTGTATTTGTCCTTCTCTTTCTGACTGACTTCACTTTTTATGATACGTTCTAGATCCAGCCACCTCATTAGGGCTGATTCTTGTGCATTTCTCTTTACAGCTGTGTAGTATTCCATTGTGTATATGTACCAGAGCTTTTGTATTCATTCGTTCGTCGATGGGCATCTAGGTTGCTTCCATGTTCTAGCTAAGGAATGAAATTTTTAACAGATGGAAAACTAGTCATATTCATAGAGCAATAATTACTTGCATTCTATTGGGAAAAATTAGTTTGCATTTCTATGGACATTATTATCAGTTTTCTGCAATTTGCACTGGTTGTAAAATAAAAGCACAGATAATAATAATAATAAAAGGCACAGATAACCAGGAAGGGTGCAGTAGACAGAATGTCCAGTGACCATTTTTTGCCTGTCTGAAGTCTTTCATCATTGCTCCTGACAGTGTCATGCTCGCTCCTGTCTCAGAGCCTTTGCACGTGATGGTTCCCCCACCTCCTTTGCCATTTTGTTCTTACTGTTGTTATCTTCTCTCAAACATCATTGCCTCTGGGAATCCCTCCTTGACCCTTAATTGAAGTCAGATTCATGCATTCTGTTCTCTCATAGGAGTGTATTTCTTTCCCCAGAACATTTATGTCTGCTTATAATTCTTGTTCCTCACTGAGGTCTCTGATTCCTTGCTCAATTATGTCCCTGTTCTCCCCAGCTTCCCTTCCATAATTATGCTTTGGTCATACTTTTCTCCTTTCTGTTCTTTGATCATAAAAAATTCTCCCCTGCCTCAGGGACTTTGCACCTTCTGTTTCCTATGCTTGGAATTCTCTTGGTTTTGCGTGGCACCTTTCTTTTCATCTCTCTGCTCTCTGATTGAATGTTAGAAAGGCCTCTCTTGATCATCTTCTCTAAAAATGCTCCCTGCCCCACCTTACTTTCTATCCAGGTGGTTCTTAAACCATTAAGCACAGATCAGAGTCCCTTGGCAAGCTTGTTAACATACAGGTTGCTGGGCTCATGCCAAAGTGTCTGATTCAACAGGTCTGGGGCAGGGTGTGAAGATCTGTGTTTTAACAAATTCTTCGGTGCTGTTGCTTCTGCTGGTTTGAGCACCACTCTTGGAGAAACAATATTTTCCCTCATAACATTATCTCCCCCCATTTTACTGAGTTGCTTTCTGTCCCCTATACAACTGAAAATTCTGGGTGGGGAGAGACAACGATGCCTCTGTTCTCTGTTTTGTCCACAGTACCAAGGGCAGTGCCTGCTTTATAAACGATGCTCAATAAATATTTATTGAATGAATGAATGAACCATTTTCTCTTGTCTTGTTCTGTATTGGTTTAAGGTTTTTTTGTTTTTGCTTTTTTTCCTCTAAAAGCACTGCTGAATTCAAGTGCTAAGACTAAGCCAGTTGGCTTTTATTGCTCGAAGGTGTTTGTGAAGGAGACCAATGTCTGATGAGCAGCTTGGATGTGATTGTTGGGGCCTGTGCTGTCCCATGAGGGTGCCCTCCTCCCTGGGGCCAGTGTGTCTAACCTGCAGTTAGATGACGTCATGGCATCAGGTACTGTTGTCAGATGTTGGGCTGCACCCTAGAGGCCTATACTTGCCCAGCTCAGGACTGAAGAAGGACCCCAGGCTCAGTGACAGAGACATCAATGATTTAAGAGATGGGGAAGCTTGTGTGTGTGAAGCAAGGTCCTGGAGTGATACCCTGCCATGTGAGGCAGACAGCAGGCAGGACATGGCAGCAGTCTTCACTCCCAAGGGGACCAGGAGATTGCCAGTTATAGTGGGAATTGACATCTGGTTGGCTTATTGGTTACCAGGGAAACCAGCAGAAGGAAACGCCCCTTACCACCCCTTTGATAAGAGCAACCTTCAGCTGGGGACCTGGGGCAAGGATGTAGGAAGGTCAGTTATGTGAGTAGGGTGTAGGTGAAGCAGGCGCTGGTCAAGTAGGGAAAGCATAGACAGGAAGACTGCAGTTGCCTTGAGTGGACTGACAATATAACAGGGCGCAGGCTGACCTGGCTTTTGCTAAAACCAGTAGCTCTGATGAGTTTGCAGAAGATGCAGGCAGGTATGGAGAGAAGTGGCTTGTGCTTTGGCTCCGGGTATCCTTTCTGGATGAGGCAGCGTGGGTAAAGGAACAGAGTTGGGATCAGGGGGAAGCCTCCTTCTAAGCTAGGCTCTAGGCAGTGCTCTCAGATAGTTTGGCATCTTCTTGAATGTCTTAGGATTCTTTGCCCTTCTGCTTTTAACTCTTGGCTTCCTGATGCCAATGCAGTGTTCTGTTCCAAAGTCCCCGTTCCAGGCCTTAGAACACACCTTCAGGCCTTTCTCCCCAGCAGCCCTTCAGGTTCTAGCTCTTTCTCATAGACTCTCTTCTGTACTATCCCTCTAGGCTTTCATCTCACCAGGTTAGGCAGTAAACTAATGGGTCCCTGAGAAAGTCAGTATGGCATTGTGCTTAAAAGAGCACACTGTGAAGTCAGCCTTAGATGCTAATCTTATTGCTGCTAAATACTGTGTGTCCTTGAGAAAGTTACTTAACCATTCTGTACATCAGATTATGGGGATAAGGATGGCACTGAATCTTAGGGTTGCTGCGGGTATAAGAGAGATGGTACTAAGGAAGAGTTTAGTCTGTGCGTCTTGGGTTGATAGTCACATGATAATGGATGAGTACTCCTTATGGAAAGAGATTTCCCTTTGGACAAGGGACTTTGGTAGACATATGCTTTGTCTGCAAGTCTTTGTAGGTCGGACATTGGGGGTCCTTTAGATGACAGCATCTGAGCAGATGCCCCGTCTTTGTGCAGATTAGAGGAACCTGTGTAGACCTCTCTGGGGGACAGAGCACTAAAGGACTTGGCTAGTGACTCTCAGCCTAAGAAAGAAGCCCTGCTCAGACCCTGCCAATGGAGGGTAAGACAATAATAGCAAATGTGGTATTCAGGAGCATTGCTTTAAATAATCCTTCTCCTTAATAGCTTTGCCCCTGGCGTGTGACAGGTGTTTACATTATTAAGTAAAAGGGTTTAAACAGCGACCTCCTTGGTATAAGGGTGAAGGAGATTAAAATCCAAGCAATGCTCCAGTCATTTAAATCAATGAGACTTGTCAGATCAGCAACACATGAGCCACTTTTAAAGGGCTCCGCACCTATTGTTTCTGAGCTTCAAGTAATATCTCCGGTGTGCTTGTTTCTTCAAAGTCTGCCTGGGACCTGAGAGGCTTGCTCAAGGCTGGTCTGGCCATGGCCTCTCTCCCTTTGGAACCAGCATTGTTTAAGAAACAATAGCATTATTTAGTGGCACAATGTGCATCAAGTAGTCACGCTATTAGGGAAGATAAAAGCTTGGGTTGATTCCTGCTTAGAGAAATGACCTTTCAAGGAATGCCAATGGTCTGGTCCCTTAGCTCATCAGAAGCAGGGACCATGAGTGCTGCTCCTTTCTCCACTAGGGGGTGCAGAATGACTGAGGACTCTTGAATTTGAGACCGTTGAAGGGAAAAGGAATGTTAAGGACCCTCTGCTCAGAGCAAAGGGATAAGACAGCACATTGAGGGTGGGGGGGCACTGCTATTTGAAAGCAAAGAGCACTGTGAAGTCAGCCTTAGATGCTAATCTTATTGCTGCTAAATACTGTGTGTCCTTGAGAAAGTTACTTAACCATTCTGTACATCAGATTATGGGGATAAGGATGGCACTGAATCTTAGGGTTGCTGCGGGTATAAGAGAGATGGTACTAAGGAAGAGTTTAGTCTGTGCGTCTTGGGTTGATAGTCACATGATAATGGATGAGTACTCCTTATGGAAAGAGATTTCCCTTTGGACAAGGGACTTTGGTAGACATATGCTTTGTCTGCAAGTCTTTGTAGGTCGGACATTGGGGGACCTTTAGATGACAGCATCTGAGCAGATGCCCCGTCTTTGTGCAGATTAGAGGAACCTGTGTAGACCTCTCTGGGGGACAGAGCACTAAAGGACTTGGCTAGTGACTCTCAGCCTAAGAAAGAAGCCCTGCTCAGACCCTGCCAATGGAGGGTAAGACAATAATAGCAAATGTGGTATTCAGGAGCATTGCTTTAAATAATCCTTCTCCTTAATAGCTTTGCCCCTGGCGTGTGACAGGTGTTTACATTATTAAGTAAAAGGGTTTAAACAGCGACCTCCTTGGTATAAGGGTGAAGGAGATTAAAATCCAAGCAATGCTCCAGTCATTTAAATCAATGAGACTTGTCAGATCAGCAACACATGAGCCACTTTTAAAGGGCTCCGGCACCTATTGTTTCTGAGCTTCAAGTAATATCTCCGGTGTGCTTGTTTCTTCAAAGTCTGCCTGGGACCTGAGAGGCTTGCTCAAGGCTGGTCTGGCCATGGCCTCTCTCCCTTTGGAACCAGCATTGTTTAAGAAACAATAGCATTATTTAGTGGCACAATGTGCATCAAGTAGTCACGCTATTAGGGAAGATAAAAGCTTGGGTTGATTCCTGCTTAGAGAAATGACCTTTCAAGGAATGCCAATGGTCTGGTCCCTTAGCTCATCAGAAGCAGGGACCATGAGTGCTGCTCCTTTCTCCACTAGGGGGTGCAGAATGACTGAGGACTCTTGAATTTGAGACCGTTGAAGGGAAAAGGAATGTTAAGGACCCTCTGCTCAGAGCAAAGGGATAAGACAGCACATTGAGGGTGGGGGGGCACTGCTATTTGTTTATTTCCACAAGCTGGGTCAATAAGAGCAAGTGACCAAATAGAGTGCAGGCCCCTCGGGGGCCTGGAGCAAGACCTGTTGTCAGGGCAGTAGCCTCCAAGGAAAAAGCCCTGCTCAAGCAACAGGAAGCTGGTGTTGAGACAACGAAAACCACTTTATTGGGAAAGCAGCTGACCAAGAAGATGGCAGGCTAGCACCTCAAAATAACCATCTTATGGGGGTCTGATGCCAGGGTCTTTCATAGATCAGAGGTGGAGGGAGGTTAGGAAGCAAAGTAAAAAGGGCATTCATCTTGCAAACATCTAGAATGGCAAGCGTCAGGCAGGGGACGTGTTAATTTCTCTCTTCCTGCCATCCACAGGTGGAGAGGGTTCTGAACAAAGACACTTTAGTTTAACAGTCTGGAGGAGGGACAGGGTCCTCCAGGTGAGCCATTAAGAATGATTATGAAAACAAAAGCAAAAGCAAGTCAAAGCAGCAGTTTGCAACAGGGAGTTAGAATCGGTTTCCTCCCTGCAACAAAGAAGACAGAAGATGCCACAGGACAAAACTAAGACCCAGTGCAGCCATTTTTTTTTTTTTTTTTAAAGTTCACATGCACCCTTATGGCCTCTGCCCCTCTCCTGCTTGATCTTCACTTCACTTTCTACTTCTGGCTGGCAGGATGCCGTGGGCAGGAGAAGGTCCTAGTACTGAGAGGATTTTTTCAGAGCCATCAATGAGCCTGAAAGGATTTGTGCTGTCTAAGGAACATTCACTCTTGCAGCTCAATTCCTGGGGCTTGAATAGCATGCTGCTTTCCACAGATAAATTATCTCAGGTGCGGAGATCTGTGATCTTGTAAATATCGCAGGTACATTTGAATTTTTTTTTTTTTTTATCCTGGAAACCAACTACCGAAAGCAAGAGTTTTAAAAAAACCAAAAAACCCCAATCTTTCTGTCTGATATCTGGCAGAAGCTAAAAACACAGAAAAGGGGTTTTCATTTGGCAGTGGTGTGGGTTCCTTCCCATTGCCAGTGGGGGCTGGGTTCCCACTTTCAGGTTGTTATTTCTTTGATCTTCTATGCTATATGGTCAGGAACCCCTTTGTGCCCACTTGAATCATGTGAAACAAATTATCTTAATTACTTCATGTCTGGCTTCTTCCTCTGGTTCTCATTTTCTGAAATTCCTGCAATAGTTACCAAATAAATCTATGTCGAGCTCTTGCCCTTGGAAATAGCGTGGAGGCACCTGCAGCAGGGCGAGGAATTTCAAAGTTAGTTAAAAGGCACAGGAGGAGTGAGGGAATTGAGTGAGAGCCCCGCCTGGTTTGCAGCCTGGGAATGTAACGCTGACTGTACATCAAGTCCATGTTCATTGCAGGGCGCAGCCCTCACACCTGTGCTTGTAGAAGAGCGAATGCCTACTGCTGCCTCCTTGGTGGGGTACCAGAGCTCCGCCTCCATCAGCCGTGCCCCAGCTGCTGTAGGAAGACTCGGTGAGGAAGCCCAGGTGAGCAGAGAAGGTGGAAGGAGACGGTGATGTGTCTCACCTGCGGTAGGGCTCCAAGGTTTAGCCAGTAGGAGGCCCCAAGCAAGGCAAAGGGTCACTGGAAAGCGGGCTAACTTCCAGACCTGTCACTGAGTTGCAACCTGGTTGCGAGGGGCTGCGTTTTCAGTGGGCCAGTCTGAACGAAGAACCTCTTTGGCGGAGAGGTGCTGAGGCAGGCCAGGCTGTGATCCCGTCCGCCGGGCAGTCCAAAGGGAGGTAATTAGGAGGAACGAGCTGAAACTGCGGTAAAGAAAAAGTAAGCTACGCAGCATAAAAACCTTCCCAACAGTGATGTCTATTAGCCGATGGCAGGCTTTCCTCAGGGAAGTTTCGAAAGACCCGTTACTGGAGGCTTTAAGGGGGCCCGGGTAACCTCTGGGTCCCGGCGGGTGAGAGAATGGCTGCTGGAAAACTGCATTACTTCCTCTCAGGACCCAGCCCTACCAGAGCTGGCTTGAGGCTAATGGCTTGGATTCCCCCTACCCTGGAGCTGCAGGAAGGGCCTTTAAAACAGTTCCTCCACAGCGGAATCGTTTCCCTTTGGGGTAATTTCTGCCTCTGTAAAAGGAAGGTGCTATGTAGGCACGTTTATAAATACACATGGAGTTTCCCTTTCAGGTTGTTATTTCTTTGATCTTCTATGCTATATGGTCAGGAACCCCTTTGTGCCCACTTGAATCATGTGAAACAAATTATCTTAATTACTTCATGTCTGGCTTCTTCCTCTGGTTCTCATTTTCTGAAATTCCTGCAATAGTTACCAAATAAATCTATGTCGAGCTCTTGCCCTTGGAAATAGCGTGGAGGCACCTGCAGCAGGGCGAGGAATTTCAAAGTTAGTTAAAAGGCACAGGAGGAGTGAGGGAATTGAGTGAGAGCCCCGCCTGGTTTGCAGCCTGGGAATGTAACGCTGACTGTACATCAAGTCCATGTTCATTGCAGGGCGCAGCCCTCACACCTGTGCTTGTAGAAGAGCGAATGCCTACTGCTGCCTCCTTGGTGGGGTACCAGAGCTCCGCCTCCATCAGCCGTGCCCCAGCTGCTGTAGGAAGACTCGGTGAGGAAGCCCAGGTGAGCAGAGAAGGTGGAAGGAGACGGTGATGTGTCTCACCTGCGGTAGGGCTCCAAGGTTTAGCCAGTAGGAGGCCCCAAGCAAGGCAAAGGGTCACTGGAAAGCGGGCTAACTTCCAGACCTGTCACTGAGTTGCAACCTGGTTGCGAGGGGCTGCGTTTTCAGTGGGCCAGTCTGAACGAAGAACCTCTTTGGCGGAGAGGTGCTGAGGCAGGCCAGGCTGTGATCCCGTCCGCCGGGCAGTCCAAAGGGAGGTAATTAGGAGGAACGAGCTGAAACTGCGGTAAAGAAAAAGTAAGCTACGCAGCATAAAAACCTTCCCAACAGTGATGTCTATTAGCCGATGGCAGGCTTTCCTCAGGGAAGTTTCGAAAGACCCGTTACTGGAGGCTTTAAGGGGGCCCGGGTAACCTCTGGGTCCCGGCGGGTGAGAGAATGGCTGCTGGAAAACTGCATTACTTCCTCTCAGGACCCAGCCCTACCAGAGCTGGCTTGAGGCTAATGGCTTGGATTCCCCCTACCCTGGAGCTGCAGGAAGGGCCTTTAAAACAGTTCCTCCACAGCGGAATCGTTTCCCTTTGGGGTAATTTCTGCCTCTGTAAAAGGAAGGTGCTATGTAGGCACGTTTATAAATACAGGTAACACTCTCAGGGGTGCCTGGGTGGGTGGGGACAGTCAGGTCCCATTAGGAGAAATGTTGAAAACAGAATTTTCACTGGTTGGGTGATGGTTTGCAAAATATTTTTGAGGGAGTCTTGTCTGAGGTAGATAGGTTGACTCAGCTAGCATGCTTACTTTTTAAAACGTGGTGATAAATCAAGTCAAGGTCCACCAAACCCCTCTCCCTGATGGTCCACTGTCCTGGATCCAAGTGACCAGGAAGTGGCTCCTCTTGAGAGAACCAGCACTCTCCTCTCTCTCTACTGATTCTGTTCATAAACTGCCTGACACGCTAGGCAGACAGAATGAATTAGATCTGGGTCCTATCAGGGCTTTACTCTCTCTTCTCTTCTTCCCTTCTTTTTCCTCCTTCAGAGGGGCTTTTTGGTGGTTACTGGTCAGGCAGCCATTTAGGATGCAAAGCTGGACTAAGTCAGCATCTTGGATCTGTAGTAGCTTTAGGCTCCATTGCTTTGGGCTCTGGCTCACCATGTATTTGGGCATCCCTGGTGGCTCAGATGGTAAAGAATCTACCTGTAATATAGGGGATCTGAAGGGGATCCGGGTGTGCTCCCGGAGTCGGGAAGATCCCCTGGAGAAGGGAATGGCTACCCACTCCACTATTTTTTTCTTGGGAATCGCATGGACAGAGGAGCCCGGTGGGCTACAGTTCATGAAGTCACAAAGAGTAGACGTGACTGAGCAACAGGTCATGCGTTTATCCAGGAATTGAGCCCTTGGTCATTCAGGTGCTAATGGAGATGGAGATGGTGAACATGAACAATACTATGAGAAGCTATCACAGGGCTACAGGACTGATGGTGAGAGAGCTCTCTGTCTTTCTATTTGCTCCTTCTAACCCATCCTTCCATCCTAGCCAGGTCCATCTCTGGAAACCACCTTTTCATCATGACACTCACTCTTGCAAAACTTGTCACTGGCTTTCCATGGCCTCTAGGACAAGAACGGGGCTGGGATGAAGGTCCTTTCTACATAGAAAAATATCTGGTTCTGGTAATATTTGAGAGATTCAGATCTATTCATTTCAGAAATTGACTAGAATTGACATTAAGAACTGGTTACTTCTTCATGATTTGTGATTTTGAAGTATATCTAAACCTTGACATTGACAATCATGTTCCATTATGGATCTTTTACCTTTTGAGCTCACCCTCTTCAATAAGATGATGGGGATGTAATAGACCGGTGGTTCTCAGCCCTGACCTCAGGTCAGAGTCATTTGAGAAATATTGCAAATTATTGATGCTTAGATCAGAATCTTTGCAAGTGGAATCTGGGTATTAGAATTTTTAAAGAGTTCCTCAGGTGGTTCAGATGTGCAGCCATTGTCAGAATTAATATATTAGGATTATTTCCAAGACCTGTATCATATTATTTCAGATATTTTTTTGATTCCCATAATTCTCGTACTGTTCTAGTTCAACTCAGTGCTTCTTAGCTAGCATGAAGTGAGATCCTTTTAGTAATATACTGTCTTAGATCCAAACTGACGCTGTACTTTCATGGCCACTGTAACCTCAAACAATATTCTATTTTCCTCCTATTCAAAACACAATCACCCCCAGATCATTCTCCCTGCCAATTCACCCATTCCACAGGTGTGTATTGAGCACCTGCTGTATTCCAGAAATCCTATTCTAGACATTGGGAAAAGATACAGTGCTGAGCAGGGCAGACAAAGAACCTGTTCTCATGGGGCTTATATTCTGGAATCAGGTCCAGATTAATATGAATCTCCTCTTCATCTTGTTTAAATCACTTTCCTAAACTTACAACCATATTTTTCTGATTACTCATTCCTGCTTTGTCTCAGGGCATCAACATAAAGTCCACTTTTCCTACTTGATTATCATCTATAGAAAAGTACCAAATCAGATAAGAGAAAACAGTTGTGGAGAATAGTATCTAAAGGGCATTATGGTGATTCCATAATTATGGTCAGATTAATATCCTTTTATAACTAAAATGATTAAGGAATCTAGCCATATGGATACATATATTTCGATCTATGTTTTTAAGAGTAAGTCTTCTGGTAGTGGACATCTCTTTTTGTTATCACAATTCATTAACTCTCTTGTTAAATACTGGAAGGAGACATTTACTCTCTATTCCTCTGTTGTTGTGTGTAGGAACTTCTTCTGAGTAACAATTAAAGTTTCTTTAACCTCTGTGCCCACCTTCTTCCTTTGCCCCAAGAGAGGGAGGGTGACTTACCAGATGCGTGAATTTTGGTGCAGTGACCAAGCACATTCACCTCAGCCCCCTTTTCAGTATTTTTCTTCATCACCTACAGTTTGCAGAGAGCGTTCAACAAAGTGTGGTCTTCTTTCAAGTTTGTAGAACTAGGAAGTGGCTGTCCTGCCTGGGACTATATTTCCCAGCATCTTGTGCATCTGGATATGGCCATGGAATTAGTTGTCACCAATGAGATGTGAGTGGAAGGGACGTATGACACTTCTATGCCAAGGCTTTTACAAAGTGGTTCGATTTCTGGATACCTTTCCCGCTTCTATCTGTAGAGATGGTCCTAGTGGTCAGTAGAGATGTAAACTCAAAGTATCTTGGGTCCCTGAATCACTGAATGAAGGAAAACTTGATTTGGAATGTTTCATGAATGAGAAATAAACTTCTATTGTGTTTGACCATGATACATTTGCAGATATATTTGATACCGTGAGAACTTGGTGATGCTCAAGGGGTGGTCACCAGACAAGGAATATCTGCATTCCTTGGACTTGTTAGAAATGCAGATTCTCACAAACCATTCTAGACCGACTGAGTCAGGAACTCAAACCAAGAAATTCTGTGTTTTAACAAGCTTTCCAAGTCATTCTAATACATGCTCAAGTTTGAGGACCACTGCCTTCTTTACTGATTTCACTGTCACCCTAACTGATCCGTAGATATGAGTTACTACCTCAGTTTTTAATTGCTGGTTTTTGTTAGGAATGGTGACTGAAAGTTAAGAATAAATTTAGAAAAACTGGTGCAGTTGGGAAGACATTTGGTGAGTCTGAAGTTCCACTGAATTTTGAGAAGAAGAAACATCTTTGCTTTGAAATAATTTTTGTTCAGTTTTAAATATCTTCATTGTTTAAAGGGCATATATCCTGGAACAGGGGTCGCGACCCAGATGCCTACTATGTAATCTGATCCAGGGACATGAACTGAGTAGAGTGATGCAAACTGCACTCAGCTACCGCTGATGATTGAGAGTGTGGAACTGGTGGTTTCAAGTCTAAATATTTTAAAAGGTAACTGGAAAGTTGGATTTTCATGTCAACTCTTCAGGTGTGTACATCTTGGCTTACATTAAAAGAAAAATCACAAACAAAGCCAAAAATGCTTGTTTGCTCAAACATGCCCAAGTATTGAATTTGGCCCCTGGGCTGCCGGTTTTATAACATTTATCTGGAAGAACCAGGGAACCAGTCAGGCTGGCTAATGCTTGTCCTAGTCATTAGGAGGCAAAATAACTTTTACACAAATGATGAGCTTCAAAGGAGGGAGGAGTAAGAGCTGTACAGAGTAGTTGCCAAGGTAACATCTTGCTGATCAGAAAGGGACAGCAATTGGGTTTTATGTAGACGCAGTGGGAGAATGAAACATAATATTTCTCTGTGTTCTTTCTGTTTAAGATCAGTGAGGAAATGGATGTGCATGCAGTGCAACAGCCCGACATTAGCAGGAAGCAATTCTTCTCCCGTTTGAAGAGACCCCAGAGAGACCTGATCACCAACTAGCAACCCAGGGAAGTCACACCTTAAATCTTCCAACTTGCTAGCAGCAAATCAATGAACTCCAAGAGCTGCTGCCCTAAGCTAGCATCTAGGGAACATGGACAAGCTATCTGACACTTGAATTTTAGTGAAAGAAAGTTCACGCTTTTTCTTAAAGCAGGGGAAACATTTTTACTACGCGATAAGAGGAGAGAGCTGAAGTTTTGTAAAAGACCGTTGCTTTAAATGATCTTTACTTAAATATATTGGGAAATGATTGGTAATAAGTGTTTTGTTGTTTACTTATACTAACAGATTAATTAGAAAGGCTTTTATATTTCATTTCATTGACGCTTACCTTAAATTTTTAATTACGGAGGTAAGACACTGTTGTAGGGCTTGCCAAATTTAGGCTCTCTCTTCTCTCTGGACAAAATTAGACTTTGGTATATTTTCAACACAATAAGATGGAAATTTCAGACCACCAAGAGATAGACTGACTTTCCTGGTGGCTCAGATGGTAAAGCATCTGCCTGCAATGTGGGATACCTGGGTTCAATCCCTGGGTTGGGAAGATCCCTTGGAGAAGGAAATGGCAACCCACTCCAGTATTCTTGTCTGGAGAATCCCATGGACAGGGGAGCCTGGTCGGTTCTGTCTTTCTTATTATGATAATATTGCAATAAGTATCCTAGCAACCCATTTTTGCTTTCATGTGATATAGCATTTTTGAATGATAAATTCCCAAATGTGAAAGTGAAGGGTTAAAGTATATATGGATTTGAAATTTCAATAGTTATTACCTAGTTGCCCTACTATGGAATTATAACAAGTATATTTCCATTACTAGTTCATGAAACTGATGGTTCCTCTCTGCCTTAATATATATATTATAAAATTTCTAATCTTTTCTTATCAGGTATGGCAAAAACCAGTGCTCCATTGTTCTAACTTGCTTTTCTTTCATTATGAGAGAGTAGAGTAAACTCTCATGTTTTGAAGATACTTGAATTTCCTTTCCAGTTGAATATCTCCTCATATATTTGCTTTTCCAAAAACTGTTGGAATTTTTTATGAACTATAAAAAGTTCTTCATGTGTTAAGAAATTTAGCCTTTGGGTAGGCTTGAAAAAAATAAATGTTCTAAGTATTTATATTCTAAGCGTAGGGTACCTGGGGAAAGTCTAGACAATGGTTTACATAGCTAGTTGCCCCGTGAAAATTGCCGAAGTCTTAGGATAACCTAGAAAGACCTAACCTGCACGTGTAAGTCTATAAGGAAAGAAGAAGTCTTAATACCATATGGAGATAGTTACTGAGTACTTAGTTCAGTGTTGTGGGCTCAGGGGATGTTTGGAGGTGGCAGATAAAGGGGAGGGGAAGCAAGGTGGGCTTGATAAGAAGGATGTGTAGGTGAGCATCTCAGAACTGCAGGTCTCATGGTGAAAGTTCTTCTGTTATTTCTTACTTGTGCATGGAAGACGTTTAGTTTCGTTTTGGCTGCCACTACCTTTCCATACTGGACTTTGCTTGCATTCGAAGGGATGCTCAATTAGGTCAGCATCAGACTTTCTTGGGGATTATAGACATATTTCCTTTTGGATACCCTATGCAGTCCCCACGTGACACTTTTTCTCATCCTGGGTCCCAGGCTGGCCTAAAGCTCTCCATAAAAGCTAATGGTAGGGGCTTCACTGGTGGTCCAGTGGGTACAGAGCCCGCCTTGAAGTGCAAGGGGCACCAATTCAATCCCTGGCCTGGGAAGATCCCACATGCTGTGGAGCGGCTGGACCGGTGTGTCCAACTGTGAACCAGCACCCTGAAGTGCATGTGCTCAGAGCCAGTGCTCTGCAATGGAAGAGGCCACTGCAATGGGAGGCCCACACAGGCCAAAGAATAAGGATGGATGAAAATAAATAAAGATAAATCCAATAAAGAAAGTGACCAAAATTAAAAAAAAAATGGCTAATGGTAAAAACACAATCAAACAACCCAATTTTCTTTCTTTGGTACTTATAAAAAGCAATGCTTTATAATCTTGAAATTTACTTAACTAACTAAGAAACCATTGCTCTATTAATTTCTTCCTGGAGATGTTTCTTTTTTCTCAAATAGGCCACTTTTCAGACTGGAAATCACCCCAAATCCTCAAAGAGCCCTATGCTTCTCACGTGTGATTCCAACAAATTGCTGTTTGCCTGATGCCTTAGTGGGGGACTTACTTAAGAGCTAGATTTGTTACTGTATTTACTGACATTTTCACATGACATTTTTAGCTGCCTAAATAATTGTAGTGTTTACCAGAAAAAAAGAAATCAAAGTAATGAAAGGTACTAAAATTACTCATATCTCAACATTACGAGCCTTAATTTCCTGCCTGAAACATAGTGAATGACTCATTTTTAAAGTCATCTCTAGCTACTGGAGTCTATGGTGGTGTATTATAGATGGTTTATAGATTAGGAAAATCAATGAATATCACTGATTGTCAAGGCAGGCACTGTGATTATGGAATAATGAGATCAGCTAAAAACCTGGGGCCTCAGACATCCAAATTGAAAGGAGGAAATGAGGACTAGCAAGTGGGAAGTAAGTTGCTCAAAGGTTTGTGAGTTCCAGGTGTCACAGCAGCCCCTCACTCCTCATGTATAAGATCTTCTGTCCTTACCCCTTGGAGCTTTTTTTGCCTTACTACAGGCTAAAGTGGACTGGGTCATTACTAGATGACTTTCAGGAGCTGAAGAATGTGCCCTAGACTTTGGGCCTGTTTTCACCATGACTATGCCCACTCAGGGAGAGGCTGTGGCAGTATGGAGGTTACCAGCTGTAACCTGTAGACAGTGTGGGAAGCCCTTGTAATTGGAATAAACAAAAAAATACTTACTTGATCAAAAAATACATTTTTTTTTCTCCTGATAGAAACTATTCTCAGTAGAGTCACTCTGTTAAGGCTCGTGAGTTGAAAGATGCATTTTAATAAGCTCAACACTCTCCTCACTGGGAGGGATAATGCATTCCTAGGAAAAAGAGACATGTGAGTGTCATTCCCTCCCTTCTCCTATAGCTGGTCTTATAAACCTAATGTGCATCTTTATCTCCTAAGTCTTTGCTCATATTTTTCTGTTGGCCTGGAATAATTTTCCAAGGCTCAGGTCAAATATCACTTCTTTCTGTGATTTTCTTGATTGTTCTTCCTCACCAGAAATAGCATCTTACATATACCTATACAGTTCATTGGTAATTAACATAAACCTCCTGAGATAGCTTTCCAACATACCAACACAAAGGATAAAGGAGAATTTAGGGCCAACAGGAAACAAGAGCAGCAAAATAAAGGTCTGCCACCCACTCTGGTACAGTTGCTCAAGAGGATTGCAGAGTTGGACCTAAGCTTGTTGCAGCTAAAGCAAAAATGGAAACACAGTGAATTATAGAGTTTTTCCATAAGATAAAAACAAATGAGCTGTTCTGAGAAGGCGCTTCCTGAACCTGAGTTTTGAGACCTTCTCCATGAGGTCCTTAGAAAATGAGCACAGTGTGATATAGGGAAGAATAATCTTAACAGGCCCACCCTCAGTGCATATTTTACTCCATTCAGCAGTTTTAAAATGTTGCTCAGTCTAGGCAGATGATGTGATGTCAAAGCACAACCAGTAAAAGCTGTTCCACTGAGGTGTGAAAACAAGGCTGTGGCTCATGTTTTAGTTGTTCATATTTTTTTTTTTCAAACTGAATTATACGTCTATGTGCATAAATAGTAAATTTTAGGCTATCTAAAGCAATAGATGGGCTGTTTGTCTTTTAGGTAAGCCTCCATAAATTATTTATTGGAAGTATGCTTGATAAGAATTTTATGACTGAGAGTTCAAGGATGCATTTTTTTCCTCCAGCAGGAAACATGAGTGCAGATAACCTGCAGCCAATTGGACAGATCTGTAGGGTTTGTCAGTCAATCTGTCAGAATGTGCCAGTAGTGTAGCACTTATCACTTTGTTTTATGGACATCTGTGTCCCTGGCATCACTGCATTCTCTTCAAGGGCAGGAGCATCTTTTTGTACTTTAACACTAATGGGGGCTTTTCTAACACTCTCCTCACTGGGAGGGATAATGCATTCCTAGGAAAAGAGACATGGTTCATTCCCTCCCTTCTCCTATAGCTGGTCTTATAAACCTAATGTGCATCTTTATCTCCTAAGTCTTTGCTCATATTTTTCTGTTGGCCTGGAATAATTTTCCAAGGCTCAGGTCAAATATCACTTCTTTCTGTGATTTTCTTGATTGTTCTTCCTCACCAGAAATAGCATCTTACATATACCTATACAGTTCATTGGTAATTAACATAAACCTCCTGAGATAGCTTTCCAACATACCAACACAAAGGATAAAGGAGAATTTAGGGCCAACAGGAAACAAGAGCAGCAAAATAAAGGTCTGCCACCCACTCTGGTACAGTTGCTCAAGAGGATTGCAGAGTTGGACCTAAGCTTGTTGCAGCTAAAGCAAAAATGGAAACACAGTGAATTATAGAGTTTTTCCATAAGATAAAAACAAATGAGCTGTTCTGAGAAGGCGCTTCCTGAACCTGAGTTTTGAGACCTTCTCCATGAGGTCCTTAGAAAATGAGCACAGTGTGATATAGGGAAGAATAATCTTAACAGGCCCACCCTCAGTGCATATTTTACTCCATTCAGCAGTTTTAAAATGTTGCTCAGTCTAGGCAGATGATGTGATGTCAAAGCACAACCAGTAAAAGCTGTTCCACTGAGGTGTGAAAACAAGGCTGTGGCTCATGTTTTAGTTGTTCATATTTTTTTTTTTCAAACTGAATTATACGTCTATGTGCATAAATAGTAAATTTTAGGCTATCTAAAGCAATAGATGGGCTGTTTGTCTTTTAGGTAAGCCTCCATAAATTATTTATTGGAAGTATGCTTGATAAGAATTTTATGACTGAGAGTTCAAGGATGCATTTTTTTCCTCCAGCAGGAAACATGAGTGCAGATAACCTGCAGCCAATTGGACAGATCTGTAGGGTTTGTCAGTCAATCTGTCAGAATGTGCCAGTAGTGTAGCACTTATCACTTTGTTTTATGGACATCTGTGTCCCTGGCATCACTGCATTCTCTTCAAGGGCAGGAGCTATTTCTTTTTTGTCTTTGCATCTCTTAGCCTCTAGCATGCTTGAAACACAGCATCTCAGTAATAGACTTTGTTGAATTGAATCACGTTAAGAACTTCCTGCTATCATCTAGAGCAACTAGGCAAGAAGGAGAGTTCTGAGGAGACAGGACAGGAAACATAGGAGAGTTAAGCTTTGAAGACTAGGAGAAGGTAAAGAGGCAGGATGTGATTGGAGACAGCCTTTTCCTATTACGCTGGGTGTTGTTTGTTGTTAGTCCTATTCCTACCCTTATTTCCTCTCTTCCAAATTGCAAGCTTCCGAAAACTCTTCTAGATTCCCTTGGTAGCTGGACTCCAGGTAGGGTTTGTCAATGGAAGCACCTGTGAGAGACTGGAAAGTTGTAGAATGGAAGACCATTCATTCATTTGGCTCTGACGGTGGTAACAGTGGCTAGTACCACGGGTGACTGGGGCTCCAGTGGCATTGGGGTGGTTCGAGCATCATTAGTAGGAGCTTGAAATCCTGGGTTCCCGCTAAACAGAGGGATCAAGAGCCTCCAAAATGGCCTTTGAGAATCCTTGCTTCAGTATTCATGACCTTGTGTGATCTTCTCCCCTAAAGTCACTTGTTGTTGATCAGTAAAGTATTGCAGTGTTGAGGGATGCCACTTCTGTGACTTGTTACAAAAGATTTTGACTACTGTCTTGCTAGAAGACTCTCTGTTGCTCTGTTGTCTTCTCATCTTGCATGCTTTTTTTTTTTTTACCACACTGCATGGCATGTGGGATTTTAGTTTCTTGATGACCAGGGATAGAGTCCATGCACTTTGCAGTGGAAGCACTGATTCATAATCACTGGACCACCAGGGAAGTCCCTCAGCTTTCATGCTTTGATGAAGCAGGCCACCCTTTTCATGAGATCCACATGACAAGGAACTGAGGGTGAATTCTGGCTAACAGCCAGCAAGAAACCAAGGCCAGCCCTCAAGGAACTGAGTCCTGCTGATACTCACATGAGCCTTAGAATGTTGTTGTTTCAGTCGCTAAGTAGTGTCTGACTCTTTGGGACCCTATGGACTGTAGCCCCTAGGCTCTTCTGTTCATGGGATTTTCCAGGCAAGAATACTGCAGTGGGTTGCCATTTCCTTCTCTGGGGGATCTCCATGACCCAGGGATCAAACCCATGTCTCCTGCTTGGCAGGCAGATTCTTTACCACTGAGCCATCTGGGAAGCTTGCCTGAAAGTCACTCCTTCTCCAGTTGAGACTTCAGATGAGTATAGCCTAACTGATACCTTGACAGTTTTTTTGAAGAGACCCTGGAGCAGAGAAGGGACTCAGCTAAGTCATGACAGACTCCTGACCCACAGAAACCATGAGATAGTAAATGCATGTAGTTTTAAGCCATTGCATTTTGAGGTAATTTATTACATAGTAGCAACAGATAACAAATATAATGGCAGCACCATGGGTGGCCCCACTCGCTCTTAGTTTGAAGACGGCATTCTGGAAAGTTGTAGAATGGAAGACCATTCATTCATTTGGCTCTGACGGTGGTAACAGTGGCTAGTACCACGGGTGACTGGGGCTCCAGTGGCATTGGGGTGGTTCGAGCATCATTAGTAGGAGCTTGAAATCCTGGGTTCCAGCTAAACAGAGGGATCAAGAGCCTCCAAAATGGCCTTTGAGAATCCTTGCTTCAGTATTCATGACCTTGTGTGATCTTCTCCCCTAAAGTCACTTGTTGTTGATCAGTAAAGTATTGCAGTGTTGAGGGATGCCACTTCTGTGACTTGTTACAAAAGATTTTGACTACTGTCTTGCTAGAAGACTCTCTGTTGCTCTGTTGTCTTCTCATCTTGCATGCTTTTTTTTTTTTTACCACACTGCATGGCATGTGGGATTTTAGTTTCTTGATGACCAGGGATAGAGTCCATGCACTTTGCAGTGGAAGCACTGATTCATAATCACTGGACCACCAGGGAAGTCCCTCAGCTTTCATGCTTTGATGAAGCAGGCCACCCTTTTCATGAGATCCACATGACAAGGAACTGAGGGTGAATTCTGGCTAACAGCCAGCAAGAAACCAAGGCCAGCCCTCAAGGAACTGAGTCCTGCTGATACTCACATGAGCCTTAGAATGTTGTTGTTTCAGTCGCTAAGTAGTGTCTGACTCTTTGGGACCCTATGGACTGTAGCCCCTAGGCTCTTCTGTTCATGGGATTTTCCAGGCAAGAATACTGCAGTGGGTTGCCATTTCCTTCTCTGGGGGATCTCCATGACCCAGGGATCAAACCCATGTCTCCTGCTTGGCAGGCAGATTCTTTACCACTGAGCCATCTGGGAAGCTTGCCTGAAAGTCACTCCTTCTCCAGTTGAGACTTCAGATGAGTATAGCCTAACTGATACCTTGACAGTTTTTTTGAAGAGACCCTGGAGCAGAGAAGGGACTCAGCTAAGTCATGACAGACTCCTGACCCACAGAAACCATGAGATAGTAAATGCATGTAGTTTTAAGCCATTGCATTTTGAGGTAATTTATTACATAGTAGCAACAGATAACAAATATAATGGCAGCACCATGGGTGGCCACCTCGACAGGGACTGTGTGCTGCTGGACTCTGGGTGACGTCCCGTTTGACCTTCACTCCTCCATCAATGGGAGTAATGGCTACTTTCTGCAATTGCCCATCTCTAGGTAATGGGACTTTCCCCTTAGCCAGTGTTCTTGTTACTGTTGTCAATTTTTTTTTGTATTAAATTCTCTGTCTGAACAATCTACATGGTAACTGATACATCCACAGAACTATTTTTCCTGGGAAGGAGATAAAGGAGAATATCACATTATTCTAAATTCACTCATGTCTTTTTACACGTGTTCCAAAATGTGATGTGACTTTTTTTTAAGTGATTGGAGGACCTGCTTCTCTGCAGGTCTTGGTTTCTGGGCAGGTCAGCTTCAGAGGTGGAGTCATCTGTATCTTCTTTCCTGGGCACATAGAAATATATCTCTGCCCACCTGCAGACAGCAAAGGCAATGCATAAGGGATGCTGAGGGACATACAGTGGCTTCTTCTCCATTTTCATGTGGGAGTTCATGGAAGTACAATCACTGCATGCACCCTGTAACTAGAATAAAATAATATGGCATGTGCATGAGGGCACACTCTTAACTCAGCAGGCGAACAACCATATCGACTCCATTTCCCCTGGGAGACTGAGAAACTAGAAAGAAACCCATGTAACAGGACAGAGCAGCCCTTGAGGCTCAAAGAGAGGTGGCAAACTCACAACTACGTGGCATAAAACAAAGTCAGAGGAGGTGAGAGAACAAAAGGAGAGAAAAAGACAAGTCAAAGAGGCCATATCTGTCCACCCACAGAGCACCTGGTGAAGAAAATGAGCTGCACTGCTCCCACTGGAAGACTTGGGGAGGGAGACATTAAAACCACAGGGAGAAACCATATAGATCATTATCGAAGAGAAAAAAGAAAAACTGAAATGTCAAAAGCCAACTATCTGGGAAGCTTGCCTGAAAGTCACTCCTTCTCCAGTTGAGACTTCAGATGAGTATAGCCTAACTGATACCTTGACAGTTTTTTTGAAGAGACCCTGGAGCAGAGAAGGGACTCAGCTAAGTCATGACAGACTCCTGACCCACAGAAACCATGAGATAGTAAATGCATGTAGTTTTAAGCCATTGCATTTTGAGGTAATTTATTACATAGTAGCAACAGATAACAAATATAATGGCAGCACCATGGGTGGCCACCTCGACAGGGACTGTGTGCTGCTGGACTCTGGGTGACGTCCCGTTTGACCTTCACTCCTCCATCAATGGGAGTAATGGCTACTTTCTGCAATTGCCCATCTCTAGGTAATGGGACTTTCCCCTTAGCCAGTGTTCTTGTTACTGTTGTCAATTTTTTTTTGTATTAAATTCTCTGTCTGAACAATCTACATGGTAACTGATACATCCACAGAACTATTTTTCCTGGGAAGGAGATAAAGGAGAATATCACATTATTCTAAATTCACTCATGTCTTTTTACACGTGTTCCAAAATGTGATGTGACTTTTTTTTAAGTGATTGGAGGACCTGCTTCTCTGCAGGTCTTGGTTTCTGGGGCAGGTCAGCTTCAGAGGTGGAGTCATCTGTATCTTCTTTCCTGGGCACATAGAAATATATCTCTGCCCACCTGCAGACAGCAAAGGCAATGCATAAGGGATGCTGAGGGACATACAGTGGCTTCTTCTCCATTTTCATGTGGGAGTTCATGGAAGTACAATCACTGCATGCACCCTGTAACTAGAATAAAATAATATGGCATGTGCATGAGGGCACACTCTTAACTCAGCAGGCGAACAACCATATCGACTCCATTTCCCCTGGGAGACTGAGAAACTAGAAAGAAACCCATGTAACAGGACAGAGCAGCCCTTGAGGCTCAAAAGAGAGGTGGCAAACTCACAACTACGTGGCATAAAACAAAGTCAGAGGAGGTGAGAGAACAAAAGGAGAGAAAAAGACAAGTCAAAGAGGCCATATCTGTCCACCCACAGAGCACCTGGTGAAGAAAATGAGCTGCACTGCTCCCACTGGAAGACTTGCGGGGAGGGAGACATTCAGGAAAACCACAGGGGTAGAAAATTAGATCATTTATCTCAAAGAGAAGAAATGAACTAAATGTGCCTTTGATATATGGCTGTGAGGGAGGACAAAGGCAAAATGCCAACATATACTTGGCATCAGAAGAATGCCTTTTATCCAAAGATCTCAAAGCAGTTTGAGTGTACTAATTGACTTGTGAGACAGTTATGATTTGTTCATTTTAGGCAGCCTTTTTTGCAAAATTTGCTAAACATTTTGTAGCCCAACTACATCTCTTATTCCCCAGATAAGCTGATAGCACACAGTGGCCATTCCTCTTCAATGTACGTGGACACTGACCCTCAGACACTGGGTAATATAACGGGCATCAGGGGAGGACAGAGGGTCAGAACTGAATGTAGAAACATAAGGAGTAAGGGACTCTGCCGCAACAACTCAGGTTGGTTAGTCCTTCATGGTATCCATGGTATGTAGCTACCTCGAAGGTAGCTCAATTCTAGCCCCTGGAACCTGTGGAAATGTTACCTTATATGGCAGAGAGGGCCTTGCAGAGATGATTAAGTCAAAGACTTTGAGCTGGGGAAATTATCCGAATTATCTGGGTGGGCCCAATGGAATCACACAGGGAAAGAGGAAGGTAGGAGAGTCAAAGATGGGTATGTGACTATGGCAGCAGAGATTGGAGCAATATGCAGCCGTAAGCCAAGGATGGTGGACAGCTTCTAGATGCTGGAAAGGGCAAGAAACGTATTTTCTTTTAAAACTAATTTTTTATTGGGGTATGGTTGTTTTACAATGTTGTGTTACTTTCTACTGTATAGCAGAATGAATCAGCTATATATGTATGTATATATTGTATATATACATATATTCTCTTCCTTTTGGATATTCTTCCCATTCAGATTACCATGGTGCATTTAATATAGTTCCCTGTGCTATACAGGATGTTCTCATTAGTTACCTACTGTCTACATATTATCAATAGTGTATATGTGCCACTCCCAGTCTCCCAATTGCTCCCACCCCACCTTTTCCTCCTTGTTATCTATGTATTTGTTCTCCATGTCTGTGTCTCTATTTCTGCTTTGCAAATTAGGTCATCTATGCCATTTTTCTGGTTGAAGAAACATAGTTGCTTATAGAGCCTCCTGACCACCCATTTTAATCTTCTGATTTCTGGAACTGTAAGACAATAACTGAGTGATCACGTTTTTGGCCTTTTGTTATAGCAGTGATAGGAGACTAATACAACATCTTTTTAAAATTAATTTATTTTTAAAAAAATTTGGCCTCTTTTATTGTTTTCTTTAAATTTACTTATTTTCCTCCATCTTTATTTGGCCTGTGTGGATCTCCCATTGCAGTGGCCTCTCTTGTTGCAGAGCACCAGCTCTGGGGACATGTGCTCGAGAGCGCTTGCTTGTAATTGGACACACTGGCCCAGCCACTCTGCAGGATCTGGGATCTTCCTGGGCCAGGGATCAAACTGGTGCCCCTTGCACTGCAAGGCAAACTCTTTACCCATTGGACCACCAGGGAAGCCCAATGCAGCATCTTTGAGGAGTGAAGATCTGGATGATTCTCTGATACTACAAACCTAAAATTTTATTTTCTGAGCTATTTGGGTGGCCAATTAAATAAACAGGGGGAGACATACTTGGATATGTAGTTATAAAAACAAACCTTTCAGTGGTATGAACGAAAAGAAGGATGGCAGTAACGACAGGAAGAGTGATGGCTGATGGTTACTGACACTGAACATGGGTTGCATGCTGGGTCAGCCTCCTTCCGTGCTTCCTGTCTCATTTCTTACAACAGTTCAACGACGTAATAAGTACTCTTATTTTACAGAAGAGGAAACTGAGTCTGAGAGAGCCATGCAGGTGGTGAGGGAGCTGGCATTTGCATAACAGTATATCTGATTTTTAACCAGTATTTGAAATACCTTTTCTAGAGACTTCTTAATTAATTGAAGGGGAAGAACATGTCAAGTGTGAAGGCATGTGCGACAGAAAGCCACCCAGGGCGCTCTCTGACACTGAGGAGGTGTGATGACTGCCTCCCCAGAGAGAGGCAGGGGCGTCTGCTCTCTTCCTAGTCCTTCTGGTACCCCCGCCAGCCGCTTTATGTAGTACCCACCAGCAGAGGGCAGTGCCTCCTTCCTACCTTTTTTTTTTTTTTTTTTTTTTTGCTAACATACTTTCATGGAAAGCAAGCAAGCAATTTCACATTACTTAATGAATGTCTTTCCAACCAGAAGCAACTGAAAGGGTGCAGAGGTTCTGGGGCTTCAGCTTACTTAAGTGGGGAAGGGGTTTCAATGAGTGGGATCAGGAGGCGTTGAGATGAAAGGAACCATAGTCTTACTGAGATGCTGTTGGAACTAGCATTATCAAGTTTGGCATCAGTTAGACTGAACTACTTCAAAATGTTATAGGCACTGTTGCATGGACACTAATAGTAATCCCTACTTCACAGAGTAGTTGTGTGAATTGAATTAATAAATGTAAAATAGTTTAAATAGTGCCGTCCAAGTGTAGCTGTTCCTCTATTTCACCCTCTCTGGCGGCTGCCAGTCCCGCGCGGGTTATCACCACGGGCTACAATGACGCCATCCCCATGGCTGCTACCACCCCCACAATGACTGTGCCGTTGCTACTACTGCTACCCCGTCACCGTGACTTTTATTTCCATTACCATTGAACACTCTTGTCATTGTCACTGTTATTCAAATGCCACCGTTGTTACTATAATAATTATAACCATCACTATCATGACCACTCTTGCCAATGTCCAGGCACGGCAGTGCTTCCGTCATGATAAATATACAACACCACTTTCTGTACCTTCAAAAAGGGGTGGCTAGAGCAAATCCTCAGGCCAGCCTGGCTTTGTGTGGCAATACTTCCTTGTCTGGTTCATTTTGGGACTTTGCCATCTTTGTGTTACTACGCAGGCGTGGACAAAGTGGCTGTCATTGCCCTGAGCTCTCTGAGGTAGCAACTCTGCTTGCTTCACTAATCTTTGTCAGTGACAAATGCTCTGCAAATCCATTCCCAATGGCCTTTTGAAGTGGACAAACAACTCCACAGCCATGAAATATCATGGTTTAAATAGAAGGCACTGTGTCAAATGTCATCGGCAGCTCAGTCAGAGGGCTGCTGATCTCAGTTGGATACAGAGAGTTTGGAGATAATAATAAGAGCTAACCTGTATCGAGTGCTTATTGGATATTACCAAGTGCTCTTTGAGGCACTAAGCAAAGATTGACTTCTTTAGCCCCCCACGAAACTTTGAGAAGTCATTCCTACTATTAATTACAAATAAGAGCAAATGAGGCACAGGGAGGCTGAAGCACTTGTTCAACATAACACCGTTAAGTGGGACAGCTGTGTTTTGAATGCAGTCTAACTCCAGAAAAGATGCTGCTGACTCCCTCAGACCCACATACTGGCTTCACAGACACAGCATTCTAGTCAAAGAAAATCAAGACCTGGGGAAGACAGCTGCCTGTTGTAGGGCTCAGTAAGTGCTGGACCAGTGAATGAATGAATGAATGTAAAACAAGAAGAAGAATGAAAGTATCCTAACATGTCATTTGTGTGAGTGAAGAACAGGAGACACTATGAGTGCCATAAATCAGGGGGGACTCCGTTATCTGCAGAAAAAGATTCGAGATGGAGCCACAGAGGTCGAGAAGAAATCGAGGAGGAGGTAGTACTTTGAGATTTGCCTTGCTGGAGATCTAGGCAATTTACCAGGAGGTTCTCAGCCTCTGTGGGTTTTCCTGGGCTTCCTGGGTCTGTCCGTGGCTACAAGTGGAAGGCAGTTCAGGGTCAGGAGGACGTCTGGACACTTGACCTTGACCTCCCATAGTATGGCACACACTATAGCACCATCCTCTAGAAGGTGGCACCTTTCTCTCATGTGGAGAGGGATTTGTTTGTTTCTCTTAGGTACTAAAACTTGTGTACCATAGAATTTTAGTGTTGAAGAACTCCTTGAAGATCAACCCCTCTCATTTTCCTCATTAGAAAACTGAATCCCAAAGGCTTCAAGTGAGTTGATGAGGCCACCACACCAGCAAGGCGCAAATTTCCCTGTTTTTCCAGGCCTTAAACCACATCTTTAATTATGGTTTATTCATCTGTTTGCCCTAATCTGCTGACAGTCCCTTGTGCTGACTTAAATGCCTTGGTGTTTTAGGTAAAATGGTTGACTTGAGGCAGGGCCTCAGGCACACCTTGCCTTCCAAAGCACTGGATACAATAAAGACCTAATTAGCTAATTAATCTACACTCCATTCCCTTGGTACAAGGTCAGACAACTTTCATCTTTAAGATGGACAAACTAAGGTAGTTTGCATTTTCCTTCATTTAATATTTAACACCTCTTTATAAGAGGAAGTGGCCCCAAAGAATTCTATTTGCACTTATATTGATATCATTTAATTAAAAACATTTTTCAGCACTATAACAAATAGAACAGCTACCTTAGCTATAATATACGTTCTTCTAGCAGCAGAATTTTGCCTCTTTACCTAGTTAACAAATATAAGCCTCATAAGGCTGTGATAAATTATTTAGAGGATATTTACTTTTAATTATTATTTTCTCAATAAATACTAAAATTCAATTCCAAAGAAACTAAGATGACTTAGTTACGTACATATGTTTCGCACTGGATGCATTTTGGCTTTCTGCAAGTGACTACATTGCTTTATTAAAAGTTTCTTTTGTCTTTAATCAGGAAGAAAGGGAGTGTCGAGACACTATGAGTGCCATAAATCAGGGACTCCGTTATCTGCAGAAAAAGATTCGAGATGGAGCCACAGAGGTCGAGAAGAAATCGAGGAGGAGGTAGTACTTTGAGATTTGCCTTGCTGGAGATCTAGGCAATTTACCAGGAGGTTCTCAGCCTCTGTGGGTTTTCCTGGGCTTCCTGGGTCTGTCCGTGGCTACAAGTGGAAGGCAGTTCAGGGTCAGGAGGACGTCTGGACACTTGACCTTGACCTCCCATAGTATGGCACACACTATAGCACCATCCTCTAGAAGGTGGCACCTTTCTCTCATGTGGAGAGGGATTTGTTTGTTTCTCTTAGGTACTAAAACTTGTGTACCATAGAATTTTAGTGTTGAAGAACTCCTTGAAGATCAACCCCTCTCATTTTCCTCATTAGAAAACTGAATCCCAAAGGCTTCAAGTGAGTTGATGAGGCCACCACACCAGCAAGGCGCAAATTTCCCTGTTTTTCCAGGCCTTAAACCACATCTTTAATTATGGTTTATTCATCTGTTTGCCCTAATCTGCTGACAGTCCCTTGTGCTGACTTAAATGCCTTGGTGTTTTAGGTAAAATGGTTGACTTGAGGCAGGGCCTCAGGCACACCTTGCCTTCCAAAGCACTGGATACAATAAAGACCTAATTAGCTAATTAATCTACACTCCATTCCCTTGGTACAAGGTCAGACAACTTTCATCTTTAAGATGGACAAACTAAGGTAGTTTGCATTTTCCTTCATTTAATATTTAACACCTCTTTATAAGAGGAAGTGGCCCCAAAGAATTCTATTTGCACTTATATTGATATCATTTAATTAAAAACATTTTTCAGCACTATAACAAATAGAACAGCTACCTTAGCTATAATATACGTTCTTCTAGCAGCAGAATTTTGCCTCTTTACCTAGTTAACAAATATAAGCCTCATAAGGCTGTGATAAATTATTTAGAGGATATTTACTTTTAATTATTATTTTCTCAATAAATACTAAAATTCAATTCCAAAGAAACTAAGATGACTTAGTTACGTACATATGTTTCGCACTGGATGCATTTTGGCTTTCTGCAAGTGACTACATTGCTTTATTAAAAGTTTCTTTTGTCTTTAATAAGGAAGAAAGGGAGAGACTACTGTGTCATTTAATCGCTCACTCTGTCCTGCCTCGCATGTTAACTTCTCTATAACTGTGATTTTTCATAGTTCTTCCTCCTGCATACAACATATTAAATCTCCTAATTATTACTCCTACCTGACATAAAATGGTGATTAGAATAACTCATGTCTAGAATCAGTTTGATATACAGTAATAAAGATTTCTTGTCAAATTCCAGTGTGATCTGGGTGATTTAAGTGTATACACATAGCCTATTATTGATTTTCCCTACTTGTCTTTGGATTTCCTCTAGCTCAAAAGGAAAATAAAAATGCCATTTTTATTCTCACTCTCACCAAACATTTTTATTTATAAGTGATTGTTTGGTAGTCATCACATGTATTCTCCAGAATTATAATCCAGGTGAGTAATCTAGTCCTAATAGCTTTCAGTTGTAGATAGGCACACTTTTTTTTGTTGTTGTTGGTTCCGTGGTTTACACTTCAATCTGAACACAAGATATTCTCTAATCCCCTTATTTCTTCTGTCTCTCTCTTCCACTATTCCAGTATTTGAGTCTTGTCAGCTTAATACGAATTAGCACAGAAAATGAAGCTTAAGTGTCTTGTCTGAAGCCCCCCTTTGCCTTTGTGGTGCTCACAGCAAAGACAAATGGAGCTCCAGGAATCTCTCCTCTTTTTATTTGTGACCTCACCAAGGAGCCACTATTATTTTTCCATTTTCTAGATGGAGATATTAAGACCAAATCTGCTTGAGGACTTGCTTCAGGTTATAGAGTGAACCAAGGCTACAATCAAGAGGAACAAAGCACTGAAATAAAAGTGAAATAAAGAAACTGCCCCACGTGCAGTATTAGCTGACAATGCCAGTGTAAAACTCAAGGAAGGTGTAAGTAAAGTTGTGGATGACGGAGCCTTAATAGGAATTTGAAGACATTTAGGAGTTGCTTCTAGGCCTGTGAGGCTGTGATTATGGAGGAAGTTACAACTCTTTCCTACACGATGTCTCTTGATGCTGTTGTCAGACACTTGGTCTAAGCCAGTATGGCAGTGCTTGCTTTGTTATGTTTCCCCAAACCCCTTTTGGTGTTTTATCTACTGGAGCGTTTATTTGAGACAAACAGCTTATGTAGTCTTTCTAGCCAAGCAGAAATCAGAATGAATGAGAAAATCGCCTAAGAAAATCTGTCCTCCTGATTTCCCACACGAAGCTGGCTGGAGAGTCGCTGTTCCCCTGACAGAGCCTCCTGGCACTCGTCAGCTACCTGGCTGGTCGTGGTGATGCTGGCAGCTGCTGCCTCCACTTCTTCAAAATAAAAACTGCAGATAACTGTATTCAAAAGTGTGTCCATCCTTGTGGATCTTTTCAGCTCTTTTCCTAGAATTAGCTTAGTGATGTAGGAAATAAGTTTATTCTCACTCTCACCAAACATTTTTATTTATAAGTGATTGTTTGGTAGTCATCACATGTATTCTCCAGAATTATAATCCAGGTGAGTAATCTAGTCCTAATAGCTTTCAGTTGTAGATAGGCACACTTTTTTTTGTTGTTGGTTCCGTGGTTTACACTTCAATCTGAACACAAGATATTCTCTAATCCCCTTATTTCTTCTGTCTCTCTCTTCCACTATTCCAGTATTTGAGTCTTGTCAGCTTAATACGAATTAGCACAGAAAATGAAGCTTAAGTGTCTTGTCTGAAGCCCCCCTTTGCCTTTGTGGTGCTCACAGCAAAGACAAATGGAGCTCCAGGAATCTCTCCTCTTTTTATTTGTGACCTCACCAAGGAGCCACTATTATTTTTCCATTTTCTAGATGGAGATATTAAGACCAAATCTGCTTGAGGACTTGCTTCAGGTTATAGAGTGAACCAAGGCTACAATCAAGAGGAACAAAGCACTGAAATAAAAGTGAAATAAAGAAACTGCCCCACGTGCAGTATTAGCTGACAATGCCAGTGTAAAACTCAAGGAAGGTGTAAGTAAAGTTGTGGATGACGGAGCCTTAATAGGAATTTGAAGACATTTAGGAGTTGCTTCTAGGCCTGTGAGGCTGTGATTATGGAGGAAGTTACAACTCTTTCCTACACGATGTCTCTTGATGCTGTTGTCAGACACTTGGTCTAAGCCAGTATGGCAGTGCTTGCTTTGTTATGTTTCCCCAAACCCCTTTTGGTGTTTTATCTACTGGAGCGTTTATTTGAGACAAACAGCTTATGTAGTCTTTCTAGCCAAGCAGAAATCAGAATGAATGAGAAAATCGCCTAAGAAAATCTGTCCTCCTGATTTCCCACACGAAGCTGGCTGGAGAGTCGCTGTTCCCCTGACAGAGCCTCCCTGGCACTCGTCAGCTACCTGGCTGGTCGTGGTGATGCTGGCAGCTGCTGCCTCCACTTCTTCAAAATAAAAACTGCAGATAACTGTATTCAAAAGTGTGTCCATCCTTGTGGATCTTTTCAGCTCTTTTCCTAGAATTAGCTTAGTGATGTAGGTGAAATCTTTTCGGGACCTCATTGAAATCTAGACATGCCTAGTCAGTGATTTCATTTATTTTTATTATCTATGATTTTATTTGTATACTTTTCTTACTTTTACGTACATTTACTATATACCAGGCACTGTACAAAAAGCTTTATATACTTAGCTCAGGTCGCTGTAACCAAATACCATAGATTGGGTGGTTTAAGCAATGGAAATTTATTTCTCACAGTTCTGGAAGGTGAGAAGTCGAAGATCAGGGTCCCAGCAGATTAGGTGTCTGGTGAAGGCTCTCCTCGTTTTCAAATAGCTGCCTTCTCCTTAGATCCTCATGTGTCAGAGAGAGTGAGCCCTAGTCTTTTTCTTTTCTTATACACTAATGTCATCATGGGAGCTCTACTTTCATGACCTTAGTTAAACCTAATTACCTCCCAAAGGCCCCAGCTCCTAATACCATCACATTAAGAATTAGTTGTTTTTTTTTTCAATTTTTTGGAGGGTGGGGAGCAGGACGGGTTGAGGAGGGAGGGGGCCTGGTGGGCCACTTCTATTGGCCTTTCATTTATCTGTTTTCATCCATCTTTGTTCCTTGACCTGTGGGGGCCTCCCATCACAGTGGCCTCTAGAGCACCAACTCTGGGCACATGCGCTCCAGAGCTCTGGCTCGGTAATTGGACACATTGGTCCAGCCACTCTGCGGCACGTGGGGTCCTCCCAGGCCAGGGATCGAACCGACGCCCCTTGCACTGCAAGGTGGTGTCCTTACCCACTGGACCACCAGGGAAGCCCAGAATTAGTTTTTTTAAAACATGTTTTTAGAATAATTTACTTTAATTGAAGGATAGTTTCTTTACAGGATTTTGTTGTTTTCTGCCAAATATTAACATGAATCACCCATAGAATTAGAGTTTTGACATGAATTTTTTGTCTATAACAGATGTATATGGTTTAATCTCAAAGTAGCCCTACCAGGTGGGTGTTATTACCCTTAGTTTACTTATTGCTTGCTGAGGTCATCCAGGTGGGTGACATACTCACATCTGGTTGACTCCAGGGCCCATACTTTTAATTGGAGTGCTGCATGCCCCCAGCTGGGGACTGGATAGCCTTGCAGGGTTGAGCCCCTTCAGATGGCCTTGTAGATGCACCACCTTGAAGATGTGCTCTCACAGGGCACTTAGTTTCTGTACACTTCCCAGGGGCTGGTGGTAATGACTCAGGCTTTCTGTGAGCTCAGTTTTCACATGCCAGTTTGGCTTCAGTGAGTATGACCCCAGCCCTTTTGGTTTGCATATATGTGTGTGTGTGTGTGTGTGTGTGTGTGTGTGTGTTTTCTCTGACTTGAAAAGTCAGTAAGTATTGATGAGCAGAGTTCTTGTTCCTGTTGATTAGTTGCTAAGTCATGTACGACTCTCATGACCCTATGGACTGTAGCCCACTGGGCTCCTCTGTCAAAGGGATTTTCCAGGCAGGAATACTGGAGTGTGTTGTCGTTTCCTTCTCCAGGGAATCTTCCCCACTCAGGGAAGATCTCTTGCACTGGCAGGCAGTTTCTTGACCACTGAGCCACGAGAGGAGCCCCATCAGAGTTCTTAGTGTTCCTTTATGCCAAGGTCAAGCTGAGCATAGTAGTTCTCCCAGAGATCCTTCTCTTAATTTGGCAAAGACAAGTTTGGGAAATAAAGTCATTTGTTCCTTGACCTGTGGGGCCTCCCATCACAGTGGCCTCACCCCGGATGCGCTCCAGAGCTCTGGCTCGGTAGGACACATTGGTCCAGCCACTCTGCGGCACGTGGGGTCCTCCCAGGCCAGGGATCGAACCGACGCCTTGCACTGCAATGTGGTGTCCTTACCCACTGGACCACCAGGGAAGCCCAGAATTAGTTTTTTTAAAACATGTTTTTAGAATAATTTACTTTAATTGAAGGATAGTTTCTTTACAGGATTTTGTTGTTTTCTGCCAAATATTAACATGAATCACCCATAGAATTAGAGTTTTGACATGAATTTTTTGTCTATAACAGATGTATATGGTTTAATCTCAAAGTAGCCCTACCAGGTGGGTGTTATTACCCTTAGTTTACTTATTGCTTGCTGAGGTCATCCAGGTGGGTGACATACTCACATCTGGTTGACTCCAGGGCCCATACTTTTAATTGGAGTGCTGCATGCCCCCAGCTGGGGACTGGATAGCCTTGCAGGGTTGAGCCCCTTCAGATGGCCTTGTAGATGCACCACCTTGAAGATGTGCTCTCACAGGGCACTTAGTTTCTGTACACTTCCCAGGGGCTGGTGGTAATGACTCAGGCTTTCTGTGAGCTCAGTTTTCACATGCCAGTTTGGCTTCAGTGAGTATGACCCCAGCCCTTTTGGTTTGCATATATGTGTGTGTGTGTGCGTGTGTGTGTGCGTGTGTGTGTGTTTTCTCTGACTTGAAAAGTCAGTAAGTATTGATGAGCAGAGTTCTTGTTCCTGTTGATTAGTTGCTAAGTCATGTACGACTCTCATGACCCTATGGACTGTAGCCCACTGGGCTCCTCTGTCAAAGGGATTTTCCAGGCAGGAATACTGGAGTGTGTTGTCGTTTCCTTCTCCAGGGAATCTTCCCCACTCAGGGAAGATCTCTTGCACTGGCAGGCAGTTTCTTGACCACTGAGCCACGAGAGGAGCCCCATCAGAGTTCTTAGTGTTCCTTTATGCCAAGGTCAAGCTGAACATAGTAGTTCTCCCAGAGATCCTTCTCTCTTAATTTGGCAAAGACAAGTGGGATGTTTTAGGAGAAAATAAAGGGGAAACTCCACCAACCCCCAAATAACTACATACATGAACCCAAAAATATATGCATTATAGTTGGAGATACATTTTCAGAGCACAGATTATCTAAAGCAGGCTAGACTGATAGTTTCTTGTTGGCATTGCTGAGACTTACATTTGAGCCTTCAATTCTGCATTGAGCCCTATCATCATCCCCTTTGTGAGTAGCCTCTCCATCTGAACAGGCACTCAGGCAAGTGTTTCCTGAATGCAGGAGGCTCCTTTCTGAGGCTTCACAAAACCTTCCTGGAATATTGGCTATCTAGTGCTCTCTCACCTTCCCTTGTTCATATATCCTCCATTTGTGGCTTTCAGCGACCCTTAAGCTTCGTTCCTCTTTGGGGTTAGGGTCATGTCTGGGCGTGCTTTCTCTTAAGGTTCTGAAGCCTCTGTGTTTAAGGGATCTTTCTTGGGAAGGTCACCACTCCAGTTCTGCTTTCTCCAGTTCCAGGGTAAAAAGCCTACTCATCATCCAGTTTCACAACTTTGCATCCCTTGTTGGATTTCTATGCTACTACTTTAGTCCTAAGGGATATCTCTTGGGCTCATTTGCAGGGAAGGGGTTACTGAAAGAACTCTACTATGTTACAAATCATTTCACTTCCATAGTTACTATTGGGAATTCACCCAACCAGCAAAAAATTGTCTCATGTAGAGTGTCAGTAATAAACATATGAGAGAAAGAGTATTCATTTTGTGTATGTCTTTCTCATATTATTACAAGACATAAAATAGGAATCTAGAATAATAATGAACTTTTTGGAAAGCATACTTTTTTCCCCCCTTAGGCTGTCTTCCCATTCAGGGCCTCATTTTCACATTTGTGAATATCCCATAAGTCATGTACTCTCATGACCCTATGGACTGTAGCCCACTGGGCTCCTCTGTCAAAGGGATTTTCCAGGCAGGAATACTGGAGTGTGTTGTCGTTTCCTTCTCCAGGGAATCTTCCCCACTCAGGGAAGATCTCTTGCACTGGCAGGCAGTTTCTTGACCACTGAGCCACGAGAGGAGCCCCATCAGAGTTCTTAGTGTTCCTTTATGCCAAGGTCAAGCTGAACATAGTAGTTCTCCCAGAGATCCTTCTCTCTTAATTTGGCAAAGACAAGTGGGATGTTTTAGGAGAAAATAAAGGGGAAACTCCACCAACCCCCAAATAACTACATACATGAACCCAAAAATATATGCATTATAGTTGGAGATACATTTTCAGAGCACAGATTATCTAAAGCAGGCTAGACTGATAGTTTCTTGTTGGCATTGCTGAGACTTACATTTGAGCCTTCAATTCTGCATTGAGCCCTATCATCATCCCCTTTGTGAGTAGCCTCTCCATCTGAACAGGCACTCAGGCAAGTGTTTCCTGAATGCAGGAGGCTCCTTTCTGAGGCTTCACAAAACCTTCCTGGAATATTGGCTATCTAGTGCTCTCTCACCTTCCCTTGTTCATATATCCTCCATTTGTGGCTTTCAGCGACCCTTAAGCTTCGTTCCTCTTTGGGGTTAGGGTCATGTCTGGGCGTGCTTTCTCTTAAGGTTCTGAAGCCTCTGTGTTTAAGGGATCTTTCTTGGGAAGGTCACCACTCCAGTTCTGCTTTCTCCAGTTCCAGGGTAAAAAGCCTACTCATCATCCAGTTTCACAACTTTGCATCCCTTGTTGGATTTCTATGCTACTACTTTAGTCCTAAGGGATATCTCTTGGGCTCATTTGCAGGGAAGGGGTTACTGAAAGAACTCTACTATGTTACAAATCATTTCACTTCCATAGTTACTATTGGGAATTCACCCAACCAGCAAAAAATTGTCTCATGTAGAGTGTCAGTAATAAACATATGAGAGAAAGAGTATTCATTTTGTGTATGTCTTTCTCATATTATTACAAGACATAAAATAGGAATCTAGAATAATAATGAACTTTTTGGAAAGCATACTTTTTTCCCCCCTTAGGCTGTCTTCCCATTCAGGGCCTCATTTTCACATTTGTGAATATCCCATAACGATAGATATTGGTTATGATGTTTGGGTTGCAATTAACAGAGATCAGCTCTGACTGTAAAGCAAAGAAGGGACATATGGAAATCATACTGAAGGTTGGGAGATCATGTTTAGAAAATGAACATGAACTAGAGGGTCAAGAAGCAAGGGAGTCTGGCCATGTCATGTTGTGACGCATTGCTGCCATGAATACATTTAACCAACCCTTTATCTTTGCTTCACTTACTCAGAATTCAGCTGGGTAGGAACATCTGTCATGCTGACCCTTGACGGTGTGCTGGCATTGCCTATCAATGGGGTGGGGAGAGGAAGGATGGAACCTCCTTAGCTTCCTCTGTGGGAACTTCTGGGAACCTTCTAAGGGAATGCTCAAGGAGATGAGAGGTAGGTATTCCTCACAATCAGCACAGGAAGGGGCAGGTTAGATGCTACACAGCTATCAAAGGAAGAAAAAGACAAAGGACTATAAGGGGAGAAAAAAAATCTGATGCTGAGTCCAATATATTTTCTCAGTACCACTTTTTAAAAATCTCAATTAGTATTCTGAACTCTGTTCTCAATTTCTATAGCCCTCCCTTTTGTTCTCTTTCTCAAACACATATTTTTTAGGTTAGCAATTGCCTTAATACTCTCAACATTTTATACTGAGACCATACAGTAAGCTGCTAAAGTGTGTAGTTAGAATTGGATTCAGAAGATTGATGTCCTCTTCACGCTGCAGACCATCTGATTACTGGATCTCCTTTGGGCAATGAAGCTACCTCCTTTTTCTCCTCTCTCGACCATCAAGCTTGCACCACAGTAATAATATTTAATAAGAGCAGCAGTAAAACTATGTCATTGTTCTCTGATGGTCAGAATGGAACGCAGCTCCGAATAAAACCAGAGTGATAGCCATGCAGATAATACAGTCTCGAATTCCATGTAGGCCCCCTTCATGTAGAGTGTCAGTAATAAACATATGAGAGAAAGAGTATTCATTTTGTGTATGTCTTTCTCATATTATTACAAGACATAAAATAGGAATCTAGAATAATAATGAACTTTTTGGAAAGCATACTTTTTTCCCCCCTTAGGCTGTCTTCCCATTCAGGGCCTCATTTTCACATTTGTGAATATCCCATAACGATAGATATTGGTTATGATGTTTGGGTTGCAATTAACAGAGATCAGCTCTGACTGTAAAGCAAAGAAGGGACATATGGAAATCATACTGAAGGTTGGGAGATCATGTTTAGAAAATGAACATGAACTAGAGGGTCAAGAAGCAAGGGAGTCTGGCCATGTCATGTTGTGACGCATTGCTGCCATGAATACATTTAACCAACCCTTTATCTTTGCTTCACTTACTCAGAATTCAGCTGGGTAGGAACATCTGTCATGCTGACCCTTGACGGTGTGCTGGCATTGCCTATCAATGGGGTGGGGAGAGGAAGGATGGAACCTCCTTAGCTTCCTCTGTGGGAACTTCTGGGAACCTTCTAAGGGAATGCTCAAGGAGATGAGAGGTAGGTATTCCTCACAATCAGCACAGGAAGGGGCAGGTTAGATGCTACACAGCTATCAAAGGAAGAAAAAGACAAAGGACTATAAGGGGAGAAAAAAAATCTGATGCTGAGTCCAATATATTTTCTCAGTACCACTTTTTAAAAATCTCAATTAGTATTCTGAACTCTGTTCTCAATTTCTATAGCCCTCCCTTTTGTTCTCTTTCTCAAACACATATTTTTTAGGTTAGCAATTGCCTTAATACTCTCAACATTTTATACTGAGACCATACAGTAAGCTGCTAAAGTGTGTAGTTAGAATTGGATTCAGAAGATTGATGTCCTCTTCACGCTGCAGACCATCTGATTACTGGATCTCCTTTGGGCAATGAAGCTACCTCCTTTTTCTCCTCTCTCGACCATCAAGCTTGCACCACAGTAATAATATTTAATAAGAGCAGCAGTAAAACTATGTCATTGTTCTCTGATGGTCAGAATGGAACGCAGCTCCGAATAAAACCAGAGTGATAGCCATGCAGATAATACAGTTGTTTTAGTTCTTTCACCTTGGGAAAGGATGGAATAGCCTGAATGCTGTTACTTGTCTCTCATAGCCTGCTGGAATAATAAATTAGGTGTTTGGGTGAAGTTGTGGGGTGCACTTGATCATGTACTAAACGTTTGCAAGCTCTTTTGCAGCTGTATGTTCTGACCGGATCCTGAAAAACAGATTTGCTAGTTCAGGAAAAGGAGATCAAGCCATTGTGTTTTTGCCTGCTCTGCCTGAGTCAGGTGACTCTTTGTGAGGCTATCCAAGCACTTTGCCTCATTCCTCTGCCTTCTCCTCATGTCATGCCAGAATAAGTGAAGGATAATATAAAGGTACAGGGAAACCTCATTAGCAGAACCTTCTATATACAGAAATCAGAATTTACAAAATGGAAAAAGTGTGGGGAGGTTATTTACATTAGGGAAATTTTTCTTTTTTGTTTTATAAAAGAATTCACATTTGGATTTCATGAATTGCAAAGCCCCTTGCTGAATTAAGAATATGTCTGGAGCTTCCCTGGTGGTCCAGTGGGTAAAGAGTCTGCCTTTCAGTATAAGGGGCACTGGTTCGATCCCTGGCCCAGGAAGATCCCACGTGCCGTGGAACGGCTGGACTGGTGTGTCCAATTAGGAGCCAGTGCTCTGGAGTGCATGCGCCCAGAGCCAGTGCTCTGCAGCAGGAGAGGCCACTGTGATGGGAGGCCTACATGGGCCAAAGAATAAAGACAGATGAAAATAAATACAAAACCAATAAAAGAGGCCAAAATTAAAAAAAAGAATATGACTGAAACAGTCTCAGAAATACATCTACTGTGAAAATAAGCCAGGTTTTTATGTCATACAATTTTATAACTGCAGAACTGGGAGTGATTCAGAAAAAAGACATAGAAACTTTCTGTAGCTGTAGAAAGAGAATCTAGGATACCTGAGTTTTATTCCCTTACTCTCCTAGAAAGAGCAAAGCTTCGACAGAAGTAAAAACTTAGAGAGATCCTTCTTTCAAAACACCAGAAGATTTCTGCATTAAATCATGACATAATTATGGGATTGTTCTACTATTAACAGTGACATCTTTAAATTATGTTGTGAGTAAGATATCACGTTGATGGTTTGAGTTTTCTGCTTTGGAAAAAAGACTCAGCAAGTTTGACTTCTAAAAAAAGGTACATTCCAAGAATATACTGTCTTTATAATCTTTAGTTTGTTATTTAGGGGAAGACATTTCATGGTAATCTTTTTTGGTCTTAGTTTCTTTATCTGCAAACTAATTTTTGTTAAACATTGAGATATAATTGACATATAATACTAGCTTTAGGTGGACAACTCCTGCCTGCGTCAGGTGACTCTTTGTGAGGCTATCCAAGCACTTTGCCTCATTCCTCTGCCTTCTCCTCATGTCATGCCAGAATAAGTGAAGGATAATATAAAGGTACAGGGAAACCTCATTAGCAGAACCTTCTATATACAGAAATCAGAATTTACAAAATGGAAAAAGTGTGGGGAGGTTATTTACATTAGGGAAATTTTTCTTTTTTGTTTTATAAAAGAATTCACATTTGGATTTCATGAATTGCAAAGCCCCTTGCTGAATTAAGAATATGTCTGGAGCTTCCCTGGTGGTCCAGTGGGTAAAGAGTCTGCCTTTCAGTATAAGGGGCACTGGTTCGATCCCTGGCCCAGGAAGATCCCACGTGCCGTGGAACGGCTGGACTGGTGTGTCCAATTAGGAGCCAGTGCTCTGGAGTGCATGCGCCCAGAGCCAGTGCTCTGCAGCAGGAGAGGCCACTGTGATGGGAGGCCTACATGGGCCAAAGAATAAAGACAGATGAAAATAAATACAAAACCAATAAAAGAGGCCAAAATTAAAAAAAAAAAAGAATATGACTGAAACAGTCTCAGAAATACATCTACTGTGAAAATAAGCCAGGTTTTTATGTCATACAATTTTATAACTGCAGAACTGGGAGTGATTCAGAAAAAAGACATAGAAACTTTCTGTAGCTGTAGAAAGAGAATCTAGGATACCTGAGTTTTATTCCCTTACTCTCCTAGAAAGAGCAAAGCTTCGACAGAAGTAAAAACTTAAGAGAGATCCTTCTTTCAAAACACCAGAAGATTTCTGCATTAAATCATGACATAATTATGGGATTGTTCTACTATTAACAGTGACATCTTTAAATTATGTTGTGAGTAAGATATCACGTTGATGGTTTGAGTTTTCTGCTTTGGAAAAAAGACTCAGCAAGTTTGACTTCTAAAAAAAGGTACATTCCAAGAATATACTGTCTTTATAATCTTTAGTTTGTTATTTAGGGGAAGACATTTCATGGTAATCTTTTTTGGTCTTAGTTTCTTTATCTGCAAACTAATTTTTGTTAAACATTGAGATATAATTGACATATAATACTAGCTTTAGGTGGACAACATAATGATTCAATATTTTTTTATATTGTGCATGATCACTGCAGCGAGTCTAGCTCACATCCAAAGTGAAAGTTTTGAACTAGAGAATCTCTGAGGACTTTTACAGTTCCCAAATTTGTTACTTAGTGCTTTATGAGTGTCATTGACCCTATAATTTTGAGATTCTATCTCCTTTACTTTGCATAGTTCAAATCTTACATTAAATCACTGATTGAACTATTCTATGCTTTATCTTTTCATCTAATAAATATACTTGTGCGTGTGTGCTCAGTAACTCAGTCATGTCCGACTCTGTGCGACTCTATGAACTGCAGCCTGCCAGGCTCCTCTGTGCGATTCTTCAGACAAGAATACTGAAGTGGGTTGCCCTGCCCTCCTCCAGGGGATCTTCCTGACCCAGGGATTGAATCTTTGTTTCCTGTGTCTCCTGCACTGGCCGGATGATCTTTTTTTTTTCTTTAACCACTGAGCTACTTGGGAAGTTACTCAGTGTTTTTAAAGCCTGAATCTAGACTTGTAGCCAGTTCGAGGTCTGCAGAACAGTGCAAAAGAATGTTGGATTCCCTTTTTATTCTAATGAGGAATAATATCTTAGAAAATCTTAGATTGTTTCACAGTGGAGGTGCAAACAGAATAAAAGTGTAAGGGAGGAAAATTTAGAGAGACAATGAGTAGAGATTCCCCTCTGGTGAGGGCGCTGAAGCGGCTGTTGTGGTTTGTCATTATCCTCAATAAACCCTGGGTCTGGTGGGTTTGAGTAAGATCACAAGGTTAAATGAAATAATGAAAATGAAACATGGACACAGAGGCAATAGCCCCAAGGATACTGTTGCTCAAGAAAGACATGTATGTGCGAGGATCATGAGGCATTTATGATTAAAACTATGACATGTATTGAAGAGCATAAAATAAGATCTGAACAAATGAAAATTCATATACAATTTTTCAATGGAAAGACACAATGTAAGCTTTAACTCCCTGAAAATGAACATGCATATTTAAAGTAATTCTTACTAGCATCTCAGATTTTCATAACTATAAATTATAAGATGTAACTGAAATAATGTATACCTCAAGAAAACAAATATTTGAAAAGAATGAGAGGAACTTGTATTATTAGGAATTAGAATATAGTCTAAGCTCCCTGAAAGTAACATAAGTTTGATATAGAAAATGAATAAATAATTTAGTTAAATGAAATTGACAATTAAGGCATGGATACCAATATAAGTTGAATTAATATATTACAAATTTGTAAAAAAATTGTTTCAGTATGTAAAAATATATGAACTTGGGTTTATGCCATCATTATTTGTAAAATAAAATCTGGGAAAAAAATATTCAACAGTAGAGGAATGATTGAATAGTTTAGATCTTATGCAGCAAATTAAAAATATAAATTAAAGTTAGACCAATTATCTTAGAATTATAATTAGCTATGAAAAGCAAAATATTGACAGAAATAAATTGGATGATCCCATTTTTATGAAATAAAAATGATAAAAGAATATATATGTAAGCACCTGCATAAGTATGTGTATTCTGTATAAGATTACATGAGGATGATAAAAAATTAGAAAGGACTTATGAATTGTTGGAAGGATCTCTTTAAGGCTGATGTGCACCTGGCTCATACAGGTGAAGAGTGTTAAGAAACAGGCACTGGTAGCAGTGTTTTTTTTCTATATTGAAAAGAAAACATGAAGTTGAAAACTAAAAATATATACTGGTCTTTTTTTTTAACCTTTTAGGTTAAACCAAGGTCAGGTATTTAAAAGTGTAAGGGAGGAAAATTTAGAGAGACAATGAGTAGAGATTCCTCGGGAAGCGGCTGTTGTGGTTTGTCATTATCCTCAATAAACCCTGGGTCTGGTGGGTTTGAGTAAGATCACAAGGTTAAATGAAATAATGAAAATGAAACATGGACACAGAGGCAATAGCCCCAAGGATACTGTTGCTCAAGAAAGACATGTATGTGCGAGGATCATGAGGCATTTATGATTAAAACTATGACATGTATTGAAGAGCATAAAATAAGATCTGAACAAATGAAAATTCATATACAATTTTTCAATGGAAAGACACAATGTAAGCTTTAACTCCCTGAAAATGAACATGCATATTTAAAGTAATTCTTACTAGCATCTCAGATTTTCATAACTATAAATTATAAGATGTAACTGAAATAATGTATACCTCAAGAAAACAAATATTTGAAAAGAATGAGAGGAACTTGTATTATTAGGAATTAGAATATAGTCTAAGCTCCCTGAAAGTAACATAAGTTTGATATAGAAAATGAATAAATAATTTAGTTAAATGAAATTGACAATTAAGGCATGGATACCAATATAAGTTGAATTAATATATTACAAATTTGTAAAAAAATTGTTTCAGTATGTAAAAATATATGAACTTGGGTTTATGCCATCATTATTTGTAAAATAAAATCTGGAAATAAATATTCAACAGTAGAGGAATGATTGAATAGTTTAGATCTTATGCAGCAAATTAAAAATATAAATTAAAGTTAGACCAATTATCTTAGAATTATAATTAGCTATGAAAAGCAAAATATTGACAGAAATAAATTGGATGATCCCATTTTTATGAAATAAAAATGATAAAAGAATATATATGTAAGCACCTGCATAAGTATGTGTATTCTGTATAAGATTACATGAGGATGATAAAAAATTAGAAAGGACTTATGAATTGTTGGAAGGATCTCTTTAAGGCTGATGTGCACCTGGCTCATACAGGTGAAGAGTGTTAAGAAACAGGCACTGGTAGCAGTGTTTTTTTTCTATATTGAAAAGAAAACATGAAGTTGAAAACTAAAAATATATACTGGTCTTTTTTTTTAACCTTTTAGGTTAAACCAAGGTCAGGTATTTGAAAATATATCTGTTAGAATTATGGGGAAATAAACACTCATATATGCTAAAAAAAGAAAAAAGAAAGCCATGTATGTGATAGTTGGTTCTGAATTCTGAAAATATGTTTTAGCCAAGTGGAGAGATGAATATAGGAGTTTCCACATAGCCTTAACAATGACTTCTGATGCTAATTACTCAGATCGAGGCCAGAATTCACAGGTTAAGGGCACAGTTCTCCACAAGCCTTCCCTACTTCAGATACCAGCACAGCCTGAGGGGTTCCCACGCCATACTTACTTATGACCAATTGGTTACACATTTGTAGTGCCCACTAAATAATTTGCTGTAATGACTCATAGGACTCAGAAGAGTGGTATATTGAAAACTACAATTTTATTATAACAAAAAGGATAAAAATCAGAAGTGATGCATAGCATGAGGTTTTTTCTTTCCCTGGAGTCAGGATGAATAACTCTCCCAGACAACATACACAGGGCATTGTCAACCAGGGCAGCTCATTGGAGCCTCTGTGGAGTTTTTACTGGGGCTTCATCATGTAGACATGATTCACTGAATTATTGGCCAAACAGAAGAATTCAATCTCCAGCTCTCTTCCCCAGTGTGGGGTTGATACCATTATGGTTCAAAGCTGGAACCCTCAAATCAAATGGTTGGTATTCCAGGTGTCTGTCGCCAGCCCCATCCTGAGCTCTGTCACTAGCTTAAACTATATAGAGTTCCTCTTGAATGATTTTGTTGGCATAAACTATCGGTTACAAAAGCTAATTGAAAAAAAGTTTAAGATCTTATGCAGCAAATTAAAAATATAAATTAAAGTTAGACCAATTTTTAGAATTATAAAGTATGAAAAGCAAAATATTGACAGAAATAAATTGGATGATCCCATTTTTATGAAATAAAAATGATAAAAGAATATATATGTAAGCACCTGCATAAGTATGTGTATTCTGTATAAGATTACATGAGGATGATAAAAAATTAGAAAGGACTTATGAATTGTTGGAAGGATCTCTTTAAGGCTGATGTGCACCTGGCTCATACAGGTGAAGAGTGTTAAGAAACAGGCACTGGTAGCAGTGTTTTTTTTCTATATTGAAAAGAAAACATGAAGTTGAAAACTAAAAATATATACTGGTCTTTTTTTTTAACCTTTTAGGTTAAACCAAGGTCAGGTATTTGAAAATATATCTGTTAGAATTATGGGGAAATAAACACTCATATATGCTAAAAAAAGAAAAAAGAAAGCCATGTATGTGATAGTTGGTTCTGAATTCTGAAAATATGTTTTAGCCAAGTGGAGAGATGAATATAGGAGTTTCCACATAGCCTTAACAATGACTTCTGATGCTAATTACTCAGATCGAGGCCAGAATTCACAGGTTAAGGGCACAGTTCTCCACAAGCCTTCCCTACTTCAGATACCAGCACAGCCTGAGGGGTTCCCACGCCATACTTACTTATGACCAATTGGTTACACATTTGTAGTGCCCACTAAATAATTTGCTGTAATGACTCATAGGACTCAGAAGAGTGGTATATTGAAAACTACAATTTTATTATAACAAAAAGGATAAAAATCAGAAGTGATGCATAGCATGAGGTTTTTTCTTTCCCTGGAGTCAGGATGAATAACTCTCCCAGACAACATACACAGGGCATTGTCAACCAGGGCAGCTCATTGGAGCCTCTGTGGAGTTTTTACTGGGGCTTCATCATGTAGACATGATTCACTGAATTATTGGCCAAACAGAAGAATTCAATCTCCAGCTCTCTTCCCCAGTGTGGGGTTGATACCATTATGGTTCAAAGCTGGAACCCTCAAATCAAATGGTTGGTATTCCAGGTGTCTGTCGCCAGCCCCCATCCTGAGCTCTGTCACTAGCTTAAACTATATAGAGTTCCTCTTGAATGATTTTGTTGGCATAAACTATCAAGGTCCTAAGAATAACAAAGACACTCCTACTGCTCTGGAAATTCCAAGGATTTTGAGGCTTCCTTCTGGCAACTCAGGACAAAAACCATCCAAATTCTGTATTCCATGTCACCTTGCTTTTGCTTTTGTCTGTTCTGCCATCCTTGTAAGGAGTACACATAGCTAGTTCTATCCATCTTCAACAGTACTGGATTGAGGACTGGGGTAGAGGCCTGGTAACAGAATGGTTAACGGCAAGTACTGTTTTGGGTTGTTGCCCTTTGGGGCCTTGCCATTTATATTGCTGCCCCTTGGCATTACATTGGCCCCAACAGAGTCCCCACCCATAGCTCCTGCCCTAGGCCGGCCACAGGCCAATAAGCTTGTGGCGGCGCACGTGCAGATCACTAGCCAACCCAGGCCAGAGGCGGTCCTGCCCGTGCACCTCCAAAGGGCAACAGGATGCTTGGTGTTCCACACCCAGATTAGCCCTTGGGGCGAGCCGCTGCAGCACTGTGACTGACTGGATTGCGGGTGACTGACTGGATTGCGGGTGCCTGGCAGAGTGGGCCAGTGTCCCTGAGGATTGGGGCTTGCCTGAGGCAGCATGAACTGTAATCCTTACTGACAAGTCTAGGGCGAGGGGCCTCTGGTAACTGCTCATTTCTCATTCCGGCTCGCCACGGCTCACCCCTACGCAACTCCCGCGAGATTCCGCGAGATCCGGCAACTTCTGGGAAGAGTAGGCGGCCACGTTTCGCCCCTGCTCCCCGACATTTATGGTCTGCTGCGATACTCTTCCTCCTTCGATATCTGAATTCAGCTATACTTTCCGTTATCCTGGTCATAGCCACCAAGTGTACCCTGGAGGCTCCGGCGTGCTCTGGGAAGGTGTTCAGAGAAGAAAAGCATTCCTGATGCAGGAGCTTGGCGACGAAGTCACCTGCCCCATCACAGTGTGCAGGCACTTGGGCCAATTCAGAAAGAGAGAGCAGTGATCTGTGGCTGTTGAGCAGTTGAGAGGCGCCAGGTGTGGGCCCTGGCGGCTGCCGGGCCCTGCTGGGAGGGACAGCTGACCCCTGAGATAAAGAGGCGGCGTGTTTTGAGTTGCTGCAGCGTTTGGACCTTGGCAGACATAGAATTGACACCCAGGAATCTGCCAATAGACTCTAAGACAAAAAGGGAGCATAGGTCGCTTGGTTCTATCCTGGTTCCACTACTCACCGGCTTGGGTAAGTTGCTTATCTTTTCTAAGCTTCAGTTTTCTTATCTGTAAAATGGTAATTTACCATAATACCGTAAGTTAATGCTTGTAACGTGCTTAGCATCGTGTTGGGCACACAGGAGAAGCTCAGGTTTGCCATTAATGATTACTTTTGGGCTTTTGAAGGTTTCCCTGGTGGCTAAGTGGTAAAAAAAATCTGCCTGTCGATGCAGCATATGCAGGCTTGATCCCTGGGTCGGGAAAGATCCCCTGGAGAAGAAAATGGCAACCCACTCCAGTATTCTTGACTGGGAAGCCCCACGAGCCTGGTGGGCTGCAGTCCATAGGGTAGCAAAGAGTCTGGCGGGACTGATCACCCATATAATCAATTGAACTTTTGAATAGCCATTGAATATTACTAAATGTTTGCTTTTTTAAGATGGCACAACCTAAATATTGCGAGGTCAGTGGCAATATTTGTCAGATTTTTGAAAGCTGATCCGTGAAGAAAATCCTTCACAAAATCTTGATCTATAAGGCTGATAAAATCTCTGTAAACTGAACTCCTCTGAAGAGAGTCTGGCTTACCTGGCCACCCTTTTACCGCTGGAGTAGTGAGCTGTGTTGGATGAAGTCAGCTTGAAAAGTAACATCGCCACGGCTCACCCCCGCAACTCCCGAGATTCCGCGAGATCCGGCAACTTCTGGGAGGCTTTATTAGCTGCGATACTCTTCCTCCTTCGATATCTGAATTCAGCTATACTTTCCGTTATCCTGGTCATAGCCACCAAGTGTACCCTGGAGGCTCCGGCGTGCTCTGGGAAGGTGTTCAGAGAAGAAAAGCATTCCTGATGCAGGAGCTTGGCGGCAAGTCACCTGCCCCATCACAGTGTGCAGGCACTTGGGCCAATTCAGAAAGAGAGAGCAGTGATCTGTGGCTGTTGAGCAGTTGAGAGGCGCCAGGTGTGGGCCCTGGCGGCTGCCGGGCCCTGCTGGGAGGGACAGCTGACCCCTGAGATAAAGAGGCGGCGTGTTTTGAGTTGCTGCAGCGTTTGGACCTTGGCAGACATAGAATTGACACCCAGGAATCTGCCAATAGACTCTAAGACAAAAAGGGAGCATAGGTCGCTTGGTTCTATCCTGGTTCCACTACTCACCGGCTTGGGTAAGTTGCTTATCTTTTCTAAGCTTCAGTTTTCTTATCTGTAAAATGGTAATTTACCATAATACCGTAAGTTAATGCTTGTAACGTGCTTAGCATCGTGTTGGGCACACAGGAGAAGCTCAGGTTTGCCATTAATGATTACTTTTGGGCTTTTGAAGGTTTCCCTGGTGGCTAAGTGGTAAAAAAAATCTGCCTGTCGATGCAGCATATGCAGGCTTGATCCCTGGGTCGGGAAAGATCCCCTGGAGAAGAAAATGGCAACCCACTCCAGTATTCTTGACTGGGAAGCCCCACGAGCCTGGTGGGCTGCAGTCCATAGGGTAGCAAAGAGTCTGGCGGGACTGATCACCCATATAATCAATTGAACTTTTGAATAGCCATTGAATATTACTAAATGTTTGCTTTTTTAAGATGGCACAACCTAAATATTGCGAGGTCAGTGGCAATATTTGTCAGATTTTTGAAAGCTGATCCGTGAAGAAAATCCTTCACAAAATCTTGATCTATAAGGCTGATAAAATCTCTGTAAACTGAACTCCTCTGAAGAGAGTCTGGCTTACCTGGCCACCCTTTTACCGCTGGAGTAGTGAGCTGTGTTGGATGAAGTCAGCTTGAAAACTAGTCTCGAGCTCTGCCAACCAGGCTCCAGTGGATCCAGCCACGTCCCCCAGCTCGCTCCCACAAGAGGGTTGGCTGAAGCACCTCTTGACACTGTCAGAGTCAGGCTGTAATTTTCTTATTTCAGTTTCTCCATGAGCAACATCAAGAAGATAATGCTGGCTTTGTTGTGACGGTGAATTAGATAATGTCTGTGAACTCTTTTGAGCTTTGGGGGATCCGCTTTAGGGACAAAGACCCTTGCTAGCTCTAATTTCTAGCTTGCTTTTTAAATATGGCATTCTAAACACACTATTTAAAAATGGGTCACGCCCTTATTTCTGTGTAATCTCTGGATAGAATGGAAGAAGTGACTCAACCGTCCAGAAAAAATATGTGCTCTGGTTAATTGAGAAGAGAGATTTTGAATTAGAGTTGTTCAGAAAATCTGTTCGGAAACCACGAAAGAGGAGATGTGGCAGCGTCTACAGCAGTCTGTCTATGAAGAGGTGATATAATCTCTAATGCCACCTTATAACATTATAATCTATAGTCTGCTGCAATTCTTATAATTTTTTTTAAAGGTCAGTTTTTTTTTTTTTAAATTTTGGCCTCTTTTATTGGTTCTGTATTTATTTATTTCCGTCCATCTTTATTCTTTGGCCTGTGTGGGGCTCCTATTGCAGGGGCCCCTCTCATTGCAGAGCACTGGCTCTGGGCTCATGCACTGCAGAGCTCTAGCTGGTAATTAAACACACCGGTTCAGCCGCTCTGAGCCACTTGGAATCTTCCTGGGCCAGAGATTGAACCAGTGCCCCTTGCAGTGCAAGGCGGACTCTTTACCCACTGGACCACCAGAGAAATCCCAGTTCTTTTAAATTAATGTCCTTTGCTGAGGCATGAGACAGACCCTTACTATGGGCTTCTCTTCCAGTATGACTAGTTTCCCAGCCTGGACTGATTAAGTCTGTGTTGCAGAAGTGGGAAGTGAGAAGACATGTTATCAGCATGCACTGTGCTTTTAGTCTCGAATTTGGTCCTGTTTCCAGAACATCAGAGGAAAGTCTGTAGCTTATTTGAGTATTGGAAGAATGGAAATAATAGCAAACACTTGTATCAAAGGTTTGCTACAAAGGTTATATGAGATAATACATAAAAAAGCATAATGCATGATAGCATAGTAATAGATAGCTATTTTAAGCATCAGTATTTATTAAAATGTCTAAAAATCAAGTTATAATTGATATATTAATTTCCAGGGTACAGTGCAATGATTCGATGTTTATATTCAATTTTGCACATATCTATTGCAAAATGATTACCCCAGTAAGTCCAATTAACATCCATTGCCATACATCATTACAAAGTTTTTTTCCGTGTGGTAACTTCCAGGATCTTGTAGCCAGGTAACTTTCAAATATGTAATGTATTATTATTATTATTATTATTAACTATAGTCACCATGCTATGTACTGTGTTTTCAGGACTGAACACATTTTATACCTGGAAATGTGTACTTTTGGAGCCCTTTCACCTATTTCACCCACCACTCCCCCACCCTCATCCCACTTCAGGCAGCCACTGACCTGTTTTCCTTATCAAAGAGCTTGTTTTTTTTGTTGTTGTTGTCTTTGATTCCATAGGTAAGTGAGATTATATGGTATTTATCTTTTTCTGTCTGACTTATTTCACTCAGCATAGTGCCCTCCAGCCCCTTTCCTGTTGTCAGAAATGGCCCAATTTCAGTCTTTTAAATGGCTGGATAATATTCCATCACACACACTTACACATACATACCTCATGTCTATATACATATGCCCATATATATGTGTACACATATATGTATTAATGTACCACATTATCCATTCACCCCTCAGTGGACATTTAGTTTTCTCTGTCTTGGCTATTATAAATAATGCAGTGAACATGGAGGTGCATATATCTTTTCAAATTAGTGTTTTCATTTTCTTTGAATAAGTACAGAAGTGGAGTTGCTGGTCATTGGATAGTTCAATTTAAAATATTTTGAAGAACCTCCATACTGTTTTCCATACTGGTTGAATCAGTTTATGTTTTCACCAGTGGTGCACAAGGGTTCCCTTTTCACCACATGCTTACCAGTGTTTGTTATTGCTCACCTTTTTGGTAATAGGCATTCTAACAGGTATAAGGTGATACTGCATTGTAGGGTTTTTGTGTGTATGTGTGTGATTGATAGACTAATTTTTATTTAAAAATTTTTTATTTTGTATTGGAATATAGTTGGTTTACAATGTTGTGTTTGAGGAAAGTGATTTAGTTATACATATACATATGTTTATTCTTTTTCAGACTCTTTTTCCATATAGGTTGTTACATAATATTGGGCAGAGTTTCCTGTGCTGTATACAGTAGGCCCTTGTTGATTACCTATTTTATTACAGTAGTGTGTATATGTTAACCCCAAAGTCCTAATTTATCCCTCCTCCTCCATTTTCCCTTTCATACCAGACGTTTTTGACATCTGTGAATCTGTTTCTGTTTTGTAAATAAGTTCATTTGTATCATCAGATTCCACATACTAGTGATATCATTTGTCTCTGTGTGACTTCATTTAGTGTGATCTTTAGGTCTATCTATGTTGCTACAAATAGCATTATTTAATGAAATAATTTAATTATTTAATGGCATAATTCCTTTATGACTGAGTAATATTCCACTATATATATGTACTACACCTTCTTTATTCATTCCTCTGCTTAGACATTTAGGTTGCTTCCTTTCTTGGCTATTGTAAATAGTGTTTCAGTGAACATTGGGGTGCATGTATCTTTTTGAATTATGGCTTTCTCCAGATATATGTCCAGGAGTGGGATTGCTGGATCATGTGATAGTCTATTTTTAGTTTAAGGAAACTCCATACTGTTCCTGATAGTGATTGTACCAGTTTGTGTTCCTCCTAGCAGTGTAGAAGTGCTCCCTTTTGTGTACAGCTCTCCAGCATTTATTGTTTGTAGACTTTGATGATGGCCATTCTGACTGAGGTGAGGTGATACTTCATTGTAGTGTTGCTCACTGTGATTTTTATTTGCATTTCCCTGATGATTAGTGATGTTGAGCATCTTTGCATGTACCAGTTGGCCATCTGTGTGTCTTTTCTGGAAAACTGGCTATTCAGAATCTCTGAATTTTTAAATTGTTTTTAATTTTTTTCTTTGCTATTGAGTTGAATTCTTTATATATTGTGGATACTAATCCCTTATCATATATGTAATTTGCAGATATTTTCTCTATTCAGTAAATGGCCTTTTCATTTTGTTTATGGTTTGCTTTGCTTTGCAGAAGCTTTTTAAGTTTATATTTTATAATATATTTAAAATTTATTTATAATATTTAAAAATTTTTATAATATAAAATTTAAAAATTTTAATTTTATATAGTCCCACTTGTTTATTTTTGCTTTTGGTGTCAGATCCAAAAAGTCATTGCCAAGACTGATGTCAAGGAGCTTGTTACCTCTATTTTTGTCTAAAAGTTTAATGCTTTCAGATATTACATGCAAATGTTTAATCTACTTTGAGTTAATTTTTGTGTATGGTGTAAGATTTGTTGTTGTTCAGTCATTAAGCCATGTTCAACTCTTTGTGACCGCATGAACTGTAGCACACCAGGGTTTCCTGTCCTTCAGTATTTCCTGGAGTTTGCTCAAACTCATGTCCATTGAGTCAGTGATGCTGTCCAACTGTCTCATCACTTATTGCCCCCTTCACCTCTGCCCTCAGTCCTTCCCAGCGTAAGGGTCTTTTTAATTTTTGGCATAATTCCTTTATGACTGAGTAATATTCCACTATATATATGTACTACACCTTCTTTATTCATTCCTCTGCTTAGACATTTAGGTTGCTTCCTTTCTTGGCTATTGTAAATAGTGTTTCAGTGAACATTGGGGTGCATGTATCTTTTTGAATTATGGCTTTCTCCAGATATATGTCCAGGAGTGGGATTGCTGGATCATGTGATAGTCTATTTTTAGTTTAAGGAAACTCCATACTGTTCCTGATAGTGATTGTACCAGTTTGTGTTCCTCCTAGCAGTGTAGAAGTGCTCCCTTTTGTGTACAGCTCTCCAGCATTTATTGTTTGTAGACTTTGATGATGGCCATTCTGACTGAGGTGAGGTGATACTTCATTGTAGTGTTGCTCACTGTGATTTTTATTTGCATTTCCCTGATGATTAGTGATGTTGAGCATCTTTGCATGTACCAGTTGGCCATCTGTGTGTCTTTTCTGGAAAACTGGCTATTCAGAATCTCTGAATTTTAAATTGTTTTTAATTTTTTTCTTTGCTATTGAGTTGAATTCTTTATATATTGTGGATACTAATCCCTTATCATATATGTAATTTGCAGATATTTTCTCTATTCAGTAAATGGCCTTTTCATTTTGTTTATGGTTTGCTTTGCTTTGCAGAAGCTTTTTAAGTTTATATTTTATAATATATTTAAAATTTATTTATAATATTTAAAAATTTTTATAATATAAAATTTAAAAATTTTAATTTTATATAGTCCCACTTGTTTATTTTTGCTTTTGGTGTCAGATCCAAAAAGTCATTGCCAAGACTGATGTCAAGGAGCTTGTTACCTCTATTTTTGTCTAAAAGTTTAATGCTTTCAGATATTACATGCAAATGTTTAATCTACTTTGAGTTAATTTTTGTGTATGGTGTAAGATTTGTTGTTGTTCAGTCATTAAGCCATGTTCAACTCTTTGTGACCGCATGAACTGTAGCACACCAGGGTTTCCTGTCCTTCAGTATTTCCTGGAGTTTGCTCAAACTCATGTCCATTGAGTCAGTGATGCTGTCCAACTGTCTCATCCCTTATTGCCCCCTTCTCCTCTGTCCTCAGTCCTTCCCAGCGTAAGGGTCTTTTTTAATGAGTCATCTTTTCGCAGCAGGTGGCCAAAGTATTGGAGTTTCAGCGTTAGCATCAGTTTTTCCAATGAATATCCAGTGGTTGTTTTCCGTTAGAATTGACTAGTTTGATCTCTTTGCTGTCCAAGGAACTCTCAAGAGTCTTCTCCAGCACCACAGTTCCCTGGTCAGCCTTCATAATGGTCCAACTCTCACATCTGTACATGACCACTGGAAAAATCTGGTGTTAAGATAGTGGTCCAGTTTTGTTCTTTTGCATACAGCTGTCCAGTTTCCCCAACATCATTTATTGAAGGGAACGTTGTATGTTCTTGGCTCCTTCCTTCTAGTGACCACATAAATGTATGGGCTTATTTCTGGGCTCTCTGTGTGGTTTACTTGATCTATGAATCTGCCAATACCATATTGTTTTGATTATAATAGCTTTGTTGCATAGTTTGAAATCAGAGAATGTGCTATTATTATTAATTATAAATGTGTCATCTTGATGCTAAATATCTATATCTATGATCCTGACCTAAAATTCCAAGTTTTAACAGCCTTTTACAACTGACAAACCTGAAGCTGGAAGAGATTTCGATTTGCTCAAAGATAATCTGGGAGTTCTTGTTGTTTAAGTCTTCATTATCTGGGCCCTTGCCTTTGTGCCTTTCGCACAGGAGACAGACTCAGCTGCTTTTGCTCCTCTGCAAATGAAGTGACCATTTATACTGTTAATCCCATTTCATTATTCTTGGGTAATATTAGCTTCTTTTTTTAAAAAATTTTCTTTTTATTTTTTAACACCAAAACCATTTTGTCTTGGGGTATAGCTGATTAATAATGATGTGAGAGTTTCAGGTGGACAGTGAAGGGATGCAGCCATACATAGACATATATCTACTCTCCAGTGTCCCGCCCATCCAGGCTATCACGTAACATCAAGAAGAGTTCCAAGCACTATCCAATAGGTTTTTGTTGCTTATTCATTTAAAATATAGCAGTGCATACCTGACCTTCCTCGGGTAAGATTAGTTTCTATCTCTCCTCATTAACATCATTTTAATCTAGTCTCTTGTTGATTGCCTTGAGTTGTTCATTTCAGACAATACTATTAAAAAATGGTTGCAGCGTAAAATTGCGTATCTTGTAAAGGATGCAGGATTTCATGAAGGGATGAAAGTGATGTTGGAGAATTGTCAAATCAGCTCATATTTATTAAGCACCGTCCATGTAGCAGGTACTAGATATTGGAGACTAGTCCTGAATAAGTCCAGCCTTCATGGATCTGACATCCCAAATTTACACAGAACCAATGACATATGGGCCTGGCGGAATTGAACCCTTCTGCAGTCAGAATAGAAAATCAAGAAGGAAGACGTGATAGATGGTTTTGGTAATTTAAAAACATGTTCACAAATTCTTTGGCACTCCTTTTAAAAAAGGTAGAGCCTAGTTCTTATCCCTTTGAAGATGAGCTGACTTTAGAGGTTTGCTTCTAAGGAATAAGAGTGAGGCCGAAGAGATGCTGTTGGACTTCCCAGGCTAGGTCATAAAAGTGATAATTTTTTGGGCATTGCAGTTACAGTCCAGCTGCTATTATTATTAATTATAAATGTGTCATCTTGATGCTAAATATCTATATCTAGGACCTAAAATTCCAAGTTTTAACAGCCTTTTACAACTGACAAACCTGAAGCTGGAAGAGATTTCGATTTGCTCAAAGATAATCTGGGAGTTCTTGTTGTTTAAGTCTTCATTATCTGGGCCCTTGCCTTTGTGCCTTTCGACAGGAGACAGACTCAGCTGCTTTTGCTTCTCTGCAAATGAAGTGACCATTTATACTGTTAATCCCATTTCATTATTCTTGGGTAATATTAGCTTCTTTTTTTAAAAAATTTTCTTTTTATTTTTTAACACCAAAACCATTTTGTCTTGGGGTATAGCTGATTAATAATGATGTGAGAGTTTCAGGTGGACAGTGAAGGGATGCAGCCATACATAGACATATATCTACTCTCCAGTGTCCCGCCCATCCAGGCTATCACGTAACATCAAGAAGAGTTCCAAGCACTATCCAATAGGTTTTTGTTGCTTATTCATTTAAAATATAGCAGTGCATACCTGACCTTCCTCGGGTAAGATTAGTTTCTATCTCTCCTCATTAACATCATTTTAATCTAGTCTCTTGTTGATTGCCTTGAGTTGTTCATTTCAGACAATACTTTTAAAAAAATGGTTGCAGCGTAAAATTGCGTATCTTGTAAAGGATGCAGGATTTCATGAAGGGATGAAAGTGATGTTGGAGAATTGTCAAATCAGCTCATATTTATTAAGCACCGTCCATGTAGCAGGTACTAGATATTGGAGACTAGTCCTGAATAAGTCCAGCCTTCATGGATCTGACATCCCAAATTTACACAGAACCAATGACATATGGGCCTGGCGGAATTGAACCCTTCTGCAGTCAGAATAGAAAATCAAGAAGGAAGACGTGATAGATGGTTTTGGTAATTTAAAAACATGTTCACAAATTCTTTGGCACTCCTTTTAAAAAAGGTAGAGCCTAGTTCTTATCCCTTTGAAGATGAGCTGACTTTAGAGGTTTGCTTCTAAGGAATAAGAGTGAGGCCGAAGAGATGCTGTTGGACTTCCCAGGCTAGGTCATAAAAAGTGATAATGGCTTCTGCCTTCTCTCTCAGGGACCTTGAGGTTGCATGTATACAGTCCAGCTGTCTGAGGCTACTATGCTACAAACAGCACATGGTGAGATCAGGGTGAATGAGAAAAAAGCCTGAGGAGCCCTTGCTGGCTTGGCCTCCAGCTGAATGTTTCCTGCCCAGGTGCCACACACATGCATGAGCAGGCTGGCAGACGATCTTGGCCCCAGACTGCTCCAGTGGATATGGGTGGAGAGTGACAAGCACTCCCCCCTGTACCCTTCACAGATTGCCATTTGTGAGCAGGTTAGGTACTGTTATTTTAAGGTACTAAGTTTGGGGGGATAATTTATTATGCAGCCATTATAATTAAAACAATGCCTCAAAAGAGAATGATACGAATACCTAAAGAAAGTAGACACCCAAGAAATAACTGAAGAAACCTTTAATAATTTGCAAAACTAGCCCTCCTTATGATCATTCTTTATGAGTCAAATAGGAAGTGATGGATCTGAAATTGAATAATCAGTCAATTATTTGGGGAGAAAATGGAAACTCTTGCACATTAAAACTTAATACGTAAAGATGATTAGAAACTACATTCTGTTAAATATGATATTATATATATTCTTTTCATGCATACTTTTAGTTTTCTAAATAAAGTTCTAATCAAACTCTCCCTGCCCTCTTTGGCTTGCTTTTCAGATTTTGTCCTCTGTGACAAGTCGTGTCACATTAATTGGCCTTTTTTCATTTCCCTATTTTCTTGAGATGTTCTGAAACAGTGATAGGAAGGGAAGTGGGATGGATGAGCCATTTGATTTATTGAGATTGTTATACAGTGGCTTTCTTCCGGCGAGCTCTGGAGATCGTATGGAGCACTTGCTTAACTTCAATATGAAGCATTAACAGTGAATCACTTAAGAGGGGGAAGAGTACATGTCTGGTCATCGTTGTATTTTAGGTGTTGTAAGGAGGTGATGGTCTTACCAGAGGGTGCGGTAAACCTGACCAGTCCTTCCTGAAGGTTCCTGTAGTGAAGACTCTCCATTTGGTTACCAAGGCCTTACCTTACATCAGATTATCATGGCACAGCCCATGGTTCATTAGAACAAACTTTACTTTGAAAACCAAGATATCTGAACATCTCAAAGACGCTGCCACACAGCGAGTAAGAGGTCAACCATTTCAGTTTCAATACTGAGCTGTTTAGAGTTTTTGTTTTGCCATCAGAATCCCTTAGGATGAAGCTGGTGTTTTCGTATCGATTGCCTTCTACACTAAAGGAACTAGAAAGAAGAAAGAAGTTTTGCAGAATGTGGAATTTAGCTCAGGGAGAATGTGTTACACTAGCTGTGTTCCCTCGCCTCAGGGCATGGTTGGCTCCTTGAAGGTTAGAGCCCAGGGAATCCTCTTGTCTTCCAACATTTTCATTTAGGGCAATCAAACATCACAATTTGCAGTATTCAGCTTTAGGGAGTCTCAGGCTTCAATAAAGAGGATGGTATTTTATTATCTCCTCGGGTTGCTTTGGAAATTTGAAAAAAAAAATCACATGAACGCTTAAAATGTCTGGATGACTATAACAGAGCAGAACAAACAACTCGAACCTAGTTTCACTTAGGAAAGCAATTTGTAGTGAGGATACGACCACCAGTAAGGTTTTGGATTTCTTAGACGCCTCTTCTGTAAGGAGCCAGCACTTCGGTTTTACTGAGTGCAGAGAGAGGGGAAGTGGCTAGTTTAAAGGGATGGTTCAGGCTCTAGAACTTTGTTTCCCAGGCTCTAACTGGCAGCACGAACCTGATCTACACTCTGTGAGATTTTGTTCTCCTCAAAAATAAATCTACTTCTGAAGCCTTGTCAGGGTAAATGTAGCGAGATCCATTGATGAGCCTGTGTAGGGTCAAAGGTTTCCGTCCCAGCCATGGCTCTCTGCTCCACGACTGTACTCGAGTTGCTAAAAGACTTGTTGAATCTCAGTTTCCATGTTCCTCCCTGAGGGGACAGTAATGAGTTCCTTGTAGCTGGGGGTCAGAGGCTTGCCTGAGGGGCCTCAGACGTACCTGACATATAGATGATGCTCCCTGTTAGTAAGTAGCAGTCTAAAGGCTCCTCTGAGCCTTGCCTTTATCCTTGTATGAGGAGGTGGTGAGGGTGAGGTGTCTGTGACAGGGACATAGCCGTGCAGAGGACAAGAAGAAGGCGAGTGACCATCCCTTCCATCGAGGAAGTAAGAAGATATGGATATGAAGAGAGTGTCTTTGAGCAGCCTTTGAGGTGATCAACAACAGCCAGGAGCTAGGTTTCTGAAAGAGTCATCAGGCTCCTGGGACCTGGGCTGAAGACCTAAATGTTCCCACCACAACTGTGGGCCATCAGAATCCCTTAGGATGAAGCTGGTGTTTTCGTATCGATTGCCTTCAAAAAGGAATTTTCAAAACTCAGGTGTGTTCCTCTGCCCCCCAGGGCATGGTTGGCTCCTTGAAGGTTAGAGCCCAGGGAATCCTCTTGTCTTCCAACATTTTCATTTAGGGCAATCAAACATCACAATTTGCAGTATTCAGCTTTAGGGAGTCTCAGGCTTCAATAAAGAGGATGGTATTTTATTATCTCCTCGGGTTGCTTTGGAAATTTGAAAAAAAAAATCACATGAACGCTTAAAATGTCTGGATGACTATAACAGAGCAGAACAAACAACTCGAACCTAGTTTCACTTAGGAAAGCAATTTGTAGTGAGGATACGACCACCAGTAAGGTTTTGGATTTCTTAGACGCCTCTTCTGTAAGGAGCCAGCACTTCGGTTTTACTGAGTGCAGAGAGAGGGGAAGTGGCTAGTTTAAAGGGATGGTTCAGGCTCTAGAACTTTGTTTCCCAGGCTCTAACTGGCAGCACGAACCTGATCTACACTCTGTGAGATTTTGTTCTCCTCAAAAATAAATCTACTTCTGAAGCCTTGTCAGGGTAAATGTAGCGAGATCCATTGATGAGCCTGTGTAGGGTCAAAGGTTTCCGTCCCAGCCATGGCTCTCTGCTCCACGACTGTACTCGAGTTGCTAAAAGACTTGTTGAATCTCAGTTTCCATGTTCCTCCCTGAGGGGACAGTAATGAGTTCCTTGTAGCTGGGGGTCAGAGGCTTGCCTGAGGGGCCTCAGACGTACCTGACATATAGATGATGCTCCCTGTTAGTAAGTAGCAGTCTAAAGGCTCCTCTGAGCCTTGCCTTTATCCTTGTATGAGGAGGTGGTGAGGGTGAGGTGTCTGTGACAGGGACATAGCCGTGCAGAGGACAAGAAGAAGGCGAGTGACCATCCCTTCCATCGAGGAAGTAAGAAGATATGGATATGAAGAGAGTGTCTTTGAGCAGCCTTTGAGGTGATCAACAACAGCCAGGAGCTAGGTTTCTGAAAGAGTCATCAGGCTCCTGGGACCTGGGCTGAAGACCTAAATGTTCCCACCACAACTGTGGGCCCTATCCTTTATCCTTCAGGTAGAAAAAACCGTCACTGTTATTCCTCAGAAGTGGGCTTGTCATTCTTGGGCCTGAGGGACGTTGGTAGACCTCACCTCAGACCTGAATGTTGGCTAGAGTGTTTGGGCATTTGTTCCTGATTTACCTTGGAATAGTCTAACCTCAAGCAGGTCAATGAACTCCAAGATGATCTACACATTTTTTTTTTTTGGCCCAGGAGCTGTTAACAGCAGTGAGCGTAAGATGCTGAGCAGTGAATACTCCAGGAGACCCTGCTGCCAGGTCACCAGATGCAGGTGCAGGTGTGCAACCAGAATGACTTCTTTACTTGGCATCATGGTTCCTCTGAACACGACCCCCCCAACCCCTACGCATCTGAGTGATGATGTTGTTGATGTGGGTGGAGGACTGTGTATAGGAGAAGGACAGCTAAGAAGGAGGGAGGTAAAGGCCAGCTAATTGGGGGAAGACAGAATTTAAGTTGTTAAAATGAGGTTGGTGCTCAATCTTGGAGGCAGTTTGCTGTTGCCTCTACTAGATCAGAAGTGAAACATGTCTTAGCTTTGCGTTTTCTTTCTGGCTCCCCTGTCTGAGTTTGCCTCTGTCTTTAGCCCTCTGTCTCTTTGTCTCTGATTCTTTGTCTGTGTTTCTCTACTCCTCTCTCACTGTCTGTGTCCCATCTCTCAGCTGCCTTTCTCTTTCTCTGTCCCTCAGTCTCTGTCTCTCTTTGTGTCTCTGTGTTTCTGTTTTTGTTGAAGAGAAAGGAGATTTTCTTTTTCACTCTCTATTAGATACAAAAAATAAATGAGTAAAATCAGTTTATTTCCATTGTCTAAATAAGAGTTGTTGGATCCTGACCCTACCTTGCTTTCATGTTGTCAGAGAGAGTGGAGCCCCAAGCAGGGTCCTCCTGCCCAGAGTCAGTTGGACCACTGGAACAAGCCTGAATTTGGTTCAGAAGCAAAGGAAAGTTTTTATTTTTTAAGATTTTTTATTTTTAACCTCTAAGTCATCGTTTTTATTTTTCATCCATCTTTATTCTTTGGCATGTGTGGGCCTCCCATCACAGTGGCCTCTCTTGCTGCAGAGCACCAGCTCTGGGCGCATGCGCTCCAGAGCGCTGGCTCACAATTGGACACACAGGCCCAGCCGTTCCTTGGCATGTGGTATCTTCTCGGCCAGGGATTGAACCGGTGTCCCTTGCACTGCAAGGTGGACTCTTAACCCACTAGACCACCAGGAAAATCCTGGAAAATTTTATTCTTTTTTTTTCTTTTTTAATTTTGGCCACTTCTATTGGTCTTTCATTTGTCTGTTTTCATCCATCTTTGTTCTTTGGCCCATGTGGGCCTCCCATTGCAGTGACCTCTGTTGTTGCAGGGCACCGGCTCTGGGCACGTGCACTCCAGAGCTCTGGCTGGTAATTGGACACACTGGTCCAGCCACCAGTGGACCACCAGGGAAGCCCCAAACTTTTATTCTTTGGTTAAGGAATCTTCATTCTTTAGTGTGAGCACGCTTTCCTTGAAAGGTGTCTGGAGCATATACTTGTAAAACAGAGTCCTCTGCCTTGACCAGAGAGCTGTATTCTCAGAGGACGGAGGTGTTCTAACCGAGGCCTGTCTGTCTGGTCTGCTTTGGAATATAAGATTTGGGTCCAGGTTTAGAGAGCTGACTCTCAGGGTGATGGCTCTAGCCTTTTCACCTGGGTCGAGTTAATGATAAAGAACTCAGCTGAGTGGGCTGAGGGTATGGGGCTCAGCTGTGGGTGGGTGAGGTGAGGTGAAGAAGTAGGAAAATGAAAAATGGAAAAAGGGAACTTGTATCCTAAGGAGGTGTATGGAAGGATGTGTTTAATATCATGCAAGCTGGAGTCAAATTTTTTGGTTTCAAATCCCAGCTCAACTTACCACCTAACGAGCTCTGATCTTGAACATGTTACGTAACCCTTCGGAGCCTTCGTTTCCTCATATGTAAAATAAGGATAATTAGATTACTTACGTAATAAGGTTGCTTGCGAGTATCAGATGAAACAGTCCATCCCCAAAATGTCTAGTGCAGTGAAACAGTCACTCAGTGAAGGATGATGAAAAGAAGCCCCGTTTTTTCATTTGTTTGTTGCATTTGGTTTCGTTTTGCCTTTAACATTGGCTGGGACTGCTGCTAACCCTACCAGCTGCCTCCTGAGTTGTCGTGTTTATTGAGTGCTTCTATCAGCTAGATATGGTGCTGCATTCTACAGAAGCAAAATTGAAGCTATTTTCCGATCACAGAGTTATTACTCCCTATCTGGTGAGAAACCCCATGAGGTTCCTGGACAATTTCAATACCCAGTGATTGATGGGTATTGAGATGAGGTAAACACAGGGTGGAATGGGAATCCAGAATGAGGCGTCTAAAGGCACGTGAGTCTGGACCGTGATGACTCCTTTGACTTGAGGACCCCAGGCCCCCTCTTCCAAGGCCTCCTTCCTAGCAGGTTGAGTTGGGGGGAGTCGCTGAGCTGAGTGGGATGTGTAGCTCACACACCTCGGCTTATGGAACGGACACCACCGCTGGGCGCATGGGCCTTCCCGGCGTCCAGAACATTAATAAAAATGGAGACTCTTTTTTTAAAAAAACTTTTATTTTACTTTTCACTTTTACAGAGTTTTGTTGTTTACAGATATGTATGTTCTCAGATTAGTCCTATGTATATCCCCCCCATCCCACCCCTCCAGACCATCATACAGCACCCGTGAAGGATCCCCTTTTCTCACAGAGCAATGACTGTAGCTATTTTCTTCACATGTGATAGTACAGGCCGGGAGGCTAGCTCTTTCCAGCCATTTTGTCTCATCTTTTGTGACTGCGTCTCTACAACATGCATTGCAGATGGAGATGGTCTAGCAGTGGGGAGAGCAAGCCGTGCTCATGGCCCAGAAGGGTCTCCCGTCAGCACAGTTAGCAATGGCAGCATAGTCACCTTCTGCGGGTACAAAAGGTTTTTGTTAACAGGCCTGTGTTCCCCAGCTTTATCTCCATATGGGTCTCTTCTCACAATAGTGTTTACAGAAAAGAAACGGCAGGGAATAGAAGAAATGAAAGTCATGGCTTGTTCTCCAGAGGCAGGGAGGACGCAATAGAGCCGCGGTTTCTGAGTTTTCGGGGCAGCATCAGCCGTCGTGAGCGCTGCGACCCACCTGCTGGGCAGCAGAGGGCTTTGCTGCGTAGGGTGGCGGTGACAGGTGTCTGGGACGCAGCGTGTTCTCGTCATGGTCTGCGGTATAGCCCTGCGCTCCTATTTGTATGTCTTCTCTTTTTTGGAAGCAAGGACACTTCTCAGGTTAAACCAACAGTTTTAAAAGGAATTACTGGCCGTGAAACAATGATGAGTGGAGGACCCCTCTGTGACAAGGTGAGGCTTTGGAAGGAAATTCACTGCTGTCACTGATTTCTTTTTCCTCATTTTCATCACCACGTGTTCAACACAGCCTCCATACATCATCCTCAGACAGGAGAACAGAGTGGTTACAAACACATGCTTCAAATGGTCTGGCTGCACTACTTACTGGGTGACTCTGTACCAGGCCCTTTTCTGCTCCACTTTGGTTTTCTTACCTGTACAATGGGCGCAATACGCCCCCCCCTCTTCCAAGGCCTCCTTCCTAGCAGGTTGAGTTGGGGGGAGTCGCTGAGCTGAGTGGGATGTGTAGCTCACACACCTCGGCTTATGGAACGGACACCACCGCTGGGCGCATGGGCCTTCCCGGCGTCCAGAACATTAATAAAAATGGAGACTCTTTTTTTAAAAAAACTTTTATTTTACTTTTCACTTTTACAGAGTTTTGTTGTTTACAGATATGTATGTTCTCAGATTAGTCCTATGTATATCCCCCCCATCCCACCCCTCCAGACCATCATACAGCACCCGTGAAGGATCCCCTTTTCTCACAGAGCAATGACTGTAGCTATTTTCTTCACATGTGATAGTACAGGCCGGGAGGCTAGCTCTTTCCAGCCATTTTGTCTCATCTTTTGTGACTGCGTCTCTACAACATGCATTGCAGATGGAGATGGTCTAGCAGTGGGGAGAGCAAGCCGTGCTCATGGCCCAGAAGGGTCTCCCGTCAGCACAGTTAGCAATGGCAGCATAGTCACCTTCTGCGGGTACAAAAGGTTTTTGTTAACAGGCCTGTGTTCCCCAGCTTTATCTCCATATGGGTCTCTTCTCACAATAGTGTTTACAGAAAAGAAACGGCAGGGAATAGAAGAAATGAAAGTCATGGCTTGTTCTCCAGAGGCAGGGAGGACGCAATAGAGCCGCGGTTCTGAGTTTTCGGGGCAGCATCAGCCGTCGTGAGCGCTGCGACCCACCTGCTGGGCAGCAGAGGGCTTTGCTGCGTAGGGTGGCGGTGACAGGTGTCTGGGACGCAGCGTGTTCTCGTCATGGTCTGCGGTATAGCCCTGCGCTCCTATTTGTATGTCTTCTCTTTTTTGGAAGCAAGGACACTTCTCAGGTTAAACCAACAGTTTTAAAAGGAATTACTGGCCGTGAAACAATGATGAGTGGAGGACCCCTCTGTGACAAGGTGAGGCTTTGGAAGGAAATTCACTGCTGTCACTGATTTCTTTTTCCTCATTTTCATCACCACGTGTTCAACACAGCCTCCATACATCATCCTCAGACAGGAGAACAGAGTGGTTACAAACACATGCTTCAAATGGTCTGGCTGCACTACTTACTGGGTGACTCTGTACCAGGCCCTTTTCTGCTCCACTTTGGTTTTCTTACCTGTACAATGGGCGCAATATCCTCTTTGCCCCAGAGGGCTGTCATAAGGATAACTATTGAAAGCAGTTCCTGGCTCACAAAGTGGATTCTATCTAAGGGTTTGCTGTTATTATTACTATGAATATACAATCAGACTTTTCATGATATTCCTTGTGTTGAATTCAAATATATTTCATGTAGCAACCAACATGTTAGTACTGGTTCTGGGGTCAGTTGATGACTCTGAATCTTGATTTAGTACTTCCTAGATGTGCGGTCTTGGCCAAACTATTAACCTTTTTGGGCTTCAGTTTTCTCATCTGTGAAATGGGGACAAATAATGGTGGCCCCCTCAAACCATTGTGAGGAGGATTAAAAGAGATAATACATGAAAAATAAGTCACAGAGCCTCTCTGTGCCTCAGTTCCCATAAACGCAAAATGGGGATTATCATGGAATTTAGCTTGTGGGGCTATTTTGACGACTGAATGAAGATTAGATGTAGATAAGATGCTTAGGACAATGCTTTGGACGTAGTAAGCACATACTACTTCTAGCCATTGATTTTATTACCTGACTGCCACCCCGCACTGCAACATTATAATATCACTACTGCCTTTTTTTTCATTGTGCATTGTACTTTAGATACAGTGACCTACATATTCCAACTTGTCTCATTCTGTATTTCCTTGGGAATTGGCAGTTTTCACCCCCGCCCATTTGGCCTGTTTATCCACTCTAATTTTTTATTGACTCAATTACTGGTTCCCTGAGTGCCATCGACACACGTTAAGTTAATGGCATGTTATTTGCTGAGTGAGGCTTTTTTTCCTTCTTGCTTCGGTCTGAGAATGGTCTCTTGAGTTTCCTCCTGCCATAAAGGACTCAGGTGTAATGTTATTAAAGCTCCCAGTGGACTCCTGGTGTACCCCAGTTTTGTGACTACCTGCTTCTAATCAGTTTCAGAATGTTATTAGCCTGGGGCCTTTGCTCAGGCAGGAAGAGTTAGCATTAGTTAATTAATGCTTCCAGTCTTGGGCTCTTTGGAAGTTTCGTATGTGTTAGCTTCTGTGGTAGTTGACGGAACATATCAACTCTAGCACATATAATTAATCCCTCAACTTGCTTAAATTCTTTCTGGAAGTGGCAGAACGTTAAAAATCTTAAATCTTCTTAGCTTAAGTCTTCGTTGCATGATTCATTTATGCATTCATAATTTGGAGCATTCATCGAATATCTGCTTTATGTCACACACGTAGGAGGAGTAAAAGTGAAAATGAGAAGGCTACAGGTAGAGGAGGGTGGCAGAGGGAAGAAAAGGGAGTCAGCTCGCTCGGTCGTGTCCAACTCTTTGGGACTCCATGGACGAGCCATGGAATGTTAGTATGTTGGGATGACTCTGAATCTTGATTTAGTACTTCCTAGATGTGCGGTCTTGGCCAAACTATTAACCTTTTTGGGCTTCAGTTTTCTCATCTGTGAAATGGGGACAAATAATGGTGGCCCCCTCAAACCATTGTGAGGAGGATTAAAAGAGATAATACATGAAAAATAAGTCACAGAGCCTCTCTGTGCCTCAGTTCCCATAAACGCAAAATGGGGATTATCATGGAATTTAGCTTGTGGGGCTATTTTGACGACTGAATGAAGATTAGATGTAGATAAGATGCTTAGGACAATGCTTTGGACGTAGTAAGCACATACTACTTCTAGCCATTGATTTTATTACCTGACTGCCACCCCGCACTGCAACATTATAATATCACTACTGCCTTTTTTTTCATTGTGCATTGTACTTTAGATACAGTGACCTACATATTCCAACTTGTCTCATTCTGTATTTCCTTGGGAATTGGCAGTTTTCACCCCCGCCCATTTGGCCTGTTTATCCACTCTAATTTTTTATTGACTCAATTACTGGTTCCCTGAGTGCCATCGACACACGTTAAGTTAATGGCATGTTATTTGCTGAGTGAGGCTTTTTTTCCTTCTTGCTTCGGTCTGAGAATGGTCTCTTGAGTTTCCTCCTGCCATAAAGGACTCAGGTGTAATGTTATTAAAGCTCCCAGTGGACTCCTGGTGTACCCCAGTTTTGTGACTACCTGCTTCTAATCAGTTTCAGAATGTTATTAGCCTGGGGCCTTTGCTCAGGCAGGAAGAGTTAGCATTAGTTAATTAATGCTTCCAGTCTTGGGCTCTTTGGAAGTTTCGTATGTGTTAGCTTCTGTGGTAGTTGACGGAACATATCAACTCTAGCACATATAATTAATCCCTCAACTTGCTTAAATTCTTTCTGGAAGTGGCAGAACGTTAAAAATCTTAAATCTTCTTAGCTTAAGTCTTCGTTGCATGATTCATTTATGCATTCATAATTTGGAGCATTCATCGAATATCTGCTTTATGTCACACACGTAGGAGGGGAGTAAAGGTGAAAATGAGAAGGCTACTGGAAGAGAAGGATGTCATAGGGAAGAAAAGTGAGTCAGCTCGCTCAGTCGTGTCCAACTCTTTGGGACTCCATGGACGAGCCATGGAAGTCTGTGGGCAAGAATACTGGAGTGGGTAGCCATTTTCTTCTCTAGGGGATCTTCCCAACCCAGGAATCGAACCAGGGTCTCCTGCATTACAGGCAGATTCTTTACCAGCTGAGCTACTGGGAAAGCCATCATAGGAATGCCCAGGCCCATTGCTACAGTATCAAAAAGAATGAATAAGTGAGTAAGAGCAATAATTAACCTTTATTGAGCTCTTACTATCGACTGGATGTGCTTTACCTTATTCAATTCTTGAGACCAACTATCATGTATTATGCCTATTTTACAGAGGTGGAAGCTGAGGCTTGAGAGATCAAGTAACTTACTCAAGATCATGCTGCTAGAAAGTGGCAGAACCACCACCGATATCCAGGCCTGTTTAGATCAAAGCACATTATCTTGAACACTGTATTTTGCTGCCTCTCTAGTGATCAGGTGTGCTGCTGGAGCCTCCGTGATCTCTGTTCTCATTCCTGAGGGGAAATGAGCTGCTGAGAGGCTTGCTGGTTCCTGTGTCTCCCTAGTGAGAGGACAGTCCCTTCAGATGCAGAACAAGCCCCTT